>OZ007597.1:96639150-99267483 GCA_963931845.1 Maratus michaelseni | reverse complement strand
GGTTGTAGAAAAAGTGAGTTCGGCGATTTTCATCACGGTAATGGATTTAACCAAAGGTTATTTCCAGATACCACTGACCAAAAGGGCCCAAAGGTACGCTGCGTTTGTGACACCTTTCGGAGTATTTTTACCCAAGGTCATGATGTTTGGTCTCCTGAAAGCACCTTTCTACTTTTGCAAATTAATCGCAAGTGTTTTGGGTGGGCTTGAATTGTTTGCCTTGCCATATATCGATGACATTGCGGTGTTCTCTCTTACATGGGAGAGTCACATGAAGGACATCGCTGAGGTTCTGAAGCGATTGTTAGAGGCCGGCCTAACAGTGAAACCCACAAAGTGTAAATTTGCACAGGATAGTGTGAGGTTTTTGGGTCACGAGGTAGGTTCGGGGAAGCGGTCTCCCAGTGACATAAAAGTGAAGGCTATCCAGGAATTTCCAACGCCTTCCACTAAGACGCAAGTGAGGTCATTTCTGGGAATGACGGGTTATTATTCACGGTATATAAAGGATTATGCAGTAATTGCAGTCCCCTTAACAAATGTTTTGAAAGGGAAGATCAAAAAAGAAAAGATAGAGTGGAGTGAGGAGTGCGAAAAGGCTTTCCAGGAATTAAAAGAGAAGTTAACCCAGAGTCCCGTATTGTACGCCCCAGATTATAGTCAGGAGTTTATTGTGCAGACCGACGCAAGTTTATATGGTGCTGGCATAGTCCTGTCACAGGTACGAGATGGGGAGGAACATCCCATTCTGTACTTGAGTAAAAAATTTTCCAGGGCAGAGCAGAATTACAGCACTGTTGAACGGGAATTGGCAGCAAATTGTGTACGGTCTGAAAAAACTGAATCACTACCTGGACGGGCAGCGGTTTGTGGTCCAAACAGATCACAATCCTCTGACGTACTTAAAAACAATGATGGGGAACAATGCGAGATTGACTAGGTGGGCATTGTATTTGCAGTCATTCAACTTCAAAATCGAACACAAACCTGGGAAACTTCACGGGAATGCAGATGGGTTAAGTAGAACCGAATAGTGTAATTTCTTTACTTGATTCCCGAATTAGTATTTGTTTATAATTTTTATTTACGAGTTATTGTTTTTTTTTTTTTTTTTTTTTTTTTTTTTTGTTATTTATCACTTGTATATATTTTGTGTGTAATTTAGTATTTTTTTAGAATTTACTTTAATTTCAAGGAATCGCACTGTGTCAGTTGTTGAACTCAGATAAATATCTCATCTGTTATATTAAATTTAATTACGAAAATGTTTTTATTATTTGAATTGTTATGGAAATTCATAAGTGAAATCTAGGATTATCATGAGTCTTTCAAAACTGAGTACGCGTGCGTCTGTATGAACCTTGTATAGAGAAAAATTAAAGTGTATAAAGTTATTAAGGTATTAGTAAAAGGTAAAAGTATTAAGGTAAAGTTATTAAGGTATTTCCTTAGCACTTCCAACTGGGGTTTAGGTGTTGGGACCTTTCAGATTTAGTGTGTTAAGAATGAGGGGCTCGGTACCTGGTTCAAATTTACATTTTCATAGGTGTATGCACCGTATGAAAATTCTTTAGGGGGAAGGAGCTGTAACAACGGCTGCAGGGTGCAGTATTTCTCCAAAAGAACGCTTGTTTCCTTCTGAACGTTAGAAGATGCTCGCAGAAGTGGGGAGGGGGTTGGTCATTTTGGAGCAATGACCGAGAACTTCCGCCCTTACCCCCAGTGGACAGTGTACACGTAGACGTAGAGAAGCGAGGAGTCTGTTGTTGGAAAGCGAGCGATGAGGTTCGCTTGTAAACAGCTCCGGTTTTAGTGAGATGTTTTTTTTTAGTGCTTTCCGCTGTGTTCTGCGGTGATTATGAAGATCACGATTAAATTGTAAATCACAAAGAACTTGTACAGAATATTTTTTTTTTAATTAAATAATTTTTAATTGAATCCAGTGGATTCTTTATTAGTTTAGCTGTGTGTGAATGCTTATGTTTGAAATTAACACTCGCTACACCACAATACAATTAATGTGAATAGCCTGTGCGCTCAATGCCCTCAGTTTAATTGGGCAGTCTTCTTTTTATTTCGTCTTCTTTTGTTAGTTTCTTTGCTTTTCTCTTATATATATATATATATATATATATATATATATATATATATATATATGATTCGTTACTTTCTACATCTGTTGATATTTAAATTGCTCGTACATTTGTCTTTCAAAATTAGCAATATTTCTCTCCCCACACATTTTAAGGTAGTTATTGCAATATATCACCAATATCGATATTAGCTTAATGATATATCGCAATATAAAATTTTTGATATCGTCCAGCCCTACTGGACACTTTTACACACACTTGGAAAATTTATACTTGCGTGATATGTTTATCAATCAGTCTGATTGAGATAAAAATATTTTTTTTTAAAGTATAATCATGTTTTATCCAACATATCAGAAAAGCTTAAACATTTAAGAGGGGAAAAAAATAGGTAATTTAGTTTTTGTCAGCTAACATAAAATAATGTTCAAAGCATTATAAACTCTCAATTAAAATAACAACATAAAAAATATAGAAATAAATACATAAATTAATGTAACTTAATAAATATTATATTTGAGAACTGTGCATTACTTCAATAAAATGTTCAGGATGTTTGTAGAAAAGAGATATTAAAAAAAGTTCTTTCAGCCTGTGCAAAAGGAAAAACTAGCTTCCCTTTTTAGAAACCTAATTATAAAAGATTCATTCCCAGTTTTTGTTGATATGGAATTTGAACGAGAATTTCGCCAAATTAGTCAAGTTGGTTTCATTTATGGCGATTTATTTTTTGTTGCCAAACTTGGCGATATTTCGCCTAGTGTTGCCAAACTTGCCGAGAATTTGATGTTAGCAGATATGATTATGTGTGTTTAAGCGCATGGAGTTGGAACAATGGTTACAACAATTTAAAAAAAATTTGCACAAAACCACAGTTCCTAAAATTCATAAATTAAATTCATTTATGGAAGAATCCCTTATTTTCAATTAGTTGTCTTATTTCAAATAGTCAACCACCCTATGATTTCAATCTGCTATATTTCAGCCATTTTTTAAGGTAAATGTGAAGATATACCAAAATTTTCCAGAATTGCTTTCTTCTGTGCGGCTGCAATAGGTAGCTTCTTACTTTATTATGTAAAGGAAGTTACCTAATAATAATTATAATTTGTGCACAGGTTTTTTTTAATTGCTGTTACAAAATAAATGCTGTCATAGTTCTGATATTTATGTACATTTATTATTATTTGTACATTACGTAAATTAAGCTTTTTCTGAAATAATTTAAATTTTATTATATAATTTTTAATTTTTAATTATGTTTGAACAAAATATATTTATGTGATTGCTTATGGTTAAATTTTTACATTACAGGTAAAATATTATAATGCAGAACAGTTTGAATTAGAAAATTATAAAGCTGCAATTGAAAATTTTCAGGTAAACATTTTATTTTATTTATTTATTATTATTTATTTATTTTTATTGCTCTTTATTTTGCTCTTTGATCTGATTTTATTAATTAAAAGTTCCTTTCAGTAAAATGTACGTTTTAATCATGAACAGTGTTACTGTTTCTCAGTTTACTTTTTTTTTTGCATATTTTCAAATGAAATTTGTTTGAAAATATGTAATTTAGTTTACTTATTTTTTCGGCTTTTTAAAATAATTTTCAAGCAGGATATTTTTTCTTTAATTATCTCAACAATAAGTATTTATTTGCTACAATAATGTAAACTAACTGGTAGCAGAGTTACGACATTCAACAATTGAAAAATTAATTGCCAAAAATCTTTTTTTTACATTTGATTAATTTTCTGTAATTGGGTCCACTTTCAAATGTCACCATCATAGCTAAAATGTCTTTTAAAGTGAATGTGAATATCATTAATGGTTTTAAAAAAACTTTTGTGCCAAATCACATTTGCTCAAATACACCATTTTGCTGTGAACCTGGTTACAAAAGATATACCATAAGATACCACATTTGCATGCTAAACGGAAATATGTCAATGAAAACATAAAATTAATATCAAGTTACATTGAATTGATTAAAAGAACAGAAAAAATTCAAAAAGAATTTAAAGTGGAATGATAAATTCACTTTGTAGTTAAAACAGATAAAATACTAAAATCCACTTTAAATTCTTTTTGAGTTTTTTCTGTTATTTTATAATTGATTCTGGATGTTAATATGAAATGCAGTATACCAAAATGAAGATACAAGTATGAATGTTTAAGACTGGATAGAGAAGTCACAAATGTAAGAACAAACCCAATAGAATTATTCTGAAATTCTTAAAATGTCATAATCAAATTATTAACCAGCAACTACCAATGATTAAAATGGATTTTGAGATGAAATGCTTAAAGGCATACATTAGAAATAAATTTAAAATGGTGGATCATATATCAGTAAGATGTTTGGATATGTATGGCAAATTAGCAGAAATATTGAATGATGATGACTTTGATGTGTTTCAACGCATT
Organism: Maratus michaelseni; assembly: GCA_963931845.1. Lineage (NCBI taxonomy): Eukaryota > Metazoa > Arthropoda > Arachnida > Araneae > Salticidae > Maratus > Maratus michaelseni. The sequence goes on along the minus strand of OZ007597.1, from coordinate 99,262,960 downwards.
TTGGCACTATTTAGGAGCATTCAATGACACACAAAGGAAAGAACTTTTTATAATAAAATAAACAGATTAAAGTTATCAACACCTGTAAAACCAATTAAGAAGGCAGTCTCTTACGTTAATTTATTGGATAAAGTAGTCATAAATAAAGACAAGCATAGACTTTTAGGATTAGGCCTTAAACATATGTTTTGGAACAAAGTTGAACCAAAATCTATCATTACAAGCTGTGAAAGAATTTCACAATTAGTCCCATCTGAAAAGAGGGATGAAACTAGGAGCATCTTTCATAATAAAATCCAAGCTTACTTAAAGAAACCGATAAATCAACAGAACAAGCATTATAAAATCATCAAACAACTAAGATCAAACCTGGATATCACTATCATAGAAACAGACAAGTTAAATAAGTTAGCCATTTTGAACACTAAAGATTACATCGAAAAAATAGAAACATGCATTAAAGAAATGAAATGTATTGAACTGAATAAAGACCTTAATACCAACATCAATAGGAAAACACAGTATTTAATCAAAAATGGTAAATAGCCAACAAAGATGAAAAATAACATAAAAATCAATAAAACTGCAGCTATGCCCAAATTAATTGGTTATCTTAAAGATCAAAAAATGAACTACCCCCTTAGACCCATTATATCGAAACACTTAGCTCCCACCTATGGAATTTAAAAAGCCGTTGTACCATTTCTTAAAACAATTCTTCCACCCTCAGATTACGTAATAGATTCTACAACTGGATTTATAAAGAAAATTAAAGATATTACAATAAATCATAACAGTACACTTGCAAGTTTAGACGTCTCTCTTTACCCATCAATAGACGTCAAAGAAATAGTGGAAGTCATTGAAGAATCCATCGATAACAACCAAACTTTTAATCAAGACACACAAACCACATTAAAATCAGCTATCAATCTTATCCTGCAAAATAATGTATTCAACCAAAAATTTTACAGACAGACAGTGGGGGGGCCCCCAATAGGGTCATTCATTTCTGGTTTAATGGCAGAGCTGAAACTTAGACCCTTTGAAAATCATATTATGGAGAATTTTGATTTAAAACCAATACTATGGATCAGATACATGGATGATGTATTCATAATTTCGAACCATGATATCCAATCCTTAAATGATTTTTTGAAGAAAGTTAATAAAATCAACAAGAACATTAAATTCACGTTGGAGAATGAAGGGATTTTACCATATCTGGATATTGAATTAATAAAAAACATAAATGAAGGAACAATAGAGAGAAGGCTATAGATAAAACAGTGTAGATCGAATAACACTATCACTTATGACAGCAATTTTCCTTTTAAATACAAAATTGCAGCCTATAGATTTTATATAAAATAGGCCTTTGATATTTGCACTGAAAAGAACCTACAAAATGAATTGAATAAAATTAGACAAATTGCAATAGAAAATGGATTTTCCCCTCAACACATAAATAAATTAATTTATGAAATAGAACAAAAAAATCCAAGCAATGTGGTAAACATGAATGATCTTAAATTATACAAGTTTGATTACGTACCAAAATTATATGAAAGGCTAGGATATGCTTTAAAGAAACTCGATATCAACTTAATAGCTAAACCGCCTTCAAAGTTAAAAGATTTAATTCACAATAAAATTAATCTAATTCCCAATAACGATATTGCATTATTCCATTATCCATCGCGACTATCCCATTTTGTACAGAAATGCAAAATGATTTATCCTATATAGGCATGACCACTCGTAAGTTTAAAGAAAGATTGAAAGAACACATTTCTGACATCAAATTCAACTGACTGTCTGCAGCATTATCAAGGTTACATCAATGACAGAATATAAAAATTGATTTTGAAAACACAAAAATTATAGTACCTACAACAAACTATTATACTGTTAAAATCAGAGAATCATTAGAAATTTTGAGTAAAGGATGTAATGATAATTTATCTTACAACATACCTGAGATATGGTTCAATATTTTGAAATTATCAAAGACTCCAGTGCCTGAATGCGCGGGCCTTTCATACACTCCTACAGATCAATAGACTAGCCCTTGTTCAAAATCCGTTACATAACAGCACAGTGAAAGCAACAATTCTATTATCAATTAACGTTTCCCCTTGAAAATGGACATGTTTGTGTTTGAAAGATTGCAAGATTAAATATGTTATAATATCTTATACATATGTATGTCTCATTTCAGCACCTTTTAAGCATATTTTTTATAAGTGTTTTATCTATTTTGGTTAAAAGATACAATGTATCAGAATATGCTCAGAATTGTATTTTATTCTCATATTGCAGTCAGTTGTGTAACCATAGGGTGGCTTAGGTGGCAAATGTAGTTCCATCTTTCTGCATGTTGTGATATTGCATTTTATCAATTTTTATTTTATTTTAGGCGTGAAGTGTTTCTGTTATTATTTGCCATTAGAAAATTTTTAATCATTCCTTCTTTTAATATACTTTGCCATGTACAAAACTTTTTTCTGTTATTGGATTTAAGTAATATCTTCTTTAGGTGGCTGAGTGGAAAGGTACAGCATCACTTAATTTATTGAATACAGCTCAGAACATCACAATAACTATAGGGGTTTTGGCTGGCACATTGCTATGTGCTCATTATGTTGTGGATGGGAAGCTTACTGCAGGAGATTATGTGTTGTTTAGCACATATATAGTCCAACTTTACACACCTCTAAACTTCTTTGGAACATATTATAGGTAATATTTCTGTTTCTGTTTTTTTTTTTTTTTTTTTTAACTTCATTTAAAATTTAATTACTTTTATGCTATTGGGTCATAATGAATAAAATTACTTTTTTAGCATAAAAATTTTAATAACAAATTTTATGTTAATATCTGCAATTTATCTTTATTCCTTTTCAGATTTGCGTAGTATTGGTATGTATTAGGTTATGTAGTATTTTTATTATTTGGTTCTTAATTTATTTTATGTAGCTGTAGATAGAGATATAATTTCTGTAACAATATAATTGAGGACACATCTATGAAGGACACAAATGTATAATATTTGGTTTATAATACTGTGCTTATTTAGGGTAGGATATAAAATTTGAAGTAAATATCTAAAAAAGAAAAAAGAAAAGAAAAGGCTTTATGCATATGGATTAAAACATTTACTGTTATTAAATGAATGGTTGTACTTTATAAATAAAGAACAGAAAATTCTAAAACTTCATGACCTTTCCTAATTCAGTGATATTTCTTAAAATTAATGACAAATGACAATGTGCACTTTCACAGTTATCAACTGAAATTAAAAATTTATGTCTGTTGTCTCTGAATAGTCTTAGGTGACTATGCTACTATTTTTTGGAAAGTATTGCACAAAATTTTATTGAACAAAGGATGCAAGAAAGGCTTGTGGCAGTAATTCAAAACATAGTTTAAAAAATATATCTATTCCATAACAAAATATAATTTACTTGAAGGAATTTTCAGAGAAAAAAATTACTTTTATGAATGAATAATATGTTTATCACATTTACAAAATCAGTGAAAATGTTAATAGAGGAAATGAGTAACACAGTTGAACGCATATTCCTCTGTTCATTGAAAAAAAAATAATAATTACAAATTACCAATCTTGATTTATATTTGTAATGTGTTGTAATATGTAAAACCTCTAAAACATTATTTTTTTTAACATTGTCAAAAATTAACTACCACAAACAGAAAAAAAAAAAATGTTTTCTGTACAAATGAAACCCTATTACATTTTTACCTGGAAAGTATATACTTAGTATTGAAACTGTGGCATCATATGACATAGTTTTTTTATTATTATTTATTGATAACAATAAATTATTATTTTATAATAATAATTATATTATTATTTTGGTGTACTTTTTCATGTAATATTATTGTTATGATAGCTATTATTCTCTTAGATTTTTTATTAAAATGCTCTTCAATTAAATTCAAACAAAAGTAATTGTCATACTCAAAAGTCATCTTAGAAATTGGTATTCTGCATAGCATAGTAACTGATATGGTCAATGGCAATAACCAGATGAACCCTGTCTAATGTTAATCTAATTCAGTGGTTCTCAACTTTTCGCATGCAATTTCCCCTCTTTAACTTAGCTCAGAATATAATTGCACCTTCCCAAAATAGCCTTACTCAAAAGGTGATGTTTTAAGTAATATTTTTTCTCTCTCTCTCTCTACTATCTAGTGCAATAAATTTATTTTAACTCATTATTTTAATAAATACACAATGAATATGTGAGATGGGAGATGGTTTTATTTCTTCCAGTTTCTTTTATTTTATTAGACTGTTTTAAAACTATACTAATCATCAATGAAAGAAAAAAAACTTGCTGGTAATGTTTTGTCAATTCATATTTTTGTATAGGAATATTTGAATGTGTGCACGTTTTCATTTGTATAATTTGTTTAGTTCATCAATTAAAATATATCAAGAAATAAATGTTAAAGTCAAACTAGTATACATCAGTTTTATATCAAAACGGTATTCAAAAATCAATAACTTTATTTAACATTCAAAGAAAAGTGATACAAAAAAAGTTTCCCTCCTTAATAGAATAAAAAATTTTACTCATTTTAAATAAACATTCTGGCAAGAAATGGATATTTTTTATTAGTATTCTCTATCACTCATCTGCATGTCTAGTGGTTAAAATGCTGAATATTAGTCAATAAGGGCCAGATCTCCCTATGTTAATTGGTTATTCCTGCTTGAGATCTATGGACCACGTTTTAAATAATGCTTATTAAAGTTTTATAAATAAAAATATTATATAATTATTTAAACTTTTTTTTCTTCTAAAAAATAGTTTTCTTTCTTTATTTTATTTTATTTTATTTTGTGTGTGTGTGGGGGGGGGGGGGGGGGGGTTATTTTTTCCTATTAAGAGGGAGGAAAAAATTATTTTACTAATTTCAAAAAGTAAAAAAAAATTTAATGAATAAATTGGGAATACATTTATGAGACTTTTAGTAGCATGCGCTATTTTTGAATTGTTGTTGTGTAATATTTTTATGCATTTTTAAAAAAACTTATCAACAGTTCATATATGTCTGGTCCTTATACAAAATTCAAATAACTTGTGTTGAGAAACATTTTTAGGTAGATTTCGTAAGAAATACTACCTATTACATTCTCACCTAAGTTGGAAATTTTGAAAAATTTTTGCATATCTACGCCGATCATGACTCCCAGAACACAAAAACACCCCCAGTTCAAAAGTTTATATATCTATCTATCTATCTATCTATCTATCTATCTATCTATGTCACTTTTTTCTGACCACGATAACTGGAAAAATTCTGCATAAATCTCTTCCAAACTGATACATAAAATCAAGGGTCATAAAATCTCGGTCAAGTTCGTTAATGGGCAAAATCGAACCAAGGGGGGGGGGAAAATGGGGGGGGCTTTTTGTGAAAACAGAAAAATCCTCATAATTTCTTTATTATTATACGTATCGAATCCGTTTAAAGTTATTATTACTTCTAGGAAAGGGGCCGAAAATTTATGTAGGACAGATTTTTGATATAATTAAAAATGACCCCAAGGGGGGGAAAAAAGGGGGGTTTTAGAAGAAAAAAAATCATAGCTTCGTCAATTCACAAGATATCAAATCCGCGTAAATTTATTATTAATCCTCTTAGTATTATCTAAAACTTTTATATTGACAAGTTTTTTATAGGACCAACCGTTATAGCAAAAAAAAAAATTAAAAGCAAAAAAAATCCCTGCCGGCTCCGCCTGCAACCAAGTTATTTTTCGAAGTAGGCGGTTCCAACTCCCGCATCTTTTCGAAACTGATACATAAAATCAAGGGGCATAAAATCTCGGTCAAGTTCGTTAATTGGCAAAATCAAACCAAGGGAGGGGGGAGGGGGGCTTTTGTGAAAACAGAAAAAAAAACATAATTTCTTAATTATGATACGTATCGAATCCGTTTAAAGTTATTATTACTTCTAGGAGAAGGGTCGAAAATGTATGTATGACAGATTTTTGATATAATTAAAAATGGCCCCAAGGGGGGGAAAAGGGGGGGGGGTTTAAGAGAAAAAAAATCATAGCTTCGTCAATTCACAAGATATCAAATTCGCGTAAATTTATTATTAATCCTCTTAATATTATCTAAAACTTTTATATTGACAAGTTTTTTATAGGACCAACCGTTATAGCCAAAAAAAATTAAAAACAAAAAAATCCCTGCCGGCTCCGCCTGCAAACAAGTTATTTTTCGAAGTAGGCGGTTCCAACTCCCGCATCTTTTCGAAACTGATACATAAAATCAAGGGGCATAAAATCTCGGTCAAGTTCGTTAATGGGCAAAATCGAACCAGGGGGGGGGGGGGGGATGGGGGGACTTTTTGTGAAAACAGAAAAAAACCCATAATTTCTTAATTATGATACGTATCGAATCCGTTTGAAGTTATTATTACTTCTAGGAGAAGGGCCGAAAATTTATGTATGACAGATTTTTGATATAATTAAAAATTGCCTTAAGGGGGGAAAGGGAGGTTTTAGAAGAAATAAATTCATAACTTCGTCAATTCCCAAGATTTCAAATCCGCTTAAATTTATTATAAATCCCCTTAATATTATCTAAAATTTTTATATTGACTTGTTTTTTATAGGACCAACTCTTATAGCAAAAAAAAAATCCTTGCTGGCTCCGCCTGCAAACAAGTTTGGTTTCGAAGTAGGCGGTTCCAACTGCAGCATCATCGCAAAAAGGTCATTTCTTCCGCAATTCCCGACAAACAGGCGCCCCACGTTCTGCGTCTTCGAAATCTACCTGTGCCTGTAGGCCGAGCCGTCAGGGATTTTTTTTTAAATGATAGAGTTGAAGATCATCCTTTATTTTATTTATTTATTTATTTGTATTGGATTAAAATGAATAAACTATTTTTTTTTTTTTTTACATATTAGTTTAATTTTTGTAATTATAAAAAATAAAACTAACATGCATACACACTAACTACAATTAAACTAACACATTTACATACATAATATATAAAGGACAATATAAAGAAGGTGGTGTGATATATACAATAATACAATATAGTTAGTTTAATATAGACAGCCTTCAAAAAAGGAGAAATCATAAAATAGCTGCATGTTAAATTTATTTTGAAAATAATAAATATTTGTACTTTTCTTTTTTTCTTTTTTTTTTACACATCATACACTTATTATAGCATATATATAAGTTTTTGTTCAGTTCAAACTTACATATAACTAGGATAATCTTGGAGAAAATAAGCTTTTTATATATGTTGACCTTAAAAATAAAAGTTTGAATTATGTGTTTGGAATTGCACAGGAAACTAGAAAGCATGACACTGTGAGTTGACCAGTGTTATCTTACACTGCGATTTGACAGTATTTCTGTCCATTTTCTAATATTCTGAGAGGAGGGTTTTATTTTCTAAATTTCTACTCTAGTGGTAAAACAAGGAAAATTTTTTAAAATAAAGTAATTGTTATTTTCTCTATTGAGTTGGATAGAAGAGATAAATTTGTGCCTGGTCATTTTCATCATTCATCTATGATAATTTTCAGCATTTTCATAATCATTAACTTTACCATTGTATGTTTAGGTTAGTTTTAGATGCTAAGTTTTAGTTAATTAGCTAAGTTAGTATGCTAAGTTTTTTTTAACTATTATTAATATTAATTATTGATGCAAATAATTGCATTTAATTTAACAAAAAATTATTTTTAATAGTTTAAAGAATTTTTTTTATTATTCTCAAGTAACTAAATTTGGGTTATTGTAACAGCCATTTATTGGTTTATTTATTATACAGATTGGTTCAAACTGCATTTGTTGATATGGAGAACATGTTTACTTTACTCAGCACAGAATCAGAAGTAAGCACATGGATTTCAGAAATATTTATTTAGTAATTATTATTATTTGTTTCTTCTTATTATTATTTGTGCATGCTATGTATTTAGCTTGAAAAATAAATAATAGATCCATGCTTATTCTTTTGAATTGTATTGTTTACAAAGTAAATAAAAAATAAGACATATGCCTATCAATTATTTTTAACTCAATGATACTGATTGGTGAAGATATCATATGAACTGAATCTTTCCAACTGAGTGAAAAAAAACTGTCCTAACTGGGAATTGAACCTAAGACCTTTGACTTAAATTGTCAATGAACTGGTAAAATATCTTTAGCAATCAGTATGATTGAGTTAAAAATAATAAAGTGTATCCATCGTTTTTTGAAGTTCCATTACCTGCAGTATATATTCTGTTTGACTGTCTACACGGCAGACTAGATGAAATTGCTAATAAGGTTATCTGAGTGAAATGTGTCTGCTGGTTGTTGGTACAGGTATCTCAATAGGTTGAGCATTGACAATTTAAGTCAAAGGTCTGGGGTTTGACTCCCGACTTGGGAATGTTTTCACTCAGTTAGAAAAATTCAATTCATATGATATGTTTATCAATAAAAAAAATAAAATAAAAAAACAGAGTTGTATATTGTTAAAATGGATGTCCATTTTTGTTAAATTAGTATATCAGAGGAATTTTTTCCCCTAATAGCAATATACTTTTTTAGTAATTCCATGTCACTATTATTGGAATCTGGTGATAGTTAAATTGTTTGTCCAATACTTTTTAAATAACTGTGGATGTTTATTTAACTGCATTTCTCTTTATATTATTTTTGTTATCAACAAAGTTAACACACATGTAAATATTTTACCTTTTCTATGATAAAATAAAATGCTATATAATTAATGTACTTCCAAATAAATTCCTGTAAAATCTATTCTAGATAGTTGACAAGCCAAATGCAAATTCTTTAAAAGTTAGAGAAGGATATATAGAGTTCAGAAATGTAAATTTCTCTTATTTACCTGAGTAAGTACTTTTTCCTAATGTTTTCTGTAGAATTTGTAAGTTGTTAATGGCTTATTTCTTTTAGTCATTAGAAAAACTTTGTATCATATATGATATTAAAAAAAAAAAAAAAAAAAATCTTTGAGATTCAACATATGCACTCATAAATAATATATACATGCACAGAAGGTGCATTCTCAATGATTTTTTTTTAAATTCAAATATGCCCTCTATAGTACAAAGGTCCATGGTCCCTGGAATAAAGGATACTTATATTTACTTTTGTTTAGCCATTTTATTATGGTAATTGTGCAATTGGCATTTAATTTCTTTTTCATTATAACTGATTCCAAATTACTTTTAAAAATAATTGAAAACATCTTTCTGGGAGTAAAAAATAATTATATTGATATTTAGTACTCCTCTTTTATAAAGGCTTTATTCAGATTGAAAAAAAAAAAGAGTACTTTTCACATGTGATTTTATTTTTCTGATATTCTATTTGCTGCTTTTACACACAAGCAATTTGTTTAATATTTACACAATTTATTTAATGTATACATTTACATTCAGAAACTTTTTATTTATTATCATATAGAAGTCATTTACCTAATAAGATTTTGTTTTTTTCATACATACATCAGCAATCATAATAGTAGTTCATTAGTTTCATTTTCATAGCTATATCTATCATTTTACTATAAATCCCATTTTCTTAAGCCTGAACTGCAACAATGTCATTCAAAACGTGTCAAGGACAAGGAAATAACCATTATTTAACTATTTTAAAATGAAATCTTGAAACAACTTTAAAAATCAATTAATGTTAATATATTTTGAAAAGTTCTTTCAAAATCTCTTGTTGTTCCTCTTGTGTATATCTATGCTTTTGCATTCTAATTTTTTTTTAATTATTTAGCAAATACATGGCTTTTATTTTAATTATTATAAATTGAATTTGAAATTTTTTAGGAGACAGATTTTAAAAGATATATCCTTTAGAATACCTCCTGGACATACTGTAGCTTTAGTAAGTTGTTCAACAGAAATATTTTTGTTCAGTTATGTTACTCGCAAATCTTATCTGTATTTTTTAAATTAATGAAATATGTAAAACAAAGCTTAGTAAGCTGAAGTTTTTTCTTAGAAATTATATGTTTCATGTTAATTAGCATGCTTTCTTATTAGTAACAACAATTTCTTAAAAGCTGGAATGGCTTATTTTTAAAAACTAAAATTAGGCAACAATTTCAAGAGCAATAGTTTTATTAATGCATTATTGAATATGTGCATAAAGCATAGCTCAATTATATGATTATTGAAAACGTAAAAAGCAAATTTTGAGACCTGCTGTTTCTCTATGATGATTTACATTTTACCCTCCATGAAGAAAACAATTATGAATTTTGTTGTTGTCAAAACAAAGGGCTTGTTTTAAGCAATCTTGTACTATTTAGAAGCTTGCCACTATTATTTTTATTAGAGATGCAATGGATGTCAATTTAGCTGGATGATAGATATCAGTGAAATTTATAGCTAAATATTTTTCCATCTAGTTGTAGTATTCTCTCCCTCCCTTTGTTATTTTAAAAGAAATAGGAGTTTATTTTTTTAAATATATATATTTATTTAGATTAGAAAGTTATTACTATTTGCTTTCTTATTTTGCATCTTATTTTGAAATTTGCTATTAACAATAATTTTTGTGATTATTTTTAATTTCAGTCCAATATAACAATTTGGTAATAACTATCTTTTAAATTATCATGTTTGCATTATAATTAGTGTAATAAATTATGTTAGTAGCATGTTAATAAATAAATAAATATTCTTAAATCCTTAATAAATACATAAATAGGCGGCGGCTTCTTTTCTTTTAGGTGTATTAAACATTTATAGAAACGGTACTTAACTTTGGCCCATGAACATCTAGGGTTCCACGAGCTAGAAATACAATAACTCAGAAATAAATCACAATTTAATTTTTTTTTCAGAATTCTAAACAAATGATTATTTTTTGTGTTTATTTATAAAAATTAGATTACAAACAAGACAGTACTTTTCAAAATTTCTGTTAATGTTCTGTTGACTATTTTTGAAATACTAGTAACCCTGTCTATAGCCTTTTTTGCTTGTAATCTTTATTTTTGTTTTATGCTTGTTCTTAAAAATTACATCTACAATAATAGAGAATACAGTTATTAGTTATTTTGAAGTAGATAGTTTTTGTCCTGTTTACTTCTGAAGTCATGAAAACATGCCTGTAGGGCAAAATTCTAAATTAAATTATCCCAATGCTGTTTCATCTTAGATGTTCTCAATATAGACTTAGATGATTAACTTAGATGTTCTCAACAGATGATAGTACCAGTTTATGATTAACTGCACAATGTTTGTTTGAGTAAAGAAAATGTGTCATTAACTTCATGTCGTTCCTAATATCACCTTTGCAAAGAAAGTCTATTTTCACCTTGAGATAGCCATTGTTGTCCTGTAACACTTGCCCTTTTACATTCATGAATTAACATTTGAAAATTTTGCTCAAAGAAAATAAAAATTGACTATTGTGAGTTCCAGAATCAAGAAAAATAATGAAAAAAAAAATTGTGCTTTTATGAATTTTGAGATTTTATTCATTTTACGTTCAACATCCTGTTCACAAATGCCAAAGGATTCCTGTGTTGTTAAAACTCAATGTAATTTAAACTCTATAAAATGTTAAAGAAGCTTGGCTCATTTTAAATATTTCTGTATCCTAAATAGACTTTAGGTATACATGTAATAAAAAAGAAAAGTGCCCAGTTAAACTGATGGCATTGAGCTCACAGGCTATTCACATTAATTGTATATTATACTCTTATTTCAAAGAATAATGCCCCTTGAAAAATAAAGAAATCAACAATAAATTAAGTGGTTATTAGGCCCCGTTCCCCCTTTTATACAGGGTGACAAGAAATAACTTGGACACAAATGATACATTATAACTTTAATGCTAATGAAAATATTACAACCAAACTTCAAAATAAATATGAATACATTATTTCGTCTAATATATTTACAAATTTTCAAAGTGGCTACCTTTAGCCTTAATACAGAGCTTTAAACGTGTCACAAAATTTTCGGCTATGGGCCGCAACTCATTTACTGATATTTTATGATTTATTATTATTATTGATTTTATTACAGATTTTTGGTTTGAAACTTCGTCCAAGTTATTTCTTGTCACCCTCTGCCTCTATTTAACCAATGAACTCCCAAAACTAATCAAGGAAGCACCTTATCACAATGAACCTATATATACAATTTCAAGCAAATCTGATAATTCTGCATGAAAAACCCATTTATCTAAATTAAGGGGGGGGGGGGGAGGATCAGCCCCCATTTCCCCCTTTATACTTAACTAATGAACCCCCAAAACTAATCAGGGAAGTGCCTTATCAGAATAAACCCTATAGGCAAAATTTGAAGCAAATCGGATGTTTCTATCAAAAGTTATTGCATTACATATGTACATACAGATCCTGCGGGCACATTAGCTCTCAGGCTTTGATAGCCTATGAGCTAAAAACAAATAAATATAACATATTTTATTTTTTCTGAGTTGTGATATTTCTTTTTTTTATTTTTATTTTTAAATGTTAATTTAGTGATTTGCTTCTCCACAATAGATACTTTTTATTTATCTTTTTAGCTATTTTTCTCCTTTTAGGAAATTTGATAACATTTAAGAAATTGGCTGATTTAGTATTCCAAATTTAATTTCATGCTTTAAAGTGTTATAAAATTAGTGGTATTTTCATTTTAAATGTACACTTTTTTTTAATTGCATTTTTTCTACTACCTAGGTTGGACCAACAGGCAGTGGTAAAAGTACCATTACAAGATTACTATTCCGTTTTTATGATATCCAATTTGGAGAAATTCTAATTGATGGACAGAATATTACTGATGTAATTTTCTTTTTTATAATTATGTAAAGTATTTTTGAATGTATAGTGTGTTTTATATATTTTTTTAATTTAGATTTATTTTTTACATTATACATTTGGCTACATAAGACTGTATATTTTTTATTGCTGTGAATTGGATGTTTATTTAAGCAGTTTCAACATTTGCCATTTATTTTTTTTTACTTTTTCAATCCTCTCCCTATTCAAACTCAAATTTTCTTTAACATATTGAGCATGGGATAATTTTTTTAAAAAGTGGAACTAAAAAATGTTTATTTACTTTAAGTAAATATTTCATCTATGTTTATGTCACATAATTCAATTTATTTTGAATTTATATCTTGTGCTACTATTTCTTTCTTTTTTTTTCCTTTCAGTTATATATATATTTTTTTATTTAAGGTAGGAATGATGTTTATAGATTTTAAAGAAAATAATGTACCTTCTTTTGTAATTTCAAAAAATTTTATGCACTGTTATACAGAAAAGAAAAATATATATTATTCATATTTTCATTAGCCAGCAATTTTTCAATATTCTGTATTTTCATAAATTTCTTTTTTCAAGTTCTTATTTGTTTATTTCTTTTTTATCTCTATTCTTCTGCGATAATAGCATTTTCCCAAAATTACAGTAATCTCTCTCTTACATGTTGGTGGACTAACCAAAAACGATGCATAAATGAAATCCAAGTAAAAATTTCTTTTGAAATAAATGTTAAGACGAAATTCATCATTAAATGGTTAAATAACATGCAGAATAATGAAAAATACAAATTATTTAGATTGTTAAAGATTTATTAATTAAAATCTAAAATACATACATCTCAAAATTTTAATTACATACCCTATTTTTTTAAATAATATAAAATTGATGTTTGTTTATAAGCTTGATGTCTCTCCCTAAAAATAGCTTTTGGTCATTCCATGTCAATTCAACCAATTTTTTTATGGTTTGTAACCCGCCCGACAGGGATTTGGGTGAAACTTTGTGTACATACTACCCCTACCTAGATATGAACCCAGTAAAATTTTTTCTTTCCTAGACCTCATAGTTTTTGAGATATGGGGGGTCAAAATTTTGGATTTTTCTGAAATCGTACATTTCCAAGTCTGTATTTTTAGACTGCAGTTCATCTTCAAAAAATTGTTTCTCTGGATCTAAAATCCGAATGAGCTTAAAAATATCACTGTAAGTACATCAACATATGCAGATTCTAATAAAAAATATTTAAAAATTTATTTATAATTTTTAGAGCCAAAATGTAAAGTTATGGTTATTTTGGTCATTTTACGAAAAATGCTCTCCACGAAAAGGCAATGGAAAATTCCAATTTCTTTTTGTTTTAAATAACAGTTTACACATTGGGGTTTCTATTTATGAAATAAAAATGTCTTTCCCATTGCTTATGTAAAAATTTTGCCCTTTTCTGGAATGATGTATCAATCATTTGATAAAAATCAGAATGCCCAATTTTAGCTGTGGTACCTAAATAATTACTGTGATTGCTATGGATTTATTATTGAGATTATTATTTATTAAGTGTTTATTTTTTTTATTTGCAGTGTAAAGTTTGTTCTTTAATTTTTCTGAGTAAAAAAAAAAATCTGACTGCAATAATTTTCTCAATTAAATTTATTGCTCTTTATTATTTAATCCTTAGTTTCATTAATTATTTTTCTAATTGTAAGCAATATTTTAAATTTAAACAAATCTCTTAATTTTGTCCTCAATAATGTAATTGTAAATAGAAAGTCTTTGCTAAAAATGTACATGAACAAAAGAGATTGATATTGTGTAATCTTCGTGAGATGTATTCTCTTTTTAAACTGGATTTTCCTGAAGTAAATATAAAATTTTCTAAATTCTGTTCTTTGAGGCCTAAATGGTGTGTATTGGCTGGTTCTCCAGGTACACATTCCGTATGTGTTTGTATGAAGCATCAAAATATCATTCTTATGCTTCATGCTGCACATATTACAGAAAATTATCATGAGTTGATAAAACAACTGGTATGCTCTACAGATAATAGAGATTGCATGTTGCGCCACTGCACTAATTGCCCAAATAATGAAAATTTACAAAAATTTTTAGAAGAAAAATTTAAGATTTTAACTCAAATTATTCAATCCAGTACCGGCAGTGGGTTAGTACCGACCGAACAGAAATGGTGACATGCACTGTTTCTTTGGATGAATTTGTGACAAACTTAATCAAATGTTTGGAAAATCTTATTCCACATTCTTTTATAACAAAAGCCCAATCTAATTTCCTGAAAGAAACTAAAGCAAATCTTGGCCCTCAAGAAGCTATTGTTTTGTTGGATTTTAGTGAAAATTTTACTTTTGTTAATCAAGATGAGGTTCAAAGTTATCATTGGACCAAAGAAGCCTGCAATCTTCATCCAGCTGTTATATTCACTCAGTCTTCCAGTAATAAATTATCAGCAAGCAATCTATGTATTTTATCTGATGATATGCAACGTCACTTTTGTGTATTTAACACAGAAGGAAGTAATATCATTTATAAAAGAAATATTTCCTGATGTAAAAAAAGTCTTCTATTTTAGTGATGGATGTTCCGGTCAATACAAAAATTTCATAAACCTTTGCCATCATGAAGAGGATTTTACCCTTCATGCAACATGGTCTTTTTTTGCTACCAGTCATGGTAAATCACCATGTGATGGTATTGGTGGGACAGTTAAACGACTCATCACTAAAGAGAGTTTACAAAGATGTTTCAAGGATCCAATTAATTTGGTACAGAAAGTATTTGATTTTTGTAATGACAATATAAACAATATTGATTTCAGACTTCTTTTAAAACAAAATGTTCAGAGTGAAAGAAACAATTTACAAGACTGCTTTTCAAAAGCAAAGACTATCCCTGGAACCAGCGGGTTTCATCAGTTCATACCTTTATCAAAAGATTGTATTGGAGCAAAACGTATTAGTAATGATAAACAATATTCTTCTATTTACAATTTTAGTGATACGCCAAATTCACCAGTTGCCTCCATGTCCCACTTAACAATACAAAGTTATGTAGCTTGTATATATGATGAACACTGGTTTTTTGGGATGGTGCTGAAAATTAATGAAGAGGAAAATGATGTAACAGTAAATTTCATGCATCCTCCAAGGCCATCAAAATCTTTTTATTGGCCTTCAGCTAATTCTCCAAATAGAGAAGATAGTTGTGAGGTGCCACTTGACAAGATAATCTGCACTGTAAATGTACCATCGACAAAAGGCTGTGGACGGGTGTGGTACTTTGATGAAAATTAAGTTAAATTTGTTCAGAACCAATTCAATAAACTGTACTCTAAGGCAATTTAATCCTGAAGCAACTTTGTTTACTATAAATTAGCTAAAATCAAGATACTTATCTTTTTTTTTTTTTTTTGGGGGGGGGGGGGGGGGGGGGGAGGATAACCACTGATTTTAAAATATAAAGACTATTGTGTTGTAGATATTAAATTATAAAGATCCACTGATATACTGGTGTTTTGTTACATTTAAATATATATTAGAAGGTTCACAATATTACTTACATTGGATAAAGAAAGCATCTTGCAAAGTAAGTTATACTGCAAAAATATATTATTTATTTCCATATTTATTTATACATAGCCAGTTATATTTTTTAATTTCAGCATTCTAAATATAATCTTTATTCTGACTTTTTAGTTAAAAAAAATTGCATACAATTTTAACAAAATCTTCATTTGTAATATAAAAATTCTATATTTGTTAAAGGTTAATGATTAATTTCATTTAATGTAGTTTTTCATATTTGATTAATGTTTATTTCAATATTGATGTATATAACTATTATGAAAATATTTATAGAAAAATGCCATTGAATCCAATGATAGATGTACATTTACATGACAAACATATGATACAATTGAAAATTAATTACAATTGGAATTGATTAATTCCAGATAATGTGTGATAATATATTAGGACTGTCAATTACAAATTTTCTACTATAATAAAAATAAATAAATCAGTGGTGATTTTATGGACTCAAATTTATTAATTAATTCAAAACCATTAATAAATTTAATTAAAATTATAGAGTACAGCAATTATTTAGATACCATAAGCAAAGTTAGAGATTTTTATCTCGTGATTGGTACATCATCCCAGAATAGGGTAAAATTTTTACATAAGCAATGGGAAAGACATAATTTTTATTTCATAACTAGAAACCCCAATGTGTAAACTGTTATTTAAAACAAAAAGAAATTGGAATTTTCCATTGCCTTTTCGTGGAGAGCATTTTTAGTAAAATGACCAAAATAACCATAACTTTACATTTTGGCTCAATTTTTTGGCTCTAAAAATTATAAATAAATTTTTAAATATTTTTTATTAGAATCTGCATATGTTGACGTACTTAGTGATATTTTTAAGCTCATTCGGATTTTAGATCCAGAGAAACAATTTTTTGAAGATAAACTGCAGTCTAAAAATACAGACTTAGAAATGTACGATTTCAGAAAAATCCAAAATTTTGACCCCCCATATCTCAAAAACTGAGGTCTAGGAAAGAAAATTTTTTAATAGGTTCATATCTAAGTAGGGGTAGTATGTACACAAAGTTTCACCCAAATCCCTGTCGGGTGGGTTACATGGTCTGGTTGAATTGACATGGAATGACCCTTTTTTGAGTTCATTCAAACATGAATATGTTGAACCAGATGTATCAGTTCATTAGATGTAGTGACAGGGAGTTTCCAGAACATCTATTGCCTCTGCAAAAGTGTGTGGATGATGTTTCTACATTTTCTTCATTATCTTATTCATTTTCATTGGCATCTGCAACATTTTTGCAACTATTCCGTGTATGTCCCTCTTTTCTAACATAACAAATTTAATTAACATACATAATCATAAACAAGGAATTTTAATATGAACAGCTTTATCCTGCAACCTTTAAGATGGCAGTCATGGCTAGTATTTTTAAAATTTTCGGTAGGGTACTTTTCTGATAATCTTCCATAGTCAGGATATACAGACAAGGCATCCAGCCAAGGTTATTGGCCAAAAATCATTAATGTGCAATGAATGTGACATCCCACTTATGCATTTTTGCTGTTAAATCCAATTGTTTGGTGACAGTTAATTTTAAAAGAAAGTAGTTGACAAGAAAATAGACAAATACCTAAATTATTCTAATCAAAGTTATTAAAATTTCAATAAAGCTTTCTCTTGGGGAAAAGAGTGTAATTTTTTGATAAAATATAAAAGCTAAGCAATAATATATATATATATGTATTATAAGTGTCTTAATTTTACATACTTCGTTTTTATATTAAATCAGTAGGTTATATATATCAGTTAAAAAACTACACATATAAATGAAAATAGACAAAAGACTACACATATAAATAGCATTGTATATATTTTCTCTTAGTGATAAAGTTCTTGAAAATTTTTGAATTTATGTTTTAAAGCTAACTTAGGTAACGATATTCATCCACTACTGGACATGACTGGGCTATTAACCAATTTTGGACCATTGCAACAGGCTCCCACTCAATGATCAAGAGGGGCCAGAGCAGGTCCGGTCCCTAAGCTAGGCCCGTAGCATCATCGTCCCTGCGTTATGAATGGCGGCCCAATCATTGGCCCAAAGCACTTGCCAGGAGCCAATACCTGACAATTACTGTACCGCCAGCTTGGAACATGGAAAAGCCTACAAAGGCGACCACTAGTGCCTCACCGGCATACAAAACATAAAAAATAAGTAAAATAAATGAAAAGATAAAATTAAAAAAAATAAGAAAATTAGTCCTCCACACCTGTCGTACCCCAGGATGACTATTCCTAAGACGCCTGGCTGCAGAGTAGGGAATTAAAGCAAAAAGGTGGTCTGGCTGGACTTGGTATTGCCTGTGCTCTGCTGGCTCATCTACTCCAGTGAACTGCCACCTGCTTCCGGTACCTTAACAACATTGCTGCCCCATGAGTTGCCTCCCAAAAGGGTGAAGAGCCAACACCCCCTATATTCAAAGCCTTCACAGTGAATTCTGGAAGAGGCAATATGGCGGAGACGGTAGTCCGAAGTTATTTCCGCTTATCGTTGACCTTCCCAGTTGCCTCTGCTTGATCGGTCAGTTCACCTTTAGGATTAAATGCGAGAGCACATATCACGTATTTACAATTGTGAAAATAAGTACAACTTTGGATATGGAGACATATTTTAAAGAATAAAAGTAAGTTTTGTCTTTGTTTTCTTATATCATTGTTTTAATAACATTATCATTATATAATTTCTTTATATGTATGTAAGATACAAATTTAGTTTTTAAACCACGTGTATATTTACAATAGCTTTCAATCATTTGCCTAGAATAAGTATTGTGTTTTAAGTCATAAAAAAAAAGGATGATTTTACATTTTATCTGATTATTAGTTTACTTCAACTCAGTATATTTTCACAGGACTTTGTTATTAATTTATGTGTCTAAAGATAAACTTTATGCATGCAGATTTTAAAAAGAAAAAAAAGATCCCCGTTTTTTAGCTATGCTTTATTTTGTTATTATATATTTTTTCAAAATTCCAGTTTATGCGTTTGTATTCAAATATATTTTTTAAATCATATAATTATTTTACTTTCTAATAGTTTCTAATCATTTACTATGAGTAATCTGGATGCACTATTTTATTAATTTACAAAATATGTCAAGAGTGTGTTTACTATTATCATAGTATTAACTAGCAGCAGTTCGTATATTGCTTTTGTCAATTATCTTTTTCCTTTTTTTGTTTCTTTTTACTCTTAATTTTAAAGTTGATTTTATGGGAGCAAATTATTATTACTATTTATTCTCTTTATAATTAGAGAATGCTGAGAGTTGTTTGATCTTGTAAGTGTTATTTTTTTTTCTTTTTCTTTTTCTCAAATTTATTTTTCAATAGCACCTGGTGATATTTATAGAGTTATATGTTGACTTATAAAATTATTGTAGCATAATTTTTTTTTTTATAAAAATAGTTTCGATATGAGCAATTTGAGTACAATAAGGCCTCGTTATTAATTATTTACATTTGATGGTTTAAATACCAGAAAGTGTTTACATCCGCATAAGGGGAGGGGGGATAATGACTACATTGAATAAACAAAAGCTTTAAATAGATACAGAAAATAATTTAACATATATAAATATCATATGATTTAAATTAGCAAGTATTTTCGAATACAAACTAACATATAAACAAAGTCTTGTAAAAAGTATTGAATAATAAATGAATTAAAAGCTAGAAAACAAGTAAAATCTTCCTTTTATGATTTACTGAAAAACATTTTATCTCTCTCTAGGCAAATGACTCCAGTTTTTGTCTTCAAAAAACGAGATTTCTATCTTACATATGTATAACAGAACTGATTATACATAATAATTACATTAAAACAATGATATAAATAAATAAGAGATAATACTTAGTGCCCCAAGTCTTTAAAATATGTCTCAGTATCAAATAAGAAAAAAATAAAATAAATAAACAGTGACGGGGGGGGGGGGGGTAAAAATGAAAGCCATGGATATCTTTGAAAAACAATTATGTATATTTTTTTAAATGCTGCGATTACATATATTTTCTTTCTTCTTTCACAATTTCTCACACAATGCATTCTTTTAGTACATTCTTTTTCTGTATTTTCAGATATCTGTTAAAAAAATTTTTGGCTTCTTAAAAGAACCCTTCACAAATTTTTCATTCCAAAACTTCACAAATTTTTTCATCTTAAAATAGACTTTTCACAAAACCTTTCACAAATTTAATCATTTAAAAATAAAATCTGACCTGTCACAAAACAACTGAACATATTACTTAGCTTTTTCATTTGTAAAGGATATACAGGAACCTGTATATAACGATAATTTCAAAATTTACAAAATTATAACTAGAATTTTCACAAATATAAAAAAAAAACCCACAATTTCATAAAAACAGGACACTGTGAGAAACAGACCCCTGATTTTTATTTCTAGATCATTAAATTTCAGTCATGTTAAAAACTTTAGCTCCAGGGTTTGAATGCTACATTAAATAATAATTAAAACTGCAAATTTAGCATATTTTTTATAGAAAAATTACAATATTTTTATAATTAAGCTTCAAATTTTTTTCTAAATATATTTTCTCATGTAAATATATTTAATTCTTTAATACAGTTTTATTTTTCTATTTCTAAATTACATCACATTTATTGCCTTTTATAAAATTTTGTATATTGAGCCTTTTTTAGTATATTTTTTAAACAATTAGTATCCGCTTGGTACTTTTACGTTTGTCCAAAGTATTATTATTATTGTTATTATTTTTTATACCAGGTTTACTTCAAATCTGTTGACAAACCTGCATACTGTTTAGGTGAACAAATAAAGAAAGATAGAAAGAAAATTTAATTCTTAGAAAAAAAAAAATAATTTCAATAAAAAAGAATGATTTAAATGAATAAAGAAAATGAAGATAAAGAACTTGACTATATACAAAATAATCTGAATCAAATGGAATAAATGCAAGTTTAATACAACAAATCGAGTAAGTAACTTATGTAAATTGAAGAACTTAAAATTGCTCTAAAGGTAGCACAGGAAGAAAGTTCTTATTTTATAGCCTGTAAAAGAAATTTTTCAGGATAACAAAAATCTATTAAAAGCAAAAATTTGCTATATTAATGTTTAAAAGAGTTCTGAAATAAAAGATATTAGGTTAAAAGGAAAGCCATGGATACCCTTGAAAAACTATTATACAAAAAACACTGTAAATTTTTTTTTTTTGCATTTGAAGGAGTGAAAAAAAAAAGAAACTCTCTCACACAGCCTATTTTTTATTAGTACATTTTCAACCCTATATTTTTATTTCTAGGCCATCAAATTTCAGCCATATAAAAGAATTTAGCTGCTGTTTGAAAACTAGTAATTATTAAAATTGCAGATTTTAGCAATTTTTATAGAAAAATTGAAATGTTGATATAGTTGAGCTTCAGAAAATATTTCCTCGTAAATTAAATTTTTTTAATACAGATTATTCTTATATTTTATTCTTTTAAAATAGTGATTTCAATAAAGTAAAGAAACTTTTGTATTTCTAAATTAAAAATTCTGTTTTAGTATATTTTTTAAGCATTAAGTACCCCTTCATGTCTTTTTTGTTTATTAATGCCCCCCCCCCCCCTTATATATATCTATATATTAGTAACGAGGCTTCAAATCTATTGAAAAATAATCTTTATATTGTAAATAGTATATGTATACATCTAAAGCTAGAAAGAAAATTTGGTTCTCAAGGGGAGAAAGGGGGGGTGAACAACTGTAATTTAAAATATCTGATTTAAATGAAGAACTTGATTACATTAACAATAATTTTATTCAAATGGAATAAATGCAAGTTTAATACGAAAAATCAATTACATTTTAGTAGTTTTTGATATTTATCGTAATTTATTTAAATTACAAAATTTTTGTATTGGGATATGTTAATTATTAAAAAGAAATATTCAATAAATATTGGAGACATTGGATTTTATTCAATTTGTAATTTAATGGAGAAAAAGCACTCATCCTGTTGATATGTTTAAAAAAAGTTATGGGAAATAATTCTAAATGCAACTTTCACGGAGGAATTAAAGTTCCAACTTCAATCTGTGAGCGTACGCAAGCTCGCGAAAACGCGTATTGTTGAAGTAGGAATAGGAAGTCGGACTACGCGATCGGCCATTACAATTCACTGTGGAGGCTTTGTATATAGGGGGTGTTGGAAGAGCATGTGCACAATGCTGAACCTGGAGATGGAATCCCCTGCTGCACTTGAACTTGATGACTAGGCCAAGAACCCACAGAATCCAATGCAGTCATTAGCCCGGAAGTAAAGCTCCATTGATACCCACATCCATCAGGGACCCCACTTAAGTAATCCTTTGAAAGTGGTTGATTCTGCTATGACATCTTTGGCTGAGCTCCCAGTCAAATGGTTCAGTAAAAAGTACTAATTTATTTTAAAACATACAATTTTGTACACTAATTTTGGCGGTGTTCAAATAAATACATTAGTTTTCTCTTCTTTGAGTATGACAACTTTATTTTATTCCTTTTAATATTTTTGCTATTAATAAATATGATTTCTATGGCAATAGGTTACCCAGAAATCTCTTCGTCAAAGCATTGGTGTTGTTCCTCAAGATACTGTTCTTTTTAATAATACTATTAGGTGAGTTTATGGAAAAAAAAACTGTCTCATTGGTAGATGTTTATGCGCCAGAGTTTCTAAGATTTATAAATATTTTATTTTTATTTTAAAAGATATATTTTGCTCCTCTGGCACATAAATAAAATCTTCAAGTTGCTTTTTTTCTTACTAAATGTACGTTATTTTTTATGGAATTTTGTACATTACCGTGAGCATAATTTCTCATTCAACAGTACTATTTAAACACATCAAATACAAAAATAAACTGCAACAGTTGGTCCTTAATTACTTATATTCAAATTTTAACATTACTACAAGTTTTTAAATAGGTTTAATATTTTTAAACACAATTGAAACTATAGCAGTGTTGTCTAACTTGCCAATAGATGGTGTATTTCAACAAGATTAAACTTTTCATAGTCTAAATTTCATATATATATAAATTATGTAACTTGCATTTATTATCAGAGATATAATAGTTGTTGTTATCAAATAAATGGGTAATTTTTACTATTTAGATAGGTTGTGTAGTATAAATTTATTTATTTATTTTAACACATAAAAAATGTTTACAATTCAGAAGTCAAGTATTCAAAATGTACTTCCCATTTTTGGCTCAATCTCTAGTATTGTTATAACACAAAAAGTTTTTTAAATAAGTTTATTTTAACTGCTTTGGAAAACAAAGATAGTATTTATATTACTAAGTTGAGTTTTGTTCATATTTTCATTCCACAAAACATAAATTATTTGTCACTGTAGTACTTTTTTCTAATGTGTCCTAGAGCAACATCTAATATATTTTTAAATGTTGGCAGGAAAACAATATTGATGCAGGCTGTCTCATTGCCAAAGTTACTAATTATAAGAGATGGTGAAGCACACTACAATGAACAATTTTTGTATAGAAAATCAGGGTCAAAACCCATTTATTCAGTAAAAAATTCCAAGCATCTCACTCCAATCTGAATTTGACTTTTTTATTTCAGATTTAAAAATAATAAAGTTATTTTAATGAAATCCTCAACACAATTACTTGCTTTGTGTGACGTGTGATGGCATCGTGAAAAGTTGAAAATGCACAATAATTTGTTGAGTAACACTGTATGTAATATCAACTGCATTCTAAAATGTGGAGTGTCTAGTTCAACGCTGTTTGGATACTTGTGGTGGCCACTTCCAGCACTTCTTGTAATGTCATCACATTTTGCACAAAACAAGATAAATCTGCTAAAATTTTTCATAAATATGACTTTGGATTAGAACGAGACAACCAGTATTATTGGCTAAATAAATGAGCTGCAACTCTGGTTTTCTTCACAGAAAAATGTTTGTTATATTGTGCACTACCATCTCTTAAAATGTATAGCTCTCTTAGAATTTGTAATCCTGGTACTGAGACATCCTGTATATTTATTGTTTATTAAAAATAGAATAAAATTTTCAGCCTACCTATATAATTTATTTTTCAATTTTATCTTTATATCTGAAAGATATAAATTCTTTGGGGGAAAAAAAAAATTGTTAAAGTGTTTTAAAATAATATTGTGCTCAATGCAAAAAATTCAAAAGAATTTCTTTTTTTCAAAACTATTAGGATGCATCAAAAAATTTTTCATGTTTTGACTATTCTTTACTTCTGCAAGTTTGTTTAAACTTCTGTAAAACTTATCATATGGCGTGCTGTGTGCGTCCTAGTTCCTCTGTCAGTTTTTAGATGTCAGTGGGTGAATTCTCCTCTACTTTCCTCTTCAACTGGTCAAAATTCCCAACTGATGGCCTGTCACTTCTGAGTTTGATTTCAAGGTGGAGGTCCTCTTCCTTAAAACATTTGGATTTGTTTTGAACTGTGCAGACACTACTCTTGTCCTGGCTTCAAACTGCATGAATTTTGCAGACATCTTTATTGATTTTAAGGCCTAGTTTAAAATAATGCCTTAAGATCTATAAAACCTCAACATTTTTATCATTCTTTGTGTGACCTAAAAATGAAAGAAAGAATCTTGTATGGTTATAGAATATAGAGGGACATATATACTTTTAAATAACAATTAATGTTCAACAATAGGGGTGAGAAAGTACATGCTTTGGTATAAAAGCATTCAAAAAACAAAAGTTATTTTGATACACCCTAATAATTAACTGTTAGAAAATTCTACTGTGAAAATTTTGCATTTGAAATACTAATATTAGTAAAACCTTGATAAAATGGGTAGTCTGGGGACTGCAAAAATTATCCATTTGAGTGAGGGGATGTACAATGATCTGTCTGTACTCTGTAAAGCAAGGTTTCACTATAATTGTTATTTCATTTGATAATTTGAGATCTTAATAATTTTGTTCAGAAACTTTAATTGGTTTGTATATATTTTTTTTTTTTTTTGCATAGATATAATATAGGCTATGGTAGGCCTGGAGCATCTTTTGAAGAAATTCAAGAGGCTGCTAAAGCTGCAGACATGCATGAACAGATCCTAGGTTTTCCCGATGGTATAATTAATTAATTTATTTAATTGTTAATTTAAAAAATATATATGTATATTAATTTTTTTTAAGCATTGGTAAAAACATTAACTCCTTAAGGTAGGAGTAAGATATATAAAATATAAACATAAGTTAAATATATATATATATAGAGAGAGAGAAGCTTTACTTTGTGATGTTTATTTTGTTAAATGTCAATTCATGACAGTTATTTAATCCATGACAGTTCGTGGATAACTATTAGACTAAATGATGATCGTGTGGTTAAAATATCAGGTTCCTAGTCTTGAAAAACGTTTGAAAATAAAAAGAACTCATACCTGTATTTTGTAGAAACACAATAAGACACAAATAGTTGTCAGGAAATTATACTTTTATTTTCTCTTCCTTGATGGGATGTATTGGGGGGTCCTCATCGGCATCTGGGTCACTCCATTGATGTTTGTCGATCTCTACATCAAATAAGAGACGATTGATATAACTGCTTGCATCGTCTCAAACTGTAAAACGTTGTACGTGCTCCGATAGCACATGTTTACGTGCCGGGTAAACCCCGGGCACGCTTCCTTGATGAGAGCACCTACATCTCTTATGCTTATTCTTAGACTAACTGAAAAAAGCGCAATTGCCAAAATTTACGAGAGCGAAGAAATGCCAAAGCCGCACCAAGTAGAAAATGTGCTCGCCTAAACATTGTGCCAAGGAGAAAACAGGAAGAGAGTCCCTGAGCGCATGCACAGGAGAACCGGCTGTATAGTTGAAGGAACTAATGATCCGCTCAATGAAAGCACATTGGATTACCGCCAAAATGAAGAGAAGAAGATGCATAGCTGCGCGCATTGGCCTTGAGCCAAAAGAGAAACGAAACCAGCAGATGAAAATTAACATAACACAGAAAGAGCGATAGATATAACGAAATGTAACCACAAGTTGAAAAGGATCAAAATTAATGAATAGTTAAATAAATAACTAAATTAGATGAACTTGAAGGAGAAATAAAATAGGAAAATATTAAGATGGGGATGGAAAGAAGAGACAATATATCGCAATGCGATAATATGTGTTTTCCAGATCCATAAACTTTATTTTGCCATATTATTAAATGATAATTTATTATTATCTTTGATATGTTTGATTTTTACTTGAACAAATGAATCAATCTGAATTATTCATTTATTTTTTGTACATTTAATTAAAGTTTTTTTTTTTCTAGGTTATGAGACTGTAGTTGGAGAGCGTGGGCTTAAGTTAAGTGGTGGAGAAAAACAAAGAGTTGCCATCGCTAGGACAATATTGAAATCTCCTTCATTTGTAATTTTAGATGAAGTATGTTTTTTTCACTTTAAAAATTCTTACTGATAAATGTATTTTTCATTTAAATTTTATATTTTAACAGTCATTGTCTGGTTTTTTCAATATATTTTTTCTCTTGTGTTTTATGTATCTGAGGATTGGTTTTACTTATAATTTAATGAAAAGAGTGTCTGTGTGTGTGTGTCTGCAATGACTAGCAAAATCTATTGCACATAGAAGTCTGAAAATTTGTATGAGGTTAGTCCAAGGTAAGTCTTGATATACCTGAGGCTCAGACTTTTCATTTTTTGATAATTAGCAGAGATATTAATTAAAAACTCATCAAAAAAGCATTTTTTTTTTTTTTTTTTCAAATTGACAAAGACATGCATGCATCCTCAGTTCCCAAATTTCCGAAGCCGGGATACAAAACAAATGTAAGATCAAGGTTTTTTGGCTGTTTTCTGAATATATCAACCCTTTGAAAAAATTCTTTTCCAAAATTCACTTAAGGCAAATTTTGTTTTTCCCATTTTGCCAATAGGATTAACATTAGGCACATTTTGATTAAAAAAAAAATACACTGAAATTTCAATACGATATACCAGATTTTTAGCTAATGATAAGAGTATAAATTTGGTTCAGGAATTATGAGATTTAGGGAAAGAATAATCAGACTGAAAATAAGAAAATTTCACATAGGATTTCGATCTGAAAAAAAAAAAAGTGAAAAGAAAAACACTGCTTTTTACAATTAAATATCACTATTTTAGCACAAAAATTATACACAGGCTTCAGAAACATTATATTTATAAATTTTAAAAAAATTAAAGCTTTCAGACAATAAGAACTATTTTGCTTTTTATGTTAAATGACTCTATGTGAAATTTAAAAAAAAAAAAAAAAAAAGTGAGAAGAAAACATTTCTTACAAGCCTTTAGGTTCATTTAGAAAATTTTTTGATTAAATATATAAATTCATTCAACACTAATTTTAGGTATATTTAAGTTTATCATGGATCCGGTCTGCGCCGGTCTTCCATTTAAAAATAAAAAGTGAAAACAGACTGGGGTTTGCATAGCATGCCTGGTGTACACTGCGAAAGGTAGTGGGGGGCACCAACTCTAGATTTGTTTGGATAGATTTTCATTTAAAAATATAAAATCATACAAATTCGAGGGTGTATGCTGCCAAAACCTGTAAGGACCCCAGCATTAGAATCTGAATTATGAAGTTCTGGGAAAGGAAAAAATGTGCACTTCTAACCAGTGTTTGTCAATCTTTTTTTATTTTGTGGCACACTCGAAACCACGTTCTAACTTCTGTGGCACACTAAACTTATAATGATTAAAAACCTATGAAAGGAATGGATGTATTTTTTATTTAGTGACACAAATTAAATTTTTCATTATAGATAAAGAAAATAAAACACTTTATTAAATTTTGTAATAAGACTATTTTTTTAAATGTCATCTTGACAATAAAGGATTTTCAAATAAGCATACAGACAAATCTTCCAAGGATCTAATCAAAATTCATTTTTGTTTTGAAAAATTTTTGCTATAAAAAAGCTTATTTCTTGTAAATGTATATTGTAATAGTTGCCGAAACATCAGTTGAGGCTCACTGTGGGGACGCGAAAAGTTTTTGGTTTCCATCTGTTTGTTTGTTTGTCTGTTCTGCGATAACTGGCGTAAAAATTGTCATTTCAGGTTGATTTTTGGTGGGTATGTTGGTGAGGTACCCGGAATTAGCTTAATAATTTTTAGTTACATTTAGTTCATTCGTTCAGAAAATATAGAACATTTCTGTTTTGGACATAATGCTTTCCTATGGGAATGCAGATGATTTTCAAATTTCATTTTTAACTGAAATGAAAATCGTATAATTGAATAATGGATTAAAACATAAAATTGCTAATGCTAAATTTTCGATATGGAGGTTTTAAATATATCCAATACCTTTGAAAATTTGCTGATACATTCATTAGAATTTAGAAATTAATTGTTTAAATTATTGGAATTTTTTTTTGCATCTGTTCGGGAAATATAAAATATTTATTGTCATATTTTTTTTTGCAAATTTTAAAATGCGTTTCTTTTTTACTTTGCTAATTTATTAGTTGCTTATCAACCATATTTCAAAAAATATAAAAATAATAAAATTCAAGTAACTCACACTATTTTGCTGCAATATTTTGTTATCAAAATAAATTATTTTGATAATCTATTGACATAAATGAAGAATTTGTTTTAATACAAGTTTTTTTTTTATCTTGCATAAACCATGTTTAATTTAACACTTTTAATTTCTGAAACCTCCGAAGTATTTTATATGCCTATAAATATGTATATAATATAAAAAAATTAAATTGTGGATTGTAAGATGCTAAATAATATGAAAAGTGAGATTAAAAAACATTGACTTTTAGATCTGACATTGAGGCTCCTAATCTGCATATTTACTAGTTATAAATTTGAAATTAAGGGTAGCCAATAGATTTTTTACTTTTCATTGCAATTCTCTGACATTCCTTATTAAACATTGAAACAAATTTGGAAGGAAATGCGATGTTGACACTAAAGCTCATTATATAGGAAATTGCTGAATTTAGAATGTTGCATTTTAAAGTACTTTTGTTAGTTCAAAGAATCTTGATATAACTTTACTGAAAATGTTCACAGCACACTTGCAGTTCTCTTGGGATGCACCAGTGTGGCACAACACACTTGTTGAAAACCACTGTTCTATACCAATGACAAGAAGAAAATTCAATCTTCCAGGAGAACACTTTAATGTTTGGTGGGTTGGAATGGCCTACCTCCCTTCCTCAGTCCATCTTCTGAATTTTTCTTTGGGTTGCATTGAGGAGGAGAATCAATCAATGCACTTCTGTATGCTATTCATCTCAAATAAAAATTAAATGCTACTAGGATTTCGCATCAACCTAGTCGATATAGTGAATTTTAGATGAATGAGGATTATGGAAGATACTGATTAGTCACTGCTACTTTCATTTGTTGAAAAAAGCTTTATATCTGTTATATATATTGAAAGTTGTTATATTTAAGTATTTATGTAAGCATATTAACTGTGCAAATAATGTATTATGTATGAAGTGTTTAGCATGAAGGTTATGTAAGAATTAAAAGATATTTATTAATCTTAACCACTTGAATGCACAAATAAAATTTGCCAATAAAGCAGCGGCATCTTTTATTTATTCTTGTATAGTATTTATCATTATCTCTTTGTAAAAACTATTAGTTATCAAAGAACTTTTTTTCATTTTGTTTCTGTGTTTATTAAGTATTTCTCTTAAACTCTTCGTGCTAAGTGTCCTTTAAACACTTCTTTTAATTTTTAGACACCGGGTTTTCTGAATAGATTTTTTTCACTTATTTAATCACTGATCATCAGTGATTAGTTAATGTAAAAAATTCTGTTCAGGAACTGAACTTGACAAATTCAAGAATTTTTTGCATTCTTTAAGGCATATATATCTGCTACTCACCAAGAAGGGGTTAATACTTAATATGCTTTTCTGGAGTTTTTATACCATATGTATATTTTTATCTGTTTTGATAAAATTATTTCCATTATTGCGGCTAATTATTGCGGTAATACTGAATCTAGAATATAAAAAAATGTATTGTTCTCTGTTCTTTTTTGCTTCAGGCAACCTCATCTTTAGACACTCAGACTGAGAGAAACATTCAGAATTCATTATCCGTAGTTTGTGCTAACAAGACAACGCTTATTATTGCACACAGGTAATTTATTTTTTAATGCATTTGTATTGCATAAAATTTTAATTAGAATTATTTTAAATATCTGCGAAAATTTGCATTATTTACTCAATAGGAAGTGCATGCTGCATAAAACTAAAAAAAAAAATTCATGTTTTTATTAAGTTTTTGTAATATTTTTAAATATTATATTCAAACTTTAATGCCTTCTCAAATATGTGAATATAATACTCACTTATTAAAGTAAGTTACCTAATGATTTCAAAGTCTTGTAAATTTACTCAAGTAATTATTTTTTTTTTCATCTATTATTTGAAGAAGTATTTTATTGTTTAGGGTTAAAATCTCAAGACTAGGGTTAAAATCCCAGGCTTGTGTCTAAAATGTAACAGTTAAAAAAAGTTAAATTAAACAGGCTTATGTGGTACCCAAATAGCTTCATCTATAAATATAATTAAAAATATTCTAATGACAAACATGCTAAATGATATAAATGCAATACTCTTTTATTATTACATTTATAGAAAATTTAAATCTTGCTGAAAAAATTAAAAATCATTTAATATGTATTCAATATGCATGCATATTTATTTGCATCTGTGGTTTATCATATAAGTTGGAACTGAAATACCTTAAAACTAATTGTTAAGGGAATTAAAATTATGTTTACCAGAGGGCCCATGCGAAGATTTCGCACTGAAATCTAATATTTTTTAGGTACTTCTCTATTATCCCGTCGACCACTTTTCATAACAAAAAACTACCACCAAACTGTAAGATTAAATGCCAAAAATGCAGTCCCATTTACTTGATGTCAGAATCATTATGTGTGTTTGTTACATCATCTAGTGGTTTTACATTCGACATTTGCATGTATTTTTTATTATGTTTTACTGATTTAGTAGTTATTTTATTAATTAAAATAACAATTGTGTCCTTAAATTCTTATATTTTATTTATTTATTTTTTTTTTTGATATTCCAATGGTTCTCACGTTTATTTGGCGATAGTTTTTTGTTATGAAAAGTGGTCGATGGGATAATAGAGAAGTATAATTTTTTATCAATATGTAATATTTATTAGATGCAGGTTTAAACTTCTAAAGAAAAACCAAGGATAAAAATATCTGCAAACAACATTTAGTTGTTAGTCAAGCCAGAATATCATCTAATTTATTCCATCAAAGTTCAAATTTCATCAAAACTGATCCAAGATTGCTAAAGGCACGCGCGAGAAAAAAAAATAACAATCGTATTTTGACTGCATTAGAGGATGACGTCATCCGCTTCAGGAACACCATGGGACTTAGAAATATAAATCTAAACATTTCAATTTCAATTTCGCTTTTTAATCATAAGTATAAAATAAACCCGTGCGGTGTTTTTTATAATAATTGCTATGAGCATCATATAATCCGGAATTTTATTTTTTTGGCAACAATAATTTCAGGAAAACCTTTCATTTCTTTTATGAAAGCAAAGCCGATTTAATTTTTATTTTTCAGCAAATTTTAATCAAAAACATGTTTTAACGAATTGTTAAGTGGGCTATGTCAGAAGTCGGTTCTAAAATCTTTCATATGGTATCTCATTCGTTGTTCTGCGTTTCATATTTTCTTAGAAAAAGGTATGTTGACAGGAGAAATAATATATATGATTGAAACTGCATTATATATTAGTTTGGCCCTCTTTTTTTAAATCCATACATTACTTAAATGCATGTATATATTTTTTAATACTGCTATAAAGAAAGGTTTATGAATTTTATTTATATTGATACCTTTATTTGTGAAAATATTAGACTTTATTTTTAACATTTTCTTATTATTTTTTTAGAATAAATTTGTCATTTCTGAATGATAATTATTTAAAGACTTTGAAATGAATTTTTGTTTATAAATTTCCAAATTAGAGAATTTCAATAATATCTTCAGTTATATATATGTAACTTGAATAAAAATATTTGATTTATTGTAATACGTATTTTTGTTTTAGGCTATCAACTATCGTTCATGCTGATGAAATTTTAGTTCTTAAAGAAGGAGAAATTGTTGAAAGGGGAAGGTAAATATTTTAAATTGAAGACAATATTTAGTTCTGTCTTTCTTTTATTTTCATGTGTTTAAAAATTATCTTAAACAAGGAGGGGGCGGTCAAGAAGACACAGCCTCTTCTATGAAAGAAAAAAGGAAAAATTCTTTCAATTCTCTATTTTGGAAAGAAAAAAAAAATAGAAGTTTACTTTTGGATTTTTAATTATTTCTTACCTGTTACATTTCTATATTGATTTTTACATTCGTATATTTAAAAATTGTTGTGCACGGGAATTTTGATAAAAAAAAATCTTAGTTTAACTTATTTCAAGTTTATATTCTTCATTTTAAAAAAACATGCCACATAGGTTGCAGACTATGGGCACACCTGTTTGAAAATACTGCCCTTTCCTGGATTTTATTTTGTGGACACTGACATACATATTCATTAAAACAACTCATTAATTACAAGGGATGTTCCAAGAAAAAAAGGATTAAAATAAAAAAAATTCAATAAATATTGATACTTTTCTTTTTTAGCTCACAGGCTATCAAAGCCTGAGAGCTAATGTGCCCGCCCGTTCTGTATGTACGTAACGTGATAGCTCTTGATAGAAATATCCGTTTTGCTTCAAATATTGTTTATATGTTCATTGTGATAAGGCGCTTCCCTGATTAGTTTTGGGGGTTCATTGATTAAGTATAAAGAGGGGAACGGGGACTAATTGCCCTCCTTAATTTAGATAAATGGGTTTTTCAGGCAGAATTATCTGATGTGCTTTAAATTTTGTTTATAAATTCATTGTGATAAGGCACTTCCCTGATTAGTTTTGGGTGTTCATTGGTGGGGAACGGGGGCTAATCCCCACCCTCCTTAATTTAGTTAAATGGGTTTTTCATGCAGAATTATCTGATTTGTTTCAAATTTTGTGTATAGGTTCATTATGATAAGGCACTTCCATGATTAGTTTTGTTGGTTCATTGGTTAAGTATAAAGGGGGCACGGATCCCCACTTAATATAGATAAATGGGTTTTTCATGCAGAATTAGCTGATTTGCTTCAAATTTTGTATATAGGTTTATTGTGATAAAGCGCTTCCCTGATTAGTTTTGGGGGTTCATTGGTTAAGTATAAAAAAAGGGAATGGGGAGTTAATTGCCCCTTAATTTATTGTCGGTTTCTTTATTTTTCGAGGGCCATTATTCTTTGAAATAAGAGTATAATATACAATTAGTGTGAATAGCCTGTGAGCTCAATTTCTTCAGTTTAACTGGGCACCTTTTTTTTTTTCAAATTATCTCCCCCCATATGATATGTTAGTCCCATTATTTGGTCTACTTTTAAAAGCAAGTGATGAAGCATTGTATGGAAAATACTTCATTAATCAACATAACTGAAATAATATGAGCATCTGATTTGAATTTTGTTCTGCAAAACTGTTGCTTGAGCAAAATAACCCCAGAAACAATTGCTTATTTAATAAGATTATAAATACAATTGATCATTTTTAAGTAGCACAATGAAAGAAAAGCTCTGTGGAAGAAATTTCAATTATTTTCATTATTTCAGTCATGTAGGGTTCAGTAATATAACATCCCCAAAAGGCTTCTCCACTTGCTTTGAAAAATAGACTGAATGATAGGATCATTGCATATCATATGAAGGAAAATATTTTGAAAAAAGAAAATTTGCTGTACTTGTACTGATTTTATAAGATTTTATATTCAGTTGTTATGAAATAGTCCTTGTTTTTTAACCGAAAGCATTTTATTAAATGAATTTTCTGATTCAAAACATTTTTATTTGACTCGTATCAGACTCCAGAAGAATACTAGAATTTTGATAACTATAGATATATCACTGTAAAATGTTTGTGCAAGTTATTAGCATTATTTATTCTTTTAGAAATCATGCAGTATTTCAGTTTTAGTATATTATTCGATAATGTGTAAAAAAAAAAGAAAGAAACATAACTATATTTAATATTTTATCACTATAACAATCAGCAGTTGAAAGTGTTTATTTCTACCATATTCGTTATCTTTATAAATATCTAAAAAAGGAGAGGGACAGAAAATGGTTTGTTTCTTAAGTTTAATATATCAGATTGAAATTGTAAATATTTGTTTTTAAAGATTTGTGATATTTCATACATTTTTAATGAAAATAGATTAATTTTTGTAAAGAGATTAAAAATAGATAAAATATGTTGACCATAAGTAAAAACTGAATGATAGAAAAAAAAATTTAGTTTATTTCAAAAACTGGTTGAAAATGTAAGAGTAATTCAAGAATAACCAAAAATAAAAGTTTTTGCAATGTGTCTATTCCATATAATAGTCAAAAGATATCGTGTAGAACTAATTTTGTAATCTATACTATAAATCAAAAACATGTCTGTGAGTAATACTGATGTCATATCGATGGTGGCAACAGCTTAAGCAGTGAATTTTGTTTATCGTAAATTTTGTAACTTCTAAACATCGCATAATTTTCAATGTTTACAAGGTTGAATATGAAAAAAACATTCCTTTCATATGCAATTTCTTTGAAAACTGTTTCTCAATTTACTGTTTAAAAAAAAAATTATCACATGCATCTTGATTGCAGAAGATTAACCGGTTTGCACTTAAAACAATATAAATAGTTCAGTATTTGTTTCTGGCTAATATTACATAACAAAATTAACACTTCATCAATAAATAAATAAAATAATATAAATAAAACACATATTTAACAGATATATAATCGAACTATGTGCTTAAACAATGAAATAATCGAAATCAAAAGAGCTCTTGTAAGAAGCAAAATCTTTGAAGATTCCGTTGACTATTAACTTCTGGTATGCAGTTAATATAAAAGTATTGCTTTTAATAAATTTTGAAAGTTTATTTGAATACATAATTGATATTTTTCATATGAAAATGTTTGTTGGTGTTATTAGTAGGCAATTTAAAAAATATATTAAATATAAAAAATCTATTAGATTTTTCAATTTAAAAAATGGTTCTTACCATGGTCTGTAGACTGCAGAGCATGTTCTGTAACTTGGGAAGGATCCTCTGGTATAGATATAATCATTTTTAAAGCCTTGCCGTTTTTAATACAGTATCTCCTTGTTATATCACTAATTGGGATTGTGTGCGTGTTCCAGCTCCCCTTGAAAAAAAGTTCTACCTTAAATGCTTTTTTATTAACTTTATTTATGTGTGTCAGTTGTAAATGTGATTTCTATCATTAATTTCATAAAATATCTACTAATAAAAGAAAAGAGTTTGTGTATGTGTGTGGTGGCTAGGAAAAGAAAATTTGGTTGAGGGTAGTCGAAGGTAGGTCCTAATGCATCCGAGGCTCAGATTTTTATTTTTTGATAATCAGCTTAGATATTAATTAAAAACCACAATGAACACTAATCAAAAAGACAATCTTTTTCTGAAAATGGTGCTCTTTTTTTTCAGGCATCTTCCAAAGCCCCCATCAGCCAAACCATTCAAAATACAGAAAAAATATAAATACATGCTTAACTCTCAAATGTTGCAATCCGCATAAAAAAAATGTGGACCCATTCAGAAAATTCAATTTCATGTTTGTTTGTTTTTTTCTCCCCTTTATCGAAACTCGCATTGGGCTCAATTTTAGAGATACGAATAAATAAAAAATACCCACTTAAAGTAGGCAATTTTTTCTCTATGAAGGTGCAATTCGTTTTCAAAAATACGAATATTAACCTTTCAAAAAAAAATTGCAACTTTAAGTCACTTTGCACCTTTTAGAAACACACTTTATTCTACGTCAAAAGTAACTAAACGTCTGTATTTTAACACAATCTTTTTACACATTCTTAGTACACTCAATTTACATCACCTATAAAAATCTCGAAACATTCGAAAGACTAGAAGTATTTAAAAAACAATATAAAATTTTCATTCAGAATATGAACATGTGGGCAGCTTTGGCTCATGTTTTTACATCTAAATATCTATATTTTTGCACGAAATTTTTACACACAATTTAAATCTATTATATTTATAACTGATAAAAATTTCAAAGAGTTTGTATGATAAGAACTATATTCTTTTAATGTTAAAGGACCCAACACAAAAAGGAAAAAAACAACAAAAAGAAACAGCTTTTTTACAACTAAATATCAATATTTTTTTCATGAAATGTTTACACGCGTTTCAAAACCATTATATTTATAACCAATAAAAATTTCAAAAAGTCTGGACAATAAGAAATATTTTTAAAACTATTAAATGACCCAATGTAAGAAAAAAAAGTCTTAAAAGTTATTAATTATCAATATTTTTTTACGAATTTTTTACACAGGTATGAAAACATTATACTTTTAACTCATAAGCATTTTAAGGAGTTTGGACAATAACAATTTTTTTAACATTTAATTTTACCCAATGATCTCCTTCCCTTCCTGTTTTCAGCATACTTCAAAATCTGAGAAATCAAAATAAGAAGAAAAGAAAAATACCAAATCACATGTACATTCATTTTCTTTCTGATGGTGCAATCCGTTAAAAAAACTAAGAATATTAACCCTTTTCAAAAAATTAATTTCTGAAGTCCTCTTTGGCAAATTTTGTTTTTCCCCATAGAATTGCCATGGGAAGGGGGGGAGTGAGAAAAGAACACGACTTTTTACAACTAAATACCAATATTTTAGCACGATAATTAGACACAGGCTTTGGAAACATATTTATAACTCATAAAAATTTGAAACAATTTGTACAATAATATATATATGTATATTTAAATTTAAATATATTCAATAGTAGTCGGGGGAAAAAAATACAGGAACGCTTCTTGCAAACCCTTTTTACTTAGACTTTTGTTTAAAAACATAAAATTTTTCAACACTTATTTTAGGAATATTTAAGGCTATTATCATGGGTCCGTGCAATGTAGTGCAGGTCAACTAGTAAATTATAACATGTGTGAAATTAACATTTTGGATACATTATAAATAAAGCATTTAGTTTCATGTTGTCTTTCTTAAATTTTTAACATCCATGATTATATCATACTTTCAGATATATTGTTTATTTTTCTTATCTCCCAGCATGAGCGATGAAACAATGGATTACTGTGATACAGTGGAACCCCGATTTTACGTTTTTCACGGGACCAGCAGAAAAAGACGTACGAAACGGGAAAACGTAAAATCGGGGTCAAATACAGAAAAACATTTCAAGAAAACAAATTATACAAAAATAAACTTACCAATACCATATTAGTATTTTAAAAAATCTGTTATTTTTAATTGATTTTTCTTTTCAAGTGTAATTTCACATATACTATTTACAATGCATGCAAGTTTTTGCAAATTTTTTTTTAAATTTTCATGTTCAGTTAAAATTTTTTTTTAATTTTTGAACTCGTAATAGCCTTTGCCGATGAGAGAACGATGTCCTCTGGATCTTCATCTATATAATCCTCACTTTCATATTGCGAAATCAAATCAGAAATAGTCTTAATGCATGTGGTAGCGATAACATCCTTATCGCAATCAATGTACTCACATTGATGTCTGCAAGTTTAAATTCATCTTCTTTTGTGTAGTCTTCCATAGAGAGCTCTTCCGGCGGCTCTTCACCATTAATTTCGGATTTTGAAAATTCTTCCTTCAGAAAAGCATTTGACATACAATTCCACGCCAATGAGATGAAATGAAGAGCATCCGGAACATTTAGCTTTGTTTTCCAAGCATCTTGAAGTTCACCAGAATCAAGTAAAACTAGTCGGATGTGCCAATCCCGCATCTTTCTTCTATCTCACACAAGTTTCGCATACACTAAAAAGAATCAGCACCATTTTATATCAAGGTCTAACTGAATCTAAAGTTTTATTAAATTCCATGCATTAGTTCTTGATTGAAAAATATTATGACTATTGCTGAAATCGTGTAAATCCTGCAAAATGAAACAAATTATACAAAAATAAACTTTACAATACCATATTAGTATAGCAGCGCCACTTGTTGGGAGATACATTCGGCAAACATTTAATGTTTTGAAGCATCGGGGCTTGATGGATTCACCAATCACAAAAGGTGTTAGCTTCTTGGTTCTGTCTGTAAGATAAAATTTCTTGAGATACTTCACCAAAAATGACGTACCAAGCGGGAAACGTTAAGAGTAAATAACGTAAAATCGAGGTACTTTTAACATTAGCGGAATAGGAATTTTCTGGGACCGACGAAAAATAACGTAGGAAGCGGGATAACGTAGGAAACGGGTTACGTAAAATCGGGGTTCCACTGTATATTTAACCTGTTAATACCAGTCAGGGAGGGAGGGGAGTCGTACAATGTAATTAAAGCCTATTATAAATTAATACAATTTCTTAAATATGATTAAATGTGATATATTTTAAATAAAAAGGCCTTTTGACATGTGACTTTTTTTAAAATGATGTTTTATTGCCACTTACTAACAGTTTTTCAGCATTTTTTACTGAGTTAATATGATCACATCCAGTGCTTATGTGTTAAGCAGATAATTAATGGTTAATTGTTTTGTAAAAAAAATTAAGTTATTCTGTTAAATTGTCAGCATAATTTTCTTCAGTTATATAGCATAGTATTAATAATTTTGAAGAAAAATATATGAAACATGTCCTTTTGATCATAATTATATTTATACTTTTTTCTAAAGTCTGTAAAATAAATAAGAAATATATATGAGATGCTCACATTCAAAGTAAATCAAGTCCATAAAAATTATCTAGTGATATTTAAAGGTAAAGTTAATGGGCTCTCATAGATTTCACTCTGAATCATAGAGGACTAGTGTCTTCTGTTGGTCACATTTTCAACCTACAATTTGTTTTTTTTATGACATTAAATAAATTGTCTATTGAATTTGTTATTGACTTAAATTACGGTCTAAAAGAATTCATATCAAACCCGGTTGAATGGAAAAATGGACATGAATGACTCAATTTGGTTCTGAATGACTTATGTAGCAAGTGATTATCTTTTTTAATTTACATATAAGGGATTATCTATTAATTACATCATGCAAATTTCCCCAGCTCTGTTGTCACATATTTTGTTAAATTTAATGAAGTGTTTATTATGCTTGTTTAAAACGATGCTTACCTAATTGTTTTCAAATTTTAAATGTGATGCCACAAAATGTTATTTTAAATGTGCACCTGTCACACTTCGTGGACCCCCCCCCCCCTTCCGCCTCTAGTTGTGTGGTATAATTAATGGATGATCTCTAAGATGAAGTTGAATACAAATTTATACTATTGTGAAACTTACAAATGAGTTTCACTGTGATCATTAAGTTTAAAATTGAAGTGGTTGAATTACAAGAAACATTCATTTCCCTATTTCAGACATGAACAGCTTTTAAAAGAGAATGGAATGTACGCATCAATGTGGTTACAACAACAAGATCCAGAAAAGAAAGAGAATGAATAATAGCTTTAAATCTAGGATAAAAAAAATGTATTAATTTGCTGTATTTGTTTCTGTCATAATTTATTTCATAGCTTATAATATTATAGTGTTCATCATGACTTTTTTAAATAAATATTTTTACACAAAAAAATGTTAGTTTATTTCTTTGAATTGTAATTATTTTTTTCATGGGAGAAAAAAATGGATTTGTGCAACATTTTTCATGCTTAAATTGCATTAAAACGTAAAATGTTACATGAATTTAAGATAAAGTGAGATAATTAACAAAAGAAAAATGTAGTTCTATATTTAAAAATAATAATAATAAATTCGAAATAGAACAAATAGTTTTTGAAATATACTTCAGGGTAAAAAGTTTTAAAAGAAAAAAAATATATTTTATTATCTATGTAGTACTTAGTTACTCTAAAAAATATTAAGTGTTGATAAAATGTTTTAGTTCTCAATAGTAATTATCATATAATGTATGAATATAATTAGAATATCTGAATAGTTAAAATATTTGTAAATACTGGCAAATATGCCTTGCTAAGATAGAATCACTAAGCAGTCAAAAAATATATATGTCATATAATCAAGAAAGAATATTAAAAAAATTACAGAAAGATAAAATTCTAAAGTTCAATAATATGCATTTTCAGTAAGTACATGAAATTAATGTCTATAATCTACACATATATAATTTTTTTTAATCTTATATGAAACAAAATGGTACAGGGTTGAATATATATATTTACTTATAAACATTTTTTCAAAATTAATGGGGTTAATTTTTTTTTTAAAGGGGGGGGGGATCAGTCATATGTTACAGACATTAGTATCATCATATACTGGCTGAAGAACTTTAGATATAATATTTGCATAAGTTATTTCAGAATCATTAACTTAAAAGTATCCAATTTTATCATTGTTTAATTATTATTCTATTACTTAAGGTGTTCTTTTTCTTAAATCTATTTGTAAAAAATCAGGCAGAAAAACAAAAATTTAATTAAAAATACTGAAAATAAATGAATATCTCATATTTAAACTGTCAAAAATAACATGCTAAATGTTTATATACTCCCTCCTCCATAGCTCTGTGAGTTATTCTATAAAATGTGTATGACAAACCAATTTGATATATTACAGTATATTACAAGAATTTCATGCTAATAATATTAATTTTAAAATTAATCAAACAAACAGTACTTTTATTGATTACTAGAGATCGACCAAAACAGGTTTTAAGACTGAAACCTAAACCGGATTTCGGTGATCTTCCCACTTTCGCCCGAAACCGAAACTGGCACAAAAATTAAAAAACTGATTAATACATACATGACTGCACATGATTATTAATTAATTAATAACAAATAACTAATTACGTTACTAATTAATTTATTAATTATACGCGTATTGAATCACATTTCTAACAAACAAACGTAGATATATATGTGTGTGTACAGGTTTCAAACAAAAATGAAACATGAGTAATACAACTTTTATATTTTATTATTTTATAACAACCAATAATTATAGGTATTTATCAATAATTAATTAACAATGTAGTTAAATAATGTAAGACAAATTCAATAATTATTATGAATATTTAATTTTTAAATATATTCATATTTTCAGTTCTTTAATATTTTGCATTTAAATTGTTTAAATATAGAGTTAAGTATTAGTTAACCCATTAACGCCGACTTATTTTAAGCTTCTTTTAATACTTCGATACCAGTTGACACAAGTTTTCCTATACTGTTATTTTAACTGATTGAATCTCTGATAGTTTCACATTAGATAATATGAAGTATTTTTTATTAAGATACTGGTGTTCATATTTAAAAGTTTCGTATCACTTAAATGGTAACTTTTCGTACCAACCGGCATTAATGAGTTAAGTAGAAGTAATTGTTTAAGTAAAGGGCACAAAAGCTAAATTAATTTGTTTAATTTGACTAAAAAAGGAAAACTAGCATTAAGACAACATTTTAAGCCTAGAAATTATTAAATATAAACTTTATTTTCCATTTCAATATTCTCAAAGTGAGACATGTTTAACACCATTTTGTACTTTAGCTAATTTTAAATATATATATATAAGGATAAAAATGTAACAGTTGTCAATTTTCTTTTAGGATGTGCACAATAAGATCAAAATAACTCTTTGCTCACTCTGCCCCTCCCCCCCCCCCCCCCCGCCCCAAACAAAAGCTTTGCCACTCCCTGCTTCTCTAAGAAAGTATTGAAATGCACCCCTGCTTGAAAATTTTATCTCCGGTGCCAAGTTGACTCTCTGTGCCTCTATCCAAAAATATTTTTTGTTCATATAAAATAAAACGCAATTAATTTAGCAATAAGACAGAAATGGTTTCCAATTATACGAATTTCATCTAATAAAAAATATTTTAAATATACATACCTCGATATATCTTTTGTAATAAATTTCGTAAATCGTTATATGTTTTAACAGCACCTTTCTCATAAAGCATTCGAAACAATCTGTAGTTTTAAAGTAAAAAAATTCTATTACTGTTAAGTTTTCAGTTTTTAAAGATCAAGTGATAAGCGTCTTTTAAGTTTAGTCATATATGCTTTGCTTGCTTTATAATTTACACTCGCATCATGGATCAGTCATGACCGATAATGATAAACCATGGAGTTCACAGCAATAAACAGTGTCTCATTTGAGCCGATACTTCTCATATCAATGAGTAAAGTTGAAAATTTCCGAATGAAGGAACGAGATTTTGAAATACAGATAGTTTCGGTCGAGTTTCGGTTTGGCCGAAATTTTGGCAGCAGTTTCGCCGAAAACGAATATTCGGCGAAACTCCGATTTTGCGCCGAAACTGAAATTTCGGTCGATCTCTATTGATTACATTGATAAATTTTAATATATTTAGGATTGAAGATGAATTCATTCATTCATCTTATAAAATTCTTTTTATCCCAACTTCATGTTCTTGCTATCTTCTAAATTTCTAGACATTAAATGAATGCAAGTTTTTAAGAAAAATTGTTAAATATTTGTATTAAGTCATATTTATTTCTGTTCTGTCCAGTACTTATTTGAAACATAGAAAATGCAGCTATTATGTGTTTTCTTAATTTTTCATTGTTGAGGCTAAATGTAAAACTTCTTGTCAGAAGCAGTATCGAATTTATATAAATAGGAGAACAAAGGATTTTTTTTAAATAAAACATTTCGTTTTTGATTTTTTTTTCAGTAATCATCTAAGGTTCTGCATGTGAATACAGTTTATTTCGGTAATAGTAATATTTGGATGTAATAAAAAAGCTAAAAATAATTTTCACAAGAAAAAAAAATGTGTAAACAATTGCCTAATATCAGATAATGTAGGGTTTTAATAACAGATCTAGATTTATGGACTGATGAAAAACACATTTTTAGTGTTAGCTTATTGGTTACATTTTAATTATATATTATACTGAAGACTGACGTATGAATGTTGTGGTAAAACATACATTAAAAAAAAACCCTCTGTAAACTAAATAATGTTCAAAGTTCATTGATTTAAAAAATTATATATTAAGTTTTGTCAGTTCCTGCACACAGATTGTGAACCTACTTAATGTGTCTTATTCATTGCCTTACCTCTCTTGCATAATTTATAGGATTAACTTCCTTGCTTATCTGATATTAGGCAACCTTACATTTGCACCATTACTTTAATATAACATCAGAAGTAAACATAATTAGCTATGTTTACATTATATCATTTTAAATTACTGTTCATAGACTATAACACCAGTAATAGTGTGGTTGTTAAGTGATAACTTTTTCAGAAGAATGATTCATTCAATTGAAGTCTAAAGTATTTAAAAACTCAAAATTATTTATCAGAAAGATAAAAGTACTGAATGATACATTGACGACAACTAGGAAATTAATTATGCACAAATCTGTCAAGCTGCAGATTTCACAATGCACATTATCCAAATATCTGATACTAAAAATATATCATATATGATATTAGGCACTTTTCTCTTATTACTAGGTATAAACT
This sequence comes from Maratus michaelseni, assembly GCA_963931845.1. Taxonomy (NCBI): domain Eukaryota; kingdom Metazoa; phylum Arthropoda; class Arachnida; order Araneae; family Salticidae; genus Maratus; species Maratus michaelseni. The sequence continues at coordinate 99,218,890 of OZ007597.1, read as the reverse complement.
TTAACACAAGGAAATTTAAGGGGGTAAGTGCAATTGAAAATGACCAAACCTTCTAATAATGTTGAAATGGAATAGATTTTTACAAGTTGACCCAACTTGAATTATAGACTAAATTAAATTAATTTTTCAGTCAAGCAACCAGTGCTAGAGGCTGTGGTGCAGTTGGAATCTTTAATACCGCCTCCTGTAAGCTTAAGTTTTTTTCCATTCTAAACGCTAAAGTTTTTTTCCATTGGAAACTAAACAATCTAATTATGTTTTTTAAATTCTTTTGGTGAGTACCAATCTATAATTTGATGCAATTGTGCAAAAAAAAGTTTAAGTAAAGTTACTAATCCATAACTAATTTTTCAGATAAAGAAAACAATCAAAATGTAGCTTTGGCAGCTTTTCACTGATTTTGAAACTATCATCCTATAACCTCATGAGAAAAAGTTTGCTGTTTGTTAGTTGCAACATAAAATAACTACAACATTTAAAAATGAAATGTTTATTAAATGCAAACTTTAAAATAAATAGACTAATAGTAATAATTTACATACAAATACAACAAAAATGAACACGATGCTTTCAAAAGCATAGTTTATCTCTTTAAATAGAGATTAAATGTAAAATGTTTATTAATCTCTATTACTACGTAACAAACTTCGTCCAAAATTTAATGCAATCTTTTTCCGATTTTGATATTTTGCCCAGGCTCCAAATGGTACAATTACAGCTGTGGCATTATCCTCTGATCCAAATTGTAGTGCTTGGTCTGTTACAAATCCAGCTGCTTCAACTGGATCACTGCATGTATTAACTGCATCACAGATTTCTTGATCATTCATGGAAAAGTTCACACCATCGGTGGTTAAAATTAGGAAAGAGTCCCTACTGTGCTTAATCTGTAATAAGAATAGTTTTTAGATACATTATGTTTTACAAATAGTGTCAAAATTATGTTTCTGATTACATAAAAAATAATAATTTTATAAAAACTAACTGGGGATTATTAACAGCCCAGTAAATAAATTTAAAGACAAGATTATTAACTATGTAAAATTTACAAATGACTAATTAAAATCATATTATAATACGATCAAATCTTGTGTGTCTGTCTGTGTGGTTATGCAAACTTTATTTTAAAAACGGCTCAAGATTTTGACTAAATTTTGTATCTTACCACTTTCAGGCACAAGAAGACCATTGGGATAGGTCACATGTTCGAGAAAATTTGATTAGTGCATCATTTTGGATCAGGGTCAAGCTAATTTTATCTAAAAAATGGCTCTAACAATTTTAACTAAATTTTGTCTCCACCATTTTGGAGTACGAGAAAACCATTGGGCTAAGTCACGTGTTCGAGAAAATTCGATTAGTGGGTCCATTACGGGTGAAGCTAATTATATCTAAAAAACGGCTCCAACGATTTTGACTAAATTTTGTATTCTAGTGTTTTGGATTACGAGAAGACCATTGGACTAAGTCACGTGTTCAAGAAAATTTGATTAGTAGGTCATTTGGGATTACTACAGATCAGGGTCAAACTAATTTTATTTAAAAAAGGGCTAAAACTATGTTGACTAAATTTTGGATTCTACCATTTTGGATTATGTGAATACCATTGGGGTGGGTCACATGTTCGAGAAGATTTGATTAATGGGTTATTTTGGGTCACTATGATTAGTGTCAAGTTAATTTTATCTAAAAAATCATTCTAACAATTTTGACTAAATGTTGTATTCTACCATTTTGCGATACGAGAAAACCATTGTGCTGGGTCACATGTTCGATAAAATTTTATTAGTGGGCCATTTTGAGTCACTACGGGTCAGGGTCAAGCTAATTTTATCTAAAAAACGGCTCAAACTATTTTGACTAAATTTTGTATCCTACCATTTTGGGGTACAAGAAGACGATTGGGCTGGGTCACATGTTCAAGAAAATTCGATTAGTGGGTATTTTGGGGTCACTATGGGTCAATGCATTTCAATGGGAATGAAGGTTGAAACAATTATTAAGTTGTTGAACAATTGGCATTAAACAAAAACTCAAAGTTGGCATTGTTTCGCCAAATTTTGCTCCAGAGGCAGCTGATCAGCATGCCCCTGGATTAGTCATGCCCTGTTATTGTTTATATTATATGTAACGATTTAAATGTGAGTGAATTAGAGATGAAATGACTCGGGACCTCTTTGCAGAGCAACTGATTTATTAATCCAAATAGATGATACACTTAGAGAATTCGACTTCATTGGAGGACCTGAGAACCATATTATTTATTGAAATTCCTACATAATTCTAGAGAAAGCCGAACATCTTAAAATCTGCCAAACATCTGTCTGGATCAGCTGAGGAATTTGTAATTCTGACTTTATTCCAGCAGAGGGCAAAATAGTCAAAAGGGGGAAGGTATTTACCTCAAATTAGATAAAAGCCTTGATTGATAGGGTTTTATTGTGACAATAGGGTTTTTCCCCCAATTGCAATACCAACAGTCATTTCTAAATTTAATGTTAATTGTCATTTATGATCTAATTATAATAATAAATGTCAGACAGATAAAAGTCAATTAAGATTTATGACCTAAAATGTAATCACCAATCCATTATTTTGACAGTAGTTAGAATTGATCTTCTAAACATAATTATTTAATTTGATTTCATGATCTGAAATGTAATAACTGTCATATTGGAGAAAATTGATTAAACTTTATGATCTAAATGTAATTCCAGATTTCTTATTTTGACATTAGTTATTTGTACTACATATAATCCTGAATCAACTAACTGTCACATTTCAAGATGTTTTGGTGTAATGCCAACCATCTTGAAAAGATAATCATATATTTGTTTATAATTTGATTCTTAAATACTCAAGCATAGCAAAAAAAACCCTTTTTTATGTTATTGAATATAATGATGTAATTCTTGATTAGGAAATATAGAATTTTATTACATTCTTGGCTCATAATAGAGATTTATTACTGTTATAATGATTTTAAGATCATTTAATATGTTTTATGATATGGTAATAATTGTATTATGTCAACATTATGTCCCAACTTTTCATCTGAATCTTTCTGTCTTATGTTTCATAAACACCAATTAATGTCAAAGATGCTATTATTGGTTGTAGAAATCTACGGAAAATAAGTTGGGTTGTCCGATTTTAAATTTAGAACTTGAAAAGTGTTTTATTTAAAAAACTTAAACTTTTATTTTTAAGGTTTGGTTCATATGACGAAACCCTATTTGTCTAACTCATCTGTTTGTCCATCACAGAGTTCATACTCGGAAACTGTATAAGTTAGAGACTTGAAATTTTGCGTACTTACAGCTGAATAACTTCTGTAACACGACAAATCATAAAATTTTGAAAAATTCATATTACTTTAGTTAAATGAATTAACTTAATGACATCCGACTACATTTTAAAACAGAGCTTTAATTTCAGTCTTTTTCGTGTGAGCTTGATGACTCTATGGTAGCGTGTTTGCCTGCTGCACAGAAGGTCCCTGGATCAAAGCTCGCCGTTGGAGTTTGAAATTTTTTCCCTGGAAAAGATTTTACTATCTAATACAGTAGAAGATCTTTATAATGCAAACTTAAAAACACGAGGTTGTGCGTTATGTAGATCACATTTCGCACATCATTAAATTTAGCTTGTAAAAAACATGGCCAAATATGTGCGAAACACACCAAAATACATTAGAGTATCTTTATATTGCATTCTTTATTACCAGGAGTTGTACAGATTATAATTTTTTGCATAATATAGATCATTCCACAAGTTGTTAAATTTACTTTATAAACATTGTCCAAACATACCTGTATCAAATCATAGCAATTTTTTCAGTAATTAGCTCTGAATTAAGGAGATAAAGTTGAACTAATGTATAAAATTTAGTCCTCTAGAGAATAGAAACTATTTATAATGTGGGAATTCAGGTGTTTCTTAACTGAAAATTCATTGTTTACATCTGAGAAGTTGTGTGTCATATGGAGAATTGCGTTATAAAGATCTTCTACTGTATATTCAATTTTACAGAATTTTTGTAAATTTTTTTTTGCCATTTTAAGGCCTAAAGTTGTTAAAAATATTTTATAAATTATCTTCTTAATTGAAAAATTTTAAAGCTCTAATTTTTAAATATTAAGTTTCCTTTTTAAATCATTAATTCTTGTTAATGACTAGTGCTGCCATCTCACTTTTAAATTATTAAACTAATGTTTTGCAGTTCCACTGTTTTTCACCAAAAATTTTACTAAGCAAGCTAAGAATTCAAGTAATTTTTATTTTATCATTCAAAAAGGATTTTAATTATAAATTAATGATTTGGATTTATTAACTAAAGGATAAAGTATTTTGAAAATAATATTAAACAAAACCCTTTATGTGATCTTCAATCACACTTACGCACTTGTTTATTATTTTTTTTTATCATTGCATATATATTATTAATATTGTTTTTATATACAATTTACTTCTGTTTATATATAAAAATAAATAAATGGCTTCTGTATGTTACATAATTTGTATAAATATTGAAAAAATTTCTTGTATATATGAAACAGTGAATAGGTTGCCAGAAAATATGTTGCCAAATTTCCTACTTTCAGCAAGGCATTTTCTTTATTTCGCCAAAGCCTCTATACTGGTAAAGTACCTAAAATTCTTCACAAACAAATGCATATTTAGTTATGACAAATTTTAAAAACAACTTAAAAATTTTCCATCATACTTAAATTATTAAAAGAGTGTAAAAATTTTAAAAGTATATATATATATATATATATATATATATATATGCACTTTAGATATGATGACATACTTCTAAAGATCGAGTATCTGGCTGAGCAGTAACACCAAAGGGCTTTAAATCTAAATCACCCAAACTTCTTGTCATTGCTAATCGGCCATTCACAAGATGCCTTCCAATTGAATCAATTTTTATCATCCCTCCAGATTTTAATATTCTTTCCTTTAAGAGAAAAAAAATAAATAAATAGATGAATAAAATACAATGAAAATTTCTAATAAACAACATCCTTAAAAAGGTTTGTAATTTAATTATTCTAATGAAAGCATTGTAATTTTAAGTAGTTTTTACATTAAATCATTATTTAAGGATACAGTGCTTTGCCCTTTTAAAAATAGTGAATGCACCATGAGTTTCTCATAAAAAATCTTCTCTCTATCACAGTATTTCTAAATCTGAACTTGTGTCTAAGAACTTACAAAAATTATACAACTTTCTTATTTCCCTATGAAAAACATAGGATATTCAATTTTATTTTATTTTTTATTTATAATTAATTAATAAAATCATTTGAAATAAATTATACTTTATTTATGATATCTAAAAATTACATTTTTCTTACTGTTAAAATAATACATTTTCTGTTGAAATAATGTCATTTTCCGCTGAATTAGTACTATCTTTCTACGAATTCATTTGACATCACAAAGATTATAAGTGAAATATGAAGATGTAATTATCTCACCATTTATAAAATATCAATTTTACTTAAAATATCTAAATTATTTAAATCACTAATATAAAGAGTGAAAGAATAGCAGATAATAAGAAACATTAGTAGCATAGCACTAAAACAGTGCGAAGCAAAATACTCATCCTAAGTTTGATTCAAGTGAATTAGTCAAACATTTTTAAGTTATAGGAAACTTTATTGGATTAAAATGAGTTTTGAACAGATTCGATTACATTTTACTTTCTAAAAGATGATGGTCAGTTGCAATGGTGTATTCGTTAAAAAACCAGAAGGTATACACCACAGAGTATATGCTATAACTACAGAGGGTTATACAGAATTAGCCAGAAAATGTAGGGCATAAACCACCGTATATCCTCCACTACATCCATGTATGCGTACATTATCAACAAAGTTTTTTGAAAATCATTGAATGAGTAAAATATATAATTGCGTATAAAATTTAAATTTCACAAAATGTTTTCAGAATGAGAATTTTTAAAAACTCTAATTATTAATAATCAAATAAGGTTACTTTTTCAGACTTTAAATCAGCTGTATGATCTGTAGTTAATTTTTTAGTCTCTCCATTCCTGCACAGCAAGGCCCTGCTATCCCCCACATGTCCAACAACTAATTCAATACTGTTTCGAAGAAGACAAACAGTTGCAGTGGTTCCTGAAGTTGTTGCATTTTCTCCTATGAAAGTGTATTATATTACTGATTAAAATATACACAGGTGGTAATCAAAATAACATAAACATCCATAAATAAAATAAACATCTTTATTAATAAGGCTCGATTCTTTCAAGGAATTGAAATGTACAAATCCTGGATGATGACTAATGGTATAGTGATACAGCTATATTTTTCTTGGTCCTACAAACTCAAATATTTCCAAAAATTGGGTACTCTTTAATGTTTATTAACTAGTAAATCTACTGATCAGGAGCCTCAATGTCAGCTCTGAAAGTTAATGTTTTTTAATCTCACTTTTCATAATGTTTAACATCTTACAATCTGCAAATTAAATTTTTTTAATTACTACACATATATTTATATGCATATAAATTAATTCAAAGGTTTCAGAAATTAGAAACATTAAATTAAACACGGTTTATGAAATAATATTCTGACATTCTTATGAACTTCTTATTCTATTTTTTAGATTAAAAAAATACATTTCTTCAGGGGGGCTCTGCCCCCCTAAACCTCCCATAATCTTATTAAATTTATATTCCTGATTTCCTATTGTTTGTGTGAATGATTCTAGTATATCTTGGATTTCGTTCTACACAGTGGTTTTATTAGAATAAGCAAAAATTTCGAAAATAATTTCATGTTATCCTAATACCTAAATAGCAATATTTACTTACCTGCCAACCACGAAACACTCGCATCTGATAGATAAGTTGAATAATATATCATGTGCAAAAGCAACTGATGGAAATGTAAACTGAATCGACTATATTTCACTTATATCTATTGCAGAAATCTAGTGTTATTACAATTTTTGTTTCGGAAAAACAGTTTTGATGGTCATTCTATAATATTTATTTTACCTAAGTACATCCTGATCTAACTCGATGGCAATAGCATACTAAAATCCCTCCAAAATAGGCTTATTTGGAAACTTTTAAGCCTATTGGGCAATCATTCATAATCGTGCCTAAATTCACTAAATAGCAACCGTGATTTGGCGCTATAAAGTTTTTTTTTCTTTGATAACTTTTTATGATCTCCATTTCCAGTAATTGTGCTATTTCAGGCTGTATGGATGCATATTACTACGCTAATTTCTTTAGATTAACCATCTTGTTGTACGAGATATTATATTCTATTTTAAAAGTAATACTAATTTTCAACCACGAAAAATCCACATCTCTTCCAGAAAATGAATAATATCTCATGTAAAAATGTTTTGGTTATCAGTCTATAATAGTTAAAAGGTAACATGTATCAAAATAAATTCTCATGTATTTCAATAAAATATTAAAATCACCCAAAAATATTTTATTTTGCGAATAAAATACTGTAGCAAAATAGCCTGAGTTACTTGAATTTTATTATTTTGATATTTTTTGAAACATAGTTGCTAGGTTACGGTTAAATTAAAGAGGAAAATAAAAATAAATGCATTTTAAAATTTGCAAAAAATGATAAAATAAAATGTATTATATTATTAGAACGGATGTATAAAATTGCACCAAAAAATAAATTATACACCTAATTTAAAAAATCTGACGAATGTATTATCAAAATTTCAAATTAATATGAATAATTTAAGACCTGACTTGATAAATTTTAGCCTTCATAACTTACTGTTTAAATAGATTAATCAAATGTGCCATTTTATTTTCAACGAATGAAAAATTTCAAAATCGTCTGAATTCCCATAGAAAAGCATTATGACCTAAAAAGAAATGTTCTATATTTTCCGAACGAATGAACCAAATGTAACTAAAAACTATACAGCTGATTCCGGGTATCTCACCAACATACCTACCAAAAATCAAACTAATCGGATCATTTTTGCGGCAGTTATCGCGGAACAGACAGACAGACAGAAACCAAAAACTTTTCGGGTCTCCACAGTGAGCCTCAACTGACGTTTCGGCAATAATATGTCTTTGTTATGATTAGCTGTTTCAGAGTTTCCCCCAGACAGTTTCAGGAGGGCGCTGCGCCCTGCCTGCCCTTTGGTTAAACAAATAGCGCCCTTCTTGCCCCTCATCCAAAAAATAGCGCCCTTCTGCCCCTCGTTTTAAAAAATGACGCCCGTACTGCCTTTTGTTGTGCCTGCAATGAGCGCGCGCCTGCAAGTTGTTTTCTCATTGACACACATAGGATCGCACGTTCGTCTCCCATGTGTTCAAAGTCCGCGATCGCGGTAGATTTAGAAATTCCCTGACGATAGCAAGAATGTATAAAGAACTGTTGAAGGTACTATAATCAGAGGCGTAGCGTCAAGGGGGGCAGGATCACTTTACTACCAGTATTTTTATGTACTATATTTGGCCACCTTTAATTCATACCGTTCAAAGATTAAATAAAGCCAAATGTAGTACCGTAATTTCGCGCGTATACGCCGCACCTCAGACAATCCGATTTCCTACCAGAATTTATTTTAAATAAAATGTGACTTACTTCTGCTTAACACTTATTTGACTTCTTATTTTCAATAAAATTCCCGGTTTGAAAAAGGCTTAACTAAGGCGCGGCGCATACGCGTGAAATTACGGTATATAATTATACTGGTAGTAAAATGATCGTGAATGCAATTAATCGATGCAAAGGAAACAATTTACTAGCCAAATACTAAATCATATCTGTTTATCATTAAAAAAAGAAAGAAAAAAAATGCGAATTTAGTCAATTGAGTAAGATAAACATGGTGAATTTTGCTAATCGGTTGCGGGGAAAATGATGTATTTCGTCTATCTCTCATAGAACAAAAAAAAATCACGCGTTTCAGGCAGGCGTGAGATTCTTCCGCTGATCGCGATTTTCCGACTTCTTGTCATTTCCCTTTTATTTCTTTTTAAATATTTTCTGCTTTTTTTTTTTTTTTTTTTTCATTTTCCAATAGATTTTTTTTGTGTGTGTGTGCGTGACTTTCGTTTTTTATTCTATTAAATCAAAATAGAATGGTAAAATCAGACTTGACAAGTCTCCCAATTTTTCGTTCTTTCACATGTTTTTTTTTTTTTTTTTTTTTTTTCTATATCTGAAAATTTTGTCATGATACATAAATAAGTTGTTTTAATAAGACTATTTTATTTTACTGCTGGAAGTAATGCGTTCAAAATATTGCAGTAGTAGTTCGTGTATGGCGAAATATTTCGTCATACCCAGTTAACAGGTTAAATTTGTAGGTCGTGAAATATTGAGAGATATTCTTAGAGGGAGACACGGGATTATGGACATGTAATTCGTCCGTGAATTATTAATTTATGGCGGAATTCCGCAAGATCAATTCATGGGGAAAAAAATCGTTAAACGATTGCAGAGAAAAAAAACGAAATTTCGTCAAGAGATCCATTAAAAAATCGCGAATTTCATAAATTATTTTTACGCGCCTGTTCGACGACAATCGTGATTTTTACGCGCCCGATCGACAAAATTCATGATTTTTACGTGCCCGTTTGAAAAAATTAATGATTTTATCGCTCCCATTCGACAAAATTCACGATTTTTACGCATCCGATCGACAAAATTCATGATTTTTATGAACCCGATCGACGAAATTCGTGATTTTTGTGCTCCTGAATGACGAAATTCATGATTTTTACGCACCCTAATCTCAAAATTCATGATTTTTATGCGCCCGATCGACGAAATTCATGATTTTTATGCGCCCGATCAACGAAATACATGATTTTTATGAACCCGATCGACAAAATTCATGATTTTTACTAACCTAATCTCAAAATTCATGATTTTTAAGCGCCCGATCGACGAAATTCGTGATTTTTACGTGCCCGATCGACAAAATTTATGATTTTTGCGCTCCCGAATGACGAAATTCATGATTTTTTCGCGCCTGATCGGCGAAATTCATGATTTTTACGCATCTGATCGACGATATTCATGATTTTTACGTGCTGATCGACGATATTCATAATTTTTACGCGTCCGATCGACGAAATTTTCATTTTTTTTCAAAACTAATTGGCAAAATAAGCAGTTCCTGAATTTCTAGAGATCTTGACCCACTGGCTACAGATTGTGCATGTGTAATGCATATCATGTTGTGGGTTATTTAGTGCATAAACATACCTATTTTATTATTGTAAGACCTTAATTCTAGACAAATATATATTTTTTAAATGTACTTATATAGTTGAAAGAGTGTTGTCCTTTAAATATTAAAGGTGCCCTTAAAAATTAAAAAAAGTGCCCTTTCCTCATCAGCTGCACCCTGCCCTTTTTTAAACCTGGGGGAAACTCTGCTTTTTGGTTGGCTAAGTTTGAGACCCATATTATACCAATAGATCACGTTCTCTCTATTACTCCAAAAGGAACCCACATTAACCGACATCACAACCGGAAGCATAAGCTATACCAACTACGAATGACTGCAGTTGAAAATCAGATCAAAGCAGTAACACCTTTACGGGATTGGAGAATGACAGACAGCACATCAGAATAAGTTGTAGGAGGAATCAGACCAAGTGTAGAGAAAAGATGAGCCCAGGGTAAAAAAAATCTAGAGGGTATATGGTATATACCATTGTATACCTTCACTACAACCTTGACTATGGCATTGCTGGGATATCATATGCATATCCAAGGAAATGTTGAGAAAGTCCCATAGAGATGTTGATGGAATATATCGGTTCTAGACTGTATTCTCCAGAATAAACCATAGTGGCTCAATGATATTGAAATCAGGGAACTGTGAGGACTAGATGAAATGTCAGACTTCATAGTTATGCTTCTCAATCCAAAAATAAAATAATATGAACAATCAATCAAAAGAATAATCAGAACCAACATCTGACTAACAGGATATTTATCCTCTAGTTACCGGCATTAGAAAGTTAATTTCTTCAATATAATTCTTTAAAATGTTTAGTTTTTAAAGGCATTTATGGTTTGTTATTTGCAGCATAACGAGTTTACTTTTGGTTCAAAATAAAATATTTAACCATCTTTCATGCTTCATCAGTCATCACCAAAGAATGATGGTTATTTTAATGGGGCTAGTAATCAACTATTTATGTTATGTTGTTGGTATGTTGTTGGTTATGTGTACTGCTGGAGTTTTTATCTTACATAAAAAAAATTAATAACAAGTAACTAAAAATGTATTTATTTTAAAACATTTTCCCATATTATTAAGCACATATAGAAAAAAAGAGGAATCAGTATTATTTTAAACGTTTATTTTAAAAAATAGTAAATCTCACTTGAACAGTTGAAAATTATGTGTCTTGCATAAGAGTTATTAACTTCTTGAAAGGAATACTGAAGTATAGTTTGCAAATCATTCTCTCCACGTCCCAACCAATATAAAATGTGGTTTTCCATTTGCTCATTGCAAAAATCTGCACATTCAGGACCACCATGCCCATCAAATACAGCAAAATATAATAAGTCTGGCTTAAGCTCCTTTAATCTACATAAAAATAAAGAAAAATTTGTATTAAAAAACATAATAGAATGAAATTTAAGGCTACAAAAACTCAATAATAATAAATCCTAGCAGTAGGAAATGCAAGAAGAGAGACATGTGTCACATGTTTTTCCTTGTCTGCAGATCAGTGCAGGGTTGCCAGATGGAATATTTTTTCTGTAAGTTGTACATTTTTCAGGTTTATGTACATTGTATGCTAAAGCTTTCACTGCATGACAATTTCTTACATTTAAAAAAAAATGACTTATTTTTTCAAGAATTTTTATCAGTTTACCTTTTCAGTTTGCTTAAAAAATTTCACTTTTGATGTACTTTTTTTACCACATTAAACAGTGTTGTTAGAACAATGTATACTTCGACCACGAACAGAAGGCGGGTGAGACGTCAAAGTCACGTGGTGCCAGCCGGGTCTATTTGACTGATTTAGCGAAAGAAGGAGGATTGAGAGAAGAAACTTCAGGACTAAGTTATTTGAACTCGGATTACCATATCTGGCTAGTTAGCGCCTTTTGATGTAGAATGAAAATAAGATTACATTTATATGTGTTATACAAGAATACAAATTCGAAATTCTTTACTATCGTGATATGGCAAAAAATGCTTGGAAAATAGGAAGTAGTGAATTTTTATTGGGTGAATTCATTGTTGAGAAAAATTTTTGTTAGGGTATTTTAGGTAAGGACAGTTTTTACACAGTGAGAGACCTTGTGAATTAAATATACAAGCTAATCCATAAGCAATAAATAAAAATTTTCCGTAAAATGTGCTTTTTTATCCAAGATACTTTTCGCATAATGTTATATCATGTATGTATATTTATATATATATACTTTTTTTTTTTCAAATAAAAGTTTGAAAACTTTTTCACACACCGAAACTTTAAAAGTATTTGAATATTAAGTATTATTAAATATTAAGTTGCGATGGAGATATTTGTAAAATGTTCCGGTGTTATATGAAATATTCATGATATTTTGGTCAGAGTAAGATCTCTCGGCTAAATCATATTCTAAAAAAATCCCTGACGGCTCGACCTACAGGCAGAGGTAGATTTCAAAGACGCAGACCGTGGGGCGGCTGTTTGTTGGGAATTGTGGAAGAAATGACCTTTTTGCCATGGTGCAGCATTTGGAAATGCCCACTTCGAAACCTAGCTTGTTTGCAGGCGGAGCCGGCAGGGATTTTTTTTTTTTTTTTTGCTATAAGGGTTGGTCCTATAAAAAAATTGTCACTATAAAAGTTTTAGATAATATTAAGAGGATTTATAATAAATTTAAGCGGATTTGATATCTTCTGAATTGATGAAGTTATGAATTTTTTTCTTCTAACCCCCCCCCCCCCCACACACTCTTTCCCCTTCCCCTTGGGGCGATTTTTAATGGTATCAAAAATCTGTCATACAAAAATTTTCGGCCTTTTTTCTAGAAGTAATGATAACTTTAAACGGATTCTATACGTATCATAATTAAAACGTTATGGTTTTTTTTCTGTTTTCGCCAAAAGCCCCCCCACCATTCCCCCCCTTGGTTCGATTTTGCCCATTAACGAACTTGACCGAGATTTCATGCCCCTTGATTTTATGTATCAGTTTGGAAGAGATTTGTGCAGAACTATGGGAGTTATCGTGTCCATAAAAAAGTGACATAGATAGATAGATAAAGTTTTAAACTGGGGCGGTTTTGGGTTCTGGGAGTCATGATCGGCGTAGATCTGCAAAAATTTTTCGAAAATTCCAACTTAGGTGAAAATGTAATAGGTAGTATTTCTTACGAAATCTACCTAAAAAATTGTTTTTATAAATTATTTTCTCAGAATATTTTAACTAGATTTTATATACACTTATATTAAAATACAAAAATGCGATACCTGAAACATTGCCCCACCAGTGGCTGAGAGGTTCTGCTCTCAAAGCTGGTAGACAGGAGGTGCTGCGTTCAAACCCCTGTCGCGCTCGTCGGCCTAACCGTTTGGAGTTTTCTTCGAACCTTGCGTAAATACGGGTTAGGATCCCTTAGAAAGACCTCCACGGAGGGCATGCTCCTCACCGGCCTACATCCCTAGCGCAGATAATCGGCCGTAACAAATAACCAACCAATCAACCTAGAAACATTCTCAAAACGAGTATTTCAATATAATTTAAATTGATTTTGCATAAACAATATAGGTTCAGGGATCGATGCAGTATTTTTTTTTTTTTGGAGGGGTGGGTGAGGTTATTTTGTGAGAAGTAAGTTATTTTTGTGATATATTTTGTGAAATTTGTTATATCTTTGTGGAAAATAACATTTTGTTACGAAACATGCAATCCAGCTACTCACATTCAAACCAAGCGTTTTTTAATAATAACTTCTTTAAATCCTTCTGCCAGTGTTGAATTCACTTTTTTCCGGGATTTTATCTTACTTTACTACGGAAATTTATCTTACTTTGCAAAACTGGCAACAATAAAGAAATAGTTGGAACTTTTTTTATTTGCGTTTGCGTAAAATTCATTTACTGTATTCCGAACGACGCATAAATCAAAAGTATCCAAAACTGCATTCCATTTTGCAGGGTGACTGCGATTTTTTCCTGGCGTTGAAAGCCTTCCATCAGGGGCAGATTTCGACTCACGTTTAATTCTTTGGATAGTTCGAAGAGGAACGCCAGTAGCAGCAGACGTACGCTCATGTGCTTTCTGAATCGAAATGGAAAGAGACGAAGATTTTGCTTCATTTTCAAAAAATTTAAGCACATTATTAACAATGTTACGTTCATCAGAACGCAAAGTTTTCCCTTTACGAGACATTTTGTGTTGTTCTGAAAAGAACAGTTTAAATAGAGAATAATGATAATAATAATCAAGAGCGCTCAGAATATAACAACCTTCTAGGACAAAAGAAATTATATCAGTGAGAGGAGAGGACAGACGAGAAACAGAGAGGGAAATGTATATCGCCAAAGGCAGGAACGCTCGAATATGTTACAACCCTAAATACTTGCTCTTCCACTGTCCTAACCTTTGAGAAAATGAACTCTTCTTGCAAGCGGCGATCTCACCCGCCTTCTTGTTGCGGTCGCATATTAATACAAATACAGTTGATAAATAACAATTAGGTAATCTATGATTTGATTGTAAGGTAAATTCTTTAAAAAAGACATCAATGGCACATTCAACATAACTTAGTAGGTTGTGGGAAAAAATGGTAGTTTGATAAAACTAAAACATACTGTCAATAAGCATTTTATATGGCAAAATCCTCAAACAAGGGCGACCCCCGATTTGGCGATTTTTTTGACGCGCGCCAACCTATAAAAGTTTTCAGAATGTCTGTAAAATGCATCTTTCAGAGCAAAGAAAAATTATCAAAATTAGTTTATCTATTTCAAAGTTATGTGAAAAATACACATATGTATTCAGCCATCAAACTGTAAATTTCAGATTTCTTTTTTTTTAGTTTATTATGTTGATATTTTATGTATTCTAAACCTTCAGTAAAATCAAGCTGTCGATCTAAATCAGAATTTAAAAACCTTGTCAGCGACTAAACATGTTTCCGAATATGCATGACACAACGACAAAACAGGAAATGTACAGACAATAATTAATAAAGTCATAAGAAATATATACTTATATCTATCTTCATTAGTAGTTCTTCTACCAATAACACTTGCTGTTCCAACATTTTCAATGGAAATCTTTGGAATGGGCTTCCCATGTTTTATGCTGGCTTGGAGCAAAAGAGGGAGATCTATCCTGTTATCCCATGTGCCAAGAGTATCAAAATTTTCAGGTTCATTACGATGCGCCGATTGTGTGATTCTTGATAAAACACATGGTAATGCACAAGACGTCGAAAAGTTATACTGAATGACAATATTACTTGTAAACTTGGTTGCTAAATTTCTAATTCTAACAAATAAAGCCGCTGCCATTCAACGTGTAACCGAAATCTATATTTTAAAAAAGTTAAAGAAAGAATATGTGACTGATTCAACAAATTTAAGTCGTGAAGACGCAAATTTTTTTAAGTCAAAAGATGCGTTTAATATCAAGCAAAAGTTACAACAAATGGTCTTTAGTAATGTTTAATAAAGAGCAACGTACGACGCTCTATAAATTTGACAGTTTTTAGAGCCGAAGAAGTGTTTTCTGCTTTTAGAAAGAAACTCGGGTCGTGTACAACCCAAGATATCGATTTAATTATAATCTATTTATAAACAAGGTGTTTTTAAGAAACAGAGCAAAGACGCAGATAAGTTGTAAACAAAATTGCTTTGAAGCTTTAAGCAGACGAATTAGCAAATTTTGACATAAATTGCGTTATTACATCACTTCACTTGCATCACTCACAAATCGCAAACTGCAAGTTTTGTGGGTTCGAGATTTAAAAAAATCAGCTGTTTGAATAAAATAAAAAATAAATAAACCTCATTTGTTTCTGTGTATTTTATGTAGATATAAATAATACTTTTATTTAATTTTAGCAGGACATGGTGACTTTTTTGTCAAATTTATATCATGACCCACATATTCGAAGAAATGGAATTATCGATGATATAAATATTCGATTATTTAGGGAAACTAAATAAACAAACAAATGAAAAAATGCAAATACAATTTATTTAACTTTAAAAAACATCTTCGATGTAATTTAATTTAAGATACATTATTAATATTAATTTCCTTTTAAGATTATTTTTTCAAATCTTTCTTTGCTTGGAACTTCCTGTTGTTAATTGTTGCAAGAGGTACGGAAGTAAAGAAGTCACGTATAAGGTAATCTAGCAGTAGGATGTAAGCGATCTGGTAAACCGCATTTTTATTTATTTACTTTAAAAAATGTAATTTCGATGAATAACAGGTATTAGTTTCACATTTACATAATATTTGTTTTGAAATTTTGTTTGGATTATATTATTAAAAAATGTTTCAATTGTAAATTTTCTCGACATAGTACATATTTATGTTAATAACGTTTACAACTTATGACAGACTAGCGTCTCTTATAATTGAAGCATTTTGCAATCGAGGTCTTAATTTGTTGTTATGCATTTCTATATTGTTCAAATTTTATCAAATATTGATTATTGTTTATTTTACAATTATTTTAGTTGATTCGAAATTTAAATTGTTTAATTATTAATGCATTATATCAGTATTCTTTTAGCACCATTATTATTCACAGATTATATTGGTTAATATAGTTTGGTTAATATTTGATTGCAAGTAAAATAATTTTTTAGCTAAGATAATTAATAATATTTCTTAACTTTTTTCAAATAATTTTTAACATTTTTTTAAATACATTAATTAATTATATATTAAAATTACTAAAAATTTTCAGTGTAAAAAATTCGTAAACTTAAAAATACCTTAAATATGTATGAAATTCTTTTCCATTTTTTTGTATTTATTTCATAAAAATAAAATAAAATGCCTCCCCCCCCCCTTTAATCCTCCCATTTCCCCTAATCTCTTTATTAAGTGCATCTTTTTAAATTTTTGGTTATTTATTCAAAATGTTTTAGAAAAAATATATCCAGTAGACTCCCTCAAATCTGCATAGCTTGAAACCAGAGGTTGCGTGGATTTTAGAATTTTGCAGATTTCTGGTCACTGTTTTATTTACATTTATTAAACAGTAATTTGAATGTAATAATGCACTGTAAATTATAATGAATGTTTACAATAAAGTAAAATATTAGAATAATTAAGTCAAGTAATGAAAGTAATAAAAATTAAGATAATTTAAAACATGATTCAAATTCTAAAGGTAACGCTCAAGTAAACAATAATGCATAACTAAATAAGCATAATAATATATATATTTTTTAATTATTCAGTGAAACTTGCCTCATAAAGGTACACTAATAATTTACATAAAAATCATAAAATAAAAAAAAATGTTTCATGCTTAACCAAAAATAATATACCAAAATGCTTGATTAATACAGAAATGTATTTGTTAAAAAGATCGTGATCAGCACTGTCTTAAATATTTTCAGAAATAAAGTACAGACCAATTTGGAAGTGAAATTATTTAGATAACATTTTACTTTTTATTATTGCTATTACAGAACACATGCAGAATCATTTTTGTAGTGACACCTTTAGTCTAAAGTAATAATTTTTTTTTTTTTTTTTAAATAGTAAAGTTGTTGTTACGTGTGTGACTCAGAAAATCACACACGTAACAACGACTTTACTATTTTTTTTTTTTTTAATTGCTATTACTTTAGACTAAAAGTGTCACTACAAAAAGGATTCTGTGTGTATCCTGTAATAGCAATAAAAAAAAGTAAAACGTTATCTAAATAATTTCACTTCTAAATTTGTCTCAATTTGCAAGAAAACACTCTCTAAAAGTCACACACGTAACGGTTTAATCGCCCACATATATTACAGTAACCATTATTTTTAAAAATTCATTTTCACTTTTATTTTTAATATAGATATAGTTTTTTTTTTTTAAAACCTACTTTCAAGAATATTTATAATTTTTTTATCCTTCTAAAAGTGAAATTAAAAAAAATTGCCTGTGACATTTTCGGCCCATATAATATTGAATTTTAGGTATTTTAATATTATTATTTACTAGCTGATCTTCCCGGTCCCATGAAAAGAACATGTTTTATGAATAAATTGTTACTGTATTATTAATAATTTGTTTGAACTGCAATTAAAAATATATTAAACACTACATCAAAAATTTTTCAAATAGTGTGGTTTGGTTGGAAATGTGTTTCAAATACTGTTTAGGACAGTTGTATCAGTTTGTCTGCTTGACAGCCATTGTCTGGTAGGTAACCCATATTGTTGTTTGTAGGTGGCCCTTTCGCGGAATATTCAGCTGATCAAATATTAGATTTGGCGTATAAATTCAAAATTATTTTTAAAAATATATCTTTTTAAATAGATTTAATAAATATTATTTCAGAATTTTCTTTTAGTTCATTAATTATAAAATTGCTTTAAACTTGCCTCAAAAACTTATTTAATTTTAAACTTACATTTATGTATGTATATGTATATTTAATGATGATATAAAAAAAATAATATTTTTGCTGTTGCATATATAACTGTTATGTGCATTAAAGCACACATTGTAACATTTTAAGTTAAAATGCAAAATACATAACCCAGAGGAGGGGAATTTTTAAGAAAATCTTACCAGCCAGCAAAATGCAACATACAATTGAAAATTGTTATGACAAAATATACGCGACTGCAAAAATAGTTAATTACTTTATATTCAATTTTTTACTTTATATTTTTTTTCTACTTTATATTCCTTTTTTCCTAATGATTTCTTAAACTATAAATCATTATGATTTGATATAATAAATTTAATCAAATTATTGTACTATATCTTGTAAAACAGTTCAATAAAAAAAGTTTTTTTTTTTTTTCTGTTTACTTTTAAATCACTTTTAGAAATGTAAATTTATTTTAAGTACTATAAAAATAGTATAGAGTAAATACTATAAGGGTAGTTTATTTATTTATTTATTTTTTTATTATTATTTTAATAAAAAGAAAAAAAAGTGAATTGTTAAAATTATATAAACATACAAAGTGAAATTAATAAGTTTTAAGTTATTTTTTTTAAATTTATCAGGGAGCTATTTGTTTGGTATTCTTGTAAAGTTTTAATCCCTAAACATGTTATGTTTTAATTTGGGATGCACCAAATATTCAGTATTCAACCAAACTACTGAATATTCAGTTTGACCGAATATCAAAATATTCAATCTGCCAAATAGTTCAATATTCGTCCAAACTGAATACTTTTTAATTTTTTTTTTTTTTTTAAACCTTACACAACTTCTACTTTTAACTATCAATTAATAAAGCTTTTATATTATTAATTTGCTGTTTGAAAAGGGACACCTAAGAAAATTAACCATTAATAACAACCTTCATAGAAATTAATGATGCACAAATGCAAATTCCTGAATATTGTCTGGTAAATAACTTTTTATCTCGGTTTTAACAAAACAGGATGTTTCTAAATAAAATGTAACAAACTTTTTCAGGGAGGTGATAACATGCATCAAGACAGCCAACTTTTGTCCAGGAAACTGGGATTAGTTTAGTTTAGTTCCAAAGTTGTGACTCTATATTAACACTATTTCATTAGAAGTCCTTATCTATTTCTGTGTTCATGGTTTCAATATAGGGATGTAATGAATAGTCAGTGCTTTTGCAAAATACTCAGCTGGACAAATATTAGATATTTGACCGTATAAATTCGAGATTTAAAAAAAATACATCTTTTTAAATGTGTTTTTTTAAATAGATTTAATAAATAATATATCAGAATTATCTTTTAGTACATTAATTCGAAAATTGCTTTAAACTTGCCTCAAAAACTTATTAAATTTTAAACTTACATTTATGTAACTATATTTAACATTAAATATGGTTACATAAATGTAAGTTTGAAATTAAATTTCATTTTGATGATATAAAAATAAAAATATTTTTATTGCTGCATATGTAACTGTTGTGTGCATTAAAGCAAAACATAGTAACATTTTTAATTAAAATGCAAACTACATAACCTGGAGTGTGGAATTTTCAGAAAAGCTTGCCAGCTAGCAAAATGCAACGTACAGTTGAAATGTGTTATGATAAAATATATGCGACTGCAAAAATAGTTAATTACTTTTACTACAACATATTTTAATTTTTTTTTCTCCAAAATTAAGAAATATATATATAACAGAGAAAAGTTTAGTATAGGATAGAACTTAGTACCATGTTTACATCGCAGCAATTTGGAAATTGAAAAATATAGCTAATTAGTAAAAAAATAAAGATTTTAGCATAATCTTCTATAGCCTACAGCTTTTCAAAGACTAATTAAAAATTCACTTACCCTGTCAGGAAATATACTCACTAGTGGTGAGTAAAATGGTGTATTTCCCCACCCCTGTACATACACCAGTTCATGTTTAAATTATAATATAAAATTGGACATTTTTTATTCTACTTTCATAATGATTTCTTAAAACTATGTAGTTTTTCAAAGACTGCCTAAAAATTCATTCACCCGGGCAGAAAATCCACTCGCCTAGTGGTGAATAAAATGATGTATTTCCCCATCCCTAACATACCTCAATTCATGTTTAAATTATAAGTTAATTATACTATAAAATTTGACATTTTTTATCCTTTTTTCATAATTATTTCTTAAACTATAAATCATTATGATTTGATATAATAAATTTAATCAAATTATTGTAACTATATCTTGTAAAACAGTTCAGTAAAAAAAAAAAAAAATCTGTTTATTTTTAATTCACTTTTAGAAAATGTAAATAAATTTTAAGTACTATAAAGATAGTTTAGAGTAAATACTATCTTAAATGCTATAAGGGTAATTGAATTCTTTTTTTGTTTGTGTAAAAAAAAAAAAAAAAAAAAAAAAAAATGTGAATTGTTAAAATTATTTAAACATACAAAGTGAAATTAATAAGTTTTTTTTTTTTTTTTTTTTTTTTTAAATCTATCAGGGAGCTATATTTGTTTGGTATTTTAAGTTTTTGTAAAGTTTTAATCCCTAAACATATTATGTTTTAATTAAGGATGCACTGAGTATTCGGGGTTTGATCATGCTACCAAACATTCAGTTTGGCCAAATATCAAAATATTCAGTTTGCTGAATAGTTCAGTATTTGGCCAAACTGAATACCTTTAAAAAATATTTTTAAAAACTTTACACAGCTTCTGCTTTTAACCATCAACTAATAAAGCTTTTACATTATTAGTTTGCAGTTTGAAAAGTGACACTTGCGAAAATTAACCATTAATGACAACCTTCATAAGAATTAATTATGCACAAATGAAAGTTCTTGAATATTGTCTGGTATATAATTTTTTTCTTGCTTTTAATGAAACAGGATGTTTTAAAAAAAATGAAACAAACTTTCAGGGAGGTGAATAGGCATGAAGACAGGCAATTTTTGTCCAGGAAACCAGGATCACAGTCCATTTATTCAGTCAAAAATACAATGTATCTCACTCCAGGATGAACATGGATTTTCATTTGTTACTTTAACAATAATGGAGAAATTGTAATGATATTTTCAACAGACTTATTTTGATTTCTGGCAAATATGATGACATTACGAGAAGTGTTGAAAATTATGACCATTCATATGTAAACAACTGAGCTAGACATTCCATTATTCAGAACACGGCTGAGTATACAGGCCAACATTCAGCCACTTCCAATGATCTTATCACATTTCATACAAGCAAAGTTAATATGATGGAAATCTCACCAAAATATCGTTCTTGTTACCAGACTTGTATAAAACCAAAAACTTTCTGCGCACATAAATATTGAGTCAAAAAACTTTCTGCAAATTAATTTAATGTTTAATAAAGTTACGTATTATATTATTTTGACGATATAAATTAAAAACAGTAGTTTAAAATAATTACAATTTAAAATTAATTAATATTAATTAAAGAATAATTATTTTGGTTAAAAATAATAAAGCTAAGAATCCATGATAGGAAGAGCTGAATTCTTATCAGTTATTTTGTCAATGCATTTAGAAACAACCCAATCCTTAATATTTTGACCTCTTCGCAAGCGTGTGTAATGCCACAACAATGTTTTGCATCTTTAAATTTTGAATTGTGCGCACACAGTAAATATTTTTGAACAAAAAGGGATTATTTGTGTAAAAAGGGAATATTTAAAAATTTTTAATATGGAAAAAAAAATTTTTTTTTTTTTAATTTTTTTCTGTAATTTTCTGCAATTTTGCAGAAAATTTTCCGCGTCCGCGCGTGCGTCTATATTATACAAGTCTGCTTGTTACCTTTAAGTTTTGAATGAAAATTTGGTTTCAGCTTGTAGTGACATACCCTATATTTTTTATTAAATGCATTGTATTTTTGATGAAATAAGTGTATTGAGATGCTGGTTTCCCATACAAAAAATGTTTGTCTTAAACGAATTATCTCTCCTGAAGTTAAATTTAAGAAACAGCCTGTATTTTAGAATCTCTGAAAATTCTTGTCTTCTCCAGACACCGCTTTCCGGTGCATTTCAAAACTTTCTTGTCAAAAAATTAAAAAGAGCTGGAAAGTTATTCTTGCTGAGTTGCCACCATTTGAATAGACTGTATTATTTATTTATTTTTTACTTTAGTCCTTTCCTGACAAATAAACACAATATGACTGTAAAATGTTTCTTCTAATTCCTTCAAAATTTCTCTTTGATTTTAAAATATAAGAAAACTTTATTAATTTATTTTAATTTACAGAATAAGTTATGAAACTTAAAGATTTATTAATTAAAAAAGTTTTAAGACTGTTCTCTTTTTAAATAATAACTCAAAGCACAGATTTCTTTTAGTGTAAAGTTTACTTATAAAAAGATCTTGTTCATCAAAATGGAAGTATATTTGTGTTAAATATTATGTGACATTGTTTTTCAAATTTAACTTTCAAATATCTTTAAACTCTGAAATATAGGTGCATATTTGACCAGCCGAATATTCGTTATTCAGCATAGGGCAATTCCATCGTTACGGACATAACAATTGCAGACTTCAAACCAGGGTTGGCAAGTTTTTGACACATGACGGTTTTTACCGGTTTTAACCATGGTTTTTACCGTCATGTCAAAAACCTCTTTGTCAAAAATGTCAAAAACTGTCAAAAACCCATTTTTTAGTAGTTTGTTTTAAAATTTTTTTTTCATTCTATCTTTAATATTACGTTGTTTTACATGAAATATTCATTATCAAAAAGACTCTAATGTATATTTATCCACCCAAGAAAAATGAAAAAGAATTGCATTAGAATAATACGTGTACATCTCTGCTAGAAGATCTCTACAATAATCTTAAGTTATTTGGCATAGTCTAAAAAAATTAGATTCTTTGAAGAAATTCTGTAACCCATAAGTAGTATAATAAAAAAGTGTATATTTATTACACTGTTTAAAACAAAACTTTAAGATTCTGCTTATTGAAGTGCAAATGAAAATCCCCATAATTGCATTTATGAAATACATAAGATATGCATTTTAAAATATTGTATCTAAGAATATTCAAATTTATTCATTGCCAATCCATGCTTAACATCTATTGTCATACCCAAGGGTAGGAAGTAGCGCGCTACAAGTTGCGAAACTACAGTAGTCGCTGCTTTTTTTAGTAGTTTGTAGTGTAGCGTGCTACATTTTGAACAATGTAGTGTAGCGAGTAGTGAGATACAAAAAATCAGTAATTTGCAGTGAAAATCGACGCTACTTTAAGGAGAAAAAAAAATGTGACATTCTACAAATCACGTGGCAAAAACTTGCTTTTTCATGCAAAATTTGTTCTGCACAATAATTTGTAAATTTCAGCAACAAATCTCAGTTGCAGTGTATAGTAACAAATCGCATGAAGTCGTACATTTCCTCTACTGACACTTGCTGCTAAAATCAAGTATACTAATCCACTAAAGAAATAAATTTTCTTATTTGAATATTTACTATTTATTAGGTCTTCATGTTTTTATTCCGGGTTACTTGTTATTTAGAATTGCTTTATTTGCAGATTTGTTTATTGTTTGCATTTCGAGTTGTATTTCTACAATTTTCTAGAACACAAAACATTTTTTTTGTATATTGTATTTTTAAATTTTTTAATGCCCTCGATTATATCGTGCTTATTTAATTGTATACAGGCAGACAAGGGTCGTCGGAGTATTATTTAATCCATGTCGTCAGTTTGGATTGAACCTTGAATCCTTTGGACAAAATCTGAAAGTAGTGACTACATTTGAAAAGTAGTTTGTAGTCGCTATTTTTAGAACAAGTAGTTGTAATTAACTACGTTTCTGATAAAGTAATTGTAGTTGTAGTTAGCTACAATAAAAATTTAGTTTTTCCGACCCCTGGTCATACCATATAACACCATTTTTGCATCCCTAAAGTAATTTCAATGTACTTTATTAAAAAAAAATGTATATTGAATGTTATTTAATAATTATAATAACCTTTTATTATATATCATTTAATATTATTTTTCATTGCAGTTAGTAGAATCCATATTAGTGCAGAAGCAGATTATGACAAATATTGTTCTTTCCTTTTACTCTTGTATTTTTAAATCTTTCCCATTTAGGAAATGTTCTTCTTTTAAATAAATTTAACAAATGTAATTGTAAATAATAATAATAACAAGAACAACAAGGTAAAATCAATATAGAAATGTATTGTATGCTACACTTACATAATAAATCGGAGGAAAATCGAAAAACATAGGTTTTTGACGGAATAAACCGGTAAAAACACGGTTTTTACCACTGTCATGTCAAAAACCAGTTTTTGACGTCAAAAACCCAACCCTGCTTCAAACACAACATAATTACAATTTGGTTTGATAAAAATATACAATTTTTTTTTATGATGTTCAATTTGAGGCTATTTATGCTATCCTAACTTTGGGTAAAGATTCCTTGATTAGAAAAAATAACAAAAAATAAAAACTGCCTGTTACGGACGTAACTCAGAAAACAGGCAAAATTCTACACTGCTATACAATTGCAAATATTTCTGTGAACTATTCAGGATTTTTGAAAAAATTCTTTTGGATACTTGTCCTAGAGACTTTAAGCTTTCTAAAATCATAAAGCTTTTGTAGATTTTACTTGTGTAATTTATGACAGAGGTTTTTATATTTGTTACGGACGTAACTTCTCTGATACTTGAAATTCCCTAAGCATGTAAAATCATGGATATACACATAATTTTTGTTAGAAGAGGGCAGTACTATCAATTTATAGTCTCTTAATATTTCAAGTTGTATCTTGCTAGTTTAAAAGATTTAGGGGGGGGGAGACATCACCCCCCTGCATACACCAATGTGGAAATACATAATAAATAATTAGATGCATCTAGAACTAAATCACATGTAAGAAAATATTAAAGTTAATGAAATAAAACTTTAGAAGGATCTAATTCGAAATTTATTTTTAAAATTCCTGATAAGTACATCGATAGACTTCTATAAGACTAATTCTGGGAAGGTCAATTTTTCCCTTGAATCTGTAACAGGTTCTGGGAGTACTTTTATAATTTGTGTTTTATCTATGATAGCAACATCTTCTACCACTGGGCAAACATATTTATTGCCAGATTTCTTTAAAAATTTGACAGTAGCTTTTGATTTTGTAGTATTTTTAATAACTTGTCCAACAAATTGTAAAACACTTTGTCTGTCTGACTTAAACTCTGCTAGAATCCAGTTTCCAAACTGAATTTCATCATTTCTGGTGATAATAGGTTTCGTTGGTAAGTTTGTGGTGGCTGCTGCTGCTGTTAACAGATTATTTTTAAAAACAAAAATATTTCCTTTTGTATCAGATGTTTGAGAAAATCTAACAACATTTATGTGTTCGGTTCGAACACAATGTATGTCATGTGTTTTTGGCAAATGCTCTATGTCTTCCCACTGTTCTTCTAATTTTGGCGATTTTTTTAAAATATCTTCTTGAGGAATATACATAACTTTAACTTTCTCCGTAATTGAGTCAGCACACTGGAAAAAAGAGATAGCATCGTTGACAAATGCAGTTCTAGATTTTACTCTTTGCCATACATGATGCTTTATCATTCCTCCATCAACAGCTCCTTTGCCGTGAGATGTAGAAAAAATGCCAGTTAAGGTATAAATTGTAATCTGTGATTCCATAGGTTATGTCGCACAAAGTGTATTTTTGTTTAAAATGTTGTGTGGCACCATCAGAGAAAATATCAATGCATTCAAGTTCTGGAAGCTTTTCTTTTAGGTCTTCAAACAATTTGCTATTGAATGCATGAACAGCAGTTTTATTGTGATGCATGTAATCTGAAATGATTGCATAGGAAAATGTTCCTAAAACTGTGTAAGCAACTGCTGTATATATCAAGACTTGATCATTTGTCCAGTGCGCACTTTGAATTTCATCTTGTTGCATGATCGAGTAATTTTCACTAAAATCGACTTGGAGATCACAATTTTTTTGCGATACATTTTTCTTACAATATTCAAAATAAATACTTTGTTTTTGCTTAATGAAACAATGCTTTAGAAATGAAGGAATTTTCCCTTCTAGGTTATTTAAAGCTTCATCAAGAGTTCCTTCTTTTGCAATCTTTAAGATTCTACCTTCCACATTATCCCAGGTATACCAGTGATATCTTTTCAGATCCATTCTGAATATTGCTTGCTAAGATATCTAAATTTTAAGCAGTAAAAATAAGCAGTGATACTGTTGCCAATTGCCAGTGTAAAATTATAAAAACAAATTCAGTTTATTGCATTACTCGAAAAAAGAAAAAAATCTTCTATTGAGAGGAAAAGATATATGCATTACAATAGTCTTAAAAAATAAAATTATGATATATTTAAAAATTTCAAAGACAAAATATCTGGAAGTTTGTCAATACATTAAATAATGGCTGATTGTACTGTTTTTTTATTATTTAAATAGAGATATACATGTGTTACGGACATAACATACTATTTTTTGTTACGTCCGAAACAAAAAATGTTACGTCTGTAACACCATTTTCTAAAAAATTAAAAAAGATTAAATGTTTTAATTTATGGTAAACATTTAGTCTAATGAATTGCTAAGAGCACCAGAAAGGGTTTTTTATATTTTCAATTTTTTAAGAGATAATGGTAACTTTTGTTATATTTTTGTTACGGACGTAACATCAAAATTCAGTATTTTAAATTCTAAATTATAGAATTTTAATTTGTAAAAAAAAAATTTTTTTTTTGCATATTACGGTAGTATAATGTTAGCTGTTAAAAATTTGCAGCAATTAGTTTTGTTTATTTTTATTTTGCTATAGAAATTATGCATCTGAAAAATTGTGTTTTTTACTGATGTTTTGAAAACCTGAGAGTATCCCATTTCAAACTAAAAAAAAGGCACATAAATTAAAATTTATTATAAATCTAATACTATATATTGAAAATAGACAGTTTAAGCTTTACAACAATATATAATATAGCAACATAAGTACAATATGAAATTTTGACATCCTGGTTTCACTTTTCATGGAATTGCCCCATAATAGTTGTTATTCTGCTGCCGCCAAATAATCGGTATTCGATTTACCTGTGAGCTGAATATTCAGTATTCAGCCAAAATCACTATCCAGTGCATCCCTAGTTTTAATCATTTATTTAATTTTCTTATATTAAAGAAAAAAATTAATAAATAAACTTTAAATTCAATACAAGAACATTCTGAGACTACATGTTTTGGGGAAAGTTCCATAAGTGAACATATGTCGCCAATTGGTGTAATTTATTGAACACATAATATGTTTTGAAAATTTACTGCGGGACATGAAAAAAATTCAAAATTTTAAAAACAAGTTATAAATGTTATTTTTTATTTCTTTGTTTTAGTTATTTTTTGTATAATTTATTTTGGTAAAATTAATTGATTTAATGAATTTAAATATTTTCTTACACACATGGTACATATATCCTAATCTTGTAAATATGCAAGCATTTCTTGATAGATAGCTGCTCTCATACTTTTCTTAATACTACACTTAAAACTGCCACCACCATATTATGGCCAACATCGCTAATGTTTGATGTGAAGCTTAGCAACATACCCAATTATGGAACTTTATCCCATGTTTCTTATTAATTTTCATTTTTTTTTTATCAGTGTTTGTTTTAGAAGTATATAATATAATATATACCTTGTTTACATTAAATCATGTTATTTTAAAGAGTTGCAGGTTGTTAACATTCAAAAATGGCTGAAGACAACCATACGCAAATGCTGATGCAGCAGCAACAACCAACTTCTCAACAACAGCAAATAACACAGGCTCAGATATCACAACCACAGATGCAGCAGCAACAAATCCAGCAACAACAAATTCAACATCAACAAATCCAACAGCAACAACAACTACAACAATCACAGATGCAGCAGCCTCAGATTCAACAATCACAGATGCAACAACAAATTCAACAATCTACACAAATGACACAACAACAACAACAACCTGTTGCTGTTACAATGTCTTTGGGAAATTCTGTAGACTCAACGAATCAAATGAATGTCCCTACATCTGTTCCAATGAATGTCGCAACTATAAATGCTTCCCAGACTCAGCAGATGCAAACCATTCAACATAATGTGAATGTGAATACAAGTTCAGGAGGCCCTGTCCAAATGGCTGTCCCACAACTTACTGCTCAAGCACAAACAGTACAGGCAGGAACTATGATTTCCCAAGGTTCAGCTTCACATCCTACAATGATACACCCTACTATGTCTATGGCTCAGTCATCTTTACCACATGTAAGTAATTTTAGTTTTTATTACATTATTCAAAATATAAGCAGTTTCTATAAATTTTACTGAGGGTTTGAATATAAATAAATTTGGTACTTACATACTCTTATAACTTTCATCGCCATTTTTTTATTTATTTTTTCCCATCCAAGAAACTGCATGTCAGTTTCAAAATGCTGAAAAGATGGTGTTATGTCACACTTGCCAACCTTCAATTAAACTTCTGTAAAATGAGAGTTAATTAGATCTAGGTTAAAGATGTTTCTAACCAGAAAATTTATTTAATGTAACAATATATATTTTATTTCATGTTTTTACTTGGAACCAATTTGACTTAATTTCTTTTAAAAAAATCTGGTTTGAAATGTGTTTAAACTGGGTTAAATTAAGCTATATTTTACGGGAGAATATGTGAGGTTGGCAGGTATACAGGACAAACATTCCCTTAATTTATTTATTTTTAAATTATTTTATTTCCCATTTTAATCTCCCGTAATTATCTTTTTCCAAATTTAATTTTGATTTGCAATTGTGGAAATTCATAAATTTTATTTATCTTGATAATTCTGTGCCATCTTTTTTTCAACGGTCATTCCTCACGTAATTTTTCAAACTTTCTCTTCCAGTTGCCAATCTTATATAATTCCATTTTGCTAATGCATTCAACCTTTTTTTTTTCTGCTTTATGAACACAATCCTTATTTTTGCATGTCACAGTTGAAGTTTTAAGCATTTTGTTTGTGCTATCATATTGTTTCGTTGTTATGGTATGCAGCCCACTGATTGGTTTGGAAGTTTTGGCACGAATACGGCAAGTTTAGCATCATGTCGAAGCAATCTGTCTCTCTTCTCTCTTGAGGACGCTAATGTGAAAACACGCTCGCATCAGTGCTCTGCAAATAACTCTTTTTTTTTTCCTTTTTAGATTGGCCTACTGTTGGGTTAAGCGGATCCATCAGTAGAGTCCTTTATCTTTTTCTTAATTTAAACTAATCGTAATTAAAGTATGTGTAAAACTTATCATAATACAGTCAAAGCACCTTATAACGAAATCGAAAGTGCTCCAACGATTTGCTCGTTATAACGTGCTTTCGTTAAAACGTTATAACGAATTATTTCGCTATATAGTAAGAACGCCAATTATCCCAACTATTATGGTCTGAACGTAATCTGAGTATGCAGAATTCCATATAGTAGAGACAATCATAAAAAAGAACTTTTTATTACATAAAGATATGTCTTAAAATAATGTTTGTTTAATGAAAAAAAAGCTAGGCCTTATGTATTCATATTATATTAAACCTACATAGTAAGGAACATTTTTACTACAAACAGAAAAAAGAAGAAAGGCGTTGATTTAAAAAGGAATTTCAAGAAAATCATATTTTTACGAATAAATACGTACAATTCATAACACAGAATTTTTATTTTGAGATGATAGATCTGGATGACTGAATTTCAGATATTATATATATATATATATCTTATATATATCAGATATTATATATCTTACTATACTACACATAAAAAAAAACGGGAAAATTTAAATGTAAAAAAATATTATTGATTTAATTCTTTTAAAGGGCCGTTTTACATACCTATAAGTTTGAAGAATGGAGTTAATAAGCTCTGCTTTCTTTTCTTAATAACATTGACTAATATTGTACACCCTATTTTAACAACATACATGTTAATTTCATTCGTTAACAAGTTTCCATTGTGCATGTAACGCACAATTATCTGTAAATACTCAAGTGCATCAGATGGTAAATTCTCGAATGATGTTTTTTTCAGGAAGAGGAATTCATTCCTCTTCCTCACTGACAGTGCCAACGCACACCTCATTCATAGTTGCCAACCTCCCGATTTTTCTCATACCAGTATTTTTATGTAAAAACATTCGTTTTATGTAATCGTACAATTTCTTCAATTTAAAAAAGCGAATTTTTTTGTAAGATTTTGCTGGTATTCAAAAAATCGGGTGGTTGGCAACTATGCAACTTTTTTTATGATATT
The DNA here is from genome assembly GCA_963931845.1 of Maratus michaelseni. Taxonomy (NCBI): domain Eukaryota; kingdom Metazoa; phylum Arthropoda; class Arachnida; order Araneae; family Salticidae; genus Maratus; species Maratus michaelseni. The sequence continues at coordinate 99,187,941 of OZ007597.1, read as the reverse complement.
CTCTTCATTGAATTCTTCATTTCACATTGTATTTGAATCAACATTAACATATTGATCAAATTTAAACTCGGAAATCAGATTTAAAAGGATGAAATCAGTTCATCTGTATTTTCCAATTTAGGTAAAGAAACAGTTTCATTATTATCTGAAGGTGATGGGAAAAATATCGAAACTGAAAAAGCGTTAACAACAGAACATCGCACCAAGCTTTATTTATCAGATAAATTGCTTTCAGTTCGTCTATTTTTGTTTATTTCGTGTCATCTGAATTCACGATATTTTTTCACAAGCACCTTCCAGTATTTAGCTTTGAACGAATGAATAATTCCTTGGTCTCATGGTTGCACTTTAGATGTAGTGTTAGGTGGCAAAAAAAGTAATTTAATAAATTAAATACGAACAGAACTCGCATGCGGAGAAACGTTGAAACGGTGTCTAAAATAAGCAGAACGTTTGGCTTTTTGCATCTATTCGTCAAAATCTAAAATCCATTCTTTAACCCTTTAACGGATAAAGCACTTCAATTGCTAAAATGTTGAAATAAATGATTGACACAGGAAATTATGAACAAATTTATTTGTATGTAAGAAAACAGCGATATTTCACGTACGTAACAAATGGAAAACATTTCTATTAAAATTCTGCTGTCATTGTTGAATTTCGTAATTAAAATTTTGTGGTTTCGTAGGGAAACCAATGTCCGTTAAAGGGTTAAAAAGGTATTTCATCATGCAACCTTTTCAATTATGCATGTACATTAATGTACATGCATCGCTTATTTTAACATTATTTTTGACACATTTTATAATTTCAACTTTCTCTTTTAAACTCAAAGATTTATTTTATTTTTATTTTTTTTTTTTTTTGTAAGACATAGCCAGTTTACAAAAAGTTTTAAAAATTAACACGCGATAAATTTACAGGAAAAGAAAATATCAATGAAATAAGTCATCAAATAAAAAATAACATAATTCCAGTTCAGCTAAGCTATCGCCCCTCTGTCTGTCTTAAAATGCCCCTCCCCCAAATGTATCTTGGAAGTATTGGAAATATGTGATTGGTCGTAGAGAAAAAGATTGAAGTTTATCTCATGAAAAAAATATCTGGTATTTAAGAAATAAAATTATATTTCCCGGCCATTTTTTAGGTAAAAAAAAAGTAAAAAATTCGCTATATCGTTTTTTTCTCATTTTGCATGCTCGAATTATTTTTGTTATATCGTGCTTTTCGTTATAAATATTTCGTTATATCGTTTCAAATTCAGTATTCTTTAACATACAGACCAACTAAATGGTTATCAGCATTTCGTTATATCGTGCTTTTCGTTATATCGTAGTTCGTTATAAAGTGCTTCAACTGTATATGTTTTCTCATTTTGTGAAATAATTTTCTTTCCAAATTAAAATGAATCGTATTCATTTCTTATGTTAAAAATTTATATTTTTATATCATTTTTTCGTGGAAATTTGAAAAAACATTTTGAGTATGAGTAGGTATACATAGTACTACCTATATAACGTATCAATTGGCTGAGTTTATCCTAAAATTTATCTAGAATTTATTACCTTTCTATAATTGTCTGTTTTTACTGTAAGCTTAAGAAATTTAATTATACTAATTTAGCTTTGTAGAAGAGGGTTTATATATATATATATATATATATATATATATATATATATGAAAGGTTAAAAATAAACCCTTTTTAAAATGCAAAATTTAAATTTAAAATCCCAAAACATTTTTTCTAACTTATAAATCTAATGCTTAAATCTAATCTGCCCCTGTGATCTTTGTATCTCAGCCTCACAAATATTACTTTCATCTATCGATTTCGACATCTCTTTAAGTTTTAAAAGTGATGAGTTTGCATTTCTTGCAGCAATCTGTGGGGTGCGGCTCCCAGGCACGGCCAACCCTTGGTGTCGGCATAAGACCCCAGACATCAGTCAAAAGCTAATTGACCAATTAAAATAAATGATCCTCCCAATTTGACTCTTTCTCCCTCTGCTGGAAAATATCCTAAATTCTGATTAAAACCACATGCAAGGACGAAGAAGACAGAATTTTGGCACATTTGAGCGGTCAGCCAAACCCTCGGCCATGTAGATCTCAAAATTCAACGTAAATGGCTCGCGGGACCTCCGATTGAACGCGCGAATATGACTGTAAGAAGGAAGGTTTCAATAAACGAGTTAGATTCGCAAGAGAGGTCCCGAGTCAAACTTATTTATGTGTCACCAACTTATTTCTCCCAAGTCGTCCCCGGATAATTCTTTACATTTTATAAAGTCGGCAGGATAGTCGCCTGCTGTGAAAATCCCAGCCTGCATACCCGCGGCTATATCGGAGAAAATCCCGGACTTTGTGCACTTTCCTGCCGCAAAGATATCCATCATGAAAAGGATAGTTTTCTGCCGCGGAAAATGTCAGCCTTTCCACGAAAAAAGAAATTGATAAGTGAAAAAATTCATTTTTGCAGATAAAAACTCTTTTCGTCGTCTATCCACTCTGTCTTCATGGATAAAGTAAATGTGATCAACCGTGACTATACCCGTCAAAGGAAATTCGGATAGTTTCAGAGTTGTGTCGGCACTATCAGCCCACGAACAATCTCAAAAGATTGCCAGCAATTAATGAGACTTCGATTGACCAGGAGAAAGAAAAAGATGTTTTTGCGCGTACCTTTGCGGATAAAAACTCCGTTTTCATGTTTTGTCGCCTGGCTACACTCGGAAATATCATGAGACTGCTGAAAAATAATGAGTACCGGGTCTTTATAGTCTTTCAAGAAAGTGCATTTTACCATCATGAACTTTTATTGTGTATAAAAACTGAATATATTCAGCTAGAAAAGAAAAATACTTTTCCCCCATGGCCGGTAAAAAAGAACTTTTTTTTTCTCCAAATCAAATTATTTTACTTAGTGTGCTTACTCGCCAGATAAACTTAAAATAATTTTCGTGATCATCTGAGAAAAACCGAAAATAAACATCCTTTATGCTGAAATTTATTTGCTATATTTCCGGTCCTCAACCAAGAAACTTTTTTTTTCCTCACTCTGTTATCGTCAAAAAGAAACTTATCTATGTGCAAACCGCATCAATTTATTAACTTTAGACTCACTCAAGATCAAACTGAATCTTTCGAAAAACTCTTTTATACCTCATCCTCAACATATGTAGGTCATAGAGACAGCTGATTTTCAAGATCGCGCAAACTCTGATACAGAACTGAAATATTTATCTGTGTCCTTCATTATCTGTGCGATCCCGACTTTAAATTTTTGTGGTTAGAGCTGAGTGAGAAAAGGGAAAAAAACATTCAGTTTTCATTTATTTTTTAAATCTTTTTTTTTTCTTTCAGTTGAGCACGTTAAACTAAAGTGATTCATGATGCACTACTGAACTGACCACCGGAAAATGTTATTTATTTACCTTTAGTGAACAAATAACGATAATGATCTGGTTCAGAAAAAGCACTGCGTTTTATTTTATTTTATTTTATTTTATTTTATTTTTTGTTTGTATGTGTGTGTGGGTGTGTTAAAGTAAATTGGATATTTTAATTCACAGGTAAGTTTTATTGCTATTAAAATTTCCATTTTAATAGTTTCGTAGGAAAAAATATATAAAGCTTCATTACATTCTTTTTAATTTCTTCATTTTAGTGTTTGAAAGTATGATATTTTTTAATTGAAGCTTAATTTTTTAAATATTTTAAGAAGTTTTTGTATTAAAAGTAATTAATCCACAATACAGATTTCTTTTACATTATTTCTATTATGAAAAGGTGTTATTAAAAATCAATTTTGTTAAATGAAGCAATATTTTACTTTATTTATTTGCTTAAAGGATTAATATTAAAGTTATTCCTGGAAATATCAAAAGTTAAAAAAAAAAAAAAAAAATGCTGTTATCAATGTGTAGTTTTTGAAAGTTCAAAAGTAGATTTTTCTAAAATATCACAGTTAGGTTAAAGGGATTTTAGAAGTTTTAAGCAAATTTAAATTTATTATTTTAAAATTTTATTGGCTTTATTTTTCTTGTAAAGTTGAAGTTATTAAAGTTATAAGAAATTTGGTAATGACAAGCTATGCATATTAAAATTGTGACAAGTTTTGATAACAGTAGTTTCTTTTCTTTTTCATCAGGTGAAGCATACGTGCGATCACCAAAAAATAAATGCAGTTGAATTTAATGTTTATGGTATTATAAATAAAGGGGTTGAACTAGTTACTTTTATGAATGCTTTCCAGTAAGAAGACTTAAACATACAACATTTTTGTCTATTTTTATAACTTTTTCCATATAAGAGTGAAACAGGAAAGAAAATAGCTATGAAGATATTAAATGATACATTTACACAGTGATTGTTCAGTGTTTTTATCATTTTATTCACCAAGTATTTTTCATCAAGTTTTTACCCAATTTTTCCAGGTGAATTTTGTTTAAAGTTGTAAATATATTTTTAGTATTATTTCTAGATTTTGTGTGTGTTTAATTATTGCCTATTTTACTTATTCATTATTATAGTTAGTTTCTTTTTATATGAAAATATATTTTTACACAACTGGTAATGGTAACCATACAAATCAAATTGCAAATTTATATATCATGTAAGTAAGTATTAATGCTGTGTTTTTCTGTACATTTATTCGGTATTTTTAGATGTTATATTATTATTTTTGCCATTTCCTCTTGTGCAATTTTATTATCTCTAGCATTTTTTTAATTAAAATGTCACACCCCATCATTCTCTAAACGACCCCCATATGTTGGTTAAACCCCAACCAGGTTTTAAAGAAAAATTTGATGGCCCCGTCCTTACCATTTTAAATATTCAAAATAAATTCAATTTATTAACCAATCTGTTTAGACATGACCTTGGTGAACCCACTTTTGCCGTGGTAAGTCCAATAGTGTCTAAATCCACCCATTCAATTTTTAAAGATGACCATGGTTCCAGTCCATTAAATCTTTAAGCCCACATTTTTTTAAAAGTTTTTGAGTTGGTTAAACTCCAACCAAAAACACCCCTGTGCAATCAAAGAGGATTCAGTTATGTACATGTGCAAATGTGGCGACTGCTGACATTTTTGTATGAATAGATCCATTAGTAAACAGAACTGTCACCAGGTTGCCACACACTTCTAAAACACTGTCCTTTTTATTCATACCAGGTTTATTATTTTTTGTTTTATTAATTAGTTTTTCCTTTGCCAGTAGTAAAACCCTTAAAAATAAAAAGATTTTTGCTATTTGCGTAAAAACTAGCAAGGAAAATTCGGAGCGTTCTGGCCTCAATTTTAAAGGAAAAATGTTCTGTGATTTATACTTGTCTAGAGCAGGAATTTACTTATTTATTTATTTTTTTCTTTGAGCTCACAGTGAGATGTAGTTGTAATTTATTATATTGCTGCTCGGATTTATTGATGCCACTGGGGAAAACAAATACACCCCAGTCTGCAAAACAGTAAATTCCATTGCTTACAATTAAATTGCATCTACATCTTCATCCAAAATAAAAATATCATGCTCAATTTTCTTTTTTTTTTAAATTTTTGCTAAAACCTCCCCGAGGTTTAGGATCTGCTAAAACCTCCAAAGGTTTAGGATACAAATAAAACTACTTACCTAACCAGTAGTCCCTGTAAATAAACGCTATATCTTACACTTGTTATGTCCACACCTGTTTTGTCCATTTTCCAGTATATTTCATCATTTTTAAATATTTACATAAGCTTTTAATTTTATATTACAGCAATTTTAATATTTTCACGTTTTGAAAAAATGTGAACAAATAATTTCAAGTTTCTTTTTCATAATTTAACATTTTCAAGTAGTTGTCTAATGTGAATATTTTACATAGAAAGAACATATATTTTTCACACCAATTTCTTACGTTTATTATTATTATTTTATTATATTGATACCATATGTTTAGATATTTTTACATAACTATTTTTTATATTTAATTTTTACACTTTTTTATAAAATATTTTGAAATTTTGTGCTGTAAGGACTTGAAAAAAATAGCACAAAAATGGCCAAAAAACTTTTAATCCATACAATTATGGCCAAAAGACAAACAACAAATTTATGGCTATTATTTTAATCTTTATCTTATTAGTATTTTTTTTTCCTCATATAGTTTTGTGGTAATATTACTGTATTATTGTTTTCACAGATTTCGAATGTTTTGTGGTATAAATATTATATTTTTCAAGTTATTATGTAAAGTTCGGTCAGATTGTCCCGAGAGCCATATCCTAAATTTAGAGCTTTTTAGCATAAAACCATAAGATCTTTACTTTTTCCTTAATTTTTATGTGTTGAAATTTAAATTTTAAATACATTTTTCCAGCAGCAAAATTCAGCCCTCACTTTTTACCAATCTTAGTTGTAAATTTAACTTTAATATTAACTTATTTTGAAACCTTACTCAATTAAACACCTTTTTTTTAACTCACTTTGGCATTCTTGGTCTTCCGGGTGAGCTCCCCCAGTTTTGCAGGCAAATCTGGTGGATCTCATCTTGGAGGGGGGGGGGGGGGATGTGAAAGGATAAAAATAAACCCTTTTTAAAATGCAAAATTTAAATTTAAAATCCCAAAACATTTTTTCTAACTTATAAATCTAATGCTTAAATCTAATCTGCCCCTGTGATCTTTGTTTCTCAGCCTCACAAATATTACTTTCATCTATCGATTTCGACATCTCTTTAAGTTTTAAAAGTGATGAATTTGCATTTCTTGCAGCAATCTGTGGGGTGCGGCTCCCAGGCACGGCCAAGCCTTGGTGTCGGCATAAGACCCCAGACATCAGTCAAAAGCTAAATGACCAATTAAAATAAATGATCCTCCCAATTTGACTCTTTCTCCCTCTGCTGGAAAATATCCTAAATTCTGATTAAAACCACATGCAAGGACGAAGAAGACAGAATTTTGGCACATTTGAGCGGTCAGCCAAACCCTCGGCCATGTAGATCTCAAAATTCAATGTAAATGGCTCGCGGGACCTCCGATTGAACGCGCGAATATGACTGTAAGAAGGAAGGTTTCAATAAACGAGTTAGATTCGCAAGAGAGGTCCCAAGTCAAACTTATTTATGTGTCACCAACTTATTTCTCCCAAGTCGTCCCCGGATAATTCCTTACATATATATATATATATATATATATATATATATATATATATATATATATATATATATATTAATATTTCATTTCCTAGGACTACATAATTTAATTTGTAATTGGGTCATTCCATGGTAACTTACGTTACATTTAGAATAATTGACTTCAGTAATTTTAGTAATATAACACTAAAAAATATTCAAAATGTAATGTTTATATGATTTGTTAATTAAACCTAACAAAGCTAAATTTGGATAAAAATTACTTAAATTTAGTACTATTTCTTGAACGCTAAAAATTATATTTACTATGGTAACTTACGTTTCTGACAAAAAGAACGTAAGTTACCATAATAAATATAATGGCCAGTGTTAAAAAAATAGCTCTAAAGGTAGGTAATTTTCATCCAAATTTCGCTTTGGATAGGTTTAATTAACAAATCATATCAACATTACATTTTCAATATTGTTTGGTGTTATATTAATCAATTACTGAAGTCAATTATTCTAAATGTAACGTAAGTTACCATATAATGACCCAATTTGACTCTGCTATGCTATCCAGTATTGTGATTTCATTGTGTATGGTCAATTTCTTATGTTTCAATGATTTAATTTTACATTCAGTTTTTATATATTAAACTTCTATAATGAATTAAACTTCCATAATGACTTTTAATTTTTATATTCATGAGAATATTTGTGTTATAATAGCAGCTATCAATTAGATATACATCTAATTACAGCCCAAATTTTGGCATAATTTTTATTTTTATAATTATTAAATACATTATTTTAATGCTGCTTATGCACATAGTATGATGTATTTCTTTTATTTCATTAACATCATTTTACTTTGCTACAACTTTTTGTATTTTTACTATTGAAATAACATTTGAATCAGCTAATTTGGCCATTTACATTGTTTTTTTTTTCTGTCAATCTAGTATGGTCATCTTCCATTTTGAATAATTTGAATTGTTTTTTCTGTATAATATTTCATTTCTTCGGACTACATAATTTAATTTGTAATTTGACTCTGTTATCTGGTATTGTTATTTCATTGTGTATGGTCAATTTCTTATGTTTCAATGGTTTAATTTTACATTAAGTTTTTATATATTAAACTTCCATAATGATATGCTGCATTTGTGCAATCATTTTTGGATAGTATTACTTTTAATTTTTGTATTCATAAGAATATTTGTGCTATAGCAGCTATCAATTAGATATACATCTAATTACAGCCCAAATTTTGGCATAATTTATATTTTTATAATTATTAAATATGTTATTTTAATGCTGCTTATGCACATAATGTGATGTATTTCTTTTATTTCATTAACATCATTTTACTTTGCTGCAACTTTTTGTATTTTTACTATTGAAATAACATTTGAATCACCTAATTTGGCCGTTTACATTGTTTTTTTTTTTGTGTTTTTTTGTCAATCTAATATGGTCATCTTGCATTTTGAATAATTTGAATTGCTTATTCTGTATAATATTTCATATCTTAGGACTACATAATTTAATTTGTAATTTGACTCTGCTATCTGGTATTGTGATTTCATTGTGTATGGTCAATTTCTTATGTTTCAATAATTTAATTTTACATTAAGTTTATATATATATATGTTACAAGAACTTGATATGTTTTTTGAAATTCAAAGATATTATAATTATATATATATATATATCCTAATAATATTATAAATCTGATTGTGTGCAAATGTTAGGCTGAAGCCAGCGTCAAAATGAAGCACTTAATTATCCTGTATCTTTGCATATAAGTTGATTATAACCCTCAAATGAATATAGGCTGGTTTTTGTTTATTTTATATCAATATTTTTCTTAAAAATTAAAAATTTCATTATTTTCATACAGAATAAATGGACATTTTTTCGTATATTTTAAAATGGTTGGTTGGTTTGGTTGGTTTGGCCCAAAGGGCCCGGTTTTGCAGCTTTTTTTAAAATGGTTAAATTTATTTTACCGTTGCTAATACCTTTATCGTTGCCAATATAAAATAAACACCTGAGTAATAATTTTTAATCAACAATTTATTTTCAAGTGAAAATTTTCCACGTGAAAAATGAAAAGGAAATGAATTATTTAAGAATTAAACAGAATATGAAATGATGTCATATTAGACATAAAACGTGTGTTTTCAAATATTTGATAATAATACAAAGTGCATAAATACGAGTAAGTATGGAAAGCAAGCGAATATGATGGATATTCATATATAGAAAAATAAAACAGATTTGTTTTGATGTTGAAATAAAATAATCTTGGGTTATCAAATTATTTGTGATTAATTTCTCTTTTTTTTTCTTTTTCTTTTTCACATGAAAGGAATTATTTTAAATGTACGTAATATATGTATTTTAAATGTATGTGTTGTAAATTAAAGTTCTGTGTTTTAAATGAAATGAGTAAAAGATTTACATTTTTAATGAATTCAATACGAATGATGGGATAGGTTGGCGATTTATCGTCTGCACACGGCTAACATAAAGATACCATATTTTTAATTTAAATTTTAAATTATCCGTATCGAAAATCAGAAAATCTTAATAAAAATAACTATATTTTTTAAAAGAAAATTGCTTTTCTCATAAAAGCTAAAGATTTAATATGATTGTGTCGAAGTAACAGCATTTTTCCTCTATCATTTTCCCACAATCGAAACACATTTGTAAATCGTCGTTTCGAAACGGAATTTAATTTTACATTTCTTTTAGTTTTAAAATAGGAAAAACTTTGTTTTCTTTTTTAAATATAGCTTTTTTTAAAGTTGTTTCATAATAGATTTTTGTAAAGTCTTGTAGGATAAGAAAAATTGCATAGATTTTAAACCAATGTTTAAGTAAAATTACAATACTTTTTAAACTTAAAAAAAAAAACAATGTTATCGAAAAGAAAATCGATTTTACCAACAAATTCGCGTAATGCAAAAGCAAAGAAGAAATCAAAAAGTAATGAATATTTTCTTCCAGCCGAATTGTGTAAACTTGAACAAGCCAATCGTGCCAATTCATAACATTATAAACGTGAAAGGGCGTTCTATATAGTAGATTTTTTTTTACATATAGGTAGAACATTTCCGAGAATAGGAAGGTTAGGGGTCTGTAATTAGGTCCATAGTCAATTTGCTTCTTTTTTTTTTTTTTTTTTTTTTTTTTATCAAGTGAAATTTAGCGCAAAATTAAATACATTGTTGTAACCAGATTTGTTTTTTGCGTGGTAAACATTTAATGGTATTTTAGATGATCATTTCCCCGCTCACCTTTGATGCCAACTATGACTGTAAAACATATTAAAAAATATCAGATGCTAATTTTCTAATTTTCTTATTGCTTCATGTTGTAAATAGACTTCTTGGTTCATACTTTAAACCTGAATTGGTCATGCCATTGTCGTTCAATTTTTACTCCTAATCGTAACCCTAATCGGATCCTATCCTAATCCTGATAATAACTTTAAAGAATATTCTTTGACACGAATATGTAAATTAAATCAGTATCCATAAATGGAATGAATGGAAAATAGAATAAATAGAAATGGCAAAATAAAATAACAAGAAAGTACATTTATTCGACACCTAACCCTAGATAAAGCATAAAAAATTTCAAGCGCATGAAATAAATCAAAATAATCCTATATATACCAACAAAAATATGTAAATTTAGATCATCAGATTTGTGTCGTCGGTATTTATTTGCTTATAGTGTTCTTGACGCGATAGAGAAAATATCGATGTTAAATTGGGCAGAATTTAAAATACTTTCTAGCAACCTTTATTTACATTTTAGAATCGCCTCAGATTGTTATATCTTTGTGAAATATCTATCAATGTATAAAATCCACAAGCAGTTTGTTCACTATTTACACCACTTAGCGTGAAGCACTTAATTTAATATATACATAAACAAGATAATGTAACAAGAAATATATAACATATGTCTATGCAAATAAACAATATAATAATGCCCATTTAGCAATGCACATATATACAAATTGCACACCAAATACCACCTAAAATGCACTGTTGTATAGAAGTATTCTGCCAGTGTTGTTTTTCGTTTTACGAAGAGGATTTCCTCGATTTTCACGATTTTACTTGGTCCTCCTTTTTTCATTAGTTGCAGTTTCATTTTCGCGATTGTATATATTATTTGGCATGAAATTTCACTTTTTTAAGACTGGGTTATGTCAAGGCCCCTATAGCAAAGAAATACCGTATGGTCTCCTATAAAATGTGATAAAGCTTTGGTTAATTATATATATGTTGTTAATTATCAAGTGAAATGTTTTACTAAATTAATGCATTTATTCTTTTTTTAATGTTACGTGAACAAAGTCACGGGTAACAGCTAGTATATATATATATATATATATATATATAAACTTATTGCAAAAATTAACCATTGAAACAGAAATAACTGACCAAATGCAATGAAATTATTACCCCAAAATATATATAATGAATATTTAAAGCTTATTCGTGTTGTTTTTAAAAATAAACTTAACGGTATTTTAATTTTAAAAAATAGTATTTTAACTCATAAAAACTGAAGTTTTTAAAATTAAATTTTCTCTGTAAGCAACTTCTAGTTATAAAAATTAAGTAAATTCAGGATAAATGGTAAAGAAGTCATAAGATTTATTTTTTTTTTTTTTTCTTCTATCACTTTCTTACAGGAGTAAATATCTGAAACATTTTTATAATTTTATAAGCAAGCTTAATGAATGTTTCCAAAATATTTTATAGAAATTAAAAAGAAAAAAAATATGTAAATCATCTTAAAACTGTGCAGATAGTTATTATTATTATTAATTTCTATTTTCTAATTATATTTTGTCTTTAAAAATGGCTAATTTCCCATAATCAATAAAGAATCCAAAAAGAGTTTGTGGTAAACAAAAATGATATAGATAAGAATGTGATGCTTAAAATTAGTATGGTGGATATTAATTTAAAGTGGAAATATTAAATCAGTGTAAAATGCATGTAACACTAATATTAGGAGCAATAGAATTAGATAAAAAAGATCTATGTTATATACAACTCAGAAATGTAATAAACTACAAAAATATGAAAGAATGAAATATCTTGATTTATCAAATCTCTTATATCTGGATTTTTAAGATAAACATATTTTAAACATTTATCCAATAAAGCATACAATGTGTGTCATAAAAAATCACTCCCAGTTAAGTTATAAGATCAAAATTAATTTTCTGCTAAAATACATCAATTTTCCACAGACTTTTATAGAAGATTCCTTTTATTTTAACTTTTTGTCTATAACTTAAGGTTTTTTATTACAGGTACAAGTTATTCAACAACCCTATCTTCAACATGTATATACACCACAGCAGCAAATGGTTTTCCCAGGCAACTTAACTCTTCAACATGCTGGCATGACAACCCCTACTCTGCAGAGCATAGGTGCTACTCAAGGTCTTAGTTTGCAATTGCAAACCAAGCCTTCAATGGATCCAAAAAATCCAGGTGGTGGACAGACTACACTGCAAGCTGTAAATGCTGCCAATAAGGTATAATGATTTCATAACAAGTTGGTAAACTAAATATCAGTGAATTATTCGCAATTCTCTTTGAAATTCTCATCAGAACTATTATAATTTTAAAACTGATCTATATCGTTCGGTGCATCTAAAGCAAATTGGACTTTCATAGATGAAGACTGCAGCATTTTATTTAGAAAGTTGTTCACAAAGCACAATTCTTCAATTTATATTATATTAAGTTAAAAAAGAAACTAAACAAACTAAAAGAATTAGCATAAAATTAAAAAAAAAAATTTTTTTTCATTGTTCTTCCTGGATATTTTTTAGATGTCAGTTAACCTTTCTAAATGAATTTATAAAGAAATAAAATTTTGAATTTATATAGATGTCGTAGGCTAATTGGGAAATCCGGCTCTTTGCAAAGAGCCTAGGCTGTTTGAAAAGAGCCAGTCTAATTGGAGAATCATCTCCCTTGTCCCAATCAGCTTGCTATTTTTCAGGCCTATTGCAAAGAGCCTAGACAGCGTTAGGCTAATTGGAATATGGTCATTTATTTCTCAATCAGCATGATAATTTTTAGGCTTATTGCAAAGAGCCTAGATAGCGTTAGGTTAATTGAAAAATGGCCATGACTATTTAGAAAATGACCAGCTCTTTGTCAATATATGGTGTTGTACCCAACTCGAACCTGAAAATTCCATTCGAAGTCGACCCGACCCTGACAGAAAAATTCCATCGAACCGTAACCCGACATTAAAAGGATAAAATAAATTCCTTCTAGTCGCAACCCGATCCGAATAAAAAAACTGAAGTTAACCAGTAACCCAACCCGAACCAGGGGTCAACAAAATTCCATCGAACCATAACCCGATCTGAGCACGACAATATAGTTTCCGTCAACATGCACCCCGACCCGAACCTGAAAATTTAAGTTAACCTGAATCCCTACCCAAACACGACAGAAAATTACCATAGCCCCATAACCCAACCCGAACCAGATAAAAAAATCCATCGAACCGTAACCCAATCCAAACCTGACAAAATAAATTCCTTCGTGTCGCAACCCGACCTGAACCTGAAAATCAAAGTTAACCCGAAACCTGACCCGGACATGAAAATTTAAGTTAACCCAAAACCCTACACAAACCCGACAGAAAATTACCATAGCATCGTAACCCGACCCGAACCAGATAAAAAAATCCATGGAAGAGTAACCCGATCTGAACCCAACAAAATAAATTTCTTCATCTCGCAACCCGAACCGAACCGAAAAATTTAAGTTAACCCGAAAGCCGACCCGAATCAGACAAATAAAAATCCATCGATACGTAACCAGAAAAAAAAATCCATCTAACCATAACCCGATCGGAACACGACACAATAAATTACTTCTTGTCGCAACCCGATCCAAACCAGAAAATTCAAGTTAACCCGAAACTCGACCCGAACCAGACAAAAAAATCCAACGAACCGTACTCAATCCAAACCCGAAAAAATAAATTCCTTTGTCTCGCAATCCGACCAGAACCTGAAAATTTAAATTAACCTGAAACCCGACCCGAACCTGAAAATTTATGCTAACCCGCAACTCGACCCAAATATGAAAATTTAAGTTAGCCAGAAACCCGACCTGAACCCCACAAAATTAATCCATCGGACCATAACTGTATCTGAACCTGACAAAATAAATTCCTTCGTCTCGCAACCAAACCCGAACCTGAAAATTGAAGTTAAGCCGAAAGCCGACCCGAATCAAACAAATAAAAATCCATCTATATGTAATCCGATCCAAACCCCACAAAATAATTTCCGTCGTCACGGAACCTGATCCGAACCAGAAAATTTAAGTTAATCCGAAACCCAACTGGAACCAGACGAAAAAATCCATCAATCCTTAACCCGATCCGAACCTGACAAAATAATTTCTGTCATCATACAACCCAACTCGAACCTGAAACTTGAAGTTAACTCAAAACCCGACCTGAACCCGACAAAAAAATTCTTCGAACCGTAACCGAATCCAAACCGGAAAAAATAAATTCCTTCATCTCGCAACCCGAGACAAACCTGAAAATTTAAGTGAACCCAAAAACCTACCCAAACCTAAAATTTAATTTAACCCAAAACCTAAAAACCAAAAATTATTTTGTCAGGTTCGGATCGGATTACGTATCGATGGATTTTTATTTGTTTGGTTCGGGTTTCAGGTTAGCATAAATTTTCAGGCTCGGGTCGGGTTAACTTCAATTTTCAGGTTCAAGTCAGGTTGCAAGACAAAGGAATTTTTTTCGGGTTTGGATTGGGCTACGGTTCGTTGGAATTTTTTGTCTGGTTCAGGTCGGGTTACGGGTTAACTTGAATTTTCTGGTTTATATCAGGTAATGGTTCGATGGAATTTTTTTTTCTGGTTAGGGTCGGCTTTCGCGTTAACTTGAATTTTCTGGTTCGGTTCGGGTTGCAAGATGAGTAAACTTATTTTGTCAGGTTCGGTTTGGGTTGCTTTTCAATGGATTTTTTTATCTGGTTCAGGTCGGGTTTGAGGCTAACTTAAATTTTCAGGTTCGGATCGATGTGCATGTCGACGGAAATTATAGTGCCGTATTCGTATCGGGTTACGGTTCGATGAGATTTTTTTCCTGGTTTGGGTCAGGTTTTGGGTTAACTTTGATTTTAAGGTTCGGGTCTGGTTTCGGGTTAACTTCGATTTTCAGTTTTGGGTCGGGTTGCAACATGAAGGAATTTATTTTGTCGGGTTCGGACCGGGTTACGGTTTGATGGAATTTTTTTTTTCATGTTCGGGTCGAGATTCAGGTTAAATTAAATCTTCATATTCGGGTCGCGTTTTGGGTTAACTTGAAATTTCAGGTTCAGATCGGGTTTTGTTGCAATGGAATTTATTTTGTCGGGTTCGGATCGGGTTACAGTTTGCTGGATTTTTTTGTCGGGTTCTGATCGGGTTTCGGGTTAGCTATGATTTTCTTGTTCAGATCGGTTTATGTATAGATGGATTTTTATTTGTCTTGTTTGGGCCGGCTTTCGGGTTAACTTCAGTTTTACGGTTCAGGTCAGGTTGCGAGATGAAGAAATTTATTTTGTCGGGTTTGGATCGGGTTACTATTCAATGGATTTTTTTTATCTGGTTCGGGTCGGGTTACAGTGCGAGGATAATTTTCTGTCGAGTTTGGATCGTGTTTTGGGTTAACTTAATATTTCAGGTTCGGGTCAGGTTTCGAGTTAACTTAAATTTTTTGTTTTGGGTTGGGTTGCGAGAGGAAAAAACTTATTTTGTCGGGTTCGGATCGGGTTACTGTTCAATGGATATTTTTATCTAGTTAGGGTCGGGTTATGGGGCGATGGTAATTTTCTGTCGGGTTTCGGGTTAACTTAAAATTTCGGGTCGGGTTTCGGGTTAACTTGAAATTTCAGGTTGCGTTGCGACAGATTTTATTTTGTCGGTTTCGGATCGGGTTACGGTTCGATGGATATTTTTTGTTGGGTTCTGTTCGGATTTCGAGTTAACTTCAATTTTCAGGTTCAGGTCTGGTTGCTTGTCGAAGAAATTATTTTGTCGGGTTTGGACCGAGTTATGGTTCGATGGAATTTTTATGTCTTGTTCGGGTTGGATTACTGGTTAACTTTGAATTTTTAGGTTCAGGTCAGGTCGCGACATACAGGAATTGATTTTGTCAGGTTCGGATCGGGTTATGGTTTGATGGATTTTTTGTCGGGTTCTGCTCGGGTTTCGGGTTAACTTCAGTTTTCTGGTTCGGGTCAGGTTGCGACAAAATCTTTTAGGTTCGGGTCGACTTGAAATGGAATTTTCAAGTTCGAGTTGGGTACAACACCATATATTGACAAAGAGCTGGTCATTTTCTAAATAGGCACAGCCATTTTTCAATTAACCTAACGCTATCTGGGCTCTTTGCAATAAGCCTAAAATTTATCAGGCAGATTGAGAAATAAATGATCATATTCCAATTAGCCTAACGCTGTCTAGGCTCTTTGCAATAGGCCTGAAAAATAGAGGCTGATTGGGAAAAGGGAGATGATTCTCCAATTATACTGACTCTTTGCAAACAGCCTAGGCTCTTTGCAAAGTGACGGATTTCCCAATTAGCCTACGACATAGATATTGAAAAATAAAACACAGAAATGTCTAGAGATGTTGGAAAAAAAACTTGACCAAATTGCATAAAACCACCTTTGATATCACATGACTTTATTCAATAACAGCAAAATCAAAGTGCAACTACTTTAACTAAAGTACTTATGAGAAACACTTACTAGAATTAAGATCTCAATTAAATAAAAACTAATAAAAACATTGCATGATTATAAGCAATTTCTTTAAAATAAATCTATAAAACATAACAATTCAAGAAAATGTAATTGATTTTAATATAATTAAATTAAAGGGTTTTTTAGGTATATCCTCTTTGCCTTAAATTTTTGGCGCCTTTATTATCCAGTGCCTGTTTATGACACACACGTGGCACACTGGGTCATAGCGTCCCTCTGTATATTCAATATAAATTTTAATATTCAAGATACATCTTACAAAAACTGAGTGTAAAATCATAAAAAAATATATGTACAACTAAAAGCACTATACTTTTATCAAACTATCTTTTCTTGGATGACATGCAGTCCATTGTTCATGCTACATTTCAAAATAAGTAGTGAAACATTTTCTAGAAGAAGAGAAATTTAAGAAAAGTGTCAGGACATTAAGTGTATAACTGATATGTCTGATCACTGTAAATATAGTTATTATTGTAACAATTTAGGAGTTTTATCAGCTCATTTTCTAAATTTTTAATTATTTTTTATTTTAGAACATTGTTAATGCTGCTGGTACAATGATGACGGCATCTGGACAAGTAATAGGAACCACTACACAGAAAGCCAATTTTCCTCAACAAATGATGGCCACTACTGGGAAATCTACGATTATCCATAGCCAATCTGGCTTTACTTCATCAAATCCGAACCAAACAGTTGTAATAGGCCCAGTGGGTGTTCTTCCAAACCAGCAGCAAATTTTCAACCATAAGGCCCTTGCAGACTCTCAAAAGAATAAAACCTATGTAAGAGTTTATTTATTACTTTGTTTAAAGTAGCATGAGATGATGGGTTAAAAAAAAAAGTAAATTTTTGCCAACTATTAATTAAAACAGGATTCTTAAGTGACTGGAAAATATGGAAAACAGGGAATTGTCAGGGAAAATGACAAGTGCTCAAAAAGTCAGGGAAAATGAAATCACATTTTTTCCTTAAAACCTGGAAAAGTCAGGGATTTTTTTTTTTTTAATTATGTGCTATCATGCTAGATTCTTCCGAATTCAGTCTGCAAAAAATTCAGATTTTTTACTAGCAAGTAGTATTTTTGCTACATTCATCTTTTTAACATAATGATGTTTTAGCCATACAAATTTGTTGCTAAATAGGTGATACTTCTGAGAAAAAAATATTGAGCCAGGTTAAGGTAGCTAGGATGAGATATCATGAATATTTAAATAAGAAAAAGTAAGAAAATTATAAAACAAACAAAAAAAAAAAAGCTGCAGCTAAAATTAAATTGTTAAAAGACAAAAAATTTAAAAGTTACATAACAAACTGTTTCTGAAACAACACAAACAAATGACATGGTAGTAGAAATGTCAAAAAATATTTGAATGGTTGATATGTAAAATCTAATTATATCAATAAAATGTTACTTTGAATCCATCCAAATTGTATATTTTTAATTGTTTTTCATTTTTTATATTTTAAATATTAAATAATAGATTTTTAGTTTCAATTTTATAGATTACTTTTATTTTCAGAGGTATATTTAATCATTAAGATCTAGAATTGTTATTCGTAGTTCTAAAAATTTCGTGAACTGTGGGTATGAAATTGTAGGAAAAATGGTCTGGAAAAAACCTGGAAAAGTCAGGGAATTTTGTTATTCAAATAGAGTATGAACCCTGTTAAAAGTAGTCATTCTTAGCCCTTTGTATTTGTTCTTCCCTTTCCTATAAAAAAAAATTTTTTGTAGAGCCTTTCAAACTTCTAAAGTTTGATTACTCCTGCAAAACTCTTGAATTTTTATTTGCCGATTTCCTTTAAAACTCCTTGTATTTTTGTAGGTTCCTCTAAATGTCTCTGCTAAGATTCAGGGGTGAAACTCTTATGCATTTCAACAAATTCCTGTTTTTTAATTTCTGAAAGTTACTGGCTCTTCTTCCTTTGTGTATTTTTTCTTAAATGAGCTAATTGCACCCCTCTAAAATTTTTTATCATTTCTATGTGTCTGATTTGCCTTTTCTTTTTTGCCAAACAATTTAAAATTAACCTATAAATTGATATGTTGGCTGTAGCAGTGAGATTGCTTTAATATTGTAGTTTTATGGATATAGTTAATTTCAGTTTTTACAATATTGTTATACGTAATTCATTCCTTAAGGCATTTCATAACCAGCAACAAACTCTCCAGCCAAAATCACTCTATTCATCTACACTTCCTGTACACTCTTCTGCTCAAGTATACAATGGGAGTCATCTAAAACAGATAAGCTCACAGCCTCAGATTATTACTACACAGGCTCCAGGAACAATGTTCAGTCAAGCTCAAATTTTTGGTATGTTTTTATTGTTTTTCTATCTGTGAATATGTACAGTGTGTTTCAAAAAACCTTGACATATTTTAAAAAGTAGTAAAATAAGTACATAAGATATGAATTTAAAAATTATTAGCTGATAATATTCTTTTATTTAATATTGAAGGTTTATATAAGTTTTAATAGGTGCATCTCTTATTGCATGAAAGAAATCTAGCCAATATTCAATTTCATTCAAATATTTTCTGTCTTCCAAATTTCCTTTTGCAACTGAAGATTATGTGCTAACAAGACAAAAAACTGCCAAATTGAGAAGTTGTTGTCTTCATTTTTTTTTAATCTGGAATTCCCAAACAAGTAGATTGGCCTCTGAAATTTACAGATATTATATTTCTTCTTTGAAAATTTATCAGAATTTATTCATCAGACTGAAACTGTCATAGAATTAAAAACACACATAAATCTTGCATAGATACAGAGCATACCATATGTACCATACCAGAGGTACCCTATGTAGAGGGCTGAAAATTTGGGTGAGGATAGTCCAAGGCACATCCTGATGCACCTACAACTCAGATTTTTTTGATTTTTTGTTAATTAACTGACATGTTAATTAAAAAACCACAATGAATACTCATAAAAAAGATTGTATTTTTCTCAAACTGGCATGCGGCACCAGTTTCAGAAGATCGCTAACAGTAAAGGTCTAATGCCACTAGCGGATTTTTTTTTTTTTTTTTTTTTTTTTTTGCATCTTTTGAAGCCTTTATTGGCTAAACTGTTCTAAATACAGAAAAATAAATGAAAACACACCTAATTGTCATACTTTATACTTTCAAACTGTGCAATCTGTTTAAAAAAATATAAATTTTAAACTTTTTTTTTTTTTTTTCCTTTTTCAAAGCCCACATCAGTTTCACTTTTAGAGATACAGAAAATAAAATATACTTACTTAACCTGGTCATTTCTTCTCTATAATGGTGCAATTAGTTAAAAAATTTTGAATATCAATCCTTTAAAAAAAAAAATTCGTGACTGGAAGTCTTTTTGCAATTCCTCAAGATACACTTTTTTTTTCCTAGCCTGAAAATAATTAAATGTCAGTACTTTAACACAATTCTTTTACATATTCTTCAGATACTTAATTTACATCGCATGTAAAAATCTTGAAACATTCGGATGATTAGAAGTTTTTAAAAAACAAATTGCTTAGAACGTGAATACGTGGATGACTTTTGCTCATGTTTTTACAACTAACTATTAATATTTTTGCACGAAAATTATATGCAGACTTCAGAAACATTATATTTATAACTCATAAAAATTTCAAACAGTTTGAACAATAAGAACTACTTTGTGTTTAATATTAAATTACCCGATGGGGGTAAACAGTGAGAAGAAAATGCATCACTTTTCCTACTAAATATCAGTATTTTTGCCCAAAAATAGTACACAGGCTTCAGAATCATTATATTTGTAACTCATAAAATTTTCAAACAGTTTGGACAATAAGAACTGTTTTGTTTTTAATATTAAATGACCCTACGAGGAAAAAAAAAGTGAAATGAACTTCTTAGTAACTTCATTCTTTAAAAGAATTTCTTTAGTAACTTCGTTCTTTAGCACTTCTTAGAAAAAACATTTCAGTGTCTTTATATAAATTTCTGCACTTCACTCTGTTTAGTTAATTTGGTACTTGTATACTTTTCCATCGATCATTTTTGGTAAGCTAAATCTGTCGCTAGTGGCATTTAACACCATTAATGGATATGCTACATGTGCTGATCAACTGCAGCACTGCATGCTGCACAAGATGTCTATACTTATTTATTTTAACTTGATCATTCTGACTGGTAAAGAAATCTTATTCATATGCTGTATCCCAGCCCTAACATGTCCAGGTAGCTCAGTTGGTAGAGTGTTGCCAATTTAAGCTAGAGGTCCTAAGTTCGACTCTGGCCTGGACACATTTTTACTCAGTTTTAAAATTTTCAAATATGACTTCTTTACCAATTAGCATGATTGAGTTAAAATAATAAAGTGTTCTTAAGTATCCATCATGTTTTATAATTCCTTTACCTGTGATTTATTATGTTGAGTGTTGGTATAAAATAAAAATGAAATGTAATTTATTGAGTTTAAATTCCTAATTTTTATTTCCCCATAATCTTGCTCAGTCATATTAACCCTAACATGTTTTGGTTTTAAAACATGTCCTGTTGAGTTAAATTGTGTTAAAGGTTTTTTTTTTCCCATAAAAGTGTACAGAAACTAAGTTTAACCATCTAACTGCTTTTTTTTTTCTTCAAAATTCTTCCATCCAATATGTATCTCTATTATTACATATTTCACATCATCATATATTTGAAATATGTAGTATATTTATCATTTGCATTTTTATCTTTTGACTGTGCAATTTTTAAAACAATATTGTTTCAAATATTGTATATTCTACAGGGTGTCCCAGGGTTATTGGGACAAACTTTAAGGGGAGGTAGGAGACATCACAAGAATTCAGATTTGTATAGCAACCCATGGTCGGAAACGGCTTCATTCGCCGTTAGGTGGTGTTGTTCAGAAGAGCATTGGAGCACCTCTAACATCTGCATATTATCGCATCTATTTGTAAGAGGTGCTACCAAACTTACTTGACACTATGCCACAACATGTCAGATGCCATATGTGGTTTCAACATGATCCGAAACGTCATGGGAAAGTAGTATGACAGGGATAAGAAACGCACAAGACTGAGATCATCTGAAATAATTTATTAGTCAAAGATATTACATGTACTGTGGTATATGATATGTGAAAACGTCACAAAAGATGTTCAAAGTTTTCACCATTGCTAGCAATGCATGCATTACACCGTCGGATCATGGATTGGCTGACTTGCTCAAATACACCTGGATTTTGTTGAATATCCGCAGCAGCACAGACTAGTCTTGCAACCAAATCCATATCGGAATCCACAGGCGTTGCGTACACAGCACTTTTCAGTGCACCCCAAAAGAAAGAAATCTGTGCTGCGTAAATCAGGAGAGCGTGGTGGCAGGGAACCGGTCCACCACGGCCAATTCATTTGTGACCAAACACCTGATTCAAATGTTCACGAACACATCTATCTGCCATAATAGGGAGGTGCCCCATGATGTCTTGAAACCACATATGTCTTCTGACATGTTGTGGCATAGTGTTAAGCAAGCTTGGTACCACCTCTTACAAAAAGATGCGATAATATGCAGATGTTAGAGATGCTCCAATGCTATTGTGAACAACACCACCTAACGGCGAACGAAGCCGTTTCTGACCATGGGTTGCTATGCAAATCTGAATCCTTGTGATGTCCCCTACCTCCCCTTAAAGTTTGTCCCAATAATCCTGGGACACCCTGTTTAATTTTTTCTACAAATGTCTTTCACGTGGAAAACGCTGGATAAGCAGTCAGGGGGTTAATTAAAAATAGACATTCTGTATTTTTGTGAGAACATAACTTTTAAATTCAATTTAATTAAAAGCTGTATCTGTCAACTATAATAGTAAGGGCTTGTCAACTGACTGTTACATGCTGCACAGAAAGATGATATTTTGTTTACTAGTAGATTGGTTGGGTGTAGAATGAGCAATTTTTTTATATAGATTTTCAGCCAGATTTAAAGTAATTTTGTGGTTTGAAATTACTTTAACTGTTATCTACATTTTAACTGTCATCTTGGTTTTTGAGTGTAAAAGTTGGATGTTTTTAATTAATATATATTAGAAGAATATAGAAGAAAGTTTTGTGTTGCCACAGCATACTAATTTTCTTATCCTGCAGGCAGACCTGTGAGATAAGGTAAGAAAATGTAGCAGGTCTGATCTGATAAGTTTAGTTAGATATCAAATCAGACTTATCAATTTGAAAACATTACTATTTTTCCTGCTGATAAGATGTTTTTTTGCTAACTTTGTTTTTCAAGAAATAAACTTTTTGTTCAGTGTTAAAACTTGCCTGTGATTTTTGACATCATGCTACATGACACAACACAATTATACAGAACTGTGTCTGTTAAACCAACATTGAACTGTATCATATGATAGACTAGATGTTAATGCCAAAAGATTGTCTGAGTAAATTGTGTTGACTGGGTGTCATCCAAGTAGCTTAGTTGGTAGAGCATTGGCAATTTAAGTCAGAGATCCTGGGTTTGACTCCTAGTTTGGACACTTTTTCACTCAATTGGAAAAATTTTAAGTCATAATATGTGTGTATTCAAATTCTAATTTATTTTGTGAATAAGGCAGTTTAATTTTTGTAAGGAAGGATATAAGTTAATTGCTACTTCTTTGTTCTTCTCTCACATTTTGAAAACTAGTATGCTTTGGCCATCACAAACTTTTCTTCTGTATTATTCTAATATATTAATTTAAATAGCACTCCTTACACACCAACAATTACGAAATATATTGCATTTTTTGAAATTTAATTCAGAGTTACAATGGTCAGTAAATAAAAGAGGCACAGTTTAACAGCACTCCCTATTGGGATTGGGTATTCAAATACAAAATTGGGCACACACATACATATTTTTAATTAATAACTTCAAAGATAAAATTTGCTGCATTTCTATCCAATGGAAACTGAGATACCTCTATAATGTTCATTGTAAAAATATAGCATAGCAGCACACTCTGTTAAGTGAACAAAACCAAAACTGAACAACATAATTTTAATAAGTGTTGTACATGTTAAATATGGTGAAATTCCATCCTATAGATGACGAAATATAGCTATAATAGAAATCCTGAAAAACACAGCACAGAAACACCATCTGTTGAGCAAGATGTACCACACCTATTGAGTACCAATTTATGTCAAGGTCTAACTGAATACAAAGTTTAATGATATTCCATCCCACAGATGCTGAAATATAGCTATTATTTAAATAGTGAAAAATATCGCAAAGCAGTGCCATCTGTTGGGTTATATACACTGAAACTTAATCAGTGCCTACTTATGCCAAGGTCTAACTGAATAATAATAATTAAAGATTATCTTCCATAGAGGGTTCAGGGGACTGAGCCACCCTGAACCTTGTGAAGAATAAATGTCACTTGCAAAGAATAAATTTTATTATAAAATTTTGATAGTT
Source organism: Maratus michaelseni (assembly GCA_963931845.1). Classification (NCBI taxonomy): domain Eukaryota; kingdom Metazoa; phylum Arthropoda; class Arachnida; order Araneae; family Salticidae; genus Maratus; species Maratus michaelseni. The sequence continues at coordinate 99,163,534 of OZ007597.1, read as the reverse complement.
AAATTTCAAAATTCAGGGAGGAGCATTGGCCTTCCCCTGCCTCATCTTTGTCAGCGCTTGTGGTTTGTTGACAAATTATTTTTATAATAAGTGGTCAACAGGAAAGTACGCAAGTACTTGTGATTGCAACTTTAAATTATTCAAGGATTTCTTGAATTTTTTTTTTTTTTGTTCATGTTATTTGATTTCATTCTTTTTTAAGCTGGCTCATTTGCTCCTCTACCTCAAGGTTTATCTTGGGCTACTCCTGGAAATTTGCAGTCTTCTACTCTTTTCACACAAAATCCTATTATCCTGCGCAGCCAACAGTCGGATATGATCATACAGTCTCCTCAACAGACAGCCATGCATATACCAGTTGCTGCCGCCACAGCACCTGTACCTGCAACTACATTTGCTGCTACACCTATGGCACCGCAGAAGCACAAGCAAGTAAGGGTGGGCATTCTTTTTGATTATTCCATTTTTTTTTTTTTTTTTTTTAATAATTAATACCTCATGGAATATCTTAAAGCTATGTTTCATAAGGTGGCAACAACACTTGTAAAAACCTATGGAAAACAGCAGGTACAGAAACATCTTTTTTTGCCCACTAGTGATTTCAATGTTTGTTTTTTTAAATATCTTTGGCAGTGTAGTTAAACTATAAATTGATTATTTAGCAATAAAAAAAAAATACAATAATTATGCAACCTAAAAATTTAGGCTTTTTTTTTTAATTAACATTACTAAAAAAATAATTTATTTTCTAGAGAAGTGAAATAATTGAAATATCAATAATTATAATACTAATAAAAATAATAGAAAAAGGAAGGAATGAAATCTCTTAGCAGTCTGAGCAGTAGTTACCGAGAAAAAGATACATCAATATTATCAATTTCCCATAGGATGTCGCAACTGTTGTTTCCCTTAAATTGTTTTATGTTCTTTTTTTCGAGAAGTTATATTTATACTGTTATTTATTCACATAATTTATAATCCTTGCATATTTTTTATATCCATTACATTTAAAAGATTTCACAGATAAAAAATTTGCATAAAGAATAGGTAATAATTGTATTAACCCTGAACATAACATGTTTTTTCAGCCATTACCTGGCGACATGTGAGTATGGCATGCTCACCCTCACGATATCTGTAATTTTAAGCTTTTAAAACATATTCTACACGGCAAATTTTGTAATTCTATTACTCCAATATTTCCAGTGAGTTATTTTAAATTGTAATGACATTAATAAATTAATAATAAATAACAAAACAACAAGAAAAACTTTTATTAAACTTACAAATGAGGCACATTTTTCATTATTTTATGGTGACACATAAATTTGCCATACTTACTTTTATATACCGCCGCTGGCACACTTGAGTATGGCATACTCACTAGGTTCCATCCCATAGATGCCGAAATATAACTAGAAATGCAACTTACTGCTCAAGGTGGAGATGCAGTCCAGTGATGTCTGTAGTGGTAGGCACCCGACTAGCTTCTGTGAATTTACATTAGGCTTTGTTAGGGCAAGTGCATTACCACAGCAACAAAAAAATCCCATGTGAGTATGGGATATGCACGTGTCACGGTAAGATTAAAAAAATTCACTTTCATACAAATTTAACTAGTAATAGCCATGAAGTTTTCATTTTTCAACCAGTACTGAAATAAAGTATGAGTTTGTTTTGGTAATTAAACAAAAAATAATTGATTTTAATGAAATTTTTTCCTCTGCATTTCTTTTTCTTCACATATGCCAAGAGCAAGTGCATATGGTTATTATAGCAGATGATGTTTAATCATCAGTTACGTAACTTATCTGTTGAACAATCAATTTCAGCTAAATTTGTAATTAAAATCATAAAAACATTTTGTGGTTGTAAATGTGAAAAATATTGTTAATCAACCAGAATAATATCCTAAGTTGAATTTCAAGCTTCTTTTATTACACTTTTTTATTTAACTTATCTTTGTTTATATGTGTAAAGATGGAATTTCGTAATTGATTTTTTACTCACTTCCTGATATACTAGAATTATAAAAATTATGTACACACGTGTGTTTCCTATGATGAATTTAACTATATAAATATGTTAATTTATAAATAAATATGTTAATTAATGTTAATTTTAAAGTATTTTTTGACTGCCAGGTGCTGATGATAAATCACTAAATATTCTTTCAATTGCATTGCACTCATTTCATTTAAAATACAAATCTTTCACACATTATATTGAAAATACATACCTTTCACTTAAAATACATACATTAAAATAGATATATTTCATTCATATAATTTAAAATACAAAAAAAAAAAAAAAAAAAAAGGCTTTAATAAGAAATAATATCACAAACTAAAAACATTTTATTTCTGAAAGCATTGTTTCTAATTTGCATACACTAAAACAAAATCTGCTATTGATGAGGGGAAAAAAATTGTTATTAGCGAGACATGCACTCGGCTAATGTAAAAGTATCAATATAATTGTTTTTTTATCATGCGATCAGAAAACAATATGGTTATAATAGTATATGAGTTACAACAATTGAATTAATTATATACCAAACCATGCTCATTAAAATATGCCAACTGGCTGTGAAACTGCAACAATGAAATATTTTAAATACTAAAAAATAAAAATAAAACTATAAATAAAAAAGAATTTAATTATATATATATATATATATATATGCATTTTTATAGACTGTTTTAGTTTTTGTTGTTATATTATGAGCTTGTCTTGACCATTATTAGTGAAAGTACATTTTATTTTTAGGTTCGACCTGGAACACAAACTGTTGCTGTAGCTACACAGACTATGGTGTCTAATGCTCTTACTGTCAATTCAAACACTCCAAGCATAAGAACACAAGTGAGTCTTGTAATATGGGTTGTCAAATTTGTTTAACTCTCTCATTTTTTAAAGAATATATTTTTAATTTTTATATATAATATTTCTTAACTATATATAATAGTCATTTTATTTTCATGAAATTTTGTTATACATGTATGTGTGTGTGTGTGTTTTTTTTTTTTTTCCTGAAATTCATTAATGCAATGCTGGTTACATAGAATATTTTTAAAGCAACCAATTATGAGTAGGGCTGGATTATTTATCAATAAATCGATCAAATATTGATATTTTTTAATTATCGCAATAACGATAACAAAGCTTCGATTTTGACAATATATCCCAATAACGATAGCTAAGTTCTAACTCTACCGATATATGCCAGTATCATTTTTTTTCCCGCAGCGCAACCTCGAAATCCTAGAAAAGCGCTGAAAATCCTGTACTAATATCTGAATAATCCTTTCTCCCCACGCATTTATTCAAAGCCGGCTATCCCTTCCAACGATTATCTCTTTTTCGTTGTTATCTCAATATATCCCCATACATTCTTCGCTTCACTTTTTATTTCCACCCAACCGCATTTTCTACTCTCCGTTCCTTACTGAACCTATCGTCTGTGTTTCACTACCGTCGCTGCTATTCCTCTAGACTAGACATATTGCAATAGTTCACACATATTGATAAGTCATGACGAATAAATAAGCGCTCAAATATGTACGAGTTATTGTGTAGTCGATAATATTACTAGAGCTTAGCATCTGGGAAGCTCGGTTCGCAAGCAACCAATCACAGTGCGGGTAAAATTTTGCATTTCGCCACGTTCGTGAAGGGAAGCCTCGCCACTTTTTCACTGTAATTGGTTATCTTTGAGCGGGGCTTCCTAGCTATTAACGTCTAGTAGTGCGTACGCTGAATATCTGCCAAGAGACTCATTCCTGCTTCCCTCTGTGTTTTATCGGTAGTGAGAGCATGAATCCCAGTGAATTTAATATATGTTGTATTGTTATTTCAGCTTAAAATAAACTAAAAAAGAAAAAAATAAGTACTATAAAACTATTTCAAAATGTGATTTGAATATTTATATTTCAAAAAAGATTTCAATTTTGTATTTATGTATAGTAAATAGATAGGAAGGTGAATTTTTACATTTTAGAAATTCTATTAAGAATGCATTGATACCTTAGAGAAAGATTGAAAACCAACATTTCTGCTGCATCTGTCATCCATTGAAAGCTTGTTATTCACAAATATATTAGCATTACATATGGTAATAAACCAATTTCAGTTTTTGCTGTTGCTTTTTACTTATTTTAATCATATTAAAATGAGCAACGTCCTAAATTTAAGAACTTTTATTTTAGTTTCTTTTTCTTAATATCCTCAGTTATAAAGAGGCAATTGTGAAAATAGTGCATAAAATAGGAAGAATAGGCAACATACTATTTAAAAAAAAAAAAAAAAACACTATCCAATCAATGGTATAAACCCAAATAGATATCGAACAACGCGTTTTTTCCCTAAAATATTTCTGTTTTGTATAAATATGAAACTATAATATTTAAAGGATGCTGTGTGAGCAAATAGGTATACAGAATTGATTCGTTGCTTTCTACAGATGTTTGTACTTAAATTGCTGCTACCATATCATTTATCTATGGAAATTAACAATTTTTCTATTCCCATACACTTTAAGGTAGTTATCGCGATATATCACCAATATCAATATTAATTCGTTGATATATTGCGATATTAAATTTCTGATATCGTCCAGCCCTAATTATGAGTATAATAAAGTAGCGGAAATTTATGGGATAGACAATTAGGGGGTTTAATAAATTAAAGTCTATTTGTTGTTTAAATATTAATTGTTAATTTAAGCTTTTTGAATATTTTTAATCACTGTATAGAGCTTTAATCTCAATTTCTTATTGTTCCATTTTGTTAAAATTATATAATAGCTTTATAAAAGTAATTTTATAAATTATATCTTAATTGATTACAAAAGAATAAGATGAATGCATAAAAAATATCAACTAAATGCATACAAATGAACATTAACTACTTTGAAAATTTGTGAAGCATTCAGTTATGACTGAAAAAAGGTATGGGAAAATTATAAAAGATAGACATTTAGAAGATTTTTGAATCTGTTAATTGTTTAAATTATTTTAATACTCTTTTATTACTGTTATGTTTTGTTAAAACTTTTCAAAAGTATTTGTCTTTATTAAAGGATTAATAATAATATAAATGCCTAAAAATTCTTAATAAATACAAGCAACTGTAATTGCAGTATTATTTATTACTTTATTATGTGTGTGTGTTCTACTTTGTTATATTATATAATATAACATAAATTATATATTAACTTTTAATTGATTAACTGTTGATTTAAAAATAAATAAATGCTTAACGATAATCTATGCAATCAAGATAGGATTTGGTACCTTTAATACAGTACACGATAAAATGTCATCAGTAAACATATCACTTTATGATTTTATTAGGACAAATACTTGCCAAACAAAAAGGTAAATGGAATTTTATGCTTGAAATAAATATTAGTGTAGTTTTGTAATTTATCTGTTTAAGTTAGTTGTAAAATAAAAAACAATTTCTTTAAAGTCATATGAGAAATGCCGGGCATCTTTTTTCTTGTTATAGAAGCTACTAAAAAGAAAAGAAAAAAGATGAATTATGTACAATATAGTACTAAACAAGTTTATATACCATAGCACACTTCTCTTTGTCAAGTATCTTTTGGAAAAATGTTGTCTTTTTACAAAGACACTGACATAAAGAATAGAGAAATAAAATTATATATATATAAAGAAGAAAATATTTTTTTAGCTTTAAAATTAAAAATAATTAAACATTTTCACATATTATATATTTAAAAATAGAAAATTAAAATATTTTCCCAAGTTAAAACTAGTCGGATGTGTCAATCCCAAAACTTTCTCCTATCTCACACAAGTTTCGGATACAATAAAAAGAAACAGCACCCATTTATATCACGGTCTAACTGAATCTAAAGTTTTATTAAATTCCGTGCATTAGTTCTTGAGATATGACGATTGCTAAAATCGTGTAAATCCTGCAAAATGCAGCATAGCAGCGCCACTTTTTGAGAGATTTAGATCAAAACCTAATCAATAACAACTTATGTCAACGTCTAACTGAATCTGAAGTTTGGTGAAAATCCGTGCATTAGTTCTTGAGATATAGTTATTGTGATAATAATGAAAAAAGTAGCATAGCAGTGCCCCCTGTTGGGAGATTTAGACCAAAACCTAATCAACAACAACTTACATCAATGTGTAACTGAATCTGAAGTTTGATGAAATTCCGTGCATTAGTTCTTAAGATATAGCTATCGTAAAAATCATGAAAAAAGTGGCATAGCAGCGCCACCTGTTGGGATATCTACATCCAAACATAATCACCGTCTATTCATGTCAAGGTCTAACTGAATCTGAAGTTTGATGAAAATGAGTGCATTAGTTCTTGAGATATAGCTATTGCGGAAATTCCGAAAAATGCAGCACAGCAGCGCCACCTGCTGGGCGATTTTTACCAAAAACTAATCAGCACCAATTTATATCATGGACTAACTGAATCTAAAGTTTTATTAAATTCCGAGCATTAGTTCTTGAGATAGAGCGGCCACAAAATTTGTGTCACATACAGACAGACAGACATTTTCTAAAAATAGTCAAATCGTGTTCAGGACCTTCTAAAACGTATAAATCCGTCGAAAACCGGAAGTCGAAAATTTTCATGAATCCAATACTTTCTTCTTGTAAAGATAGAAGAAAGTAAAAAAATAATAATAATTAGTTTTATATGTTTGTTTACATCTGTATTGAGCCACCTGCATGAGATTATGCTAACACTTATCAGAAAGACAACCTCTTCTCCAAAAATAGCTTTATACTCTAAATTTTTAGTCATTAAAAATATTTGCTATAATTAAAACTATTAATAAATATAAAAAAATTAGGGTCTCAATTTTTGTTTGATGTTCAACTCTTCTTTTATCTTTAACCTTTTGTGCCCTTCTGGGATTTTAAAGTCCTAATAATGAAAATTTAGCTTAAAATTTATTCATTAAGTCTATACAATTGATAATAATTAATTTTATGCTTTTTATTTATTCTCTGATTTTTTGTTGTTGTTTGTTTGTTTAACATATCATTGCCTAATGACTGACATAAAAGCATGACATCATTATTACTCATGGACAAGATTTTATTTTTTAATATTGATATTACTGTCTTCAGAAATAGCTATTGAACATTTATATTTTGCTGACATTTGTTGAATTTTATTAATTCAGTAAAATATTTATTTTTATGTCCCTTCATTTATTTGATATTTTTGATAAACTTTATGACATGCCATGCCTCATAGAATTAAAAACAATTGCAGTAATCATAACCATTTTACTTATTTTCTAATAACGGCCTTTTCTTTTTTTTCCCAGATCCGGCCAAAGGGTAAAACTGCTATTTCATCATTCTCAAATTCCAATTCAGTATCTGCTCCTCCACCTCAGATGGCAACTACACAAACTCAAACAAATCAGTCTTCATCTCAAACTCACCCTCAACTGCCACAACAAACTCAATCTCAATCTCAGACTCAAGCCGAACCTCAAATAACACCTCAGCCAAAGTCAGATGCTGGGAATCAGACAATTTCTCATCAAATGAAAAGTATACCTCAAGAAATCAAGTCGCCTACTGTTCAAAGCAAGTCTGTGTCTGTGGGCGTAGAAGCCAAACAATTATCTCCTCAGGTACCTGTTAAATCACAAGCTATGGTAGCTCCTACAACTAAAATTGTACCAACCACCACTGCTTCTACAATCGGTATATCTATTGCCACAGTATCTGCTTCTCCTATTACTACGACTGTGTCAACTACTCCTGTTGTTTCATCAACAGTCATTCAAGATACTGCCTCAGTTGGTACTGTCATGACTTCTATTGAAACATCAACATCTCCTCCTCCTCCCTCTAACATTATTGAAAATATAAATTCTACAATTGAAGCCATTACAAACTCTGTTACTATGCTTGAACCACTTGATGAAAAGGTTGTTTCTTATGAAGCTCCAAAACCACCTGAAAAGGTTGAAAATGAAACTGTTGTGCCACAAAATATTGTTAAACCATCTCTTGCTCCTGTTAAAGACAAGCAACCGCAAAAGGCTATCGTTAAACCTCAAGTACTTACCCATGTGATTGATGGTTTTGTTATTCAAGAAGGATCTGAACCTTTCCCGGTAATTTTTTTTTTTTTAATGTTTATCAGTTTTTTAATTTATTCTTTATTTTAAAATATGAGATAGATATAACTAATTTCTTACATTAATGTTAACATGAAAGCAAAGAAAAAGACACAGATGTCATATACGCACCACATTGGCATGATTGCGACAAAATGGCAATTTTATGCCTCTCATGGTAACCTAGTTATTTTGTTAATATTGCTGTTTATTTACTTTTTTTATTTTAATTCTATAAATTGTTTTTATTATGTATATCAATATTTATTTATATCAAACTATCATCTATTTATTTTTATTTCCTTTTTTTAAATAATAGAAGCTATTTCATTTATTACGTTATTTTATTTTTATATTGAAATAAAAAATCACGTGCTATTATTGCATGCTATTTGAAACTACTATTCAAAAACAAAGTTTTTGCCAAAATGGCGGGGGGAAAAAATCACGCCAATGTGGTGCGTATATGACATCTGTGCCAAAAAAAAAATTCTACAATATTTCCTGACTTGTTTAAAATTAGGAAAAATTATGTTATATAAATATGTTTTAAAAAGAAAGAAGTTATATTACTAGATTTTAAACTTTTAATTCTGATAAAGTTTTCACAATTGTTTTGATATTTATGCTTGCAACCTGTTGTTATTTTATATCATAAATTAATACTCATTCTAATTTAAAAATTACATTGTGTTGTTGATTTTGTTACCTGCTCTTTAATGTATTTGTTTTTGCTTTATATTTTTTTTTTTTTTTTTGCTTGTTTATTATCCTGTTGACCACTTTCTGTAGAAAAAATTACTAAATGCATAATTGTTATGGCATATTCACTTGGCATCACATTCATTATATGCCCTGTGGCAGAAAAGTATTATGCTGTGACAAACTTTATTAACAGCAAAATCTATCTGCAGGAACAGTCTTTGAAGTCAAGACAAGAATGATAATTGGCCTAACTACAAAAAAAATGAAATATCCCCTCCCCCACCTTCATTTCTGTATTTGAAAATCCCCCTTGGGAAATTTATAATTATTTTTGTTGTTGTTGTTGTTTCTTCAAAGCAACAAATAAGATAATTAGGGCACTAAGGCAAGACAACAAACAAATAAGGCAAAAAAAAAGTAAAATATTTTTAACTTTGTTTTCTGAAGGCGAGAGAGAAGGGGAAGTAGACATGATAGTAAATGATCATTCATTTTTTGTTATTTTAAAGTAATAAATAAGGCAGATTTTTTTTTTTTTTTTTTTTTAATGAAAGAGTTTTAAAAGATTTTAAACTGTATGGTGGGTGAGCAAAGTGGGAGGTGATTGGAATTTTCAAAGGGGGCAGAAAAGGAATCTAGATGAATATTTATGCATTAATATTTCAAAGTAATAAATAAAATAATTAAGGCAAAACATTTAAAAAAAGGACACAATTTTTTAAAAATGAAACTTGAGAATTTTTAAGATTTACAACCATAACTCTTAACTGTTGTTAGCGACCTCACATACCGCTGTTTTATTGTTTGTTTGTTTTTTTCTCAATTTTCACAGTTTTCTAGATATTAGTGAAATTTTGTCTGTTTGAACTTTAGTAATACTATCTGAATAGGTGAATTTTAATTATAATAGTCCTGTACATAAAATTTAGTACAGAAACGGTATCCCATGAGTTAATTGAGCCTTTTATTCATTTTTTGAACAAGTGGTCTCAGAAACCACTTACAGTATCTGTGCAACAGTTTTTGTCACAGCGGTTAATGGTTAATGCTGGAGAGGGGGCAAAGAGAAAGAAACTAAAAGTTTTAAGGGAAAGTAGATGATTGATCATTCTTTTTTTTTTTTTTTTGGTTATTTCAAAGTTATAAATAGGGCAGTTTTTTAGAGCCTAAATATTTTAAACAATGTGAGGGGGGGGGGAGGGGGTTATGACCAAAAATTTCAATTGGTGAGGAATTGTAGATCATAAGATTTCCCACTTTAAGGTTTAGGGGGTGAAGGGGTGAGGGGGCAAAAAGGAGGAAAATGAAAATTTCAGTGTTGAGGATGAGGTGGAGGGATGAAAACCTGCCAAAATGAAAAAGACTGTCACCTCTTAGCAATATTGTTCTTCAGAATTTAAACATACATAGAAGATCCTTTTGCTGTTGCCTGGATTTTCTTCCTTTCTCAAAAAAATATTTTTTTCCTCAAATGAAACAATGGGTTAGGATCCCTTAGAAAGACCTCCATGGAGGGCACTTCCCCTAAGACCTATATCCCTTTAGTAAATAATCGGCTGTCATAAATCAACCAACCAAACTCAAATGAAACAATTTTTCTACAAGAAATCTTTCTTATTCTGTGGCATTGTCACAGTGTTGCTGCGATTATGCCACGGGGGTTACATTTCACAATTTTTGGCCAATAACCAGGGTTGAATGCTTCATCCATGTATCCGAATACAAAAGATTGTCCGGAAGGTACCCTGTTGGAAATTTTTAAAATACGCGATTGATTTTCTTGCTTTGTAAAAAGATGTCATTTCTGCAAATCTTTTTAGACCTTCAGATTTTTCCAGAATATCTTTATCTTTCTAGAAGGTTAGATATATAAACTTCTCAGAGATAACTATTCCAATGAATCACTGTACTCTTGCTTAAATCTGACTGTTTTTGTAATCCATTTCATTGATGTCCATTCATCTGATCCTTAATGCAGTTCAAATGATTTTGGAACCGTGGAAGTACATTCCTTTTTAACAGATATTCGCTTTTCAAAATTCTTAATATTATATTGTTTATCCATTTGCAGATAGTCTCATTTCATGCCCATTAATGCACACTTTTCTTGATGGCAGAATCCTATAATCTTGAAAATAGTTTATCGCATTAAGTTTTGTAGATATATATATATATATATATTTTTTTTTTTTTTTCAAAATATGAGAAATAACAGTTAATTTATATCCTACATTAGAAAAACTAAACTGGCTTAGCTGTAAAATAAATAAAAATGGAATATGTACATTGTATTGCTAGCACTGCATTTTAAATCGAACAGGTACTTTGGTGTTATAGTTGCCCCACAATTACGATTATGCCAAGGTTACAGCTATGCTTTCGCCAAAATCATTGCAAAGCTTATATATGCACTAGCCGCCACTGGCGACCAGTTTGGTCTCCCTTAAATGTATGTTAAACATTGCAAAACGTTACATTTATTCATAATTTAATTTTCCCTTAATCCTTCGCCAAATCGGAAGATTCTAATCGACAAATCATGAACTTTTGCGATCATGGTAACATTTCGCATATTTTTTGGGCACAAATGTCACATACGCACGTTGGCGCGATTCCCCCCCCCCCCCCCCCTCTCCCCCGCCAATTTGGCGAAAACTTTGTTATGGAAATTGTTGTTTATTTACTTTTATTTTTTATTTTAATTCTATAAATTATTTTTGATATGTATATCAATATTTATTTACAACAAACTATCATTTATTTATTTTTATTCTTTTTTTTAATTATGAGTATTTTTGTTAGCCGGGAGCAGATGATAATTCGCCAAATATCGTTCCCATCACCGTCATTCATACTACAATTAATTTAATTTTAAATTATAAACCTGTCACTCATTTCATTTAAAATACTTAACTTTAATCTAAAATGCTTATATTACATAAATTTAAAATACTTCACACTTTTCATTTAAAAGAGAAAATAAATAAATAAATAAGAAATAATATCATAAATCAAAACATTTGATTTCAAAATCAAAGTATCATTTCTAATTTGTACACGCGATAAATAAAAGCTGTATTAGCGATTTTAAAAATGCTAAAAATCTGATTCATTAAATATTATTACATGAGTTCAATTTACGTCAAGAAAAGGTCCGAAAGTTGAGTTGTATAGCACATAATTATGGTAAACTTTGATTGTCTCACTGGTGCGAATTATTTTTTTGACGCGAGGCAGCGGTCCAAAAATTCATTCGCGGAGAACTTGCTTTGCGAATGATTACCTCCATGATTTAATATTTTAAATGTTCACGACGAATCAATCTTTTTTTTTTTGTTTACTTTTATGAATAGAGAATTTGAACTGCGAATCTTTCGACTGAAGTTATTGCAGAATATATGCATAATTGAACGCAAGTCATCTCTCAAATATTAATTTATTTTGAACGATCTTTCTTAAAATGTAACTTTTATGCAGTTTATTCGAAAAAATAATTTTGAATAAAAATGGCCGCTTGGCATATGAAAAAGCGATGCGGCATCCCGGAACTGTTGAGGACAGTCACATGACTTACAGTTTTATTATAGAGATCATATATATACTCCAAACACTCATATATGTGCCATACACATCATTATATGCAAATTATTTACATCTTATATGTCATATATACATCATATACGTCTTATACACATGTCATATATATATATCATATATGCATCATATATGACTATAACTTGACCATATGCGTCTCGAAATATTATATACATCATATACTATAGTAATGTCATATATGCTTTATTCTTTAGCAATAAATCTAAGTCGATTGGCGATTCCTCCTTGGGGTCTCTATAACATGAAAGTACCATCAAACATGATGTCATGCTTTTGTATTATTGGTGCTAAATCGACAGTTTCTTTTACAGAAAGTGGTCAACAGAATAATAGACTAGCACAATTTTTTTCTTTATATTATTCTCATCTGATACTGTTAAATATATTATTATGAATTAACCTAATTTATCAGGCTGTATCTCTCATTATCCCTATACTGTCTTTATAAAAAAAGACATGCTGATAGTATTTTATGCATAAAAAAAATTACAACTATTAAAAATGCACATTAAGGGAAAATCTTTCCTAAATTTTTAAGTTGACTTTTTTGTATATTTATATGCAGTGATGTCATTGATGCGCTATAGTGCATCATTTAAGCAAAATATTAGAAAAGGGATGCATAAAAAAATTGTTATGGGTCCTTCAGGATAGAGGCATATTTTGTATTGAATATGTCATTTCTAAAAGAGGGACCCACTTTTATATAAAAGGACGCAGTTTTTTGAAAGTGTCTTGGTTTCAGGGACCAGGATTTCAAAAGCCTAGTGACATCACTGGGTGTCTGAAGAGCTACATATGTAGAATTTGTGTCATTTACTAACATGCAATTTTTCCTATACACATTCATTAAAAAAAATGTTCAGACCTTTTTTTTTTCCAAAATTTAAGTTGGATTTTATTTTATGCCATGTTGATATAAATGTTTTCTGTCCCTTACTTTAGAGCAATTATTGGAGAGAGAGTGATCTTTTTTATATTATATTAAAGCTCTGCTTTATGGCTTTGTTTCAAAACACTTAATTTATAATATATTTTGGCACTTTCATGTTATAGCAGCCCTCAAGGATGAATCGCCAAGCAACCAAGATTCCTCGTCAAATTATAAAGCATATATGACATTATAATAATATATGATACATATAATATTTCATGACATATATGCCCAAGTTAAAGTCATATATGACATATGATGTATATACATGACATGTGTATAAAACATATATTATGTGTCTATGACATATAAGATGTAAATAATTTGCATATAATGACATAGATGGCACATACATGAGTGTTTGGAGTATATATAGGCATATATCAGCATTGCAATGATCTTGGCGAAATTATAGCTGCAACCTTGGCATAATCATAACTGTGGGAGCCACTATAACACAAAAGTACCTATGTTTTACTTATAGGGTAGACTGTAGGCTAATAGAATTAGGGGATTTTCTCATAAAATAAATCAGTTAAATGTTCAGACATTTGTTAAATAGATAGATAGTAGTACCAGCATCATACAAGCAGGTGTATTAAACATTTTTTTTTCATTAACTGCTTGCAAAGTGAGAAGCAAAACATTTCTAAACCTAACTATGAGGGAATTTTCTATGTTTAATAAATATTGGTTTTGAGAAAGTATTTACTCCGTTTTTAACAATATGACATGTGATTATGAAACTTTTAATCAATGCTCTTCATTTGCAATCTTCGTTTTGTGTTAGTGATAAATAGTTAATTTACAATAAGCTTAAATGCAATTCAAAATGGTATGAAGACTAATATGACATGTCAGATTAGAGGGGCCCCAAAGTAATTACATATAAACATTGTCTTGTTATTGCATTTGAAATTTATATTAAACAATGCATTTTGTGTACAAAAAGTTATTGTCTCTTATTTTTTTTAATCAGGGTTCACACAGACTCCTTGGAAACTCCTTAGAAATGAAAACATTCCCAAGTAGTACTTAGAACTACTTAGATAAGCAAACCACTCCTTAGAAACTCCTTAAATTGTATTGCGGCTTCGGACACAAGCGATATTGCTGCCGAGGGAAAAATAATCGTGATTGTAAAACGCACGGTAAATCCTTTATGCACGTCATTTATCTGAAGCACAGCATTGTTTGGTTAGGATAATCTTATAGCAGGGCTCCCACTAGGTCCGTTTTTGAATTATTAGGTCCGTAAAGTCCCTTTTTCAACACTGTACTTTACTTTAAATTTTATCGATGTTTGGCATTTAGCCAAGAATCTCGGAAAAATCACATTTTTCCCAAATATATCCCAAAAAATACAGTAAAATTTCGTCAATCGATCGCGGAAAAAAATGAGTAAATTTTGTCAAAGGATCGGGAAAAAACTCTAATTTCTCCAACAGATCGCGGAAAAACTTGAATTTCTTCAAAAGATCGCGAATTTCTTAAAAGACAGCTAAAAAACGCAAATTTTCTTAAAGGATCGTGAAAAAATGCGAATTTCATTAAAAGATGGAGAAAAATGCAGATTTCCTTAAAAGATCGCAGAAAATGCAAATTTCCTAGAAAGATAATGAAAAACACGTAAATTTCGTCAAAGGATCGTGAAAAACACACGAATTTCGTCATAGGATCAGGAAAAACATGCAGTTTCCATCAAAATATCGTGAAAAAACTTCAATTTCGTCAAACGGTAGAAATAAAACGCGAATTTCCTCAAAAGATAGCGAAACACATGCAAATTTCCTTTAAAAAAAAAAAAAAAAATCGCGAAAAACACGCTAATTTCATCGAAAGATTGCTAAAAATACGCGAATTTCCTCAAAGGATCGTGAAAAACACACAGTTTCTATCAAAAGATCGCAAAAAGAAGTCAGTTTCGTCAACGATGAAATAAAACGCGAATTCCATTAAAAGATCCCTAAAAAACTCGAATGTATCCCAGAAGATCGCAAAAAAACGTGAATTTACCCCCAGAAGATCGTGAAAAAAAAAATGAGAATTTTCCCCCAGAATATAGCAAAAAACACGCGTATTTCCTCGAAAGATCGCAAAAATGCGAATTTCCTAAAAAAAGCGCGAAACACACGCGAATTTCCTCAAAAGATCGCAAAAAACACTCGAATTTCCTCAAATGATCGCGAAAAACACACAAATTTCATCAAAGGATCGCAACAAAAACACACAGTTTCCACCAAAAGATCAAGAAAAAAACATCAGTTTCGTCAAACAATCGAAATAAAACGCGAATTCCATTAAAAGATCGCAAAAAAACGTGAATTTCCCCCAGAAGATCGCAAAAAAACGTGAATTTCCCCCAGAACGTGAAAAAAGATGCGAATTTCCCCAGAAGATTGCGATAAAAGATGCGAAATTCCCCCAGAAGATCGCAAAAAAAGACACTAATTTTCTCAAAAGGTCACGAAAAACATGCGAATTTTCTCAAAAGATGGCGAAAAACACACGAATTTCGTCAAAAGATCGCTAAAAACACGCAGTTTCCATCAAAAGATCGCGATAAAAACGTCAGTTTCGTCAAACGATCGAAATAAACACGAATTCCATTAAAAGATCGCGAAAAAACACAAATTTCTCCCAGAAGATCACGAAAAACACGTGAATTTCGTCAAAGTTTCACCTTCAAAGAAATCGATTATAGATGTTCTAAAAGTATAAATTCAAAATTTGTTATATTTTTTCTTGTATGTTGCGTTTAGCATTTTTTTTTTTTTTTTTTTTTTTTTTTTTTTTTTACCTTTTTAAAAAAAATTTTAAGATGTATCATGTATGTTATATACATAATAAGTGTTTGGGGTTTGACTAATCTCTGTTTATATGACCATTGGTCGCTGCATAAAAAAGTTGATTGTCTATTTTGTATTTAAACTTATGAAATCAGTAAGCAATATTTTGTGAATACTGT
The DNA here is from genome assembly GCA_963931845.1 of Maratus michaelseni. Classification (NCBI taxonomy): domain Eukaryota; kingdom Metazoa; phylum Arthropoda; class Arachnida; order Araneae; family Salticidae; genus Maratus; species Maratus michaelseni. The sequence goes on along the minus strand of OZ007597.1, from coordinate 99,147,172 downwards.
GCAATTCCAGCACTAACAATTAGATTCTAATAGAGTAAAATTTGTTTTTGTCTCCAAATTGGGCATTAAAAATTGGAGTGTGCATACCACACATAACGAGGCAGCACATAAAAGCAACAACAACAACAACAAAAAATGGCAAATCCTTAACATTTTTTGGACTCCTTGGATTTTTTCGGTACTCCTTGGATTTTTTCTTCCCAACTCTGTATGAACCCTGTTAATGTATGTTAAAAAAAATTAATACACTGTTTTACAAAGTTAACTTTCAACAAAACCCTGACAATGTAATAAAGACCTCAATCCATTTTCCTGTAATAAGTTTTACAAAATTAAAGTGAAAAATTAATTTTTAAAGTGAGATTTTCATCATTGAATTTGTAATAGTGCAGATATAACTCTTGGATTTGCCTACATAGGAAATATTTATGTTGAATTAATGTGTCACATTAGGCCCATAGCAAGTCCAATAAGATCATGAAGTCATGGTCTGATGAGACAAAATTTAATTTCACAAATTAAGGTGTTTTTTTTTTTGTTTTTCTATAATTAATTTTTGATCAACTTTTTTTATTTAATAGAAAACTGTTTTTTAAAGTAAGTGTCTGTTAAAAAAAAAAAAAAAGAAAAAAGAAAGAAAGAAAAAAAAAAATCTGGGTTTTGCAGTTTGCATTTATAACATAGGTTCAAAAACTCTCTGCATACTATCATAAATTACCTGTGCCAACAATTGTAAACAAAGAAATTTATTTCTTGAAAAAATAATTTCTTAATGGAAATGATATTTTAGTTTCCCCCTCCCCTTCTTAGCTTTAATCTTATTCCTTATACATCATTTAACCTTCTTTTTTATAAACTAAAATGGTACTAGTACATATAAAAATATTTTTTTTTATTTAATCTTTTTGTTTTCATTCGAAAATTTATTCTTTTAATAATGTATTTGTATTAATGAAAAATGATTACTTAGAGAATATAGTTAATCTCTCATGTAGAAAGAATTACAATTTATAGAATTGTAAACAAAACTTTGTATTAAAAATCCAAGCAATGAATTCCTTAAATCAATGTTAATTTATAATATTTTCAATTAATATAGTCAATGTCTCCTTTTTTTTTTTGATAATTCTTACTTTATTTAGATGTTTAAGTGTGTAACTTATTTATGTTTAAACATTAATAACCCATATTTGTCTGAATTTCGAATACAAAATTTTTTGAACAAAGTTTATATAGATATGGCCTGTAATTAACAAAATGCTTGGAATCAAAATTTTCAGATCTTCTATTGTAAATAATGTGCTGTGATGCATATAATGTTTCTACTGAGAAAAATAATAAATTTGGGGAATCTTAAAGAAAAGCAATTCATATTGAAATCCATCAGATCTATCTTGTTTCTAAAAAGAGTATAATTTTTTTATACAAAAGTATCCAGATTTTTGGAAGATCTGGGTCCCGGGTACCCACTATTCCAAAAGCTTTACATGCAGCATCACTGATAAATTTGATTTTGGTAAATTATTTATATTAGGAGATTCAGTCCGGGCTTTCTGGGAATACACTACTCAGTTTACAGAACATAGGTGAAAACCATTTTTTTTTTTTTATTGAAAACTCTAATAGATTTGTTATATTTGTTTATTTATTTGTTTTTAGATTGCTCACTAACAACACCAAAAAGCATTTTTATATGAAATATGTCAATTATGTATTCAAATAAAGTTTTGAAATTTATTAAAAGTGATACTTTCGTATTAGCTATTAATGGCCAAAGAAATCTCCAAAGATTTTGTTGCTTATATCTGCCTTTTGATTCATGATTATTTCAGTGTTAAGTGCATAGTTGAATTACATCTCTGTTAAATTCATGTTTTATTTGTGTTATGTTATATTATTTATATATTGATGGATGATGTTTTTATTTTGTTATGGAATATTAGCCAGAAACAAATGCTGAACTGTTTATAGTGTTTTAAGTGCAAATGGGTTAATCTTTCATTAATCACCTGCACACAATAGAGATAGATTTTTTTTTTTTTTTTTTTTTTAAATTATGCTTGAAAATTATTTTAAAAACCCTAAAACATCAGTAAATTGAGATACAGTTTTAAAAAAAATAAAGTATATATATATATATATTTTTTTTTTAATTTGACGGTGTAAAAATTTAAATTGTGCAATGTTAAGTTTCAAAAATTTTATTAAAAGTGAAAGTTATTTGCCAGATTGTTGCCATTGCCTATATAACAGTGGCAACATTATGTCGACACCTTTTATATAGTGTTATAATGGTGTCAATATAGCACTTATTTAACACCATTATAACACAGTATTACTCACGGACATGTTTTAGCTTTATAATATAGATTGTTCTAATATATTTCTAATCTGTTATTTGTACATATACTATGATGTAAACATATCTTTAGTTAAAAATTAACAAACTTTTATCGTAACTTAAGGTTTAACCTTTCTTTAGGTGAGTAGATCATCATTATTAACAGATCCATCATATCGAGTAATGCCTCCTGAAAAACCTAAAAGGCCTGAAGAATTTCCAGGTAGCATTATTTTTTTTTTCTTTTGTATGAAACTTAATTGTTTAAATTTCTTTGATATCTCAATTAATAATTGTGTGTGGTACATTTAAGAAATGTATCACAATGGTAAATTTAATGGACGTTTGGTTTAACTATTGATTAGGAAAAAAAGGACACAAAAATATATTTAAAAATCAAAGTTAAGGGTATTTCTTTGTTAAAATTTATTTTGATTACAGGATCTTTGTTATATTTCTTTATTTTCTAGTGCCTCTTGTTAGAAACTGATTTTATAGAAAATTATGATATTTGCTGGAACTGTTACTATAATTTATTGCTTACAATTAAATAATCATAAAAAGTTTTAATAATGCACATTTTTTTTTTCCTTTTATGTCAGAACTTTTAAAAATAAGGCCACAAACATGCCTATAAATATTTGATTTTTAACACTCTTCTTTCATTTTTTAATGATAAATTTGTCAACAATAATTAAAAAAAATTTTTAAAACTGTGTATAATCATTTATAATCACTAATATAATTTTTAATATCACTTATGAAAAAAATAACAATAAAGCCCCTTGTTTTATTGCTCAAAAATTGGATTATGCACTTAAATTAAAGTTTTAGAGAAAGTTGAAAAGTATTCACTTGTAAGTTATTATCTTTCTTAATTTTGTAATGCATTAGGTTATACCGTGCTTTCTTTTTGCGCCTCGACAAATGTAATTTAATGAGGGGCTATTGCAATATTGTTTTTTTTAGAGAAAGTTGAAAAGTATTCACTTGTAAGTTATTATCTTTCTTAATTTTGTAATGCATTAGGTTATACCGTGCTTTCTTTTTGCGCCTCGACAAATGTAATTTAATGAGGGGCTATTGCAATATTGTTTTTTTTAGAGAAAGTTGAAAAGTATTCACTTGTAAGTTATTATCTTTCTTAATTTTGTAATGCATTAGGTTATACCGTGCTTTCTTTTTGTGCCTCGACAAATGTAATTTAATGAGGGGCTATTGCAATATTGTCTTTTTTTTTTTACAACCAATATTTGCTCTTGATTAGAAAATCAAATAAAATTTAAAATTACTGATTTAAAAAAAAAAATCATATATATTTTTTAATTGTTTAAATCATGTGAAAAAGTATTAAAATCTCTAAGATGATCATAAATTGCAATGTTTCTAAAGCAGTTTTGCCTATTAAATAAGAGAAAGAGGCTTTTAAATAATTGTTTATAGGCTTAATTCCTAAGGCTTGTAAACAGTAAAGTACAGTAAGCTTGTAAATAATAAATTCTAATACATATAAAAAGCATTTAATTTTAAGGTTGTCATTTAATTGTAATTAAATATGTTATAATTTCTCTTTGTCATAATAACTTCCTTTGAGTAATAAAATTATTAATTTTTTTTATATAAAATAAGCACAACAAACATAAAAATTTTCTCTAAATAAAAGAATGAGTCTCTTTTCTTTTCTCATTCTACTTTTATAATTAAATATATAACAACAAATTGGAACTGAAGGAGAATAATGAAAACATATGCTTAACAGCTATTGTACAAAATGTATAAGGGGGAAAAAAAGCATTTAATTAGTATCAAAATATTAAGCATAGCAAAAACTATCTTTGTAGAAGTTGAAAGAACATTTCTTACTTTTGGGCTTGTACTCGTACAGCAAATAAAGAAATCGGTTAAGAATGGAAAAGGCAGCAAAACATTTTTTTTTTTTAATTACAAAGCACTCAATGCCAATAATGCCCACAGAGTAGGTAAATGCTTAATTTTGCGAGAAGTTAATGTGGATTGCAAATATGAATGGTCATTTGTATGATTATATTTACTCTGTCTGTATGTATGAATTAACAGATGTAATTAATTTTCATCATTTTTTAGTTAGCATACACATTTGTAAGTTTAGATTTATGTGATCACTATAAATTTTACAAAGTACTTGTGCTAAAAAAGTTACCATGATATTTCTTTGATTTGGTATTTGGGCTATTAAATAATTAAATAATGAAATTACATATTTTTATTTTTTATTTTTTTAATAATTGCTAATTATAATTTTATTAATTAAAGCATAAAAATATAGATTATGCTCCTTAATATCGTCTAATTAGAGACATAACTGCTTAGAAGCCTACAAATTTTGGTAGCCATTTGAATACCTTAATGTATGAAAAAAATCATAAAAATCAATTTAAATAAAAATAAAAAAATCATGTTTTTATTTTTATTTTTTTTTTTCACTTTACTCTTGATTTTTGTTGTTACATAAATTTCAGTTTGTATGCAATATATTATGTTATTGGCTTTCTTTTTTCTTCTTTTTTTTCCACCACCTAAAATATTTAATAATTTAATTTTTTTAATTGTTTCATTCTCATTTTTAGCTGCATCTCCAAAGAAGAAGCTGAAAATTCACAGCTCACGAGGTAATAAAGAATTAGCAAATTGTGAATTTTGCGGTATCTTAGGTGAAAAGTCTAAGTTTAAACGCTCTAAGCGTTTCTGTTCAATTTCTTGCGCTAAAGGTCGTAAATCTAAACGTATGAAACAACTTACTGCAGCTGAAGAAAATACCGTTGAAGGTATAATTTTTCATTTATTATATCTTTAATGTATTAAAAGCAACATTTGGCCACCCAAGTATGTTGCAGTCCAATTGAAGAATGACTGAATTTTCTTACCAGTCACAGAAGCTCAAGATGCAGCTGGTACAAAAGCCAATGAATTTTTTGTTAATGGGTAAACTGTTTAAAATTTGTGACTATCTGCCAAAATTCATCACTATTAATAATTTGAAATTGAGGGTTTTTTAAAATTAATTTTCGTATTAAATCTTAATTTGAAAATTTTATTGACACGTATTTTAATATAATTCTGGATCTTTAAAAATGATTTTAAGATCATTTATGCATTTCATTCACTTTAAATATAATTACGTGCTTGTGATAAAAAATTTCTGTTAATAAATTTCTACCATTATAAAGTTACCCATAGATGACACTTCACATAGTTTAAAGAATAAAAAATTTTTTATTACTTTGCATCATCATATCATTTTCATTTTCATCATCATCCTCATCATAATTATTTTATTTTACTATTATGACTGTAATTGCTTTAACTTTCTTTCATTTTTAATTGTTTAAAAGTTTTTTTCTTTTAATGCATAAAATACAAAATTCTCCTCTGCATTTTTATCTAAAACTGTTAATCCTACATTAATTAGGTGTGCATTCAACTTTTTTTTTTTTCAGTCATAATAGGATCATTATAGGATCACACTGCACTAAGAATTATGTTTAAATTATGTTTAAAATCTTCTTAGAAAAAAAATAGGAATTGTAAAACTCATTTTTTTCACTCCATGATATGTTATTTCTCTGTCTACATTTTTTTCTGTGTATTTTCTTTTAACTTTCATTTCATTACATTTTTTTTAGTGCAGTGTGATCTATTACAAGTTACTGTAACTACTGGGTTGGCCATAATTTTCTTCTCTTTTTTTTATATTTTTATGATAAGAAAATAATTGTGTATTGTTAAATATATGTTACATCATCAAGAAATATACTATCTTTTTTTATAGTTGGACCTTTTTAATGTTCTTTGTATTTTCAGTTTAGGTGTTTTTATCCTATATATCTTATTTTTTCCGTATGTCGTACATTTTTTCCTCTCAAAATGAGTGCAGACATTTAACAGTTTTGAAAACTTTAGTTTTTCTAAACTTAAATATAAAAAAAGTTTTTAAGATTAATTTAAAATATTAAAATGTTTTAAATGCTTCAAGATTAAAAATTTTAAGTTATTAAAATAAAAACTTTCCTTTCTGGAGAAAAAACACATCTTTTGTACCAAAACTACTAAAAATTAAAATTTGACTAAGCAGACACTACTTTTATTGTTTCTGTGCATATTTATGAAATTATGTAATTTTTAATTACAAAGTTGTCAATAATGATGTATCTGATATTTGCTGAATGTTTTTTTAAATAATATAGTTGAATATCAGATATGTGTATATGTAATGCCTCAATTACATATTAGTCAATATTGTAATGTCTCATTCTTTTGGAAGACTTTTTTTCCTGTGTATATATGTGGGATATGTAATTTAACATAATTGCTTGGGAATCAAATTCATTCAGCTTTCAGGAATTAACTTTATTTTTTTATTTATTTTTTTTTTTTTTTTTGTCTATTTGATTTGAATTGTAGCAGTCGGGTCCTATCCAGAGGAGGTACTCACGGGGCCACATCACTCTGTTTCCTTCCCAAAATCAGCATTTCCATAACCCTGTATATGAAATCCCTCCTCCCACCCCCAACCTTCACCCATAACAAAATTCCAGTTACTCTACTGGCTATAAATCATGGGTCTACCTATGTCTACCAAAATGCTGCACTTACTTTTATTTTTAATTTATTTTACATTATTTTTTGCTTGGTATTTTTTCTTGATCAACTGCTAACTTCATAATTCTTACTAATGATGTAATAGAACATTTTATGTTTTAACTTGTCATTGAAAAAGGAAAAACCTAATAAGACTATGTTTAGCTTTTTGCTTATTCTAAAATTTTGTATTGTTGTTATTGTTGTTTCTGTATGTATTTTCATGGAAGAACTTTATCAGAATAAAATTTGAATATGTATCAGAATCCAAAAGCAACTGGAATAATTTTCTTGTGCGCTGAGTCCCTATTATATACACTTCTGCCACAAGATGCCTGTTGGGGGACATTTTTGGCTGACTAACATCGTCAGGTGATATCATGTTATCAAATAAGTTTTTCTTGATATGATAGCTAAGAAGTTTGAACAGCATGTGGCATTGAAATTCTTCATTCTGGTATTAAAATCAGTTTCAGAAACAATTATAATTATAGTGCTTGATACAGTTTACAAGGTGAGAAAGGCTTTAGGGAAAACATAAATGTATGATAAGTTTTCCTGCTTTAAAAATTAAATAAATAAAGTCATTTGAGGACTATTCAGTCTCAAAATAGCATTTGGCTTCCCAAATGAATCAAATCTTTGCAGAAATCCATTTGAATTGTCACTAGTGATCAAACTGATAACCAAGCATTTTACTTACAAGTTTTAAACTGTTTTCATAGTTCAGTAAGAAAGAAATGGCCTGAGTTATGACAAAATGTTGACTTGTGACTTTATTAAGACAATGTGACAGTACAGACATATCTTGTGTGTATATGAAGCAGTTTTATTTATTTATTTATTATTATTATTATTTTTTTTAATGACCAAACTTATCTATTCATCATATTCACTGAATATCACTCACTTCAACTTTGTTAATTACTATGAAAGAAAAGTTTTTTAAAAGAAGTCTTTTTTAACATAGTTGAAAAGTTGTTTATGATACGGTTTGTCTGTCTGTCTGTCCATGTTCTAACTCTCATAAATGTACTCGGATAGTCATGAAATTTTTATACAATATTGAATTTTACTATAGAATGTTGGGTATTGAAAATGAAGTCTGTAGCATTAGTAGTTCATTTACAGGGACACACAACAGAATTCCATTACATTATGGTCTATGAGTAAAAATTGTTTGTGGTGCATTTTATTGATGTTATAATATTTCAAACATAAGGAAATTAATATGCATTACTGAGATGAACGACAACATGCTTTTACCGCAGTATGCAATTAGTAGCATTTATAGTTCAATTACAAGGACATACAAAATAATTCTTTTACATTATGATCTATGGGGAAAATCGTTTGCAGTGATTTGTTTGTTATGATATAGTATAATGAAAGTGTAGTGAAGTATAATGAAATTTTAAAGGGTCACTAAGGTTCAATACAACTTATTTTCTATATATTATGAAATGTGTAGGCTTTATCTTTCATATACAGAGACGTACAAGATAATTTGGTTAGAGGACTGACTATGATCAGTAATTGCTAGAAGTGCTCTTTCTGCTGTGATATGCAATTTTATGTAATTTTTAGTGTACTACGTGTTGTTTACAAATTCTGTAAATCATATACAGGGTTGCACGAAATACTTCGAATATGGGCAGCAATTACTTAAAATGGATATTTACTGAGTTATGTATCTTTTAAATTGCTTATTTAGAGATCTCATTTCATCATATAAAAAAATTACATTTCATAATAACATTCTGTTAGTGTTAGAAAGTGTTTCATAATCTATGCCGGATGCATGAATTTTCTTCTTGTTCTGGTTCTGATATAGAAGAAGAGAAGAATAAATTATAGAGGCATTAATAGACATCACTTTGCAAAAGTACCAGGATTATTTTAAAGAAAGGAAAATGCATTTAGATCAGTGTATTGACTGAAATGGATAGTACTTAGAAGTTGATTAAATCTGTACTAAATTACTATACTAAAATTAAATTTGCAATGTTTTATTCCAAAATTCTAGTTTCTTTTGTTTATCCCCTTATTTATTTTAGAAAATAACTCAGATGTTTCCTATTGTGAATGATAAATTAGACCTAAATAAATTTTTAATGGAACAATTTAGATTTTTTTCTTATCTTTTTATAACATCATGCTCTTTTAAACATTAAAATGTTATTTTGTTATTAAAGTGGCTTTTAAATATTCCATATAGAATTGTTATTATAATCAAACTAAAGTTTTGTATTTGCTATAGTAATTTTTAAAGTTGTTTAATAACATTTAAATAGTATACATTAGATTTAATTAAAATATGATAAGCTAAATGAGCAATGATAAGCTAAACTATGTTTTTGAGAATGTTAGAGACATTTCCTCCTTGTACTTTAATATTAAACTAAATTTGTAGTGTAGGGACATATTTATTACATTAACCATTTTCCTGCAAATTTAGTTAAAATACTTAAAGATTTAGATAAGAATATTTAAATTATAGCTGTATTAAAAAGCAATTAAGCATAGCAGTTTGAAGTACTGAGTTATTTATGAACTACTTGTTTATTTAAATATTGAACTCTTTGTTCATTTAAATACGAAATCTTTGTTTATTTAAATATTGAACCCATTGTTTATTTAAATATTGTACTGTAATATTATTTATATGCTTTCTTCGACTCTACTTTGCTTCTCTCAATTATGTTACTAAAGAGTCTGTAAAGCAGGAATCAATAAATTAGTTGCTTTGCAAAATATGCCATTTTAAGAAAATTTCATACTTAGGCTTACCTTAAATCATCAGTTAAATATTTAAAAAAGTATATTGATATGAATTATTATAATAATAATAATAGCAATTAGTATGGCCAACTCAGTATATTATTTATGTATTATTTCTCATTTTTTATGATTATTATAAATTTTTCATATACCCATAAATTTTAATTTGGAATATGCATAAATTTTATTTCATAATTTAATATTTTATTAATAAGGATTCTTCACATCATAAGCCGATTATTTATAAGCTTTTATGTCTAAAATTTTAAATTAACTTTCACCAAGAGATAATTAAATAATTTCTCCATTATATTTTTAGGTAGGAAAAGAAAAGTGGGCCTCAGAGGTAGAAAGGGTCAACGAAAACAGGTATTTTTGTAATTTTATCTTTTATCTCATTCTAGCTGTTGAGGAAAAAGTTTAAATTTTAGCTTTGATTAGAACTCTATTAGAGCATCTTGCGATGTAAATTAAGTATCACATTATCTCTTTGTGTATTTTTACAATATTTTTTTTTTAATGTATAGCATTTTTAATATATTTAAAATGTACATGCATGTATATGTTTCATACTTATTTATCTATTTATGTCTTTTTTTTTTTTCCTAAGAGAGAAAGTTAGTCACTCTTTTCCCTTTTACTTACCCATCATACGTAGTATAGGGTAAATCTTGTGATCGTTTTAAAAATTGGAAAAATTTTGACAGATTTACACATTCCAGACACTGGATATTCCGAAAAACATATTTTTAGATTTAAAAAATTGCCGTTCGTCTGTCTGTGTATCTGTAAATGCTGTATCTCCCGAACAAATTAAGATAGAGACTTGAAATTTGGTATGTACTTAGTATGTAATAATGAGAAGAAGCCTATTTAATTTCAGTAACCTTGACTATCCAGAACTGTTTTTTTCTGAATCTTAAAATATTCGTTCTTATAAAAAAACCTAAATTTTGCGTAAAGAATGAAGTCAATCAGGTAATTAGTTGCCAAGATATTTGTAATCATATTTCCCACGCTCTTCGATTTTTCATGACCCTGTATTTAATTCAAAATTCAATTCAAAGATATATTTTAATTGGAAATGAAACGCTTAATACGACACAGTAAACTCTTAGTTAATATGATTATCATTTTTGGAGTTATAAGGATGTTTCTTTTATGCAATTCAGTAATAGAGCATTTAAAGTTTATGATGTCATCAAGCCAGGATTTTATTTGAATTGCAATGCATTTTATAAATATTTTACACGTTTTATTTTCATATTTTATATTATGCATATCCATTATGGGTAAGCATTACGGGCGGCGGCCCCCAACGACTAGTTTTATATGCAATTGGACTTTCTATGGAAATCATTATTCATACATCTCTCTAAAACCACAGTTGTTAAGAATAGTAAATTTAATAGATTTTATTAGTGTAACTCTTGATGTGTCTTTAGTGTAACTCATTACCTTCTGCACAAAGTCTTGCATTTTAAATAGCTATGAATTATTTAGCAAAACTCATGTTGCACACTGTAAATAGATATTCAATGTCTTTTCTGTTTTATTAGTGTAAATTGGATTTTTTTTTTTTTTTCTTATCATTTTAAAGTTAATCATTGCATATTATTATTTTTTATCTTACTATTTCAAATTAAGTGTGAAATTGGATTCATAAGTATAATATTTTGTTCATAGTGACTGATGTTCTCAGATTTTCTAAATTTGGGAGAGTCTAGAAGGTAGTAGTAAGAGTTATTTTATTACAATAATTAAATTGATATTTGAAATTTATTTTTAGGGGCATAGTTGCTAAGGTTTTAGTGTTTTTTCTACTGTCAAAATGCTGTAAAATCAATTTAAATCAATTTCAAATCAAATTTTCTTTTACTTCTTCTCACATTTTTTTCTTTTAAATATCATAATAATATTGATAGTGATAGAAAATTCTCTATCAATATTTTTTTTTTTTTAAATGTTAGTTCTTGATTTGGCATAGATAAAATTTTGACAACTATAATCTATTTCTTGCTCTAACTTTTCATGGGTGCCCTCAAAACAAAATCTAGAGAAGGGCAAAATTTTGAAATAGATGTGCCTATTTTTTTTAACTGGGAATATAAACAAGAAATAAACTACATTAAGAATTTTTTGTCAGAATCCCACATGCAAGACAATTTTTAAAGATATCAACATAAAAAGCAATACAGAAATGTAGTAAATAAGATATGTTAAAAATCAGAAAATAAGCTTCTACCAGTTTTTATTATTTTTTATTTTTTTTATGGAGGGGTTTCTCTCCCATCCCCTCCTCCCTTAATCTCTCATTTAAGATCTATTTTATACATATGAACATAAAAAGAGAAACATAACTGCAAATTTTCTTCTACTACTCAGGTTTCAGAGAGGAAAAGTTTCTCTGATGAAAAATCCTTAGTTCCTTTTTATGTTAAAATTGAATTATTTTAAATAGCTTGAAAAGACTAAATGTCATTATATTATTAAAATTCGTGAGAGAAAAAGAAATTTTAGTTAATTAAATTGGAAAATCCAGTGACGGACAATTGCCCTCTCTTACTCCCTCTTGTGGACACCCGTGTAAATTTTTATTCATAATTCTGTCTGGCTAGCTTTTCTTTATAGCATTCCGTTTTGTAAAATAAAAGCTAAAAATTCTCTATTTTATTATATATATTTTACAGGATAGACAATTATTAATTGTTATGTTCTTATTTTGATATAGATTAAGGATCAAACCCTAGATGATAGTGCTCAAGAAGTTGATGAACCCATGTCTTCTACAGAAGAATCATTGTCTGAAATAAAAGTTGAAGATATTCCTGCTCCTGTTTCAGAAAAAATACCGCTTGATACACCTCCTACAGAAAAAATGGAAGTGGTGGAAAGTGAAAAACAAGAAGTCAACTTCTCACAGAAACTGCCTACAAAATGGACTGTATGTGAATTAAATATGATTTTTTTAATTATTATTATTATTTTCTTTTCTAAATTAAAATTTTAATTTTCATATTAAACTTTCAATTCTCAAAAATTGCAAACATCTTAATATTAAATAAAGCTGTTAAAGGTAATGTTTTAATTTTTGGTGTGAATATTGTGCCTTTTCCTGTAATGGATTTAATTATTGAAATGTGTGATCTTTAATTATTTTGTAAAGGAGTTAAATAAGATATTAAACTAATTTAAGCTTTTAAGTGATCAAGAATTATCCTTGAGTTGGTAATTCTTGATCACATGACTTTATATTTGTTTTAAAAGTATCACATTAGAATCAACCAAAAACTTTGAATAAAATCAGTGCATTGGGATTAGTTAATTTTTTTCTCTCTTTTTTTTTAATCAAACATGCAATTTAATTTAAATGAACGTAAATTTTAATTTCTTCAAAAATTCTGGCTGTGTATTTTTGTAGCATTCATAAGCAATGTTAATGGAATAATTATATGATCAGCTAGTTTTCTTTATGTAAATCTGCACATATAATATGTACAGTAGAGTTGCGGTTATCCGAGTTAATGTGGACCAAGCTCACCTCGGATAAGCGAAAAACTCGGTTAAACGGGATTTATATAAATTGTGACTAATTTAAGAGATAAAATATAAATTTACACACAAGTTATTAATTTGTATAGTATACTTATAGTCATTGTGATGTACACTGCAAATGCATGTAGAATAAAAACAGGTAATGAATTGTTTATTTGAAAAAGTCCTTAATATATATTTTGTTGTTGTTGTTGTTGTTTGTAGGATGATAAACGTTTTTTTTGCTGCAATGTTACGCTATTTTTTTAGTGTCATCAATATTGTAGGTGTAGCCTCTTCTTACTGCTCATTGTAATAAATGGTTTTTTCAATAGAACTTAGACCTTCAGAATGCGTAATTTTCTTCTGATTACCATCATCACTGCTCTCTTGTTCGCGATTTTCAACCATATCTGTAATCATGTCATCTGTAATTTCTTGCTGTTCATCTGCATTCATCCCCTCAGCAATGTCTTTTTCAGTAACGGTTTCAGAAACAGGAAGTGTTTGTGCTAAGATTTGATAAATATTTGTCATCAGATGCTTCATTTTCATAATTTGATTGTCAATGAAGTGTAAGGTGGAGATGAAAGAAAATGCATAAAATTCTGATTTTTTAGTCAAAATAAAAGAAAGGTTTTTTTTTTTGTGACTCGGTTAAACCGAAATTCGGTTAATCGCGACTCTACTGTACCTGATACATTTGTTATTCACAATTTCAGCTGCCGCATTTGGGTGTGAAAATTTTCCTTCTTTTTCTAAAATATTTAATCTTATTTTCTACTTTTAATACATTTTCAATGTAGAAAAGTTCAATTTTATAATATATAATCTAACAATAATGCTGTTTTATTGAAATTTGGATGCTTTTTAGTAAACATGATTTCACAAATTTCAGTTTTGCATATTATATTAATAACAGAATTTCGATGTTCTCTTTCACGAAGCTCTTATCTGGAAATTTCATTGATTATTCATTTACTTGTTGTTTCAAATTATTTATTATTTCATCACTTTTGTATTTTGCTTAGTCTTTTTTTTATTATGTTCTTTATTTTGTGTATTTAATTTCCTTCTTTTTTTATGACTAATTCAAATGAAATTGTCAACTTTTTCCATGATGAAACTTTTTGTTTATCATAAATGACACAATATTTTTTCTTTTCTTTTGGTAATTAAAAGCAATATGTAACTTGGTGACTTAATAAAAAGCTCCCCAACCCTTTCCCCAAAATTTTAATGAATATTTAATTTATAAAAAAAAATTGTGTATATTTTTTTATTTACTTTTTTCTGTGCTTAATTATTGATTTTTTTATTTGTTTTCAGGTTCAAGATGTATTTGAGTTTATTCGAGACTTACCCGGTTGCTCAGATTATGCAGATATCTTCAGATCTCAAGAAATAGATGGTCAAGCTTTGTTGCTATTAAAAGAAGATCATCTAATGACTGCCATGTGCATGAAGCTTGGTCCAGCTTTAAAGCTGATTTCACAGATAAACAGCATCAAAGAAGAACTTTCGCTTCACACATAATTCGAATCTTATCAGTGTTTGGTTTTCATCTTATAAAAATCCATTGAAGTGAGATGGAACTCAGTTTGTATATAGTATCATGAATATATCCCCCCCCCCCCCACCCCTTTTTTTTCTAATTATATGCATTTTTATTTTTTCTGTCACATATTTAAAATATTGGCAGTTCCATTTGTAAAGCTGAATGAGACTGAAAAAATATTTTGTTATAATGCTGGTTTAGTTTTCAATGCTTAAATGGGTAAAGCAGGAAAAACAATGTTAAAGGGAAGCTGCAATTAATGCAATAAAACAGTTACTATGTTGGATTTTACTGATCTATAGCATTTTTCTCAAACACTTTTTCTTTAGAAGAAAGAGAGAAATGTTATCTATATGTTTATTTAATCAAGATTTGATTTAAAATTTATTTTTGTTATTCTTGTAAATACTTTTAACTCCCTCCTCCATCAAACAAAAAAAAAAAAAAAAAAAAAAAGGTTAGCAATTGCTACTTTTTTGAGTAAATACTGTAAGAACATCTTGTCCAGTAGTTAAGGCAATAACTGGTACTTGACAGGTATCAGGTTATAATCTCGGCTCAAACTTGAATCTTTGTAGCAATTCAAATTTAACTGTATGACAGAGGTCCTTTTTTTAATCTTCATATGCAAAATTTAATCTTAGCACCATCAAATTGTCTAACTCTCCATGATGAGTTAACTATATATGTACTAATAATTATCAAGAAAAAAGTATTGGCATTCAATGTGCTATGGAAAAAACAATTTTTAGCTTGGGTAAAGGAGATTACCAGTCAATGTGTTAAAATTTCTTTTTAATGTCATGATGCAGTTTAAAAAATATATATATTCAGATAATAAAAATTGGTTAAGTGTTAGTATACATTTTTGATACTAATTACAGCTGAGTTCCTTTGTTTTTTGTTTTTTTTTTTTCTTTTAGGGGTTGTAAAAAAATATTTGCAGTGCCTAAAATATGTCAGGAGCCTTGAAAATGGTTTTAAATGTTGGTTGATAGCTGAATGCTTAATGTATATAATTTTGTGTATAATTCATCATGTCCAATCAAATTATATCGATATACATATATGTATGTGTAATACTTCTTTATTCACAAGTCCTTGATATATCGTTCATTTTACAGTATGTTTAATGATCATTCACATTTGAGTGCCTTTTAACCGTATTTTATTTAAATTTCATATTTTCTGTAGGAAAATGTGTCTTAAAATATTTCAGATGAAAGATTTTATTAATGTAACTTTACATTAGACTAATGTTTAATTAATTTCTGGGATATGAATTAGTGGGCCTTGTAAAATAAGTAAGTATACCAGTTTATTTCTTTAGATTTATTTTGTTTTAATCTATGTTTTTTTATTTAGGAATAGTAATATTTTGAGGTTTTTTTTTTTTTTTTTTTTTTTTTTCAAGCAAAAGAATTAAGGATTTTATATCTAGTGTATTATAAAATTTTGGCATTATGATATTTCTTTAATTAATCAAAAAAATTGGTTTGCCAAGGAATTTTTATCTGCTTATTTAAGAATGTTGGGACTTTGCATGGATTTTTATGGCTATAACTGTAGTATGGACCAAGTTATCTTTAAATGTTATCCTTGAAAGTTATTTCTTTGATTTGGCCTATATTCATTGCATTTAAGTTGCCTTAAACAGACAATTTCAATTATTAAAGATGTGGATAATGTCAGATTTTTAAAAGAACACAGAGTTTAAAAGTCATTTTAAAATATACTCTGAAATGTAAACATTAAGGCATTAAATTTAAAAGTATTTTATTAAATACTATCTTTAAAAATAAGAGAAATTTATTTATTTTAAGCCTAATTAATTAAGTTAATTACATAGGTTTGTGATTGTTTTTCTTGCACCATTTAAGGTATTTCTAACCTGTAACAGGAGAGTTGAAAAAGTAAAACATAAGGAGGAATTTTAAAGTCTGGGAGACTGCATTTGTTTATAGATCCAGTAAAGTTAAAATATTAATATGAAATTGTACAGATATATGTACTTTGAGCATTCAACTTACAAGAGAAAATAAAAAAAAAAATCAGTTTAAAAAAAATGCACAGAAGACATTTTAAAAACATTTAACGCATCAAAAAAGTTCATTGGTTTTTCATTCGGGTCGACACAGTGCAGTCTCAGAGATCACATCTCTCCTGTTACAAGCTAATGTTTTTCGATACAGTTAAAAAATGTCAAGTTTTTCTCACTATCATGTGCTTTTTACACAAAGTGTAGTTGAAGATAAAGGAAAATAAATTACACAGAAGATACAGCAGAGCCCAAAAAACTTCATTAAAATATACTTAAAATAAGCTGTATGTTAACTTTTTTATGGATTTGTTCCATTTGTCACAGCTACCACAAAATCTTTTTTATGTCTGTCTTGAAGCTCTGTTTAGAACTTTTTCGTGTGTGACTAGAGATGAGCTGTGACTCTTTTTTTCAGAGCTCAAGCCTGAGGATTTTGAAATATGAGCCCGCTTAAGACAGAAAAGTTTTGTGTCATCAGTAAAAGTCACCATTCTTATTATTTTAAAATATTGTTCAACTATAGCAGAAATATGAGAATTCTGTTTTCCAATAATTCTTGAAAAGGATGTCAAACAGAAAGCAAAGATAGAGAATGGTTATCCCACAGCTTCTTTAATCTACTAACACTAGTCATGCAAAGACTTCAAAATCAGATAGAATATTTCTCCTTATATGCTATCAATAATAATTCAATTTCCTGTAAAATTGATTTTTAAAGAATTGTAAAACACTTTAAGAAACTTGGACTACATTATTGTTTCTTAAATAGCAAGTTTTTTTTTTCCCTTGTAATTTTTGAATAATTAAAATTTTTACTTTGAGCCTGAGCCCTAAAGACTGGTATGGAAATCAAGCTTGAGCCCGTCTCATTTCTAGTGTATGCTGCTTGTGGCTGCATAATGAAGCAGCAACCAGATATCATTAATCTGAGATCATAGGTAGACTATTAGTAGTCTGTTATCATGTTGCTTGGTGTGTTGGGAGTCTTTATGACTAAATTTATAATTTACCAACCAAACAGAAATTTTCAATTAGCATTAAAACTGTACGTGATAAAAAAAATTTTATCTTTAAAGAAAAAAAAATCATCACAAACCTGCGTTATTGGCCAGTTAGCTCATTTATTAATTAATGGATAATAAATTGCTATCACAATTTAAAATGATTTTAATATATGTGTATTAACATAATTTTCATCAATTTATCCATGCATAAAAGTATATATTTTTTATAGATATATAGCCTAATTCTTTAACAAAATATGCTTAAAAATTTGTATGTAAATAGATTATGTACATTATTATTTAATGTAATTTTTCAAGCAAATTAGCCAGTGGTGATTATCATGATGTTTTTAGTAAAATAAGAAATTATGGTATAGAAAATAATAGCATTACTTGCATCATTATATTCATTATTTTTTTACCATTTAGACCTTCACAAATTCACTTTAAAACATTCTTAACCCAAAAATATCTCAGAAGTTATTGTATCCAAATTAGATTATAAATGTGAATAATTCTAAACTTTCCTGTGAAAAAAATGTATATCTACATACATTTACATATATCTTTTACGCTGTATTATCTCTCATGTTGTATTGATCAATTATTTAAATGTGTTGTTATTCATTAGTTTTTTCATTTAAACTATGATTGTAAAAATCCAACCAAACATCAAATAGACAAAGTTTTCCATTTGTCTATTTTTGCTATTTATTATTATTACTATAACTTTAGGTATCCGTTTTTAGTATTGCAGATTTACAAAGCTATAATTGTTTCTTTCCATTTTTAATTTTTTTATATTCTTTATTGTTTTTAATAATATAGGGTGGTCACAAATATTTTATGTTACAATTATCTGATATTTCCAGGTAGGCATTAAATTAATTAAATTTTCATAGTAATTCCTTTTAATTATCTGATATATAAAGTCCTTATTTAATGAAAGTGGTTATTTTAAAAAACCACACTATAAGATATTTAAACTAAACAGGGGGCTCACAAATACCTTACATCAAAATTCCCTGATATTTTTCTTTAGTGTTAAACTTTCCCTGATAATGAGTATTTTGTTGGAAATAACATCACTCCTATGCATAGTCATAATTTAGTAAAATGCATATTAATTTTTTTTTTAAAAAAAGCCTTCACAAGCTAACTTGAATCATATAACATAGGTGCAAGAAGTCTATTTAAGCCAAGACTGAAAACTTTTCTGAATATTACGAATAACCAAATGAAAATAGGCAAACAGATTTCTATTTCTTGCATTGTGGCTAAAAATTGATATCTATACTAAAGAAAGTTAGTTTCGCTCTCTGTGTGTGTATCTGTGTGCAAAATCTAGGGCACCTAGAAGCCTGAAATTTTAGGTGAGGATAGTCCAAGGTCTCTCCTGATGCACCTGAGTTTCAGAATTTTAATATTTTGAAAATTAACCTAAATATTAATTAAAAACCCGTTAAGCATCGCATCAAAAACTCATTAAAATGCACTTCAAAAATAGCTATTTTCATCGTAACTACAAAAGAAATTACTGTTTTGATAATTCCAGACAATGAAATATTCTCATTTTCACTTATCCTCGAGTATTAAAAAAACTATTGGAGGTATCGATTCGAAACTCAAATTATAAACGTAGTTGATTTTTCTAATTCCAAAAATACAAATTTTGTAAAAATTAAACTGAAGGTTTTTTTTATTTTAGCCAAAAACTGACCTGGCACAAATGAAATTGACCCCAACGGAAAAGAGGTTACTGTAAATGGGGCCAGAATATAAAATAACTACAAGTCTATTCAAATAAATAAAACTATTATGTTTACCAATCCAATAGGGTTGTTTGTATTTTTTTTATTTGTGGGGATTGGGGGAAGGGGGGGGGACTTTTTAATAAATATTATATTTAGTGATCCGTGCCCCCTACTGTCGGCTTTATCATTATTTGACATTTTCAATATATACATATGGCCATGGTAGAATTGAAATATACATATATATACAGTACAGCCTCGATTATCCGCGCAATTGGGTGGCAAGGGCAGCGCGGATAACAAAAATCGCGGATAAACCGAAAAATAGAGTGCAAACACGAAAAATAAAATTTTCAACATAAAACTGTGTTTTATTGTACATACATGTGTACAGTACTGCAAAAACATTCGCTCTACGTCTAAATCACTAAAATAAAGAAGAGCAAACAAAAAAAAAATATGCAACATACCGTACAAAAATTGTTGAGTTACATCTTTCTAAAATAATCAGTCACTTGTGTTTGCTTCTTGCTTTGGAAACACCTTTTCTTTATTCTAAATTGTATTTTCCTTAACATGAGTTTTTCGGCCAGCTGTGCCTCGTCGTCTTGTTCCTCTAAATATTGAAGCAACCCGACTACGTGCTCCAAAGCAGTTTCATGTGTCATCTGCACAGGTGCATCGTTTTCTTCACTTTCACTTTGTTCTTCTTCGTTCTCGTTCACTCCCATTACTTTCTTCATTATCTCTATGTCAGTCAGTCGTTCAAACCCGGGCTCATTTGCGTCGCATTCCAGCCACTCTTCTGTTTTCTTTGTCGACGTTCTCACCTCCCGGAACGGATGTCACTAGGTCAACAAGTGTAGTGGTCTGCATTACTTCATTCTCTTCTTCACAAATGTTTTGGTTGACATTTGTTTCGATACTCGGAATGATTTTTCTCTATGATTTAACAAGGGTTGAGGATTTTATGTAATCCCATGCAGACGCAATATCATAAATGCTATTGAATATTGTATAATTCTGCCAATATTCTTTGAGATCGCAGCCTTCCTCGATTTTTGACAGTAACAATTTTGTCCTGTATATTCTCTTCATGGTTGCAATGACTCCCTGGTCCATAGGTTGAATGAGTGCAGTAACATTTGGAGGCAAAAACTTTGCGAAGATTTGCCCGTCAGAAGATTTAAGGACATTAGCAACTGGGTGTGAAGGCGCATTGTCAATTAACAAAACAGCCTTATTTGGCAAATTTTTTGAGTCAAGATGTTTACGTACTTGAGGCACAAAAATCTGTTCAAACCATTTTTGAAAAATCTGCTGGTTCATCCAACCCTTATTTTGGGTTTTTCGTTTTTCAGCCATTATTTATAAAGCCGTATTTCAGCCGTAATTTCAGGAGCTAACGAAAATTTAAACTTAAGCACTGAACGTAAAGCACGTCTAATCACTAAGCATGCTTATTGACAACTGAGGCCGCTGGCAAGCCGAGAGAAAAACTAGCATCCCTACTGAGGAACGAAAAGTGGGAAAGTCCACTTTTTAATTAGGGTGATGTGTAGGAGTGGAGTCATGTGTTGAAAGAATTGCGGTTTGTTTCAAATTTTGTTTTAAGCTACTTCAGAGTGAAAGCTATGTGGTATGTCATTTGCCTCCAATGCGGAAACTCATGAGATATAATCCAGGTGACGAAGCATTTGAAAAAAATAATGCAAATTTTTATATTTATATGTTTTAGTATTTATTTATTTTTTTAATGTTTGAATGAAATACAAAGTTTTTATTTTTGAAAAAATAAGTTAAAAAATCATTTTAATTAAAAAATATATTTCTTGATCATTGAGCATTTATTATACTAATGATTCATTTAGTTAAATTGTAAAAAAAAAAAATAGTTTGAATTAAAAAACACAAAGTTTCTATTGTTAAAATTTATTTAAGTTAAAAAATCATTTTTTTACTATTATATATTTTTTTGCTAACTATAGGGTCTATTAAATTTGCCTTGCTGTAAAAAAAAAAAAAAAAAAAAAAAAAAAAAAAATGTCGCGGATAATCGAGGCTCTACTGTATATATAAACTCTATACCAAAAATGCCATGTTAAATTTTTTTTTTTTTTTTTTTTTTTTTTTAAAGTTTTGTTGAAACGATTTTTGATATTTTTCTGGTATTTGAATACATATAAACTAAATAAACTACCTTTGACAAAATCCATAAATGAAAAAGTGTCAAGAATTCAATGAGTAATATTTTTGTGTTATTTTGCAATTTTTTTCCCTTCAGATTACCATAGTTGGTCCCTGACATTTTCGTGTTTTCCAGGTTTGTGACCACCCTTAATAATAATGATCATAAGTATGTGTAAACATAATATAAAATCTTTGTGTAAATTGTGTTTGCTTATGAAATTTAGAATTTCATTTAAAGAAACAACTGAAAAACCTCCCATGTTGATAGTTTTATGATGTTGCTCTAGGTAATAATTGCTACATAAAGAAATTACTATGCAAATCTCACTTAAAATTAAAAATATGTTACAACTTTTGTTATGGATAAATGTTTTAACTCTAGATGTATATTTTTTAACAATTGTCCCGTCAATTGTCCCCGTAACAATTATTTCCGTCACAATTATTTTTCTCCATAGTGCAATATGAATGCTATATGAATTATTTTAAAAAGTAAACAATAATATGTTGTATGGTGCAATAAAGATGATGAAATTTTTAATTTTTAATGTATGTTAATATTGGTTTTTAATTATTATTTGATATTTATATAAAATGTCCTTCTCTCAAATAAACCTATTTGGTTGAGAAAATATATCTATTGTTATTTAATAATAAACATACTATAAGTGATCAAATTTTCTTGTTTGAACTTTTGATTAAATACAGAAATCAGTGTATTAGAGAAGTTATATAATTTATTGATCACTTGAAAAAAAAAATACTATTAATGCTATGCAAAATACCATTTGTGTAAACTTTTTTGAAATACAAATTGTGTTTTAACTTTTTCTTTTATTATATTTTAGCTCTGAATACTTTTTTTTTTAAACACTGCAATTCAAATTGTCTATATTTTTTACCATTTATTTGAATTGCTTCATAATTATTTAGCTTGTCAGTTCTTATCCACAAAATTTATTGATTTTTCTAAAGCATAGCTTAATTTCTAAATATGTAAATTTAAGCACAATATACTGTGTTGTATTCCTGTGGCAATTTATTTTGTGCTGAATTAAAATATTTATACCAAATGTTTTGAACAAATCTGAATTTTGATTCAAACAGTTTTATTTTAACAATTTTAGCATATTCCTTTTTAGTCATGACTTGCCATGTTATAGAGCTCTAGCTTTTAATAATTATAAATTGCATATAATTATATATGTGTATTTATGTTTTAGAATTTTTTATCTGATTTGATTTCTTAACTTTATATATATATATATATATATATATATATATATATATATATATATATAAAAGAGTATTGAAAAAAAAATTGTTAAACTATCATATTTTAAGTAATAAAACACATGTGTAATTTTAATTTAATTTTTTTAAAGTGAATTTTAATATTCTACTCATTTATTTGGAAAAAAAAAATAGTAATAACAAATTTAGCTTTCAGACTAGATTTAAAAACGACGAATGCATTATGGCCATAAATTTAACAATGGAAAGATAATTTAAAGTTTTACTTTTGTGTGCTTCTTTATTGAGAATATGCTTCATATTTTAGCAGCCTGATTTCACTTCAGTGTGTCATAATATTTGTCTTCTGCCTTTCTTTCTTTCTTTCTTTTTTTTTTTTTTTTTAAATCTTGACATCTGAATTTGTTAACTTATTTGAATATATTTAGACTATATCGATATAGATAGCCAATTTTATTTAAATCATATTCCTTTTAAAATCACACTTGCATTCTATAAAATATTGTGTTATTTAAAAATAAATACAATCCAATATTCATTATTTTATGTCACAAATATAGATTTGAAACTTAATATATAAAAGAGTTTCATTTGCTACCATTTTTAATCACCATATCTTTTGTTTTTGTTAAAGGTACTCATTCTAAAAATATATATATCATTTTATTATTTACATCAAAATGTTATTTTAAATACCGAATTTTAATTTCATATAGTTTTATATTTACTCGAGAAATGCTCAAATAACAGAAGTTGCTGTACAGGTTTGCATTTGAAGTGTTTTTAATAATTTTTGTTCACTGTGTTATGATATTTGTCCAAGACATGTCTACTGTATATTAAACATAAGCTGTATATTAAACTTATAAATATATTTACGTATAACTTATGTCATGCAAATATTCTTAAGCTGCATATGTTTTTCAGCGAAAGACTTGAAGTCAGATTTTATGTAAATACAGGATGATTTAAATTATTTTCGGCAATTTTTAAGGAGTGATACAATATTTAAATACAAAACATTATTAAAACATTTTTGTAACACGATATGTTTCTGGAAATAAAAAGTTAAGTTACTAGAGGACATTTTCTAATTATAGAAGAACATATGTTTATTTACAACAGCAAGCAAATGATTCCAAGGGTAAGAATCTTCCCTGTTTCAGCAGATTTCCATTTTTTTAAAATTACAATTAAATTTCTCTGACCCCCCCCCCTTCGCCTTCTTTCAAAGCACACAAAACTTAAAAACTTTAACTCTTCATTTATTTATTTATTAAATTTTTGGCCCTCTGTGTTACTTTGTTAGAACATTAAATAAATTATCACTTAAACATCCCTCCCTTCCCCTAACATTTCAATGTCCCTCCTTGCTTCCTCCTTACATAAAGCTTAAAATTCTTTAAAACTGTGTATTTAGTTTTTTTTTTTTTTTTAAGTTTTCCTTCATTGTTTATTACTTTATATCTATAATAAATTAATGATAAGTAATCTTACTTGCTTCCCCATCTGTACTTGCCCCTACCAAAAGGGGAGAATTTCTAAATAGGGAGGAATGAATATCTTTTTTCCATTTTGACTTTTCTAATGAAATTTTATTTAAATATTGTATTTCCCAAAGACTATATTATTATAAAAATATATTAACGGGGGGGGGGAGAGAAACATGATAGTAAAATAAGTGTTATTTAAGATAACATACACGAAATTTTCAAAAGAATGAATATCGGAGTAACTTTTTTAGCACAAATCATAAATAAAGCATACTTTATCTTCTGTGCCATTTTTTTTTAAGTTATTTTTTAATAATACAATTCATTTTATTTTTCAAAAATATTATTTGAAAATTTTAGGAATTATTTGCTCCATATTGTAAAGTAAATGTTATATTCAGAAGACATACTTTAATATCTTCATGATTTAGTTTAAACCATGTCATTTATATTGTACTGCAGAAAAAGCTTGCTCTAGTAAGTTCTTAGATTACTCCTTAGAATTTGTCTATGACCTTTTGAATCATCCTGTATATGATGTAATGTCTGACTATTGGGGAGTTGATGCGCCACTGCCAATTCATATACATATTTATATTTTTAGAGAAATTTTTACAAGAGTTATTAAGTCATCAAAGATGAAGCTAGAAAAAAATATAGAATATATTATAGATATCTTGAAATTTATTAAGCTGCAAAATTATGCAGTATTTATATATTGTTTTTTTTTATTTGTAAAGATGTATTTATTTGTTGTTCTCCTATATTTTCCTTTGTGTATTTTAAAGAATCTTAATTTATTTAATTTTATGTTATAGGTGATTGGGAAATAATGTGAAATTAGAGTAGTTAAGAAATTTATTTTTAATGTTTTTGTTTTGTTTTTTTGTAAGCAGTTAAGAAATTCTTATAATACATATGTCATCAGAGTTTCTTTAAGAAATAAAGAGATTTTTAAAAGTATAGCAAACTTATTGTGTGGACTGTTTTAACTTTATTTAAGAAAATAAATAAATAAATAAACATTTTCCTATGTTTAAAGTTATTTACCTTTAATTTTTATGTGAAGTACACTATATAGCCAAAACTCTCTGAGGACACTTATAATTTTAGACTTTTAGAATTTCTAAGGAAATTGTTCTTTAACTTCATCCATATAAAGAGCTTGCTTAAAAATTTTAGTGAAAATTCAATCATGAGTGCATAGACCAACAACAAACTGAATAAGGAGAAAATACTTGTAATAACCCTGTATCGTAAAAATCTAGAAATGATCTGAATTTTCACAAATAATTTTAAGTGCTATGTGCAGTGTTTGTATGCATTTTCATAAAAAAAACATATACAGTGATACCTCGGTTTTCGTTGATAATCTGTCCGAAAACAATCGTCGAAATCTGAAACCGATGAAAACCGAGGCAATTATTTCCATATGATTCTATGTGAATCCAATTAATTCGTTCTAAACATATACATACCAAAAACACATTTTATAGAGAATAAGTATAGCGTTTAATACTAAAAGCAATAAGAACTGTTCTTGGCGTATGATATCAAGGCACTATATCTGGGGAGCCACTTCACTTTTTGATCTTTTGGCAGTAGGACTAGCTTCAGATGACCTATGTCCAGAGGTGCAAAAACTGGGCACCACTATGTCTATTACCACGACTAAATTTTTAGTAATCTTCGCCTAATAAGAATATTAATGCAATTTAGACGAAGAATACTAATAAATTTTAGTGGTGACAATCGGCCCGTTGGCGCCCAGTATGTTTACACCCCTGCCTATGTCGCTCAAAAAAGCTGTTTAAAGTGGTCTGTTTCTGCCATCTGTGTAAGATTTTCCCAAAATGGGGCAAGACATTATCATTAAACAAGTTGCTTACAAGAAACTTTGTGAGTGATCCAGCATGGGATCAAATAATCAATAACAAAAAATCACAAAAGTACACTGAAAATAAACAAAATCCAAGGCAATTGACGAAATCCGAAACAAATTTTTCACGGAAAAAATCAATGATAACTGAAGTCAACAAAAACCAAGGTATTACTGTATATTCACAAAAGTATGAACACTTCATTTGAAATTTCTCAAGTCTTTTTCTTGGAGCATAAATAATTTTTGAACAAAATTGACAATATATCAGGTAACCAAAAAAGTTCTGTCGTTTTTATGAAATGACAAACTTTAAAGAATGTTACACGCAACGGATAATAGATGGCGCTACAATCGCTGAAATATGTTAATCAAGATGTATTGCAGAGTCATCATATATAAAGAAAATTGGAAAGGTTATCTCGTAATAGTAGAAAAATGAACGTGAACAGGAGTACTCCAAACTGTATAATCCGAGCTTGTATGTTGTATGAGTTTAAACTTGGAACAAATGCTGTGCACACGGCCCAAAAAATATGCCAAGCTTTCAGAGAAGGTTGTGTCAGCATTCGCACCACCTAAGGTGGTTTAGAAAGTTTGCTGCTGGCGATGAGTCGCTGAAAGATGTCCCACGAGCAGGGCGGCCATATGGCATTAATGATGAGGAATTACAGGCTGCATTGGAAGAAGATTCCACTCAAACCTGCCAGATGTTATCAGAAAGGTTCGTGGTTAGTGATGAAACTATTCGTTTACATTTGCATCGTCTGAGGAAAGTGTACAAGCTAAGCAAATGAATACCTCATCAATTGACATCTGCCCAGAAGCTCGAGCGCCTGAGCTTTTGTTTGAGGTTGCTGTATCACCATCAAACGGAACCATTTCTTGCCCGTGTATTAACCTGTGATGAAAAGTGGCTGTTGTACAGCAATCCCAAAAGATTGCATCATTGGTTGTTAGCCACTGATTCTGTGCCACAAACCACCAAATCCAAGATCCATCAGCAGAAGGTGTTATTGTGTATATGGTGGACAGCAAATGGAATTGTTCACTATGAACTGTTATCATCTGGTCAGACGATTACTGCGAATGTCTATAGTGGCCAATTCCGTCGAGTTCACCGATCACTTTAAAAAAAAAGCCAGCTTTGGTGAACCGTAAAGGCGTTCTTTTCCTAATGCTAGGCCGCATGTCGCGCGTGTGACCTCTGACACAATTCAGACCCTTGGATGGGGACCGCTTTTGCACTCTCCTTATTGCCCTGACATTAGCCCTTCTGATTATCACTTATTTTTAAGCCCCGGTAATAATCTGTGCAATCGACAGTTCAAAAGTCGAGAGGCTATGGCAACGGAGTTAGAGAACTTTTTCAACTCTAAAGATCACCACTTTTATAAAAATGATATTTATAAGCTTGTTTCCCGTTGGGAAAAGGTATTGCATGTGAGGGTGGTTATTTTAATGAATAAATTGTATTCTTTCCGATACATTTTGCTGTTAGTTTTCTTTCACCTAAAAACAACAGAACTTTTTTGGTTACCTGATACAAAAATTATTATAAAATATCAAATAAATACATTGAATGTATTCAGTGATATATGGACATTTAAAGAAAAGAGTATTGAACTACACATTTGTGAAAGATTTTCTTTCATAATTTGGTAGCCAATTAAGTTTG
Organism: Maratus michaelseni; assembly: GCA_963931845.1. Classification (NCBI taxonomy): domain Eukaryota; kingdom Metazoa; phylum Arthropoda; class Arachnida; order Araneae; family Salticidae; genus Maratus; species Maratus michaelseni. The sequence continues at coordinate 99,119,048 of OZ007597.1, read as the reverse complement.
AGTATAAATGTTCAAAATTGAAAGTGTCCAGTTACATGTGGTATGTATAGTTTCAATGTAGAAGAGATGGGGTGTGAATGGGACATTTTCACAAAATATTTATTTTAAATATTTTATTTAGGTTATTATTAATGTTATATATCGCATTTCATGCATTAGGTGTTTGTCTACATCTTATGCACAATATTTATTCAAGATTATACAGAAATATATTATGGAATAAAAAAAAAGTTCCCCTCTGTCCCAATCATCCCCACATCAGGGATGATGGGACACAAATATTTTCCTCTCTGCATTCAATGATACAAAATTAAAATTTATAATTATAAACTTATATGTAATTATATTTGTAATATATGATCTTGTATGGCTGTTATATACCAGTGTTAGTAATCTAAGAAGTGAAAACACAATTAATTATGCATTAAAAAACTGTAATTTATATTATATATTTTAACTGAAATTTTAATGAACTTTAAAGTTAAAGTTGCACGGATGTGAAAATATCAGTAACACAATAAATATGGTCTGTCAGTCGCATAAGCTGGTATAAAATCTGTTTCAGTGAATGTATTGCTGTTAAAAAGAAAAATGACAGTTTTTCTAACATCACTGGTTATGTTTATGTTGCTAGTACTAAAAGCTGACAAAAAAACCTCCTTGCCAAAAGCTGAGAGGTTATAAATTGTAATATGCTCTCCAAGATTATTTGTCTACCAATCATCTTGGACTGATCTCAGCTTTGCCTTTAAAGGCTCATAAACAGAAACATCTAATGGCTGAAGACGACAGTGGCTACAATGAGGAAGAAATGTTAAAAGAATAATTAACATAAATTATTAATTTATAAACTTACATAATATTATTTAGTTAATAAAAAAAATGCAGTTTCCTCTAGGGATGAATGAAGCAGTCCCATTCACCCCCATTTGAAATGTCCCAATCATCCCCATGATGCATATATTCAACTGTCAGTCATTTTGTCTCAGAAATTATTTTGTCACATTGGTAATTTCTGATTGTTCTTTTATACTGGATTCAAAAATAGAATATAGTGATCAGTATTATAAATAAAAAGCATAGTAGTAAGATTTAATGAAAGATTTATTTTTTAAATTTAATAACTGATATGAATTAGGTGAAAATTTATAAATTTAGATGAATTTTTCTTTACATTCCTAACAAAGGTCATTTTTATTATTTTATGCACATTTCCCCTTTTATGATTAAAATGTGGTTTCTATTTAAAAAAAAAAAAAAAAAAAAAATCAAGTCATCTTGCTGTTATATCTGAGAAATTTTTTCCCAAGTCAATGTTGGTGAAATTTCATTTTTAAATGAATTTTCATGGGAACATTGGTCTGTAAAATGTTAAACAATCTTGGAGGAATGTTTCTGAATGTTTGCCGAGATGGAAGAAAATGGAAGCCTCCATGGTAGAAAATATGCTGAAATGTGTTGCAATGTGTTGGGTTCTCTGAAGTAATTTCTCCAAAATGCCTTCACCTCCTCCAAGGATGGTATATTCTTAAAAGCATAACATTGCCTTGGAATAACAAGAACCTAATTCACATATTTGGATAAAATTAGGTGGCATCATTTACGAATGTGTTTGGTCGTACGAGGGAACCACTTTTGGTGCAGCTCGTATCTAGCATCGAGACCTGGTGCATTTTGTAGCCCTATTCATAAAAGTTAGAGAACCGATAAAAGTTCTTTCCTCTGTCAAAATCATATTTTTTTATACTTTTAATTTCTTTTAATTGGATTTTTAATTGTTAATTTCATGCCAAAAACGAGTTAAGTAGCAAAATAGGGTGCTACGAATCCAAACTAATACTTACACACAGCAAACGACTATGAAAAATTCTATGACAACAAATAAAGCCAATTCCGTGCCACCAAAAATGCAATTATAATGTTGTATTTTTTTTTCAAAATCAAATTTGTTGGTACTTGAAGGAATTTTTAAAGTTTTTTCAATATTTTATGCGTATTATTGACTAATTTGTATTTTAAACTGCTTTAAAAAAAAAAGTATGTTACAAGGTTAATAAATGGTCTCGAAAATTACATTTTCAGAAAGTTATGCTGCTGTAAAATCAAAAAATATAATTTTAACAGAAAAATTTTATCGATTCTAAAACTTCGTAATATAGGGCTTTATGCTCCAGGTCTCAATGCTAGGTGCAAACTGCACCAAAAGTGGTTCCCTTGTTAGTTCAAGTACAGTTGGCCAGAAAAAAAACAGAACAAACACTTCATACATTTTAATCTCCAAAATGTCAAAGACAAAAAACGGAAATAGCCTTTCGAATGGAAATATTCATGTTATTAAAAAAAAAAATTAGGGGATCGTCTTGATGGAGAAATTGTAAAAAACTGAAATTTTTAATACAAACACCTAATTTTGACATGCATTAATGTATCTTTAATTTGGTGTAATCGGTTTTTACATATTTCGGTTAGTAAAACGGATGCAGAATTCGAAAATTTGGGGGTGGGTGGGTGATAATATTTTTTTGGAAAGGGTTATTGTATTTTTTTAAAACGGATTACTCCATTAGAAAGATTAAAGAACGTAAATGTGGTTTGGCGTTTTCCGTATTTCGAACGGGTCGGCCGATGCGCGTTTAGAAAGGCAGAGCGAAAAAAAAAGGCCACTTTTGGATTCTCCGGAGCGGTGTCTCGGCCGCGGCACTGGGAATTTTTGCGATATTCATTATGTTTTTTAATTAATATCTCGGTTAATTAACAAAAGAATGAAAAATATGCGCTTCATCTGAATCAGGACCTATCTTGGACTCATCCAAATTTTCAGACCTCTACGCGCGGTAGATTTTCCTAACCATGACAAACAAGCACACACACAAACATCTTTCTTTTATTAGTATAGATTTAAAACTTTCAGTCTGCTTAAACATCTATCTAAATGTCCAAGATCTTACTCAGATTTAAAATTTGAATATATGTAAGATTTTAAAAGAAAATTCAGTTATTCACAGCACTCTGGCAAAATATCAAGATTAATCAACATACAAAACTATATTTAGAAAACGCAATAAAAGAAATGAAACAAAGATTTTTTAAAATTATTATTATTGTTCACTTTTTCCACTAATAAAGGAGGAAAGTTACAATGACATTACCTGTGAAAAGAAAAAAGTTTCCACCGAAACGGTCCCGAAAGAATGAAATACAGGCCCAGTCCGGCCTGAATCTACAGAAAAAAAAAGGCAAGTTCCGAGCCTGTCATGTTAAGAATAAAGTTCAGACCCGACCCAAGTTTTAGTTTTCAAAAAATAAAATTGAACCTGAGCCCGACTCGAGTTTTAGGAAAGATCTGGGCCCGTGTGGACCTTTAATATATATTATCACCCCCCCCCCCTTCCCCTCCCTTCATCGGTCAAATTCTGGCGTTAGCCTTTCCGATACACTGAAAAAAAATGTTGATTTTACAGTATCATACGAGCATCCCAGCTGCCCGTATTATACCGTAAAATTAACAGTAATAAACAGTAAAATAAGCAGTAATTCGCTACCGCGCATATGCACGGTCCGGTAGCGTATTACTGCTTATTTTACTGTATAATACTGTAAAATCAACTTCTTTTTTTTTACAGTGTAGGGCTGTTTTTTCCTTTTTTAAATATCGTTAAAACTACGATGGTTTTTATAAGCACTTTGTAACGAAAAAAAATCAAACCGCTGTAGCTGAAATACAATAAAATTTTCTCAATTAACATATGAGAACCTGGTGTTATGAACACTTAAAATCCGAAATAAAATTGCTTAGAATGACCCCCTACGGAGGGCAGTCCCCCCCTAGGGCCTATATCCCACGTGTAGATAATCGTCCGTCATAAAATCAACCAACCAACCAAAATAAAATCCAACGGGTGTAACTAAAGTACATTAACATTTACTAGATGAACCTATTTTTCGGATTTTGTATAACGCATTTAAACAATCTCCAAAAAAAAAAAAAAAATCAACCAGAGAGACAGTAAATATGGTTCCTAAATTAAATTACTAGGTACGCAACTAAGTTTCGGGGTTTCACACATAGATCGCGCTTAATACCCCATGTAGTCGATATACATGTCTAAAGTTGTGTTTTTCTAATAGCTTGGATATCTATTAACAATAACCAGTCGTAATAATAACACATATCGAAACGCAAAAATATTTTTTCTAACAACGAAAATGTCGAGTTTTATGCCAAATAAACAGCATTTGCGGGAAGCTTTGCTTTTCTGCTTTAACTTGAAAAAAAAAATACAGCTAAAGCACGTCGTTTGCTTGAGGAGGCCTACGACAAACATGCACCATCGAAAACTACCTGTGAAAATTGGTTTAAACGCTTCAGAAATGGCGATTTCGACAGTGAGGACAAGGACCGCCCCGGAAGACAAAAAACAATTTAAGACGCCGATGTGCAAGCGTTATTGGATAACGATGATACGTAAACACAACAACTTGCAGAGGCATTAAACATGACTCACCAAGGTATTTCTAAACGTTTACATGCCATAGGAAAAATTCAAAAGGAAGGAAAATGGGTGCCGCATGAGTTGACTGAGAGACAGATGGAAAATCGAAGTGCCACTTCCGAAATTTTGCTTTTGCGACATGAAAGAAAGAGTTTCCTGCATCGAATTGTTACTGGCGATGAGAAGTGGATATATTTCGAGAATCTCAAACGCAAAAAATCGTGGCTTTTACCTCGCGAGGCATCAACATCGAAAGCATGGCCAAATCGCTTAGGAAAGCAGACAATGCTCTGCGTTTGGTGGGACCAGAAAGGAATCGTGTACTATGAGCTGCTGAAACCGGGCGAATCTGTTAATGGGAATCGCTACCGACAACAACTGAATAATTTGAACCATGCATTGATCGAAAAACGGCCAGAATGGGACACGAGACACGAACGAGTGATATTGCAGCACGACAACACTCCACGCCATCATACTTCTATCGTCCAGGACGCCATCAAAACACTGAAATGGGATCTGCTACCGCACCCACCGTATTCACCAGACCTGACTCCTCCTGATTATCACTTGTTCCGGTCGATGGCGCATGGCTTGGGCTACACTTGGCCAATTTCGAAGAAGTGCAGAATTGGATGGATCTGAATGGATCTGAAATGATTGGATGGATGGCATTTTGGTTCCGGTCCAAAGACGTATCTTTTTATCGTCGCGGTATTTATGCATTGCCAGAGAGATGGCAAAAATGTGTAGCTAGCGAGGGACGATACTTTGAATAAATCATTTTTTACATTTCTCTTAAATTTTTCCATTTTTTATAGATAAAAAAAACCCGGAAACTTAGTTGCGCATCTAGTAAAACAATCAAAACATTTTAGAAAAAAAATTGTCCCTGTCGGGGAGTCAAAAATGAACTTATCTTACCAATCTGCTTTATTTATTTTTATTTTTAGAATTATTTTAATTATTTAGTTTAATTATTTAGTTTGGGGCTTAATTTTATTATCTGATTGGAAAATTCGATTTTGATCTGATTGATTGATTATACTTTGGAAACATATCATAGTATACGATTCAGATTAAGTTCCGATTTCTGGATGATATCACCGAATTCGCTTTTTCAAATTGATTGATGAATGATTGAATGCAATGTGTATAAACTTCGTGTTAGGCACCGTAAAGAATTCGGAAGATAAAGACAAAACAGCAATTTTTATTTTGGAGTTTTCATCAGAGTTTTTTATAGTTGGAGATTATAAACATGAAATAAGTTACTAAGTATTTATTGCCAGACCCTTCTGGGCGAAACAACTTTTAAACATTTTTTTTTTTTTTTTTTATGTTTAAAAATTTAACTATTAAAAAATAAGTTTATATCTGAATTTTTCAAAATTGGAAATATGAAAATAAATTTTTTGTGTGTGCCCCCCCCCCCCCACCCACCCACCCACCTTCCGCATTAAAAACAGTTTTTCAAACATAAAAAGCAATACAGAAATATAACAAATAAGAAATATTAAAAACCTAAAAATAAGCTGATTCTGCTCAATTCTTTCTCTCTCTCTCTCTCTTTTTTTTTGAATTTTTTGTTTGTTTATTTATTTATTCGTGTTTTATTTTTTTATGTCACGTGAATAAATTCCACATTTTTCTCGGAATCGTTAAAGATGAAGAAAATTTAAAGAAATTTCAAAATCGAGGAAAGAGTAATGGGCCACTCCTGCTATCCCTTGCCGGCATCCATGTTGTAAAGGGATGTTTTATGTCTAGAATAGATGTCTAACTTCATTATCCTCTTGAGACTATGTGGAGTTGACCCTAACATTTTTATCCACTCTCTTTATTTTTAATTTGCCGTTATATGCAAAGCTAGCAACAATCATATATCCTTTGCTAAAACTTTCTTTAGATACATTGACCCATGTTTTAATATTCCTCTTTGATGATGATAAATGGATCGATTTTTATTACAATCATTTAAATAGACACTAGCTTCATCTATAGTAACAACATTTTTCTCCGGATAAATGCTTTTCTCATAAAGAATTCTGCATCTTGTTCTACGTTCGGCGATATGTCGTGGAGAAATGCGATAAACACCATGGTATTTGGTCTTTTTAAAATTTAAATCAGTGTTAATGATTTTCTTAACTGTTGACACTGAGCATTTTAACGATTTAGCAACAGTCTTTTGACTTGAAGGATTTTCTTTTACCATAAAAGATCTTACCTTTGCAATATTAGAAGAATTCCCTTTTGTTCTTGGGTAACATATTTTAAATAATTGTTCAAATTGAAGCCAGACACCATAGGCGTAACCAGCTTATTACGTGGGGGGGGGGGGGGGGTGCCCAGATTTTTATTTGAAACAGATAACGGAACTGAAAACACACATACATACATGTGTGTGTGTGTGTATACATGAATGCACAAACCAGCAGTATAATAATTATGAACACAATAATAACTAGTCGGATGTGCCAATCCCAAAACTTTCTTCTATCTCAGTCATGTTAATACTTCAAAATTCGCTATCACATCACCAATAAAATCAATATTTTTCGTCATTCTGTTGTACGTCAGTTGCTTGCAAACCGTCGGCTTACCGGGATGCGATCAACTGAAGTATACTAAACTACGAAAAGTCCTTCTGGCCTGAACCAACAGGTACAGATAACCTCCCTATTCCTTGGTTTTACGATTTTAGCTAATTTTACTGGAAAACACATAGGTAAAATGCGTGGAACCTAATTAAAGAAGATTCAATCCCAGTTCTCGTCAACATTGAATTTGAATGAGAATATCGCCAAATTAATCCTCTACAGCCAAGTTGGCTTCATTTATGATAACCTATTTTGGTCGCCAAATTTAGCGATATTTCGTCAACTGTCGCCAAGTTTGGCGAGAATTTGACGTTGGCGAATATAAATATATAGTGATAAGCAGGGCTTAACAAATGCGGTCGCCAGGTCGCCACTGGCTACCAAATTTTTTGATCTGGCGACCAAAATGATGTGATCATTTGGGGTTATTTCTGTAAAAAAATTTACATAAGAAATGAGCACAAATGGTATTTCTTCTCTCCCCCACAGCCTACTCGTGTGCGAAAAGCAGTGATCTTCCTCTTCTCTCTTACTTTTAATAGAAAAGAACTAAATTAAAAAGGCATTTTCCAATTCATGCACAGAAAACACCATTCTTTTCAGCTATAGCCAGATAGTATATGTCACGTAATTAAAATGTGGAGGAGAGAAGATATTTCAATAAAACTGTAAAAAATAGTGTCAATCCAGTCTCTGTGGCATCTAAAATTGGATACTATGCTAAAAAATGCTCGAGTTTTTATTTTTATTTTTATTTTATTTTATTTTTTTTTTTTATTTATTTATTTTTTTTTTTTTTGCTTTTCAAATCTGATTTTTGTGTTTATATAAGTTGTCAACATAATATAAGTGATTATAATTTTTATAAGTTTCATTAGAAAATTTAGTTTATAATATCTTTCTAAATTATGTACTATTCCAAACTATGTAACTAATAATTCTAAACTGTGCTTGTTATTATTTTTTCTCATTTAATTCATAAAAAAACTCTTGTCTTTTTTTGTTGTTGTTGTTGTTTAAATTTAATGAAAGGGAAGAGAATGTTGGGGTGGGGGGTGGGGGTAAATGTTTTTACTGGCGACTAGTATATTTTTCTGGCTACCAGATTTTATCAAATTTGTAAAGCCCTGGTGATAAGCATATAATAGGAACAATGGTTACAACAATTAAAGAAAATTTGCCGAAACCATGTTAACTAAAACTCATAAATTAAACCCGTTTATGGATGAATTCTGCTATCTTGTTTGAAAATGTCAGCCACCCTACAATTTCAAACCGCTATATCTCAGCCATTTTTTAAGATAGAGGCAAAACAAAAATTGTCCGGATAAAGGCCGAACATTTAACGAAAAAAACTTTTAGGATTTCTAATTTTTTTGTACGTGTTTTTGAATTTGAAATTTTTAACTGGCTATCACAGCGCCCCCTTTCGTTGAAATATCCCCAAATTCTAATAGAACCTGCTTGCCATAGCCAAAAACATAGAACAAAAATGTGGTTCAATTTGAAGTATAACTTCATACACTTTTCGATGATACAATAGAGAAAATGGAACAAAAATATCGATCACAGCGCCCCTTTTCGTCGAAATATCCCCAAATTCTAATAGAACCTGGCTTGCCATAGCCAAAAACATATAAAAAAAAATGTGGTTCAATTTGAAACATAACTTCATACACTTTTCGATGATACAATGAGGTTGGACAGACGGACAGACAGACATTTTGTAAAAACATGTTTTTCGGAATCTCTGACCCCTAAAACGTGTAAATCCGTCGAAAACCGGAAGTTGAAAAAAATTTCAATTACAATACTTTCTTCTATTATAGATAGAAGAAAGTTATAATGCCATAATAAATGTCACAATAAATAAAAAAGTTACTGTATTATAGTCAGGTTTTATAGTAAAACCTCACTATAAACTCAGATTCAGTGCCGTAATAAAGCTATTGCCGCTAGTGCGTCTTAACCAGGTACCACGTCGGATAGGCGTACCATTGATGGTTTAAGTTAAATGAGTGGTCAAACAACTCCCTACGCCTGATAGAATCAGAGAAAATCAAAATTGAAAACGTTTATGCAAGCCAAAAAATGACGATTTTTCGAAATTTAAAAAATTGTTTGTAAATATAATAATAAAAAAAAATTAAAGATATATTCTCATTTATATCATCATAGAGAGAATGATTTCTGACAGTATCATTAAAATCTGAAAATGGTCAGGTTGAATATTGAAATTTTTTGGTTGATTTGGCATGGAATGACCCTATTTATTAAAAGAAAAAAAAAGTGCTTATTATTACATTCTACTAAGTAAAATTTAAAAATTAAATTTGATTAATTAGCTTTTCAGTTAAATAAAAAGATTTTATGCACTACTGAAATTACACTTTTAGTATTGGCCACATGGGGTGCTATTATTGGAAAGAGACTAATTAAGCATTCCAGCAATGGACACCGGTCCTAAAATCTTAACAATAAATGAAATTTTGTAAATGGCCATCTATATATATATTTGTCTTACGTGGCACGGAAATAGGGCTGAATTTCTAGCTTATTGTTGGCAACAACCGTAGTTTCCAGAGCTCAGACCAATGAAAAGACTAGATTGTGTTAGATAGATCAGCTCAGCCTCCAATATGGCGGTCAGTGTCAGAGCAGTGAAAATCAAGAGCAAATATTAAAATTAAAATAACATGTACGTAATCCAAAGCGTCTGAGATTATTCCTCATTTTTATTATGAGTAATATTGCTAATTTCAAATGAATTCTCAACTCTTATTTAGAATTTATTTATGAATTTCACTCACATGAAAAATCGGAGAGAAGTAAAAATATCAACTGTCTAGGTTGCACCTGTTGCAGAAATCTATAATCAATTAGAATAGTATAATGTTGAACGAAATTTAAACAATCATTGATGATAAACCATCTTCCATTACGTATAGTAGTTTTTTTTTTTTTTTTTTTTTTTTTATGAATAAGAAATGCTGTACAATATTATAGGTGCAATAAGTTTTAAACAAATTATGTTTCCATAAGATTCTTTATTCATAGTATTTAAATGATTCATATGCTCATTAGTAGTTCCAACTAAATGCATTTTTAGTTGTGTTTTCAACGGAGTTCAATTACGTTTTTACATTAAAAAAAATTGTCAATTTCATATGTTCAAATGATTTATGGTAGTACTTATTTCGGTTGGAATTAATGCAAAAATAAAAAGGGGCGAGCGAGCGAAGCGAGCTGGGACCGCGTAGCGGTCTCAATGTGAATTGTTTCGCAATTCACGGGGGGTTGGCGAGCGTTAGCGAGTAGGGAACTGAGCCCCTTAGTTTATATATGAAATTCAAAGTTTTATATTACTTCCAAACAAAAACATGCATTTTTTGCAAAAAAATAAGGAAGATATAAATTAATTAAGTGAAGTGAGCTCTTAGCATGTTCATTAAGATTTTCACAGAAAACAGTGGAACTGTGAAACGTTATTCTCTGCTTTCCAATTGATTTGATTAAGAGTGCCAACAATAACCCAGACTATAAAACATATAAAGGGAGAGTTATGAAAAAATAAAAAAAGCAAAATTTTTATTGGTTATTTTTTTATAATCCAAAAACATTCAGGGGGGGGGGGAGGGGGGATCTCCAATACTGGAAGGGCGTTCATTACTTGCACATCTACCCTACATCAATTTTAAATACGGCAAAAATTCGCTTTTAAAAATTCAATTTTAATTTTTTTAATTTACATTCGGAAAGGATTTGAATATGTAATTTTTTTTTTTTTTAAATAAGGAAACATACTTATAAATAACATATACATAAATTTATCCCAGACAACCTAACAAAAAATTATTCAATTAAAAAAATTTAATTTTTTTTTCCAGAATTTATAGAATATTTATTCATAAATCCAAAACAAATTCAAAGAGCTCTGACATATTTTTTAATTATTTTTTATTGGAAAATGCATTGACACGTTCTTTTAATTCTTTTTTGTTCGAAAATGCATGAAACTGGAAGGTGTTGCTATTCAGAAATGTTGTAATCGAAAGATGTTTTCCATTGATTGGTAAACGCAATTTTTAGAAAATACTGTCAAAGTGGGTGTTTTGAACCAAATTTCCAGACGTGACAGCGAGATAAAGGAGAAAAACCTGCCGTCACATGACTAAAGTTACTTATAAGTCGATAAGTATTTTATTTATCAGAAAATGGAAAACGTAATTCGATTCCAAATCGCTTCAATAGACAGGCCTGCCAATTTTGTGCCTATACGTTTAGAAATAAGTCATAAAATGTGTCAGAAAGTTTTGCATTTGTTGAACAGGAAATTTGACAACAGCTTTAAGAGAGTATAAACTATTCTTACTTTCTTTGGTGAATGGGGCTTCTGAAGATTTGACGCCATGTTCGACAATTATTTTCTGTTTTAAAACATCCTCAATTGTCTTGCACTTTTTTGCAGATTTTTCTGACGTTTGTTTTCTCTTTTCAGGCCGTCCAATGTTTTTTAAATCCACATGATAAAGTGTGAAGTATATTTATAAATTAAATATAATTTTCACTTGTTCTATTTCGGAATCATACAAGCGCAACAGAATGAAAAACTAAAACTGAACAAAACAACAGAATTTTCTCTTCTCGAAAACCCTCAAATGATTGGCTTTATAATTTGCCACTTTGTTGCGTCTTTTTTTTTCTTCTTTTATTTAAAAGATAGAAAAATAATTAAGCATAACTTCCATATGAAAATGGAAATGTTTCTGTTTTCCGCAAATACTCTCAGTGAAAAAAAAAAAAAAAAAAGTCTATTGTCAGTGTGAACATCTAATGCGACTGACGCCTTGCAAACGTTACCAAAACGACGCGCGCCAGTAGTGTCTGGCGCTTATGCGTACGGAATATTTCGCATCCTAAAATATTTTACTTTATAAAATACTAGCTGTTACCCGTGACTTCGTTCACGTATCATTAAAAGAAGAATATATGCATTAATTAAGCAAAATATTTCATTCCGATAGTTAGAAACGTAAATAATTAACTAATTCTTTATCACATTCCGTAGGAGACAATACAGTATTTCTATGTAGTATATTCTCCTTGACATAAAAAAGTTTTAAAAAAGTGAAATTTTGTCACAAATAATCACGAAAAGGAAACTGCAACCAATGAAAAAAGGCGGGCCAAATAAAATCGTGGAAATCGGCTAATTGTGTAAACACATATGTCAAGTTTACCTGGTAAACCATTTTACTTTTAATGCCTTTGTGAAACATTTTAATAAACCTTCAAAGATAATGGAAATAGTATATTCTTTTTCATTAAATTCAATTCTTGTGAATAGGGAACAATAATTGTAGACCTAAATGCAAGGAGCTAAAATTTGCCTCCTTGATTTAATTTATAACTGAAAAAAAAATCTTTATTTCTAAATGAAAATATGTTGCCAGACGATTTTTGTTCTCTAGAATAAATTGATTCATGAAGTTTGAATATGTGAAAATACGTTTTTATTTTTCAAAAATTTTACTGTAATAAAGATTTTTTTCTTTCACCATCTATTCAAATTGAAAATAAATTATTTTTTTCAGTTTTAATGAGATAAAATATATTAATCCGTTTTATTTCTTCTTTTTTATCCACAAAAATGGAATAATTTAGTCACCATTTTTAGAGAAACTTCGTTAAAATTTACAAAAAAAAAAAGAAAGAAAAAAGAAAAGAAAAATATCTCTGAATTTAAATAATTTTTTTAAAATTCTGAGAGTTTATGACATCCTCGGATCAATGATAACCGGTGTTAAGTAAATCGCGTTGCGTTCGACAATCTGAAAGGAGTAGTTGCGAAATACAAACAGGTGGTCGGATTTTAATATAATAGATTCGTATTTATTTTTCTTTTCCTAATAATCATGGTGTGGTTTTTGGCAAAAAACTCTCATCTGTATGTAACTGATAGTCATGCTTAATAATCGGTATAGCTATATATATATATATTTAAATTTTTCGTTTTAAATATGGCGTGAAACTCATCTACTTTCTAAACTTACCGAACCTTGTATTATTAATGCAAGGAATTGATTCACGCTCCTTGTAAAACACATTTGAAAATTCCCGTTTTATTTAAAATATGACGTCACTTTTTCCTCAAAGAAATCTCTTTTTAATGGCATAATTCTTGTTAATTTTCTTTTTCTGGCAATCAGGACGTAAATTTTAGCGGAAAACTTACATTTGTATGGAACTGGTATTCAAGCTAATTATTAATCAGTATCGATAAAAAATATTTGTTTTTCATCTTTAATATTACGTTCATTATCTATCTACTTTCATTATACATTGATATTCATGCTCCTTGTATTATTACGAATATTTGAAAATACATGTTTTATTTATGACGTCATATTTATCTAAGTCGAGGAGGATCCTTTTCATAGTTCCATGGTCCAAGCGAAATCTATTTTTAATAATATAATTATTGTTCATTTTTCCTTCTAATTATAACGCAGTTTTTGACAGAAAAAGATATTTTTAATGTAACCGATATTCATACTTCATGTATAATAACAAATACTCCATGTTTTTGTTTCAAATATCACGGAAATTCATCTTCTTTTGAATTATTTTTAATTTTCATTTTTCACTTGAAAATCCTTCTATTGAAAATTAATTGTTGAGGAAAAATTATTTTTCCGTGTTTTTTTTATTGGCAACGATAAAGTAAAATGGTTAAATTTTATGGGAAAATGTCCATTTATTCTTTATGAAAATAATGAAATTTTTAATTATTAAAGAAAATATTTGTATAAAATAAACAAAAACCAGCCTATGTTCATTTGAGGTTTATAATCAACCTATGTGCAAAGGTACAGGATCATTAAATGCTCCATTTTGACGCTGGCTTCAGCCTAACATTTGCACACAAGCAGATTTATAATATTATTATGATTGCTGGATGAGCACAAATGTAATGCGAAAAATATTAATTACCAGTTATTGTATCATGATACTTGAGAAATGATTGTGTTCTACAGGAGTGATAATATATGAAAAATAAAAATATCTATCTATATATATATTTTTTTTTGTAACTTTGCTTTCATTTTTTTTATGAATTTTGATTATTTAAATTCGATTTAAAAATCCTGCGTGTATCTGCGTGAGCAGGGGGTTGCCCGGGCACCCAGCCCCCCCCCCCCCCCCCCTGGTTACGCCTATGGACACTCGCGTTTTTCCCTGTCTTATTGACAATATTGTGTACTGCTGCTTTAGATATAGAAAAATCGTGCCTTCCACAGCGTTTTTTAATAACTTAATACGAATAATTCTCTTTGGAAAGTGCAGAAATATATCCTTCCGTCCATCGATTCTTTAAACGCGTACTTTTCTATGTTAACAAAAATTTCAGTTGCCAGACGAGAATTTATACTTTCAAAAACAAATTAGCTGTAAAAAATAATTTCTATGCAGTTAATTGCTTTTTTTTATTTTACATCAAAATAAACTCGTCTAAAAATGTGCGAGCAGCCTCTATATTCTGAGTGTTTTAATATATTTCACAAATCTGTGCAAAAGGTCGGTCTGAACCACTTGATGATTAATTAGTTATGTGCTGATTTACTGAAAGAAAATCGGTGACACAATTTTGTGTGTAGATGTTTTAGAAAACATTACCAGAATATTCAGAAACATTATCCTATACAGAAACAGTATCCTGCAGTGATAAAGGAAGTGTTCGGAAAAGGGGGAGGGTCTCTGATAAGAAATAATCCTGTAAGTCCCCTAGCACTCGTAATGATGTTGAATGCTTTACCATAGTATAGTCTCTTTCGTGAGAACAACAGTTGGGAATTGGATATGCTTGTTACAACTGTTCATTAAGTTTGTACGGAGTAAACTAGAAGTAAACATTACGGCTCTACTAGTGCTCAAGGACTCAGAACTATAGAGTAAGATTTCTTATCTCATCCTGAAAGCGCTTAGAAACACGATAGCCGTTGACAGCAGTATGTTGACGCGAATGTGGCAAGAAATCAATTATCGTTATGATAATATCTCCGACGATACAGAAGTTTACTGATTCAGGTTTTTAGAGTTTACAGTAAAACTTGCTAAGATGGAGTCACAAGAGATCAGAAACGAGTCGTTTTAAACAGGTTCTTAGCAGGTATTACTGTATAAGAAAACTATTTTTATTTTGAAGTGAACTACAGCTACAACTACTTTATCCAAAATGTAGTTAACTACATTTACTTGTTTTAAAAAATCGCGACTAAAAATTACTTTTTAAAAATATAGATCACTTTTAGACTTTTTAGACTATAAATAAAGATTCATTGAAAACATTAATATAGCTCGGAATAAAAGGAAAAAGATGGTTTAAACCATTAACTTGTAAAGCTGAAAAAAAGGGAGATTTTTGAAAATGTTTCTCGATAATTTATTAATTCGGGAGCAGTCGCATGGGGTATGACATACACAGGGTGCGTACGGTTTTTACAATTGTCACCACTATTTTTCGAAAAGTAATCTGCAATTTACATATCATAGAATTTGTAACAATTGTCTCAGACTGAATAAGGTGACGATTATTAATTGTATTTGTTGGTGACAATGTAAAAACCATTCATTATCTGGGTATGCGCGACTTCTCCCGAGTTAAAGTATTTTTTTAGATTCCGTCAACGAAAGTTCATTATAGCTATTATGACTTTTACAAAACAAATTGCCTGGTCGACATGTCCTGGAAACAATTAAATCCAGTCCAGCCCAATATGTAGAAAAAAGATTGTAAGCCTGATCCCTGCCCGAATCTGCTGAAAAAAATAAACCCTGGCTCAGATACGATGTAACTGTTCAATGCCGATCTCTTACGCTGGACATTTGTATATTTCTGTATTGATGTTGTCAAACTAGCATCGGCTCGTGCAGCACATTTATACATATCCTCGCCCCAGGCATGTCCATTAAAAATTGTTCGTATTTCATTGGTTTACGCTTAGTTTGATCCTTTGAAATTTTTATATCGGGCCAGCCAGTTAAAAAAAATTGTCGCTTCAAATTTTGCCTTCATTTTGCTAGGCACGGGCCCGGGCTTGGCCTGAGGCAGGGCTATCATGAATACCGTGCTAAAAGACAGCTTCTTATCTCATCTGAAATCACGTGACCAAAGGAAGGAGCGAGTGAGATCAGTTTTCAAAATGCTTCTTCACTTCCCCTGGTATTTCATTTGAGCAGGATACGTGTTCGTTTGTGGGTGGATATCTTTAATATTCCCAAAGCTTACAAAATCACAGCTTCATGGTTCACAACATCTCTATTTTTTCAAACATGAATGTCTACATAAGCTATTAAGCTATAAATGGACTTTTAAAAATGTCGTTAAAAGCTAAGAGAAGAGACTGTTGGAACATTTAAAACCATTGTTACCTAGAGAAAGTTTTAAGGATGCCTCGATATTTCTGTGTTCCTCAGTGTACATCAAATAAGCACGGGGAATATGTGACTTGCTTCCGTTTTCCAAAAGAAGACGAAGAATTACGAAAAAAAATGGATTAAATCAATTCCTAGAGATTTTGTTCCAAATATCAAGATGGCCTAGCCTGAGGCCCCGTGCAGACCTATAAATGGTCCATCGTAAATCGCGTCTGCCGGTATATAATCAAATATGATATATAACCGAGGGTATTAAAAATTGAGAATGATAACATACAAAAAAAATGTGTTGTGTTTAGTCTGTATACATATTTACAACTTTCTTAGTGAAATTAAGAAAGATACGTAATACAATAAGTATTTATAAACTACCGCTTTTTTATTTTGGGGGGATATACGGAAATAAAGCGATATAACGAGGGGCTATTATTGTCCATAACATATTTATGCTTAACCATACACTGCATAAATTTTCTTTATTATTCTTACAGTAATTTGTCGCTGACATTTGCAAATTGTTACCAGAACACATTTTGCACAAAAGTGGCAAGTTATGATCACGTGATTTGAAAAACGGCAAATTTTCATTTTCTTGAAGTTGCGTCTCTGCTTGCTACAAACTACTGATTTTTTGTATCGCACTGCTTGTAAGTTTCGCTACTTCTAACCATTGACTAATGTATGACCGGCCTGTCGAACCTTTCAGTCAGCAAGGGCGCACCTTAGCTTGTGGCACGCAATGAAAGGCGCCATTATTGGATTAATCACATGATTCGAAACATGGTGCGTCTCTGCTTGCGTCTCGAAACATGGTGCGAGCAACATGCGAAACATGCGTCTCGAAACATGCGTCTCGAAACATGCGTCTCGAAACATGGTGCGTCTCTGCTTGCGTCTCTGCTTGCTACAAACTACTGATTTTTTGTATCGCACTGCTTGTAAGTTTCGCTACTTCTAACCATTGACTAATGTATGACCGGCCTGTCGAACCTTTCAGTCAGCAAGGGCGCACCTTAGCTTGTGGCACGCAATGAAAGGCGCCATTATTGGATTAATCACATGATTCGAAACATGCAAGACTATTATCTCCCTTTAGCAGTGATAGCGATTACCTACACGTCTGCGGGATATACATATATCTCACAGATGTAATCACTGGCTCCCTACGATGGAGGTCGCTCACCTAAAAAAATTGAACAAAACACATATCATAGTAAATTTAACGTTACATTTTCCTGAGGTTTCGGGATGAGAAGGTGGGTGGGTGGGTGGGGGGGGGGGGGGGGAGTCTGCAAAGTTTTGCAAGTAAAGGAAAGAAACCTTAATAACACCTGTAATGGAAACACAAAAGAAAAATCCTGCACCAAGCATAGATTATGAAACACTTTCAACATTAACAGAATACTTTAACAAACCATCACTGTTTATTAAGGTAAATAAGGTATCTAAGTAAACATTTCAGAAAAACACAAAACACATTTGAAAGCCAAATTTCAGCAATTACCGTCCACAGCCGGAAAAGTACTCCAATTCTTTTCTGCAGCCCTGTATATAATTTATATATTTGTATATACTCTATAGTATGCTACAATTTAGTTTAGTAATAAAACACATATAACACAGTTGGAAATTCATCTTCAGCAGTTTCTACCAATAGACGGAAACATCTTCTTGAATTATTTTGTATAGCCCTGTATATTACCTTAAGCTTTTTATACGCGCCATATATTTAGCTACAGTTTAATTCAGCCAAATACACGCTGAAATCACACTTCCAGAAATTATCATACATTGGCAGCCATGTATTCAGTTCTTTGCGTTGGCCCTATATGATTTTATTTATATTCTACATACCTTTCTTGGTATACTAAATATATTTCACGTTCAAAATGCATAACTCGGTTAAAAACCCATTTTAATCAATTTACGCTGATGCACCGTAATGCTTACGAATATTTTTTTTTTTTGTGTGTGTAGCCTTGTATATGATCTGTAGCATTTATACATACCTCATAGTATTCAAAAATTTAGTTAAACACATATCTAACTAAAATCCCACTTCCAATTATGGCTTATAAACAAATACTTCGGACACAGTACTTACCCGAAATATTTTGTGTGTCCCTGTAAATGAACGATAAATGCTATGCACATAACAAGTATCGTGTAGTAAATCTCAATAATGCATATCAATTTAATTATATTTGAAATAGCGTAACATAGTTAAAATACGCTGCAAACAGTTTTTCCCCCGTATACCATTATGTAAAAGAATACTTTTGTGTGGCACTGCAAATGAAAGAAAAAAGCTTTACACTTCAATATTCTACAGATTGTTAGTGTATCTCAGAAATTGATATCAATTTCATTATGTTTGTAATAGTGTAACAAGATTAAAATGCGCCGCAAACGATTTTCCAGATTAAACCATAATGTAATGGAATTATTTTCAGTTTCTCTGTAAACTAATTATAAGTGCTAGGCGTATCATGTTCGATAATAAGCATCTTGTAGTGTATTTCAGTGATGTATATCAATTTCAATATATTTGAAATAGTGTCACATCATTAAAATGCACTGCAAAGGATTTTCCCCCGTAGACCATAATGTAACGACATTCTTTTAAGTGCCCCTGTAAAAAAAGTATAAGTGCTACACACTTTATTTTCAATACCGAGCATGCTATAGTAAACCTCAGTAACTTATATCAATTGCATGACTATCCGCATGACTATATTTACGTGAGTTAGAGCACGGACATAAACAGACAGACGGCAGACAGACAGCCAAACGAATTCATAAACACGTTTCAACTATATTGGAAAGTGTTAAAGAGAATGCACATATTAATTTTTTTATGTCAAAGTAACTTGGAGATGGATTTTTGTTTTAAAGAAATCTAGAAAAATGAAACATTCAAAGGGGTGCCAAGAGAACCTTCAAAGGTTGCCACGTTGGGCAGCCCTGCTGTATGGTATTTGTACTAAATGATAGAGGCCTCCAGCTTCTGAGTGCCCTTGCCAGCTAAACAAGCAATAAGAGCTATTCATTGTGGACTTTAGTTAAGTTTCTATATTTTGTTAATAAACTAACTTTAAGCAAATGTGTATTATACTTTTAAAAAGTGATTATTTAACAGTTTTACTTTCTAATGGCTAAAATCCCACATTCGAATCAGTATCGAGGCCCCAATATTGAAAAAAAAAAGTGCTGATTTTACAGTATAATACTGTAAAATCAACACTTTTTTTTTCAGTGACTCTGTTTGCGACCCTGACTGAATTTGTTGTATTTCAGTTTCTATTTTATTTCTGTATTTCAGATTTAGCAGTCTCTATTTCAGGTTTAAATTTTTCCCAAACTTTCAATTGTTATTATCATTCTTAATTTTTTTTTTTTATATACAACAATTTCTTCATATTTTTTACTCAATCATTTATTTCCATGCAGACTTTTGTTAAGAATGTTTTCATCAGTCTGAAAACAGATTTCCAAGAAGATTTATAATAATAATAATAATAATAATAATAATAATAATAATAATTTATGCAACATATAATAAGAGATATGGATGAAAGTATGTAACTAAACAATTTTTAATAATTTACAAAGTAGAATATGATCTAGTATTTTGTTAATTAGAAAATCATTTATCAGTTATCCCTTTCACGCTATAAAATTTTATTTTAAAAAAAAATCTTGAATTATTATAAGGAATTCAAATTGAAAATATTTTTGAAAAACAATATATATATATATATGCGATACCTTTGAAATGAAAATACGACAACCAAGTTCTCCAACAAAATCTGACCATATTTCTCATTTATGTGTATTTTTCAATAAATCTCTGGATTATTTTTATTGCATTTGATACCGTACTTTATAGCCCATTAACTTTTTATTGTCATCATCATCATCCCAAAACATGGTTTCAGGCTATAAGCCTGTTCCGACTTCAATACATCTTTTTCGCGGCCTTCCTTTATCTCTTTTCCCCCTTGGCTTGTAATTAAAGGCTGCTTTTGCGATCAGTATCCATCCTTTTGATATGACCCCTCCATTTCCTTCTGTAATTTCCTATTTTATTAAATATTGGTATAATTTCAAGCTCTCTTCTGATGTAATCATTCTTTATTTTGTCTATTATTGAACATCCCTTCACACTCTTCAAAAATTTCATCTCTGAGGGTTGTATTTGTCTTTCATCATTTTTTGTGAGTGTCCATGCCTCACTTCCCTATAATAAAGTTGGTATTGCCATTGTTTTAAAAAATTGTGTCTTTTCTTGTATTTCGAAGAGTTCTTATAGTACCACAGATGTATTGAAATTTATAAAGCTTATTTTGTATATCGTTGTCATAGTCATAAGATATATCACATCCTAAGTAATTAAAATGGGAAATCTGCTCTATTGGTTTATTTTCTAAAATAATTTTTGTTCTTATAAGATCTTTGCCCCTAAATGCCATTACTTTTGTCTTATTCTTTGAAATCCTTAAATTACAATATTTTCCAATTTTGTTTAAAGTAAAAATTGCACGTTGTAAATTGTCTTCATTATCCTGAAATAAACAAAGATCATCTGCAAATAATATATTGTTAAACATGATGTTTCCGAGATCTATTCCAGTTTTGTTTTTATTTTTCCAAATTCTCATAACATAATCAATATATATATATTAAACAGATGTGGTGATAAACTACATCCTTGTCGTACACCTTGATTAATGATTATTTTCTCTGAAACTTTAAAACCCATTTCCAAAACAATGAAAGTTTCTTTATATAGGCTCTTAATACATTTGATGAGATGGGGAGGGTATCCCATGTAATCCATAATTTCCCATAATTTTCCTCGATCTACTCGGTCAAAAGCTTTTTCGAAATCTATAAAAGCAACATGCGTTTCCAGATTGAATTTTCGACGTTTTTCAAAAAGCTGTTTCAGAGTGAATATACAAGATCTCTTTATTGTATAGGTAATAATTAGTTAAAGGTAAAAACTATATATATATTTTTTTTTTTAAATATATATATATATAATATCTATGAATTTCAAAATACATATCAAGTTCTAATATCATTCTACATTAATCTACAAAGAGATAAATAATGATATTGTGTAAACAGAATACCACATATCTAATAATTAACATGTGCAATCATAATTTTACCATAGCATGTGCTTCAATGGTAATTGGCCAAATTTACTCATACCTGAATGATATTTAACAAGAACGAAAAATCATGCGTCAAGCATAGATTATGTAACACTTTCCAACGCTTCCAAAATAATTTTACAAATCATACCGTTTAATAAGCTAAAAGAAAACATCTAAGTAATCCGAATACTTTTATTCCGCCCTGTATAGTATATATAGATTTGTATATATACTACATAGGATGCTAAAATTTATTTCAGTTTGGAAACGCGTAGCACAGTTTAAAATTCTCCGTCTGGAGTTAAATAATACCGAAATGTGTTCGCGAACTTTTGTGTTACCCTGTATAGGATCTATAGAATTTATACATACCACGTAATAGACAAAAAGCGAGTTAAAATTAAAATCGCGTTCCGTAACTTAAAACGCACACGCACGTCCAGGAATTATTGTTAACATACAGTAGATAATTCTTTTGTGTGTCCCTGTAAATGAACGATGACTGCTATACACACACTATTCTGTAGTAAGCCTCTTGTAATGCACCTTATATAAATTCCAATGCGTTTAAAATAGGGAAACATTATTTAAATAAACCGCAGACGATTTTTCTCCATAGACGTAATGTACCGGAATTCTTTTGACTGTCTCTGTAAAGTAACTATCAGTGCTATGCACACCTTATTCCATATTAAGCTTCTTCTAATGCACCTTAGTGATATATATAAATTTCAATGAGTTTAAAATAGTGAAACATTATTTAAATAAACCGCAAATGATTTTTCCCCATAGACCGCAATGTAATGGAATGCTTTTGAGTGTCCCTGTAAAAAAAGTATAAGTGCTACACACTTCCGTTGAAATAGGGAACATGCTATAGATAACGACTATAACATATAAAAATTGCAGAGCAATCCGAGCATATTTACGGGAGTTAGAGCACGGACAGACGGCAGACGGCCAGACGGCAGACGGCCATACGGCCAGACCAACCGAAGTCATAAACACTTTTCAACTAGGTTGGAAAGTGTTAAAAAAGAAAGAGAGAGAAAGGGGAAAAAAATTATAGATTGGAGTTGCTATTAAGTAAACACAAATGGATTAATAAATCAAATATGGACATTATACAATGGAAAACTGGACCACAAGAGAACAAACAAGAATTGGATATGAAAAAACACATGTAGATGTACTCGTCAGCTTGGTTGCACCCACATGTGTTTTAAAAAATAATTCAGTATTTCATAATTCTACTGGCATAATGCTCAGAACAGTAGAATCAACCAAGTATACTGAATTATTACCAGATAACAATTGAAAAAAAATAAGATTGGAAATATTTAAATTGGAAATAAAAAACCATTAAGAATATATAATATAATTCACTTACATCGATTATCCTAAAAACATTATAAATCACCTCACTAAATTACCACTAGATATCATTTTTGAAATAATATTGGAAATTAGAACCTTTAAATTGTAGATAAAATATAGAAACTTCTGCATAATATCCACGTCCACATGGCACGCACATAATTTTGACAATCGAGTTGAGAGAAATGATTTGAAAGACAAGTTGAGAGCACATTTTTTTTATAAACACAACTCCATCGATGACACACCAACACAAAATGATTCAAAAACACACAAAATTATTCTGGTGATAATACACTTATAACAAAACTATATCCGTGAATATATAATTACTCCATCTAATTTTAACTCCTGAAAGTAAAATTAATATACAAGCAATAGCTCCCTCTATAGTTTAATTAAAAATAATATTAATAATATTATCATATCTACCTGACACGTAAAGTGTCGCCATCTGTTGGTATTATAATTATTCATAATTAATATCCATTTGCATATCCACTTTATTAGTTACATATACATTTCATTAGATTTAATTATATAAATAAATTTAAAAAAAACAATACTACCTAATAGTTTTACATTAAATTCGAATAAAATCTTACAATATGAATAAATCTACACAGAATTTATTCATCCTGCACAGCAATTCAGATATACTTAATAAGAGTATATTATGTAAAATAGATATTATTTAAAAAAAAAAAAAAAAAAAAAAAAAAGTGTTTTGCTGCCAGCTGTATTAATTTACTGATATATATTATAGACTTATAATTAAATAATTAATGTTATTGTTACTACTACTTAAATATATTTTAGACTTGTTATTAAATAATTAATGTATTATTTATACTAATACTTAATTATATTTTAGATTTCATAGATTAATTTTAATAGCAAATTAAATAATTCATAAACAATTCAAATTATCTCAAAATTTATAAAATTGATAATTATAAGTATTACTACTGTGTTACAATCAAATTAATGCAATGCAGTAATTAAAATACTTATTAAATTTAATATTTCATAGATAAAAAAATTAAAAACTATATATATTTGTATATATTGCAAATAGATATGTTTGTGAGTTATAATTTATATATATATATATATATTAAAGGGGACTTTTTTTAAACCGTCTCTTATTACTTCATTTTCCCCTAATAACAATTTCATTAAAAGCAACAAATGTATGATAATAATAATTTTTGAGAGTAATTTTTTTTGAGTAAATAATTTTTAATGCAAAATACTTAAGTAGTTCTTTTAATAAAAATAACAGAGATATTTTCACAGTAAGGGTATGAAATAGCAATTGTTTTTCGGGATTTTTTTTTTTTTTTTTTTTATTTATTTTTTTTTTTTTATTATTTTTTTTTTTGACTAATAGATAGATATTTCACAAAATACTTGATTATCTTAATGTTACTTTCACCAAATGACCTATTAAGTATAAGCAGGAGTAGGAAGTAGCGGCTGTAGTCGCTACTTTTTACAGTAGTTTGTAGTGTAGCGCGCTACATTTTGTACAATGTAGTGCAGAGAGTAGCGCGATATAAAAATTCAGTAGTTTGTAGCGAGAACCGACGCTACTTTTAACGCTACTTCAGGAAGAAAAAAAAGTGCCATTCTGCAAATCACGTGGTCGAAATTGCTTCTTTTATGCAGAATTTGTTCTGCTCAACAATTTCCGAATCCCAGTGACAAATATCAGCTGTAGTGTACAGCAACGCATCGCGTGAAATCATAGATTTTTTCCATTGCTGAAATCAAGTACTGTACTAACCCACCAAAAGAATAAATTTTCTTGGTGGCAACACTTGTCTAATTTATTCGTTATTAAGTCTTCATGTTTTAACGCGGGTTTCTTATTATTAGGAATTGCTCTATTTACAGATTTATTTACTGTTTGCATTTAGGGTTGTTTTTTTGCAATTTTCTAAATTATATAATATCTTTCTTAATTTGGTACGAAATTTGTTAAGTGTGTATAAACTAACTTTTTGCATACAAACACAAAACATTTTCTTGTATGTTATCTTTCTTAATTTTTTAATGTCCTCGGTTATGTCGCATTTATTTAATTGTATCCTGGCAGATGCGATATAACGAGTGGTCACTTTATTATTTAATCCGTGTCTTCAATTTCTAATGTAAATTGAACGCTTTGACAAAATCTGAAAGTAGTGAAGTAGTGACTACTTTTGAAAAGTAGTTTGTAGTCGCTACTTTTTAACACAAGTAGTTGTAGTTGTAGTTAACTACATTTTCGACAAAGTAGTTGTAGTCGTAGCTCGCTACAATAAATAAGTAGTTTTCCGACCCCTGAGTATAAGGCACTAACAGTAGTATTTTTTCCAAGAGAAAATTTTACAATAAATAGTTACAATAGATAGTAATATCATAAAATTTAACAAACGTATTTTTGTTATAAGAGCATCAGAACAAATAATAATCGCTTTAATGATTAATATTTTTTCTAATAAAAATGCTTACAGATTTCAATTATATTTTTAATAAAAAGCAGAAATATTTTACAATAAATTTAGAATAAATAGTTTTTCTACAAAGTATTTATATACTTTGATAGTAATATCATAAAATTTAACAAACGTATTTTTGTTATAAGAGCATCAGAACAAATAACAATCGCTTTAATGATTAATATTTTTTCTAATAAAAATGCTTACAGATTTCAATTATATTTTTAATAAAAAGCAGAAATATTTTACAATAAATTTACAATAAATAGTTTTTCTACAAAGTATTTATATACAGGGTGTTTTTTTTTTTAAACTGGCACTGTTCAGAGCCGTCTGTAGCTCGTTCTAATAACTGGATTGACACAAAATTTTGTGAATGGACTAAGAAAACCATGGGAAAAAAGATTCCAACAACAACAAAAAAAAAAATTAGTTCCAATCACCACCGATAGGGGAAATGTGGCGCTGTGGTCATTTATGCAACTGGGAATAGGGCAGTTGCAATTGACGTCACCTTGGAGGTAAACAGTACAAATAGGCAGTTCTGATTGGTGGAATTACCCTTACCTCCAAGTGAATACAATGGTTGATCAGTTGATTGCAACTGCCCTATTAGCATAAAATACGGGCAAAAAATGAAAATGCAAATTTTTACTTACGCAAGCGACAGTAGCGCCACTAGTTTAAGTTATAAATGCATGCGAAAAACACCGAGAAACAAATTCAGCTCAGGTTGAAAATGAATCTCACGTTACCGCAGCGCGCGTTACTTGTGAAGCTCTTATATTGTAACCAGTACAATGCACCAGCCGCTCTTCGTTTACTTAGAACACGCCATAAACTGCGCAAAGGACCTTTATCCGTTAATGTATTGAAAGCAATGATTCTGAAATTCAAAGAAACAGGCTCGCTAGCAGTTCGGTCAGGCAGAGGACGTAAACCGGTGGCAGAAAAAGTGATAATGGATGTTTCAACTGCGATCAACGAAAGGGAAAGTGTAAATGATGAATAAAACGTGGCATTTTACCCAAATTATTAATTTTGTCTGTTTCTGATGGGTTTTTTTCAATGTACAGTGCCACATTTCCCCCTATCGGCGGTGATTGGAACTAATTTTTTTTTTTTTTTTTTTTTTGAATCTTTTTTCCCATGGTTTTCTTAGTCCATTCACAAATTTTTGTGTCAATCCAGTTATTAGAACGAGCTACAGACGGCTCTGAATAGTGTCAGTTTAAAAAAAAACACCCTGTACTTTGATAGTAATATCATAAAATTTAACAATCGTATTTTTGTTATAAGAGCATCAGAACAAATAATAATCGCTTTTATGATTAATATTTTTTCTAATAAAAATGCTTACAGAATTCAATTATATTTTTAATAAAAAGCAGAAGTATTTTCGCAGTAAACAGTACCAAATAACGATAGTTTTCTGAATTTTTTCTAATAAATAGATTTTCTACAAAATGCACATTTAATTTAATTTTTAACTTTACCAAGCGAATGTATATACAGGGTGTCTACGTATAACCTGACCGACCTTTATTTTCGCAACCGTTGGTCCTAGATGCATATTTCCAATTACAAAAATGGTTTAAATAAGGTAAAGAATTATTTTTAAAGCGATTTGAGTCAAGAAAATTATTTATTAAAAAATTACGAAATTTAAATTTTTATACGGTTCCTCGGTCCTATAAGTGATATTTAGTAAAAATTTACTGTGACAATAACAAGTAAGACAAAAAAAGTTCCATTCATCTAACATTGAAACTGACCGAGTAATAGCTGTTTAAAGTTGGAGTATATTTTTTGCTGCGAAATAGGTGTCATTCACAAATGTAGTAGATATAAATAATCGTCAGATATATCAAAAAAATAGTTGAGAGCAAAATTAACTTTGCAATCTAATATAAATGTGAAATCTATAATCATTCTGACATATTAATGCAAAATATACAATATGTACTGAACATATACAAGAGGATAAAAATAACAGAATTTTTGTTAAATAAAAGGATGAAAAACAACACCCTCATTTCTTTACAAAATGATACAGATTTTAAAATGCTGTTAGATTACACTGTCTTTCAAAATTTGGGTTGTGACATGTTTTTTATCTTTTGAAAATTGATTATTATGTATTTTTTAGCGCTGAATCTGAAAATAACCTTCACTTTAAACCATCACGTCAGGATTTTTCTCAAATCGCAAATTTCAAAGTTAAAAATCTCAAAGTTAAAATTGATCATAAATATATATCATAAATATATCATAAATGAGATCATAAATATGATAAAAAAAATACAGATATTTTTTGCTGCGAAATAGGTGTCATTCACAAATGTAGTAGATATAAATAATCGTCAGATATATCAAAAAAATAGTTGAGAGCAAAATTAACTTTGCAATCTAATATAAATGTGAAATCTATAATCATTCTGACATATTAATGCAAAATATACAATATGTACTGAACATATACAAGAGGATAAAAATAACAGAATTTTTGTTAAATAAAAGGATGAAAAACAACACCCTCATTTCTTTACAAAATGATACAGATTTTAAAATGCTGTTAGATTACACTGTCTTTCAAAATTTGGGTTGTGACATGTTTTTTATCTTTTGAAAATTGATTATTATGTATTTTTTAGCGCTGAATCTGAAAATAACCTTCACTTTAAACCATCACGTCAGGATTTTTCCAAATCGCAAATTTCAAAGTTAAAAATCTCAAAGTTAAAATTGATCCCCCCCCCCCCCGCCCCTCCCATCTCGACCTCATCATGCTGTTTAGCTGTAAGAAAGCCAAAAAATTGAAAAAATTTTTGAATTAAATAAAATTAAACTGAATAAAAAAGTCTTGCATCTATTTTATAGTATCAGATTTTTCGCTATTTTTTAACATTGAAATTTACGATTTGCGAAAAATCCTGACATGGTGGTTAAAAGAGAAGGTAATTTTTTTTATTCAGCGTTAAAAAATACATAAAACGTAATTATAAAAGTTAAAAAACACAACCACCGCAGGTTTATATTATCTAATCTAAAACTCTTTCTTAAACTTGTTGACGGTAATCCAGCCGATTATTATTATTATTATCATTATTATTATTATTATTATTATTTGTGTGTGTTATTCTCTAATATAAGTATGTATAAGATGGTAAGCGCGAAAATTATAATAATATTACATTGTCATCGGATTTAAGTCAGTATGTAAAATTTAACTTCGATTGGACTTTTGAAAGTGAGTTAAAGTTCAAGTACAAATTTTAAACTGGAAAGACGGTCGTTACAAGTTAAATAAAACCTTATGAAAATAACATAATTTTTGTTAAAAGAAATCCTAGCCTCAAATCCTTACAAAATAAAACATATGTCAAAATACAATTATTTTAACTAATCTGAAACTTAAATAATAAAAGTTAAATCGTAATAGTTGTACGATTTTTTTTAAAGCGCAGATACCTTGAAATAAGTTTAAGTACTTTATATACGATCCCTGAAAGCATGGCCAAAATCATCTGTTTTGAGATGTAAAAAAGTGACAGTCATGCATTTCAAAATTTCATAACTCGGTCAATTTTAATGTTAGATGAATGGGACTTTTTTTGTATTACTTGTTAGTGTCACAGTAAATTTTTACTAAATGTCACTTATAGAACCGGGGGACCGTATAAAAATTTAAATTTCGTAATTTTTAAATAAATGTTTTTTTTTTTTTTTTTTTTTACCCAAATCGCTTTAAAAATAATTCTTTACCTTATTTAAACCATTTTTGTAATTGGAAGTATGCATCTAGGACTAACGGTTGCGAAAATAAAGGTCGGTCAGGTTATACGTGGACATCCTGTATATTCATTATAATACACGCATAGAATATTTTTTCCGAGATTTTTTTAAATAAATAATCCTTCTACAGACAATTTATAGAATTTGATAAAAAATTAATTATAAATGTAACAATGAGTCCATTAGAACGTGGATGTTCATATTTCTGAGGGAATTTTTCCAATAAGCAGTTTTTCTAATACAAAAACATATTATGAAATTTAATAGCAGTTTTGCTAAACAGAACATAATATTTTTAGAGAAAGAGCATCAAACTACAATCTTTTTTAAGTTCTCTTTCTTTCATTTTTTATTAAAAGGATTTTTAACGAAATATTCATTTTATTTAATGATAAATTTATCAAATGTAATAAGAACATTTTTGACAATAAGGATACTACGGAATATTTTTCAGAAGTTATTATAGTCTTTCTACAACGTAATTTACAGAATTTAATTGTAATTTCGGTAAGTGTAACAAAATAGTTATTAAAGATATTAAAACAAAGAGTAATCGTTTTACTTTTTAAATTTTTCTAATAAATAGTTGTTTTATTTTTATTTATTTTTATTTTTATGTTATAGAAAATACTTATAGAATATATATGAATAAGTTTACTAAAAGCAACAGCGGTATCTTCACAATAACAATAATAACTTAATAACAATGATTTTTTGAGAAATTTTTTTTAATATATAGTATTTTTTTTAAAATATATACATTTAATTTAATGATAATTTTACAAAATGTGTAACAAAGGCCTATTAATTATAACGTAAGTATATACAAAATGATTATTTTCTAGATTTTTTTTTATTTTTTATTTATTTATTTTATGAAATTTAATCGACAAAGTATTTACAAAATTTAACAGTAAGTTGACTAAATGTAACAAAAGTATTTTTGAAATATTGATTTAAAAAAAACAACAACTATATTTTCTGATAAAATTGTTTTAATAAATAGTTTTTCAACAACATATATTTATAGAATTTAATAGTAATTTCACTAAGTACTATAGCAAAAGTATTTTATACCAAGGGTATTAGAAGAGGAAACAATATTCTTCTGAGGAAATATTTTTATAAAAATATTTTTTTAATAAAAATTATTTACAGAATTTTGTAGTACACTTTTACTAAAAGCAAAAGAAATATTTCCACATAAAAGCACCAAAAAATAATAGTTTTAATTGGAAATTTTTCTAACAAATTAAATTTGAAAAAGTACTTATTAAATTTAATAATAACTTTAGGTCAGCTTGATGTAATAGCATACTACACAACTCTAGGAATGTTAGTAAATCTTTTTCTATCAATAATTTACAGAATTTAATAATAATTTCACTAAATGTAATAAAAACATCTTAATAAGAGCATCAGAACTCAATTGTCGTTTTCTGGCAAAACTTTTCTAATAAACAGTTTTCCTTATTCAAAATATTTATAGAATGTATAGTTAGTAATTTTACCATGTATTTTCACCGTAAATGATGTCAAACAACAATCGTTTTTCTTGGAATATTCTCCAAAAATATATTTTCCACGAAATCTATATATTTAAAGTGCAAAAGCCTTTATTTAATTTATTTTTTCGCCATCTGGCCCTGGGATTTCTACTGAACCAATAATAATAATAATTACTATTACTGTTATTATTCTTATTATTTATGAAAGCTGTTTATTTGTAGATGAACCAGCACTAGTTTTTTTCCCCCGCCTTTTTACATTTTATTTTTAATTTTAAAATATTTTAATGACATTTCTTTCAAATGTTTGCAATCGCGATACTTCCATTATTGCAGAGAAAAGAGAAACATAATTCGGAATTATTTATTCATTCGCCCTGAGATTTCTACTGGATCAATAATAATAATAATAATAATAATAACACAAGGGGGGTGGGGGATCTGCGGCATTACCATCTCTTTGGTGATTTTGATGCATACAAAAGTTTATGATTGTGGAATCTAAAGTAGTTAGTTGGAATGGCTCTGTTTTTTGCAATAGGTAATCTTTGGAATTGTATATTGTTGGAAAGGTCTGTGACTGCTTAATCATATTATGCATCTCCGATGTTCATCTCCCCACTTTGCCCCCCCCCCCAAAGGGTACTTTATAAATTTTGCACACAACCCTCATGTTATATATCATTGGAAAGGTCTGTGACTGCTTAATCGTATTATGCATCTCTGATGTCCATCTCCCCACTTTGCCCCCCCCACCCCCCCAAAGGGTACTTTATAAATTTTGCACACAACCCTCATGTTATATATCATTTTAAAGGTCTGTGACCACTTAATCATATTATGCATCTCAAATGTCCAACTCCCCACTTTGCCCCCCCCCCACCCCCCCAAGGGATACTTTTCTAAATTTTGTTGACACCCCTCATGTCATATATTGTTGGAAAGGTCTGTGACTGCTTAATCATATTATGCATCTCCGATGTTCATCTCCCCACTTTGCCCCCCCCTCCCCAAGGGGTACTTTCTAAATTTTGCACACAACCCTCATGTTATATATCATTGGAAAGGCCTGTGACCACTTATATCATATTATGCATCTCTGATGCCCATCTCCCCACTTTGCCCCCCCCCCAAGGGGTACTTTCTAAATTTTGCTCACAACCTCATGTGATATATCATTGGAAAGGTCTGTGACCACTTAATCATATTATCCTCCCCACTATGAAATTTGTCAAGTTAAAGCAACTATAAATTTTATTTTTATGGTACTATCAAGTTGTTTGCCGTCAAATTTTGACGGGTTCCATCTAGTATATATAAAATGAAAAGCGCATTTTGTTAAATCCACATGAAAATCGTCTCTTTGCGCATGCGCCAATGTTTTTTTTTTTTTTTTTTTTTTTTTGAAGGCTTACTCTCAGAAACGATAAACCTGATTGATTAACCCAACTCTCACCTGTTTAGCCTAGGGGGATTGAAAACGGATGCAAGTGTACCATTGCATTGAAAGCATAGACTTTCTAATATATTTTAGCTCTGAGGTTGAAAGCTGAAGCTTTTTTTACAGAACTCATGTTTTCACTACTAAATATGCATATTTTTTCGTAAAATTTTAAAGCAGTTATATTTATAATCGATTGAAATGTCAGAGAGTTCGGAAGATGAGAACTATTTTTTTTATTGCTATGTTAAAGGAGCCGACGCGAAAACAAACAAGCAAACAAAAAAGCGAAAAAAAACATTTCGTTTACAACTAGATAACACTATTTTTTTACGAAATTTTTACACGGGCTGTAAAACAGTTTTATTTATCACCAATAAAGATTTCAAAGAGTTCGGACAAAAAGAACTTTTTATTTTAAAACTATGAAACGACTCTGGGTAAAAAAAACAAGAAAATGAGCGCTTTTATCAATAAATATCAATATTTTTCGCGAATTTTTCATTTAAAAATATAATTTCATACAAAATCGAGTTAAAGATATAAAATAATAAAAACTTGATGTTTTTTTGTTTTTGTTTGTTTATTATCACGGGCCCGGGCAACACCAGGCATGTGTCAGCTAGTTCTTTTTAAAGGTATCCCCTGGGTTGAAAACTTGATTTTGAACACAGTCATTTATTAGACAGACTTCCCGAAAACTTGGGTGATTATAGTGAAGAGCATGAGTGAATGGTTCCACCAATATATCAGAATAATGAAGCAAAGGTACAAAGAACGTTGGGATCGCCACATGATTGCTGACTACTGTTGGATCTTACAAAGAGATAGAGATTGTCCTGCAGAGAAACATCCTAGAAAATCATAGAAGAAATGGTTTTTTAGCAGTAATGTTAAATCTATATTCCTGTTTTGCAATACACATCTGATTCAAAATACAATCTTACAAAACATGTAAAATTAGAAAAAAAAAAAAAAAAAAAAAAAAAAAAAAAGTCTTTGCGTAATTAAAGTTGCTATTTTTTTGTACTTGTGTGCCATTATCGGATTGCTGGCTTTATTTAAAAAACGAGAGCCAATCCAGAAAATGTTGCTACTAATTTCGTATTCAGCAGACCAAAATTACTCAAAATCCGTTTTCAACCCCGTGTCACAAAATCACTATTCCCCGGTGTAATTATTATTATTATTATTAATGAACTGTTCATTTGTAGATAATCCTCGCACTAGCTTTTTTTTTAATGATCTGTTTATTTGTAGATAAGCCCGCAACTAGCTTTTTTTTTTTTTTTTTTTTTTTTTTTTTTTTTTTTTTTCCTTTTACATTTTAGTTTTAATTTTTAAAGATTTTAATGAAATTTCTTCTAAATGTTTGTCATCGCGGTACTAAAATTGTTGCAGAGAAAAGAGAAACTTAATTCGGAGTTATTTATTCATTATATTTTTATTATTGCCATTTTCTCATATTGTGTTTAAGACCATCAAAAGAGGCTAAGAGCCCTCAAAGCTTGTTTGTTTGTTTGTTTATTGAGAACATACATCTGACTTGTGTGCTTGACATCAAGTGCCCGCTTATAAGTCATCGTCAATATACAGGGACGAGATAGCCACAAGGAAATTTAAAACACCAGAGAGTTACATCCCGGAGCTCCACAAAGTGTGTGCAATGGAGCTGGCGGGAGTCGAACCCGCCGACCTGACTCCTACGCTCTCAAGCGATTAGCGGAAAGCCCTCAAAGTCAACTGACAACATTTTTAAAAGAAAACATCCATTTAACAACGTGAAACTGCAATATTTTTCTATAATTGCGTCATAATAGCATAATTTTCAGAGCTTGTTCATTCCACCAGCTCTGAAATTAGAAGTCAAATTTTCTAGAAGAAAACGCTTTGACGCATGAAAACGACGTCATTTTTAAAAGGCATAAAAACGTACATTTTCATTCAGTATAAACGCACGATTTTCTACAATTGTATGGACGTAATTCATATCGACTTTTCATTCCTCCTGTATATCGAGGTTAGGCCCATAGACTTCTCATATAGGGTCACTTTAGTATTTCTCCTCTAATAGTTAAGTCCAAAAGGCTTTTAAATGTCTTTCCCTCCCTTACACATGCACCATTTTCTTTCATAAAACTGTTTCATAAAACTGTTGGTGCAAAGCGGCGCGCCCCCCGTTTTGCATCAATCGCCGTATAAAAATTATCTACTCCATGTGACGTTTTAAACGTCATGCACCGGCCGTGTAAAACGTAGGTCGCGGTTTGAGGCCGTAGCTCCATAAACCTATACTGCCGAAATAAAAAGACATTAAAAAATTACGTCATTTTGATGCGATTATAGTCCTTTTTAACACTTTCCAACCTAGTTGAAAAGTGTTTATGACTTCGGTTTGTCTGGCCGTCCGGCCGTCTGCCGTCTGGCCGTCTGGCCGTCTGGCCGTCTGCCGTCTGCCGTCTGTCCGTGCTCTAACTCCCGTAAATATGCTCGGATTGCCCTGCAAATTTTATATGTTATAATCGTTATCTATAGCATGTTCCCTATTTCAACGGAAGTGTGTAGCACTTATAGTTTTTTTACAGGGACACTCAAAAGAATTCCGTTACATTGCGGTCTATGGGGAAAAATCATTTGCGGTTTATTTAAATAATGTTTCAATACTTTAAACGCATTGAAATTTATATATATCACTAAGGTGCATTAGAAGAAGCTTAATATGGAATAGGGTGTGCATAGCACTTATACTTACTTTACAGGGACAGTCAAAAGAATTCCGTTACATTACGTCTATGGAGAAAGATCGTCTGCGGTTTATTTAAATAATGTTTCACTATTTTAAACGCATTGAAATTTATATAAGGTTCATTACAAGAGACTTACTACAGAATATTGTGTGTATAGCAGTCATCGTTCATTTACAGGGACACACAAAAGAATTCTCTACTGTATGTTAACAATAATTCCTGGAAGTGCGTTTTAAGTTACTGAATGCGATTTTAATTTTAAATCGCTTTTTGTATATTACGTGGTGTGTATAAATTCTGTAGATCCTATACAGGGAAGTACAAAAGTTCGGGAACACATTTCCGTATTATTTAACTCCAGACGGAGAATTTTAAACTGTGCTACGTGTTTCCTAACTGAACTAAAATTTAGCATCCTATGTAGTATATATACAAATCTATAGATCCTATACAGGGCTGAATAAAGTATTCGGATTACTTAGATGTTATCTTTTAGCTTATAAAAGAGTATGATTCGTAAAATTATTTTGGAAGCGTTGGAAAGTGTTACATAATCTATGCTTGACGCATGATTTTTCGTTCTTGTTTCAGTTTTGTGAATGAAAAAGCATGTTTATGACGTCATTTTCAGTTGGTGAAAGCGTTTCGTCGTACTCTGTTAAAAGTCCTGGATTTCGAAAAGGCGCAAAACTTCAGTGTATGAATATGACATCATGTTTAACAAGTAGCGAGCATTTTCTTTGATAAAACTGAAATATTTTACGACTCTTTTAAATGACGTAAATTTTGGGCTTATTACTCTGCTGGTATTAAGATTATGGCATCAATGTCTTATGAAGTGCGAATTTCATCATTTCGTAAGCAAATATGACGTCAATTTTTGCTGGAAATTATATTCATTAATAAACTATTGCATGCTAAAATACACATGAAAAATACGTATACATAAAAAATACGTCAAAAATATGAAAAATACGTATGAAATACTTGGCCGATGAAAATGACGTTTTGTTAAGCTTGAAAGTATTTTTTTCATTGATAAAACTAAATAATAATAATAATAATAAATTAGTTAAGCTTTGTTTCTTTTTTAGTTTTTATATTTCAATTTGACGTACATAATTTAATCTTTTTTTGGCGCAGCATGTCCCTAGGGGGACTTTGTGCCATAAAACCCCAATCAACCAACCAACCAATAATAAATTAAAAGATTGTATCAAAATAACGTAATTTTGTGGATTTTTTATTGCATAACTAAAAATATCAGATTTTAGAACCTTAAATGATTGTTATTTTACATGTCGCGGATTACTTTATTTTGAAATAAGATTAAACGAATCACGTTTTATCTTTCAATAACGTGAAAAGTTTAAATTAGTAGAAATAATATATCATTATAGATATAGTTTAAAATAATAAAATGTTTTACGAGTTAGATTACCCAGTGTAATTCTGATTTTTTTTGTTAAAATTATTTTTGTAGGTTTTGTTATAAATTCATATCTAACAGTTCCATATTTTTTTTTTTTTGTTTATTCCGTCGAATTTTGACGGGTGTTATCTCGGACTTATTTAATTTACGGACAACTTTATAATTCTAACAAAGGTATTTTTTATCGTATAAGGTTATCACGGATTTTTTTTTTTTTTTTTTTTTTTTTTTTTTTTTAATAAATATATTTTTTGCACAAAATATTTATAAAACTTAACGAAATGTCACTGCTATAACAAAAGTATTTTTGAAATAACGGCATCCAAACAAAAAATAATCATTTTTCTCTGGAAATGTTCTTAATAAATACTAGCTTTTTAAAAAATAAAAATGATTTCAGAATTTTATATTAATTTTTTTAAAGCAATAGAGGTATTTTCACAGAGGGCGCCAAATAACAATCGTTTTAGGGGGGGGGGGACCAATATATATGTATGTACGTTTTCCATATACTTATTAAATTTAATTATAACTTTACCAAATTTGATTCAAGTTTATCACAGTAAAATCTGCAACCTGAAAAAGCAGAATCTGTCTGTGACGGAATCCTGCCTTAAACGAAAAAAAAAAAAAACTGAAGTCCGACAAAAAGAATACCACCTGCTTACCGGCTATGACGATAATCTGTCTAAAAGATAATTTTTTCCAGTTGCCTCGAGATTCTGTTTTGACATGGTTTACTATACTTGTAAATATATCAAAGTAATAGTTTTTTATATACGAAACTAATGAATCATTTATTACAATTTATTTATTAGAACTTAAAAGAAATTTCAGAAAAATTAAAGATAGAAGAATAAATGTAACAGAATCCTTTTTATAATAAGAACATTAAAACAAATAATAATCTGTTTTCTGAGAAATTTTTTTTTTGTAATAAATGTTTTTTGTTTTTGTTATAAAAAATATTTATGGAATTTAAAGCATTTTTTGTAAAAGCAAGCGGTATTTCCACAATATATTTACTATATATAGGTAACAATCCTTTTTCTGAGAAATTTTCTGATAAATATATTTTCTACAAAATATTAATTTAAATTTAATGACAGCTGTAATAAAAATATATTCTCTGTAAGTGTATACAGAAAACCATTTTTCTAGGAAACATTTTTAATAAATAGTTTTCTACAAAATATGTTATAATATTTTACTGCAAGTGCTCTAAGTGTAACAAAA
This sequence comes from Maratus michaelseni, assembly GCA_963931845.1. Taxonomy (NCBI): domain Eukaryota; kingdom Metazoa; phylum Arthropoda; class Arachnida; order Araneae; family Salticidae; genus Maratus; species Maratus michaelseni. Next base: position 99,081,327 of record OZ007597.1, on the reverse strand, counting down.
GTATTTTTTAATAAGGGTTTCAAGGAAAATAATAATAATTTTTTTTTTTTTTTTTTTTTTTTTTTTTAAGTAAATAATTTTTCTGACACAAACTTGTAGGATTTGACAGTAATTTTACTAAAAGCAAGAGATGTGTTTTTATTAGTAAAGGTACCAAATAAGAATAGTTTTCTGATTTTTTTTCTAATATATTCTTTTTTTTTTTTTTTTTTTTTTTTAATATGCATTAAATGTAATGATAAACCTTACGAAACGTAACGAAGACCCATTCTGTATAAGGCTATACGAAATTTTGTTTCTACGTATTTTATAACAAATAATTTTCTACTAAGCATTTATTGAATTTAGTATGGTGATTTCAAAAATATTTAAACTGTCTAAAACATGCAAATACTATAAAATAACTTAAATGTGTTATAAAAAATAGATAAGCAATAAACTTGTTTTATAGAGGCTTTAATTCTATTTTTGTTGTGCAGGCATATTTCATTTTACTAGACATATATGCAATTTCCATTCATTGAACAAATTGAATAAGGTAAGTAAAACTTTTCATTCACCTTTTATTAAGGTATCTATATTCCTGCTAGTACTTTATTAGCACTGCCTCTATAATCTAATCTGGTAACTGTTTTTCAGAGTTTCCTATGTACTGTACATCATGATGTGTATCCGTTAGCTGAAGTATCGATTATCTGAAATCACTTGTCGATTGTGTTATTATTTGTATTGAATTAAGTCACGCCACCTCTTAGACTTTAAAGAAAATATATATTAACATTAAGCTTACAGTTAGTTACGAAAGCATTATTAGTTTAGCACATTTATTGGAGGATTAACACATAGCTCCTCTTAGCATGAGTTAAATTTTTATTCTAAATAATATGTTTAAAGTTCCTAATAAGAAAGAAAGGCATTAGTCCAAAAAAAAAAAAAAAAAAAAAAGTGAGATCAGAGTGTATGACGTGATTATTGCGCTGAGCGAGGAAATCATATTTCCCAGATGAAGTAGGTAATTACTGCCGGATTGCCGCACATTCCCGTAATGATTGATATCTTAAGTTCTTTTTTAATACTTTTATTAGGTTAGGTAATATTGTGAGTTCAATCCCGATTAATGAGATTACTTGATGATGGGTATTTTCAATAAATTTTACTTTCATAATTTTCACTCGAAATTCTACGGAGTCATACAAAATTTTTCTAAAATAAAATAAAATTATAAATAAAAATATAAACTGATTGTATCATGGAACTAAAACAAGTCTTATGAACTCTTGTCCTACATTTTCCAACAAAAAATAAATAACTTTTTGATTACAATAATGTATATTTATTTTTCTACCACCAGACTGCGAAAGGATAAATTAATATTTTCACAATTTCAAATGAAAAGCAAAATATGAACAAATATTGTTTTTTAATAAACTTTTTGTTTAAATGTGTTAACCTATTTTTTTAACCTTTTGAAATATAGAACTTATATTTAAAAAATGGTAATTGTAAACCTGGCTTTTCATCTTTTTTTTTTTCTTTTTACAAAGTTTCATTTATCCTTCTATCAATCAAAGTTCATTCACCAAAGTTTCATTATCCTTTTACATATCATTTCCTGTTTGGTACAAAATTGTACTGTTGCGTTAATAAATAAAATGTAAGCTGCCATGAAAAACTAGTTGTACTAAACTGACCCCACTTAAAGTCATAGTGGTATAAGTCATTAATTTTGAAAATTATTGTCTGGTGCTTGAAGGCTTTTCGAAGGCTTTTCGATCATGGCTTTTCGACCGGACTGCTGTGAAAGGATGTCAGATGTGTCAGGAAAGTATTCAGCCACGTTCTATCAAGATTTTACTGAAGTAATATGCATATTATTATTATTATTATTATTATTATTATTATTATTATTATTATTATTATTATTATTATTATTATTATTATTTAACATTGGAAATTATCTACTAGATTTTCTTTGGCGATGTAATTCAAAGTAACGAAGTAGAATTTTATGCAGTTTTTTTTATGTGTTCCAATACTTTTAAGAGTATAGCTTAATAACGCGAGTATACTGCTAAGCTAATGTTAAACCAATGACAGCGTTCTTTTCGAATTTCTCTCTAGCATTGCATTTCAGTATTTTTGAATGTTTTTTATTTATTTATTTATTCATTCATTGTTGCATATTATATCTGAAATCGATGTCTGACGTCATACATTTGCACTTTTCCAATTTTGGCTGTATTTTTTTTTTCTTTTCTTTTTTAACACTTTCCAACATAGTTGAAAAGTATTTATGAATTCGGTTTGTCTGTCTGTCTGTCTGTCCATGCTCTAACTCGCGTAAATATATTTGGATTGATATGCCATTAATATATGTTACTGAGGTTTACCATGACATGTTTGGTATTGAAAATGAAATGTTAGCACATAGTTTTTTTTACAGAGACACTCAAAAGGATTCCGTTACATTACGGTCTATGGGGGGGGGGGGGATCATTTGCGGTTTATTTTAATGATGCTACACAATTTCAAACATATATTAAAATTGATATATATCACTGAGGTGGCATCACAAAAGGCTTACTATTAAATATTGTGTATATAGCATTCATCGTTCATTTACAGGGACCCATAAAAGAACTGCCTGTTAACAATAATTGCTGGAAGTGCGTTTTCCGTTTCTGAACGCGTTTTCAAATGTAACTCAGTTTTTGTCTATTATTTGATGTGTATAAATTCTATGGATCATATTACAGAGCAGCACAAAAGTTCTCGAGTACACTTCCTTTTATTAACGGAAATTCCAGAAGGGGAATTTTAAACTGTGCCACGCATTTCCTAACTGAACTAAAAATGAGCATTGTATGTAGTTATATATACAAATCTATAGATCATATACAGGGCAGCACAAAAGTTCTCGAGTACATTTCCGTTTACTGACGGAAATTCCGGAAGGGGAATTTTAAACTGTGCTGCGCATTTCCTAACCGAACTAAAACTTAGCATTATGTAGTATATAATACAAATCTATAGATAGTATACAGGGCTGCACAAAAGGATATTTTTCCGAATGTTGGCAATTCCTGAAATTGGGTTTTTAAATATGTTATGCGTTTTTTAAATTGTTTAGTTAGATATCATATTTCATCTTATTAAACGGTGAAGATTTGTATAAATATTTTTTTAGTGTTGGAAAGTGTTGCATAATCAATGCTTGACGCAAAAATAACATATCGTTTAAAAATATTGAAATGCAAGCGAGAAATTTAAAGGGAACGCAGCCATTGATGTAACATTAACTTGCGAATTTCTTCGTGGGACTATTTCTAAGGCTCTTAATAACAGTATATGTGCGGAACAGTCATCTTCAGATAAAGTTAATTATTTCTCAGAAAAGATTCCTTTTCCTCTGGAAAGAATTAGAATTACAAATATAGTACAGATATTTGAACAAAAGGTTTTTATCCATAGGTTTAAATTGAATAAAATCTATTTGAAAAAATTTTAAAAACTTTATATAGAAGAAATTTGACCCCAGTGCACTTCTTAATGTAAAATTTCCGAGTCTGAATGATATGAAATTTATGAGTCTTACGATATGAAATTTATGGAGTCTTATTACGATGTAAAATTTATGCGTCTTACAAAGCAGCAGATATTTCAAAAAATATGATTATCAGATTCTACAATTTTTTTTTTAATGCAATTTATAATAAATTTAGTTTTTATTGGCAGTGATGGTGTATTTTGTTTATCTCTCTACATTAAAAAAAAGTAACCACCGCCGCGGCCGCCGCTGTCAATTAAGAATTTGTGCCTTGAAGTCTTTCTGGACTAATATCCAGAAAACTATTGCAAATAAAAATTTAAAAATTGGTGGTTTTATAAAGAAATGTTCGATAAACACGCTGAAGTAGACAGTTTTTAAATCGAAGAATTATTTTAAGAGATATTTAATATTAAAGTTGGTCAAAATAAATTTTCTTATAAAAGTTTTATAGAAACAAAAACTATGCACAGGAATTTAACCATAATTTGTAAGGATATAGGTGACAAGGTTGGGGTGTGCAGACTGCAATTATTTTTTCAATTTGACTCATTTTTTGAGGTTATATTTCAATTTTTTATTCAAAATTTTCATTATTTTGACGAAGATTTATTTCATATTTCATAAATTCCATTATTTGAATCGTTGCCAATTTGTAAAATAGCGCACGCAATAATATTCCCTTTCAATTAAGAAATGTATTTACACGAGACTATTAAAAACAGAAATAAAACTTTAAAATAATAATTAAATGATCACGTGTTAAAAGCAGTAAATGTAGAAAATGACGGAATAAAAAATATACTTGCGCGTGAATATTAAAAAGATAAACAATTAAATTATTCCGCGTTTTCAAAGCATTAAGTAGAGTATAAGATTGATTTATTTCGACAAAATATTTTATCTATTATTGCAAATTTTAAAACAGCGTAATTAATAATATTTCCCTTCAATTAAAAGCTATATTTTTACGTTTAATAATTACGTTTAAATCAACGAAATAACTAATAAATTGGTAAAATATAATTAAAAATACAGATAAACGTTGAATTAAAGATCACTCGATGACATAACTACCACGCCTAACGCATCTGGTATCAATTGAATGCGACGCCACAGATATGCACTTTTGGCTTTAAATCATATATTTTGGCGACAGTTCTTTTCTTTTATAGAAAGTAGGAGTCGGGATAATGGAGTAATACCCAATTTTCTATTAGCATCGTTATAAAATTTCCCGATGCAATGACATTGCTTTACTTAACCTTGCACAAGTTGATTTTCAAATGTTTAATTAACCTTATTTTATCAACAGTTGTTAGCTGCCTCGACAGCAGTTGATTCGGCTTTAAAATCCCTTGGTCAAAGGAAAATGAATGGAAACCCGAAAACAGCGAGCAGCTGATTATAGCAGCCGATTACAGCAGGTCGTTTAATTATAATTAAATCTTCCGCAATCGTTTTAAGGTTGACCAAATCAGAGTGTTTTTTACAGTTTGTGGTGTCAGAACGGGGGTTGGCGAGCGTAGCTCGTAGGGGGAAGAGCCCCCTAGTATTTATAAATAAATAAGCAACTAATTGAGAAAGTATCCATTTTAAAAATATTTAAAAAAGCGTATTACCTCTCATACCTTGAGTAACAAAAAAAAAAAGTAGGAAAAACTGTGATCTAGACATATTGAACTATTACTAGGAAGAACAGTATATAAGTCATATTACGCTGTAAACAAGAACGAAAAATCATGTGTCAAGCATAGATTATATGTAACACTTTCCAACGCTTCCAAAATAATTTTACAAATCTTTACCGTTTAATAAGCTGAAAGATAACATCTAAGTAAACAATTTGGAAAACGCATAACATATTTAAAAACGTAATTTCAGCAATTTTCAACATATATTTACAACATTCGGAAAATTATCCGAATACTTTTATTCAGCCCTGTATAGGATCTATAAATTTGTATATATACTACATAGGATGCTAAATTTTAGTTTAGTTAGGAAACGCGTAAGCACAGTTTAAAATTCTCCTTCTGGAGTTTCTTTCAATAAACGGAAATGTGTTCTCGAACTTTTATGCTGCCCTGTATAGGATCTACAGAATTTATACACACCAAGTAATAGACAAAAAGAGAGTTAAATTTAAAATCGCGACCAGCAACTTAAAACGAACTTCCAGGAATTATTGTCAACAGACAGTAGAGAATTATTTTGTGTGTCCCTGTAAATGAACGATGACTGCTCTACACAGAATATTCTGTAGTAAGCCTCTTGTAATGCACCTTAGTGATATATATAAATTTCAATGCGTTTAAAACAGGGTTGGGTTTTTGACGTCAAAAACTGGTTTTTGACATGACAGTGGTAAAAACCGTGTTTTTACCGGTTTATTCCGTCAAAAACCTATCATTTTCGATTGTCCTCCAATTTATGGTGTAAGGTAGCATACAATACATTTCTAGATTGATTTTACCTTGTTGTTCTTGTTATTATTATTATTTACAATTACATCTGTTAAATTTATTTAAAAGAAGATCATTTCCTAATATGGGAAAGATTTAAAAATACAAGATTAAAAGAAAAGAACAATATTTGTCATAATATTCACTAATATAGATTCTACTAACTGCAATTAACATTAATATTAAATAATAATAAAATGTTATTATAATTATTAAATAACATTCAATATACATTTTTAATAAAGTACATTAAAATTATTTTAGAGATGCAAAAATGCTGTTACATTGTATAACAATAGATGTTAGGCATAGACTGGCAGTGAATAAATTTGAATATTCTTCGATATAATATTTTAAAATGCATATCTTATGTATTCATAAATGCAATCGTGGTGATTTTCATTTGCACTTCAATAAGTAGAATCTTAAAATTTTGTTTTCAACAATGTAATAAATTGTACCGAAATTATACACATTGTTTAATCTAATACTTATAGGTTACAAGATTTCTTCTAAAAATCGAATTTTTTTTAGACTTTGCTAAACAGCTTAAGATATTGTACAGATCTTCTAACAGAGATGTACTGTACACGTATTATTCTAATGCAATTCTTTTTTGTTTTTCTTGTATGGATAAATATACTTTAGAGTCTTTTTGATACTGAATATTTCATGTAAAACAACTTAATATTAAAGATAGAATGAAAAAAAAATGTAAAAACAAACTACTAAAAATGGGTTTTTGACAGTTTTTGACATTTTTGACAAGGAGGTTTTTGACATGACGGTAAAAACCATGGTTAAAACCGGTAAAAACCGTCATGCGTCAAAAACTTGCCAACCCTGGTTTAAAATAGTGAAACATTATTTAATTAAACCGCAAACGATTTTTCTCCGTATTAGACGTAATGTATAACGGAATTCTTTTGACTGTCCCTGTAAAGTATATCTATAAGTGCTATGCACACCCTATTCCATATTAAGCTTCTTGTAATGCACCTTAGTGATATATATCAATTACAATGTGTTTGAAATTGTGTAACATCATTAAAATAAACCGCAAGTGGTTTTCCCCCATAGACCGTAATGTAACGGAACTCTTTTGAGTGTCCCTGTAACAAAACTATAAGTGCTACACACTTCAGTTGAAATAGGAAACATGCTATAGATAACGACAATAACATATAAAAACTAGTCGTTGGGGGCCACCGTAATACTTACCCATCATGGATATGCATAATGTAAAATATTAAAATAAAAATGTGTAAACTACTTATAAAATGCATTGCAATTCAAATAAAATCGTGGCTTGATGACGTCACAAACTTTAAAGGCTCGATTACTGAATTGCTTGAAAGAGGTTTTTCCTTATAACTCCAAAAATAATAATCCTATTAACTAGCGGTTTATTGCATCTGATTAAGCGTCAAATTTCCAATTAAAATATATCTTTGAAGTGAAATTTGGATGAAATACAGGGTCATGAAAAATCGAAGAGTGTGGAAAATAGGATTCCAAATATCTCGGCAACTAATTATCCGATCGACTTCATGCTTTATTCAAAATTTATGTTTTTTTATTGTCTTTTATATTCATTTCTTAAAATAAACAATTTCGAAAATTTTTATATACCTTTCATCAGAACGAATATTTCGAGAGTCCGAAAAAAATAGTTCCGGTTAATCGAGGTTATTGAAATGAAATAGGCTTCTTCCCATTATTACGTACTAAGTACATACCAAATTGCAAGTCTCTATCTCAATTTTTTCGGGAGATAGAGCGTTTACAGACACACAGACACACACACACACAGACACACAGACGGACGGCAAAATTTTTTTTCTAAAAATATGTTTTTCGGAATCTCCAGTGTCTGAAACGTGTAAATCCGTCAAAAAAAAATTTTCGATTTTCAAAACGATTACAAGACTTACCCTATACTACGTATGATGGGTAAGTAATTGCAGAGCAATCCGAGCATATTTACGGGAGTTAGAGCACGGCCAGGCGGCCAGACAAACCGAAGTCAAAAACACTTTTCAACTAGGTTAGAAAGTGTTAAAAAAGACAAATGTTTCTTAATCTACGAATATATAATATAACCACAAACGAAAATGCACAAGAATCTCTTCCGAGTAACCCGCAATTCCGAATAGCGTTATTTACCATTAGAAACCTTAGAAACCAAGTTAATTTCGAGATTTAAAGAATCCAGTTCCTTTGCTAATACCACTGTTTTTCGGAAACGTTTCCGAGTAGTTTTTATAGTGAATTAATCTGTTTTGTGAAACCGGAATATCAATTTTTATGATACTTTTTTTTTCTCAATTAAATAGTTTCAATCGAATTTAAACATACCAGAATACCAAAATAATATTCATTTTAACGTTAATGTTAATGCTATTAATTTATAGTGTTTGTCTGTAAAACATGATTGTTCAACATGAAAATGTTTACTTGAAAATTCATACACTGTAAAAAAAAAAAAAAAAAAAAAAAAAAAAAAAAATCTGTAATTTTGACAGAAAAATATTGTATTCTTTACAGAAAAAAACTGTTTTAAAGAAAAACAACTTTTTCCCTGTGAAAAAAAGTGGATTTTGGAATTTTTACAGGAAAAAAAATTGTTTTAATGAAAATATACAGATATTTTCTTTAAATTAAACAGTTTTTCACTGGCGCCAAAATTAATGGGTGTTTTTCTGTCAATTTGAGATATTTTTTTTTTTTTTTTGCAGTGTAGCATCCAAAAAGCTATATTCCGTGTTGAGAAAATCGATTTATACACTATAAAAACTGCTCGAAAACGTTTCCGAAAATCAGTGACAGCACCACAGACTTTGTATGTTTATAAATGCTTCTTTAAATATCGAAAATATATCGGTTTATGAGTTTCTAAAAATAAAGAAAACTTTTTGGAATCGTTAGTTAACTCGAAAGGGGTTATTCTTATATTTTCGTACACTGTTTTATTATATTTTCTTTAAAGAATTTAATTAGATTAAGAGTCATCTGTGTTTCACAAAACGGTCTGTGGGGGCCTGTACGGGCCGAAATTTCCTATTGGCCCAGCCCGACCCATATTAAAACATTTGTGCCCGGCGCACAGTTAAAAGTTCGGTCCGAGTCCACCTGGCCCGTAAAAATTTATTATTAGCCCGGCCCGGTAATAAAAGCAAAAAGTTAGGTCCGTGTCTGGCCCCATCTGTACAATTTGTTTTTGGCTCGGCCCTGTATAAAAGCTAAAATCTAGGCCCGATCCCTGCCCGGCCGGACCCGACTGAATTTTTACAAAACTATTTCTGAAGCAACATTATCTTACAATTAAAATTATTCAAAAAGCACACTTACTTATGCATAGAATTTATTTTCAGATTATGTTCGAAATGCATATGGAATGCAAAATATTAATACTACTAATGACCATTTAGACAATTACGTACTTAAACACTGATTAAAAAAATGTACTTAAACAATTACATTCAACTGAAGATTCAGTAACCGAAGAAAAATCCGTTTAGACCGGTTCCATTCTTAGCAGGTACATCGTCTGTTCTATATTCTTTTCGCAGAGATTATTACTATATTTATTTCGTATGCATCAAAACACTTTTAGGTAGCTTTCAATACAAAAAAGTCCTTCCGGCCTGCACCGGGTGGAAAAGGTAGCTTTCCTATATCTTCGTTTTAAAATTTTAGCTAATGTTACTCGAAACAGCAAGCTAAATGCAAAGAACCCAATTACAGAACATTCGTTAATACTGAATTTGAATAAGAAATTTGCCAAATTAGACAACTATAGCCAAGTTGGCTTCATTTATGAAGACTTATTTCGGTCGCCAAATTTGGCGATATTTCGCCAAATGTCGCCAAGTTTGGCGAGAATTTGGCGCTAACGGATATGAATATATATTTTTTATGCGTATGATTGGGAAAATGATTACAACAATGAAAGATGATAATTTGCGAGAAGTCGCGTTCACTAAAACTTGTAAATTAATCGTTGGATTTTCGTAATGTGCTATCTTGTTTTCAAAATGTCTGCCACCCTAGAATTTCAAACTGTTGTATCTCATATATCTGACCTATGTCATACGATAACGATCGTATTTATAAATCAATTTCGATGAAACTAATTGTGTGTATTAAGCTCACCAATGTCTTGACCGAGTTCGTTGACCAGCTTGGTCCGCCATTTTGTTTCAAGATGGCGGCCATTTAAAAATTTAAAACTAAAATAAATATACAGAAAAGTTAAAAATTCAAATTTATTTTTAATTAAGTGTTAGACCTTGGTACGAGGATTCCAGAGCATTTTTTGGTTTACCTCTATCTTAAACTAGTCATTGGGGGTCACCGTAATACTTACCCATCATGGATATGCATAATGTAAAATATTAAAACAAAAATGTGTAAACTACTTATAAAATGCATAGCAATTCAAATAAAATCGTGGCTTGATGACGTCATAACTTTATAGGCTCAATTACTGAATTGCTTGAAAGAGGTTTTTCCTTATAACTCCAAAAATAATAATCCTATTAAATAGCGGTTTATTGCATCTGATTAAGCGTCAAATTTCCAATTAAAATATATCTTTGAAGTGAAATTTGGATGAAATACAGGGTCATGAAAAATCGAAGAGTGTGGTAAATAGGATTACAAATATCTCATCAACTAATTATCCGATCGACTTCATGCTTTATGCAAAATTTATGTTTTTTTATTGTCTTTTATATTCATTTCTTAAAATAAACAATTTCGAAAATTTTTATATACCTTTTATCAGAACGAATATTTCGAGAGTCCGAAAAAAATAGTTCCGGTTAATCGAGGTTATTGAAATGAAATAGGCTTCTTCCCATTATTACATACTAAGTACATACTAAATTGCAAGTGTCTATCTCAATTTTTTCGGAAGATAGAGCGTTTACAGACACACACACACACACAGACGGACGGCAAAAATTTTTTTCTAAAAATATGTTTTTTGGAATCTCCAGTGTCTGAAACGTGTAAATCCGTCAAAAAATTTTTTTCGATTTTCAAAACGATTACAAGACTTACCCTATACTACGTATGATGGGTAAGTAAACTAGTCGTTGGGGGCCACCGTAATACTTACCCATCATGGATATGCATAATGTGAAATATTAAAATAAAAATGTGTAAACTACTTATAAAATGCATTGCAATTCAAATAAAATCGTGGCTTGATGACGTCATAAACTTTAAAGGCTCGATTACTGAATTGCTTGAAAGAGGTTTTTCCTTATAACTCCAATAATAATAATAATCCTATTAACTAGCGGTTTATTGCATCTGATTAAGCGTCAAATTTCAAATTAAAATATATCTTTAAAGTGAAATTTGGATAAAATACAGAGTCATGAAAAATCGAAGAGTGTGGAAAATATGATTCCAAATATCTCGGCAACTAATTATCCGATAGACTTCATGCTTTATGCAAAATTTATGTTTTTTTATTGTCTTTTATATTCATATCTTAAAATAACCAATTTCGAAAATTTTTATATACCTTTTATCAGAACGAATATTTCGAGAGTCCGAAAAAAATAGTTCCGGTTAATCGAGGTTATTCAAATGAAATAGGCTTCTTTCCATTATTACATACTAAGAACATACCAAATTGCAAGTCTCTATCTAAATTTTTTCGGGATATAGAGCGTTTACAGACACACAGACACACACACAGACACACAGACGGACGGCAAAATTTTTTTTCTAAAAATATGTTTTTCGGAATCTCCAGTGTCTGAAACGTGTAAAGCCATCAAAAAAAATTTTTTCGATTTTCAAAACGATTACAAGACTTACCCTATACTACGTATGATGGGTAAGTAAAATGGCTGAGATAGAGCAGTTTGAAATTCTAGGGTGGCTGACATTTTGAAACAAGACATTACAAAAAATTTCATTGTTGTAATAATTTTCCCAATCATACGCATAAAACTATATATTCATATCCGTTAGCGCCAAATTCTCGCCAAACTTGGAGACATTTGGCGAAATATCGCCAAATTTGGGGACCAAAACAACTCTTCATAAATGAAGCCAATTTGGCTATTGCTCAGTAATTTGGTGAATTGCTTATTCAAATTCAGTATTAACGAATCTTTTGTAAACATTTTCTTTGCATTTTAACTTGCTGTGTTCGTGTAACATTAGCTAAAATTTTAAAACGAAGATATAGGAAAGCTACCTTTTCCTCCCGGTACAGGCCGGAAGGACTTTTCCATTTAAGACAGGTTTTCGTCAGAGACAGGTTCTATTTCACAGGTTTTACTAAACTTTAATTTTTTTTGCCTGGAAATGTAATGTACTATTCTTTAAAAATAATTTTAATTGTAGAATAATGACCATTTAAAAAGATATGCATTTTTTGCTAAAATTGTTGTGCCGGTCATCATTTTACTAATTTTTGAAAGGATCACACCGGGCCAATCACTTTCATACGGGCTGGGTCGGTATCGGAGCTGAAAATTTCGGCCCGTGCAGTCCTCTAGGAAGAATGAAGCCCATGCCCGGCTTGGTCCGGAAAGAGTGAATATCAGGCCCGGTCCGAACCCGTGCTGACCGATACTGTAGATATCACCAGAATATTCTACCGGCATTGGAATACATTACAGTTTCTAGTAAATTCTTTGTTTTTGATCTTTTAAGGAAATATGATTTACACCCAGGGGCTCCATTTGGGGAGGCTAAAGGGGCAATTGCACCCCCCCTCCCCACCCCAAAAAAAGAAAAGGGAGTTTTATTTTTTAAAGCGTATCAGTTGTATAAGCCACAACAGGTCAGATTTTTTAGAAAATCTACAAAAAGTAAAATAACTCGTCAGATTTGATTAAAATAAAACATTAAGATTAAATAAACACTTAAACAATAAATTATTAATAATATTTTCTAAACCCTTGCTATTGAAACTTTCTCAAAGTGAGACACGTTTATCATTAATGAGTACTTCGACTCATTTTTAAAATATATATGAGAACAGAGCCCGATTAAGGTCGTCTGGGGCCAAGGCCCCAGGGGCGTAGCTTGCAATTTTTATTGGGGGGGGGGGGGAGGACCTGACTTCGGCGCCCTTTATATAATTTTCATTTTCCACTCTCCCCCCCACCCCTCACCCCCTCTCTCGCCACATTGTCATCAGCCGCGCTACACTCTAAAAAATAAATATGTAAATTTACACATAAAAACAGGTATATCGATGATACAAAAACGATTTGTCTATATGTGTAAAATGGTGTGTAAATTGCCAAAACACACGCCTTATGTGTAAATTTCTAAATACACATTTTAGTGTGTAATTTGATGATAACACTAAGTGTGTAAAAGTTATCTGATAACTCTTGAAATACACACTTTAATGTGTAAATTGCACAAGAATACACATATTTCTGTGTAATATTCTTACACACACATCTGTTTAATATTCTGTGATTACACATATTTTTGTGTATTATGCATAATACATATATTTTTGCGTAATTTGTAAAATACAGTTCCTTGCGTAATATGCAAAATACACGGATTTTTGTGTAATATTTTGTTTTTACACACACTTCTACGTAATATACAAAGTACAGATTTTTGTGTAATATACAAAATAGAGACAGATTTTTGTGTACATAGCTTTACTTTTATAGTTTGGTATAAATTGTCAACTAAATGTTTTTTTGATTGCAAAACAAAATTGCATGGAAAAAAAAAACTCATATGCTTGGTGTGTTTATTCTTTCGATCAGGTTTGTTTTAAAAACACAAAGCAGTGTACCTAGAATGTATTTTGGTATTTACACACGTCACTTTACACATTATGACAAATCGTTTTTGTATCATCGATGTACCTGTTTTTACGTAAAACATGATCATCTAAAATTGTAGTTACTGCATGCCATCTTTCTGTTAGAGTTGGTTTGGAGTCTTAAAATCGTAATAGTCACAGTTTATGCGCAGAACCTGTATAATCTGAATAAATATCCGCATACAGTGTGGAGACTATCTTCCAAATTATAGTTTAAAAAAAAAAATTCCCTCCATGCAGCCTTACAACTGCTCGTGTTGTTATTTTTAATATATTGAAGAATTTTTCTTTCAAAGATATTTATGCATTTTTCCTCCACATGCTGAAAATTGCATAGCTTTAACTGTATTTATAACTGCCACAAAATATTTTTTAGAAATAGAAATTTTTTAGAATCATTCAGAGTATTTCCTCTATTTTTAGTGTTTCGTTCATCTCACGAAACCCTATTACTCCCACTCCGTTGTCTGTCTGTCACAGAGCCATTCTCAAAAACTATGTAACTTACAGAGTTGAAAATTTGTGTACATACTTGAATACCATAGCTATGAAGAGCTTCTGAAATTCAGATTAACTGAAATTTCCTTTTGCTGTTTGATGCTGCAACATACGTCTCTTAATTTGAAATATTTCTAAAAATGTGATTCTAATAAAAACTGCAAATTAGTAATTTCATTAGTTAGTAACATTCAATAATGTTATGTGCATTAACACTTTGTAACTATAATAAATACTATTGATATTTATATTTATTACAATTATTAATAACTGCTTCAATATTAAATTGTTAACACTGCTTAAAATTAATAATTATTAAATAATTAACTCTCTTATTAGGAAAATAAAATACATTTTTATGCTTTAATTACTAAAATGATAATTGATAATTTAGTATTCAGTCTACAAAGAAATAGGGGCATGTTGCTAGTTTCCAAAAAGGGCATTATTTTACGAGGAAATATATTAGTAATTTGTATAGCAACAATATAAGGAAAATAAAGTATATAATTTTTTAATATGATAAATAAAGTGACATTAATTGTTAATTATTTTATGAATTACAAATTGAAAAATATAATTAAACGACAATTTTATATGATTTAATAAACACTTTTTTTTCTAAATAAATAAAGTTTAATTTTTTAGCAAGGTCTTGAACACACAGATTCAGAAATACTGTGGGTATGGGGAAGACGTTTATTACAAGAAATTTCCGGGTACAACTAAAGGTGAATTTAACTATTTTTTTAAAAAAGCAAAGTGTATTTTGCCAATTTAAAAAAGGACAGGGTGCTACGTCCTTTAAAAAAAATGGCTTAGAGAGAACAGTAAGTAATTACAGAATTAATAAAAACTGCAAGTAAGCAATTTTATTCGCACAAATAACAAAAGAAGTATTATTTGCAGCTTATTTTGCGTTTTTACTTAGAAATATTACTGTTAATCGCCTAAATCTAAACTTACACATATGTCTATGAAGAAATTGAGTTGCATCCATTCATACACACATACAGAGTAAATATAAGAATAGCCAGCTTTATCTTAAATTCTCAAAATATTAAATAGCAGCATTATTACCACTCAGTGGGGATTATTAACATTCGGTGCTTCAAATTAAAACAAGTGGGTAAGCGTGATCGATTATCGCTCAAAGGGTTTCGTTTAATATTCCTTTCAAAACACTTTATCGTTTCTTTAATAAATTCAAATAAATTTCATTCAGCAACCAAAAAAAAAAAAAAGTCATGTTTTTATAAAGTAAAAATTTACCGGTCTATTTTTTCGTTTTTTTTAATATCTAAATGCCCGCTGTAATATTCTGTCTTAATAATCTGTCATGCGGACTAAATGCGACATTTAAAAAATTAATTTCAAAATTAAACATGTTGTACACCTTCAAAATATTAAAATATGCGAATATTTCCATAATCGGATTTTTATCACGATTCAATATGTTTCTCAAACTCATATATTTACTATTCTTTATTACTCATATTCATACTCACATTGTATTATTCTCAAATATTTGAAAAATTCGTTAAACTTCCAATATGACGTCAGATTCTCTTTTTAATTCTCTATGACGTGATATCAACCTGCTTTGTGTACACAAACATACTCATACTCCTTGTATTATTGATAAATCTTAGAAATTTTCCGTTTTATTACTACTATTGACGTCAATCAATTTTATTTCATATTTATCTTTTTTTCAATTGGTGAAACTTTTTATTTCATTTTCACTTTTCACGTGAAAATCGTCTGATTGAAAATTAATTATTGTAAAAAGAATTTCATGTGGATTTTTAATTTTTGGCATCTGCTAATGAAAAATATTTAAATTTAAAAGGAAAAGGCTGTTAGAATTTTGGTTTTTTATGTCTATTTATTAAAATAATACGAATTTTTCAAATTTTAATATTTTCAGCTCTTCACAGCTGATATTCTGATTTATACACAAAGTTTCAACTCTGTAAGTTTTCTAGAATGGCTCTGTGACAGACAGACAACGGGAGCAATAGGGTTTCGTGAGATGAACGAAACCCTAAAAAGGAAAGTATTGCATCCTTTTCAATCCCTAACTAATTTTATTTTTAATTTGGTGGTTACATGAGTTTAAAAGTAAAAATAAAATAAAATTAAAAAATATTCAACCTCTACTGACGAAGCTCTTGCTGTGCTTAACACTTTTATACCAATTAGCTCTTATATACATTCTTTTACAATAGATGTTGAGCAGATGCCATTCTTTTATTCTTCTTTAGCTCCAGTTTGCTATATATTTATTATTGGTAAATCAGGTGCTGGATATGCATTGTTTTACTAGCAGAAATTTTCTATACTTGATATTCTTATTTTATATAAAAGAATGAATTAATTTGATTACTGGAAGGAAATTATGACATTGTAAATTATAGTAGATTTAACTATTATTTTTAAACTAGCCGCCACTGGCGACCAGTTTGGTCTCCCTTAAATGTATGTTAAGCATTGTAACACGTTACTTTTATTCATAATTTAATTTTTTTCCTTAATCCTACGCCAAACTGAAAGATTCTAATAGACAAATCAAGAACTTTTGCGATCATGGTAGCATTTTGCATATTTTTTGTGGTTATGTATTTCATCTTCCATGATAAAAACCGCTTAACCCACTTAAGCATTTGTCCTTCATGTCCGTTTGCTTATCAGTTGCAATATGTTCGCTAAGGCGGAGATTCTTAAACATATTAAGTAATTTTTCGTAATTGGGTCCATTGCCAATTGGCGTATTTTAGTTAATACGATTTGATGCAATGAAGTCTATTTTGTGAAAGTCTTTAATGCTATCCACATTTACACTGAACCATATTGTTGCTAATATTTGTTTTTGTTTTTCGTTAACTTTGGCTGTAGACTCGATTGCGAAAGATTATAAAATATATCATTATTCTCATCTAAAACGTCTTGAGTAATGTGCCATAATCGGGCTACATATTATTACACGTAATTTTCGAGTATAGTTTGGTGGAAAATTGAACTTTTGAAGGCCAGTTTTGATAATCGCATTCCCTTTAAACCATATTTTCTGTCAGGACTTTTGGCCCATGACGTACAATCTGATTAAAATTCACGAACTTCCTTTTAGATGCCTTGTACGACTTTGTTTTTCTCTGCTTCCCTTTCTTGATATAGTTCAGGAGTTTTTATAATAGCGCAATTCTCTTATTTCGGCATGTCTGCTTAATGTCTACTGACTATTAAGATTCGTAACAGGTAAAATACGCCGCGCCAACATTGGCACCTATAATTCTAATTACAGCAACCCGTTTTTTCTCTCTATATTGTATAACTCTATAGTTAATATTACGTAGTAGAAATATAAAAGACTATTGAAGACGGTTCTATTGATATAGTAGATATAGATATGTATAGTATATTCATGGGTATATAATATGTGATTAGAATATATATATCTCATATTCATTCCGGTGGATATAACATACCCCAAATAAAACTTCCATCGTAAATGTCTAATCTAAAAACCATCAATATGATTTTATGTGTATTTTTGTATGTATTAAATGTATGTAAATGTATGCTTGGCGACAATGGTGTCCGTATAACGGAAAATTACCAAAAAATAATATCATAAATCAAAACATTTGATTTCAGAATCAAAGTATCGTTTCTAATTTGAACACGTGAAGAATAAAAGCTGGTATTGGCGATTTTAAAAATGATATTGGCGAGATTTGCACCCAAATAACATAAAAGTACTTAATGATGTTATGTATTTTATAAATGTATATTAAATTACTATTTGGAACGCGATTGGTCATTAACAATGGTAAATATGATTGACAATTAACAATCATTTTAGGTGATCTCTCTTCCTGCCACGTATAATACATAAATATCAAATTAACTGACAATTCGTTTCGAAATTTGATTCATTAAATATTATTACATGACTTGTATTTGTTTACATTCAACTTTGTCAAGAAAAGATTCCGAAGGAAGTTGAGTTGTAAAGCACTTCATCAAGCAGAATTATGGTAAACTTTGATGGTCTTACAGGTCCTGGTGCAAATTACTTTTTTGACACCAGGCAGCGCTCCAAAAAATCATTCATGGAAAACTTATTTTACGAACGATTATCTCCATGGTTTAATGGTTTAATATTTTAAAACTTCACGACGAATGAATCTTTTTTTTTTTTTTTTTTTTTTTTTTTTTGTTTACTTTCATGGATAGAGAATTTGAACTGCGAAGCTAATTTCAACTGAAGTTATTGCAGAATATATACCTAATTGAACGTAAGTCATCTCTCAAATATTAATTTATTTTGAACGATCTTTCTAAAAATATAACTTTTATGCAGTTTCATTCGAAAAATAATTTTGAATAAAAATGGCCGCCTGGCATATGAAAAAGCGATACGGGCATCCCGGAACTGTTGATGACAGTCACATGACTTACGGTTTTATTATAGAGATGAAATGCTTTTAATGTCTGTTAAAAACTTGCTTTTTACAAACTTACTATATTTAATTTTTTACAAGCCTAAGGAATTAAGCTTAGAGATAATTATTTAAATCCTTTTTTCTGTTTATTCATAAGGTAAAATATCCATAGAAACTTTCCAAATTATGTTCATCTTAGATTTTATTACTTTTTATGTCATTTTAAACATTTAAAAAAATTATCAGTTTAATCAATGATTTTTTTAAATCAATTGATTTAAATCATGTGATTAAAATCGTTGACACCCTACTCGCTACACTACATTTTTTCAAAAAATAGCAACTATTTAGTTTTGGCATTTGTACCACACTACTTTTGACCATTGGACATGACATATCATTTAAAAATAACACAAAATCAAACGTAATGCAGAATTGCTTACAAAAAATGCAGAAAGCAAAACAAGGATACTTCTTTGTTATAGCGGTCCTCACAATTACGATTTTGGTGCACCATATATATAAGCCAAACCAATTATATGTAATATTTAGTTCATATTTCATATAATGTATCATACATATGGGATATTTACATCTTGTATGTGATATATATGTCATATACCTCTTGTGGTTACAACTTGGTCATACGCATCATAAAAAGTCTTACACATTTCCAAAATTCATAAAATCATTTATGTCTATAACGTGTCAATTATTTATTTATTTATTTATTTATCTTTCTATATATAAGAATAAATTGCTTATTTAAAAAAATAATAATATTAATACCTTTAAATGACATCTAACTTCCCTAATTTAATACCTTAGATGTTAAAAACTTATGTCTCAAAGAAGAAAATATTGAATTGGGAAAAATTTACACCACTTTTATTATAAGTGTAATAAGTGTAATTATAATTATTGATTTATAAGAGGCTACTTCACTCACGCGAAAACTCACCTTCACTAAAATGTTAATCCAATGGGAGGAATTTTTTTTAAATATCTCGTTTGTATTGATGTCGATCTCTAAACAGGCCGTCTTTTACTTTTTCGATTTTGTTTAAAGGTTTTTTTTTTATGTGGATACTCTTTCACTTTCGGAACCGGTTTCGAAATTGAAAGCATCCTCATAAAGAAAAAAAAACCCTGCAACCAAAGTAATTTAAAAGTGTTGAAATACAAACGAGATATTTTTAAAAAATTCTCTCGTAGGAGTAACATTAGCGAGTGGGTGTTTTCCAGTGAGTGAAGCCTCTAAAACCTATGGCGAATGTTAAGTCTATCTCTCTGCGCTTAAAAAGGAGTTAAAATAGAGTGGTAACAGCATTTCAAAGAACAAAAGTATATATGTATTAACAATCTGTTATGCATAACATATAGGTATTAGAAGGTGAATGTACACACATATTCAGAAATATGAAATTTATTTATTGAAGCTAATTCAATTTAACTGACTGGAGGAATAATTACAGCTATAAAAGCATATGTTTTTGGTATAAAATAATTTCGACTCTCTCTATTCGGCAAAAAGATGATAATGTACTATTAGTGGGTCAGTACGCGACACAATATTAAAATACGATATTTAAATACAGCTAAACGCTTCAGAAATGCGTTTATTTTCTAAGTGCAGCTTCAGCTTCAGCTCTACGAAAACAAGAACATGTTCAGTCAACATTTTGAAAATGCTGTTACCTTACACTGTAAAAAAAATTTCCTGAAAATAACAGAAGTTGTACTGGCAATCGAGACGCAAGTACTATTTCCGTATTTTAACGGGAAAAAAATTCCGTAAATTCCAGGAAATTTTCCGTGAATTCTGAAATATCCGTTTTTAATTTTCCGTTTTATAACAGATAGCTTCCGTATTTTTTAGAAATTTTTATGTCGTTAAAATAAAATTTATAGGACCAAAAAAGATACTTCCGAGGACAACCTTATAAGGGACTCATTTCGGCATCATATTTTCATTTCTGAGTGAGTTTATAGAATTTATCCAACTCTTGCGGGGAGCGGATTCGAACCCATAATGTCCCGTGTACTAACCCGATGACCTAGACCACAGCGCTATGACCGGTCGGGGTTTTCGCTCAAATGCTGTAACTTATTTGAATCGCTTTTTATGATGCAAAGACTTGGTTTTATCTGTAGGTGGATTTTTCCAATGTTTTTAATATTTTCTTTTCATAATTTTCAATAATTTTCTGTATTATTTGGTGCCTTATAATAGATAAATTTTAATTTATTATGTATTATATGCATAAAAAAATTGTTTTAAGTAATAATTGCTTCTTTTTGCAACAGTACTAACCAGTGTTGAATGCAGACATTTTTCTCCGGGAGGGATTTCTGTGGCTCCGGGGAGAGGGGGGATAGCACTTTTTGTTCATTAAAAGTATACAATCTCAAGTCTTCCGGGGCGGGGACATTTCAATTTTCCGGGGGATAATGTCCCCTCCGGTCCACCCCCTGAATTCAACAACATTTTCTTTTTTGGAACATATACTTTTTTTAAATTATTTGCCTGATTATCTATTTATCAATTCCAATAAAAAACAACAATTATCGTAAACAGACTTGTTTATTACATGCTATTAAAATAATGTTTTTTAATATCTTATTTAAAAAAACTTACGCAAATAAACAATTTCATAATAAATTAAATTTTTATATTTCAGCTATGCTGAGAGCTTCTGGGTACGGTTCTGTTAAACATTATATTTTTAACATTACATTTTTAAAATATTAGAAAAAGAGAGAGAGAGAGAGAGAGAGAGAGAGAAATTTTAAATTAATGACTTTGGGATAGGTAGGTTTAAATATGGACTAACTGATTTAATTTAAATTAAGTTAGTTTAATTTATAAAAATATGAACTAACGAAATAAATTAAAAACGTTATAAAATTAAAAACTTGATTTTTATAAAAGAAAAAACATTAACTAATTTTATAAATTTAAGGAAAAATTGTAAACTTTGTAAAATTATAATTTATAAAATAATAAATTTTAGTGTAATTCATAAATTTGTAAGCCAAAACAGTTTAGTTTAATACCAATTTGAATAGCTATAATTTGCAGAGATATTATGTTATGAAACCTTTAAATAACACAATATTGCCTCACATTAAAAAAGATAAATTAAAAAAAAAATAGTGAAAAAAAAAATCATAAATTTGAAGTACTATCAAGAAAAAAATAAGTAGATTTAAAAAAAAAATATTTTTTTTTTTTGTAATTTATAAAAATAAAATAAATTTCTAAATATTTCATTAAAAAATATAAATATTACTATTCTTTTCACAATAAATTGACATGGCCTCGGTTAGAACGGGCCAGCGGGTCGAGCCGGGCCAGGCCTGTATCCTAGAAGAACTCTAGTAAATACAACAATCTTAATTCGCATTTAAAAAAAGGCGATTTCTGTACTCAACCTTTAAACGGCATTTACGGAAATTGCACTGTTTTGCAAGGAATACGGACATTGTACTGTTTTGAAAGAAATACGGAACAAATCCATCAAATTTACGGAAAACTTTCTGCATATTTACGGATGTGAAGTCTCTTTAACGGAACTAATGTCATTTACGGAAATTGTACTGAAATTTTGGAAAAATGAAACTTCTCCGTAAAATTTTACGGAATATCTCTTGTATTTTCACGGATTTTTTTTAGAGTGCACCACTTCTAATATCTTCATTACAATGAGTATTCTGTTTTAATTATTTTGCTTTCCTACAAACACTCGCTCCTTTTTCAGTTGACAGCTGAAAATTGATTTGTAAATACATGCTGAGGGAAACACAAGGGAAATAATTTTTAACCACTTATAAATTCGGAAAAAGAAAGAAATAATAGTAATAGCAAAAAATCGCGAAGATTCAAGTCAGATTCTCGCAAATGTTAAGTTTTTCCGCATTTTCATATACGCGAATAATTAATCAAAACTCGCGAATGTTGAGGGATTACTGTATAAAATATTTACATACCTTGCTATGTAATATCCATTTTTTTTTCTGCTGAGAAACGTTTTACAGTAGAATTTAATTTCACTTGTGTATATCTCATAACAAATGACAACGTTTAAAGCAAACACCTCGCCACCCATCGCCGCCTCTCGCTTTATCCATCTACTATTTACATTAAATCTACCCTATATATATAAAATCCTAATGAAACAAATTTGTGAAACGATTTTATGAAACGAATTTATGAAACGATTTTATGAAACGACTGATTAAACGACTGATTATGTTTCAGGGATATTTTTAATAAAATATTAAACGCTTGATGGTGAAATTAATACCAATTGTCCATAAAAATCCGCGGATGTCAAAACTGGTAATAGAATTTTGAAATTGGAATTAGTTTTCGAGATATTAATTTTTTTCTAATTTTAATGACATTTCTGTAATGATGGCAACTAATTACTCAGTTTTTTGTGACAAAAAAGGGAAAAAAAATTGAAAAGGATCCCGGTAGGGATTATTGATTTCTTTTTATTCGTCATTTTCAAATTGAAATTGAATTTATCTTTTATTTCAATCGATAACGAAGACAAGATTGTGATTAAATTATGTTTTTCAGGAAAATTTGAAAAAAAAAAAAATCACATTTCTATCGTCAGGATTCAATCGTATGTCAGCATTTAATTTAATTTATAAACTGAAAATATTTTGAATAAATTTGTCCAAATGACGTCATTTATGTAAACGCAAAAGAAAGGAGCAAAAAAATATTTATACAATTTGTTTAGCGTAAAATGTCATTTATCCTATTTTATATATAATCAGAAGAAACAATAATAATATACGTATAATTAAAATACGCATATAAACAAAAAAATCGTCGAATTTGTTTCCATGGCTGTTTATGTCTTTTGGCACCAAATCTCACTTTCTGATGCCCGAATTGCGCCAAGCTTTTTAAAAAAGCGTCAAGACCCCTATAATAGAAAAGCACCAAAAGCTCATTGGGTTTAACAATATAATAAAATATAACACCTTGTAATAGTATATTACTTTTAAATGCTAAAGGTGTAAAATTAACAACTATAATATAAATTAAAATAATTTTTATTAGTTGTTTTACATGTTTCAACTCTTTCCGAGTCATTTTCAAAAACAAAATGAGAATATTCTAAAGATTTAGAATATTCTCATTTTGTTTTTGAAAATGACTCGGAAAGAGTTGAAACATGTAAAACAACTAATAAAAATTATTTTAATTTATATTATAGTTGTTAATTTTACACCTTTAGCATTTAAAAGTAATATGCTCATTGGGTTTGTTTTCATAACTTTTGGCAACAAATCTATGTATATTAACGAATCTATCCCTTTTCGAAGCTCGAATTACGCCAAACCTAAAAGCAAAGGATCCTATACTGGAAAAGTACCCGATTTTCTTATGGACAATATTCAAGTGACATAACAAGGTGTAAAATTATCGCGGATTGCAAATTTGTTTAAATATCTCATCAATTGATGCCGAATAAATGCAGGCATGCATGCACAAAATATTTAATTAATTTTGTATGATAAATAATTATTAGAAAATTCGTATATACATATTCATTAAAATAAATAATTTACATATTTAAAATAACATGAAAATATGCATGTTGGTGCACTAAAGTAGAGAGAAAATTAAAACCTGTTACTGAAAATGTCTATAACAGTACTTTTCAATACCGTGGTTCTTAATGTTATTCACAAGCAGATGGAATTTTTCTCATCCTTAAACGCAAAGGAAGAATAGAATACAGATCGTTGTTATAAAAGTCCGAGAGGTAGCCACAATTTAAACCTAACCATTTTATACAAGCTGGTTTTCAAGTTGTAATTGATTTTACTTATCAATCCCGAAAACAGTCGTCAGTTGTCGCAATAGCTGTGTATGAGGCCATGGTAATCAAAAAATGCCCCATTAAAACGTTAAAAGCATGGCAACTTAATTACAGATTTACCAATATTTTTAAAACAAAGCACGCTGTCATGTTTTTAGAGGCTTCGAAATCTGAGGGGGGGGGGGGGGGTTGGTGAGCGTAGCTCGCAGGGGGTAGGCCCACTAGTTAGAGTATAATAAAAAATTAACTAGTCGGATGTGTCAATCCCAAAATTTTCTTCTATCTCACACAGGTTTCACATACACTAAAAAAGAATCAGCACCAATTTATATCAAGGTCTAACTGAAACTCAAGTTTTATTAAATTCCGTGCAATATATCTTGAGATATGACTATCGCTAAAATCGTGTAAATCCTGAAAAATGCTGCATAGCAGCGGCACCTGCTGGGCGATTTTTACCAAAAACTAATCAGCACCAATTTATATCAGAGACTAACTGAATATAAAGTTTTATTAAATTCCGAGCATTAGTTCTTGACATAGAGCTATTGTGGAAAATCGCGAAAAATGCTGCATAGCAGCGCCACCTGCCGGGCGATATTTACCAAAAACTAATCAGCACCAATTTATATCAGGGACTAACTGAATCTAAAGTTTTATTAAATTCTGAGCATTAGTTCTTGAGATAGAGCGCCCACAAAATTTGTGTCACATACAGACAGACAGATAGACAGATAGACTCACAGACAGACATTTTCTAAAAACAGTCAAATCGTGTTCAGGACCTTCTAAAACGTATAAATCCGTCGAAAACCGGAAGTCGAAAATTTTCATGAATCCAATACTTTCTTCTTGTAAAGATAGAGGAAAGTAATAATATTTTGGCTAGCAAAGGAGTTTGGCTAGCCAACGTTTACCGTGTCTTCTGGACATCTGCTGGTAAAAATGGCGGTTTTTGAATGTAAGCAGATGTTCTTACGTTTATTTAAAGAACGCAGACGATTAGACATTCTAATTTACATTACTGTCTTTTAACATTTACACACTTATCTGTGCACTTATAATTATGTGTAAATTACTAAAACACACCAATTCGTGTAAATCCAGGTATTTTTATACATTTACACACTTGTCTGAGTTTGTCAAGTGATAACAAATTACACACTTAGTTTCATAAGCCAAAATGCACATAAAAACAGGTAAAGGTTTGCAAAAAATGTGTAATTTTTATGAAAAGTGTGTAATTTTAGAAATTTACCCATACATACGTGTAAAATTGGCTAATTTACACATTTATTTTTTAGAGTGTAGAAGTCTGCAGGTACCGAAATTTCCAGGCAAGGCCCGGCCCAGCATAAAAGCAAACAGTTCGGCCCGACCCGTTCAAAATTATTTTGGCCCAGCCTGGTATAAAAGCGAAAAGTTCGGCCCGAGCCCGAACCGGCCTGCCCCGACTGAATATCTACAAAGTATATGCCGATATTTCTGAAGCAGCATTAACCTAAACTTAAGATTACACTTACTTATTCAAAAAGCACACTTATGCATTGATTTTATTTTCAAATTATGCTCAAAATGCATGGAATGCAAAATATCAACAATATTTATGATCACTTGGACAATTAAACACGGATTAAAAAATTGACTTAGACTATTACATTCAAATGAAGAGTCAGTAAGAGAAGAAAAATCCGTTATAGGCAGGTTCCATTCTTGGCAGGTACATCGTCTGTTGTATGTATTATATTTTTTTTTGCACGGATCAAGACATTTTTCTATGTAAGAAAGGTTTTCGTCATAGATTGTTTCTATTTCACAGGTTTTACTCTATTTTAATTTTTTTTGCTTAGGATGTACTATTCTATAAACGAATTTTAACTGTAGAATAATGGCCATTTAAAAATATATTCATTTTTCGCAAAAATTGTTGTACCAGGCCTAATTTTCCGAATTTTACGCTGGCCTGCAAATTTTGGTCCATACAGATCTCTAGGAAGAATGACGTCAGCACGGCTTGGCCCAGAAAAAAAGAAGTCTGGTCCGTCTCGGCCCAAGTCTGCAGAAAAAAGGTTAAGCCCAGACCGTGCAGATCTCCAACTCTAAAGCCTGTTTAAAATATCAGTTTTAATTTTTACAGAAAAGTTACAATACTATTTGATTGATTAAAATTGATATCCTGATCCTCTCTCTATTTGATTGACCTGATTAAAAATATATGAAATTTTATATGCAAACAGGTGATAATGTTTTATGAATGTGTCAAACGTACTGTTTTGAAATGGATTTGAACCTTAACTAAAGCAAACATTTGTACATGCTCTTACATTCTGCTCCATCATCAGCAATTTGAAACCACTCGTTCTCAAATGAAGTTACATAATCTGCTTTCTTCTTAAATTCATTTATTATTTTGATTTTTGTAAAAGGTACCTAGTTTATTACTTTTATTTATTTACTCTAGAAGAATTCGTGCCTGGGATATAAGTTTTCAAAAAATATATACAGTACACTCAGTTCAAGAAATACATGTCTCTAATCCTCCAAATGAACAGAATATCAATGTCTGTTGTCTCGTTTTGCACAAGAGCGGATTTCAAAGAGTTCAAATGTCACGGTGGAGGAAATTTTTTGTTCAGAGGATTCTTTCAGGAAAATTGCCATATGTACACCTTAGAGTAGAGGTCTGCACGGGATCGCACCCGGCCCAGCAAAATGAAGGTCAATTTTCAAACTGACCGGTTTGGCAGCATGAAAACAGTTTTTTAACGAGCCTGGGCAGGCCGATGAAGAATAATAAACGGGTCGGGTCGGGCCGATAAAAATTTTAAGTGAGCCGACTGGCCTTATATAAGAAATTTAAAAGGATCAAACTAAGCTGATAAAATATGAACAATTTTTAATGAATTTGTCTGGGACGAGAATAAGTAAATGTACTGCATGAGCCGATGCTAGCTCCACAACATCAATGCAGAAATATGTCAAGCATAGAAATCGGCATTGAACAGTTGCATCATATCTGAGCCTGGGCTTAATTTTTTCAGCATACTCGGGCATGCTGGGATCAGGCTTACATTATTTTCTATGTATTCAGGCCGGCTGGAAACTGGGCTTAATTGTTCCTAGGATGTGTCGAGTTGTTTTGTAACAATAGTAATACCGATAATGAACTTCTGTTAACGGAATCTTTGGAAGTATACTTTAATAAATTACAGAAAAACATTTTTTTTATTATACAGCAACAAAAGTTAGGATGTTTTTAACCATTTTTTTCTTTTATTCTTACATTAATTTTTTAATGTCTTTATTTGAATGTAATACTCTAAGAGATCATTAATAATACTATTCTGTATTCTATGGCATGTATAAAGTATTCTAAAATATACTGTAAATTTTCCCCATAAACCTGCATGTAGTGTTCATTAAAAGAACCTTAATCGTCTGTTAATAAAATTGGAATTTTTTTGTAGAAATCGAGTTGGTCGGGCCGGGCCTGATTTCGTTGTTTTTTCAACGGGTTGGGCCTGTTTTCATTGAATTTTCAACGGGCCGGTCCGAGCCCGTGCCAAACTTTTACCTTTTAGACCAGACTGGGCTTGCCCAAGATAGCTTTCGTTCGGGCCGGGCCTGTAAATTCTGGCCCGTGCAGACCTCTGCTCTAGAGATCACGATCTGCACGGCCCGATTCCCGCACCCGGCTAAATGAAGTCAAACGTTCAAACGGGCTGGGTTGATAAAAAAAAAAATAAACGGGCTAGGCGGCTGGTTAAAAAAATTAAGAGGGACTACCGGCACCGATATACCAAATTTAAAAGGATCGGACTAAGCCGATGAAATATGAACAATTTTCAATGGACCTGGCTATGCCAGAATACGTTATAAATGTGTTGCACAATCCAATACTAGTTTGACAACATCAATACATAAATTTAATATGCCTAACATTACATTTTCATCGGACAGTTACATTGAGTCTGAGCCTGTGCCTAATTTTTCCTGTCGACTCCGGCCGTGTTCAGGCATATATTTTTTTCTACTTACGCGGGTCGGACTGGACCTGAACTTAATTATTCCTAAGACAAGTCTTACAGACTTTTTTTTTAGACTAAAATTGATAATGAATTTTTGGTAACAAAATCTTTTGAAATAAACTTTAATGAATTCCGAAGAAATATTTGTTTTAATCTAATTTTTTAATTATAAAGCTTCAAAATTTATGATGTTTTTAAACATTTTTTTATCTTTACTCTAAAGTACATTATTTTTTAATGACTCTTTACTTGAAAGTAAAAGTCTAGACGTCTAAGTATTCATTAATGTTGATATTCTGTATTCTATGGATTGCCCACATATAATCTGCAAAAAAAAAAAAAAAAAAAAAAAAAAGGAGTATTCTTTAAAATAATCTTAATTATATGTTATGAAAAATCGGATTTTCTTTTGTAGAAATTGAACCGTTCCGGGCCGGCCGAACTTTTGGTGTTTAAAACTGACTGGGCAGGACCAAGATAGCTTTCGTTTGTACCCGGGTGGGTCTGATCCTCAGAGGAATAATCTACTATATAATCTAGTTTATTGTATTAAGGTCTGATCCTAGAAATTTCAGCCTGTGGAGACCTCTAGACCACCCCCACCCTCTCTGAGCCATTCTGTAACCTCTCTCCACTCACTTCCATTTCTTTGTACTTTTTTTCGATTACCAAAGGTGACCAAAAACTACTGAGATAAGGAAAAAATTGTACTTTTAAGAATTGAATTACATTACTGCCCTGCAATTCATTGCAATTCCTGTTTTCAGAATTTTCTATTCTGCAGGCATAAATTGTTTTTGTTAGGGAATAGACGTAGTAACAGTTCTAAACTTAAATGTTTTATACAAATGTTGAATGTTAAAAGTAACTTACATTGTAATTTAACATTTAAAATAATGTTCTTGTATAATTACTTGCAACTACTATTTAAACCCTTTCTTTACGAGTGCCTGACGGCGCCCTTAAACCTTCTTTGACGCCTTACATGAACGTATTGGAGAACCGTTCTAATCCCCACAAATCAGTTCCACATCTTCCCACTTTCTTTCTACTACAAAGGGTGGCAACAACTACTCAGATAAGAAGGGAATAGTTGTACTTCTAAGGATCGAATTACACTTATCGTCCCGCAATTGATTAGAATTCCTATTTTCAGAATTTTTCCTTTTTGCATGTATATATATATATATATATATATTTTTTTTTTTTGGCAGGGCGTGTAGGGGGGGGGGGGGGCGAGGGGGGAAGGATAGAAGTAGTTACAAATCTAAAATTAAACCCCTTAAGCAAATTTTGCTAGTTAAAAGTAACTTACTTTTTAATTTAAGATTTAAAATAAAGTGTTTGTATAATCACTTATTACTACTAATATACCCTTTCTTTATGGGCGCCTGACGGCGCCCTTAAACCTTCTATGGCGCCCTACTACTTGAACTTATTGGGGGGGGGAGGCTCCCCCCTCCCCCCCCCTAAAGCTACGTCCCTGCAAGGCCCAGCAACTTTTTGGGGCCTGGTGAGAATTTTTTTCGAGGATTATTATTAGATTTTATGATGCAGTTGACAAGTGGAAAAAAAAAAAAAATTCTGTTTTTGAGAAAATAATTGCAGAAAACTTAATTTTTAAGAAACTTTCCATTTTGGGGCCCCCATCAGCAGAGGGCCCAAAGTCGTGGCCTAGTTGGCGTATGCGTTAATCAGGCCCTGTATGAGAATAACACTTTATCGATTGCTTCTCAGCTGTGCACAACAACCCCTCTAAGAAAGTTTTAAAAAAATAGCGCCCTTGCTTACAGTTATGACTTTAGCCGGCTCAACTGATAACATTTCGGTTTAAATAATGTTCTTTATTTTTTTCTTTCCCGTGAGATTGCAGAAAACAATAAACAAATGAATGTTCTCATAATTTCAAATTCTGGACTCAATGGAACGCTGAGGTTGTGAAACTGGTTCAAGATTTTTGTCTTTCGCCTTTTAAAAATTAAACTATTATTTATTTATTTATTTATTTATTTATTGCACTTTTCTAAACACTTAACCTAAATTCTAAGATGACAATTGCACAGTTGGCTTTAACAGTACGTTTTTCTGGTGGATTTTTGTGTTTTACTCTCATGTGTATAATTTTCCCTATATTGTGAACTAAAAAGATAGGCAAAGATAAACTGTTTTTACTAATCATAGGTGCCGGCAAGGGGAGACATGGGGTTATCACTTGTGATTTAGAAAAAAAAAATAATAATAATAATATATATATATATATATATATATATATATATATATATATATATATATATATATATATATATATATAATAAAACTTTTGTAAATAATAACCAATAAACCTCATAAATAATCGACAATAGATAAACCGATAATTACAATATAATACATAAATATATCCAAAAATTTAAGATTCTGAAAATTAAAATGAGTGGGAAGAATACTTAAAGATAATGTAGAGAAAAAATCCAACATGCAGAAAGTGAAAATTATTACAAGAGCAATTGGAATATACATATATACATTCCAATATATATATATACAGTGGAACTACGATTTTCACGGGACTAGCAGAAAAAAACGTACGAAACGGGAAAACGTAAAATCGGGGTCAAATAGAGAAAAACACTTCAAGAAAACAAATTATACAAAAATAAACTTACCAATACCATATAAGTATTTAAAAAAATCTGTTATTCTTTATTGCGTTTTCTTTTTAAGTGTAATTTCACATATACTCTATTTTCAATACATGCAAATTTTTTTCTTAATTTTCATGTCTAGTCAATTTTTTTTTTTTAATTTTTAAACTCGCAATGGGTTCTGCCGATGAGGGTCCGATATCTTCTGGATCTTCATCAATATCATCCTCACTTTAATATTGCGAAATCAAATCGGAAATAGTCTGAATATCTAGCGATAACATACTTATCACAATCAATGTGCTCATCAACATTGATGTCTGCACGTATAAATTCATCCTCTTTTGTGTAGTCTTCCATAGAGACCTCTTCCGGCGGCGCTTCACCGTTAATTTCAAATTTTGAAAATCCTCCCTTCAGGAAAGCATTTGACATGCATTTTTCATCTACACTATCCCACGCCGATGAGATGAAATGAAGAGCATCCAGCACATTTAGTTTTGTTTTCCCAGCATCTTGAAGCTCACCAGCATCAAGTCAAAAAGGCCTTTTCTTACCAATTGCTTTCTATAATACATTTTGGAGGATCTGTTTATTTCCAAGTCACATATGGCTGAAGTAAACTGGTACAGTTGGGTGGGGAAAATTCTATACGCACATTCTTTAAATTCAGATTAGCATGAATGCACTGGTCTACGAATAAAATTATTTTTCGCTTTTGTAAGCTCATTTTTATACTTAATTTTCTTACAAAATCTTCAAAAAGATTTTGGGTTATCCAAGCATTGTGGTTGACATTGTAATCTGTCGGCAAATTTTTAATGTTTTTGAAGCATCGGGGCTTCTTGGATTTACCAATCACAAAGGGTGTTAGCTTCTCAATTTCGTCTGCCTTCGTAAATAACAAAACTGTTAATCGCACTTTTGATAGTTTCGAACTGTGACACGTTTCTCCTTTCACGGTGTCTGTTCTATTACGGAATGGATTAAAAAACAATCCGGTCTCATCTGTGTTAAACATGTCTTTTTTGAGCAATTACACACAAGAGAAGGCAAAGTTTATTTCCGTCCATTCCTCAACGACAGCAGTATTTACTCCATCTGCCTCACCACAAATAAACTTGTAAGACAAATTATACCTCTTCTTGAATCGGTTGATCCAACAGTTGGATTCCATGAAATTCTGCATTTCAAGTCGAGCAGAAATTTCAAGAGCCTTTTCTTACAAAACTGAGCCATTGATTGTAATCTTGGCTGAACGGGCTTTTCCAGCTCCTCAAAAGGAGAGGTTTTCAATGTTTTTCTTTTCTTTGACAAATTTCCCAGTTTTTCAGATTTTAATTCCACAGTGACCTCTTGTTTTAGGATGGTTTGTAACGTGGAATAAGCGATACCGAACGATTTTACGAGATCCACTTTAGTTCCTTTCGAAATTTTGGATTTTTCGATAATTTCTGCTTTTTCGGCTACAGAGAAACATTTTCATTGAGACATCATAAATGAACGACGAAAAAAGATCGCCCCCTCCCGATATCACGTGATGCAGGTTTGGTCAAGTGCTGATAGACAAATAATAGTTTATCGTTACTTTCTTAAGGGAATATTCATGGGGAGGGGAAGAACTGTTTTTGGTAATAAATAGAAAGTTGAATAATATCTAAGTAATGGATGTATAAATTAATAATACTATGTTATAAATAAGTAGTAATATGGAAAAATTAATAATTAATGCAACATTAAAAATGTACCATTAAATGTCAACAACGATTAAATAACTGTACTAAAAATGCAACATCATTTAAAATAAATTAAATTAAAATACTAAACATTTGAATTAAGAATCAAAGAATTTAAAATTAATATTGAGTAAATATTGACATGAATAGTCACAAAAATGTGGCTTTAAACAAAGTTAAATTAAATAAAAACACTAAATAAAATTAAAACATATTATATCAACACTGTATAAAAGTAAACATTATCTTAGAAGTAGATATGATATTGTCCACCAAAGGTATTAATCCAAATCATTAGATCAAATACATTCTTAATATTAATGAATATAAATTCATTTAAAATAATTAAATAATGAATAAGTAAATCTAACTAAATTAATATACATAAGAATAACACATCGCAGTCCATTATAAAATGTGTATGATCAAACAATTGTGTAAATCAAAATGCCCCCATTTTTTTTTATTTTTTTTTTTTTTTATTAATAAATAAATTAACCATGCGTATTTTTCCATACAACGCCGCCACACACCTCCTCAATCCAACGTCTACCCACCCAACCGTCTTATTATAATTTTTTTTTTTTTTTTTGTAAATATTTATAAGATTATATGATTTTTTTATACATTTTTTAAACGCATGTGTTAATTTGGTTGTAAAGATCAAATAGGAACTAACTATATATTAAGGAATAAATGAATTTTTTTGGAAAACCATGTTGTAATGCGTCAAAGATAAGTTTTTTAATATTTTTGTTAATAAGTTGAGAGGAACATAAACTTTTTATTCTATAAATATGATTAAGGAGTATATTACGATATACAGAATTATGAAGATATGATTTAAAATTAGTAAATGAATTAACTTTAAATTTAAATTCTTTACGTTTATCAAATAGATCTATTATTGTTTTGTTTTCTTTTAGTGTAATATTAAGATCTAAAAAGTTAATAGTATTGTTAGAAAGGAGGTTTTCCGTTAATTCTAAATTAGTAGGATAATCAACTGGAAATATAGAAATAGTAGTGTGATCAGTAGCAATTAAAATAATGTCATCAATATAACGATATAAATGTATATTACTATTAATAAATGTACGTTCATAATGATACAAGTATAAGTCTGAAAGTATACTAGATGTACATCCCCCTTGTGGTATACCGACTTTCTGATATATATTTCACCAGAGAGGACTTGAAAGGATTAAATACTGATAAGAAAGAAAAAGAACTAAAAATTTTCGCCAGGGGCTCTGCCTGTAACTATAGTTATATGCTTTTTCGTAAAATATTTACAACTAAATGTTTAGATTAATTAAGAAATAACATTATTTTTGAAATTCTTATAAAATAATAAAAGTAAACATATTGTGATTGTATCTATAAAAATGTTTTTTTTTTTTTTTTTTTTTAAGTTTAAAATTCTCATTCCACTTCATATCTTTCAATAGCATAAAAAAGTTTCCATACACAAATAATTGAGAATATATACATTAAAAAAATAGTTTTGTAAAGTTGAATGTGTTTTTAAAGCATGGAAAAGCAAAATGTTTTACATGAAAAAAGAAAAAAAAACTATTGTTGTTAATAGACATATAAATTAAATTTTACATCAGATTTACCCCAGTGGGACTTTATAGATCATATATCACATTTATAGGGCGAAGTTCCTCGAAATCTTTTTATGTTTATTAATTTCATTTTCATTTTTTTCCCTTGGAAAACAGTATCCATCATCACATCATATTTAAGAGGACATAGTACCGTTGTATACCTTTAAAATGTTCATTTTATAAAAATATATTTAAAAAATAATTCGGAATGTTAGGAACTTTTTGAAGCAAACGCATCAAAATCGGACAAAAATTACGTCTTGCATCAATAAACATTTTATCTTTTGTTGACATTTACTGAAAATTCCAATGGGAAACTTAAGTCTACCTTTGAAAATTTCAGAACTTGAAATCTATATTTAGACTCTTTTTCCATTTAATATCTATTTTTCCGGAAACATCTTTCCAAAAAACTGTAGTTAGATTATTACGATTGCTATAATTAAACAATTTTGTATACAAATTCGGTTTCTAAATTCAGTAATAGGGAAATAACAGGACTCCATCTTAAATAGGACGTAATCACCATGGTAACCTACAATCATTACCTATCATGGGATATCTCTGAATTAATTACGTATGATAGGATTTAATAGAATGAAGAATGTGACTATCACTTGGTCATAGAGGTTATAAAATGTCATATACGTCATATATGACTATAAACTTCATACACTGCAAAAAATAATTGTTGATTTTGCAGTATAAAACTGGCACCCAGCTGCCAGTATTATACCGTAAAATTAACAGTATTAAACAGTAAAATAAGCAGTAATACGCTGCCGTGCAAGCAGTAATACGCTACCGCGCCTGGCAGCTGGGTGCCAGTTTTATACTGCAAAATCAACAATTATTTTTTGCAGTGTACATGTCAGATAACTTGGCGATACTTCTCGGTCACTTGACGATTAATCCTCGGAAGTTGCTATAACAAGGAATACCGATTTAAAAAAAAAATTCAAATTACTTAATAAATGTTTTTATTAATAACTTTTTAAGTTTTGATTCGATTTTCATAAAATTTGAAATGATTCGACAAATTTCTGCAACTATTATATATTTAAAATTTCAAAACTTTCGATTGGGTAGTTTTTGCGCCGTTATATGTGAACGGACGGACGGACCTGACGACGACTATAGGGACTACGTATTTATATAATTACGAACGCACCTAAAAACGTGTTTGTTTTTTTAATTATTATTATTATTATTACTTTTACATTAATTAATCTTGATTTATTATTTAAGAAAAAACGGAGGGCAGTTATTTTTGTAAAATGGTTCAGAAATGTTTTTACAATATTATAAACACAAAAATATTTTTTTTAAATGAATTTTATAAACTAAAATATTTAAATAAAAAAAAAAAAGAAAAGAAAAGAAAAGAAAAACTTTCCTGGAATTTTGGTATGTATAGGTATAAAATGTAAATACATGTCAAAACATAAAATTTGTAAAATTATACTATTCAAATATATAAACATGATAAATCAAATTGAAAATTCAATTGAATATAAGATTGTTATATAAAATAAGAACTGATCATAAACGTGAAATATAACAGTTGCATAAGCGGGAACATATTTCTAGGTATTATGAGCACTTAATATGGTACAAAAAAAAAAACATAATGAAGACTTAATATAATTAATACAGTTTAAATGATAAATGTATATAATTAGTAGCCTATATATATACACACAGAGAGAGAAAGATAGAAGTAGCCTATTTAGAAAATGTTTTAATCGGATTAAAAAGTGTATAAAAACATAACATATTTACTAAGAAAAATTGACTTTTTACTTATGTTTTTTTTTTAACTGCCAAAGTTAAAGTATTATAGAAAGAAAAGGTGTTATAAAATCAACTTTTGCGGAATTATTTTAGCATAAAAATGTATACCTTAAAAAGCAAATTCATAAAGTTAATGACGTCTTTTCCTTAAATAAACATTAGAATTTGTATAATTTTTCAGAAAAGAATTCCTAAAAATATCATTCTTTAACGTTTTGTTACCCTTTATAAGCTTCTCAGGTCGACAAAAAATTTCAAAGTTGACAACCTGCTCCTACATTTCATTCTGTTACGGTTTATGGACAAAAGTACCAGTCCATTTAATCCCTTTCCCACAGCTGTGGGACAATGCTTCAAAGATTTATGTCCGGCACTTGTACCATGCAAGGATGCAGGGGTCCATTGGGATGTTCGGTATACTGATTATTTCTTATCTATACTCTGACAGTATAGATAAGAACACAAATGTTCTTTAGAATGTGAACTTTTAGAATGTGTTCTATAGAAATGTGTTAGAATCTCAGAAATGTTCTTAAGAATTTGAACAATTGATTTTAAAAGAGAAAAAATAAATATAACCGATCCAAAAGGAGTTGTTTCTTACCTTCGTGTATATGTGTATATGTAGCAACACTTTATTCTCATCTACACCATAGAGTCCGTCATGCTTTGAAGTTAACCCGAAACCCAACCCAAACACACACATAAAAAAAAAAAAAAAAAAAAAAAAAAAAAAGAGTTCTGTTAAAATCTGAGAGATTGTAAATTGTAATATGATCTCCAGAATTATTTGTTAGCCAATCATATTGTACTCATCTCAGCTTTACCTTAAAAGGCCCATAAACGGAAGCATTCAATGGCTGAAGACGATAACTACAATGAGGATGAAATGTTAAAAGAATAATTACCATAAATTATTAATTTATCAAACTATATAATATTATTTAGCTATATAATATATTTTTCAGCATCCTCTAGGGAAGAATGAGACATTCCATTCATCCCATTTGAAATGTCCCAATCAACCCCATGATGCATATATTCAATTGTCAGCCATTTTGTCTCAAAAATTATTTTGTCACAATGGTTAATATTCATTCATTTTAATTACAATATTGAGTCTTGAAATAAAAAACTACAACATATCTTAATTGTTTATATTGCATAAGATATTTAAGTAACTCAAATATAAAAAAAAATACTTTTAAGCAGAGTTTTCAGGAAATGATAATTTGAAGGAAACTGAAAACAGCCATGTGGTCTTGCTTTTGGTTCTGAAGCACACTATGGCAGTGAAATCTATGAGGATAGGAAGCAACTAAAAAAAAAGTTTATTGCCTGAAATATTGAGAACGTCCCATCCATCCCTTGTCCCATTCATCCCCCATCTCCCCTAATTAAATTTTTATAACCACTTTTTTTTTTCATTTTAAACGACGTTATTTTTTTAATGAATAAAATGAATATAATTCTATAAGTCATCTTTATTACTGTATAGAATTTATTATAAACGGAATTCATGGATTGCCAATCTTAGAAAGCTTTAAACTGCTATACGTATTAAAATTTATTTTGGTTTAATTAAGCTACATTAGAAAAATACATTTAAAATGGAATTTAATGTATTTTTTAAATAATAAATTTACCTAAATCATATTTTTATTTAATTTAAAATATAAATTTTTAATGAATCAAATGTATATAATTCTATATAAGTGGATCTTTATTATTGTTATTTGAAGTCTATCGATTCCAAATCTTAGAAAACTTTAAACTGCTATTTTAAAATTTATTTTGGATTAATAAATTAAATTAAGATTTCAAAATTAACTTTTACTTTATTGAATTTCAAATTTTTTTAAAAAAAACCTTTTTTTTTCTTATTTTAAACTACATTATTTTTTAATGAATAAAATAAAATTTTTAATGAAAAAAAAAATTTATAAGTGATCATTTTATTGATATTCTATACTCCATTTATTGCGAATCTTTAAAAGGATTTTTTGTTGTGTTAAAATTTATATTTGTTTAATAAATTACATTGGAAATACGTTTAAAAAGCAATTTTTCTGCTTATAGAGTTTTTAAATTGGGAACTTTCTTCAGCCTTTTCATTTTCATTTTTAACAACATAACATTAATTTTTTAATGGATATAATTCTCTAAATATATAATTCTGTAGGTGACCTTCACTATCGTTATTCTATAGTCTATATGGATTCCGAATATTAGAAAATCTTAAACTGCAGTTTTAAAAACTGTTGTTTGTTTTCTTCTTACCAGAGTTTTTTTAATTATAAAATTCCCTTAACCTTATCTTTTTTTCATTTTAAACTACTTTATTTTTTTAATGAAGCAAATATATATAGTTTTATAAGTGATCTCTATTATTGTTGTTTCATAGTCCATGGATCCTAGAAAGCTTTAAACTGTTTTATTAAAAGTTAATTTGGTTTAATAAATTACAGTGAAACAGATTTTAAAGTGAACTTTTTCCTTATAGAATTTTTTAAATGTCTTTTCTTTATATATAATTCTTTATATATAATTTTTCTAAGAATAATAACAGAGATGTCTTATATACTGTACTAGGGGGCCTACCCCCTGCGAGCTACGCTCTCCAACCCCCGCTCAGACTTCGAAGCCTCAAAAAACATGACAGCGTGCTTTGTTTTAAAAATATTGGTAAATCTGTAATTGGGTTGCCATGCTTTTAACGTTTTAATGGGGCATTTTTTGATTACCATGGCCTCATACACAGCTGTTGTGACAACTGACGACTGTTTTCGGGATTGATAAGTAAAATCAATTACAACTTGAAAACCAGCTTGTATAAAATGGTTAGGTTTAAATTGTGGCTACCCCTCGAACTTTTATAACAACGATCTGTATTCTATTCTTCCTTTGTGTTTGAGGATGAGAAAAATTCCATCTGCTTGTGAATAACATTAAGAACTACGGTATTGAAAAGTACTGTTAAAGACATTTTCAGTAACAGGTTTTAATTTTCTCTCTATTTTAGTGCACCATCATGCACATTTTCATGTTATTTTAAAAATATATTCAATAAAAATATAGTAAATTATTTATTTTAATTAATATGTATATACAAATTTTCTAATAATTATTTATCATACAAAATTACCTAAATATTTTGTGCATGCATGCATGCATTTATTCGGCATCAATTGATGACATATTTAAACAAATTTGCTATCCGCGATAATTTTACACCTTGTTATGTCACTTGAATATTGTCCATAAGAAAATCGGGTACTTTTCCAGTATAGGATCCTTTGCTTTTAGGTTTGGCGTAATTCGAGCTTCGAAAAGGGATAGATTCGTTAATATACATAGATTTGTTGCCAAAAGTTATGAAAACAAACCCAATGAGCTTTTGGTGCTTTTCTATTATAGGGGTCTTGACGCTTTTTTAAAAAGCTTGGCGCAATTCGGGCATCAGAAAGTAAGATTTGGTGCCAAATGACATAAACAGCCATGGAAACAAATTCGACGATTTTTTTGTTTATATGCGTATTTTAATTACACGTATATTATTATTGTTTTTCTATACAAATTACTTCTGATTATATATAAAATAGGATAAATGACATTTTACGCTAAACAAATTGTATAAATATTTTTTTGCTCCTTTCTTTTGCGTTTACATAAATGACGTCATTTGGACAAATTTATTCAAAATATTTTCAGTTTATAAATTAAATTAAATGCTGACAGACAATTGAATCCTAACGATAGAAATGTGATTTTTTTTTTTTTTCAAATTTTCCTGAAAAACATAATTTAATCACAATCTTGTCTTCATTAATGATAGAAATAGAAGATAAATTCAAAGTAAAAAGAATATAGATTCAAAGTAGATTCAAATAAAAAGAAATCAATAATCCCTATCGGGATCCTTTACAATTTTTTTCCCTTTTTTGTCACAAAAAAACTGAGTAATTAGTTGCCATCATTACAGAAATGTCATTAAAATTGGAAAAAAATTAATATCTCGAAAACTAATTCCAATTTCAAAATTCTATTACCAGTTTTGACATCCGCGGATTTTTATGGACAATTGGTATTAATTTTACCATCAAGCGTTTAATATTTTATTAAAAATAGCCCTGAAACATAATCAGTCGTTTCATAAAATCGTTTCATAAATTCGTTTCATAAAATCGTTTCACAAATTCGTTTCATTAGGATTTTATATATATAGGGTAGATATACATTTGAATCATTAAAAATAAAAATGTAGTTTAAAATGAATATATATATATATATATATATATATATATATATATATATATATATATATATATATATATATATATATATATATATATATATATATATATATAACCATAAATGAAACATTATCATAACACTAACTTAAACAATGAAATAATTAAGTATGAAATAATTAGTTGACAATGAAAGATTCCCCAACACACTTAATATGGAATCAAAAACATTGAAAGAATAAGAAATTAAATAAAAATTGAATAAATGGAATTAAATGAATTAATTGAAATGAAATTTGTGGAATTTAGACAGAATTATCAAGTCCCAATTGCCTAAATACCACAAATAAAATGAAATGAGATGTTTCATCATCATATTAGCCATACATTGCTAAAAAATATGATATTGGGACTACATCTCAAATACAATGAATCAAATCAGTGATAAAATAAAAAATAAAATACAATATTAAAAAGGAAAGAAGCCATACTTATAAATTACAGAGAGAACATTTAACAGAGACATTAAGTATAAAATCCATAAAGATGAAAAGAGATATAAATAAGATACCTCGCAGTTCATGAACCATCATGAAATCCAACATGACTGTGGAATGAATTGCCATGACTGGGGAATGAATTGCATAAAAAATCATAACATGTTGCCAATTTTAGAAATATAAATTGTTTAGAAATATAAATTGCTTTGCAGTGATGCCAGAAATAATGTTAAAATATAATGGATTATAAAATAAACAGGAACATTAGTGCTGCCATCTATTAGTAAAAGTGAATATAATCTGAATCGAAGGAATTGGATGGAAATAAATGTTTCATAATTCAACCAAATTACTAACTTAATTGATACCAATTAGTTAAATAATAAATAAATGAAATTAATTAATAAATAGAAAATCGAATTACATTAAATGATGTATTAATGAATAATACTATGTTATAAATAACTATTAAGATGGAAAAATTATATATATGATAAGGAAAATTTATAATTTAAAAAATGTATAAAGAGAAAAGTTCCTTTTTAAATGCATTTTTAATGTAATTTATTAAAAATCCCATAACAAATTATAACAACTTGTAATAAAATACTTTTATTAATTGCTAAAAAGCGTAAAATAACTTTATAAACGCAGTAAAATAAATAAACGCATATATATATTTTTTAATAATGTCCCCGAAGGAGCCAAAACATGTCTACAATCTAATAAAACTTATTTTACTGTTTATAAAGTGTTTATTTTATGCCTTTCAGAAATTAAAAAAGTAATTTATTAAACAAAAATAAATTGTAATATAAAATAAAGAAATATCAATAAAATTAATAACGATCACCCATAGAATTATATACATTTTGATACATTAAAAAAATAATGTGGTTTAAAAAAAGGGGGGGGGGGAGGAATGTTTAAAGCAAATATACTATAATTTAAAAGATCAATAAAGAAAACTGTTCATTTTGAAATTTGTTTTATGTGTAATTTATTAAACCAAAATAAATTTTAAAATAGCAATTTAAACCTTTCTAAGATTCGCAGTACATAGACTAATAGAATAACAGTAATAAAGAATAGAGTTATATACATTTGATTAATTAAAAAGAATAATAATAATATTTTTTTAAATGAAAAAAAAAATGGGTTAAATAAAATTTATACTTTAATAATTCTATCAAGTTACCTTTTAAATGTATTTCCAGTGTAATTTTTTAAACCAAAATGCATTGTAATAAGTTTAAAGCTTTTTAGGATTCGCGAAATCCATGGATTATGTAACATAATAAATTACATAACAATACTAAAGATCACTCATATAATTATATACATTTTAATCATTTTTTTATTTTTTAAGTTGGCTAAGTAAAATTTATTGTAATTTAAAAATTCAATAAAAAAGTTCATTTTAAAATATATTTTTAATGTAATTTTATTAAATTAAAATAAATTTTTATGTAGCAGTTTAAAGCTTTCTAAGATTCACCATCCATGGTTTATAAAATAACAATAATAAATATTCACTTATATAGACTTATATATACATTTGATTAATTTAAAAAAAATTATATAGTTTAAAATGAAAAAAAAAATGGGTTAAGGAAAATTTATACTTTAAAAATTCTATAAAGTTCCATTTTAAATGTATTTCCAATGTAATTTTTTAAACCAAAATACATTGAAATTGGTTTAAAGCTCTTTAGGATTCGAAATCCATGGATTATGTAGCATAATAAATTCCATAACAATAATAAATATCACTTATAGAATTATATACATTTTAATCCTTAAAAAATAATGTAATTTTTTTTTTTTTTTTTTTTTTTTTTTTTAAAGTTGGTTAAGGAAATTTTATTATAATTTAAAAATTCAATAAAAAAATTTCATTTTGAAATATATTTCAAATGTAATTTATTAAACCAAAATAAATTTTAATTTGCAGTTTAAAGCTTTTTTTTTATTCATATTACTCTATGGTTTATAGAACAACAATAATAAATATCCACTTATATAGATTCATATACATTTGATTAATAATAAAAACATATAATAATAATAATATAGTTTAAAATGAAAAAAAAAATGATTAAGGAAAATTTATATTTCAAAAATTCTATAAAGAAAAAAAAACGCCATTTTTAAATCTATTTTTCTATAATTTATTAATCAAAAATACATTTTAATACATCAGTTTAAAGTTTTCAAGATTCGCTATCAATGGACCATATAGAACAATAATACTAACGATATCTTATAATACTATGTAATATATTTGAATCATTAAATAAATAATGTAGTTTAAAGTGAAAAAAAATAT
The DNA here is from genome assembly GCA_963931845.1 of Maratus michaelseni. NCBI lineage: Eukaryota > Metazoa > Arthropoda > Arachnida > Araneae > Salticidae > Maratus > Maratus michaelseni. Next base: position 99,037,800 of record OZ007597.1, on the reverse strand, counting down.
GTATGGTTAAGGAAAATCTATAATTTAATAAAAACTCTATAAAGAGAAAAGTTCCCTTTTAAATGTATTTCTAATTTATTAAACCAAAAATAAATTTTAATATAGCACTAATAAAAAATATTGGACGACAATAATAAAGATCACTCATAGAATTATATGCATTTGATTCATTAAAAAATTAATGTGGTTTAAATTGAAAAAAAAAAAAAAAAAGAGGTCTAGGAAAATTGATAATTTAAAAGATCAACAAAGAAAACTGTTTATTTTTGAAAACTATTTCTATTGTAAATTTATTAAATCAAAATAAAATTCAAAATATCAGTTTAAAGCTTTCTAAGATTCGCAATCTATGTACTATAACAATAATAAATACCCACATATGGAGTTACATACATTTGATTCATTCAAAAATTAATATAGTTTAAAAAAAGGGGAGGGGGTTAAAGAACATTTATATACTTCAACAATTGTATAAAGTTCCTTTTTAAATGTAATCCTAATGTAATTTTTTTAAATCAAAATAATTTTTAAACAGTTTAACCCTTTGAAGGGGTGTGTTCATTTTTTTAAGTGTTCATTTTTTGACCACTTAATTTTAATCTCTGAATGACACATTGACACCAGAATTTTGGAATGAAAAATTTCCTTTTATTAAGTACTCGAAGAAAAGTTTTTACTAATTTTCAAATAAATTTGTTCGTAAATTCTGGTGTCATTCAATCCTTTCAGCATTTTAAGAATAGAAGTATGTACTTTGCCCCTGAAAGGTTTATATAGCTTTCTTAACGTTCATGGATTGCGTAACATAACAAATTCATAACACTTAATAAAGATTCCTTACAGAATTATTACATTTTATTCATTACAAAATAATGTAGCTAAGGAAAAAAAATATGGTCAAGAAAAATTTATTAAAGAAAAAAGTTCATTTTGAAATATACTTATTTCTAATGTAATTTATTGAACCAAAATAAATTTAGCAGTTTAAATCTTTCATATGGACTGTATAATATCAATAATAAATGTCCACTTATGCAGAATTGTATACATTTGATTCATTCAAAAATTAATATAGTTTAAAATGAAAATAAACAAATAAATAAATAAATAAGTAAAGGAAAATTTGTACTTTAAAATTTTTATAAAGGAAAAAAAATCCTTTTAATATGTATTTTTCTGTAATTTATTAATCAAAAATAACTTTTAATGCAGCTGTTTAGATCTTTCTAAGATTCGCAACCCATGGACTATATAGAACAATAATAATAATAATAATAATAATAAAATGAATCATTTAATAGTTTTAAATTTAAAAAATCCATTGAAAATTAAGATTCGAATCTTACAAAGCCTTAAGCTGCCGCATAAAAATTAATATTGATTTAATAAATTGCAGAGAAATAGATGTAAAAATGAACTTTTTTATTATTTTTCCTTTAAATAATTTTTAAATTATAAATTTTACATAATCAACCCCCCCCCCTTTTTCTTCTCATTTTTTTTTCTTTTTAAAGTATATTATTATTACTTTTTAATGAGGCAAATTTATATGCCGTATTTACTTAGAATCTAAGATGCACATTTTTTCTCCAAAATATAGATTCCATTTAAATGGGGTTCGTCTTAACAGGAATACAACTCGCAATACTTTAAAAACAGATGGTGTGTTGCTGTGATTTTTTTTTTAAGTTTTTTTCTTAATGTGGGTTGTAGTTTACTTGTGTAACAATATTACTTCAATGTTAATTTGTTATCATGTTGGACGTGATCATGAATAAAAGGTGCTATTTAGAAAAACCCTGAGATTTTGATTTTCATGCCCTTGAACCCATAGCGCCTTGAGTTAATCAGGCCTTGTGAGCAATATATACTAATTTTAAAAATCCTGGAGAATTAATAAAATTGGGATTTACTATATTTCGTAAATTTCATATTTTTTTCTTTCTTTCAAATTTTCTTATGTGTTTTAAACAAAAATCCTTAATTTCGCGGCTAAAAAATAAGGTGCGTCTTAAGATTCGAGTAAATATGGTAATCAAAGTTATATTTATTATTATTATTATTATATAGTCCATGGATTACAAATCTTCGAAAGTCTCAAACTGCCGCTTGAAAATTTATATTGGTTTAATAAATTACAAAGTAATATATTTAAAAATAATTCTTTATTTATATAGAATTTTTAAATTTAAATTTTTCACAACAATCTTTTTCTTCTACCCCCCCCCCTCCCCCTCCCCATTTTAATATACAATCATTTTTAATGAGTCAAACGATGTATCGTACTAGTATTTACTAGAATCTAAAATGGACCTTTTTTTTCTCCAAAATAGAACTTATTTAAATGGGTTCGTCTTACAATCGAATATGAATACACCTCGCAATACCTTAAAATCAGATGTGTGTGATGTTGTGAAAATTTTTTTAAGGTTTATTTTATTTTTTCTTTATATGTAACAATATTACTTGAATGTTAATTTGATATTATGTAATCATTTATGAAAGGAGATATTTCGAGAACTGTGGAATTTTGATTTTCAGGTCCTTGGACCCAGCGCTTTGAGTTAATCAGGCCTCGTGAGTAATGTATATTAATTTTAAAAATCGCGAAGAATAAATAAAATTGGGATTTACTATCTTTCGTAAATTTTATAATTTTTTCTTTCTTTCAAATTTTTTTGAATTTATTAAACAAAAATCCTTAATTTCGTGGCTAAAAAATAAGGTGCGTATTAGATTCGAGTAAATATGGTAATTAAAGTTATATTTATTATTATTATTGTTATTATTATTATTCTATAGTCCATGCTGGATTGAGAATCTCAGAAAGCCTTAAACTGCCGCTTGAAAATTTATATTGGCTTAACAAATTACAGAGAAATATATTCTATATATATTTTAGATTTATTATTATTAGATTATTATATTAGATTATTATATTATTATTAGATATTATATTTATTATTATTAGATTATTATATTAGATTTATGTTATATATTTTAGATTTATAAGAATTTTTAAATTATAAATTTCTTACAACCATCTTCCCCGTCCCCCATTTTAATATACATTAGTTTTTTAATGAGTCGAATGATGTATTTGCCGTATTTACTAGAATCCAAGATGGACTTTTTTGCCATCCAAAATAGAACCTATTTAAATGGGATCGTCTTACAAGCGATTATGAATACAACTCGGAATATTTTAAAACCAGATGGTTGTGATGTTGTGAATTTTTTTAAAGCTATAAAAGTATATATTTTTAATGTGTGTATAGTTTTCTTATGTAACAATATTACTTGAATGTTAATTTGATATCATGTAATCATTTATGAAAGGTGCTATTTCGGGAACCGTGGATTTTTGATTTTCAGGTCCTTGGACCCAGGGCTTTGAGTTAATCAATTAATCAAGCCTTGTAAAGACTGTATACTAATTTTAAAAATCGTGAAGAATAATTGAAATTAGAATTTACTATTTTCCGTAATTTTCAGTTTTTTTTTTCTTTTTTACCATTCAAATTTTCTTGTGTACTAGACAAAAATCCTTAATTTCGCGGCTAAAATATAAGGTGCGCCTTTAGATTCGAGTAAATATGATAATTAAAGTGATCTTTATTATTATTATTATTATTCTACTAGGGCATCCAACCCGGGCTTCCCGAGATAGAGAATATATGTGAAAATCATTTATTATTTTTTTAAATTGAAAACTGTAACAGATTTTTTACATTTAATAGATATATTTTTTTAGATTCCCCCCCCATACAACACCAAAGAGCATATTTTTATATGAAATATGTCAATTATATTAAAATAAAATTTTGAAATTTATTAAAAGCGGTAATGTCCCCGCATAGCATGCACAGTCACAGTGACGTCATTGTGACGTCAATGTGAATCACGTACGTCACGTCACATCTGTGACCAAAATGCCACCACTTTGTAACGTCACACTGTGACCAAAATGTGAATGTCTTGGAGATCTAAAGAAAACTTAAAATAAACTTTAGAACATCTTATAACATAAAGAAAATTACTTTTTGACAGCTTTAGAAATTTTTGTGACGTTGCAATGACGTCACTGCAAGTCACATAAGTCACGTAAAAACTATGACCAAAATGCCAACACTCTGTGACTTCACGGTGTGATCGGAGAGTGAATTTGGAAAAAAAAAAACTCATAAAATATAGATTTGAATTATGTCATGTACCTAAATCATTAATAAAAATATTGTCACACACTATTTAAATATATTGAGTATTTCCAAAATAAAATAATAAATAAATATCTGTCTACATATATGAGGCAGATAATTTTTTACAATTTTCATTACAATTTTCATGAAATTTAACAAAATATACTATATAATACACAGGTAAAAATCCTTAAATAGAAATTTAGTTAGTTATCAAGTTATAAGCAATTCGTGTCACGGGACGACCAGTTTTTCTCCTGTCTTTCACTGTCACGTCGGATATTCAAATCAAAACGCCGACTTTGACATTCTTTTCTGAGATCTTCTGCTTTTAATAAAAAATGGAAAAGGTTTTTCAATAACATAGTTTCTGAACAAAACACGAGCCAATTTCGTGTATTTCCGAGCAAAAATGAATTAAAAACATGATATAAAGTGTTGTGTATTGACTCTATGAACATATTAATTGACTTCTACTGTTCTGTATTGCCTCCATGGGCTAATGTAAAAAGCTCTTGGGTTTGAGAGTTCTTCTCTAAAAGTTTCAGTTTAGCTTCTGTATCTTGCTATGTAATGTTATTGTTCTGTCCGTGCAACTTAGTTAAATTAAAATGATGTTGCAACCGATTAATTCTTATTCTGTGTGACTCCATTATTGAGAGTATTTAATACTGGCGACGAGCGTGAACAAAAGGATTCATTTTTATGAAGTAATGCTTTCTTATTTAGTTTTTCTGAACTGAACTATTTTAGTTTCGATTCGTTCTTTCATTCTCAAGAGCATAATAATGTCTCTCGGTAAACTCGAAGAATTTCATATAGGAAAAACTAACTGGACTGAATACAAGGAGCGCTTAGGATTCTATTTTGCAGCAAATGGAATTGAAGACGACGTTAAAAAGCGTGCTATTTTTCTTAGCGTAGCCGGCCCGACATTGTATTCTTTGATACGTTCGTTGTGTACTCCGAATGCCCCGGATGCTGTGACTTTTCCGAATTTGTTAATGACCTTGGATGGACATTTTTCACCGAAGCCATCTGAAATTCTGTGTCGATTCAAGTTTCATAAAAGGGACCAGCGACCAAACGAAAATATCGCGGATTTCGTTGCAGAACTCCGGAAACTGTCCGAGAATTGTAATTTCGGGACTCAGTTGGATTCCATGCTCCGCGACAGGCTGGTCTGCGGAATTCGAAATGAAGAAATTCAGCGTAAGTTATTGGCCGATCCAGCATTAACCCTCGCTACAGCCATGGATATCGCTCTGGCAGGAGAAGCGGCGTTACGACAAGCATCTGAAATTCGAGGAAATTACAATGATTCTAATTACAAGCCTGTGAATTTGATTAAAGCGAAAGTGCACAATAGGTGTTCAAAGGAAAAGCTGAATGCGCAAAACAAAAAACCATGTCATAGGTGTGGGGTGCATCACCCTTTCGGGGAATGTAAATTTATAAAAGCTACATGTAATTATTGCAAAAAAATCGGTCACATAGCCAAGATGTGTAATTTGAAAAATTCCAAGAAGGGGATGTTAAATAATAATTCTAAAGTTCACGATATAGATTCAGGTAAGTCAATTATTGAGGATTGTTATGATTGTTTAAATAATATTAACGCTTTAAGTTCCGTAAATGACTACCCTCCTAATGATATAAGTGTAAAATTAAATGGCATCAGCCATAAAATGGAGATAGATTCTGGTTCTTTACATTCCATAATTAGTTCTAGCACTTATGCTAGATTATGGCCAGTAAATCCTCCTTCTTTACTGCCAATTTCAGATCAATATCTGAGAACTTGGAATTCTGAAATATTAAATGTAAATGGCTATTTTGACGTAAATGTGCAATATAATTCACAAGATGTTACCTTGCCTTTATTAGTTCTTGAGGGTAAGGGTAAATCCCTAATTGGTCGTAGTTGGTTTGATTCTTTGAAAATAAATATTAATGTTGGGGATTCTAATGTTCATAAAATTTGTGCTCCAACTTTAAATTCCATTCTATTAGAATTTAATGATATTTTCAGTGAAACTTTAGGTAATTTTAAGGGACCACCCATTTCAATTAAGATTGGTGAAAATTGTACTCCTAAATATCTTAAAGCGCGTAATGTACCTTTTGCTTTAAGAAATAAAATAATTGATGAAATTCAAAATATGGTAAATAAAGGAATTCTTGAGCCAATTTCTTATTCAGATTGGGCTACACCGGTGGTTCCAGTTGTCAAAAAAGATGGTAGCATTCGTTTATGTGGTGATTATCGCAGTACTGTGAATCGGGCTGTGAAACAATTCAGCTACCCGCTGCCTACAGTTAAGGAGGTTTTAGCTACTATGACAGGTGGTACTGTTTTTTCCAAATTGGATCTGTCCGAAGCTTATTTACAACTTCCTGTGGATGAGCCTACTTCTAAAATTTTAACTTTAAATACAATTAAAGGTCTTTTTAGGGTAACTAGACTGCCATTTGGTATCTCAGTTGCTGTTTCAATTTTTCAGAAAAAAATTGAGGAAGTTCTGGCGGGAATAAACGGAGTATTACCTTACTTGGATGATATTTTTATTAAGGGTAAAACTATGGATGATCACAATTTGAAATTAAAACAAGTTTTGGAACGTTTAAAATCATCAGGCATTCACCTTAAACGTGAAAAATGTGTCTTTGCAGTTTCCACAATAGAATTATTGGGATTTCAGGTTACTAAAGATGGTATTAAACCCAGTTTAAATAAAGTTAAGGCCATCCACAAAGCTCCTAGTCCAAAAGATAAGACTGAACTTCAAGCTTTCTTAGGGTTATTAAATTTTTATTGTAGTTTTTTAAAAAATAGATCTTCTGTATTGGAACCTTTGCATAGATTGCTAAGAAAAGATACAATTTGGCGTTGGATGCCTACACACCAGAAAGCTTACATCGCGGCTAAGAACTTATTAGCAGAAGATACCATTTTGGCACATTATGATGAAAGCCTTCCCTTGATTGTCACTTGTGACGCTTCGTCTTACGGGGTAGGTGGGGTGTTAAGCCACATTTTACCCGACGGTAAGGAAACTCCCATAGCTTATCATTCCCGAACACTAACAACAGCTGAGAGAAACTACAGCCAAACAGATCGCGAGGCTCTTTCAATAATTTCAGCGGTAAAGAAATTCAATCAATATTTGCAGGGTCGTAAGTTCAAAATTATTACAGACCATAAACCTCTGTTAGGCCTATTTAATCCAAATAAGCCTTTGGCCCAAATGATCTCTCCGCGAGTTCTTAGATGGGGTTTAATACTAGCAGCTTATAGTTATGATTTAGAATATAGGAAGGGTAAGGACATAGCGAATGCAGATGCACTTAGTCGCTTACCTTTGAACACTCTTGATTGTGAAATCCCTGCTCAGGCTGATGTGCTTTTATTAGAATTTTCGCCTGTCACTCAGCTCAATTCTAAAGTGATTTCAGCAGCAACTAATAAAGACCCAATACTTTCTAGAGTAGCTCTGATGATTATGAATGGTTGGCCTCCAAAAATAAAAGACGAGGAATTCAAACCATATTTCTACCGACGTAATGAATTGAGCGTTCATCAGAACTGTGTGCTGTGGGGTAGTAGGGTTGTTATCCCTAGCATTCTTCGAAAAGACGTTTTAAATCTTCTTCATAATGGCCATCCCGGAATAGTCAGAATGAAGGGACTGTCTCGAAGTTATGTCTGGTGGCCACGCATGGACAGTGAAATCGAAGTGACTGTAAAATCCTGTACTTTGTGCCAAGAGAACCAAAGAGCGCCTGCGAAAGCACCCATCCATCCATGGGAATGGACAGATAGGCCCTGGTCTCGCCTGCACATTGATTTTGCTGGACCCTATCAAGGGAAAACATTTTTAATTGTAGTAGACTCTCATTCTAAGTGGTTAGAAGTATTTCCTGTGTCATCAATGTCTTCTTCTGCAGCTATAGACTTCCTTAGATTACTTTTTGCTACACATGGTCTTCCTGATAGTGTCGTGTCAGACAATGCCCAAGCCTTTAAGTCATCTGAATTTATCGAATTTCTCGTTAAAAATCAAATTCGTCCAGTAAGGTCAGCGCCTTATCACCCTTCTTCAAATGGTCAAGCCGAACGTATGGTTGCCACCACCAAGCAAGCTTTAAAGCGAATAATCCAAGGAAATTGGAAAGCCCGCTTAGCACGATTTCTGTTTTCACAACACATTTTACCTTGTACAACTACAGGTAAATCACCAGCAGAAATCCTAATGAATAGACGGTTAACGTCACTATTGGATAGGTTACATCCCGATTTAAACACAGAAATGAGGCATAAAAGTGAGAAGAAAATGGAAGAGGAAGGGAATAAAAGATTAAGAATTTTCAATGAAGATGATCCTGTTTACATTAGGAACTATTCTGACGGAACTCCATGGATTCCAGCTAAAATCCTGGAGCATACCGGTCCTGTTTCTTACAAGGCTGAAAGCTTAATTGACGGTAATATATCTAAACGTCATGTGGATCAGATTCGTGATCGTATGCCTGTTTCAAACACTTCTCTGGACACTGCTAAGACATCTACTTGCGTTCCCCCCGTCACCGATGATTCCTTTGAGAATTCGTCTGTAGTTGTTCCCGAATCAACAACCTTGTGTGATGAACTAAGTCAACCTACGGCTTTGGTTCCTAATGGTGAAAGATCTGAACCTGAAGATCTACAGCCACCTGTTCGACGATCTCAACGAAATCGGAACACTCCCAAACATCTCAAGGACTTTGTGCTCAATTCTTAGAGGGGAGGAGTGTTGTGTATTGACTCTATGAACATATTAATTGACTTCTACTGTTCTGTATTGCCTCCATGGGCTAATGTAAAAAGCTCTTGGGTTTGAGAGTTCTTCTCTAAAAGTTTCAGTTTAGCTTCTGTATCTTGCTATGTAATGTTATTGTTCTGTCCGTGCAACTTAGTTAAATTAAAATGATGTTGCAACCGATTAATTCTTATTCTGTGTGACTCCATTATTGAGAGTATTTAATATAAAGTATATGTCATTCCTATAGCAATTTATCCAAAACTGGCCAGTGCTTAGTAAGATGCCACCTCTATTAAATATATTGCTCTTTTCGATAGAGTGTAAAAAATAAAAAATTTGTACTTAGGAAATTTGATTGCAATTTAAATTTATATCGAAATTACTTTATAAAGCCTATTAAATCAATTATTATTTAAAATTTATCTTTACTTTTGACGTCTAAAGCAAATGCAATGGATTAAAAAATATATAAAAATGTAAATTTTCACAGCTTATTTCTAAGAAAACAAAAATCTCTCATATAAAAAAAGAATATTATAGCATCATTAGAAGTTCATTTTTCAGCCGTACAAATTATAAAGGTTTTGAAATGTCTTTATTTAAATTATTTTCTTCCTATATCATTTGCGGTAAAGTTGGAAACATCTGCTAGCTGTTATTTTGTTGTGTTTAAACAATACTGCGCGCGCATATTGAAGGCAGACGACTTTTTCTCATTCGAAGCTAGGATTAGCGTGTGTTAGGTTCTTTGAAGTTTGTAGATTTATACTGTGTAAGTAAATTAACGTTCTAAAGTGAACAATCTCCATTTTAAAGTAAACCATCCATTTTAACATCTCCCTGTGTCTAGCCGGGTGCATTCATAAGGCCTGAGTGATATTTGATTTCTCAGATCTATGAACACACCTCTCTGCTGGAATAATTTGAAAATTATTGTAGTGGATGTACAGTCTAATTTTTCAATGAAAGGGAAGCAGATAAGGAGCATTCAACAATAACACCTTTACCTATAGATCAGCAGGTAACTTTTAATGTCTTCGCAGTTTTGTTAATAGTGCATGTTTAGTACTAGTACATTTAATATTGCATTATTTAAAAATTAAGATGTTTAAATTTGCTTTTAAAAAATCACTTGTATTAAATTTTATCTTTAATGTTTTAAAATTTTTTAAATAGACTATTTGGAAAAAAGCTTAAAGAATTTATTAACAATATGTATTCTAAATGTAAAGTGTTATGTAAAAGGAGGCATTTATTTAATGTTTTGCGTTTCTTAGTTCAATTTTCATAGTTATTCATTATAATTAAAAACATTGCAATTTTTAAAACTATTAATATTTGATTTGCAATTTAATAATTTCGTTGCTAGTGTAGGTTTCCAGAAATAATTTTCCGGTATATTTGAAAAAAAAATGTGACATTTTAATGCATTGAATAATTTATTTGTCGAGATATGTCAATGTTAGATGCACAAAAATAATAAATATTGATGAAACAATAAAATAACTGTTTAGTTAAGGTAATTTTTCCAGCTGTGTTATCGAATGTTTTTACTGTAAAAATTGATATTTAAGTTCTGCATTTAGTATTCTATCAAAAACTATAAATAAAATAATTTGTAAAGAAAAAAAATATATAATTTTTTTTTTGGCATTTATGATCTTAAGTTCTATATTTCATTTACAGCGAAAACTGTTTTACTGCTTGATACAATGTTTATTATTTAATAATATCGCACAATAGGTATATCTATTATTTAAATTGATTCCTAATATAAATTTTTCAGAATGTTTATTTGAAAATGTATACTTATATTTTCTTTAAAGTTGTTCTCAAATCCAAAATAGCTAATTTCTGGCATATTTCTGAATTCATTTTTATTCGGAAATACATGAAATTGGCAGGTGTTCTTATTCAGAAAAGGGTAGATGTGCCAGTAATGGACCGCCTTCCAGTAATGGGACACCTTCAATGTTTTTGGTTTATAAAAAAATAACCAATAAAAATTCAGCTTTATTTATTTCATTAATATGCTATCTTTAAATTCTAGTTTTAAATAGTGCTCGCGATTATACGTATAATACGTATAAAACGTATTGTAACCGGTAACGATTTTTAATAGAAATCATATGGAAAAAAGGCTTGACTACGTATACGTTTAAACGTATATAAACGTATAATCGCGAGCACTAGTTTTAAATGCAATCATAAAATCATTTATCTATTACTTTTTGTGAGGTGTCCATTACTGGAGTTTAGGGTGTTTTGATTTATTTCTGTTATTTACAATTAAATTTAGATTCACATTGGGAAATGTGACTATGAGCATGGTTAAATATTGTTGGTAGAGTAATATAATATTAAAAAATGTTGAATATAACAATTATAACTATTAATTAAAAAATAATTGTTAAAGAAATTCCTTAAGGGTGTCCATTACTGGCACATCTACCCTATATATAATCGAATGGCGTTATCCATTTTTTGGTAACGGCAGATGATGTTTCAGAAAACACTATCAAAGTCGGTGTTTTGAAACAAATTTCCGACGCGCAGCGTCAGAAACGGGTAAAACGTGACCGACATTGATCTTAAGTATTACATTTATCTAAAAATGGAAAACGCTATTAATTCCAAATAGCTTTAATAATCAGGCATGCAAGTGCCATGCGTTTAAAAGTTTGTTCATAAATGTGTCAGAAAGTTTCGTGTTAACCGGTTTCTCAATCAGATGCAAAGTTTTAATTTGAATACGAGTTGCATCAATAAAAATGATTGCCGATCCAATCCTTATCGTCGATCTTATCCGTATTTGGTGAAATCTTGTTATCCGAATCTATGCGAAATCATTTATCGGGTTCGGTCGGGTTGTGGGCTTACAGATTTTTTGTTGTTGTTGTTGTTGGGTTAGGATAAGAATACGGGTTGAATCAAAATATAGTTTCAGTCAACCATCATTCATGTTCAAGTTGACATTCAATCATGTTCAAGAAGTATATAACCGGATTCGTGTATGACTCTAGATCCGAGCCGACATCAGAAATTGTATCGTAACACAATTTCTGATAAAATCTGGTTACTCGGTCTTATGCAAGATTCTATTCCAAACAAGACTTACAGTAAAAACATTATACCCGACTCGGGTCAGATCGGGTTCACGAAAATCAGGTCACACGGCAACTAATCTAAATCTATTCTGTAGCCAAACAAATCCAAAAAGATCGATCCGAAGTTTCTGGATTGGTATCGGGTAAAATCTGGTCACCCGACCCGGTGCAGTGTCTTCACAAACGTCACAAACTTGAACCATAAAAAAATTTTGATCCGAACAATCCGTATAGGATTCGGGTAAAATCTGGTCACCCTATCCGATGCAGATTCGTCACATTTTTCACATTGAAGTCGCACGGTGACTTCACAAAGTAGTCACATTGTGAGGTCACAGAAAGCCTTGAAAACGGCCATAACGACCTCGCATTTACGTCACAGTGACTTCACATCGACGTCACGTGACGTCACGACGACGGTCACAAAGTCACAGTGTGACTTCACAGTGACGTCGCCGTGACGTCACCATGCCTTACGGGTCGTATTGGCCTCGTGCCAGAAGTTAATAGCCGTAAGATATCGCTAAAAATTTCGTTATCTACAGCAGTTTTTTTCTTCTTTTTTTAACTATGTTTTTTTTATGTCTAATTCTGATAATTTCAGCGGTTTTAAGCTCTTATTTCAATTACATGTCTGTTAAATTTGGTGTTTTATTTATACTCTTTTATTTATTGCATAGTGAAATTTTAATTTCGTTGTTTAATATTAGCGGGAAACACATTCTGAACTTTTTATATTGTAACCTCTGACTGCTCAATTTTTGTTTCAAAATCCTTTCGACCAATATATAACCGACCTTTATCTCCTATACCATTACATATTTCAAATCATCCTGTATATGAAAGATGTAATCAATTTATCGTTTTCATTTTCAGTCTTTGACTGTAGAATTTTTAATAAAAAATTGCTTCAAAAATTGTAAATTACATAAATTTTTCTACAAACGTCTTGCCCATGGAAATCGCGGGATAAGCAGTTAGAGGGTTAAGCCTCTGACAACCCTCCTCAAACGGATTAATATTTTGTAATCGTCTGCAAGCGATGGAAGTTAGATTAAAAAAAAAAATGATATACAGTGGAACTTCCCTTTAACGAAGTCCCTATTTAACGAAGTTTTCTACTTAACGAAATTTTCTGCAGAACTTTGACTTTGAACACCATTAACATGTAAATTAATCTCCATATTACGAAAAATGTATTCTATATAACGAAGTTCATTCCACTTTCGTACGTGTACAGAATCCAAACTAAGAGGTTGCTGTTGCGATGGATATGCGAATTTTTCAGTGGATTGTATGAAAATAAACACATTTAAATAATTTCCATTTTGCTTGGTGTTATATAAAACAATTATTTTTCAGAGTAAGAAAAACAATTGTTATTATTACTGTCCCACACCGAGACTCCAGCGTTGACAGTCGGGGGAAGTCAAAATCGCCTTTTTCCATTCAATGATATAGAAGATGCAGTGACGCAATGGCATCGGATACATTGAAGCAAAAAATATCAATTAGAGTCAGACAGTTACCATTCTGACCTCCATTGCTGATAGACAACTGCTTTGTACATCCACTAGAATGTGCTTGAAAATTCAAATCAAAGAACATCAAAGTTATTTTTGTTCTTACCAACACAACTTCTAAACTTCAGCCATTAGTCTAAGGAATAATACAAAATCTTGAAGTAAATTATCGAAAAAGACAGAAAAAAGACAGAATAAAGACAATGTAGTGAAAATATTAGTTTGAGAACCTGTGTATCAGAGCTTATGAAAGCTTGAGCCAAAGCTTGGGAATGTGACGTGATTTCATCGACCGTACACAACTGTTTGTAAAAGACGGCTACATAATTGAAAGTGAATCAAATGCTTCTGAATCTAATACCTTGTTTGTCATATCTGAAGGAAAAATTTCATGAATTTAAGTTGATTTCTATTTAACGAATTTTCTTCATAATGAAGTTTTTAAGTGTAACGATGAGACTTCGTTAAATGGAAGTTTCACTGTATACCATGCTTGAAATTTAATTTAAATGCTATAATAAATAAGTAAATTTCGATAAAATTTTCAAACAAATTGCAGATTTTGTTTCCTATATTTAACGGTGTAAAAAATAAAAATATGCGATATTTAGAAATTTAAATAATTGCAGTAGCAAAAATCGCAAAGTGTTGCCAATCGCAAAATGACGTCAGCGTTACGCACGGACACGTTTGTCTTTTATGATAGTCCATGGTTTGCGAATCTTAGCCTTGTTGCTTGAAGATTTATAATACTGGTTTACTAAATTATAGAGTAACATAATTAAAAATGAATTTTTTATTTATAGAATTTTTAAATTATAAATTTTTGACAACCATATTTTTTTTCCTCTCCCAGCCATTTTAATGTACTTTAAGTTTTTAATGAGTCAAATGATGGTATGTGCTGTATTTACTAGAATCTAAGATCCCCCCCCCCCCCTCCAAAATAGAACCTATTTAAATGGGTTCGTCTTACAATGGAATATGCATACATCACGCAATACTTTAAAACCAGATGTGTGTGATGTTGGGAATTTTTTTAAAGCTTTAAAAGTTTTTTCCCTTAATGTGTGTGTGTAGTTTTCTTGTGTAAACAAGATTACTTAAATGTTAATTTGTTATCATGTATGAAAGGTGATATTTCAGGAACCCTGAAATTTTGATTTGCAGGTCCTTGGACCCATAGGGCTTTGAGTTAATCAGGCCTTTGTGAGCAATGTAGTAATTTTAAAAATCGTGGAGAGTAAATAAAAGTGAAATTTACTATATTTCTTAAATTTCATAATTTTTTCTTTCTTTCAAATTTTCTTGTGTATTAATTAAAAATTCTTAAATTTCGCGGCTAAAAAATAAGGTGCGTCTTAGATTCGAGTAAATACGGTAATTAAAGAGTTCTTTATTATTATTATTATACTGTTAGTCCATGGACTGCGAATCAGTGAAAGCCTTAAACTTCTGCCGCTTGAAAATTTATATTGGTTTAATTAATTATAGAGTAATATATTTAAAGATGAAATTATTACATATAGAATTTTTGAATTATAACTTTTTCATAACCATCTTTTTCTTCTCCTCCTCACCCATTTTAATGTACATTATTTTTTTAATGAGTCAAATGATGTATGTGCCGTATTTACTAGAATCTAAGATGCACTCCCCCCCCCCCCTTCCAAAATAGAACCCATTTAAATGGGTTCGTCTTACAATATTTTTTTATAAAATTTTTAAATTACAAATTTTTCTCATCCTCTTTTTTCATTATTTATTTTAAAGATATTATTTTTTTAATGAATCAAGTGTGTATAATTTTATAAGTGATCTTTTATATTGTTATTCTATAGTCGATTAATTGCGGATCTTAGAAAAGATTAATCTGCTGTATCATAATTTAGTTGGTTTAATAAATTAGATTTAAAATTTATTTAAAAAGGAATTTTTTTCGTGGTTTTAAATTATAAATTTTTCTTAACCATCAACCATTCTTAAACCACCTGTACTGTATATTGTTATTCTATGTCTTATAAAATGCTATACTTTTACATAAAATTGTATACAATGTTATTTTAAAAGGATTTTGAGTGGAAGACAATGTTTATTTAAAAAATATATATATTGGTATTTTTTTTTTTTTTTTTTATAGAAATTTAGTTTTGCCGGTCCGGGTCCTTCCCAGTGGCGCCATTTCAAAACTTTCATGAAGGGGAGACTTTCAAAGGTTTCTTTTTTCTTTCTTTTTTTTTGTGGGGGGGGGGGGGATATCTAAATTTTCTTGTGCACAGATGCGATGCAATTGATACAGTTTTAATTTTACATATTATATTTTTTAAATTAGATAAAGTACTTAATGATGATAAAATGCCTCATTTCGAAAATGTTCCAATAGTAAGGTTTTAGCAAAATATTATTTAAATTATTATTAATTTCTGTGTTTAAAGTATTCATTTACTGCTAATGTCCCTATTCTATCAAATAAAGTTATTTTAGCTTTTGTGGATTTCCTGAATAATTCTTTTTGAGTCTGACCTGTTATAAGTGATACATTCTGAAATATCAAATTCCTTGAGAGGGGCAATTTCCCATCCCTCTTAACTTTCCTCAAATGACGCCTCTGGTCGTGTCTGACTTCATTGGTTTTTGCACGGGCGAAGCCATAAACTGCGAAAAAAAATAACTACCCGAACTTTTAGGGTTATTTATTTATTTATTATCGAACCGCGTACTACGTCCATGGACGTAACTCATGATATCAATATAATCGTTAAGGAGGGGGGGGGGGGGCAGGAGTAAGTACCTACATTATCTTAAGTAATTTTTTAAATATCTTACTAAACATTTAGAAGTGTGCCCCCCCCCCCCCCCCCATGTGCATACTTGAAAATTTCGATTCATAAATATATTTACATTTTTACAAATATATACATATATTTATAATAAAGAGATAAATAGTATCCCATGATTTGCAAATATTTTTCAGCTGCAAAAATATCAGATAACAATTTACAAATTATTGTAAATAAATCAAAATAAATTTTTTACCTATTTCTAATTTATTTAATTTTCGAAGATAAAATTTAAAAAAACAATTTAAGTATCTTAGTTCTTATCACAGAAACTTTGTTTTCTTTCATGATTGTCAGACCTTTTTCACTAAAAATTTATAAAACAGTTTTCGAAACACGTCTGATTTCATGGTCGCCCGCAGAACAAAATCCAGGGAGGGGCAAGATTTGGGAACAGATGTAAATGAGTCTGCTGCCAGGCCGCGTTCTTTCTTTCTTCTTCTTTTTTAAGATATATATATTTTTGAAAGATATAAAAATAATAAATATAGAATAAACTAAACATTTTCTTTGCGAGAAACGCAAGACGATTTATAAACATATCAACATAAAACTATTACAGAAAAGTAACAAATAAAGCATATTAAAAAAAAGAAAGAAAAAGAAAAAAGAAAAGAAGAAAAAAGCTTCTACATTTTATTATTTTATTTTATTTTTTTTCAAAATGAAGAATTAAAACTATTAATTTTTGCCTACATGAAATATTTTATTTATTTTTTGAAAATAAAATTTTCTCATTTTCATTTTTGTCATATAGCCCGCCGAAATACCCCGTTTTAAATAATTTTTTAACAGATAAACATAAAATGCAAAACATAACTAAAACTTGTCTTCCACAGGGTGTTTCTTGGGGGGTGGTGTGGTGTGTGTGTGTGTGTGTGTGTGGGGGGGGGGGGGTGGAGGGTTGCCCCTCTAACAAAAATAATAAATTTTATTATTTTTAACAAAATCGGGAAAGAAAAAAGAAACGTAGATAATCAATTAAATTTGAAAATCCAGGCATTCTGGGGTAGAAATTGCACTTTTTGATTAAAATGCAGAAAATTTCAAATCTCCCAGGGGAGGGACATTTCAATGCTCCAGGGTTAATTCCGCCCCCCCCCCCTCCACTCCGGGCCACCCTTGAATTCAACACTGGTAATGAACTTAGGGATGACCCAGGCACGGGGTGGGGGGGGGCATATCCCCAGAACATTTGAGATTTTTTATTTGGTAATGGTAAAAGTAAAAATCATCCCCTCCCCCGAAACTCCATAAAGCACCCCCCCCCCCCGTCGATGTTCCCTCCCTGAGAAAAATGTCTGAATTCAACACTGAATCCAGGGAGGGTCCCTGTAGTCTTCCGTCTTACGGGCGCCCTATGTGTGATTTCCTCGAATGAGTTAATCCCTTGATAATTAAGAAAAAATATGTTTAAAAAATGCTGGGCTTAGCGTGTACACCTACAAGAAAGATATGTTATGTTTAGCTTGCTCTAAGCCTCGTGGGAATTTTTAGATAATAATTGCATTTTAGATATTTTCTATTAGAATTGCTATTTACATAACATGCCAATCGAATCGGGGAAAATTACATAGAATGACCTAGCTTACGCCCATAATTAATGATGTAACCTATCTGACGAATGGCAAGAACCTCTTAAGCTTGGATAACGCAACGCCGAACCTGATTGGCCCCATGGAAGAGAGTGGCTTGAATGGAGAAGTTATTGCACGACCGTGTGATACTCCACCCCAAGTACTTGCGGACAAGTCCAAGTTCAAAGCCAGGGGGTGTTGACCTTTATCTGGCAACAAGCAGTCTAGTGCGTTGGAGTGGATAGTAAGTTTATTGTTTCAGAAATATTTTTGTTTTCTGATAATATTACTTCTAATGCTTTTCTTTTCATTGCATATGGCTGTTGTATCGTAGGCAATGCGTTACTTTAACTGATATGCAGTCGCTTGATTGCATGCATACTGAGGATTTCTACCGATGTTTCGTAGCAATTAATTAGAATCGCATGGGAATACATTTTTACTGACTCTTGAACAGCATATAATATAGAAATTCGGGTATTTATATTCAGTTATCGCAATATGTTATATTATACATATTTTTTTAAAGAATCGTGTATTATCAAAATGCAAGCCGGCGTGTAGCTTTGTATGTTATACTCTACTGAAGCTATCAATTTTCAAAATTTGTTTTTAGATTGTTTTCGCGTCTTTTTTCCCACTACATTAGTAATATTGCGTATTGATCATTGATTTTGTTCAAAATTTTACTTTTGTAGCCGAATTAAAAAACGATGAAAGTTTTTGTGGTTTCATTGGTTTGTTTACGTTGATTTTCCTGCTGTGTTTACTGACGCATTTTTATTACTTTCCCCTTATATAGACACTTTGATGAGATATTTAGTCTGCAAATGCAAAGATAACTGATAAAATCTGATATGAATGTATTCGCCCTTTAGTAAAGAATTGTCCTTGGAGGTATTTATTATTTTTCATTATTAATTTACTTAAATGTTTTTTTGTTGATAAATTAGTTGAGTAAAATTCATAAGCGACTGTTGGTACATTAAAATCATTAACAAATTATAAATTTGTATACTATATTTATTTTAGATAAATATAAATTTTTAATTTATTGAATATGGTTTGTTATGTTTTTTTCCATATCATGTTTGTATTATTTTCTTAATTATTCTTTGCTTTTTGCCCCCCTCCTTCCCCATTTAAAAATAAATTAAATGGATTTGTATATTTTTGAAGGTTAATATATTTTGCAAACACATCTTTTCTATTTTTTGTGTTTCATATCTTGCAATGTTGATAGTATATTTTGTTAATATTAGCTTTTTTTAGGACACTTTTTTTAGTAATAATCATTTAATAATAACGAAGAATCAGTGTGGTCAATCAAAGTAGTTATGTGTGTTCATGTTAAGAGTAACTATTTAGAAAACATTACTATTATTTAAACTTTGCTATTATTCACTAATAGTATTCCACTGTATTATTACTTAACTAAATTATCATTCACATTATTATTTAAATG
Organism: Maratus michaelseni; assembly: GCA_963931845.1. Taxonomy (NCBI): domain Eukaryota; kingdom Metazoa; phylum Arthropoda; class Arachnida; order Araneae; family Salticidae; genus Maratus; species Maratus michaelseni. The sequence continues at coordinate 99,018,287 of OZ007597.1, read as the reverse complement.
CATTTTTATTCACTATTATTTTAAAATGAAGTTTGATGCAATGAATATTTTTAGAAGAAACACACTACGTAAAAAATAACTTACTAAACAAAAGACTATTGAAGAATTTGGTACTTCTCCATTATCCCGTTGCCGCTTTCCATAAAAAAAAACCATCTCCAAATTATAACGCCAAAGCCAACAAACAAATGGAAGAATGTTGTCATTAAAAATAAATAATAAATAAATAAATAAAAATTTGTAGAAGCCCGTCTGAATAAAGTGTCAACTATCAGTAACTTTAAGCAATGAAATTTACAATATATTAATGAAAAAAATCTTGGATATTTAATTATTTACATTATTTTTTAATACTTCTCTATTATCCCGTTGAAACTGTAACACCAAATAAACGGGAGAATGTTGCCATTGGAATATTAAAATATAAGAATTTAAGGTCAGGATTGTTATTTTAATTAATGAAATAACTAATAAATCAGTAAAACATAAAGAAAAATACACGCAAATGTCAAATTAAAAACCACTTGATGACATAACAAACACTTATAATGCTTCTGACATCAAGTAAATGGGACTGCATTTTTGACGTTTAATCTTACAGTTTGGTGATATTTTTTTGTTATGAAAAGTGGTCAACGGGCTAATAGAGAAGTACTATTTTTCTTAATTATTCCTCTCAGCTGGTGGATAAATGTTTGTGACGTCAGTTGAAACTGATATATTTATCGTACGTAGTAACTATGCATCACAACATATTTTCAATGCTTTTTCTCTTATAATATCATGACATCGCTGTTTAATGACATAATTTTTATTTTATTGGGTTTTTCAGAAAGTTTTTTCCATTTGGGAAAGTTGGTTTGTACCGGAGAAGTCTATCATTTAATTATTAGACATTAATTTTGATATCTGATGTCTAATAATTGACGGCAGAATTTTCTGGTAAGATTTGGTTTTCCCACACAGAAGAAACTTTCCGAACAACCCAATAATTAGCGAAATACCTAATTAATCAATAAAATATCATCAAAAATACAGATAAACGTCGAATTAAAAATCACTCAATGACATACCAAACACGTGTAATGCATCTGATGTCGAGTTAATGCGGTGTCACGAATATGCACATTTTGGCATTAAATTCTATAGTTTGGTAATCGTCTTTTTTTTTTTATGGAAAGTGGTCGATGGGATAATGGAGAAGTATAAAAAATTAAAAAAAGTACTAACATAGATAAAGACAGCCTATATACATCAAATAATTTTTTGGAATAAAACGAGCTTAGTTGTTTTCTACTGATGAAACAACAAATCAAATGCACAATGCACATAATTCATGTGAAGCATAATATGAATGAACACATAAAATTCAAAACCTAATTTCAACACTTTCCCTTGTTAATTGCATATTTAGTCTCTAGAAAATAAGAAGTGTTTTCTGTAACTATCTTAAATCTGTCTGGCTTTCAACTTTTTAATGACTATTTCACACTCTAGTTGATCATTTGCAGCAATTAATCCATCATCTTGTAAAATTACAGTACAATTGAGTAGGCATTTAATGTCATAGAGATATGAGTCAGAATATCTTAAGAACTGAAAAACCTAGATTTTCTGTAGATATAACAATTTCAATACTGTAAAATATCTTTGTGTCTTACTACAGCCAGTTTCATGGAAATATTACTTATACTGCTTTTCTTCCTATTAATAGATTAATATGTTCAGATGCTTTCCTGAATCTAACACAATTTCAAAATTATAATATACAGGGTGGTTATAATATAAGTATCTCTATTTGGAGCTGCCTGGAGTTCGAAGGAATAACCCGAATGAAACCAAAAACGGTACAATTACTATTCGAGAAGGGGGAAGAAGAATGGAACAATAATTAAAAAAATAGTTGCAATAATCACCGACAGATGGTGCTACTGAGCGTGAAATGTAATGTGTAATACAAGAACAAAGAATTATGGCGTCAAACCGAATGGCACACCTAATTTATAGGAAAATGTCGCAGTGAATGTGGTTACTCTTTCGCATGGCAGTGCCGACTATGTTGAGGTTCCACATGGCCATTGTGCTGTTCGACACAATCCAGGTGATGCATGACGTGCCCAACTGCGTAATGTAACGCATCAGGAGTGATGTTTCGCACATGTTGTGATATGCGGTATAAAGTCATTGAGGTTTGCAACACCTCCACTGTACACAATATTACACGTTACATTCCACATTCAAAAGCGCCATCTGTCTGTGATTATTGCAATTAATTTTTTTTATTGTTCCATTCTTCTTCTCCCTTTTCGAATAGTAAGTGTACCGATTTTGGTTTCATTCCAGTTATTCCTTCAAGCTACAGTCAGCTCCAAATAGAGATACTTATATTATAACCACCCGGTAATAGTGACTTAAAACAAACAAAAAAGTATTAATTTTTACCAAGAATTTTATTTTGTGAATTTTCCACTCTTTAGTGTTTAGTGTCCTGGGCCGTTGCCCCAGCTCGGCCCCTTTAAGGCCGGATCTGGATGTAGAAATGTAATTGTAGTAAAATCAACTATTTTTTAAATTGCATATTTTCCATCTTTCAGTTTTTAGTGTTCCGGGTAGTCAGCCGACCTCACCAATATTTTTACCTATTTGTCAATTTTAATGCACTCGGCTCAGTTTTTCTTTTAGATTTTCCAGCTGCAAATCATTCTTACCTAAATTTCATATTTTTTTTGAATCAAATGATAAAACAAATCTTCATTTGGTGCCCCTTCCGCCTTCTGTTCTGGCGCCCGGGACACATGCCACCCCCCCCCCCCTAGTTTCGGCTGTGGATTGTATAGACATGCATCGGCATCACTTACTTTAAAATCAAGTTTTAATAAAAATTGACCAAAACACTTACACTTCAGCGTTGCTTTAAACCATACAAACTTCACTTGAGCTTGCATACTCTTTTTGTTCCATCATCGTATCCTTCTGGTTGTTGCATCTAGATTGTTTCTTCTAATTTTCCATACAAAAATGCTGTAAATACATCAAATTGTGATAAATGCATTCTTTCTTCAGTTACAATACTCAATACTGCTTATATTGTTTCTAATTTTGCTACTGAACTAAATGTTTCATTATAATCAATGCCTTTACGTTAACTATAACCTTTTATAACATGCCTGACTTTATATTTGTTAATACTGCCATCTGGATTTGTTTTAACTCTGTAAACCCACTTACATGGTAGCTTTGGAACCTTCTGGTAAATTAACTAATTCCCAGATCTCATTTTCTTTTAAAGAGGCTATTTCATTCTCCATCGCTTTTTTCTAAGTTGAACTTTGCATGCTGTTGATTGCTTATCTGTGTAGGTCTCAGGATTTTCATGAATTAGTGACTCAGCTTCCATTATATAATCATCAAATCGTGCAGGTTTTCGTATTTTGTCGTGTTTTCTTAATTGTATGTCATGTGATATCACTGTCATCTTCATCGTCATACTATCATCGTATCATCTTCATCGTATCGCGTACATTATTTTGCTCTTCATTTTTTTGAAGTTGCTCCTCTTCATACTTTCCCTGATTAGAAAGATCTTGTTTATTATTGTTGAATGCTAACTCAACACAATTATCGCAATTTTTCATGAAAAATTACATTTCTAGAAAAAAAATCATTCTGCTTTCTTCTTTCAGCCAAATTCTGTAACTCTCATCAGAATCGTAACCTACTAGATAACCTTTGATAGCTTTCCTCTCCATTTTTCTTCTTTTTTGTACAAGAATATGAGCATAACACATAGAACCTATAACAGGTAAATGCTTTAATCTAGGTTTCTTTTTGATCCACAATTCATAAGGACTAACACCCTCAACTGAAGATTTTCCCATTCTGTTTAGGATATATATTGCAGAGGAAATTAATTCAGCCCACATTGCATCAGGGAAAACTAATTTCAGGATTCAAGTATTTGAATGTTCTTGCCCCTTCTACAATTGTTAGATTCTCTTTTTCACTTAATCCATTCTGTTATGTTGTAAAAAGTGCAGTGAATCTTTCTGTAACTCCCTTTTCATGTAGAATCACTTTAATTTCTCTATTGTCAAATTCTCCACCATTATCGCTCAAAAATTCTTTTATTTTGTATCCCATAGTTTTAGCATGAGCAAGCTTATGTTTAAACATTACTGACTTCTCTTTTATGATGTAACCATATCAAAACTTTGTAAAACTATCTTTGAATACAACTAAGTATCGTTTCTTCTGAAAAGATTTAGGAAACGGACCAGAAACATCTGCCGAAATGTCCCCTGGTTCAGTTGCTTTCTTTCTATTTCCAGAAGGTAAGCAATGTGCATTTCCATAAATGCATGGTTCACACAACTTATTTTCGAGTCGAACTTTGATTTACATTATTGAACTGGGTTATCAGAACACTAACAATATCTGAAGAACATCTTACACCAGGAGTGGAATTCGAATGCACTCTCCCTGTAGATAACCAGAATTATTCTTCCTGTACCTTAGACTGCTTGGCACTTTGCTCAGTGTCCCTCTGAAATGAAATCAGTTCAAAACTGGGTACCCACACCATTTAAGGACATAAAAGCATCCTAAAGTGCTCATTGTACATGCGCAAATCAGTTGAAATTTGTTTTAACAGATCCACTTTTCTGACTTTTAAATGTATAGATTGATTATGCGTTAGCATGAAAGAAGATACTGTGGTTGCAAGCTTACTTATTTATGATGTCGTGCAACTACATGGTGGTTTGAGCTTACAAATCTGCAGATCTTAAAATGCTTCCAATTTCTTGTTTATGAAAGTTTTGTATTTCAGTTTAAAAATATTTTTGCAAATTATTAGATTTAAATGGTCTTTTAATGTTTTTCTAAATTTTTTGACATAGAATTACCTAATTTGACAAAAGGAATATTTGCTACTGTAAAAGAAATGGCCAATTCAGAAATCTCTACAGCACAATGTGGATTTCGAAGTTTGCTTCTACTGCAACTGTAGGCAAGGAATAATTACACCTAAAAGAAAATGAGAATTGGGTAAATGTTACTATCTGAACTACTTAAATTTACCTAAACTATAAAATTTAGCTAGGCATTAATATGTAGCTCTTAATCATCAATACATTACTGTATGTTCCATCCATTTCTGTCTGTTGATTTCCTTGCACAATCATTTTTCATGTACAGGAAAACAACTCTTTTGTAATCAATAAGCAGAGAAGACCGAGCTATGCTCAGTCAAAATCAGCTTTGAGTTCAAATATCAAAACCAAAATGACTCACTAATCAAATTTTCTCGAACATGTGACCAAGCCCAATTGTCTTCTCTTCTCATGCCCGAAATCCATAGGATATAAAATTTAGTCAAAATAGTCTGAGCTGTTTTTTAGATAAAATTAGCTTGACCCACAGTGACCCAAAAATGACACACTAATCAGATATTCTTGAACATGTGATCTAGCCCAATGATTTTCTCATGCCCAAAAACCGTAGGATACAAAATTTAGTTAAAATAATCTGAGCCGTTTTTAAGATAAAAATAGCTTGTCCCATGACCAAAATGACTGACTAATCGAATTTTCTTGATTATGTGACCTATCTCAACAGTCTTCTCGTGCCCGAAAACCATAGGATGCAAAATTTAGTCTAAATAGTCTGAGTTGTTTTTTAGATAGTTAGCTTGACCCACAGTGACCCACTAATTGAATTTTCTCGGACATGTGACCTAGCCCAATGATTTTCTCGTGCCAAAACTCATAGGATACAAAATTTAATCAAAATTGTTAGTCGTTTTTTAGATACGAGGGAAAGTCATTAAGTAAGTCACAAAAGATAATTAAATAATAACTTACAATGATAGTCACTTCAAAACTATTTTTATTTCTCAACATATTCATCAATATTTATGCACTTGTGTCACTGTTTTATAAGTGCCCAAACACCAGCTGCATAACATTCTTTGGATTGCTGTCTCAGCCCCATTAGGACTTCAAGTTGAACCTTTTCATCATCTGTGAATATCATCTTGCTGCCAAGATGGTTTTTTAGTGGACTAAACAAATGAAAATCGCTTGGGGCAATGTCAAAGCTGTATGGTGGATGTTGAAGAAGTTGCAAGATGATGAAAAGGTTCACTTGAACTCCTAATGTGGCTGAGACAGCAACCCAAAAAATGTTATGCAGCTGGTGTTTTGGGCACTGATAAAACAGTGATATAAGTGCGTAAATATTGGTGGAGAATATGTTGAGAAATAAGTTTTGAAGTAAATATCATTGTAAGTTATTATTTAATTATTTTTTCTGACTTACCTAATGACTTTACTTCGTAAAATTAACTTGACCCCAAAATGACCCTCTAATCGAAAGTTCTCAAACATGTCCGAAAATGGTGGGATACAAAATTTAGTCAAAATCGTTTGAACAGTTTTTTGGATACAATTAGCTTGACCCTGACCCATGGTAACCCAAAATAACCCACTAATTGAATTTTCTCAGACATGTGACCTAGCCCAACAGTCTTCTCGTACCGAAAACTATAGGATGCAAAATTTAGTCTGAATAGTCTGAGCTGTTTTTTCGATAAAATTAGCTTGACCCACAGTGACCCAAAAAATGACCCACTAATCGAATTTTCTCGGACGTGTGACGCCCAATGGTTTTCTCGTTCCCGAAACTTGTAGGATACAAAATGTAGTCAATCTTTTGAACTGTTTTTTAGATACAATTAGCTTAACCCTGACCCAAAATGACCCACTAATTGAATTTTCCCGAACATGTGAAATAGCACAATGGTTTTCTGGTGCCCCAAAATGGTAGGATACAAAATTTCATCAAAATTGTTAGAGCCATTTTTAAGATAAAATTTGCATATATATTTATATATAACCACACACACACAAGATTTGCTCATATTAGAATATATGATAATTAATTTTCAGTTAACTAATTATTAATTTGCATAATATGAAATTATTGAATTCCTATAAAATATTTAAGTACTTAATTCTGAAGAAATAACAAAGTGTAAAATAATATCATTCTACTGATAGAAAAGTATCACATCCCAAAATTGACTACTTTTTAGTCGTGTGATGTTCTAAGAAATTTTTAATCTTTTGTATAATTTCTCATTTTAGCGCCTTCACATATCTAGCGTTCAGGGAACATATCCCCCTCCCATCCCCTTTGTTTTGTCACTGGGCACAGATATATTTCTGAACCAGGAAAAACAAATTCAGTTATAATAATGATTGCAGTAACTTTTAATTTTTCTCATATTTCTATGGTAAAAATGTCTTGCCAATTATTTTTCTTAGTATTATTTTCAAAAGACATTGTACCAAAGTTTGACATAATTTTCTGTTTCAAGTTTAAAATTGATATTTTTTTTCAATTTTAAAAGATTTTTTTTTCTTCTATCATTTGAGGGTGTCGGGGCAAGAAAGTGCCAAGCCACATTTTTGATGAAATAAATCTAACACTGTAATCTGTTGCTTAATATTGTAAATTATAATATCCAACGTATAATTTGTTTCTAATTTCACTTGCTGGTAGCATATGTGACAGGTTTCGTTTTTGTCCCAGATGTTTAAGCTCACAATGAAGATATCTAAATTACAAAACACATAATAGTAATATAATTAAAGTAGTGCCATATTGTTACTCAGAATATCTCAAATGTTACTAAGACATTGGCGAAAAAACTTTAGGTTATATATCTTGATTTGAGTATTTGATCAAATTTTCAAATTGAAATATCTCAGAAGTTCAAAAATGTGGCTTGGCACTATCTTGCCCGGACCCCCTCATTTGTTAATTTAAGACATAATTAGTTTAAAATGTTTAATATATTAACCTTTTGTATCACTGAGTTGCATATCTGCAACATATGCAAAAGTCAATGTTACTTATACAGTGACCGTTAACCCATTAACGCCCAGTGGTATATTTTTAGATCACTAGACTTAGTGGCAAGAATGAGTTTTTCACACCAGTAAATATGAATATATACTCTCTTTCACAAAACAAATCCTTTGATAAAATAATATAAAAAATACCCTTAATTTAAAAGTGGTGGAGAATTTAAATTTTAACGAAGAAAATAATTTGTGCATTAATGGGTTAAATTATTGCTGCTATTTTACAACACAGCAGTTAATACTAATTGTTCATAGAATTCTCAACAGATGGCGATACTGAGTTAATTTTTCATGCCAAAGTTTTATTTCTTATTTGAGCAGTTTCACATTGTTATTGTTAAAATGAAAATGAACTTCGTAAATTTTGTCATATTAAAAAGGCTGGAGACATTCAAAAATAGATTTTTTACAAAAGTAAGTTCTTATACTTTGCCATTTTTTATTGAAAAATTGACAATATTTATGAGAAGATGTAGTTTTCTGTTTATTGCAGATGTGAAAAAGTACCTTTTAGTCAATATATTTTTATGTTCAAATTTTTTTTTAAAATTATTTTTTACATGCTTAAAGTGATATATGCTAACATCTGAGTAAATATTTTCCAAATCCAATTTGAGTCACAAAGGGTTAAATAATTATAAGGAATTTCTTTTTCAGTTTAAGTCAAAGATGGGAAGTATTGGATTATTTCTGACAAAAAATAATTGGACAAGCATTGCATAATGTATCACAAGGTATGTATATAATAGTTTTTTTTTTGCTTATTCTTAAGTTATTGATGTATCTTAGTATCTTATGTCTTTTTTTTTTCACTTTGTATCCTTTATATTCATTCCCATCTTGTTTCAGTGATGAGGTAGATCAGGCTTAATCAATGCTATAACATAATGTGCTAGTGGAATTAATTGCTGAAATATGTTCTGTTCCTGCAGGTTAAAGTTTAGAAAACTATGAACTCCAACACTGAAGTGCCTGTTCAAATGGTTATGCCTGAGCTCAATGCAGGGCAAGCTATGCAGAATGAAAGTGCTAATTCAAGCAGCCAGTCTAATGCTGTGATGCACACCTCTATGACAATGGCTCAATCTCCATTGCAACAAGTATGATATTTAAACATCAGAAATATTTTTGATATTTTTATTTGTAAATTTATTTAATTTAAAAATACATTTTAAAAAATCAAGTTCATTAACTTTTAGTTTTGGGCAATTCAATTGTAACAGACTAATTGTCATAGAGGAAAAAAATGACCTTACCTCATTTAAAAAACAATAATTATTGCCGAAACGTCAGTTGAGGCTCACTTTGGAGACGCGAAAAGTTTTTGGTTTCCGTATGTTTGTTTGTTTGTCTGTCTGTCTGTCTGTTCCGCGATAACTGCCTTAAAAAGGGCCCGATTAGGTTGATTTTTGATGAGTATGTTTGTGAGGTACCCGGAATTAGCTGTATAGTTTTTAGTTACATTTGGTTCATTCTTTCGAAAAATATAGAACATTTCGTTTTAGGTCATAATGCTTTCCTATGGGAATGCAGACGATTTTCAAATTTAATTTTTAACTGAAATGAAAATCATATATTTGAATAATGGATTTAAACGTAAAATTACTGCTGCTAATTTTTTCATATGGAGGTTTTAAATACATTCAATAGCTTTAAAAATTTGCCGATACATTTATTAGAATTTAGAAAATTATTGTTTAAATTATTGGAACATTTTTTGCATCTGTTCGGGAAATATAAAACAATTTATTTTCATATTTTTTACAAATTTTAAAATGAATTTCTTTTTACTTTGTTCTTTAATTTATTAGTTGCTTAGCAACCCTATTTCAAAGAATATCAAAATAATAAAATTCAAGTAACTCGCATGGTTGCTGCAATATTTTATTAGCAAAATAAATTATTTTCGGGAGATTTTAATATTTTATTGACATAAATGAGAATTTATTTTTTCATCTAAAAAGTTACATGTATAAGAAGTTCATAAGAATTTCAGAATGTCATTGCGTAAACCATGTTTAATTTAACGCTTCTAATGTCTGAAACCTCTGAAGTTTGTTATATGTATGTAATATAACTAAATTAAATTGCGGATTTTAAGATGCTAAATAATATGAAAAGTGAGATTTAAAAACAATGACTTTTATAGCTGACGTTGAGGCTCCTGATCTGCAGATTTACTAGTGTAATTCAAAGATGGCTACAATTAGCATATGATATTAAAAGATAAATTAATATAGTTATTATGAATAAATTATTTAATGTAAATAATTAGGATTAAAAAAATGGTAATGTAACAGACAAACAGGAATTACCATGCTTTTCGGATACCTTGATGTCTATCGATATTACTTATAAAATAACTTACAATTTATTATAATAAAAATGTATTTTCATTCAGAGGGAATTCTGAAACATACATCTTTCACAAAATTGGACTGTTGCCATAAGACAGTTATGAAAAACATATAATCTTACTTGTAACTGACCAACATTTAACATGTAACAGACAAACAAATAAACACATAAAAAGAAGCCATGCTGATTATAATGAATTTTATTGATTTTGATTATTCAAAATTTTATGAAATGCATTGCAAATAAAAAAATATATAGGCTTAATACTATAAAAATATATAGGCTTAATACTATCAGAAAAATTATATATTACCTATTTGATGTAAAAAATAAAATACTAGAAATAGTAATATTGGCTTAGAATTGTCCTTTTGCGAGTGATTAAAAAGTGAAAACTCTTTCAAGAATTAGTTTTTCTTATCTGAGATGTTAAGAACCAGAGTGGACTATCCTATATATTTGTAAAAAATGAGCCTAAAGAGTCAAAGCATTGTATGTCAAGCTATCAATTTACTGTATGATGAATTTTATTAATTTCAAAACTATTCAAGTGCCAGTTTAACAGATGATTCCCCATGACTTGAATATGAAGTTGCCAGTGCAAGACTGGATCAAGTGACTTGGTCAACTCTGGCGCTGCAAATTTAAGAACCATACACTTGCTGAAGAAGCTTGGCCTCCTCTGGCTCTGTCAGAACTAGCCTAAAAGAGTTTGACAAAAATTTGTAAACATTTTGGAAAGCTTTTTTTTTTTTTTTAAATCCCAGCTGGCAAGGTTGGTTCACCCTGTTCTCAACGCCTCACATGTAATTAATGTTAAAATAAATTGATACAGTAGTACTGAGTTTTTTGCTTACTAATTTAAAAAATGCTTTAAAAGAACATTTAAGTTTGTTTTTACAAGGATTAGACTCTTTAAAATTATTATCAGCTGAACATTACCCTTTTAAGGTTATAAAGGATAGGTTCATACATCTTGGAGGAAATCTGAAAATCAGGAAAATTGTTTTGACCATAAAATATCAGGGTCTGGTAATTTCTCCCAAAATCTGAAAAACTGTTCAGCTACACTGGAAAAAAAAAAAGTCCAATCTATATTTAAAGTTCATGTTAGACAGCATCACTGCTATTCGACATACTTGATTGTTGATATAAAAAAGAAAAAAAATTATTCTGTAAAATTACTCAGGGATTTGTGTGTGTGTGTGAGAGAGAGAGAGAGAGAGAGAGAGAGAGAGAATGCATATAAACCCTGAGAGACAGGCCATAATATAAATTCATCAATAATAAGCCATAATATTCATTAACTTGGAAATCTCATGTTAATCTATGGAAAAATTTAAACACAGGATTCCTCATCTAATTATTAGCTAATTTATAATCAAATTTTTATAATTATATTAATATTATAATTATAAAAGTTTGATTTCATCATCAGTGATAGACACCTGGATCTGATGCTGATATACTACTTTTTAAAAGCTATCCCCTTTAAATAATAATAATTAAAAAAAAAATAGAAGACAAAACTTTGATAGTTTTACTCAAGTAAAACTGGAGCATTATTTTTCTATTGGGCTTCTTCTCTATACTTTCACTTTCGAAACTAGTTTCAAAAATAAAAATATCTTCATAAAAAAAAAAAAAAAAAAAAAAAAAAATCCGCAAAGAAAATTGAAAAAGTAATCAACGGCGGAAATAAAGATTGGTCTCAGCTATCCAATGCAAAAAAACAAACAAAAAAAACCAATCATTTAAAAATATTGAAATGCAAACAAGATATTAGAAAAATAATGGCCCATAGGATTAACATTAGCAAACTGGTCTTTATGCGTGAGAGGAGAGGACCTTTAAATAAAATTTCCGTTCAGAAAGAGATTTATTTTAGCCATGGCTTTATACAGTAAGCAACTATGCACAATTATAAGAAGTTATGATAATTTTAATTAAACTTTTCATATTATATGTTATATTTTCTGTTGTTACAGCAGATGCAGGCAATGCAACAGAATTTAAATTCAAATTCTGCAGGATCTGTTCAAATGGTCATGTCTGACTTGAATACTCAAGTTCAGATGGTACAGAATGAAAATATTGCTCACAGTGGTAGTAGCACCCAGTCAACTTTGATGCATCCAACAGGGACGATGGCTCAAACTTCTATGCAACATGTAATTTTTTTATTTATCAAGTCAACTATATTTTGGATTTATTTATTTGTTTTGCTGTTATTTTATATTTTCTGTATCAATAGGGAATACTTATGGTTTCAGTTTTAATTTTGAGTAGTTAGTGTAGAAAAGTACGAGATACTCATGATTTTGTAAAACCATTTATTAAGGTGGTTCTCAAATTCTCTGCTCAACAACCCAAAATTTTCTGACACATTTTATGACTCCTTTTTAAACGAAAAGGCATAAAATTGGTTGGCCTGACTATTGAAACAATTTGAAATCAAAGTGTTTTTCATTTTTTGATAAATAAATTTCTTATTGAGTTATATCTAATTTTTGTCACATGATAACAAGTTTTTTCCCTTTTTCATACTGCTTCATAGGGAATTTGGTTCAAAACATCAACTTTGGCAGTATTTTCTGAAATATCTTCTGCCTTTACCAAAAATTGGAGAACTCTATTTGATGACATAGTTTCTGAATAAGAACACTTGCCAGTTTTATGCATTTCTGAGCAAAAATTAATTTAAAAATGTGTCAGAAAGTAGCTTCTTTGTATTTGAAAACAGCCTTAATGAAAAAGTTTTTTTACATCTCATTAAAATTTTTACTGTCTATATGAGAAGAAAAATTATTTGCTATAAAATTTGTTCATATTTATTATTGCTAACAAATAAATAAATTAAAAATTAATAAATTAAAAATAAATATTTACAAAATTTATTGTCTTGTTTTTGAGAAAACTGTTTGACTGCAGTGTTTTCATATTTCCAAGATATCACACTATCTGTTAGAGTGTCAGATTTTTCACAGTAACTTTTGTTTTGGGTGACAATCTTTCAAAATAGTTTTTTTCTTTTAGCACATACGTTATTATTTGCTTAATATTTTTTATGTTTAATTTTGCTATGTACTAAATCTACTAAAGATTTCAAGATTAGTTTGTTTAAAATAAGTTTTTAATGTTAGTTGTAATAAATTATAATCTGAAAAATTTTATGTTTATGTGATTTTGAAGACTTTACTAAACTGTATTAACTTGAAAAATCTATTTAATTCTATTTAAAAATTTATAATTGCTTCTATATAAATTTTTTTCCTTAGTTGTATGTAAAATCTATATAAATGATGAATGTTCTTGATTTGTAAATATAACAATCATAATTTTGGCTATTAACAAAAAATATAATTTCAGGCTTTCAGTCAATCTTTAATCTATGCTATATCTAATTGAAATATTCACTCATTACTATGTTAGATGTGAATTTTAAATAGATCAAAGTTGTTAAAATTAGGTATTAACTTTTTTAACTTAACAATTTTGAAAAAAAAATAATAATAATAATTCAAGAATGATTATCAATGAGATTTTTCAAAAAAAAAAAAAAAAAAAAGCTTTTTATTGCTGTGTAGTATATTTATCCTGGTTTCCATTTATGTTTATTTATTATATGTTGCTTGAATGCTGAAAATCCATGCGATAACAGTAATCCATTTTTAAACAGAACTTTTGCAATATTTTAGTATTTAAAAATTGCAAATCTTCTATATAGTGGTATACCTTATCCTCATTTAATGACAATGTTTCAAAAGTTGGTCACTGCACAAATTGATCAATAGTAGAGTAATTTTTTAGTGTAAATTTTTAGAAAACACCAAAAATAAATTTTAAGTTAAATTTTATTTACATTTTTATTATCCATGTAAATAACGGATAGGAAACTCTCAACAGAAATATCAATCAGCATGAATAATAAAGCAAAATGTTCAAAGGGTTAACGACATATTTTCAAATTGATTGCAGCATTTGAGATGTAAGAGTATGATCTTTCTGAATAAGTTATTCAGTTTTAACTGTACTGGGCAGTTTGGTTGATTTAGACGGATTTAAAACTACAAAATAACACACACTTGTTCAGTTCTTCATTTCTTCTTGATGCGTAAATATCAGGTTTTGGGATGCATGAGCGATTTTGTCAGCTCGCAAAGAAATAGATTAGTTTTTGATGGTGTTTTAATTAATGAGCAGTTTAATTAATCAGACATGATTAATCATTATTTTAATCAGATTAATCATTGTTTTAATTAATCAGACATGTGCTAAAATTGTTAAGTAGCTTAGCATTCTAATGTACAGTAGGATTAAATATAAGTAACTGCAGTCCTTTGAAAAACAAATACAATTTTTAATTTGATTTTGTCTGGCAGATGCTATTAAAATTTTGTAATTTTTTTTTTTAATTTACGGTATATATATAAAAAAAAATCCCTGACGGCTCGGCCTACAGGCACAGGTAGATTTCGAAGACGCAGACCGTGGGGCGCCTGTTTGTCGGGAATTGCGGAAGAAATGACCTTTTTTACGATGATGCGGCAGTTTGAACTGCCTACTTCGAAACCTAACTTGTTTGCAGGCGGATTCGGCAGGGATTTTTTTGTTTTTAATTTTTTTTTTGGTATAACGGTTGGTCCTATAAAAAACTTGTCAATATTCAATATATTGTTTTAGATAATATTAAGAGAATTTATAATAAATTTAAGCGGATTTGAAATCTTGGGAATTGATGAAATTATGAATTTTTTTCTTCTACACCCCCCCTTCCCCCGCTTAAGGCAATTTTTAATTATATCAAAAATCTGTCATACATAAATTTTCGGCCCTTCTCCTAGAAGTAATAATAACTTCAAACGGATTCGATACGTATCATAATTAAGAAATTATGTTTTTTTTCTGTTTTCACAAAAAGCCCCCCCCCCATCCCCCCCCCCTTGGTTCGATTTTGCCCATTAACGAACTTGACCGAGATTTTATGCCCCTTGATTTTATGTATCAGTTTCGAAAAGATGCGGGAGTTGGAACCGCCTACTTCGAAAAATAACTTGTTTGCAGGCGGAGTCGGCAGGGATTGTTTTTTGTTTTTAATTTTTTTTTGCTATAACGGTTGGTCCTATAAAAAACTTGTCAATATAAAAGTTTTAGATAATATTAAGAGGATTAATAATAAATTTACGCGGATTTGATATCTTGTGAATTGACGAAGCTATGATTTTTTTTCTTCTAAAACCCCCCCTTTTTCCCCCCCTTGGAGCCATTTTTAATTATATCAAAAATCTGTCATACATAAATTTTCGGCCCTTCTCCTAGAAGTATTAATAACTTTAAATGGATTCGATACGTATAATAATTAAGAAATTATGGGTTTTTTTCTGTTTTCACAAAAAGCCCCCCCACCCTCCCCCCCTTGGTTCGATTTTGCCCATTAACGAACTTGACCGAGATTTTATGCCCCTTGATTTTATGTATCAGTTTGTAAAAGATTAATGCAGAATTTTTCCAGTTATCGTGGTCAGAAAAAAGTGACATAGATAGATAGATAGATAGATAGATAGATAGATAAAGTTTTGAACTGGGGGTGGTTTTGGGTTCTGGGAGTCATGATCGGCGTAGATCTGCAAAAATTTTTCAAAATTTCCAACTTAGGTGAGAATGTAATAGGTAGTATTTCTTACGAAATCTACCTAAAATGCTTTATTTTATAATACTGTATTGTATCAAAATATAAAATTATAATTTTTTAATTTTGAAATATTTTAATTGCATATTTATAAAATTTGTAAAGAAATCCTTTTTGCAAAAAAAAATGTCAAGCTTTGGTTAAATTTACCATTGCTAAATGGATAAGATCCTTTGACTAAACCATTAAATAAGATTTAAAAGATAAAGTAAAATGATATTTAAAAGATTTAATTAAATGTTTTTCTTTCATTCCTAGGTACAAGTGATTCCGCAAGCTATGTCTGCCCCTTATTTTCAGTCTATGTATTCACCGCAGCAACAGGTGATATTTCCTGGAAATTTAATTCACGCTGGTACAACTCCTATGGTCCAAAGTATTGCTCAAAATCCTAATGTACAATTACAAACTAAACAAGATTTACTGAATAAAGTGTCTACCACCTATCAAATTGTGAATGCTGTTACAACCAAGGTAAATGTTTTCTTTGTTCATTCTCCACCTATGAGTGTGAATATGCACTGTGTTACTGTATACAATAAGCACTACTTGGAAAATTGTTTACTGAAACTATGCACTGTGTCCTAAGTACAAGGGAGGGGGTACAGAGGAGAATAATTTCCCTCTTTCTGGATTGTCAACTTTAATTAAATAATTTCTTTTTTTTTTTCATGAATTTGAAAAATATAATAGCATTAATTTTTCTCAAGTGATTTAAAGTAACTGAAACTGAACTGAAAAAGGAACTAAGCATTTTTTGTCAGGGAGCTCTGTCCTGCTGAACCTTCCATCCCAACAATTTTTAGTTATACCATGTTACTGTTAACTGTAACTGAAAAAGGAACTAAGCATTTTTTGTCAGGGAGCTCTGTCCTGCTGAACCTTCCATCCCAACAATTTTTAGTTATACCATGTAGTTTTGTTCATGTGTTTAAATTTATCTTAAATTGGGGGTTCAAGAAGTACCCCCCTTTTACACACAAGAAAAAATCTATTTGAAAAAGCTGGTAGAAGCTCATTTTTGGTTTTTTAATATTTCTTATTTGTTGCATTTTTATATTGTTTTTTATGTTGAGTTTTAATAAGTATAAAAGTAAAAATAGTTTTTTTTTTATTAAAACACACTTTTATAAGCATTCAAAATTATCTTAAAAATCATGCTTAATTTCTTGACTGCAATTCATGTAGTTCCAAAAAAATTCCGTTACAGTGCGTTAATTTGGCATTGTCCCCAATTATTGAAAATTCACAGCTTTGATTTTCATTTGATAGAAAGTGCAAACTACTGAATTTTTTTAAATAATTATAATTTTTGCTCTGTTCTTTTTTAAGATATTGCAACAGAAAATAAAAATTAAAAAAGCATTATTTAATTTATTCAGGATTTCTAAATTGTTTTTTCAACATATAATGATAATGTAGTTAAAAATTATTATTAATCATAGATGCCCATATCTCCAGAAATGTAGGATAAAGTAGAAGATGAAGATGTGGAAATCTCCATCTAAAGAAAAAAATAATTTTCCTATTGAATTTTGAATTCAGTTACCTGCAGTCCCCCAGTCTGTGATGTGATTTTTATGCTAATATATATTTTTTATTTTTTGCGGTAATTGTCAAAATTGGTATTTTGGAATTAATAGGTGTCAAAGACAAATTACTACCTAAAAAGTAGTTCAGAAACAATTTTTACATTTCTTAAAAACATGATGTCTATTGATCATTTAAAAAAAGAAATGGAAATTTCATCAATCAATTGCAGAAAACATTGGGAATTTAGCAAATCTGTTTTGGAAAATACTCTCAAACTTCTTAAATTGGTTGCAAAAAATAATCACAATTTTTGTCAATCGCTCAAGGGAAAAAAAGCTAATTTTGTCAAACATGTACAGAAAAAATCATGTATGTTTCCAGTCATTCACTGGAAAATATCGCATTTATCATCATCAATCTGTTGTTAAAGAAAGGCAGGAACTTCGTCAATCGGTTGTGAATATAAGAATCGCGAATTTCGTCAATCTGACTTAGGGGGGGGGGGGGGGGGGATTGTAAATTTTGTTAATCAGTCATTGAAAAAATTACAAATTTTGTCAATTGGTTGTGGAAAAAATCAGCAATTTGTTGCAAAAAAAAAATCGTAAATTTAATCATTTGGTCTCAGAAAAGATTGCAAAATTAGCCAATCGGTCATGAATTTTTCCACAATTATATCACTGTCATGATTTTTTTGCTTTGTAGCATAGGGATAAGTTAACAAAATTTTAATTACTTTTTTAATAAATTTATTAAAAAAAATCATTTATATTTGAAATGTAAAAGTAAATAATGTAATCTTTATTTAAATTATGTTTGTATGATGAAAATATTGTAAAGGGGTGAAAATTCTAAGAATATTTGTAAAATCTAGAGAATTATTTGTATATCTTGAAAAAAAATTGACTCCTGAAACTAATATTTGACTCCTGAAGTGTGTCCAAAACTCCTGAAATTTAATTAGTTTATCCATGATTTAGTCTTTACAATGTTGGTGTCTATGTTTTAATGGATAAAAGAATATTTAAAAAAAAAAGAAATATTACAATCTTTATTTATATTTTCTACTTTTTCGTATTTAAAATATTTTGTTGTTGCAGTTTCATAGCCAATTGCCATTTTTTGGCGAGAGTTGTTTGACGCATAATTAATGCCATTGTTTTTATAACTCATAAACAGTTGTAACCATAAAGATTATAGAAAAATGCCTTCAAAATATTAATTTATAATTAAGTTCTAAAATTATGATTAAAGTTTTGTATTGTCATCGGAGACTCAATGTGTGTACTTAATTTTTGTAATTCTAGCATATTAGGAAGTGAGGGAAAAATTTATTATAAAATTCTATCTTTACATACAGAAACCAAGTTAAGTTGAATAAAAGCGTGTAAAAATAGTCTTCCAAAAGAGGTTCCGACAAACAAATTTTAGTTCTTTTAATGTTTATATTCTCAATTTAAAAAAAAAAAGGGTGGGGTGCATTTTTTCAAAAATTTTGCTTCTGTCTGAATTTTGTTCTGCAGGTGCTTATACCTAAGTAGTGCTTATTGTTCAAGAACTAGCCAATTGCTTCCTTAATGATTAAACTAAACTGTCTCTAGTTTAACTTCAAGTACTTGAATGTCGGAGCTGACAGGTGAGCTGCAATAAATCTTTTATTAGTCACTTGTGAGCTAGACTTGGGCTGCCTCTGTAAGGTAAATGTATACGATTTTTAATTGCATGTATGGTAATACAGTTGACTTTTTAAAAACTGCCGCTCTGTGATCCACCTTTCACATTGGGCTGTAATCAGTGAAAATCATAGTTAGTCTTTAAGCTGACAGAACAAATTTAATGTGCTAGCAATCTCGTCAATTATTAGTTTTCTGAAAAAATAAAAAGGTTGTGATTTATTTCATATCTTGTATACTAAAATAATTTAAGTTATGTATTGATGTAAACTGTAGGTAGAGAAAAATGTTTTGTAAAACTTGTTGAATTTGTCTCAACAAAATTTATGTTAGTAAAATTCTTTTCTTAGTATATTTGTGTATGATTTTATTTACAGTTCATTTCAGAACTAGAAATAATGACTTTACAGAAAACAGAAAAATCATAAATTAAAACTTATCTTCCATTGTGCCAATGTTTAAAAAATTAAATAACCTCCAAAATTTGAATATGTATATAATTCTGTGATGCGTTTAAAACATTAGGTTATTCTTACACTAAATTTCTTTTTTGATTTTAAATTTCATAACAATCTTACTAATTTACAGTCAATAAAAAAGAAAATACATAAACAAAACAATGGTCTTATAATTCACAAAACCTTCAATCCCAAACTCTGCAGATTTCACAGAGTTGACTGTATTCAATTGTAAATTTTTAGAAATTTTAACTGGTGAATTATATAGTATAAAATCCAGGATTGATTGTTTCTTCGAGCTTCTTGAATCACAATGAAAATTGTATGGTTATATATATATATATATATATTTTTATGAATATATTTTTTTGATTTTTGTAGCTTTGGATTTTTTAAAAATGTGAATATTGTAAAGAGAATACATTTTATTATTGTTGCATGTTTTTCTTTTGTTTTGTATCATTTTTTAAGTAGAGCATTAGATTTCTCTAAAAAATTTTAATAACTTTGAAATGGTTATTTTAGTGAAAATTAACAATCATTCTACTTTTATGTTGAAAGTTTGGATGACTTTCTTATTTTATTTCAAATTATTTGAAATGCAATTTTCCATGCACTATTTCACTAGTCCTCTATGCAAAGTATGAGGGTACTTTAAATTCTTAACTCAGGTAAGAATGTTTTTGCTGTTTTGTATTTCAGCAGTAGCATTGAATGTGAGCTTCTTGTGGCCTAAAAATTTGGTAAAATTATTTTTTTTTAAAGTATTTGCTTTTCTCATAATTCAGCAAGCCTTTCTTGATATTCTTAAATATTTTATTCACCAGTATATTCAAATGTTTAATGAATTGACTATTCAAATTAATAGGCATTTGCAGAATAAAATCCAGGGAATGACAAAAACCTTTTGAAGGCGTTTTGAGAGAAGCCATTATTTTATTATGATAAATAACATTTTTTACTCTCAATCATATTTTTTTCTTAGTACTGAATTACTTTAAAACAACTATGAGAAATAAACTTTACTCTTTTTCTATCATCAAATATAAAGAATATTTAGTTAATTTCATTATCTAAGGAGAGACGTTGATCTTTGCCTTTACCTTGCCTTGCTGGCACCCATGACAAAACTAGTTTGAACATTATTACTGTAAGCAATTTCTGGATAAACAAATCCCTACTGTATATATTTTTAAATGCATGAAATTTGCAGGTATTCTTATTCAGATAGTAAAAATTCAAATATCTTTTCTATTTTTCATGTGAAGGCAAAAGATCATTCAGCAAAGGATGTCATGTCAAAGATGGAGTTTAAAACCAACTTTAAACACAATAATTAGGAAAAGGCTGTCTTTAGGATGATATTCTGTTATAATTCAAGACTTATTTCATTTATAGGAAAATGAAAAATGCAATTAGATCTAATATGCATTGTAATGTCAGCAAATTTAATGCTTTGAAGTAAAATAACTTTGTGCACCAGAAAGATTTACATAGAGAAAGAAGGAATACAGAGGAGGTTCAAAGAGGATATTTAGAAATTTCTTTTTTCAGTTAGGGTCCGGCAAATTTGAATGCCATAGCATTATTATTTTAATTGTTGAACACAGTATGATTCATAGGTTATTATATTAACTTTAAAATTTTTATATTTACTGCTAAACAATAAGCATACAATAAATTTTGGAACAGCAAAAGAATATATTTTAAATTACTTTTAACATAATTTATATAAATTATATAAAAAGTATAAGTTACTATATTGCACTTATCCCAGTAAAATTAGACTAATGTAATATTAGAGTATAATTTTCTAATAATATAGTACTAAATAAAAAAGCAAAATAACTTTACATTAAAATAAATGTTTAGTGTCTTATTTTGACTTTTTCCCGAAAATATTAAGTAAAAGAAAGTAAGAATTTTCCTGTGTGGACCAATTTAAAATGCTTTGATAATAAAGTATTTAAACAAGAATTTATCTCATTTTAAAAGTTATAACCAATGAACATAATGAATAGTTATTTTTTATCATTATTAGAAATAGTTTATTTTTTGTGATCATTAGAAATAGTTTTAGCAGAAATCCATTGGTAATATATATAATGCCAGTGTCTTCAGTCTGAGGTGTTAAAAATATTTTGTTCCCTTGCATTGTGTAAATTTTATTTTCTGGTAATTGCCTATTTTGCTTTGAACAGATCCCTAAAATACTTTATTCATTTTCTGCCCTGATGATTAATTACCTGTTGTTCATTTATTAAAGATTAGATCCAGGTTTAGCTGGCTGCAATCTTTTCTCTCCCCCCCCCCCCCCCCACCTTTTACTTTATCCCTGAAATATGCAGCACCATCTGATTCTGAATGTATTATGATTTTCTATTCTCTTTTTATAATCTCACTATTTCTATCTAAATTTAACTTCTTACCGCCCCCCCCCCCTCCCCTGCCCCTGCTTTTTCGTTTTTAATTTTGTGTTTGTTTATATTTTTTCTTCTTCTTTTATGAATGTTCATTTCTAAATTTTATTTTCTAGTAATTGCCTATTTTGCTTTGAACAGATCCCTAAAATAATTTATTC
Source organism: Maratus michaelseni (assembly GCA_963931845.1). Taxonomy (NCBI): domain Eukaryota; kingdom Metazoa; phylum Arthropoda; class Arachnida; order Araneae; family Salticidae; genus Maratus; species Maratus michaelseni. The sequence goes on along the minus strand of OZ007597.1, from coordinate 98,996,067 downwards.
ATTTTTTTTCCATGATTATTTAGCTGTTGTTCATTTAATAAAGATTAGATCCAGGTTCAGCTGGCTGCATTCTTTTCTCCCCCTCCTTCAATTGAACTTTATCCCTGAAATATGCAGTACCATCTGATTCTGCATGTATTATCATGATTTTCTTTTCTCTTTTCATAATCTCACTATTTCTATCTAAATTTATCTTCTTGCTCCCCCCCCCCCCCAATCTTTCTTTTTTAATATTGTGTTTGTTTATATTTTTTTCATCTTCTTTTATGCGATGTTCTTTTCTAAAGCACCAAATCTTATTTGCCCTTTTTACATTTGTTACAACTGTTTCATCGATGACAAATGTAATAGCAGCAGTCAAGGTTTGTAAATTATATTTTCGAAAATATCAAAAATATCCAATATTTTGATATATAGCTGGTATTTTTGATATATATTCGATATTTTGAAAATAGTCAACTTATTGATAACTATAAATATTTTCAGAATTAATATAAGACATTAAAACATATGTCATAACTTAATAAAACAATATTCTAAATGTCTTTATATATAATTTTTTTTTTTTTTTCCATTTGACAAAATTTAAGATGAACTAATTGAAAACAGACACGATTTGCTTTTTACACTCACAACAAACAAGCTATTAAGATTTAATAAAATCAAGTTTTAAGAAAAATTTATGTTTTATACAACAAAATAATTTGTTTTTATTGAAAAATTTGAATATAAATATAGTAAGCTTGGTCTGCTTTAACTAAACAAAACCAAAACGAAAAAATTATTTCTAATGAAGCTGCAAGTTTATCAAAATTAGATAGTTTATCTTTCAGTAAATATTGTCCCACATAATTATTCATTCTACATTTAAAAATTCAGCTTCAAACATAAAGCTTAAAAAAGTTTTTTTTTGGTTGGGGGAAGCGGGCTAAAAAAGCCACTATAAGAGCAAAAATTCTTTATCTACGGAACAACACAGCCAATAACAGTTAAAAAATTCCTTTACACTTGTTTTGACTAAAAATATCAAAAATATTATATGCAATATTTTGAAAATAGATATCAAATATGTGAAAATATTGAAGATATCAAACTTCATGATATTTAAAAAGTAAATATTGGATATATATTAAGATATATATCCAAGGTGATATATATTAAGATATATATCACCGAACTGTGGCAGCATTTAACCTATTATTTAACAGCATATTTCAAGTAGTACTTTAGCGAAACAAATGTACAGAATATGTTTAAATATGCCAATGACTGAAACAAAGTAATATTAAAAACTTGCATTGAAATTTCAAAGTAGTCTAGATTAAATCTTACACTCCATATTTTACAATTCATAATTTAGTAGTCATGTGGTAGTTTAAATGGATTGTGTATACTTATCCGTAAAACAAAATGCTGTATGTACTCTGCAGAAAGATAGGTAAGTATTTTACACATTATTTAAGTTTTGGAGATAGTTTGATAAACATTTAAATGATAGCTACTACTTTTATCCCACTTTTGTATTTGTCTCACTTTGTCCAATTTATAAACTAATGCTTCATTGGTAATTTACTGGACATGATGATATAAAAAAATAATACTACAGGGAAAGAAAAAAAAAGTCAAACATTAATGAATTAGTATAATGATTAATTATAGGGGATTTTTTATTTTATTTATTTTTTTGCAACTAGTCACATTTTTTTTCACTATGGACTTTTTTATCATTTCCATAAATTCTTATTTAACTTTTGGATGGCTGTTAAACATGCCTTTTATTTTTAGAAATGTATAACGATCGTGGCAATGACCTGCATTTTCATTGTTGCTTTTATTGCTCCTACACGACTTCTAAATTTAATATAATTTCAATTTGTACATTATCGAATAGGGGAGGGGGGGAAAAGGTTTAAAAATTGTAGCTCAATTTAGTGACTTTTCAAAACAATTTTCAAACATTTGTTTTTTAAATCTCACCAGTGAACAATTGTGGCAAAGTTATCACATTTGAAAATAGATTGCCCAGATCAAATTGAAGTGGAAAAAAAAATAGTTTTATAATCATATTAAACATGAGGTACTGCACTTTGACATTAAACTGAAATCTGTCAAGTAAAAAGCAGATTTTCATTTTATATTTAATGTAAAATTCATATCAAGTTATTTTAAATTAGTTAAAAGATATTTTGCATCTGAATAATGCTCCAAATTGTATTTTAATTTCATTATGATAAACACTGATTCTCAAGAGGAATCTTATCTATATAATACAGTAGAGTACTGTTAATCTGTAAACCTGTAATTTGCAAATACCTGTAATCTGCACTGTATATTTAAATCTAAACAAAAATAATTAATTCTTGAAGAAAAAAAAAGATTCCATTGGTAAATTATTTTTTATTTTTTCCTTCAACTTCAATCTTATTTCTAATATATATATATATTATCATCTATCATTTTAATACTTTTTTTACAGTTTAAAATGATAGTACATATAAAAATATTTTATTTTAATCATTCATATGGTAAATTACAAAAAAATCTTTCCTTTTTAAAAATATAATTCTTTTTAAAAAAAAAGTATTTGTCTTAAAGAAAGATGGTTACTTAAATCACATATTTTAATCTCTCATCTAGAAATAATTACAATTTTTTAGAAATTATTTATTCCAAAACCAAGCAATTAAACCTTTAAATCAGTGTTGATAAATATAAAAATCAATACATTTTTAATTAATCTTACACTTATTTACAATATTTTGCCAAGGATATTTGAATTTCTAAAAACAAAATTTTGTGGTTCAGTAGACAATTATGGCTATTTATAGACTGCAAGATACAATACATAAACATAAAAAAAAAATCATTCTTATTTAATTTCTATATTTGAGTGTGTAATTTGTTTATTTTTAAGCATTAATTAAGTTTGTCCAGAGTATGAATTAAAAAATATATATATATATATTAAAAAAAAAAAATAAACATTGAATTGACAACATGACCTGTAATCTGCAAAAAGTCTCAAATCTAACAAGATTTGATTTTCTTTCTTTTACATCAAAATTGAACTTTTTTGATTTAAATCGATTTATTATTATTTTTAATTTTGCATTTCAAAGTAAAATAACCTTTACTAAATCATTAAAATTAACAATTAGAAAAGCTCATTTAAATTTATTTGAATCTTAATTTTTATTTTATTTTATTTATTTTTTTACCAAATTTCTTTATTAAAAATCTTAAAATATAAAAGATAATGTATTTTATTCAGAAAAAAAAACAAAAAAAAACAGTTATTAATGAAATTTTAAACATTCTATTCTAAATCTGGATTACATACGTTTTTCCTTTAAGCATGCATATCTATTCCAGATTATGTACAATATTCATTTAATGAATTTGAAGTATGTATTACGCATACATAAAGATCACCATTTGTTATAAATTTAAATGGATCTGAAAAAAAATATTTTTTGTTATTAAAATGTTTGAAAAGAAACACCAATTTTCCAGCTTTGAGTTCCTAAGTGATTATAGTTTAGAATGAATCAAAGTTCGATTTCTTTGATTTAAATTATTTTTTTGAAAATCAGGGTTTTATTTACTTAAAAAAAACGTTTAATTAGCTTACAATTATAAGTAATTAACATGATATTATATTTAAAAATATATATATATATAAACATTTCAGACTATTACTAATCATGAAATCTTTTTTTTTTATTTTCCAAATCTTTCCATAAATAAACTACATTGGGACATTGAACCATTTGTTATTTACATGTGCACAAGAATGTAACACAATCTCTATATAAATATCAATAAAAATACTTTTGAATGACCTATATTTGTTCTAATGTTTTCCATATCCTCGCAGAAAGTCTCCATGTTTTTTGTATTAAAAAAATTACATAAGATTTTAGATATTTTCTAATAGGTAAATATATGCACTAACATTTTTCAGCTGAGATTCTCTATTTTTAAATTGGGATTTTTATTGTTAAAAAGTGTGATATTTGATTTAAATATAATTCCAAAAAGCATGTATTTTGAGTTCTCAGTCTCTCCCACGCCTTTAATTTACAATGTATTTTTGTCAAAACATAATATTTATTACAAAATATCTTAAACTAAATTTGAAATAATTTTTTTTAAGTTTATTTAAATCAATGATTAAAAACAAAAATCAGTTGATTTTAACCATGATTTAAATCTGCAAACTGCTTGAAACCAAATTATGCGGATTAGTGGTCCTCTACTGTAATAAAGATAGGAGTTTGTTCATTTGTGTGTGCTGTGTTCTTAAGTGACCACTGCACACTGATCTACAAGCTTTGCAAGGTAGGTACTTGTATGTATGAAGTTATACTCCTCAAAGCCAATTTTTGGATAATAGCAAAGATATTTAACTTCAAACCATAATGAACATTGCAAAATGGCAAGCTTCCTTCATTCTACCAACATTAGGTTCATTTGGAAAAATTTTTGTTTAAAAATATAAAATAATTCAATGCTGATTTTAGGTATATTTAAGTTTATTATCAAGGACTCAGGTGGGTCAGCTAGTCTTCAATAATGCCAAATTGGTGTACATTTATGGCGGTGTATTTTATGTATTTTTTGCAGCTGTCTGAGATTTATTTGTTAAGCGATAAAAGTCTATTATCACTTTATTAATTTTTGCTAAAATTGCTCTGACATAATGAAATGTAAATATATATTTATAATTTGTATTTATATAATTTATAAAACTCATTTCTTTAATTTGGATCTTTTTTTTAATTTAATTATGGCACAAACAAATTTAACTTTACCATTTGACAATTACTTTCAGATTTTATTCTTTATTTTCCTTATTACTGCTATCATTAAACAAGAATGTTTAAAGTTTTATGAATGTTTATAAGACTGTATCAACAATGATTTTTTTTTTTTTAAATTTATATTATAAGGAACTTTTTTAAACTGCATGAATATATCAAGCATTACTTTAAATGTACTGTTGGCCAAAAAGAAAAAGAGCACCCCATTCATTTTCCTCACCAAATTGTCCCAGGGAAAAAAAAAACTGAAAAGTCTTTTAGCGAGAATTTGATTCTTCTTTCAATTTTTGTTAAAGAAAGACTTTTGTTAAACTTAGATCTTTATACAGAAATTGTACTTTGTTTTTTGTGTTTACTTTGAAATTTTCACTATGAACACATAATTTTTATATCGTATTTGGACTACTTGATAGTCCAGATTTGGCCTTAGGAACCAAACTGCAAGTCATTTGGTAAAGGTTATGAATTATGCACATTTAAAGTTTTGAACACCTAATGTTTAATCAATACTATTAATGTTGGTAAACGTGTGTGTGTGTGTCTGTGCATTCCCGGTCTGTACACGCAAAGGCTTCATGATCAAGCGACGCACAGAGACCGCTTCGGTACCGAAAATTTCGTAAAAATGCTGCTACCCCCAAGTTTAGCCGGATCGGAAGTCCGCCCCGGACCCAGGGAGTTATTAATTAACAAAACTGTTTTAATTGCTCGTATCGAAATCTATTTATCCAATATATTCCCATCTTATCAAAACGGCAAAGTTTTCGCCTGCGGAAGGGTTGCCAGTCAAAACAAATCTCATATCAGTAAAGGCTGCGCTGCCACAGAGCAAATTAAGTTATAAACTGTAGTACGGGCTTTTAAACCGACTCGCATCTCGGGAAGTTGCGGGTCCAGAAATTCGGAAGTTGGACAGACATAAGCAGGACAGCATCCACTTTCATAAATTTGAAAATCATTTCCTTACGACAAGTAGAACCGAAAAAATCCTTTAAAAATCGATCGATAAAAAAGAATTTTTTAATTCTTTCGAGACACAGGTGCAAGATCTCAGACTGGCCTCACAGACAGATATCTCCAAGGATGAAAGAGGAAAATCACGTGGCTCGGATAAACATGGCGTACTATACGGTTTTCTGCCTCTTTCCGAAAAATCTCAAAAATCGTCACATCATCATGAAAATTTACAAACGGACGTAAAAAAAAAAAATCTCGATTTTAGGAAGCTAAAATTCATAAAATTTGACCAGTAACTTTTAAAGATATCAATTAAAACTCATTAATGAAACAGAAAATTAATTTATTTCTATTCCAAAAAGACATCTGATTTTTTTTTTCAACACTCAATCCAGACAAAGAGTCTGTAAATAATTTATTTCTGAAAGAGATAAAATGATGCATTTGGAAATTTAATACGCTGTATAAAATTTTCAATTTATCGGATTTTCGAATCTGAAAGAAGCTTTCCTATCTCTGTTTCTATGGGAAGGATCACGACTGGGTATGGCTCATTCGACTCGACAACGATAGAGCTTACCGCTTTAGTTCGTTTTTTCATCACCAGGGGCGTTTTCCTATCTCCGGTTCTATGAGCATAAAGACGACGGGGTATGGCTCATTCGACTCGACATCGAAAGCCTTAATGATTTCAGTTATGATCGTATAAACAGATTGCGTTACCTGGTGGTGGAAGGTGAAACTAACGTATACTGCAGCGCGTGCGCAGCACAACTGCTATACGGTACCGCAGGCAGCGGGGACCCGAGTGGGAGGTTCGTTCAGTTAGAGGTTTATACTATTCAATGTGCAATTTAAGGGATTATCCAGTGCGTGTGTAGCACGACCGGTATACGGTGCCGAACAGGGTCGGAGGTTCATTCGGTTAGAGTTTTGTACTATTCAATGTGCAAATTAAGGGATTAATCGGTGCATGCGTAGCATGACCGGTATACGGTGCCGAAGGCAGCGGGGACCCGGGTTGGAGGTTTGTTCGGTTCGAGGTTTTACAAGATTCGAGGCACCGATGTAAATTAGGGGCCCGCTAGCAGGCAAAGCCAGCTAGTTCATTATTAATAGTTACAAAACAAATTGCATTGCATGTAGTTTTTAAAGCATAACTCAAACACTGCTTGGTGGAATGAACTGAAATTTTGGTTTCACATGTCTGACTCATCTAAGAATATATTTCTGTTATAATTTATATAGGTTACAATACATATTGTTTTCAAATATTACATTCATAATCTATAACAGGGATCATTCTAGAACATAAAAAGGGCAGGGTGCACATTACATAATAAGGGCAATTTTGTTGAAAAGGGCACATCATTTCATAAAAAGGGCATTTTTGTAATAAGTGCATATACCAATATACTGGTGGGGAGGGAAGTCTGGCAACAGCTTAAAGTACTCCTTAATTAAAAAAATCCAATAACATTTCTAATTTCCATAACTTCACTGTTTGAAAAGTTTTAAAAATAGCAAAATGAAACTTGTTCTTGATTTTTATTGTAAAATTGTTTACTATATTCACAGTCATTTCCCCCTTTCCCTACGATATTCAAAAACTTATCTCTCTAAAACTTTTATTCACCAGATAACTTTTTCCCAGTTTTAGCAAAACTGGTTTAGAAAAAAGCTACAAAATAAAAGTTCTAAAGCTACTTCTCAAATTTTTATAGGACTTATGTAAGTTATCATGTGGTCAAAGACTGGAATGCCTGATCTAATACTATATTTAACTAGACAAGGTGAAATTAATCAATGACCCTTAGTTGTTACCCTATGTCTTGTTCAATGGAAAAAATGAATCGCTCAAAGTCAAAGATTAGACATACCAGGGCATTTCACAGAGAAATAAAGAGGGAAAGAAGAGTACTTCTGATGTACCATACTAGCATTCTAAAAATAAAAGATAAGTAAAGATTTTTTGAAAGTACAATACAAACAAAGCAGGATTCTACCCAGGAATAAAAGGAGGGTAGAATTCTACCTGGAGAAAGGGCAAGGAGGGTAGAATTCTACCTGGAAAAGGGGCAAGGAGGGTGGGATTTATCTAAAAAGGGCATGTAGGCAGGCCGCCCTTCTGAAACTCTCTAGAATGATCCCTGTCTATAAATTGTAAAACCAGGGTTCTCACAGACTCCTTAGACTCCTTGGAAACTCCTTAGAAATTAAAACATTCCCAAGTAGTACTTAGAACTACTTAGATAAGCAAACCACTCCTTAGAAACTCCTTAAATTGCATTGCAGCTTCGGACGCAAGCGATATTGCTGCCGAGGGAAAAAAATCGAGATTGTAAAACGCACAGTAAATCCTTTATACACGTCATTTATCTGAAGCACAGCATTGATTGGTTAGGATAATCTTATAGCAGGGCTCCCACTAGGTCCGTTTTTCAATTATTAGGTCTATAAACACTGTACTTTACTTTAAATTTTATCAATGTTTGGCATTTAGCCAAAAATCTCGGAAAAATCACATTTTTCGCAAATATATCCCAAAAAATACTGTCAAATTTCATCAATCAATCGCGGAAAAAATGAGTAAATTTTGTCAAAGGATTGTGAAAAAACTCCAATTTCTCCACCAAATTGAGAAAAATGTGGATTTCCTCAAAAGATCGAGAAAAATGCGGATTTCCTCAGAAGATCGCCAAAAACATGCGAATTTCCTCAAAAAAGTGCGAAAAACACGTAAATTTCGTTAAAGGATCGTGAAAAACACGCGAATTTTGTCAAAGGATCAGGAAAAACACGCGGTTTCCATCAAAAGATCGCGAAAAAAGTCAATTTCGTCAAACGATAGAAATAAAATGTGAATTCCCTCAAAAGATCATGCAAAAACACGAATTTCCCCCCAGAAGATCGTGAAAAAAAACGCGAATTTCCTCAAAAAATCACGAAACACGTGGTTTCCATCAAAAGATCGCGAATGTCTTCCAGAAGATCGCGAATTTACTCCCAGAAGATCATGGAAAAAAAAACCGAATTTCTCCCAGAATATAGCGAAAAACACGCGAATTTCCTCAAAAGATCACGAAAAATGTGAATTTCCTCGAAAGATCACAAAAAACACGCGAATTTCCTCGAAAGATCGAAAAAACACACAAATTTCCTCAAATAATCGCGAAAAACACGCCAACTTCGTCAAACGATCGCGAAAAACATTCAGTTTCCATCAAAAGATCTGGAAAAAATGTCAGTTTCGTCAAACGATCGAAATAAAACACGAATTCCATTAAAAGATTGCAAAAAAACACGAATTTCCCCCAGAAGATCGCAAAAAAAGACGCGAATTTCCCCTAGAAGATCATGAAAAAAGACGATCTCAAAAAACATGCAAATTTTCTCAAAAGATCGCAGAAAGCACGTGAATTTCGTCAAAAGATCGCTAAAAACATGCAGTTTTCGTCAAAAGATCAACGAAAAAACACTAATTTCTCCCAGAAGATCGTGAATTTCCCCAAGAAGGTCACAAAAAACACGTGAATTTCGTCAAAGTTTCACCTTCAACGAAATCGATTACAGCTGTTCTAAAAGTATAAATTCAAAACTTGTTATATTTTTTCTTGTATGTTACGTTTAGCATTTTTTTTTTTTTTACCTTTTAAAATTTTTTTAAAGATGTATCATGTATGTGATATACATAATAAGTGTTTGAGGTTTGACTAATCTTTGTTTATATGATCATTGGTCGCTGCATAAAAAAGTTGATTGTCTATTTTGTATTTAAACTTACGAAATCAGTAAGCAATATTTTGTGAATACTGTGCAATTCCAGCACTAACAATTAGATTCTAATAGAGTAAAATTTGTTTTTGTCTCCAAATTGGCCATTAAGAATTGGAGTGTGCATACCACATAATGATGCAGTACATAAAAAGAACAACAACAAAAAATTGCAAATCCTTAACATTTTTTGGACTCCTTGGATTTTTTCGGTACTCCTTGGATTTTTTCTTCCCAACTCTGTATGAACCCTGAAAACTGATATTTAAAAAAATATATATGTATTGTAATTAGGGCTGGATTATTTATCAGTATATATTTAATACATTAATATTTTTTAAATATCACAATAATGATATCTAAGCTCTGACTCTGCTGATATATCCCAATAACAATAATATTGTTTTGCCCACACTACGATTTCAAACCTTGAAGAACAGCACCTAATATCTCCTACTAATATCTTAAATTCTTCTTTTCTCCTATCCATAATACTATCAAAGATTCACTAGCCTGCTTCAGTCGAACCATAATATCTACTTCTGCTAACTATCTACAAATAAAGAATATCCCAATAACTTCACTTGTTACATTAATTATTTTCCTCCACAAAATTAATTATTTTCCTCCACATTAATTATTTTTCTCCTCCGCACTGTTTGTTAGGGATGAATTATCACTCATTTCTTGTTCAGCTGCTACTATTGGTCCGTCCATAAATATCGCAATATATCAAAGCTTGATGTATCATAATCAATAGCATGAGCTTGGATATGTGCCAGTTATTGCCGATAGCAGTTATAATGATTGCTAGAATGTGGTTTCTCCTAATTTATTTATATCTACCCTTAAAATGGGTGTCCAGAAATAGATAGATTCAGTATTTTTTCATTGCCCCGGCAATAAAAAGAGCATTTTAAATACATTGAAATTTTTTATGGTGAATTTCAATGGCTTATCAAAATTAACTTACCTTATTCTAAGGTATTATTCTATATCCTAACTAACCTTATTCTAGTGAATTTTATCATGAAATTAAATTTCTAGATTGTGCACTGTTTTTATCAGTTATTCAGTAAACAAGAATCTTTTTTTTTTTTTTTTAAACAAGAGATACATTAAAGAATTTAACTCAAAGAATATAACTCAATTAATATTTAACTCAAAGACTATAACTCAATAATATTTAACTCAAATAATTGCTGAAAAATTTAAATTGCAGTTTTCGATATTTTTGAAATTTCTTGAAGTCAACAACATTTCAAGCATTTTAAACCTCATCTTGATATTTTAAACTTATGCTCAGAATAAAGGTCTGCATTGCAACCCTGCAAATGCAAACAAACCTGAAAATTGTATTTAAAGTTAACCCAATAAATTGATTTTCATACACATAAAAATTAAATGGTAGTGAAAATGAAAAACTTTAAAAAAAGATTAATACAGTAAAATGAGAAGAATAAGGAGAATACTATTCTTTAAAAACAGCTTTATGAAAGTAATGGTGCAAATAGGCATTGGTCAATTGGTTTATTTTATATATATTTAATTTATATATATATATATATATATATATATATATATTTAATAAAAAATAGAAATTATGTTGTATGAGCAAATAGATATAAAAATGATGATTCATCGCTTTATACTCTGTTTTGTGTTTAAATTTTTACTACAGTACTGTTTGTAATTCAAAAATAGTAAATATCCCTCACACTCTAACTATAAATTAGTATCATGATATATCACCAATATCAATATTAACTTGTTGATATATTGCGATATTAAATTTCAGATATCGCTCAGCCCTAATTGTAATCTATAAAAAATTTGGTACTTACGTATTATCCGTGCCAGTTTTAAGCCAACTGCGCCAAGCATGGAGCCAATGTTACTAATTATAGTAACCCTTATATATTTTTTTTGTTTGCTACATTGTACATGCCTGGGAAAAATCTATAATATTCTTTCTTATTTACTATGATATTTACCATTTATTAATTTTACTAAAATAATGTTATTTACTATTTTTAACAATGCTATAAATTTAATAAACATATATTTTATTTATTTTATATTAATTACCATTTTTAACATTATTATTTGATAATGTTAAATTACTGCATTTGAAAACATGATTGGCAACGATAAACAAGATTGGTACTTGGCAACCATTTTTGGCGATCAATCTCCTGGCACGGATAATATGTAAGTACCAAAAATTTCAACAGAAGTCAATTTCTGGATGCTTTAAATATGCAAATCTAAAATATCACTTCATTACAACAAATATTTTTTCAGTTAAGCTTAAAAAACTACAGTTATTTATCCAAATAAGTATATAACAAGGTGTGATATAAGGGGGTTCTGTCTTTCCAAAACAAAGTTTGTGTATTTTTAGTTATGTCTAGTATATTATCAACATCATTGTAATTGTTTATTTTATTTTAGGGGTTTCCTACTCAAAATCTAATAACCAAGCCAATGTACTCTTCTGTCAATGTCAATTCTCCTACCCAAGTTTCGAATGCCAATCAGTTGAAGCAGATAACATCGCAACCTCAAATGATAACTACACAAGCTTCTTCAGGAGCAATATATCAGCCTCAGATTTTTGGTAATTTTTATTTTGATGTAACATGATAAAACTATTGTACATGAGATAGGGTAATGTGCTTTTTTAAAAATAATTTAAAAAAGAACTTCCTTAAGGGTGTCCATTACTGGACACCCTTAAGGAAGTTCTTTTTTAAATTATTTTTTAATTGATTGCTGTAGGTAGTATTATATTCTTTTACTTTTCTTTTTTACATTATATTAATCTAACAAGTAACAACAATATTTTACTAAATTCAGTTATATTTCTCATTGTGGAGCAAAATTTAATTGTAATAACAGAAATAAATCAACCTTTCAAAATTTTCAGTTGAAGAAAGACATGTACGGAATACTAATGGACACCATACATACACACAATAATAAATATTTATTTTTATGTTTGTATTTAGAACCAAAATTAAATAAAAGCATACTAATATCACAGGGTAAAATATTTGTGAGAATAATCGTTCAAATTAATTATGCCCTTATAAATGCCCTTATCACAAGATCAATATTACAATTATCTTAGATAAAAAATTTAACATACTAAATTCCGGAGAATTATGGTTATCAAATTAATGAGACAATGGGAGGAGGGGGGAGGTTCAGGAGGTAGATCCCCTTCTGAAATAAAAAGTATTTGATATAGTAATAATAATTATCAGTCATGGGTGCAAGACTTCAGTCTCAGGACTGATTTCAGTCCTGGAGATATTCTTTCTTGATTGATAATAAATTCTACTTTATGTATTTAAATTATAGCAATTTCATTAGCAAAACTTTAAATTACTTTATTTTATTGCAAAAGATCAATTTTTAGCCATAATGCAAGCCATTGATATTTCTAGCTCATTTCTATTTGTTTTTTTCCAATACTCTGAAAAGTTTTCAGTCTTGATTTGAATGGACTTCTTGCACCCATGTTATCAGTGGAACAAAATGGTTGGAGTTTCAGTGCATGCAATTGTATTTCTTGTTAAAATTCTGGATAGATTTCCTGAAATAATTTGAAATATTACCTGTAGTAATTAGGGATATTAATATATAAGAAATGAAATTGTGGGCTAAATGTTTCAAATAATAATTTTAAACTAGGTAGGAAGATTAAATGTGGGGATCTATTAATTATAACTCAACTGTAATCAATATTTATAGCATTTTTTATGTACAGAATAGTTTTGTTTGATGATATGCCTAATTAAACATGTTAGTAATGGACACTTAGCCTAAACTCTTAAAATAAATAGAATTTTGTAAATGACCAATGGTATATAAAATTAAATTTTCTGTTACAAACAAACTAAAGCATGCAATTTTTTTGGGGGAAAAAAAGATATATAAATTAAGTAAAATCAGCTCAGTTACCTTGCACAGTACAATTTTCACTAAAGAACAGTGGATTTATGTAACATTTTTTGCTGCCTAATTGGTTTGATTAAAATTTCCAAAATAACACAGATTATAAAACATGCAAGAGTGATTTCAACAGTTGTGAAAAAAATAATAAAAACTGATTTTTTATTAGTTATTTTTTTAAAGCCCAAAAACTCTGGAGAATCTCAGTTACGAAAGGGTGTCCATTACTGTCACATTTATCCTATATATATATATATATATATATATATTGATTTCTTACATCATAACTTTCGTTTTCATACCTTGTTCAATTTGTTGCATAATTTAACTGCTATAGTTCACGTTTTTCATGTTAACCATTTAAAAAGTATATTATTAAAAGTATATATTTAAAATAAGAAATTCAAATTCTTTTTGAACAGGTCCTTTCACACAGCTTCCCCAAAATATAACGTGGGCAGCACCTGGAACTTACCAGTCTCCAACTCTCCTTTCTGCAAATGTCATAATTCGAAATCAACAACCCGAGATGTTGTTCCAGCCTTCACCTCAAACAACTATGCTAATGCCTGTCGGGGCTGGGACAGCTCAGTTACCTAGTGGCTTTACATATGCGTTAGTTCAGCCTCAAAAACCTCAACAGATCACTCAAAAACATCTGTCAATTCCTCAGTCACAACTGCAAAAGACTATGAAAGTAAGCCTTTGATTTTATTATGGTTAAAAATATTGTCAAATGTTATAACCACCGCACCCCCCTCCTCCTCTTAAAAAAAAAACAATCAGTGATCCTTGCTTATTATAAAATCCTATGCTAACTTATTCAGAAATTTAATCAGAGGATTATTCATTACCTATTACATTTATCAAAATTGCTTCTTCACCATTTTAAAGTAGGCATCCAATACTGACATACTACATTTTCAAAAATTGTCTTCTTACATTATATGCATTTTTTAAAAGCAATAAACTTTGAAAATTTTGCTTAAAATTTATGATAATAATTTTTGAAAATGTGGTACATCAATGTCAGATGTTAACTTTCTGATGCTGAAAATGGAATTTTGATAAATGTGTTAAATAAAGCATAACCTTTCATGATCTAGGATATGAAAATCTGTTTTGCTTGAGTATCTTTTTAACACATTCATCGCTACGGCCGAGTTGTTTTCCAAGAATGTTCACTGTGTGCCGTGAGACAAGTTATTAGATTCTTGACATTTGTCCTTTTCATGTTTTTTTTTCTTTTTATTAACTTATCAGTACATCCCTGTCCATATATACATATATATTGTACAATTCTGTATTGAAAAATTGTACAACATGGTGCCACCAGCATAATTTTTAGGGTGTTGGGAAAAATTTTGTAAGCATGCAGCCATTTTTCTTTGTGCTATAACTTGCAACTGTATGTTCAGGGGGGAAAAAAGAGGAAATGTATGTTTCTTTCTATTGATGAGCTAATAAAATTTAAAACAGAGAAAGCAATTGTAAATTTGGTAACTATGTTTCCGATACAAGCAACAAAGTTGAAGTTAATGATGCTGAAGAAATTGCAGAAAAAGAAGATGTAACATATACAAATATGGACTCACTTCAGGGGAACAGAGAGCTGCAAGCTTCAATAAGGAAGGTGATACAGCAATAGAAGATATTCCCAATCTAAGTGAAGGTAGTGAAACTGAAGCTGAAGATTTCACATCAAATTATGAATAGCGGAAAGTTAGTACAAATTACATGCTGACCAATGATTTTGTTTTTCTACATGTCAATAGCATAATGCATCCTGAATATAGAAATCTTTCAGTCAATATAACTTTTGTCGTTTATTTGTCGCTAAAGAAATTTGCAAATCGTTATGTCAGAAACCCACAAGTATGCCTAGTAATGTTTACATGAATCAAGAACCAAATCAGAGTCTTGTATGTCATTGGAAACCATCTAAAGCTGTAAAAGTAGAGAAATTTATGACATTTTTACAATGGGGCTTATCAAGAAAACCCATCACACAGCTGGTCAAGTATCTCAGTGTTAACAATACTGATATTTAACTACACAAAGGCAAGAGGCACATTAAACTTTTACTAAAGTTTTGCCGCTATAGCAATAATGAAGATTGTAATGGGAATAGGCTGCACATGTTGCAAAAGATTTGTAACACTCTTCTGGATAATTTAAGAAAAAAATCATACACCAGGTAAAGAACTTTCAATTGACAAGTCAATACTTTTGTTGCTGGGATATCTTATGCAAGGCTGTAGTGGAGGGTATACAGTGGTATATGCCATATACCTTCTGATTTTTTTAAACTCTGTATATCCCCAGTTTCTTAAATAAAGCTGTAGTGTATACTGTCAAGCTCCCTCTGCTTAACATGTACCCTCTAATTTTTTATGAATACAGCACTGGTCTTGTATTCCGCCAATATATTCTAGCAAACAGCACAAGTAAAAGGTAAAACTTTGCATGCTTTGTGAACTAAATGGTTACGTATGAGTGTACTTGTTTATTGGGGTATGATGTCTGGAGTAAGTCATGTGAAAGCATAGTAATGAGTTTGATGGACAAATCTATACTAATAAAAGAAAGTTTCGCTCTGTGTGTGTGTCTGTCTGTTGGCGATGGCTAGCAAAATCTAGCCCACCTAGAAGTCTGGAAATTTTGGTGTGGATAGTCCAAGGTCTGGCCATGTGCACCTGAACCTCAGAATTTTAATATTTTGATAATTAGCCTAGATATTAATTAGATTCTCACTAACCATCGCTTCTAAAATGTCATCTTTTAAAACAAAATGGCGAATGAAACGAACTGGTGCGTTGGATTTGCGAGCGAAAATGAACAAATTCGAAATAATTTTACTAATTAGCGAATTTTAAGAAAACTAATTGAGATATCAATTTGAAAATTTCTGAGCATATGTAAAAAAATATTCTGCATCTGACCATGTGATTTCTGAAAAATTCGGTCGGTAATTTTTTTTAAATTTAAGCAAAAAACTGCCAAAAATCTGCCGGCGCCATTGAAAACGATTAGAAAAAGTTTCAGACAGGGATCTGCTTTCATTAAAAACTGAACTACAAAGAGATCTGTTTCTCTGGCCGATCCCTCTCATTTAGTTTGCGAAAATGAAAGGAAATAATTGCCAAATTGTACTAATGAACAAGAATTTAGGTAACTAATTAAGATATAGATTTGAAATTGAGGTCGAGAAGGGGGTGTCATCTGCCGGCTATTTTAGCGTAGCGTCTTCGTTATGTTCTAATTATCAGAAAAATGTAATTATTTTTTTAATGATCGCGTTAATGTAGGTGACTGTGGTTCTCTTGAACAAATTATTCATTATATTTGCGGGTATGGGGAGGAAGGGGGTTAATGCCTTTCTCTGAGATTGTAATTATCTCGTGCCCGGGCAACGCCGGACGGGTTAGCTAGTTCTAAATAAAAGGCATGTGCTATGAACAAGATTGCACAAGTGTTTCTCTGGCAGATAAGCTTCTTAAAAACAAAACAATGTTCTGTACACATTATGATTAAACAGTAAATATCTTCCCAAAGAAGTTGACAATGCAAAGCTTCAACGAGGTGAAACAGTAGGAAACAGAAAGCACTGTTCTTTTAAAATGGAAATACAAGCAGTTTGATTTTCTGCTTACAACTGAGCATTCTGGTAAAATGAAGTCCTTGGATAAAAAGTATCGAAAAGGAGAATCTGTAATCAAATTAAATTCAGTACTGGATATAATAAATACATATATGGTGTCAATAGACTTGATCAACTGCTTTCATATTACTTGCCATTGAGAAACACACAAAAATGGTACAGAAAAGTTGTTCTTTAACATTTGATTTAGCAGTTTCACACGTCTATGTTTTATACACCAAAGTAGGCAGAAAGCAACCTCAAATGGCGTTCCCAAAAGAAATTAGACATTCTTTACTAAAATATATTAAACATAAAGGTTCACCAGTTTCTAGATTTTATTTTGTACATCATAAATCGTTAGATATGTCATGCATGGAAGGTCAACATTATTGGACACAATACCCACAACATCTGATAAAGCTACACAGAGACAAAACTAAAGGGGGGGGGGAGCTACCCCTGGTACTGGATTTAGGAGGGTGCAAAAATAAGCACTTATAAAGATTAAAAATAAAGGAAAATTTAAGTTGCACTTGTGAAAATGTTTAAATTTACTTTGGATAATTGGTAAAACTTTCTTTCAACAGGTTAGAAATAGTGGTCAAATTAGGAAATTTATTTAACAAGGGGCAAGGATTCCCCATAACTACGATTGTTCATTTCACAGACAGACGAGATTATTTGTAAGTCTCCAAACTATTTTTACCAGATGAGGCATTTCCCACCCATCTGGGTTACTTAACATCTACTTATATGCTTCCTTGTAAATTTTTCTAATTGCAGATTTTTGGGCTATGAGATATTGTAGATTGCATTTTGCTTTTTTTTTGTACTTTAAATATTACATTTTTTGGCCCTGTGAGCAAATACTTATATTTTTAAGATTTAAATGCAGCTACATTTTTTTTTCTTTTGTAGAAGCAATTATTTGAAATAACATGACAGCAATATTCAATTATGTTTATCAGAAAAAAAGATTTATTTTGTAAACCCCAAACTTTTATGACTAAAATAATGTAGATAGTATTTTTATTTATTAATTAATTAACAATTTATGTTTTTAATATTAGACATTATAATTTGACCTTGTTAAATTTAAATTGGGCATTTATCCTTTAAAAAATTCAAATTTTTTTATTTGATTAAAATTCTTTACGAGCTGTCACCAGTGCGCAGATCACAGGTTGAAGAAACCTGCTTTAGCACAAGGGATAGACAACAGGCATGCATATCCCCGATAAATGTGCTAAGGCAGTATCTGTAAAAAATTGAGTTTATGATCAGAAAAATGTCTTGATTTTATGGTTGTGTATAGTCAATAACTTCTTACTAAATGACATATTATAAATGAACAGTTTCTAAAAATTGCTTTGTTTATTTGTATTATCAACATTTTATGTATGTAAAAAAAATTTTTTAGTAAAAAACATATTTTATTGTTTTTTCCATTGCATAAATTTTCTATGTATGCATGATATAATTTTAATATAAATTAATTCTTATTGAATTATGAATAATTTTGTGTATAATGTACAAAGGCTTAATTTGGATATCTAGCAATTTCAGGCTTAGCATTTTGGTCATAAAATGCAGAAAAATTTCATTTATTTTGGAGTGTATGTAGTTACTATTGGAAATTATATAAGTTCTTGATATTTTACTGAGTGCAGAAAAGACACTATTTCTGTTAAAAAAAAAAAAAAAATGAATTGCTATAAATCATGGAGAAAATAATAATTTAAAAGTTTCTTATAAAACTATTTTTTGTGTATGTTAGAGTAATTAGCTTGTATGGTCATTTTATTTTCTCAACAAAACTCAGATATGCTGCTGAGAAATTTATAGCAATCATTGATGATAGTAACCCTATTGATAGACTGGAAAAAAATTGCAGGTATATGTTGTTCATGATTGTGAAGGAAATCTGATTGGCTTATGCTGTGTGGTCAGTACAATTTATCCACATTAATTGTACCTGAGTCCAAGTGAATTGGCAAAATATAAATTTTTATTCTTTCATCAGTATTTTGAATTTCATGATTTTTTTAAATTAAGATCATAATATATCAGAGAGCTCCTACTGAAGTTTGCTTTTTGTGCATGTAAGAGAAGTTGAGTTTTTTGATTACTTGTTTTGTAGATTGCTGAGAAATTTGTAGCAACTGCTGAAAGCTGTTTCTGATTATAGTATACCTTTCAGCGTCATGGGAATGAGATTGTAGATGAAGTTGCAAGGGTTTGTGATTTATGATTGTGAAGAAAGTTTGTTTTGCTTCTACTGCATGGTCAGTTCAATTGCTGTGTTAAAGTAGTCTAAGTGAGTTGGCAAAAACACGCATAGTTGTTCTTTCATATTTATATTGGTATTCTGAAATTCGTGAGCTTTTATGAATAGAGAAAATAACATGCATGAGCTACTTCTACAACTCTTTCTCGTGCATGTAAAAGAAATCTGCTTTTATAGACACCTTTTTTGTAGCTTGCTGAGAAATTTATATCAATAATACAGAACTGATGATAGTAACTCTGTCTTCAGTATTTGGATGACATTGCAGAGGAATTCTTTTATAATTGGTCTCTTAGTTTTTTATTTCAAACTGTTAGTGAGTTTTCTAAAATTTCTGCATTGCCACCTGTGGGAAAATTGCTAGAAGTATTTTTTTTTTTTATGTATTCTCCTGACTTTATATGCCTTAAAAAAATCTAGTCAAGCTGAAAATATTGCAGTTTGTATTTTCATTTGGAAGACAATATGGAACATAGTAATCAAGGTGATTGTTAGTATTTGTGCATGGAGATACATTTTAAACTACTGAAACCATCAAAGCTATTAATGGATACTTGAGCTACTAGTGTTGACTCTAAGCCATTTTAGCAGGGCGCAGCGCCCGGCATCCCTTTTTATTTCTTTTATGTGCCCGGTGGCCTTTTTTAACCTTCCGATGCACCCGGCGGCCCTTTTTAATACTTCCTATGCGTCCCGTGGCCTTTAAAAGAGTTTCATAGCACCCAATTGCTTTTCTTTATAATCAAAATCTGCCATTTTCTTTCCTTCTATCAGCATTTGCACGAAAGCAAGTGCATGTTTTTCTGCCCGGTCCCATTCTTATAGCAATGTGTTAACGAGAATTTTGAGCTTGGGATGTGAACTAATCAGGAATTGGATCGGATTTGGATTTTTTTCCAGCAAATTTACTTCAACTCTTCAGATGTTGCGTGAACACTCTAAAATATCGCAAATTCTATTAGGGGACTCTAAACAAACCGGTTCAAAATACTTTTTGTGAACAAGATACAAGTGTGCCCTTTTTTTAGAATAGTGTTCCCTTTTTGAAAAAATGTGTCCTTTTTTTTAGAATAGTGTTCCCTTTTTGAAAAATTCCGCCTGGCGGCCCTTTTTTTCTGGAGTCAACACTAGCTACTATTAGAAAATCTTTAGTTGTGGTATCTCTAATGTAAACAGGAATTGCAAAATAAGAAAATGAATCATAGTAGGCCTGAAAATTGAAATTTTTAGTTTGATCTTTTTAGCTTAGTAGTCACCTTTTTGCAATCTTAATTTTTTTTTTCAATTCAATAAAATAAAATTAAAATTCATAATATAGATTACAACAGTTAACAGAACTTCTTCTGAAACTTATCACTTAATATGTAGATCACTTACTGATCATTTAAAATATGTGGTCCTCATTTAGAACATGTGGGTCAAACTATTTAAAAGTTGGAGCACTTTTTATAAAATAAAAAGAAAAAAAGGTGGCTAATTGTTTATTTTATTTAGATGCCATATTTTATTGTTTAGTTGCTATGTGGTGATTGGATATTTTCAGGTCTAAATCATAGCCAATACACAGTTCATTGTATTTATTTGTTTTAAAAATTATTCATCAAATGGCATTCACCATTTAAGCAAACATTTTGAAGTTATGAATCTTTCTATCTTTTAGATAATTATTAAAACTATTTCTTTTTATAAAATATTGTATATAGAAAATAGCTTTGTAATAAATCAATAAATTTTACTTTTTCTTTTCTTTAGGTAAGAAATATATCACCTTCAGTGGCCACACAAACAAGCGTTAATGAAAGAATGAAAATCCCTATTCCTCGAACTCGTGTAAACCAAAATGTAATTGATTTTTCAGGATATTAACTATTATAAGAATATTTTTTTTGCTTATATGTATGTATATTTATATAAAAATTTAAAATAACACTGCATAAATTATCAGAAAACAGCATTATTGGCTTGGTTAAAGCCAGAGTAAAGTTGTACTGAAAATTCTGATATTTTTGCTAACATTCTATGTCAAGCTAACTAAATCAAATAAATGTACACAAGATGGATCTATGTTAAAATATATATATATATATATATATTCACATAGGGATCCAATACTAAAAATAGCTTACCTAGCAAACAAAAGAGAATTTTTTTACCTTTAATACACAAAAATGGCCGTTTCAGGCATGTGTTTGTTCTCATAGCAACAGCTTTCTCCTCTGAAACAAGTAGAAAGCATAACTAGTTCTTTTTATTTATTTATTTATTTTATTATTATTTTTTTTGAGGTGGGGGGGGGGGGGGGGGGTATAACCTCTTTTTAAAAAATGCCAGATTTCAGAATACTAATATATTTTTTAAACTATTATTGATTTTTTGTTCCATACAGGTATATAAAATATCAGATTGGAGATTATAATATCAGATATAACATTCAGATGTAAAATATTTTCAGATATATTTTATATTTTCAGATATAAAATATCAGATTTGAAGTTCTCATTTTTTACAAAAGAGAATTTTTCTTTAAAAATTCATGAAAAATTCAAAATTGTTGTGCAAATTCCAAATAAACTTTATGGAAAAGAAAACAAAATTTACTTCATTGGACTAAAAGATTGAATTTGGTTTGCTTTTCTGACTGGCTCAAATATGCCGTCAAAGTTGGAAAGTTAGAGAAAATCTGCAATTTTTTTCCTCCAACGTAAAATAACAAAAAAAAAAAAAAAAAAAAAAAATCTGCCTTGCAGGTTTAGAAATCAGAAAAAAAGAAAAAAAAAAGGGGGATATGCCCGTCACATTTAACTCTTTAAAGGGTACATGAGGCATAAATGTTTGAGAACAACTGGTTTAGGTTAATTTCAACCAATAGAAACCTGAAACCTTAATTTTTGCATTGATCTACAATCAAATCTAAATTCACAAAACTTTTTACTAACTTGTCGTTTCAGCACATTGCCAAAACTTTACTCTAACCCACGGTGCATAAATCTGAGATTTACAAACAATGTAATTATGAAAGAACACATTTGATTTGCTTTTTAAACTTGTCTTGTTAATAAAATTATTTTTTTTCTAAAATAAATGCTATTTTATTTTAATATCGTTTTGATTGTTAGGTTTTGTATGGCTGGAGAAGGTTTTTAAAGAAATAGATTCAATGTTTTAACAATACAATATTTCAAAATTTCACTCTTTTGCACAACCAAAGAAATTTAACAATGTTTTTATTCAAATAGCTCTTCCTTGTGAAATCCAGAATTTTGATGTTTAAATATTTGTTGTGTACTATTTCTTTTAGTTTGAAGTTTTCATTAAATTTGTTCTAACAAATCTATAGATTCGATACTGATTTAAAATAAAATTTCTGTAATTATTTTTGTAATAGCATTTAAATGAACTATCCACATATATCTTTTAACCACCCAACTTAATGTTTTTAATACTGATAATTTTAATTTAAAAGTCTGCAATGTGATTCCAGCACTAAACAGTAGGTGCCTCTAATAGTAAAAAATGTTCAAAGTTTTGAATTCTCACAGTATATAGCTCCTGGTTTTTAAATTTAAAACATTTTTCTTGATATACTTTTAAATTTATTTATTTATTGAAATTGAGAACATTGTTTTATTCTAATTTATAATATTTATACTTGATTTAATGCTATAAATGAATGGTTAATATATGTATAGTGGATATGCAAGTTAAAATAGATAAATTTTAACTTTCTCATTTTTTCTCACTTCCCCAAATATTTAGAATATGGTTATATAATGCTCTGGTATTCTCTATTCAATGTTTTTGTTCAACTCTCACAAAAATCTCATATCAGTAGAAAATTATTTTAGTGCTGATTAAAAAAATATAAAGCTGTGGGTGGTTGCAGTATTTCTACTGCAAGCTATTAATATTTTATTTATTTTTGTGCAGGCTTTCTCTGAAATTTATCTCTAACACAGCTATTTATAGTTTCTAAAGTGTTTTTTTTTTTTTTTTTTTTTTATATATAATATTCAAAATTTTCTGATTCGATTTTGAATTGAGTAATGTAGTTTTTTAGAAGCAGTATGAAAACGTTTTTGTTATTTACTATTAAAAAAATATATAGTGCTATACAAATATAAAGCTGTGGATGATTGCAGGCTGTTAATATTTTATTTATGCACAATTTATACAAATTTATACAATTAATACATATTTTACAAATATTTTATTTATGCACAATTTTATTTATTTTATTATGTTAATATTTTATTTTTGCACATGCTTTTTTTTAAATTTCTCTCTAACCCAGTTGTTTATATTTTCTGAAGTGTTTTTTTTATAGTAACTTTCAAAATTTCGTGATTTATTTTTAAGTTGGGTGATTTAGTTTTCAAAAGTAGTATAAAAAAGTTTTGGGGTATTTCATTTTTATTGTAGCCTTGGCGAGATAGAGTAAATAGACTTGCCACAAGAAGGAAAATTTTCACAAATAATTTCTGGCAACCTATTCACTACTTCAAACACAAAAGCAATTTTTTCAATATTTACATAATTTATTTAATGTACACAAATAGAAGCAATTCATTTAATGTACATAACCTGAAGTAAATTAATTAATGCATACATAAATAAGTATTAATACCTCATCAATTTTACTTTCTGAACTGTTTGTATTATTTGGCCATAGATCCTTTTTTTTCTTAAGCCTGAATTGCTCAGAGCTTTTAAAAAAAGTGCCAGGATCCTTATAAGAGTGAAGTTCTAGCTTTTGTGACTGATAACTTAAAAATATAGTGTTTGTTTTAGTAAACTCCATAGTAATTTTGTTTCATTTTCTTTTTAGATTGTAAGACCAAAAGGGAAGTTTACTGTACCATTGCAGTATAATGCTGCTCTATCATCTATCTTGCCCCAACCAGTTACAACTGGCATTACAACTGATGCACAGAATCAAGTTCAAGTAGGATTTCAATTGGAACCTACCACTCAGTTAGATGTCGCCAATCAAATTTTGTCAAACCAAACAAAATCTACTGCTTCAACAGAAACTGATACTTCTGTACTTCAGAACCAGGTAGTTGGTTCAGAAATCTCTCAGCCAATGCAACATTTGCTTTCTAAGCCAGAAGTTATTAGTGCTCCTACTAGTGTTGCTCAAATTACCAATTCTGCAGTTGGTAAACCTGTTGCTATGGTGATTGCATCAACTGTAAATACAACTTTATCTGCCAGTTCTGTGGTTGCATCACCTACTTTCGTAACACCTATTTTAACTCCTGCTGTTTCTTCTGTTGAAACACCAGTATCTGTTCCTCCATGTTTTAATTCTGTTCCATGTCCTCCAACTTCTTGTTCTGTTTTAAATGGTGCAAATGTTTTAGACTCTGCTTCCAATTCTGTGTCATTGCCTGAAGCAAACAATACAAATGAGGAAAGTATCAGTGCTACTATTTCTGATACACAAGATATTATTTGTGAGCCAAAAACAACCAATAGTGTGAAATCTCTTGCTAGCATTATTGATCAATTGATTGAGGTTTCTGAGGCTGAAACAATTGACAATTCCAGTGAGCAGATAAATACAGATACTTTAAAACCTCAAACTAAGGTTAGTGCAAATGAACCAAAAACAGTTAATGTTTTGAAACCTCAGACTTATAATTCTGAATACCAAACACCTGTTTCGGTCAAGACACACATTGGTGGACAGAGAAAGACAGATAAGTTGATGTGTGAGAAATCAATACATAAAATAAAATGCTTTGATCATAATGAGCTTACAATAAGTATTATTAAGCCTGAAAAACAGGCTAAAACGAGTGTAAGAATGTCAGATGTCTCAGTGCCTAAAACACATGTTAGTGATTGTGTGCAAGGAAAAGATGAAAATAATAAAGAGGAAACTAAATATAACTTAGATATTGTTATTAAAAAGGAACCTGTTGAATCATCTCCTGCCAAAACTGAAAAAGAAATAAACTTCAAAGAAGTTTCTGAAAAACAGGTTGTTTTAAATCAAGCAGATTCCAGTGTTGCTATTCAAAATGAGCAATACAAACACCAAAAACAGGTTGTTTTAAATCAAGCAGATTCCAGTGTTGCTATTCAAAATGAGCAACACAAACACCAGTCTAATAATATTCAAACTGGACCTGAACAACAACCTCCTTTAAGTCCTACCCTGACTGTTGAAAACGTGATATCTGAAACAGATGCAAAGAGCAAAACTGTTGATTCTGAAATTAACTGTTATGTTACAGCTGAAAATAAGCCTATTGAGAACCAAACTAGCGATAGTATAACTCTTGAAAGTAAAATTGAGGAATCTGTAACAGACTTGAAAGTTTCAAAAGATGTACCAGGTGAACAGCTATTAATTTCTAAACAACTTGATGAAAAGGAATGTGATGGCCATTTCTTTAAAAATCTTGAATTTATTGAACAAGAAACATTTTCTGTAGAAAAAAGTGACAGTGTGCCTCCGAATGTGATGTCCCCATCTCACATTATGGAAAAGCAGAAGCCGCGTTTGAAAGCTGTTGTAAGACCACATATATTAACCCATGTCATTGATGGTTTTGTGATTTATGAAAGTTCTGAACCTTTTCCAGTAAGTTGTAATAAGATTTTTAGTTATACATTTTAATATTTTACTCTTTAGTTATTTATGTTAAATTTTGTTTATTAAAATTTAAAACCTAAAAATATAAAGCCAGTATTTTCCAGTATAAGAGGACTTGGCGAGAGAAGGAAATTTGACAACATATTTTCTGGCAACCTATTCACTGTTTTATATACGCAAGCAATTTTTTTCAACATTTATATAATTTAGTTAGTATAAGAAACCATTTATCTATTTTTATATAGATAAAAACAAAAGTAAATTATATAGAAAAACAATATTTGTATAAATAAAATGTTTATATACAAATTCATATATAATAAACTAGCTTAAAAGTTTGTTAGGTTTTTTTCAAAGTTATTAATATCATTTGGCAATAAATCTCACTTTCTGAAGCTCAAACTGTACCAAGCTTTAAAAAAAAACATGGCTTGTAGCAGCCAAAAACCACTGACATTTTATAGTTATCGAGGATCTATTTAAGAAAATTTTGAGTCTTTTAACGGATCCTTCATAAAAGTTTTCACCTTAAAACAGGATCCCTCTTGAATTTTTCATCCTAACATCTTCACAATGACAATGGTAACACTATTTCGTTAGAAATCTTTATCTATTTCTATGTTCATGGCCAGTATAAACTCTTTTCAACGCATTGAGCTCTTCATGCTTATAAAACCCGTTTGCAGTTTAAAGTATTACTCATCGTAAATAAAGTTTTGAAGTTAAAACACCTGTAAAAACAGAAAGGTGAAATCGCTCAGAATATGAATTATTGCTTCACCTGCAAGCACGAACGCATAACCTGGTTGTGGGGAAGTGAGAAAGGTGTGTAGTGTTATCTGGTAGAATAAAATTAGGAAGCCTCTTGGTTATCTGAAAATTCCTATAGAACCACAAATGAAATACACTCATGTCCAAAATTAAGGTCACAAACATAAAATCTGTGAAAACTGATGGACTATTCACTGCGTTGCCACAAAATTCGACACAGAGGTATATTAGAATGGGAGAAAGAATATAGTAACATAACAATATGGAAAAAATTTTAATTGTGAATTAAAATACAGGGTATATTAAAAAGTGTTAAATCATGAATCAGAGATAAAGCATTTATCTCAGGAAAAGTATGTCTGATATGGAGTGTGACCACTGTGCACTGCTATACAAGCCTCACAACGAGCTTTCATACTGTTTATGAGGGTGTCAATAAATGTTTGTGGCAACAAAGCCATTTCTTCCAAAAGCGCGGCTTTTAACTCCTGGCGGGTCATGGCAGGGGGGTTAGACTGTGCAATGGTTCTTCCTAGACCATCCCAATGTCACCAGGAAGGCCAGCCAAGACCGCCACAGAGCAACGACACCTGCTCAGAATAGCTATTTGGCGTTAAGCGCACAACGGCATTGGCTGGCAACGACTCCTCAGCTTGCTGGGTACCTTACTGCTGCGTCTGGAATAAGAATTTCCAGGCAAACAGTATATAGACGACTAGCAGAGAGGGCACTTTACGTCCGGCATCCAGTCGTGTATGTCCCTTTCACTGCATCAAACAGGAGAACCCAGTTGTTGTGGAGCCGAAGACATCAGCCTTGGACACAACAAGAGTAGGAGCGTGTTCTTTTCAGTGATGAGTCCGGATTCACCACAGAAAGTGATTCTAGTCGAATCTTCATCTGGAGAGAACACTGAGCTTGCTATCATCCCTCCTACGTAAAATAAATTGACAGATTTGGTGGCAAAGGAATATTTGTCTGAGATGGCTTAATGTTGGGCTGCTGTACCCCACTGCACGTCTTCGATGCGGGTACTGTCAATGCACATCGCTATAGGGATGAGGTCGTTCAAGCCTATGTGAGGTTGTTCCGAGTTGCTGTATTCCCAGACTTCCTTTTTATGGACGATAATGCGAGGTCACACAGAACTCACATTGTTGATGATTTTCTTAAAGAAGGTGATATTCGCCGTATGAATTGGCCCTCGAGATCTCTGGACCTCAATCTTATTCAACATGTTTGGGATGGTCTAGGAAGAGCCATTGCACAGCGTAACCCCACTCCTAGGACACTCCAGGAGTTAAAAGCCGCGCTTTTGGAACAATTGGCTTTGTTGCCACAAACATTTATTGACACCCTCATAAACAGTACGAGAGCTCGTTGTAAGGCTTGTATAGCAGTGCACAGTGGTCAAACTCCATATCAGACATACTTTTCCCGAGATAAATGCTTTATCTCCGATTCCTGATTTATCACTTTTTAATATACCCTGTATCTTAATTCGCAATTAAAATCCTTTCCATATTGTCATGTTGCTATATTCTTTCTCCCATTGTAATATACCTTTGTACCAAATTTCGTGGCAACACATCAGTTTTCACAGATTTTATGTTTGTGACCTTAATTTTGGACATGAGTGTAGATGCTAGTTAGTGCATGTTGGTAGAACTCTAATTAAAAGCTACAAAATAATGTAGACTATTTTATCATTTTCATTACTGAACTCTTATTAGTAAAAGTCATCAAATGATAAATTTTTAAACCCCCTACTACAAAACAAAATGCTATTTTATTAAATGTTTGTAAATTGTACATTTTGAATTTTATTTTAACATACATTTTGTAAATATAAAGGCACTGGCTCAAAAGTTATTAAGGAAAAAACTTGTTAAGGTGATTATAACTTTCCTATATATAATAAACGTTGATGAGATGGTTAAATAGCATTTAATAATTGAGGACTATTACTTTTTTTTCCCTTTACTTATTCCCGGGTGGAAAAGATGACCATAAAGTTTCAAGCTAAAACAATCTTTTATTTATTCATTTTTAACACTTTCCAACCGAGTTGAAAAGTGTTTATGACTTCGGTTTGTCTGCCGTCTGTCCGTGCTCTAACTCCCGTAAATATACTCGGATTGCCCTGCAATTTTTATATGTTATTGTCGTTATCTATAGCATGTTCCCTATTTCAACTGAAGTGTGTAGCACTTATAGTTTTTTTACAGAGACACTCAAAAGAATTCCGTTACATTACGGTCCATGGGGAAAAATCATTTGCGGTTTATTTTAATGATGTTACACAATTTCAAATACATTGTAATTGATATATATCACTAAGGTGCATTACAAGAAGCTTAATATGGAATAGGGTGTGCATAGCACTTATAGTTACTTTACAGGGACAGTCAAAATAATTCCCTTACATTACGTCTATGGAGAAAAATCGTTTGCGGTTTAATTAAATAATGTTTCACTGTTTTAAACGGATTGAAATTTATATATATCACTAAGGTGCATTACAAGAGGCTTACTACACAATATTGTGTGTATAGCAGTCATCGTTCATTTACAGGGGGACACAAAAGAATTCTCTACTGTCTGTTAACAATAGTTTCTGAAAGTGTGTTTTAAATTGCTGTACGCGATTTTAAATTTAACTCACTTTTTGTCTATTACTTTGTGTGTATAAATTCTGTAGATCATATACAGGGCAGCACAAAAGTTCACGAACACATTTCCGTTTATTGAATGAAACTCCAGAAGGAGAATTTTAAATTGTGCTACGTGTTTCCTAACTAAACTAAAATTTAGCATCCTATGTAGCATATATACTCCCGTTACGTTAATTACCCTTTACTTTGTTCCTGTGTTTGGTGTTACCTTTTTACTTATATTTCTGTTTTTTTTTTTTGTTGTTTTTTTTTTCATGATCTGTGTACGGCGTAAAGATAATGTCTGTTCGCCTGCTGCATTGGAAAAAAAAAAAAAATGTAGCATATATACAAATCTATAGATCATATACAGGGCTGAATAAAAATATTCGGATATTTTTCCGAATATTGTATATGTTGGGAATATATGTTGGAAATTTCTGAAATTACGTTTTAAATTTGTTACGCGTTTTCCAAATTATTTACTTAGATGTTACCTTTCAGCTTATTAAATGGTAATGATTTGTAAAATTATTTTGGAAGCGTTGGAAAGTGTTACATAATCTATGCTTGACGCATGATTTTTCGTTCTTGCTTTTTTTTTTTTGCCAGAAATTTTGGGTTTTAACTTCTCAGATGTGATTCAGAATATTGTTCAAAATTCTCCTTTTTAGTCTAAAAAACTCAGTTGTGTAATATTTTAATATTGTGTTATAAATGTGGTAAATGGAATCAGTGGCTTAGGGCGAGTTTTTTGAGCACCCAGAGCAATTCAAAATATTGCACCGTCTTTGTTGTGCTATACTTTTTTTATGCATAGTTTTATTATGCAACAACTTTTTGTCGCCATCCCTTGAAAGTTAGTGCCCAGGGCAATCGCCCCCTCCCCCCTACCCTATGCTACACCACTGCACAAAGTAAATGGGTATGAAGTTTATTTTGCTTATTCTATGCCCATTTACCAGAATACAATATCTATTCTGGTATAAGGTTTTTTGCTGTCAGATATCTATCTAAAATTTGATTTTTTTAATTACTTCCATTAGTTAAGAGTTGGAAATCCTTTGTAGGGAAAATTTGATGATTCTGTAGTCTTTTAATAAACGTTTGAAGTGAGAATAATAAAATCTAAAACACTTAGCTCTCATAAATTTGTATATTTTCACAATTTATTTCTATTAAAAAATGCATAAAGGAGTTAGGGTTTTCTGAAGGCATGAAAAGACACTCCTTCATAAAAAGGTCCTTTTTAACTTTGTCTTTCATTTGAACTAAGACAAATGAATCTAGTTATTAAATTTTATATAATTTGACATTTAACGGAAAAATTAAAAGTACGAAAGACTATTATGCTAATTAAACTTATTTTTTATTTTTTTTTAAACCTATATGGGAATAAAGCTCATAATTAAAATAAATGTATCAAATGAACTGAGCTCAATTTAGTAGAAAATTATATTGTGAAAAAATGAACGAGGTGCATTTTTTGTTGTAAAAAAATAGACAGTGGAAGATCGAAGCTATTCTGACAATATCTAGGAGAAAACACTGAGAGAATCAGGAAAAAATCTTTAAGCTCATAATAGAATTCAGTCTTTTAAATTTTTACTCAATAGTTATGCTGTCTAACTTTATTTTATTTCAATTTGAAGCATTTTAAAATGTAAATTGCTCTTTACCCCGCAACAGTGGTGTAGTCGCGGGGGGACGGCGTCCGCTTACCTTTTTAT
This sequence comes from Maratus michaelseni, assembly GCA_963931845.1. Lineage (NCBI taxonomy): Eukaryota > Metazoa > Arthropoda > Arachnida > Araneae > Salticidae > Maratus > Maratus michaelseni. Next base: position 98,964,864 of record OZ007597.1, on the reverse strand, counting down.
TTTATCTCAAGCGTCCCCCCACTTTTTATTTTCAAGGGGACGCGGGAGGACGCAGATTTTCCAAACATTAATTTTTTTAATCGATAAGCAAGCTAATAAATTAACAATTTTAAGACATAAAGCGCTAATTTGTAATACTTTCCAACAAAGTTGAAATGTGTTTATCATTTTGGATCGTCTGTCATGTCTGTCTATTTATCTGTTCTATCTCTAACTTCTGTAACTTTGTTTGAATCGTGACAAAATTTATGTATGTTTTTGAGTTTCTTTGCATTATTATCACTATTGAAAATGATATAACTTAATTGTATAGCTTCAATATAGAGATCTGCATGGGCCGAAATTTCCAGACACTGGCCCAGTGTGGTCTGAACGAAACCTATCTTGGACCGACCCAGTGTAAAAACTAAAAGTTCGGCTGGTCCCGGCCCGTTTATATTTTCACAGTTCACAGCCCGACTCAATTTGTTGAAAAAAAATCTGATTTTTCTTAACGCACAAGTAAAATTCTTTTAGAGAATACTTCATACATATTTATGCCAAAATTGTATAGTAAATTTTAGACTGTATATCTTCAAGACATAGAATACTGAATGGAACATGAATGATCAAGTGATCATTAATAAGACTTAGAGTATTATCCTCAAACAAAGACTCATTAAAAAACGAATGCAGTTTAGAATAAAACAAAAAAGATAGTTAAAACATCAGAACTTTTAAAGTTGTAATAAAGAAAAAGCAGATTTTTGAAAATATTTCTCTAATTTATTACGGTATAGTATTTCCATAACAAAAATGAGTACTAACTCCACTACAAAAATCACTATTATTTTAACATAAAAAAAAAACATCGTGCCCGACACGTCCTTGGAACAATTAAGTCCGGACCCGACCCGGCTCGAATATGTAGAAAATAAGTAATCCTGAGCCTGTCCGAGTCTGCTGAAAAAATTAAATTCGAGCTCACACACGATGTAACTGTCCGATGTAGTTCTCTAATCTGGATATGTTAAATTTCTATAATGGTGTTGTCAAAATAGCATCAGCTAAAGCAGCACATTTATAGCTTATTCTCGGCCCAGCCAGGTCCATTGAAAATTATTCATATTTGCCTGGTTAGTCCGACACTCATAAATTTGTTATGTTGGGCCTTTCGGCCCACTTAATTTTTTTATTGACTCGGCAGGCATGTTTAGATTTTTAAGGCTGTTCTCAAATCCAAACTGGCTACTTTATGACACATTTTTTAATTCCGTTTTGTTTGCAAATGTGTCAAATTGGCAGATATTCTTATTCAGAAATTTTGTAATCGAAACACGTTTTCCATTTTTTGGTAAAGGCAGAAACTCATTCAGAAAATACTGGGAAAGTCGGCGTTTTGAACCGAATTCCCGTCATGGTAGTATACTAGAAAGGAGAAAAACCCGGTCGTCACATGACATACGAATCGCTTATAACTCGCTAATTTATTTTTCAAAAATGGAAAACTCATTTCGATTCAAAATCGCTTCCATAGTCAGACCTGCCAATTTTATGCCTTTGCGTTTAAAAATGAGGAAGAAAATGTGTCAAAGTTTCGCGTTGTTGAGCAGGGAATTTGAGAATCACCTTAAGGCTGTTCTCAAATCCAAAAAATCCCTGACGGCTCGGCCTACAGGCACAGGTAGATTTCGAAGACGCAGACCGTGGGGCGCCTGTTTGTCGGGAATTGCGGAAGAAATGACCTTTTTGCGATGATGCTGCAGTTGGAACCGCCTACTTCGAAAACAAACTTGTTTGCAGGCAGAGCCAGCAAAGATTTTTTTTTTTTTTTTTTTTTTTTTTTTTTTTTTGCTATAAGAGTTGGTCCTATAAAAAACATGCCAACATAAAAGTTTTTGATAATATTAAGAGGATTTATGATAAATTTAAGCGGATTTGAAATCTTGGGAATTGACGAAGTTATGAATTTTTTTCTTCAAAAACCTCCCTCCCCCTCCCCTTAAGGCAATTTTTAATTATATCAAAAATCTGTCATACATAAATTTTCGGCCCTTCTCCTAGAAGTAATAATAACTTCAAACGGATTCGATAAGTATCATAATTAAGAAATTATGGGGTTTTTTCTGTTTTCACAAAAAGTCCCCCCACATCCCCCCCCCCCCTTGGTTCGATTTTGCCCATTAACGAACTTGACCGAGATTTTATGCCCCTTGATTTTATGTATCAGTTTCGAAAAGAAGCGGGAGTTGGAACCGCCTACTTCGAAAAATAACTTGTTTGCAGGCGGAGCCGGCAGGGATTTTTTTGTTTTTAATTTTTTTTGCTATAACGGTTGGTCCTATAAAAAACTTGTCAATATAAAAGTTTTAGATAATATTAAGAGGATTTATAATAAATTTAAGCGGATTTGAAATCTTGGGAATTGACGAAGTTCTGATTTTTTTTCTTCTAAAACCCCCCTTCCCTCCCCCCCTTAAGGCATTTTTTAATTATATCAAAAATCTGTCATACATAAGTTTTTTCCCCTGTTCCTAGAAGTAATAATAACTTTAAATGGATTCGATACAAATCATAATTAAGAAATTATGTTTTTTTTTCTGTTTTCACAAAAAGCCCCCCCCCCCCCCGGTTCGATTTTGCCCATTAACAAACTTGACCGAGATTTTATGCCCCTTGATTTTATGTTTCAGTTTCGAAAAGATGCGGGAGTTGGAACCGCCTACTTCGAAAAATAACTTGTTTGCAGGCGGAGCCGGCAGGGATTTTTTTTGTTTTTAATTTTTTTTTTTTTTGCTATAACGGTTGGTCCTATAAAAAACTTGTCAATATAAAAGTTTTAGATAATACTAAGAGGATTAATAATAAATTTACGCGGATTTGATATCTTGTGAATTGACGAAGCTATGATTTTTTTTCTTCTAAAACCCCCCTTTTCCCCCCCCTTGGGGCCATTTTTAATTATATAAAAAATCTGTCCTACATAAATTTTCGGCGCTTTTCCTAGAAGTAATAATAACTTTAAACGGATTTGATACGTATAATAATAAAGAAATTATGAGGATTTTTCTGTTTTCACAAAAAGCCCCCCCATTCCCCCCCCCCCCCCCCCTTGGTTCGATTTTGCCCATTAACGAACTTGACCGAGATTTTATGACCCTTGATTTTATGTATCAGTTTGGAAGAGATTTATGCAGAATTTTTCCAGTTATCGTGGTCAGAAAAAAGTGACATAGATAGATAGATAGATAGATAGATAGATAGATAGATATATAAACTTTTGAACTGGGGGTGTTTTTGGGTTCTGGGAGTCATGATCGGCGTAGATCTGCAAAAATTTTTCAAAATTTCCACCTTAGGTGAGAATGTAATAGGTAGTATTTCTTACGAAATCTACCTAACAGGCTACTTTCTCAGGCATTTTAGGTAGATTTCGTAAGAAATACTACCTATTACATTCTCACCTAAGTTGGAAATTTTGAAAAATTTTTGCAGATCTACGCCGATCATGACTCCCAGAACCCAAAACCACCCCCAGTTCAAAACTTTATATATCTATCTATCTATCTATGTCACTTTTTTCTGACCACGATAACTGGAAAAATTCTGCATAAATCTCTTCCAAACTGATACATAAAATCAAGGGTCATAAAATCTCGGTCAAGTTCGTTAATGGGCAAAATCGAACCAAGGGGGGGGGGAATGGGGGGGCTTTTTGTGAAAACAGAAAAACCCTCATAATTTCTTTATTATTATACGTATCGAATCCGTTTAAAGTTATTATAACTTCTAGGAAAAGGGCCGAAAATTTATGTATGACAGATTTTTGATATAATTAAAAATGGCCCCAAGGGGGGGGGGGAAAGGGGGGTTTTAGAAGAAAAAAAATCATAGCTTCATCAATTCACAAGATATCAAATCCGCGTAAATTTATTATTAATCCTCTTAGTATTATCTAAAACTTTTATGTTGACAAGTTTTTTATAGGACCAACCATTATAGCAAAAAAAAATTAAAAACAAAAAAAAGTCCCTGCCGGCTCTGCCTGCAAACAAGTTATTTTTCGAAGTAGGCGGTTCCAACTCCCGCATCTTTTCGAAACTCATACATAAAATCAAGGGGCATAAAATCTCGGTCAAGTTCGTTAATGGGCAAAATCGAACCAGGGGGGGGGGGGGCTTTTTGTGAGAACAGAAAAAACCCATAATTTCTTAATTATGATACGTATCGAATCCGTTTAAAGTTATTATTACTTCTAGGAACAGGACCAAAAACTTATGTATGACAGATTTTTGATATAATTAAAAATTGCCTTAAGGGGGGGGAGGGAAGGGGGGTTTTAGAAGAAAAAAATTCATAACTTCGTCAATTCCCAAGATTTCAAATCAGCTTAAATTTATTATAAATCCTCTTAATATTATCTAAAACTTTTATATTGACAAGTTTTTTATAGGACCAACCGTTATAGCAAAAAATAAAATAAAATAAAAAATAAAAACAAAAAGATCCCTGCCGGCTCCGCCTGCAAACAAGTTATTTTTCGAAGTAGGCGGTTCCAATTCCCGCATCTTTTCGAAACTGATACATAAAATCAAGGGGCATAAAATCTCGTTCAAGTTCGTTAGTGGGCAAAGTCGAACCAAGGGGGGGAGGGGGGGACTTTTTGTGAAAACAGAAAAAACCCATAATTTCTTAATTATGATACGTATCGAATCCGTTTGAAGTTAGTTTTACTTCTAGGAGAAGGGCCGAAAATTTATGTATGACAGATTTTTGATATAATTAAAAATTTCCTTAAGGGTGGGGAGGGGGTTTTAGAAGAAAAAAATTCATAACTTCGTCAATTTCCAAAATTTCAAATCCGCTTAAATTTATTATTAATCCTCTTAATATTATCTAAAACTTTTATATTGACATGTTTTTTATAGGACCAACTCTTATAGCAAAAAAAAAAAAAAAAAAAAAAAAAAAAAGAAATCCTTGCTGGTTCCGCCTGCAAACAAGTTTGGTTTCGAAGTAGGCGGTTCCAACTGCAGAATCATCGCAAAAAGGTCATTTCTTCCGCAATTCCCGACAAACAGGCGCCCCACTGTCTGCGTCTTCGAAATCTATCTGTGCCTGTAGGCCGAGCCGTCAGGGATTTTTTTAATTCATTTTTGTTCGCAAATGCATGAAATTGGCAGGTGTTCTTATTCAGAAACTATGTAATCGAAACACGTTTTCAATTTTTTGGCAAAGGCAGAAAATCTTTCAGAAAAGATTGTCACAGTCGGTGTTTTGAACCGAATTCCCAACGTGACAGCCAAAGAAGCGTGAAAAACTCTTCGTCACGTGACCAGAATAGCGTATAACTCGATGAGAAATATATTTATCAAAAAATCGGAAATTCATTTCGTTTCCAAATTGCTTCCATAATCAGGCCTGACAATTTTATGCCTTTTCGTTTAAAAATGAGTCTGAAATTGTGTCAAAGTTTCGCGTTTTTGGGCAGGGCATTTGAGAATCACCTTAAAAAAATTGTCTTTATTCTGCCGGCCCGGTCCGTTTGAAAGTTTGTCTTCATTTTTCCGGCACGCATACGGACCTCGGTCCAGGCCGTTACCGTACAGACCCTTCAATCTTTCGTTTACGGTGGCACAAAAGTGTTCTTTCATATTACGGTGTATGGCCGAAAATTGTTTGAAATACACTTTAGTAAAAATATAGTACTTTAAATAATACGAAAACGAAATATGGTATTGAGATTCACTACAACATGTTTCCTATAAAAAATAACATTTATTGTTCATTTATACACTGTAAAAAATGACCAATGTTTCTTATTTTATGAAAATATACTATAACCACGAACGAAAATATAATATAATCTTCGTTATCCGAAATTCCGAAAAGTGTCTTCCATTGTCTTTTGAATCTGTAGAAACCAATACATTTCCAAAATTTAAAGAATTATTTATAAAAGCAAAGTAATTTTTGCTGCTCTAATTTTTCAGAAACGTTTCCGAATAGTCTTTATAGTGTATTAATCAGTTTCCTCAGCCTGGAAAACCTGTTTTTCGAATGTCATCCATTCTCAAGTAAATGTTTTCAGCTGCATAAGTTAATTTATACATGAAAGAGTAAAGAAATAATCTTAATTTTAATGTTCATGTTAACGCTGTTAATTTTGCATGTTTGGCTGTTAAACATATTTGTTGAAAATGAAAATGTATACTTGAGAATTGATAACATCGGAAAAACCAATATTCCGGGCTTAGAAAACTGATTAAAATACTTTAAAAGCTACTCGTAAACGTTTCGAAAATTATGAGCAGCAAGAGAAATTTTGTTTTTATAAATGATTCTTTAAATCTTGAAATGTCATTAATGTCTGAGGTTTCTAAAGATAAAGTAACACTTTTCAGAATCATAGTTAACAAAGATGAGGTTATATTATAAATTTGTTCGTGATTATATTATATTTTCGTAGATTAAGAAACATTTGTCATTTTTTACAGTGTAGTTATAGTCAAAAATAAATGAAACACCATTAACGGTAATTGTTTGAAATGGATTTCCATGATATTATAATTTTTCAAACAAAAATAAATTCATATGTATGCCACTTACTATAAGGATCATTCATTTTGCTAAAGAGAAAGAGAGCCACATTTGCGGTGCGTGAAGTATTTTACTTTTACTAGAACACATAAAAGATTCCAAATACATTGTCTGTTATGGGTACAATTCCTATACATAGGGCCACTTAAAATAATTCGAATACATTACCATCGGCAGGCAATTATTGCTTGATACGTGTTTAAGCCGAACAAAATTTTATTTGTGATAAAAAACGCAAGAAATGCCATCCCTCACACATCATTTGTTGCTGTAAAGTTAATTTTACAGCATTTATGAATAATGAATTTAATGTGTTAGACGGTATGCAGAGTGTTCAATAGGGTGGATCGAAAAATCGAAATGTGGATAATCGAATCGGCGCGGGGTACAAAAGTTGCCTTTTATGTATATTAGTTTACATCTGTTTTTTTATTGAAATCCATTCATATCTTCCGGTGCTCCAAGCGCCTCAAAATAGTTAAAAAATGAAAATTTTATAATTTATGTAATTTGTATTACTATTTTTTTTAATTACTTTTGGCGCGGGGTGCAAAACTTGACTTTTATACATATTAGTTCACATGTTTTTTTTAATTGAAATCCATTCATATCTTCCGGTGCCCCAAAAATAGTTGAAAATTGAAAGTTTTATGAAAATTTATAATTTTTTTAAAAATTCTTTATTTAATTCTTTCTTTACTTTTAGCGCGGGGTGCGAAAATTGTGTTTTAAGTATACTAGCAAACATGCAATACATTTTTAACTTCGATAAATGTCTTTCGGATATCCGAAGACACTTAAATATTTGCCAAAAATAGATTTTTATGCAAATTTTGAACTTAAAATTATAAGTAAAAATAAGAGTTAAATCATCATTTATATAGCGTAATTATTAGATCCAGGGGATGACAAATCGTTTATTGTTTATAGTAAATGTATAAAATTATTTTTTATACTATATTGTTATATACGAAAATTTGAATAGAGCAGCTGCTTCAATTTGCCAGTGCTGTATTACAAGATATTGGAATTGTACACAAAAAAGGGACTTCGAACTTAGTAGATCGCAACAAAATTTGTCGATAGCATACAAAGGTTCGAAATTTTGTTGCAGAGACGAGCAATTTAGCCGTGTCTCGGTCTGTTTTAACCGGATTATTTTCCGATGGGGTAAAGTCAATATAAAAATTCTAATGATGAAGAGCACAATGTACTACATAAAGATCACAAAGGAGGAACATTATACTCTTGTAAAGGAGCCTGGACTCTCTGCATATTGGACACGTTACATATGCAACAGGAGAAGCTAAAGGCCTTTACGACATTTACTACATTCTTCTGATGTGCAACAATTGGTACTAAAGCCTTTTGTGGGCCAATTGGTACAGCAATCAAAATCTGCGAGCAGCTACCTGTAGCTTCCTTTTCTTCAATAAGTGTTGAGAATATGCCATATAACATAGGTAGAATGGTTCTCAGCAATGATCAGTAATATTTATATAACATTTGAGTAGAAATATAACGTGCTGAAAGTGGTTCTGAGCTGGCATTTAAAAACCCTTTTCCAGTTGTTTACTCAAGATGACTAACGACTGCAGATAGAACGTTAAGGTTGTAGGTGGCCACAGAAAATCCATCTGAGAGTCTCATTGTTTTTACAACATATATTATGAAAGTATGGACCTATATGGTTCCATATCAAAACAAAGCACTCCATAACAGAAGGACAGCGGTATATTTTGAAACTATCACATTTTCTAGATATTTAGAACCCATTCTAAGAAAGTTTGTACACGCCGTTGTTCAACTAGATAGCTTCTTTTGTCATCCTGAATTTTTTTCTTATCTATGCTCTGAGGTAATATAGAACCTATAAGGTCTTTAGCAATACGAAAGTTATTTTGTGCTAGAAATGAAAATAGAGGATCACCAGAAGTAAGAATTTTTCAAGTACCAAAAATACACTTCTAAGCAAAGTATTAGTGTGAACTTATTGACTGGCAATGCGTTGGTCGTTTCGAACCACCTCTTTTGATGAATGTGCCTTACGAAGAAATTGAGGCCATGGTAAATGTAGGAAAAACGGAGCAATGGTCAAAATATCAATGCCATACACAAGATGATAAAAGATACATTCGCCTAGTGCCTGAGCATCAGAAAGTGTATTTGGAAAAGAAAAGAGACTCGGTTTCATATTGAATAGAATAAAATCAAGACGCCATATCAAACATTTTAATCCCAAAAAGTATTACAAACTTTAGAAATATGTAAATCTCCAAATTAAAAGAAGTAAACAATTTGCTACGTAAGGTCAATTTTTATAATTTTTATGATTTAGAGCTTTGATTTTTAAATTTATACTTCATGTATTAATATAAAATTATTATTATTTATAAGTTTAAATTTTAATAATTAAACACTTTACCAACTTTATAAACAATTTTTGTAAATTTAAAATTTTTAATACATTTTCTTAAAAATTTTAATATTTAACTATACTTGGGACACCGGCAGATATGAATGGATTTCAATAAAAAAATATATATAAACTACAGAACTATGTAATGCAGCCAATACACAACTTTCTCACTCGACGCCAAATGGAATTTTTTTTTAAAAATTAAAAAACAAAAAAATTATAAATTTTCATAAAACCTTCAATTTTTAACTATTTTTGGGACGCTTGGGGCACCTGAAGATATGAATGGATTTTGATTAAAAAAAACATGCAAACTAATACAAATAAAAGACAACTTTCACACCCCGCGCCAAAAGTAATTTAAAACAAATAAAAAAACAAAAAAAATTATAAGTTTTCACAAAAATTTCAATTTTTAACTATTTTTGGGGCGCTTGGGGCACCGGAAGATATGAATGGATTTCAATAAAAAAAAAGCGTGTAAACTAATATACATAAAAGGCAACTTTTGCACCCCGCCCCAAAATTAATTTCGAAAAAAAAAAAAAATTCGTATACTTTTCGATCCACCCTAGTGTTCAACTGAACATTCAGCTTAAGCTAAACCAATCTTTTTTGTCTTCCGTGATTACAATATTTGTTTTGTACTTTGTATGGTAAAGAAACCATATATATTCTTTTCCAAATAAAAGTAAATCTATATTTAAATTATTTTAGTAAATATATTTTCCCTTTTCTTCATTATCGCATTTAATATATATTTCCGTGATTTAATGGCACGCCCTTTTCCTTTTCTCTGTTCATCAAAAATATGTAGACAAAATTATATCTATTTTTTTATGAATTTAACTCTAACGTACATTTTTTTCACTTACAGTTATTGCTTGAAAAGAAATAAAACAAAGTATAAAATGTTTCTCTCATGGACAAATTTTCATCTTGCTAAAATTCCCAGCTGGCTTCTCAAAGTTTTGATGTCACTGTTTTGCATAAGAATTATTCACAGGCCTTCTGTTCAATAAAATAAAAAGAATCGCACATGTCTTTACCAATTTTCTCATAACATCAAAACCGTTAGTTGAGAATTTTCTTCATTTTTATCTAAAGTGTGCTTTCTTGCCAAATAAATATACCTTTCTTTGTTACCAATTATGAATGTAAAATGAGAATCTTCTAATGATTCTGGTAACCTATTCAAAAGTTCCCGCGTCTACATTCGAAAAAGTAAATCATTTGGCGAGAATTGTAATTGGTGCTTTTGCATCATTTCTCATCACTTCGCCTATAACTTTCATCTTATTAAGATCTAAAAAAAACTTCGTGCAGGACCACCCGAAAATAGTACTTTAACTTTTTATTCTAGTAAATATTGCAACGTTGCAATGTCTATTTACGCTCCTACCAAAGTTTGAATATTGCTATGTCATGACTGGATTATTACTTGTACGTTCTCGCTCCTGCCTAATTTCATTCCAGACTTTCATGGTGATTTATGCCATTATGTGACTTTCTACAGATTAAAAACTTTTGATGTCGCAACAAGGATTTTACTGCCTCACTTTTGTCAGAGTCCAGTTCTTTTCTTTTTACAGGATCGCGAATCATCAGTGACTTGCGTTCACATCCCAGTATCCCACTAATGAAACGTATATCTGATCACGCAGTATTGGGAACTTTTCTTATCGAGAATTTCATAAACATTTCGTTAAATAAAGCCCAAGCCATCAACAATATTATACTTCGGAAAATAAAAATGCAGTATTTTACAATGTAATCAATGGACAACAGATTTCATGTTTATAATACTATTTCCAAAGCAAATTAAAACAAGAATATCGTTGGGCGAATTAGTGTTACCGAATTCCTAATTCTATTCCAAAATTTTTCAGACATGAAATAAAGTTCTCAATTTTTCAATTAGCTTTTCAATTATTTAAAATATTACAAGTAAAAAAAACTTTAATTAAATTAAATTAAACTGTTTAATTTTTCAATTACTTTTGTCTGTAGTTCTAAATGAAAGGCAAGATTCAGTATAAAGTTTTCTGTTGGTGATACAGACCCTAGGTGTTCGAAACTATGAGCGTCCCCCCACTTTTTTTCCCAGGACTACACCACTGCCCCGCAGTGACTTGTTTGTATATAGTACTTGGATAATGTGAGTGTTAATTTATTTATTGTTGTTAATTTAAAAAAAAAAAAAAAAATTGCAACAAATTATCTATATGCAATAACTTTTTCTTTTTTATTTAGATTTCAAAAGAACTTAAGGCCTTCATATGTTGTTATATTCTTTATTAATTTTCTGTACAGATGTATGTGTGGTTATACAGCAACTTGGTTTAAAAATTGTGAAATAATTTTAAGATAGTTTCCAGTTTTAACTTCTTGGATACAATCCGAATGCTACTGAACTCTTTCCTTTTCATATGAAAGATTATGTTGTGAAATGTTTTAAAATTGCATTCTAAATGTGGTTAATATATATATATTATTAGTTAACCTTAAAAAAGTATATTTTACTGTGTTTTGTTATATGAAAACAATAAATTAAAATATTTTTCCAAAAATCTATCTTAGGTAAACAAATCAGCACTTATGTCAGAATCCTGTGCTCCAGTCGTTCCAAAGATAGCTGATAATTCTAAGAAGCATAAGGGTTCAAAACACTTATCTGCAAAAAATCCCGATGAACCAACAAAACCAGATGATCTAAAAGAGCAAAATGAACCTACAAAAACTGACTTACCTAAGAAACGTAGTGATAGAATTAAACTCATGGAAACACAAAAACAACTTGATCTCAAAAAATCAGAACCAAAGAAACCAAATGATCTCAAAAAGGTTATTGAACCAAAGACACCCACTGAGAAAAAGACAATATTTGATATCAAGAAGGAGGATGAACCAAAGAAATTAGAAGATCCAAAAAAGATTGATGAACCAAATACAGTAAGAGATGCAACACCACCTAATGATGTGAAGAAGCCTAATCAAGGTATTCATTTATTTATTTCAGTTAATTTATTTTAAGATTGGGAATATAAAATATCTAAATTAAATAATTATAAAATATCTTCGTATAATTTTTGCTTCTTGTGTATTTGTGGATGCGAAACTAAATTAAGCACTCTGTTCATTAAAGACCATTGTTGTCTGATTTAAATTATCATAATTAAAATCTTTTATTTAAAATAGTTTTTTTTTTTTTATCATTTATTTAAATCGGATAGAAGTACAAATGATTTATACTGGGGAAATTCTTTGATAATAATTGGAATTATAATGAAAATAGTTCAAAATATGAAGAAAAAGGGAGATTGTAGCTAATTTTGATTAATGATGTGTATTGGAATTTATACATTTAACATAACAACTAGCCTGGTTGAATAATGAAAATATGTGAGGGACATAGGAGTAGAATTGAGAATACTATATTTAAAAAAGTAACCGTTTTTGAGTTTGAAGAAAATGCTAAAGTCTGCTGCTACAACTTGAAATTCAATCTTTTTTTAAATTACTTGCAGAGAAGTACACATCTTAAAAACCTTACAAAATAAACTTAAAGATTAAAGATGCAGATTAATCCACTTTAAAAACATTGTATATGTAATATAAACAAGCACTGGGAACATCCTATTTCTGTTTTGGTATGTATTTATGTTATAGTTCATTAAAAGTAAAATTTTAAGTAATCAAGACACACAACTGTAACCAATTCACATTTAATAAATTATTCTTTTTTACCCTCAGTTTTTAATTATGTTAAAATCATCATATACCAAATTTACAAAATTTCATATAAAATTAAACTTGCACAGTTGAGTTGTATATAATTAAAAATCCGCTTTAAATAAAATTAATCTTTTTTTTTTTTTTTTTTTTTTTTTTTTTTTAATTTGATCATTTCTGTTAAAAAAAAGGGGGGGGGAGGAGATGAGGTTGGAATCACTGTATATGTACAAAAAAAAAATTATCCTGCTGAATGAAGTTATTTTAAAATGTCGAATGTTGTTTTGTTTTTTCTTGATTCTTTATATATTTTATTGCCCTTTTTTTTAAAGTATTTTATTAATAATCTGGATTTATTTTATTTTTAGCTGTTTCAGAAAATGTACCAAAAACACCTGGTAGACCAAATTTACATAATTTCATATAAAATTAAACTTGCACAGTTAAGTTGTATATATATATCTTAAAAATCCACTTTAAATAAAAATAATTTTTAAATTTGATCATTTTTGTTTTTTAAAAAAAAGGAGGGGATGGGGTTGGAATCACCGTATATGTACAAAAAAATTATCCTGCTGAATGAAGTTATTTTGAAATGTCGAATGTTGTTTTATTTTTTTCTTTATTCTTTATGTATTTTATTGCCCTTTTTTAAGTATTTTATTAATAATCTGCATTTATTTTATTTTTAGCTGTTTCAGAAAATGTACCAAAAACACCTGGTAGACGAGGTAATACTAAATTGTCAATATTATTGCATGTTTGTAAATAATATCATTAACATGTTTTTATATTATATGAAAGTATACAATTTAATTATTTCAGGAATTATGGATCGTAATTCTAATTCTATTCATTTGACTTGAGTGGTATTTTATTTCTATGTTTATCTGAATTTAAATTGTAATATCCAACGAGAGTGCTATTGTTTTGTATAGTTCTTTTTATTCACTAATCACTGTAACTCCTATTAAAAAATGCACTATACTTCATAATTGTTGATGTGTAATATTTAATATTACTGCTATTTAATCAACATACGTTCAAAAAGTTCTTGACACATTTTAAAATTCAATAAAAGATCAAGCAATTGGTAGTGACATTGTGCGAAAGACGCACAATGTGTATGCAGAGATTTTGTCCATACTATGGCAACCCACATTCCAGAACTTAACAATACTCATCCCCCTGAGTTCAATTAGACGAGTGAAGATAGATAGACAGGTATTGTTAACTTCTGGAATATGGGTTGTCATAGTTGATGAGAATATAGCAAGTAATTAGCGCATCTCATCGTCTCTTATACATACTTACTTCACCTAGAACCAAGTCATAACTCACTCATTTCAGCCACACATATCTTTATTAAACATACATTAAATACCCATCAAAATAACATTTATATTCAACACAGTTTATAAAATGCTTTAAACCTTTATTATATTATGTTAACTTACTTACCTTAAACCCTCTTTAAGTTTATTCTGCCTTTACTTAAAGTCACTCCTTTACTTTTACGTCATTAAATACCAGCATTCTGCCATCTTTATTTTTCCCGGTAAGCTTATACATCCTCCTCACAGTAAAACAAACCACGTAATGACAATAATTCTTACCATAATATTTTCATCTCCACTAGATGGCGACATCGTGCCTTAATCGATTAATTCGATTTTTATCACTTCATCGTTTGCATCGTTCCTGATGCTGCACGCTGATTGGTCCAACAGGTGGATATTGCTCATTAATGCATTTCTGGATCACATACATACATGTTAGCTGCCATTAGTACACACTTCTTGTTCTCCTTTAATGGAGCAGTATCTCAAGAAAGTCTGGATATGGCTGGTACATATCTTGAATGTTTAACTAGTTTTAAACCTTTACAATAGTTTTTATTAAATGATGGATGTGCGAGTCTAGATTTTTAACTTGCTTTTATATTTATACTTGTGTCAACTTTATAATCATCATATCTATCATCGAATCTCTTGTTATTCTCAAAGAAAGTTTGATCTTGTTCTTTCTGCGTAAAGAAGCTTATGTAAGTTGTATTTTTTAATAACTTCTATCCTGTCTACTGTTGATGAATAAACGTCAGTCTTCCTTGAAAAATTGAACTTTTTATTTGTTTCCGAGTTTTCCAACACATTCTGACATTACGCTGAACTTTGAAGTAATTAAATAATCATCTTTCTGGTTATCAAACTTTATTAGCAAATAGCTTTCACGAACTGTGCATTTTTAAAACCATATTTTCAACTCTGCTACCAAATCATTTAGCCTAATTATCTTTAACCATCTTTAATTATATCAATAGTTTGGACAAGAACTGTACATATGCATTGTGCACCTTTCGCCATTGTTATGTATAAAGGCGAAAGGTGCATCCCATTCAAAAACTTTTCAGAAGCAGTGCCATCTATGAGAAAATTTTGAAACTTTTTTATTTGCTTAAACAAAATTTTCAATCATAAGAAACATTTTCATCCAAATTGCACTCTCATACGCCAATTGCTTGATCTTTTGTTGAATTTTAAAATGTGTCGAGGACTTTTGAGACACCCTGTATTGCATTGGCATAGAAAAAAAAATTGTGTAGGCCACAGCATGCTAGTCTTCTCTTATTAACAAAATGTATAATGCATTATTTGACAGTCTAGTCTTGACCTGTATTAGAAAATATATTAAAAAATATATTCCCCCCCCCCCCCCCCCCCCAACAAAATAAGATTTTAAACCTATGAAAATGATTAAGAAATTTCATTTCTTACATTTGTGATAATCACAATAATGCCTCTGAATATTTAAGAAGTTTCCAAATAAATGTTTGTTTGAACAGATAAAAGTAGCTTTAAAAGAAAAGTAACTTTTAAACATAGTTCAGAAAATAAAAAAGGAAACCTTTTTTAAAATTTTACTGCCAGAACATTATTTGAATTTTCAAATGATGCTAGCATTTAAAATTCTTATTTATAATGAGTATAATTACTTTATCATGAGCAGGGCTTTACAAATTTGAACCAGCCAGCAAAAAATTCTAGTCGCCAATAAAAATATTTAACAAAATAAATTTAACAAAATGTAAAAAAACAAATGGCATGTGGGGAGAGTATCGAGAAAAATAAAATAAAGATTTTGAATTTTTAATAAAAATCAAACATGAATGTGCTCCAAGGAGATTTGGAGTGCAACTGATCTGCACCCTTAATGATTATTTCAATAGAACCTTTTGATATTTATTTATTTTTTTAAATTTAAACAATTACCACAAAATTCATTGTTTAAAAATATTTTTATATTTTAGGCAGGAAAAGAAAAGAACTTCGTAGTAGGAGAGGAAGAAAGAAATTGGTACTTATGATTTCTTCTTTTAATACATGCCTATAAAGCCTATATATAATGCCTATATATATTCCCTATAAAGCATGCTTTATAGGGAGCTATTTTTACATCAATGGTTTCTACCAAAAACTTTATATAAAATGCTTTATAAAATGTTTATGTTTTTATAACACTGTTTCTATTTTCCAAGGGGAAAGAAAAACGGTGAACTTCACATTTAGTCTGCTGATTTTTTTTCAACTTCTACATGAAAAAAAAAATAAAAATAAAAATAAATATATATATTCAGTATCACCTTATGTTTAAGTGATTTTTAGACACCCTGTATAGATTTTTTTTCTTTTTTCATGAATTAAATATGAGAAACATTGACATTTGGCTGCAAGTTAATAAGTTTAATTTAAAATAATTAATTGATTTAAAGAAGTTTACTCTAAAATATTTGCAGCCTTTGCATATAATGGAAAGTTAAAAATATAGTAAATAGGAATGCAAAAATAAATTCCACTTACAATCCGGGGTTTATTTTACCCTCAATATTCAAAGAAGAAATGCCATATTTGTATCCCCAGTACCATAAAGAGTAAAGATGCATTAATGTAAAAATGAGTAACTACACATTTAAACCAACTTTAAATGCTTGAAACAAGAAATTGGAGATTTTAAACTTGAAAAATAAGTGTGTTTTATGAAGTTAGTTTGACATCTAGGAACAAGGTAGAAATATTTAGATTTTTGCATAAAAAAACCCATATATTTTGAACTTTAACAAGTTCACATAAAAAAAAGTCCTTCCGGCCTGTACCGGGAGGAAAAGGTAGCTTTCCTATATAAGATATTAAAATTTTAGCTAATGTTACTCGAAAACAGCAAGCTAAAATGCAAAAAAACCATTTACAAAAGATTCGTTAATACTGAATTTAAATAAGAAATTTGCTAAATTACTGTGCTATAGCCAAGTTGGCTTCATTTATGAAAACTTATTTTGTTCGCCAAATTTGGTGATATTTCACCAATTGTCATCCAGTTTGGCGAGAATTTGGCGCTAACAGATATGAATATATCGTTTTATGCATACGATTGGGAAAATGATTACAACAATAAAAGAAAATAATTTGCGAGAAATCGCGTTCACTAAAACTCATAAATTAATCGTTGGTTTTTTGTAATGTGCTGTCTTGTTTAAAAATGTCAGTCAGCCTAGAATTTCAAACTGCTCAATCTCAGCCATTTTGTAAGATAGAGGTAAAACAAAAAATGCTCTGGAATCCTTGTATCAAGGCCTAACACTTAATTAAAAAATAAATTTGAATTTTTAACTTTTTTGCATATTTTAGTTTTAAAATCTTTCAGTGGCCGCCATCTTGAAACAAGATGGCGGACCAAGCTGGCCAAAAAACTCGGTTTAGACATTGGTGAGCTTAATACACACAGTTAGTTTCATCCAAATTGATTTATAAATACGAGTGTTATCGTATGACATAGGTCATATATATATAATATATATAAATCAACATTTGAACAGAGGGTGGTTTTGGAGTCTGGGGGTCATGATCGGTGAAAATATATCAAAATTTTCCGGAATTGCTTTCTTCCGAATGGCTGCAATGCGTAGCTTTATACTTTTTTGTATTGAAAGCTACCTAAAAAATTGACAGAATCTCTAATTTAATATGTGCCCGCACGGCACGCACGGCACGCACAGACACACACACAGACATACATATATAGATATACTGTAATTTCTGGCATATAATCTGCAGATCAAACAGTCAAGTTTAGACCCAAAAATTTTATTTAATAATTGAAGTCAAATATTTACAGTGATCCAGCAGGTTACATTTTATAAAATAAAATTTCTGATTCAAAACATAATTGTTTGATCTGCGAATTATACATTGGAAATTACAGTATAATGCAAAACTTGTCATCATGATAACGACTAAAATATTGAACCTATACAAACCTAATTAGGACAGCGTTTTGATCTTGCAATAGCTTGTATGTGTTCATTAATGAAGTATGCAGCTTATAGTTCATCTTATAGTTCAATAGATAGCAATCTTATAGTTCATTTACAGAGACACACGGAAGAATTGTGTTACATTTTGGCATATGGCAATGTATAATCAAAATCTTTAAAAAGAAAAATGTTTCAACAGCCACTGTATTTAAATAATTATTTGTAACTTAAGTAATGTTGAATGCTTAATGCTTTGAATATTGTTTTGTTGTGATTTAATTATGTTCTTTGATGAACATTGAAGTTGTTCATGGATGCTGGCAAGACAAAGCCATTATCAAATGAATTCTGAAATTTAATAAACTTTCTAATATGATTTTGATAATAAAAAGAAGTAAAATTTATTCTTTTCAAGTGATTTAAGGTAGTAAAAAAAGAAAAAGAAACAGGATTTTTCATCAAAGGCTCTGCTGCCTTGAACTCCTGTGGTAGACAATATTTAGTTTTGTTTTCCTTTTACGTTCTTTATATTTAAAAATTATCTTAAATGGGGGGAGGGTTAGGTGCAAAGTCCTCCTTGGTGAAAAAAATGAAAACCTGTTTCAATTGTCCAGTTTGAGAAAAGCTGGTAAAAAACTTACATTTGAATTTTTAATTATTTTTTATTTGCAACATAACTGTATTACATTTTATATTTATATGCTGTATCCTGAAAAATTGTCTCTTGCAGAGTTTAGTTTATTTAAAATTGAAGTTCATATTCTTCATTTTAAAAAATGCAACCTGAGTTGTAGACCAAACTCATAGTTCTGCTAACGCCCATGAAATTGTTATTTATGACTTTCATGAAGGTAAGCTTTTAAGGATCTTTTTGTTATGTTTCATTTAGATTCCTGATAATGAATTGAATGCTTCCCATATTGAAATTATTGTCATTGATGAGGATAATAATGGTCCAGAGTCTGATGCACCTGAAGATGAATCTGTACCTTCTGCAGAAATTCCACTGCCTGTTCAAACAACTGATATAGGTGAAGCTCATAAAAACCCTATAGAAGATAATGAGAAACTACCACCGAAACAGCCTGAGAAAGTTTGTGAAGAGAAAGCAAAGGTTTCAGAAGCTGACAACAAGAAAAAGAGATTTAATGAAAAATTACCTACAGAATGGAGTGTAAGTAGCTTTGTGCTTATTGATATCTCATTCAATCAGTTTCCTGATAAAGTTTTTTAGGGTTCCTTGAGTTTCTACTTTATTATTCCTTGGGAAACAAACATTGTCATCTGTTATTGTATCTTCCAACTAGCTTGTAAATGTTATTTTGTAAAAGCTCTTGTTTTATATTGGAAAATTTTGTTCAGCTTCGTTTTAACTTATTATTTGATTTGAAAATGGGTTTACTGAAATATTTTTTTGTTGTAAGAAATATTAACAAGATAAACATTGAACATTAACTTTGTGGTAAGTTTTGAAAACATATGTTTTCCAGCTACAGCTTGAAATCTTTTGTATTATGCAAAAGTGTCCACCCTTTATCATTCAATTTAGAATAGTGGTGATGGGGATGGAGTATCAACTTGAGTTCTTAGAATCTTATTGCAATTTTGGGTAAAAGTAAATTTATTCATGCCATTAGCTGCTTATAATGACAGTTATATTTATGCTTTGATATACAGCAGAAAAAAGGTACTAAGCTTGGTCTAAAATTGCTAGAACTTTTCTTTGATAATTTTGCAGATATTTTTGTCGTACTACAAGTGTTACTTTTCATTGTTGTGGCAAATAAATGTTTATTTTTACTCCACATGTCAATAGATAAATCTGCCTCCTCATGTGATTGCACTGAAACTCTAAAGTATAAGCTGAGTTCCTGGGGTGGTCCTGTCTTTGTCAGTAGATAAAATGTCATGCTGGTTTTAACATTGAATAATGTTATATAAATTTGTAAATATTTTTATGAGTTATGTTTAATATACTTTTTTGTTTAAACTCTGTTTATTTATAGAAACAAATGAATTTTCCTATTTTATTTCTAAAGTAATGAAAACCTTTTTCTTTTTTTATTAAAATATGAAATCGTTTGTCTATTTATGTTTTGTCTTTTGGGGCAAAAATATAATTCTTCCAAAAATGAAAACTATTCAAATAACTTGTGCATATATTTTTTTAGATTTAATGGTATAAATTCCAAATGATAATACAATCATTGAATATTTAGTAATTTAAAGTTTAGTACATTTATTAAGGTTGGGGTGCCTTTTGTTGTACTTGATATACACTGGCCTGCAAAAGTTAAACTATAAAAAGTTTTTTGTATAACATATATATAATTTGATATAAATCGTGAATTTTGGTTACATAAGTGCCTCATACTATATAGGAAAGAGGTTTTTGTACTTTGTGTGAGACTTTTTCAAGCTGCTGCCAGTGCAGGCTTCATTTTAGGAATGATAATAGAGGCCACACAGAGTGCAGTTTGTTGATAATTTCTTTGAAGGAGAAGATATTCATTGTGTAGGTTGTCCTACATGTTTGCCAAACCTTAATCACATTGATTGAGCATATTTGGGATAATGTAGGAAAGCTGTGGCATGATGTCAGCTTCTTTCCGAGACTTAAAATCTGTTATTTTAGACTAATGAGATTTGTCGTTGCAAATGTCATCAACAACTCCATTAACAGAATGAGGGCTCATTTTACAACCTGTATAGGTGAACTGGATGGCCACTTTCTGTATTAGTTGGCTTGCTTTAAGGGACATGATGCTTCATCATATTTTGACCATTTTTGATTTACAAAAGTTTTACTTTCATTTCATGTTGCTGTATGATGTTTCATAGTATAAGGCACTTATATACCAAATTTCACATTTTTATGTTAACTTATACACAAGATCAGAACAAAAGAAGCCATTATGTTTTTGTTTATAAGATAGACCAATAACAACAAAACCCCTTATATTTTAACTTTTGGAGGCCAGTGTATGTTTGATCAAGATGAATTGTGTGTAATCTCACCATTCTAAATCACTGAATATTTATGTTCAATGTAATCTCAATTCTTGAACTATTTCTAAGAATTTTTCATTAATTTTAACAAATTATTAAATTTGGTAAATATATCATACAAGTTGTAATTTTCCAACTTCGCAAAAAGGTGTCCAGGCCAGGATTTGAACAACACTCTACCAACTGAGATATTTTAGCTAAATCTGGTGAACACAATTCACTTGGACAACCTTTTTATAATGACATCAGTCGGACTCAGTTGGAAAGTTACAACTGATATTACTAAGAAACCTGCTTTATTTAGTAAATATTATTGCAATAGATTAAAATTTTATAGTATTCCTTTTTTTTTTTTTTTTTTTTTTTTAGTCTAAATTCTGATATTTGTCTTTTAGGTTGAAGATGTGTGTGACTTTGTGAGGAACATTCCAAACTGCCAAGATTATGCAGAGGAATTCAGATCTCAAGAGATAGATGGCAAAGCTCTTTTGTTACTAAAAGTTGATCATATTGTGACTTTCACTAGTATGAAATTTGGTCCAGCATTAAAACTGATATCCCTTATTGATGACATGAAAGAAAAATATTCATTAGAAGTGTAAATTATACGGTCTCCTGCTATGTAAAAAGTCAGTAAAGATTCATAATTTTTTAAAAATGAAAGCAATTTTCTCTCAAGAATTATTCTGTTTATTTCAAATGATGACTACATTAAGTAAAGTTATTGTAAACCATTTAATAGTAATTTCATTTTAAAATTTCTATTGGGACCAAGAACTGATGTGTAAACAGTGGGAGAAAACAGATTTTTTAAATTGGGTTTTACTGTATCAATTTATTGTTTTGTTTTGAAGTGACATTTTATTTTATTTATTTATTGACTTGAAAAACAAATTTTAAATGTATTTTTTAATTAATAATTTTTCAGAATAATTTGTTGATTTTTTTGTTGGTTTATTGTTATCTTAAAAATATTTAAACATTTCTGATCTATGGATTAATTGCTTTCAACTGCTTCTGTATTCTTTTAATCTGGTTTATCAGTTAATAGTACATGTCATTTGGGAGTTTCCACTGAATGTAATGACCAAATTTTTATTAGAACTGATTCTTTAAATGCTACCCAATACTTTTTTATAATAGAAAAAAAATTCAAAATGAAATTATCTAAAATTTTTGTTGTTCACACATTGGAAAATATTAACATAAAATGTGTGCATCTAATAAATTGAAAAAAAAAAGGAAGAGTAAAATAGCAAATATTTATTTACTTCATTTATTTATTTATTTATTTACATTATTTATTTATTTATTGTCTTGCATCTCATTATTTGCATAATAACAGCAGCCAATGCTTATATAAATTGCTAGTTAGTTGAATTAATCTTTTTTATGAGTTGAAGCATATAGAACAAAACAAAATCATAATAATGATATATTTGTTGTATAAGCTGCTTTATTAAATTATAATTCACACAAACATTATTCATTTAAACAACGATTGTTACATTTACATTTGTTTTTCTCATTTGTAATTTGAATATATTTAGAATTCCGTATCAAATCATCATTTTTAAATTGTCTTCAAAATAATGTTTAATTCTAATTTTGTGAATGAGATGCAGCATGTATAATAATCCAAGTTTAATTAAAAAATATATTAATTAGGATTTTTCTGTTGTACATTTAATTGAAAAATGCTGCTGTGAAGACAACCTTCTGCAAAGCTCCTTCAGCATGTATTCTCAATATTCCCCTCATATTTTTTATCTGTACTTCAATGACCAAGAACAGCGTAACCAGTTTTAAAAGCAGCTGTATTATATCATTCATCATTTTTTAAAAGAATTCATTAGTAGTGAATCTACATAAATACAGATTTATTACCAATGACAAATATAAGATATTTATTTACATTTGCTTATTGATGTTCCAATTAATGGGGAATGGAAGCAAAATGGTCAATAAAAATGCATTCTTACCTGACTTTAAAATTGAAGCAATCTGCTTCATGAGAAAAACATTTAGTTCAATTGAATGATCTTTTACAAATTTAAAACATCTATCAATATTCTCTTGTTAAGAGATGATTTTTCATTTGTTTTATCTTTTATCATTATTCATATTTGAATATTATTTATACTCATCATACTCATTGTTTTATCTTTATACTAACTCTTTATGAAGAATTTAAATTGTCATGTTCATTTTAAGAAAACTTTATTATAGAGCAATAAAAATGTATTCTCCACTGACTTTAACCCTTTATGTACCAAATTATGAATTAATAAACATTTCACCTTCCAAGGTATTTTTTCTGAATATTTGAAAATATATTAGTAGATTTCTGCAATCATTAAACAAATTTTAGAATGTTAATTTATTAAAATTTAATTAACTAAATTAACATTTATGGGGATTTTGTAGACTATTTACAACTCTACCCAAATGATTTATTCAGGGTATTGTTTTTAGCATTTTATAGCATTAGGAAAGGCCAAATGTAATGGTCTTACATATAAACATAGAAATTTTTCAAAACTGAAACTTTCCACTAAATGTCTTTCAACAACAAAAGTGCTGATCAGTTACAAATGAAAAAAGAAAATATCCATTTAAAAATATTTTTGCTTTGTACAATGAATAATGCTTTTGGAACATGATAAAGTAAAGTGTCTAGAACTCATGCTAACTTCTTGCATTACTGACAATAGATGTGTTAAGTGAATTTTAGAACAGGTTTCCTTTAATGGTACTTTAAAGTACCATCGGTACATAAAGGGTTAAAATTGAAGTAATCTGCTTCATGAGAAAAACATTTGGTTGAATTAGGTGTTCTTTTACAAATTTGAAACATCTATTAATATTCACTTGCTAAGATATGTTTTTTTTTTTTTTCATTTTTTCTAGAGCTCTCAAAAGCTGCTTAAAAATAATCTTTTATCTTTATACTCTTTATAAAGAATTTAAACTACCATATAATTCATTTTAAAACTTTATTATACTGCAAAACCTGCTAAAACAGAATCATAAAGAACTAAAGAAAAAAAATCTGTCTTAGACCATTTTCTCCCTTAGCAGATGCATTATCTGTTAAAATTGTACTGTATCTAGACCTGATCCTTTTTCACAGGTTTTATTGTATTATAAATTTTATTTATTTATTTATATCCATCTTTAGGATTATCATATCTTTGTTTAATCCAAGTTTTAATTTATCTCTTGTAAAGCCCTTCTCTTCTAAACTGCTTAATCATCCCCCGCCTTTTTCTTTTAATTACAACCAGCCATTAATTTAATGGAATTTTGATGCGAAAATATTCATTTAAGTAGCATGTATTGTAATATGGAAAGAAATTTTATTAATTTTTATTTTAGTATTTTTTAACTTATCAGTTATATTTAATGCAACATCTAACTTATAATAATCCAAGTTTCATTAAAAAAATTATTAATGAGGATTTTTCTGTTGTACGTTTAATTGAAAAATGCTGCTGTGAAGGCAACTTGCTCTTTCATATTTTGTTATTTTAGTAATTTAGATAGTAAAATTGGGTCTACTTTCCATTTTATTGCAATGGTTGTCTTAAGAAATTTATTTGTTGAAATAGTCTTTTAAATTCTTGCAGAAAGGCAAAATAATTGTCAAAAATTCTGCATAGTATCAGAAAAAGGAAAAAAAAGAAACCTAATGTGTTAATTCATGCAAAATTAATTATGTTATTTGTGTTAGTCTGTATATGTTACATAAAATTTTATTTGTTACAACAAAAGAAAAAATGAATTTTATTTATATAATCATTATCAAATTATTAAATTTTTGTGTGCCAGATAAATTGTACATACCACCTCATGCACATGTGCCATATATGTTCACCATCCCTGCCTAAGCTGTAACTTAGTGTAATTTATAGCTAAATCTGATTCTGGGTATAACAGTATAAGACTAGCTGGAAATATTAATATTCCACTGCTAAATATTTTGAAATATGAATCTTTACTGATTATAAAGTGCCATTGATTATGACATGCAGAATGTGATATATTGCAATTTTCTGTTTTAAGTGTTTTGTTCCTAAGTATGTAAATATTTAATTTTTATTGCAATATAAATTGCAATATAGTCTAATTTAGAAAACTAAATTATATGGATTAAAAGTATTACTTGGCCATGAAAAGCATTATTATAAAACTGTTCGAACATCTATATCAGTATAAAATATGTATATATATTTATTGTAAGTTTTTTTCTATATACATATCCATTTCAAACTAGCAAAAATGCATTATGGATAAATATGTTTATTTAAGCAATCCTATATCTTAGAAATTGTCTGTTTAAGTATCTTAAATAAAACTCTTTATCTAACATAAAGTGTTGTGTAAATCCCGATATTTAAAAGAATTTCATCCTTATAAAGAAGTTTGATTCTTTTAATAATATAGATTTATTTAGATTTTTTTTTTTTTAATCATAGGCATTTTGATAAATTTTCTTTTAAATGTAATTCTACATGCAAATAATTTAACAAACAAAGCAAATTGATTGTTTTTAGACTTTTTGTTGTTGTTACAAGTTGTGTTCCATAAAAACAGAAAATAGCTTCATAAAGAATCAAGGAATATAGGTAGCTAAATAGGAATAAATATTTTATTCTTCTTTAAAATATCTTTCCCCAGTTTATATACTGGGTCCCATTTTTTAAAATGGTTCTCAAAAAAATCTGCTAAACAGTGAAAAACCTTCTGACACATTTACAGACTTATTTTAAACATAAAAGCATGCAATTAGGAAGCATGACTATTTTAGTGATTTGGAATGGAATAGTATAATTCATTATTCAATAAATACATTGCATCTTGAGTTATAAGCAATTGCTATCTCATGACAACCATTCTTGGGCTGTCATGTCTGGAAATTTGGTTCAAAGTGCCGACTTTGATAACATTTTCTGAAATATCCTTTGACTTTATTGAAAAATGGATAACACTATTAAATTTCACAATTTATGAATAAGAACACTTGCCAATTTTATATATCTACAGATAAAAATTTATTTACAAATTGTTAGAAAGTAAGCCAGTTTGAATTTGAGAACAGGCTTAAAGCACTTTTCTAATGAAAGTGTTGAAGGCATTCTGTGAAAACTATTTCAGTGTATCCTATGCATTTGAAATAACGTCATCTGTATTGTTTTGTTTCCATAAAGTTATTCTTTGGGGAAACAGTTTCAGAAATATTATTCTCCAAAATATTTGTTTTCTAAGCTTGTTATTAAGTTATTTCTGGAGCTATTTTGCCTATATGATAGCCAGTAGGATAAAAAAAAATTCAATACAGTTACTCAGACATGAAAGAGTTCATCCTAAAATGGAGATTCCACCTTTTTCAAAGCAATTTTGGACATTCTCTGAAATGATGCAAAAATACAAAGAAAATATTGCAAGCATGTAATAAGGTGGGGGGGGGGGGGGCTGGAAAATTTAATAATCAGACATTTTGTCTGCTCAAATAAGTTTGTTTCTGAATTGCTGTGCAAAAGAGTCATCAAATAAAAGATGAACTTATTTTATAAGCATCTGAAATTCACATGAATCAAATTGTTTAAAGTTTCTTTCCAGATTGAAATATTTTTTTTAGATTTTAAAAGAGAAAGGAAGTTTCTATAAGGTTATTTTGTCTTATTTATACAACACCTGTTGGGTAATTTAAGTGATGTATTTCTGCAGCAAAGCTCAATTTGACATGCATATATTTAACTTGGAGAATTTTTTTCTTTCTTTTCAAAGAAAGGGAAAAATCTTAAACAGCCAAACTATTCAGAATAATATTTTTGTTTTCAAAAGTTAATCACTGTGCGTGTGTATATATATATATACTTCAGTTCATCAGATAGATTTAGATTTACACCTTTTAGCAAATTGTCTTGAATTTTCTTTTTTGACTCAGTGAACCTATCCATTTATTGTTAGTTTAGATTTGTTCTTTGTTTTTAATACTTTTTAAGTTACAAAAAGAAATTAACAAACATATGTCCAGTTATATTTCATTTTCTTGTACAAATAACTGCTAAAATGTGCCTGAATTATAAGAGTTTGGTGCCATTGTTATAGGTGGAAAAAATTTCTACCTATTTCCCACTTTTATTCCTGGACTATCATTATTAAAGTTGTATAAAGCTCACTGATGTGCTTTCACCCCCTAACCTTGAAAAATGGTCTGAACACAGAATATAATCAGAGGGAAGATATTTAACAAAGAATATTGTATTTTTTGCTTTATCGAAATTTCTCTATATTTTATGAAGCTACTCTGTTTATTCAACACCCCTTATATTTGGATGTAATTTTTATTATAAGTCCTTTGATGTGTCTTTGATTCTCAGCATTAATTACATCTAATACCATTTTTTGCATTAATCTGTTAAATCGTAATATTGGTTGATAATTAGTTTTATGTCGATGTTTATTCAACTTTTTTTGCAAAGATTTAAAAAACTGTTTTTTTATTTTGGCTTGATAGCCATTTTTATTGCTACACTGTTTTTTATTATTATTATTATTATTTCTCCTTTTACACCTATAATTTATGTTTTTCAGAAAAAACACTATTTCTTTTAGAATTTTAAATTTTGAATTGTAATTTACTAAAGTAGAACTTATTAAGAATTAAAAGTACTTTTAAGACTTTCTAAGAAGTTGGACTTGCTGTCTTTTGCAGGTTGTCATTAGTAAAGCTCAATTTATTCTAGTGTTAATCACTGGAATAATTTTGTAGTGCTCATAAAAGGCTGTTTATTCAAGTCTTATTTGGGCTATTGTAATTATGTATATATTGTACATAAACAAAACTGTTGTGTATGTATTTTGTAACTTGTGACAATCAAATCAGAAGGGCACAATATCATATTTTTCTGACTCTAGTTTATATTGTAGCAGTATGTATAGGTGAGAATCAATATGAAAATGGCTTGTAATTATACTTTTTGAAAGATTTTGTTCTTTAATTTGAATGGAGTGTGCCTTTTAGGAATAAAATGCAATTATACTTATATATGATAGTTATTAAAATAACCAAATTCATTGATATTAATGATAAAATAGGTATCCCTTTTCAGTAATTTATTTTATATAAATACTTATTTTTAAGAATGCAAATCTTCTTATAGTTAGTGAATAAAATGAGTTATAACAATTGTGCACTAACCTTTCAGGATCTTTTTGAAGAGGAGGAGAAAGAAATTTTTTGTAGATTTCTCATTTTATTTTCTTGCTACATTGAACTGGAATTCTGTTTTTAGGAAACAAAATTATTTAAAATGTTATTTATAAATTTTACTGTCCACGTCTGATATAATAAAAACTGTCGTGTGGGAGTGTTGAGGAATTAAATAATATTGATGTATTTCTTTCCCTCTGTAGATTAATTCTAATGCAAATACACAACTTTAAGGATGCAAGTTTGTAATGATTTTCTGCATATTAATTGTTGTGGAAAAGTATATCTATGCAAAAGGAAGGGAAATTTAAATAGTTTTGAATGTACTTTTTAAAATACAATTTTCTAATGAATATATTTTTTGTACACTTCTATGCAAAAAGAAAAATATATATGTTGAAATGATACTGCATGTATTTTCTTCTTTAGTTTAAATGTTTTATTGGATTATATTCTTTAATTTAATGATTTTATTTTTATAAATATCTATGCAAATTAATGCATAAAAAAGGTTTTTTTAAAAGTATATTGGATTTCCTCCTCTTTCCGCCCCCGTGATTGATTTAAAATAGTGTGCGCTTTTAAAGTAACTATTTTCTGATAATGTACATATAAAAATTTTTTGTACAAAAGATTCTTTTTTATTTCACTTGGTTATTTTCTGAAAAGTTAATTTTAACTCATTAATAAAGTTTGTTAAGCATATTAGACATATAATTAACGACATATTAATTTAGACAATTAAATACACTAACCCAACATGAGTGAAAAACTGACCAGGGACAGGACACGAACAAGAGACTATCAGTACATTACGCTGAAGGTCCCATGTTCAAGTCCTGGCACCAGTCAGTTTTTCACTTGTTGTGTTAGTGTATTTAATTGTCTGAATTAATATGTTGTTAAATTATAAATAAAGTAATCAGTGTATATGTGCTTTAATATATTAGACATAAAATTTTAGATTATTTGTACTTAGCTGAGCAATTTCAGCTTTGTTGACATTGGAGTTGATTATTATTTTTATTTCTATAAATCACAAAAGTTGATCTGTTTTCTCTCTTTCTCTCTCTTTTTTTTTTTTTTTTTTTTTTTTTTAAATAAAATTAGCCATTTTCTATATTTTTGTCAGTTAAGTCATTTTTTATTTATTTGTATATGGATAATAATTTAATGTGCTTTGTTATTTTCCAATCTAAGGAGATGAATTGGATAAATAAGTCTTTTAGACTTGTGTAAATACTTTTATCACTGCCGATTGCCTAAAAAGTATTCATATAATATTGTGCTATTTATTTTAGTTATTAGCATTTCAATATATATTTTTTATCATTTTGAACGTTAAGTAATTATAAAAATAAATACTTCTTTTTTGTAATATATCAGTTTTTAGCAATGAGTTTTCTTTTAAACTGAAGAAAATATCTAACAAACATACCTTCATTTTAACCGTAAAAGTATCTTGAAACATTATATAGATAATTTTTTAATTGTTTAATCGATTTCTTTTGTCAAGATTAACAGCTTAATGTTAATTGTCTGTATAAACCACTTAGTTGATAATATAGTATTGAACACCTGGATAATTTTTATTTTTTAAATGTTTGTTGTGTTGTTTAATTATTACAGTTTTGTTATATTTTACAAATTTGTATAAATAGCTTAAATATTTTATCCATTTTTAGAATTATGATAGAATGGCATTTAACTTCACTTTTATTTGACTATTTTTAATATATTTTTAACTTTTATGTTCCTTTCATCAGTTTAATATATTTATTTATTGTCAAAGTTACTTAGTATTATGTAAATATTTCATGTAACTTTCAAAGCAATTGTCTTTTATTATATTGCTTTTGTAATAAACAAGATTTATCATGTCAAAGATTGAAACAAAATTGTTGAATATCATTTTTACAAAATTTCAAGTCATGGAATTTTCTCTTCATAATAACTTTATCTTATGGTCAAGTAAAATTACCTTTAGTTTGCTTAAACTTATTTATTCTGTAATTTTGATAATACAACTATGCAATATTGGTAGTCTGAAAATTATTTTCCATTATGAGATAGCAATTTGTGGACCAACATTTAACCGTTTATTGTCCACTAATCATTTGTACTGAACATTGCATTTTGACTAAACATGCCCATATTATACTGTTAAGAACTTTGTAAACAAATCAGTCTTTAAAAAAAAAAAAAAAAAAATCAGATAATTGAATTTCTATGGGTATGCATTTGAAAAAAATTGTTGTTTTGAGCTTGTATTGAAACAGATTAGAAATGAACAAGTTGCATTTCAATTTTTTTAATTTCAGGGAAATTTTTAAAAAATAGAAAAGCTCAGCTTGTTTAGTTCATTTAGATTCATTCTATCTTGTTTTAGAACCTCAATTAACGCCATGCTGAAAATATTCCATTGTGTGCTATAGGTTCACTGTTCCTTTTTCTAATTGCTTTGACTTTTATTTTGAGTAAAACAAGGTTAAAGTTTCATTTCTCTGTAGGCAACAATGCAGTTAGAAACTTTTAAAATTTGCTAACTCTTGAAATATTCACAAGTGAGTCATATGTATTCAAATTGCAAACATTTTTAAAGATATTCAGACGATGTCATCTCATTTTAACAGATTTTGTCAATTAGAACTATGTCACACCAAGCCGTGATGAAGATAATAGAGTATTGCATAGCTTTGGAAATATGACTTGCAGATATTGGTTAAATATTTAAATGATTTGACAAAATTAATAACAAAATGCCAGTAATGTATTTTATTGCAGAAATTTCTAATGTAAAGACAATGCTGGCACATTGTTCATAATTTTACTGGTTTGAATTTAAAAATTATTTTGTTACATTCATTTTAGTTTAACCCTTTCAGGGGCAAATAATTGTGTTCCTGTAACGTCGAATTCACACCGGTATTCACGAAAGAATTTAGTTCAAAATAAGGAAAAGCAATGTTTTAACTTTTTTTCCCGTCAAAGCTAAAAAAGTAAAATGTTATTGAATGTTTCTGGTTTGAATCGGATTAAAATTAGGTGGTATATAATATATACCACCGCCCCTCACAGGGTTAAAACTATTTTTGACAAAATATTTAATAACATGTAATAACTTTTAAATGTTTTTTAAATGATTTAATAGCATTTCAATAATGTTAAAATATTAAGGTTTTTACTGTAATTAAAGTACCATACATTCCGGCATATAACACTCACCTAAGTTTTCAGATTTCATTTATCTATTTTTAGGTATATTTGCAGCATGATTCGCACCTCCTTCTTTGCAACGAAAACCTCCATGAGATAAATAGCAAAAAACAAAATAGATTATTCTAAAAGTACAATAACTGTTATTTTTCATGTAATCTGGCCGCAAAAAAAATTTTTTTTTGTAAACAAATAGCACATTCATTAAATGAGAAACCTTACTTCTTTATGATTATCCTTTTTTATAACTAGCATATAACATTACTTGTAAATTTACAAAGATTCATTAAAGTAAATTTACAAAGAACTCGTGTTACTTGTAAATTTCAATCAACTTTCTTATATCAAAACACATTATATGCCTGAATATATGGTACATATAATTGATTTCAATCAAGTTAATTATCTTTTATTCTGGAATTTTTTAATATGGCTATCTATGAGTGCTTTTGAATATTGCTCTATTACTTTGTTTTAAATATTGATGTTTGCATTGACATATCAACTAATTTG
Organism: Maratus michaelseni; assembly: GCA_963931845.1. Lineage (NCBI taxonomy): Eukaryota > Metazoa > Arthropoda > Arachnida > Araneae > Salticidae > Maratus > Maratus michaelseni. The sequence continues at coordinate 98,932,869 of OZ007597.1, read as the reverse complement.
AAAAATACAACCTTAATAATTTCTTTCTAGATTTGAAACATTTGATTTAACATCTGTAATAGAAAATATACAATTTGGGTATGGCCTGAGAAGCATGATTATGCACATTTTCAGAAAGTGATTGGTGTAAATAAATTTTCTTTGCTGCTTTTATAAGTACATTTAAATTATTTCCATTGTAGACTATGGATAACATTGAAATAATAAATTAGCCATGAATTTTTTTGTTATATTTTACATATTTGAGTTTTTATAACATTAGTTTCAATCATTATTCATATTTGAATATTATTTGTACTCATCATACTCGTGTTTATAAAAGTATTAAAAATACAATTTATCTTTGAGCTAGTCTGGTGTGTAAATATGTAAAACTGCTAATGGATGTTTTGAATGGTCTGTGATAAAATACATTCAAAATGTGGGCAGTTATCTGAAACAAATTTTGTATGAGAGAATTTTTAATGTGTTTTAGATTTTTTACCAAATCTTTGTAATTGCATAAATTTTCTCATTTAACCATCGAAAATATTTTTACCGAGTGTAATAAATGAATTGTAAAAAACAATGTTGGTTATGCTTTTAATAAACCGAAAAGTTGTATTTTTCAGTTGTTGCTTCGTTATTTCTCTTCTGTAATGTACATTCTTAAGGTATTCTGTTTGCTTTTTTAAAAAAAAAAAAGTACAAAAATTGAATCTAGCAAATGCATACATAACAATCGGGGTTCATGCTGCCAATTGCCATTGTATCAAATCATGATAAAATGTTTCATTTAGCAAGAGAAAAAAAAAAAATAAAATCGCCAAATTGTGAGAACTGCAAAAAACTTTCTCTTTTCTTTCAGTGACACTCTGAATCATGCTATCCTATATATTAAAATGAAAAAGGATTTAGTTAAGATTCACAAAAAATTTAGCTCTTTGCGAATGTGTCAAATTAAATTCAAAACATCTCCAGTTTTATCGTACACTACAGCGAGGTAACGGTGGCTGAGTGTTCTAAGACGCTGCCTTTATGCTGTGGTTCTCTGTTCCAATCGTTGCGTCGGTTCAATACCCAATCCGAACAGAATCATTTTTATTATTTTATTGCCAATAATTCACTTTAATGTTGTCATATTTTACTTCAGGAGGAGAAGTTATATAATTTATATATTTTTTATAATAATAATTCGAATGCTTTATAATTATGTAAAATTTAACAATCTAGAATATTTTTTAATTACTAATTTTATATGAAAAGTATTTAAAGTAAAAGATTGTGCATGTAATTATCAATTAAATAAATTGAATTATTCTGCAATTTTTGTTATACAGTCGAACCTCGTTAACACGAAATTGAAGGAACTGCAAATTTTTTTCGTGTTAACCCTCGCAATAGTGGCACCATCTATGCTAGATATAAAAACTAAATTAGTTAACTTACAAATATATGCCTGTTCTTAAAATCATAAATTAATAAGAAACAGAAAATTTAATTATAAATTAAAACAAATTGATCATCATTTTGGGCAGTAAAAAATTTATTTACTTTCTAACCATTTTTTAAAAAAGTCCGTTTCTGAGTCCGTTTTTGTTGAGTATTTCTTTTAGGAATGTATGGAATTTATCTAATTTGTCCAAAACATGGGAAGCATCCTCTTGGGGTCCATAACGAAACATTGTACAGTTTTCAATGCTACGGTAGATTCATTTAATGACACTTGAACTTTTCCGTTCTTTGTCGATTTCTTCATTTATGCAAATGTACTCGGAAAAACAAGAATTTTTCGATTGCAGATAATTCCATGATGCTCTTTAAATCTTATCAGTCATCTGTTGGAACATGTGAAATAGCTCTCACCGAGAGTACCAGCAAAAGCCTGTGCTTTCTCTTGCAAAACTGCACCAGTTAAAACAGTGTTCTGGCTTCTTGCCTCTTTTATTCACAGCAAGAAAGCAATTTCAATTTCTTCATTCTTTCATGTACACATTCGTTTTCTTACTAGTTCAAATTGACTCGCAGCATAAGTCGCTTCAATCTTTTCACGATTTTTCAAAATCGTAGTGTGTGTGCTGTTGGGTATCCCATACATTGCTGCAATTTCTGATTTTTTTTTAGCTCTTTATCGCTGACTTCGTTCAAAATGTTTTGTTTGGTTTCTAAACATGAGCTTGCTGCTTTCGACTTTTATTTCACAGAATTCTACAGAACAACTGCGAACAGAATTTCAATTATGTAAGTCAGGTATAAAGTAGGGATTGTCATTCCTTTCACCAGAAAATACAGGACTTCGGAAATCCGGTTTATGGTTTATGTCACTGTCAGTACAGTCAAACAAGCAATGGAACAATCACTTTCAAAAAAAAAATTCCTTCACTCAAACTTTCATTGGGACCGATGATCTATAGCTGATATGATTAGTGTGGGAAAACTTTCACATATCAGAAGACAAAGAAAAGCATGGATTAGTCAGAAATTTGATAGTACACTATTTTCTGAAACCCTTTTCCACTTTAGGTCTTTTTCACAGCATGAGAAAAATTCCATTTTTAAAAAGAAGATGTGGCATATAAGTTTGAAATATTGAAACCTTAGCATAAGGAATCATGTTTGGATTTTGGAGCAAAAGAAAATTTTTTTCGCGTTATGCGGGATTTTCCGAAATTTCATTTCGTGTTAAACGAATTAATTAACATTGATTTTCAGACTGATCTGACAGAACCTCAGTATTATTTCGTGTTAACGAAGTTCGACTTTTTCATATGACCATTATCAAAATGACATATGTATGAAGACATGAGTCTCAAAACTTGTCTTATCCAAAAAATCGAATTCGAAGAAATCGTGAAAAACCTCTGACTGCTTCCATTGGTTTTCATTGTAAATCAAGATTTTAGAATGCCAGAAATACATGCTAAAATTAGTTTTTCTGCAGATTGTAGTGATCTTTCAGTGAAGATTTACCAATAGAATAGATTGATAGAGAAAACATGATTATTTTAAATTTTGGATAAGGCAGTTTTGAAACTCTCATTCTCATATATACTAAGATAAGTATGTGCAGGGCTTAACACATGCGGTTGCCACTGGCAACCAAGTTTTTTAATCTGGCAGTTTTTTTCCCCCCTTGGTACAAAGATTGACCTAAAAAATTACCACAAACAGCATTTTTTCTCTTTCCCCCCCCCCCCCCCCCCCCCCCCCCAACCCTGTTCGTGCGCAGCAAGCAGTGATCTTTCTCTTTTCTCGTACTTTTAATAGAAGAACAAAGTTTAAAAGACATTTTCCATCTCATGCACAGAAAACGCCATTCTTCTTTACTCTAAGCCAGCTAACATGTCATGTGATTAGAGTGTGGGGGAAAGGTGGAAGTTTCAATAAAACTGTAAGAAATAGTGTAAATCCAGCCTCTGAGTCATCTAAAACTAGATACAATGCTAAAAGATGCTCCAAGTTTTTCTGGAAGTTTCAAATCAGATTTTTGTGTTCGGAATTAAAACTAATTATTCTATCATATTCATATTAAAGAATAATAACACATAAGTGATTAAAAGCAATTCATTTGAAGTAAATTTATAAAACTTAATTAAAATTCAGGCTCTTCAGTTTCATTAGAAAATTTAGTTTATATTACAGGGTGTCTAGCCACCTGGAAAAGTCAGGGAAATTTACCATTTCTGAGAAAAAAACAGAAAATTTTGAAAATTCGGAGAAAAAGTTAAAAAAATTTTGGACTTTAGAGAAAAAAATAGGAAAATGTTTCTTATAAAACTAAGGATTTGAAATTGCACCGCCATTAAAATCAAACTTTACTTTTCATAAGTAATGCAAAGAGTAACCTCTTGTGCAAATCATTTTGTCTACCCCTTATTAGTCCGTCCTTGTAACTCAGAGATTTTCAATTCTAGCCTAACCCTATCACTATGTCCTATCGAAACATGCCCTGTTGTTGCCCAGGACAAATATGTTATCTATTTTTCAAAAAAAAAAAATCAAGTGCCACTTATATTTGTTCAGTTTAATTTTTACCCTGTGTTATAAACATCATGATATGAGATGTCACCGGCTGAAACTACTCGGTGAGTGATAGATTTTTTTGACAACTTGTTGAAAGTGCTTGGGGTCCGCATGGACCCCAGGACATAGTGATAGGGTTAACTGAAACTTTCTACTGAATGTTGTAGGATTTATTAGGTGTTTCCCTCTGCTTACTTATCTTTGTTTGGTAACTGAACATTTGTTAGCTTATTTTATTGAATATTATTAGTATTAAAATATGTCAAAGCAATCTGTATTTAACAGTGACTGATATGATAAAGAATTTAATCCTGATTAGACAAAATGTCTGACCTGAAATGTCAAAACCTGATGCTAAAAGTGTGTGTCTGCAAAATGTTTAGCATGTAAAATGTTCAATAATTTGTAAATTTTGCAAAAAATTGTGTAACAAATCAGTAATTTGTGCCTCATTATCAGTTATGGAAGTTCCACTCTCAAATTCACGACTTTTAAGATTTTTTGTATGTAACATAACAAAATCTCGATACCTGGATTTTTTTTTTTTTTCTATGGAAAACCTGGAAAAGTCAGGGAAATTCGTTGCTGATCTGGAACAGACACCCTGATATTACCTTTCTAAATTATGTACTATTCTAAACTATGTAACAAATTCTAAATAATGCTTGTTACAGGGGTCGGAAAAACTACTTTTTGTTTGTAGCGAACTACAACTACTTTGTGAAAAATGTAGTTAACTACAACTACTTGTTTTAAAAAGTAGCGACTATAAACTACTTTTCAAAAGTAGTCACTACTACGCTACTTTTCGCTACTTTAGTTATCATCGTTAATTAAATGCACCGCAAATGATTTTTCCCCATAGACCACACTGTAACAGAATTCTTTTGAATATCACTAAGCGAGATAAAAATGCTACACTTCATTTTCAGTACTAAACATTCTATGGTAAACTTCAATAACATATAAAAATTTCATGGCAATCTGAGTATATTTACGACAGTTAGAGACAAACAAAGCGAATTCATAGACACTTTTTAATTACGTTGGAAAGTGTTAAAAAAAGGAAATTTGAAAACTAAATTGTAATAATCTTACAAATTTATCAGAGTGATATAGCACAGTAGCACTTAAGGTGGTTCTCAAATTCCTTGCTCAACAACGCGAAACTTTCTGACACATTATTTGACTAATTTTTAAACACAAAGGCATAAAATTGGCATGCCTGACTATGGAAGCGATTTGGAATCGAAATGAGTTTTCCATTTTTTGATAAATAAATTACTTATCGGGTTATAAGCAATTTGTGTCACGTTTATCCCCTTTCCCCATGCTGCAATGTCAGAAATTCAGTTGAAAATGCCAACTTTGACAGTGTTTTCTGTCTTTACCAAAAAATAAAATAAAATAAAATAAAGAATAATGGAAATTATGGAATAAAGAATAATGGACGTCTTTCAGTTACAAAGTTTCTCGATAAGAACACCTGCATTTTCATGCGTTTCCGAACAAAAATTAATTAAAGAATATGCCATAAAGTAGGCAGTTTGGATTTGAGAACAACATTAAGAGTGGTAGCAATTGGTAAATTTGAATATACATTATTTTTTAAAAATAGAGCTAAATAGTCCTATTTCTTTACAATTTAAATATAGTTCCTGAAAGCAATTTAAAAATTGAACAAGATCATATAGACTTGCATAAGTTAAATCCTAGCTTTTGTTTTCCTTTCTATCTCTTTTTGTTTGTTTCCCTTTGAAAACCCGAATTTCAACATACTGGACTTAGGTTCATTTTGGTGACAAAGATACAGATATTTTATTAAAGCACCAAGCTAACCAATATCAAATCAAATATAAAACATTACAAATCAATTATTTTAGCGATAAAAAACCTGTGCAGCTAAAGTAAAAATAAAATTAAGCATTCTTAGGCATTTTTAAAAATATTTTTTTTTCCAACCACCTTTGTTTTATCTATTGGAATCTTCAAAAGGAAATATGCAATAAATTCATTTGTATGCATACATTGGACAAATATTTCACAACGATCAAAAGACGTATTAATAAAATATTTTTTGTGATAATAAACAGTTCTATAAGAATATTTTATGAACCAGGGATCTTAATTTGAAAATACTCTTTATAATGATTTATGAATTTTAATTATTAATGATTTAGATATTCGGTGTGAGATGCGATATTATTATTATATGTGATATAATTATTATTAATAAAGAAAATGCTAACTCACCTCTATGTGAAACTTCAGGTTGTAAGCAGATGATTTTGATACTGATAACTTCTTAATAATTGGACAAAGTTTACATGTTACAGAATAATTACCACTTTCTTGTTGTTCTATAACTTCAAAATACAAAATATTCATTATATGCCGACCAGGGCAGTTCTATACTATTTTTGTCTGTCATTCTATTACATCAATCTCAAAAGAATAATCCTCATATTAAAACACTAGATCTAATAATGAATAAGACGACAAAGGGTTGTCAGCAAGAAAATTAATTTTTTTTTATGAATGAGTACTTTGTGGTTTTATCAGCAAATACAGCAAATAATAGATCAAGAACATACTGACGCTTTATGTTTCAGCAGCTAGTTTGAAGGCAGAAATCATTCCTTCCTAGTGCACTTTTCTCTAATAAAATGGTATACTTGTTCTGTTTCGAATACACACACACACACACACACACACACACATATATATATATATATATATATATATATATATATATATATATAATTAGAGTTCTGACGATTTTAAACTGGCAGGAAGTGAGCAGAAATTTTGTTCGAAGGGGTATATTTTAGATGATTGATTATTTATTTAATGTTACTAGACAGCAAAGAATACGGAACTTTTTAAAAAAGAAAAGTTTTAAATTTTGTATATGGAGAGGTAGGGGAGATTTTAGGCGAAAGGGAATAATTTATATTACTGATTATTTATCGTCACTACAGAGCACTATTTAGGACAGAAGATTTTTTTAATATAAAAATAAAAATAACTTAAAGATTTTAGATTTATTTGTATGCTGGGGGGGAGGAAGAAGAGTAAATTATGGGAGGTTAGGGGAAAATTTAGATGATTACTTATATATTATTATTAGGTGAAAACGAATGTGGCCATGTTTTTAAATAAAGAGTTTTAAATATTTGAAACTGTATGTTGGAGGAAGTGCAAAAAGGGAAGAGTACAATTTGGGGACAAGGAAATAATTTTTATTTATTGTCATTACAGAGAAATAAATGGAGTGAAAGATTTTATTTTTGTATAAAAATAGACTTTTGTATAAAAATAAAAGTTTAAACTCCTTTGTATGCTACTAGAGGGAAGCGTGAATTTGAGAGGTTAGGGATAATTTAGATGATTTATGTTTAGATTAATCCGTTCTTTTTCTTTTTCTTAAAAAAAAAAAAAAATAAATAAAGATTTTACATTCCTGTGCTTGCTGGGGGTGGGAGGTAAAAGGGGGAAGAAATTAGTCTGATAAAGACTTAACATAGCCAGACGACTATATTTTAGTAAAAACAATCGTAGTCATATGAAAATACATTATATTAAGAAGATTTATATGGATTTAAATGACCATACACAAAGTTTCTGACACCCAGACTTTGAAAATGACAGTTAATTTTTGAGCGTGTCCGTCGTCTATGGAGAAATCTATGACACTGCAATTGAGATTTGTCGCTGACACTCGCAAATTGTTCAGAGAACATATTTCGCACAAAAGAAACGAGTTATGATCAGGTGATTTAAAGATTGGCACTTCTTTCCTCCCTCCTAAAGTAGCGTCGATGCTCGCTACAAACTACTGATATTTTGTATCGCACTACTCGCTACACTACAATTTTTTTAATGTAGCGCGCTACATTACAAACTACTAGAAAAAGTAGCGGTTACTGTAGTTTCGCTACTTGTAGCGCGCTACTTCCGAGCCCTGGCTTGTTACTATTTTTTATCAATTAATTCATAAAAAAACTTCCGTGCTTTTCGAAAATCTATGACAAGAAACAAAAAAAGGGGAGAATATTTTTTTTTACTGGTGACTAGAATTTTTTGCTGGCTACCAGATTTTATCACATTTGTAAAGTCCTGAGTAAGCGATTATTTTTTGTAAAAAAATAAAAGGAGATAAAACAAAAAGAATGAAAAATATTCATACAGTAACTCTAAAGAAAATTATCTTGATATTCATGATTTAATAATTAAACAATGCATGAAAATGTAAAATAAAATTCAAGTAATTAAAAATAAAGATTATAAATCTTTAGCTTCAAACAGCAAATTTTTAAGTATAGGGTTTTACAATTAGGATTATAAAATTTAAATTAGTGAAAAAATTTAAAGGTCGCATACTTAAAAAAAAAGAAAAGAAAAAAAATACTAAATATTGATATTTAAAAAAAGAAATATAAATAAAAATAAATCATTCAATTAATATTTTTAGTTAAACTCTTGCTAAAAATTAAGCATAATAGGATGTAAATTACAAGCTTAAAATTTTTTCACTTCATTGGTTGAGTAGGCTGGACAGACACCATCTATCGTCTTATATCTATAGGAATCGCTTACACATAACAGTTCATCACCCAATTAATTTAAAAGCAACTAATTAAAAATTTAAACATTTCTAAAGGAACTTTCAATTTATTTACCATCAAATCTTTACGGGTACTATCTAGTTAAATTGTTAAAAGGTTTGTGGGATTTTGTTTTCTGTAATTTATTCCAGAAAAGACATTCCCTGTAGGCAAACAATTTTCAGTCCCTAAGACCTATATTATCTGTGTTTTTATTTTTACCACTGAATAGCAGATAAATTCTGCAATCCCAAGATGTCTAATATTTAGAGGTTTTATTGTATTTGCATTTTCACATAACACATTCATTTATTTTTATTTTTTAAATTCATAAATATATCGTGAAACCTGAGTTAATCCGGCCTTTGTTTCATAATTTTTGATATGTAAAGGCTAGAATTTTTCTCGATTTTGCTAATCATCAAGAATACAATTGTTTCCCAGGTTTCTGAAACCGGTGGTTGAATTTGGATCTACAACTCATATAAAAACAATTTAAAAAAAATAATAATAATCCAAACAAATTGAAAACTGAAAAGATTAAGTCATTAAATAACAATTTAGAATTTGTATTTCATGATGGATCTACTGCTAACATTTTTTTCATTCAGCTAGTTTTTTTGTGCTGATTAGCCAAATTGATAAAATTAGTCAATAGATAGTGGTAACCAACCCTGTATACATACAACACATAAATACCAGTGATGTATCTTTCTGTTTGAATCTGAGCTGTAGTGAATCAATCTGCAGAAATTTTATTTCTACTTGAGTTCAAAACTGGAAATGCACCAAATACGTATATATTCAGCACATAACATATTTGGTTTGTATTTGACCTGCTGAATATTCAGTTTCACCTAATATCAGACTATTTGCTCAAACTGAAAATGTAAACAAAAACTTTCAAGAAACTCAAAGAAAAGAGCTTATATAACTGTTGTTTTTAACTTTCAATAAATAAATTGAGATATTAATTTTGAATAAGTAGAAAATTTACTCATATTTAGATAAAAGATTGCTGTGATATTATTTTGTTTGAAAAAAAAAATGACATTTAAGGATATTAACTATTATATGCATAGGAATTAGTGATGTTTAAAAAAAAATCTATAGCAATAATTCAACAAAGGCAAGTTATGGTGAGAAAAGGCAAGTTTCTCAATATTACCTTGTAACAATCTGTTTTAACATATATATCCAGCTCTTGAAAATAATTGCTTACTCCAGACACTGTTCACTATTACTTTACCAAGATAGCTTTTTTTTTTTCTTTTTTTTTAACCTATGATCATTTATAATGTCATTTTTAATATAATAATTCTTTGCACCACCCATTTTCAGACATTTTTTTTTAAAGACACATAAACAAGCCGTGTACATGACTAAAAGTCTTAAAAAACAACCTTTTAAAACTACACAAAACTAGTCAATCTGTTAAAAATTGTAAAACAGTAAAAATATTTTCCCCTGTCGCTCTCAGGCATCCTCAGTCATTGATGTTATGTTTTCTGCTTCGTCAGTCAATCTGTTGAAAGCCCCCATTTTTCTTTTTTCTAGTAACATATGGCACCATCTGTTATCTATTTTTGCATGGATCAAAAGTTACCAAGATATTTATGAGCCATGATTGACAGGTTCATATTTCTGCACCATATATGAAGAATGATTTTATCATTCAGCAGTGCAAAGGTAGCACATTTTTTTGGGGTAAGCTAAAATATTTCTGTGCTTTGTTACATACTTCTTGTTAATTGAAGTGAAGCAATGGCACTATTAGCTTCAAATGACAGAATATTGTCCCCTTATGCTAGATACATAAATTTGCAAATTTTGGGAAATGACATTTGAATGTTCACTGCATTCTCATAATTCACTTGTTTAATTTTCCTAAAATATTTTGTAATGTTGTTTCAAGAGGAAATACACATTCACATTTCTAGAAACTTAGAGGTAAGAAAAAAGATCCAACCAGCTAATAAGCCCAAAAAGTGAAAATTAGCACATTCATGTTTCTGGCATAAGAGGGATGATATAATTTGAATTTGCTTTACTTCTGTCTTGTGCTGTTGCTATGTTCTGTAAATTCTTAAAAAGTTTTTTTTCTCTAAATGAGCGGGCAGCATGAACATAGAGGAACAGGACCTTTTTCGAAATAAGCTTTTGGAGGTGGAAAAAAAGCTTCAATTTTTTTGGTACTTCTCTATTATCCCGTCGATTACTTTTCATAACAAAAAACTATCGCCAAACTGTAACACCAAATAAAAGGGCGAACGTTGCCATTGGAATATCAAAATAAATAAATAAAATAAAATATAAGAATTTAAGGACACAATTGTTATTTTAATTAATGAAATAACTAATAAATCAGTAAAACATAATGAAAAATACACGCAAATGTCGAATTAAAAACCACTTGATGACATAACAAACACGTATAATGCTTCTGACATCCAGTAAATGGGACTGCATTTTTGGCGTTTAATCTTATAGTTTGGCGATAGTTTTTTGTTATGAAAAGTGGTCGACGGGATAATAGATTTTTTTTTTTATGAAATGGGAGGGGAAGTGCTGATGTAACATCATGGTTTTATTTGGTTTGTCTCAGAGTTCGGAGAAAAAATAGAGAGGCAACAAACCGTAAAAACGGCTTACAATATGAAGCCGGTTATTGCTCAAATCATTAGGCCCAAGGGCTGTCTTTATTGGTTGGAGAGAGGCTGTACGTGGAACAAGGACTAGATTCATTGGACGAGGGAGTTTTCAACACAAGCCGCCAGTTGTTTGGGCCGACTGTAGGGTTGCATTTTCAGTGTCATGCGAAACGTAAACATAACATATCTCTATTTATTCTCTGAACTCTGTGGGTCTGTCTGCTTCTAGCAATCATCTGCTTGATTGCTGAGTGCAAGCCAATGAATGTTGTCCACCAGCTGGTGCTTTCTGTCTGAAGTTTAATGTTGGTTGTCTTTTTCATTTAAAATTGCTGTCCATTTTTTACACTATTGGATTAAAGGTCCTATATGTTTTTGGGCAAGTATAGAAGTAAAGATGCTACCCCTCCCCTTCAAATGAAAGTATTTATAAATGATTATTTGTAGTAAGTGATAACAAGTGGAATAAAAGAAACATTTTGCTAGTTCCAATTAGATCTGAAAATTGAAATTTTTTGTTAGTAGCCAGTAGTCCCTTTTAGCTTAGGAGCAATTGTTTGGTAGGTAATCTGAATTTTCATTGTAAGTAAATTAAACATATTAAAATTCCTTATGTAGATTACAGCAGTTAACAGAGCTTCTGCCAAAAGTGGTAATTTAAAATGTGAGGTTCTGGAACCATTTCATGAGTATAACAAAATGTGGACAAACTATTTAAAAGTTAGAACACAATTTAAATTTTTTTATAAGAAAGTGGCTGGTTGTTTATTTTAGTCGTCATGTGATGAGCGACAACTGGATATTTTTAGGTCTAATTCCAATCATATTTTACAGTTTTTGGAAAATAACTGTTCTATTTAAGAATATGTTGTAAGTACATTATTAATATTCTACTTACACATAATTAATTTTAACCATAAGCAATTTCTGTCAGCATTTAAATATTTGTTAGATACATAAAACAGCAATTTTTTTTTTTTTTTTTTTAATTTTAAATGATACACAGGGTGGGGAATTTCCAGAAAATTTTACCAACCAGCAAGAACGAACATACAGTTAAAATTGTTATGACAGAATTTATGCAACTTCAAAAATAATTCATTAACTATACCAACACATTTTTGTATTTTTTCCCCCATAAGATTAAGAAATATGTACAACAGAGGAAAGTTTGTTATATAATAGAACTTAGTGTACCATATTTACATTGCAGTAATTTGAAGAGTTATAAAATATAGCTAACAAGTAAAAAAACATATATTCTATAGCCTGAAGTTTAAAAGATTTCTTAAAGATTCACTCGCCTTGTTAGTAAATCCGGTACTTCTTTATTATCCCATCGACCACTTTTCATAACAAAAAAACTATCGCCAAACTGTAAGATAAAACGCCAAAAATGCAGTCCCATTTACTTGATGTCAGAAGCATTAAACGTGTTTGTTATGCCATCAAGTGGTTTTTAATTCAACATTTGCATGTATTTTAAATTGTTTTACTGATTTATTAGTTATTTCATAAAGTAAAATAACAATTGTATCCTTAATTTCTTATACTTCATTTATTTTGATATTCCAATGGCAACGTTCTCCTGTTTATTTGGCGTTACAGTTTGGCGATAGTTTTTTGTTATGAAAAATGGTTGACGGGATAATAGAGAAGTAACGTAAATCCACTCGCCAGTGGCGAGTAAAATGATGTAATTCCCCAATCCCGATGATAGACATATGTTATCCACAATTTTACAGTTTAAGTTTATTTATCAAACTCAGCAGAACTTTTATTTCTAAATTTTGAAATAGATATAATTTGCTTAATATTTTCTCATCAACTGTTTTCTATCATATACATAAAATGGGGAATTCTAAGAATAATATTCTATTCTTTTAATTGCAGCTACTTAAAAAGTTCAGCTTTAAGCAAATAAAATAATATTTCTAATAAATGTTAATTTTCAATATTCTAATTCTCCAATTAAATTTTTAGTAAAAAGTTTAATAGGAAAAAAGGCACACTTTTTATTTTTTAAACATTTATTAAATAAAATATTGATATTTACAAAATATGATTATTTACAATGATTATGAACAATAATATATATTACTCACTTTGGTCCAAACAGAGTTTTGGCAATAAATAATAATTTACACAGCTAAAAATTTGTAACAGTCCTAAAAATCATAGTTCATATTTAATCTACTTCTTCAATAGTTGGGCCATTTTGCGCAGTACTTGATGGCCCTTGACCAGGATTAAAGTTTGCACCACCTTGATGTAGTTTGGTCATAACTGGAGTTAATTCAGATTGAACTTCTTTCATTTTATGATCTATTTCATCTTTTTCTGCTAGTGTATTGTTGTCTAACCACTGTATTACTGATTCACATGTCTCCTTAACTTTTGACTTGTCTGCAGCAGAAAGTCTATCTTCAGGAGCAGAGTCAGCAGCTTGTTTCACTGAATAGACATAAGATTCTAGAGAATTCCTAGCAGAAACTCTTTCTCGTTGTTCAGCATCTTCTTTCTCGTGTTGCTTAGCTTCATTCAGCATCCTTTCAATTTCTTCTTTAGAAAGACGTCCTTTATCATTGGTAATGCGGATGCTTTGTAATTTTCCCGTGCTTTTATCCTGAGCCGATACTTGTAATATACCGTTGGCATCTAAGTCAAATGTCACTTCAATTTGAGGAACACCTCTGGGAGCTGGTGGAATTCCTGATAACTGGAATCTTCCAAGGAGATGGTTATCTTTTGTCATCGCTCGTTCGCCTTCAAACACTTGGATGTCAACACCAGGTTGGTTATCAGAATATGTGGTAAACACTTGAGACGTCTTGCAGGGAATACGAGAATTTCGCTCAATGATCTTTGCCATAACACCTCCAGCAGTTTCAATACCCAGGGAAAGTGGAGCAACATCAACAAGGAGAACATCTCGTATCTTCTCATCGTTGCTTCCGGTCAACACAGCAGCTTGGACTGCAGCACCATATGCTACTGCCTCGTCAGGATTAATGGACATGCATAATTCTTTCCCATTAAAAAAGTCTCTCAGCAGTTTTTGAATCTTTGGAATTCGAGTGCTGCCCCCTACAAGGACAACATCATGGATAGAGCTCTTGTCAAGCTTGGCATCCTTAAGCGCTCGTTCAACAGGCTGAAGGGTAGATCGGAAGAGATCCATGCACAGTTCTTCAAATCTAGCTCTGCTGATTTTAGAATAGAAATCGATACCTTCGAAGAGAGCATCTATTTCAATACTGGCTTCGGTACTACTGGAGAGAGTTCGTTTGGCACGTTCACAGGCAGTTCTTAGTCGTCTTAATGCTCTTGGGCTGGAACGTAGATCTTTACGATGCTTTCTTTTGAACTCTTCAACAAAGTGTGCAACCATTCTGTTATCAAAGTCTTCACCACCAAGATGTGTGTCACCAGCAGTTGATCTCACTTCAAACAGAGATCCTTCATCAATAGTCAAAACTGACACGTCAAATGTTCCTCCACCTAAGTCGAAAATCAAAACATTCTTTTCACCTTTCAGATTTTTGTCGAGTCCATAAGCTAAAGCAGCAGCTGTTGGTTCATTTACTATTCTTAGAACATTAAGTCCAGCAATTCTTCCAGCATCTTTTGTAGCTTGTCTCTGAGAATCATTGAAGTATGCAGGAACAGTAATAACAGCATCCGTGACCTTTTCTCCAAGATACATCTCAGCTGTCTCTTTCATTTTGGTTAAAACCATAGCACTAATTTCTTCAGGATTGAAAAGTTTTTTCTCACCTTTGAATTCTGCTTGGATCTTGGGCTTTCCTCCACTGTTCACTATTTTAAATGGCCAGTTCTTTAAATCTTGCTGGATTTTAGGATCGTCATATTTCCTACCAATTAATCTTTTAGCATCGAAAATCGTATTTTCAGGATTTAAAGCAACTTGCGATTTTGCAGCATCGCCGATCAGTCTCTGAGTGTCTGTAAATGCGACATAACTCGGCGTTGTGCGATTTCCTTGGTCGTTAGCAATAATTTCAACATTTCCATGCTGAAATACACCGACACAGGAATATGTTGTTCCCAAATCAATACCGATCGCAGGAGCTTTTCCACTCGGCATCTTCTCACAATTTGTCAGCAAAAATATAAACACAAATATTAGCAGACGATTACTAACGCTCACAGTCACAGTTTAAAATGCAATAATAAAGCACACAGCTCGATCGCTGCAAGAGATAATTCACACTTGCTCAAATAGCTCAAATGAAATCTGACAGGCCACGTGTACGCCGCTCTATTTATAAAGTAACTATCTATTCTGGAAACATCTGGGAATTTCCATGCCGTTACGTCATTAATGTAGTGCTGCCATCTGCTTTCGATGCATTGAGTCAATTCTAGAATATTCCTTGGTGAGCAATGCACTCTGCTTGTGAAGGTCTTTTAGTGCTGCCATCTGTTATTTAGAAGTCTAGTGATTTCTAGAATATTCATCGGCATTCTTACTTTTCAATAGAAATACGAATATCGTCATTTTCCTTAATTTAAAAACAGTTATTTGTTTTAATAGTGAATTTTTCAAGCACAGGCTATAATTAGGAATTCAAAATTTTGTTTGCATTTGTTTTTATCCCGTTAAATAATTTAGAATATGATGATAAAAACGATTTTTGGTTTTTATTAATTACCGCAATGCTCAGCCTATAATCCGCGGATCAAACAAACTTAGTTTTAGACCCAATCCAGAAAATGTTATTTAATAAAATGTAACTTATTCGAACGTGGTATATATTTGAGTTTAATTTTTAAACAAAATTCCTATGTTCTAAGCGTGTTTGTTTGATGCGCGTATTATATGCCGGAAATTACGTTTATTTATTATTATTATTTTTTTTCCCAAGTGCTTTTCGTTAACACATCTTTATCCACATATATTGCAATTTAATAAAAAAAATAGTAAGTACTGCCGAATATTTTTTTATAAAAAAATAGTAAGTACTGCCGAATATTTTTTTAAAACAGCACAAATTATATTTACTAAATGTTTTATCATTACGTGTTATTTTTATACTTTCATTTAGGATGAATGCGATTAAAATAATGTCACACCATTTTAAAATTATGCGGAGAGTAACTATAATTTTTATTAATATTTTAGACTGTTTCTGATTCAATTCTAAAATTTTACTTTGAACTGTAAAAGATACTAACAGACAACGGTAGATTTTCAAACATGTTACATTCCAATGTTTAAGAACTTTATTACATTAAATTTATGAAAACCACAGCATCACCACGAAACGTGCTAGAAATGTAAAATATTTCAATCTGTGTGACCGAATGTAATGTCAATTACATTCGGAAATATGGAGCGTCTAGTTCAGCGTTATTAATTTGGATGTAGATGGTGGTCACTTTTATCCACTTCTCTTGATATCATAACAATTCACACAAATATATTTAAGTCTACTGCAAATTTTGTTAAAATATCTTCATTATTGTTAAAGCCATAAACAAAATTCTGGATTCGGATTGCAGTGAGACACCCTGTATTTTTGATTGAATAAATGGATTACGAACCTGGTTTGCCATATAAAAATTGTTTGTTGTAATATTCTCTACAACTAGTTAAAGTTTTACTAAGGACATTTGAGTCACCCTGCATAACATATCATTACTGCTATTTTTAAAAGGGAAAACTTCTACCTATACAACATAATTAAAATTTCGTATCAAATTAGATAAATAAGAATTTTAGGGAGGAACAGACAGCAGGCATGCCAGTTTTCAAATTCTAGTTGTTTTATTAGAGATCGCGGGAAAAATGAAGTTTTAATGAAAATAAAAATCTATTCTAATTAAAATAACTAAATATTTATTATTATTTTTTTAAATTATCTTTATTCTATATACTAGGAGGCTCTGCCCCTTACGAGCTAAGCTCGCCAACTTCCGTCCAGACCCCGCAGGCTCTATAAACGCATTAAATTGCTCTGTTTTAAAAAGATTACCCGGTTACGGAGTTTGAGTGATATTATCACGACCGGGACGATTTTCTGTAATCGGATTGTCATTAATTTCCCTTTGACTGGAGAGGATTTTTCGGTCCCCAAGGCCGCATCCACCGCTGTCGCGACAGCTGACGGCTATTTACGTGTTTAAGTAAAATTCATCACACATTTAAAAATTAGCTTGTGTAAAATGGTTAAGTAAAAAATGCCGCTGCCTCCTTGGACTTTTATAATAATATCTAGAAAAGAAAGTTTTCCTTTAGACGGTATAAGAATATCGTTTTAAATATGACGTTTTAAAAACATGTCGTTTTAAATATGAGGTAATTTTCCCCCATTTAATGCTTTTCGCACGTAATAATTTAATTATTTTAAAGTTCACACAAATATATTCACGCTTAAATATATTTTTCAATTGAAAAGTATTTGGAAATATTAATATTTGGGCTTTTTACGAGGCTAACGAAAAAGAAAGGCTACCGCGGTGCTTTACGCGTATCTTTTTTTACAGACCGCCGGAGTCACGTGATGCTCGAATGCACCAATGAAGGTGTACGAAAAGAGCTTCACGTCACTCTAGCGGTCTGTAAATAAAGATAAGAGGAATGAACCGCGGTAGCGGATAGCCTGTCTTTTTCGTTAGCCTCGGCTTTTTAAATGTGACGTAATTTTCACCATTAAATGCTTTTCACACAAAATAACGTAACAATTAATTATTTCAGTTTTCTTTATTTTTTTTTAATATTCACGTGTATATATATTTTTTATTTAAAAGATGTTTGGAAATATTATTTGAGCTTTTTTTTTCTTTTTTTTTTTTTTTTAATCTGCAGCAGTAAGTAAAAAACAAGTGGGTAAGTGAGTTCGAAGATCGCTCAAACGGTTTCGTTTAATATTCCTTTCAAAACATTTTATCCTTTTTTTAATAAATCCAAAAATATTTTATTTAGCCAAAAAAAAAAGTCATGTTTTTCATAGAGTAAAAAATTACTGGTATATTTTTTCTTTTTTTCGAATATCTAAACCAGCCCGATACTACACTGCTCAAAACAATTAAAGGATATTTGAAGTTTTATATAAAATAAAGATATAGACGAAATTTTTTTTGCCGAAAATAGAAGAAGAGAATCACAAATGCAAATTTTTCTGGTTTTCAAACTGTGGAGTATGCAAATTTTGAGTTCGACGTCAAAAACGTCGCTTCAGCGGCAGCGAATGAAATTTGACTTTCAACTGGATAAAAGAGAATGAAGACAAGGATGATCGGCATTCAGTGATTGCTTTGTTTCGATGAGTACAATGTGTCTCAGCGAAGTCATTTGACAGATTCAGAAGCTTGGAGAATTGTTGGTAGGTTAGAAGGGGGCCAAACTCAAGCCGAAGTAGCGCAAGCCATTGGAGTGTCACAAAGTGTCATTTCCAGGATCTGGAACCGTTTTTTGGAGAGTGGATGTGCAGGCCGAAGACCAGGGCAAGGTCGTAGACGGGCAACAACGCTCAATGAAGATCGGTATTTAGCGTTAACAGCTCGGAGACACCGAAACATGAACGCTACTCTTCTCCAACAACACTTTCGCTCGGCTACAGGCACCACGATCTCAACTCAGACTGTCCGAAACCGGCTCCATGCTGTAGGTCTGTATGCTCGCCGACCGATGGTATGTGTTAGATTAACATCAAGGCATCGTCGCGACCGCAGGGAGTGGGCAACCGAGCATGTCAACTGGAGGAGAAATGAATGGAGCAATATTCTGTTTTCTGACGAGTCCCGTTTTTCTGTGCATCCGGATAATAGGCGTATTTTCATCTGGAGGGACCGTGGCAGTAGGAATAATCCTGCGTTCGTGCACGAAAGTGTCAGATTTGGCGGTGGAGGAGTGTTGGTGTATGGTGGCATCTCCATTGACGGGCGCACTGACCTCTACATCATTCGAGATGGAGCTCTGACTGGTCGCCGATATAGGGATGAGATCCTCAGACCTATTGTAGTCCCTTACGCTGCAGCAATCGGAGATAACTTCATTTTAATGGACGATAACTGCAGGCCACATCGTGCAAACCTGGTGGAGGATTTCCTTTTCGAGGAAGGAATCGTTCGAATGGAATGGCCAGCGTGTTCTCCAGGCATGAATCCAATCGAGCACGTTTGGGACGCTCTAGGAAGACGAGTTTCTGGCCGCCAACAACCCCCACAAACTCTCCAAGAACTGGAAAGAGCTCTTCTGGAAGAGTGGGGCAGAATACCCCAACTCGTCATTAATAGCCTCATTGAGTCCATGCCTCAAAGGTGTTCAACGTTGCTGGCCGCCCGTGGAAACCATACACCCTACTGAAAATGATTTTCTTTGAAGAAAACACCTTTTCTTATTCTTTTTTTCTTATATGCACAAATTGTGTTTTTTCCTTTTGTACACAAATGCGCAATAAAATGCATTTTTTCTGCCAAACATGTGTAATTTATTCTCATATAACCTACTATGTCTGTCGACCATGTATCAATCAGCTAAAAAGTTTCCCAGATACAAAATCCACCTAAAACTGCAATATCCTTTAATTGTTTTGAGCAGTGTATTATATTCTGTCATAATAATATCTGTCATGCGGACTAAATGCGATATTTAAAAAAAAATAATTTCAAAATTAAACATGTTGTACACCTTCAAAATGTTAAAATATGCGAATATTTCTATAATCGGATTTTTATCATGATTCAATATGTTCTCAAACTCATATATTTACTATTCTATATTACTCATATTGATACGCGCTTTGTATTATTCTCAAACATTTGAAAAATCCGCTAAACTTTCAATATGACGTCAGATTTTGTTTTTAATTCTCTAATGACGTGATATTAATCTGCTTTGTGTACATACACATACTCATACTCCTTGTATTATTGAGAAATCTTTGAAAATTTCGTTTTATTACTACTATGACGTCAATCATTTTTATTTCATATTAATATTTTTTTCAATTGGTGAAACTTTTTATTTCATTTTCATTTTTCACGTGGAAATCGTCTGATAGAAAACTAATTATTGTAGAAAGAATTCCATCGTGGATTTTTAATTTTTGGCATCTGCTATAACGAAAAATGTATAAATTTAATAAGAAAAGGCTGTTAGAATTTGTTTTTTTTTTAATCTCTATTCATTAAAATAATACGAATTTTTCAATTTTTAATATTTTGAGCTCTTTACAGCTGGTATTCATCTATATACACAAAGTTTCAACTCTATAAGTTATATAGTTTTTGAGAATGGCTCTGTGACGGACAGACAACGGAGCGGGAGTAATAGGGTTTCGTGAGATGAACGAAACCCTAAAAAAGGCTAAAAATATCTGAAAACAACATTTGTCAAGCTAGAATATCATCTCATTTATTCCATCAAAGTTACAGTAAAAACTGACCGCAGATAGCAAACGCAAACAAACAAACAAACAAAAAAAAAAAAAAATCGTATTTTAAAAGCATTAGAGGGTGACATCATCTGTTTCGAAAAAAAAAAAAAAAAAAAAAAAACACGTGCGATAAAGAAAAATAAATTGAGTATTTGAATTTAAATTTTGCTTTTTAATCATAAATATAAAATAAACCCGTGCAGCAACTATGTCCCACTTTATCTTTATTGAAGATTTATTTTTCTTTATAATCATTGTTGCAGTATTTTATTTTTGTGACAACACTCATTTGAGGAAAACTTTTCATTTCATTTATGAAAACAATGCCGATTTAATTTTTAATTAACTTGCAATTTTTAATCAAAGTACATGTTTTAACGGAATGCGAGTGTAACAATGTCAGAAGCCGCTTCAAAAACCTTTCATATGGTATCTTATTTATCGTTCTGCGTTTTTTATTTGCTTAGATAAAGGGATGTTGACAACATAAATAATATATAGGATAAAGAATATCTTTTTTGTAATATCTTACAAAAAATAAAATAAATCCTCAAAAGTATTATTCTTTGAAGAGTTAAAGAAATTATTGATCTTATGAAAATGATATCAAATTATTATATACAAATTATTGCAATTATGGAATATATCTCCAAGCAAAAGATCGTTCATCCGCGAATGCGAAATTATTGTGCTAAGTAAGTATTAAAACTTGTAGCATTAAAGGAGAACTGTACCTAACTTTTCGCAAAGTATAACAAAAAAAAAAAAAGAAACAAAGAAAAGGTAAGAAAAAACAAGTGGGTAAGTGTGATCGACTTCGCACAAAGGGTTTCGTTTAATATTCCTTTCAAAACACTTTAACCTTTCTTTAATAAATCCAAATAAATTACATTTTCCAAAAAAAAAAAAAAAAAAAAAAAAAAAAGAAAAAAAAAAAAAAAAAAAGTTGTTTTGTATAAAGTAAAAATTTACCTGTCTATTTTCTCGTTTTTTCGAATATCTGAACCGGCCCGATAGCGGGCAACGCCCGCTATTATAGTCTGTCATAATAATATCTGTCATGTGGTTAAATGTTATATTAAAAAAAAATAAATTTCAAAATTAAACATGTTGTATAGAGACCTTCAAAATGTTAAAATATACCAATACTGCCATAATCGGGTTTTTATCATAAATCAATACGTTCCTCAAACTTATATATTTACTATTCTCTATTACTCATATTGATACTCTCTTTGTATATTATTCTCAAACATTTGAAAAATCCGTTATGACGTCAGATTAATTTTCTTTTTAATTCTCTAATGACATCATATTAAGCTGCTTTCTGTATTTACACATACTCACGCCTTGTATTATTGAGAAATGGTTAAAAATTTCCGTTGTATTACCAATATCACATCATATTAATTTTTTTTTTTTTTTTTTTTTTTTTTTTTTTTGGGGGGGGGGGGGGGGGTTCGTTCATCTCACGAAACCCTATTATTCCCGCTTCGTTGTCTGTCCGTCACAGAGCCGGTTCTCAAAAACTATATAACTTACAGGCATGAAAATTTGTGTACTTGTAGCTGAATACCTACTATGAAGTTCAAAATATTAAAATTTGAAAAATTCGTACTATTTTAATATACAGAGATATAAAAAAAAATCTAACAGCCTTTTCCTATTAAATTTAAGCATTTATCGATATAGCAGTTGCTAACAATTAAAAATCCGCAATAAAATTCTTTCTACAATAATTAATTTTCTATTGAAAAATTTCCACGTGAGAAAGGAAAATGAAATAAAAAGTTTCACCAATTGAAAAAAAAATATTAATATGACGTCATATTGGTAATAAAACAGAAAATTTCAAACATTTCTCAATAATACAATGAGTATGAGTATGTGTAAATACAGAAAACAGCTTAATATGACGTCATTAGAGAATAAAAAAGAAAATTGATCTGACGTCATATTGGAAGTTTAACGGATTTTTCAAATGTTTGAGAATAATACAAAGCGAGTATCAATATGAGTAATAGAGAATAGTAAATATATGAGTTTGAGAAACGTATTGAATCATGATAAAAACCCGATTATGGAAATATTGGCATATTTTAACATTTTGAAGGTCTCTATAGAACATGTTTAATTTTGAAATTGATTTTTTTTTTTAATATGGCATTTAGTCCATATGACAGATATTATTATGGCAGGGCATATTATTAGCGGGCTTCGCTCGCTATCGGGCCATTTCAGATATTCGAAAAAACGAAAAAATAGACCGGTAAATTTTTACTTTATAAAAAACATGGCATTTTTTTTTTCTTTTTGAAAATGAAATTTATTTGGATTTATTAAAGGAAGGACAAAGTGTTTTGAAAGGAATATTAAACGAAACCCTTAGTGTGATCTTCGATCACACTTACCCACCTGTTTTCCATTGGTGAAACTTTTTATTTCATTAAATATATAGAAAAATATTCTAAAATTGGAACAAAATTCACCTTTGTGTATCAATTAAAATATGAAACCATTAAAATGGATCACAATTTGTATAATTACTAAAATAGGTGTAAAAATAAAAAGGTTCTAAAATATTAAAACCATTTTAAGATGTTAAAAACATTCATCGGAGTCCCGAGCGCTTTCGACCAGAACCTGGCCATCATCAAAGGGTGGAAATGCGAAAAAATTCTGTAACTTCCAGAATGTAAGCTGTTTAAATTAATGATTTTGCATTTGCTTTTTACACTCACAAAATACAAACTATTAAGATTTAGTAATCAAGTTTTAAGAAAATTTAATGTTTTATTCAACAAAATAATTTGTTTTTATTTAAAAATTTGAACATAAATATAATAAGCTTGGTATGCTTAACTGAACAAAAATAAAATGAGAAAAAATTATTTCTAATGAAGCTGCAAGTTTATCTAAATTAGATAAGTTTATCTTTTAGTGGCTTTTCTAAGTAAATATTGTCCCACATAATGATTGATTCTACATTTAAAAATTCAGCTTCAAACATAAAGCTTGGAAAAGTTTGCGGGTTTTTAGGTGCGTTCGTAATTATATAAATACGTAGCACCTATAGTCGTCGTCTGGTCCGTCTGTCTGTCTGTCTGTCCGTCCGCATAATAGCGCAAAAACTACCCAGCCAAATGATTTGAAATTTAATATATGTAATCTTTGCATAATTTTGTCGAGTCATTTCAATTTTTTTGAAAATCGAATCAAAACTTAAGAAGATATCTATATAATAAAACCGTAAGTCATGTGACTGTCATCAACAGTTCCGGGATGTCCGTTTCACTATTTCATATGCTAGGCGGCCATTTTTATTCAAAATTATTTTTGCAAATAAAACTGCATACAAATTACATTTTTAGAAAGATCGTTCAAAATAAATTAATATTTGAGAGATGAGTTACGTTCAATTATGTATACATTCTGCAATAACTTCAGTTTAAATTAGGTTCGCAGTTAAAATTCTCTATCTATGAAAGTAAACAAAGAAAAAAGATTCATTCGTTGTGAATGTTTAAAATATTAAACCATGAATTTTTGGATCGCTGCCTGGCGTAAAAAAAATAATCCGCACCAGTGAGACAGTCAAAGTTTACCTTAATTCTGTTCCATACAACTCAACTTCCGGATCTTTTTTGACGTAAGTTGAACTCATGTAATAATATTTAATGGATCAAATTTCGAAAAGAATTGTCAGCTTTTATTTTTTGCGCGTGCAAATTAGAAACGATACTTTAATTTGAAATCAAATGTTTTGATTTATGATAATTATTATTTTTCTATTTTCTATTTTAAATGAAAAATGTGAACGTCATGTATTTTAAATTGAAACAGTTGTCACGGACTCACCGGGGTTGGCGCGATTTTTGTTTTGCGTCAAATATGTTTAAGAATCTCCGCATTAGCGAACATATTGCAAGTGATAAGCAAACGGACATGAAGCATAAATTCTTAAGTGGGTTAAGCGGTTTTTGTCAAGAAAGATGAAATACATAACAACAAAAAATATGCGAAATGCTACCGCGATCGCAAAAGTTCTTGATTTGTCGATTTGTCTATTAGATTTTTCCAGTTATGCGTTGGATTAAGGAAAAAAATAAATTATGAATAAAAATAATTTGTTACAATGCTTAACATACATTTAAGGGCGACCAAACTGGTCGCCAGTGGCGGCTAGTTAATAAAAATATTTATTAATTTTTTTTTAAAATTGGTACTTTTTTCGTATAGCAGCTTCCGAGGATTAAAAGTCAAGCGACCGAGATGTATCATTCTATTAAATCCTATCAAACGTAATTAATTCAATGATATCCCATGATAGGTAATGGTACTAGGTTGCCATGGTGATTACGTCCTATTTAAGATGGAGTCCTATTATTTCCGTATTACTAAATTTAAAAACCGAATTTGTATACTAAAATTGTTTAATTTTAGCAATCGTATAATCTAACGTCAGTTTTTGGATAGATGTTTCCGGAGAAATAGATATTAAATGGAAAAAAGTCTAAATATGGATATCAAGTTCTGAAATTTTCAATGCTTAAGTTTCCCCATTGGAATTTTCAGTAAATGCCAACAAATGATAAAACGTTGGCAACTTAAAATGTACTTATTTTAGTACGGAAATTAATCATATGATAATAACAGATGATAGAATTCATTTCACTGAAACTAGTTATAGTACGAACTCACCTCATTTGTCACGTTTGACGTAGAATTTCCAACTTGTTTTGGTTGGGGTGGGGAGGGGTCTAAAAAAGCCACCATAAGAGCAAAAACTCTTTATCTACAGAACGATAGAGCCAATAACAGTTAAACAATTCCTTTAGTACACTTGTTTTGACTGAAAATGTCAA
The DNA here is from genome assembly GCA_963931845.1 of Maratus michaelseni. Taxonomy (NCBI): domain Eukaryota; kingdom Metazoa; phylum Arthropoda; class Arachnida; order Araneae; family Salticidae; genus Maratus; species Maratus michaelseni. The sequence goes on along the minus strand of OZ007597.1, from coordinate 98,907,340 downwards.
AAAAATTATACGCAATATTTTGAAAATAAATATCAAATATGTAAAAATATCAAACTTCATGATATTTTGAAAATAAATATCGGATATATATCAAGATATATATCCATTAATATGTATCACCTAACCCTGGTTAGGATATTTGCACAATTCGGATAATTAAACAGTTTGGTTAACTGGGGTTCGGATAATTGGTGTTTTAATGTATATTGAATTGCGTCCGTGATATAATAAATTGGCAAACTTTGCTCCAAGGTCTTTTCTTCCTCATAATACCTCATAATATGACATTGGACAAATATTCTAATTGTGGCTAATATGCACACATATTATGGTTATCTGCTACGTCAATGTAAAGTTTGTTTACAGGAAGCATTAAAAAGAAAAATAAACAAAAAAATAAAATCAAGATCGTATCAATATGTCAAGATTTTTCGGAAATGTACCACTAGAAAAATCTTCTACTAATCTCTTGTCGCTTGGGTAAGTATGCTAATAGAACAGATGTAGGAAAAACAAAAGATTCATTTAAATGCTGCAGATTATACAAGAAAGGGAAATTAAATGTCATGAGATAATCCAACTGAAAATTTTAGTTTTCCTAGTTCTTCAAATTTAGGTCATTGATCTTGATTTTCTTTACTCTTTAAGCGTTTCATGATGTTATAGCATTTTTTTTTTTGTTGTTGTTGTGGAATTCAATAATTTGTCTAAAAGAATGCAAAAAGTGTGGATTTTTTTGTTGTGTTGTGTTTTAGTGTTATTACCGGCAGATGGACTCGTATGTTTGGGTAGTCGCAAGAATTCCTCTTGTATATCATTAGCACAGCGGATTCAAGGTAATTTCCTTTTTTTTTTTTTTTTTTTACCTGTCAAGATTATTGTAACGTAGTTGAAAAATGTAAATTATTTTGTTTGTATTTATAATCAAAGTTATTTTTTTAAGTGAATCTGTTTCATTATTTAAAAAATAAGTAGCTGACCCCCTCTCGGCGTTGCCCAGGTCCGAGATAATAAATAAATAAATAAATAAATAAAGTTTTTATTATTTTATAGTTTTAACCCGATTTTGCATGAAATTATATTTTAAAATGAAAAAATTGCGAAAAAATATTGAATATTGATATTTAGTGATAAAAACGCTCATTTTCTTGTTTTTTTTTTTTTTTTTTTTTTTTTAACCTTGGGTCGTTTTATAGTTTTAAAATAAAAAGTTCTTTTTGTCCGAACTCTTTGAAATCTTTATTGATAATAAATAAAACGTGTAAAAGCCAGTGCAAAAATTTCGTGAAAAAAATTTGTTATCTAGTTGTAAAAGAAATGTTTTCTTCTCGCTTTTTTGTTTGTTTGTTAGTTTTCGTGACGGCTCCTTTTACACATAGCAATAAAAAATAGTTCTCTTCTTCCGAACTCTCTGACATTTCAATCGGTTATAAATATAACTGTATCCAAGCTCCAAGCTCTCTTTAAAATTTTTCGAAAAAATGTGCATATTTAGTAGTGAAAACATGAGTTCTTTAAAAAAAAAAACTTTAGCTTCCAACCTCAAAGCAAAAATATATTAGAAGGTCTATGCTTTCAATGCAAGAGTACGGCTTCATCCTTTTTCAATCAACCCTTTTCAATCCCCCTAGGTGAAACAGGTGAGGGTTAATCAATCAGGTTTCCCGTTTCTGAGCCTTCAAAAAAAAAAAAAAAAAAAAAAAAAAAGTTGAAGCATGCGCAAAGAGACGATTTTCGTGTGGAAAAGTCAGTGTAGATTTTACAGAATGCGCTTTTAGTTTTAAATATATATATTGTTTAAAAATATAAAAAATTAAAACCCTTTGTAATAATATACTTCTTTTTAATTTCTAAAAAGCGTAAAAAAAAAACCCTTATAAACAGTAAAATACAGTTCATTAGACTGTTGACATGTTTCGACTTCATCGGAGCCATTGTCAAAACAAATAAGAATATTCTACAATTGCACGGGTTTTGAAGTTATTATTTGAAACGCCATCATTTAATTTTTCACGTACTTTTTCAATTTACGCACGTTATTACTTTACCCATCATACGTAGTATAGGATAAATCTTGTAATCGTTTTAAAAATTGAAAAAAAAAAAAAAAAAAAAAAAAAAAAAGACGGATTTACACGTTTCAGACACTGGAGATTACAAAAAACATTTTTAGAAAAAAAAAAAATATATGCCGTCCGTCTGTCTGTGTGTGTGTCTGTAAACGCTCTACCTCCCGAACAAATTGAGATAGAGACGTGAAATTTGATATGTACTTAGTATGTAATAATGAGAAGAAGCCTACTGAATTTCAGTCACCTCGATTATCCGGAACTATTTTTTTCAGACTCGCGAAACATTCATTCTGATAAAAGGTATATAAAAATTTTCGAAATTGATTATTTTAAGGAGTAAATATAAAATACAATGAAAAAACATAAATTTTGGATAAAGAATGAAGTCGATCGGATAATTAGTTGCCGAGATATTTGTAATCACATTTTCCGATCTCTTCGATTTTTCATGACCCTGTATTTCATCCAAATTTCAATTCAAAGATATATTTTAATTCGAAATGAGACGCTTAATCCGATGCAATAAACCGTTAGTTAATATGATTCTCATTTTTGGAGTTATAAGGATGTTTATTTTACGCAGAGCATTTAAAGTTTATGACGTCATCAAGCCCGATTTTATTCGAATTACAATGCATTTTCTAAGTAGTTTACATAATGTTTTATTTTCATATTTTATATTATGCATATCCATGATGCACAAGTATTACTTTGGCCCCCAACGACTAGTTTTTTATTTTTACTGGGATATTTATTTCCATATTTGTAACCATGGAGTAACTCGAGCCACAATTTTGGTAAGTTAAATGAAGCTCCAACGTTATAATTTGCATTTTTAAGTGTTATAATCTCTATGGTTTCTCTCATAATGGATGGGTAGTATAGCTTGTAAGGGAAAAATTATCTTACTTTCATTGGAATTTATTTGGATGGATTTTTCTTGCTATAATCTTGCCAGGGCTGTGGTTTTTCTATTATGCTAAATATCAACTATATGCTTATTTTTTTCCATAACTAAATTTCCTGTTTGTCATGCCAATATAGTAATTCTTTAATCCCTCTTCTTTAATAAATGGTATTTCATATACCTCCTGAATTTGTAGAATTGTAGAATATTCTTATTTGTTTTGATAATGGCTCTGATGGAGTCGAAACTTGTCAACAGTCTAATAAAACATATTTTACTGTTTATAAAGTTTTTATTTTAATCCTTTTAGCAATTAAAATTTTAATAAATTCGGCCTTAAAACATGGGAGGGACATAAACGTTTAATACAATTGCAGTGATTTAGAAGAATATTTATTGTGAACTGAAATAGGTTAGACAGGAATAAAAGTTAGTAAAATTGATAACATTAAATGAAAATTCATTACGTTTATCATAAATATTGAATGTTAAAGTATGATCAGAAAATATAGTAATATGTATTAACGTTCATAAAATTAATTGTAGAATTACAGAAGGTCTTTCACAATTTATGAAAACGATTTTCCCGAACATATGTGCCATATTCTTTGCGGCAATTTTACTCTACTGTATAGCCCTATGACTCTTGATTATAACTCTGGATCGAAATTTCCATCATAGTCGATTTTTCTCTTAGTACAATCGTATCAGTTTTCTCCCACACGTCTTGGAAAACTTTCCAATGTGTTGTAGATAGCGCTTTCTAACGCTCGCTTTAACAAACACTCGTGATAAATAAAAAAATATCGTAACATTGGATGAAACATGGCTTTATTTAAGTGAGTGTATCGAAAGGAATGGAACTTTTATCAATTAATAGCAAAAAAAAAAAAAAAAAAAAAAAAAAAAAAGAAAAGAAAAAGAAAAAAAAAAAGAAAAAAAGAAATGTGTTTGTGAATGTAAAGAAAAATTTCCAAAAGAATTCATGATTGCTGCTGGTTTTTGTCATGAAATTAAATTAAAGGTATAAAAAATGCAGTAAAGCTAGGGGGATTTCACTTTATTATCAGTAAAATATTTTAGAACCCATTTTTGAAGAAGAAATTCCAGTTTTATATGAAAAAGACATTAATTGAGCTTTATATAGTCTCCCAGCCGCTCTTTCATAGCTCAACTGACGCATATTTAGCAAAGGAAGAATCCCAAACGGAAATAAATTGTGTCTCAATTGAAAAAAATACATGTAAAATCACCTGACGCACCCATTTCCCCCTCACTAGTGACCCTTTTCTGAATTTGGATTGTTTAAATGAATTCACGAACATTGAAAAGACTTTGGAAAGTTTTACAAAAGGTATCGGGAAAAATTGACATGACTGTATAACAAGGAAATTCTATTATCATAGAAAATTCGAGCCAGAGCCAAAAATCAAGGCTATCTAACAAAGTCAAATTGTTGCTAAATAATATGTCATTTATGCGTAAAAATTAACTTTGAAAATCGTTTGCATAAAGTGTGAACGACCTTCTTTCTGTATTTAAGTAGGTAGTACTAAGTTCTAGATTAGAAGGATACTCTACAGCAGGGCTGTCCAACGCGGCGCCCTTTGAAGATTTTCTTGGCGCCCTTTCAAAAGTTTAATTTTTCTAGATTTCTTTAAACAAAATTCCATCTCCAAAGTTAATTAGCCTTAAAATAATTAATATTTGCGTACTTTTTTTTATTACAGGTGTTATTAAGGTTTTTGCCTCCTTTACATGCATAAGTCCTTAAAATTCCTCCCCCCTTTTTTCATCCCCAAACCTCAGAAAAATGTAACGTTAAATTTAGTATGATATGTTTTTTGTTCAATTTTTTAGATGAGCCACCTCCAAGTTAGGACGCCAATAATTAACCACTGTACATACCATTATAATAACGCATACCACTTTGTCTGTGTAATCCTGTAGACATATCGGTATCGCTATCACTGCTAAAGGGAAATAATATTCTTGCATTTTCTGTATCATATGAATAATGGCACCCTTGATTGTGTGCCACAAGCTAAGGTGCGCCCTGGCTTACTGAAAGGTTGGACAGGCCTGCTCTACAGGATGAGATATGATTGATTATAATTAAGAGAAAAAAATAATTATGTCACCTATATATCTATAGAGCAAAATATTATTGCTAATAAACTTTCTTTCTTTCATAGAAATAAAGATATAAACCTGATAGCATGCTCGAACTAGCTGCGCCTTGTGGAATACCCTGTATCTGAATAAAAGTAGCATTATTTTGGAAAATATAGTTATGAAAAAGTAAAAAATTAGTTAAAGTTTTGAAGTAATCAATATCAATATTGTCAAGTAATTGTAACGATGAGAAATTTTGTATAAGAAGTGAATTAATAGTACAGTGTAAATCTGCCAAAATATATATCGTTGAAATGCCCTTGAAATCATATTTATCAGTGGTAATAACAATGTTCCTTAGGAACAACACATAACTAGAAACATTTCTCCTCTTTTTCTAATACGTTTTAATTTTGGACAAGCGCTGTTTTCATTTTGAATTCTTCAAGTGTCACTTTTTGTGATTATTAATGTAAAAAAAATCTATTTAAAAATACCAGCGTTGATAATACTTTCTTTAAGATGATTTAATTTGATAAGAAAATAAGTTTAATTTTGAAAGAGCACCCCAATTCGCTGAAGTCTCAACTGAAATTAGCTCGGACCAATGCGCCATATATATTGACTGCTGACACAGACTCTTTGTGTAACCCCCCCCACCCCCCCCCCCCCCGAACTTCTACGCGTACCCGTCTCCTATTTTGGGAACCACTGATTTAGGAAAATAAAAGATTCAATTAAATGCTTCAGATTCTAGAAGAATGGAAAATAAATACCATAAGTTAATATAGTAAAAAAAATGAAATTTTTGTTTTTGAACTAAGATATGTTTTTTCTAGTTCATTAAATGTAGGTCATTGATCTTGTTTTGTTTCATTTTTTTTTTTAATTTCTTTTTGATTTCTTTTCTTTCTTCTTTTCGAGTATTTTATGATGTTGTATCATTTTATTTCGTTGTGGATAATTCACCGAAATAATGAAAGTACTGTGGATTTTTTCGTTGTGTTGTGATTTCATATTATTATCTGTGGATGGTCTCGTATGTTTGGAAACTCGCAGTTATTCATCTTGTATATCGTTCACAGAACGAGCTCGAGGTAATTTTCTCAGTTCTTTCTCTTTTTATCTATCTATCTATCTATGTATATATAAATCAATGTGTGTGTGTATGTTCCCCATACAAATCTACAGTTTTTGATCGATTTACGCATAATATACACACGTTTTAGAACCCGGGTAAAATGATTGACCATTTTACAAATTTCTCAGACCCCCTGTTTTTCCAGCTACTCTAAAAAAGATAACTATAATGCTGCTGCCGTCGCTACCGTAATTGAATTTATTGTGGTCGGGGCTCTTTCTCGGCTTATATTTAAAAAAAAACTATTGCATATAAAAACACGAAAACTTTTATAGAGGTATGTATCCTAAATACGCTGAAGCATACAGTTTTTAAATCGAAGAATTATTTTAAGCGCTATTTAATGTTGAAATCAATCAAAATAGTTCATTTAAAAAAGTTTTTAGGATCAATAACTATGCATAGCAATTTGATCATCTTTCGCATGCACATACTTGACGAGTTTGTGGTATGCATTTGTCCAATCATTTTTTTTAAATTTTGTCTAATTGCTTTTTTTTTTTTCAAAATTTTTACTCAAAATTTCATTATCTGAGTATAGATGCATTTCATATTTTGAAAAAGTCATTGTTTTATCTATACTGTTGCCAGATTTTATTTTACTGTTGCCTTATTTTTTTTGCCAGAAACAGTTTAAAGATGAAAAAAAAATCACAAATAATAATACTTCCAAACATCTTTTAATTGGAAAATATATTTATACGTGAATATTAAAAGAGAAAAAAAAAAACTTTAAAATAATTAAATGGGGGCAGGAATTAAGTCATATTTAAAATAATATATTTAAAACATCATATTTCAAACAGTATTCAGATAGCGTCTCACAGGAAACTTTTCTTCTAGACGTTATTATAAAAATCCAGGAGACAGCGACATTTTTTACTTAACCATTATTGTACAAGCTGATTTTCAAATGTGTGATAAATCTTAATTAATCAATCACGAAAACAGCCGCCAGCTGTCGCAACAGCGGTGGACGCGGCCTTGGGGACCAAAAAATTTTCTCAGTCAGAGAGAAATGAATGGCAACCCGGTTACAGAAGATCGCCATTGTCCTGATAATATCATTCAATATTTCGTAATTGGGCAACCTTTTTTAAAGCAGAACAAATTAGGGTATTTTTAGAGCCTAAGGGCAGAGATCTGCACAGGCCAAAATTTTCAGGCCCGAGCCCGGAACCGATCTGTACAAAAATATTATTTGCCCGGCCCAACCCGGTATAAAAGTTAAAATTTAGGCCCGAGCCCGGCCCACCCCGTGCGAAAAAGTGATTGGCCCGGCCCGGTATAAAGGCTAAAAGTTCGGCCTGACCCGTGTAAAATAAGTGATTGGCCCGACCCGACTCTGTATAAAATCTGAAAACTCGGCCCGAGCCCGGCCTGGCCCGTGAAAACAGATTATTGGCCCGGCCCGGTATAAAAGTTAAATGTCCAAGTTAAAATGGTCGTCCAAGTACTTTCGTCCAAGTTAAAATGCTCATTTTCTGGATGATTCTTTGCCTTTATAAGAAAATGGGAAATTCTTTAATTTCTTGGTATCTGAATTAAATGTGCAAATTTTACATTTTTACAAACATTAATACAATATTTTTCTATTTACGAATGAAAATGACTTTCTAAAAGTTTCGGAAAAGTAGCCATTTTGGATATGGCAACAGCATTTAATATAAAAGTTGCTTATTGTGAAATGTAACCCCCCTCCCCTCACTAACAAAAAAAAAAAAAAGGAGCTATGTCTTTCCGTCTAAATGGAGGGCTGGATCCGCCCTTGATTGTTGCGTCGGGACACATTTTGCTGATTTTTGCATGGATCGAGTCCGGCCAATAATGATCTTCATACGACTTTGATCGTAAGTGGAAATTTCGGCCTTTAGAGACCTCTAAGAAGAATGAAGTTTCTTCTTTGGAGACCTCTAAGAAGAATGAAGTTTAGGCTCGGTTCGACCCAGAAAAACGAAGTCTAGCCCAACCAAACCGAGTCTGCAGAAAAAAGTAAAGACCGGAAAGAATAAACACCAGGCCCGAGCGGGTCCGAGACATGCAGAATAAAGAAAGGCTCAACCCCGGTCCGGCCCGAAAGAAGTAAAAGACCAGGCCCGGCCCGGCCCAAAAGTAGTATAGACCAGGTTCGGGCCAGAGCGGGGCCCATGCAGACACCTACGGGGTCTGGATAAAGATTGACGGGTGCAGTTTGTTGGGGGCAGAACCCCCTAGTGTAATTTAAGAAAATGCAAAATTCTATATAAATGTATTATTATTTGTAAAAGTATGAAATTCGCAGACATTTCTATTGAAATGATTAGGAATTAAAAACCGATTTTCCTTTTTCAATAAATTCACTCCCATCTTGAATTATAATCATTTACACCTTAATAACTAATCTTTCCCGGGCTGTCATGTTTGGAAAACTTGTTCAAAACACCCGCTTTGACATCATTTTCTGAAAGATCCCTCGCCTTTTTAGGAAAAAGAGAAATGCTATTTGGTTTCTTAGTATCTAAATAAGAATACCTGCAAATTTCGTGTGTTTAAGAATAAAAATGAGTTAATGAAATATGTGAGAATGTAGCGAGATTGGATTTGAGAACAGCCTTAATAAAAACTCGGCTGCTAACAAAAGATGGCATATACCATAACGTTGAGTTCAATGAAGTTTGAGTTTGGATATAGCACGGAATATGCTTAGCTTATCTATGAAATATAGAATTGCCAACCGCTTGGTTTTCGACCCGTTAGTCCAATTTTAGAATGATTTCTCCGGGTCCTGTTTCAGTTATGCTACCTGACACGACATATCGTGTTACTCAAGTCAGTGGAAAGGTCCCTATTTTAGAATATTTCATTTCGTTTGTTTTTCCTTTTTCCAATGGGATTATCATTTCGTAAGTGGCTTTTTCGCAAGCTGGAATAAAAAATTCGGATGCATTGGTTAATTGTTATGTGTAGTCAAAATTGTACTTTCAAAATTCTCATGGTTCTAAAACATTTGAATATGTTTTGAATTAAGGCAGCTGAATATTTTGAATTGGACAATCATCAAAGTAACTTTTAATTATTTCGAAGTATTAGTTCGAATCCTGGCCCGGACATTTTTCGTCCAGTTGGAAAATTGCAACTCATATGATTTCTTTACCAATTTGAATAATTGTGTGAAAATTAATTCAGCATTAACAATCCTATAGAAAATTGCCTTCAAATAAAGACTCATAAAAAAAAAAAAAAAAAAAAAAAAAGTAGTTTAGAAGAAAGAAAAAGATTGTTGAAGAAAATCAGAATTTTAAAGCTCCACAAAGAAAAATAGATAGGTTTTTTTTAATAAATACTTGTATGTTATTCATAAAACTGATGTAAATTTCAAAAGATTCCGTTAAATAAATATGGAATATCACTATTATTTTTTTCAAAAGAAAACCAGACTGGCAAGGCTCTGAATGAATGAAGTCCAGGTTTAGACCTGGCCCAAGTCTATCTATACTAATAAAAGAAAGTTTCGCTCTGTGTGTGTGTGTGTCTGTGTGTCTGTTGGCGATGGCTAGCAAAATCTAGCCCACCTAGAAGTCTGGAAATTTAGGTGTGGATAGTCCAAGTCCAAGGTCTGGCCATGTGCACCTGAGCCTCAGAATTTTAATATTTTGATAATTAGCCTAGATATTAATTAGATTCTCATTAACCATCGCTTTCTAAAATGTCATCTTTTAAAACAAAATTGCGAAAGAAACGAACTGGCGCGTTGGATTTGAGAGCGGAAATGAACAAATTCGAAATTATTTTACTAATTAGCGAATTTTAAGAAAACTAATTGAGAAATCAATTTGAAAACTTCTGAGTATATGTAAAAAAATATTCTGCATCTGACCATGTAATTTTTGAAAAATTCGGTCGGTAATTTTTTTTTAATTTATGCAAAAAACTGCCAAAAATCTGCCAGCGCCATTGAAAACGATCCCAGAAATCTTTCAGACAGGGATCTGCTTTCATTAAAAACTGAACTACAAAGAGATCTGTTTCTCTGGCCGATCCCTCTCATTTAGTTTGCGAAAATGAAAGGAAATAATAACCAAATTTTACTAATGAACAAAAATTTAAGTAACTAATTAAGATATAGATTTGAAATTGAGGTCGGGAAGGGGGTGTCATCTGCCGGCTATTTTAGCGTAGCGTCTTCGTTATGTTCTAATTATCAGAAAAATGTAATTATTTTTTTAATGATCGCGTTAATGTACGTGACGGTGGTTCTCTTGAACAAATTATTCATTATATTTGCGGGTATGGGGAGGGAGGGGGTTAACGCCTTTCTCTGAGATTGTAATTATCTCGGGCCCGGGCAACGCCGGGCGGGTTAGCTAGTATATTATATAGCACAATGACAATAATATCCATCATTATTGCTAAGCTCAAAAACAACATTAAATGTCGCGTTCTGTGCTATCACTTTGACTTCATATATCTTCGCTTCTGAATATCGCAAATGCAGTGAATGCCGCTTAGTGTGATCGCGGTTAATGTTATCATCCGGTTAATGTTTTCAAAATCACAATATCACGACTCATTGTATTTAGCTTAATGCTAAAAAAATCGCTTTATGTGATCAATATTTCGTTTATTGTTATCACTTTTTCAGCAGACCAGTTCCCGAAAACTTTGCTATTGAAAGCAAAGTTCTGTTAAAAAGTCATCTCAAAGCATGAATTCTAAGTAAGAAAAAATATACCAGTTTATCCTTATGTCTTCTTTTGCTTTGTGCTTACTTTACAGATGATGATAAACTTAATATAATGATGCAAATGAACTTAAAAAATTGTTAAATTTTAATAACAAAAGAAAAGCACAGGATGTAAAAAGGTGCTGAAATTGTGCTTTTCAAAAAACGTTCCAGAAAAAGATGCATCGGTCAACATCGGCCACTCATGCCACAAAAAACAGTGATAGAGGATAAAATGGTAAAAGTGGATTTCTTGCAAGTCATGGCTGGCTTCAGAGTTGCAGAAAACGTGAAAACATTGTTTTTAAGAGAGTGCATGGATCTACCAGCAGCAGACAAATGGATGAAACAGGAGTAGCCGAAACTTATGTTTTCATATTCAGCAGAAAATATTTATACGCCAACGAAACAGGGCTCTATAGAGCATTGTCAGAACACACATATTAATACAGTAGGCTCCCTCAAATATCCACGAACGCCTAAAATCCGCACATCATTTCAGATGTAAACAATGAAATTTACAGTTAAGATGTAGATAATTTTTTTTTTTTTTTTTTTTTATTATTATTATTCTTTACACATTTTAATGTGGAATTCTTGTTAATATAATTGGACTCATGTTTTCTCATGAAGGAATCTGAAAATTTTCAAGATAGCGGTGATATCAGTAGCGATCACGATCTTTTTAACAAATACATTTATGTATTAATCAAGCTTTTTGGTTATTAAGTATGACTAAACATGAAATGGAACTTTGTTATTTTAAGAACTTTATGTGAATTATAAGTGTATATTTATAAGGTGAGTTTAACTGAATAATTCAAGGTAAAAATTATCTCATCATTATGCATATTTAGTTACGCATTATGAATTATTTACTTGACCTTTACTTTTAATATTTAAAAAAAATTATTAATTTTTATTATTTTATTTTATTGTAAGCGTTCATTTTAATTTCCAGTGCTTTATTAAATTGAAATTATTGTTTAAAAATGAAAACAAAACAGTGACCAGAAATCCGCACAACCTTTGGTTTTAAACTATGCGGATTTAAGGGAGTCTAACTGTATAAGAATAAGAATGCAAAATGCCACAAAATTTAGAAGGAGCGCATCACTTATGCTGTGTTAGTATGGCTGGATACAAAAGGAAACTTTTAGTTGTTGCAAAAACTAAAAACTCACGTTGCTTCAGAGAGTTTAAAAAGCTTCCAATTAACTAGGTCAATAAATCAGCATGGATGACAAACATCATATTTAATGAATGGCTTCTGAAGTGGAATAATAAATTGAAACATGATATTTTTCTCTTGCTTGATAACTGCGCTGCACATTTATTTAAATGTGTCACTAAAATACACTAATGTTGTGTTTTTGCCGCCCGGTACAAATTCTTTGATACAGCCTTATATCAATTAATAATTAGTGCATTTAAGACCTATTACCGGCATGAATAAGGCTTTACCGGCGCAATAAGACTTTTGGAAGCATTGCATCTTCCGATAATGTCATGGAATCGAATATCATCATCTGCTACAGTTCAAAATTGTTTTCTTTCTTAGTGCAGGATTCTGTGAAGCTAAAAACGATGACGAACTGAAAACTTTAGAAATTAAGGAAAACGTCCAAGATAATATGACGAATGATGATTGTGCGGCCTGGATGGCGATTGACAATGACATTCCTGTAGCTGCAAAGCTCACAGAAACTGAAATTTGCAAAAACGCTTGCGAATAAATACAAATTAATGATGAAATGATCAGGAGTACGATGAAAGCTAATATTTTGAAAGGCTAGCTACTGTTCAAGCACGCTTCTAAGAACTCCGGTTGGCAGAATGCCAAGCCGATTCCATTCACACTGTAGGGAGTATAGCCCCGGCAAAAGAAACAAATCACCGCTCTTAGGCAGCGTACTTACGGCTTACGGACTGCCCCATTTTGGACATGGATTAGCCATTTTCGCCCATGCACAGTTCCATGGCTTCCTGCGATCTCTATACGGCTGTCCAAACGAAACGCCGAACAATAGGAAAGCGCGAAAAGCCGTAGTTAATCTTTCCTCCACTACGAGCGCTGCTTTCATGCACGCGTTACCAGTATATTTTCCATTGTAAACATATGCTAAAGCCCTTTAATTTTTATACTGTCCAAAAATATATAACTATATACTAATTTATTTTTCGCTATACACATTTCCGAATTAACCCAGTAATCTGTAGAATATTAAATTTCATGTAAATAACATAAATTTAATTTAATCTTTTAATTTAGTACCTTTCCAGTGTAAGATTTGTGAGTTTAAAATTTCCTGTTTCAAATTTAAAAAAAAAAATTATATATGTATTTATTTTCTTTCTGTAGAATGTAAATAAAAGGCATCTTAATACGATTCAGATCGCCGAAGTTGATTGATAAGAAGAATTAATTGAAATAAGAATTAATATTAAAAAAATAATAATAATAAAAATACTTTTTTTGCATGAAGTTTTTTATAATTACCATGTCTGTTTATCAAGAAAAAAAAAAAAAACACATTGTTTTGAGGGATAATAAAAAGTGATAGATTCTATACATTTTGAACTGCTTTTGCATAATATATATGCTTTAAAAATATATTGATTAGATGTTACTTGAAGGTGTGTGAAATTTTTTAATTAAAAATAATGAGGTATATATTTTTTTACAATTTTTAATCCGAGAAGCTGTGTTTTCTTGTGTTAATAAACAAATTATATATATAAATAAGTGTTTTTATGACTCTGTGTTTTAATTTTCTGTACCCCCCCCCCCCCCCCCCCAAAAAAAAAAATAAATAAATAAAATAAAATAAAAATAAAAATAATAAATAATAAATAAATAAAATAAAAAAAAATCTAGAAATGCCATTATTCTTATATACTCTGTTTTTGGCATAATGTAAATATAGGATAGATGTGCCAGTAATGGATACCCTTAAGGAATTTCTTTAAAAATTATTTTTTAATTAATAGTCATAATTATTATAGTCCACTTTTTTTAATATTATATTAATCTATCAACAATATTTAATCATGCTCATAGTCACATTTCCCAATGTAAATAAAAATTTAATTGTAAATAACAGGAATAAATCAAAACACCCTAAATTCCAGTAATGGACACCCTCTCGTCCAGTAATAGGACATTCTCTGTTCCAGTAATGGACACCCCACAAAAAATAATAGGCAATTGATTTTATGATTGTATTTAAAACCAGAATTTAATGTAAGCTTATTAATGAAATAAAAAGTCATTTTCAAATAAATTTAACAATTAAAATATCAATAATTAATAAAATATTTATGAGAATAATTCACTATTTAAATTAATTATTGTCAGTATCACAAGATTGACATTTTAATTATTTTAGATAGAAGGCTTGAAATACTAAATTTCAAAGAATTATATTTATCAAATTATTAAGTCATTGAGAGGGGGAGGGGATTTAGAAAGGTTAGTTAAAAAAAAAAAAAAAAAAAAAAAAAAAAAAAAGATTTTTTAGAAAAGTGTCTTGGAGTACCAGTGCATGTAATCATATTTATTTTTATTCTTAACAGTTAAATTTCCTAAAACTGCTTTATATATTACTTTTAGCAATTTGTATAAAATATATCAAATAAATGAAAGTGTAGATTGGATGTTTTTTAAATACTAAATAATATTATTTCAAAATAAAATATCAGAACTGACATTTGAGCCCCCTGATCTGCAGATTTACTACTTTCATTGCTACTATAAATTTAATATTATAGGGATTTTTTTAATGTATGTAGTTCTTTTGTCAGGTATGAATAATGAAACATTTAAGACAGAAAATAATAGATTTTTAAGAACTTGTGTGACTTAAAAAATTGTCTTTTCTGAAATGGGGAAGAGTTTGAACCCCATGAGCCCCTCAATTTCCCATGCCCTTAAAGATTATTCTCTGTTTCCTGATGAGTGTTGATTGCCATATTATGAAATATGCAAGGTACGGTTTACAAAAAAATAATTTGATAACAATCTTAAAAAATTATTAATTACGTGAAATTAATAAAAACAGCTATTTATATGAAAATATATAAAACTCAAGTACTAATCCATCAAAAGAATTAATTTTCTTGCTGGCAACACTTATCTATTTACTAGTTATTATGTCTTCATGTTTTAGCGTCAGGTTTCTTATTATTCGAAATTGCTTTATTTACTTATTTATTTTTTGTTTACATTTAGAGTTCCTGTAATTTCCTATATTACAATATCCCTCTTAATTTTACTACGAGTATAAACTAATATTTTAAAGACAAACACAAAACATTTTCTTGTATATTATCTTTCTTATTTTTTTAATGCCCTCGATTATGTCGCATTTATTTAATTGTATCCCAACAGGCACGATATAACAAGTAGTCGCTTTATTATTTAATCCGTTTCTTTAATTTCCAGTGTTGAACACTTTGACGAAATCTGAAGTTGTGAAGTAGTGACTACTTTTGAAAAGTAGTTTGTAGTCGCTACTTTTTCAAACAAATAGTATAAATTCATTTATTTTTTAAACGCATTTAGAAAACAATCAAAACGCATATTTGTATATTATAGAAGCATTATTAGTTTTTTTCAAGTGCATGCTCAGCTTGTAAAAATATCTGTGTTTATTTTTTTTTTTTTTCACGTTAAGAAAATACTCCAAAGATTTTTTGATACAAAAACATGTATTATAAATAATTCTGCGGTTGTTTTTCATTTTTTGTAAGTACAAAATAATTTTTTAAGAGCTAAATGCAACCTCGCGTTATTATGTTTATCTAATGAACTAGCCCTTTAACTTAGTTCTCTTTGTGCATGACGCCAGCGCCAAATCGTCGCAGCGGGAGAAAACTTAAGTTCTTCATATTCGCGTTTTCATCGCCGTTTGGACAGCCGTATAGAGATCGCAGGAAGCCATGACAGTTCGCTCCAGGTTTCTATCAAGCGTGGTGCATCAGTACAAATGCAGTAATGAGGAATGTTTTGAAATTTTTGAAGCGAGGTATACAACATCGCTTGGACAATTTTCAAAAACCAATACAAGTATGAAAAATTCATTAATAAACTTTTAAGAAAGAATTGTACACAAACAAAAACTACCGAAGTGTTTCAATAAATGTTTTCTATCTCTTTAAAAGTCATCATTTCAACAAGGGTGACTAATAATTTTCTTAGCAATAGTAATTTTTTTCCCTACTATTAGCTCACACTCTCCTATATATTTATATATCTTGTTCAAATTTTCAATCGTCAATAAAATACGTTTTATTCATCCACTCAAGTTCAAATACATTTTTTTTAAACTTGTAGTGGATGACACTGGATGTTAATACAGTTTTTTCAAATATTAATTCATTAATTAAATTAAATTAATTAGTTTTAGTTTTATATTTATATAAAAATCGGTGCTTTTTTGTTATAGGAGCTTCCGAGGTTTCATCGTCAAGCGACCGAGATACTTATTTTATAACAGAAATTAATTTGCAAACAATATAATTCATTTCACGGGATTAAAAATCATCAAGATCTGAATATTTATATAACTAGCTGTAGTACGAACGCACCTCATTTGTCAAGTTTGACGTACAATTTCCAACTTATGTTTTTAATTAAATTTAATTCATTAATTTAATTAAATAAATTAATTTTAGTTTTATATTTTCAAATTTTCAATCGTTAATAAAATACTTTTTATTCATCCACTCAAGTTCAAATACATTTTTTTTAACTTGTAGTGGATGACACTTGATGTTAGAAACAGTTTTTTCAAATATTAATTCATTAATTAAATTAAATTTCTATTTTGCCACTTTATATTGGTGATTCTGTCGTATGTATATACATATTTATATTAATTGTAATTATTTAATAAAAAGTAACTAAAATAAAATTTTTCTTTGTTGACCTAAGTAGGAATTGACTTTAAAAAAATTTATATCACTTGTTAATTATCGGGAGTGAAATGCTTTGCTAAATAAATGCATTTGTTCTTCTTATATGCTTTTCATGGATAACAGCTTAGTAGGTCATAAATCTTCCATAATAATTTCTTGTAATAAGATATAAACATATATGGTAGAAAGAAATAGCAAGTCGCGCTTTTTTCGTAATGACTTATAGAAGTTTATTGAAATTAATTATTGGAAACCATATTCCATATCACTTTCGTAAGAGCTCTGTTCTACATTAAATGCACGACATAAAATTAATTTTTGTGGACTTAAGAGCCTACATTAGTCATGCGAAGAAACATGAAGGCTAATGTTAAACCTATGGGAAGGCTCTTTACAGATTTCTCGCACGCATTTTAATATTTTTAAATGATTTTTTTTCTTAGGATAGCTGAGGTCGATCTCTAACGTTGTTAGTTTTTACGTTTTCGATTTTGGTTCCAGTATTTTTATGGGTACTTTCACTTGATGAAACTGAAAATGTCCGCTAATAAAAAAATTGCAACAAAAATCGAAAAAGTAAAAACAAAAACGTTAGAGATCGACCTCAGCTATCCTAAGCAAAGAAAAAAAAAAGTTTAACATTAGCTTTCATGTTTCTTCGCATGACTAGTGCAGGCTCTTAAAAAAAAACGGATATATGTACAGGGTGCGCCATACATTCGTTAAAACTTTAAATATTCATTCAAAATAAACAAATTGTGCTAAAAAATCGCGGTTTGCACGAATGGGTTTAGAGGGAGATCGGGGTTTTTTATAACAAAAAAAGTTGTGGTTCAAAAAATTACCGATAGATGGCACTGACAGGAATAATAGGAAGCAGATTTATGCAAATCAGACTGTCAATAAAACACCTCGATGCACATAGATTCTTCATTCAATGCCATCAGTCAGTATGCTATCGTATTACCAGATCAAGCATTGTTGGTTAAGCTCTTTTACAAGAACGGAGACTCAGAAACCGACACATTGCAAAAATTCCGCACGGCAAAAGGACTCAAGACGAGAAAAGGGCCCGTTTCATGTGCTGGGATATTGAAGTTGTCAGACGTTTCGAAGAAACGGGTCTCTGTTTTTTATAAGTCTGATTTGCGTACTTCATATTACGCATGACAGCGCCATCTGTCGGTAATTTGTTTAACCACAACTTTTTTTGTTATTAAAAAAAATCCGACCGACCCACCGACCTCTAATCCCATTATTTGTGCAAGCTGCCATTTTTTAGTATCATTTGTTCCGTTTTAATGATTTTTTAAAGTTTTAACGAATTTATGGTGCACCCGGTATATTTGCCGAAACGTCAGTGAAGGCTCACTGTGGAGACGCGAAAAGTTTTTGGTTTCTGTCTGCCTGTCTGTCTGTTCTGCGATAACTACTGTAAAAAAACGTTAGATTAGGTTGATTTTTGGTGGGTATGTTGGTGAGGTACCCGGAATTAGCTGTATAGTTTTTAGTTACCTTTGGTTCATTCGTTCGGAAAATATCGAACATTTCTTTTTAGGTCATAATACTTTCCTATGGGGATGCTGACGATTTTTCAAATTTCATTTTTATCTGAAATGAAAATGGAATATTTGCATAATGGATTTAGACGTAAAATTATGAATCCTAAATTTTCAATATGGATTTCCAATAGTTTTAAAATTTTGCCGATAAATTTTATATTCAGAAATTAATTGCTTAAAATATTTGAAATTTTTTTTGGATCTATTCGGGAAATATAAACATCACATCTTATTTTCATATTTTTTACAATTTTTAAAAGCGTTTATTTTTACTTACCACTTTAATCTTTAATTTATTCGTTGCTTAGCAACCGTATTTCAAAGAGTATAAAATAACAAAATTCAAGGAACTCGCACTATTTTGGTGAAATATCTTTTATATATATATATATATATGTATATATATATATATATATTAAAACGAATGTAAATAAATGAGTCTACGGGGGGATGAATACTTATTTATTTTTAAAAATTAAAAGAATAAGCAGTTCATCAGAATTTCGGAATATCATTGTATAACACCGTGTTTAATTTAATGATTCTAATTTCTGGAACATTCGAAGAATTTTATATGCTTTTAAATATGCATGCTTTTGAAAAAATAATAATTGCGGGTTGTACGATGTTAAATGATAGCAAAAATGAGATTAAAAAAAATGACTTGCAGAGTTGAAGTTGAGGCTTCTGATCTGCAGATTTACTAGGCTCTCTCTCTCTCTCTCTCTCTCTCTATATATATATATATATATATATAAACTTATTGTAAAAATTTTATATATATATATATATATATATACACTGCTCAAAACAATTAAAGGATATTTGAAGTTTTATATAAAATAAAGATATAAACGAAATTTTTTTTGCCGAAAATAGAAGAGAATCACAAATGCAAATTTTTCTGGTTTTCAAACTGTGGAGTATGCAAATTTTGGGTTCGACGTCAAAAACGTCGCTTCAGCGGCAGCGAATGAAATTTGACTTTCAACTGGATAAAAGAGAATGAAGACAAGGATGATCGGCATTCAGTGATTGCTTTGTTTCGATGAGTACGATGTCTCAGCGAAGTCATTTGACAGATTCAGAAGCTTGGAGAATTGTTGGTAGGTTAGAAGGGGGCCAAACTCAAGCCGAAGTAGCGCAAGCCATTGGAGTGTCACAAAGTGTCATTTCCAGGATCTGGAACCGTTTTTTGGAGAGTGGATGTGCAGGCCGAAGACCAGGGCAAGGTCGCAGACGGGCAACAACGCCCAATGAAGATCGGTATTTAGCGTTAACAGCTCGGAGACACCGAAACATGAACGCCACTCTTCTCCAACAACACCTTCGCTCGGCTACAGGCACCACGATTTCAACTCAGACTGTCCGAAACCGGCTCCATGCTGTAGGTCTGTATGCTCGCCGACCGATGGTATGTGTTAGATTAACATCAAGGCATCGTCGCGACCGCAGGGAGTGGGCAACCGAGCATGTCAACTGGAGGAGAAATGAATGGAGCAATATTCTGTTTTCTGACGAGTCCCGTTTTTCTGTGCATCCGGATAATAGGCGTATTTTCATCTGGAGGGACCGTGGCAGTAGGAATAATCCTGCGTTCGTGCACGAAAGTGTCAGATTTGGCGGTGGAGGAGTGTTGGTGTATGGTGGCATCTCCATTGACGGGCGCACTGACCTCTACATCATTCGAGATGGAGCTCTGACTGGTCGCCGATATAGGGATGAGATCCTCAGACCTATTGTAGTCCCTTACGCTGCAGCAATCGGAGATAACTTCATTTTAATGGACGATAACTGCAGGCCACATCGTGCAAACCTGGTGGAGGATTTCCTTTTCGAGGAAGGAATCGTTCGAATGGAATGGCCAGCGTGTTCTCCAGACATGAATCCAATCGAGCACGTTTGGGACGCTCTAGGAAGACGAGTTTCTGGCCGCCAACAACCCCCACAAACTCTCGAAGAACTGGAAAGAGCTCTTCTGGAAGAGTGGGGCAGAATACCCCAACTCGTCATTAATAGCCTCATTGAGTCCATGCCTCAAAGGTGTTCAACGTTGCTGGCCGCCCGTGGAAACCATACACCCTACTGAAAATGATTTTCTTTGAAGAAAACACCTTTTCTTATTCTTTTTTTCTCATATGCACAAATTGGGTTTTTTTCCTTTTGTACACAAATGCGCAATAAAATGCATTTTTTTCTGCCAAACATGTGTAATTTATTCTCATATAACCTACTATGTCTGTCGACCATGTATCAATCAGCTAAAAAGTTTCCCAGATACAAAATCCACCTAAAACTGCAATATCCTTTAATTGTTTTGAGCAGTGTATATATTTATATATAGATATATATATATATAAGCAGTAACCATCACCTCATAAACAAAACAACTATATATTCGTATGAACAGCGCCAGAAGCTGCATATTAGAACACACAAATACAATATAATCCAGCAAAAACATGATTTTGGCCTGAACTAGCACCACCCCCCTCACCAGAAACAAGACAACACAAGAAAACACTGTAGAACATATATGTAAAAATAAACATAAACAAGCTGCGGCCTCATCAGCAGTGGGTAATTTCAAAGGCAGCCAAGCATCCGAACAAAAAGATTAACAATTAGTGGCAGGGGGTTTCGGCCAGAGCTCTGCGTAGCAAAAATTCAAAATGTACAGAAACATATTTGAATACTACTTAACAGACGCTCCCCCCACCGTACCCTACGCCACAGTATAAGCGAATGCTGTACCAATATCACAATACTGAATCACCATAGTTGAAACAAATGTCTCTTCGAAAATACACACAACCAATTCAGCCACGTTGCCACAATTAAAAAAGTAAAACACGATAAACAAACCAAATCCGTCATTCAGTACACAATCCAGAATCGTTCCACGTCGGATGCCAACAAACACAGCCATCATCATAAAACCGTCCTTTTCAGGCTTTAGGAATTACGAGTCATTTACTGTTGAATGTAAGCAATCTATCAATAATGGAGGCAGTCTGCAAAATCTGAATATTTTTTGATAAATTTTAGAGGGATATTGTTTTTATAATATAAATGACTGATAAAATAAAATAGTTCCTTATTTAACAGGTTTTTATTTGAACAAATTCTGTAAAAACGGTAAATTTGACCAATTATAATATTTATATATATACGTTTGTGAATATTTGAAGACCAATGAATTAAATGATTCACAGTAAACGGAAAACTGGTACGCTTATCAAAAACTGAAATTTGTAAACCATTTTTAATCAAAATTTTTAGATCAAGATAATTAGCGAGCTTATTATCATCATTAGTTTTCTTTAATACTAATGAGTCAGGGTAAATTTCTTGAGAAATATCCCCAAAATCCCCATCGTAATTTAAAACAATTAAATCATCTATGTATCTGTATGCAATAAAACGAACATCAGCTGTATTGATATTATATTGAAACTCATAATAAAATAAAAATAAATTAGCGGCCGTAGATGAATAACTCGTACCCATCCCGATACCATTGATTTGCGAGTATATTTTGGAACCTGTATAAACATAATTGTTATAAAGACAGAAATGACATAATTTGAAAAATAAAGTAGAGTTAAAATCCATGACATCTAAAACCAACTCAGCTGTCTTTAAAAGTGCTTCTTTTAAGCTATTAATAGGGATATTTGTAAATAAATTTTCGAAATCATAAGTTTGGATGGAATGTATATTATCACTTTGTATTTTCCTTGCTATTTCATAACTATTTGAAATTATCCAAAAGCAGTTAGTATCTTTGTATTTGTATTTTAACATGTTTAAAACTTTTTTAAGCAGCTCTTCGAATTTCTTATTGAAGTTATTACTAATACTATTGACACTACTGCATATAAACCTGTATTTAACCGGTATTTTATGAAATTTGGGGGAAATAAATAAAAATGGAAATGATAAGTTTTTATTGCAAGGAAAAGGAATTTTAGTTTGTTTAGAAAATGCCAGATGCTTTTTAATAAGTGTTTGTACTGAAGAGTTATACATTTTGTAGGTTAAACTTAAATTTAAAATAAAAGTGTTCAATTCAGAAATGCTTTTGAAATATTTAAAGCTGAATTGAACACTTTTATTTTAAATTTAAGTTACAAATATAATAAACCCATCCCCCTTTTTACTGATTGGAAACTTCATATTTTAAATGATTTTAAATCTTTTCAAAATAGTTTTATTAATAATTCTGCATATACATATCATAATCTCAATGCGGAAATTAGAAATGAAATAACAAAGTTGAAAGAAATTTTTGTTTTTTGTCCAGTCGATAAGGCTGCTGGTAATTTTGCAATTATTTGTAAAAAATATGCTGAAATGCTCAATGCAGAGCTGAATAATAGTTTAACCTACAAAATGTATAACTCTTCAGTACAAACACTTATTAAAAAGCATCTGGCATTTTCTAAACAAACTAAAATTCCTTTTCCTTGCAATAAAAACTTATCATTTCCATTTTTATTTATTTCCCCCAAATTTCATAAAATACCGGTTAAATACAGGTTTATATGCAGTAGTGTCAATAGTATTAGTAATAACTTCAATAAGAAATTCGAAGAGCTGCTTAAAAAAGTTTTAAACCTGTTAAAATACAAATACAAAGATACTAACTGCTTTTGGATAATTTCAAATAGTTATGAAATAGCAAGGAAAATACAAAGTGATAATATACATTCCATCCAAACTTATGATTTCGAAAATTTATTTACAAATATCCCTATTAATAGCTTAAAAGAAGCACTTTTAAAGACAGCTGAGTTGGTTTTAGATGTCATGGATTTTAACTCTACTTTATTTTTCAAATTATGTCATTTCTGTCTTTATAACAATTATGTTTATACAGGTTCCAAAATATACTCGCAAATCAATGGTATCGGGATGGGTACGAGTTATTCATCTACGGCCGCTAATTTATTTTTATTTTATTATGAGTTTCAATATAATATCAATACAGCTGATGTTCGTTTTATTGCATACAGATACATAGATGATTTAATTGTTTTAAATTACGATGGGGATTTTGGGGATATTTCTCAAGAAATTTACCCTGACTCATTAGTATTAAAGAAAACTAATGATGATAATAAGCTCGCTAATTATCTTGATCTAAAAATTTTGATTAAAAATGGTTTACAAATTTCAGTTTTTGATAAGCGTACCAGTTTTCCGTTTACTGTGAATCATTTAATTCATTGGTCTTCAAATATTCACAAACGTATATATATAAATATTATAATTGGTCAAATTTACCGTTTTTACAGAATTTGTTCAAATAAAAACCTGTTAAATAAGGAACTATTTTATTTTATCAGTCATTTATATTATAAAAACAATATCCCTCTAAAATTTATCAAAAAATATTCAGATTTTGCAGACTGCCTCCATTATTGATAGATTGCTTACATTCAACAGTAAATGACTCGTAATTCCTAAAGCCTGAAAAGGACGGTTTTATGATGATGGCTGTGTTTGTTGGCATCCGACGTGGAACGATTCTGGATTGTGTACTGAATGACGGATTTGGTTTGTTTATCGTGTTTTACTTTTTTAATTGTGGCAACGTGGCTGAATTGGTTGTGTGTATTTTCGAAGAGACATTTGTTTCAACTATGGTGATTCAGTATTGTGATATTGGTACAGCATTCGCTTATACTGTGGCGTAGGGTGCGGTGGGGGGAGCGTCTGTTAAGTAGTATTCAAATATGTTTCTGTACATTTTGAATTTTTGCTACGCAGAGCTCTGGCCGAAACCCCCTGCCACTAATTGTTAATCTTTTTGTTCGGATGCTTGGCTGCCTTTGAAATTACCCGCTGCTGATGAGGCCGCAGCTTGTTTATGTTTATTTTTACATATATGTTCTACAGTGTTTTCTTGTGTTGTCTTGTTTCTGGTGCTAGTTCAGGCCAAAATCATGTTTTTGCTGGATTATATATATATATATATATATATATCCAACCAAACTTCTTTTATAGTCTATAAAAGCAGTTTGTAATTTCATTCCATGGAACTTATTTATTACCACAAATTGAATAAAAAGTCTGTGACATTCGACCATCTGCTCTCCTGACTATGGATAACAAGGTAACTTTCCTTATCTATTATTCCACTTTTTTATCTACATGAATTTATGTTTTGTGTAAGGAAGGGACTGTATAAGGTAAAATAGGATTTTAGCTATTTTTAACTAAAAATGTATTATTATGTAATTGTTAAAATAATTATGATCAAGAATCTTAATATCATAAATGAATTAATTAAATTGAAAATTATGTTAAAGATGAAAATGTTTCATCAATTTAATGATGTGAAAAAAATTCAATGCAAAGTTTGGAATACAATTTAATTAGATGTTTGGTGTAACATCTGTTAATTTTGAATTTATTTATTTTTTACTTTAATTGTTTTCTTTTTAGGTGCGTTCGTAATTATATAAATACGTAGCACCTATTGTCGTCGTCTGGTCCGTCCGTCCGTCCGTCTGCATATAACAACGCAAAAACTACCCAACCGAATGGTTTGAAATTTAAGATATATTATCTTTGCAGAATTTTGTCGAGACATTTCAAATATTATGAAAATCGAATCAAAACTTTAGAAATTATTAATAAAAATATTTATTAAGAAATTTGAATTAAAAAAAATTGTTTCTTTCTTGTTATAGGAGCTTCCGAGGTTTAATCGTCAAGCGACCGAGATACTTATTTTATGACAGAAATGAATCTGCAGACGATAAAATTCATTTCACAGAATTAAAAATGATCAAGATCTGAATATTTATATAACTAGCTATAGTACGAACGTACCTCGTTTGTCACGTTTGACGTGCAATTTCCAACTTGTTTTGTAACTATGTAAATAAATTGTCTTTATATTTTACTTAAATTCGTATCTTATTAATTTTTAGCTTTAAGTATGAATTTCTCAGGTAAGGGGATGTTTAACGATCTAGGTTTTAAAATAATGCTTTTTTCTCTATAGCTTATTTTTTTTATTTTATCTTTAAATTTTTTGGGGTTGCTTTTTGGTGGTCGCGAGGGGAAAAGGGAAACGATATACGAAAAATAATACAACGCGAAATTTTGTTTTATTATTTGTATTTAGGTAATCTATTTCTTAGTGTAATTTTTGAATTTAGATTATATCATCGTAACCCTAGAGCCATTGGTGCTTTTTACTCACTATACTTTACGGAATGTTAATACTCTTAATCTCCTCTAACTACGGTAAACAAATCCGGTATCCTATGTTGAAATGTTAATTTTTATCATATTTATCTAAGCAGATCTGTAGCGTTCCCAGCAATATATTTTACATAATATGTTAATTGATATGCCTTAATACAGAAAAAGTCGATAAACCTCTTATTTGAATTACTTCCGAGTTCAGTTAATTTATATATATATATATATATATATATATATATATATATATATATATATATATATATATATATATAACCATAAATGAAACATTATCATAACACCAACTTAAACAATGAAATAATAATTAAGTATGTAATAATTAGTTGACAATGAAAGATTCCCCAACACACTGAATATGGAAACAAAAACATATTAAAAGAATAAGAAATTAAATTAAAAATTGAATAAATGGAATTAAATGAATGAAATGAAATGAAATTTGTGGAATTTAGACAGAATTATCAAGTCCCAAATGCCTAAATACCACAAATAAAATGAAATGAGAAGTTTCATCATCATATTAGCCATACATTGCTAAAAAATATGTTTTTGGGACTACCTCTCATAAACAATGAAGCAAACCAGTGATAAAATAAAAAATAAAATACAATATTAAAAAGGAAAGAAGCCATACTTATAATATACATAGAAAACATTAAATAGAGTCAGAAAGTATAAAATCCATAATGATTAAAAAAGATACCTGTGCACCACAAGAACCAGCATGAAACACAACCATAACTAGGGAATGAATTGCAAAAAAAAATCATTACATGTTGCCAATTTTAGAAATATAAAATGCTTTACAATGTTGCCAGAAATAATGTTAGAATAATATGAATATTGTAAAGCAAACAGGAACATTAGTGCTGCCATCTATTGGTAAAAGTGAATATAATCTGAATAGAAAGTATCGGATGGAAATTAATGTTTAATAATTAAACCAAATTACTATCTTAAATGATAGCAATTAGTTAAATAATAAATAAATGAAATTAATTAATAAATAGAATATCAAATTACATTGAAGTAATGGATGTATTAATGAATAATTCTATGTTATAAATAAGTAGTAAGATGGAAAAATTAATAATTAAAGCAACATAAAAATATATGTACCATTAAATGACAAAAACGATTAAATAACTGTGCCAAAAATGCAACATCACATAAATTAAATTAAAATAAAATACTAAATATTTGAATTAAGATACAAAGAATTTAAAATTAATATTAATTAAATATTGAAATGAATTAGTCACATATAATGTTTCTTCATACAAAGTTAAAAAAAATTATAAACACTTAATATAAGTGGTAAGGGTAGAACGTTAGTAGTATACGTACCACTTCCGTCTACACAATGGAAGGGGCGTGTCCGACCTGTCAATCAAAAGGGGGCGTGTCCGAACACGTACTCTTGGACGAGGGGTGAATTTTTTTCCCGTGCTGTGAGAGGGGGGGGGAAATTTTTTCCCCGTGCTGTTAGAGGGGGGGGGGGTGAATTTTTTCCCCCGTGCTGTTAGAGGGGGGGTTGTTATTTATTGCGTACTGTTGAACGGGGGTCTGGGGGGTGAATTTTTTTTCCCGTGCTGTTAGAGGGGGGGTGAATTTTTTCCCCCGTACTGTTAGAGGGGTGTTATTTATTGCGTACTGTTGAACTGCTTGTCAATCGAATGGAAAGGGGGTGGAAGTGGGGGAGGCATTCTGCTATAAGAGGGGTTAATAATGATTTTTTGTTTTTTAATTGATGACGTCATCCAAGATGGCGTCACGCGATTTTTCGTATAGGATAACGGTTGCTGACGAATTAAAATAATTAAGAGTATAATTAATTTAGGTGTGATTAATATTCATTAAAAGCAATTTTCTAATAGGATTGATAGGTGATATGAATTAACTAAAAATATAATTATTTTTAAACTGATTATTTTTCAACTGGTTTTTTTAATTAAATTTAACTGAAAGTAAAGTTTAATGACCTTTTTTCTTTTAAGTATATTTTTTTAGAATATTTCTGTATCATGTGATATAGACAAGATGGTTTATGTTCGAACATGAATGTGACGTCATGTAATGATTGCACCCTAGACATACAATTACGAGGTCCGATTCAAAAGTTGAGTTGTTTAAATGGGTTAAAAATGTGTTTAGCTGTAATCAAATGTTGAGTTGAGTTGTTTTTATATTGATTGACTGCAACCGTTTTAGCAAAAAGTTTGTTTTTCTACTGTTGGCATCATTAGAATTTGCCAGTTGCTCAGATTTTTCTGTTGAATCGTTAGCTGAGTTTGTTAGTTTGACTTCGCTTTTAGTTTAGTTTTTTTGCTTTGCGCCATGGAAGACGGACTTAATTTTCAGAATGGAGATAACAAAAGCAAGCGTAAACTTGTTGAAATTAAAGAAAGCAACAAGAAAACGAAGAACAATCAAACTCCGGTAAGTTTTTTAATACTTTTAAAAAAATTATACTTTTCAATTCATTATTAAATTTTTAATTGTTTTTTTATTTTTATTTATTTTTGTCTCTCTTTATTTCTTTTTAGGTTCAATTATTTCTAGAAAAAGTGAAATGGCATGATTCAAAGGATATGAAATACTTAGGTGGAGAAAACTTTCTTTCCGTGAATTATTTTCTGGGACAAACTCGAGTTCACATTAGACGATATGTTGTTGATCCCGAAGGTGAATTACAGCCTACTAAAGATGGCGTATCTTTAACTCCCAAAGTTTGGCAATCCTTGTGTCGTGAAATCAAGACTGTATTAAATCATAAACCTTCGGAAAAGATCACCGTTATCGAAACAGATTTGTGCATTTCAAAGCAAGTGAAAGATGGTGTGGAACTTTACGTTTTCCAAAGACTTTTCCAAAGGAAAAATATGAGTCTCCAATTCGTGCCTGACCATGTCGTGCTTACACTTCCTGAGTTTGAAAAGATAGTTGATAACATGTACAATATCACGGATCGTGTGAAAGACGGACTTATCACATACTCATTATCTTACTTTATTTATGAAGAACTGAACAACGCCAGTTTGCAGTTTAATATAATAGATAATCCTGACGCCTTTTTAGAACTTCTTGATTCCTTGAGTAAATGTTTGACTGTTGCCATTACTATCAAAATTACTGAACTGATAAACTGTTTCGGATGTCGAGAGTCTTATCAAGCTCCTTTTATGCACGATTGTTTAACAAAAACTCGAACTGAAAAATGGCTAGAGTTTTCTGACCGTGCACTGTACTCCATAAGCATGCGTGATGTTGCAAAAGACATTGTGCAGAAAAACTTAAATATTGACTTTAAATATGTACTTGGTCAAGAAGAATTTTTTGATGCATTAATTATTCCAAAAATTTTGGAATCTGTTCAAAAAATGTATGTTGGAGAAGAGCAACAACCACAAGAAGAAAATGATTTCTTGTAATTATCTTTGTAAATTTAAGATCTGAATAAATGTATATTTGCATAGTATTTTTTGTCTTTTTTTTTAGTCTTGATTTTTCATGAAATTAATAAGAATGTTTCAGGTAGAATTAAAAAAAAAAGCTAGACTTCAGAAAATGAAAATAGAAATATATATTTTTTTCATGCTTTGATCCTTTTAATATTTCTTTTTCCTAAACACAAAAATAATTTTACTCAACATAAAACTTTTTACTGAACTTTTTTTCTTAAACACAAATCTTTTTTTCCAAAACAAAACTTTTTACTGAAGTTAAACTTTTTTTTTTTCTAAACACAAAATTTTTTTCCTAAATTTTTTTTTCTAAAACATAAAAATATTTTTTTTTTCTAAACACAATTTTTTTTACTAAATTTTTTTTTTCTAAAACATAAAAATATTTTTTTTTTCTAAGCCAGAAAAAAATTTCCTAAACATAAAAAAATATTTTTTTTTCTTTTTTTTTTTCTTAAACATAATTTTTTTTTTTTTCTAAACATAAAAAATATTTTTTCTAAAACATAAATTTATCTTTTTTTTATTTCTTGATCATATTATTTCTTTTTTGACGTTGGACATTATTTTTTAAAAAATTT
The DNA here is from genome assembly GCA_963931845.1 of Maratus michaelseni. Lineage (NCBI taxonomy): Eukaryota > Metazoa > Arthropoda > Arachnida > Araneae > Salticidae > Maratus > Maratus michaelseni. The sequence continues at coordinate 98,877,635 of OZ007597.1, read as the reverse complement.
CTTTTCTCAAGAAAAATTAAGAAAAAGTAATCTAAATGTTTTCAAATTTGCAAAATTAAGAAAACACATAAACATAGTCACATAAATATTTTTAAATAAAAAAATTTATTTGGTTCATAAAATACATTGAAATTTCAAAACATAGTTTTCTACATTTTTAACCAAGGTAATGGTGATATTGGTAAAGTAACATGGTAAGATGATTTTCTTTTTCTATGACGAGGTTCAGGTCTTGCATAAATAACTTTCTGTTCATTCTTTAAATACTTGTTTTTTATAAAGTCTTGGGGAAAACTGATAGTATTTAAAAGTTCTTGAAACTGATCAAAAGCAGCAGGTCTTTGACTTCTATCTCTAAGCAAAAAATTGATTAGTTGAATAGCATCTGATCCGATAATTACAGTATCGTCTATTTTCAGCTCTTTGTTTTCTGTGCAGGAAATTTTATTTTGTTTGAAAAATTGTATTATTTTTGCAGCAGTTTTCTTTTGCTTTACAGGAACAGAACTTAGAATTTCATTTTCTATATCAGGAAACTTTTCAGAGGTTTTCTCTGGAAGTAGTTCCTCGGTGGGTTTCACCGTGTTCACGTCTGGGAATGAAACAAACTTTTGCAAAATCTGAGTATAAAGCTTTGCTTTTTCATCATCCCCTAATTTTCTTTTCAAAATAATCTGAATCTGTTTGTCTAAATCACTTAAATGCTCGTCGGCAAACTCTTGATCTCTGTCAGCTGGAACAAGTCTGAATTTACGAGCGAACTCCATTGATCAAAGTGCTGAGCACTGACACTGCAGCAGGAATAAGTATAGACAAAAAACCTTCTCCTTTTTGAACGAGAAGTCGTCTTTTTTTAAACAAAGGTTGTTTTTTATCTCCCAGTCGACGCAATGTTCTTTTATGAGCTGATAATCTATTTTTTTGGCGTTTAGAGACAGGTATGTTACCTTTTAAAAGATTTAAGGCGCATTCACAGACACCTTTTATAACACTATTGGGACACTTTTTAAGAAAGGCTGCTTTTTGCTTTGTCTTGCTTAACAATTTGAGATGTTCCAATGTCGACATCCTGAGTACAAATGATGATTGTTGAGGTTAATCTCTCTTTTATATGCATGCCATAAGAAAAAGCTTTCGTCAAAGCACAATGTTTAAAACAGGATTTGTGACTGGGACAGTTTACCTCTAAAATACTTAATAAATCAATCTTAGGGCAATTAAAATCATTCAGATTCAAAATCTTTCGTCCAGACATTCGTTCTAAAAACTTTGCTTTTTCTAATCCTTTGGTATAGACATTTTTATAAGAAGTAAACAAGGTTAAAAGTATAGGCTCCAATGCTGAAAAGGGTAAATCACCACTATTCCATTGCAAACCATGATGGTAACGAGTTAACCAGGCAAAAGTTTTTCTTTGTTTGAAGGATAGCTGCACCCAAGGATGCGGAGGGAGGAAGCTCCAACGGGCATGGTACCCATGATCCACTGCATAAAAAGCGAGTTCTTTGATAATAAAATCACTTGAATTTATCTGAAACCCCTCGAATTCAACAACAACGGACGACATGTTCATCAGATGACACCCTCTGTACAAATGGCTTATCGAAGTTCGTACACGTAATGCGTATCATCGGGAAATATTCTTGTGCGCAAGCGCAAGCTTTCGAAGCAATCTTGTCTTAAATCAATAAATAAATAGCTGAAAGGTAATGCAGTTGCATCGTTAAACATTTCTTGAAAAGCCTTGGTTTTACCAGGAAACATTTGTCTGGCTAAATGCATTACTTGGCTTTTATCGCGAGGATTTTTGTATATCACCAAGTAATGTGAATTTAAATTAATATTTCGCATATCTTTGCCTTGATGAAACAAGTTTTGTGTTATAAAGATGACGGATAGATTTCGATGATGACTGCCTTTCGTGAAAAGTTTGCTCATTCGATCATCACTGGCTAACTCTGTCATTAAATCATCGATAATAATTAAAGCATCACGAAGGGAGTTAAGGTTAGAGGGTAAACCTTCTTCAAACTGTACACCTTTCATTGAATTGAAAAGGGGTTGATAGCTTCCATAACAGTATATAATACTTGCGGGCATGGGATGAAAATATTTATGATCAATTAATTTTTTTACAAATGCCGTTTTACCTGAACCCGTTGGTCCAGAAATCAGGACAGTGGAAGGATGTACTAACTTGAGTAATTCCATGTTTTAAAATGAAAAGAAATAATAAAAACTTCGATTTTTATAGTTTCTTGAGTATTTCAACGAATTAGTTTTAATATAAATATCACATATACTTTTATGATTTTGTTAGAAAAATGTATACATGCAATTTTTTTCTAAAAAAGCAAATGAATCATTTTCATGTAATATACCATACGTGATCGGATTTAAAAAGCAATGAACACACATTAAATAAGAGTAAATAATTTTTTATTTTTTAAAAATCATCTTTACACCATATCTTTTTTTGACAAATTGATACATTCGAAAATCATTCTTCTTTCTAGATAATACATTTGTAATAGAATTCATACAAAGTCCTTGACATCGTTTTGCAATAAAGAAAATACAATATTGTCCACAGACATTGGACGTTAAACTTTGAAACATTGTCTTGTTCCAGTTTATACTATGAAACTTCTTCACAAATCTTGTGATATCTTCTCCATAGGTTTCGGGAGGAAGTCCGTACGAATCAAAAAATTCAAGAGTTTTTTTGTCTTGAACGTAAACTGCCAGCCAATGGGATCCTTTTTCATCATGTTTATCAGTATTGAGAACTAATGCACAAGGAAATTTTCGAATATTAGGTATTTTGTCAGAAGGGAAAACGCCTACAAAATATCTCGCAGAAACAGGATCACGAGATAAAATTGTATGAATTTGCGATGAATTCATTAGTTTCCAAAATCATACAGAATATTTTGAGATTTGTTGATTTCGATTAGATTTTCAAATTCAGCATACACTAGTAAAGAGACTGTTTGCGCTAAAGTCGTTCCGAACTTAATTTCTAATCTTAAATTACTATGTCGAATTAGATTTAGATGGGAACCATCGCATAAATCAGGTGACAAATCAAAACAAAATAAAGAATACCCCTGTGAAAATTCTGATCTTGAAAGATAAAGACCTTTGTTTTCTGCATTCGTAAATAAGTTTTGATAAGCTCGGATAAATAAACTGTTTTGAAAGTCAGGTTGCAGTGGATTGTGGGGAACGGGCTGACCATCCACATAGACGCCTATGAAATTAATATTGTAATGCTTAAACTCAAAGGGGGACTTTTTATAGTCACCGTTAAATGCGTCATTATCCACACAAGCGATCACGATGCGATTGGGCATCTGGCCTGTAAAAATGTTGTCTTGAACAAAACTCATATTACCGGTAGGAATGGAATATGTTTTGCAAAGTACTCTGTTAATAGGATATTTGGCTGATGTTTTTTCTAAGCTTTTAGCATGTCCTAAGACAACGCCAGGGCTTACTCGTACTTTACGAACAAATAAGGAAGCATGTTCCATGGAAACTTTATACTCCCCTTCACCCGCTAACAAACAGAACTCTGGTTTACTACGGATCAGTTTAATTTTCACATCTACCATGTTAAGGAGGAGTCTTTCTTGGTGAAACATATCCAGGTGTAATCGACCAATCATATCAACTGAAGCACTCATTTTAGTCATTTCGGCACGTTTACTAAATCCTTCATTTGGGTTTGCATCTGCCGGATCCACAACATTCATACGACCAGCCGTATCTTTGAAAAATAATTCTGAGGAAAGTTGAGAGGTTTTTGCATCATAGTCGTGATTCAGTAACTTCTCTATTATGGCTCTGTAAGCATAGGTATTATTACTCGAAGAAACGATTCTATCGTTCAGGCTAATATCCACTTGGGAAAACATGGAATGCAAAAACAGATTGACGGGTCCCACTTTACATTTATCCGGAATGGGTTTGCCATCCTTTTTTAAAATTTTTACTTTAACATATAACTGAGTTTGCGATAAGTCAAGGTAATCTTCTCCGCTTCCAGAAACATTAAATTCCACAGGTCCTCCATCAAAAACATTGGCGAGTGGATGAAATTCAACCCATTGACCTCTTTCAATAACTGTTTGGGTAGGAGGGAGATGAAATAATTCTAATTCCGATTTAGCACATTCTGGGGAGTCCTTTAAAAGAAAAGCCATAGTATAATGTGGATGTTATCAATCAAAAATATCACGTCTTTCCACCTTCCGTGTTTTCGATGAAATGATGCGTTTTGCAGGTTTGCGCTTCCTTTTAAGCTTTCCATGGCCAATCATTTCATCCGCTTTATCAACCGCTTTTCTAGCTAATTTCTTTCCGGCTTCTTTTGATCGTGTTTTGAGAGACGATTTTAAATTTTCGCCTGATAACACATCATTCGCAACCATAGTGCCTGTTCGTAATGCTTCTTTACCAATTGTTTTGGCACCACTTATCAAAAATGGAATAGCACTGCGAAAAAATTTTGCAAAAAATCCGCCTATACCGTATCCTCTCTGCAAAACTGTTCCCCGATAGTAAGGCAAACCTTTTCCTGTTTGCCCTGCATAATAATCTTCGAACTTTTGTGTACAACACGTATAAGGCACCAACATGTTTGTTGATCCTTCTTTATCGCAATCAAAATGGAAAATGAGAATTATTTAAACGAAAGGCTCTTTTATATGATTTGTCGTAAACGAAAATGCAGCGTTACGAAAACTTTACCTCTTTCAAAAGGTACTAAATCTCCAGAATGAAGTCTAATATCAATTTGTACCGTTTGGAAGTGCTGACGAATAATTGGTACGTACAATGGTCTTGGATAATGAGCATTAATAATTTCGCCATCGTTTCCTTCGACAGACACAATTTTTAATAGAGGGGCCTGTACATCACCGACGATTTGAGGCTCCACAAGATCACAGTATACGTACATCACGGGAAAGGATGATTTTGGGTCGGCCACAAAAGGACTTTGCTGCAATCCTATATATTCCCCGGGTTGAAACCCTAAAAGTTCTGCTATTCCTTCGTGAAGAATAACCTTTGATTTTTTATCTGTCTTGATTGTAACTCTTTTCGTAACGGGGTGATAATGAAACTCAATCTTATTTTTATGCGAAGGTATTGTCATACTTTTAATAAGGTCAGGTATGGTTTCATAACATCCAGAAGGAACTCTTCTACCTTCTAATTTTCCGTCTCCCAAGTCAAAACCAAACAAATTATTATCGTTTCGAACATTATACCATGTATGGGGGTAGATAAAATCAACCAAAGCCATTTCCCATTCACCGTTTAAATTTATGGGAGTGGGCAATTGAGTTGTAAATTGCGATATTTTATTATTCGGGAAAAAGCTCATAGAGCTATCGCTGATAAGTGTGATGTAGAACGACATCTTCTCATGAAATGAATTGTAAGCCTGATGACTGTTCTATTTATATCTTTCTGACATCTTTTACCCATGCATTGAACTTTTCCGGATATCCTTGAAATTTCACAAAATACTGAACTTTTCCATTCCGTTTTCTTTTATTCAAAACTTTCTCCACAGGGTAAAAACCTGAATCCGAAACCTTTTGTAGCTCTTGTTTGTAAAATGTCCCTTTTATGATTTCACCTGCTAAATCTTTTAATTTATAGACAACAGGCACACGATGTATGATTTTATGAATAGTAAAAATTTCTCGTGTCCAATTTTGTTCGTATCCTTTCTCAAAACGTAATTTTTCCTTGCTTATGCGAACAGTATCTTCTATATTCAAGTCAGATTTGGTTGCAGTGGTTTTGTCATTTGCATATAATGTTTTCCAAACCTTACTTTGATTATCAAGGTTCACTGATGCTGGCTCCATTTTAATACTACGATGCCACGTGTGGTTATAACTGTGTGTTAATTTATCGATTGCATCAATATATCTCTTTGTATTTTTTTCAGTAAAATACTTCCACATTTTCGTTTTAAGTGTACGATTAAAGCGTTCTACTATTGAAGCTTTTGTGGTGTTATTGGTTGTAAAAAAGTGAACATTCTGCTTTTTTAAGAAAGCCTGTACAAGCTTATTCGTGTACTCCTTCCCAGCATCGCACTGCAGCGTTTGCGGCTTACGTTCCGAAAATATTTTTTCGAAAGCTCGTTTAACACCTGGAGGTTTTTTATCTTTTAACGGAATGACCCATGCATATTTCGATAAAATATCAATACATGTCAGTAAATACTTATATCCGTCATTCAAAGAAGAGAGAGACTGCATGTCTACTAAATCAGATTGAAACTGCTCGTTTAAGCCTCCTACTATGACACGATTTCTCGGGAATTTGTGTCGCAAAGGCTTGTGCAAAGTATAAGAATCTTTCGTTTGCAACCATTTCTTTATCTGCTGTGTTTTTACGCGACCTTTTAAAGCACGTTGCAAAGCATTGATACCACCGAAACTGGCTGGCATCTCCGGATCCAGATACATCTGACTCAAAGCTTCCATTGCAACAATGATTATGATCTAAACGAACGTTAAAATTCATCTACAAATTAACACGATGTTCATCGCATGAAAGTTTTACTTAAAATGAAAAGCATTAAAATAAAACCTTTAATATATACTTATTTTAAAAAATATATTAATATTTTTTTATGAAAAGACAGAATGCATTCAACAAATATAAATTTAATCATCAGACTTTTTACAATATCATACAAAATTTATTCTTTTAGATTACATTTTCTTCAGAAAAGATTTTTTTTTTTTTAAATAATGTCCAACGTCAAAAAAGAAATAACATGATCAAGAAATAAAAAAAGATAATTTTATGTTTTAGAAAAAATATTTTATGTTTAGGAAAAAAATAAACTTTTATGTTTAGGAAAAAAAGTTTTAAGTTCAGGAAAAAAAATTTGTGTTTAGGAAAAAAGATTTGTGTTTAAGAAAAAAAGTTCAGTAAAAAGTTTTATGTTGAGTAAAATTATTTTTGTGTTTAGGAAAAAGAAATATTAAAAGGATCAAAGCATGAAAAAAATATATATTTCTATTTTCATTTTCTGAAGTCTAGCTTTTTTTTTTAATTCTACCTGAAACATTCTTATTAATTTCATGAAAAATCAAGACTAAAAAAAAGACAAAAAATACTATGCAAATATACATTTATTCAGATCTTAAATTTACAAAGATAATTACAAGAAATCATTTTCTTCTTGTGGTTGTTGCTCTTCTCCAACATACATTTTTTGAACAGATTCCAAAATTTTTGGAATAATTAATGCATCAAAAAATTCTTCTTGACCAAGTACATATTTAAAGTCAATATTTAACTTTTTCTGCACAATGTCTTTTGCAACATCGCGCATGCTTATGGAGTACAGTGCACGGTCAGAAAACTCTAGCCATTTTTCAGTTCGAGTTTTTGTTAAACAATCGTGCATAAAAGGAGCTTGATAAGACTCTCGACATCCGAAACAGTTTATCAGTTCAGTAATTTTGATAGTAATGGCAACAGTCAAACATTTACTCAAGGAATCAAGAAGTTCTAAAAAGGCGTCAGGATTATCTATTATATTAAACTGCAAACTGGCGTTGTTCAGTTCTTCATAAATAAAGTAAGATAATGAGTATGTGATAAGTCCGTCTTTCACACGATCCGTGATATTGTACATGTTATCAATTATCTTTTCAAACTCAGGAAGTGTAAGCACGACATGCTCAGGCACGAATTGGAGACTCATATTTTTCCTTTGGAAAAGTCTTTGGAAAACGTAAAGTTCCACACCATCTTTCACTTGCTTTGAAATGCACAATTCTGTTTCGATAACGGTGATCTTTTCCGAAGGTTTATGATTTAATACAGTCTTGATTTCACGACACAAGGATTGCCAAACTTTGGGAGTTAAAGATACGCCATCTTTAGTAGGCTGTAATTCACCTTCGGGATCAACAACATATCGTCTAATGTGAACTCGAGTTTGTCCCAGAAAATAATTCACGGAAAGAAAGTTTTCTCCACCTAAGTATTTCATATCCTTTGAATCATGCCATTTCACTTTTTCTAGAAATAATTGAACCTAAAAAGAAATAAAGAGAGACAAAAATAAATAAAAATAAAAAAACAATTAAAAATTTAATAATGAATTGAAAAGTATAATTTTTTTAAAAGTATTAAAAAACTTACCGGAGTTTGATTGTTCTTCGTTTTCTTGTTGCTTTCTTTAATTTCAACAAGTTTACGCTTGCTTTTGTTATCTCCATTCTGAAAATTAAGTCCGTCTTCCATGGCGCAAAGCAAAAAAACTAAACTAAAAGCGAAGTCAAACTAACAAAGTCAGCTAACGATTCAACAGAAAAATCTGAGCAACTGGCAAATTCTAATGATGCCAACAGTAGAAAAACAAACTTTTTGCTAAAACGGTTGCAGTCAATCAATATAAAAACAACTCAACTCAACATTTGATTACAGCTAAACACATTTTTAACCCATTTAAACAACTCAACTTTTGAATCGGACCTCGTAATTGTATGTCTAGGGTGCAATCATTACATGACGTCACATTCATGTTCGAACATAAACCATCTTGTCTATATCACATGATACAGAAATATTCTAAAAAAATATACTTAAAAGAAAAAAGGTCATTAAACTTTACTTTCAGTTAAATTTAATTAAAAAAACCAGTTGAAAAATAATCAGTTTAAAAATAATTATATTTTTAGTTAATTCATATCACCTATCAATCCTATTAGAAAATTGCTTTTAATGAATATTAATCACACCTAAATTAATTATACTCTTAATTATTTTAATTCGTCAGCAACCGTTATCCTATACGAAAAATCGCGTGACGCCATCTTGGATGACGTCATCAATTAAAAAACAAAAAATCATTATTAACCCCTCTTATAGCAGAATGCCTCCCCCACTTCCACCCCCTTTCCATTCGATTGACAAGCAGTTCAACAGTACGCAATAAATAACACCCCTCTAACAGTACGGGGGAAAAAATTCACCCCCCCTCTAACAGCACGGGAAAAAAAATTCACCCCCCAGACCCCCGTTCAACAGTACGCAATAAATAACAACCCCCCCTCTAACAGCACGGGGGAAAAAATTCACCCCCCCCCCTCTAACAGCACGGGGAAAAAATTTCCCCCCCCCTCTCACAGCACGGGAAAAAAATTCACCCCTCGTCCAAGAGTACGTGTTCGGACACGCCCCCTTTTGATTGACAGGTCGGACACGCCCCTTCCATTGTGTAGACGGAAGTGGTACGTATACTACTAACGTTTAATAAAAATTAAAACATATTATATTAACACTGTAGAAAAGTATACATTATTAGAAGTTAATATGATATTGTCCACCGTAGGTATTAATCCAAATCATTAGATCAAAAACATTCTTAATATTAATGAATATAAATTCATTTAAATTAATTAAATAATGAATATGTAAATCTAACTAAATTAATATACATATAAAAATATCACATCGCAGTCCATTATAAAATGTGTAATATCAAACAATTGTGTAAATCAAAATGCCCCCCTTTATATATATATATATAAATCATATAATCTTATATATAAAATATATATATATATATATATATATTATAACAGGACGGTTGGGTGGGTAGACGTTGGATTGAGGAGGTGTGTGGCGGAGTTGTATGGAAAATACGCATGGTTAATTTATATTATTAATATATATATATATATACAGAGCCGTAACTAGCCATTCCTGGGCCTTGTGCAAGAATTCGCATTTGGGCCCCTTAATTAATTAGGTTTGGAAAAATGAAAAAAAAAATACGTCACAATAAAAATCTTTATTAAGTTTGATTTTAATTGCACTTTTCTGGCTTTCATTTCGGCAAATTCGTTAATAACATCATCATAATTAATATTTTTAACTATTTAAATTTTTATATTCTATTGAAATAATAGACAGATTGGATAAACGTTCTTGTCCAATAGTTGATCGTAAATAATTTTTTATTAATTTCAGCTTGTTAAAACTTCGCTCGCACGAAGCAATAGAAATGGGAAGAGTTAAAAATATTCGAAGGGCGACACTGATATTTGGGTAAGATTCAATTAAACCAAAATCATGAAGAGTCTGTAGAATATCAAGCGGAGATGCAGTTTGTATGTTTTGTATAAGAGCCGTTACTTCAAACTTAAAACTTTCAATTTCACATGGGAAGTCGTACTTTTTAAAATCTTTGCTGTACTTAATAGCGAGATCTGCAGCCGATTTTTTTAAGTCAGCGACACTCATATGTTGTAAAGACGAGCCATACAGAAAGCAAAAATAATCACAGATGGTTCTCATTTTTTCATAACGCAAATCTATCTGAGACAACAGAGTGTCAAGAACGCTGTACATTTGTATTTTAAATAACTCTTCAGCTGTTAATTTACTTCCTTCATCTGATGTTTCATCTATTTCCATTTTCTTCACTCTTCTTTTCCTTTTATTAAGAAATTCCTTCTGTATATCCATTTTTTCAGCCAAACTTTGTGCTTCCTGGATATTTTGTTCAAAACCTGTATCTCGAAGCCCTTGTAATGTACTACGTAAACCAGCAAATAGTTTTGTTCCAATATCTATTGACAAATCTTTCTGTTGTAATGCTTTGTTTGTTCGATCGATGCATTGTAGAATTTTATTCCATATAGAAAGTGTACAGATAAACCTATAATTAATTTGCAGAATCAAACTTTGTGCATTCGATACAGCTTCCGGATTCGAAAAATCGTTTATAATCATTTGAAGTCCTTCCATTACTTCAGGTAATTGTAACTACAGCGCTTTTATTGCTCTGGCCTTTGATGACCATCTTGTATCAGAAAAACTTTTAAGTGATATTTTTAAGCACTTCATTAAAGTTTCCCAACGAATTGTTGAGGACGAGAAAAAATTAAACAATCTCTATACAGTACCAAAAAAAGCAATCGTTTTTGGAGTTGTAGATGCACCGTGGGCACTAGCTAAATTTAGATTACGAGCTGCACAAGGTATAAATATTGCTAAATCATTAATTTCCAAAATACGTGCACTTACTCCCTTATACTTGCCAGCCATATTGGCACCGTTGTCAAATCCTTGCCCTCTGCAATCCTGAATGTCTAATTTATCAACATTTAGTTTATTCAAAATTTCAGATGATAAATCTTCTCCCGATTTTTCATGAGATTGAATAAAGTTTATGAAGCTTTCTTCAATCATTACCTTCCCTTTACAGTCAACATGGACATATCTTATAATCTGACTCATTTGCTCTTTTGTTGAAACATCAGGAGTGCCGTCGAATAAAATTGTGTAGTACTTTGCCTTCTTAATTCTGCAGATGATTTCATTTCTAGTTTTGTCCCCAACTAATTTTATTATTTCATTTTGAATAGTGGGTGAGAAATAAGACACTGAACCCTTTTTATGTTTTTCAATATGTTCCCTTAAAGTATTATTATAATGGCTAGCAAATTCAATCAAATTTTTAAAAATGCCACAATTTGGATCTCCAATAATTTCATTTGAACCTCTAAGAGCAAGATTATATTTGGCACAGAATAGAATAGCATCCAATATTATTTTCAATATTTCACGCCATATCATTTTTTCCTTGTTAATGGAATTAATTACATAATCATCAATTGCATTTCCTGATTTTATATTCTTTTCCATTACTTTCCATTTCACATACGAAATTCGATGTTTCGGAGAATTTTCGTGTCGGGGGAATAACCGGATGAAGATGCCTCCAATCATAAAAACCTTTTTGAAAGATTATGCGATTTTTGCCCAAAAAGCATGCACAGAAAGCAAAATACTGCATTTTGATTAACGGAATATAAAATCCATTTTCTTTTAACAGTTTCTCCGTTAATTTGTTTAACATAAAACCAGTCCTTTGTAAATTTTCGACCTGAATCGTCTACTTTTAACGTATTAAAGTTAATGTTGTCGCCTTGATCTGCACCATGTGAGACAAGAGAATGTATTAATTTACCAGTAACGGCAGGCCAGGAATGGGGATCGTTGTAATTAAACAGTATTTCTTCTGGAACAGTACAGAACATATTTTGTTCGGTATTATCAGTTTGTGAAACAGTACTTTGTGCAGGCTCGTCCTCTTTTGAATTATTATGGGGCAAATGTAGTGAAATACCTTGTGAAACAGCAGAATATTCGATAATATCAGTTTGTGAGACAGTACTTTGTACAGGCTGATCCTCTTTTGAACTATTATGGAATAATTGTAGTAAAATACCCAGTGAAGCAGCAGAATGTTCGGTATTATCAGTTTGTGAGACAGTACTTTGTGCAGGCTCATCCTCTTTTGAATTATAATGAGGGTATTGTAGTAGAATATCTTGAGAAGCAGCAGATTGCTTTTCTTGCAATGGATCGTTTTTGTTACTCGAAGAATTGTCGTTAATTGAAGGGGTAGATGCCAAATGTAGTGTTTTTTTATCACCTTGTGAAGTAGTGCTAGATTTGACCTCTTCCACACTTCCTCTATTCTCTGAGTTTTCGGTTTTTAGCCATTTACCGAACTGTTGCGACATTGACTTGCATTCTTCCAATTTTCGTTTCCTTATATTTCTCTTTTGTGCACCTGACAAATGCTTAGACATTTTTAAGCTAGAAAACAAAATATTATTGTTAGCCTTAGCATGTTGCCTGTACAAGTATAAAACTGTTATAACGTACATAAACTACTTTTTGTAGAACGAATGCAAGCGTGTGACGAAATATCACTTGCTTGGATGCCTTTTATTTGCCATATTTCAATGTTTTTTTCCAATCAAACATTTCTCAGAAAATATTAAAAATCTAAAAATTTGTTACACATGAAATTAGTTATTAAAACGTCGCCATAAAACTCAAATGTAAAAGGAATCGTAAAAGGTTTCAAACATTTAAACAATAAATCCTCTCGTTTAAAGCGATGAAAAAAAATAGAAGCAAATTTTTTTTTCTACCGCCAGTAGACAATTCTAAAGTCGCAACCATTTGTCTGCTATCCAGATTGATTAGAAGATGGGATGAAGTCTATCAAGCAAAATATAGTGTGGAACGTTGGCAAATTATGGGAAATGTTTACTGCGAAAACGACTCTTTTTTGCAAACATTTTTCAAAGGGCTAACAACGATATTTTTTCGAACTAACTGCAGAATATGAGACGTAAAGGTACTAATTTTAAGACTGTATCTTCCATATTTCAAATGGTTTGGTTAAAGTAAGTTAAAATAAAACGAAAAAAAAACCGGCGTTTGGTAAAAACATAAGCGAAAACACAAGTATACGTTACTGTATTCAAACTATAACCTAGCACGAGCAGGGAAGACCGAGCAATGCTCGGTCAAAATTAAATTTGAGTTCAAATATCATGACCCATGACCAAAATTGGCAGGTACGTAGGTAAGTTGAAAATATCAGTTCTATATAAATTCGAATGTTCATGTTGATAAGCAGAGACATCTAGGATCTAAGTAACACAAAACTTAACCGTCAAATCGCGCAGTAAAAAGGCAGAAATTTCTTTTTCAATTAAAAAATATAATTTCTTATGCACATCATTTTGGGGCCCCACTTTCAGATGGGCCCTGTGCGTCTGCACCTATTGCACCTGCCTAGTTACGGCACTGTATATATATATATATATATATATATATATATATATATATATATATATATATATATATATATATATTAATAATATAAATTAACCATGCGTATTTTCCATACAACTCCGCCACACACCTCCTCAATCCAACGTCTACCCACCCAACCGTCCTGTTATAATATATATATATATATATATATATATTTATATATAAGATTATATGATTTTTTTATACATTTTTTAACGCATGTGTTAATTTGGTTGTAAAGATCATATAAGAACTAACTATATATTAAGGAATATATGAATTTTTTTGGAAAACCATGTTGTAATGCATCATAGATAAGTTTATATATATATATACTTCTACTACTCTACTAATATTTTGACATGTACGATATAACGGGGAGGGTACTTCCCCATTATACCAACACCATGCAAAAAGATATGCTAATGAGCCAATTATTTCAACCCAAACTGTGCCAAATATTGTGCTTTTGTTGTAATTTGCGATTATTGAACGCGAATAATTTATTATCTCTATAATAAAACTGTAAGTCATGTGACTGTCCTCAACAGTTCCGGGATGCCGCATCGCTTTTTCATATGCCAAGCGGCCATTTTTATTCAAAATTATTTTTTCGAATAAACTGCATAAAAGTTACATTTTAAGAAAGATCGTTCAAAATAAATTAATATTTGAGAGATGACTTGCGTTCAATTATGTATATATTCTGCAATAACTTCAGTCGAAAGATTCGCAGTTCAAATTCTCTATTCATAAAAGTAAACAAAAAAAAGATTGATTCGTCGTGAACATTTAAAATATTAAATCATGGAGGTAATCATTCGCAAAGCAAGTTCTCCGCGAATGAATTTTTGGACCGCTGCCTCGCGTCAAAAAAATAATTCGCACCAGTGAGACAATCAAAGTTTACCATAATTATGTGCTATACAACTCAACTTTCGGACCTTTTCTTGACGTAAATTGAACTCATGTAATAATATTTAATGAATCGGATTTTTAGCATTTTTAAAATCGCTAATACAGCTTTTATTTATCGCGTGTACAAATTAGAAATGATACTTTGATTTTGAAATCAAATGTTTTGATTTATGATATTATTTCTTATTTATTTATTTATTTTCTCTTTTAAATGAAAAGTGTGAAGTATTTTAAATTTATGTAATATAAGCATTTTAGATTAAAGTTAAGTATTTTAAATGAAATGAGTGACAGGTTTATAATTTAAAATTAAATTAATTGTAGTATGAATGACGGTGATGGGAACGATATTTGGCGAATTATCATCTGCTCCCGGCTAACAAAAATACTCATAATTAAAAAAAAGAATAAAAATAAATAAATGATAGTTTGTTGTAAATAAATATTGATATACATATCAAAAATAATTTATAGAATTAAAATAAAAAAATAAAAGTAAATAAACAACAATTTCTATAACAAAGTTTTCGCCAAATTGGCGGGGGAGGGGGGTGGGGTGGAATCGCGCCAACGTGCGTATGTGACATTTGTGCCCAAAAAATATGCGAAATGCTACCATGATCGCAAAAGTTCATGATTTGTCTATTAGAATCTTCCGATTTGGCGAAGGATTAAGGGAAAATTAAATTATGAATAAATGTAACGTGTTGCAATGTTTAACATACATTTAAGGGAGACCAAACTGGTCGCCAGTGGCGGCTAGTCTATATGATAAAACCGTAAGTCATGTGACTGTCATCAACAGTTCCGGGATGTCCGTTTCACTTTTTCATATGCCAGGCGGCCATTTTTATTCAAAATTATTTTTGAAAATAAAACTGCATAAAAATTACATTTTTAGAAAGATCGTTCAAAATAAATTAATATTTGAGAGATGACTTACGTTCAATTATGTATACATTCTGCAATAACTTCAGTTTAAATTAGGTTCGCAGTTAAAATTCTCTATATATGAAAGTAAACAAAGAAAAAAGATTCATTCGTTGTGAATGTTTAAAATATTAAACCATGAATTTTTGGATAGCTGCCTGGCGTAAAAAAAATAATCCGCACCAGTGAGACAGTCAAAGTTTACCTTAATTCTGTTCCATACAACTCAACTTCCGGATCTTTTTTTGACGTAAGTTGAACTCATGTAATAATATTTAATGGATCAAATTTCGAAAATAATTGTCAGCTTTTATTTTTTGCGCGTGCAAATTAGAAACGATACTTTAATTTGAAATCAAATGTTTTGATTTATGATAATTATTATTTTTCTATTTTCTATTTTAAATGAAAAATGTGAACGTCATGTATTTTAAATTGAAACAGCTGTCACGGACGCACCGGGGCTGGCGCGATTTTTGTTTTGCGCCAAATATGTTTAAGAATCTCCGCATTAGCGAACATATTGCAAGTGATAAGCAAACGGACATGAAGCATAAATTCTTAAGTGGGTTAAGCGGTTTTTGTCAAGAAAGATGAAATACATAACAACAAAAAATATGCGAAATGCTACCGCGATCGCAAAAGTTCTTGATTTATCTATTAGATTTTTCCAGTTATGCGAGGGATTAAGGAAAAAAATAAATTATGAATAAAAATAATTTGTTACAATGCTTAACATACATTTAAGGGCGACCAAACTGGTCGCCAGTGGCGGCTAGTCTATATAATAAAACCGTAAGTCATGTGACTGTCATCAACAGTTCCAGGATGTCCGTTTCACTTTTTCATATGCCAGGCGGCCATTTTTATTCAAAATTATTTTTGAAAATAAAACTGCATAAAAATTACATTTTTAGAAAGATCGTTCAAAATAAATTAATATTTGAGAGATGACTTACGTTCAATTATGTATACATTCTGCAATAACTTCAGTTTAAATTAGGTTCGCAGTTAAAATTCTCTATATATGAAAGTAAACAAAGAAAAAAGATTCATTCGTTGTGAATGTTTAAAATATTAAACCATGAATTTTTGGATAGCTGCCTGGCGTAAAAAAAATAATCCGCACCAGTGAGACAGTCAAAGTTTACCTTAATTCTGTTCCATACAACTCAACTTCCGGATCTTTTTTTGACGTAAGTTGAACTCATGTAATAATATTTAATGGATCAAATTTCGAAAATAATTGTATGCTTTTATTTTTTGCGCGAGCAAATTAGAAACGATACTTTAATTTGAAATCAAATGTTTTGATTTATGATAATTATTATTTTTCTATTTTCTATTTTAAATGAAAAATGTGAACGTCATGTATTTTAAATTGAAACAGCTGTCACGGACGCACCGGGGCTGGCGCGATTTTTGTTTTGCGCCAAATATGTTTAAGAATCTCCGCATTAGCGAACATATTGCAAGTGATAAGCAAACGGACATGAAGCATAAATTCTTAAGTGGGTTAAGCGGTTTTTGTCAAGAAAGATGAAATACATAACAACAAAAAATATGCGAAATGCTACCGCGATCGCAAAAGTTCTTGATTTATCTATTAGATTTTTCCAGTTATGCGAGGGATTAAGGAAAAAAATAAATTATGAATAAAAATAATTTGTTACAATGCTTAACATACATTTAAGGGCGACCAAACTGGTCGCCAGTGGCGGCTAGTCTATATAATAAAACCGTAACTCATGTGACTGTCATCAACAGTTCCAGGATGTCCGTTTCACTTTTTCATATGCCAGGCGGCCATTTTTATTCAAAATTATTTTTGAAAATAAAACTGCATAAAAATTACATTTTTAGAAAGATCGTTCAAAATAAATTAATATTTGAGAGATGACTTACGTTCAATTATGTATACATTCTGCAATAACTTCAGTTTAAATTAGGTTCGCAGTTAAAATTCTCTATATATGAAAGTAAACAAAGAAAAAAGATTCATTCGTTGTGAATGTTTAAAATATTAAACCATGAATTTTTGGATCGCTGCCTGGCGTAAAAAAAATAATCCGCACCAGTGAGACAGTCAAAGTTTACCTTAATTCTGTTCCATACAACTCAACTTCCGGATCTTTTTTTGACGTAAGTTGAACTCATGTAATAATATTTAATGGATCAAATTTCGAAAATAATTGTCAGCTTTTATTTTTTGCGCGTGCAAATTAGAAACGATACTTTAATTTGAAATCAAATGTTTTGATTTATGATAATTATTATTTTTCTATTTTCTATTTTAAATGAAAAATGTGAACGTCATGTATTTTAAATTGAAACAGCTGTCACGGACGCACCGGGGCTGGCGCGATTTTTGTTTTGCGCCAAATATGTTTAAGAATCTCCGCATTAGCGAACATATTGCAAGTGATAAGCAAACGGACATGAAGCATAAATTCTTAAGTGGGTTAAGCGGTTTTTGTCAAGAAAGATGAAATACATAACAACAAAAAATATGCGAAATGCTACCGCGATCGCAAAAGTTCTTGATTTATCTATTAGATTTTTCCAGTTATGCGAGGGATTAAGGAAAAAAATAAATTATGAATAAAAATAATTTGTTACAATGCTTAACATACATTTAAGGACGACCAAACTGGTCGCCAGTGGCGGCTAGTTATTATTATTATTATTATTATTGGTACTTTTCGGTTAGCCGGGCGCCAGTGAAATGTATATATCTATATATACATATATATGTATACATACACACATATATGTATGTGTATATATATATGTATATATACATACATGCATATATAAATGTGTGTATGTATAGATATATGTATATATATGTATACATAGATATATAAATTTCACTGGCGCCCGGCTAACCGAAAAGTACCTTATTATTTAATCGTAACCTTGCGAAATATCTTAATTTGCTATTTTTTTTAATAAAAAATATTTATTATTAAATTATAACCTACATTTATTAGACACTGAGATAGATTTTACCATTTGGCAGTTACCTAGTAATGGAGAAACTGCAGTAAAATTGTTTCAGGACTTTGGAATTATATGTAAAAAAAGTTCTTGTTAAAAAAATCTGTACGTCTTCATTAAAAAATGAAATGTTTACTGCAATGATAAGAGACATTTACAATTTCATCGCTGCAATTTAAATTGAGTTTTATTTTGTTATTTTATTGTATAATATTTATTAGTTATTTTATTTTTTAATTTTAAGTATATATTTGTATTGATTTAATAAAATAGTTCGTGAAAGTCTGTAATTTTTAAATGTTACATTTTTTGGCACTTCTCTATTATCCCGCCGACCACTTTTCATAACAAAAAACTATCGCCAAACTGTAACGCTAAATAAACGGGAGAACGTTGCCATTGGAATATCAAAATAAATAAATAAATAAAATATAAGAATTTAAGGACACAATTGTTATTTTAATTAATGACAAAACTAATAAATCAGCAAAACACAATGAAAAATACACGCAAATGTCGAATTAAAAACCACTTGATGACATAACAAACACGTATAATGCTTCTGACATCAAGAAAATGGGACTGCATTTTTGGCGTTTAATCTTACAGTTTGGCGATAGATTTTTGTTATGAAAAGTGGTTGGCGGGATAGTAGAGAAGTACGTATTTTTTAAATGCTCACTTTCGTACCAACAATGGTATAATATTTTTTCAAATGTTTCAGGAGTTACTGCGTTAAAACAGGAAAATGAAAAGTCTTAACTAATAAGCTTAGTTAGAACTTATCGGATTAATACTCAGATTACTGCTTTTTAGCTATGTACAACATTATGTTGAACTTTGCTAGAAGTTGATTGAATATATTAAATTCCTACTATTAGCTCACACTCTCTCTATATATATCTTGTGGAATTTTCAATCGTTAATAAAATATTTTCTATTCATCCATTCAAGTTCAAATAATTTTTTTAAAACTTGTACTGGATGACAATTGATGTTAATACAGTTTTTTCAAATATTACTTCATTCATTAAACTTAATTAATTAATTTTAATTTTTATATGGGAGAAAAAAATGTCTCCCATTGTTTTCATAAATGAAATGAAAGATTTATCTCAAATGAGTGATGCCAACAAAAAATAAAATACCACAACGATGATTATAAAATAATGTTCAATAAAGATAACGTGGGACATTAATGCTGCACGGGTTTAATTTATATATTTATGATTAATAAGTAGGAATTGACTTAATTTTTTTTATATTACTTGTTTTTTATGCAAATTTTCTTAACTGCTTAAGGTGGACAAAATTTAAACTGATTTCTGTTGGTTTAAATCTTTAACCATTAAAAAAAAAAATACTGCCATTAAAGTATAAGAAAGGAAAAAATGCATAGCACACAGATAAAAAACATAAATTTGTATTTTTCACTTGAGATACTAGATTATAAATACAATTGTAAATAATTTTGTAAATACATTTCTAATAATTGCATCATAATTATCTTTTTATGTTTATTTTAAAGATAAGTTGTGGAACCAGTCGAATATCGACGATATAATGTTAAAAATAAAATGTCCTTGTCAATAATTGTGTGTTTCAAATTCTAATCTAAAATGCAACCATTATTTGTAAGCTAATCAATGTTTAAGTAAAAATGGATATATTATTATTATTATTATTATTATTATTATTATTATTTCTTTATTTATTTTACAATAATATAAAATCTGATGATGAGGTAGATTTTTAATGTTTTCTTTCTTTGCATGGTTTCTTCGTCTCTCTTCTCACACGATCTGGGACCTTTTTCATCTTATAAAATACCACGCAAATCTAAAAAAAAAACGCAATTTCGAGCATATTATTATGCAACATATATTTCAACCAATTCAATTTAACTTCATATTAATTTTATGTTCAACATCAAGTGAAAATCAAATCTACCCTTTCGTTGTTGAATTTTAGTTTAGCGTCAATATGCTTATCTTATGGGTAATCTGGTCTTCTGATTAATCAACATAAAAAAAAAAAAAAAAAAAAAAAAAAAAAAAAAAAAAAACAAGTGGGTAAGTGTGATCGAAGATCGCTCAAAGGGTTTCGTTTAATATTCCTTTCAAAACACTTTATCCTTTCTTTAATAAATTCAAACAAATTTCATTTAGCAACAAAAAAAAAAAAAAAAAAAAAAAAAAAAAAGTCGTGTTTTTTATAAAGTAAAAATTTACCGGTCTATTTTTTTCCTTTTTTCGAATATCTAAACCAGCCGGATAGCGGTCCAAGCCCGCTATTATATTCTGTCATAATAATATCCGTCATACGGACTAAATGCAATATTTAAAAAAATCATTTCAAAATTAAACAAATTGTACACCTTTAAAATGTTAAAATATGCGAATATTTCCATAATCGGATTTTTATCACGATTCAATATGTTTCTCAAACTCATATATTTACCATTCTCTATTATTTATATTGATACTCGCTTTGTATTATTCTCAAACATTTGTAAAATTAGTTAAACTTCCTATATGACGTCACATTTTCTTTTTAATTCTCCAATGACGTGATATTAATCTGCTTTGTCCAATTACACATACTCATACTCCTTGTATTATTGAGAAATCTTAGACATTTTCCGTTTTATTACGACTATGACGTCAATCAATTTTATTTCATATTAATCTTTTTTTTTCATTTGGTGAAACTTTTTATTTCATTTTCATTTTTCACGTGGAAATCGTCTGATAGAAAATTAATTATTGTAGAAAGAATTTCATTGTGGATTTTTAATTTTTGGCATCTGCTATAACGAAAAATGTTTCTATTAAATAGGAAAAGGCTGTTAGAATTTTGGTTTTTTATCTCTATTTATTAAAATAATACGAATTTTTCAAATTTTAATATTTTGAGCTCTTTACAGCTGCTATTCAGATTTATACACTAAGTTTCAACTCTGTAAGTTACATACTTTTTGAGAATGGCTCTGTGACGGACAGACAACGGAGCGGGGGTAATAGGGTTTCGTGAGATGAACGAAACCCTAAAAAGATGAATTAAATGAAAAAGCATTATATAACCTGATTACAGAAGATAGTCGCCGTTCGTGATATCATCATCATCATCTTTTTAAAACAGGATACATTACCAGGTTTTAAGAGGCTGTGAAATCAGAACGGGGGTTGGTGAGCGTAGCGAGCAGGGGGCAGAGCCCCCTAGTTACTTAAATTTTAAGTATGTATATGTATTGATTTAATAAAATAGTTCGTGAAAGTCTGTAATTTTTAAATGTTATATTTTTTAAATGCTCACTTTCGTACCTGTACTCTCACTTGGTACTGTGGTATACATTTTTTTTCGAATGTTTCATTTCACGTGAATTTCATTTTGTGACAAGTACTACGCTTTTGGCGACAATGCTGTTGGTATAACGGATAAGTATCACGGGGAGTTACTGCGTTACAACAGCAAAACGAAAAATCTTAACTAATAAGCTTAGTTAGAATTTATCGGATTAGTATTCAGATTACTGCTTTTTAACTATGTGCAGCATTATGTTGAACTTTACTAGAACTTGATTGAATTTACTTTTGAAGCTGATTTTTCTTAACTGTTTATGGTGGGCAAAATTTAAACTGATTTCTGTTGGTTTAAATCTTTAACATTTTTTTTTTTTTTAATAATGCCATTAAAGTACAAGAAAGGAAATCATGCATTACGCACAGATAAAAAACATAAATTTGTGTTTTTAATTTGAGATACTAGATTATAAATACAGTTGTAAATAATTTTGTATTTGTATTAATTACATCATAATTATCTTTTTATGTTTATTTTAAAAGATACGAGGTGGAACCCGTCGAAATTCGACGAAATAATGTAAAATAAATAAATAAATAAATGTCCTCGTCAATATACGTGTGTTTCAAATTCTAATCTTCTAAAATGCAACCATTATTTGTAAGTTAATCAGTGTTTAAGTAAAAATGGATATATTTATTTATTTATTATTTTTATTATTATTATTATAATCACTATTTTGTACAATAATATAAAATCTGATGATGAGCTAGATTTTGAATGTTATCATTCTTTGTATGGTTTCTTCGTCTCTTTTCTCACACGATCTTTTTCTTCTTATAAAATAACACGCAAATCTTTTTTTTTAAAAAAAAAAAAAAAAAAAAAAAAAAAAAAAAAAAAGCTTGCAATTTTGAGTTTATTATTATGCAACATCTATTTCAACCAATTCAATTTAACTTCATATTATGTAATTTTATGTTCAACATGAAATGAAAATCTGCCCTTTAGTTGTCAAATTTCAGTTTAGCACCAATATCTTATGCGTAATCTGGTCTTCTAATTAATCGACATTAAAAAAAAAAAAAAAACAAGAACGAAAAATCAAGCGTCAAGCATAGATTATGTAACACTTTCCAACTCTTCCAAAATAATTTTATAAAGCATTACCGTTTAATAAGCTGAAAGATAACATCTACAATTTGGAAAACGCATAACATGTTTAAAAACGTAATTTCAGGAATTCCAACATATATTTCCAACATATACAATATTCGGAAAAATATCCGAATACTTTTATTCAGCCCTGTATATGATCTATAGATTTGTATATATACTACATAGGATACTAAATTTTAGTTTAGTTAGGAAACGCGTAGCACAGTTTAAAATTCTCCTTCTGGAGTTTCTGTCAATAAACGGAAATGTGTTCGCGTACTTTTGTGCTGCCCTGTATAGGATCTACAGAATTTATACACACCAAGTAATAGACAAAAAGTGAGTTAAATTTAAAATCGCGTTCAGCAACTTAAAACGCACTTCCAGGAATTATTGTTAACAGACAGTAGAGAATTCTTTTTGTGTGTCCCTGTAAATGAACGATGACTGATATACACACAATATTCTGTAGTAAGCCTCTTGTAATGCACCTTAGTGATATATATATAAATTTCAATGCTTTTAAAATAGTGAAACATTATTTAAATTAACCGCAAACGATTTTTCTCCATAAATGTAACGGAATTATTTTGACTTTCCCTGTAAAGTAACTATAAGTGCTATGCACACCCTATTCCATATTAAGCTTCTTGTAATGCACCTTAGTGATATATATCAATTACAATGTGTTTGAAATTGTGTAACATCATTAAAATAAACCGCAAATGATTTTTCCCCATAGACCGTAACGTAACGGAATTCTTTTGAGTGTCCCTGTAAAAAACCTATAAGTGCTACACACTTCAGTTGAAATAGGGAACATGCTATAGATAACGACAATAACATATAAAAATTGCAGGACAATCCGAGCATATTTACGGGAGATAGAGCACGGACAGACGGCAGACGGCCATGCAGCCAGACAAACCGAAGTCATAAACACTTTTCAACTAGGTTGGAAAGTGTTAAAAATTGGTCTGGGAAATGAATTGCTAACTGTGGTAACTTAGTCAATAGAACAACTGCCAATCTCACACTTTTTGAATGCCAGTATTTTAGTGCAAAAAAAAAAAAAAAAAAAAAAAAATGTTTTATGTAATAGGAGAATTCTGCCAATTAAAATGACGACATCTGCTGTAGAAAAATACTATGGTGTTCAAAAAGTCGGAAACTTTGCAACTCTGGTCAATAGCTAACTTTACATTATTTAAGCAAACAGATGCTCAGTTATATATATATTTAATTATTTAAAAATCTCTAAATTCAGCTGCAGTTTTCAAATAAATTTCATTCAAAAGTAAATTTCCCCCTTCTTTGGTGATGTGGAAAATGAAATTGTGCTATATTTAGAAGCGATGTGAGAGCGATAAAACCGAAAGCGATAGCGCCGGTCAGTGCCAGCGCAACCATCAGCCAAACGGGACGGGCCCCGCGCCAGTTGGAGTTTTGTTAGGGCCCTGAGCATCTCTATACAATTCGAAATAACGTTACCTTGTGTAAAATAATATTATTGCTCTAAATTTGTCTTTAAATGTTTTTTTGCAAATAAAAGTTAATATTAATTTTATTTCTTACAGCCAAAGTTGATATAATTGTCGGGGAATGTATCGATATGAGGATTCTTTGAAAGTAACCGTAAACTCAAAAAATAGAATTTAAAATATTCTAAAGGAAAGAAGATCTTTTGAAATTAAAAAATAATTATACACATTACATGTGAAATAATTTCCATGTTATTTTTCATACATTTCATACTCTATATTACAAACTATTCTAAGATATAATACAATTTAAAAAAAAAAAATTGTCGAATATTGCAGTCAGATACGTTGGGATGCTCAGTTAGCATCATGCTCAGGGCCCCGCTAAGTGATTTGCCAGGGCCCTATGTGACACTGCGCCGGACGCTGCCACAATCGACGACCACAACACGTGAAACAACAGCAACTGGGAATTGGTGGGCGTCCAAAAGTGCACATTGATTTTTGACGACGAAAGAAAAGTCCGTAGTGAAAGAATCTTAATATCTCCTAAGTTTAGGGGCTATCTCCTAAGAATCTCCTAAGTTTAGGGGTCACTATAACCCATCCGCGCCAGCGCGCTTCAGAACTGTTCATATCCTTGTCTTCATTCTAGTTATACTATCCTACTTTCGTGATACCTTGGATTCCTCCCCTTCTGATGCATTTTAGTGGAATTACTTGCAAGAAGTATTTCTTGGATTTTAGCTCCGCCCACTGAGATAATTAATTTAAATATTTACGAAATCTGTAACAGTTTCTTTTAAAACAAAAATTAAAAAGTATTTATTAGTCTTAATTATTTTGCGCTTAAACGAAATTTGCCTAGACGATTTGTATAATTTTCTTTCTTTCTTCATTTTTTTTTTAAATTCCAAACTGAAAATTCTTTTTTTTCTAGAAACATTTTTCAAAACTGTGTGCTACGCTAAAGTAGGGTGCTTTTACAGCGGTCCACCTTTTTACCATTTAATCCATCGGCCACTAACTAGTCCACCACAATCGCCGGAAGTCGTCCGACCTCAGTATATGCTGTACACTCGCAGGAACAGATACAATCCCATATTTCTGTCAGTTGACGATGCCGAAACTGTGTGGAAATCAACATACAACCCACGAACTCCCACCAGGATCATCTCCCATGGTTATCTGGATGCTCCAGGACTAACTCACTGGCCACTTGTAAGTAAATGATGCGCAACAAAATTATAGACCATGCCAATTTATAGAATTAGATCTTGTTTCTCTATATTATATGATATCTATTCATTATATGGGGAAAAATTATCTAAGTTTATATTTTCAGTAAGCAATATTATTGCTGATACAGCGTTTGTATAAAAAGTAATAAGACCAAATTCAGGAACAATTTGTATTGAAGATGTCGCTATATACAATTAAAATTCTTCAAACTAAGACCGTTGGGCGTCGACACACTTCTGCCTACGAGTTCTCCACGCTTGGAAGGCACGTCCTTCAAGCAAAGCGTCGGAGCGGGGTCTCCGAGATGTCGCTGTGTGTCCTTCACCGGGCCTGCTACAAGTATTAGTGACGTCACAGTAGTGATCCACTTTGGTCAATGTATCGCAGCAGAAAGATGTAATAAAAAGAGCATTTCCGCTCTTATAATGGTTAAGGACACACAGCGACATCTCAGAGGCCCCGGTGGGAGCCGCTTTAATCTTCGCTATGGTCCTACGACGGTGTCCTTTGAGGCCTGTCTTCACTCGAGAAACATGTAAAAGCCCGCCGGGCCCAAATCGAGAGTGTAGTGGGGCTATGGAAGGGTTGCGATGTCGTTCCCGGCCAGATAGTTCTTGAGTATGAAGCAGTGGTAGTTTGGTGCATTGTCGTGATGCAACTTCCAATTGGCGGCAATGACTGGCTTCACTGGATTAACGCTTCCCTTCAATCTTTTCCGAATTTCCACGTAGAAATCATCCGTGACGCCATCACCCTTCAACCAAGCCTAGGGATAGGTAAGGATCCTATAAGGGGAGCTGACGCATATCCATCTTGTTTCCCAAAATATCCGCCATGTTGTAACCCAGCTCAGCATTAATTTAAATTTACCGCCAGAGCAGGTGTTTACCGTCCCTGTCACTCGCCGTCCACCACTGCGGTAAGCTAACCAATTTTAGCTTGGTGTTTGGTCCGCTGGATTATTAAATGGCGGTATGATTCAGACTTACTATAGGAGCTCTAGGGACAGGTATCCACTAAAACAAGGATACGAACCGCACGGAAGCTCGTAGGCGACTGACGCTCGTCGCGTGTTAAAGCTGACTTTCGCTTCCATCGAACTCACCTGAAACATGCGAGCTGCAACATACAGTCGCGTCAGAAAAAGTCTCATTACTTTTTATACAAACCCTGTATGTCAGTTTATTCGGTTTGATTTTCCTTCATGTCCGTTTGATTTTCTTTCATTATTCTGTACTTGACACTTATCATGAGGAAGCTACATTATATTGTACTTCTCAGAATCTGAAATAGTTTGATGAGGGTCTCATTAACGTCCATAAAATGAATGTCTGTATCAGCTGCTCCACGAAATAAGAGAATATAATGTTCTCTTGTAAATGTTTGATGTGTCTATACTAATAAAAGAAAAGTTGTTTGTCCGTGTGTGTGTCTGTCTGTGTATCTGTCCGCGATGGTTAGGAAAATCTACATCTACCGTAAGTAGAAATTTTAAAATTTGGATGAAGATAGACGAAGGCAGATTCCAAATGGATCTGAGGCTCAGATTTTTCCTTTTTTGATAATTAGCCGATATATTAATTAGAAATCCTAATGAATATCGCAAAATACTGCGACACCACCAATCGTGGCAATTTCCAAAGTTTTCCGGTGTTCCACAAACAGAAAAGAAACGAAAGGGGGGGGAAAACAGTTTTTTTCGCGTTTTTACAAGTTAACATAGGCTTAATAAATCGAAATACGAAAAACAAATAATATATTTTAACCATCGCATCCGCCCTCCTGTTCGAAATACGAAAAAACAAAAAATACCAACCTATACATCTTTTTCTTTCTAATAACGTCTTTTATGATTTGATAAAGTTAAATAAAAAATAAGTATAAAGTAAAAATAGGTTACAAAAATACCCCTTTATAAATATTCAGAGTTTATCTTGAAAGTCACGCCTAATTTCATGTCTGCAATTCATGTTGTTCAAAAATATTTCCGTTACAATGCGTTTACAAAACCTGGCGAAGGTCCCGATTCTGGAAAATTCACCAGTTTGATTTACACTTGGCAAAAAGCGCGAACTAGTGAATTTATTTAATTTTTACTCGGTTTCTTTTTCTAAGATATGCAGAATTATTTAAATTGTCTTTTTAGGATTTCTACACTGTTTTCTCAACTTGTAATCAAAGTTTAATTATTATTAAATTTATTAATTGATATAATGATATTTAAAATATATATTATACGCTTAGATTTTTATTTATATTTTCTACTTTTTAGTGTTTAAATTAGTTCGTTGTTGCAGTTTCACAGTCTTTTGGCGTATTTTAGCGAACGTAGTTTGGCGCATAATTAATTTCATTGTTGTTGTAACTCATATATTGTTGCAACCATTGTAATGTTTTGTGCGTAGCTTCTTTATTAATTACGACTAATTGGAACATAATAAGAAATATATAATGGCTCCTAAATATCCCCATCCTTCAATTTAATAATAGCGTAGATTTCCAGATGTAACTCATAAAATTTCTCAAGAGATTATCTATTTTCAGTTAATGGTCTTCTTTGACTTTATAAGAACTAAAAGGAATCTTAAGTAGTGACACTATACTGACATTAATGTGGTAATAACCTTATGGCACTTGAAGCTATTCTCAGGCCACTCTAAGTCCACTTAAATTCAGCAGTACATACATATGCAAGCCTCTAGGGGCCAAAAAGAGGTAATGCATATGAACTGTTCAGGAGCGAGTTAAACGTTCTCTCTCTCTTAGAGAGAATTTTATGGCAAAGATGTGGCTGAAAAAATAACTTGACCAGAAACGAAACCAGGCCTTCCTGATATATGAACTTTATGTGTATTGTGATGTAAATTTACCGAGTGTGAATTCGTAACCGTCAATGAATTAATGTTTGTTCTTTAATAAAGTCTTTATAATTTAAAGAGCGGTATATCATAAAGGATCGTTGGTAATTTATCACTTGCACATGGCTATCAGAAAAATATCTTAAAATTAGCTTATTAATTTATAATTAAATTCTAAAATATTGAAATCTTGTATTGTCATCGGAAATACACCTGTGTAGTTTTTTTTTTTTTTTTTTTTTTTTTTTTTTTTTTAATAATTCTAGCATATTGGGAAGTGTGAAAAATCGATTACAAAATTCTATCTTTACATACATAAACCAAGTTAAGTTAAATAAAAGAGTGTAATGAAAATTTTTTACCTGAATTTTCTTTGTTCCCTTGATTATTTCGCTTAATAAACATGTAATCAAAACTTTGATAAAATAACTTTAATAATATTAAATAATATCGTATGTCTTGAACCAAAATTCGTGAAAGTTCTTTATGAATTTTTTTACAGGGTGTTTCATAAAACATCCCCTGACTTTAAAGTTCAATAATTAACTATCGTAAATGTAACGATGAAATAAGCAACATATTTATCAAATAACCCATAAATTTTTATACAGTAATTTTAAATATAGTTGTAACTGTCATCGATAGGTGACGCTGTGTTATTTCAAACATTAACAACGCTCAAATTAACTCCAGAATTTCCAAGCACAAACCATTTTTTCGTGTTCTAATAGCTAAATAGAATAAAAAGTAAAACGGAGAGATCTTTGATGCACTTTTATCCGTTAGTTTCAGCAATCTTACAGTTTAAGACAGCGCTGTGCAATCAATATATTGACGAAAATTTGAGCTAATTTTTCAATTATCGAATATAAAATTTATGAGCTACCTGATAAGCATGTCATTTATTTCATCTTTATATTTATCTATATTATAAGCCAAGCAAAAACATGTCCGTCATGTCCGTGATATTATATCGAATTTGGCAACGATCTTTTAGATCGTCGAGGAGATGGGGGTGTACCTTCAAATGGAATTTTTTTGAAAACGGTGTCTCAATTTAGTGATTTTTTTTATAGTTTTTAAATTAATTTCCAAGTATGATTTAAAAAAAAAGAATATATTTCTATCGAGTGCAGTGCGATTACGGAAGATAGCCCGCTGGCACTTAAACATTTTAAATAGTTTAGTAGTTGCTTCCGGTTAATATTCCATAAAGGAATTAAAACTTCATAAAAATATAAATAAATAAAACACAAATTTAACAGACAAGTGATTGAGCTATGCACTTAAACACTGAAATAATCAAAACCAAAAAGTCGCTATGAATAATGATTTCTTAACCCTTGGCATGCAGCTAATACGAAAATATCGCTTTTTATAAATTTCGAAACTTTATTTGAATATATAATTGATATATTTCATATAAAAATGTTTTTTGATGTTGTTAGAGGCCAGTCTAAAAAAAATATTAAATGTAAAAAAATCTATTAGAGTTTTCAACTTAAAATGTTTTTTCCTGTCCTGTACAACCTGCACTGTTCTGTAAACCAGGAAGCCCCAGTTGGATCCCCTGGCTACACTGCACACACACACACACACACAAATATTTTACAGTATAATACAGGCATCACAACTACCAGTATTATGCCGTAAAATTAACAGTAATAAACAGTAAAATAAACGTTGCCGTGCATGCGCGGCAGCGTATTACTGCTTATTTTACTGTTTATTACTGTT
Organism: Maratus michaelseni; assembly: GCA_963931845.1. Taxonomy (NCBI): domain Eukaryota; kingdom Metazoa; phylum Arthropoda; class Arachnida; order Araneae; family Salticidae; genus Maratus; species Maratus michaelseni. Next base: position 98,847,328 of record OZ007597.1, on the reverse strand, counting down.
AATTTTTACGGTATAATACTGGCAGCTGGGATGCCAGTATTATAATGTAAAATCAACAATTATTATTATTATTATTATTTTTTTTTTTTTGCAGTGCATAGTAAATGAATTATTGAATTTTAATATAGTGAATCCGTTATAAAACATTCTGTAAGTCCGTGGCAGCGGGTGAATATTACACAATCTTATGCAAGTTATTACTTAGTACTTGATGGTATTTTTACTGCTGTTGCTTTTTTTTAAAATGTTTTTTTACTCACTAAATATATTTATACATTCTTTCTTTTAGAGACTTAAAGATGCTTTTTTGGAGGCAAGTGATGACAACGTTATAGTTCTTGATTGGAGCAATGGGATTACTCCAAGTTACACGATCACATCAGCAAATACTCGCGTAGTAGGAGCTTTGTTGGCGAATTTCATTAACTTTTTATGCGTAAGTCGATTATTTTATGCATAATATTCAGGGTTTCACGTAAAAATTACTTGCATTCTTCAGTAAAAGTGTCCTCGCTAAAAGTACATAAAAAGTGTGTATATACGAGGTTTGTAGAATTATAATATCGGGACCATAATTTTTGGAAAATTTGGAAGTGGAATTTATTTTTATTTGCAACTAACAGTTGCTGGAGTTGCCATTCTAATTTCAATAATAGAAAGAAAGTAAATGCAATATATATATATATATATATATATATAATTTGGCGATAAATATTTGTCGCTTGGCGATTCATCCTTGGTAGCCGCTATAACACGAAAGTACCAAATTTACAATATATTAATGAAAACAATAACAAAAAATTTGGTACAATTTTTATTTGTAGACCATTCCTTAAGCAAAATTTAAGTATTGCTTTAACTTTTGTTTAGATTGATGTCTGAGTAAAGGTATTTTGAGGAAATTGAAGTTGAAGACCACGTTTTTTGCTTTATAAGACGATTTCTCATCCGATATCAATTTTTGAATTCTGCTTTTATTCATACCTGACATTTTACATCTATCCTTTTTGTAACTTTAGCATTTTGTAACGATTTTATTCATTTCTATTGCCTATTCAAAGAAAAATTCTTCTAAAGTTACAGAATTTGTTAAAAACGCTTAAAAAAATAAAGTGACGACGTCAATAATGTGACGGCATCAATAAAATGAAGACGTCAAGAGGTCCATTCTCGACCGAAAACAACAACCATTTTCCCAATGGTTAAATAAAAAAAAAAACCTCTTAATAACACTTAATAATTTAATGAATTTAATGATTTAATGAATATAATGATTTAATGATTCAACACTTAATGAATTCTTAATAACTTCTTAATGACAATATTATAGTTCATGAATGGAGCAACAAGATTACTCCAACTTACACAATCACATCGGCAAATAATCATGTAGTAGGAGCTTTGTTGGCGAATTTCATTCACTTTTTATGCGTAAGTCAATTATTTTATACATAATATACAAGGTTTCCTGTAAAAATTGCATGGATTCTTCAGTAAAAAAAAAAGTCATTGCTAAAATGTGTATACGAAGTACGTAGAATTATAACATCATGCGCCTATAATTTTCAAAAAATTGGTAAATTAAATTTATTTTTATTTATAACTAAAAGTTACTCGAGTTACCCTTCAAATTTCAATAATGGAAAAAAAAAAAAAAAAAACTTAGTAACACCATAAAATTAAGAAATGCGTAAGGCCTTTCGAAAGAACTTTGTCTTTCTTCTTCCGGCGTAAAGAAGACGTGCTACCAGTTTGAAGGCAAGAGCAATTCAGTTTTGCTCCTCCCTTCACAATGGTAGCACGCATTCTTTTCACCTGAAGAAGAAAGACATATAACGATTATTCTAGGTCACATAGTTTTTTAGAAAATCGCATTTTTCCATTACACGCTCAGCAAGGGAAGTTGAGGGTCGACGTACCGCAATCGACGTGGAATCATCCAAGAATTGTTGATAATGATTTTCGAAAAAAAATAATAATCGGTAATTAGCAGAGATATTAATTAAAAACCTATCTAGAAAAGCACGGCACGAACCAAGACGACATGTACACAAATTGGAAAGTATAGCATAATATATACTTAACGAATTTTATTATTAATAAGAAATTTGTTATAAACTAATTATTTACTATTTGTCGTCGAATTTAGTTGATATTATTTTTTTTTCTGTCTTGCAGCATGAGGCAGGTAGTCAACCTCAACAATTTCATTTATTAGGTCAGAGTTTAGGAGCTCATATACATGGTTACGTAGGAGAACGAGTTCCGAATATCGGTAGAATAACAGGTACGTAAATACGACTACTACTACTATCATTTCTAGTTACTACTACCAGTTCCACTACTACTACTACTAATGCTGCTGGTCCCGCGCGGACTGCATATAAGTTTACTACGTTAAGTGGGTCGCAACACACTATAGTTGCATAATAATGTAAAATAAAGGGTGTTTATAAAGTCCCGGACCCATTTTGATGTTTAATAACTCATAAAATAATAAAGATAGATTAAAATTAATAACATAAATGGTTAGATAGACTCAAAAAGTTTCATGACCATTGTCAATGAACTTCCACGTGTGCACGTATATTAATAAGCAGACGATATTTAGAAAAGTACAGATATTTAGACTGGAAAATGAAATTATTCCCGGACCCATTTTGATGTTTAATAACTCATAAAATAATGAAGATATAAACAAACTTATGGCATTTATTGATGGAATAACTCATATATATTCCTTTTCAGGTTTGAATATCTTTACTTTTGTAAATATCGTCTGCGCGTGTGGTTAATTTCAGATAATTTCATTTTCCAGTCTAAATATCTGTACTTTTCTAAATACTGTCTGCTTATTAATTTACGTGCACACGTGGAAGTTCATTGACAAGGGTCATGAAACTTTTTGAGTCTATCTAACCATTTATGTTATTAATTTTAATTTATCTTTATTATTTTATGAGTTATTAAACATCAAAATGGGTCCGGGACTTTATAAACACCCTATATATATATATATATACTAGTCGGATGTACCAATCCCAAAACTTTCTTCTATCTCATACAGGTTTCACATACACCATAAAACGAATCAGTACCAATTTATATCCATGTCTAACTGAATCTAAAGTTTTATTAAATTCCATGCATTAGTTCTTGAGATATGACTATCGCTAAAATCGTGTAAATCCTGAAATATGCAGCATAGCAGTGCCACATGTTGGGAGATTTACGCCAAAACGTAATAAACAACAACTTTTGTCAACGTATAACTGAATCTGAAGTTTGATGAAATTTTGTGCATTAGTTCCTAAGATATAGCTACCGCAAAAATCATGAAAAAGTAGCATAGCAGCGCCACCTGTTGGATCTAATTGAATCTGAAGTTTGATGGAAGTAAGTGCATTCGTTCTTTTGATAGCTATTGCGGAAATCGCAAAAAATGTAGCATAGCAGCGCCACCTGTTTGGCTATTTACACTAAAACATAATCAGCACCAATTTATATTACGATCTAACTGAATCTAAAGTTTTATTAAATTCAGTGCATTAGTTCTTGAGATAGAGCGCCCACAAAAATGTTGTCACATAAGTAGTAGGAGAACGAGAGTTAGACTCCAGCAGGAGCCGTGAGCGTGGTGGAGGTGAGGCTCCTGGAGGTGGAATCGGAAGTGATGGAAGATAAGACAGGAAGTGATGGAAGATAAGACAGGAAGTGAAAGAAGATAAGACAGGAAGTGAACCGGAAGTGTTGGAAGATAAGAGAGGAAGTGAAGTAGGGGAGGGCTTAATTTTTTTTAACCGATAAGGGAGAGAGGGGAGGGCTTATTTTTAGGGGGCTTAATTTTTTTGTGAAAAATAAAGGGTTTTAATCAGATTTTTGCTGAAAAATAAAGGGTTTTAATCAGATTTTTTCTTGACAGGGAATTTTTTTTTTTAAATACGAAGTTTAGATTTAAGATATTTGAGAAATATAAACTACAACTTTGACTACTTTTTGAAATTTTCTTATTTTTAGGGGTCTTCTAGAAGAGGGGAACTGAAAGGGTAGGGGGCTTAATTTTTGTGAAAAATAAAGGGTTTTAATCAGATTCTTTCTTGACAGGGAATTTTTTTTTTTTTAAATTGTGGACCCACCATAACCACCCGCTATGAAAACAATTCATAACGCCACAATTTTTTTTTTTTTACCTATTCTTTTACACCAGTCATCTGTGAGAGACCTGTAACGAAATAAAATGTTTAATTATTATTATGTTTAAGCAAGAGTTGAATCATACGGGAAATCAGATGTGTGACGTCTGCTAAAGTTGTAGAGTGTCTATGAGGAAATCCAGCTTCACGGAACCTAGAAAAAAAAAAAAAGTTTTGCTTGATGTATGTGATAGCTAAAGGCCCCCCAACCTATACAAAATTTTAAATAATTTTATATAGGTTGTATTATCTGACTAAGCAGGGGTCGCATGGCCGCCACACCACTCATTGTTACCTTCGATTCGCATACAACAAACAATACTTTTTGTATTTCGCGCTCGTCGATCTAACTGTTCAGAGTTTAACATGAAATTTACTTATAATTCACCTGTAGAAGAATTTTTTTCCCTTCTTTAAACATTAACTTAAATGTGAATGAGATTAAAATAGATGTGAAGGCTAAATTTTTAGTAACAGAATGTCAACAGTGCTAGTGGAGTTGAGGGGTAGGAACCCTGCTATAAAAATAATACCTGTAAAAGAAATATTTATGTGCTACCTTTCGCGCTCGTCGACCTAACTGTTCAGAGTTTAACATGAGATTTACTTATAATTCACCTGTAAAATTTTTTTTTTCCTTTTTTAAACATTAACTTAAATGTGAATGAGATTAAAATAGATGTGAAGGCTAAATTTTTAGAGAGTTAAAATGAAAATCCACTGAGGGTTGTGTTAAATAAAAGGCGATGATCGACTTTGACAGCATTTTTCTAAAAGTTTATTTATCGAAAAAGGAATCATACGTTTCGATTATATTTGTTAAATATTATAGTTTAACATTAAAAAGCAGGTAGACATTCACATCTTTAGCGCTCGTCGACCTAACTGTTCGGAATTTTCTTCGAACCCATTATTTTGGACTTTATAAAAGTTTCATATAAAAAATTATTCTTTAAGTATTAACTGAAATGAGATTAAAATAGATGTAATGGCCAAATTTTTAAGGATTTAAAATGAAAATTGTGATAGCCATGTAAATGAAAGTAATGCGATTACTTTGCTTCATAAAAATCTAACACGAAAAAAGCTGGTAGACGTTTACCTTTCGCACTCGTCGACCTAACAGTTCGTCGACATAACCGTTCAGAGTTTTCGTCGAAATCCGGATATAGATTAACTTACAATAGCTAACTTTTTTAAGGGAAGTTTAAATAACATATTTCCCAAAGTGTCTTACAAACATTTAAGAATTTATACACACATAAGCACCTCGCCTATTAGGTGCAAGGTTCTGACTTTAAAACTACTAGATGTTGAAATTTAAACTTCTTGCGCTCGGCGACCTAACCGTTCAGAGTTTTTTTTTCAAACCTTGTGTCAATACGTGTTAGGAACCCTTAGAAAGACCTACATGGAGGCACTTATCCCTAATATAGATAATCAACCCTAAACTAACCAGTTACAACACACAAGACATAATCATTACATTCAGTTAATAAGTGATTTGACATGCAAAATATTAGATATAAAAACATACAATATGATATATACAAAACAATTTTAAAGATTTTTTTCCCTTTCATATGAACAATTTTTAGCAATAATTTAACTTGAGAGCAGGTATTTGTTTAGAGTTATACGATTATAATAAATTTTCATTAGATTTGACATTATACAACTAACATTTAAAAAAAGAGAAAGACATCTAGTTTTTATAACGTCACTTATTAGAATTATTAACCTGTTTTAGTTAAAAGTATGACACTTAAGTGATTTCAATTGAAAAATCAATACAACATTTTAAAAGCGCAGTCAATAGATTTTCACTTTTAAAAATAACTAACAGAATTTTAATTTTTTAAGCAATGGGTATATTATATTAACTTTAAATTAAATTAACTTTTAATAGGTAACTTTAAATAAAATTTATCTTTTTTTATTATTAATTAAGAAATATAAACTACTCACACATTATTATGCTGCATTTTAACACAACTGAAATACTACAACCTTTCTGCTGACATGTGGTCACAGAATAAATCTTTTCGTAGGATGCAAGATAAGATAAGATAATATCACGTAATGATTTAATAAACGCGATTCGTTATGCATATTTTAAAACAGGAAATACATCCGTCAGATAACATTACTTTGTTTATATGAAGTGACCAAATACAAATTTTGCTGATAAGATTAATTTAATTTCGAAAATATTATTGACAGAACATTCAAATTTTACACAATATTTTTAAAAATTTAAATAAGGGAAATCAGAAAATTGTACACGATATTTTAAAAAATAAATAAATTAGGGAAGTTACAAAATGTTGTACACTCTTTTATTTAGAAAAAGAGAGCGGGTATTTTGTTTTGAGTTATACGATTAAAATAAATTTTCATTATATTTGATTTTACACAACCAACATTTTCAAAAAAGAGAATGGAATCTAGTTTTTATAAATTAACGTACTTCAATTTTTCAAATACTTAACACTCCCTCTTTTGCTAGACTTTATACACATAAGACATAAAAGGTGTTTTCGAATACATCATTTAGAAATTAAGCGACTTGATAAGTAAAACATTATTTATAAAAGCAATAGATACGAAAGTAATAAAGATTTTTACTTACAAATGTACGAACTTCTGATAGGTAAGACTTTCTTAATCACTGTGCAAGAATTAAGTGGTGATTAAACTTATAACATTATATGATGAAATAATCACGTGACGTATTTTTAAACCAATAAAATGTCAGTATTTTTAAACTAATACAAAGTTAGTATTTTTACACGAACGCCCTCTATCATTATATAAATTTCAATGAAACGAGTTCATAACATTCTACTGCGACTTGATATCGTTGTAATAGGTTGTATTTTTCGTTAAGTTAGTTTTCATTTAAGTTATTATGGAACGAGTTATGAATTCTTATGTTGGTGATGTAAACAACTTGGAGTGTCAGCACTCATCACCAGAGTTAAATAATCAAGAGATGGATTCTACACTTTTATCTAAACAAGGACCCGTTTCGAATTGTGAAGTGAAACCCACCTCATCAGGACTAAAGAAACAGAAGTTACCTCATGTGTGTAAGATGTGTAACAAGGCATTTCCTCGAAAAGTTAACTTAGTGTTTCATATGAAATGTCATTTAAAGGAAAAGTCTTTTCGTTGTGAGGTGTGTGCTGAAGTTTTTTCGCGAAAGAGTGATTTACGTATGCATCAAAAGATTCACAAATCACCCAAACAATACAAGTGTGGGGATTGCAACGAACTGTTTTCAAGAATGTATGATTTATTAATTCACAAGAAGACCCATAAGACTCATAAACAACATTCATGTATAAAGTGTAGCGAAATGTTTGATTGTGAATCAGATTTAGTACAACATTGTGATACTTTTCATAAAGTTGTGAAATCACCCTATTCAAAAGATTTGTTATTTGAAAAAGTGAAGCATTTTAAAAGACAAAATGATGTGCGAAATATTTTTACTAAAACTATCATTGTATCCAATGAGATGAATCAAAAAGACTTTCATTCATTTTTTAACAGTATTCGAACGGATGTTTTAAACGAATTAAATTATCAATTGCAAATGAAAAAGTCAATAAAATGGTATGCAGCCGTTAAAGTGGATGTCTGTCGTGAATCACAGGATGGTAACTTAGAGAGAGCAACCCCCTTTTTCCTTTCCAAAAGTGAACTGGAATTAACAGACCAAAACATACAAGTGCATGTTGAGAATGCCTTTCTAAAAATGTACAACGGCTTTGAAGATTTTACAGAACGTGTGTTTAATTGGACATTACAAAAAATTTTAAAATTAGAATTGATTACAGCTCAATATGACAGTCTTATTTGATTTGTATTATTTTAGATGAATAATAAATAGTTTGGTTGTGAAAAAAGTGTTATGTGTTTTCTCAAGCTTACACTGTGTGATGTTTGAACTAATGACGTATATTTCGATTGACTTAGACAAAATAGGAGTGTGTGTTGACATTTAAAAAGATTTTAACATGAGATAAGAGAGTTATAATTAAAACTGGACTTACCTAAAATTTTTTCAAGTCAGTCTCGATATCCTTTCCATTACAATTGTTTTAAGGAAATAGAATTCAATTTTATTGCGAATAACACTTTGCTGTTAACATCACGTGGTTTGTCTTATCATAACTATGAGATAGATCACTTCCGATTAACATGATAACAAGAGTATAAAAATGACTAATGCAAACCGATTTTCCTGCCTAAACTTGTTATCAGCTTTCATGAGTGACTCATCTTTACTTGACCTATATCGTCACCAGCTTGTGATATTTCAAAACTTTGAAAATTTATCACATTTTAAGAATAAAACATAAACATTTAAACACTTTAAAAATTTGTGTTAGTGAAATTTGTTAGATTGACACAATTTAAAAATAAAACTTAAGCATTTGAAAACTTAATCATTTAAAAACTTTAAAATTTCGAGTTAGGGAAATTTGTTGGATTGTCACATTTTCGAAAAAATCTGTTAAACATTTGAAATTGAAAAATCAACATATCATTTTCAAAGCAGTGAATAGATGTATACCTTTAAAAATTCGACTTAGTGGAATTTAGTAGTGAAATTTATTAACCTAACACACATGCTAAAAATAAAACTTTATGAAATTTTCCCATTTTTAAAATAAAACTTATTTAAAAAATAAAAAATAAATAAGCAACTATTAAACATTTCGAATGTCTTAGACAAAGTGTGAATGAATTTATTGAAAATTTTCATTACTTTTAAAGGAAATTTTATTTTTGGTGAAATAAACTTGAGGTATTTATTATATGTTACTTAAACTACATGAGAATTGATTGAAAATGTGCTACTTTTAATCACTCACAAGATAAGACATGATGTTAGGAATTATAGATGGATGTTTCCCCCACAGATGACGTCACTGATAACATATTTACTGACCAAGTCATAAAATCATAGTTAAGGGTAGGTTTATGAACATGACGTTTCGTTGAGATTTAAGATATTTGAGAAATAAAAACTACAACTTTGACTACTTTTTGAAATTTCCCCCTACATAAGAAAAAGAACATAGAAAAATAAAAATGAAAAGTCGTATTTGAATGGAATCTAATTATTATCCTTTCGGTTAACAGCTGAATGCGTTGGCAATTACACCACAAAGGTACTGATTGAATATATTGTGTGTTTTTTTAAGGTTAAATTGATTTAATATTCAAGTTATTTCTAATGATACACTTAAAAACAATAAATTTAATTAGCTTTCAAAAAGCAAACGATCACATTATTGTGTAAAACAATCAAATGTTTTAAAAGTCACGAGTTAAAATTTGAAATGACTTAGAGTTTAATTAGAATTTAGATGTGAACCTTTTAAAATGAAATAATAGTTTTTTTGTATCGCCCTCTATCGGTGGGTAATAGAATTAAGAGATAATTAAAAGTTTTAACTTGAATTCGAACCCACAACCAAAATTATTTTTCGGTTTTATAAAGTCACGAGTTAAAATTTGAAATGACTTAGAGTTTAATTAGAATTTAGATGTGAACCTTTTAAAATGAAATAATAGTTTTTTTGTATCGCCCTCTATCGGTGGGTAATAGAATTAAGAGATAATTAAAAGTTTTAACTTGAATTCGAACCCACAACCAAAATTATTTTTCGGTTTTATAATTTAGGATAGGTTTAACTGAGCAAGCCATGATATAACAGTATTTATAGACGATTTAAGATATTCGATAAAGGAAATCATCTAAATTTCTAATTTAATTGAAGGGTTTACTGCTTAAAGTACTACAAAATGAGTACAACACGATGCATAGTTTTTTAATTAATTATATTTTTCGAAAGGTTAAATTGAATTATTGATAAACTTAGGATTTATGTTTAAAGTGAATAAACTTGATATGTTAGGTTCACTTAATAACAGAGGGTTGAATAAGTTATTTTTAATAAAAATAAAGTTTACTAAAAGTTTTTAAAGTTAAAAAAAATGTAAGTTACGTTAAAAAAGTTAACAAAAATATAGTTTTAAGAAATTTAAAGTTTACAAAAAGTTTGAAAATCTCTATGTTAATCAAAATTAACTTTTTAATTTTAACTATTGAGAAACTATAATCTGTTTATCCTTGTAACCAACTGGTGCATATCAACTATCTGCACATGTGCAGTAAAAACATAAACTAACTTGAGTCCGATTTTAAATTATTTGCTAATTTTTATACAGCTCGATTACTTTTCAGAAACAAAACAGAATGAAATACTTACCAAAAAACCCGTCAACGTCTTATACTTGCTTTCACTTAACTAATCTTTCTACATTAGCTTTGCTAGGGGGCGCTGCCATCGCCACTAGAGACGCTACTAGTTTCCGGTTTGTGACGTAGTTTCCGGTTTGCGATAAGAACAAGGTTAAAATAAAACCCACGTGCATTCAGTTGGTGTTGTTTACCTGTACCTTGTTATAAGCCGTTTGCCTTCTCTTGCTCACTCGCTTGTCCAGACTTGTTTCTGTGCTGCACGCCTGTTTTGCTGACTCATCTCTTGCTTTAACTGTTTGGACTTGCCTGATGTCAACTGTCTCAGGTCTTTTGTCATAGTTTGAATGTACTTTATGTCGATCACTTTAATATAAAAGTTATGTCCCAACTTACTTAAACTTTGATAAAAAATATTATTTATTTATAAATTATATCAAATTCTTATTTTTCTAACACATTTACTAAGTCACTTTCGTTCAAAAATATGGTAAAGCCCGATTTTAAATTGAAGTTTAGGATAAATTCCCCAAATTTTGTAACATTTTAGCACTAATAAGAAATATTGTAAACACCCTGTACATACAAGTTTTGTAAAAATAATATTACTTATAGCTAAACTTAGTAAAATATTTTAAATTTATAAATTTAAATTAAAAATAAAATATTTTTAAATAAGAATATTTAAGAATTTTTAAAGTATTTTAATTTAAATTTATAAATTTAAAATATTTTACTAAGTTTAGCTATAAGTAATATTATTTTTACAAAACTTGTATGTACAGGGTGTTTACAATATTTCTTATTAGTGCTAAAATGTTACAAAATTTGGGGAATTTATCCTAAACTTCAATTTAAAATCGGGCTTTACCATATTTTTGAACGAAAGTGACTTAGTAAATGTGTTAGAAAAATAAGAATTTGATATAATTTATAAATAAATAATATTTTTTATCAAAGTTTAAGTAAGTTGGGACATAACTTTTATATTAAAGTGATCGACATAAAGTACATTCAAACTATGACAAAAGACCTGAGACAGTTGACATCAGGCAAGTCCAAACAGTTAAAGCAAGAGATGAGTCAGCAAAACAGGCGTGCAGCACAGAAACAAGTCTGGACAAGCGAGTGAGCAAGAGAAGGCAAACGGCTTATAACAAGGTACAGGTAAACAACACCAACTGAATGCACGTGGGTTTTATTTTAACCTTGTTCTTATCGCAAACCGGAAACTACGTCACAAACCGGAAACTAGTAGCGTCTCTAGTGGCGATGGCAGCGCCCCCTAGCAAAGCTAATGTAGAAAGATTAGTTAAGTGAAAGCAAGTATAAGACGTTGACGGGTTTTTTGGTAAGTATTTCATTCTGTTTTGTTTCTGAAAAGTAATCGAGCTGTATAAAAATTAGCAAATAATTTAAAATCGGACTCAAGTTAGTGTATGTTTTTACTGCACATGTGCAGATAGTTGATATGCACCAGTTGGTTACAAGGATAAACAGATTATAGTTTCTCAATAGTTAAAATTAAAAAGTTAATTTTGATTAACATAGAGATTTTCAAACTTTTTGTAAACTTTAAATTTCTTAAAACTATATTTTTGTTAACTTTTTTAACGTAACTTACATTTTTTTTAACTTTAAAAACTTTTAGTAAACTTTATTTTTATTAAAAATAACTTATTCAACCCTCTGTTATTAAGTGAACCTAACATATCAAGTTTATTCACTTTAAACATAAATCCTAAGTTTATCAATAATTCAATTTAACCTTTCGAAAAATATAATTAATTAAAAAACTATGCATCGTGTTGTACTCATTTTGTAGTACTTTAAGCAGTAAACCCTTCAATTAAATTAGAAATTTAGATGATTTCCTTTATCGAATATCTTAAATCGTCTATAAATACTGTTATATCATGGCTTGCTCAGTTAAACCTATCCTAAATTATAAAACCGAAAAATAATTTTGGTTGTGGGTTCGAATTCAAGTTAAAACTTTTAATTATCTCTTAATTCTATTACCCACCGATAGAGGGCGATACAAAAAAACTATTATTTCATTTTAAAAGGTTCACATCTAAATTCTAATTAAACTCTAAGTCATTTCAAATTTTAACTCGTGACTTTATAAAACCGAAAAATAATTTTGGTTGTGGGTTCGAATTCAAGTTAAAACTTTTAATTATCTCTTAATTCTATTACCCACCGATAGAGGGCGATACAAAAAAACTATTATTTCATTTTAAAAGGTTCACATCTAAATTCTAATTAAACTCTAAGTCATTTCAAATTTTAACTCGTGACTTTTAAAACATTTGATTGTTTTACACAATAATGTGATCGTTTGCTTTTTGAAAGCTAATTAAATTTATTGTTTTTAAGTGTATCATTAGAAATAACTTGAATATTAAATCAATTTAACCTTAAAAAAACACACAATATATTCAATCAGTACCTTTGTGGTGTAATTGCCAACGCATTCAGCTGTTAACCGAAAGGATAATAATTAGATTCCATTCAAATACGACTTTTCATTTTTATTTTTCTATGTTCTTTTTCTTATGTAGGGGGAAATTTCAAAAAGTAGTCAAAGTTGTAGTTTTTATTTCTCAAATATCTTAAATCTCAACGAAACGTCATGTTCATAAACCTACCCTTAACTATGATTTTATGACTTGGTCAGTAAATATGTTATCAGTGACGTCATCTGTGGGGGAAACATCCATCTATAATTCCTAACATCATGTCTTATCTTGTGAGTGATTAAAAGTAGCACATTTTCAATCAATTCTCATGTAGTTTAAGTAACATATAATAAATACCTCAAGTTTATTTCACCAAAAATAAAATTTCCTTTAAAAGTAATGAAAATTTTCAATAAATTCATTCACACTTTGTCTAAGACATTCGAAATGTTTAATAGTTGCTTATTTATTTTTTATTTTTTAAATAAGTTTTATTTTAAAAATGGGAAAATTTCATAAAGTTTTATTTTTAGCATGTGTGTTAGGTTAATAAATTTCACTACTAAATTCCACTAAGTCGAATTTTTAAAGGTATACATCTATTCACTGCTTTGAAAATGATATGTTGATTTTTCAATTTCAAATGTTTAACAGATTTTTTCGAAAATGTGACAATCCAACAAATTTCCCTAACTCGAAATTTTAAAGTTTTTAAATGATTAAGTTTTCAAATGCTTAAGTTTTATTTTTAAATTGTGTCAATCTAACAAATTTCACTAACACAAATTTTTAAAGTGTTTAAATGTTTATGTTTTATTCTTAAAATGTGATAAATTTTCAAAGTTTTGAAATATCACAAGCTGGTGACGATATAGGTCAAGTAAAGATGAGTCACTCATGAAAGCTGATAACAAGTTTAGGCAGGAAAATCGGTTTGCATTAGTCATTTTTATACTCTTGTTATCATGTTAATCGGAAGTGATCTATCTCATAGTTATGATAAGACAAACCACGTGATGTTAACAACAAAGTGTTATTCGCAATAAAATTGAATTCTATTTCCTTAAAACAATTGTAATGGAAAGGATATCGAGACTGACTTGAAAAAATTTTAGGTAAGTCCAGTTTTAATTATAACTCTCTTATCTCATGTTAAAATCTTTTTAAATGTCAACACACACTCCTATTTTGTCTAAGTCAATCGAAATATACGTCATTAGTTCAAACATCACACAGTGTAAGCTTGAGAAAACACATAACACTTTTTTCACAACCAAACTATTTATTATTCATCTAAAATAATACAAATCAAATAAGACTGTCATATTGAGCTGTAATCAATTCTAATTTTAAAATTTTTTGTAATGTCCAATTAAACACACGTTCTGTAAAATCTTCAAAGCCGTTGTACATTTTTAGAAAGGCATTCTCAACATGCACTTGTATGTTTTGGTCTGTTAATTCCAGTTCACTTTTGGAAAGGAAAAAGGGGGTTGCTCTCTCTAAGTTACCATCCTGTGATTCACGACAGACATCCACTTTAACGGCTGCATACCATTTTATTGACTTTTTCATTTGCAATTGATAATTTAATTCGTTTAAAACATCCGTTCGAATACTGTTAAAAAATGAATGAAAGTCTTTTTGATTCATCTCATTGGATACAATGATAGTTTTAGTAAAAATATTTCGCACATCATTTTGTCTTTTAAAATGCTTCACTTTTTCAAATAACAAATCTTTTGAATAGGGTGATTTCACAACTTTATGAAAAGTATCACAATGTTGTACTAAATCTGATTCACAATCAAACATTTCGCTACACTTTATACATGAATGTTGTTTATGAGTCTTATGGGTCTTCTTGTGAATTAATAAATCATACATTCTTGAAAACAGTTCGTTGCAATCCCCACACTTGTATTGTTTGGGTGATTTGTGAATCTTTTGATGCATACGTAAATCACTCTTTCGCGAAAAAACTTCAGCACACACCTCACAACGAAAAGACTTTTCCTTTAAATGACATTTCATATGAAACACTAAGTTAACTTTTCGAGGAAATGCCTTGTTACACATCTTACACACATGAGGTAACTTCTGTTTCTTTAGTCCTGATGAGGTGGGTTTCACTTCACAATTCGAAACGGGTCCTTGTTTAGATAAAAGTGTAGAATCCATCTCTTGATTATTTAACTCTGGTGATGAGTGCTGACACTCCAAGTTGTTTACATCACCAACATAAGAATTCATAACTCGTTCCATAATAACTTAAATGAAAACTAACTTAACGAAAAATACAACCTATTACAACGATATCAAGTCGCAATAGAATGTTATGAACTCGTTTCATTGAAATTTATATAATGATAGAGGGCGTTCGTGTAAAAATACTAACTTTGTATTAGTTTAAAAATACTGACATTTTATTGGTTTAAAAATACGTCACGTGATTATTTCATCATATAATGTTATAAGTTTAATCACCACTTAATTCTTGCACAGTGATTAAGAAAGTCTTACCTATCAGAAGTTCGTACATTTGTAAGTAAAAATCTTTATTACTTTCGTATCTATTGCTTTTATAAATAATGTTTTACTTATCAAGTCGCTTAATTTCTAAATGATGTATTCGAAAACACCTTTTATGTCTTATGTGTATAAAGTCTAGCAAAAGAGGGAGTGTTAAGTATTTGAAAAATTGAAGTACGTTAATTTATAAAAACTAGATTCCATTCTCTTTTTTGAAAATGTTGGTTGTGTAAAATCAAATATAATGAAAATTTATTTTAATCGTATAACTCAAAACAAAATACCCGCTCTCTTTTTCTAAATAAAAGAGTGTACAACATTTTGTAACTTCCCTAATTTATTTATTTTTTAAAATATCGTGTACAATTTTCTGATTTCCCTTATTTAAATTTTTAAAAATATTGTGTAAAATTTGAATGTTCTGTCAATAATATTTTCGAAATTAAATTAATCTTATCAGCAAAATTTGTATTTGGTCACTTCATATAAACAAAGTAATGTTATCTGACGGATGTATTTCCTGTTTTAAAATATGCATAACGAATCGCGTTTATTAAATCATTACGTGATATTATCTTATCTTATCTTGCATCCTACGAAAAGATTTATTCTGTGACCACATGTCAGCAGAAAGGTTGTAGTATTTCAGTTGTGTTAAAATGCAGCATAATAATGTGTGAGTAGTTTATATTTCTTAATTAATAATAAAAAAAGATAAATTTTATTTAAAGTTACCTATTAAAAGTTAATTTAATTTAAAGTTAATATAATATACCCATTGCTTAAAAAATTAAAATTCTGTTAGTTATTTTTAAAAGTGAAAATCTATTGACTGCGCTTTTAAAATGTTGTATTGATTTTTCAATTGAAATCACTTAAGTGTCATACTTTTAACTAAAACAGGTTAATAATTCTAATAAGTGACGTTATAAAAACTAGATGTCTTTCTCTTTTTTTAAATGTTAGTTGTATAATGTCAAATCTAATGAAAATTTATTATAATCGTATAACTCTAAACAAATACCTGCTCTCAAGTTAAATTATTGCTAAAAATTGTTCATATGAAAGGGAAAAAAATCTTTAAAATTGTTTTGTATATATCATATTGTATGTTTTTATATCTAATATTTTGCATGTCAAATCACTTATTAACTGAATGTAATGATTATGTCTTGTGTGTTGTAACTGGTTAGTTTAGGGTTGATTATCTATATTAGGGATAAGTGCCTCCATGTAGGTCTTTCTAAGGGTTCCTAACACGTATTGACACAAGGTTTGAAAAAAAACTCTGAACGGTTAGGTCGCCGAGCGCAAGAAGTTTAAATTTCAACATCTAGTAGTTTTAAAGTCAGAACCTTGCACCTAATAGGCGAGGTGCTTATGTGTGTATAAATTCTTAAATGTTTGTAAGACACTTTGGGAAATATGTTATTTAAACTTCCCTTAAAAAAGTTAGCTATTGTAAGTTAATCTATATCCGGATTTCGACGAAAACTCTGAACGGTTATGTCGACGAACTGTTAGGTCGACGAGTGCGAAAGGTAAACGTCTACCAGCTTTTTTCGTGTTAGATTTTTATGAAGCAAAGTAATCGCATTACTTTCATTTACATGGCTATCACAATTTTCATTTTAAATCCTTAAAAATTTGGCCATTACATCTATTTTAATCTCATTTCAGTTAATACTTAAAGAATAATTTTTTATATGAAACTTTTATAAAGTCCAAAATAATGGGTTCGAAGAAAATTCCGAACAGTTAGGTCGACGAGCGCTAAAGATGTGAATGTCTACCTGCTTTTTAATGTTAAACTATAATATTTAACAAATATAATCGAAACGTATGATTCCTTTTTCGATAAATAAACTTTTAGAAAAATGCTGTCAAAGTCGATCATCGCCTTTTATTTAACACAACCCTCAGTGGATTTTCATTTTAACTCTCTAAAAATTTAGCCTTCACATCTATTTTAATCTCATTCACATTTAAGTTAATGTTTAAAAAAGGAAAAAAAAATTTTTACAGGTGAATTATAAGTAAATCTCATGTTAAACTCTGAACAGTTAGGTCGACGAGCGCGAAAGGTAGCACATAAATATTTCTTTTACAGGTATTATTTTTATAGCAGGGTTCCTACCCCTCAACTCCACTAGCACTGTTGACATTCTGTTACTAAAAATTTAGCCTTCACATCTATTTTAATCTCATTCACATTTAAGTTAATGTTTAAAGAAGGGAAAAAAATTCTTCTACAGGTGAATTATAAGTAAATTTCATGTTAAACTCTGAACAGTTAGATCGACGAGCGCGAAATACAAAAAGTATTGTTTGTTGTATGCAAATCGAAGGTAACAATGAGTGGTGTGGCGGCCATGCGACCCCTGCTTAGTCAGATAATACAACCTATATAAAATTATTTAAAATTTTGTATAGGTTGGGGGGCCTTTAGCTATCACATACATCAAGCAAAACTTTTTTTTTTTTTTCTAGGTTCCGTGAAGCTGGATTTCCTCATAGACACTCTACAACTTTAGCAGACGTCACACATCTGATTTCCCGTATGATTCAACTCTTGCTTAAACATAATAATAATTAAACATTTTATTTCGTTACATGTCTCTCACAGATGACTGGTGTAAAAGAATAGGTAAAAAAAAAAAAATTGTGGCGTTATGAATTGTTTTCATAGCGGGTGGTTATGGTGGGTCCACAATTTAAAAAAAAAAAAAATTCCCTGTCAAGAAAGAATCTGATTAAAACCCTTTATTTTTCACAAAAATTAAGCCCCCTACCCTTTCAGTTCCCCTCTTCTAGAAGACCCCTAAAAATAAGAAAATTTCAAAAAGTAGTCAAAGTTGTAGTTTATATTTCTCAAATATCTTAAATCTAAACTTCGTATTTAAAAAAAAAAATTCCCTGTCAAGAAAAAATCTGATTAAAACCCTTTATTTTTCAGCAAAAATCTGATTAAAACCCTTTATTTTTCAGCAAAAAAAAATTAAGCCTCCCTAAAAATAAGCCCTCCCATACCTACCTAGAAGACCCCCTAAAAATAAGAAAATTTCAAAAAGTACTCCAAGTTATAGTTTATATTTCTTAAATATCTTACATCTAAACTTCGTATTTAAAAAAAAAATTCCCTGACAAGAAAGAATCTGATTAAAACCCTTTATTTTTCACAAAAAAATTAAGCCCCCTAAAAATAAGCCCTCCCCTCTCTCCCTTATCGGTTAAAAAAAATTAAGCCCTCCCCTACTTCACTTCCTCTCTTATCTTCCAACACTTCCGGTTCACTTCCTGTCTTATCTTCTTTCACTTCCTGTCTTATCTTCCATCACTTCCTGTCTTATCTTCCATCACTTCCGATTCCACCTCCAGGAGCCTCACCTCCACCACGCTCACGGCTCCTGCTGGAGTCTAACTCTCGTTCTCCTACTACTCACATACAAGCATAATTTCCGTCTCCACCGCCGATCGGGATTTTTACGCTTTCTGATTATTTGTAAAAGCAAATAAAAATAATTAATCATAATAATAATCACTCAGGCGTGCTGGTTGGGAGAGCACAATAATATATAGAAATCAACATTCTTGAATGAAATCTGGTAATTCATGATTTTTGAAGGAATTGGAGAAATGCAGTAAATATCATTTCTTGTTACGAGATTCTGGTGTATTTCAGGTAAAATAATACTAACGATTTGTCTTTTTCTTGGTTTAATATACGAACACATAACACGCAGACAGACACATCAAACACTAAAAAGATATTAAACAGTAAATAAACATATTCGAGAAAATTTTAAAATCTAATTCTGGAAGCCGCATTTTGCTTCCTTTAGATCCGAGCACCTCATGATACAGAAATTAATTCTCTTCTGTCACAGAGGGGACTCCCCGGTAGACAGACAGTCGGCGCCAATCTCCGCCGCTCACGTGATTTGCAACACACTGCCCCACCATGAACATAGGGGTGTTCATCACTAAACATATATATATAACAATACAAATTAAATGAAATACAATCATTAAATAATAATACAAGTTATACAAATTAAATCAAATACAAATATAGAATAATAATAAAATTATACATACTTCAAGGCTAATTTAAAAAAAGAGAGTTCAACACTGATTCAACTAAATAATGAAATAAGAAAATTTATATTAGAGTTCAATAATTAAAGTTCAAATTTTGTCTCAGTCCATTATAGTTCAAGATTGAAAAGCAGTTGTACAGGTCTGTTCAATATGGACTTTTCAGTCTTAATTTTACAGGCTCTCACCTTGCCATCTCTTCCAGGAAATATTTCTATAATTTTACCTAAACTCCAGAAATTTCTGGGTAATTTATCATCTTTAATTAAAACAACATCATTTATTTTAAATTGGGGAAGATTGGTTTTATTTAAACTTTGGTGGGCTGACCTCAAATTTAATAAGTATTCATTCTTCCATCTAGACCAAAACAGCCGCATCAATTTTTCCCGATAGTTAAAGGCTTTAAGCAATTCTTTCCTAGAAGAGAAATTAGAGTCAAGGTGAAGCCGTACGGGGGGGGAGAGAAGATATTCTTCTCCCTATTAAAAAATGGGCAGGAGTTAATGGTAGGGGGTCCTGCCTTTCATCACTTATGTATGTCATGGGTCTGGAGTTCACCATTCCTTCAACCTCAATAAGTACTGTATGCAACTCATTAAGGGTCAGAGAAGATCTGCCCAATGTCTTTCGCAGCACAGTTTTTACAGACCTTACCATTCTTTCATAAAATCCGCCCCACCAGGCGGCCCTTTCCACTATATACTTCCATTTTATGTTATTGGAAGCAAAAAATTCTTTCACCTCTGGATGAGTCACTATAGTCCATAGTCTCTTAAGTTCTATTTCAGCGCGTTTAAATGTTCGTGCGTTATCGGAATAAATAACTGAGCATAATCCACGACGAGCGATGAA
This sequence comes from Maratus michaelseni, assembly GCA_963931845.1. NCBI lineage: Eukaryota > Metazoa > Arthropoda > Arachnida > Araneae > Salticidae > Maratus > Maratus michaelseni. The sequence goes on along the minus strand of OZ007597.1, from coordinate 98,826,905 downwards.
CCGTCTAAAGGCAAGTAAGAATGTTTGTGTTGACAAATTGTCAACAAGTTCCAGGTGGATATTTCTTGTTACAGCACACGTTATTAGCAATATATACTGTTTGCTGTCAGAATCTTTGACAAATAAAGGTCCTGCAAAATCGACTCCTATTACGCTATATGGAGCTGACTGTTCGACACGATCAGGTGGCAATGGAGCTATCGTCTGGTCTCCTGGAATTGATGAAAACCTTTTGCAAATAATGCATTTTTTCAGTTGATTTTTTATTGTTTGTCTAGCCTTTAGTAACCAGAATTTTTCTCTCACTTGTACGAGTGTGTGAGAAACCGCTGAATGAAACACTCTAGCATGAGCATCCCAAATTATCAATTCGGAAAACTTCGTTTTGGGCGGAAGAATTATCGGGTGTTTTTCATCCGTTGAAAAATCAGCCTTCCCAAGTCGACCAGAGACACGCAGGACGCCTTCGGAATCAAGGAAGGGGTTCAAACAAAGCAAGTGCGAGTCTTTTGGAAGAGGTTTGGCATTTTTTAAACACTGTATATCATTAGAAAAAAATTCACTTTGAACTAGCCTTATCCAATACAGCTCTGCTTCTCGAAGATTTTCTGGTGTAAGTGCACAGACTTTCTCGTGATTGCCCTTTAGCAATTTTATAAAATATATCACGTAAGCAGTGACTCTTAACAATTTTTTTAGGCTACTAAATTTTTCTATATCAATTATTTTTTCATTAACAATGATTGAATTAACTATTATTTCGCCTTTGCATTCATTTTTAATTTCTGGAATGAATGATTTGATTTTTAGCTTATTTTCTTTCGGCCAATCAATTTCGGGATTAATAAGCCACTCAGGACCATACCACCAGCGTCTTGAATTTATTAGCTCTTTGGAAGAGAGCCCCCTAGTAAGCATGTCTGCCGGGTTATCCTTGCTATTAACATGCCGCCAAGAACTAGGATCGGTCATTTCCTGAATTTCCGCTACGCGGTTTGCGACATACGGTTTCCACTTGGCGGCCGATCCCTTAATCCAGTGCAAAACTATAGTAGAATCGGACCACAAAATTATATTTTCAATATAACTGAAAAGATGTTTAATATGGTTGGCAATTCTGGCAGCTGTTAAAGCTCCTAAGAGCTCCAATCGCGGTAAACTAACCTTTTTTAAAGGAGCAACTCGCGATTTTGAAATTATATAGCAAGTATTAAAATAGCCTTCTGATGTCCTGTATCTAAAGTAGGCTACAGCTCCGTAGGATTTTAACGAGGCATCAGAAAACACATGAACTTGAACTTTGTTTACTGTTACATCTGAATCAAAATAATATCTAGGTATTTTCATATTTTCTAGTAGTTTTGTTTCTTTATACCACGTTTGATATTTATTTACAATTTCTTCGGAAAATGTGTCATCCCAGTCAAGACCAGATTCCCACAATTCCTGCAAGAGGAGCTTAATTCTAATCATAAAGGGATTGAGGAATCCGATAGGATCAAATATTTTAGCAGCAGTGTGGAGAACGTGTCTTTTGGTGAATTTTAAATCACCGTTTGACGCTAAAGATGTCAAATCTATGGACAGAAAGTCCTCCTTATTGTTCCAATTTATTCCTAGTATTTTAAGGTTTGATTGTTTTTCTTCTATTTCAATTACAGGGTCGGCATTCTTCCACTGTTCCTTTAATTCTACAGAATTTGAGTTAAATTTCCGTAACTTCATATTCGCGTCTTTAAAAATTGAAACTGCACAAGATGACAGCTTAAAAGCTTCTGGTACCGTAGATGCTCCGTGAATCAAGTCATCTACGTATAAATAATTATCTAACATGTGGTATGCGATGGGATTGGCCTCCTTATAATTTTTAATGTGTTTTTTTAGAGTTGAAGCTAACACGTAGGGGGAACTGGTGAGGCCAAAACAATGTCGATTAAAATGATATAAGGTTGGTGGTTTATTTATGTCGCAGTCATCAAAATATAAAAAACATAAATAATCTCTGTCACTCCTCGATACCTCTATTTGCAGGAAGGCTCGGGCCAAATCCCCACAAAAAGCAATTTTATGCCGCCTGAAATTTAGTAAAACATCTACGAGATTAGGATTTAAATTTTCCCCTGAGAAAAGACATTCATTTAAACTTTTGTTACTACCCTGTCGACTGCTCGCATCATAAACAATTCTAGTTTTAGAGCTAGAAGATTTTCCCCTAAAAACCGCTCTATGAGGCATTACATAATTTACAGAACAATTATCATTACACTTTTGAATAATTCCCTCATTCAATTGTTCCTTCATAATTTCATTATATCTTAAAAATAAAGATTGATCATCTTTTAACCGTCTTTCCAAAACTGCAAATCTTTTTTCCGCGACTTGGTAATTGTTACATAAATTTTGTCTATCCGTATCGCATCGCCACAAAAGTGGTGCTACATACCTACCATTTTCGAAACATATTTCCTTCTCGAATTTATTTATGACCTCAAAATGTTCATCATCTTGTTTATCTTTTTGATTAAATAGAAACGATTCCATTTCCCATAAGTTTCTTAAGTCATTATCTATTGACGAGCATATTATTTTTAAACAGGAAGTACTCTGTAATTTAGCGCCATAAATTCTACCTACTAAAGTTTTTCCAAATATCGTTGGTTGAATAAACAACGATTGATTTATTTTTTTAACTTCTCCAATTATCGTTGAAAACATATAATCAGCACCTAAAAGAATTTGGATGGGTTTTGCATGAATAAATGTGTCAGCAAATTCATTTTCATTAAGACCGAGTTTATTTATTAACTGAGAATCAACTGAGGCGATAATTTTCGCTCCGCTGATGACCTCTGACACAAGCGCTTCAATTTGTATGTCAGCGTAGGGGGGAACGCGACTGCGTACTATAATATTCACAACATCGAACTCTTGTTCTATGGCTTTGCGGTTTCCGAACGTATAAACTAGAAGCCTTTCCTTTTTCCTAGGTTTTAATTTCAAAGCTGTCGCTAGACTTTTTGTAAGGAACGTTCTAGAAGAGGCCGAGTCATATAAAAGCCTCGTATATAAGGTTTTAGAGATACCTAGCACCTGTACACAAGCAGTTTGTAATAATGTTGAATATTTTTCGGAGGAATTTTGAGTCTTAATAACTGACGATAATACAGTTTGGTTTTCGAGAATTCGGGAAGATTCGGGTGTTTCCGCATTTTCAACGGGACGATTTTTATCTTTCTTAGTGGGGCAAAATAAATAATTATGCTGATAACTTTGGCATAATTCGCAAGGTTGAATTTTTACTTTACAAGAAGATAATAGGTGGTTTTTATTCAAACATCGATAACACCTCCCACTTTTTTTTAACTTATAACGTTTTTGTTCGTCCGAGATTTCCTTACATTTTAGACTATAATGATTTGACTTGCAAAATATGCAAACATTTTTTACAACCGTGTTAAGCGCGACTGAAGTGGGAACATTAGTTTTTAATCTAGTCGGATTTTTTCTTTCCCATCGAGATGTTTCATTATTTTTTAAGGAAATTCCTGACACCGCGTTAGCCGCTTCTCGTGATTCTATTTCAAACTTTATAAAATTCATTAATTCATTGACGTCACCAGATTTATCAACATTTTTTTTTCTTTGAAATTCTACAACCAAATTATGGGGTAATTGCCTTAAAATTATTGGAATAAGTAAATATCCGAAATTATCTGAAGCCACCCCCATCGCTTGTAAATTTCTAATGCTAACTTCACATTCATCGTACAATTCTCGTAACGATCTGGTATTTGAAGCAGACTTTACAGGCTCAATTTCTAATAGTTTATTTATAAACCCACTAATCAAATATTCTGTTTTTCCATATCTGTTTTCTAGTAAATCTAGAGACGATTTATAATTTTGTTCATTTAGAGCAAATCCTGAAATCGTTTTATAAGCTTCTCCTGACAGAAACGATTTCAAATATATGAATTTTTCAATGCTACTCAAGTTTTCATTAGAATCTATAGTACTTTTAAAACTATTCATAAACTCAAGAAATGTGTTAGGATCACCTTTAAATATTGGTATAGTTATCTTGGGTAAATTTATTGTAGGTGATCGTGTATTAGGATACGGAATTGTACTGGCATTTGTACTGGCATTTGATGCAGTACTTGTATTGCTCAGTTCAGCGTTAGCTTTAAACTTTTTTAATTTTCCTTTAATTTTAAATTTTGCTTCATTAATCGTATCGTCATACTCAATACTGTTTTGAATTTCTGCCTCAAAAAGAGTAGTATCAGATATTAACTCTTCAATTTTAGGATTTATTAACTTTAATTCATCTTGTTTTTCAATTAAATTGTTCAAATATTCCGAGAGTGTCTCAAAATCATTTTCACTTTCTAAATCTACACTTTCCATAAATGTTTCAATTTTTGTAATAAATTTCGTACAGGCAGTTTTAATTACCTTGCGCTTTGATTTTAATTTTTCCAGATTCATTTTTAAAAACAAATAAAAGGTACAGTACCTGATTTTGCCGGGATATAATCTTAATCCAGTAAGTCGTCTTCGAAAATGTTGAACTTAATCTTGATGATAATCACTAATCACTTGGAGCAATACATTCATTATCCTGAACTTTAATATTAAAGCTCTCGGGTTTCTTGTCACCATAAAAATAATTAATCATAATAATAATCACTCAGGCGTGCTGGTTGGGAGAGCACAATAATATATAGAAATCAACATTCTTGAATGAAATCTGGTAATTCATGATTTTTGAAGGAATTGGAGAAATGCAGTAAATATCATTTCTTGTTACGAGATTCTGGTGTATTTCAGGTAAAATAATACTAACGATTTGTCTTTTTCTTGGTTTAATATACGAACACATAACACGCAGACAGACACATCAAACACTAAAAAGATATTAAACAGTAAATAAACATATTCGAGAAAATTTTAAAATCTAATTCTGGAAGCCGCATTTTGCTTCCTTTAGATCCGAGCACCTCATGATACAGAAATTAATTCTCTTCTGTCACAGAGGGGACTCCCGGTAGACAGACAGTCGGCGCCAATCTCCGCCGCTCACGTGATTTGCAACAGCAAACGCTTCTTAAGTCATTTCCGGTATTTTGGAGGATTATGAAGATATAAGAAGATATAATATAAGAAATTAACATATATTATTAGATTATATAGAAATATTAGATTATATAGAGATTAGATTGTATAGAAATTAATTAGATTATATTAGTATAATATTTATTATATTACAGTTATAAATTAACTACATTATATAGAAATTAACAGATATTATATAAGAAACCAAGTTCAACCGGAAATGACTTAAGAAGCGTTCGGTTTAACAACTTTTCAGAAAGCATGATAATCGCAATCGTCTATCGGCGGTGGACAGGGAAATTATGTCACATGCATACATGCAAACAGACAAACTCACAGACAGACATGTGAATCCAATACTTTCTTCTTGTAAAGGTAGAAGAAAGTAAAAAAGGTATTTTAAATAGGAAGATAACAAAAGCGTATGGAATTTAAGAAAATAAATACAGTCAGTACTAGTTATATAATAAGTATGAAATGTAAAAATATAATAATGCAGAATTTGCAAGTTCTAATATATATATATATATATAAACTTAGTGCAAAAATTAACCATTGAAACAGAAGCAACTGACTGTATGCAATGAAATATATATATATCTAATTTTCATTTATAAAAATTAATTGTTCAATTTAACATCTTTTGATCTTTTTTATTATGTCAAAATATGTATCGCAAATTTAATTAATTTTAAACAATTTTTTATTAGTGGTGAAGTTTAAAAAATATATACACCTAACACTAATGGGATTATATGAAATAAAAACTTTTGACTAAGCAAATGACATACTTTTAAATTATGTATAACAGTGGAGATTTTGCTTACTCATAGAAATATATTAAAAACATGAAAATATTTAGTTTATTTATGCACATCTTGGCTATAATTTTTTTTATAAATATTTATGCTTGTGTGTCTCGAACCGCAGATACAAGTTCATCGGCGTTCTGTTTCGTTCATTTGACGCAACTCTATTTATCTCACTCCTCTGTCTGTGTGTTACAGAGTTCGTTCTCGGTATCTGTATAAGTTAGAGACTTGAAATTTTGCATACTTATAGCTGAATACCTCCAATCGCAAAATTATAAAAAATAAATCGTAAAATTTTCAAAAAGTCATATTATTTTAATTAAATGAATTAATTTAATGACATCCGACCATTTCTGCGATTTTTAGATTTAAAAACAGATTCTTAATTTCAGACTTTTCCGTGTAGGCTAGGTGGCTCAGAGGTAGCGCGTTTGCTCTCTATTCTTTGAAAGGTCCCTGAATCGAGGCTCTGCACTGGAGTTGGAAGTTTTCCATACCCCCCCCCCCTCCCCTCCTTCGGAATAGATATCATTGTCTAATAAATTCAGTTTTATAGAACTTTCGTAATTTTTTTGCTAAAAGCAACCGTAATTTATACCGTAATTTTTTTTTCGTTTCCTTTTCCTTTTTTTAGCTATTAAATTCATGTTACTAAATATGTTTTCCGGATTTCCCAAAAAATGGCAGCACTACCCGGTTGTCTTTCAAACAATAAAAATATTTCAATATGCCTTTGTTCAGCTGACATTTAAGTTTATAAAAATTTAAGTTTATAACGTTTAAGTTTATAAATCAAGACTACAGATGACATTTTAAGAATAGCTGTGTCATGAAAAAAAAAAGGTGATTATTATTATTATTATTATTATTAGGTAGTAGTATAGTAGTAGTGTTCACTTACCTGATAGTCTACCTATATTCGGATCACGTTCCACTGCATAACCAACTACATGAGCCCCTAAACTTTCACCAAATAAATGAAGTTGTTGGCAACGGCGTAGCTACCAGTAGCTAGCAGTTTGGAGCACATTGCTCCAGGCACGATAATCGTAAGGGCCCAAACGTACAAAGAAACGAAATAAATACTTGTAAAAACATTCAGTGAAACCTGTGAAAGCGGAATCATTTTTTAATAGAAGTTTTTTCCTGGTCTCCATGGGATAAATTCCGTTTTAGACAGGTTTTAGTCTGAACAGATATATTTGTGTGGCATTCCTTCTATTTGCATCATAAAACTTTTTCGTTTATGGCACGATGCCTTTATAGGCCGATTCCGTTTTTACAGTTTTACTGTCTTTTATATGTATTTTATATGTGTTTTAAATCTAAAAATAAATTTAGTGAAAGCTTTTCCGGTAGAGAAGAGGGCGCACCAATTTTACTTGCTCCAGGGCGCTGAATATGTAACTATGCCACTGATTGTTGGTCTATTTGCCTCATGCTGCAAGACAGAAAAAACAGTATCAAGTAAATTCGATGACAGACAGTAAATGATAATTATAATAACAAGAATAAAATTCGAATTATATGGAAGAACTGAAAATTATTTATTCTAAAAAAAATATGTCAAAATATTGCCAATATTTCTAATGTAAAGCCAGGAACAGTGCCGTCCTTGATCGAGCGCTATTGCATTATAGCTATAGCGCCCTCATAAACTTGTAATATTACCATAATTTGCATTCTTATATATTTCTGTTTTGTGTTATAAATTCGTATGAATGTACAGTCGACAAAATAAAAATAAAACAAGTAATTAAAGACTACACGCCATGCATGTAAATCATCAAATTGTCCCAGAATGAGACAGAAATAGCCATTTAAATGAAAATGATCTTCTTTCAATATATAAACACTTAATTTGACATCCCATTTGGATTTTTTTTTAGTAAATTTTACCTTCGGATACCAAACTGGAGTAGATATAAAAAAGGGGTTCTGCGCCAGCGGTGGTGTAGTGTATGCTGAAGGTTGAATGAAGGTCAGTGCCGTGCTGTGTAAAAGTAGAGGAGGGGAGATAAGTGGGCGGAAGTTGGGAAGAAGTGACAAAAGATAAGAAAGTGTGCTATAAACGACGGAATATTTAACTCATATCGAGTTTTATTTATTTAGTTTCGAAATTAATTAATATCATTTGTGAACTTAGAAAGAAATTTGGAGATATGGCTATGTGGATATGGTATATGGATTCAATCTACAGTAAAAATTTTCTTTTTTGACGAGTCTTGCACATTATTTTATGATCTAATTTCTATTTAAGTTTAATAATTGTTTATTTATCTAATTTCTATTTAAGTTGCATATTTATTTATTTATTTATTTATTTTGTTATTTGAACCTCATGTAGGTTATTAATTTTCTTGTTTCATTTATATATGTTATTAGGTGCTTAATATTGTCAATTTTAGGCGTAATGCTGACAATATTTGATGAAATAACATATTTACTATGGATATTCTTATAAAGCCTTTCTGAAGATTCTATAAGATATTCATAGTTTTCCAATTTTTACTTTTTCATCCTATTAAGTATAATTCCTACAGTGTCCATTCCACTGCTTTTAGGTAGACTTCGTAAGAAATACTACCTATTACATTCTCACCTAAGTTGGAAATTTAGAAAATTTTTTAATGGGGGGGGGGGGGGGCTTTTTGTGAAAGCAGAAAACCCCCCATAATTTCTTAATTATTATACGTGTCGATTCCGTTTAAAGTTATTATTACTTCTAGGTAAAAGGCCGAAAATTTATGTATAACAGATTTTTTATATAATTAAAAATGGCCCCAAGGGGAAAAAAAGGGGGGGGGGGTGTAGAAGAAAAAAATCATAGCTTCGTCAATTCACAAGATATCAAATTCGCGTAAATTTATTATTAATCCTCTTAATATTATCTAAAACTTTTATATTGACAAGTTTTTTATAGGACCAACCGTTATAGAAAAAAAAATTAAAAACAAAAAAATCCCTGCCGGCTCCGCCTGCAAACAAGTTATTTTTCGAAATAGGAGGTTCCAACTCCCGCATCTTTTCGAAACTGATACATAAAATCAAGAGGCATAAAATCTCGGTCAAGTTCATTAATGGACAAAATCGAACCAAGGGGGGGGGGGGGGATGGAGGAGCTTTTTGTGAAAACAGAAAAAAACCCATAATTTCTTAATTATGATACGTATCGAATCCGTTTTAAGTTATTATTAGTTCTAAGAGAAGGGCCGAAAATTTATGTATGACAGATTTTTGATATAGTTGGGGGGGGGGGGAAGGGGGGTTTTAGAAGAAAAAAATTCATAACTTCGTCAATTCCCAAGATTTCAAATCCTCTTAAATTTATTATTAATCCTCTTAATATTATCTAAAACTTTTATATTGACAAGTTTTTTATAGGACCAACCGTTATAGCAAAAAAAAAATAAAATAAATAAAAACAAAAAAATCCCTGCCGGCTCCGCCTGCAAACAAGTTATTTTTCGAAGTAGGCGGTTCCAACTCCCGCATCTTTTCGAAACTGATACATAAAATCAAGGGGCATAAAATCTCGGTCAAGTTCGTTAATGGACAAAATCGAACCAAGGAGGGGGGGTTTGGGGGGCTTTTTGTGAAAACAGAAAAAAACCCATAATTTCTTAATTATGATACGTATCGAATCCGTTTGAAGTTATTATTACTTCTAGGAGAAGGGCCGAAAATTTATGTATGACAGATTTGTGATATAATTAAAAATTGCCTTAAGGGGGATTGGATAGAAGAAAAAAAAATCATAACTTCGTCAATTCCCAAGATTTCAAATCCGCTTAAATTTATAATAAATCCTCTTAATATTATCTAAAACTTTTATATTGTCAAGTTTTTTATAGGAAAAACTCTTAAAAAAAAAAAAAAAAAAAAAAAAAAACCTGCTGGCTCCGCTTGCAAACAAGTTAGGTTTCGAAGTAGGCGGTTCCAATTGCCGCATCATGGCAAAAAGGTAATTTTTTCCGGCGCCCCACGGTCTGCGTCTTCGAAATCTACCTGTGCCTGTAGGCCGAGCCGTCAGGGATTTTTATAATGTCTTATCCTTTGTTTTTCGCATGTGTTTTCATTTTTAAATATATCTCTATCTATCTATCTATCTATCTATCTATATATATATATATATATATATATATATATATACTGAACTAATATATATAATGAACTATATATGTATATATATATATATATATATATATATATATATACTAAATTTAAAGAGAAACTTTATTTTAATTAATTTATTTATTTTTCAACTAAACAAAAATTTATTATTATTATTATTATTATTATTATTATTATTTCAATAGTATATGGTATTATTATTATTTCAATCCTATATGCTATATGCTATAGTTATTATAAATACTTAGTAGTAGTATTTCAACGGTATGTGCGTTATGAAAAATATATTAATCTTCAACTACACAAAATTTAAACATAAAAAATCAATTAAAAAAATCAATTATATTTTTCAATTTATTTTTCTTTTATTTATTACTAATATATATATATATATATATATATATATATATATATATATATATATATATATATATATGTTATATAAAAATTTATTTCCTTCGTATCCTTCCATTTTATTCGCATTAATATTTTAAAATTAATCTAACTTCTGTCATATTTCCTTAATTCTTAATAATATCTATTCCTATTTAAAGTCCTTTTAAAAGTAAATATCCGTATATTAATAATTATTTTATTCCAAATCTTAATCTAAAATTTAAGATCATTCGTAGCTTTTATCAGTTCCCCAATCTATAAAATTCGGAGACGCGTTCTCATTTCGAATGTTTTTTAAAAGCCATTTTCTTTTTATTATTACTATTATTATTGCTCTGATTTTTTCGCGCGCTTGGGATTTTAACTTCAAAATTTATCCGCACCCAAGTACGGGATTCTTTACTGTTTTAGCCTCGCCCTCTAACCTCATTCGCTGGGCTGGAGCTAGCTTCTCACTCATTGGGTTGTGCGCTCGTGACGTAATTTCTGTATATCTCCGCGGAGAGAACAAAACTCGCCCGCACCGGTCGGAGCACTAGATTTTTGACGTTTTTGGAAGTCTAAACAAATATGTGTCTGGTATTTTTATGTCCGTAGAATATTCAACTGGCCCAGTAACATCTTAATTCAATGAAGTGAAGCAACGTTAGACCGAGGGCTATAAGTTTTAGACCTTTGGGAATGGTTTCTGTGTTGTTCGTCTTCTAATAAAATTATTTGTCTGGAGATTGGCTGGATTTATTGGATAACTTTGGTGGACTCATTTCATTGCCTTCTACTTCGCCATACTCGCTAATATCGACTGCAACTTGCTATATCGTTGAAGGACTGCCATTTTTTTTCATCGAATATTATTCATCGTAATATCTCAACCTCGTCAAAATGCTACATATATATATATATATATATATATATATATATACAGTGAAACTTCCATTTAACGAAGTCTCATCGTTACACTTAAAAACTTCGTTATGAAGAAAATTCGTTAAATAGAAATCAACTTAAATTCATGAAATTTTTCCTTATGATAAACAGGTGCAGGATTCAGAAGCATTTGATTCATAATTCTTTTACAAAACAGTTGTGTATACACAACTGTTTTGTAAAAGAACGGTCGAAGAAATCACGTCACATTCCCAAGCTTTGGCTCAAGCTTTCATCAGCTCTGATACACAGGTTCTCAAAATAATGTTTTCACTACATTGGTCTTTTTTTCTGTTTTATTCGATAATGTACTTCAAGATTGTTTATTATTCCATAGACTAATGGCTGAAGTTTAGAAGTTGTATTGGCAGGAATACAAATAACTTTGATGTACTTCGATTGGCAGTTTGAAGCACATTCTTGTGAATGTACAAAGCAATTGTCTATCAGCAATGGAAGATTAGAATGGTAACTGTCTGACTCTAATTGATCATTTTTGCAAAAAGCAAAAAGTTCCATTATGCTTTTAGCACCAAGAAGAATGGAAATTATTTAAATGCGTTCATTTCCATACAATCCGCTGAAATAAATTCGCATATACATCGCAAAAGCAACTTATTAGTTTGAATTCTGTACAAGTACAAAAGTGGAATAAACTTCGTTATATAGAATATATTTTTCGTAATAGAATATATTTTTCGTAATATGGAGATTAATTTATATGTTAATGGTGTTCAAAGTCAAAGTTCTGCGCAGAAAATTTCGTTAAGTAGAAAACTTCGTTAAATGGGGACTTCGTTAAAGGGAAGTTCCACTGTATATATATATATGTGTGTGTGTGTGTGTGTGTATTATTTCGCATTAAAAAAATAAATAATGTGTGACGATTTCGAAAAATTTTCTATAATATTATAAACAATGGATTTCATTAAAATTATTTTTTAGAAAAGTGTGCAAAAAATTCTTTTATTAAAAAATGAAAACTTATTCTTAAACCAAGAAATACCCTAAAATATTTTCATTTAGTCACGAAAAGAAAACATATTTTACGTTAAACTCGGTAGATGACACCCTCGAAACAAAGTAAAATTTATTTAACTCAAAGTTAAATTCATTTAATTCATATAAAAAAGTCCCCTACTATTTCTATCAATCACATCTTTCTACAATTTCCTGGCAATAAGAATCGCCACAGTCAAAGAAGAATGGGTACTAAAAAGATATATAATACAACCACAATTTATTGAATTGACATTATTTTAAAAATTAAATGCTGTTCTACAACAGACAAGATTCTAATTCTCCAAATTTCTTCTAAGTTCATAAAGGGTATTAATTAATTTCGAAACTAAATAAATAAAACTCGATATCAGTTAAATATTTCCTGTATTTATAGTACACTTTCTTATCTTTTGTCACTTCCACCCAATTTCTGCCACTTATCATACATAATTTCAGATCCCACTTTTGCTCTTATCGCAACGCACTTACGCCTGCTTATTTCCCCTCCTCCACATTCACAGAACACAACACTGACCTTCATTCAACCTTCAGCATACGCCGCAACACCGCTGGCGCAGAATCACCTTTTTATATCTACTTCCATTTGGTATCTCAAGGTAAAAATTACTAAAACAGCCAAATGGGATGTCAAAATTAGGCGTTCGTATTGAAAAATTCAGAATTTGATACAATCTCACTAAGCATGTTTTTTTAAACATAAATTGAAAGAAGACATAACTTTTTATTTGAATGGCTATTTCTGTTTTATTCTCGGACAATTTGGTGATTAAAATGTATGGGGTGTTGTCTTTATTTATTTTATTTTGTTCACTGTACATTCATACGAATTTGTAACACAAAACTGAGAAATATATAAAAACTAGCAACGTGCTCCAACTTCGCTTGGGTGTCCTGATGTTTTAAAGATATTTCTAAATACATTTATCTGTGAAGTTCAAACTCAACATCATTTGAATTCTCACAGATAAAATTACTTTAAAAAAAAATTACAGATTACATTTGATTTTTTTAAAAATTCTATCAAGTAAAAACACTGTCTACGTCATAGATAAATATTCAACTGGAAATGCAAAAATTGTCTGTAAATGAGAGATAAAATTTACATATGTATGAAAAATACTTTTTTAAAAATCCGTCTGCTGCGATTTTCACGGTAATCATATCTATACTAAATATTATAAAGTAGTAAAGATTGTTTGTTTGTTTGTTGTTTTTTTTTGTTTGTAGGGGGTAATCTCTGGAATTACTGAAGCGATTTCAAAAGTGATGGTGGCAATCCCTGCTCCAACATAGGCTATATTTTATGTCGGTGCCACTACCCCCAAGGGGGTGCAGAAGCGAAAAACGTTCTAAAATTTCTATTTTTTTTTTTTATACTGAAGGAACTAGAAACTTGAAATTTAGCATGGTAATTATTTATAAAATGTAAATCCTCTCTAAGAACAAATTCTAAAAAAATCCGAAATTTAAAAGGGTGAGATGAGCGAAAAGCGGTCTAAAAACATTCTAAACTACAATTTCTATGGAATCTCTGGAACTACAGAACCATTTTCAAAAGTCATGGTAGCAGTCCCTGCTGTTACATAGGCTATATTTTATATCGGTGACACTACCACAGGGGGGGGGGGGGGTGAAAAAGTGAAAAACGTTCTAAAATTTCGATTTTTTTTCGACATTAGTGTGGCTTAATTAGTAATTTCTGAATTATCTGTGGCAGTAAAATTTCCTCTAATGAAAATAGAGCAACGAATACCACTTGTCATTTTTTAAGCATTACGCGAGCAAAGCCGCGGGTTTTGCTAGTATATTGTAAAGCAAAAGGCACTAAAAGTACACTTTTTCTTATCCAGACACCAAATATACGCAGCAAAAGGGATAAATTGCCAAATATTGTTTCAATGGCCGCCTTTGACTTTGAATATTTCTTTTAAGCCGTACAAACATTCCTTTCATATTTAAATTAAATATCTCAGTTTTATAATATTATTTCTCATCAAAACTTTTTCTATGTAATTTAACCCATTAACGCCCAGTGGCATATTTTTAGATCACTAAACTTAGTGGCAAGAAAGTGTCTTTCACACCAGTAAATATGCAGATAAATATATACTCTCTTTCACGAGACAAATCCCTTGATAAAATAATATAATAAATACCCTTCATTTAAAAGTGGTGTGAAATCTAAAATTTAAATTTTAACAAAGAAAATAATTTGGGCGTTAATGGGTTAAATAGAATCAGTAATAGTTATTTTATTAACCATTGGAAAAATGATTGCTGTTTTCGGTCGAAAATGGACCTCTTGGCGTCGTCATTTTATTTTTTTAAGCGTTTAACGAAATTCTGTAACTTTAGAAGAACTTTTCTTTGAATAGGCAATAGAAGTGCATAAAATCGTTACAAAAATGTTAAAGTTACAAAAAGGATTAGATGTAAACTATCAGATACGAAAAAAAGACGAATTCAAAAATTGCCGTCGGATGAGAAATCGTCTTATAAAGCAAAAAAATGTGGTCTTCAACTTTAATTTCCTCAAAATACCTTTAGCTGACATCAATCTAAACAAGAGTTAAAGTTATGGTAGGAAGGACCCGACAAATTATTAAGGTACATTGGTTAACATACATTGGTTAGCACTTTCCCTTTATTTGAAAGACTTAATGTTACTCAATAGCATTCAGTTGCTTCTTTTATCAACTTTCTCGTTTAAACAATTCTTCCAGACAGTATGTTGTTAAATATTATTATGTATCGCGCAACGTTTATCGTTTGCTGGTTGAAAAATCTGCGTCATCGACATGCGATGATGGAAAGGCGCATTGCTTACAATTGAATGACGAATGTATTCAACGCTGTCAGGGGTGCGATGGAGAGATTTATTGTGTTGATGGTTCAGAGGAATATTTTTTCGAGGGCAGAGAATACCAGGATCTCTTCAACTGTAGCAATGGAAAATGCGTTTATCTGTAGATGGTTCTGTGATGTAACTAAAGATGATTGGTGCTGTTATTAATTTTATTTTTTCATATAGTGGAATAGTGGAAAAAGGTACATTGCTGTTGGTAGGGAACAATAACCCCAATCTTCAAGATTTAGTTCTTTTTTGGTCAACGTTAAAAATCAATAATAAAATTTAATAAAATAATTCATCTTACTTTAAAAAGGAGACACACAGCCCGTTGTAAAGAAACGAAGTCATTCTTGCTTTTTAAATCCAAATTCTTTATTAAAGATCTTTGTAGCATATAGAAGGAAGGTTTTATCCAAATAAATCCAGTTGGCCACTGTACCATGAGAACCGAAAGTCTTTAACTTTAGAAGGACGAAATATTAATTTTTCTGACGGCATTTATCAAGATGTACTCCAAACTTCTTGAGAATACGAAGAAGATATTTCTATTGGCAAGCTCGTTTTAATAAATTATTAACAATTGAAATCATTTAATTTAAAAATCACCGCATCAATTTTAAAAGGCTTAAAATTTAACTATTAAAAACTTTACTGAACTTAAAGAACAAACTCGGCATGAAAATGCGAATCTCAGTAACGGAGATCGCGCCGATAAAAATAAAATTTCCGCGATCTTACATGATCGAATTTTCGAATACTTCTGACAAAAATTGCCGTTGCACCCAAAGCCATTAAATAATTTAATGGCTTTTAAAGCCATTTAAAGCCATTTTAAAGCCATTAAATTATTTAATGGCTTTGGTTGCACCGATATAAATATGACCACCACGGGGATCACACAGGTAAAATAAAGAAAGAATTAAATTGATTTGATAATTAATTATTGCCAAATAAAAATAAGAAAACTTTAGATTCCGTAGAAACGGCACTTGAACGCCGCGCCGTACATTGTATCGGCGGAAAACAGAACCAAAACATACGATGCAGTAGGCTGCGCGCATGCGCAAAAAAGATTGTCGGGCGCTCAGCAAAGCGTGGGTGAGAGGGGGAAACGCTACCAAGAGAAACAGCGTGCTAGCGAGGGAGAAGAATGACAACAGCATACTTAGTAACATAAAAATTACAGAACGGCGAATAAAAATTATGAAATTGTGATATTTCATATCACAGGTTCCAACGAATATTTCTGGGAGGGTAGAGAATGCCAGGATCTTCAACGGTAGTAATGGAAAATTTGTATTGGGTAGATGGTTCCGACGAATAATTTTGCGAGGGTAGAGAATGTCAGGATCTCTTCAACTGTAGTAATGGAAAATGTGTTTATTTGTAGTAGTATGCAACGGTTAGGATATAACCGTGGCGATGGTTCAGACGAAATGTTTTTACATTAGTTGTTCGTCGTCGTTAAATACTTTGATGCAGCTTTCGGAACATTTTCCCAATGGTTGTTGTAATTTGTTAAACTATTATTATTATTATTATTATTATTTCAATTTTTCAATATTTTTTTTTTAATGTGTTTGTAGTTTTTTAATCTTTAACGGATACAGCTGTTTCCCAAACGCCTTTATCCAAATGATAGCATAATATACCGTCGCCAAGATGAAAAACATATACCAATGGCAACCTTTTCGCCAAAATAAGGATAAAATACCAAATTTTATTATAAAAAAATCATGGTTATATCGGTATGTTACACATCAAAATAACCGGCGGAATTTTCTCTATCGGATGGTGCAAACCGCAAAAACATCCATCTGATAGTTTTTGAAATTAACCCGGACATACACTTTTAAAGCTTCTTGTTTTATTATGTATATGATGATATGATATGATGATACAAATTATGATGATCTTACAAGTTTATGAGGGCGCTGTAATGCAATAGCGCTCAAGGACGGGACCGTCCCTGACTTTACATTGGAAATATTAGCAATATTTTGGCGAAACAAATGATTTTCAGTTGAACTTGAGGAGAAATAATTTTCAGTTCTTCAGTATAATTCGAATTTTATTCTTATTGTTACAATTATTATTTACTATTTGTCATCGAATTTACTTGATACTGTTTTTTCTGTCTTGCAGCATGAGGCAGGTAGTCATCCCCAACAATTTCATTTAGTTGGTGAGAGTTTAGGAGCTCATATACATGGTTATGCAGGGGAACGAGTTCCGAATATCGGTAGAATAACAGGTAAATAAATACTACTATTACTGCTACTACTACTACTAATAATAATAATAATAACGAGTAGGGAAGACTGAGCTATGCTCGGTCAAAACTAAATTTGAGTTCAAATATATTGACCCATGACATGTTCGACCCATGACCAAAATGACCCACTAATTGAATTTTCTCGAACGTGTGGTTTAGCCCAACAGTCTTCTCGTGCCCGAAAACCATAGGATGCAAAATTTAGTGTAAATAGTCTGAGCCGCTTTTAAGATAAAATAGGTTGACCCATAATGATCCATGACCAAAATCACCCACTAATCGAAATTTCTCGAACATGTGACCTAGCCTAATAGTCTTCTCGTTCCCTAAAACTGTAGAATGCTAAATTTAGTTCAAATCCTCTGAATCGTTTTTAAGATAACATAGCTTGACCCATAATGACCCATGACCAAAATGACCCACTAATTGAATTTTCTCGAACATGTGACCTAGCCCAACAGTTCTCTCGTGCCCGAAAACCATAGGAAACAAAATTTAGTGTAAATAGTCTGAGTCGTTTTTAAGATAAAAGAGCTTGACCCATAATGACCCATGACCAAAATGACCCACTAATTGAATTTTCTCGGACATGTGACCTAGCCCAACAGTCTTCACGTTTCTAAAAAACATAGGATGCAAATTTTAGTGTAAATATTCTGAGCCGTTTTTAAGATAAAATAGATTGACCCAAAATGACCCACTAATTGAATTTTCTCGAACATGTGATCCAGCCCAATAGTCTTCTCGTGCTCGAAAACCATTGGATGCAAAATTTAGTGTAAATTGATCCGCTTTTTAGATCTTGACCCAAATGACCCAGAAATGACCCACTAATAGAATTTTCTCGAACATGTGACCTAGCCCAATGATTTTCGCGTGCCCGAAACTCGTAGGATACAAAATTGAATCAAAATCGTTAGAGCCGTTTTTTAAATAAAATTAATTTGACCCGCTTTGACCCAAAAATGACCCACTAATCAAAGTTCTCGAACATGTGACCCAGCCCAATAGACTTCTCGTGCCCGAAAATAGGCGGATACAAAATTTCGTCAAAATCGTTTGAACCGTTTTTTAGATACAATTAGCTTGACCATGACCCAAAATGACGCAAAATGACCCACTAATTGAATTTTCTCGAACATGTGACCTAGCCCAATAGTCTTCTCGTGCCCGAAAACCATTGGATGCAAAATTTAGTGTAAATTGAGCCGCTTTTTAGATCTTGACCCACAATGACCCAGAAATGACCCACTAATCGCATTTTCTCGGACATGTGACCTAGCCCAATGATTTTATCGTGCTCGAAACTCGTAGGACACAAAATTTAATCAAAATCGTTAGAGCCGTTTTTTAGATAAAATTAATTTGACCCGCGTTGACCCAAAAATGACCCTTTAATTGAAAGTTCTCGAACCTGTGACCCAGCCCAATAGTCTTTTCGTGCCAGAAAATGGTCGGATACAAAATTTCGTCAAAATTGTTTGAACCGTTTTTTAGATACAAGTAGCGTGACCATGACCCAAAATGACCCACTAATCGAATTTTCTCGACCATGTGACCTATCCCAATGGTTTTCTGGTGCCCCAAAACGGTAGGAAACAAATTTTCGTCAAAATCGTTAGAGCCGTTTTTAAGATAAAATTTGCATATATATATATATAACCACACACAAGATTTGCTCGTATTAGAATATATGATATGTTAATAATAAATACGGAAACTGCAGCGCCAGGGACGCTGCAGTTTCCTGTATTGGCTTCTATATTGTCTTCAGCTCCAATTTTCGACATGTTTTCGGTGGATGATGAAACTTTCCTTGAGCGTTTTGGAACTGAGCGTTCCTCAGCTCTTCTTGGAACCTTAAACCAGATCTCCATTGTTTCAAGAGGTCAAATGAAAGAGTTAATGCGAAACTAGTCAACTTGTTGATTGCTATATTTTTCAATTGCAATTACTGTTTTTAGCTTATCAGTGTGATGATCGATTGCAGAATATCTCGATAGTAGAATTTGGGAATCGATTGTTATCTTTATCGTTAGTTATTTTATACGCTGGCGATTTCTATCGATTGTTGAATTTTCGAGAATCGCCCGACTATCGAGAATCGCCTAACTTTGATGTTACAACGGAAAACGACTAAATAAAGGGCGGGATTACCTCCCTTTTGCAGAGTGAGGCCGACTTGTCAACCGGCCCTTACTCGCCTTGAAAATCGCGAGTGCAGACCTGCAAAAAAGAGGGTTAAGATATATAGTGTAAGTACATGGGTTAGTACACTTTGCTATTTAATATTCTTAAATGAAGATTATTAGCTAGCATCTAAAAAAATATTGAGAGGGAGACTACTAGGCCAAAGAACAAAATAGATGGTTTTTTTAAGAGGAGGAATTATTTTCTTAGTTGCACACTTAAATACAATTAAAATGGGATGTAGATCAAGATATCCTACAATATATGCTTACTTGCATGCTAACATTATTACGCACATCCGTACATACTTGCTTACTGACCTACCATAGTTGGGATATTATGGACACCTCTAGGAAATAGCAGGTTGGCGTGTTCCAAGAATGATTCCACCGAGATTATTCATTTTCGGAGCATTATTAGACCAATCCCAATCAATAATTTCATTGGGCCATACTGAACTGAACAGATATTTGTGCAGTTCAGTATACAGGGTGTCTCTGAACTCATGGGCCAAACTGTAAGAGAAGGCAAAGTACACATTAAGAAGCAATTTCGGTATAGCAATGTTTGGTCGGAAATGAAAAATGTTGGCGAAAATCAAGAAATGTGAAGGAAATAAAAACAAGCGTTTTATTTACATAACAATTACAGTAACTGCTCAAATGTGCTACTACCAACATCTAGCAAGTGGTTGGTGTACCCTTTCGAAGATTCCAGGTATTTCACGAACAGTTGCAGCAACGACTGAAAGTTTTGCAAAGAAGTCCTTATCAGAGTCAATTGATATCTCGTAAATGAGACACCTGGAATTTTCGAAAGGGTACACCAATCCCTTACTAGACGCTGTCAGGCCTGTATCGATGTTGGTGGTAGCAAATTTGAGCACTTTCTGTAATTGTTGTATATATCAATAAAATGCTTGTTTTCATTTCCTACGCATTTCTCGTTTTTCGCCAACACTTTTCATTTCCGACCCCACATTGCTGTACCGAAATTGCTTCTTTATGTGTACTTTATCTTCCCTTACAGTTTGGTCCATAAGTTCAGGGACACCCTGTATAATTATAGTATACTAGTTCATAAAAACGAAAAACAATTGAAAAAAAAACTGAAAATTGCTCCGGTAGATCCTTTGTGGGAACTGAAGTGTTAAGATAACCGATACCTGTTGTATTTCTAAGCAATTGTTTTTGAATAACATTTTAACTGAGAAATATTTTATTTTCTGACAGGAACTGACCCAGCTGGGCCATTTTTCAGTTACACGCCGCATGAAGTCAGACTGGATCCAACTGATGCTCTCTTTGTGGACGTTGTGCATTCGAATCAAGGGGAAAATATCATCGATGGTTATGTATCATTTCTTATTCTAAACAAATCATAAAGAATAATGAATGAATGAATGAATGATGTGGTGTTTAACAAATTGGAGAGGAAATATCGTAAAAGTTCATTTTATGGATAAAAAGGGTAAAGCTTTTAAAAAAATTTGTAGGGCGTTGAAAAATCAGTGAAGAGCAATTAATATATTAGAATCCAGTTATAACAAGCCCGCACTTAACGAGAGTCTATTAGAAAAGAAAGTGCATAAATACAGTAAAACCCCGATTTAACGATTTCCCCAACATAACAATAGATTTTAATGGTGCGGATTCACTTATATTTATTATTTTTGTGTTGATCTTCGTCTTAACTATAGATTTCCTCCATTTAACGATGGATTTTTAATATTTTAAACTCATTTTTTTAGTTGCAAAAATTGTCAGCCTTTTCTCTCTGTTGTTTACCTATTGACCGGTGATGACGAGTTTGATACAGAGGATTGAGAACATCGGTTTGGTATGACATTTCTAGCCAGAATTTTGCAGTTATATAAATTAGGCGAACTACGACTCTCATATTCTCGTTTGTGAACGAGAGATTGTTGAAGAATTATGTGACGAAAACATGCAAAATTCTTCAAAATCGGATATAGAATGTAATAAAACCTTGAAAGTTACATGGGTTGAAGCAAATGCTGGATTAGATGCAGGGATAAAAATTAATTGCTGGAGTTTGATATCGATTGAAATTTATATAGTATACTTTTGGAATAACTGAAAAATCCATTTTACCGGCTACATTTAAGAACAAGTGGGTAAGTGTGATCGAAGATCGCTCAAAGGGTTTCGTTTAATATTCCTTTCAAAACACTTTATCCTTTCTTTAATAAATCCAAATAAATTTCATTTAGCAACCAAAAAAAAAGTTTTTTTTTTTTTTTTTTTATAAAGTAAAAATTTACCGGTCTATTTTTCTCGTTTTTTCGAATATCTAAACAAGCGGGCGAAGCCCGCTATTATATTCTACCATAGTAATATCTGTCATGTGGACTAAATGCGATATTTAAAGAAAAATAATTTCAAAATTAAACATGTTGTACACCTTCAAAATGTTAAAATTTGCGAATATTTCCATAATCGGGTTTTTATCATGATTCAATACGTTCCTCAAACTCATATATTTACTATTCTCTATTACTCATATTGATATTCGCTTTGTATTATTCTGAAACATTTGAAAAATCCGTTAAACTTCCGATATGACATCAGATTTTCTTTTAATTCTCTAATGACGTGATATTAATCTGCTTTGTGTACATACACATACTCATACTCCTTGTATTATTGAGAAATCTTTCCGTTTTATTACCACTATGACGTCAATCAATTTTATTTCATATTAATCTTTTTTTTCAATTGGTGAAACTTTTTATTTCATTTTCATTTTTCACGTGGAAATCGTCTGATAGAAAATTAATTATTGTAGAAAGAATTTCATCGTGGATTTTTAATTTTTGGCATCTGCTATAACGAAAATTTTTTTAATTTAATAGGAAAAGGCTGTTAAAATTTTGGTTTCTTATCTCTATTTATTAAAATAATACGAATTTTTCAAATTTTAATATTTTGAGCTCTTTATAGGTGATATTCAGCTAGATACACAAAGTTTCAACTCTGTAAGTTACATAGTTTTTGAGAATGGCACTGTGACGGACAGACAACGGAGCGGGAGTAATCGGGTTTCGTGAGATGAACGAAACTCTAAAAAGTACAACAATTATCAATAATCTTTAATTTTTTCAAAGTGTACCTTCAATGCGCCAAAAGCTAAATATAATTAAATCTTTTTTGCGATGTATTTGGGTAATTCAATTCCACAAGCATTGACGAAGTTAATCTGTTTGTGAATCGTAGTAGGTAAAATTTTGGAAATTTAATGATTTTTTTTTTCAGTTTTAATCTATCTAATGTATTATTATGCCCAATTTAACCATAACCCCGATTTAACAATGATTTTCAAAAGACCTTTTACAATCGTTAAATTGAGATTCGATTGCATATGCTAGATACCGCTTATATGGATCACGCTGCTGAACCTTAATTTGTTTTATTAAAGAGGGATTCTAATCTACAGCAAAAGTAATATTTGTTTTATATTTTGTTCTCAATGATATTTTCTTATCTCTTCATATGTTATGTTTTTCAGGATCTTTGATTTACACTCATTATTTATAAAGGTAATTGAGGATAATACAGCTACTCATATTTGAAATTAAAACTGCGATGGCTGTGGTAAAATTAAAATAAATAAACAAATGAATAAATTAATTAATAATTACGCGGTAACATTTCATAATAACATTCTAAAGAAATGACCGAATGTTATACCAATTTTCATTTGTTATTTAAAGAAAATGATAAACATTAAAGATTTTTTAGTAATTTCCAGTGTGAGGCAGGGCTATAAAATTTTGGAATTCAATTGTAACTTGAATGATAAATTTTAGGTCTTGGCACTGCTATGGATGTAGGAGATATTGATTTCTGGCCTTGGAATGGCAGGGCGCCGCTGGAACACTGTGCAGACAGACTCACAAGAGTAGCTGTAAAAGAACCGCCATCAGAAGGTATGGATTGTGAATACTTCACTTACAAAGAGGCTGTTTCGCATATTTTTTAGACGATAAATAATTTAAACAAGTTGGAAATTGTACGTTAAACATGACAAATGAGGTGCGTTCGTTTCGTGCTATAACTAGTTTTACAATGTAAAAAATCATCGTTATTATTTCAGTAAAATGAATTATATCGTCTGTTATGAATGAAATGAGGATGCCTTTTTTTTTTTCTTATTACGTATGCCATGCTTACAGATGCGAATATTTTTTTTCGACACCAGACAGAGCTGTAAATTCACCATGGAGATCTTGCTTTGCGAATGATTACCTCCAGGGTTAATATTTCTGTGACTCACGATGAATGACTATTTTGTTTATTTACTTAAATGGATTGAGATATCCGGCTGTTAACCTAATTTTCACTGAAGTTATCTCAGAATCTATACATTTTTTAATGTAACTCATCACTCAAGCAAACAATTTTTTGAACGATCTTTCTAAAAATGTAACTTTTACGCAATTTTATTCGAAAAATTAATTTTGAATAAAAATGGACGCTTGGCATATGGAAAAAGATGTGGTTAGCCCGTATTTGTTTTCCTCAGTCATTTGACTTGCGCTTTTATCACATAGATTACGTATGATAAGATTTAATAGAATAAAGAAAACTTTTATTAATATCTTTTTAAGTTTTGATTCGATTTTCATAAAATTTGAAATGACTCGACAAAATTCAGTAACGATTCTATATATTAAATTTCAAACCATTCGGTTGGGTAGTTTTTGCGCTGTTATATGCGGACAGGCGGACAGACAGACGGACGGACTAGACGACGACTATACATATACACTGCAAAAAGTAATTGTTGATTTTACAGTATAATACTAGCATCCCAGCTGCCAGTATTGTACCGTAAAATTAACAGTAATAAACAGTAAAATAAACATTAATACACTGCCGCGCACCATTAAAAGTTTTAAGTAAAGAAACACTCGTGCGCCAAATCACATTTGCTACTCAAATACGCTATTGTCTATGGACCTTATTACGGAAGTTTGATACCGCACTTTGACGCTAAATTGTCAAAGAAATGACAAATTTCCATTTTATGTTTAACATTAAATTAATATCACACAAGGTAAGTTAAATTGGTTGAAAGATACATTGCATCAAAATATGCTCAGATGTGCATTTTATGTATTTTGTTTTATTTCATTTCATTTATTTATTTACGTATTTGTTTATATTTTTTTTATTTGCTCTTGCAAGTTGCGGCTAACATCACTGGCTGCAGACATCTAGCTGCCGTGGAATGGTACATTTACTCCTTCAATCAGAGCAATTGTCTCTTTGTTGGTGTGAAATGCAGGACTTGGGAAGAATTTTTGGCAGGGGAGTGCGACTGTGGGAAAACTGGCAACAGATGCAAAATCATGGGATATTTCGCCGAACCTCCCACACCAGAAGAAAAAGCAGATGACTACAGACACTACGCCATTACCAGTTTCAAACCACCGTACTGTGGTAAGTATAAATATTATTTCGATTACTATCATTCCCACAGGCTAATTTTGCTTTTATTTTTAATTAGCAGACTAGCTTGACATTGCCCGTACCCGGGATGATGTGGAAAATGCAGTGGGGATGCCTTAAATGCAGCGAAAATCACCTTGCCGTTTTCCGGGATTACTTTAAATATATCTCGCTACGCTGGTCAGTCTTTCCAAACGAACCTCTTTACATGCTCCGAATAGTAATAATAATGATAAAGCTCCCGAACGCGAGGTCACGTGCATCGCCATAGTAACGTTTTTTGGTGATAAAGGGGTAACTTAGAAACTAACGTTGGAACTTTTTCTTCGCTGCATTTCAGGAAAAAAATCGATGGCCTTAGTTTCTCTAATAATTAATTTACCCCCCCCCCCCCTTCCCCCTCTCTATATATATTTATGACTGACGAAAATCTGCTCCATACAGGCGTATAAAACATAGGTTTCAAATACATATTGGTTAATAATAATTAAAAAAAAAGCTTCTAATTTTTCAAAATGTGCACTTAAGAAAAAAAAATCGCTGTACGAATTCCGAAAAAACTTTTTTGAAAAGAGGACAACATATACTATATTGGGCAAAAAGATTGAATTGGGATTGCTTAATATGAGTTGGACAAAATAGCCGGCGAACTTGAAAGATCAGGGAAATACGCGAATTGCTCAGTTCAATACAAAATAACAAATAAATAAATAAAATAAAAACTATTAAAAACTATCTAAAATCTATCCCAGGCTCATGTGCTCTGCAAAGCGACATTAAGGGGGTTGGTCAGTGAGATCCTAAATTCCCCTTGCTAATGTTATGGACGTGTGACGCATAAGTATTTTTAAAATATCTCTCCAGGAAAGTGATATTTTTACTCCTTTTTTCTGTATACTCTTCTTATGGGATATCTCCATTTTAGGTGCGTTCGTAATTATATAAACTTATAGCACCTATAGTCGTCATTTGGTCCGTCTGTCCACACATAACAGCGCAAAAACTACCTAACCGAATGGTTTGAAATTTAATATATATAATCGTTTCAGAATTTTGTCGAGTCATTTCAAATTTTAAGAAAATCGAATCAAAACTTAAAAAGATATTAATAGAAGTTTTCTTCATTCTATTAAATCCTATCATACGTAATCTATATGGTAATAAAAAAAACGCAAATCATGTGACTGAGGAGAGCAAATACTGACCATTTCTTTTTTCATATGCCAGGAGGCCATTTTTATTAAAAATTATTTTTTGGAATAAAATTGCATAAAAGTTACATTTTTAGAAAGGTATCATTAAAAAAAAATTGTTTGTTTGAGAGATGAGTTACATTCAAATATAATAGATTTTGAGATAATTTCAAATTTGTCATTTCAAATTTTAAGAAAATCGAATCAAAACTTAAAAAGATATTAATAGAAGTTTTCTTCATTCTATTAAATCCTATCATACGTAATCTATATGGTAATAAAAAAAAACGCAAATCATGTGACTGAGGAGAGCAAATACTGACCATTTCTTTTTTCATATGCCAGGAGGCCATTTTTATTAAAAATTATTTTTTGGAATAAAATTGCATAAAAGTTACATTTTTAGAAAGGTATCATTAAAAAAAAATTGTTTGTTTGAGAGATGAGTTACATTCAAATATAATAGATTTTGAGATAATTTCAAATTTGTCATTTCAAATTTTAAGATAATCGAATCAAAACTTAAAAAGATATTAATAAAAGTTTTCTTCATTCTATTAAATCCTATCATACGTAATCTATATTATAATAAAAAAACGCAAATCATGTGACTGAGGAGAGCAAATACTGACCATTTCTTTTTTCATATGCCAAAAGGCCATTTTTATTAAAAATTATTTTTTCGAATAAAATTGCATAGAAGTTACATTTTTAGAAAGGTATCATTAAAAAAAAATTGTTTGTTTGAGAGATGAGTTACATTCAAATATATATAGATTTTGAGATAATTTCAAATCTGTCATTTCAAATTTTAAGAAAATCGAATCAAAACTTAAAAAGATATTAATAAAAGTTTTCTTCATTGTATTAAATCCTATCATACGTAATCTATATAATAATAAAAAAACGCAAATCATGTGACTGAGGAGAGCAAATACTGACCATTTCTTTTTTCATATGCCAGGAGGCCATTTTTATTAAAAATTATTTTTTCGAATAAAATTGCATAAAAGTTACATTTTTAGAAAGGTATCATTAAAAAAAAAATTGTTTGTTTGAGAGATGAGTTACATTCAAATATATATAGATTTTGAGATAATTTCAAATTTGTCATTTCAAATTTTAAGAAAATCGAATCAAAACTTAAAAAGATATTAATAAAAGTTTTCTTCATTGTATTAAATCCTATCATACGTAATCTATATAATAATAAAAAAACGCAAATCATGTGACTGAGGAGAGCAAATACTGACCATTTCTTTTTTCATATGCCAGGAGGCCATTTTTATTAAAAATTATTTTTTCGAATAAAATTGCATAAAAGTTACATTTTTAGAAAGGTATCATTAAAAAAAAATTGTTTGTTTGAGAGATGAGTTACATTCAAATATATATAGATTTTGAGATAATTTCAAATTTGTCATTTCAAATTTTAAGAAAATCGAATCAAAACTTAAAAAGATATTAATAAAAGTTTTCTTCATTCTATTAAATCCTATCATACGTAATCTATATAATAATAAAAAAACGCAAATCATGTGACTGAGGAGAGCAAATACTGACCATTTCTTTTTTCATATGCCAGGAGGCCATTTTTATTAAAAATTATTTTTTCGAATAAAATTGCATAAAAGTTACATTTTTAGAAAGGTATCATTAAAAAAAAATTGCTTGTTTGAGAGATGAGTTACATTCAAATATATATAGATTTTGAGATAATTTCAAATTTGTCATTTCAAATTTTAAGAAAATCGAATCAAAACTTAAAAAGATATTAATAAAAGTTTTCTTCATTCTATTAAATCCTATCATACGTAATCTATATAATAATAAAAAAACGCAAATCATGTGACTGAGGAGAGCAAATACTGACCATTTCTTTTTTCATATGCCGGGAGGCCATTTTTATTAAAAATAATTTTTTCGAATAAAATTGCATAAAAGTTACATTTTTAGAAAGGTATGATTAAAAAAAAATTGTTTGTTTGAGAGATGAGTTACATTCAAATATATATAGATTTTGAGAACGTTGAAATTAGGTTGAAAGCCGAATATCTCTACCCATTAAAGAAAATAAACACAAGAAATTCGTTCATTATGTGTTATAAAAATATTAAACCATGGAGGTAATCATTCGCAAAGCAAGATCTCCATGGTGAATTTTGCAGCGCTGTCTGGTGTCGAAAAAAAAATCGCATCTGAAAACGTGGCATCCGTAATAAGAGAGAAAAAAAAAACATGCTCATTTTGCTTATAGCAGACAATATAATTCATTTCACTGAAATAATAAGGATGATTTTTTTTACATTGTAAAATTAGTTAGAATACGAACACACCTCATTCGTCACGTTTAACGTAGACTTTCTAACTTGTTTTTTTAGTTGTCAAAATATTTCTTATATATAAACTTAATTTTATTTGATGTGTTAAACTCTTAGTCAGTTTTGCTAAGATTTTATTACATAAAATTGTAAATTATACATATACATATATATATTATAAATCTTTTGACAACTAAGAAAAAAAGAGACATCCTTTAAGAACAATACACATGAAAAAGAAGTTAAATATATTAATTTTCTTTGGCAATATTGTAAAACTACGAATGCATTCTATACCCATAGGTTTAATATTAGCGAAGGGATTTTTAGATCTGATTGGCCAAATACGATACGGCAGATGTCAACGTAATAGGAAAAGCATCCTAAACGAAATAACATTCATTTAACTTTGCATTGGGCTGTGCGATATTGCTATGGAAACACCCATCGCATGCGCAGCAGCTGACTGGCAGTTTCGTTATCTGTAACTAGAGGGCCGAGCACAGGCCGAAATTTTCAGGCCTATGCCTGGCCCGATATAAAAGTTAAAAGTTTGGCCTGAGCCTGGCCCGGCCGGTGTAAAAGCTAAAATCTCGGCCCGGTATAACAGTTTGCCCCCAATTAGAACAAAAACTTAATTAGCCTGGCACGGCTTGGCCCTACTGAATTTCTATAAAGCATAGACTTTTAGACACATACAGTTAAAAATTGCCTTGTACGAAGAGTTCTGACAAAAAATGCATATTTTACCTTTTTTTTCTCGTGTTTATATTCTTCATTTAAAAAAAAAAAAACGCTCTGGGCTGCGATTTTTTTTAAATGAATCTCTATTTGTATGTAAATGTTTCAGTTACCATTAATATCGTTAATTAATATTTCATGTCTTGGAGACTTAAAAATCTGAAAAATGCTATACAGTAAAACCTTCTAAGACGGAATCGCATCGGAGAGAAGAAAAATCCGTTATAGACAGGTTCCCTTCTTAGCAGATACATCGTCTGTTGTAAATATTATATTATTTTCGCACGTGTTATTATATTCATTTTGCGTGGACTACACATTTTTCCATTTTAGGCAGGATTCCGTTATAGGCATGTTACATTTCACTGGTTTTACTGTGCTTTAACTTTATCGCCTAGTATTCTTTATAGATGTATGTATTAGATATGTAGTAAATATAGATATGGAGTAGATATGCGGCCGTTAAAGTGGTTAGAGGGAAAAAAATAAAAATTTTAATTGTATAGAATAATAGCGATTTAAAAATATGTGCATCTTTTGCAAAAATTGTTGGGTCGGGCGAAATTTTTATGATTTTTGAATGGGCCAGGCCGGGGGAATGATTTTCATACGGGATGGGTCGGAACCGGACATGAAAATTTCAGCCCATGCAGATCTGTAGGAAGAATGAAGTCCAGTCCTGGCTCGGTCCGGAAAAAAGAAGGCAGGCCCGGCCCGAGTCTGCAGAAAAAGTAAAGGCATGGTTCAGCCAGGAAAGAGTGATGACCAGGCCCGGCCCGAAAAGAGTCAAGACTAGTCCCGTCGTGGCCCGAGTGTCGTGAATGAAAATTGACCCGAGTCCCGGCCCGCGTACCAGGCCAGGATTCGGGCCCGTGCAGATCTCTATCGGTATCACCTATGATTGCATGGCTCGCTCGCAAAATCTGCAGATGTGTTTTTACCTTAATGATATGCCTTTAAAAGTATTTGTTTCTGTTTTATTCATCAATATGTTTTACTAAAAGCATATTCATTTTTTTTTCAGTGCATCAATATGTTGTTGAAGTTTATGTTCATAATTATCACACACATAAAGAAAAGGAATATATAGCTAATATTCTAATTATTGGATTTGGAAATGAATTAAAAACAAAGACAAAGTATGTATTTTTCACTTTCATTATCTTTTTGATGAATTGTTACAACTGTTGCCATTAAACAATAATATTAATATGTACAGTGTGGTACCTGGCTTCTCGAACACAATTCGTTCCAAAGAATTGTTCGGAAACTGAACTATTCCGAGAACTGAATCAAATTTTACTGTAAGAAATAATGAAAAATATCTAGAGTGACTTCACTCGACTTCCCGAACACTCGAGTCCCAGAAGTTTCCACACATCAAAAAGTAACAAACACAAACACGCATATAAAGGATCAGGGTCCATAAGCCGTGTTTTTGGCCCATGAAATAAGACTAAAATTCGATTTTGTTATACTGACTTAATTATCTCACTTTTTAATATTAGAAGTTTTATCCTGTACGATTTCAACAATAGTTTTTGCATTTTGTTCGGATTTATATGACTTCACAAGCTCAAAGTTCGCATTATTCGTAGTTTTAGATGAAAAATACGTAATTTCTCCTAATTTTACCTCAATTATTTATATGATCGCAATCGTGCAACACTTTCTTCTTTACATATATTATAAAATGCATCAAAATGTACAATGCATGTAAAAATAAAAGTGTTACAAAGCTGTGCTCGTAGTAAAATATTAAAAGTAGAGAGTTAAGTAACTGCATTCCCTCATGTCACTAAAAGACTTTAGGATGTATCAACGTGCTAAAATGAACGTAACTATTGCTAATGTGAAATAATGCAGTTATTAGCAATAGTTACGTTCAATTTAGCACGTTTAAACGCGTTGCTGCATCCTAAAGTCTCTTAGTGACGTGAAGGAATGCAGTTACTTAACTCTCTATTTTTAATATTTTACTACGAGCGCAGCTTTGCAACACTTTTATTTTTACATATATTGTACATTTTGATGTATTTTATAATATATGTAAAGAAGAAAGTGTTGCACGATTGCGATCATATAAATAATTGAGGTAAAATTAGGAGAAATTACGTATTTTTCATCAAAAACTACGAATTGTACGAACTTTGAGCTTGTGTAAGTCATATAAATCCGAACAAAATGCAAAAACTATTGTTGAAATCGTACAGGATAAATCTTCTGATATTAAAAAAGTGAAATAATTAAGTCAGTATAACAAAATCGAATTTTAGTCTTATTTCATGGGCCAAAAACACGGCTTATGGACCCTGATCCTTTCTGACAAAATGAAGTTGGGTGGATTCGAATGCTAGACCTCCTGTTTTGAAACTGGAGACGCTACCTCTACGGTATTAATAACTTGATTACATCGCCGAAATATTTATCACTTATGTTATGTCACATTTCCTAGGTGGTTTATCCTATAGAATTGGTTGCAAAATGGGTTAAATACTTAATCTGTTGGTCGATATGTACGGAAATCTATAGAGTTCAAATAAAAATATATAGAAAAATCTATATAATACAAACGTCAAATTCACCCAATAAAATATTTATAAAGCACAATGTAAACACATTGATAAGTTACGTTACTATCGAGGTGCAATAAATCAAAATACAGCTTCAAAACATTAAAACTGTACGATGTTAAAATTTCATGAGCTTTCGGCTAAACATTAGCCTTCCTCAGATGAACAACAAGCAGTCGAGGAGACGCCGCTCCGAAATGGCGCGTTTTGGACAGGCTGGGAATGGGCGAAACCAAACAGACATGAAATGAAGGGGGTGACTGAAGTCCGGATGATACCATTACCAGCTGGGGTGGGTCAGGAGAAACCGAAAACCCCAGTGATACCTAGTATATTGTACCATAAATGAGGGATCTGATAAGATAATACATCATTACATGCATTATCACCTCTTTTCAAAATCTCTAGGGACTCTCTGATTATGCAACTATTATACTGTGAACCTCGTGAAATTATTTTAGCTTTACTGAAAAATACATCAATATCTTTGGCCTGATTTAATCTGGATAAAGCAGTGGATAATTTACCTTTTTTCATATCAGCTGTATGCTCTTTAATACTTTCTTTTAATTTGCGAGTTGTCATGCCTATATATGAATATATTTTAGAACTGTCATTAACTTTAAAAGGAATAATATAAATGCCAGATTTATCTCGGTTATAAAATAGGGTCGATCATTCTATGTACCAAATATTTAAGCTTGGTTGGGGGTTTAGCGATAAGAGTTACATTATATTTCTTTAATGCGTATTTAATCCGCTCAAACAGATGCGGGATATAATCTATACTGTAGAATTTTGAAGATTGCATATCTTTTTTAACTATTGTAGCTTGTTTATTTGCCCATATTTGGCAATTTTGTCTTCATTTGCCGTAGAAGTAGTAAAAAAAAAAAATCCTGTATATTTTGAAGGAATTAATCCTTATTATTCAGGGTAAAATACATGTTCGGCAATCATTAAGTAGAAGTACATCCTATTTACTCTTATTTCATAAATAGTAGAAATCAATGATTTACTTCTAGTTTATAATAATAGATGGCAGCACCAAATAATTTAATCTAAAAGCAAACAAATGAAAATTTTATTACGGATCGGCACGTTTAAAATTAAATTTATTTCTTTAATAGTTAAAATTAGAAAAGTTTTCATCTAATCTTATCTAATATTAATCTTATTTAGTATTATTCTTTTAACGAAAGATCTTACGGATTATGAAAACAAACAACAAAAAATTAATTGAAAATCAACTATTTACTTTAATGTAGTAATAATAGATGACAGCACCAAACAATTTAGCTATAGCTATATATTTTTTAAAGATAAATTTATAATCAAATTTTAGATCTTCATGAATTGCGGACAGTTTTCATTTTCGGACATTTTTCTAGATCAGGGTTTTGTGTATAGTGGAATAATATCAGCACAGCAACTATTATTATTTTTTAAGTGTATTTTACCTCTGGCTTTTTGGATATTCCAGGTAGCTCCCATTCCCCCGAAAAGAGACAGCCATTTTTTTAATTATTATTTTTTTAAGCTATGTTATGTGTTCTACAGTTTCATTACTATCAAAATAAATTTATTAAATTTCAAGAAAACTGGATACCGTAAATAGGTATAAATGAGCTTCATGTAGACAAAAATTTTAAGCCCATGCAAAAATCATTTATTGTATAGGAAATCAGGCTCAGAAATCCATTTATTTAGTCAAAATTACAGGGCGTCTCATTTCTATCCGAAGTCGCGTTTTCGTTCATAACTTTAGCAATAGTGAAGATATTTTAACAAAATTCGCAACAGACCCATCCTTTGTATGAAGTGTAAGCATATTGTAAGGATTTCGTTAAAGTATCTTCACTACTATTAAAGTTATGAACGTAAACGTGACTTCAGATTGGAGGGAGACGCCCTGTATTTTTGACTATATAAATGGATTTTTGACCCCAGTTTCCTGTACAAAAATTATTTGTTATAGTGTTCTGTACCAACCCTTAAAGTTTGTACCATGAATTCGGGATCACCCTGCATATCAATATACAGTGTGTTTCTAAATGAATATCGGGGTTTTAACGCTTTGTAGTATCTATTATATAAAACTTAAAATTATAATAACTAATGCATAAAATGAAAGAGCAACTCAAACAGTTTTACCTACAAGCTTACAAGTGTTCAATGTGAACACCTTTCATCACACGGCACACATCAAGCCGATATCTCAGTTCTTCTCAAACGCCACTCCACGCTCACCCGATCTGACGCCATGTGATTTCTACCTGTGAGGATTCATAAAGGATCGTGTGTATGTGCCTCCACTACCAGCTGACCTACCCGACCTAAGAAATAGGATTGAGGCAGCTGTTGCAACAATTACCCCACAAACACTAATTAACGTTTGGGAAGAACTGAGCTATCGACTTCATGTGTACCGTGTGACGAAAGATGTTCACATTGAACACTTGTAAGCTTGTAGGTAAAATTGTTTGAGTTGTTCTTTCATTTTATGCATTAATTATAATTTTAAGTTTTATGTAATAAATACTACCAAGCGTTAAAACCCCGATATTCATTTAGAAACACCCTGTACTGTAGAGGATCTTTATATTGCATTCTTTGGGACCAGAAGTTGTACAGAATATAAATTTTTACATAACCTCACACATTGTTAAATTTACTTTATAAACATGCTCCAAGTCTGCTTGGACATTATATTGCTCATTTTGAAAAATTTTTATTGTAGAAATAGTAATTTTTTTTTCATTCAAAAGCCCTGAATTAAGAAGATAAAGTTGAAATAATGTATCAAATGCTTCTTAACTGCAAAATTCATTGTTTACATCTGAGAAGTAGCGCGTTATATAGAGAATTGTACTATATAAAATTACGCTATAAACATTTTCTACTTTACATATACAGGGAGAACATAAAGTATTTCTTTGATTACAAAAATTTATTGAGCAAAAACTTTTATACTCAGACATATCTTTTTGTAAATTATAAATACAGTAATCAAGTTTGTAATAAGACCAATTATGGTAGTAAATTTTATTGTGCGCTCCCTTCGTAGGTTGGAGAATGTCAATCACTCACCCTACGATTACCCCTTCTTGGACAGTCACCAGAACGACCAGTTTCTTTAAACGTTTCATATCAACACTCTTCTCTTGGGATCTGCAGGATTGCAGGGTTTATACAGACTGGAGAAGAAAAAAAATCAAAGGTGTCTAGAAAAATTCTAAGGAGTACATCCCTCCCCCCTTCCCCCGTCACTCCAATCTGCATATTTATATTTCATACATTATTTTCAAAATCTAAAGCATTATTTTTTTTATTTAGCAAAATAAAAATGTTAAGTACTATAAAGATAGGATAATCTGCGCATACTCAGGTATCAACTATTCCACTTTTCAGTTATTACTGCTTTCCAATAGAAACCTTTGCATAATCTTAATGTTAATTAATCGCAGAATTTTGCGATTAATTAAGCTCCGGGTTATGATTCGGAAATAGTGTTAACAAAAAAAAAAAAAAAAAAAATGAATAGTTCGCAGCTATGCAAAATAGAAAAAGACTATTTCTGTTTACTCTTTATTCTGATCAAAATAGCAAATGATTTGAAAAAAACAAAAAAACATTTACATTTTTAAAATGATTTGAAATGGAAATAAATAAAATTTTGAAATTAAGACAGACTGAGCTCGAGCCTGCCCAAACCCGAAGACTGACAAAAAAATCGAGCCCGATTCATCTCCATCTCTTACTTGAGCGACACATTACGTCACTTATAAGTATTTTGAGACAAAAGAAGGTAAAAGATTGGAGATGGGAGGGAAAGGAAAGGGTAATTTAGGATTGCTTTTTGGAAAGCGTTATTGCACTGGGCTCCGGAGCGCAGTGTTAATGAGCTCCGGTGAATTCTAGCCAATATTTACTAAAAACAGAAAAGTAGCTGAGTTCCGGTGCAAATTAAGCCCTACCCTCGTGTAACATGCATACCAACCCTAAATTTTAGTACCTCATTTAGAGAGAAAACGGATTTTATTCTATTAAAATCTAATAGTTTAATGCTAAAATCACAAAGTTTCACAATGCATTGCTTACCGGTTTCGTAAATTTGAATACAAAATTTCCAGTGAACTACTTTATGCAAGTGACCAATGGCCAGTCAAATCCCAAATACTTATCATGTACTTTATATGCACCTAGATTGTAAAAGTAAATTTTGAAAAGAAAAACCACGCGGCATATTTATATATATATATCCATTTGTATTCACTTGATATCAACTTCAAATTATTAACATTTTATGGTTTATTATATATATATATATATACAGCGTGTCCACGTATAACCTGACCTACCTTTATTTTCGCAACCGTTGGTCCTAGATGCATACTTCCAATTACAAAAATGGTTTAAATAAGGTATAGAATTATGTTTAAAGCGATTTTGGTCAAGAAAAACATTTATTAAAAAATTATGAAACTTAAATTTTTATAGGGTCCCCCGGTCCTATAAGTGATATTTAGTAAAAATTTACTGTGACACTAACAAGTAAGACAAAAAAAGTCCCATTCATCTAACATTAAAACTCACCGAGTAATAGCTGTTTAAAGTTGGACTATATTTTTTGCTGCAAAATAGGGGTCATTCACAAATGTAGTAGAAATAGAAATAATTTTCAGATAGATAAAAAAAAATAGTTGAGAGCAAAATTTACATTGCAATCTAATATGAAAGTGAAATCTATAATCATTCTGATATATTAATGCAAAATATACAATTTCTACTGAACATATAAGAGGATAAAAATAACTGAATTTTTGTTAAATAAAAGGATTTAAAACAACAGCCTCAATTCTTTACAAAATGATACAGATTTTAAAATGCTGTTAGATTGCACTGTCTTTCAAATTTTGGGTTGTGGCTTGTTTTTTAGCTTTTGAAAATTGATTCTTATGTATTTTTTAGCGCTGAATCCGAAAATGACCTTCATTTTAAACCATCACGTCAGGATTTTTCTCAAATCGCAAATTTCAAAGTTAAAATTGAACCCCCCTCCCCTCCCAACCTCATCGGATCTCTGAGCTGTTTAGCTGTAAGAAACCTAGTATAAGCCAAAAAATTGAATAAACTATTGAATTAAATAAAATTAAACAGAATAAAAAAGTCTTACATCTATTTTATAGTATCATATTTTTTGCTATTTAACCTTGAAATTTACGATTTGCAAAAAATCCTGACATGATGGTTAAAAGTGAAGGTAACTTTTTTATTCAGCGTTAAAAAATACATAAAACGTAATTATAAAAGTTAAAAAACACAACCATCACAGGTTTATGTTATCTAATCTATAACTCTTTCTTAAACTTGTTGACGGTAATCTCTCCGAATTTTTTTGTGTTATCCTCTAATATAAGTGTGTATAAGATAGTAAGCGTCGAAAATCATAATAATATTGCATTGTCATCGGATTTAAGTCAGTATGTAAAATTGAACTTCGATTGGGCATTTGAAAGTGAGTTAAAGTTCGCGTACAAATTTTAAACTGGAAAGACGATCGTTGCAAGTTAAATAAAACCTTATGAAAATACCATAATTTTTGTTAAAAGAAATCATAGCCTCAAATCCTTACAAAATAAAACATATGTTAAAATACAATTATTTTAACTAATCTAAAACTTAACTAATAAAAGTTAACTCAATCGTAATAGTTGTACGATTTCTTTCAAAGCGCAGATACCTTGAAACAAGTTTAAGTACTTTATATACGACCCCTGAAAGCATGGTCGAAATCGTCTGTTTTAAGATGCAAAAAAGTGGTATAAGTCATGCATTTCAAAGTTTCATAACTCGGTCAATTTTAATGTTAGATGAATGGGACTTTTTTTGTCTTACTTGTTAGTGTCACAGTAAATGTTTACTAAATATTACTTATAGGACCGGGGGACCATATAAAAATTTAAATTTCGTAATTTTTTAATAAATGCTTTTCGTGACGCAAATCGCTTTAAAAATAATTCTTTACCTTATTTAAATCATTTTTGTAATTGGAAGTATGCATCTAGGACCAACGGTTGCGAAAATAAAGGTCGGTCAGGTTATACGTGGACACGCTGTATATATATATATATATATATTTTTTTTTTTCTGTCTCTCTTTTTAAATATTCTTCATATTTTCAGTATTTTTGGCCAATTACCATTGAAGCAAATGCTATGGTAAAATTATGATTGCACTTGTTAATTTATTAACTATGTGGTATTCTGTCTACACTTTATTACTAATTATCTCTTAGGAGATTTAATTAGAATGTTACAAGAACTTGATATGTTTTTTGAAATTCAAAGATATTATAGTTATATATATATATATATATATATATAACAGTAACTTTTATTTTTTGAATGGCACTAATCACTAGAATTTTACATTTGTAAACATGAGAAGATTTTTATTTTACTTCCTTTAAAGATTATCTTCCAAACGATACATGCTTAAGAAATATTATTCACCGTGTAATATGTGTTTCCATTTTCTACTCTTGTATGCTTCAATTAAATCATTGTTCAACGCTAAATTATACTTCGCGATAATTGAAGGCGTTTTTAAGAGGTACTTTGTTTATTTAAAGAGTTCTAAGTACTCCTTGGAAACTTTTTCATTGCTAAGGAGCTTCTAAGGAGTCTGTATGAACTCCGAGATTGTATCCATAACAAACGTCTAAACTCCTGTTGAACAGGGATGGGCGATCTAGTTTCATGAAACCACAAAACACTGTACTTTTTCACCTCATCGAAGCTCTTTCGTTAAAAATAACTTTTGATTGTTTATTTAAGGAGTTCTAAGTACTCCTTGGGAACTTTTTCATTGCTAAGGAGCTTCTAAGGAGTCTGTATGAACTCCGAGATTGTATCCATAACAAACGTCTAAACTCCTGTTGAACAGGGATGGGCGATCTAGTTTCATGAAACCACAAAACACTGTACTTTTTCACCTCATCGAAGCTCTTTCGTTAAAAATAACTTTTGATTGTTTATTTAAGGAGTTCTAAGTACTCCTTGGAAACTTTTTCATTGCTAAGGAGCTTTTAAGGAGTCTGTATGAACTCCGAGATTGTATCCATAACAAACGTCTAAACTCCTGTTGAACAGGGATGGGCGATCTAGTTTCATGAAACCACAAAACACTGTACTTTTTCACCTCATCGAAGCTCTTTCGTTAAAAATAACTTTTGATTGTTTATTTAAGGAGTTCTAAGTACTCCTTGGGAACTCTTTCATTGCTAAGGAACTTCTAAGGAGTCTGTATGAACCCTGAAATTGTATCCACAACAAACGTCTCAACTCCTGTTGAACAGGGATGGGTGATCTAGTTTCATGAAACCACAAAACATTGTACTTTTTTACCTTACCAAAGTTTTTTCGTTAAAAATAACTTTTGATTGTTTATTTAAGTAGTTCTAAGTACTCCTTTTAAACTTTTTCAATTCTAAGGAATCTGTATGAGCTATGAGCCCTGGAATTGTATTCACAATAAACATCTGAACTCCTGTTGAACAGGGATGGGAGATCTAGTTTCATGAAACCGGAAAACCCTGTTCTTTTTTACCTTATCGAAGCTCTTTTGTTAAAAATAACTTTTGATTTTCTGCTAAAGACTAGTTGCCATCCATGCAACGATAAAGAAAACTTTCGGTATATAGAGCTATGCAATGATAAAAGTTTAAAATTAATATCTTCAATGGTCATCTCGTGTTAGCCTGTAACCAGAGAAAGATTTTGGGTTCACCTTATATATATGTATAATGTATATATATATTAACTATATTAAAAATTCATATTATTAAATTAAGTGTATGTTTATGATGATTTTTTTAAAAAGTGCCTAATTACTATCACTATTCTTCCACTGTTTTTCAATTTTAGATTGAAACTGCAAAATCATAAAGGAATATCAAGATTTCTCGTAACAAGTGAGAAAGCATTACATCATATACATTCAGCTACCATAAAATTTGAAGACTCTCATAGCACAAATCAGTTATCTTTGGACAAAATAGAAGTGTCATATTTATATCCTTTGTAAGTAAAAATGATTTTATCATATTGATATGTTTTTATAAATTTAAAATAAAAATGCAGTTTGCAGAGCTGATGTCGAGCAGGGGCACCATTTTGGAGGAGGCTAGGGGTTCAGTTGCCCCCTCAAGGGGTATTATATTTCAGACAATCATAGGTTAAAAAAAATAATCAGATATTACACAAAAGATAAAATAACTTGTCAAAATTGATTAAAATAGAAACATCAGCAGTAAGTAAACACTTTAAGAATAGAAATTAGTAATTTTCAATATTTGCTAAAGCCTTGTTAATGCAACATTCTCAAAGTCAGACACACTTATCATTAATGAGTACCTTGACTAATTAAAAAATATATATGAGAATAAGACAAGACTGTTTCAATTGCTTCTAAGCTGCAGACAATGAGATCAAATGAATTTTAACCCCCCTCCCCCCCAATAAAGTTTTGAAATGGTGCCCCTGATCTAGTAGCTAGAAATACAATCAATGTGCATAGTATGTCTGAGTATAGAACTGTTCTTTCAGAGATGAATTTTCATACATGGAAGACACAAAATAATCAGCCTATATGATTTAAAAAAATTATCTTCACTTGATGGCTTGAGACACTTCCTTTCTGGCATGCGCCTGTCTCGGGTCCCTTATTATGAAAATAAATGCTCACATCAATAAATAGTTTCAAATACAGATATAATTTCACATGCCATGTTTCGAATATTTAAAAACATGGCTGGCAAATATTTCTAAAATCCAGACAAGCAATCAACTGCACTGTTTTTTACCTCCAAATGGGAACTACATTGGATATGATTTACTTCCATTTGGATATCATTTGGTACTGACTTTATATTTATGAAAAAAATTGAAGAAAGAAAAATAAAAAAAAACTACCTTCGAAAGATTTGAAATCAGAAAATCTTGTTTCAAACTCAGTTGTAAGATTAAAATTTTTGTCTGTATATTTTTAATATGGTGCAATTTCACCTAAAGTTTATTTGTTTATGTTGCATGTTGAAAAGCGAGTTTAATCTTCAGTTTTCGGCTGCTTTTCCCAAATGGAAAACTTATATTGGACTGCTTTAACTTGATATGCATGTTCATATTTCTATTGTATTGGCTGGGCCACATGTTTGTTCTAAATGATAAGAAAAACTGAAATACAGAGAGTGAAAAAAAAACATATAAGAATAGTCTGACTTTTTTTTTTTATTGTTTTGATGTGTTAAGGCAAATAGCTACTAGGAATTATAGATTTCCAAAATTAAATGTCCTTGGAAAAACTACTTTTTTATTGTAGCGAACTACAACTGCTTTGTCGAAAATGTAGTTAACTACAACTACTTGTTTTGAAAAGTAGCGACTACAAACTACTTTTCAAAAGTAGTCACTACTTCACTACTTTCAAATTTTGTCAAAGTGTTCAATTTACACTAGAAATTGAAGACACGGATCAAATAATAAAGTGACCACTCGTTATATCGCATCTGCCAGGATACAATTAAATAAATGCAACATAACTGAAGGCATTAAAAATTAAGAAATAAAACATACACAAAAATGTTTTGTGTTTGTCTCCAAAACGTTAGTTTATACACACTTAAAAAATTTCTTAGCAAAATTAAGATATTATAATCCAGAAAATTGCAGAAAAACAACCCTAAATGCAAACAATAAATAAATCTGTAAATAGAGCGATTCTGAATAATAAGAAACCTAGCATTAAAAGATGAAGACTTAATAACGAATAAATAGACAAGTGTTGCTAACAAGAAAATTAATACTTGATTTAAGCAGCAAATGTGAATGGAAAAAATCTATGACTTCATGCGATGCGTTGCTATACACTGCAGCTGATATTTGCCACTGGGATTTAGAAATTGTTGAGCAGAACAAATTCTGCACAAAAGAAGCAATTTCGACCATGTGATTTGCAGAATGACACTTTTTTCCTGAAGTAGCGATAAAAGTAGCGTCTTTTCTCACTACAAAC
Source organism: Maratus michaelseni (assembly GCA_963931845.1). Taxonomy (NCBI): domain Eukaryota; kingdom Metazoa; phylum Arthropoda; class Arachnida; order Araneae; family Salticidae; genus Maratus; species Maratus michaelseni. The sequence continues at coordinate 98,784,803 of OZ007597.1, read as the reverse complement.
TACTGATTTTTGTATCGCGCTACTCGCTACACTACATTGTTCAAAATGTAGCACACTACACTACAAACTACTGTAAAAAGTAGCGACTACAGTAGTTTCGCTACTTGTAGCACGCTACTTCCGACTCCCTGAATTAGATGATATTAAAACAATTGATATTATTACATTTTAATTAATTAAATTATATTTAATAATTATAAAAATAATAAAACTGCAAATAAAATAAAAATGTGACTGATTTCTCAATTTGCTGTTTACAGTTCCAAAAGTAAAAAAAATGTCTTTCAACCCCTAGTGATAAAACTTTTGCTGTATGCTGAATGTTTTTATAGTAACCCTTTTCAGTTAAGTATTCATCTACAACTGCTATTGAACAGGTGTTACCATCTTTTCATCCTCCTTTAGGCTTAATTTTTAGTTATACAGTGGAACCCCGATTTTACATTTTCCATGGGACCAGGAGAAAAAAACGTTCGAAACGGGAAAACGTAAAATCGGGGTCAAATAGAGAAAAAACACTTCAAGAAAGCAAATTATACAAAAATAAACTTACCAATACCATATTAGTATTTTAAAAAATGTGTTATTCTTTATTGCGTTTTCTTTTTAAGTGTAATTTCACATGTACTCTATTTTCGATACATGCAAGTTTTTGCAAATTTTTTTCTTAATTGTCATGTCCAGTTAAAATTTCTTTAAAATTTTTTAACTCTCAATGGCCTCTGCCAATGAGGGCACTATGTCTTCTGGATCTTCATCAATATCATCCTTACTTCAATATTGCGAAATAAAATCGGAAATAGCCTGAAAGTCTGTGGTAGCATAACATCCTTATCGCAATCAATGTACTCATCAACATTGATGTCTGCAAGTATAAATTCATCCTCTTTTGTGTAGTCTTCCATAGAGAGTTCTTCCAGGGCGCTTCACCGTTAATTTCAGATTTTGAAAATTCTCCTTTCAGAAAAGCATTTGACATGCATTTTTCATCTATACTCAATTCCACGCCGATGAGATGAAATGAATCGCACCCGGCACTTTTAACTTTATTTTCCAAGCATCTTGAAGCTCACCAGAATCAAGTGAAAAAAGGCCTTTTCTTACCAGTTGTTTTCTATAATGCATTTTGGAGGATCTGTTTATTCCCAAGTCACATGGCTGAAATAAACTGGTACAGTTGGGTGGGAAAAATTCTATACGCACATTCTTTAAATTCAGATTAAGATGAGTGCACTGGTCTACGAATAAAATCGCTTTTGTAAGCTCATTTTTATATTTAATTTTCTTACAAAATCTTTAAAAAGATTTAGAGTCATCCAAGCATTGTGGTTGGCATTGAAATCGGCAAACTTTTAACGTTTTCGAAGCATCGGGGCTTCTTGGATTTACCAATCACAAAGGGTGTTATCTTCTCAGTTCCGACTGTGACACGTTTCTCCTTTCACAGTGTATGTTCTATCAGGGAAGAGATTAAAAAAAATCCGGTCTCATCTGCGTTAAAGATGTCTTTTTTGAGTAATTACACACAACAGAAGGTAAAGTTTTTTTCCATCCATTCCTCAACGACCGCAGTATTTACTCCATCTGCCTCACTACAAATAAACTTGTAAGACAAATTATACCTCTTCTTGAATCGGTCGATCTAACCGTTGGATGCCATGAAATTCTACATTTTAAATCGAGAAGAAATTTCCAAAGCCTTTTCTTACAAAATTGAGCCATTGATTGGAATCTTGGCTGAATGGGCTTGTTTAAACCAGTCGTACAAAATCTTTTCCAGTTTTTCAAAAAGAGAGATTTTCAATGTTTTACTTTTCTTTGACAAATTTCCTAGTTTTTTAGATTTTAATTCCACAGAGACCTCTTGTTTTAGGATGGTTTGTAACTTGGATCAAGCGATACCGAACGATTTTACGAGATCCACTTTAGTTCCTTTGGAAACTTTGGATTTTTCGATAATTTCTGCCTTTTTGGCTACAGCAACATTTTATTTTAGACATCCTACTTTTGACAAATAATAGTTCATTGTTACTTTCTCACGGGAGTATTAACGGGGAGGGGAAGAACTGTTTTTGATAACAAACAACCAGTTGCCCAAGTGGAAATCATTTTTGTTCTTTTGAAAATTTTTCCATGAATGAAAAAAGAAAAAAATTCCTGAGGTACTTGGCCTAAAATGACGTACAAAGCGGGAAACGTTAAGAGTAAATAACGTAGAATCGAGGTACTTTTAACATTATCGGAATAGGAATTCTTTGGGACCGACGAAAAATAACGTAGGAAGTGGGATATCGTACGAAACGAGTTACGTCAAATCGGGGTTGCACTGTATATTTATTTTTAAAAGTGTAGAATGAGAAAATATGAAAATCATTATTAATTTTTTTTCCTGCAGATATTTATTAAATTAAATTCACTTTTTATATAATAGAATAAAGAGTTTGATTATTCAAAATAGGTTACTAAAACATATGTAAATCAATATTGTATTTAATTAAATATCAATCTTAAATAAAATGTTTTTTTCTCTGGGAAAAACTTTGGTAACACTGCTTAAAAAAATATCTTTTGAAGCATCACAAATTATGTTAATCTTCTATTTTTAATGCTTTTTCATATAACATTAAAAACTGTGAGGATAAATGATTTTAATTAGTGGGTTAAGATGCTTGCAAACCAATTCTTTTAATAATCTTTTTAACTGACTTCCAACAATGGAGGTTATACAATTTGTTTGCATGTATTATTTATTCATTTTTTTTATGTATGTCTACACATAACTTTTGAACATATGCTTCAATTTTCATATATATTTTATTTTTGTTGGAAAGGTTTTGCTTTAATATTACTAGGATACAAAAATAATATATTTGCCTGTCTGTCTGGTTTTTTTTTTTTTTTTTTTTTTTTTTTACATTCTATGCTTTTTAACTTTTGTAAAAATTGATCAACTGTCACAATTTTGAATATGATGTTAAAAGGTACACACTAGAGATGAGTTGTTCCACAGGAGACTTTATGGATTTTAACCACCTTCTGACCTGTTCTCATTTGAATGACAAGCACTTCATAGTCGCTGATTTTTTTAATAAAGCTGAATTCTACTGGGCCGCTCGAGGGGAACTATGGTCCTTGGACTCCTCCCCGACGTAGGAGAAAAAAAAAAACTAGAGATGAGTTCAGATTCTTTTTGTGGAGTCCGAGCCTGAAAAATTTTGTGACATCAGAACCCGAGTCTAATACTGAAGTACATAGTAGAAAATGGTTAATAACTTTACATTTTTTTCAAGATTCATTTTCTTATAGCTAAGACTTCAGAATTGGATAGAATATTTATCTTTATAATCCATCAATAACGATTCAATCCCCTTTCAAACTGATTTTTAAATGATTCTAAAACATTTTAAGAAACTTAGACTACATTCTTGTTTTCAAATAGCATCTAGCAGGTGATTTTTTTTGTTTTTTTACAATTTGTGAATAAATAAAATTTTTACTTCCAAGCCTGCCCAAGTCCAAAGTCTGGCATAAAAATCGAGCTCGGGCTTGTCTTATCTCTACTACACACTACTACTTCACATTTTCAACTAGTCGGATGTGCCAATCCCAAAACTTTCTTCTATCTCAGTCATGTTAATACTTTAAAATTCGCTATCACATCGCCAATAAAATCAATATTTTTCGTCATTCTGTTGTACATCAGCTGCTTGCAAATCGTAAGGTTACCGGATGCGATCAACTGATGTATAATAAACTACGAAAAGTCCTTCTGGCCTGAACCGACAAGAACAGATAGCCTCCCTATTCCTTGGTTTTACGATTTTAGCTAATTTTACTGGAAAACACGAAGGTAAAATGCATGGAGCCTAATTAAAGAAGATTCAATCCCAGTTCTCATCAACATTGAATTTAAAAGAGAATATCACCAAATTAGTCCTCTACAGCCAAGTTGGCTTCATTTATGGCAACCTATTTTGGTTACCAAATTTGGCAATATTTCGCCAACTGTCACCAAGTTTGGTGAAAATTTGACGTTGGCGAATATAAATATATACTGATAAGCATATAATATAGTCTATATCTATATTATAGACTATATAGATAATTCTCTAGGATAGATATAGATAATTCTAATTCTCCCTCTCTAGAGAACCATTCTCTTTCATTGAATGGTTACAACAATGAAAGGAAATTTGCCGAAACCAGGTTAACTAAAACTCATAAATTAAACCCGTTTATGGATGAATTCTGCTGTCTTATTTGAAAATGTCAGCCACCCTAAAATTTCAAACCGCTATATCTCAGCCATTTTTTAAGATGGAGGCAAAACAAAAATTGTTCCGGATTCTTCGGATCAAGAGCGAACATGTAACAAAAAAACTTTTAGGATTTCTATTTTTTTTGTACATCTTTTTGAATTTGAAATCCTTAAATGGCTATCACAGTGCCCCCTTTCGTCGAAATATCCCCAAATTCTAATAGAACCTGCTTGCCATAGCCAAAAACATAGAAAAAAAAATGTTATTCAATTTGAAGCATAACTTCATACACTTTTCGATGATACAATAGTGAAAATGGAACAAAAATAACGATCACAACACCCCCTTTCGTGGAAATATCCCGAAATTCTGATAGAACCTGCTTGCCATAGCCAAAAACATAGAAAAAAAAATGTGGTTTAATTTGAAGCATAACTTCATACACTTTTCAATGGTACAATAGTGAAAATGGAACAAAAATATTGATCACAGCGCCCCCTTTCGTCGAAATATCCCCAAATTCTAATAGAACCTGCTTGCCATAGCCAAAAACATAGAAAAAAAAATGTGGTTCAATTTGTAGCATATCTTCATACACTTTTCGATGATACAATGAGGACGGACAGACAGACATTTTGTAAAACATGTTTTTCGGAATCTCTGACCCCTAAAACGTGTAAATCTGTCGAAAACCGGAAGTCGAAAAAAATTTCAATTACAATACTTTCTTCTATTATAGATAGAAGAAAGTAAAAATAGTTGTCATATTATGTATAGATTTTACAGGGAAACTTAAAAAATATTAATACATTATTGTCTACTGAACATAAAAATGAGCAATATTGGTAAAATGAGATTTAAAATTAATGTAGATTAGAGTCTTGCATCAGGTCAGGTAACCCATTTTACCAGGTCCCGAGTTGACCTCGACCTGTAGTTTGGATTGGGTATAACCTGATCTGTGCAGGATTCTAATGTGGATAATAATAAAATGTCGTTATATAATGAGGATGGTAAGAAACAATCCCTTGAAGTCAGTTTTGTTTTTTTCTTCTTAAAAATTATTTGTATTATTATGCAATAGGTAGTTTTATGGCATTTGTAAAACAATTTTCATTGCTATTTACAGGCCGAAGATACACACAACATATACTTTATGTCGAAAATGGAAAAGTGAACAAGAAAATTATGAAGAGATATTTGTATTTAAAAATGACAATTGCCATTTTGGGAAGCATTTACATTAAAAACTGCATTTTTATGTATTTTTTAAACTTGTACAATATATTTAATAAAAAATATTTTGCCAAACATATAAAGTTTGTTGTGTTGTATAAATCTTGGTTCCATTTTTTTTTTCAATGTTTTATGTTTTAAATATTGTAAATATCCTGAGGCATACTAAACGCAAAAGCTAAATATAACATATTTCATTTAGATAAGATAAAAATGGGTTGAAATCAGAGACATTTTTAATGCCTCAATCAACATATTTCACACATTAAAAATGAAAAACATGTCTTAAAAATTCAGTCATGGCATACTTTGTGCATTTAAAAAATGAATGTAGCACTTTATTTTATCACTTAAACCACACTGATTTAACAAAATTTTTAAACTTATGATTTTGTCATTTATTCTTTCTAATAATGTTTAGTTGTTTTAAAATATTACATACATTTTTTTCATCATCAAAAGTCTTTATACTTTCTGCAATAAATTCTTCTGAATAATTAGCAATTCAATAATCTTTCAGCATACATTCTGCATAAAATTTTGCAATAATTGTAAGAATAAAAATCAGATGTTTAGAAGAATTGTGTACATTTCCATCATCAACAATATTCTCCAATGTCAGGACAAGAAGAAACATTTACTCCATGTAAACTTTGAGCATTTATGAGAAATTTCTTTTACTTCCTTTTATAAAGAAGCCATTGAGGCTGTTAGTCAGTCAGATTGCAAATTCCCCTCTCTGATGTTAATCCCATGAGCTTGAAATGCATTCATAATTTTAAAATTTCTCATCAGAAAATTAATATTTTTAACCTCTCTCTGCTGTATACATTTCTTAAAGGATGTGTCTGATTTTAACACCTACAATATAAAATTCAGCATATATTTTAGAAATACAGGGTGGTCCAAAATTATAAAGTGCATTTCATGTTGTTTGAAAAAAGAACAAAATGAGATGAGGTACGTATATGTTTATTGTTTTCTTGGAAAGACAATTTAAAACAGTTTTACACAACAACATTGCATTGTTGGATCGGTTGCGGGGAGCCGATACCATGGCTGCCAAGATCCCCCAACATTACACACCTTGATTTTCTCTTTTGGGGGTTTGTTAAGGACTGAGTGTACACAACTCCAGCTACGGATATCGATGACCTAAAACAACGAATAATTGAAGTCAATGAAGGAATACCTGCTGAAATACTGCAACAAACTTCGCATGAAATTGAATATCAGCTGAATATTTTGTATGCCACACAAGGAGCTCATGTTGAACTTATTTAATGTTTAAAATGTTGTTGTGTAAAACTGCTTTAAATCAGGGATCATTCTAGAATATGAAAAAGGGCAGGGTGCACATAACATAGGGGCAATTTTGTTGAAAAGGGCACACAATTTCTTAAAAGGGCATTTTTGCAAAGACATTTTTAAGTATATTTTTATAAAGTTATTTTATGACTGTATGTTTTAATGAAATAAATTATTTATAGATAATGCATATTAATAGACGATTCTGTTTATACTAATTGTTGTTTTAATGATTCATAGGGCATGATAGAAATTTTCAGGTTAATTTTTTTTTTTCTTTTTTGTGAGCCCGAATTATGAGTGGTCTGTAGGCATGTCTTAGACTAATTTTCTCTTATTAGTCTGCTGCTGATCCTCGCAATGCCAGACGAGTCTGTTAGTATACAGGAAAAAAGAAGACTGCTAATTTTTATGTTATGAAAGAAAAATAATCCTTTCTCTGTGTATAAAATGCACGCAATTAAAAACTATGGACACAAAAAAACAATGTATAACTTATTTATTAGATTACACTAAAACAAAAGTCTAAATCTACAAACACCTTAATTGCATCCGTAACACAAATTTACTGAAAATCTTATTTGAAACCACGAGACTCATCCAATTCATCCATAATTTTTCTTGCATAACGATATTTCCTTCCTTGATCAGAGGGAACATAATACCAGGCCTTGTAGTCATCTCTTTCTAACATTAATTGTTTCACTTTTTCAATTTTATTCCTGGGAAAATGTCAGAAAAAATACAATTAAAACAAATACTACACATGTTGTCTTTTAACATCACACTATACCTTCAAAATAAGAATATTAAAACTAAAATAAAATCATATTTTTGCACAATTGTTAACAAAAAATTCTTTTCTTTCATATTCTTAAAATTTAGTTCTTTTTCACTTTTTGTGTGTGATATCACATTCAAACACAATAGCTTTTATTAACATTTGTATGTAGGTAAAAACTATTGTGCTTGAATATAAATTATATACAATTATTTTGTTTTAAATTATGTGCTTTTTATATAATACCATGGGATTCAACACGGGTCCCCTGGATTACAGAACATATGTGAACTTTGTTTGTAATTGGAAACTCTAATTGATTTTTTACATTTAATGCATTTTTTTTTCGATTGCGCTCAACCTATATCAAAAAGCATTTTTATATAAAGACTAGCTGCCCCGCCCGGCGTTGCCCGAGCCCTTGTAATAAACCTCTTAAAAAACGGAACTCTGGCCACAGTCTACGATGGGTTCGGAACCGTATACACGGCATGCTCGTACGCTCTAGAAAATCTTTTACTTCCCCCTACCCTACCACCGCCAGGGGAGCATTCTGCTCTAAACAAACCTCTTTCTGAACAAACTTCTGTTACAGGTCCCCGCTGCCTACGTTACTGTATAGTAGGCGCACTACAAAACTGAGCTGGTTTCGAGAAGATTGGAACATTATTAGCCCAGTTATTGCAATAAGGCACAGTTAGAGAAAATAACCTTGAGTGAGATGCCGAGGGGAGGGGATGTTTGAGTGTCCTTCAGAAAATGACTAATTAGGAGGCCCACTATGCATGCATAAAAATTCGTTCGTTTGTTAAGCTAGGAACTTAATTACAAAGTTGGCTTAAACTCTTATTTGTAAATAGTGGTAACCGCTACTCATAAATTTAATTTAATGTTATAAAGGGTGACTATTAAGTTAAATATAATGTTTGGAATCACTTGCGCTGAAATCGGAAAGATAGTTGCTGATATATAGAAACAGAGCATAGTTAGAGAAAAACCTTAAAGGAGGGGCCGGGAGGGGCGGGTTGTTCAAGTACCCTTCAGCAAATGACTAATTAAGAGGAGCACTATGCATCTTTCGAAATTCGTTCGTTTGCTTAAGCTTTGAACTTAATTACAAATTTCGCTTAAACTATTATTCGTAAATAGTGGTAACTGCTACTCATAATTTTAGTTTAATGTTATAAAGAGTGACAATTAAGTTAATTATAATGTTTGGAATCACTTGTGTTGAAATCGGAAAGATAGTTGCTGAGATATGGAAACGGAGCAGAGTTACAGAAAAAACCTCGAAGGACGGGCCGGGGGGAGGGGTTGATCAAGTGTCCTTCGGCAAATGACTAATTAGAAGGACCACTATGCATCTTTCAAAATTCGTTCGTTTGCTTAAACTAGGAACGTAATTACAAATTTGGTTTAAACTATTATTCGGAAATAGTGGTAACCGCTACTCATAAATTTAGTTTAATGTTATAAAGAGTGACTATTAAGTTAATTAATTATAATGTTTGGAACCACTTGCATTGAAATCGGAAAAATAGTTGCTGAGATATGGAAACAGAGCATAGTTAGAGAAAAATCCTTGCAAGAGGGGCCGGGCCGTAGGGGGGGAGGGGGGGGGTTCAAAAGTCCTTCAGCAAATGACTAATTAGGAGGACCACTATGCATCTTTCAAAATTCGTTCGTTTCTTTAAGCTTTGAATTTAATTCCAAATTTGGCTTAAACTGTTATTTGGAAATAGTAATATATATAATATATATAATGTTATATATAATGTTGTATTCAAGTGTCCTTCAGCAAATGACTAAGTAGGAGGACCACTATGCATCTTTCAAAATTCGTTTGTTTGCTTAAGCTTTGAACTTAATTACAAATTTGGCTTAAACTGTTATTCGGAAATAGTGGTAACCGCTACTCATAAATTTAATTTAATGTTATAAAGGGTGACTATTAAGTTAAATATAATGTTTGGAATCACTTGCGTTGAAATCGGAAAGATAGTTGCTGATATATAAAAACAGAGCATAGTTAGAGAAAAACCCTGAAGGAGGGGCCGGGAGGGGAGGGTTGTTCAAGTACCCTTCAGCAAATGACTAATTAAGAGGAGCACTCTATGCATCTTTTGAAATTTGTTCATTTGCTGAAGCTAGGAACTTAATTACAAATTTGGCTTACCCAATTATTCGGAAATAGTGGTAACCGCTATTCATAAATTTAATTTAATATTATAAAGAGTGACTATTAAGTTAATTATAATGTTTGGAATCAGTTGGGTTGAAATCGGAAAGATAGTTGCTGAGATATGGGAACGGAACATAGTTAGAGAAAAATTCTTGCAAGAGGGGCCGTAAGTGTGGGGGGGGGGGGGTTCAAGTGTCCTTCAGCAAATGACTAATTAGGAGGACCACTATGCATCTTTCAAAATTTGTTAGTTTGCTTAAGCTTTGAACTTAATTACAAATTTGGTTTAAATTATTATTCGGAAATAGTGGTAACCGCTACTCATAAATTTAGTTTAATGTTATAAAGAGTGACTATTAAGTTAATTATAATGTTTGGAATCACTTGCGTTGAAATCGGAAAGATAGTTGCTGAGATATGGGAACGGAGCATAGTTAGAGAAAAACCCTTGCAAGAGGGGCCGTAGGGGGGGGGGGTGTTCAAGTGTCCTTCAGCAAATGACTAATTAGGAGGACCACTATGCATCTTTCAAAATTTGTTAGTTTGCTTAAGCTTTGAACTTAATTACAAATTTGGTTTAAATTATTATTCGGAAATAGTGGTAACCGCTACTCATAAATTTAGTTTAATGTTATAAAGAGTGACTATTAAGTTAATTATAATGTTTGGAATCACTTGCGTTGAACTCGGAAAGATAATTGCTGAGATATGGGAACGGAGCATAGTTAGAGAAAAATCCTTGCAAGAGGGGCCGTAGGGGGGGGGGGTGTTCAAGTGTCCTTCAGCAAATGACTAATTAGGAGGACAACTATGCATCTTTCAAAATTCGTTCGTTTGCTTAAGCTTTGAACTTAATTACAAACTTGGCTTAAACTGTTATTCGGAAATAGTGGTAACCGCTACTCATAAATATAGTTTAATGTTATAAAGAGTGACTATTAAGTTAATTATAATGTTTGGAACCACTTGCATTGAAATCGGAAAAATAGTTGTTGAGATATGGAAACAGAGAATAGTTAGAGAAAAATCCTTGCAAGAGGAGCCGGGGGGGGGGGGGGTGTTCAAATACCCTTCAGCAAATGACTAATTAAGAGGAGCACTCTATGCATCTTTTGAAATTCGTTCATTTGCTGAAGCTAGGAACTTAATTACAAATTTGGCTTACCCAATTATTCGGAAATAGTGGTAATCGCTATTCATAAATTTAGTTTAATATTATAAAGAGTGACTATTAAGTTAATTATAATGTTTGGAATCAGTTGGGTTGAAATAGGAAAGATAGTTGCTGAGATATGGGAACGGAACATAGTTAGAGAAAAATTCTTGCAAGAGGGGCCGTAGGGGGGGGGGGGGGGGTGTTCAAGTGTCCTTCAGCAAATGACTAATTAGGAGGACCACTATGCATCTTTCAAAATTTGTTAGTTTGCTTAAGCTTTGAACTTAATTACAAATTTGGCTTAAACTATTATTCGTAAATAGTGGTAACTGCTACTCATAATTTTAGGTTAATGTTATAAAGAGTGACAATTAATTATAATGTTTGGAATCACTTGTGTTGAAATCGGAAAGATAGTTGCTGAGATATGGAAACGGAGCAGAGTTAGAGAAAAAACCTGGAAGAACGGGCCGGGGGGAGGGGTTGTTCAAATGTCCTTCGGCAAATGACTAATTAGAAGGACCACTATGCATCTTTCAAAATTCGTTCGTTTGCTTAAGCTAGGAACGTAATTACAAACTTGGCCTAAACTGTTATTCGGAAATAGTGGTAACCGCTACTCATAAATATAGTTTAATGTTATAAAGAGTGACTATTAAGTTAATTATAATGTTTGGAACCACTTGCGTTGAAATCGGAAATATATTTGCTGAGATATGGAAACGGAGCAGAGTTAGAACAAAAACCTTGAAGGACGAGCCGGGAGGGGGTGTTCAAGTGGCCTTCAGCAAATAACTAATTATGAGGATCACAATACATCTTTAAAGATTGATTCATTTGGTTAAGCTAGGAACTTAATTTGAAAATTTGGCCTACACTATTTGGAAATTCTGATAACTGCTTTCTAGAAATACACCTTGAAGCTTAAATGTAATTAGACCCTTGCCCCTCTTCATTCCCGCAAATATATCTGTTAAATAAAGTTTTCTGTATTAACAATCTCCATCATAGTAATAAATGTCATGTAAAAAAAAAAAAAAAAAAAACTTAAACTCGACTAATTGTCATGAAGAAAAATGTCCCTGGAAAATATTTCAATCAGTGGGATGTATGTGTAATTTATCATGTATAGGTGGCGCGACATTCGCATGGCTCCTCTATGCTGATAAACTACAATCCATATTGACACTATTTAGTTAGAAATCCTTATTTATGCATCGCTACTCTGGTTTATTTAATTACTTCTGTGAAGAATCGATGCAACCAACCAGTGAACCAACCAACCCAAGAGAATAAAAGCGTATTTTTGATGAGAGTTCTTTGTGCATTTCAATTAATATTTCAAAAAGTAATTAAAATATTAAAATTCTGAAGTAATGGTGCACCAGGAGAGGGTTTGGACTACCTAAATCTAAATTTCCAGCCTTCTAGGTGGGCTAAATTTTCCTAGCCATTGCCAACAGACACACAGACACACACACAGAGCGAAACTTTCTTTTATTAGTATAGATATCAGTTATGTATTCAAATTACGAGGTTAAAAACTACATGTTTAAATGAAATAAGCAACCTGTGTTCTAATCTAGTTTATAATCTCTCTCTCTATATATATATACAATGTTCAAAAAAAAAAATTAGTTCATTTTTTAATTTTACAGTAAAAAATACTCTCCCCCTGCCTTTTTTTGTGAAAGTTGAAGGAAGAGTTGTCGCTAAGCATGGGCAATCAATTGCTAATTTTAGTAATGCTGCCACTTTCTTCTTTGTTTTACACATTTATTAGTGTCTGGTGGACCAAACTTCACTTGGGATAAATAAGAAAAACTTCTGCAGTTGTTTTTCTGGGGAAAATTTCTGTAATCAGCACCAAAATCAATTGGCTTATATAATATTGGGTACTTACTATCCGTGCCAGTTTTAAGCCAACTGCACCAGGCATGGAGCCAATATTACTCATTATAGTAACCCTAATATATTTTTTTTCTTGCTACAATGGTACATGCCTGGGAATAATCTCTTATTTTAGTAGGGGTCATTTCTATACGTAGTAAGATTAACAAATAGTTATTTTGTTTTAGATATTGCATTTATGAGTAAAATATAAATATTTTATTTGACAAATTTAATAAGATATAAAAAAGATAATATTAGCAGTAAGAAACAACATTTTTATACACATTTCATCAAAATTACGTAAAGAGGTAACGATCAATGGAAACAAATGGATCAAATGGTTGGCATGGTAACTGTTGACTCGTGATTATGTTTTAATGTTATTTTCTATACTGTTTCATAATCTTTTTGTTTATTTACTTGATGTGCTTTTGAACTTATTTTTATTCATAGATTATTTTACATCTTGTATTTGGAATTATGCGTATAAAGGATTTACCACGAACGGAAACAGAAGTTATTGATTATTTACAAAAATGTGGGATTATATTGAAATCACGCCAGTGTTCCAATTTTCATGATATGAAACTTTACGTTAACAATTACACTATTTGGCGATGCAATGTTGATATTTGTAGACAGAGGATTCGTGTTAGAAAAGAAAATTGGTTTGAGGGAAGTAGATTCCCATTCGTAGATGCAATTATGTTCATATATTTCTGGAGTAGAGAACTGACATCGATTAAATTTTGTTATGAAGAGTTAGAAATGAGCGACAAAACAGTTATAGATTGGAACAGTTACCTTCGCGAAATTTGTGTTATGGATTTCAAGGAAAAATCAGAAATTAGGTGGACCAGATCGTATCGTAGAAGTAGACGAAAGTATGTTCACTAAAAGAAAAAACAATTTAGGGCGAATCTTGCCTGCACAATGGGTATTCGGTGGAATTTGTAGAGAAACGAAAGAAACTTTCCCTGTCTGTTTGCCGGATCGATCTGCAATTACATTATTTCAATGCATAGTAGAAAATGTCAAAGAAGGTTCAACAATCTATTCTGATTTTTGGAAAAGGTGTAATACTAAAGAACTAAAAAAGGCTAAATTTGAACACTTTAAAGTGAATCATAGATATAATTTCGTAGATCCCGAAACAGGAGTCCACACACAAAATATTGAACACATATGGGGATCTGCAAAATGGCGAAACAAACGGCATCGTGGAACATCACGTCATCATTTAGATTCGTATTTGGTCGAGTTCACCTGGAGGCAGAGACAAGCAGCAGAAGGGAAAAATATTTTTGATGCCATGTTAAAGTCTATTGCAAAATTATTTCTGCCACAAAACAAAATGTCATTTTAAACCTTTTTATGCATTTACTAAATGTTAACAAAATTAACTTTCTAGAATATGCTATATTATTAACCATTTCTTATATTATTTATTTTTCTTTCTTATTTACTATGTTATTTACCATTTATTAATTTTACTAAAATAATGTTACTTACTATTTTTAACAATGTTATAAATTTAATAAACATATATTACATTTTATTTATTTTATATTAATTGCCATTTTTAACAATGTTATTTGATAATATGTTTGAAAACATGATTGGCAATGATAAACAAGATTGGTACTTGGCAACTATTTTTGGCGATCAATCTCCTGGCACGGATAATACATAAGTACCTAATGTTGTAACACTTATATGGTTAAAACAATATTATTGCTAGTTTTATTTTTGTTTGATGCCAAATTTGCCCGTGGATATATTAGCTATTTTCTCGGAATGGGTATGACACAAATTGTTTCATTTTGCATACCACTTACTATTTTCAATATTTTGTATTTCATTTCAATTTGTGGCAGTTCTTGTACACTTTTATACTTTCTGAAATGATCGCCACTTGTGAATAAAGCAGGAATTGGATGAAAACGATTTTTCCTGCAGATGGCACAATGAGAGATTTATTTTTAGATTAAAAAAAGTCTAATCTGCCATTTTCATCAAAATTGTTAGAGCTGTTTTTGAGAAAAACAGTAAAAATATATTTACATATAAGAATTGCTCATCTAAATAGTATAAGATTTCAGCTCCTTGTATTATACATTTTTTTTAAATTCTTTGCTTATAGAAAGTTTTGTAATTAGGTTCAAAGGCAATTGGCATAAGTTTAGCAAAAAAATAATTTCATTTTTATAACAATTCTTGTAACTCTTACACAGTTAAAACTGTATTTTGTTGTCTTGTTGGATGCCAATCTTGGCTACAAACCTGATTACAGAAAATTAACCATTTGAAATGTGTAAAGATTGCATATAGTATAAAAATGGAATATTTAATTTTCTGACGTATTAACTTTCTCCAGACATGCAGTTGCACAATATATATATAATATTCACATTCATTTTGCATTGACTGAAAATTGGCAAGGCCGATAGAAGGTGAAAGGTGAATTGTCTTCTTAAGCTGATATACAGGGTGGTCATAAAAATACTTTCCTGATATATGGACCTCCAGCGGCCGGTACATTCAATCGATTGAGATGAGATTTCAGATATAGTTATTCAGAGGTATGAGCTCAGGATTCTGTGAATGGCAACAAAGTGGCACTCACAGTTACGGTTATAGGTACAGAAAATCGAAATTTTCGAATGGCAACCTCCATTTTTTCCCATCACAAAATGCTCAGTGCATGTGAAAACCTTAAAGAGCATTGGAACAGTACGTATATCGCAAAAAACAGACACATTATGTACACACAAAAAACAGCTCTGTGAACAGCAAAAAGAAACATGATTGGGATGCTTGGAGGAAATTGCATATGACAGAAGCAAGACACCAATCACAGACTGCTGTTTGCCAGATATTCAGTGCAGAAAATGGAAAATAAGCAGGATGGGAATGTTGGTTCTTCAGTCAGGAAATCGCACATGCCCACAAAATTACTCTTCCAGCGAAAGTTCATGGTGAATTGGTAAAATTCTATTATCTAAATGGGATGAATGCTGTGGAAGCCTTGTGTGTTTACCATAGAAACAATAGTCAAATACGTGGCCCATGTACCCCGGAAGCTCTGTGTGATTTAGAAACTGGCTGCACCTGTGATAGACAGCGATCCGGACGACCAACTGTTCCTGAGTACACAGTTATGGAAGTGCATCACATAGTGACTTCAGGACACATGCAAACTGCAAGAGGTGCAGGTCGTGTATTGGATATACCGAAAACAATGGTCCTAAAGCTACAGCGCTCTGAAATCTGAATGTTTCTATACCGGCACCAGCATGTTCAGATGTTGGACATGGGAGACCATCAACAAGGTATAGATTTTGCAAATGAATTTTATATCCGATATGATGGCGATAACGACTGGCCTCTTCGCATATTATGGATGGATGAGGCGCATTTCACCTTAATAGGCAAAGTCAACACCAAAAATTGTGTGCACTGGGCAGACACGAATCTGCATGCTGTGACACCAGTACCTTTATACGACACCAAAGTTACTGTGTGGTGTGGCATTGCAGGCACAATTGTTCTTGACTCGTACTTCTTTGAGGAAGCAATAGGAATTATAATAAAATATGCAATTTAGAAATAAAAAAATCCCTATCCAAATCATCTATTCTCTAGTCTTCTATTGCAATTAAAAAGTAATAAAATAACAATCTAGAACAGAACAACAGATGCTAGTAGTCAGAAAAGAAATTCTGCAGTTAATTTGGAAGCAAGTCTGTGACTACACAATCTGACTCGAATGCATTTTTCAAAGAAAATAAATATATTACCTCCATTCAATCTTTTCATTTTCTTCATGAAGAGCATGCAGGGTAGCTTCATAGTTTACTTGAGGATCCATTTCAAAATGTTTTGCTATCCACCTTTTAATTGGATGCTGTAATACAAAATTTATGCATCATAAATAATCAGAGAAGTAAACACAATATAAAATAACAAATTTCAGATCATACTTGGACCCAAACAAAACAAGTGTTTTAAATCAGTCCCAGATCTATTGAGTTGAGAGTGTTGATTTGATTTACCAATATTCTACAGGTAGCAACACTAACTAGTAACACAGTACATCTAAAACTAATTAAAAATATTCTTTATTTGGGTCTAAGTGGCCCTTCCCTGAATCCAAGTGGAGCCAAGTTACGGTACCATATTCTAGTGTTCCATTAACTTGATAAAATCACAAAGTAAACAGTCACAATTGAGCTGTTTTGAATGCACAGAAACTATATTTTATGCAAAACTATCACAATCATATAATGTTAAAAGGATCATAAAATTATCTTATGTAGTGAAAACCTAAAAGAAAGTTTCAATATCTTTCAGCAGGTTAGTAATCAGAATTCTAGTTTGAGTACACTAAACAAACATGATGAAACTAATTAAAAATCTTGAATCATATGATATGAATTTTGGATTTTGATGGCACAAAGTTCTAGATGGGAATGAAGATAAGAAAAAAATCAGTATTACAAACAGAGTTTCCCCCAGGTTTAAAAAAGGGCAGGGTGCTACTGGTGAAAAAAGGGTACTTTTTTTATTCTTAAGGGCACTTTTTTTATTCTTAAGGACACTTGTTTTTTTTTAAGGGCGTCTTTTTATTCTTAAACGAACTTGTTGGATTCTTGAGGGCACTTTTCAGATTCTTATTGGCACTTTTTTTAATTATTAAAGGTATTCTTTTGGTTTTTAAAGCCACTTTTGATATTTAAAAGTCAGGGCACTCTTTTTAAGACAACATTGAGTCAGTTTTTATTATGAAAACAATTTTTTAATGCAAAAAGGAAAAAGGGCATTTTTTTTACTGAGGGGCAAGAAGGGTGCTAATTATTTTTATGAGGGGCAAGGGTGCTATTTTGTAAACCAAAGGGCAGGCAGGGTGCAGCACCCTTCTGAAACTGTCTGGGGGAAACTCTGTTACAAATACAGTGAAATTTCTATTTAACGAAGTCTCATCGTTACACCTAAAAACTTCGTTATGAAGAAAATTCGTTAAATAGAAATCAACTTAAATTCATGAACATTTTCCTTTCGATATGACAACCAGGTATTTGATTCAGTTTCAATTATGTAGCCGTCTTCTACAAAACAGTCGCGTACGGTCGATAAAATCACGTCACATTCTCAAGCTTTCATCAGCTTTGATACACAGGTTCTCAAACTAATGTTTTTACTACATTGTTGTTTTTCTGTCTTTTTCGATAATGTACTTCAAGATTATTTATTATTCCTTAGACTAATGGCTGAAGTTTAGAAGTTGTATTGTTAGGAACAAAAATAACTTTGATGTTCTTTGATTTGAATTTTGAAGCATGTTCTTGTGGATGCACAAAGCAGTTGTCTATCAGCAATGGAAGATCAGAATGGTAACTGTCTGACTCTAATTGATATTTTTTGCTTCAATGTATACGACGCCATTGCGTCACTGCATCTTCTATATCATTGAATGTAAAAAGGGGATTTTGACTTCCCCCAACTGTCAGCGATGTGGGAGAGTAATGATAACAAATGTTTTTCTTAGTGTGAAAAAAAAAATGTTTTATTTAGCACCAAGCAGAATGGAAATTATTTAAATGCGTTTATTTTCATACAATCTGCTGAAATAAATTTGCATATCCATCGCAACAGCAAACTCTTAGTTTGGATTCTGTACACGTACAAAAGTGGAATAAACTTCGTTATATAGAATATATTTTTCGTAATATGGAGATTAATTTACATGATAATGGTGTTCAAATTCAAATTTCTGCAGAAAATTTTGTTAAGTAGAAAACTTCGTTAAAGGGAAGTTACACTGTATAATACCAAAACAAATAAATAAATAAAAATATATTTTATATACAAATAATCATAAGGTAGCATGCTTAATCGAGGTTCATAAAATATAGACAGCTAATGAATTTAAATAAGTTGTTATGGTCACCTACAGCATGGTTACCTAATAAAATCTGCATAGCATCTGTAATTCTTCCACAGAGCCACACAAAAAGATAGACATATTTATTACTACTGTTCTATGGCTGGCAATTGTTACAAAGATTTGAACTATTCGATACAATGCTTTAAATCTGGGAGAGGAAAACGGTGCAAAACATGGAAGGCATATTGTGTGGTGAAAAACATAAATCTTAATAGCTGCCAGACATTTTTAGCATGCAGTGATTTTGCAATTCTTTCAATCTGATATAGTATTTTGTAATACCAATGAACCAAAATGCAGACATTCTTTCTTGACTGTCTAAAACTTCAGAAGAAATGAAAGTAAGACATGGCATTACAGTAGTGTTTATTATGACACAAATTGAAATGCTATCTGTCACCAGTGCCATAGTAGAAGACGGATAGGTCTAAAGTACTTGAAAAAAAACCTATGAAATTTGTCAAATGGTCGCAGGAAAAAAATTGCGAAATTTGTCAAACGATTGGGGAAAAAATAGCAAAATTTGTCAATTAATCACAGGAAAAGTAGCGAAATTCGTCAAACGACTACAAAAAAATGCAATAATTTTGTCAAACTATACTGCTTGAGAAATTCTCCAAATGATTTTAGGTAAAAAGTTGCAATAACTGTCAAATAATCTCGGGAAAATATCGCTAAATTTGTCAAATGATTTCGGGGGAAAAAGTTGTGACATTCATCTAATGATCACGGAAAAGAATTGTTCAATTTGTCGAACGATTGCAAAAAAAAGTTGTGAAATTCGTTAAATCAAAAGTGGAAAAAATCACGAAATTCGCCAAATGATTTTATGAAAAAAATCATGAAATTCGTTGAGCGACAGCGGGAAAAAAATTGCATTTTCCATTCAAGCATCACGATTGGTGAGTATGAATATTAAATTTGGCCAGTGGTGGCAATAAAGTCAATTTTCAATATTACTCACTGATGGGCGATTGACGAGTGCTAATTTTGTCCTATAGGGGTGGAGGTGACTGCCCCAGGCAGAGTTCTCGAAATTTGGAAAAATCTGGTGGCCAGCAAAAAATTTTAATCATAAAAAAAAATATATATATTTACCCAACCCCAAGTTTTTTCCCATATTTTAAATTTAATCATTGATTTTTTTTTCTCAAATTTCAGAAAAGCCCTGCTGTAGCTGGCAGGTTGGAGTGGAGAAATAGGCAATTAGCATTTTCCATGCATGATGGAAAATGTCATTTAAGCTCGATTCTTTTGTTTATAGCATGAGAAGAGGAAGATCATCATGTTTATACTGTTCATGTAGAAGAAAAAATGCCATTTATACTTATTATGTAGGTTGATTTGTATGATAAAATATTATTTAGAAAAAAAAATTAAGGAGATGAAACTGCACCAAACACATACTTGCCAGGTAAAATAATTTGATTACCTATAGCAACCTGTTGATTGCATTTGTGTCACCCAAGGGTGCTAAATTTTTTAGGACTGTCAAAATATTGTTACATGTAAAGCTATAACAAACTATAGTAATCACTAAGAAAGGGGCACAATATTTTGAATTACAGTCAGTCACTTGAAGGAAGTTAGAAAAGAAAAGATGAAAAATTCAGTCCACTTTTGTTAATCTTATGAAAATATAAAAATTACTCAAGAGCCCAGTGGCAGAACTATCTTCAAGTGTCTGCAACGCTAATAATGTTTTCAAAAATAGTCTGCAATATGCAATATATCATATAAATCTATTCTTGCTGCTGTTGTAGTTGTAGTGCTAATTAATTAAGGCATCAGCATTTATCAGCCTTTCTGAGTAAAAAAAAAATATCTGAAATTCACAACAAATATTCTGAAAGGTTACAGCAGAGGGGGGAGGGGAGAAAATCCCCTCTCGGCAATAATTATTCTTGTTGCAGGTCGGGTTAACTCTGCTTTTGATTCGAGTCGATTTCAGACTGAGTGTAGATTCTTGCAAATTGGGTTCGGTTTAACCTGATTTTTCAAAAGTTAGTTCAGTATATTGTCTCAGATTAAAAACTATGCCTATATTAATAAGCATAGAACTTTGTGTGTCTGCAGTTTTCTAAAGGAGTGCTGCATCTTTTCCGGACTATTTCACAAAATTCAGGTTTTTTTTCGTGAACCTTTGATGAAATTAGCGTTTCTTTTTTCCCCCACGATCCTTTGGCGAAATTCAAGTTTTTTTTTTCGTGGCCCTTCGATGAAATTCGCACTTTTTCCGTGATCCTTTGACGAAATTAGCAGTTTTTTCCACGATTCTTTGACAAAATTGGCATTTTTTCTGCGGCAATTTGACGAAATTTGCATTTTTTCTGTGGCCCTTTGATGAAATTCGCATTTTGTTCACATCCTTCAACGAAACTCATGTTTTTTTTACAGTCTTTTGATGAAAATCAAGTTTTTCCAAGGCCCTTTGACAAAATTTGCGTTTTTATCGCAATCTGTCAAAGAAATTAGCCATTTTCTCAGATCCTTTGGTCAAAATTCACGTTTTTTCTGCGATCCTTCGACGAAATTTGCCATTTTTTCGAGATCAGTTGACAAAATTTGCCGTTTTTTCGAGATCAGTTGACAAAATTTACCGTTTTTTCGAGATCCTTTGATGAAATTTACCTTTTTTTCCAGATCCTTCGATGAAATTTACCATTTTTTCCAGATCCTTCAACGAAATTTACCATTTTTTTCAGATCCTTCAACGAAATTTATCGCTTTTTGCCGATCCTTCGACGAAATTTATCGCTTTTTGTTGATCCTTCGATGAAATTTATCGCTTTCTTCCGCGATCCTTCAACGAAACTAATGTTTTTTTGACGGCCTTTTGACGAAATTCACGTTTTTTTACAGCCTTTTGACTAAATTTGTGTTTTTTTTCACAATCTGTCAACTAAATTAGCCATTTTTCACGATCTTTAAATGAATTTCACATTTTTTCCGCGATTCTTCGACGAAATTCGCCATTTTTTTCGTGATCTTTCGACGAAGTTTGCCCTTTTTTTGTGTAATTTACGTGCTATAGCAAATCCGCAGCATCGCTGTATGTTTTTAGTCTGCAGGTGCCCTAAAAAGTCTGCGACGCCCGTCGCAACGTTGCGTACATTCTGCCACGGGGCTCAAGAGAGAAGCCCAGTAGACCACTATGTATGGACAGATAATTTATACACAGAATACAACAGATTTCACAAAGTGTACAAAACATACACAAAAGTTACTGCATAAGAAAAAGAAGGGCTTATTTTAGGAGTATGCATACCCCTTTTATGCATAATTTGCTGATAACAAACTGCCTTTACTCTAGGCAGAGATCACTCAAAGACAGATCACCGAAATAGTGATTTTCTTAAATCAATAGAATACCACTAAACATTAAAAAAAAAATCTCTACTTAAAAGTATGTATATATTAGTATTGTTAAATAATGCACAGCACAAAATATCAGATAAATGTTACGACAAATTAAAAAAGTGACACATTAAATTCTTATAAGAAAAGAAAAAAAGAATCTAAAAAATTACTTTAAATTCTTATAAGAAAGGAAAAAAATAATCTAAAAAATTACTTTGTAATATTCATAATTTTTTGGTTCATATCCTTCAGGGATTTCAGTTAAAGTAGCAGGTCCAATAAAGATGTTACAATACAATATCACAAGACCTAGTGGTACCACTCCCAGGGTTATATAGAAATGCAGGTCATCTTTGAATTTAGTATATTGGAATCTTGATGGAGTTATATTAAAAATACGTTTTTCTCCACCACTCATGTTACGGACAGCTGGAAGAAAAAGAATAATATCATTAATGTTAATGCATGTAAATCATAACATATAAGAGGCAAGTTTCACAGTAATTTTATTTTATGATTATATATATATATATATATATATATTACAGAGTATTAATTTTAAAAAACAGTATAGTGATTAGGGATGATTATAAAGATGTCATGCCCAGATCATGATACACTTTTCAATATTACTATTATTCATGTTAGATATATTTTAAAGGATGCTGTACCCTGTTTTTTCAAGCATCAACTTTTAACTCTTAAATTTTTTCGGTACTTTTATGTTAGCTGGGCACCAGTGATCACCAAAATTTTTTTAATCTCGCCAACCATTGTTATTTGCCAAACTTTTAACATTAGCTAATAACAACTAGCCAATATTTTAACATTGTAATATAATATCTTAACCCTTTCATGGTCATGAACGCGTATACGCAGTCAAAGTTTTTTACTTCTAAATGGTCATGGGCGCTTATAGACGGTCAGGATTTTTTACCTCTAAATGGTCATGGGCACGTATGAACGGTTCAGATTTTCTACTTCTAAGTGGTCATGACCGTCTATGTGCGTTTTTCTCACCCCCCAGACTGGGCAGTAAAGAAGGCGTTTATCAGCACACTCCCCCTTCTCACATATACAATGGATGTATAGGTAGACCATTTGTCAACTAGATTATTTGTATTTTAGTTGAATGCCTTACAGATTTGGTTAGAAAATGTCTCAGAGAATTTCGTTTTCTGTACAGGCTAAGAATGACATTGTATTTCAAAAAGGAAGCAACTTCATAGAATATCATTTTTTAGTTATTATTTTATTTTAAAACTCTCGTCCATACGATTCTAATCCATTACATTAATTATTATTATTTAAAATGTTTTGCCATGTTAAATTTATTAAATTTTTTTTTAATGAATACATAAGTTTTTATTTTTCTAACAGTATTTCAATTTATTTTGTTTAAATATATTACTAAATAACTAAAATCAATTTTTCTTTCTTTTTTTTTACTTACAGCACTTTTGCTTTGTAATAGTAACAAATATAATAATACCCAAATAATATTAATAATACCAAATTAATATTACACTTCAAAAATTATTTACTAATTTACTGTTGTTGCTATACCAATTATAGCATAACTTTATAAATAAAACAGTGAAACCTGTCTATAACAATACTGAAGGGACCAGAAAAAGTATCAATATAGACAGGTTACATTTATAGGCAAGCTCAAGAATGTTAATTGATTCAGAGTACATAGTAGAATAATTATTATATATTGATTGAATATTAGTTTAACTTTCTTAGAATTATATATGCAGATGGAAATTTTTTTTAACTTTCTAGAATTATACAATGAAATTTAATTTATTTCTTATAAATAATCAGAATTTTGCATTATTAAATAAATATATAAAGAGTGTACAATATAAATAAATCTGATAAAAATCATATTTTTATTACATTTTGTCAGATTTGTAAAATTACACGAAAAAGTGATTAAAAAAGAATAGGAATTTACAATTTTTACTCTTAAAAAGAGAAAGAAATTGCAGATTATTTATTAGAATATGAAACCAAAGAAAAATAATTTGTGTAAAAAATGTGTATTTGGATGTCTAAATGTAGACGATAAGACCGGAAATATTACTTCACAGACATTATTTAACATTCACATTTGGTTTGATATTTTTAAATATAATAGCACCATTTTCGTAATGGAAGAAGAAATCAAGTTTTTGATCAATTAATTCAAAGGCATGTACAGGTGTCATCATAATTTTCCTTTAGTTTTTATAAAGACGCCCTGTTAGAACTAAAAGGAAAATGATGATTAGTACTTTCACTGAATTAGTACTTTCACTTTATTAGTACTTTCACTGAACACCAATAAAATTGATTGATTAAATTTTAATACTCCTCAATATTTGTAAGAGCCTTAAATATATCTTGAAGAATTGATTTGATGTAAGAAAATTATGCACAAATTTTTCATTTTTAGAGACATTCAGTTGATCACTATGTTCAAAATTGCCATTATAATTGTTGGGATTAAATTAAAGACTGCAAGCAGTTGTAGATGGTTTTATTAGTCCAATTGCTCACATTTTTTTAACATTTCAGCAAAAGTTACAGGCCCGTAGCTGGGAGGGGGGGGGGGGGGGGGATTCTGGAAATTTTTTTGCCCGTCCGAGTATGATCGACTCGATCCCTCATCAAAACATTTTAAAATGTCCGTACTTTTCTTTATCTCCTTTTTTTTTAACTTTTTTTTTCAGACAAGACCGAAATCATAGACACCCATCCCAAAGACCCTTGTATAAAACTTTTTTTTTCTCAATCCAAAAGATATGGAGATTGCGATTGCGGCGTAAGACATTTCTGGCTTTGTTGCTCTCTAGAAATCCACTTTACTGCCTCCTCAATGACTCAAATTAACGGCTTTAGAAAATAATAGTTTAAACATTATCCTGTAAACTATTTGACTCAAATGGATTAGCTGTTGCTTGTGAAAATGGTTTTCTTTGTACAACTGTCACTGTCACAGATGAAATTTACTGTAATCTGGCGCGGTTGTTTCACTATTTCATGGCTTGACAGACAGGTTCCCCAAAACAAGCAAATATTATGTTTTACAACTATGTATTTTTGTCATTGTTAACGTGGCAAGGTTGCTATAATTCTGGGCTTTTAGGGGCTTTTCAACAAATGTGGAAAATATCCGTTGACGTCTTTTTTTACACCGTTTTAAACGATAAAAGTTTGTGAAATCAGTATCACTTAGAATTGCAATATCTGGAAGGGATTTTTCAGAATAAAGATGATTTCTAGTGAAACGAAAAAAAAAAATTGGAAATTTAATAAAAATGTTAAAAGAGCATTAACATTTTTCAGTGGAAGGGTAGTATAGGAGTAAAGTGTATTAGGAAAACTAATGAACTTTATATAGTCATGAATACTAATTGTTTCAGTTTTAGTTAATGTTTCCTAAATTTATTAATTTGAATATACGTACAAAAATTTACAAACAATATTCAATTAATGTTGTTTGTAGAAAAAAACATTTTTACCCGCTCAACCATGCGAAACTTTATAATAGATTCACGGACTTGTTTTTACATATACAAACATTAAATTCTCAGGCATGATTATTGAAAGGATTTAGAATCAAACACCATTCTTCATTTTTTGATAAGTGGATTTGACTTTCGTGCATTTAAGAATAAAAATGTATTTGTGGTTGTGTTAGAAAATAGAGTTTCGCCTTGAGAATATTGTTAATAGTCACTTCACTGTTGTTGTGTGATTCCCAAATAAATATGATTTTTTTCTTTCTTTTTTCTTTTCCTTTTCTTTCTTTTTTGTATTTTTAAAAAGACAAAATGTTTTCTTATTTTGAACATAGAACTTTCATTTTAATAATTTATACAGAATATTCTTTTTTAGTTAATCATTTTTTTTTATTTTCACGATGGGTTTTATTTATGTTACATTATGTTATGATATGACTTTTTTTAATGAAATTTATTTATTATTTATTAAATTATTTCTCTAAAATAATTCTCTGTATCTTTTTTAAACTTGTCTAAAATCTTTTTTAAATACTTGAATGCTTTATTAATATAAACGAACATAAAATAGGTAAATTAAAACTATTTATTTAAAAAAAACACACACACATAATTTATTTTGGTCATTTAAAATATTTCATTAACCTATGAAATCTGTTCGTGTTTTAAAACAAGGCTTGAAATTTTACTTATAATACTTTAACAAGAAATATTAATGTCGTGCCGTTCTTAGATTGTGAAACACTTTCCAACATTATGAAAATATTGTCGCGAAATTTTCATATTTTCTTACTCTTAGAACAAATTTATAAATAAAGTCTAATGTAAATCTTTTTTTTTCTTTCTGTTGATAATATTGAGCAGTCATTGCCCACAGATCACCACTCGTATGACAAAATTCACAAAAACGCGTATATTAATAAGCATGATGCAAAAAAAGTTTAGACACAAAGCTTAGTCTTCAACAAAGCAAGCCATTTTCTTAGAAAAAACTTATATAAAGAATTAAATGCAAGGTGTCGATTAAGTCTCTAAAATCGAAAGCAATGGCTGACCACTTCATTCACTCATTCAATGTTGAACAAACTTATTTAAATCTTTGTTTTCGTGAAAAATCTTATGACTTCATCACGCATAATCTAGACCATAATTCAGTTAAAGAAGTTTATAAAATTTTAATTTCTGGATTTTTACACATAAGTGTTTGACACGAAATTTCACACACAATGTCACCAAGCTGGCAGTAAAGTTGCAAAGTTTTCTGTTAAGATCGACATCTATACCGGTCTATACATTCTACCCAGTATTCAGAAATGACTGTAAAATTACTTCACAAAAACAGCGTATATACACGTAAAATATATTTTGACTGTTTATCGAGTTATAAGCGATTCGTGTCACCTGACGACACGATTTTTCCCCTTTCTTGCTCTGCTGCCTCGGATTTCGGATAAAAACGCTGACTTTGGGAGTATGTTCTGAAAGATCTTCTGCCTTTACATGGGTTCTTCACATGGGTTTTCATTTATATATATATATATCAGGGGTCGATCCAGGAACAATTTGGGGCCTACTTAGGGCCCCTTCACAAAAATCTATTTAATAAAATGGGTCCCTTCACAAAAATCAATTTGATAAAATGGTTCGCTTCACAAAAATCAATTTGATGAAATGGGTCCCTTCACAAAAATCAATTTGATAAAATGGACCCCTTCACAAAAATCAATTTGATAAAATTGGCCCCTTCACAAAAATCAATTTGATAAAATGGGCCCTTTCACAAAAATCAATTTGATGAAATGGGCCCCTTCACAAAAATCAATTTGATGAAATGGGCCCCTTCACAAAAATCAATTTGATAAAATGGGCCCTTCACAAAAATCAATTTGATAAAATGGGCCCTTCACAAAAATCAATTTGATAAAATGGGACCCTTCACAAAAACCAATTTGATAAAGTAGGCCCGGCCCCTTCACAAAATTCTATTCCATAAAAACTGACTATTATTTATTTGTTATTTTGTGATGTTTTAAAATGTGTAATTTGTAAACAAACAAGTTCACCAGAGAGGAAAACTTCAGCAAAAGGATTTTAAAAAGTTTTTTTTTTTTTTTTATAAATGCTTGGTTCCAGTTTGATTAACTGGATTTAAACTTTCGTTACAAAATGTTATTTTTCACAAAAATATAATAAATTTCACAAAAATAACCTTTATTTTTTACAAAATGGGCCCCCCCCCTTCCAAGAAAAAAGCCCTGCATCGACCCCTGTATATATATATATAAATCAACATTTGAACGGAGGGTGGTTTAGGGATATGGGGGTCATGTTCGGTGAAAATATACCAAATTTTTTTGGAATTGCTTTCCTCCGAACGGCTGCAATAGGTAGCTTTTTGTATTGAAAGCTACCTAAAACACGATCCCTGAAGAGACTTATTATCCCGAAGCTACAAAATAAATAAATAAATTGTTAAAAAAAGAGAAAAGAAAAGAAAGAAATGGAAGTAAATAACAATACAAAAATAACAACCATTTGTTTTACAATTATCTTATTTAGAAAGTCTGCAATCTAATGCATCTTAGATACGTAAAGACTTATTCCTTGTAGGTTTGATTTAATTAAAAAAAATTATATATCTGAATTTAACTGAATCTGATACCACATATTAGAAGATTTTATTTCGCTAGCTTATATTTATAGTGATGATATAGTAAATAATCAAGTTTTATTCGAGGAATGAGATGTAGTGTTTCATTAAATATCCCTACTGGGATAAAATATTAAAAGACATTAGATTGTAACTCATTAATATAACACAAGTTATTTACGAAATAGTTTAGAATTTATTATTTGATAGTTTTTAAAATCAAATGGAAATATAACATTTTCTATTTCTTTTACTTTTCTTTCCTTCTATGTGAATAGAATGTCACCTATCTGTTTAGACAGTGCAAGGAATTTTTCGAAAGGGGATTATAATGGGGTGGGCAAATCAATCACTCTGAGAACCTGCACTTGACAAGTCTGACCAGATGCGCCCACAATGAACTTCAATAGGCCATTCATTACCAAAGGTGTTTTACAGGGGGGAAAGCAATTTCACCATGTTACTGCTAAACTTTTTACAATGTGAAACTCTTGACCATTTATAAAGATTTTGAGCACGTCCTCGTCAACCCTTTCCAAGTAAAAAATATGAAAACAGCCTGACCGTGAATGGGTTAAAAAACTTACTTAAAAATAGGTAAAATATAATCATATTAAAATACGTAAACACAAACATATTCATACAAATAACAAATCTCATGAAAAAGGTTGCAATTCAAATGATGCCAATTGAAACAAGATTTGGCGAGTTATCACTGGTGTGCAGCTAACATAAAAGTATCATTTTTTCAACATTTTTACGTAGAATACAGCTTAAATATTTTAAAAAAAGATAAAGACTAAGCATTAGGCAACATATTATATAATTTCTTTTAGATTAAGCTGTTTGTTGTTCTACAACTCAATATTGTATGCTGTAAGAACAAATAATTCAGCAGGAGTTAAGGAAAGAGCCTTTTAATTAACCTTTTTAAGGATGGGTGTTTTAAGTATTGACAAAGAGCCATTGCTTCTTAAAAGACACAAATCAAACTTAAAATCTAGTAAATGCACCTTTCTCTTTCCTTTACAGATATCGTTATTCATGCTACACCAAAGCACAGAAACTATTCGGAAAAGAAGCATTTGGTAGATTCTAAGATACTACTGTTTTTTAAGAAAGGAAGCCATCTGGTCAATATTTAAACCATCTGTACTGAAAAGGTTAATAGAGAAAGTGCCCTTTTGATAAATCCAGCCAGCCCATTTTAAAAAGAAATGTGAACATTAAACATTACCAACATATGTTTCAAATCAAATTTTTTGCTAGCTTCTTTTTTTTTTTTCCTAACTTACTTTTTAAAATACTTATTTATTTATTTTTTTAATTCATATTTCATCTTAGTCCAAGTATTTTTATTTTAATTTGAGCTTAGATAGATAGACAAATTCATTCACAAATATTTTTTTAAATAACATACTAAAATTTCATTGAGATTGAAGAACTATATTATCCATATATATTTAAAATGAAAAGCGCATTCTGTCAAATTCCAACATTATTTTACCACATAAAAAGGATCTCTTTACGCGTGCTCCAATATTTTTTTGGAGGATTCTTCCCTCAGACACGGGAAACCTGATTAGCCCTCATCGGTTTAGCCTAGGGGATTGAAAAGGGTTGATTGAAAACGGATAGAGACATACCATTATAGGTGAAAACTGGGAAATTTAGTTAGTAGCCAGTGGCCGGTAGATGTAGTTTCATTAGTAGCCACTTTTTAAAGTTAGTGGCCACTATTATGTTTAAAATTTTCTTGACATCTAGATAAATTATAACCGTTGTACATAAACATATTTTTCTATAGGAGTTTTATACCTATTGTATGTGAGTATGAGTGTATTTCGCAGGATTAAACAGATCTCTTGAAGAAAAATAATCCAACCGGTGAGCATGTGGCAGGAGTCGAAATATTGAAGATACTGAAATGTCCTTAAAATCTGCTTGTATCCGGTGGAAAAAAAGAAATAAATTACTTGAAGTGCATGTGGAATCAAAGCTGATGAATACATTTTTCAGAATAAAACTATTTCTTGAAAAAATAATCAAACTATAAAGTGTAAGCACGTGAGAAAAAGCCGAAATGGGTCATTCTGTGTCAAATCAACCAGTGACTCAACCTGACCATTTTAGATTTTGATGAAACTTACAGGAATCTTTCTCCTTGATGATATAAATGAGAATATACTTTTATTATTTTTTTTTTATCTCAGTAAATTTTCATACAATTAATTTTTTTAATTTCGAAAAATCCATCATTTTTGGCTTGTTTAAATGTTTTGAATTTCTCAAGTTCTATCATGCTTAGGGAGTTGTTTGACCCCTCATTTTAAAGAGAATTTCATAATGTTTAATTTGATATGCAAGTTGACTATGCTTGATTAAAAAAAGTAAATTTAATTAAAAAAAATTAAATAGTGTTTTTTAAAAATTTTGAAAAAAATATATGTTTTTTGTAATATTATAAATTTAAAATTCTGAAAGTTTTAGAGTGGGATCTCAATGGGATCAGCAGTTATGTTAAAAAAACTCATGTTAAACACAAATTGGGGCTGGTATTTAAAGTTGGCACCTCGCCAACTTTATGATTGTGCTAAAGATAATACTTTTTTATTCATTTTAAACATAATTTTTTTTTATAATGGCTGATCCCATTGAGATCCCACTCTAAAACTTTCAGAATTTAAAGATTATAATATTACAAAAAACAACATGTATTTGTTTTTGCAAAATTTTTAAAAAACACTATTTTAAATTTTTTTTAATTAAATTAACTTTTTTTAAAACCAAGCATAGTCAACTTGCATATCAAATTAAACCTTATGAAATCCTCTTTAAAATGAGGGGTCAAACAACTCTCTACGCCTGAAATAACTTGAAAAATTCAAAATTGAAAACATTTATACAAGCCAAAAAATTATGATTTTTTGAAATTTAAAAAATTAACTGTATGAAAATTTACTGAGATAAAAAAAATTATAAAAGTATATTCTCATTTGTATCATCAAGGAGAATGATTCCTGAATGTTTCATTAAAATCTGAAATGGTCAGGTTGAATATTGAAAATTTTTGGTTGATTTGACGTGGAATGACCCAAATATTGAAAATACAGATAAGTCGTTGAAATCTGTTTGCATCTGGTAGGAAAAAGAATTAACCAGTTATCTAATTAGATGTAATCAATGTAGAGATGCATATTTCCATTAAAAATGGTGTATTTCACTTGGCGATCGATAACAGATTTTTTAATCGCCACTTGGCGAGTGGCGACTAGGGTGGCGATCGATGGCTGATTTTTTAATCGCCACTTTTTAAACTTTAATCGCCACGTGGCGAGTGGCGACCGCTAATTTTCACCTATACATACCATTGCATTGAAAGCATAGACCGTCTAATATATTTTTGCTCTGAGGTTGAAAGCTAAAGCTTTTTTTTAAAAGAACTCATGTTTTCACTACTAAATATGCATATTTTTAAAAAAAATTTTAAAGACAGCTTGGATACAGTTATATTTATAACCGATTGAAATGTCAGAGAGTTCGGAAGACAAGAACTATTTTTTTAATGCTATGTTAAAGGAGCTGATGCGAAAACAAACAAACAAACAAAAGCGAGAAGAAAACATTTATTTTACAACTAGATAACAATATTTTTTCATGCACTGTAAAACCGCTTTATTTATGACCAATAAAGATTTCAAAGAATTTGGACAAAGAGAACTTTTTCTTTTCAACTATGAAACAACCCTACATAAAAAAAATAAGAAAATGAGCACTTTTATCACTAAATATAAACAAATATTTTTTCAAAATTTTTTCATTTAAAAATATAATTTCATACAAAATCAGGTTAAAGATATAAAATAATAATTTAAAAAAAAAAAAAATTATGATCATGGACCCAGGCAATGCTGGGCGGGGTCAGCTAATTAAGTTATACTTCAAACTGTAACTGCTTTCACACAATACTGGACTTTACAGAGAAAAAGTTGTACATTACAGAGAAAAAGTTGCACTAAGAAGTATGTGGTAATATATTCTAATAAAATATATGAACTTAGTAGCTAACTCTTTATTTTTTATACATAAAAGTACATATAGATATACAAATCACAAATTGAAATCAAACTTACTATAAAATCCCGTTAATCCCCCTCCCCTCTGATGCAACAAAAAATCATAAAATAATCGGAGAGGGTGCTTAGACAAGATAAAAAGGGTACATGTAATAGGCATTGGTGTGCGTGTGTGGTGCATGGTAATTGCTGCTTATGGTAAAACATGCATTTATGTATAAACTGAGGAAAGAGGAAAACATTATGTACTATAATCACTAAATATTACATAATAAAAGAGAGGAGACATTGTTTGGTGATGTACTATAATAGCTTTTCAGAGTGTGGGATGTGCACCCCACATCCCCTACAACATATATTCAAAATAGAACTGTTAATCTTCGTCACCCGCAGAAAACCTATTGAAAGATTCCTCAACATAAGATCTGCTTAGTCATGGGAAGAAATACTGGATCATTGCATCTGCTGAATAGGATGCAATTTAGAAATCCAAAAACTTCATGTCCTTTGAAAAGAAATAGTTTTGATGCTGAATATGAAATGACTCAATTATACGGGTTAATGATGACATAGAATATAAAAAAAAAAGTTGTTGAATTGAAGACAAGCATTCATATCAAAATTGTATTATAAATTATGCAAGTTAAAGAATTTAGTTTAGAATATAAATTATAATCAAATCACTGTCGAATAATATGTATGAACCAATGTTTTTAAAAAGACCAAAATAGTGTGTATTGTATATACAGATATACACATTATTCAAAGAATACATATATCGTTAGTAATATGCACGGAAAATAATTCAGTTTAAATTAGCGAAAATCAATGTTTTAAGAAGAATTTAATTAGAGTAAATGGGCCAATTAAAAAATTTGCTTATACATGCTATCCCAGAGGTAAAAGAAGAAAATTCAAACATACATTAATATTCAATGTTTAATTTGAGCTATGCATTATATAAAGAAGACTGAAAATAGTTAAATATTTCTAGCATTAAAAATAAAAAAAATCAATAAAAATTGTTGCGAGATAAACGGATTAGTGTCAAATCCGTTACCAAATGTCAAGTTCATTACCGCGCATTTTTAAAAATCTATTTTAATATTGATATAATTTTTTCACCATTCTATCGTTATTTTTCTTTCAACCAAGAAATAGAAGTATTATTTTCTTAAAATTTAATAATTT
Organism: Maratus michaelseni; assembly: GCA_963931845.1. NCBI lineage: Eukaryota > Metazoa > Arthropoda > Arachnida > Araneae > Salticidae > Maratus > Maratus michaelseni. The sequence goes on along the minus strand of OZ007597.1, from coordinate 98,751,252 downwards.
AGATATATATATATATATTGTTATTATTAGAAAAAGTTTTGTATAAATTCCCATGTGGTCAAAATTTGTGCTTATAAATGTCTCTCATTTCAATTTAATTATTAAGTGTCATGTTATGAAATTTAGAAACATAAGTCACTTCAAAGTAAGTTGATTTTTGAAACTTTAACAAAATTTAAAGTTGGCCATTTTCAGTAATTTTGTATGGTAACGGACTTGACATTTGGTAACGGATTTGACACTAATCCATTTATACTGATTTATATCTCAACAATTATTATTGATTTTTTAAAATTTTAATGCTAAAAATATTTAATATAGTCTAATTTATATAATGCATAGCTCAAATTAAACATTAAATATTAGTGCATGTTTGAATTTTCTTCTTTTTCCTCTGGGAAAGCATATGTAAGCGAATTTTGAAAATAGCCCAAATATAATTATTCAATGAAAACATCTTGTTCCCCGGGCGATAATTTTATACATAAGACTTAGTAAAAGCAAAATTAAAAACAGACCACTTAAATTAACACACTATGGTCAATCGGTAATCACAAGGTCATAATAAATATATTTTATCTGATAGAATTTACAACCTTGCTTAAGTGCATTCTGATCGGATCGGAAAAGTTTAATAACAGATGACTTGTTAATTAAACTTGATAATGCATTTATTTTGCACAAAGTACTTAAAATAGTCATTTTGAAAAGAAAATATAGATATCAGAACACTACACAGCAAGCAGACAACAAAAACAAAATAAACAATGCACAGGGTTGAATTAATATCGATAACAATTAAACAGAAAAATTATATCGATATTTCATATTTTGGAATTGTTGATGTGTTTTTTATTTAGAAAAAACGAAAAGAATTTTATTTAAAAGAGAAAAAGATTAATGTCTAAGAAGACATTATGAATAAATTAAATTTGTTGATTAATGTTTGCTGTTTTGTTTGGTTTCATAACTGTAATTAACTGCAACAGTTTAACTTTGAACTGCCTGTAGTATTTATACTTCTTCGCCATTATTATTAAAAGGATTATTAAAAATCTTGTATGATTGACTATTTTTATCTTATTATAAGTGTTATGATGCGTTTGATACATTAACAAACTATTTTAAATACTAGTTTCTATTAACTAAAATGCCTTCGAAGGCCGAAGATATTTTGAAAGGTTTTAAACTGTATCCTTTTTTCTGTTTATGTTATTGCTTTATCTATTCAACTGTTATGGTTTTTCTAAAATATATAAAACAATATTAAGTTTGTTTTGAATAATTTGATAATAATATTTCCTTTTTGCATGGTTTATTTGCTCAAAATTGCTTTAGCTTCATTAATGCTTTGTTTATCTTAGTAAATGATTATTTACATTATAATGTGTTGGTAAATAATTGTGCTAATGGAAATCAAGACATGTTAAGTAAAAAATGATGTACTTGGGTCCCTTGCCAGTGTAGTTTAGTGAATGTGATTTGACGCATTAGACTTGTTTAAAATAAATTTGCAATGCCATTTCTTGTATTCCCATGCTGAAATGATGCGCTAGAGCTCTGATGGAGAAAAATCTTCCCATCACTCTCAACCTAAAGGGTGTGGGGGGGGTTAAAATTTTTTTAAACTGTTTACTCCAATTTCAGACGATCCGCTAATCACATTTATAGTGTGTTTTTAGCATATTTTCAAAATTTAATAACCTGGAGATCAAAGGGTTAAAAAACAACTAAAATAGAAACAGCGGGATCTAATTTAATGATCCATAATAATTGTAATTTTTCGTTCTAAAGTAAATTAGTGGAAATAGTTGCATTACCACTGGGCATAGATATTTAGGGATTTTTTTCTTGGCAAACTTTTCTGATTTTTGCCAGACTGTTGTTTTCTGATGTGCTGATAGCTTGGAATTATGGGAAACATCATACTTAAGGATGCTTTATCATAAAACACTGGGAAGGATGTTTTTGTCATGTTATGCTTTCTTAAATCTCTCCGTTCAACGGGAATTACAGAAATAAAACATGCTATTAAGATTTTTTTGGTACTTATGTATTAATTGCAAACCAGCATATCACCAAACATTTCATATCATGTATGTATGTATTTGCATATTTTTACTTATGTATTTGCATGTTTTCATCTATCCATGTCTTTCTTTAGTATTTATTGGTTAGCTGGGCACAATCAAAAAAAAATTATTCACATTTCAATGTAATTATGAAAAAAAAAAAAAAACTTTAATGATATATTTAATATCAAATTTATCTTTATGTTAAAAATTGAACATGCAAAGGATCATTCAAATGTATAGTTTTTGATCTAAAACAGTTTTATGGACTTTCTTTTAAAACCACTAGGTTGAATTGTGTTTGTGTCAAACAAGTTTACCCAATCCAATTCAGGACTCTATTGGGTCATTCCATGGTAACTTATGTTATATTTAGAATAATTTTCTTTAGTAATTTTCATAATATAACACCAAAAAATATTGAAAATGTAATGTTGATATGATTTGTTAATTAAACCTATCCAAAGCAAAATTTGGATGAAAATTACCTACCTTTAGTGCTATTTTTTTAACACTGGCCACAATGACGGATCTAAGGGAGGGGTGATGGGGCGATCGCCCCACCCTGATCGCCTCAATCACATACGGAAGTTTTACAAAAAAAGGATAAATATATATCAGGATATAGTAATATATAATAATGATTACATATAATTAATTAAATTAATTTTAAATATACAATATCTGTTCTGTTAAAGTCAGAAACCTGACAGCCATAGTCAAAAACCTATAAATGAAATTTGGTTTAATTCTATGCATAACTTCATACACTTTCGATGATACAAAGAGAACACACAGAAGGACAGACAGACATTTTGTAAAAACATGTTTTTCGGGATCTCTTTCGGTGTAAATCCTTCGAAAACTGGAAGTCGAAAAAAATTTCAATTACAATATTTTCTTCTGTTATATATAGAAGAAAGTAAAAATGTACTATTTTTCTTTGTAGAGCTTTAAAATTATGACTTTCTTTTATTGTTTCTTTAATTCTAAACTACGTTAATATTAATGAATATTCATCTGAATGTAATTGTATAATTCAAATATTTAATCAGTGTTTACGTATGTAATTGTCTAAGTGGTCATTAATATTGTTGTTATTCTGTATTCCATGAATTTCGAACATAATCTGAAAAAAAAAAAATCTGTGCATAAGTAAGGTGGCTTTATGAATAATTTTAATTGTAGAATAATATTGCTTCAAAAATATCAGCATTTTTTGTAGAAATTAAGTCTGGCGGTGAAGTACGGCCAGATTTTTGTACGGCCCGATCCGTGCTTGGGGAAAACTTTTAGCTTTTATACTGGAGCGGGCCGAGCCGAGCTCGGGCTTTTATACCAGGCAGATCTTAATTTCGTCAAAAGATCTCTGAAACAAATAGTGAATTTTGTCAATTAGTCAAAGAAAAAATTCACAAAATTTGGCAAAGAATTGCAGAAAATTATCGTGAATTCCGTGAAACGATTGCCAGAAAAAGAATCATGAAATTTGCAATTGGTCGCCTCTGAAACGTCGCGAAATCTCCTCCAACGATCATAGAAAAATATCACGAATTTCATCAAAGATCGCAGAAAAAATAGCTATTTTTGTCAGTCGAATGGGAAGAATCATCGCGGAAAAATGGAGAATATCTAACGACTGTGGAAAATATCTCAAATTTTATCAGAGGTTGTCGAAAGAAATGGTGATTTCCTTCATTTGATTGTGGAAGAATTATCGCAAATTTCATCAATAGAATGCACAAATTACGAAACTCATCTACCAGTTGCGGGAAAAATTCATGAATCATAATCATAATAATATTATAAATCTGATTGTGTGCAAATGTTAGGCTGAAGCCAGCGTCAAAATGAAGCATTTATTTATCCTGTATCTTTGCATATAAGTTGATTATAACCCTCAAATGAATATAGGCTGGTTTTTGTTTATTTTATTTCAATATTTTTCTTAAAAATTAAAAATTTCATTATTTTCATACAGAATAAATGGACATTTTTTCGTATATTTTAAAATGGTTGGTTGGTTGGTTTGGTTGGTTTGGCCCAAAGGGCCCGGTTTTGCAGCTTTTTTTAAAATGTCAATTTCAATTTATTTTATCGTTGCTAATACTTTATGGTTGCCAATGTAAAATAAAACCGCTGAGTAATAATTTTTAATCAACAATTTATTTTCAAGTGAAAATTTTCCACGTGAAAAATGAAAAGGAAATGAATTATTTAAGAATTAAATAGAATATGAAATGATGTCATATTAGAAATAAAACGTGTGTTTTCAAATATTTGATAATAATACAAAGTGCATAAATACGAGTAAGTATGGAAAGCAAGCGAATATGATGTCATATATAGAAAAATAAAACAAATTTGTTTTGAAGTTGAAATAAAATTATCTTGGGTTATCAAATTATTTGTGATTAATTTCTCTTTTTTTTTCTTTTTCTTTTTCACATGAAAGGAATTATTTTAAATGTACGTAATATATGTATTTTAAATGTATGTGCTGTAAATTAAAGTTCTGTGTTTTAAATGAAATGAGTGAAAGATTTATATTTTTAATGAATTCAATATGAATGATGGGATAGGTTTTCGATTTATCATCTGCACACGGCTAACATAAAGATACCATATTTTTATTTTAAATTTTAAAAAGTAATATACATATATATATACTATATATATATAGGATGGCAAATGTCAATGATATGCATCGCAAAATTATCTGTATCGAAAATCAGAAAATCGTAATAAAAATAACTATTTTTTAAAAGAAAGTTGCTTTTCTCATAAAAGCTAAAGATTTAATAAGATTGTGTCGGAGTAACAGCATTTTTCCTCTATCATTTTCCCACAATCGAAACACATTTGTAAATCGTCATTTCGAACCGGAATTTAATTTTATATTTCTTTTAGTTTTAAAATAGGAAAAATTTTGTTGTCTTTTTTAAATATAGCTTTTTTAAAGTTGTTTCGTAATAGATTTTTGTAATGTCTTGTAGGATAAGAAAAAATGCATAGATTTTAAACCAATGTTTAAGTAAAATTAACAATATTTTTTAAACTTAAAAAACAACAATGTTATCGAAAAGAAAATCGATTTTACCAACAAATTCGCGTAATGCAAAAGCAAAGAAGAAATCAAAAAGTAATGAATCTTTTCTTCCAGCCGAATAGTGTAAACTTGAACAAGCCGATCGTGCCAATTCATAACATTATAAACGTGAAAGCGCGTTCTATATAGTAGAATTTTTTGTACATATAGGTAGAACATTTCCGAGAATAGGAAGGTTAGGGGTCTGTAATTAGGTCCATAGTCAATTTGCTTTTTTTTTCTTTTTTATCAAGTGAAATTTGGCGCAAAATTAAATACATTGTTGTAACCAGATTTGTTTTTTGCGTGGTAAACACTTAATGGTATTTTATATGATCATTTTCCCACTCACCTTTGATGCCAACTATGACTGTAAAACATATTAAAAAATATTAGCCGATAATTTTCTAATTTTCTTATTGCTTCATGATGTAAATAGACTCTGGTTCATACTTTAAACTTGAATTGGTCATGCCATTGTCGTTCAATTTTTATTCCTAATCCTAACCCTAATCGTATCCTATCCTAATCCTGATAATAACTTTAAAGAATATTCTTTGACACGAATATGTAAATTAAATCAATATCCATAAATGGAATGAATGGAAAATAGAATAAATAGAAATGGTAAAATAAAATAACAAGAAAGTACATTTATTCGACACCTAACCCTAGAGAAAGCGTAAAAAATTTCAAGCGCATGAAATAAATCAAAATAATCCTATATATACCAACAAAAATATGTAAATTTAGATCATCAGATTTGTGTCGTCGGTATTTATTTGCTTATAGTGTTCTTGACACGATAGAGAAAATATCGAGGTTAAATTGGGCTGAATTTAAAGTACTTTCTAGCAACCTTTACTTACATTTTAGAATCGCATCAGATTGTTATATCTTTGTGAAATATCTATCAATGTATAAAATCCACAAGCAGTTTGTTCACTATTTACACCACTTAGCGTGAAGCACTTAATTTAATATATACATAAACAAGATAATGTAGTAAGAAATATATAACATATGTCTATGAAATAAACAATATAATAATGCCCATTTAGCAATGCACACATATACAAATTGTACACCAAATACCACCTAAAATGCATTGTTGTATAGAAGAATTCTGCCAGTGTTGTTTTTCGTTTTATGAAGAGGAATTCCTCGATTTTCACGAATTTACTTGGTCCTCCTTTTTGCATTAGTTGCAGTTTCATTTTCGCGATTGTATATTTATTTGGCATGAAATTTCACTTTTTTAAGACTGGGTTATGTCAAGGCCCCTATAGCAAAGAAATATCGTATGGTCTCCTATAAAATGTGATAAAGCTTTGGTTAATTATATATGTTGTTAATTATCAAGTGAAATGTTTTACTAAATTAATGCATTTATTCTTTTTTTAATGTTACGTGAACGAAGTCACGGGTAACAGCTAGTTTCAAATATTTTTCATTATTGAATTGCCATACTTATGTTTTATTTATTCTTTTTTAAACAATTTTGTTGTATACTTAACTTTGCTTAGAAACTGGATGAATTTAAGAGATGCTGACTCGGGTAAAGTATTATGGCAAGGATCAGATGATTTGTAAGTTCTATAATGTTTATTTATTTATTTTTGCTTTTCATTTTATTAGCTTAAGGCTGTTGGCCAGTGAGATTTCAAATTCCTCTTACTAATGTAAAACTACGGGCATGTAATGCATTCATGTAATTTTTAAAAATATCTCCTCAGAAAAAATATTTTTAATTTCTTTTTGTGTACTGTTCTTAAAAGATGTCTCCCTTTTTTTAATTGTCAAAATATTTCTAAAATATATACTTAATTTATGATTTTATGTGTTAAAATCGTAGTGAAACTGAGCAAGATTTTAACACTTCACAAAAATTTAAGTATACTATATTTTAGAAAAAATATTTTGACTTTACTAATACTTTAAGAACAGTACACAGAAAAAATAAGTTAAAAATATTAATTTCTTGATGAAGTATTTATAGAATACGGATGCATTTCATTCCCATAAGTTTGACATTGGCAAGGAGAATTTGAGGTTTCACTTACCAACAGCCTTAAAAAGGAATTATATTATTCACAAAGATATAATCAAATGAGGAATAATATTTAGTGTTTTTCCTCATTCTTCTTTGTTCTGTAAATTATAGTAAAATTTATTACAGTTATGTCTTGTAACACTTTTGAAAATGTAGCTTTGTAGCTTTCATTATTATGACTTCTGGTATTATATACTGCAATATTATTGAAGTTTTTAAGTATACTTTTTGTTTTATCTTGTAGGAAGCAGTGGCACAGCCAAGGGGGGGGTTTGGGGGTTAAACCCCCCCCCCCCCCAGAGCTAAAAAAAATTACTATAATTGCCGTTTATATGAATCAAAACTAAAGTTAAAATTAAATTTTTTGGCCTTTTCGCCTTGGTGGAATCCGCCGCTTTGTTAAATCAAATTCTATTCAACAATGTGATTCAATTAAACGGCGAAAATTCTACTTAAAACTGTGAAAGAGCATATTACAAGCATCGGTTAAGTCAAAGTCAAAACTGGTTATTTGGACTGCGTCACTTTGTCAAGACCAGAGCTGGGCAGTATCGAAAATATGTGTATTTGAAATACATTTTCAAAATACATTTGTATTTTGTATTTTAAACAGATAAAACTAAAGTATTTTGGTAATGTATTTTGAAATGATTTTTCCATGTATTTTGTAAATACTCAAAATACATTTCTCGATTATTGAAACTTCGTACCAGACTTGAAGCTGGTATAAAGTTTAAACCACAACTTGCGTTTTAACCGCAAATTACTGATTCACAACAGGAAATACATGCTTGTCTGTTTTGTATAGTCTTTGAATTCGTTTCTAAAAGTTAATATAAAACATTTTTTTTTTTTTTTATTTGGCATAATAAGGATTTTTATCTTTGACTGAAACATTTTTGCTGAATGGTTTTGTCTTTTTAATTCTTAATGTTGCTATGCGAAAAAATAAAATAAATTGTCGTGTGATAAACAAGTAGGATCATTCAGACTTTTCCTGAGTATTGCATTTTTAAACTATGTTACCAGTGTAATGCAGTTAATTGTTGCATAGACGCGTGAAAAGATTGATAATACATACCCAAGAACGCCTAATGAACGGAAATTAATTATTTGTGATACATCACGCTACGCGATAGACATAAGTACGTATACTCGAAATATTTCAAAATATTTCTTGATGACAGTTAGTGCAAGACACTATTTTCAGGTCGAAATCAACTGAGTCTGGTCATCACTCTTTTATGACCGGACCGGGCGTGGGCTTTATTTTTTCCTGCAGACTCAGGCCGGGCAGGAGCAGATTAATTTTTTCCGGATCCAGCCGGACCTAGACATTCTTTCTAGAGGTCTAGACGGGAAGAAATTTTCAGGCCCGGTCTCGACCCAGATCGTAAAAAGTCATTGGCCTGGCCTGGCCCGTGCAGATATCAGTAAAATTTGATCTGGTTTAACATTCTTTGCAAAAAATGCATATATTTTTAAATCGTCATTATTCTACAATTAAAATTTTAAATTTATACTTTTTGAAGAATAGCACATACTCGTATATTTCTGGGCAATAAAATTAAAGTGCACGAAAACATGTGAAAAGAAACCTGTCTATGATGGAAATCTGTCTTAAACGGAAAAGTGTGTTAATTCATACAAAATGAATACGTGTGAAAAGAATATAATGCATTTAGAACAGGTGATGTACCAGCTAAGATGGGAACTTGTCTATAATTGATTTTTTTTAGCTCCTACGTGATTTCGTCTTAGAAGATTTTTCTGTATCGAATTTTTCAGATTTATAAGTCTCTAAGCCATGGAATATGGTTTAATGACATTAATAATAACTTAGACATTTGCGTACAAATAGAGAATCATAAAAAAAGTAAACATAGTTTATATGGGCGCAGGCAGAAATAAATCTAGGGAGGGCAGTATTTTGGAACGGGTGTGCCTCTACTTCGCAGCTCTGGGCGCTTTTTAAAAGATGAAGAATATAAACATGAAAAATAGCTAAAATAAATAAAAAAAATTGTCAGAATACCTCGTACAAGAGAATTTTTAACCACATCGGCTTAAAAATTTATCTTTTGTAGAAATTCACTCGGGCCAATTAAGTTTTTGTAGGACTAGGCTCGAACCGAAATTTTAGCATTTAAACCGGGCCAATAAATTTTTTGTATGAGCTGGTCCAGACTCGGACCGAACGTTTAGCTTTTATACCGGGTCGGGCCAAACAATTTTTTGTACGGACACGGCCGGGCCTCGGGCCGAACTTTTAATTTTTATACCGGGTCGGGTCCCAATTTTTTTTCTACGGGTTCGGGTCTGGAAATTTCGGCTTGTGCAGACCTCTTTTTTTGGTTACGGACATGTCCATTTACAGTAGCAATAAATCGCAATTTTAAAACGTTTTTTTTTCTGCTACTGCAAACTGTTCTTGGCTAGCATATAAGTCTCTAAAGTAACAACCATGCCAAATTTCATGTTTCTAGCCCTAATTGTACAAATAAATTGTAATTTAGAACGTTTCCTGCTCCTTTTCCCTTTTTAAATTTCGAACTTTATAGAAACCATTTTTAGTGAGCATTTACATCTTTTTAAAGTAACCGCTAGTCCAAATTTCAAATTTCTGGAATCAACAATATCATAGAAAGTACAATTTTAGAATTTTTTTTTTTTGGTTCTTGCACCCATTTGGAACGTGATGTACCGAAAAAAAGTGTTTAGAAATTGTTGTATAAAATATAGCCTATGTTAGAGAGGAGATGGTTAACAGAATTTTGACACCATTATTAAGGTTCCATACTTAAAAAGTAAAAACGGAACTATTAAAAGATCACTCATGTGTCTTATTCTTCTGGCGCTCAGCAAGGAGTTAAGGGTTATCGACGCAGAATCATCTAAGGATTGTTGGTAATGATTTTCGAAAAAATATGTCTGTAAATAGCTGAGATATTAATTAAAACCCATCTAGAAAACAACGGCACGGATCAAAACTGTGAATGCTAAGATTAAACTTTGTAACAAGATCTTTGCTTTAGGTAAGACGAATCATGATAGTCAAAATTTTTCATACCAACTGAATTCAATTATTGAGGGAAAATATTGAAAAATAATTCATAGAATAATTCTAAGACATTAAGAGTAAGTAATTTGAGATAACAATCGCTTATAATTCAATATATAATTCATTTATAATGAAAAATGATTTTTTTAACAAATCACTTGAATTATCATACCTCGATAGATTTTCATTTTTGAAAATGAATCGGAAAGTTTCGCGTTGTTCAGCATACTTTTTTTAAATGCTTTAAAATTGTCTACTATTACGACAAATATGATTGACAAGTAACTTTTCGTGTGAAACTCAACGACTTCTTCCGAAGCGTGATTTGTTCTCTGCCAAATTTAAACTTTGTACAAGGTCTTTGTTTTAGAGGGAGATATATTCATTGTTTTTCATTCCAATACCAATAAAATTAAATTCTGGCATGTAATATTGTTTTAGGTATGTGACTATGTCATGTGAGAATATTGTCTTTGAACAGTTCTGATATTTTGTGTGGAACCCTTTGTACGCAAATAAAACTCGCGTATGACCAATTTCTTTTTAAATCTGTTCTGTAGTTCCAGAATTAACCCCTGCAAAAAGAACAAATGTTGGTGTTTTAAAATATTAGTATAGATACGACTACAATTTAAACTCGGATATTTTTAGAGAACTTTAACAATAATAAATATATTTTAACAAAATTTTCATCAGATTTATATTAGATAATGCGAAATTCGATGTCATGTAAAGTACTGTAAGGGCACAGTAATTTAGTCTACAATACCGTGTTTAATATCAACTACATTCCAAAACATCGATTACCTTAATTGAGTTGTCACATTTGGCCAAAAGCAAGGTAAGTAACGTCTCTTCGTCAATCGTATCGTCTATTGAAAATTTTGTTAAAATTGCTTCTTTATTATTAAATTTAGGAATAAGAATTCGTGATTCTCATGAAACCTTGTGGATTTTTGATTAAACAAATGGATTGCAAATCTGTTATTTTCTATGTAAAAATTATTTGCTGTACTGTACTCTTCCATCTTAAAGTTTGCTCCTCATCATTTTTAAACACTTTATAAATCTAATCAATTTTTGTGTTATTTCATTGGTGCATTTTATAGTTTGTCACTCTAATATTGTAAACGCTGTTTAAATGAACCGTAACCAACGTAATTGCAGAGATAAGCATTATGATTTCATTCATTTAAAAGACTGATTCCATTAACCGGTGATTCATATAACCGGCGACCACCTTTATCAGAAACTCAAAACCCCCCCCTAGAACCGAATTCTGGCTGCGCCACTGGTAGGAAGGATGTCACTTTTCTGCCAGATGGCAGATTTACACTTTTTTAAAAAATTTTTAATCAAATTCCATGATTTCTGTGATATTTACTTCTGTTTTCTATTGCCCATAAATAAAAAAAATATGCATTAAACATAGATGTCACTTTTCCACAGATCTGCAAATTTGTGGTTTTCTTGTTTATTTAGAAAATCAATCTGCAATGTCCGTGAAATCAGATAATAAAAAAGTGTTGATGTGCTCCACTAATGAAGTCAGTGGTGGCATCGCGATGCAATTAGCCAGTGGCACAGAAAAATTGGTGCTGAAAAGATAATAATTTTGGGCAGACACTAGATATGGGCATGTATTTCTTCCACAAATTGGCAGAATTCATCAAAATTTTTTTGTCAATTTCTGCAAAATAAATTCGTTAATTGGTCATGAAAAGAAACCTGTAATTTTCTCAATCAGTTGCGAACTATTCTCAGAGATACAGTATTGGAAAGATAAGTACGCTGGAAAAAAATGTTTTTCAAGGGATTTTCAATATTTATATATTTTACTGTCTGCCTGCAAAAGAAAATCAAATGCAAAATTTTCTATTGGAAACTAATAGCCTTGTTATATTACCAAGGAACTAATGCTTAAAGTTAATGCATTTGGAATAAATGCAAAATAAAATTATAAAATAAATGTTTTGCTAACACAAAATATGTAGTAAAGTAAACCAAACAAGGGGTATTTCACAGGATCTGAAAACTGAAAGATTAAAAAATGCTTTCTAAACCACAGTTTGATTTAAATAGAAATAAAATATGCAATCGTATTTACCCTTAACGCAAAAACTCTATGATCCTATTTACCCCGAAAATGCTGTTTCTGGGGGTAGTTAGAATCATGCAGATTATTAACATTATGCTTTGTCTGTTGCAAAACGTAACCATTTCCTCTTAAAAACAACCTTTTTCTATATTTAAACCCATAGCTATATTTCAATATTCCTACAATTTTTTACACAGGAACTTTTTAACTAAAACATTCTCACTTTGACGGACAAAGTTTTTCTTTGTGTTCAAGAAAAACAGTTATTACTTCTACAGAACATACATTTTCAAACAAAAAAAAAATTACACATGTAGAATATTAGTCTGACTTCATTTTAGCATGGTAATTTTTTTTTAAAAATCTAATACAGATTGCCCCTGAAGTGCCCTTGATCCCAATTACCCCTGATCCTAAATACCCCTACTTCCCCTAGAAAGTGGTCAGTGAGAAAATATACCAATTCTTTTAATGTAAGACATGACTTATGCAACATATGAGGGGGTTAGAATGACAGTGGAGAAGTCAACAAATTGAAAAATCTAGATAACCATATTTTTACTGAACGTATATTAATTTCTGTTCAGTGTGACAGTCAAATAAGTCATAGTTCACTTAGAAAGTCGCTAGAAGGCAAAGCAAGTTGGACGACTTAATGGGACGGCAATACAACAAGTTTCACAAAACCCTTCATTTCTCAAATTACTAAATATTGATTTACTCCACTGTCATTCTAACCTCCTCATATTTCCAGTGCTATAAAGAATATCCTAGCTGTATAATAGAATAGAAAAACTATCACTATATTACTGTCCATTTTACTTTGTGGAATTATGTTAAATTACAGTGTACTGAATAATTCTTTAAAACAGATGATACATTTGCAATAAAGTTTATGTTCATTTGTCATAGGATAAATTCAGGGGTGTCATTTAAGGAGTGCAGGGTATGACAATTACTCGCTCTGAGTTTCAGACTTTCTGTTTTCTTTGTCTGTTTCTTTACTTTATTATTATTATTATTTGAAGCTTTTCATTTGTTTTTACCAATAAATTAATTGCATAAAGTAAATTATTGTATTAAGTAAATTATAGCAGTAAAAATATTTCTTTGAAAATCTGTACGAAAAATAAATGTGAAAAAATTAGTTAATTTCATAAGTGAATAGAGAATCTGGATTTACTGTATCCATTTGCCTCCTTTAAACAAAATCGGAAATGATGCTCCTGGTAAAAACTCTAGTATACAACCAGTTAAGTCCAACAGTCAGCCTTACAACAACTCAACATAAATGGCTGCTTATTAGCTCTGTAACAATAACCATGATACTTTGTTTTTGGCTGATAACTTATGAATGGTTGCTGCATATTGGAAAATTATAATATTTTATTTTGAACCGAAAATTAACTATTTAGAAAACATTTTTCTTCATTGTGGCTGAATATAGGAGCACTTACCCTATATATTTAATTATTTTTATTTTCTAATTTACTTTTGTATATACAGCATGTTAAAAATCTCTTAAAATTCTATTTTATGTGTAACATAGTCTTTCGCTTGCTTAAATTAAGAAAAAATAACTTGTGTAATTAAAATTTTTGGTACTTCTCCATTATCCCGTTGACCACTTTTCATAACAAAAAACTATCGCCAAACTAGGATTTAAGGTAAAAAATGCATGATCGTGGTATCGCATTCACTTGATGTCATCATGCAGTTTTTAATTTGACATTTATCTGTATTTTTCATTATGTTTTACTGATTTATTAGTTATTTCGTTAATTAAAATAACAATTGCATAATGAAATGGAATGGTAGTGCTATGATATTAAAAGAGAAAAAACATTGAAAAATTGTTGTGATGCTTACGCACAATAAATCAGTTTCAACTGATGTCACAAACATTTATTCACCAGCCGAGAGGGATAATTAAGAAAAATAATGTAAATAAATAAATATCCAAGATTTTTTTTCTGTTTTCATTAATATATTGTAAATTTTATTGGTTAAGCTTGCTAAGTTGACACATTGGTGAGTGGCGTTTTTCTGAATTTCTTGTTTTTTGAGATTTCAATGGTAACATTCTTCCATTTGTTTATTTGTACAGTTTGGCAATAGTTTTTTGTTATGAAAAGTGGTTGATGGGATAATGGAGAAGTACCAAATTTTTAATTTGAAAGGATTATTTTAGGCTTATAATAGTATTAAAAAATAATCATGAAATTGTGTTAAAAAGATAATTAAATATGTAAAAGCTGGAATTTTTTTGCTCTTTTTGATCAATGTCTAATAGCAAAGTAATATTTTATTAATTTATTTGGTGTAATATGACTTGTTCCGCTTTTTATGTTGTTTAATGATATAATTCAAATTTAAAAAACTAAATTATAAAATTTATCATAAGTGAAATTTTACACTTTTCAAAAATTTGTTTTGAATAATTTTTATTACTTTTGTATGACTTTAAATTTTTTTTTTTTTTTTTTTTTTTTTTATAGGTCAAAGCCAGACCTTGAACATGAAGGTAAATATTTTTATTATGAATGAAATAATGATTAATGCTTGTCATTACATGTTTATTAATAGACATTTCAATTGACATCCAGAACCACTAAAATAATGTTTTGTTAACACTTGTTTTTCATCTGTGGCATTTAGGGTCATTCCATGTCAAATCAACGTGGGTTCTGGACCTTGATGTCTCAGATTTCTATAATTTTTTGTTTATAGTTTGTATCCATGGAGTAAATAAAAAATCTAAAAAAAAAAAATTTCTTAGCAATTTTTTTTTTTTTTTTTTTTTTTAATGGAATTTTGAAAATGGCCAAAATTGCCAAATTTAACCAAACTTTAAATCACATTATCCTCTACAATTCTGTAACAAATTGGGCTAGAGAGCTCAGTTATATCCTATTTAAAAGCTCTTTTTATGGGCTTTAATATGATATGCAACACTAACTATTTTGAATAAAATACATTTTTTGACAAATTTTCAAAATTTTTGAATTAAAATTTTTCAATTAAATGCTTTTTTAACAGAATTTTTGTCAACCATTTTGGTTACCTAAATCATTAATTGTATCACTATATATACTATTCTGCCTTAATTTAATAGTCTTGTTTACTAAACATATTCATTGACATCTGAACTACTAATAAAAGCTCTAGAAGTTATCTCACTGGGCAACAGTATGTATTTTAAACATACACAAAATAATAACATTATTTACATTACTAGTGTTACTCTATTTAGTTGAATTTAACTAATTAGAAATTAAATTTGATAATAAATCATTATCCATAAGATGAAGAATCAACTGTGGTACAAATAATAATAACAAATTTATAAATATTGCTATTATCATAACATTTATTTAAGTTAACATTAATCAAAGGAACTGTCTTTCCATATGTTGATTTTAGCACAAGTCTTCTGGAGGGGTGTTTATAATGATCTAGTACTTTCTTACTTTTAATGATAAAAATATAGAAATTATCCCATCTTGTGTTGCAATTGCACCCTTACTAACATAACAGTGAGAGGTGCCAGGCTGGGTATCGTCCGGGTAGCTCAGTTGGCAGAGCATTCGGGCACCGAACCAATGACCTAGATTCAAACTCTGGCCTGGATATTTTTTCTCTCTGTTGGTTTTATTTCTTGTTAGCAATGTGATTAAAAATTTACATAATTAAAAATTCAGATTTAAAATATTCATCAAATATACATTTTTGATTTGCTTCTTTATTTCTTTCAGCCCGTGTCCCTAAGAAAATTTTGCGCTGTCGTGCTGTGTCTAGAGAAATAAATTTTTCTTCTGTGGAACCAATGGAAAAATTCCGTCTTGAACAGCGTGTTTTATTTAAAGGAAGATGTTTAGAAGGTATATAATTGAACCATTTAGCCAAATTTCTTTGGTCCTGCATCGTTAGACATTATGAAATATAAACATTTTTCTAACAATCACATCTTTCATTTATGTAAAGACTATTCATAAATTTTTTATATGCTTGATTGGAGTGTTTCGACTGTTTAATAACTTATTTTGAAAGGAAATATAGCTTTTATCAATAAGCAATATCATAATAAATACATATCATAATAAACAATATCAATAAGCTACTTTATCAATGAGCAATTTTTAAAAGTTTGCATATTGTTGTTGTTTTTCTAGTAATTTTTACTATAGAATTTATGTACAATTTATGTCTTTTATAACTTTAGAATTTGTCCTTTATTATTAATTTTTAGCAACAAAATGGGTTATAAACACTTGCTTAAACTTGTTGATTTCTTTAATTAGATACACTATATTAATGTTAGACTTGTTTAAATACTGCTACTATAAAAATATAACAAATGGCTGTGATTTAGAAGTTTTGATGGAATGTGTCATCCAAAGCATAGAAAATCAGGATTGCTAGGATTTTGAAAAATTCCTGTACCAACAGTATGCAAGAAATGTTTTAGTCTTTTTAGCCTACAAAACAATATTAATGGTTAACAAAAGCACAACAAAAACAAACATAACTGCCACAACAAATTAAAAATGAGTGCACATCAGATTTTGCAAAGTTTTCTGAATTTTGTTTTAAAAGAGTATAACCATAAGTTTATGATATTTTCCAAAGTTATAAAAGTTGTTGTGCTGCCTGTCACAAGCATACCTTGTGAAAGAAGCTTCAGTACCGAAAATCGAATACACTCTAAAAAGCAGAAATTCATTTAGCAACCCAATTGTTAAGGATCCATAACATTTGGTGAAAAATAGATGTTGTACATATAAAGCTGACTTTCTACCTTTTTAAAAAAATTGAAATAAAAATTTTACATAATTATTCTGAGTTGTCGATTTAAAATTTTTCAATAATATTTTGTCATTATTAAATGTAATTGGGTCATTCCGCGTCAAATCAACCAAAAATTTTCAATATTCAACCTGACCATTTCTGATTTTAATGAAACCTTTAGGAATCATTCTCCCTGATGATACAAATGAGAATATACTTTTATAATTTTTTTATCTCAGTAAATTTTCTCACAATTAATTTTTTAAATTTTGAAAAATGATCATTTTTTGCCTTGTATAAATGTTTTCAATTGTGAATTTCTCAAGTTCTATCAGGCGTAGAGAGTTATCTGACCCCTCATTTTAAAGAGAATTTCATAAGGTTTAATTTGATATGCAAGTCGACTGTGCTTGGGTTTAAAAAAGTTAATTTAATTTTTAAAAATTTTAAAATAGTGTTTTTTAAAAATTTTGAAAAAAAATATATGTGTTTTGTAATATTATAATCTTTAAATTCTGAAAGTTTGAGAGGGGATCTCAATGGGACAGCAGTTATAAAAAAAATGTTTAAAATGAATAAAACAATACTATATTTAGCACAATAATAAAGTTGGCGAGGTGCCAACTTTAAATACCAGCCCCAACTGGTGTTTAACATTAGTTTTTTTAACATAACTGCTGATCCCACTGAGATCCCCACTCTGAAACTTTCATAATTTAAAGTTTATAATATTACAAAAAACATTTTTTTCAACATTTTTAATTTTAAATTAAATTAAATATACTTTTGTTTAACCAAGAATAGTCAACTTGTATATCAAATTAAACCTTATAAAATTCTTTTTAAATTGAGGGGTCAAACAACTCTCTACGCCTGATAGAACTTGAGAAATTCAAAATTGAAAACATTTATACAAGCCAAAAAATGATAATTTTTCGAAATTAAAAAAATTTATTGTATGAAAATTTACTGAGATTAAAAAAATTATAAAAGAATATTCTCATTTATATCAGCAGGGAGAATGATTCCTGTAAGTTTCATCAAAATCTAAAATGGTCAGGTTGAGTCACTGGTTGATTTGACATGGAATGACCCAATTCATTAATTTTGCGCAAAACAACAGTGGGGCTTATAGATATTTTTTTTTCTCCCTCCCAAACATTTCAACTCCCCTCCATTTATAAATGTTGGGAAGGAGATTCCTCTCCTAGGAAAACTTTAATTTCAAGCCCTGGATCAGAAAAAACAGCTGCAATTTGTGATACATCAAATTCATCTTTCTCAGGAAGCATGAAATAGGAACCTCCACTCTTTTGCGAAACGAACTATGTACTTCTGATTATGATCCCAAGAAATATCTAATTTGTTCCCTTCTTCAAAAACTCTGACAAAAAATCCAAATCTGATAGTTTGTCCACCACTATTACTATTTAAATTACTATTACTTTTTAAATTAGTTAAGTTTTTCCCCTTCTAAAGAAACAAAATCTCTTCTAAATCATCAATAATTTTGTTGGTAAGACTTTAAGCCATTATTTAGTTATTTCAGACTTAAAAAAAATTTTTTTGAAGTACTTTTAAAATTTTTTTGTACAATTGGTACAAAGTAAGCATATAGCTGAAAGTTGTATGTTTTGCTTTTACTATGTAATAATTTATCAAATTAAATTGCTTTTTAATAAACTTATGTAAAATAAATAGTTTTAGAGCATTGAATTATTTTAATGTCAAATGTTACATTACAAAATATAATAAAATTATGAAAAAAAGGCACAAATTTCCCATTTGTTTCCTAAGCCTAACAGTATAACTATCTTATCCCACATAGGTTTTTTGCTGTAAAATATTAATTTTACGTTATTTTGTAATAAAATATGCAGAAAGTTAATCCTGAATAAGTGTTTTATGCTATACAATGGATAAATAATCTGAAAATAAGTTCTTATTTACTTTAAGTCCAAAACAGCTACTTTCTCATGCATTTCTGAATAACTTTTTTTCAAAAATGCATGAAATTGGCAGGTGTTCTTATTCAGAAACTATGTAATTGAAAGACGTTTTCCATTTTTTGGTAAAGGCAGAAGATCTTTCAGAAAATACTGTCAAAGTCAGCGTTTTGAACCAGATTCCTGATGCTGCAGATGAGAAAAGGGAAAGTGT
Organism: Maratus michaelseni; assembly: GCA_963931845.1. NCBI lineage: Eukaryota > Metazoa > Arthropoda > Arachnida > Araneae > Salticidae > Maratus > Maratus michaelseni. Next base: position 98,731,932 of record OZ007597.1, on the reverse strand, counting down.
GTCGTCATGTGACATGAATCGCTTATAACTTGATAAGTAATTTATTTATAAAAAAATAGAAAACTCATTTCGATTCCAAATCGCTTTGATAGTCAGACCTACCAATTTTATGCCTCTGTATTTAAAAATGAGTCAGAAAATCTGTTAGAAAGTTTCACATTGTTGAGCAGGCCATTTGAGAACTACCTTAAAATTTTTCCTCATCATTGCAACCAAGTTATCTTATCCAAAATTTAAAACCCAGTAGCAAAATGTTATGTGTCAATCTGCAGTAAACCTAAATTTATCTGCGACCCAATAATGTCTACTATCAGAAAAAGCCTATCACTAAGCCTACACCTAAGAGAAATAATAGTAACCCATAAAAAAATAATTTGTATTTACAACAGAAATATACTAAAAAGATACAATAAATCTAGACACTTAAAGTAAATTTTAACAATTTTTTTAAAGCCCAGTACTTTTTTTTAAAATGTTAGATAAATCTGTAAGATCTGACATATTCTGCAGTACCTACTGCCATGCTGCACTGTTTTTGCTACTGGGATTTTAAAATTGCTATCAAGTATAATAATATACTGACAAATATTTTATTATTCATTGAAAATATGCTAACTGATACCTGTAGCACAGTAATTAGGCAAAACAATTGCAAAAAATTACGATTTGTATTTTTTATAAATTTCTTTTTGAAACCTATTTTATCCCAAACCTGACCCTATTAAAACTTTTGTTATTAATTTTTTTTAATTTAACAGATTTTTTTTTTTTGTATAAAACATAAATAAATGCAAAAATAATTAATAGTTAAATTTAATTAAAGGATTTGTAATCCACAGTCAAACTTGAGTTCAAACCTTACTGGTCCTCTTTATTTATGACTAGCTGACCCGCCCAGCATTGCCCGCACCCGTGATAAAACTGTAAATAAGTCCCAAATTTGTATTATTTTATATATTTTACCCGATTTTGAATGAATTTATATCTTTAATGACAAAATCGTAGAAAAAAAAAACATTTACTTCTTTTTTCAAGTAGGATTGCTATCTAGTTTTAAAAAAATAGCTTTTGTTGTCCAAACCCTTTGAAATTTTCAGTGGTCATAAATATAACGGTTTTACAGCCCATGTAAAAAACGTCAGAAATATTGTTATCTGGTTGTAAAATAAATATATTTTCTTTTCGCGTCGGGTCCGTTAACATAAAATAAATAGTATTCATCGAATACGAAATGTTTAGTAACTTTTAGTGTAAGAAATTTTTTTTTCTTGTGATGTGCGAAATGACCTGCGTTGACCGGTGTTTTTGAAAGGGTTAAAATCAGTATTTTAAAAAAATAATTATACTGTTTATAAGAAGATTTCAGCTCTAACAGCATGTGTTTGGTTTGTCTGTAATCTCTAAAAATGTGCTATTGAGGGACGTTGGCGCAAGGAAGAAAACATAAACCCGGGAAAATGACCCTTTTTTAAAATTGTTTTTCAAAGGGTTAATATAATTTTTTTTTCAAATTGATTACTGCATTGGAGACGTAAGAGTGCGATCTTTCAGAATATGTTTTTCGTTTTTAAATAAACCAAATGATTTAGTCGATAGAATTTAAAACAGAATTGCGAAATAAACACATTCTTCATCTAAATGGTTCTTCATTCTCGTATATCTTCGTTCTCTGTGATAAATTGGGTTCTGGGCATATGCGAGTTCTGAAAGACGACTCGCAAAAAATAGATGAGTTATTGATCAGTTTTTAATTAATATTTTTGTTAATTTTCAAAGAAATAAAATTCTGAGACTCAGGCGCACCAGGCCAGACCTTGGACTATCCACACCAAAATTTTCAGACTTCTAGGTGGGCTAGATTTTGCTAGCCATCACAGACAAACACACACACACACAGAGCGAAACTTTCTTTTATTAGTATAGATTTAATTTTTGATATGCCTTTTATTAATAAGTTAAGGATGTTAGTGGCTTGTATTTCAATTTATCTTTTAAATAATTGTAATTTTATAAATGGAATAATTAAAAAAAAAATTTTTTCTTAGTTCAGTTCTGAATCAGAAAAATGGTTTTGGCTCAGTTCCAAAACTAAAGAAACAATTTCAGTTCTGATTTCATTCCATCAGAAATACCCCCTTCTCCCTTCCAGTTTGAAGCTCTGATTTATACATTTAACACATTTCAAATTAGTTTATCATTACTACATCAAAAAATTATTATAAAACTTCCATGACTTTTTACAGCAAATTTCTATTTATATCTCCTTTTCCTGAATTATGTGTTTGTAATCAAAAGTTAAATTGATAAATAATCTTATTTTCTGTGTATGAAATTTTAAGTCTGCCATTTCATATTGTATTTCTCATATGAACAATTCAGTAACAAAATTTATGTAAATTTTTGATTAATTTCCAGAATGGTTTTTTGATTTTGGTTTTGTGATACCCAATTCAACTAACACATGGCAGTCACTGATTGAAGCTGCTCCTGAATCCCAGATGATGCCTGCAAATGTCTTAAAGTAAGATTTTCACTTTTACATATTTATTATTTAACTTGATGAAATTAACAAATTTTTTCTTTTGTTATGCTCTCTAGTTCGACCTAGATTTTGGCTGTATTTTGATATCTAGAATTTTAAGTTATTTAAGTGTATATTCACTATAAATTTGTCATACATCTGGACAAGGTCTAACCAGACTTTTTCTCACAAGGTCTTAATTTTCAGAATTTTCCTTGTTTTTTATAAATCTGCTTTGAGTATATAATGATGACAATTCTTCCTTTAGAATTAATAAACATCTATAGAATTGAAATAAAATAAAATCTAGATTAATTTTTACGTGTTCTTGATGAAGGATGTTCACTGATGCATGCAAAACCATTTACGATATTCATTTGTTGTTATTTATTTATGTTTATTTTTTCAAGTTAATTAATATAATGTCAACTTTATATATATTTTTACTTCATACTACCCATTTACAGACATTAAAAACAATTTTCACATATAGAACTTATGTAGATATCATTTACAAAGATATACTTAAGAGTCATTCCATGTCAAATCAACACACTTTTTGAAGAAATTTTACCTCACCATCTCAGATTTTAATGAACTGTGGCACATAGTTAGTATTTATATAGACTAAGAAAAATACGAAATATTTTTGAAAAATATCTGTTTGTTTTGAAAATATGGCTATTTAAACTTCTCAAAAATTGTCAAAAAATGCTAGTCTGCTAGATATTCAAATTGTCATAAAATCTTTCCTAATTAAGATAGAAAGGTGAAATAAGTGTCATAATGCAGCATTTTTAATAGACTTTAATATGATATGCAACATAATAGAGTTTGTAAAAAAAAATTATTTCAAAATTTAAATTTAAATTTTAAAATTTAAATTGTGAAAAAGTTTTTTTAAAATACTTCAAAAAATTATACAAGATAGGTTGTATTATTGTAAAATAGTATCCAAAGTTTGAAAATGGGACAACAATGGGTTCATAGGGAAAATAATTTTTAAAAAAAGGCATTTTTCATCAATTTCAAGTATGATACAATAATCCATAAAAATTTGATTTTAATACAATATGCAACAGGATAAATTTTGTTAAAAAGAATAAAAATTCAAAATTTTAATTTTATTTTTTAAATTTAAATTGCAAAAAAATATTTGCTTTTCAATTTTTTCAAAAAATTGTCAAAGTAAAATAAGAGAGTAGGGAATAACAGGAAGAATGTAAAATGGGACAACAGTGGGCTCATAGAAAAAAAAAGAAAGGAATTTTTCATCAATTTCAAATATGATACAAATACAATAATCCATAAAAAGTTGACTTTAATATGATATGCAACAGAATATAGTTTGTTAAGAAAAAAAATTAACTTTCAAATTTTAATTGTGATTTTTTTTTTCTTTTTTTCCCCAAACAATTATAGAAAACACATTCTATTAATGTAAAATAGTATACACAGTTTGAAAATGGGACAGCAATAGGTTCATACTAAAAATAATACTTTAAAAGAGTAGTTTCTACTGAATTGGGGTTATATAATACAAAAAAAAAAAAAAAAAAAAAAAATCAGTAAACAATAAAAAAGTTAAAATTAATATGTAACCTGCTATAAATCAAGATTATAGGAAAGCAGAAATAAATGTCAAGTAAAAATTTTCAGCTGTTAGATAATCCTATTGTATAATTTTAGTTTTCATGTGATTCATACAAAATGCTGTAAAATACTCTGCTAAAATAGTTGACACGGTCATTTTATTTTATGAAAGTGATGAGCTGAGCAGAGCAATGCCTGGAATTAAAGATTTTATAAGTATCACTGACCAAAGTGGAAACAAAGTAAAAGTTTCTAAAAGGCTGATTTTATGCAATCTAAAAGAGGCTCACATGTACTATTCAAAGAAAAGTTTCCAGACTTAAAAATTAGTTTTTCTAAGTTTGCAGAGCTCTGTCCCAAGCATTGCATTTTGGCTGGGTCAAAAGATACACACACAGTTTGTGTTTGCACGACACATCAAAATATCAAGTTAATGCTTGAAAATGCAAAATTGGGTGTAATTACTAATGGTGAATTGACAACTTACAGGCATTGCATATCAAAAATATTGTGCAATCCACCATCAATAGACTGCAATATGTCTGAATGCCCATCCTGTCCTGGTGATTGTGAAATACGTAATATTTTACAAAAATCATTTGAGGAGAACTTAATTGAAAAAGTCACATTCAGACAGTGGATTTCTGTAGATCGCTGCAATTTAGAGACTCTGCAGAAACCATCAGAAGAATTTATTGACTTATTTTGTAACAAGCTGCCAATCTTAGTCAGACACGATTTCATTGCAAGACTTCAATCATCTTTTATGAATCAGGTAAAAGTAAAGTTGAAAAAAATCTGAAATCGCAGTAATGCTAGATTTTTCTGAAAATTACAGCATGGTTATTCAAGATGAAGCTCACAGTTACCATTGGGCTAATAAACATGCCACAATTCATCCTTTTATAGTGTATTACAAAAGAGAAAATAAGGTTGAGCACCTAAACTATGTTGTAATTTCAGACTGTTTGGAGCATAACACTGTTGCTGTCTACACCTTCCAAAAAAAAAAAAAACTAATTCAATTTCTGGCAAATAAATTTCAAGAATCCCCTAGAAAGATTTTTTATTTTTCAGATGGATGTGCCGCCCAATATAAAAATAAAAAAATTCTCCAATCTGTGTTTTCACAAAGAAGATTTCAAAATGAAACTGAATGGCACTTTTCAGTCACAGCTCAGTTGCTTTGTGATGGACTTGGGGGGCACAATTAAGAGAGAGGCAGCAAGAGCCAGCTTACAACGGCCTTATGAAAACCAGATTTTAAAACCTCTTCAGTTATATGAATGGGCAGCATCCAAGTTTTCTTCAAAAATAAGCTTTGCATTTTCAACACAGGAAGATCAGATTGATTCAGAAATATTTTGAAAAGATAGGTCCAATCAGGCAGTTACTATTAAAGGAACTCAACAATATCATGCCTTTATCCCTGATAAATTCAGTACATCAAATATATTTGTTAAAACATTTTCTGAATCTGCAATATCATCAAAAGTGATTGTTTCAAAGTCTGAAGATAAACTTGGGTTAGAAGACTGCAATGGGTATATTACTGCTGTATATGACAAGCATTGGTGGCTTGCTTACATCATGGATAAAGATAAAGAACATGATGAACTTAAGGTGACATTTTTACACCCACATGGGCCGTCTCCATCATTTTCTTATCCTAGCAAGCTAGATGTGCCATGGATACCTATAATGGATGTTTTGTGTTCAGTTGATCCTCTGACACCAACTGGAAGAATATCTGTTTTATCACAAAATGACATTTTGAAAACTAACAAGTCATTATCCAATTAAATTCAATAGAATTCAATAAAATTCTTCAAGAGGTGTTAAAGGATATGAATTGGTAAAGTCTTATGTTACTTCATAAAGAATTTGGCAATTTTGTACAAAGTTTATATTTGAACTATTGTAGTGCATCATATTATATCATTGTATTGCCTTTTTTAAATTATTTTTCCTATGAACCCATCGTTGTCCCATTTTCAAACTGTGTATACTATTTTACATTAATTGAATGTATTTTATATAATTGTTGACGAGAAAAAACAAATTCACAATTAAAATTTTAAAATTAAAAAAAAAAATTCTTCAATTTTCTGTTACATATCATATTAAAGTCAACTTTTTATGGATTATTGTATTTATATCATATTTGAAATTGATGAAAAATTCCTTTCTTAATTTTTTTCTCCTATGAACTCATTGTTGTCCCATTGCCATTTTACATTCTTCTTGTTCTACCATTCTCTTATTTTACTTCTATAATTTTTTGAAAAAAAAATAAAACTTTTTTTTTTTTTTTGCAATTTAAATTTTAAAAATAAAATTTTTATTTTTATTTTTTAACAAAATTTATGCTGTTGCATATTGTATTAAAATGAAATTTTTATGGATTATTGTATCATACTTGAAATTGATGAAAAATGCCTTTTTTAAAAAATTATTTTCCCTATGAACCCATTGTTGTCCCATTTTCAAACTTTGGATACTATTTTACAATAATACAACCTATCTTGTATAATTTTTTGAAGTATTTTAAAAAAACGTTTTTTTCACAATTTAAATTTTAAAATTTAAATTTAAATTTTGAAATAATTTTTTTTTACAAACTCTATCATGTTGCATATCATATTAAAGTCTATTAAAAATGCTGCATTATGACACTTATTTCACCTTTCTATCTTAATTAGGAAAGATTTTATGACAATTTGAATATCTAGCAGACTAGCATTTTTTGATAATTTTTGAGAAGTTTAAATAGCCATATTTTCAAAACAAACAGATATTTTTCAAAAATATTTCGTATTTTTCTTAGTCTATATAAATACTAACTATGTGCCACAGTTCATTAAAATCTGAGATGGTGAGGTAAAATAGGTGTGTTGATTTGACATGGAATGACCCTTAACTTTATTCCAAATAGGAGAAGCCAGTTCTTTAAAACCGTTCATATGTGTCTAAAAAATATTTTCACCCACCTGCATGGGCATCCTCAGTTTACTGACCTTCCTCATTGCCTCTTGATTTGATTTTAGCTTTCCCAGTCCTTTCAAAATTTAAAAGATGGTGCCATCTGTTTTCTATTATAGCGTACATTACATAATTAAAATTTCTGATTTTTCTGTACCTATTTCAATCGCTTCATGCTTTAATGCAAAATTTAAATTTTTAACAATATGCATGAAGCTATTTAAATAGGTACAGAAAAATCAGAGATTTGCAATAATGTAATGCATGCTGCAATATACAACAGATAGCATCAGCATCGTCTTTTAAATTTTGAAAGGACTGGGAAAGTTAGAATCAAATCAAGAGGTGATGAAGAAGGTCAGTAAACTGAGGATGCCCAGGAAGATGGGTGAAAATATTTTTTAGACACATATGAAAGGTTTTAAACCACATTCAGTTAACCCTTAACATAAATTGATGCTGATTAGATTTTGGTGCATTTCACCCAACAGGTGGTAATACTGGGTTGCATTTTTAACAATTTCCATGATAGCCAGATCTTGGCATGTTTGGAATAGAATTCCACCAAATTTAATATGTAATATAATTATGAATATTGATTCAATACAGGTTTCGATCACTCCCCAGGGGGCGTTGCCATACTATGCTTTTTTGGATGAACATTACAGCATTTGAGCTTCTACTGTACAGAAAGGAACTGAATTTTATGTTTGAGTTAATAATTATGCTGTGCTTTTTTTATTCACTGATTACTGTTACTACATATTAAATTCCACTATACTTTTGTAATTGTTAATGTGTAACTCTGCTAACAATTGATTGATGTAATATTTTCTCAGATGCTTTTATTTTTACTGTTTATATTTTATTCCAAATCATTTTTTGCAAGTCTAAATATAACCCATCTTTCACAAGGATATTTAAGTGTGTTAAATGTGTGCTATGTACATTGTTTAGTGACATCTTTGTAAAGATAATCAATTAACACTTATTTATGAGGTAATTTTAAAATTTTACATATTTAGGAAAACTTGGTGCAGTATTTTTACACATCTGGTCCCTTTTCATTCGCCTTTTTTAATATAAATAGTCTCCCAAAGTCTCCTTTTTTAGTATAAATGATCCCCCAAAGTCCCCTTTTAAAATAAATATGGTCCCCTTTCCCCCTTTTGGAGGACTAAAATGTGTTGGGAGCCCTGTTGATGTTGTACAAGGGGCGATTGCATTTCCGGCAATTCCATAAAAGATAAAGATCCCATTTTGGCTTGAAACTTTTTTGCTTATGTCCAAGTGATCCCAAATTTCAAGTATATACATGGAATTTTTCAATGTATATTAGCAAGGATATTTATGAAATACCATTGCTTCCAGATTCAACGGATTTACCAGTATCAAAAAGAATTGTACTGTACTTAGCTCAGGATTTTCTCAATGAAGGGAGGCACATTGTTGTTGATAATTGGTACCTATCTGTGCATCTTTGTGGGCAGTTATTAAAACGTGACACTTATGTAACTGGAACCATCCGGACTAACCATGATGTACCAAAGCAGCTTGTGGAAGAACCACTTGCTAAGGGAGCATGCTTATTTTTACAAAATGGTGACAATCTTTTAGTAAGATTCAAAGATAAAAGAGATATATACATTCTGACATCACGGTATGATGCTGGACTGTGTGAAAAAGTACGTCATTGTTCTGGTGGAAAGAAAGAATTTCTCTATAAACAATTGTATATTGAGAAGTACAACTCTTTGATGGTGTCATGATAAGCTTCATGACATTCTCATCGCATCGCGATCTCGTCATTTTATTACCGCAATAACACCGCAATAACCCAGGTTTGAATCCTGGTCACGGCACCATGTGACGGTATAAGGACTAGTACGGCATATGGAATGCATATTATTGCAGAGGTCAAATAAATTGAAATTCAAGGATGCTTGAAAAAGTATTTACCACAGGTTCCAGTTCGCTATGTTCTCAATAAAACTTTGATCATACACTTAGAAAAATAAACTAGAACAATCTTACCGAAATGCATGAAGACCACATGCGTCGGTGAATTATGCAATACTCATCTTGATTTCTTGAAAGTCGTCGATGTGCCGTGAATTTGACGAGAAAGAATCACAGACAAAAAAAATCATCTTGAAAAACTATTTTTAATTTACTTTATGGGACATGGGAAATCCCTGGTGCGACTCCGGGGAGTTGGGAAAACCTCTCAAAAAAAAAAAAAAAAAACCTCCTCTGCTGGCTGCGCTAACATAACTGAAGATGAACGAACGGTGAAAAACCGGCACTGCATGCTTGGCGACTGTCACGATGTAATCGCAACATTTTTAGCGCAATCGCGATGTGTACGATTGCACATGTTCAATTTCCCATTAAATCTCTAAATTTATTAATTTTAATATGTTTCTTTCAGTATTTAATTATCCCCGTATCAGCGTTTTTAATTATCTTTAATTTAACGTATCCATTGTCTGCCAACGCTGTTTCTTTCTCATTTTAACTTTCGTCAAACGCCGATATTTCACATTTCATTCGATGCATATCGCGGCAGTTTCGTGGGGAATTCGTCATCGGCTCACCGCTTCTCCCGTTCCTTCGATCCGGCAAAAGCGCTCCACATGCTTCGCCGAGGAACGCGTTGCGGTAGGTTCATCGCTCTTTGGCGCGCGCCAACAGTTGGTGTGTTTTCAGAGCTCGCTCCGTTTCTGCGCATCGCTATTGGACGATCACGGGTTTTATCGCCAAGGGCAACCGGCTCGGCACTTCGCGCTGATGTTAAAATCAGTTATGTTCTGGATGTGCTCAGTGTAGTTTGGGAGTTTTTCTCCTCTTGAATTTCATCAGTCATGGAGGACGCGAAGTCACCGGAGTCCCTCACCTATTCAGAGTTTTATAAATGAATAAATCATCGCTTTTTTTTTCCATCAAGAAGTGTGTTGTATCAGTTATTCCTAAGATGAGTGTGCTGTGTTTGCAGTTATGTATCTCTCGCGTCATTTATACATCGCATCGTTCCTGCTAAAAAATGGGTGAGAGAATTCCTTTTTACTTATTTTAATTATGTGCTAGTCCATCGCTAAAATAATAGCGAGCGTGAGACCTTGGGTTCATTTTAATATTTATATTTTGCGGTCTTTCACTTGTGATCACGTCACCACGTGTTAGCACGTGGTCGGCCTCTTCAACACAACGTGTTTGAAATATTACACCACATATGGTGCCTCAGATCCAGGTCGTAATTTTAGCGTGGACTATTTCTTTTTCCCATATAAATTCAATTTGTTTAAAATTTAAAATCTAAAAAACTTAAACTCTCACCCTAAAAATTTTGTACAATCGTTAAAGTTATTTTTTTATGCTATAGAATGTAGTAATTAATCAGTTAAAATTTAAATTCATCAAAAAAAAAAAAAAAAAAAAAAAAAAAAAAAAAAAAAAAAAAAGTCTTTTAGAATGTAAATTTTTCAAAAAAAAAAAAAAATTTTTTTTTCATCATTTTTTCTGGCTGTAAATTTAATCAAGTCCTTTAATGTGTTTATCATTGCCAAATTATTTTTTCATGCAAAGCTCTCATATTCTTGTACTGATGCACTGACAGGGCATAACTCGTGCCAATCTTTTTTTTTTTCCTTTAAATTTCTTAGTTTTTTTATATATTTTTTTTTTAATCAAAAGTTTAAAGTTTTTCTATCACCAACATGAATGTGCAAAATGGCATGATTAATCCGACATGGCAGAAAGTCCCAGGTTTCACTTGTTTTGAAGCCATCTTAATGGACCTATCCAACACGGTGGAAGGAGATGTAACATATGAAATCAAGAAACACAGCAGTGTAAGTAACCCGGCATTGCCAGAAATAGAAAAGCAGCTTTTAAATGTATTCAATTTTAGAATAGAGCCCTTAACATCTCTGTTCAAAGAGGTGCAAACAGATTTTGCCCGCCTAATGCATGAAAGAGACAATCTTCAAAATCTTAATACAAAATTATTACAGCGAATGCAAATGAACAAGAAGATTGAAGTCTCTCATGTTACTACCCAGGTTGAGGACCTGTAGCAAAATGTGCCGTCTTCTACTGATGCATCAACACAGACGTGCAACACCCCAGCGTGTGCTCCTATAGTGCTGGATCCCTGTGTTCATAGGTGTGAACATGACACCTCCATATTAAATTCCACCTTAAAATCCCCTGCAGTAAAGTCTCTTCAGGCTCACAATTCTACTTTAAATTCTTCTAGTAATTCTAATTCTTCGTTTAACAAATCCTCCAAGCCACCTAAAATCATCATTTATGCCATTGACGAGAAATATAGTATCCCTGATATCATCCAAGCAATATCGGATACTGCTGGCTTTACCCCTTCATGTAATTTCATAAAGAAAAATAAATCAAGAAAATCAAACAACTACAATTACATCTTTGAAGTGCCTGCAAACATCGCCACACTACTTGTGAACTGCAAGACTTTGAAAATTGGTGAACAGAACGTTTTCGTGAAACGGTTTATCCATATTATCTGGTGCTATAATTGCCAATCTTTCAACCACGTTGCAAGTTCTTGCAAAAAGTCACATGCATGTCCCTGGTGTGCTGAAGCACATGAACCAGGCCGCTGTACAAAACCTCCGAAATGCAAAAACTGTATAGCAAATAATCAGTTCTACAAACGGAACTTTAATGTTGACCATCCGGCATTTTCGCCCACATGTGAGTCTTTTAAATTATTTGTTTCAAAAGTTAGGCTTAGGTTAAGCTCAAGCCTTATAAAATAGTTAAACCCAATCCTTTTGTGTCTGCTCCACATTCAACAGTTTTTTTTTTCTCTACATAGTGTGTTCAAGTTTTTCCCGTTTGTGAAATATGTGTACGTGCTAGAGAGAGTGCATAGTACCCAATGGAGTGGTACTGCTATGAATCTTTCATGACATTTTGTAAACTCTCCTCTGGCATGTACCACTGCTCATCCCTGCTTTTCCTTAATTTATTCACAATTTTAAAAGTTCGTACCTGAACCAGTAACGTGTGCTCCAGCTAGTGTTTCATCTTAACTGCAATTTCTCTGTCTTTTTCGTGAACTGTTTTCATCTACTAGTACTCACCTTTGCCTTGAACTCTGCAAGATTAAGTCCTAACATAAATAACATTCCTGAACTGTTCTCTTAAAGAACTCCTTTTGCAGCATCTTAATTTGTAATTATCGTAAATATTTAACATGCAATATTTATTTGCATACTATCACAATTTTCCTTTTCCCTGTTGATGTGGCTCCAGCATAATCATCTGTAAAGTTTATTTATCTCAAGGTATTTTTTTATTTTAAATTAACAATTTTTACCAATTATTTAAATTATTTGTATCTATTTTTGTGTAATTCATTGGTCATTTTTTTAACTTATATAATTTTCTCATGCAAAATTTTTTTATATAACAAACAGGTTGAGATATACAGTTTGTATATTTCGTGCAAATCTTTACTTATTCAACTATATTTTTTATATCTTCGATTGGCACCTGTCTTTTTGACAGATTTTTTTTTTGTATTTTCTTACTGTTCTTATAATTGTATTTTGTGTATTTCCCTAGCCCTTATTTAAATCACTCATGAGTTGCAACTCCCCCTTTTATAATTTTTGCTAGCCCTTTATTAATTGTTTTTTCAACTTTTGTGTATATTTATGTGTTTAGTTCAAGCGCTTGACATTATTTTCTTTGCACTTATATGTTTGTTCCATGGTACCTAATGAACAATCATACCTTTGCTAAGTATCAATTTCAAAGCAATCGATGTGTACACATAGTCAAATTTTTGAAATATTGAAAAGCTAATTATGCATTTATGTTTTTCGTAAGGCCTTACATTTTACATTTACAACAACTATCCCAAAAGGACATGTTCATATACTTAAGTATGTATATATAGGTTTGCATAACTACAAAAAAAAAAAAAATGATGGTAAATTTTAGGTTATGGTGTATAAACAATGTGTTCTCTTACAGCATTTTACCAATAATTTTCTACTTGATGCATTTAATTTTTACTTCAACCTGCTCTTATTGCAATTTTACATATATTTTTTCCCTCATTTTCATAACATCCTTTTCAAGGTATTAATATTTATTCAATGGTTTTGTCTCATAATTTTGAGTCAAATAATTTTTTTTTGCACATTTTTAATCGTGTAATGTTATACAATGGTGTCTCATGCATTCATACTTTTCCATTCAATGTTCATGATATGGAGTTGTTTTCAATTCACTGTGTGCTTAGGCTTTATAAAGTATGTATGAATACTGTGTTTACTTACAGGTTACAAATTGTACGTTTAATATTCATTTCAGTAACTATTCAATTAAATCTGTTAGGATAATTTTATAAGTTTGTACTTCTGTACATGTGTGTTCCATTTTAATTATTCTTATAGTTGGAACGTTGTTTCATTTGCTAATCATTAGCATTATGTTCTACTTCCTTTCACTCATTCATTTAAGTATTGCAATCCAAAGTGTTTTGCACTTAACTCTTGGTTTTCAACTTTTGATAATTGGAAAGTTTACATTTTTTTCATCACTGTCAAAACAATGGCAGTTGGTCTCTTCACATTCAAAAATTATTTACTAGTGCACATAATGTATTTTTCTTGTGACATTTTTATCAATTAATGTGCTAATCTATTTATTATTTAAAAAAAAAAAAAAAATCAGTGTTACTCACAACGAATTTACATTTAACTAATTATGTCATGCTTTTGAAATATTTTAGATTGTTAAATTGTTAAAAGAATTTTTTTTTACCAATGGTGAAGTATAATTGTTAATCTTAATAAGTCAAATTAATTATGAAATTGTGTTTGTCTCACAGAAGGTAATTTGTAATATGCATCACTGAAATTATGTAATAATGTACTGTTTATATATATATTACTGTATTTATTTCATTTACAACAGAAATTTACTGTGTCATTTATACGACTTATTGTATAGTCGTCTTTGTTAATCCCGTGTATTCTCTGGTGACTCGTTTTACTCCCATGTTCAGCAGTGTTGGAATTTCATTCATAGTCAAAATTCGTATTTGTTGCTAAATTTGCTTCGAATTCCTCTTTTTAAATTTTGCAAAATTTTTCCTTCACATTCAAAATTTTTCCTTTTTCCAAATTTTTCTCGCCCATGTAAAATGGTCGCTTCCCAGTCAAATTTTTCATTCCCAGTCTAAATTTTACAAATTTTTCATTTGCGGGGGAATATGTCACGATGTAATCGCAACATTTTTAGCGCAATCGCGATGTGTACGATTGCACGTGTTCAATTTCCCATTAAATCTCTAAATTTATTAATTTTAATATGTTTCTTTCAGTATTTAATTATCCCCGTATCAGCGTTTTTAATTATCTTTAATTTAACGTATCCATTGTCTGCCAACGCTGTTTCTTTCTCATTTTAACTTTCGTCAAACGCCGATATTTCACATTTCATTTGATGCATATCGCGGCAGTTTCGTGGGGAATTCGTCATCGGCTCACCGCTTCTCCCGTTCCTTCGATCCGGCAAAAGCGCTCCACATGCTTCGCCGAGGAACGCGTTGCGGTAGGTTCATCGCTCTTTGGCGCGCGCCAACAGTTGGTGTGTTTTCAGAGCTCGCTCCGTTTCTGCGCATCGCTATTGGACGATCACAGGTTTTATCGCCAAGGGCAACCGGCTCGGCACTTCGCGCTGATGTTAAAATCAGTTATGTTCTGGATGTGCTCAGTGTAGTTTGGGAGTTTTTCTCCTCTTGAATTTCATCAGTCATGGAGGACGCGAAGTCACCGGAGTCCCTCACCTATTCAGAGTTTTATAAATGAATAAATCATCGCTTTTTTTTTTCCATCAAGAAGTGTGTTGTATCAGTTATTCCTAAGATGAGTGTGCTGTGTTTGCAGTTATGTATCTCTCGCGTCATTTATACATCGCATCGTTCCTGCTAAAAAATGGGTGAGAGAATTCCTTTTTACTTATTTTAATTATGTGCTAGTCCATCGCTAAAATAATAGCGAGCGTGAGACCTTGGGTTCATTTTAATATTTATATTTTGCGGTCTTTCACTTGTGATCACGTCACCACGTGTTAGCACATGGTTGGCCTCTTCAACACAACGTGTTTGAAATATTACACCACAGCGACGAAAAACCAGCAAACCGCCAAAACGCAGCGCGTGCGGAATGCCAAAAGAGCGATAAATTTATCGTGGCTACTTACCGAGAAAACATCGACTCGCGGTTCCGACGGAATCTGCATTCCGGCGACGGGTGAATTGCTGAGTCGATGTCGGGAGCAACCAATCAACCGATCGTCGTGATAAAATCAAAACACGAACGATGCGTTGGAAAGAAATGAAATATGCGTTAACTAAAAGTTAAAAATAAATGCCGAAAATTGGAAATAAAACATTAATTAAATTTTGAGGGACAATATTAGAATTAATGATGAAAAATACAGAGTTATACTCTGATCTGTTGACCATGTCGATCAGTTACTGCAACCATATAATCCAAATCGCAAATTGTACATGTGGTTTAAAAAGTTTGGTATTCATATGGCTTCTAGAATGCTTTTGAATGTTCCTGTCATCATAGAAATACTGGTGGTGAATATGTTAGGTTGAAAGATTTTATTATAAAATGTTCTGAAGAAATACTTATCGAGTACAGTGACAGTTATAAAGAAATGTTTTCTGCTTGTAGTAGTAAAAAACTAACTGGTACTGCTTTCAACCTATGCAGGTCATCGCAAAGGGCTTTCCTCTGACGAACCAGTCGAAACGATAGATCGTCCCACTCAGAACGGCACGCCAGCGCCCCATGGTGCGCCAAGGTGTCCTATCAGGTTTGGTCCCAGAGATACGAACCGTGACATCCTCGTTATGGGCGGTTCTGGAGCCCACAAGAGCAACCAGAGACCCACAACTAGTCAGAGTTCTCTCCCATGGAATTGCTGTTCCCCCGGGCTCGTAAAGGCACCTACAAAGGTGCCCCTCTGGTTACCCAGGGGGTGTTTGTAGTAAAGGAGACAAAACTAAAACTCTCCATAAATTTGTTCAGATTCTAATACAGATAAAAAGAAACGTCCCCAAAAGCGATGCCATATTTGTACAACTAAACATTTTAGGAAAGATACCCGGCTAATGTGTTCTGGTTGTGAAGATTTTCCAGAACTGTGCAGTAGAAGTAATTTTGATCAATATCATAAATCTTTAAAATAAATTTCTGAGTTTTATGTATATACTGTATGTATGCATATAATGTGCAAGTTTTATATATTATTTTATACATATTATGATATTGTTGTAAAACCTTTAACAACCTTGCATTAATTACTATTAAATTACGGAAGTTATAAAAAGATTTATGACACAAACATTTTACATTGCACAGCCATAACCCTTCACCAGCGAAATCAAGCCTGGGAGTGAAGTGGTTAATAATATAGCATTGCCAAGTTAAGATTTTGTCTTCCAGCTTTGAAAGCAGTTTTTGTGCTATTTTAGTTTTTTGATGCATACACAGGTCATAACGAATCATAAATCTTTCTAGTACACCAACCTTGAGGATGCTTTAATTTCTGTTGTATCTTTTTTGCGAGATGTAAAGCTTGCAGTCAAATACAATTTTGCGTCGCAATAAATCCATGTTGGCGTTTATCTAGTACATGCACATTTTAATATGTAATTCTGGTTAATATGACTGAATTCATGCTTTCGTATGAAGGAAATATAAATTTATTTCTGAAAAAATTTAATATAGTGCTGATCTCAGTGGTGATCGTGATCTTTTTATCAAATACATTTATGTATTAATCAAGCATTTTTGGTTATTAAGTCTGTCTAAACATGAAATAGAACATTAGTTTATGATTCTGATGTAAATTATTAGCTACCTTTTTGTGAGGTGAGTTTCATTGAATAATTCAAGAATAATATATCTCATCATTATTAAGCACATGTAGTATTATGTTATTAATTATTTACTTGCCCTTTACTTTTAATAATTTAATATATATTTTTTTAATTTTCTTAATTTTCATTATTTTACTTAATTATTTCAATATTTTAGATTATTGTAAGCATTTATTATTACATTCAAAGTACTATTTAAAAAAGTAAACAAAACAGTGACCAGAAATTTGCAAAATTCTAATATCTGCACAACTTCTCGTCCCAAGCTTTGCGGATTTGGGGGTGTCTACTGTATTTCAGTTATGAATTTTCATCTTCTAATGTAAATAATAAAACTTTTTAGATGTGTTGTTGTTTGGGTTAGTAGGAATTGTTTTCACCAACCTGCATATTAGTTGACCCCTCTTTTCAACTTCAGAAATTCTTCGACTTATACAAAAGTATACAGTATGTCTCAAAACTATTGAAACATGCTTTAATTTTTTTACCTGTTGTAGATACATATTCAATTTTAAAAAAAAACCTAGGAATTAAAATTATGTTGATGAAAGCCCTACCATTAATGTATAAAAACTTTCATATTTGAAATTTTTATAAGGTCCCTGCGTTCTATGAGTTACATTTAGAAAAAAAAAAAATTATCAATTGTGTGACAAGTACTAACAGTAAAATTTTAATGTGGGCCATGTCCCACAAATTGAAAATAACATTTCTAAGTTAAAAAATAGCAATGTTAATAGAATCATCTAGTATTGTTTTTTTGTTTTTTTAACAAATCTTTTCTTTTTCTAGTGGCAATGTAATTATTGAAACCAAATTTTTTGATGGTGATCTTCTAGTCAGCACTTCAAAGGTTAGACTCTTCTATGTATGAACTTATATTTGTAACCTGTACAGATCATGTATGTTTTATGCACCAATGCATTTGTTATTTTTATGTTTTTATATGATGAAAATTGATGTCACACAACACATGTATAAGATTTGCAGTAGAACATTTTGGAAGCTGTCTGCTGCTTTGAGTATCTCTTTGAAATAAAATATTTCTATACATGTATTCTGACACATTCATGCAGTTTTAATTTATATGGAATTTAAATTTCTACTTAATTTGTTGGTTATTAAGGGAGTGAATTTTAATTTTCTAGTAATTGAAATTTAGTTTGTAAAATGTAAGGACTATTTGCAAAAATGAAGTACATTGCATTATCACTATTTATTTGATATTTAAATTATCTGTGTAATACCATTAAAGTAAAATTGTAAATAAATTAAAAAAAAAACAACTTTTGTTTATTACACAAATTAGTTATCAATAGTAAAGAACATTTCCTAAAATCGGCAACTGATGAATTTATTTCATTGAGACTAAATGTATGTTTCAAAATTTTTATCAGTTGATCTTTTAATTGAATTTATGGGTACTAACTAGGGGATTTGTAATGGAATGGGGAATGAATGCATGGTCCCCTTTTCCTAGATTTTGAAATTTTATATACATTTTCTTTATTTTGAGAAATTTAATGGAAATAGTGAAAATTTTTCCAGTTAACTTAAAATAAATAAGCATAAAGTGAAAATTTTGATTGTGTATAAATATGTTTTTATTTATTGCAAGACATCAACCTATCACAAAATCTCCCTTCCCTAACCTCCCCTCTTTGAATTTCAATCTACTGGTGCCGATGATTGGAATTTCAGTTGGCATGAGAATAAAAAAATAATATGTTCACTTATCAGTATGTATACTCTCATATATACTCATTCCAATTGACAAATACAATCAATTTAAATTTTCTTTTTATATTAGCATTCTTCAAATAAAAAAATCTAAACTATTTTTAATTCAATCTAACTTAATTTCTGCACAGTCCTTACTTTATATATAATTTATTATGTGTTATTTGTGACATTTCTGTTCAATGTGTTTATATTCTCTTCTTATCATTTTTTTATTTAATGTCCTGGAATTTTATTTTATACTAGCCGTGAAAGATGTCCAAAGATATAGATATGTGCTTTTAAGTGTATGTACATGATGCAATGCTTATAGTATTTCTTCAACACATTAGCGTAGCAAACCAAAGTTTTTCAAAATGCAAATGGTATGTAATTTTTGTCATGCTATTTATTGTATAACTAGAATGCTGAGACATTCAATATATAGCATATACTAATATTCATATCCCTACGTCTGCAATTTAAGATTTATGTTAAAAGCTTTTATTGATAATTGTAGAGAAAACAGTATTTTTGGTGACTTTCTTTGCAGTACATTAGATTGATTCCACATTAGCATAAGCTCTCACAAAAAGCCCAAAAGCTGAATATCTGGGAAAAGCATGCTACATAATATAATACATTTATCAATGATTTCAGTTTTCTAAGTTTCTGAAACTAAGAAAGTTTTTAAATGATTATTTGAAAAATTCTAAGTTCAATAAGTTAAAACACAAACTTTGAAAACATTTTTTTTTCTTTTGTAGTTTTATTTTAACTGGTATAAAGGAAAGAAAGGGGGGGGGGGGAAAGAACCCTTTACAAATAAATAAGATTAAGATTTTTTTTTTTTTTTTGCTTTAATCTTTTTTAAACTGTTTTATAACAAAAAATTATTAAAAATTGATTAGTAATTTGTGGTATTTTTTGCAGTCTTTAAAGAAAAAAAAAAAAAATCGTATTTCAAGGATATTGTGTTTTTTTAACTTGATTTTTAAAAAGAATGCCTTTGTTTGGTTAACTGATGTAATTTCGCTGACATATGTAAATTTTTCTATCAGATTCCATAGATTTAATCTTCTGACTGTCAAGATAGGTTGGACCCCAAATCTATTTTTGTCCTCTTCTGTTACACTGACAAAAATTGCAAATAATAAAAATATGTATCTAATCATTGCAGTATAATTTTTTTCTTATTTTGTATAAATTATATTGTATTATTTATTTGTATACTCATTATAAATCAGTAGTTCATTTGTATTTTGTTAATTCTACATATTTACCTATGAATTCAATAGACTTGATTGGTAATCCTTATGTATTTTATGCACCAGTAGTTGGAGGGTTAAATAACCATATTAATAAATTATATTTAAAATGTTTTTCATTAAAAAGATTCCTTTCATTCATATATTTTAAGTGACCTTTTGCAGCAAAGCGTAACTCATCACTTGCAGTTTGAGGAAAAATAATCCCATTTTCTCTGATAATTGCTTGTTTCTGCATTTAACATAAAGAATTTATTTTTTCAGACAACATAATTTATTTTAGATTTTTTTTTTATTTTGTGTTAAATGCAACACTGTTAATGTCATATTCATGGATCATGCTTTTTGTGCCTGTTCTTTTTATAATCATGTTATGAAAATTCTATGATTGCATTTTTAAGGTTGTAATCAATTCTTGTCAATGGCATATTAATTGCAATGTATTCAATACTGTAAAATTAATAGCTTAATAAGTATCCCTTTCATTTAAGTATTTGAATCATGTGTCATATAATGAAAAGTGGACCTGAGATAATTGTATATATCAGATAATTGTGTGAATTTATGATTCTTTGTGATATTTCACTAAGACATTTTATACACTAATAAATAGCTGTACCTCATTATTTCATTAGGGATAGTTTTTACAAGTTATAATGAATAAACTGTTTTGAAATACTTTTCTTCTTAAAATTAATGTACTAACTTGCAAGTTTGTGAATATCTTGGTCATGTTTGTTTAATTTTGAAAATAAAAATGTATATATAATCATTTTGGGAAATATTTTGACAACTGTGCCTAGTCATGGGTGGTATACATTGAGCTGATAATTTTAATAGCAATACTATTAAATGAAGTAAAAGTTATTCTGTGTGAGCTTTAATATTTGGAAAAGTATTTAAAAACTGTGCATTTAATGTTAACATTATTATTTAAAGAATAATGAAGTTTTTCATTTTCATATAGTTAAAGTAGCATGTTTTTTAAGGATTATGTCTAATAAAATATGAACAAAATCATTGAAAAATTAAAGTAAAGCTCATTATAGTCTATACTAATATTATAAAGGAGTAAAGATTGTTTGTTTGTAGGTAGGGGGTAATCTCTGGAACTACCGAACAGATTTCAAAAGTGATGGTGACAACCCCTGCTCCAACATAGGCTATATTTTATGTCGGTGCCACTAACCCCAGGGAGGGGGGGTGCAGGAGCAAAAAACATTCTAAAATTGCGATTTTTTGTATGCTGAAGGAGCTAGAAATTTGAAATTTGGCATTGTAGTTACTTATAAGATGCAAATGCAGGGGTGATTGTGTTCAGGTTATATACCTGAATTCAGGTATTTTTTCATTTTCAATACAGAAATTCCAGTTTTTCTGATAGTTAAATTCATAAAATAAGACTAAAATATCAATTTCATATGATTGCTAAACATAATTAAAATTCATATTTTTCATAATTTGACCTCCTTGTAATAAATTATATGTTCCCTCTCTTGGCATATTCTCTATGTTCCCTTTTCTTGTCAAAATTTCAGGTATTTTTTCATGAACCCACAATCACCCCTGCAAATGCTCTCTAAGAACAAATTAAAAAAAAAATTCAAAATTTAAAAGGGTGAAATAAGCGAAAAGCGTTCTAAAAACATTCTAAATTACAATTTCTATGGAATCTCTGGAACTACAGAACCGATTTCAAAAGTAATGGTGGCAAATTGATGGTGATAATCCCTGCTCCAACATATGCTATATTTTATGTCGGTGCCACTAATCCCAGGGGGGGGGGGTGCAGGAGCGAAAAACGTACTAAAATTGCAATTTTTTTTATACTGAAGAGCTAGAAATTTGAAATTTGGCATAGTAATTACTTATAAGATGTAAATGCTCTCTAATAACAAATTTTTAAAAGGGTGAAATAAGCGAAAAACGTTCTAAAAACATTCTAAATTACAATTTCTATGGAATCTCTGGAACTACAGAACCGATTTCAAAAGTAATGGTGGAAAATTGATGGTGACAATTCCTGCTCCAACATATGCTATATTTTATGTCGGTGCCATTAATCCCAGGGGGGTGCAGGAGCAAAAAACTTTCTAAAATTGCAATTTTTTTATACTATAGAGCTAGAAATTTGAAATTTGGCATAGTAGTTACTTATAAGATGTAAATGCTCTCTAATAACAAATTTTTAAAAAATCGAAACTTAAAAGGATGAAATAAGCGAAAAGCGTTCTAAAAACATTCTAAATTACAATTTCTATGGAATCTCTGGAACTACAGAACCGATTTCAAAAGTAATGGTAGCAAATTGATGGTGACAATCCCTACTCCAACATAGGTTATATTTTATGTCGGTGCCATTAACCCCAATGGGGTGCAGAAGCGAAAAATTTTCGAAAATTGCGATTTTTTTATACTGAAGGAGCTAGAAATTTGAAATTTGGCATTTTAGTTACTTATAAGATGTAAATGCTCTCTAAGAATAATTTTTTTTAAAAATCGAAATTTAAAAGGGCGAATCATTCTAAATTACAATTTCTATGGAATCTCTGGAACTACAGAACCGATTTCAAAAGTGATAGTGGCAAATTGATGGTGACAATCCCTGCTCGAACAGCCTCTTTAATAAAAAGCTATGCGTTGCTGACGACTGGGTTTTTCAGTAATTGTTGCCTCAGATTAATCTCGGAAAATGTAACATTTGTAGTTACTGAAAAAAAATAATAGCTCGAAAAGTATTTGTCAGAAATTGTTAGACAAACTGCGTTTGAAAGGTAAAAAATTTTATTTTTCTTGATATAAAATTCAAATCTATATGATTTCAAATCTAATGATTATGCCGTTTTTCAAATATTGACTTTAAAAAATTACCAAATTTCACAATGGAGTACCATAACTTCACATGTAAAAAGATAATTATAAGGGTGCGATTCCTGATGTGTATATTGGCTATAGCACGAGTTACAAATTATAGTACCCTTATTATTCTGTTAAAATATAAGAGTGAATTATGGAATGTCAATATTTCATTTGATTAAAAGTTCATTAAGAGAAATTGACCAGCGTAGCTTGCTAGTGCTATATAAATTTTTACCCACCCCTCTTTTTTTTTTTTCACTTTAAAGGCTACGTATTTGTCTTATTGCTAAATTATATTTATATGTCTTGATGAATCATGATAATTCTATAATGTTTGCATTTGTAAATTTTTAAATGATCAATTTTGTAAAAAATGAATATTTAATGAAAAACAAAAATATTTTATTTCACTCTTTACTATATATGTGCGCTATGTAGTACATTGATTAACCTTATATATATACACATACGGGGCTTGACAAATGTGGTTGCCACTGGCAACCAAGTTATTTAATCTGACAGTTATTCTCCAGTTATTTTGTAAGTTTCAAATCAGATTTTTGTGTTCAGTATTAAAACTGTCCAATCTATCCCATTTATTTTAAAGAGTAGTAACATTTAAGTGATTATAAGTAATTTATTTGAAGTAAAACTCTCATAAGATGTCTCGTTATAGATGTTGCAAAGTTACGTACCATTAAGCAATAAACTGAGAAATTATATTTAGACGAAAAATATTTTTGCTTTTTATTTTTAATTTAACAAAAATAAGTTCATCAAATACAAGTTTTAAAATAATAAAATCAGAATTATGTGGCTGACTTCCACAAGAAAATATGAAAAAATGTTTTCCTAATTCACTATTTCATCGATGCCTCCTTCCTCATCAGATATAGGTTTTGTTGGACTCCATTATCTGTACATTTGAAGCATTCGACCCTCAGCATTTCCCGAACATGCTGTTTAATTCAGCCTTTACAGTATTTGTTTTATTTATTTTTTATTTTTTCAAAGATATATAATTTTGAAATGCTTCATTAGTAAACTTAGTTTATATTATCTTTCTATTATTATATAAGGAAGAGTAGGGTAAGACCAGGTAGGCGGGTCAAACCGAGTATCCTGTTTTCTCGCTGATGGCTGCTGTCCTGTGGCCAGCACTTATCTTAACTACATTCCTTAGTGTCCCCTAACAGTGTGCCATTGGCTTTTGAAGTGAGTTTGTGTCTGTACAGTGTTATTGGAAAGAAATTCACCTCGAAAGTTTAAATTTTTTTGCTGGCTACCAGATTTTATCAAATTTGTAAAGCCTTGTATATATTTATATTTTATTTAATGAAATAAGTACTATATATATTTATACTAATGAAAGGTAAAAATGTTTGATGCATAATATGTAAGCTTGCTGTATTATGGGTTTTATTAATTTACTGTGTTAACTTATAATGCAGATATTCACAATATATTTTAACCTAAGTACTATAATGAGCTTTTACTAAGTTTTGAATGTTGATTTGTGGTTATATTAGTGAATTGTTTCAGTCTTAAAGAAGATTTTCTGAAGTTTTTCTATAGCAATCACTATATTAAGGCAACTTTTCGAAATATTAATTAGTATTTTTTACCATTTTTGAGAGTTTTGGGCCCTATGCTGTTTTAATAGTGACCATCATGGAGATTCAATCATTATAAAATGGATATGATGTTCTGTGCTATTTTCACTACACAGCTTTGTTATAATATATCCAAATTATTATTTCTTTATAATTTGACAAAGATTAAATGTATATACAAGGGTTGGACAAAATAATTTCTGCTAATTGTAATCTTGACTAAAGGAGCATTTTAAAGTCGATTTGGCCATTTCACTTTAGAGATTTAAATATTACTGAACCTGTGAGGCAATATTGAAGACAAACTTAAAGCAAATTTCTACAGCATATTTTTCATAAACATAAATTTCAATCATAAAAAGTGTTATTTGAGATTTATATTTGAGAATGTCACCAAGTATATCAATTATATATGTATTATATATAAAGAGATTCTCCTACCAATAATGAAAGCATAGATATTTTGTTGGTGTTAGAATTATTTTGTACAACTCCTGTATATATTAATCAAAATAATGAATGTCACAGTTGTAGTGAAACTGCTGTTTGATTTATTCCAATTTCATACTCTATTTATAATTGTAACTTTGTTTATTGTATGTGTTTCACTATCACTGTACTGTGCACCATGAATGTACTGTAGGCTTGTTTTTACAGACATAATTAAAAAAAGAAACTGGTATATTTTTTGATGAAAATTTATTGTGCTTAAATTAGGTTCAAAGGACCAATGTTAA
Source organism: Maratus michaelseni (assembly GCA_963931845.1). Classification (NCBI taxonomy): domain Eukaryota; kingdom Metazoa; phylum Arthropoda; class Arachnida; order Araneae; family Salticidae; genus Maratus; species Maratus michaelseni. The sequence goes on along the minus strand of OZ007597.1, from coordinate 98,706,688 downwards.
TTTTATTTGCAATTCTCAATTAGTTTATAATTTTAAAATCTTTATTTTTTAAATGTAATTAAATCTTTTTAGAAGTTTATAAAAAAAATTAAGAGATATGAACTGTATTTGCACGCAGTAAGGAAAGGTGTTTTGCTTTTTTTGTAATTTATATATTGAATGAATTTTTCTTTCTTTGTAATTTATATATTGAATCTGATTCAATGATTTTTTTTAAAATATATATAACCATATTAAGTACTCTTTTTTCTGCCCGTCTTGTTTAAAATTATCAAATAAAGTAGTATCAAAATTCTTTTATGGACACCAGTGTTTATTTTTTATAATTCTATTAATTAGTGTTTAAATTGTGCTTATTATTTAAATTGATATATTAATGAACATTTTTGTGATTTTTCAACAGCTTAGTCAAGACTAGGAAAGTTTTGGAATTCTTGAAAATTATAAAAATGTGAATCCTTGTATTGATTACGTTTTATTTATAAAAGTCAGCTCATCCTTTGAGAATTTAATATTAATTAAAATTCTTTCTCTTACTGTATTAGTGTATTCAAGATTACAATTAAAGTATTTCATTATTTTTAAAATTATTTTTTTATTAATGTAAAAGTACTTAAATGCAGGTTACTTTCGAACAGATAGTTTGTACGACTGTTTTCAAACATATCACTTCAGCTACAATTAACATTTTATAATAATAATTTAAAATAAAGTATACGAGTACACTAATAAACATAATTTTAGAATTAGAAATTTTGATGAATTTCTTTTTACTTTAACTAGGCTACTTGCAAGATTTTAAAATGAAGATTATATGATAAGAAAAATTATTAAAAAAATACAATAATTTTGTATCTTAACCTTTCATCAAGTAATGGAACTGTATGACGCCATTAAGCAGTTCTTATTTTGAAATTATAACGAAAAGAAGCAAAAAAATCTGACTCTTCTGACAGTAAGGAAAAAAAAAGTTGAACAACATTAACTTTAAGTTGCGTCATCAATTTTTTGTGCATTGTGAAGTATATGCATGGGAATCCCTGGAACTAGGCTTAGCGAATTTATAAATATTCTACTCACCAATGTGGCTTTTCTACCAGGCCAGTTACAAAAGTCTACTATCCATAAATGAAAGGAGAAAAAACAATATTTCATAAAATAGTTTTCATGATCTAGAGAACTGATCAAGGTATACTTATTATTATATACAAAGTTTCCCTTGCATAGTAAGTTTTCAGTTGGTGTAGTAGACTTCTTTTTTTTAGATGGGTGATTCTTTTTTTTTTTCCTGCAAGACAACATCTAATTGTTAAAAATGAAAATTTCAGAAAAAGAAATAACAAAAAATTCTAAGAACGTTTTTGAAAATTATAATTCTTTAAACAGCATATGATAGACATAGATTCAGACATCAGTAGAAGTATACAAGTGCACCAAAATTTAGAAAATCAAATTTCATATTACTGCAAGATCTATTCTAAAAAGAAGAAAAAAATGTGATATTGGCAATAGATAAGTTTTAGGTTAAATAAGTTAAAATGCATGCAAGTTGGAAATAATCATACTGAATACACAAAATAAAAAATCTAATTATCTAGATTTTTAATAATTAACCAAATAGTAAGTAAAATAAAATAATTAACCTAAAAAATTGTAGTAATGCAGAATTCAAATAAAAATTGAATTTTAACTGTTAATTATTAAAATAAAGTTCATAACAATTAGATTAACTTAAACAAAAGAAAACTCCAAGTTAAGCTGTAATATGTATTTTCTAATAGTCATAAAACTAAAACAATATCATAGTTCATTATTATATTGCCTATTTATGTATATTGGGTTTATAAGAAAGTTGACTCTTGATATATTGCAGTTTTGCTCATTCAACCTATGTTTTGATTAGTTTGGTGATATCGCGAGATTATTGATTGCACTAATCAAGTGAAACCTGTAATAAAAATTTTATTTGCACTCATTTTAAATAAAACTATATTTTATAGGCATAGGCTTAATATTCGCATCCCTAGTTTTTTTTTTTTTTTTTTTCTTCTTCTCTGTCATAATTTTATTGCATTTCTTGGTGTTTGAACCAATGTGAATAGAGCCTTCACTGCAGTTGATTATCAAAAGAAAATCTGATAGATCTTCCTGGAATAGTGGGAAATGTGATTTGTTAATAAAAATCAGATTCATAATATTCTGTAAGCATGCAGAATTTTCTTTGACAGGTATTCTAGAAAATTATTATTATTTTTATGCCTAAGTGCATCTCAAAGTAATTCACGAGTACCTTAATCTCGACTATGCCCCCCCCCCCCCCCACACACACACACAGACACACATAGACACATTTCCAGAATTTTATTAGGGAAATGATAGGATAATAAGACTTTCTGCTGCTTCCATACTCACTGGTAGAAAGTGTCTAAATGCAGCAAAAGGTTTGTGTTTTACAACTTCTGGCTATTTTAAGAATATTGTCCATGAATAGGTCACTTGGCACAATGGTTGGTATGGGTACAATTTTTACCAGCCATAAATTACTACTCACCTTGTGCAAGTGTCATTCATTCGCTAAGCTTGTTCGGGACCCAACTGTGTAGATTATGGTTAAGATCTCCAGGTACATAATCCAGGCAATTCAGAAAATGAATTTCTCTTATCTGCACTAAATTTTCACGCTAGAAAAAAAAAAATGTAGTCAGAAAGTTGACATATCTTTATCTGTTTGTTTATTTGTGTTTATATTTTAAGCAAAGATTGGGACAGATATATTTAAGACAGATTGGGACACACTTTTACTAATTAGGGTGTTCTGAAAAATCAATATAGTTGGTTGAAATAGTTGTCATTTGTTTACTAGTTTTGATTTTGTATTTATTTTAGTTAATTTTTATTTCTTGTATTTTAATTTTATTGTAAAGCTTATTGTTATGTGTTCTATAATGGTTAAGTCTTATATATTAATGGTGTGTGATCTATTTAATTCATGTTTTCATGTGCCATCTGTTTGTAATTTTCTGTTAAAAATTATAACTCGCACTTAGTTTCAAATGTCTCAGGAATAACAGAATTTTAGTTTTTACTTGTACTTAAAAGAAAGAAATATTTATGTTAAAGGATTATTGCATTCGTAAAATTTTGATTGCTTTTGCAACCAAGAGCTGGGATTGCAGAAAATTGATGTAAATATATATATTTTTTGAAAATCAAATTGACTGCACAAAGTCGCCATTTTCTTTTCCAATTTATTTATCTGCTACTAACTTTCAATTTTGTTCATGGCTTATTATTTCAACCATAACAAATGTAAATGTGTTGTTATAGAAAAGTTTTGTGTAAATATACATTCATTTACTCTTGTAGTTACTAGTTATAACTGTGCAAATTAATGCACTAACATAAAAAAGGGGGACAAAGACTGACATTTATTATTATTTTTAAATAATAAGTTTTATATGAATGTACATGCTTATTGTGAATTATATTTTGAAGTTTTATTTATTGTTGTATATTTCATTATTTTATGTAAGCATTGTTTGTGATATAGTGAAATAAACACTCACCAATTGCATATTGTATTTTAAGTGTTTTTGCTTGTATGATGCTCTTTTAATATCCATACATTTAAATCGCCTTATTTTAATGTGACCATTTACATTTTTCTTTCTGTTAGAGCCATAGACTTTCTAATAATAGTAGACTCAGAAATGGTAACCTTTTCTGGAAGCTAACATCAACTGTCCTCCATCACATGACGGCCACCACAACAACACCAAGCCAAACCGTTTTTTCCTACCAAAATCTGCTTGCAATTTTCGAATTCCCACCAAAATCTGCTTGCTTGCAATTTTCGAATTCCCGCCAAAATTCTGCTTTCCTCAGGAGAGTTGGTTGCACTTTTTTATTTTCCTTTTAATTTTCGAAATAATTTGGAATGTTTCTCTTGGAGGAAGGGGGGGGGGGATAATTATTCTTTTGGTAAGATTTATCATGCGAATTTGATTTTATTACATACATATTGATTATAAATTTTTTGAAAACCCCTATATATTGTACCTGCAAAACCATGATCACTATAACTTTGTACAAAGATATGCACAGTAAAAAACTAGTCGTTGGGGGCCACCGTAATACTTACCCATCATGTATATGTATAATGTAAAATATTAAAATAAAAATGTGTAAACTACTTATAAAATGCATTGCAATTCAAATAAAATCGTGGCTTGATGACGTCATAAAAGGGCTCGATTACTGAATTGCTTGAAAGAGGTTTTTGCTTATAACTCCAAAAATAATAATCCTATTAACTAGCGATTTATTGCATCTGATTAAGCGTCAAATTTCCAATTAAAATATATATTTGAAGTGAAATTTGGATGAAATACAGGGTCATGAAAAATCGAAGAGTGTGGAAAATAGGATTACAAATATCTCGGCAACTCATTATCCGATCGACTTCATGTTTTATGCAAAATTTATGTTTTTTTTATTGTTTTTTATATTTACTACTTAAAATAAACAATTTCGAAAATTTTTATATACCTTTCATCAGAACGAATATTTCGAGAGTCCGAAAAAAAATGTTCCGGTTAATCGAGGTTATTGAAATGAAATAGGCTTCTTCCCATTATTACATACTAAGTACATACCAAATTGCAAGTCTCTATCTCAATTTGTTCGGGAGATAGAGCGTTTACAGACACACAGATGGACGGCAAATTTTTTTTTCTAAAAATATGTTTTTTGGAATCTCCAGTGTCTGAAACGTGTAAATCCGTCAAAAAAAAATTTTTGATTTTCAAAACGATTACAAGACTTACCCTATACTACGTATGATGGGTAAGTAATAATAAGTAAAGTACTAAACTATCATACTAACGATAAATTGTGAATAAAACGGAGCGTAAAAAAAGTTTTTTGTACCAAGGTTCTATTTAAATAAAACAAATTAGTCTTGCTCATTATAGGAATAGCATTTGAAATTACAAGTCATGAAATCAAATCAAATGTTTTATTATATGCAAATTTAATATAAATTAATTTTTTATAACATTTAAATTTGTTACTGCAATTATATCTTTTCAGCCTTGTGTAGATTTTACACATATAAAATCTGCAGACTTCTCATAACTTCTCATTTCTATCCTAGCTCTGACATGAAATCCTAGAATAAGATAACAGCACAAGCAACAGTTTTTAGTTTCAGTTTCATTTGTATATTTACGTTTATTTTATTGCAAGGATGAAATCAAAGTTGCCAAGGAAGCGTTACCAAAACTGACAGCCTTTAAGTGCTTAATCTGAGCTGATGTTGGATTCAACCTTTCGACAGAATAACAATAGAATCTGCAATCTAATATTATCTTTGGTCCGAGGTTAGAGCTAACATAAATTTAGTATGTGGTAGATTTGAATTTTAGGGTGTTTTCTATTAATGACTATGGCTTCTTCCAACCTAAAGTGAGAATATTCATTGTTTTTTTACACAAACATAATAGCACCGTCACTGAAATACATATTTTTCTAAAATTGATAGTTTAGGAGAGTGTTTCCCAAATGGCAGTGTGTGACCCGGCACTGGGCTTTAAAAATAAAATAATGGGCTGCATTAAAAAAAAAAAGAATCCAAAAAAGTGATGGTTCATTTAGACTCTCATTCGGTTTCTATATTTATTTTAAGTCCTGTTTAAGAATTAAATTATCAACTTTATTTGTTATTAAATTATCAAGAAAACCTCAAGAATTAATAAACGAGAACGAAAAATCATGCGTCAAGCATAGATTATGTAACACTTTCCAACGCTTCCAAAATAATTTTACAAATCATTACCGTTTAATAAGCTGAAAGATAACATCGAAGTAAACAATTTGGAAAACGCATAACATATTTAAAAACGTAATTTCAGGAATTTCCAACATATACAATATTCGGAAAAATATCCTAATACTTTTATTCAGCCCTGTATATGATCTATATATTTGTATATATACTATATAGGATGCTAAATTTTAGTTCAGTTAAGAAACGCGTAGCACAGTTTAAATTTCTCCTTCTGGAGTTTCTGTCAATAAATGGAAATGTGTTCGCGAACTTTTATGCTTCCCTGTATAGGATCTACAGAATTTATACACACCATGTAATGAACAAAAAGAGAGTTAAATTTAAAATCACGTTCAGTAACTTAAAACGCACTTCCAGGAATTATTGTTAACAGACAGTAGATAATTCTTTTGTGTGGCCCTGTAAATGAACGATGACTGCTATACACACACTATTCTGTAGTAAGCCTCTTGTAATGCACCTCAGTGATATATATAAATTTCAATGCGTTTAAAATAGTGAAACATTATTTAAATAAACCGCAGATGATTTTTCTCCATAGACGTAATGTAACATAATTCTTTTGACTGTCCCTGTAAAGTAAGTATAAGTGCTATGCACACCCTATTCCATATTAAGCTTCTTGTAATGTCCCTTAGTGACATATATCAATTACGATGTGTTTGAAATTATTTACATCATTAAAATGAACTGCAAATGATTTTTCCCTATAGACCGTAATGTAACGGAACTCTTTTGAGTGTCCCTGTAAAAAAACTATAAGTGCTACACACTTCAGTTGAAATAGGGAACATGCTATAGATAACGACAATAACATATAAAAATTGCAGAGCAATCCGAGCATATTTACGGGAGTTAGAGCACCGGCAGACGGCCATACGACCAGACAAACCGAAGTCATAAACACTTTTCAACTAGGTTGGAAAGTGTTAAAAACAACATCACAATTTTTATTAATTGGTTAGTATCATTCTTTTTAGATTTTGGCAAGAGTAAATGCTTTTTTACTAAAATATTTGAACATTGTATGTGGACTTTTAAATCGTTTAATTTTACCACTAGATTTGTTTTACATAGCAATTTCTTTTGTCTATAAAAATAGAGAGGTATGACAATAAACTTGAGCCGTAAGAAAATGTTTGGGAAACGCTGATTTAGGAGATTAGTAATTTTAGGCTCACATATGTGAGTATGTGAATCTAAAATTTTCAGACTTCTAAAATATCAGTTTAATTATTAATGACTTATTCACACATTAAGAAATTTATTCTTTTAGTAAATTAATCTACAAAGCAACTTTCTGTAAAATGGTTAGGTTAATGTTTTTTTGTTTTTTTTCTTTGTCCACCCAGTCTTGGAGGCAATGTCAAATGACAACATTTATTGTTATAAGGAAATTAACTTCCGTGCTTCCCATTTACTAATACAGTAGAAGATCTTTATAACGCATACCTAAAAACACGAGGTTGTGCGTTATATAGAATTTTGCATTATATAGATCACATTTCACACATCATTAAATGAAGCTTGTAAAACATGGCCAAATATATGTGAAACATACCAAAATACATTAGAGTATCTTTATATTGTATTCTTTATTACCAGGAGTTGTGCAGATAATTTTTTGCATAATATAGATCATTCCACAAGTTGTTAAATTTACTTTATAAACATTGTCCAAACATGCCTGTATCAAATCATAGCAATTTTTTCAGCAATTAGCTCTGAATTAAGGAGATAAAGTTGAACTAATGTATCAAATTTAGTCCTCTAGAGAATAGCAACTATTTATAGTGTGAGAATTCAGGTGTTTCTTAACTGAAAATTCATTGTTTACATTTGAGAAGTTGTGCATTATATGGAGAATTGCGTTATATAGAATTGCGTTATAAAGATCTTCTACTGTATCATCTTTTAGTAAAAAATATTCAGCTATATAGAAGTGAAATTTTCAAAAAGCCAAATGATGTAGTTTTTATGAGTAAAATGGAGGTCTACATTTGTAGACCCTAGGACTAAAGAGGGTAACCAAATTTATTTTTATAATAGTAATTAGTAAACTAAGTTTTTTTTTTTTCTTTTTGCAAAATACTTTTTTATTAGTGTATTTAAAAGTAGAAAATACTTTAGCAAAAAATTGTAAAAGCCTGTGGTGCTAAAAATTATATAAGGACATTTAAGCCACTGTAAAAATCACAAGAAAGAAAAAACTCCATAATGAAATTTAAATATACATTATGAATGTGATTAAAATTACAAATTACTTAGAGTATTTGTATTGGCACTGTATATTTTTATAATTTTTGATTTGACCTCCAGATTTTTGATTAAAAAGAATTATTTTCTACTTTCAAGTACTACACTTAAGCTTTTTCTTAAAAAAAAAAAAAAAATACTTTTTAGTATATTTTGTAATTTATTATTATAATTATTACTGTAATCAAGTTTTTATTGAATACTTCCATCATTTATTTCCCCAAAAAGATGAATTAAATAAAATCTTCTATAAATCTATATATTTAAAACGCTAAGCATTTTCTTTCGACAGTCCATGAGAACAAACTACTGCATTAAATTACATCATTCTTTTTTTAAATCAAAGATATTTGGACACAGATTTGTTATTGTACATTTGTTTGTTCAAAAATTTTATTAATTAGAAGTAATTTTAAATTAAAATTTTACATCTGCATGTGATGTCATAAAGTCGGCAATCTGGTAACTTCCATTGTTGCAAGAATAAAAGAGAAATAATAAATATTAAAGACACATGGATTTTATGCTGAATTTTTTAATTTGCATTTTAAATTTCAGTAAAAATATGTATCCACGTGCACTTTATTTTTATAAGCGAATAAAAATTCATATTTATTATGATGTCATGGGAATATTGTACATTGGGTTTATTTTATCACTATGCATTATAACTTTATTAATGCCAAATTACTAACAAAATTATTAGCAAATTAAACCAAAATCCTAAATTTACAATTAAATACAAAATATATTTTTATTTGTATACATGGTGTTTAAGCATAAAAGTAACATATATAAAGTACGTGTGAAAAGTTTGCGCCGGTGAAAATGACTTTATGGTTAGATTGAAATGCATTTTAACATTGATAAAACTAAAGAGAAAAATTTATATAATTGTCTCAACATGACATAATTTTAACTGATTTTTCAGTTCTTAATTATAAAGATTAGAATTAGAGCCTTTATTGATTGCTTCATCTGGATTGCATACCCTGATTACATGTTACCAATTACTTTTTTTAAATTATATGTTAGAAGATTTAATTTTTTAATAAAAAAGTTCACAAAAGTAAAGAATTGCAGGAAAATTTAAATTATTAAAAATAGTGTTATAAATAATAGAAAAAATAAAACTTGAAATAATGATTGTATTTTTAGTTAGAATAAAGAATGTAAGGCTAGTATTTTATAGGAATTATTTTGGTAGGTTTGTTATAAGTTCATTTAAAAGTTCCTTATTAGCGGCAAAGTCCTATTTCTTTCATTGTGAATTTCTTTGTCGACGTCAAAAAATGGTAGTCCACTTTTGGACGCCAGCCAAAACACAGTGGCAATTTTTATAAATGTATAATGGTTGTGACAACAAACGACGCTGTCGCTTTCACTTTCATCAAGCTTACATCACTTCTAAATACTACAAATTTCAATTTTTTACTACATTTTACTACATGTTATAATTTTAATTCTTACATCGTCAATTAAAGAAATGTTAGCTTTTGAATGAAATTTATTTGAAAACTGCCACTTAATTTAATAACTTTTTTAATAATTTTCAAGCAATAAATATTTTTCAAATCTATCTCAACAATGACTATCAGTTTGCTTCAATAATGTAAAATAGCCCCTGGGAAAGTTGTCACAATTGAAAATAAATTTACCAAATCATCATAAAAAGTGAAATTTAAAAAAAAAAAAAACCCCTGATAAATCATAATATCAGATTATCCATAAGATAGAACATTTTGCCGCTAAATTAAAATCTGTCAACAACAAAAGAAAAAAAAATCAGTTTATGTTGAACATAAAATTGATATGTTGAATTCGTTGATGTTTATGTTTCATCAGAATATACTTGGAATTATATTTTATTATTTTTTTTAAAGATCCATTGGGTATTTAACGGTATAAGAGGGAAAATATCCCTGACTGTGATGGAAAAGGGATAATCATCCTAATTATGTAAAAGGACCGAAGAAACCATACAAATAAATTGCACTTGAAAACATTAAAAATCTCCATCTACAGATTGATTTATTATTGTAAAAAAAATTATCCATCTTTACATAAAAATTGATTAGCTTAAAACAATGGATGTGTTTTAGAAGATATGGATTTGAAATGAATAATGATTAAAGAGGACATTTTAAAACTTTTTTTTAACGTTGAATTTCGACGGGGCCTTCTGGCTTATGGAATGCACATGCATATAGGGGCTCATTCGGTTGCATTATCACAGGGGAGGAGAGAGATGTGTGCTTTATTTACTATGTTCTTTTATTTACTGAATATGAAATGGACGTAGGAATATACTATTTGTATGATACTTCATAGGTCCATGAAATTTTCTTTCTTATTGTGGGGAATATGGTGGTAATGTCGAACTGATTTGCATTACAAAGTTGTTTACGAATTGTTTGTTTGGAGTTTGCATCGGAAATAGTACTGTATTTCACTGGGGAAAAAATATCTATACTAATAAAAGAAAGTTTCGCTCTGTGTGTCTGTTGGCGATGGCTAGCAAAATCTAGTCCACCTAGAAGTCTGCAAATTTAGATTTAGGTAGTCCAAAATCTCTCCTGGTGCACCTGATCCTCAGATTTTTAATATTTTGAAAATTAGAGTAGTTATTAATTAAAAACTGATAAAGATCACAAATAAAAAATCTGTCTTCCGAAAAAAGTTTGCGCATGCCCAGAAGGCATTTATTCGTTCCTTCGTTAAAAGATGAAACAAAGCGTGGGTCATTCCATTTCTTTTTAAGTTTTTCTAAATTCGCCATGGGCGAACGGCTAGAAATACGGAAAAACCGTCTACATATTCTGAAAGAACATACTTTTACGTCTCGAACGATCTGGTTGGTTTGAAAAAATTTTACATTTAACCCTTAAAAATCGCAAAAATTACAAAACGGCATACAGAAAATATACATTTTCGAAGGGTTAATTTTCATATTTTTAAAAACCAATAGTAGCTTTGAAAAGGGCAAACTCAGATCTTTAATTTGGTGATCTACTTTTTTCTGTATCTTTTGTATTCCGGTGGATACAAGGTTCGGAAAACAGGAGAAAATAAAAAAACGAATTCGATGCTTTTTGATTATTTTTTAGGGTTAGTTTTTACTTTTTCGGTTTTGGTTCCAGTTTTTTTATATAAGGGTACTTTCATTTTTAGAACCGGTTCCAAAAGTGAAAATGTCCGTTTATAAAAAAACTGTAACCAAAATAAAAAAAAGTAAAAACTAACAACGTTAGAGATCGTCCTCAGCTATCCTATGCAACAAAAATCATTTAAAAATACTAAAATGCGAGCGAGAAATCGCGCAAGAACCTTCCCATTGACTTAACATTAACTTGAGCGTTTCTTTGCGTGACTAGCGTAGGCTCTTAAGATGCAAAAAATCTCAACATTTGTGTCACCTAATGTGACCTAAAAATGAAAGAAAGAAGCCTATGGAATATAGAGGGACATATATCCTTTAAAATAACATTTTATGTTCAACAATAGGGGTGAGAATTGTACCTTGGTAGAAAAGCATTCAAAAACGAAAATACTTTTGATATAACTAAACACTTGATCTAATTGTTATTTTACTTGTGTGGAAATAAGAAAGTCTTCAGACAAAAATTTAATCGTAGAAGATACTCAATGTTAAACACTTCAGGGGAAAAAAAAAAGGGCACATCTCTTAATTCGGTAAACAGACAAAAAAAAGAAGGCAAAAGATTTCACTAACGAAAATTTCAAATTTATTCATTTAATGTTGCCACCACCACATCTCTGCAAGAGAAATTTATGGATAAACGATTTTTTAAACATATGTTTTTTCTGGAAATTTGCACCGTACTATTTATTTTGAAAAATAAGACATTGGAAGATTTAAATTTTTTATCTATCTACTTTTTAGGGTTTCGTTCATCTCGCGAAACCCTATTACTCCCGCTCCGTTGTCTATCAGTCACAGAGCCATTCTCAGAAACTATATAACTTACAGAGTTGAAACTATGTGTTTATATATAGCTGAATATCAATTATGAAGCTCAAAATAATAAAATTTGAAAAAATCGTATTATTTTAATTAATAGAGATAAAAAACCAAAATTCTAACAGCCTTTTCCTATTAAATTTAAACATTTTTCGTAATACTAGGTGCGCAACTAAGTTTCCGTTTTTTTTTTTTTAATCTATAAAAAATGGAAAAATTTAAGAGAAATGCAAAAAATGATTTATTCAAAGTATCGTCCCTCGCTAGCTACACATTTTTGCCATCTCTCTGGCGACGATAAAAAGACGCGTCTTTGGACCGAAAGTATTCATCCAACCAATTTTGCACTTCTTCGAAATTGGCCAAGTGTAGCCCAGCCAAGCCATGCGCCATTGACCGGCACAAGTGATAACCGGAAGAGGCCAGGTCTGGTGAATACAGCGGGTGTGGTAGCAGATCCCATTTCAGTGTTTTGATGGTGTCCTGGACGATGGAAATGCGATGGCACGGAGCGTTATCGTGCTGCAATATCACTCGTTCGTGTCTCGTGTCCCATTCTGGCCGTTTTTCGAGCAATGCATGGTTCAAAGTATTCAGTTGTTGTCGCGGTAGCGATTCCCATTAATAGTTTTGCCCGGTTTCAGCAGCTCATAGTACACGATTCCTTTCTGGTCCCACCAAACGCAGAGCATTGTCTTCTTTCTGAAGCGATTTGGCCGTGCCTTCGATGCTGATGCTTTGCCAGGTGAAAGCCGCGATTTTTTGTTTGAGATTCTCGAAATATATCCACTTCTTATCGCCAATAACAATTCGATGCAGGAAACTCTTTCTTTCATGCCGCAAAAGCAAAATTTTGGAAGTGGCTCTTCAATTTTCACTCTGTCTCTCAGTCAACTCATGCGGCACCTATTTTCTTTCCTTTTGAATTTTTCCCATGGCATGTAAACATTTGGAAATACCTTCGCGAGTCATGTTTAATGCCTCTGCTAGTTGTTCTTGTGTTGCGTATCATCTTCATACAATAACGCTTGCAGATCGGTGTCTTCAATTGTTTTTGGTCTTCCGGAGCGCTCCTTGTCCTCAGTGTCAAAATCGCCATTTCTGAAGCGTTTAAACCAATTTTCACAGGTAGTTTTCGATTGTGCATGTTCGTCGTAGGCCTCCTCAAGCAAACGATATGCTTCAGCTGCATTTGTTTTCAAGTTAAAGCAGAAAAGCAAGGCTTCCCGCAAATGCTGTTTATTTGATACAAAACTCGAAATTTTCGTTGTTAGAAAAAATATTTTTGCGTTTCGATATGTGTTGTTATTACGACTGGTTATTGTTAATAGATATCCAAGCTATGGACTTTACCCATGTGACGTCAGCCGCGGGTATTCAGAAGAAAAACACCAATAGGCGTGCAGAACATTTTAACACTGCTTCCCCTTCATCCAATAAACAGTCTTTTTCGGAGGGTAGATACCCGCTGCGGCATGGGTGTTGCCATTCGTGGGTAAAGTCCATTGGAAAAACACAACTTTAGACATGTATGTCGACTACATGAGCCATTAGCGCCATCTATGTGTGAAACCCCGAAACTGAGTTGCGCACCTAGTAGCAGTTGCCAAAAATTAAAAATCCACAATGAAATTCTTTCTACAATAATTAATTTTCTATTGAACGATTTCCACGTGAAAAATGAAAATGAAATAAAATGTTTCACCAACTGAAAAAAAGATTAATATGAAATAAAATTGATTGACGTCATAGTGGTAATAAAACGGAAATTTTCAAAGATTTCTCAATAATACAAGGAGTATGAGTATGTGTATGTACTCAAAGCAGATTAATATCACGTCATTAGAGATTTAAAAAGCAAATCTGACGTCATATTGGAAGTTTCGAGGCAAACGAAAAAGAAAGGCTACCGTGGCGCTTTACGCGTATCTTTTTTTACAGACCGCGGGAGTCACGTGATGCTCGAATGCACCAATGCAGGTGTACGAAAAGAGCACACGTCACACTAGCGGTCTGTAAAAAAAAAAAAAGTAAGTGGAATGCACAGCGGTAGCCTGTCTTTTTCGTTAGCCTCGGGAAGTTTAACGAATTTTTCAAATGTTTGAGAATAATACAAAGCGAGTATCAATATGAGTAATAGAGAATAGTAAATATATGAGTTTGAGAAACGTATTGAATCGTGATAAAAATCCGATTATGGAAATATTAACATATTGAAGGTGTACAACATGTTTAATTTTGAAATTATTTTTTTAAATATCGCACTTAGTCCGCATGACAGATATTATTATGACAGAATATAATAGCGGGCTGGTTTAGATATTCGAAAAAACGAAAAAGACCAGTAAATTTTTATAAAAAACATGATTTTTTTTTTCTCTCTGTTGTTAAATGAAATTTGTTTGAATTAATTAAAGAAAGGATAAAGTGTTTTGAAAGGAATATTAAACGAAACCCTTTGAGCGATCTTCGATCACACTTACCCACTTGTATAAGATAGCAGATAATTTTGGAGAGAAGAATATATTATTGCAAAGATTCTTATAATTATCAGAGAAACAATGTCATTTAATCTGTGTCATCCCTATTAGAATCTCTCTTTGAGTGAAATTAAACGAAATATGCGTTGTTAAGAACTTCATGCCTTAAAGGTTTGCAAGAAATTCCTTTCCACTTCCGGGGCTCAGGAAACAAATTCTCGTTTTCTCTCTTTTCCCAGATCATCTCGGTAACCACCATGGATGAGAAATCAGTTTCATGAACCGAAGTTAATTGTGCTTTTACTAATTAAAAGAGAATTTCTTGAAGGCATGTTGTTAGATTTAGAGTAGCTATAATTAGGTGCACCTTTGTTTCTGCACTTGTATTCTTTTGTAACGCTAAACGGCAAATTTTTATTGAAACTTGTAGATAATTTAGAGGATGATTTTAGATTAATTGAAAATTTAGAATAGGAAGGAGACTAATCAATATAAACAGGATTCATGCATTGTTTTATTTGTTTGGGATTAAGAACATCTTTAAGACAAAAATTTAATAATAGAAGATATTCAGTTTAAACATTGTAGAACAAACTAACATATCTCTTATTCAGTAAATAGCCAAAAAAGAACACAAACGATTTCACTAAGAAAACTTTGAAACATATTCATTTAATGTTGCCATTGAATGTCTGCAAAATAAATTTATTGCCAAATGATTTTTTAGCTCACAGGCTATCAAAGCCTGAGAGCTAATGTGCCCGCCCGTTCTGTATGTATGTATGTACGTACGTATGTATGTATGTACGTAACGCGATAACTCTTGATATAAATATCCGATTTGTTTAAATTTTGGTTATAGGTTCATTGTGATAAGGCGCTTCCCTGATTAGTTTTGGGGTTTCATTGGTTAAGTATAAAGGGGGGAACGGGGGGCTAATTCCCCCCCCCTTAATTTAGATAAATGGGCTTTTCATGCAGAATCATCCTATTTGCTTCAAATTTTGTATGTAAGTTCATTGTGATAAGGCGCTTCCCTGATTAGTTTGGAGGTTCATTGGTTAACTATAAAGGGGGGAACAAGGGGCTGATTCCCCCCTCCTTAAGTTAGATAATTTGGTTTTTCGTGTAGAATTATCTGATTTGTTTCAAATTTTGTATATAGGTTCATTGTGATAAGGCGCTTCCCTGGTTAGTTTTGGGGGTTCACTGGTTAAGTATAAAGGGGGAACAGGGGGGGGGGTTAATCCCCCCTTAATTTGTTATCGATTTTTTTTTATTTTTTGAGGGCATTATTCTTTGAAATAAGAGTATAATATACAATTATTGTGAATAGCCTGTGAGCTCAATGCCATCAGTTTAACTGGGCACTTTTCTTTTTATTACATATTTGGCCGAGAACTTTTAAGTACTTAGTGATTTATCTTATTCTAACAAATAAAATAACGACGCCGTCACTGCCGTAATTGAATTTTTTGTGACTGTTTCTTTTTCAGCTAATATTAAAACAAAGAAAAATCATGCGTCAAGCGTAGATTATGAAACGTTTTTAACACACTTGGAATACTGTAACCGAACTTCACCGTTTAATAAAGTAAAAGTAATTATACGGTAATGCAATTCAACCAACAGACTATGATAACAAAATAAACATATGGGAAACGCATCCAGCGGAAACAACAGAACAAAGATAGGCTACAATGAAACAGATATAACAATTTATACAGACGGCTCAAAATTGGAATCCGGCGCTACGGGATCGGCTTTCGTAGCAATACGAAAATGACAAAAAAATTAAACTATGGTCAACACCATTGCGGAAACATAACAGCGTCTTCCAAGCCGAACTACTGTCGATACTAAAGGCAACAGAATGGAGCAACGAAACAAGGATGGATTATAGCATTCGCTCGGACTGCTTATCAGCAATACTAGCACTCAGCAAACCATGCAACACAGTAAAACTAATTGGAGACATACAAAACAAAATAAGAAAATCAAACAACAAATTTAAAATTAATTGGGCTAAGGCACACATTGGCATTCAAGGAAACGAGGATGCCGACGAATTAGCAAAGGAAGCGGCTAAAAATAAAAATAAAATGATAGACCCTATCACATAGAAAGACCAATATCAAACCTTAAACCTATATTAAAAGAGCTAACAATGAAACAATGGCAGTTCGAGTGGGACTACGGGGACACGGGTAGGACAACCCATGGATACTTCCCAAAGGTAGACACAAAAAGACTTATAAGCTGTAAATTATTGAGCCAAATATGCACAGAACAGGGAGCATTCCCACAATACCTACATAGATTTACCAAATTTAGCTCTCCAGAATGCATATGCAGGGAATTAGGGTCCCCAAAACACTACCTCACGTCCAGCCCGCTCACACAACCACACCATCTGGTCAACATCACAGTTAATAACGAAAAACTATGGCACAGACAACTTGCAAACAACAAACATTTACAAAACAAAAGTAGAACAGTGATCAGATGGCTAATGAACAATGTAGACGACATGAAACAGACAAACATAGATTAATACAACAAAAACATAAAAGTCCCAGCAGCCACCATATTTCTATATTCAAAGTGTATATAACACCTCTGCCTAATTTACCTTCTCTTTCAGAAAAAAAAAAATATATATATATGTGTGTGTGTATGTGTATATATGTATGTATATATATATATATAATGTATGTATGTATATGTATGTATATATGTATATATAACAAAAATAGCAGTGTAAAGGATACCTCTCTCCTGCGACAAAAAAAAAAAAAAAAATCGATCTTTCAGCGTTTAAGAGGGTGGAAATTAATGCTAATTAACGGACTAATGGTCAAGGAACATGCCCCACCCCACAGCGCACCAAGTCTTCAAACAGCTTCATCGAGTTCATGATAACAGCCATAAGGTATCTACGGACTGATTGCCATTAGAGCGCATTCATGAAAACAAATTCAACGGTTACCAGTGATACAACAGAGTATAAAATCAACAGCGAAAAATGAGAAACCCAAATCACAATGAGTAACCTGTAACAAATGAGAAACCAAAATAAATGCAACAAATGAGAAACCAGAAATAACTGCAACAGATGAGAAACCAAAAAGCAATGAGAGAAACCTAAACACGAAACTAAATGCAACAAAAATCATGCAACAAAAGAAAAACAACAGGTAACCGTAAGTACAGTCGGGAAAAGGGGGAAAAAATCCAACACAGGTAAAAGTAATCATTTTTTTTTAATGTAAAGTTAAATAAACATGTATTAACCCCCTTCCCTTACAGGTTTTTCTTTTTTTTTTCTCATCATGTACACTAATAGCGCCCGGTGCATGTAAAATCTGTCGTGGGAACAAAGTCCTCTAAGCGAATTATACCTCTGGAGGTACCTAGTCAGGTGAAGGTCTCGTCACCTGATCAAGGTTCTAAATTACGAGACCAACTTGCATAGCGATGGCATGGCGTATGGGTGTAATGCCAAGCCCAGGTCCATACAAAAAGAATAAGATCAATTAGCAGTAAAACAAAAATGGGAACAAAACAAAGACCTCCACATAGCCGTCCTGCCAGCAATGGCCAGCCGTTAAGCGGCATCTCTTCAGTGGCGCTACACGCCCCGGTGCCAGGTACTAAACCCGTTTAAGCTAGGGAAACCTGGCAGCTAGCGGCCTGGTCGCTCAAAAAAAAAAAAAAAAAGGTAAAAGATGATGCTTGCAAAACGCATAACATATTTGAAAATCCAAATTCAGCAATTATCATCTATAGTCAGAAAAATATCCAAATTCTTTTCTGCAGCTCTATATATGATCTATAGATTTTTAGATATACTACACAGTATTAAAAAATTTAGTTCAGTTAAGAAACGCACCACACAGTTAAAAATTGAGCTTCAATAATTTCCATCATTAAGCGGAAATGTAACTGGAATTGTTTTATGCAGTCCTGTATATGATCTACAGAATTTATACACACCACGTACTATGCAAAAATTTAGTTAAATTTAAAAACGCAAACTAAAGTTCAAACGCACTTCCAGCAGTTATCGCTCATAGATAGTACTGCAATCGAATTCTTTTGTGCGCCCCTGTATACATGAACGATAAATGCAATGAACACCGTACTTTTCAATGAGCAACTTATAGTACACCCAGAGACGGATCTAGACTAAATTTTAGCCGGGGCAAGCTTGTAGATTTGCGCCCCCCCCCCCCCCTCTGCTCCCAAGAATATCAGAATAAAATTTGCGTAAACAATTGCTTAAGGAAGTAATATTAATACTCAGTGCTCAAAATCTGTATGCTTTACAAAAATAAATTCAATATGCAAGTTAAATGGTTTTAAATAAAAATTCTGATACAAAATATTTTTATAAAACTTTAGTAAAATTTCTCGCGGTTCTAATAATAATCTTTAAATGCTAAAACGGATACTTTGGTCTATCTCATTTTTTACTGAATAAACAATTCTAAAATTTGACTAATACTTTAAAAGTTTAAAAACAAATATTTAATATACAAAAATTTGAAAACACGCACTAAATATTCTGTTACAACTTTCACGGTTATACAACGAATGAAAATTAGATTGATGACCATGAGTCTGACTGCCAGAAATTATCTCTTAAAAGGTTAATAATATTCAGTTTTTTCTCAGCTATACTTGGTTGCTGAGTAAATGCTCCATTAATAGCTTTCAAAATATTTGTTATTGAACTACATTAGAAATAAGGAAGCAAGCATTTTTTTTAAGCAGGAAACATTTTTTCAAATAACTATAACTTTTTAAAAATTATAGTAGACCTGTTATAAACTTTATTCGTTATTGTATGTAAAAAGAAACAGGAGATTTGAAGCGAAAATATAAGCATGGCAAGAAATGTAAACAATCATGACGATCTCGATTAAAAGTAACTTTTAAATTTATTGCTATGTTAACCTACGCCGTTTAAATTTAATTAATGTACTTTTTCTTCTTCAAAATTAATACAAGTGGCGTGACTGTGAAGCACAACTTAAGTTAACATATTTTATTAGATAAATATTTCTAATAAAAGATTTAATTAATTTTTAAAAAGTATAGGTGCGATATTTTGAAATCAAAATTTAAAAGGCTTATTAACAACTGATATACCTAAATAAAAACATAAAACTGATTCCAATGGATCGAAAACCTTTTTAACTACATAAATAAAATGGCTTTAAAGGAACAGAACGTGTTGAATTCTCAACAGAGTTTCGTTTTCAATCTTTAAACAAAAATGTCTGTTAATTACAAGAATATCTAAATTTAGAAGAAATTGATAAAAAATCGATTTATAATTCTTTCCTTACATAGCAACTCAGTTATTGCATATAAAAGGAGATTTTTAGAACAGAAATAATACATATAAATTATTATATGGTGTAGCACGTATATATAAAAAAAAAAAGTAACTTGGTTGCTTATTTTCATGAATATCGCTTGGTTTAAGCCATAAGGACATGTGAAGCCTTCTCTTCTCTTTTTTTTAACCTTCTTTCTGTAATAATCACCCGAATGTCTCTTAGACATAACCGAAATAAAATACTGCACACGCTGTAAAACAACATAAAACAATATCGGAAAAGAAATTACCGTAATTTCGGGTGTATAGTCCGCAGCTCAAAGAGTCGTTTTTCGACCCAGAAATATTATTTTATAAAATGTAACTTAAAAGATCCCTGTAAATATTTATCTACAATTATTGAATAAAATTTCTGGGTCGAAAAACAACTCTTTGAGCTGCGGGTTATACACCCGAAATTACGGTACACAAAATCTTTGAATTTTAAATAAATAAAAATTGCTTAAAAATACTGGTGGCAATGTGATATTTTATGTAACGTAATATAGATTAATTTATATTTTTTATTTCTGATCCTTATGCAACGAAAGTAAACCGCCGTTGAACAAAATAAAATTGAACATATTTTCATGTGCATTTTTAATTTTTCTTTATTATTAATCTTTTATGATTCCTCATTTTTGCGCCCTTCCAAGTCTTGCACCCGGGGCAGCTGCCCCGGCTAACCCCCCCCCTTAGATCCACACCTCAGTAATTCATATAAATTTCATTATGTTTGAAATGGTGCAACATCGGTAAAATACACTGCAAACGACTTTTCGCCGCAGGTAGACCATTATGTAGCGGAATTATTTTGTGTGACCTTGTAAAGGAATAAATGCTTCGCATTCCATATTCTACAGCAACCTTGTTTTAGTGCAACTTAGAAATGTATAACAATTTCACTATGTTTGAAATGGTGCAACAGCATTAAAGTGCACTTGAAACGATTTTTTCCCCTTGACCATAATGTAACTGAATACTTTTGACTGTCCATGTAAACGAACTATAAATGCTACACATTTCATTTTCAATAGCGATGCTTTAGTAAACGTCAATAACATATAAAAATTACAGGGAATCCGAGTGTGTTTACGGGAGTTAGAGCACGGTCAGACAAACCGAAGTCATAAACACTGTTCAACTACGTTGGAAAATGTTATTGCACGTAAGAATATGAAAAACTGGTAGTTTTATAGAGAAATGTGTGATAAACAGTTTTTAAATCTAAGGATTATTTTAAACACTATTTGTTAAAATCAGTCAAAACAGTTTATTTAAGAAAGTTTTATAGGATCAAAAACTATGATAGCCAGGGCTTTACAATTTGATAAAATCTGGTGGCCAGCAAAAAATACTAGTCGCCAGTAAAAAATCCTAAATGATTAAAGTTAAAATGATTTTCTTATAGTGTTTAAAAAAGAAAAGTTTTCTTCTAGACATCAAGATAAAAGTTTGTGAGGCAGCGACATTTTTTACTTAACCATTTTATGCAATCTGATTTGCAAATGTATGAGGAAATCGCGAAATAATATGTCAGGATGGCTATCGCGACAGCGGTGGATGTGGTTTTTGGGAACCAAAAAATGCCGCAGTCAAAGGAAAATGAATGTGAGGCATGTTAGACCCGATTACAAAAGATCACCACTGGTCGTATGATAATATCATTCAGTCGTCCGCGATCGAGTATATTTTTAAAACAGAGCAAATTAGCGTCTTTTTAGAGCGTGCGGGGTCTGGACGGGAGGGGGGGGGGATTTATAATGTATTTTCAGTTTTAATATAGCTAACAATTTTAGAAAATTGAATCCATTATTGCGGAAATTCTATCCGTCACCGGAGAAACAATGTCATTTAATCAGAGTCCTAACCCCTTACAATCTCTCTTTGAATGAAATTAAACGAAATATGCGTTGTTAAGAGTTTCATGCCTTGAAGGCTGCATGAAATTCCTTTCCATATCCAAGCTCCAGGAAGTTACATTCTCGTTTTCGCTCTTTCCGAGATCATCTCGGTAATCACCATGGATGAGAAATCAGTTTCATGAGCAGAAGTTAATTGTGCTTTTACTAATTAATAGGAGAATTTCCTGAAGGCATGTTAGATCTAGAATAGCTGCTTATGTACATTTTAATAACTGCATGATTTTTCTTGTGTAACGGTAAACGGAAAATCTCGATTGAAGCTTGAAGATAATTTAGATGTAGAGAATGATTGTTAGATTAATAGAAAATCTGGCATCAAATTAACGTTTCTGGGTATTAAATCTTTAGAAAATGAAGAAGACGTATGGTCTGGTCACAAATATGATCCAAGTGTTGTTTTATTACTTACCCATCATACGTAGTATAGGGTAAGTCTTGTAATCGTTTTAAAAATCTGTCATGTCTCTTCCGTATGTGTGTGGGCGTTCTAAAGGAAACAGGCCGTTCTAATTACAACGAACACAAGTTTAATTCTTGACATAAAGTTGACATAAGAATGACGAAGACAGGTACATCACACGACATTAAATGAACATAAAAGATTATTCATATTTTTCAAGATTCATGACCGGTAACATTTACGGCCATTTTCATAACCAATTCTGGTTTCTCATATCACAAACGACGTTCTTCGCCGCTGACGTTCTGAGTTCTACTGCCGCGCGCTTTCGTTTCTCCAGAAGGGGGCGCTACTAGAGCAAGAAGAGGCATGCGCAATCCTCACACCTCCCCCTTTCGAGAATTTGATTTAGTCTTTTGAGACAAATCAATATCTAGTAAATATCTAAACAAACAAGTAAACATATTAATACAAAAATTCAAACACTTAAAGAATATCAAAGAAAATAAACAAATAGAATACACTATAACACTAATACTAATATTTTAAAGTTCGAGGATAAAGTTAAATTTTTTAAAGTTAAAGTTCAGACTTGTAACACAGAAGAAATGTTCAAATTTTCAAAGAATGTTCAAAGTTTTTAAGTCCAATGTGAGGCATGTAGCCTACTTAGAGAGTCAGCATTCGCGTGGAGTTTCCCACGTCGGTACGTTATTTGGGCTTGAAAGCGCTGAAGTGCAAGGGCCCATCTTTGAAGGCGCGCACTTTGAGGTGCACAGTCCGTGAGAAATTTCAAAGGATTATGGTCGCTCACCACAGTTACGTGCGAACCATAAATATAGTGTTCGAACTTTTTCAGGGCGAAGATAACAGCATAAGCTTCCTTTTCGATGGTAGCATAACCTTCTTGGCATTTGGAGAGCTTTTTACTTGTAAAAGCAATGGGATGCTCTTGTTCATTTTCATCTTTTTGAGTTTGACAAGCGCCTATCGCATATGAAGAAGCATCTGCATGTATAATAAATGGTTTCTGAAAGTTCGGGGAATAACAGATGGGTGATTTACTGATCGCCTGTTTCAACTCAAAAAAGGCTTTGTCACAATCCTCAGACCAAGTAACTTCATTAGGGGCACGTTTCTTCGTAAGTTCAATCAATGGACGAGCTATGTCGGAGAATGAAGGAACATAGGATCGGTAGTAAGATAAAAGACCTAATATGCTTCTGATATCTTTCTTTGACTTGGGAACTTCTAAGTTTTGTATCGCTGATACTTTGTCGGGATCGGGTGCATGCATACCGGATCCTACCACATGACCTAGAAATTTTATTTTTCCTCGTTTTCGCCGTCTTCCTGTACTAAATGCATTGTTCATTCGACAAAAGCCATCTCGTGTATACTGTTTATTCCTTTCCTTTATTTTCACTTTAACATAATTTTTAGAAAGTTCAGTTTCATTTTTATTTTCGTCGATCGTCACTTCCTTAGTCGCTGTAAACTCATCAATCTTCTCATATCTCTTCTGGCGTTTTTCTAACATCATGTTGTCAGGATGATTTAACTTAAGGAATACATCGGGTTCTTTGTTTGTTATTTCATGTGATTTCACACAACCATTGCCTATAATGTAGTCGGAATTTTCATCGTAAACAAGAGGTTGTTTCTCGCTGAACTCAATCGTGTTGGATTCGGAACTTCCATCAAGTGTCTCTGGCATTGTATTATTGAAAATAGAGCAAGATTCTTCTGTTGTCGTGACATCAACTTTTGAATCTTCATTTTCAGAAATTATGCTTAGTCTTATATTTTCTTCCTTCATGTCTGCTGATGCAATCAAATATTTATCCGAGACACTTGCATTCTTTTTAGCATAATTTGCGGTTTCGTATTCGGTTTCTTCATCAGGCGTGACTGCATAATTTGAGGACTCGAAAATTGAAGTTACATTGTTAACTATGGGAGTATCTTTCATAATATTGTGTTCACTTTGTAAATAATTTTGAACTTTTAAATCTTTTGAGTTATGTAAAATTTCTTCTGCTTGCCTAATTTGGGAATCTTCTTCCTTATAATGAATTTCCGTTTCAGTTTGATCTCCACTCTCTATTACGATTAAATCGGCAACAGTACATATGTCATTTTCATTATTATTAGTTTCTTTCGTGATCGATTGTGCAATACTAGTACGCGGGTGA
Source organism: Maratus michaelseni (assembly GCA_963931845.1). Taxonomy (NCBI): domain Eukaryota; kingdom Metazoa; phylum Arthropoda; class Arachnida; order Araneae; family Salticidae; genus Maratus; species Maratus michaelseni. The sequence continues at coordinate 98,682,216 of OZ007597.1, read as the reverse complement.
GGGTTATTTTTTGTATCATCAAATAATTTATCCAAGTGATATAAGAAATTCTCATGAACGGAAAAGCTATTAAATTCATTTTTGTTAGCTGTCGAACACTGATTTAAAGAAGGGTCGTTTTTCTGTTGCCATTTAAATTTATCTGAATCATTTACAAAAGTATCAGGGTCGTCGCCAGGTGCGTGGTCAATGTTCTCGTTTGCATTCGCATTTTCAACTGACACATGGTCTAAAATTGAAGCAGACAGATCTACAGTGTTGGTTTCTTTCGTATTGTCACTTATCGCGTCAACATTACAATTTAATGCCTTTTCATTTTCATTATATTTATTCAACTCATTCAATTCATTATATGTATCAAGAGAAAGTAATAAATCATTAATTAAATTATCAACCACAGCACATGTTATCATAATATTAGGATATATCTTGGGGTGTAATTTATCAACTGCAATACTCAATGGAATATTTATTAAAGGAGCTTTCAATTGGTGACCGAATGCAGATTGCAATATTATAGTACCACAAGGATTTTTAAAGTATTCGGGTACACAATTAGCCTTTATTATAGAAATTTGAGTTCCAGAATCTACTACGCCATGTAATATTTTATTACCACATTCGATATCTACTGTCGGTAATATTTCAATTAATTTTGTTTTTTTTTTGCGGTGTTTTCAAATTAAAAATCTCATCCGATTTGACTCTAGCAGTGAGTGCTTTTTCATTTGAATTCGAATTATCTTCCCTATCAAATTTATTGGCATTGCCAAATGAATAACTACATATTGTAACATTATGGTATCTGCCGCAATTCGTGCATTTTTTATCTTTTATGGTACAATCTTTAGCGACGTGTTTACCTTTCTTTAAGCATAAAAAACAGCGTCCTTGTGCTTTTAATTTAGCTATTTTCTGATCAACGGGTAATTTATTGCACTCCTCAGTCGAATGACTATTACAAGAACAAAATATACAAAAAGTTTCAGAGGTGGCTTTAATATGAGATACTTCAGAATTAATTCTATCACTAGCGAACATTTGTTTACGAAATGCAGGGGAATCATTATTATACGACTGCTTTAACCTTGGGTTATCTAAATTTCCAATTAAATAATTTTGTTTTTCTCTCGACTCTATTTCGGTACGAATAAATAATAACAAATCATCAATACTTGATTGCGTGTCACTGGAATTTTTTATACATTGCTTATTATATTCTAACGAAAGATTATATGGCAAGGATTTAAGAATTATTGGTGTCAACAGGTTATCAAATCCATTTGATTCAATGTCTAAAGACCTGAGACTTCTTATTTGCGATTGAATCGTATCAAATAATTTCCGTAGAGCGGTTACATCATTTGTTTTCAATACAGGTTTCAAAGATAATAAAGTATTTATATGTGTCGTCACAATGAGATCCTTTCGGCCAAATTGTTGTTTCAGAATTTGGACAGCTTCCAAATAATTTTTATCTGATAACGCAAACCCGGAAATAGAATTATATGCACTACCACCTAAATAACTTTGTAAATAGCTCATTTTTTCGATATTTGACAGTGAATCATTATCATGGACTGCTATTTTGAATGAGTTCCAAAAGTTTTGAAACTTACTTATATCGCCGTAAAATTTCTCAATTTTTAATGTAGGGAGTTTAACAGATTGCGCAACTAATTCTGCGTGCTTATTATCGGCGTGAGATACGGGGGAAATTTGGCTTTTGCTATTATTTTTCAATTTCTTATTAATTCTAAATTTCCATAAAGTTATTTTTTCATGATATTCGATAGAGGTCTTCGCGTCTCTTTCGATTTCATTTTCATCATTAATTAACGCTAAAATTTGTTCATCTTCTCGTTTAAGATCGATACCTTTTTGTTCTAGCTGAGCTAGATTTTCTTCTAATTCCACCAAATATCAGTGGCGTAGCCAGGATTTTCTTTCGGGAGGGGTCCAGAATTTTTCTTCAGCTTATATATATAGTAAGACCTGCCAAGATAACATCGCAAAGAGTGATAAAAAATTCCGTGTTAGACAGTTTTTCGTCTTATCAGGTGTATGGTATTCTTTTCTATTTATTATTTCTAATGAATATTTCCGTTTAAGTCAGCATTCCGTTATAGGCAGGTTTCGCTTTCACAGGATTTGCTGTATATATAAAAATATAACTTACGTATGTAATATGTATAGTAAAACCTGTCTATAGCAGATTCCTGTCTTAAACAAAAGCATTATATGGTCCTGATATGGAAAACCATACAATTAAATTTGCTAAAAACCTGCCTGAAGCGGGCTTTTTCACCGTTCTTCTGTGATTCCGATTTCGTCTTGTCAGGTTTTACCCTACTTATAAATACAGTAAAGCCTGTGAAAGCGGATACTTCTAGATCCCGACGAAACGAACAATGAGCCTTATTGAATTATAGTGTGACAGAATTGACTGTGTGTGTGATATGCAATAGAAGTATTTCGAGTAACTTTAAGAATTTAGATATTTCCTTATCAATTTCTTAATTTAAAAAAACAGCATGTGTAAAATGAAGTAAGATCAATCTCTATAATTGTAGCGAATAATACAATGAAGTTACATTAATATTTACCAAAGAAGAAGATTTTACAAACACTATGATATAAAAACGGAGCACACACTGAAGAGAATGCATTTAAATCAAGTTTCATATGACATAAACATTTGATTATTTTAAAGTTATGATCAAATTGTTAAGTTTATAACAGTATTTGTTTGAAACTGTTTTTTCAATTTTCATGTTTAATTTCTTGTCATTGAAATAAGAACTTGTGATGTAATAGGTATATTGAATAATGAGTTGACGTAATTGCCAATGCCGTCAGCTGTTGATTCACCATGGGAGTTTCTGAAATAAGGTTTTAATTTTTAAGAAAAAATCTTGTAATTTCGGCTACAGAAACTAGTAATGTAACAAACACACGCAACAAATATAGTTGATGTTGGGAAAAATAATTTTGTTACAATTGTCTAAAACAGCCATAATTCTTTTTCAAGTTTCACCGCTTTTGATACTAAAGTAAATATTCGACTTCAATAGTTGTTTCCGATAATTGGTCGACATAAAAGATGTTAAATTTTTGTAAAAAAAATTAATTATGATAGATTAGCACATCTTGGGAAATATTAGATTGCGTAAAAAATAATGGTGGTTTCTGCTATTTTACTTTTCAACCAATTTCTTTTAAGCGGTTGGAAACAGTTTTAGAAAGTACTTCAAGTTCAGCAACAATCTTTCAGACTTTGGTACGTGGATTCGATTCAACCTTTGCTTTCAATTTCTCATTGTTAATAACCGAATGCGACTTACGACCTTCATATTCAAAACGCTCATTGCCATCATGAAATTTCTGAAAACAATATTAAACTGTGAGTTCACAAGTCGTACTGCGGTCAAATGTAACGTTGAATTCAGACATTTTTCTCCAGGAGGGATTTCGTCGGAGGGTACCATTTTTCTCCGGAATAGGTACACTGTGGGGTTCAGGGAAAAGGAGGGATTGCACTCCTAAGCATAAAATCTCAAATCTTCCGAGGGGTCATTTCGATGCTCCGGGGTGGATGCCCCACCTCCGCTCTCCTGAATTCAACGCTGTAGCGTGGTTGATATACAAGCCGTTTAGTAAAAAAATCTTACGAAATTTCCCAAAGTTTTATAACTGCCTTAAATATTCCTGTACAATAGCGGAAAACAAAATTATAATACTAAATAAGTAGGTAAAAACCTGTCCTTCAAAATGATATACAACAATGTAATATTCCATTAAAAGTTTATTAAAAATAGCTCAGGTTGAAAAGTTTCATAACATGAATCACCATTATTTTGTACAAACCCAGATGAACATCAAAATCTTTCAATATCCCTCTCCTCTTTTCTTTAGCGATTAAAGAGATTAGAAATAAAAGTAACAAAAGGAGGAAGAAAATTGATCTTCCGAAATATTCTGCAAGTTTGACATTGAATCAGATGTATCTGATGGTCAACTTGACAAGGAATATGTGTGACTAAAGAAAATTGTGTCAGAGTTTTCCTTAGCAAAGGACTGTGCTCTCTTGAACAGGTCAGAAAACTTTTGAACACCAGTCTCCTCTTCCTTGCTTATTGATTAATGTAAAGTTTCATAAAGCTGAAAAATGACATCCTCAGCATGTTTTACAGCAGAAGAAAAATCACATTCAGATGCAGGTATTTTGAAAGTGACAACGTATAACAGCATGGAATAAGAATTCACAAATATCTAGTAGAAGAATAAAGTGACTTTTTTTTCATTCCAGCTAGCAGATTTAAAGTAAATGATAATATTGCTCGATATAAAATTACAAAATAAACAAAGATAAGGGTCGCCAAACTCTGATCAATGTGCTGTTATTGAATTCGTGTAAACTCGTCTTTACCCATAAGTGTTGGCAACAGTTGGGCCGATCGAAATCTCTGTTGAAGAAGTTTTGCGTTTTCTAGTTACATTAAAATCTATGAAAACGGAATCGGCAGGGATCGTTAAAAAATTCCGTTGTAGAGAGATTTCCGTCATATCAGGTATACTTGTACTGTTATACATCTGTCATCGAGACCATGAAATGTTTTCGTTTACGAGATAATTCCGTTTTCACAGAAAACCTGCCAAGGATTCACAACCAGAAAAAGTTTCATTTTAGATATGTTTCAAATTTTAACAGGTATAAATATGTAGCGTTGTTTTCGTTGAACTTTGAACTTTTGCTGTTTAAGATAGCTCTCATCTTTAAAGATTTTATTGTAATACATCTATGCTTTTCAGAAGTATACTATAGACTGGATTCGTTTTAACAGTTTTAGAGGATACCTCACAAAATGGACGTGTCTATTACAAAAACCTGTCTTAAGCGAAAAAATTTCATAACCCCTGCGAAAGACATACCTTTAAATAATACTTTCTAAGTCAAACACCTGTCTAAAGCGGAATTTTTCATTCCTTCTTTGCGATACCGTCTTATCATTTTTTAATATTGTTGTATCTATCACTCAGTAAACCAGTTCTTCATTCGGGGTTCGGGGGGGGTCCGGACCCCCCCCTTGGCTACGCCACTGACCAAATTCGGCGATTCTAAAACCCATGCATCTTCGATCTTTTTAATAATAGATGTAATAGATGCTTTTATTACCCCTCTAGTTTTTTTAAGTTTAGTCAGTTGATCGGCCATACTTAAATAATAAAATTTACCTTACCTCTGTATAGGTTATCCAAAATTTTTCTTCACTATAATCTTTCACTATAATATTTCACTATAATATTTCACTATAATGTTTCACTCCGTAATCCAGTAATACAGCCTGTTTTTCATCCATTAGTTCTGACACCAGTGTCATGTCTCTTCCGTATGTGTGTGGGCGTTCTAAAGGAAACAGGCCGTTCTAATTACAACGAACACAAGTTTAATTCTTAACATAAAGTTGACATAAGAATGACGAAGACAGGTACATCACACGACATTAAATGAACATAAAAGATTATTCATATTTTTCAAGATTCATGACCGGTAACATTTACGGCCATTTTCATAACCAATTCTGGTTTCTCATATCACAAACGACGTTCTTCGCCGCTGACGTTCTGAGTTCTACTGCCGCGCGCTTTCGTTTCTCCAGAAGGGGGCGCTACTAGAGCAAGAAGAGGCATGCGCAATCCTCACAAAATCGAAAAAAAAATTTTGACGGATTTACACGTTTCAGACGCTGGAGATTCCGAAAAACATATTTTTAGAAAAAAAATTGCCGTCCGTCTGTCTGTGTGTATACCTGTAAACACTCTATCTGCCGAACAAATTGAGATAGAGACTTGAAATTTGGTATGTACTTAGTATGTTAATAGAAAGAAGCTTATTGAATTTCAGTAATCTCGATTATCCGGAACTGTTTTTTTCGGACTCTCGAAATATTCGTTCTGATAAAAGATATATAAAAATTTCCGAAATTGTTTATTTTAAGGAGTGAATATAAAAAATAATTAAAAAACATAAATTTTGCATAAAGAATGAAGTCGATCGTATAATGAGTTGCTGAGATATTTATAATCATATTTTCCAAACTCTTCGATTTTTCATGACCCTGTATTTCATCCAAATTTCAATTCAAGGATATATTTCAATTGGAAATGAGACGCTGAATCCGACGCAGTAAACTCTTAGTTAATATGATTGACATTTTTGGAGTTAAGAGGATGTTTCTTTTACGCAATTTAGTAATAGAGCATTTAAAGTTTATGACGTCATCAAGCCATGATTTTATTCAAATTGCAATGCATTTTATAAATAGTTTACACATGTTTTATTTTCGTATTTTATATTATACATGTCAATGTGGGTAAGTATTACGGTGGCCCTCAACGACTAATTTCTATGGTATTAAAGCTGTTGTCAAATCCAAAGGAACTAATTTCTGAATTCATTGTTGCTCGGAAACGCATTAAATTATCTGGTGTTCTTATTCAGAAACTGTGTAATCGAATGGCGTTTTCCATTTTTTGGTAAAGGCAGAAGACCTTTTAGAAAATACTGTCAAAGTCGGCGTCTTGAACCGAATTTCCAACACGGCAGTGCAAGAAAGGGGAAAACGTATCGTCACGTAACAAGAACCGCTTGTAACTCGACAAGTAATTTAATTAACAAAAAAAATGGAAAACGCTATTAGAATCTAAATCGCTTCAATAGTCAGGCCTGCCAATTGTTTTGCCTTTACGTTTAAAAATAAGTTAGAAAACGTGTCAGAAAGTTTTTAAGCACCTTAAGAACGTCTTAGACAAAAATTTAATCACAAAAGATATCCAAAATCATCTTATCTTATATATATCCTTCTAAACATTTCCAAGATTCAATAATATTTCCAAACATTATATGCTTCTTTTTATATATGTATTTTAGAAATTTCAATATATTTATTCTTTTGACTTTCGATACAACATATCACTTTATTTCATATTTTATAAAAAATCCTCTTTCCGATCTCATCGCACTCGAAAAATTCTTCTATTCCTCTATATCGAGTGACTTCATGGCCAGTTGTCAAGGCGGGGCAGTGTTGATTCGTTTTTCAATCTAAACTTCTGCCTTTTTTGTCCGGACAGGTCGAAGTTATGAAAAGTTTTTTCGGTATCTGTCAATATCAGTGATGTCTGATGTCCTGTTTTCTTTGAGTATAAATCGGACGTTTTGTTGGGTCGGAAATATATTTCTTTGGAATAGAATTTTCCTATCTTATATTTATTAAAAATTGACTGTGTGTTTATATTTCATATCTACTCTTCCGAGAATAGGATGAATTATGAGTTGAAAAATACACCAATTTTTTGTAAGGAATGTCTTAATAACTCATGAAATTTCGAAATTAAGATTAATTTCCGAAATATATATATATTTTAAATATTTAGTGTAATTTTTGTAACTGTCGCACGCAACCCCGTTATTCTATCGTGGGAAAAAAAAAAAAAAAAAAACAAGTTGGTAAGTGTGATCGAAGATCGCACAAAGGGTTTCGTTTAATATTCTTTTCAAAACACTTTATCCTTCCTTTAATAAATCCAAATAAATTTCATTTAAAAAAAAAAAAAAAAAAGTCATGTTTTTTATTAAGTAAGAAATTACTGGTCTATTTTTTTTTCGTTTTTATTTCAAAATTAAACATGTTGTATAGAGAGAGACCTTCAAAATGTTAAAATATGCCAATATTTCCATAATCGGGGTTTTATCCTGATTCAATGCGTTCCTTAAACTCACTTGCTGACGTCATATCTACTTGCTTTCTCTATTACTCATATTGACACTCTCTTTGTATTATTCTCAAACATTTGAAAAAGTCTGTTAAACTTCCAATATGACGCCAGGTTAATTTTCTTTTTAATTCTCTAATGACATCATATTAACCTGCTTTCTGTATTTACACATACTCATACTCCTTGTATTATTGAGAAATGTTTGGAAATTTACGTTTTATTACCAATATGACGTCATATTAATCTTTTTTCAATTGGTGAAACTTTTTTATTTCATTTTCATTTTTCACGTGGAAATCTTTCAATAGAAAATTAATTATTGTAGAAAGAATTTTATTGGGGATTTTTAATTGTTGGCAACTGCTATAGCGAAAAATGTTTAAATTTAATAGGAAAAGGCTGTTAGATTTTTATTTTTTTTTCTCTCTATACTAAAATAAAACGATATTTTAAAATTTTATGATTTTCAGCTTCATTGCAGGTATTCAGTTATAAGGTACACAAAATTTCAAGTCTGTAAGTTATATAGTTTCTGAGAACCGTCTCTGTGACGGACAGACAACGTAGCGGGACTAATAGGGTTTTGTGAGATGAACGAAACCCTAAAAAAGAAAATAATTGAGGACTATTTGTTGATGTCATTTTTATTAAAATTTAAAAGAAAAGTTATTTTCAATTCGAACAGATAGTGAAAACAATGTCTTGATTAAATTACGTTTTCCAAGAAAATTCGAAGCAAATATTCAAGCTTCTTGAATCAGTTTATTCTAAAGACTAAAAAAAGTCGTCTGTTGTCAAATATTTGTCGATAAGTTTTCGGATCAGTATACTAACGGGAGTTGAGTGGTAGTATAATTAATATATTTTCTGTATTGTAAAAAAAAAAAAAAAAAAAAAAAAAAAAACTTAAATAATTAAAAAAAGGAAAAAATGCTTATCGAGCGCTACATCGAGTGACCACCCGACCAATTGTCAAGGCAGGCCAGTCGTTTTTTAATCGAAACTTGCGTTTTTTTGTTCGAACAGGTCCAAGATATCAGGTTTTCGGCATCTGTCAATATCAGTGATGTCTGATATCCCGTTTGCTTTGAATATAAGTTGGAAGTTTTTTTTTAGCTGGCAATATATTCCTTTTGAATAGAATTTTCCTATGTTAGTTATATATTAAAATTTGATTGTGTGTATTTTACATCTACTTCTTTGAGAATATGACGAATTGGCAGATTAAACAAAAATCAATTATTTATAAGGATCCGAGAATGTTATAACAGCTCTCGAAATTTCGAAATTTAATTTATTTTTCTCGATACATTTTATAATGAAATTTTAGATGGTGGCAATTAAATTATATATTGATGTGAAAAGTAAAAAAATAAAAAAATAAAATAAAATATAGAAGGAGTTCAAGGGATTGTTTCGTACTTCATTGCACTGATATTTACTTATTGCACGCTAGTTAGCGTATTTTAATAAGAGTGGCTCGACATAACAAAGTGTTTTTGTGGCAATCCTGTATTGCTATCCACATTCATTTTAAATCCCATTGTTGCCAATATAGCTCATTTTGGCGTGCAGTACATGATGGCATATTAGTGCGGCTATAAAAGGATAACTCTATATTACAAAGCAAAAACATGTCCTTGAGTAATGGAGAAGTCATATCGACGGTGGCAATAGCCCGAGCAATGAATTTCGTTTTATCGCAGATTTTGTAACTTCTAAACATCGCCGAATTCCAATGTTTACATCGTCGAATAGAGAAACAAATGTACTTACAAACTCAATTTCCTTGAAAACTGTATCTCAATTTACTAAATTTTTCTGGTTTTTAAAATAATTTTCGAGCACACTAAAAAAAAAAAAATCGCGATATGAGTATGAAAAATTCATTAATAATCTTTTAAGAGGGAAATCGAAACAAACAAAAATTCCCAAACTCTTTCAGTAAATGTCTTCTATATTTTTCTAAAATTGTCATTTCAACAAAGATAAAGTATAATTTTCTTACACAGTAAAAAATGACCAATGTTTCTTATTGTATGAAAATATACTATAACCACGAAAGAAAATATAATATAATCTTTTGAGTTATCCGAAATTCCTAATAGCGTGTTCCATTGTCTTTTGAATCCCCAGAAATCAATACATTTCCAAAATTTAAAGAATTATTTATAAAAACAAAATTTCTCCAGCTGCCCGTATTTTTCAGAAACGTTTCCAAATAGTTTTTATAGTGTATGAAACAGTTTCCTCAGCCTGGAATACCTATTTATCGAATGTCATCCATTCTCAAGTAAATGTTTTCAGCTGCAAAAGTTAATTTATACATGAAAGAATAAAGAAATAATCTTCATTTTAATGTTAATGTTACCGCTTTTAATTTTGCATGTTTGTCTGTTAAACATATTTGTTGAACATGAAAATGTTTACTTGAGAATGGATAGCATCGGAACAAACTATATTACGGGCTTAGAAAACTGATTAATAAAGTTTAAAAGCTACTCGTAAACGTTTCGGAAAATTTCGGGAAGCTAGAAAATTTTTGTTTTTCTAAATGATTCTTTAAATCTCGAAATGCCATTGATGTCTGAGGTTTCTAAAGATAAAGAAACACTGTTCAGAACCATGGTTAACAAGGATGAGTTTATATTATAAATTTATTCGTTATTATATTATATTTTCTTAGATTCAGAAACATCCGTCATTTTTTACAGTGTAGTAACTAAGGGGCCCTGCCACTACGAGCTAAGCTCGTTAACTCCTATATGCGTCCGTGTTTCATGTTTCTTGGACTACATATTTACATTTCGAATTTGATATATTTCCCATTCCCAACTATTAAGAGATAATAACTTTTTTAATTTTAAAGCTATCGATACGCAAGTTCTTTTTTTCTCTCTCTTTTTAGGTAGATTTCGTAAGAAATACTACCTATTACATTCTTCCCTGTTGGAATTTTTGAAAATTTTTTGCAGATCTACGCCGATCATGACTCCCAGAACACAACCCCCCCCCCCCCCCAGTTCAAAACTTTATCTGTCTAATCTATCGTGTCACTTTTTTATGGACACGATAACTCCCATAATTCTGCACAAATCTCTTCCAAACTGATACATAAAATCAAGGGGCATAAAATCTCGGCCAAGTTCGTTAATGGGCAAAATTGAACCAGGGAGGAAATGGGAGGGGGGGGGGTGCTTTTTGTGAAAACAGAAAAAAACCCATAACGTCTTAATTATGATACGTATCGAATCCGTTTAAAATTATTATTACTTCTTGGAACAGGGCCGAAAATTTATGTATGACAAATTTTTGATATCATTAAAAATGGCCCCAAGCGGGGGAAAAAAGGGGGGGTTTAGAAGAAAAAAGTTCCTAACTTCGTCAATTCACAAGGTATCAAATCCACTTAAATTTATTGTAAATCCTCTTAATATTATCTAAATCTTTTATATTAACAAGTTTTTTATAGAAACAACTCTTATAGAAAAAAAAAATCCCTGCTGGCTCCGCCTGCAAACAAGTTAGATTTCGAAGTGGATGCTCCCAACTGCGGCATCTTGGCAAAAAGGTCATTTCTTCCGCAATTCCTAACAAATAGGCGCCTCACGGTCTTCGTCTTCGAAATCTACCTATGCCTGTAGGCCGAGCCATCAGGATTTTTTTTTTTTAATGATTTTGTTCCAGCAAAATAAAAGAAATCTAATTGGCTAATTTTGTCTAGGGAAGTCTTATAAAGATTTAAAAAGTGTAACTTTAGAAAATTAATGGCAGGTCTGTTTCATTAACATAATCTTATTTCCTATTTTATTTTGAACACTTTTGCAATGCACATTTTTTATTTATCTCCAACATGTAAAAAAATAAAGCGCCTTTCAACTTTTTGGGGGGCAGCTTGTATAATTTTTTCTCGATTCAACAAAAGTTTAAATTAATTCAGAAAACAAGTTCTGGATATTTCCTATATTTCACTATAGTATGAACTTTCATATCTCCTCTTTCGGCTCAAATAGAAAAGACCCATCCCAATAAAGACAATTTTTAAAAGTCACATAGGAGCTGGTACAGAGACAAGTATTTTTTGTCTTCAATTATTAACAATTCATATCTCAAAAGAAAAAAAAAATCTGTTACATAAAAAAAATATAATAATATTCATTACATTTCTAAGTAGTAAATCTGCAGAACAAAGATCTCAACGCCAGTTCCGTAAATCGTTATTTTTAAAATTTTTAATTCTTTGTACTTAATATTTTGATACTCTCAATTGGCAGTTTCATTTCTTTCATTAGTACCACTGTAAGTAAGCTTTCAAGTAGTTTCAAGAGATTTAAGAATTTTTTCTGTAAAAACTTCTTATTATATGAAAGGAGATCTATCCCCCCAATCCCCCGTTATCTTATTAGTTTTATAATCGCAGTTTTGTATAATCCAGTAACTTAAATTTTCTATCTAAAATATGATCTTGATTTTGTGATAATGGCATTAATAATTTAGTTCGGATGATTAATTATCCTCATAAACGTTTTATTAATTTTTGATAATCCTAGTTTTTCAAACTGTTTGAAAACGAATATTTAAGGTCTTCTCATATTTTTTTAATTGCTACGCCACTGCGATAATTTTTAGATACGTTAATGTGTATCTTTCAATATAATTTTTTGAAAATTTGCAGTGCCTAAAACGAACACAGAATTAATATATCAGCATACTGATTCATAGATTAAAATTTAACTTAGGTAATTCAAAGTTTTTGCCCCATACCATTACTTAGGAATGTCACAAACGGAGTAATTTTGAAAATCAAATGATTTGCACGCAAAGCCCGATTTCTAATTGGAAATCTTCCAATTTAATCTGGAAAATCATTTCATCGAGGACTTTCTACCTGTAATGCACCGACAAAGGGAAAATTCCTAAGAAGTCTTCCAGGAGAATAATTTCAAACTATTTCTCCGTATTATTGATCGGTTTTGTGATTATATTCTCACAATGATTTAAGGTCTGATTATCGATATTAGCTTGTTAGAATCCTTTCTTGGTGGATAGCACGGACGCCACCAAGAGGAAGGAAGTGTGAGAGGTGGGGGTAGGGGGGTAGGGAGTGCCATTGACCCTCCCTGAGTTTTTGAAATTTAATTAACTAAATTCTCTTTTTCTGTCAGTTTGAAAAAAAAATACGAAAATTTATTCTACATAAATGATTTAAAATGATTAAATGCTAAGAGAAAGAGCAACTAAGATTTTTTTGACAGGTGGCAGATACCCCCCCCCCCCCCCCTACACACACACACACACACACTTCTGACGAATAAATAGGGAAAATTTCCTCAGAAGTCTTCTAGGGGAATAATTTAAAACTATTTCTTCGTGTTATTGATAAATATTGGAGTTATATTCTCAGGAGATTTAAAGCCTGATTATGGATAATAACTTGTTAAAATCCTTTCTTCTTGTCTGATAGAGTTAATTAGATCACACAATCACTGATAAATACTGATAGATCACACAATTGCTGCGTAACAGAACAGTATGCGTTTTTATCACTTGATGCATATATGATTAACAAAAATAAAAATTATGCACCAAGCATCCATTATAAAACACTTTCCAATACTACCAGAATATTGTTATTGAACTTCATTTTTTTTTCATACGGTGAAAGGAGATATTTAAATTAACAATTAAAAAAAAAAAAAAACACATAACGCAGTTGTTTAGCTATTTTCGCTCATAAGACTGTAACGTATTCGCATTTTTTGGTGCAGCCTTGTATACGATCTATTGATTTTTATACATACCAAATAGTGTACTAAAATTTAATTCACCTAGAAAACACATAACATAACTGAAAAAGTTTTTTTCGTCAATTGCTATCCATAGACGGTAATATATCTATAACTTTTTAGGCACTCCTGCATATGAATTTATTTATGTTCTAGACACATTACATACTTACACTAAAATTTAGTTCAGCTGGAAAAGTATAAAAAAATGCACAATCAGCAAATATGCGCTTTATAAACGGTAATATATTTGAATTCTTTTGTGCACCCCTGTATAGAATTTATAGCTAAATTTTAAAGCGCATAACAAAATTGAAAACGCATTTCTTGTAATTATTGTCATAGACATTGATAATGTATTTGAATTTCTTTGTGTGGTCCTGTAATAAAACGTTAAATATACTGAAAAAAAATTCTGGAGCATGAGCAAATTTCACTGGCATCTAGAAAATAAATTGTGGCTCTAGAAAAAATAGTTGCATGTCACCCTTATAAATTCTAGTTCCTTTAGCTGGAGAGTTCCAGTCTCTCCTATTCAAATTCAAGAGCGTTTTCCTATATTATCGTGGTCAAATTTATTTAAAACTCTCTGCAAATAAATGTGTACACAAGAGGTTATAGTTTTAGTAACTATAATTCTAGTTTATGAATTTATTCCAGAAATTAAGTGATAATTTCTCGCAATTCAAACGATTCATAATATAATGTATCGTTTCATCACATAGAAACTGTAGACTAGAAATTCTCGATCATTTCGTCTATTCGGTTTATTTGTTTACCTTATTCGCATAACTTGGAAATCTATATTTCTAGTTTAGGGATTTAGAAAATGACTTACTTATTCGTTCTAGATGAAGGCGGTGTAAGTTTTCTTTCAGTGCACACTATTTTTTATAGTAAAGGTATTCAACTCAGTAATGGTGTATCAATTTCATTATGTTAGAAATAGTATATCTTCGTTAAATTGTACATAAAATAATTACTGCCTACCAACAGTGATGCAATCAAACTCCTTTGCGTGTCTTCGTAAATGAACAATAATGCTACGCTAATTTTTTTCATGTAGGAAACATGTTGTAAGGATTATTAACAAGTAATATATATATATATTAAAGTCAATTCCTACTTAGGTCGACAAAGAAAATTTTTATTTTAGTTTACTTTTTATTAAATAATTACAATTAATATAAATATGTATATACATATGACAGAATCACAATATTAAGTGGCAAAATAGAAAGCAAATTTCCTTGCAATTTTCCATTTTAATAAATAATATAAGAATGGCCTGGATAATACGTAAATACCAAAAATAATATGAAACAGTATAGAAAATAACATTAAAACATAATCACGAGTCAACAGTTACCATGCCAACAGTTTCATGTAGTAGCGGCTCTTTCGAAGAGTGGAACCCACTGGAGTGTTTCTGCTCATTTATCTTCGAGTTTTGGATGCTAGTAGTTTGGTTATTTAATCTAATAAATTAATTAATATTTGAAAAAACTGTATTAACATCAAGTGTTATCCACTACAAGTTTTAAAAAAATGTATTTGAATTTGAATGGATGAACAAAAATTTTTTTATTAACGATTGAAAATTTGAAAGAAAAATAATTTGAGTATTTAAATTTGAATTTTGCTTTTTAATCATAAATATTTAAAAATAAACCCGTGCAGCATTAATGTCCCACGTTATCTTTATTGAACATTTTTTTACAATCATCGTTGCGGTATTTTATTTTTGTACCATCACTAATTTGAGGAAAATCTTTCATTTCATTTATGAAAACAATGGGAGAAATTTTTTTCTCCCATATAAAACTAAAATTAATTAATTTAATTTAATTAATTAATTAATATTTGCAAAAAACTGTATTAACATCAAGTGTCACCCACTACAAGTTTAACAAAATGTATTTGAACTTGAGTGGATGAATAAAAAATATTTTATTAACGGTTGAAAATTTGAACA
This sequence comes from Maratus michaelseni, assembly GCA_963931845.1. Taxonomy (NCBI): domain Eukaryota; kingdom Metazoa; phylum Arthropoda; class Arachnida; order Araneae; family Salticidae; genus Maratus; species Maratus michaelseni. The sequence goes on along the minus strand of OZ007597.1, from coordinate 98,666,676 downwards.
AGATATATAAATATATAGAGAGTGTGTGCTAATAGTAGGAATTGAATGAAAAAAAAAAAAAAGAATAAAATTTTGTAATATTTGAAGTTGTGTTGCATTGTTAAGATGTATTTCTAACAATTATCGCCCATAAACAATAACGTTTTTGAATTTCCTCGAGTGTAACAAAATGATCGTAAACAAATGAATAAACCAAATTATACCAAAAGCAATACAGCTAATTTGGTATATCGCAAACATTCCTTTTAAATTTTATGCTAATCGGATGCTCTTTGTGACAACTATTGCCAGACATATACATTCATAAATACACACAAGCAGAAATAATTGAAAATCCATTTGTTCTTGACGTTTCAGCAATTAATAATATAAATTATTTCAGGATGCATAATAAAATAGAATTCTTTTTCTTCCCCCACAATGGAAATATCTCATGCATTACAAATGTAATAATAATGTGAGGTTAGCACTCAGCTTGTTAATTTTTTTTTCTCATTACTGCATTAAAATCTGACTGTCACTGTGTGTTTGTATTTCACAACTACTAGAAAGCCTGTATACCGATAAGAAAACTAATTATTCTCAAGGAACCAAGGCTGTAATAACAACTCTCAGAATTCTAATTAGTTTCCAAGATATTAATTTTTTTCTGCATTTTAATAACATTATTGTAATGGTGGCAACTAAATTATTCCATTAATGTGAATTAAAGAGGGAAAAAGAAAAAAAAAATGGGTAAGTTTGATCGAAGGTCGCACAAAAAGTTTCGTTTAATATCCCTTACAAAACACTTTATCCTTTCTTTAATAAATCCAATAAATCCAAATAAATTTCATTTTTAAAAAAAACAAAAAAGGAAAAAGAAAAGTCATGTTTTTTATAAAGTAAAAATTTACCGGTCTATTTTTCTCGTTTTTTCGAATATCTGAACCGGCTCGCTATTATACTCTGTCATAATAACATCTGTCATGTGGACTAAATGCGATATTTAAAAAAAAAAAAAATCAGTTTCAAAATTAAACATGTTGTATAGAGACCTTCAAAATGTTAAAATATGCCAATATTTCCATAATCGGGTTTTTATCATGATTCAATACGTTTCTAAAACTCATATGACGTTATAATCACTTGCTGGCGTCATATCTATACTTACTTTCTCTATTACTCATATTGATACTCTCTTTGTATTATTCTCAAACATTTGAAAAAGTCCGCTAAACTTCCAATATGACGTCAGATTAATTTTCTTTTTAATTCTCTAATGACGTCATATTAAGCTGCTTTCTGTACTTACACATACTCATACTCCTTATATTATTGAGAAATGTTTGAAAATTTCTGTTTTATTTAGGACGTCATATTATTCTTTTTTTCAACTGGTGAAACTTTTTATTTCATTTTCATTTTTCACGTGTAAATCTTTCAATAGAAAATTAATTATTGTAGAAAGAATTTTATTGCGGATTTTTAATTGTTGGCAACTGCTATAATGAAATATGTTTAAATTTAATAGGAAAAGGATGTTAGATTTTTAGTTTTTTTATCTCTCTATATTAAACTAATATGATTTTTTCAAATTTTATGATTTTGAGCTTCATAGTAGGTATTCAGCTGTAAGTACACAAAATTTCATGTCTGTAAGTTATATAGTTTCTGAGAACCTTCTCTGTGACGGACAGACAACGTAGCGGGACGAATAGGGTTTCGTGAGATGAACGAAACCTTAATAAAGATTATTATATTTTTATTAAAATATTTTCCCCATTAAAATTGAATTTTTTTCCCTTTAAATAGATGGTTGAAAACAATATCGTGATTAAATTACATTTGTCAAGAAAATTCGAAAAAAATAAAGACATATTTTCAGATATGGAAGTTTCGTGAATAACTTTATTTTACAAAGCAAAAAATCGTTTGTCGCAAAATTGACATCAAGGAATCATTTCATCGTAGCTTTTCTGAAATTTACATTCAACTAAGGAGACGTTAAACAAACAGACATCTTTGTAAGCATTTACTTTAATTTATAAATCTGAAATACTTTTGAATAAGTTCACACAAATGATGTCATTTTTATTCCATCAGCTGATCAGCTGCGAAGTTAGAAGCCAAATCTTGAAAGAACAAAACGCTTCTAACAAATGCAGTCGACAACGCGCTTTTTTATTGAGAAAACTTTTAATCTGCATTGTAAATATATTTTATTACTTTAAATGTAGTTCTTAATACAACAAATATACAGGGTGATTATAATTAAAGTCCCACTTTCAAAATGCTGTAAAAAAGGAACGACTGGTCAGAAAGACTTCAAATTTGAACTAAATATGCTGGAAGAAGGGGGGAAATGGTGTGGTATAAAAAAGAAAAAGTTCCAAAGTGTATCAATAGATGGCGCTGTAAACGGCATAACGAAAGTGGATTCGGCAAGGGATTCGGCTACAAGTGACATTATTAATCGAAATACGACGGTTTTGGCATGAGTTGCACAGTAAACCAACACCGTACTTGTTACGGCCAGCTCCATCTGTTTCACTTCGCAGTGACTCTTGAATCTGAACTGAAACTTTTCTTTTTTTTATTGAACTGAACTGAACTCAGAAACTTTAGAATGTTTTGGTTTTGTGTGGAATAAGACGGGAATATGTAGCAATGCCGTTCTGCTTGTAAGAAAGCGAAATATGTTTAAAAGAGTAAATATGTGAGATGATAATTGTTTTTTTTTTATGTAAATATAAGTTCGCGCGTGTAAATATTCTGCAGTTTGTGTTGTCAAAAATGTGTCATTAAAATATGAAAATTATCTTCATTGCATCTACTGTCATTCCAGCGGAGATCCTCACTTTATTTTAATTTAAGTTTTTCCACATTTTTGGCGCCCCCGGGTGGGCGATTTTCGTCGGATTGTCACAAAGGCATGGAGATAAATTGAAAGAATAAAAATTGAAGGTAAGAGCGAAATTTCCATTTTGAAGATTGAATAATTATTATTTGCTTATATTGCGTAACTTAGATAGTAAAAATGCAAGTCTTGAAAAGAAATAAAACGACTCAACGATCAGCTTTTACTAAAGCGTATAATAAATTAGAAAGTGTATTAAATGATACAAATGCAGAACACGATGAAATCGAAATTAATTTTTATTTATTCAAGCAGAAAGCTGACGCATTAGAGATAACTCATAAGAATTATTTAGATGGTTTGTCAGATGACACCGAATTCGAAGCAGAATTTAATTCTGTTGAAGAATATAGAGAAAAGGCTCTAAGAATCCAAATAAAAGTGCACCGTGTTTTGGATAACTTTAAGACAAAATTGAATCAATATTTAAATCGAAATGAAAATAATTCGACTAGTAACCTACAAATAGAAAATGATAAAGTAAAAGCTTTATGTCAACGACTCCCTGAAGTTGAATTGTATAAGTTTGGGGGAGATTTAAAAGATTGGCTTACATTTTGGAACCAATTCAAAAACATACATGAAAATGCAAGTTTAAGCAACGTGGATAAATTCCATTATTTAATTCAGTCGATGAAAATTAAATCGGAATCCAGGGAATTAATAGAATCTTTCCCAGTAACAAATGAGAACTATTCTTTGGCGATTGAGAGTTTATCGGAAAGATATGGCAGAACCGATCTGTTAATCGATTTTTATGTACGAGAATTATTGAAACTTGTATTGAATAATGCGACTAAAAAGAAAGCTGATTCTCTGAGTAGTTTATATAATAAACTTTCGACACAAATAAGGGCTTTGGGTTCCTTAGGTGTTACCACTGAAATGTGTGGAGCCATTCTGTATCCTTTAGTTGAAAGCGCATTGCCTGTTAATATTTTACGTTCATTCGAAAGACAGAGAAAAATTATAGAAAATGAGCAAAAATTATCGGGCCTCGACGCCATAATTTTATTTCTTAAAAATGAAGTACAATCAGAAGAAGAAATAAAATTGGGTAGATCGGATATTTGTAACTATGTACCTGAACGAAAAGAATTGGCATCATGCCAGAATTCAAGAGGCAGTAATTTTTCTGCTGCTAAGTTGATTTCTCATAATTATAATGATGTCTCGTGTGCATTTTGTTTAAGAGATCATGAATCGCATTTTTGCAAAAAGGCATTTTTTATGCCTATGTCTGAAAAACTTTCAATCATTAAAAGAAAAGGACTGTGCCGTGTTTGTTTAGCTACAGGCCACATGGCTGTTTCGTGTACTAAATCAAATATTATATGTCAGAGTTGTTCGAAAAGACATGTAAAATTTATGTGTCCTAATTTAGAATGTAATAAATCTAAAGAGGCATCAAAATCAAGTAATGATGATGGGAAAGAAAAAAGTGTTGATACGCTTTTTACACATAAACATAATATGAATAAGAAATTATCTTCTACCAATGAAGTTATGTTACAAACACTAGTCGTAAAGATAAAGGGAAGAAATTCAAGCCGTAACGCAAGAATAATTATAGATACAGGGTCCCAAAAGTCTTATATCTTAAAATCCACTGCTGAGGAACTGGGTTTTGATTTTCAAAGAGAGGAAGAGTTTTGCCATTCATTATTTGGCGGTAGAAAAACAAAAATGTATAAGCATAATTGTTATAAAATTTATTTAAGTAGCCTTGATGGTAATTATATTTGTAATTTGGATGCTTTAGATCAAGATGTCATATGTAATGATATTTCTGCGATTAAATATGGTTATTGGATACGCGAGTTAAAAGATAAAGGAATCCACCTGAGTGATACACGAGAAACAGGGCCTATTGAGGTACTTTTAGGAGCAGACGTTGCTGGTAAGCTATTTACAGGAAAACGAGAACAGCTAAAATCCGGTTTGGTGGCCATGGAAACAAAATTAGGTTGGACTTTGATAGGCAAGATCCCTCAATTTAATCGTCAGAATGATGTGAATATGACCGTAGTCAGCATGCTATCCAAAGAAGATGTACCTGTTTCAGTATCGTGGGATTTAGAAGTTCTTGGTATTCGGGATTCTATTGAACAAAATAGTAAAGAAGACTCAGAAAGGGCTGTCATGATACATTTTGAAGACACAGTTCAACAAAAACATGATGGAAGATACGAAGTGCATTTGCCCTGGAAGAAGGATCCTTCTTTCCTTCCTAATAATTATGATCTTGCTTTAAGAAGACTTGATTCTACTACTAAGAAATTAGAGAAAACTGGGTATCGAGAGAAATATCATCATGTTTTTGAAGAATGGCTTCATGAAGGAGTGATTGAAGAAATTCCTGAAAATGAGATATCCTCATCTGTTGCTCATTATCTCCCTCATCGTCCCATCATAAAAGAAACGTCTTCACTGTCTTCTATGAAAATAAGGCCGGTCTTTGATGCTTCGGCTAAGATAACTAATTGCCCCTCATTGAATGATTGTTTAGAGACTGGAATTAATTTTATTGAAACTATTCCTTTGATATTAGCCAGATTTCGTCTTTATGAAATTGGTGTTATTTCGGATATAAGAAGAGCTTTTTTGAAGATCTCTTTACACGAGAATGACAGAAATTTTTTACAATTTCTTTGGTATGATGACAGTGGCTCTATAAGGATTTTCCGCCATACTCGTTGTGTTTTTGGGGTTACAAGTAGCCCGTTTCTTCTTATGGCAGTTATTCATCACCATTTGTCACAAGAATTATTGAAAGGAGAATACTCCAAAGAATTACTTGTTAAATTGCGTGACAGTTTTTACGTAGACAATTGCGTTACAAGTGTTCACAATACTTTAGAGTTAGATAATTTTGTAGAAACATCTACAGAAGTAATGAAAAGAGCAAAATTTGATCTTAGAGGTTGGGAAAGTACTACATACAATAGCGACGATACTTTTCCTCCAGCAGATTCCAAAACATCAGTATTGGTATTAATATGTGATAAGAATTCCGATACTCTCAAAATCGATTCTGAACTTTTGAATCTTGACGAATCAGAAAAATTAACTAAGCGAAAAATTTTGTCCCTTATCAGCAGAGTCTTCGATCCTATAGGTTTTGTGTCTCCTGCGTTAATACAACCTAAACTCTTGCTTCAAGCTATTTGGAAAACAAAGGAATCATGGGACGCAGAAGTAAACGAAGACATTAAAAGGAAATTTCTTAAATGGTTTAAAGATTTACATCTCTTGAAGTCTGTAAAAATTCCAAGATGGAGAGGTGTCACAGAATCATCCCATTTAAGCTTGCACACTTTTGTTGATGCAAGTCAACATGCTTATTCCGCCTGTATTTTTCTAAGAAGCGAGTCCTCTGATGGTACGGTGAATGTCAATTTACTGCAAGCCAAATCACGGTTAACACCATTAAAAAAGGTAACGATTCCAAGGTTGGAGTTAATGGCAGCTACTATTGGAGCAAGATTATTTAAATTTATAAGAGGTGCTCTAGAAGTCGAAAGCGTTGATACCTACTTTTGGACCGATTCTTTAACAGTTCTCAGTTGGATTAAACGACAAGAACAATGGTCAGTGTTCGTCTCTAATCGAGTGAAAGAAATAAGACAACTCGCAGAGCCTGAAAATTGGTTTCATATTCCTGGTGAGCTGAATCCCGCTGATCTTCCATCCAGAGGATGTGGAGTTAAGCAACTTTTGAAGTCCGAATGGTTGCTTGGACCTACATGGTTAAAGAATTCAAAAGAACAATGGCCCAAATCAATTGTCAATGTTAATGAAGAGGAAGTTGAACAAGAAAAACGAAAAACAGTTGTTTCTGCTGGCAATGTAGAATTTAAGACGATTGTTTCTGAATTATCAAAAAGAATATCGAAATTTTCCAAAATAGTGAGAGTGCTAGCTTGGATTATGCGATTTCACCCCAAAGCTCGTGATTTGAGAAAACATCCACTCCTTACAGAAGAAGAAATATTGAGTGCACAGAAAGTACTTTTCCGTGCTGTGCAGGCAGAATGCTTTTCTCATGAAAATGGTAGACAATCTCTTTTCAATTTCCAAGCTTTTAAAGATGATGATGGACTATTGCGATTGAAATCAAGACTTACTAATGAAGATGAAACTTGATTTTATTGCTCCAGTGATTCTTCCTTCGAAACACCCAGTAGTGAGAAGGCTTATTGAACAAGAGCATATTCTGAACAAGCATGTTGGAACATCTACTCTCTTGACTATTTTGCGAGAAATATTTTGGTTTTTAAAAGGTAAAAGAACCATACGAAGTATAATCAACGAATGTGTTATCTGCAAGAAGCAAAAGGTAAAACACATTGAAGTGCCATTTCCCCCTCTCCCTGCAGATCGAACTAGAGTTGCAGCAGTTTTTCAAGTCTCAGGAGTTGATTTGGCTGGTCCATTACTGACAAAATCTGGAGAAAAGGTATGGATAGTCTTGTTTTCTTGTGCAGTATTCCGAGCGGTGCACCTGGAATTAATTCCATCTCTTAGTACTAATACCTTGATTCAGGCTATGCGACGATTTATAGCAAGAAGAGGTCGGATATCTGTGTTGTATTCTGATAATGGAACAAATTTTACAGGCTTAAATAGAGCATTGAAAAAACTGGACTGGGAAAAGATTCAACGAACATTTGAAGTTAATGAAATTCGTTGGAAGTTTAACCCACCCTCCGCCCCTTGGTGGGGAGGGTTTTGAGAAAGGCTCATTGGAATTCTTAAGGATCTGCTCAGAAAAAACTTGGGACGTTCGTCTTTGACTTATGAAGAATTGTTTACTCTTGTTTGCGAATGTGAATCAGTAATGAACAACAGACCTCTAACTTACGTATCAGAAGAAGCTGACTTTAGAGCTCTAACCCCAGCATCATTTCTACAAGATCTTCGTACGAGTGAAGTTCCTGATTTAGACCAAATTGAAAAGACTAATATTGTGAAAAGGTGGCAATACGTTCAAAGAGTGAGAGAGAATCTAAAGAATAGATTCAAAAAGGAATACTTAGACTTTTTACTATCTTCGATTCCTAAAAAACATGACAAGATTAAAGTTGGTGATATTGTTATAATTGGTACCAAAGAAAAAAGAATAAATTGGCCTCTAGGAAAAGTCATCCAGTTGTTTCCAGGAAAAGATGGTATAGTACGCTTAGCAAAGTTACGTACTAAGTTTGGCGAGATTCTCCGACCTGCACAAAGACTATATCCATTGGAAGTAAATTTCGATTCAGATGACTTTTCTCAGGAAAATATCGAGTCTCCTCACCATAATGAAACTACAGATAAAGATTCTCCCGATTCTAGTGAAGTTAAAGAGAATTATCCTAGAGTATCTAGATTTGGACGAGTGGTTCGAACCCCAGAACGTTTAGACCTCATGAACCTGTCCTCGACTGTGGTTGAGTTTCAACAAGGGGAAACTGACGGGAAAGAGTTTCAACAAGGGGAAACTGACGGGAAAGAGTTTCAACAAGGGGAAACTCAAAGGGGGGAGTATGTTACGGCCAGCTCCATCTGTTTCACTTCGCAGTGACTCTTGAATCTGAACTGAAACTTTTCTTTTTTTTATTGAACTGAACTGAACTCAGAAACTTTAGAATGTTTTGGTTTTGTGTGGAATAAGACGGGAATATGTAGCAATGCCGTTCTGCTTGTAAGAAAGCGAAATATGTTTAAAAGAGTAAATATGTGAGATGATAATTGTTTTTTTTTTATGTAAATATAAGTTCGCGCGTGTAAATATTCTGCAGTTTGTGTTGTCAAAAATGTGTCATTAAAATATGAAAATTATCTTCATTGCATCTACTGTCATTCCAGCGGAGATCCTCACTTTATTTTAATTTAAGTTTTTCCCCAGTACTGTTCAATGTGCATGAGTGTTTCGGAGTGTTTTGTTTGATGGAAAACATGACATCCCAAATCAGTCGACAGTTGTGGTACTGTTAGTGGAAAGCCCATCCACCACGGCTAGATCGTACCACATTGGATGTGGAAAATCGGTTTTTAATAGTCCTTGGGCCCAAAACCGCATAAAAAGCACATAATTGTTCTGTTTTTAATTACGCATGCGTGTCTTTTAATTTGCATAGTATGCCGCTTACAGCACCATCTATTGATACACTTTGGAACTTTTTTATCTTATGCCATATCGTTTCTCTTTTCTTCTAGTATAGTCAGGTTTTCACACCCCTCGAGTTGCGGTAGAGCAAGTACGGGTTGGAACATCCCGACTTAAGGACTAGGACTGGTTCCCTTTTGGGTTTCCAGCTTCGAAGCTGTTGGGGGACGCCGGACCGTCTCCAAGTGTCTCGCGGTGACTCCCCGTGGTTTCACCACGTCTCGCAACGGTCTACGTCGTCGAAACGTGGGTTCAAGGTTAGAGAGTCCATAGGTGGCGGTCCTCTGACCGGCCGAAGCGCCGTAGCGAGCCAACGCTACTGGCGCGATAAAATTCTCTCAGGACTTGGGTTAGGTGGTCGTCTACGCACGGTGCGTCCCCTCAGGATGCCTGCGGCGCAGCTTACTTTTTATCATTCCATCATTAACACATTCACCATCTTATCTACATCATGTTTCCCCATACAAGGCTATATTTCGTTTACTACCATTTGTTCTTTATAACTATCGAAATCTTATTTACATCCTTTAGTTTTCATAACTTTGTAAATTTTATTTAAATCAATTACTACATTATGTGTCTGTAATTTAGTTTAAGCAAACTCTTTGTGGTTCCAGATTCTCCTTTTATCTGATAGATGACAGCACCAGGATTTATCATATCAATACAGTTTGTAGTTTCAGATGTTCCTTTTTTTATTTAAAAGTAGATGGCAGCACCAAACATTTTCCTCTTCTTTTATCATAAATTTTTACAGTCATGAGATGCCTAAGCTTCAGTTCTTCAGTGTTCCATGGAGATTATTAATCTTGAGATAGTAAGCATTTTCAATCTTGCTTCATCGCATACATCATTCTTTGTTTTTATGGTGAGTTATAGCCATTGCTTTATGGTATGTTATATATGTATATCATCTTGGTTTCTCTATGCGTTACAAGGGACATAATATTGGCATTTTAGGCTTAATTCTGACAATATTTGAGGAAATAACACATATTTACTATGAATTATTCTTGTGATGTTCCTCTGAAGAATCCATAAGAGATTCATAGTATTCCATTCCATTCTTGATTTTTCTGTATTAAGTTTAATTCTTGAAGTATCCTTCCCATTGATTTTTATAATATGTCTTCCTTTGTTTTTCACACAAATGATTTCATTTTTTATATATATATTTACAGTAAAATTTTATTTATTTTTCCTCCTAAAGAACGAAAGACCTCTTGCAGTTTGAATGGATTACATCGAGTTGTCACGCAGCTAGTTTTATTTTATTTTATTTATCCCATGAATTTATTTATACTTTTTCATTCATAATTTAGGTTTCATGGGCAGCATTTCTGGAATATAAGTCATGTTTATTTCTTAATTTTTCTAACGGTTGGGAAGTGGAGGGGATGGTGGCGTTGAAATGAAGAATTCCCTCCATTGTCATCTTCAAGTGATGAAGAAAATAGTTTAGATTCTTCCATACTGGAATAATTTCCCCTCCCCCTTTCCTTATCCTTCCATTTTATTTCCATACCTTCGAAGAATGAAATTAACTGTCAAATGAATGTAATTAACAAATATAGTTGGATAACATTTAAGAACAAAAACTTATTGACAGATTTTATTAACGCGTCATAGTGGTTAAGATACATTTTAATTCTTAAATTGCTCTGCATACTTAATCTAACACTGCATGCTTAATCTGCATATACATACATACGTTCTTTCTTTACTAAAATCCTTAGACACATACGTTTTACATACTTACATCTATTTTACGTGGCTAAATATCTTAACCCTTTCCGGCACAGTGGTCCCACTCCGGGCACACTTAATTTTAATTCCAAACTTGCATTCGGCACCAAGAATATATTAATAAAATTTTGCTTCTACACTGCTCAAAACAATTAAAGGATATTGCAGTTTTAGGTGGATTTTGTATCTGGGAAACTTTTTAGCTGATTGATACATGGTCGACAGACATAGTAGGTTATATGAGAATAAATTACACATGTTTGGCAGAAAAAATTCATTTTATTGCGCATTTGTGTACAAAAGGAAAAAAACACAATTTGTGCATATGAGAAAAAAAGAATAAAAAAGGTGTTTTCTTCAAAGAAAATCATTTTCAGTAGTGGGTATGGTTTCCACGGGCGGCCAGCAACGTTGAACACCTTTGAGGCATGGACTCAATGAGGCTATTAATGACGAGTTGGGGTATTCTGCCCCACTCTTCCAGAAGAGCTCTTTCCAGTTCTTGGAGAGTTTGTGGGGGTTGTTGGCGGCCAGAAACTCGTCTTCCTAGAGCGTCCCAAACGTGCTCGATTGGATTCATGTCTGGAGAACACGCTGGAAATTCCATTCGAACGATTCCTTCCTCGAAAAGGAAATCCTCCACCAGGTTTGCACGATGTGGCCTGCAGTTATCGTCCATTAAAATGAAGTTATCTCCGATTGCTGCAGCGTAAGGGACTACAATAGGTCTGAGGATCTCATCCCTATATCGGCGACCAGTCAGAGCTCCATCTCGAATGATGTAGAGGTCAGTGCGCCCGTCAATGGAGATGCCACCATACACCAACACTCCTCCACCGCCAAATCTGACACTTTCCTGCACGAACGCAGGATTATTCCTACTGCCACGGTCCTTCCAGATGAAAATACGCCTATTATCCGGATGCACAGAAAAACGGGACTCGTCAGAAAACAGACTATTGCTCCATTCATTTCTCCTCCAGTTGACATGCTCGGTTGCCCACTCCCTGCGGTCGCGACGATGCCTTGATGTTAATCTAACACATACCATCGGTCGGCGAGCATACAGACCTACAGCATGGAGACGGTTTCGGACAGTCTGAGTTGAAATCGTGGTGCCTGTAGCCGAGCGAAGGTGTTGTTGGAGAAGAGTAGCGTTCATGTTTCGGTGTCTCCGAGCTGTTAACGCTAAATACCGATCTTCATTGGGCGTTGTTGCCCGTCTACGACCTTGCCCTGGTCTTCGGCCTGCACATCCACTCTCAAAAAAACGGTTCCAGATCCTGGAAATGACACTTTGTCACACTCCAATGGCTTGCGCTACTTCGGCTTGAGTTTGGCCCCCTTCTAACCTATCAACAATTCTCCAAGCTTCTGAATCTGTCAAATGACTTCGCTGAGACATCGTACTCATCGAAACAAAGCAATCACTGAATGCCGATCATCCTTGTCTTCATTCTCTTTTATCCAGTTGAAAGTCAAATTTCATTCGCTGCCGCTGAAGCGACGTTTTTGACGTCGAACTCAAAATTTGCATACTCCACAGTTTGAAAACCAGAAAAATTTGCATTTGTGATTCTCTTCTTCTATTTTCGGCAAAAAAAATTTCGTTTATATCTTTATTTTATATAAAACTTCAAATATCCTTTAATTGTTTTGAGCAGTGTATAATGAAAGCTTAAAATAAGTTCTTATTTTCTAAAAAAGTCGTTTGTAAATTCCGGTGTCAGTCAGTAATTTCGCATTTTACGAACAGAATTTGTCTGTGCCGGAAAGGGTTAAGTTATCTTATGATATAAATATGCTTATATAAAACAATCAATGCACACATTAGATATAAGAATATTTCTTTTTCGACAAATGTGTGGAACTTGGTTGGAACTTGGAACTAATGGTATAAATAACGAGAAACATTCGACAATCTTGATTCAACTAAAACAATAAATCTATTAGGATGATAAAAAAGTTTTTATTTGAGGTTAATAACACGCAGAAAGGAATCGGTAATAGATTTTTCTTCACAATACAAGAACGGATTTTTTCCATGATAGGGTATTTTTTAAAAATTATAAATGCAAGGTTGTCCCAGTTTTTACTTTTGTAAACGCTTTACTACCACTATTTCTCAAACTTCATCTTATTTAATCGTTGAGTATTTTACGATTAAATAAGGCGAAGATTAGGAAATAGTGGTAATATAGTTCTTGCAAAATTAAAGACCGTAGCAACTTTGTGAATGACTTTATGTTTTTTCGACGGTTGAATGCAATAAAGAGCTCTGTCGTTTATTAATTTCAAAATGTATCTATTTTTTGGGTTTCGAACATATGACGAAACACTATTCGTCTCACCCCTCTGTCTGTCAGTCCGTCAGTCCGTCACAGAGTTCGTACTCGGAAACTGTATACGTTAGAGACTTGAAATTTTGCATACTTACAGCTGAATACCTCGTGTCACACGACAAATCATAAAATTTTGAAAATGTCTTATATCATTTTAATTAAATGAATTAATTTAATGACGTCTAACCATTTCTGAGATTTTTTTAGATTTTAAAACATAACTTTAATTTCACTCTTTTTTGCATAGGCTATATGATACAATGCTATACCGTTTTCCTCCTAATCCAAAGGTTTCGGGTTCGATTTTCGGCAACGGAAGTTGAAAATTTCGATTTTTCCATTTCCCTTGTCTGATAGATAAAAGAACTTTCGTATTTTTTTCCATTTTAAAGGTTTCCTTTTGCTTTCTTTCTTTCTTTTTTTAAAGCAAAAATTAAATAATATACTTAAATATGCTTTTAGGATATATAAACATATGCTGTTGTAAATGTCTGAAAAACAGTTCTTGAATATTTTTAATTTGATTTAAAAAACAGCTTCCTCTTGTTATTATTTTATTATTAAATTCAATGATGATGCCGTCTATGCTCTTATTCAGAAAGTGTATTGATAAATGGTAAGGATAATTATAAATTAATGATTTGGATTTATTAATTAAAGGATAAATTGTTTTGAAAGGAATATTAAACGAAACCCTTTGTGTGCGATATTCGATCACACTTATACCAGGGCTGTAGCTAGATGTGAATAATAGGGGCTGCTCAAGAAAATGTAGGGGAGGCTCATATATTTTTTTTTGCTCTCTGATACATGCATGCACAGACAAACACACACAGAGAGATATATATATCTCAATAATTTCTAAAAAGAAAATTATTTGCTCATTGTTGCTGTACCTAGTTTATTATAGAAATAACATTCAAAAATTTTTTCCTTCAAATTCTATTATCACTGATATTTGACTGTTTATTTTATGTTTGAACAGATTTTATGAAATCACACTATCCTAGATTTTTGCAGCATCAGAAACCTATATTTTCTGAGTTTACAAATTTAGGTGAAAACTGAATAAGGACTAGTGAACATTTTGACCAAAATGTTAAATGTTACATAAACATACTTTATTAATGTAAAAAAAGGGCAAGTTTTACAGAGAATCATTCATAATCAAAAGGATTGTTGTTACATTTAGTTGTGAGTATACCTATGTTTTCATATAGCTACAAAACACGTTGAAAAAAAAAATCACCATATTTATTTGCAGAAATCTGCAACTAAATAAAGTGAAGATTATTTTTTAAATATAATGGTTACATAAAAGCATTATTAAAAAATATATATTTTATTTGAGATTGCTGGTCAATAAAATATTAAATCATTTTGTAAGGATAAGCACATTTAATATTATGATTGCCAGTTAGGCAGTTTTTTTTATTTAAAATGCTACTGCGTTTCCAAACAGCAATATTTGCCAGATAAATGATAGTAGAAATAATATATAATAATGACAGATCAAATGCGTCAAATATTGCTATTTGAAAATAGTGGTAGCAATCAAAAAAAAAAAAATCCTTCCCTTCCCATATGATAACACTGCAATTATCCCCTTTTTCTTCCTCACAGAATGAACCCATAAAAGTAATATTGCCTGAAGACACCAGTTTAAAATTTACGGGTAATCGTACTTTTTTAACATATTAAACAGATTTCTAATTTTACGGGGAGTTATACTTTTTAACATATTAAGCTAATTTTATAGGCCATATCCATTTTTTCACAGGGCACATATCACCAGTTGTTTTATTTATAAACTCAGTAAGGATATTTTATTTATATTGCTGTATTAAAATCTTTTTTTAGTTTACCTAAAAATCGTAAAATCAGCTTCTGCTGATTTAGTGCTGTTGTTATAATGCTCATTTAATATCGAATTGAATTTCTACATATTTAAATATCTATAGTAAAACTTAAGTCAATTTTCTTATCCATAACATACAAAGACTTATGGCGATTGCTGTGGTAATATTGAAACACGTTAGGACTTATTGCTTATTTTGAATCTAAATATTTTGATATATGTGAGGAAAACTCCATTCTAGATATTTAAAACTGAAAAATTCGATTTCATATTAAAAGAATACCATTACAAAAACTCCAATATACAAAAATATTTACGTAAAATTTTTTCTGTATAATATTGAAAAGCCATTAGTAAACTACTGCAAAAATTTTGTACAGTTACAAATACTTTTTGGTGAGTGTAAATAAAATATTTTCGATACAATACTAAAAAATTATTATCAAATTTACAATTCTTCTAAAGTGGCAATGAACTTTCTGGCGAGAATACAAAAACTGTTTCAGATACAATAATACAAAATCACTGGTAATTTTTCTGACATTACTTTAATAAAATTACCAAAAACTGTTTTGCTAAAGTACATTAAATGTTTTAAGGGGGGGGGGGGAGATACACTTACAAAAGATTTTTTTGTACATTTACTAAGAATTGTTTTGTAAATTTGTGAGAGACTTTATAGTACATTTACTACGATTTATTTAGTATTGTATACTTAAGGGGGAAGTTCAGGTTGAGCAGCCGGAAAATGACAATAATTTGACCATTACTAAAAGTTCTGTAGTTTCAAAACCAATTAATGAAATACAACAATTTTTTTCTATACTTTCATAAAATACTAATGGTTTTTAAAAAACATTCAAATATATATATTTAGCAACATTAATTAGTTAAATTTTAATGACAAAATTAATGTTTTAAAAATATATTTTCAGATATGCATTTTGCGCGCAAGATTTTAAAAATTCTACTGCAGATACATATTTAATATTGTATTTATATTTACTTATACTACTATATTTTACACTGAACCTCAATTTAGCCAGAGTTTTGTCATAGAAAATTTTTTATTGAATAAATAAGCACATTTTTTTTTTTTTTTTTTTTTTTACTAAATTTAATAAATATGATTTTTAAAGCCATTAATTATGCAAATGAATTTGAATGTACTTTTAAATTTAGGTTCAGTGTAAAATGTAGTAGTATAAGTAAATATAAATGCAATATTAAATATATATCTGCAGTAGAATTTTTAAAATCTTGTGCGCAAAATGCATATTTGAAAATTCATATTTTAAAAACGTTAATTTTGTCATTAAAATTTAACTAATTAATATTGCTAAATTTATAGATATTTGAATGTTTTTGAAAACCATTAGTATTTTATGAAAGTATAAAAAAAATTCTATTTCATTAATTGGTTTTGAAACTACAGAGCTTTAATTAATGATCAAATTAATGACATTTTCCGGCTGCTCAACCTGAACTCCACCCTTAAGTACAATACTAAATAAATCGTAGTAAATGTACTGTAAAGTTCCTCACAAATTTACAAAACAATTCTTAGTAAATGTACAAAAAAATCTTTTGTAAGTGTACTAAATAATCCTTAGTAGATTTACTAAAAATTCTTTAGGAAACACTTTAAAAAACGTTAGTACGTTTACTAAATAATCCTTAGTAAATTTACTAAAAATTCTTTAGGAAACTTCCAGAAAAAACGTTAGTACGTTTACTAAATAATCCTGAGTAAATTTACTAAAAATTCTTTAGGAAACTTCCTGAAAAAACGTTAGTACGTTTACTAAATAATCCTTAGTAAATTTACTAAAAATTCTTTAGGAAACTCCTTGAAAAACGTTAGTACGTTTACTAAATAATCCTTAGTAAATTTACTAAAAACTCTTTAGGAAACTCTCTAAAAAATCGTTAGTAAGTTTACTAAATAATCCTTAGTAAATTTACTAAAAATTCTTTAGGAAACTCCCTAAAAATTCGTTAGTAAACTTCCTAAAAAATCGTTAGTAAGTTTACTGAACATTATTTAGTAACAGTTACTAAAACAACTTTAGTAATTTTACATGATTTTTTTTTGTTACAGTTACATGAAAAGTTCTAGGCATCCCAGTTTCCTAGAAAATTCTTAGTAACCTTACAGATTTTTTTTTACAGTGTATATGGTCAAAGTATTATATAGAAAGATAAATTTGTGCATGTTCATATTGTAGGCACTATATTTCTTATTAAACTGTTGATAAATACTGCATTTTATACTAAGAAAATAAAAGGCTGCAAAATAAAAATTTCCAGTGTATAACTGGTGTATAATTATACTGATGAAATAGTAAGTGATGATGTCAACAAGTATATAAAAATCTTACAGTTCACCTGTTTCATGAAGAGTTGCGAACTTTAATTTTTTTTCTGAATATTCCAAGTCCTTAAGGATTCTAAAGTTGTCTCTCTATATTAAAACTAGTCGGATGTGCCAATCCCAAAACTTTCTTCTATCTCAGTCATGTTAATACTTCAAAATTCGCTATCACATCGCCAATAAAATCAATATTTTTCGTCATTCTGTTGTACGTCAGCTTCTTGCGAATCGTCGGGTTACCGGGATGCGATCCACTGATGTATACTAAACTAAACTACGAAAAGTCCTTCTTGCCTGTACCGACAGGAACAGATAGCATCCCTATTCATTGGTTTTACGATTTCAGCTAATTTTACTGGAAAACACGAAGGTAAAATCGTGGAACCTAAATAAAAAAGATTCAGTCCCAGTTCTCGTCAACATTGAATTTGAATGAGAATATCGCCAAATTAGTCCTCTACAGCCAAGTTCCCTTCATTTATGGCAACTTATTTTGGTCGCCAAATTTGGCGGTATTCCGCCAAGTGTCGCCAAGTTTGGCGAGAATTTGATGTTGGCGAATATAAATATATAGTGATAAGCATATAATAGGATTAATGGTTACAACAATGAAAGAAAATTTGCCGAAAGCATGTTAACTAAAACTCATAAATTAAATCCGTTTATGGATGAATTCTGCTGTTTTGTTGTGTTTGTTCTGCTGTTTTTGAAAATGTCAGCCACCCTAAAATTTCAAACCGCTCTATCTCGACCATTTTTTAAGATAGAAGCAAAACAAAAATTGCTCCGGATCAAGGCCGAACATTTAAAGAAAAAAAGTTTTAGGATTTCTAATTTTTTTTATTTGCACATCATTTTGAATTTTAAATCTTTAAATGGCTATCACAGCGCCCCCTTTCGTCGAAATATCCCCAAATTCTAATAGAACCTGCTTGTCATAGCCAAAAATATAGAAAAAAAATTGGTTCAATTTGAAGCATAACATCATACACTTTTAGATGGTACAATAGTGAAAATGGAACAAAAATATCGATTACAGCGCCCCCTTTCGTCGAAATATCCCAAAATTCTGATAGAACCTGCTTGCCATAGCCAAAAACATAGAAAAAAAATTTGGTTCAATTTGAAGCATAACATCATACACTTTTAGATGGTACAATAGTGAAAATGAAACAAAAATATCGATCACAGCGTCCCCTTTTGTCGAAATATCCCCAAATTCTGATAGAACCTGCTTGCCATAGCCAAAAACATAGAAAAAAAATTTGATTCAATTTGAAGCATAACATCATACACTTTTAGATGGTACAATGAAGACACACAGACGGACGGACGGGCAGACGGACAGACGGACAGACAGACATTTTGTAAAAACATGTTTTTCGGAATCTCTGACCTCTAAAACATGTAAATCCGTCGAAAACCGGAAGTCGAAAAAAAATTCGATTACAATACTTTCTTCTATTATAGATAGAAGAAAGTAAAAATTGGTTCAATTATCTGCATAACGAAATACATAGTGAAAATGGAATGCATAGTGAAAATACATAGTGAATCTGCATAGTGAAAATGGAACAAAAATATCGATCACAGTGCCCCCTTTCGTCGAAATATCCTCAAATTCTAACAGAACCTGCTTGCCATAGCCAAAAACATAGAAAAACTAGTCGGATGTGCCAATCCCAAAACTTTCTTCTATCTCAATCATGTTAATACTTCTAATTTCGTCCTCACATCGCCAATAAAATCAATATTTTTCGTCATTCTGTTGTACGTCAGTTGCTTGCGAATCATCGGGTTACCGGGATGCAATCAACTGATGTATACTAAACTACGAAAAGTTCTTTTGGCCTGTACCGATCGGAACAGATAGCCTCCCTATTCCTTGGTTTTACGAATTTAGCTAATTTTACTGGAAAACACGAAGCTAAAATGCGTGGAACCCAATTAAAGAAAATTCATTCCCAATTCTCGTCAACATTGAATTTGAATGAGAATATCGCCAAATTAGTCTTCTACAGCCAAGTTGGCTTCATTTGTGGCAACCTATTTTTGTCGCCAAATTTGGCGATACTTCGTCAATTGCCGCCAAGCTTGACGAGAATTTGACGTTGGCGAATATAAATATATAGTGTTAAGCACTTAAGAATATAGGAACAACGGTTACAACAATGAAAGAAAATTTGCTGAAACCCTGTTAACTAAAACTCATAAATTAAACCCGTTTATGGATGAATTCTGCTGTCTTGTTTGAAAATGTCAACCACCCTAAAATTTCAAACCGCTATATTTCCGCCATTTTTTAATATAGAAACAAAACAAAAACTGCTTCGGATTCTCCGGATCAAGGCAGAACATTTAACGGAAAAAACTTTTAGGATTTCTAATTTTTTATACCTCTTTTTGAATTTGAAATCTTTAAATGGCTATCACAGCGCCCCCTTCCGGCGGAATATCCCCACATTCTAGTAGGAACTGCTGGCTACAGCCAAAAACATGTTAAAAATTTTTGGTTTAATTATCTGCATAACATCATACACTTATCAATGATACAATAGTGAAAATCGAACAAAAATCGCGATGGCAGCGCCCCCTTTCGTTGAAATATCCCCGAATTCAACCTGGACCTGCAGGCTATGGTCAAAAACATAGAAAAAAAATGGTTCAATTATCTGCATAACTTCATACACTTTTCGATGATACAATAGTGAAAATGGAACAAAAATATCGATCACAGCGCCCCCTTTCGTCGAAATATCCCCAAATTCTGATAGAATCTGCTTTCCATAGCCAAAAACATAGAAAAAAAAATAGGTTTAGTTTGAAGCATAACTTCCTACACTTTTCGATGGTACAATAGTGAAAATGGAACAAAAATATCGATCACAGCGCCCCCTTTCGTCGAAATATCCTCAAATTCTGATAGAATCTGCTTGTCATAGCCAAAAACATAGAAAAAAAATTTGGTTCAATTTGAAGCATAACATCATACACTTTTAGATGGTACAATAGTGAAAATGGAACAAAATTATCGATCACAGCGCCTCCTTTCGTCGAAATATCCCCAAATTCTAATAGAACCTGCTTGCCATAGCCAAAAACATAGAAAAAAATTAGGTTCAATTTGAAGCATAACTTCATACACTTTTCGATGATACAATGAAGACACACAGACGGACAGACGGACAGACGGACAGACGGACGGACGGACAGACGGACAGACGGACATTTTGTAAAAACGTGTTTTTCGAAATCTCTGACGCCTAAAACGTGTAAATCCGTCGAAAACCGGAAGTCGAAAAAAATTTCGATTACAATACTTTCTTCTATTATAGATAGAAGAAAGTAAAAATTAGGTTCAATTTGAAGCATAACTTCATACACTTTTCGATGATACAATGAAGACACACAGACGGACAGACAGACATTTTGTAAAAACATGTTTTTTGGAATCTCTGACCACTAAAACGTGTAAATCCGTCGAAAACCGAAAGTCCAAAAAAAATTTCGATTACAATACTTTCTTCTATTATAGATAGAAAGTAAAAAAAATGGTTCAATTATCTGCATAACTTCATACACTTTTAGATGGTTCAATAGTGAAAATGGAACAAAAATATCGATCGCAGCGCCCCCTTTCGTCGAAATGTCCCCAAATTCTGATAGAACCTGCTTGCCATAGCCAAAAACATAGAAAAAAAATGTGGTTCAATTTGAAGCATAACTTCATACACTTTTAGATGGTAGAATAGTGAAAATGGAACAAAAATATCGATCGCAACGCCCCCTTTCGTCGAAATATCCCCAAATTCTGATAGAACCTGCTTGCCATAGCCAAAAACATAGAAACAAAATGTGGTTCAATTTGAAGCATAACTTCATACACTTTTAGATGGTAGAATAGTGAAAATGGAACAAAAATATCGATCGCAACGCCCCCTTTCGTCGAAATATCCCCAAATTCTGATAGAACCTGCTTGCCATAGCCAAAAACATAGAAACAAAATGTGGTTCAATTTGAAGCATAACTTCATACACTTTTAGATGGTACAGTAGTGAAAATGGAACAAAAATATCGATCGCAGCGTCCCCTTTCGTCGAAACATCCCCAAATTCTGATAGAATCTGCTTGCCATAGCCAAAAACATAGATACAAAATGTGGTTCAATTTGAAGCATAACTTCATACACTTTTCGATGGTACAAAAAAAAAGCCACACAGACGGACAGACGGACAGACGGACGGACGGACAGACGGACAGACAGACATTTTGTAAAAACATGTTTTTCGGAATCTCTGATCCCTAAAACGTGTAAATCCGTCGAAAACCGGAAGTCGAAAAAAATTTCGATTACAATACTTTCTTCTATTATAGATAGAAGAACGTAAAAAAGTAACCACCGCAGCAGCCGCTGTCAATACAGATTTTGTGCCTTGAACCTTGAAGTCTTTCTGGACTAATAGCCAGAAAACTATTGCAAATAAAAATTTAAAAATTGGTGGTTTTATAAAGAAATGTTCGATAAACACGCTGAAGTAGACAGTTTTTAAATCGAAGAATTATTTTAAGAGATATTTAATATTAAAGATGGTCAAAATAATTTTCTTATAAAAGTTTTATAGAAACAAAAACTATGCACAGGAATTTATCCATAATTTGTAAGGATATAGTTGACAAAGTTGCGGTGTGCAGACTGCAATTATTTTTTCAATTCGACTCATTTTTTGAGGTTATATTTCAATTTTTTATTCAAAATTTTCATTATTTTGAAGAAGATTTACTTCATATTTCATAAAATCCATTATTTGAATTGTTGCCAATTTGTAAAACAGCGCACATAATAATATTCCCTTTCAATTAAGAAATGTATTTACACGCGACTATTAAAAACAGAAATAAAACTTTAAAATAATAATTAAATGATCACGTGTTACAAGCAGTAAATGTAGAAAATTACGTAATAAAAAAAATCCCTGAAGGCTCGGCCTACAGGCACAAGTAGATTTCGAAGACGCAGACCGTGGGGCGCCTGTTTATTGGGAATTGCAGAAGAAAGACCTATTTGCCGTGATGCGACAGTTGGGACCGCCCATTTCGAAATATACCTGTGCCTGTGTGCGGAACCAGCAGAGATTTTTT
Organism: Maratus michaelseni; assembly: GCA_963931845.1. NCBI lineage: Eukaryota > Metazoa > Arthropoda > Arachnida > Araneae > Salticidae > Maratus > Maratus michaelseni. The sequence continues at coordinate 98,644,166 of OZ007597.1, read as the reverse complement.
TGTTTTTAATTTTTTTTTTTTTTTTTTTTTTGGTGTTAGAGTTGGTCCTATAAAAAACTTGTCAGTATAAAAGTTGTAGATAATATTAAGAAGATTTGTAATAAATTTAAGCGGATTTGATATCTTTTGAATGGACGAAGTTATGAATTTTTTTCTTCTTAAACCCCTATTTTTCTCTCCTTTGGGGGCATTTTTAATAAAATCAAAAATCTGTCATACATAAATTTTCGGCCCTTTTCCTAGAAGTAATAATAACTTTAAACTGATTCGATATGTATCGTAATTAAAAAGTTATGTTTTTTTTTTAATGTTTTCACAAAAAGTCCCCCTCCCCCCCCCCCCTGGTTCGATTTTGCCCATTAACGAACTTGACCGAGAATTTATGCCCCTTGATTTTATGTATCAGTTTGGAAGAAATTTGTGCAGAATTATGGAAGTTATCGTGTCCACATAAAAAAGTGATTACATAGATAGATAGATAGATAGATAAAGTTTTGAACTGGGGGTGGTTTTGAATTCTAGGAGTCATGATCGGCGTAGATCTGCAAAAATGTTTCAGAAATTTCAACTTAGGGGAGAATGTAACAGGTAGTATTTCTTACGAAATGTACCTAAAAGTTTATTAAATTGAAAAACACGTACCACAATTGAAAACGCACTTCCAGCAATTATTATTGATAAGCAGTACTGTAACCGAATTATTTTACTCATGCATAATGAAATTGATATGCATCATGCTTTATACATAGAGTATAGAGTATGGAGCAATTATAGTTCATTTACAGGTACACACAAAAGAATTCCATTGCATTATTATCTATGGAAGGAAAATCGTTGGCAGTGTATTTTAATGATATTGATATACATTAATTAGGTGCACTACAGCATGTTTTCTGTATAGTTTATGAAGAACATGGAATTTACAGAGAGTCTGACAAGGTTTCTGTTACAGAACTGACTATGAGCCCAACTGCTGGATGTAAGTTTTCAGCTGAGATACGCATTTAAATACTTAACTTAGTTTTTAGTATATTATGGGGTGTGTAGATCACATACAGGGTTGCATGACAGAATTCGCACACATTACCGGCTATGGACTGTAGTTGCTGAAAATGAATTTTTACTGCGCGTTGTGGTTATTTTTTAATGTTTATTTAGGATCTCATTTCACTGTATGAACTAAAATAAAATTTCTTAATAGTATTTCGATAGAGTTGGAAAGTCTTTCATAATCTATGTCGTCGTGCATTATTTTTCGTTCTTGTTTATTTATTTATTTATTTATTTTCTTTTCTTTTTTTTTTTTTTTTTTGAAGCGGGCAGCAAAAATCTTCTGTTTCAGAAATGCTACTTTAAATCTCGGAAATCTATTGGTTTCTGAATTTTCTGAAGACAAAGGAACGCTTTTTTAGAATAGTGCATTAGGAAGAGTTTATATTGTATTTTCATAAAGTTTTGCTAGATTCAGAAAAAATTATTTACTTATTATTATTATTATTATTATACACTATACATAGGTATAAAAAAATTGGTAATTGAAATTTGGCAAAGTATGAAATTTGGTTTGATGTGCATAAAGATAGCTGACTGAATTTTTGAATACACTCTAAAAATGACAAACGTTTCTTAATATAACTCTTACCTTTCTTAAGGTTTAAGAAAATATAATACAATCTTTTATCTCACTATCCGGAAAACATCTCTTTATCTTCATAAATATCAAAAACCAATATAATAGATTTTTGCAGATTTAAAAAAGTATTTCTAAAACAAAAGTTTCGTTTACTGTCCGTAACTTTCGGAAACGTTTTCGAGAAATTTTTACTGTGTGTATGAATCTGTTTTCTCAACTTCAAATAGCAGTATTTCGGGTGCTATGGAATTCTCATGTAATAAACATCTTCGTATTCAATAAACATGACAAATTAACAGCATTAACACTATTATTAAAATTAATTGCATCAACATCAACATTAAAATTAACATTATTTTGCTACTCTTGCGTTGGATAAATTCTTTTACGCAGTTGAAAAAATATTTATTTGAGAATTGATGGCATCCGAAAAACAATATTCCGGGAATAGAAAACTGATTACGACACTGGAAAAACTACTGGAAAACGTTTCCGAAAATTACGGGCGGCAAAATAAACTTTTATTTTAGACATGCTTTTTTAAGTCTCTGCAATTGTATTCAAAGATTTCTAAAGATAAAGGAACGCTTTTCGAAATCGCGGGTAATTCGTAAGAAGTTGTATTACATTTTCGTAAATCTTAAGAATGATGAAAAATAGATTAAGAAACGTTTGTGTTTTATTTTACAGTGTATTTTAGGAGTTTTATATAAGTAGGTCGTAACTTTTTAGCTCACAGGCTATCAAAGCCTGAGAGCTAATGTGAACGTAGGTTATGTATGTACGTACGTAGGTATGTACGTAACGCGATAACTCTTGAGATAAATATCCAATTTGTATCAGATTTTGTATATAGGTTCATTGTGATAAGGCGCTTCCCTGATTAGTTTTGGGGGGTTCATTGGTTAAGTATTAAGGGGGAAGCGGAGGGCTAATCCCGCCCCCTTAATTTAGATAAATAGGTTTTACATGTGTGGAACGATCCGATTTGCTTCAAATTTTGTATATAGGTTCATTGTGATAAGGCGCTTCCCTGATTAGTTTTGGGGGTTCAATGGTTAAGTATAAAGGGGTGACGGGGGCTAATCCCCCTTAATTTATTGTCGATTTCTTTATTTTTTGAGGGGCATTGTTCTTTGAAATAAAAGTATAATATATAATTAGTGTGAATAAATATTCTGTGAGCTCAATGCCATCAGTTTAACTGGGCACTTTTCTTTTCATTTTTTCAACGAAGTCATCTTCTCGTTTTCCGATTATGAGGTGTCACGTGACTTTACGCTGGAGTTCCTTCATTAAAGCTGTTGTTAATTAATTGCATCTCTTAAGTTCTTTTAAACTATCTGCACATTATACAAACGAGCATCGACAGAAAAATAAGAAGACGAAAACAAAAGTTTTGACGGCATCTACTACATTTTAAGGATTTTAACATCAATTAAATTGTTTAACTCTTCTACACTGGTACAAAAAAACAATACATGTTTCTTATTCTATGAAAGTTTAATATAACTACGGACGAAACTATACAATAATTACTTCAGCGTTGCTCATGATTCCAAAAAGCGCTCTTTATCTTTAGAAACCTCAGAAACCAATGTATTTTCGAAATTAAAAGAAGCTTTTATAAAAACAGTTTATTTTGCTGCATCGGATTTTCCGAAACGTTTCCGAGTAGTTTTTATACTGTGTAATCAGTCTTCTGAAATCGGAATATCCATTCTCAAGTAAATATTTTCATGTTCAACAAACATGTTTTACAGACAAACAGGATACATTAGCATCATTAACATTAACATTAATATTTTTGTGTTACTCTTGCATGTATAAATTCAATTACAAAACTGAAAATGTTTACTTGAGAATAGATTACACCCGAATATCTATATTCCGATTTGAGAAGACTAATTAATACGCTACAAAAACTACTCAGAAACGTTTTCGAAAGTCAGTGGTAGCAAAAGAATGTTTTTATAGAGGCTTCTTTAGTATGTTGGTTTCTGAGGTTTCTAAAGATAAAGAAGTTTTTCAGAATCGTGGATAACTCGGTAGAGGTTATTGTATATTTTCTTTAGTGGTTATTATATTGCATTTTGAAATAGACAAATGTTTCGTATATAGGGGAAAAGTGGCCTAAAATGATCCCCTTAAGGGAAAAACTTGTGTAAAATAACATAACTGTTTAAATAAAACTTTGGTCCCTTGCTGGTATGTTTAACGCTATATTTTGCATTATAAATATATTTTAATAATATTTTAAACCCAAATTGAGTAATGAAAAAAAGGATCCCCAACAAAAAGAATGTACAAAGGATCATTTTATCCTCAAAAAAAGGGCAAAATGATTCTTCATTTAAAAACAATTGTAAATTGTTTTTATCGGCAAAATAAAGGATATAAAAATAGTTATGACAATACATAAGTGTAATTCACATCTAAAAGGACACTCCATTAAGTAAACCAAGTCATATTTCTGTACAAGAAAGACTGTGTATCTAAATAAATATGAAAGTTAGTGCTTATCTTACAAACGATGTTAAAAAACCCAATTTTTCAAAGAATTCTATTCAGACGCGTAATATTGCGATCGCTTGAATACCGCAATTGCTTCTTCTTCACTTATCACAACTAGTTTATGTGTTACCCTGTAGATAGCGCAACCTGTCTGGAAGAAAACATATGTGGATCGTTTTACCCGTTAGGATCATTTTAAGCCACATTCCCCTACAATTCTGAGATCAACTTTGACATCCCCGGATGCCTGTGGAAAACTGTTGTTAACTGGATCAAGCAACGCTCCATATTCTAGGTTCAGTAGCTGTGAAATACTAACGGACAGTCACTTTTTAATATAATAGATTCGGACTTTAAAATCTACCCTATATATATAAAATCCTAATGAAACGAATTTGTGAAACGATTTTATGAAACGAATTTATGAAACGATTTTATGAAACGACTGAGTAAACGACTGATTATGTTTCAGGGCTATTTTTAATAAAATATTAAACGCTTGATGGTGAAATTAATACCAATTGTCCATAAAAATCCGCGGATGTCAAAACTGGTAACAGAATTTTGAAATTGGAATTAGTTTTCGAGATATTAATTTTTTTCTAATTTTAATGACATTTCTGTAATGATGGCAACTAATTACTCAGTTTTTTGTGACAAAAAAGGGAAAAAAATTGAAAAGGATCCTGATAGGGATTATTGATTTCTTTTTATTCGTCATTTTCAAATTGAAATTGAATTTATCTTTTATTTCAATCGATAATGAAGACAAGATTGTGATTAAATTATGTTTTTCAGGAAAATTTGAAAAAAAAAAATCACATTTCTATCGTCAGGATTCAATCGTCTGTCAGCATTTAATTTAATTTATAAACTGAAAATATTTTGAATACATTCGTCCAAATGACGTCATTTATGTAAACGCAAAAGAAAGGGGGGGGGGGAGGAATTCATAGTAATTTAAGTATTGCGCGGCAGTGCAATACTTATTTATTTCTTATTATTTATTGATATCATTTTGTTATTTTTTTGTAAAATTTAATTAAACGAATTTATAAAATCACTAATTTGGATATTTGAAACGAATATATAAAATAATAATTGCCCAACTGAACGGAAGGAGAATAAAATATCCTGCTTGGTTTTCTTTCCAATTTTAATGAGAATATGACATCAATTATGGTAAAATGACATTTATTCCTTTCTCTCTTTTATTGGCAGCAAGGAAAAAATGCTCCCTATACCTCAGAGAAATGCTATTAAAGTTTAAAACAAATGAATATTTCAGTAGCATTACTTTTTTAATAATGAATTATATGTTTACACATAAATAACAAAGCCTTGACGAAACAGAGAAAATAGCCTTGGCAGAAAAGGAAATTTGGCAACATACTTTCTGTCAACCTATTAACTTTGTCATTTCGTATGCAGAAGCATTTTTTCAATATTTATACAATTTGTTTAGCGTAGAATGTCATTTATCCTATTTTATATATAATCAGAAGTAATTTGTATAGAAAAAACAATAATAATATACGTATAATTAAAATACGCATATAAACAAAAAAATCGTCGAATTTGTTTCCATGGCTGTTTATGTCATTTGGCAGCAAATCTCACTTTCTGATGCCCGAATTGCGCCAAGCTTTTTAAAAAAGCGTCAAGACCCCTATAATAGAAAAGTACCAAAAGTTCATTGGGTTTGTTTTCATAACTTTTGGCAACAAATCTATGTATATTAACGAATCTATCCCTTTTTGAAGCTCCAAATACGCCAAACCTAAAAGCAAATGATCCTATACTGGAAAAGTACCCGATTTTCTTATGGATATTCAAGTGACATAACATGGTGTAAAATTATCGCGGATAGCAAATTTGTTTAAATATCTCATCAATTGATGCCGAATAAATGCAGGCATGCATGCACAAAATATTTAATTAATATTGTATGATAAATAATTATTAGAAAATTCGTATATACATATTAATTAAAATAAATAATTTACATATTTAAAATAACATGAAAATATGCATGATGGTGCATTAAAATAGAGAGAAAATTAAAATCTGTTGCTGAAAATGTCTATAACATAGTACTTTTTAATACCGTGGTTCTTAATGTTACTCACAAACAGATGGAATTTTCCTCATCCTTAAACGCAAAGGAAGAATATAATACAGATCGTTGTTATAAAAGTCCGACAGGTTGCCACAATTTAAACCTAACCATTTTATACAAGCTGGTTTTCAAGTTGTAATTGATTTTACTTATCAATTCCGAAAACAGTCGTCAGTTGTCGCAACAGCTGTGCATGAGGCCATGATAACCAAAAAATGACCCATTAAAACGTTAAAAGCATGGAATCCCAATTACAGATTTACCAATATTTTTAAAACAAAGCACGCTGTCATGTTTTTAGAGGCCTCGAAGTCTGATCGGGGGTTGGCGAGCGTAGCTCGCAGGGGGTAGGCCCCCTAGTATGCATATAATATTTGACTAGGGGAGTAGGGCTGTTAGAGCCGAGAACCGACTTTCTTTAATCAGGTTCTAAATGGTTTTAAATATATCTCATTCTTTCTTTTTATGATAAATTAAACATAAAGTTTCCGTTTTAAATGAATCATTCTTGTAGAACATAAAAAAAAGTATGCAGTTGCAGTCATGCTCAACAACTATTTTTAAAAGCGTGCAATAAAAAACACATTCCTTCCAAAAATAAACACGGATATGAGATAAGATATAATAATACAAAAGTTTATTTAAAATGCAACAAATGACTATATTCGGCTGATTTTTTTTTCTTCAACAGCATGCCTGAATTTGACGAAAATGAAAATAATTACAAAAATCAACGTAGCAGAACGTATTTCGCCAAATAAAACAAACAGTTGATAGTCAAAATCAAACCGATTGGAGCTGCCAACGTATGGAATTTATGGCTTCTGTTTTCCACCGACATTTATTAAGAAAAAACAGCATAATATATATATATATATATATATATATATATATATATATAATTTTGGAATTAACATTTTTAAAAATTTAACAATAACTTTTAGCATCAAAACGAAAATTCGCATTTTTGCACTTTTCAAGGACCACTGTATTTTAAAACTCTTTTACTTTTGTTATTTTTCTCCCGAATTTAATACGGGATTTATGGCATTATCTATGTATCTATGTATGGCATTAGATAAATAATGAATTATCTAAATCCCCCACACCCCCTCCAAAAGAAAAAAAGTGTATATATATGTTTGCTTCCCACTTTTACCTCCTGTAAAATTCTGATCATACTAACTTTGCTTTGTATGAAATGTGGTGAAATGATTGGAAGGGACTGAATTGTTAGTCAGGGACACAGTAGATGTACTGTCAACTATATTCTGTATAATGGAATGTCTAGCACACAACATTAAACTTTATTTTTCTTAAATGTTCCTGCCTTAATGATTATTGTTCATGGCAATATATAAATTGTCACTGGAGTGCACCGAATAGTAATTTTGGCCGAATACCGGATATTCAACACACAGGAGAAATTTAGATGAACAAAACCTTTTCACAATTAAATTTTGCAATAACAAAAATCTATGTTTTGAATTATTATTTAAGAAGGATAGTCCTAAAACTTTTTTAATTAATACAAAAATTAACTTTACGGCTTCTTCTGTGAACTAAAATAGATGGATAAAGTTTTCTTATATTCTAAAACAAATATTTTAAAATCAAAAATAATTTTTGAAGGAATATTTTATAGTCATATAGTATTTATTTGCGAGGAAGCGAGTAAAAAAATAAACATTTTCAAATGGTGGCAGTATAGCAAGAAAGTTTTTTAATCTAGCAGAGTGAACGATTATTTTCAGAGTTTGGAAATGTTACAGGGTGTTTCTAAAATTTTAAAATAAACTTTCAGGGGAATTAGTGCAGTGAAGACAAACATTTTCTGTACAAGAAACCAGCATTGCAATCCATTCATTCAATCAAAAATACTGGGTGTTTCACTAGAAGCTGAATCCAAATTTTCTTTCACAACTTTAACAATAATGAAGATATTTCAGTAAGATTCTCATCATATTAACTTTGCTTTGAAATGTGATGAAATCATTGGAAGTGACTGAATTGTAGTCAGTGACACAGTATATGTACTGTCAACTGTATTCTGCATAATGGAATGTCTAGCTTAGTGTTGTTTGCACTGCACTAGTGGCATTTTCTATCACTTCTTGTCGTATTTCACAGAAAGCAAAGCAAGTCTGATGTTTGAATATATCATTATAATATCCTCATTATTTTTAAACGAAAATGCAAGTTCGACTTGGAGTATGATACGCTGTTTTTTTTTAATAAGTGGATTGCGATCCTGGTTTCTCATACAAAAACTGTTTGTCTTGTTACTTATTATAACACCTGAAAGCTGCATATTATCTTCCATTATGTTTAGAAACACTCAGTTGCGAAAAAGCAAAATATCAGGAACTTGCAGCTATGCATCATTAGTTCCTACGAATGTCATCATTATCAGTTAATTTTCAAACAGAAAATAAATAATGTAAAAGCAATCTCTGTTATGTAAATATGATTCTATTTCTTAATTTTCCTGAATATCTTTATTTATTGACAGTTAAAAATAAAAGTTATCTAAGGTTTTTTTAAAAATATTTTTAAAAGCGTTTTAAGTATTTGCAGACCGAATAGTTTGATATTCGGCCTTACCGAATATTCGACAAAAAAATTCTTGTATGATATCCGGCCTAACCGAATATTCTACAGTACTTTTGAATAGGTCGAATACCGAATACATAGCGAATATTCGGTGCATCCCTAATTGTCACATATTGCCTCTCCAAATCCCGCCCCCATATTTTTTTCCCTCTATCTCGCAAAATTTAAAATAAATTATTTGTCTTATTTTTTACTTTGCTCAGACAATAAATAAATAATCAATCATTTAAATCAGTGGTTCCCAACCTGGAGTACGCGTACCTCTGGGGGTACGTGGCGGTTCAGTTGGGGGTACGTGAAATTTACATTGGTAATGGCGGAAAACGCAAAAAATAAAAGTTAAAATAAAAACAGAAAAACACAACTCTAAACTTTTCGTTTGCAAACAGAGACTTGTGTAAAAAAAAAAGTCCTTCCGGCCTGTACCGGGAGGAAAAGGTAGCTTTCATAGTCCATGTTTCTAAAAATTCAACTCATTTACTCAAACACCCGAAACTAAAATGATTGGAACAAGATTATAGAAGATTCAATCCCAGTTTTCCTTAATACTGAATTTGAATGCGAATTTCGGCATGAGAGTTACAGCATAACAGAAATCAGATATTCGAAATGGCAGCCACCCTAGAATTTCAAACTGCCATACCTCAGCTATTTTGTAAGATAAAGCCAAAACAAAAAATGTTCCGGAAACCTTGATTCACGATCTAAGACTTAACGGAAACAACTTCTTCAATTAAAAATTTTTTATAAATATTTTCAATTTTAAAAAAAAGTACAGAAAATTAACTTGCCGCCATTTTGAAACAAGATGGCGCATGAAGCTGGCCAACAAACTCGGTCGAGACCTTAGTATGTTCTATGTATGCATGATCTGTCACATTCATATCGGTTCATAAATACGAGAGTTACAGCATAACAAATATCAGATTGTTCCAAAATCTCAGCCACTCTAGAATTTCAAACTGCTATATCTCAGCCATTTTTTAAGATATAGCCAAAACAAAAAGTGTTCCAGAATCCTTGTATCATTTTCCAACACTTAACAGAAACAATTTTTTCAATTTAAAATTTTTTATAATTTTTTTCAATTTAAAAAAAAAGTAAAGAAAATTAACTTGCCGCCATTTTGAAACAAGATGGCGCATGAAGCTGGCCAACAAACTCGGTCGAGACCTTAGTATTTTTTCAATTTATAATTTTTTCTTCATTTCTTTGAATTTTTAAAAATTAAAAAAAAATTAACTGGTCGCCATTTTGAAACAAGATGGCAGATGAAGCTGGCCAACGAACTCGGTCGAGACCTTGGTATGTCCTGTACACATGATCAGTCACATTCATATCGGTTCATAAATACGAGGAGTTACAGCATAACAAATATCAGATTGTTTCAAAATCTCAGCCACCCTAGAATTTCAAACTGCCATATCTCAGCCATTTTTTAAGATATAGCCAAAACAAAAATTGTTCCAGAATCCTTATATCACGTTCTAACACATAACAGAAACAATTTTTTCAATTTATACTTTTTGTGTGCATTTTTTTTTTTAATTTAAAAAAAAAGATAAAAAAAATTAACTGGCCGCCATTTTTAAACAAGACGACGGATGAAGCTGGCAAACGAACTCGGTCGAGAACTTAGTATGTCCTACACACATACTCAGTTCTAGTTGCATTACAGAAATAAATGTTGGAATATTGCCTCTTTACAGAAATTTACTATGTTTCGCATCACTTTAAAAAACGACAAAAATTTTTTTTTCATTCTATATACTTAATATAGATATTTAGGATGCCATTAATTCTTAATTAAGCATTTTCGGCTGAGTAATTGATTTTATACATGCAACATTAAAACAGAAATATTAATTTTAATGTTAATTCTGTTAATGTATCATGTTTGTCCGTGAAACATTATTGTTGTCATGAAAATGCTGAATGAACAGCATTCGAAAAACCTCTAATCTGGGTTGAGAAAATTGATTAATATACTAAAAAACTACTCGAAAACGTTTATGAAAAGTAGTGGCATCAAAAGAAACTTTGTTTTTATAAATACTTCTTAAATCCCGAAAATATATTGGTTTCTGATGTTTCTAAAAAATGCTTTCCGGAATCGTGTGTAACTCGGCAGTGGTTATTGTATATTTGCACTCTTGGTTATATATTTTTCTACGTTTGGATTTTTTTTTTTTTTTTTTTTTTTTTTTTTACAGTGTGCTATTAAAGCATGCTATTACTTCGTTTATCTTAGCACTGTCTATTTATACTAGGAGTAAAAGAAGATTGATATAAAAGGACAAAATGTTTGAAATATTTAAAAAAATAAAAAATAAAAAATAAAAAAGACTTTTTATTGCATATTCATGTTTTACTAATTACGAATGGTTAAATCCATTTCAGTTAAGTCATAATTAAAAAAAATTTTAATTTCGTGCGTGATTTGATTATGCTTCTAACATTTTAAAACATGCAAAAAATAATCTATCAGATATAAGCTCGGTTCCCGTAAGGTCACCGAAAGTGAAGCAGCATCGACCATGGTGAATGGTCTCTCGACTGCGGCTGCTGTAGGACTGTGTACGTTAATGGGAGCTGGTGCACGTAAAATCTGTTCGTGGCTCCAATGTCCTCCAAATTTGAAAACGATACCTCAGGGGGTGCCAATCCAGGTGCAGGTCTCTCATCTGGAATTGGTTCAAAATTAGGAGACCAGCTGTAGAAGTCCAACCTCTCTTGAGGCTCTGGCACCCCTTCTTTCAGAGAAGTGCCATGGCACTTTCTCTGACACGACAACAACAACAACAACTTTTCAAATTGAGAGAAAACTATTTTCTCTCCCAGGTCTTCTAAATTATTTACAGAAACAATTTGGTTTTTGAAAGATTGAAATGTTTCTTTTCCTGTTCATAGAATTGAAAAGTTTATTTCAAGATGGGAAAATTAAATCTCTCTTCGGAGGATTTAACAGTAGAACTCCCCTATTTCTTTTATACCTGGAACTACCAGGGTGGGTCTTAGCTGACCCGTGGACTTTAGTGATGCTATTCTTGTTTTGTATGGAAGATACAGACACACAATAAGGTTTGATGTTTGATACAATGATTTTTGATTAATGATTAAAATATTTTAGCTTCTAGAATATTACATAGTTTGAAATATAATGATCAGATACCACCAAAGAAAATTTACATTTTTTTTTTATAAAGACTTTGAGGTTTAGACAGCTCGTATGAAATGTAAAATATGAAAATCTTTCAAATAACGTACATTTAATTAACAATTTGAATTTCGTTACATAATGTTCCTACAGATTAATAAAATATTAAAACTGAATAAAAATTATATATACAGGGTGATTCATAAAAGATGGGCAGAACTTTAAGGGGTTATAGTACACTTAAAGACAAATAATATTAAATAGGAGACTAAGGGTCCCAGACGTATTCCCAAGGAGATAGGGGGCATTAAAGTTTAGGGTCCGAAATTTCAAATGATTATAAAACATGGAAAAATTGGTCGATTCGTTTGCGGTTTTTGCAAAAAATTTTCTTTATGCCAGTATTTTCTTGAAATAAAATTTTAAAGTTCAATTTCAAAAAATGCCGATAGGGGGCGCTTTAGACTTTGGAGTAACAAACAACTATTTTTTAACGTTATTTTTTGTATTTCTTTAAATGATTTCGAAAGCTTAGACTTAAACTTAAATTTTGATCTAAAAATCTGAGTCCTAACGAGTAGTTAAGTAGCGTAAACTGAAATTTGAAACCCTTCTCCCCCCAGAACAAAAATCAGTTATTCCCGATCTTTGTGTCGTAGATTAGGCTCTAACTACTGCCGCGTTTTGCTAAAATTATTCTTTATGTCAGTATTTTCTTGAAAATAAATTTTAAAGAAAATTTTCAAAAAATTCCGATAGAGGGCGCTTTAGACTTTGGAGTAACGAACAACTATTTTATACCGTTATTTTTTGTGTCTCATTAAATGCTTTCTAAAGCTTAGACTTAAACTTAAATTTTCAGCTCAAAATCTGAATCGCTGAGCGTGGTTCAGTAGCGAGGGGAGGGGGTTCAAATTTCAACTTCTGAACATAGTTCAGTTTGCACTACTTAACCATGCCCAACGATTCTGTGCTGTGATACGAGGCAAAAATACAACTTTCGTCAAGGACTGCATAGTCGGAATTCACTCATAAAGGCACTGGCACAGTTGGAAACGTCGCTCATGCAAACGTTAAAGCTCCATTCCTGACGCTAGTCACCGGGTGAAGAAGGAAACAGAAAGTATGCAAATGTCAAATGGGGAAGAAGAAGAACACGTATGCAAAATTTCGACACGATTCAGGCATAAAAACCACTGAACGGTGAGTCAAGTGTAAGTCGCTGTAGTAATGAATCGGAAGATGGTGCCCTTCACGAATAAGGAAAAGGCTGAGATGCATTTAATTTACGGAGCGGCAGATGGAAATGGTGCAGAGGCACAACGAATGTACGGAGAGCGATTTCCTAACAGGCGGTTGCCTAACCGCAAAACTTTCGAGCGCTTGCACAGACAGTTGTGTGAGACGGGATCATTTCTCGCTTCCCGGTCGAATGCAGGTCGTGCAAAAAAGGACGAATCAGTAGTTGTTGCAGAAGCCATTCTGGATGTAGTAGCGGCGCAGCCAAGTACAAGTACACGAACAGTGGCTAGCCAGGTGGATACCTCACAGTCCACGACTTGGAGGGTACTGAAGGATGAACATTTGCTCCCGTTTCATGTGCAACGAGTCCAGAAACTGTCTCCAGGGGATTATCCAAATCGTATTGAATTCGCCCGCTGGTTTCTGCAGCAGAACGCGCTAAATCCACATTTTGGACGAACTGTGCTTTTCACCGATGAATGTACCTTCACACGTGAAGGTACATTTAACACACACAATGCACATGTATGGGCGGATGTCAATCCACATGCTACGTATCCACATGCTCATCAGAGACGCTTTTCCATCAATGTTTGGGCAGGAATCCTCGGAGACCACCTAATCGGACCGTACCTTCTTCCTGAACGCCTCAACGGTAAAACATACCTCACATTTCTGCAACATGTGCTGCCAGACCTGTTAAACGTTGTTCCTCCACGCATCCGGCGGGTCATGTGGTTCCAGCACGATGGAGCGCCAGCCCATTACGTACGAGACGTCCGCAACTATCTGGACATCACATTTCCGAACAGATGGATTGGTCGAGGTGGTCCTGTTGCTTGGCCTGCTCGCTCGCCAGATCTTTCACCCCTCGATTTCTTTTTTTGGGGACGATTGAAGGCTCTTATGTATGAGACACCCATTGAATCCCCCGAGGAACTGGTCGCCAGACTTTCCGCCGCTGTAGGGGAAGTGCTCGAAAAGCCTGATGTTTTCGCGAATGTTCGCCGTTCCATTCGTCGCCGTTGTTCTGCGTGCATAACCTCTGGTGGTCACAATTTTGAACATTTATTGTGATTACATGTTAATAAATATGCTTTGGTAACATAATCCTAATTTGTGTCTTTTTACCTCGTATCACAGCACACAATGTGTGGACATGGTAAACTGAACTGTGCTCAGGAGTAGAAATTTCAAACCCCTCTCCCCAGAAACTTAACCACGTCTAACGATTCAGATTTTGGGCTGAAAATTTAAGTCTAAGCTTTAGAAAGCATTTAATGAGACACAAAAAATAACGGTATAAAATAGTTGTTCGTTACTCCAAAGTCTAAAGCGCCCTCTATCGGAATTTTTTGAAAATTTTCTTTAAAATTTATTTTCAAGAAAATACTGACATAAAGAATAATTTTAGCAAAACGCGGCAGTAGTTAGAGCCTAATCTACGACACAAAGATCGGGAATAACTGATTTTTGTTCTGGGGGGAGAAGGGTTTCAAATTTCAAATTTCAGTTTACGCTACTTAACTACTCGTTAGGACTCAGATTTTTAGATCAAAATTTAAGTTTAAGTCTAAGCTTTCGAAATCATTTAAAGAAATACAAAAAATAACGTTAAAAAATAGTTGTTTGTTACTCCAAAGTCTAAAGCGCCCCCTATCGGCATTTTTTGAAATTGAACTTTAAAATTTTATTTCAAGAAAATACTGGCATAAAGAAAATTTTTTGCAAAAACCGCAAACGAATCGACCAATTTTTCCATGTTTTATAATCATTTGAAATTTCGGACCCTAAACTTTAATGCCCCCTATCTCCTTGGGAATACGTCTGGGACCCTTAGTCTCCTATTTAATATTATTTGTCTTTAAGTGTACTATAACCCCTTAAAGTTCTGCCCATCTTTTATGAATCACCCTGTATATATATATCGTTGGATTTAAATTAAATTCATGTTAAGGAATTATACTATATATGTGGGAAAAGTCAAACAAATTTAAACTTACATTCTGAGAATCAACAATGCTACGAGCGAAAAATCAGGCCTTGGGTCATAGATAACCCGTTTCGGTAGTTCTAGTGTTAAATTTCATTTCTACGAAATGATATTCAGTAAATAGTGTTCAGTTTTGTTACGCAGAGATACTAAAGACTAAGCTGAAACAAGCTAGAAGAAATTTATTTTGTTGTATCTTATATTTAATATTAGCGTATATTGTTTTTGCACATACTACCTTTAACATATAATGTAAAACATACGCCAGTAATAAAAAAAAAAAAAAAAAAAAAAAAGAAAAAAAAAATTGAACAACCTCGAATGTAAAATTTGCACGTCTGATGAAAACGAGTTTTTTAATTTTTTTGAAGATTTTAGCCATAAACAGGAATGCTTACGCAGCTGTTAGGAAGATACGAAGACTCGAGAAATAAACAAAAACTTTAATTTATAGTTATTACCTTAAACGTCATATTGCAGTGGTAAAAGTCGTGGAAAGAATGTTGATTAATTTGCTACGTTTTATATTTATACACGCAAAACGATTAATCCCTCGCCCACGAATTAAGATGGGGGGAAATGATAAAAACCATTCTGTGAATTGGTATAATTAACGTATTCGCGGCCGGTAATCAGAATCCTCGTTTTTATTTAAAAAACATCGTTGAAGAAGAACATGAAGAACATGGTTTCTACCTTACAGAAAATATAATTTCTATCATGTTGTCCATGTTTTTTTATGGTAAGATATTTTATATTAAACACGTACATTGAAAGATATTTACTGATGCATATAACTTGAGAAACGTATCTAGGAAACCAATTTACAAAAAATTTCAGAAAAGGGAAGAGATTCTACTGTTTTAAAACCAAGATTTTACAAAATCGTACGATTGCCAGTGTGTTAAAATGCTGTTCTAAATTGCGTAGAAATTAAAATATTGTGTATAGTAAGGTCCCATTAACTTTTTATGGCCCTACTAGGACCAGACTACAGCCGAAAGCCTCCAATTTGGCCGCACACCTAATGGTGCTCCTCACGACAGTATAATATACTATCTGTTTGTTAAATATACAGCAACGCATTGCAATATGTCGTATACAAAATGTCGTTTTTCATCAAATTTGGGCGTATTTCATCTTGTTTATTAATCCATTTTTTTCTTTAATCGTTAGTTTTCGATGTAAAATCATAACTGTTTTGGTTCGAATTCTAACTGGCCGGTACTTTTTACAAAGAGAAGTATTTGTGGATATACTGTGTGTAATAATAATAGTGATAGGCTGTGTTACCGTTAGTAAAACTTTTATTAATTATACGTTTAGGATTTAGTGATATTATTTGATGGCTTCATGTTAACGCCTTAGTAATTTTGTTACATATGCTTTGAATAAACTTTTTATTAAATTGATTTCACTTTATGCTAGCTCATTTGATGTCTCTGCATAAAAAATTTAGTTTTTAGTAGTGTTTTTCAGCATATTGGTGTTCAGAAATAATTTTTCAAGCATAAGATTCCCCCTATCGTAATAACAAAAATATTTTATTTGTTTCCTGTTATTTTCTTTTTTGAACTACACTATAGCTTTAGAACAATTTCAAAGCCTCCTTAAATATTCAGTATTATAAAAAGTGAGTAGTCTATTTTTAAACTGAGGTTTATTTTTGTTTTAGGATTTTATTTTCTGATTAGGTATTATTTTCAACAAAATAAACTAATTCTATAAAATTCCGTTTCTTCAATTGCAATTCAATTTCTAAATTTCCGTAGTAATGCATAATATTAAACGAAAATGTATTGTAATTATTTGTTATATTTATTTTTAAGTAAATGTATCAAAAAAAAGTGAAAAACACTATATGTATAATAACTTGTTACATTCGTTTTTAAGTTCATGTTTAGCTGCAAACGAGAAACAATTAATGATATTGAAAGATAAACGAAGATTTAGATAAAATTTTATATTTTAAATTAGTAAAAGACATTTATTCATAGAATTAAAGTTGACATAAATCTGCTTTCGTGGTACGTTTAGTAGATTGTTACACTTAGCATGCTTGAATTTTCTATCTAAACTGAATGATTTCTCATCTACAATTAGACTTGAAAAGGGATGCTTATTCCGTGCTTTTCCTGATTCAACACAGTTGTCCAAATTCCACCCTGTTGGCCAGTTTGGGTTACTTGTTCAGGTTGACTTACATCGTCACTTCTTTCTCTCTCGAAAGTCAGTCCTCTAAATCTGCTGACGGCTCTTCTGGGAGAAGTTATCCATAAATGAAGCACTCTTAACACAGATATTATTTCTTTCCAATGGTGATAAATAGTCAGACACAGAGATACTAATATAAATACAGCTAAAATGCTAATAAATCCATACAGGAACAAAAACCGACTACTATAGGAGTCCTTTTCGACATCCAGTTCAGCAGTTCCATCCGTTGTAGAGCTGACAGTATCATCAACGTATGGATGAGATGAAAAAAGCTTGTAATTAGATTCCCAACTAGGATTTTGACTTTCCAAAATATACATTTTAAGGATAGTAAACAAAATCAACAAAAATTATATATGATTCTCACACAAACGTAATAAAATTAACGATTTCACAAAACGCAAATAAGCTAATAGCGGTTTTGGAAGTGAACAATCGTTTTAATTATGAAAAAGGTCTGTTTTGATCAACAATGCTCTTCGTTTGTTATTTTATAACAATTGAGTTTTATTAAGAAAATAGTTTCTGCGTTGAAACAGTTTAAGTAATTGTTGGGACTAAGAATTCGTTTCACTCGCTGATATGTCATTGTTGCTCAGTCATTTGTCAACAATCAAAGGTAAAAACAAGTTGAGAATAAATAAAATAAATAAATAAAAATGTAAAAACACTAATAAAAAAAATAATTAGATACCGTACAGTCTGACTTACAACGCGCACTTTATACAAGGTCTGGCTATTAATTTCCAGTACTGTAGCAACAAATATTACAATTGAAAGTTCGTTTGTTGGTTAACGATGGTATTTGAATGGTCACGTATCTGCGCTGGGCGTCATTCTCATTTCAATTTCAGGTGTTGAAACACGCAAACAATTATTCGCTGGCAAAGCATTGTTGTTGAAGTGAAAATAATGAAGCAGAGAATAAACATTAAATTTTGTTTCAAACTTGTAAAAGGTGTTAGTGTAACGCGTAAAATGTTGCAGCAAGTGTACGGTAATGACGCTTTCATGATGGTGTATCTTGTGAAGCATTTTTTGGCCAAGCATGACATCGTGCAGTTAAACACCCTCCATACGCTCCGGACTTGGCACCCGCAGACTATTTCCTGTTTCTCAAACTGAAAACATCACTAAAGGGAAAATATTTCTGGATATTTAAAATATGAATGAAAACGTGACGTCCGAGATTAGGAGGATTCCCAAAAATTACATTGCAAGTTGTTTCAAACAATCGTACAGCCCCGCGCACAGTGTATTACGTCTGACGGAACTTATTTCGAAACATAATAAACAGTTATGTACTGTACATTCATATTTCAGAAATTATTTCTCCAGTCTTGGAAATTAATAACCACACCTCGCATAAGTAAATTCTTCAAAATATACAGCTGCGCGTTATACGGCGTTTATACAAATGAAATTAAAAATTAAGAAAAGGTGTGCATAACAATTGATATTTCAACATAAATAAGGGATCATAATAAGGAGCTGAGAGAGCTTCAGCATAATGAAGGTCTGAGAGAGCTTCAGCATAATGAAGGGCTGAGAAAGCTTCAGCATAATGAAGGGCTGAGAGAGTTTCAGCATAATGAAGGGCTAAGATAAAGCATCCAATCATAAAAATTGTTTTATAAAGTTTTCAACATTTAGGAAATACTTATGATTGTTGGTGAGTGAGATCTCAAATCCCTCTCGCTAATGTTAAAACTATGGGCATGTGATGCATTTGTATTTTTAAAATATCTCCTCGGAAAATTAATATTTTTAACTTCTTTTTTCTGGGTATACCTCTTAAAGGAAGTCTCTTTTTTTTTTCTTAGTTGTCAAAATATTTCTAAAATATACACTTAATTTAAAATTTTATGTGTTAAAATCTTAACGAAACTGAGTAAGAGTCTAAAAACTTCAAATAAATTTAAATATATGTTTCACAAATATTTTGACGACCAAGAAAAAAATAAACACCCTTCAAGAACAGTGCATAGCATAAAGAAATTTAAATATTAATTTCTCCAAGAAATATTTAAAAAAAATAGAATGTATTTCATGCCCATAGATTTAACCTTAACTAGGGTAAGTTGAGATCTCACTGATATTAAGATATTTTATGCTTGTAGATAAATGGAAATTGTATAAATAATAAAAATTATATAATGTTATGTAAATGACTTATCAATAAATGTATAAAAGACGTTACCCTAGTTACAGCGGCAGAATGAAAATGTATTAGTGGACAGCAAATAGTAGATTCGGACACGAAAAAAAAGGAGGGGGGAGGGGGGACACCAAAAGATAAATGCATTATACAAGTGTCAACAAATTAGATTTTCGTTCAATATTTTATCAATTTGTTACCTAAGACAGTGGAAGTACTTTTTCATTATTTCAATTTTATCTAGAATTTCAAATTAATATAATAATCCTTTACTATATGTTATTAGTATAGAACTGTTTCTCGTAAAAATGGTACATTCTGAGGCAATTTGATTGTCATATTTAGATTTAAGAATATTAGATCTGTACAGTTTACATATTTGTTTTGCAGGGAGGAAAAAAAAAAAAAATTCGGCCTATCAGTGTTATTATATGTCATGGCGTATTTGAAAGATCCATTTAAAAATTAATCCAAAGCTTTTTTTGAAAATTTCTAAGAACGAAATATAGATTCATCATTATTACTGAAATACACTTTGTCTTCCCAAGAGATTATTGTATGAATTTTGAAGAAATAATGATTGGATGAATGGGAAATAAAAATGTTATCCTATGAATCCCATTCTGCATATAGAGCTTCTCAGGTTAAGCCGCTAGCTTTCGCAAGTGAATGATTGATGCAATTTATAGAAATATTATAACATATATTCGTGAGTATAGCAGCCATTGCAGAAATGTTGTATTACAGAAATAAATGTTGGAATATGCCTCTTTACAGAAATTTACTATGTTTCGCAGCACTTTAAAAAAAGACAAAAAAAAAATGTTTCTTCATTCTATATACTTAATATAGGTTTTTAGGATGTCATTAATTCTCAATGAAGCATTTTCGGCTGAGTAATTGAACCCATTTCAAAGCAAGTCATCATTGTAGTATTTAACTGGGCATCATTAGAATAAACGCATTATTATGAGTGCTTAATTTGAAATATTTCGTGTCTTGAATGACTTTATGTTGATATCGTTTTGTGGATTAAAATGGATAAGTGGTTGTAAACTGAAATATTAAAGAGAACTGCATCCAACATTGTTAACTAGCATAAAACATTACTAACGAACGAAAACAAAAATATTTGGGACAGTTTTATGCGGGAAGGGGTACGCATAAAAGAAAAGTCTAAGCAAGGGGTACGTGGGAGAAAAAAAGGTTGGGAACCGCTGACCTAAATTATCACCTCTCCCCAAATTTTCACTCCCTCCCCTTTGACCTCTATCATTCCATTTTTATCTGCAATTTTTTTTTTTTTTTGATGTGACAATAAAAAAAAGTCAGCCATAGAATCCGCCCTTCCCAACCCCCAAATTATTTACATCATCCCGTTTGCCTTTCTGAACCTCACACATAACGATTAAAATATTTTTAATTATTTTTAAAAATTTTGCTCTATTTGTGACAATAAATAAATAATCAATCTTTTAATTTCCTCTGTCCGAAACCCCTGCTTTCCCTTAGTTTAATTTTAAACTTTAAAACTATCTTTTTTTTCCTTCCATGTTTGTTACTTTCCACTAACATTATTAGCTGCATTAATATGCATTTTTCAAAAATCCTAATTATTTTACCAATAAGATTTTACCAATGAGATTTTACCAATTTATTTTTAACATACTATGGAAACCAATGTAGTAATCCCTATTCTGATGTTTTCTTAATATGTAATGTAGAAATTAGAAGGCTATTTAATATACAAAGTGTCCCAAAAGTCCTTGATCCATTTTAAAATTCAATAAAAGATTAAGCAATTGGTGTACAAGACTGCGGTTTGGATGAAAATGTTTCTTACGATTGAAAATTTTGTTTAAGCTAATAAAAAAAGAATAGTTCCAAAATGTATCATAGATGGCGCTGCTTCTGGAAAGTTATCGAACAGGTAGAATGCCTTTACGCATTACAATGGCGAAAGACGCAAATTGCGTATGCATAGTTTTTGTTTAAACTATTGCAACCCATATTCCAGGACTTAACAATACTCGCCCTCCTGAGTTCGATTAGACGAGTGACGATGATAGACGACTGTTATTAACTTCTGGAATGTGGGTTGTCATAGTTTGGACAAAAACTGTGCATACGCACTGTGCGTCTTTCGTCACTGTTATGTATAAAGACATTCTACCTATTCGATAACTTTAAAGAAGCAGCGCCATCTATGAGAAATTTTTGGAACTAATTTTTTTATTTGCTTAAACAAAATTTCCGTTCCTCAGAAGCATTTTCGTCCAAACCGCACTCTCGTACGCCAATTGCTTGATCTTTTATTGAATTTTAAAATGTGTCAAGGCCTTCGGGGACACCCTGTATTATGCAGAGAATTTGACATACGCCCCCTACACACATTGGTGATGGAGTTCTATTAAGTTTGAATGTTAGGCAAATGAAGCATATGAATTTAAATATTTGATTTACAGATATGCAAGGACGCGCCCCTGTACCGTACGCCGGGATAAGTTTTCTTTCATCACTCTCGACTCGGGTCGGTCCTGGACTTATTTCTTTCCGGTCTGTGTTGAGTCATCATTTTTTTTTAATTGGAAAAATAGCATAATTTCCGGCGTATAATCCGCGGATCAAACAATCCTATTTATACCCAGAAATTTTATTTAATAACTGAAGTCAAACATTTACAGCTGTAAGTTGCATTTTGTAAAATAAAATTTCTGTGTCGAAACATGATTGTTTGATCCGCGCACAATACGCTGGAAATTACGTTAATAGCGATATTGTGAATTTGTTTGACGAAATCTTTATAAAAATATTTTTGTTGAATAATAGAAAACTTTTTGATGTATTCATTTATTTATTTTGCAGAGAAAAATGCTAACAATAATCGTTTATGCAATTAAGCATATGAGTAATGGTTCTTTTGTCACAGATATTGTTGTCTGAATATTAATTTAACAAAGAGTAAAAAGCATTTCCTTTTCAGATGTCAGCTTATGAATATTGCATTAATTGAAAACGTCAATGATATCTTAATAAAGATATTAATAGAAATCTTAAATGCATGGTGTCACAATCTGCATATTCAAAATAATAATAATATTAAAATACAAATTCAATTTAGAACGACAACTAATTATTATTTCTTTTCTTTTTCGATGAAAGAAACAATCTAAAAAATCCCTAACGGCTCGGCCTACAGGCAGAGGTAGATTTCGAAGACGCAGACCGTGGGGCGCATGTTTCTCGGGAATTGCGGAAGAAATGACCTTTTTGCGATGATGCTGCAGTTGGAACCGCCTACTTCGAAACCAAACTTGTTTGCAGGCGGAGCCAGCAAGGATTTTTTTTTTTTTGCTATAAGAGTTGGTCCTATAAAAAACATGTCACTATAAAAGTTTTAGATAATATTAAGAGGATTTATAATAAATTTAAGCTGATTTGAAATCTTGGGAATTGACGAAGTTATGAATTTTTTTCTTCTAAAACCCTCCTCCCCCCCCCCCTTAAGGCAATTTTTAATTATATCAAAAATCTGTCATACCTAAATTTTCGGCCCTTCTCCTAGAAGTAATAATAACTTCAAACGGATTCGATACGTATCATAATTAAGAAATTATGGGTTTTTTTCTGTTTTCACAAAAAGTCCCCCCCATCCCCCCCCCTTGGTTCGATTTTGCCCATTAACGAACTTGACCGAGATTTTATGTATCAGTTTCGAAAAGAAGCGAGAGTTGGAACCGCCTACTTCGAAAAAGAACTTGTTTGCAGGCGGAGCCGGCAGGGTTTTTTTTTTGTTTTTAATTTTTTTTTGCTATAACGGTTGGTCCTATAAAAAACTTGTCAATATAAAAGTTTTAGATAATATTAAGAGGATTTATAATAAATTTAAGCGGATTTGAAATCTTGGGAATTGACGAAGTTATGAATTTTTTTCTTCTAAAACCCTCCTTCCCTCCCCCCCCCCTTAAGGCAATTTTTAATTATATCAAAAATCTGTTATACATAAGTTTTTGGCCCTGTTCCTAGAAGTAATAATAACTTTAAACGGATTCGATACGTATCATAATTAAGAAATTATGGTTTTTTTTTCTGTTTTCACAAAAAGCGCCCCCCCCCCACGCCCCCCCCCCTTGGTTCGATTTTGCCCATTAACAAACTTGACCGAGATTTTATGCCCCTTGATTTTATGTATCAGTATCGAAAAGATGCGGGAGTTGGAACCGCCTATTTCGAAAAATAACTTGTTTGCAGTCGGAGCCGGCAGGGATTTTTTTTGTTTTTAATTATTTTTTGCTATAACGGTTGGTCCTATAAAAAACTTGTCAATATAAAAGTTTTAGATAATACTAAGAGGATTAATAATAAATTTACGCGGATTTGATATCTTGTGAATTGACAAAGCTATGATTTTTTTTCTTCTAACCCCCCCCCCTTTTTTCCCCCCTTGGGGCCATTTTTAATTATATCAAAAATCTGTCATACATAAATTTTCGGCCCTTTTCCTAGAAGTAATAATAACTTTAAACGGATTCGATACGTATAAAAATAAAGAAATTATGAGGGTTTTTCTGTTTTCACAAAAAGCCCCCCATTTCCCCCCTCCCTTGGTTCGATTTTGCCCATTAACGAACTTTACCGAGATTTTATGACCCTTGATTTTATGTATCAGTTTGGAAGAGATTTATGCAGAATTTTTCCAGTTATCGTGGTCTGAAAAAAGTGACATAGATAGATAGATAGATAGATAGATAGATAGATAGGTGAGAATGTAATAGGTAGTATTTCTTACGAAATCTACCCAAAATATACTTGCGCGTGAATATTAATAAGAGAAATAATAGACGATTTCAGTTGTGACGTCAATCATGAGGTTTTGCTTGGAAACTGACTCCAAACAAACGATGTTGTATTTTCTATTATATTTTATGTATGTAGCTATATCTCACGGTAAAGTGTTTCAATACATTATATGCAGCGGTAACATTTTTTTACGATTTATATTTAATAAGAAATGAAACATAGCAACCGCTTGTTTGGAGTATCCAACCAAAACGTCATCACTGACGTCACACTGAAAGCGTCTATTAAATTATTACGCGTTTTCAAAGCATTAAGTTGGAAAACTTACGTCATATTTAAAATGCTCAAATAACAATATTTCGAAACAAGTTTCAATTAAAAAATATATTTACACGATAAAATAATTTATTTCAACAAATCTTTTACCTATATTTTTCATTATGTTTTACTGATTTATTAATTATTTCATTAATTAAAATAACAATTGCATCCTTAAACGGCAGTGCCATGATACTACAAAAAGAAAAAGCATTGAAAAATGTTGCGATGAACAGTTACATACAATAGGTCAGTTTCAACTGACGTCACAAATATTTATGGCACAGATGTCATATACACTCCACGCTGGCGCGATTTTTTTACCCGCCAATTTGGCGAAAACTTTGTTTTTGAATATTAGTTACGAATAGCATGCTATTTTTTATTTCAATATAAAAATAAAATAACGTAATAAATGAAATAGCTTCTATTATTTTAAAAAAGGAAATAAAAATAAATAAATGATAGTTTGATATAAATAAATATTGATATGCATAATAAAAAATATTTATAGAATTCAAATAAAAAATAAAAGTAAATAAACACCATTTTTGTTTTCGCCAAATTGGCGGGGAAAAAATCGGGCCAACGTGGTGCGTATATGACATTTGTACCACATTTATTCACTAGCCGAGAGGGATAATTAAAAAAAATAATGTAAATAAATATCCAAGATTTTTTTTTTTCTGTATTTATTGATATATTGTAAATTTTATTGTTTAAACTCACTGATAGTTGACACTGTGGGGGTTTTGATAGTGGGTTTTTTTTTCTGAATTTCTTGTATTTTATTTATTTATTTTTATTTTATTTTATTTTATTTATTTATTTACCAAGTTTCTATAGCATCGTTTTAAAATTATACGATGCAACGACATTGTTTATTTAACCATTTTACAAAAGTTAATTTTTAAATGTTTTATCGATCTTATTTAATCAATTTGGAAAACAGTTGTTAGATGTTTCGACAGCAGTTGATTCGACCTAAAAATCCTTCAGTCAAAGGAAAATGAATGGAAACCCGGTTGCAGCAGATCGCCACTGGTCGTTTAATTATAATACAATCTTCCGTAATCGTTTTACAATTGATCAAATCAGATTGTTTTTAAATCATGTGGTTTCAGAACGGGGGTTGGCAAGCGTGGCTCGTAGGGGGTAGAGCCCCCTAGTATATTTATATGATAAAAAACATTAACAAAGTCACAGATGTATTTTGCATTTTAAAATTATTAAACACTTATTTAAACAAATTTAAAACACTTATTTGCAGTTTTATACATATATTACAATTTAGTATTTGTGCCAAACTGTAAAAGGGCCCCAAAACTAAGTTCGATTTTTGAACAGAGTTTCATTTGGTGACCTTAAATCTTTCCCAGGGGGGGAACCAAAATTTTAGATGTGGGTGAGCCCCACCACTCCCCTTGGCACCCCTCTAGCTACGGCCCTGACCTAGCTATACCCACTTGTTTCATTTGTTAATTCACTTGTTTTCTTTCTTTCTTTCTTTCTTTCTTTTTTAAAAAATAGATTTTCACGTTTTTTAAAAATTTAGTTTTGTCTTGTAGTAGAAAGTTTAACTATATTTACTAGCTATTTTGTCAACGTCGATTTCGCATTATATTCAAGTTTCATTGACATTATTTACTGTCTGTGAATAAAGCCGTGTTTATTCACTAAAGCCGCAAGAAAATTCAAGAACCTAAGAATTTTCTGTGTCGTGATCTTTAAAAGACGAAGAAATAGTTTGAATTCTTCCGTGCAGGAACAATTCTCCTTTTAGCTTCATTCTTCCTTTATTTCCACACTTTTAATGGAAATAATGGGAAAATGTTCTAAACTGTTAATTACACTCATTGACTGGTAAAGTCAATGAATGTAACTAACAATCTAGGGGAAAAAAAATCAAGAATGAAAATTCATGCGTCAAGTATAGATTATGAAATACTTTCCAACACTTCCATAATGCTGCAATGGAACTTCACCGTTAAAAAGGTGAAATCAGATTTCAGTGATTACGGTCCATAGTTAGAAAGGTACTCGAATTTATTTTGTGCATCCCTGTATAGGATCTCTAGACCTGTATATACACTACATAGTGTGCTAAAATTTAGCTTAGTTACAAAACGTGTAACACAGTCGAAATTCGCTTTTAGAAATTTTCACCAATACACTAAAATGCACTCCAATAATTTTGTACAGCCCTGTATATTAACTACAGATTTTTATACACTTCCCATATAAAACGAAAAATTTAATCCAGGAAAAAAAAAACACACAGCACTTCTGAAAACGTACTTTCAGAAATTACCATCCATAGACGGCAATGTATCCGGTTCTTTGCTTAGCCCTGTATATGAATTAATTTTTATTCAACAAAAATCTTAATATACTAAATATAGTTCTTATGTAAAACGCAATTAAAAACCATTCTTTAGCAATTCACGCTCATGCACAGTAATTCTTGCAAATTACTTTGTTCAGCCCTGTATATGATCTATACAATTTATACTCAACGCGTACCGTATCATACAAAAATTTAATTAAACATAAATGTACATCTGTATATACATCTGAAAAAGCACCTACATCTTTTATCGTTCACAGACAGCACTGTAACCGAAATTTTTTGTGTTCCCTGTAAAAGAACGGAAACTGTTATACACGGCATATTCTACAGTAAGCATTTTGTAGCGTACCTTAATAATATATATAAATTTCATTATGTTTGAAATAGTGTAACATTATTAAAATACGCTGCAAAAAAAATTTCTCCGTAGCCTATTGTGTTACTGAATTATTTTGAGTGATCCTGAAAATGAATGATAAATGCTTTACATACTATGTTCTACAGAAAGCATGTCTTAGTGCACTTCATAAATGCATATTAATTTCATTATGTTTGAAATAGTGTAACATCATTAAAATACACCTCGAATGATTTTCCCGAATTGACCATAATGTAACAGGATTCTTTTGAGCACTCCTGTAAACGAGTTATAAATGCTCACATTCCATTTTCAATAGCGAACATTCCATAGAGAATCCCAATTATAGCAATCCTATAATCTACCGACAGTTTTTTGGATAGATGTTTCCGGAGAAATAGATATTAATTGGAAAAAGAGTCTAAATATGGATTTCAGTAGTTGCCACGCATCTTGGTTAGTTGTTGTCACAATCGGGTGTAGATATCATTTTCACGAGATGACTTGTATATTATTCTCGCAGATCTTGGTATTAGGTGTCACGTATCGAATGTTGATGTTTTGATAAAAATTTTCTAAAAAAACAAGAAATATTTATTTTTTTGAGAAGGAAGGGGTAGGGGGTGGGGCAAATGTATATTTTATTTCGCCAAATAAGCGAAAAAAGCGCAAAACTGAAATTCTACGGCACAAATTGGCAATCCTTATGTTTATTTACATTTTTTCTTAATTTTGACCAAATCAAGAAAGGGCAGTAAAGAAATTACTGACTTTACACATTACCCTCCTGGAAGAATAATTTGAGTAGCTGTCACTATTTATTTGTTATTTAATTTTTAAAACCGTCAGTTCACTTTGGAACACCCTGTATCGCTGACTGGTTAAAAAAATCCCTGATGGCTCGGCTTACAGGCACAGGTAGATTTCGAAGACGCTGACCATGAGGCGCCTATTTGTTGGGAATTGCAGAAGAAATGACCTTTTTGCCATGATGCGGCAGTTGGGACCGCCCACTTCGAAATCTACCTTGTCTGTAGGGGGAGTCGGCAGAAATTTTTTTGTTTTTAATTTTTTTAATTTTTTTTTTTTTTTTTGCTATAAGGGTTGGTCCTATAAAAAACTTGTCAAAATAAAAGTTTTAGATAATATTAAGAGGATTTATAATAAATTTAAGCGGATTTGATATATTGTTAATTGACGAAGTTATGATTTTTTTTTCTTCTGAACCCCCCCCCCCCCCCCTTGGGTCAATTTTAAATTATATAAAAAATCTTTCATACATAAATTTTCGGCTCTTTTCCTAGAAGTAACAATAACTTTAAGCGGATTCGATAAGTATCATAAAGCCCCCCCCCCTTTCTGGTTCTATTTTGCCCATTAACGAACTTGGCCGAGATTTTATGCTCCTTGATTTTGTGTATCAGTTTGGAAGAGATTTGTGCAGAATTATTGAAGTTATCGTGTCCATAAAAAAGTGACATAGATAGATAGATAGATAGATAGATAGATAGATAGATAGATAGATAGATAGATAAAGTTTTGAATTGGGGGTGGTTTTGGGTTCTGGGAGTCATGATCGGCTTATAGATCTGCAAAAAATTTTCAGAAATTCCAACTTAGGGGAGAATGAAATAGGTAGTATTTCTTGCGAAATCTAACCTAAAAAATAATTATAGCGCGTTTCAATATTAGCGACACCCTGTATATATATTTTTTTCCTTTCGCACAAAACTAGTTTAAACTAATTTCCAGAAACAAAGTTCAGACCGATTCCTATTTGCACTCTAATATATATCCGCTATATATTCACTGCGATAATTTTGAGAACTGTTGATGTGTATCTTTCAATAAAATTCTTTGAACATTTGCAACACCTTCAGACGAACACAGAATTAATATATCGGCGAACTGATTCTTAGATTAAAATTAAACTAGGTAATTCATAATTTTTGCTCGATACAATTACTTAGGAATGTCACAAACGGAGTAATTTTGTGAGTCAAATGATTCGCAAGCAAATCCCTTATTTCTAATTGGAAATATCCCAATTTAATCTGGAAATTCATTTCATCGTGGACTTTCTACCTGTAATGCACCGACAAAGGGAAAATTCCTTACGAAGTCTTCCAGGAGAGTAATTTCAAACTATTTCTCAGTATTATTCATCGATTTTTGGAATTATATTCTCAGGATGATTTAAGGCCTGATTATCGATATTAGCTTGTTAGAAGCTTTTCTTGGTCGACAGCGTTAATTAATAGAAGCGTGGGTGCCGGCAGAAAGGAATCTAGAGAGGGGTGAGATTTTGGGACAGATGATGTATATAGTCCGCAATCCAGGCCGCGTTTTTCAATAATGGAGAATATAAATATTAAATAAGCTAAACTAATTTTTTTTTTTTTTTGTCAGAACTGTTTGTGGAAGACAATTTTTAAACATATCAACAAAACTAATAGGATGTGCCAATCCCAAAACTTTCTTCTATCTCATACATGTTAATGCTTCAAAATTCGCTATCACACCACCAAAAAAAAAAAAAAAAAAAAAAAAAGAATAAATAAACACTATTTTTCGTCATTCTATTGTACGTCAGCTGCTTGCGAATCGTCGGGTTATCTGGATGCGAGCAGCCGATGTATTAAACTAAGAAAAGTCCCTCTGGCCTGTACCGCCAGGAAAAGATAGCCTCCCTATTGCTTAGTTTTAAAATTTTAGCTAATTCTACTGAAAATACACGAAGCTAAAATGCGCGGAACCCGATTCAATATTGAATTTGAATGAGAATATCGCCAAATTAGACAGCCAAGTTGGCTTCGTATATGGCAGCGTATTTTTGTCGTCAAATTTGGTGATATTTCAGCATTTGTCGCCAAGCTTGGCAAGAATTTGACGTTGGCGAATATAAATATGTAATGTTAAGCATGTAAGTGTTGAAACGATGGTTACAACAATGAAAGAAAATTTCGCGAAACCATGTTCACTAACACTCATAAATTAAACCCGTTTATGGAGGAATCCTGTACTGTTTCAAAATGTCAGCCACCCTATAATTTTAAACTGTTATATATCTCAGCAATTTTTTAAGATAGAGGCAAGTCAAAAAATGTTCTGGAATCCTTGGATCAAATCCGAACATTAAACGGGAAAAACTTTTAGGATTTCTAATTTTTTTTGTGCATCTTTTTGAATTTTAAATCTTTAAATGACTATCACAGAGCTGCCTTCCGGCGGATTATCCCCAAATTCAACTGGGACCTGCAGGCCATAGGCAAAAACATATACAAAAATTTGGTTCAATTATCTATATAACTTCATACACTTTTCGATGATACAATAATGAAAATGGAACAAAAGACGCTGTCGCAGCGCCCCCTTTCGTCGGAATATCCTGAAATTCAATTGGGACCTACTGGCCATAGCCAAAAACGTACAAAAAAAATGTTTGTTCAATTATCTGCATAACGTCATGCACGTTTCAATGATACAATGAGGACGGACAAACAGACATTTTGTAAAAACATGTTTTTCGGAATCTCTGACCCCTAAAACGTGCAAATCCGTCGAAAACCGGAAGTCGAAAAAAACTTCAATTACAATATTTTCTTCTATTATAAATAGAAGAAAGTAAAAAGGAGCGAATTATAGAGAAAATTAGAAATATATATATATACAGGGTGGTTATAATATAAGTATCTCTATTTGTAGCTCTCTGTAGCTCCAGGGAATAATACGAATGAAACCGAAATCGGTACACTTACTATTCAAGAAGGGGGAAGAAGAATGGAATAATAATAAAAAAATAATTGCAATAATCACCGACAAATGGCGCTACTGAGAGTGAAATGTAATGTGTAATACAAGAACAAAGAAGGAAGCCGTCAAGCTGGATGACATACCTAATTTATTGGAAAATGTCACGGTGAATATGGTTACGCTTTCGCATGGTGGTGCCAATCATGTTCAGGTTCCACATGGCCACTGAGCTGGAGGACACAATCCAGGCGGTGCACGACTTGCTCAACTGCGATAATGTAACACATCAGGATTGATGTTTCACACTTGTTGTGATGTGTGGTAAAGTCACTGAGATTTCCGACACCTCCACGGTACACAATATTACACATTACATTTCACACTAAAAAGCGCCATCTGTCGGCGATTATTGCAATTAATGTTTTTTAGTGTTCCATTCTTCTTCTCCCTTCTCGAATAGTAAGTGTACCGATTTTGATTTCATTCTGGTTATTCCTTCAAGCTACAGACAGCTCCAAATAGAGACACTTATATTATAACCACCCGGTATATATAAATAAATAAATAAATAAATAA
This sequence comes from Maratus michaelseni, assembly GCA_963931845.1. NCBI lineage: Eukaryota > Metazoa > Arthropoda > Arachnida > Araneae > Salticidae > Maratus > Maratus michaelseni. Next base: position 98,612,365 of record OZ007597.1, on the reverse strand, counting down.
ATAAAATTCTACTAGCAATTTTTAAAATAAAAAAATTGAAACTTTTCATTTTTTTTCCTTTGAGAAGGGTGCTCTGATCCCTGAATCCCTCTTTCAAGATAATTTTGAAACATATGGGCGTAAAAAGAAAAACAGAATTAATAACTTGTGTTCCAAGAGGGCGGGCCACCTCCATGACGAAAAATTATGACACTGAATGTTTATGAAACGATCCTAGTTGAAATAAGTTGGAAATTGTACGTCAAACGTGACAAATGAGGTGCCTTCGTACTGTCATTATTTCAGTGAAATTAATTTTATCGTCTGTTATTATGATATGATTGATTTCCGTAATAAAATTAATACATTTTAAGTTGGCAACATTTTATCTTTTGTTGACAATTACCGAAAATTCCAATGGGAAACATAAGCCTAGCTTTGAAAATTTCGGAACTTGATATCCATATTTAGACTATTTTTCCATTTAATATCTATTTCTCCGGAAGCATCTATCAAAACGCTATCGGTAGATTATAGGATTGCTATAATTAAACAATTTTTATGTACAAATTCGGTTTTTAAATTCAGTAATACGGAAATAATATGACTCCATCTTAAATAGGACGTAATCACCACGGCAACCTAGAATCATTACCTATCATGGGATATCATTGAATTAATTGCATATGATATGATTTAATAGAATGAATAAAACTTTTATTAATGTCTTTTTAAGTTTTGATTCAAATTTTCATACAATTTGAATGACTCGACAAAATTCTGCACCGATTATATATATATATTAAATTTCAAGCCATTCGGTTGGGTAGTTTTTGCGCTGTTTCATGCGGACAGACGGACGGATCAGACGGCGACTATAGGTGCAAGGTATTTATATAATTACGAACGCATCTGAAAACAAGAAAATGTCTTCCTACGAGCGCTTTTATCACTAGATATCAATATTTTTTTCGCGAATTTTTCTTTGAAAAATATAATTTCATACAAAATCGGGTTAAAGATATAAAATCATACAAATTTATACTTTTAATTGCTAAGGCGTGAAACGAAAACTTTATAAACAGTAAAAAAAGTTTTATTTACGATAATATATTTTTATTTTACACCTTTTAGCATTTAAACGAATATATTACTACAAGGTGTCATAATTTTTTATATTTTTAACTTGAAGTTTGTTTAAAATTATTATCACGGGCGCGGGCAACGCCGGGCGGGTTAACTAGTTAACAATAAAATTAGATTTATTTTTTACTACAAAGAACAAAACATCTCATGCATTTTCAGTACATTATATCAGGTCGCCACATAGCTAGTTTTATTATGTTTTTTTTTTTTTTTTTTTTTTCAATTCCTATTAGCTCACACTCTCTATATATTTATATATCTTGTTGGAATTTTCAATCGTTAATAAAATATTTTCTATTCATCCATTCAAGTTCAAATAATTTTTTTTTAACTTGTACTGGATGACAAGTGATGTTAATACAGTTTTTTCAAATATTAATTCATTAATTAAATTTAATTAATTAATTTTAATTTTTATATGGGAGAAAAAAATTTCTCCCATTGTTTTCCTAAATGAAATGAAAGATTTATCTCAAATGAGTGATGCCAACAAAAAATAAAATACCGCAACGATGATTATAAAATAATGTTCAATAAAGATAAAGTGGCATATTAATGCTGCAAGGGTTTATTTTATATATTTATGATTAAAAAGTAGGAATTGACTTAATTTTTTTTATTTTTTATATTACTTGTTTTAGGTAGCTTTCAATACAAAAAAGTATAAAGCTACCTATTGCAGCCGTTCGGAGGAAAGCAGTTCCGGAAAATTTTGATATATTTTCACCGATCATGACCCCCAGACCCCAAAACCACCCTACGTTCAAATGTTGATTTATATATATATATATATATATATATATATATATATATATATATATATATATATATATATATATATATATATATATATCCATATATAAAAACTTATTGCAAAAATTAACCATTGAAACAGAAATAACTGACCAAATGCAATGAAATTATTATCCCAAATAGCTATGTCAAATTACACATTATAAAACATAGTCCTAACAAATGAAGTATTTATTCAAAAAGTGAAACATAAGTAAAAAAAAAAAAAAAAACACAAATGCAAGCTTATAATGTAATTTACTTTTTCAAGGGCTGGGAAACCACATTATAAGCAAAGAATGATTGTTTTCTGTAACTGTCACAAGCTTAAAGCCAAAATTTTGTGACAATTCCAAGCCCTAACAATCATTGGAAAGAAATTGGAAAAAAAAAAAAAAGGATACCTTTGAAAATAGAACACTACAAATCAAACGGAAGAAAATAAATCCATTTATAAACAAATAAATACAAAGGAAGACAAAGAAAATCTATACATTACAACATAAATTTGTCCAGAATCCGAAGCCAAAAATGTTTTGTGCTAAGCACATGGTAAAGTGAATAAGTGAATTCAAACGTACAAGTTAAAATTACAGTTAATTTTCTAAAAGTAGCAGTTATTAATTTAACCATTGTGATTTTAACTATTTCTAATTTAAAATATAAAAATACAAATAAATAATATAAAAACTATAAATTCATTTACTAAAAATATTTTTTGACTTAAATAATTTTAATATATATATTATATTATTGGAATATTTAAAAATTTCACTTGTATTCCAAGTTTTCAGTTAAAAGTGAAAAAAAAATTGTGAAAATTTATATGGTGCTGCCATCTGGTTTTATAATAAACAATAACTAAAAAATAATACTAAAGAATAATAGTAATAGTTTTTTTAAAATCATTATATATATATATATATCTGACCTATGTCATACGATAACGCTCGTATTTATAAATCAATTTTGATGAAACTAATTGTGTGTATTAAGGTCACCAATGTCTCGACCGAGTTCGTTGGCCAGCTTGGTCCGCCATTTTGTTTCAAGATGGCGGCCATTTAAAAATTTAAAACTAAAATAAATATACATAAAGTTAAAAATTCAAATTTATTTTTTAATTAAGTGTTAGGCCTTGATACGAGGATTCCAGAGCATTTTTTGGTTTACCTCTATCTTAAAAAATGGCTGAGATAGAGCAGTTTGAAATTCTACGGTGGCTGACATTTTGAAACAAGACAGCACATTACAAAAAATTTCATTGTTGTAATAATTTTCCCAATCATACGCATAAAACTATATATTCATATCCGTTAGCGCCAAATTCTCGCCAAACTTGGCGACATTTGGCGAAATATCGCCAAATTTGGCGAGCAAAATAAGTCTTCATAAATGAAGCCAATTTGGCTATTGCTCCATAATTTGGCGAATTTCTTATTCAAATTCAGTATTAACGAATCTTTTGTAAACATTTTCTTTGCATTTTAACTTGCTGTGTTCGTGTAACATTAGCTAAAATTTTAAAACGAAGATATAGGAAAGCTACGTTTTCCTCCCGGTATACGCCGGAAGGACTTTTTTTAAATCAAAACGTTTTAACTTTTATTATTAAATATAAATAAATTAGTCAATAAAATTAAATAACGTGTTTATAATAAGTAAATAGGGACGAATGGAAATGAAAAACAAAACATTTTGGAAATGAAAAACAAAACAAATATGTTTTGATTTAAAAAACATGATGGCGAACAGCAGGCTAATCCCAAAGTTTAGCCGAATATATTATTACAAAGTGCTATCATTTGTTATATTTTTAACTTCGTTCATCTCACGAAACCCTATTACTCCGGCTCCGTTGTCTGTCCGTCACAGAGCCATTCTAAAAAACTATGTAACTTACAGAGTTGAAACTTTGTGTATAAATCTGAATACCAACTATGAAGAGCTCAAAATATTAAAATTTGAAAAATTCGTATTATTTTAATAAATAGAGGTAAAAAACCAAAATTCTAACTGCCTTTTCCTATTCAATTTAAACCGTTTTCGTTATAGCAGATGCCAAAAATTATAAATCCACGATGAAATTCTTTCTACAATAATTATTTTTCTATCAGACGATTTCCACGTGAAAAATGAAAATGAAATAAAAATCTTCACCAATTGAAAAAAAGATTAATATGAAATAAAAATGATTGACGTCATAGTGGTAATAAAACAAAATTTTCAAAGATTTCTCAATAATACAAGGAGTATGAGTATATGTGTGTACACAAAACAGATTAATATCACGTCATTAGAGAATTAAAAAGACAATCTGATGTCCTATTGGAAGTTTAACGGATTTTTCAAATGTTTGAGAATAATACAAAGCGAGTATCAATATGAGTAATAGAGAATAGTAAATATATGAGTTTGAGAAACATATTGAATCGTGATAAAAATCCGATTATGGAAATATTCGCATATTTTAACATTTTGGAGGTGTATAACATGTTTAATTTTGAAATATATATATATTTTTTTAATTTCGCATTTAGTCCGCATAACAGATATTATTATGACAGAGTATAATAGTGAGCTTCGCCCGCAATAGGGCCTGTTCAGATATTCGAAAAAACGACTTTTTTTTTTTTCTATGAAAAATGAAATTTGTTTGGATTTATTAAAGAAAGGATAAAGTGTTTTGAAAGGAATATTAAACGAAACCCTTTGAGCGATCTTCGATCACACCTACCCACTTGTTAATACTTTATATTAGGTCGCCACATAGCTAGTTTTATTGTGTTTTTTTTCCCTATGATTTACTTGCACTTTTCCATTAATAATTTAGGTTTCATGAGCAGCATTTCTCATGAATATAAGTCATGTTTATTCCTCATTTCTGCTGGGGGTTATGAAATGAAGAATTCTCTCCATTGTCATCTTCAAATAGTGAGGAAAATAGTTTAGATTCTTCCATGCTGGAATAATTCCCCCCTTTCCCTTCTCCTTCCCTTTTATTTCCATAACATTGAAGAAAGGGAGTGAGCTGTCAAATGAAAGTAATTAACATCCTTAAAAGAGAAAAAAGTTAAACAAGTGCGGTTTGAAAATTATTTACTAAAGCCGTAATGAATATTTATCTGTCATAAGTAACTCTTTTTTAGGTGCGTTCGTAATTATATAAATATGTAGAACCTACAGTCGTCGTCTGGTCCGTCCACCTGTCTGTCTGTCCGCTTATAACAGAACAAAAACTACCCAACCAATTGGTTTGGAATTTAATATATATATAATCGCTTCAGAATTTTGTCGAGTCATTTCAAAATTAATGACAATCGAATCAAAACTTAAAAAATATTAATAAAAGTTTTCTTGTTTCTATTAAATCCTACCATACGTAATCAATATAATATAAAATCGTATGTTATGTGACTGAGGAAAACAAATACCGGCAAACCACTTCTTTTTTTTCATGTGCCAAGCGGCCATTTTTATTCAAAATTATTTTTTCGAATACAATTGCATAAAAGTTACATTTTTAGAAAAAATGTTCAAAAACATTGTTTGCTTGAGAGATGAGTTATATTAAAAAAATGTATATATTCTGAGATAACTTCAGTGAAAGTAAGGTTAACAGCCGAATATCTCAATCCATGAAAGTAAATAAATACAAGCGATTCGTTCATAGTCAGTCATATAAATATTAAACCATGGAGGTAATCATTCGCAAAGCAAGATCTCCATGATAAATTTTGCAGCGCTGTCTGGTGTCGAAAAAAAATTCGCATCTGTAAACGTGGCATACGTAATAAGAAAACAAGAACGAAAAATCATGCGTCAAGCTTAGATTATGAAACACTTTCCAACACATTCCGAAAACTGTAACAAAACTTCACCGTTAAATAAGGTGAAAGAAGTAAGTATACAGTATAGGAAACATAACACATTTAAAAGTCCAGTTTTAGAAATTACCATCCATAGTCAAAAATGTAGTCAATATAGTTTGTGCAGCCCTGTATATGATCTATTGATTTGCATATATACTACACAGCGTGATACAAATTAGTTCAATTAGAAAATTCACTTTTAGCAATTTTCGCCAATCAATCTAAATGCACTCGAAATCTTTTGTACAACCATGTATATCATTCAAAGACTTTTGTGCAGAGACGGATCTAGACTACATTTTAGCCGGGGCAAGCTTGTAAATTTGCACCCCCCCCCCTCCCTGCTCCCAAGAATATCAGAATAAAATCTGCGTAAACAATTGCTTAAAGAAATAATATTAATACTCAATACTCAAAATCTGTATTTTTACTATGCATTTTTTCTATATAAAAAGTACAATATTACACAATACAAAAATTACAGAAAATATACTTGTTTTAACATTTAAATTTTTTAATTTATTGTTATGTTAACCTACACCGTTTAAATTTAATTAATGTACTTATTTGCTTCAAAATTGGTACAAGTGGCGTGACTGTGAAGCACAACTTAAGTTAACATATTTTATTAGACAAACATTTCTAATGAAAGATTTAATTAATTTTAAAAAATATAGGTGCGATATTTGGAAATCAAAATTTAAACGGCTTATTAACAACTGATATACATAAATAAAAAATCCCTGACGGCTCGGCCTACAGGCACAGGTAGATTTCGAAGACGCAGACCGTGGGGCGCCTGTTTGTCGGGAATTGCGGAAGAAATGACCTTTTTGCGATGATGCGGCAGTTGGAACCGCCTATTTCGGAACCTAACTTGTTTGCAGGCGAAGCCGGCAGGTATTTTTTTTTTTTTTTTTTTTTTTGCTGTCCTATAAAAAAACTTGTCAATATAAAAGTTTTAGATAATATTAAGAGGATTAATAATAAATTTACGCGGATTTGATATCTTGTGAATTGACGAAGCTATGATTTTTTTTCTTCTAAAACCCCCTTTTCTTCTCCCCCTTGGGGCCATTTTTAATTATATCAAAAATCTGTCATACATTAATTTTAGGCCCTTTTCCTAGAAGTAATAATAACTTTAAACGGATTCGATACGTACAATAATTAAGAAATTATGGGATTTTTTTCTTTTTTCACAAAAAGCCCCCCCCCCATTTCCCCCCATTTGGTTCGATTTTGCCCATTAACGAACTTGACCGAGATTTTATGCCCCTTGATTTTATGTATCAGTTTGGAAGAGATTTATGCAGAATTTTTCCAGTTATCGTGTCCATAAAAAAGTGACATAGACAGATAGATAGATAGATATATAAAGTTTTGAACTGGGGTGGTTTTGGGTTCTGGGAGTCATGATCGGCGTAGATCTGCAAAAATTTTTCAAAATTTCCAACTTAGGGGAGAATGTAATAGGTAGTATTTCTTACGAAATCTACCTAAAAACACAAAACGGATTCCCATGGATAGAAAACCTTTTTAACTACATAAATAAAATGGCTTTAAAGGGGCCAGAACGCGTTGAATTCTCAACAGAGTATAAGTTTCATTTTCATTTTTTAGAAAAAATGTCTGCTAATTACAAGAATTTCTAAGTTTAGAAAAAATTAATAAAAAATCGATTTATAATTCTTTTCTTACATATCAACTCAGTTATTGCATAGAAAAGGAGATTTTTAGAACAGAAATAATACATATAAATTATTATATGGTGTAGCACGTATAAAAAAACAAGTAACTTGGTTGCTGACCTTCATGAAAATCGCTCGGCTTTAGCTATGAGGACATACTAGCTGTGAAGCCTCCTCTTTTCTTTTTTTAGCCTTCTTTCTGTAATAATCACCCGAATGTCTTTTAGACATAACCGAAATAAAATACTCCACGCTGTAAAACAACATAGAACGATATCGGAAAAGAGATGATGCAAAAAATCTTTGAATCTTAAATAAATAAAAATTTCTTAAAAATACTGGTGGCAATGTGATATTTTATATAATGTAATACAAATTAATTTATTCTTTTATTTCTGATCCTTATACAACGAAAGTAAACCGCCGTTGAACAAAATAAAATTATCTTTTCATGTGGATTTTATTTCATGTGAATTTTGAATATGAAGAATATCTTTTCATGTGAATTTTAAATTTTCCTTTATTCTTAATCTTTTATGATTCCTCATTTTTGCGCCCTTCCAAGTCTTGCACCCGGGGCAGCTGCCCAGGCTAACCCCCCTTAGATCCGTCACTGCTTTTGTGCACACCCTTTATTAAGCTAAAATTTAATTGAGGTACAAAATGCATAAGGCAACTTAAAACAAACTTCTAGCAATTACCAACATAAACGACAATGTACCTTGTTCTTTGAGTAGATCTGTATATGAATTTATTTATTTTCCACAAACGTCTATAAGTCTAATACTAACTATAGTTCAGCAGGAAAATGCGTACCACACTTAAAAATTACCCTAAGCAATTCACTCTCATAGTCTGTAATACTTATGAATTCCCTTGTGTAGACCTGTATATGATCAACCGAATTTATACACACCCCGTCCTTTGATAAAATTTAGTTAAACTTAAAAACGCAAACCAAAGTTGAAAACGCACTTATCAGACATAAACTGTAATTATCGTAAGTATACTGTAACCGATATACTTTGTGTGTCCCTGTAAATGAACGATAAACGGAATGAACACCATACTTTTAAATGAGCAATTTTCAATGCACCTCAGTAATGCATATAATTTTCATTATGTTTGAAATAATGAAATTATTATATTACACTGCAAACGATTTTTCCCCGTAGAACAATGTGTAACAGAATTCTTTTGTTTGACCCTGTACATGAATAATAAATGCTTTGCACTCCATATTCCACAAAAAACATGTTTTAGTGCGCTTCATATTTGTATATCAATTTTATCATGTTTCAAATGACGTAGCATCATCAAAATGCACTTGAAACGATTTTTTCCCATTGACTGTAATGTAACGGAATACTTTTGACTGTCCCTGTAAAAAAAAAAACTAAAAGTGCTACACACTTCATAATCAATAGGGAACATGCTGTAGTAAACGGCAATAACATATAAAAATTTCAGGGCAATCCGAGTATATTTACAGGAGTTAGAGCACGTATAGACGACAAACGGCAGACAAATTCAACTAGGTTGGAAAGTGTTAAAAAAAGCACGCTCATTTCGCTCATAACAGACGACGAGCAGGGAAGACCGAGCTATGCTCGGTCAAAATTAGCTTTGAGTTCAAATATCCTGACGCATGACCAAAATGACCCACAAATCAAATTTTCTCAAACATGTGCCCTGCAGTCCCCAACAGTCTTCTAGCCCAACAGTCTTCTCGTGCCAAAAACCATAGGAGGCAAAGTTTAGTCTAAATAGTCTGAGCCGTTTTTAAGATAAAATTGCTTGACCCATAAAGACCCATGACCAAAATGACCCACTAATTGAATTTTCTCGAAAATGAGACCTAGCCCAACAGTCTTCTCGTGCTCAAAAACCATAGGAGGCAAAATTTAGTCTAAATAGTCTGAGCCGTTTTTAAGATAAAATAGCTTGACCCACAATGAACCATGACCAAAATGACCCACTAATCGAATTTTCTCGAACACGTGACCTAGCCCAACAGTCTTCTCGTGCCCGAAAACCATAGGATGCAAAATTTAGTGTAAATAGTCTCAGCCATTTTTAGATAACATTAGCTTGACCCATATTGACCCATGACCAAAATGACCCACTAATTGAATTTTCTCGAACACATGACCTAGACCAACAGTCTTCTCGTGCCTGAAAACCATAGGATGCAAAATTTAGTGTAATTAGTCTGAGCCGTTTTTAAGATAAAATAGCTTGACCCCTAATGACCCATGACCAAAATGACCCACTAATCGAATTTTCTCGAACAAGTGACCTAGCCCAACAGTCTTCTCGTGCCCGAAAACCATAGGATGCAAAATTTAGTGTAAATAGTCTGAGCCGTTTTTTAGATAAAATTTGCATAGATATATAACCACACACAAGATTTGCTCGTATTAGAATATACGAGCAGGGAAGACCTAGCTACGCTCGGTCAAAATTAAATTTGAATTCAAATATCATGACCCATGACCAAAATGACTCACAATTGAATTTTCTCGAACATGTGACTTAGCCCAAGAGTCTTCTCGTGCCCGAAAACTATAGGATGCAAAATTTAGTGTAAATTGTGCCGCTTTTTAGATCTTGACTCACAATGACCCAGAAATGACCCACTAATCGAATTTTCTCGAACATGTGACCTAACCCAATGATTTTCGCGTGCCCGACACTCGTAGGATACAAAATTTAATCAAAATCGTTAGAGCCGTTTTTTAGATAAAATTAATTAGACCCACTTTGACCCAAAAATGACCCACTAATCGAAAGTTCTCGAACATGTAACCCAGCCCAATAGTCTTCTCGTGCCCGAAAATAGTCGGATACAAAATTTCGTCAAAATCGTTTAAACCGTTTTTTAGATACAATTAGCTTGACCGAGACCCAAAATGACCCACTAATTGAATTTTCTAGAACATGTGACCTAGCCCAACAGTCTTCTTTTGCCCGAAAACCATTGGATGCAAAATTTAGTGTAAATTGAGCCGCTTTTTAGATCTTGACCCACAATGACCCAGAAATGACCCACTAATCGAATTTTCTCGGACATGTGACCTAGCCAAATGATTTTATCGTGCTCGAAACAAGTAGGACACAAAATTTATTCAAAATCGTTAGAGCCGTTTTTTAGATAAAATTAATTTGACCCGCGTTGACCCAAAAATGGCCCACTAATCGAAAGTTCTCGAACATGTAACCCAGCCCAATAGTCTTTTCGTGCCCGAAAACCATTGGATGCAAAATTTAGTGTAAATTGAGCCGTTTTTAGATCTTGACCCACAATGACCCAGAAATGACCCACTAATCGAATTTTCTCGAACATGTGACCTAGCTTAACGATTTTCGCGTGCCCGAAACTCGTAGGATGCAAAATTTAATTAAAATCGTTAGAGCCCTTTTTTAGAAAAAATTAATTTGACCCGCTTTGACCCAAAAATGACCCACTAATCGAAAGTTCTCGAACATGTCACCCAGCCCAATAGTCTTCTCGTGCCCGAAAATAGGCGTATACAAAATTTCGTCAAAATCGTTTGAACCGTTTTTTAGATACAATTAGCTTGACCATGACCCAAAATGACCCAAAATGACCCAGTAATTGAATTTTCTCGAACATGTGACCTAGCCCAACAGTCTTCTTGTGCCCGAAAACCATTGGATGCAAAATTTAGTGTAAATTGAGCCGCTTTTTAGATCTTGACCCACAATGACCCAGAAATGACCCACTAATCGAATTTTCTCGAACATGTGACCTAACCCAATGATTTTCGCGTGCCCGACACTCGTAGGATACAAAATTTAATCAAAATCGTTAGAGCCGTTTTTTAGATAAAATTAATTAGACCCACTTTGACCCAAAAATGACCCACTAATCGAAAGTTCACGAACATGTAACCCAGCCCAATAGTCTTCTCGTGCCCGAAAATAGTCGGATACAAAATTTCGTCAAAATCGTTTAAACCGTTTTTTAGATGCAATTAGCTTGACCGAGACCCAAAATGACCAAAAATGACCCACTAATTGAATTTTCTCGAACATGTGACCTAGCCCAACAGTCTTCTCGTTCCCGAAAACCATTGGATGCAAAATTTAGTGTAAATTGAGCTGCTTTTTAGATCTTGACCCACAATGATCCAGAAATGACCCACTAATCGAATTTTCTCGGACATGTGACCTAGCCAAATGATTTTATCGTGCTCGAAACTCGTAGGACACAAAATTTAATCAAAATCGTTAGAGCCGTTTTTTAGATAAAATTAATTTGACCCGCGTTGACCCAAAAATGACCCACTAATCGAAAGTTCTCGAACAGGTGACCCAACCCAATAGTCTTTTCGTGCCCGCAAACCATTGGATGCAAAATTTAGTGTAAATTGAGCCGCTTTTTAGATCTTGACCCACAATGACCCAGAAATGACCCACTAATCGAATTTTCTCGAACATGTGACCTAGCTTAACGATTTTCGCGTGCCCGAAACTCGTAGGATGCAAAATTTAATCAAAATCGTTAGAGCCCTTTTTTAGAAAAAATTAATTTGACCCGCTCTGACCCAAAAATGACCCACTAATCGAAAGTTCTCGAACATGTAACCCAGCCCAATAGTCTTCTCGTGCCCGAAAATAGGCGTATACAAAATTTCTTCAAAATCGTTTGAACCGTTTTTTAGATACAATTAGCTTGACCATGACCCAAAATGACCCAGTAATTGAATTTTCTCGAACATGTGACCTAGCCCAACAGTCTTCTTTTGCCCGAAAACCATTGGATGCAAAATTTAGTGTAAATTGAGCCGCTTTTTAGATCTTGACCCACAATGACCCAGAAATGACCCACTAGTCGAATTTTCTCGGACAGGTGACCTAACCCAATGATTTTCGCGTGCCCGACACTCGTAGGATACAAAATTTAATCAAAATCGTTAGAGCCGTTTTTTAGATAAAATTAATTAGACCCACTTTGACCCAAAAATGACCCACTAATCGAAAGTTCTCGAACATGTAACCCAGCCCAATAGTCTTCTCGTGCCCGAAAATAGTCGGATACAAAATTTCGTCAAAATCGTTTAAACCGTTTTTTAGATACAATTAGCTTGACCGAGACCCAAAATGACCCAAAATGACCCACTAATTGAATTTTCTCGAACTTGTGACCTAGCACAACAGTCTTCTCGTTCCCGAAAACCATTGGATGCAAAATTTAGTGTAAATTGAGCTGCTTTTTAGATCTCGACCCACAATGACCCAGAAATGACCCACTAATCGAATTTTCTCGGACATGTGACCTAGCCAAATGATTTTATCGTGCTCGAAACTCGTAGGACACAAAATTTAATCAAAATCGTTAGAGCCGTTTTTTAGATAAAATTAATTTGACCCGCGTTGACCCAAAAATGACCCACTAATCGAAAGTTCTCGAACATGTGACCCAGCCCAATAGTCTTTTCGTGCCCGAAAACCATTGGATGCAAAATTTAGTGTAAATTGAGCCGCTTTTTAGATCTTGACCCACAATGACCCAGAAATGACCCACTAATCGAATTTTCTCGAACATGTGACCTAGCTTAACGATTTTCGCGTGCCCGAAACTCGTAGGATGCAAAATTTAATCAAAATCGTTAGAGCCCTTTTTTAGAAAAAATTAATTTGACCCGCTTTGACCCAAAAATGACCCACTAATCGAAAGTTCTCGAACATGTAACCCAGCCCAATAGTCTTCTCGTGCCCGAAAATAGGCGTATACAAAATTTCGTCAAAATCGTTTGAACCGTTTTTTAGATACAATTAGCTTGACCATGACCCAAAATGACCCAAAATGACCCACTAATTGAATTTTCTCGAACATGTGACCTAGCCCAACAGTCTTCTTTTGCCCGAAAACCATTGGATGCAAAATTTAGTGTAAATTGAGCCGCTTTTTAGATCTTGACCCACAATGACCCAGAAAGGACCCACTAATCGAATTTTCTCGGACATGTGACCTAGCCAAATGATTTTATCGTGCTCGAAACAAGTAGGACACAAAATTTAATCAAAATCGTTAGAGCCGTTTTTTAGATAAAATTAATTTGACCCGCGTTGACCCAAAAATGACCCACTAATCGAAAGTTCTCGAACATGTGACCCAGCCCAATAGTCTTTTCGTGCCCGAAAACCATTGGATGCAAAATTTAGTGTAAATTGAGCCGCTTTTAGATCTTGACCCACAATGACCCAGAAATGACCCACTAATCGAATTTTCTCGAACATGTGACCTAGCTTAACGATTTTCGCGTGCCCGAAACTCGTAGGATGCAAAATTTAATCAAAATCGTTAGAGCCCTTTTTTAGAAAAAATTAATTTGACCAGCTTTGACCCAAAAATGACCCACTAATTGAAAGTTCTCGAACATGTGACCCAGCCCAATAGTCTTCTCGTGCCCGAAAATAGGCGTATACAAAATTTCGTCAAAATCGTTTGAACCGTTTTTTAGATACAATTAGCTTGACCATGACCCAAAGTGACCCAAAATGACCCGCTAATCGAATTTTCTCGAACATGTGACCTAGCCCAATTATTTTCTGGTGCCCCAAAACGGTAGGATACGAAATTTCGTCAAAATCGTTAAAGCCGTCTTTAAGATAAAATTTGCATATATATATATATATATATATATATATATATATATATATATATATATATAACCATAAATGAAACATTATCATAACACCAACTTAAACAGTGAAATAATTAAGTATGAAATAATTAGTTGACAATGAAAGATTCCCCAACACACTTAATATGGAATCAAAAACATCGAAAGAATAAGAAATTAAATAAAAATTGAATAAATGGAATTAAATGAATTAATTGAAATGAAATTTGTGGAATTTAGACAGAATTATCAAGTCCCAATTGCCTAAATACCACAAATAAAATGAAATGAGATGTTTCATCATCATATTAGCCATACATTGCTAAAAAATATGATATTGGGACTACATCTCAAATACAATGAATCAAATCAGTGATAAAATAAAAAATAAAATACAATATTAAAAAGGAAAGAAGCCATACTTATAAATTACAGAGAGAACATTTAATAGAGACATTAAGTATAAAATCCATAAAGATGAAAAGAGATATAAATAAGGTAACTTGCAGTTCATGAACCGTCATGAAAACCAACATGACTGGGGAATGAATTGCATAAAAAATCATAACATGTTGCCAATTTTAAAAATATAAATTGTTTAGAAATATAAATTGCTTTGCAGTGATGCCAGAAATAATGTTAAAATATAATGGATTATAAAATAAACAGGAACATTAGTGCTGCCATCTAATAGTAAAAGTGAATATAATCTGAATCGAAGGAATTGGATGGAAATAAATGTTTCATAATTCAACCAAATTACTATCTTAATTGATACCAATTAGTTAAATAATAAATAAATGAAATTAATTAATAAATAGAATGTTGAATAATATCTAAGTAATGGATGTATAAATTAATAATACTATGTTATAATTAAGTAGTAATATGGAAAAATTAATAATTAATGCAACATTAAAAATGTACCATTAAATGACAACAACGATTAAATAACTGTACTAAAAATGCAACATCAATTAAAATAAATTAAATTAAAATACTAAAGATTTGAATTAAGAATCAAAGAATTTAACACTGTATAAAAGTAAACATTATCTTAGAAGTAAATATGATATTGTCCACCAAAGGTATTAATCCAAATCATTAGATCAAATACATTCTTAATATTAATGAATATAAATTCATTTAAAATAATTAAATAATGAATAAGTAAATCTAACTAAATGAATATACATATAAAAATAACACATCGCAGTCCATTATAAAATGTGTATGATCAAACAATTGTGTAAATCAAAATGCCCCCATTTTTTTTAATAATAATATAAATTAACCATGCGTATTTTTCCATACAACGCCGCCACACACTTCCTCAATCCAACGTCTACCCACTCAACCGTCCTATTATAATTTTTTTTTTTGTAAATATTTATAAGATTATATGATTTTTTTTATACATTTTTTAAACGCATGTGTTAATTTGGTTGTAAAGATCAAATAGGAACTAACTATATATTAAGGAATAAATGAATTTTT
Organism: Maratus michaelseni; assembly: GCA_963931845.1. Lineage (NCBI taxonomy): Eukaryota > Metazoa > Arthropoda > Arachnida > Araneae > Salticidae > Maratus > Maratus michaelseni. Next base: position 98,596,735 of record OZ007597.1, on the reverse strand, counting down.
TTGGAAAACCATGTTGTAATGCTTCATAGATAAGTTTTTTAATATTTTTGTTAATAAGTTGAGAGGAACATAAACTTTTTATTCTATAAATATGATTAAGGGTATATTACGATATACAGAATTATGAAGACATGATTTAAAATTAGTAAATGAATTAACTTTAAATTTAAATTCTTTACGTTTATCAAATAGATCTATTATTGTTTTGTTTTCTTTTAGTGTAATTTTAAGATCTAAAAAGTTAATAGTATTGTTAGAAAGGAGGTTTTCCGTTAATTCTAAATTAGTAGGATAATCAACTGGAAATATAAAAATATTAGTGTGATCAGTGGCAATTAAAATAATGTCATCAATATAACGATATAAATGTATATTACTATTAATAAATGTGCGTTCATAATGATACAAGTATAAGTCTGAAAGTATACTAGATGTACATCCCCCTTGTGGTATACCGACTTTCTGTAAATATAACGTGTTATCATGCATTATATAATTATTATATATAATGAAATTTGTTAAAGTTTTAAAATAAGCTGTATCTATATGAATTGGTAGATTAAGTGAATGTTGATACTTATAAAATAATGCATTTATAATATGATGTAGATCTAATAAATCTATATTATTAAATAGATCTTTGAAATCATATGTCATTATATTATTAACACATTTAAGATTTTTCAAAATACTGACGAGTTGATAGCTATTTTTTATACAATGTGTGTTATCAGTGTATGTTGTCAGTGTATAAATTTGATTGAGAATTTTTAATAGATGTTTATTGGCTATATTATTATATGTATTGCATCCTATAGTTACAGTCCTAAATTTAATTGGATTTTTATGAAATTTGGGTATAAGAACTAAATAAGGATAATTAAAGTTAGTAGAATTAATATTTAATAATTTATAATAACTGTGAATTTTACGATTGTTTGCAATTACATTTTCATTAGTTTTTTTAAAAGAATTGTTAGTAGAAATACAGGATGCAAGTAGTTGGTGATAATAAGCTTTACATATGATTGCATAATTATTAGGAGATTTGTCAATATATGTTATTACATAGTTTTTTTGTAATTTAGTAATTTGCTGGAACAAATGTTTTGTGTTAATTTTAACCATATTCGATAAATTTTGTTTTAAAGACGAACTTAATTTTTCAATAACCAGTATTTTCCATTGATTAAAATATTCAATGGGTTTACTATATGAAATTGAAATTTTATAAATAAAAATGTCTATATCATATATAAACTGTTTTATAATAGAATTTACATTAAATTTAGAAGGAAGTCTATATTTAGTACCATAACCCATGAGTTTTTGCAGTTTATAATAATTCACAATATTAAGATTACCAGGGATTATATGTCCATGATCATTATTAATGAATTTTTTTAGAGTTGGGTCATTGCAATTACACTGAAAAGTACTAGCATCAGACGTATTTTTTGAAAATGCATTATAGTTAAAAATCTTTCTTCCAATTGTAGTAGGATATTTAAATGTCTTTGAAAGTTGAAGATTTTTTATAGGAAAATAACAGTTTTTATCATTAATTATAGAATTAATATTAATTTTATTAAAGATTTGATTTGAAAAAGTTATAATTATTTGAGTATTAGTGTTTTGAATTTTTTGTTTTTTATTTAAATTAATGTTAAAAAGATTAGCTCTTGTCATAATTAGATCATAGAAAATATCAGAGAAATGATTTGAGTAAGATTTACTAAGAAATACATTTAAATATTGTACTATCAGTTTCTTTTTAATAGCAAAAATATATTTTCGTATTAAAAACCAGTTGTAGTTCTTAATATAGTTTTGATGAAGAGTGTTGATTTGTTTAAGAATAAATTTATTGGAAATAACCACTGTAGCAGTACATTTTCCTCGCTTGTTACGTGTTGTTTTATGATTTAAATTATGATTTAGAGTAAGATAAATAGGAGAATAATCTGTAGTATTATTTGTTGAAAAAACTTTAACTGCTCTGTTAAATAATTCACTATTAAGTCCATAAGGATAAATAGTGTTATAATACTTCATATATGAAGACTCCATAAATAAACGTTCTGATTTAGCTTTTATTATTTGTATAATTTCAATTGTAGTATTTTTAAATTTATGTTTATGAAAATGTTGTATTTCTGCTGTGGACTGTAAATTTTTTGCTTTGTTCTTGTTAGTGTCTGAACGATGTTGATTAATACGTTTATGTAATGGACCTGATGTTTCACCTATATATTTCAAACCACATAGGTTACAGTTTATGCTATAAATTACATTAAATGCTTTACAAAAAGTTGATAAATTAGGATCTGATACAATTTGTTTCTGAGAAGCAAATGGACAAGTCTTGCAACGAGTATCATTACATAATCTAAAATATAATGGAGGAGGAGGAGAGTAAAAATGGTCACTTGATGTCCATCCAGGAACAACCCATTTATTGCCCCTGTACCGGGCACTACACTGCATAGATGCAAAGTGTATCTTGCCAGGAACGAGAATTTTACTTAGAACTACCATTAAAAAAATATGACACAATAAAAATACAATTTGAAGAAAAAGAAAATATAAATGAATTAAATTAATGTATGAAACTTAGAAAACTTGATTAATTAGAATTAATAAAAATCTTGAATAAATGAAAGTATATACAAAATGTACAAATTAAATAAGTAGTGCTAAAAAAAACTCAATAAAATCATAACCATAATTATGAAAACTCGCATTGCATAACCTACAAAACAGAAAACCAATGGACTTTTTAGTAGAAAAAAAGTCAAATGAACCAAGTCATTATAACATATCCATTAAAATACAAAATCCAAGCAAAGACTCCATTTTGTTAACCCAATGTACTTCTCAGAATATTGCGATCAGATCAAAACAATTTACCAAAGCATGTTTAACGTTGAAACACAATAATTTTAAATATTTTTGAAAAATGTAACATAATATAAAATAACATTACATATATTATAAGTGCAAGAACAGAATATGTAATTAATACTAGTGATTAATAGGACAATATCATACAAATGCAATAGAAAAGGAAATGTTTCATGTGATGTACATAATGAATCAATTATTGGAAATTCCTATAACGAGGTATCAGATAACTACAAGTAGAAATCAAATATAAAACACACAATGATAATGCGAAATTGCAGCAGAGATCAAAGCGTATAATATTTAAAAGATTGCTAATATCAATTAGCACCATTATCAATATATTTAAAAAATATACATGCAATACCATAATGTATAAGAAAAAATATCAAAATGAATTGTTAAGATTCAAGATGAGAAGATATCATAAATAAGACATCATAAATGACTTACATTCATAATTATATGCGCATGTGCAGCATAATAATTTGAATGCTAATATATAACCATAAATGAAACATTATCATAACACCAACTTAAACAATGAAATAATTAAGTATGAAATAATTAGTTGACAATGAAAGATTCCCCAACACACTTAATATGGAATCAAAAACATTGAAAGAATAAGAAATTAAACAAAAATTGAATAAATGGAATTAAATGAATTAATTGAAATGAAATTTGTGGAATTTAGACAGAATTATCAAGTCCCAATTGCCTAAATACCACAAATAAAATGAAATGAGATGTTTCATCATCATATTAGCCATACATTGCTAAAAAATATGATATTGGGACTACATCTCAAATACAATGAATCAAATCAGTGATAAAATAAAAAAATAAAATACAATATTAAAAAGGAAAGAAGCCATACTTATAAATTACAGAGAGAACATTTAATAGAGACATTAAGTATAAAATCCATAAAGATGAAAAGAGATATAAATAAGATACCTTGCAGTTCATGAACCATCATGAAAACCAACATGACTGGGGAATGAATTGCATAAAAAATCATAACATGTTGCCAATTTTAGAAATATAAATTGTTTAGAAATATAAATTGCTTTGCAGTGATGCCAGAAATAATGTTAAAATATAATGGATTATAAAATAAACAGGAACATTAGTGCTGCCATCTAATAGTAAAAGTGAATATAATCAGAATCGAAGGAATTGGATGGAAATAAATGTTTCATAATTCAACCAAATTACTATCTTAATTGATACCAATTAGTTAAATAATAAATAAATTAAATTAATAAATAAATAGAATATATATATATATATATATATATATATATATATATATATATATATATATATATATATATATATATATATATATGTATATATATATATATAAAACCACACACAAGATTTGCTCGTATTAGAATATACGAGCAGGGAAGACCTAGCTACGCTCGGTCAAAATTATAATTGAGTTCAAATATCATGACCCATGACCAAAATGACCCACAATTGAATTTCCTCGAACATGTGACTTAGCCCAACAGTCTTCTCCTGCCCGAAAACCATAGGATGCAAAATTTAGTGTAAATAGTCTGAGCCGTTTTTAAGATAAAATAGCTTGACCCATAATGACCCATGACCAAAATCACCCACTAATTGAAATTTCTCGAACATGTGACCTAGCCTAATAGTCTTCCCTAAACCTGTAGGGTGCTAAATTTATTTCAAATCCTCTGAAACATTTTTAAGATAAAATAGCTTGACCCATAATGACCCATGACCAAAATGACCCACTAATTGAATTTTCTCGAACATGTGACCTAGCTCAACAGTCTTCTCGTGCTCGAAAACCATTGGATGCAAAATTTAGTGTAAATTGAGTCGCTTTTTAGATCTTGACCCACAATGACCCAAAAATGACCCACTAATCGAAAGTTCTCGAACATGTGACCCAGCCCAATAGTCTTCTCGTGCCCGAAAATAGGCGTATACAAAATTTCGTCAAAATCGTTTGAACCGTTTTTTAGATACAATTAGCTTGACCGAGACCCAAAATGACCCAAAATGACCCACTAATTGAATTTTCTCGAACATGTGACCTAGCCCAACAGTCTTCTCGTTCCCGAAAACCATTGGATGCAAAATTTAGTGTAAATTGAGCTGCTTTTTAGATCTTGACCCACAATGACCCAGAAATGACCCACTAGTCGAATTTTCTCGGACATGTGACCTAGCCAAATGATTTTATCGTGCTCGAAACTCGTAGGACACAAAATGTAATCAAAATCGTTAGAGCCGTTTTTTAGATAAAATTAATTTGACCCGCGTTGACCCAAAAATGACACACTAATCGAAAGTTCTCGAACATGTGACCCAGCCCAATAGTCTTTTCGTGCCCGAAAACCATTGGATGCAAAATTTAGTGTAAATTGAGCCGCTTTTTAGATCTTGACCCACAATGACCCAGAAATTACCCACTAATCGAATTTTCTCGAACATGTGACCTATCTTAACGATTTTCGCGTGCCCGAAACTCGTAGGATGCAAAATTTAATCAAAATCGTTAGAGCCCTTTTTTAGAAAAAAATAATTTGACCCGCTTTGACCCAAAAATGACCCACTAATCGAAAGTTCTCGAACATGTAACCCAGCCCAATAGTCTTCTCGTGCCCGAAAATAGGCGTATACAAAATTTCGTCAAAATCGTTTGAACCGTTTTTTAGATACAATTAGCTTGACCATGACCCAAAATGACCCAAAATGACCCAGTAATTGAATTTTATCGAACATGTGACCTAGCCCAACAGTCTTCTTTTGCCCGAAAACCATTGGATGCAAAATTTAGTGTAAATTGAGCCGCTTTTTAGATCTTGACCCACAATGACCCAGAAAGGACCCACTAATCGAATTTTCTCGGACATGTGACCTAGCCAAATGATTTTATCGTGCTCGAAACTAGTAGGACACAAAATTTAATCAAAATCGTTAGAGCCGTTTTTTAGATAAAATTAATTTGACCCGCGTTGACCCAAAAATGACCCACTAATCGAAAGTTCTCGAACATGTGACCCAGCCCAATAGTCTTTTCGTGCCCGAAAACCATTGGATGCAAAATTTAGTGTAAATTGAGCCGCTTTTAGATCTTGACCCACAATGACCCAGAAATGACCCACTAATCGAATTTTCTCGAACATGTGACCTAGCTTAACGATTTTCGCGTGCCCGAAACTCGTAGGATGCAAAATTTAATCAAAATCGTTAGAGCCGTTTTTTAGATAAAATTAATTTGACCCGCGTTGACCCAAAAATGACCCACTAATCGAAAGTTCTCGAACATGTGACCCAGCCCAATAGTCTTCTCGTGCCCGAAAATGGTCGGATACAAAATTTCGTCAAAATCGTTTGAACCGTTTTTTAGATACAATTAGCTAGACCATGACCCAAAGTGACCCAAAATGACCCGCTAATCGAATTTTCTCGAACATGTGACCTAGCCCAATGATTTTCTGGTGCCCCAAAAGGGTAGGATACGAAATTTCGTCAAAATCGTTAAAGCCGTTTTTAAGATAAAATTTGCATATATATATATATATATATATATATATATATATAACCATAAATGAAACATTATCATAACACCAACTTAAACAATGAAATAATTAAATATGAAATAATTAGTTGACAATGAAAGATTCCCCAACACACTTAATATGGAATCAAAAACATTGAAAGAATAAGAAATTAAATAAAAATTGAATAAATGGAATTAAATGAATTAATTGAAATGAAATTTGTGGAATTTAGACAGAATTATCAAGTCCCAATTGCCTAAATACCACAAATAAAATGAAATGAGATGTTTCATCATCATATTAGCCATACATTGCTAAAAAATATGATATTGGGACTACATCTCAAATACAATGAATCAAATCAGTGATAAAATAAAAAATAAAATACAATATTAAAAAGGAAAGAAGCCATACTTATAAATTACAGAGAGAACATTTAATAGAGACATTAAGTATAAAATCCATAAAGATGAAAAGAGATATAAATAAGGTACCTTGCAGTTCATGAACCGTCATGAAAACCAACATGACTGGGGAATGAATTGCATAAAAAATCATAACATGTTGCCAATTTTAGAAATATAAATTGTTTAGAAATATAAATTGCTTTGCAGTGATGCCAGAAATAATGTTAAAATATAATGGATTATAAAATAAACAGGAACATTAGTGCTGCCATCTAATAGTAAAAGTGAATATAATCTGAATCGAAGGAATTGGATGGAAATAAATGTTTCATAATTCAACCAAATTGCTATCTTAATTGATACCAATTAGTTAAATAATAAATAAATGAAATTAATCAATAAATAGAAAATCGAATTACATTAAAGGATGTATTAATGAATAATAGTATGTTATAAATAAGTATTAAGATGGAAAAATTAATAATAAAAACAACTTAAAATAGTGCTGCCCTCTAGTGGTAAAAGTAAATATAAAGTAATGGATGGAAATTAGTGTTTAATAATTAAACCAAATTACTATCTTAATGATAGCCATTAGTTAAATAATAAATAAATGAAATTAATTAATAAATAGAATGTTGAATAATATCTAAGTAATGGATGTATAAATTAATAATACTATGTTATAATTAAGTAGTAATATGGAAAAATTAATAATTAATGCAACATTAAAAATGTACCATTAAATGACAACAACGATTAAATAACTGTACTAAAAATGCAACATCAATTAAAATAAATTAAATTAAAATACTAAAGATTTGAATTAAGAATCAAAGAATTTAAAATTAATATTGATTAAATATTGAAAGGAATTAGTCACAAATAATGTGGCTTCAAACAATGTTAAATTAAATAAAAACACTTAATAAAATTAAAACATATTATATTAACACTGTATAAAAGTAAACATTATCTTAGAAGTAAATATGATATTGTCCACCAAAGGTATTAATCCAAATCATTAGATCAAATACATTCTTAATATTAATGAATATAAATTCATTTAAAATAATTAAATAATGAATAAGTAAATCTAACTAAATGAATATACATATAAAAATAACACATCGCAGTCCATTATAAAATGTGTATGATCAAACAATTGTGTAAATCAAAATGCCCCCATTTTTTTTTTTTTTTAATAATAATATAAATTAACCATGCGTATTTTTCCATACAACGCCGCCACACACTTCCTCAATCCAACGTCTACCCACTCAACCGTCCTATTATAATTTTTTTTTTTTTGTAAATATTTATAAGATTATATGATTTTTTTTTATACATTTTTTAAACGCATGTGTTAATTTGGTTGTAAAGATCAAATAGGAACTAACTATATATTAAGGAATAAATGAATTTTTTTGGAAAACCATGTTGTAATGCTTCATAGATAAGTTTTTTAATATTTTTGTTAATAAGTTGAGAGGAACATAAACTTTTTATTCTATAAATATGATTAAGGAGTATATTACGATATACAGAATTATGAAGACATGATTTAAAATTAGTAAATGAATTAACTTTAAATTTAAATTCTTTACGTTTATCAAATAGATCTATTATTGTTTTGTTTTCTTTTAGTGTAATTTTAAGATCTAAAAAGTTAATAGTATTGTTAGAAAGGAGGTTTTCCGTTAACTCTAAATTAGTAGGATAATCAACTGGAAATATAGAAATATTAGTGTGATCAGTGGCAATTAAAATAATGTCATCAATATAACGATATAAATGTATATTACTATTAATAAATGTACGTTCATAATGATACAAGTATAAGTCTGAAAGTATACTAGATGTACATCCCCCTTGTGGTATACCGACTTTCTGTAAATATAACGTGTTATCATGCATTATATAATTATTATATATAATGAAATTTGTTAAAGTTTTAAAATAAGCTGTATCTATATGAATTGGTAGATTAAGTGAATGTTGATACTTATAAAATAATGCATTTATAATATTATGTAGATCTAATAAATCTATATTATTAAATAGATCTTTGAAATCATATGTCATTATATTATTAACACATTTAAGATTTTTCAAAATACTGACGAGTTTTTAGCTACTTTTTATACAATGTGTGTTATCAGTGGATGTTGTCAGTGTATAAATTTGATTGAGAATTTTTAATAGATGTTTGTTGGCTATATTATTATATGTATTGCATCCTATAGTTACAGTCCTAAATTTAATTGGATTTTTATGAAATTTGGGTATAAGAACTAAATAAGGATAATTAAAGTTAGTAGAATTAATATTTAATAATTTATAATAACTGTGAATTTTACGATTGTTTGCAATTACATTTTCATTAGTTTTTTTAAAAGAATTGTTAGTAGAAATACAGGATGCAAGTAGTTGGTGATAATAAGCTTTACATATGATTGCATATTAAGTGGATTATAATTATTAGGAGATTTGTCAATATATGTTATTACATAGTTTTTTTTGTAATTTAGTAATTTGCTGGAACAAATGTTTTGTGTTAATTTTAACCATATTCGATAAATTTTGTTTTAAAGACGAACTTAATTGTTCAATAACCAGTATTTTCCATTGATTAAAATATTCAATGGGTTTACTATATGAAATTGAAATTTTATAAATAAAAATGTCTATATCATATATAAACTGTTTTATAATAGAATTTACATTAAATTTAGAAGGAAGTCTATATTTAGTACCATAACCCATGAGTTTTTGCAGTTTATAATAATTCACAATATTAAGATTACCAGGGATTATATGTCCATGATCATTATTAATGAATTTTTTTAGAGTGGGGTCATTGCAATTACACTGAAAAGTCCTAGCATCAGATGTATTTTTTGAAAATGCATTATAGTTAAAAATCTTTCTTCCAATTGTAGTAGGATATTTAAATGTCTTTGAAAGTTGAAGATTTTTTATAGGAAAATAACAGTTTTTATCATTAATTATAGAATTAATATTAATTTTATTAAAGATTTGATTTGAAAAAGTTATAATTATTTGAGTATTAGTGTTTTGAATTTTTTGTTTTTTATTTAAATTAATGTTAAAAAGATTAGCTCTTGTCATAATTAGATCATAGAAAATATCAGAGAAATGATTTGAGTAAGATTTACTAAGAAATACATTTAAATATTGTACTATCAGTTTCTTTTTAATAGCAAAAATATATTTTCGTATTAAAAACCAGTTGTAGTTCTTAATATAGTTTTGATGAAGAGTGTTGATTTGTTTAAGAATAAATTTATTGGAAATAACCACTGTAGCAGTACATTTTCCTCGCTTGTTACGTGTTGTTTTATGATTTAAATTATGATTTAGAGTAAGATAAATAGGAGAATAATCTGTAGTATTATTTGTTGAAAAAACTTTAACTGCTCTGTTAAATAATTCACTATTAAGTCCATAAGGATAAATAGTGTTATAATACTTCATATATGAAGACTCCATAAATAAACGTTCTGATTTAGCTTTTATTATTTGTATAATTTCAATTGTAGTATTTTTAAATTTATGTTTATGAAAATGTTGTATTTCTGCTGTGGACTGTAAATTTTTTGCTTTGTTCTTGTTAGTGTCTGAACGATGTTGATTAATACGTTTATGTAATGGACCTGATGTTTCACCTATATATTTCAAACCACATAGGTTACAGTTTATGCTATAAATTACATTAAATGCTTTACAAAAAGTTGATAAATTAGGATCTGATACAATTTGTTTCTGAGAAGCAAATGGACAAGTCTTGCAACGAGTATCATTACATAATCTAAAATATAATGGAGGAGGAGGAGAGTAAAAATGGTCACTTGATGTCGATCCAGGAACAACCCATTTATTGCCCCTGTACCGGGCACTACACTGCATAGATGCAAAGTGTATCTTGCCAGGAACGAGAATTTTACTTAGAACTACCATTAAAAAAATATGACACAATAAAAATACAATTTGAAGAAAAAGAAAATATAAATGAATTAAATTAATGTATGAAACTTAGAAAACTTGATTAATTAGAATTAATAAAAATCTTGAATAAATGAAAGTATATACAAAATGTACAAATTAAATAAGTAGTGCTAAAAAAAACTCAATAAAATCATAACCATAATTATGAAAACTCGCATTGCATAACCTACAAAACAGAAAACCAATGGACTTTTTAGTAGAAAAAAGTCAAATGAACCAAGTCATTATAACATATCCATTAAAATACAAAATCCAAGCAAAGACTCCATTTTGTTAACCCAATGTACTTCTCAGAATATTGCGATCAGATCAAAACAATTTACCAAAGCATGTTTAACGTTGAAACACAATAATTTTAAATATTTTTGAAAAATGTAACATAATATAAAATAACATTACATATATTATAAGTGCAAGAACAGAATATGTAATTAATACTAGTGATTAATAGGACAATATCATACAAATGCAATAGAAAAGGAAATGTTTCATGTGATGTACATAATGAATCAATTATTGGAAATTCCTATAACGAGGTATCAGATAACTACAAGTAGAAATCAAATATAAAACACACAATGATAATGCGCAATTGCAGCAGAGATCAAAGCGTATAATATTTAAAAGATTGCTAATATCAATTAGCACCATTATCAATATATTTAAAAAATATACATGCAATACCATAATGTATAAGAAAAAATATCAAAATGAATTGTGAAGATTCAAGATGAAAAGATATCATAAATAAGACATCATAAATGACTTACATTCATAATTATATGCGCATGTGCAGCATAATAATTTGAATGCTAATATATAACCATAAATGAAACATTATCATAACACCAACTTAAACAATGAAATAATTAAGTATGAAAAAATTAGTTGACAATGAAAGATTCCCCAACACACTTAATATGGAATCAAAAACATTGAAAGAATAAGAAATTAAATAAAAATTGAATAAATGGAATTAAATGAATTAATTGAAATGAAATTTGTGGAATTTAGACAGAATTATCAAGTCCCAATTGCCTAAATACCACAAATAAAATGAAATGAGATGTTTCATCATCATATTAGCCATACATTGCTAAAAAATATGATATTGGGACTACATCTCAAATACAATGAATCAAATCAGTGATAAAATAAAAATAAAATACAATATTAAAAAGGAAAGAAGCCATACTTATAAATTACAGAGAGAACATTTAATAGAGACATTAAGTATAAAATCCATAAAGATGAAAAGAGATATAAATAAGATACCTTGCAGTTCATGAACCATCATGAAAACCAACATGACTGGGGAATGAATTGCATAAAAAATCATAACATGTTGCCAATTTTAGAAATATAAATTGTTTAGAAATATAAATTGCTTTGCAGTGATGCCAGAAATAATGTTAAAATATAATGGATTATAAAATAAACAGGAACATTAGTGCTGCCATCTAATAGTAAAACTGAATATAATCAGAATCGAAGGAATTGGATGGAAATAAATGTTTCATAATTCAACCAAATTACTATCTTAATTGATACCAATTAGTTAAATAATAAATAAATGAAATTAATAAATAAATAGAATATATATATATATATATATATATATAACCACACACAAGATTTGCTCGTATTAGAATATACGAGCAGGGCAGATCTAGCTACGCTCGGTCAAAATTAAAATTGAGTTCAAATATCATGACCCATGACCAAAATGACCCACAATTGAATTTTCTCGAACATGTGACTTAGCCCAACAGTCTTCTCGTGCCCGAAAACCATAGGATGCAAAATTTAGTGTAAATAGTCTGAGCCGTTTTTAAGATAAAATAGCTTGACCCATAATGACCCATGACCAAAATCACCCACTAATTGAAATTTCTCGAACATGTGACCTAGCCTAATAGTCTTCTTGTTCCCTAAACCTGTAGGGTGCTAAATTTATTTCAAATCCTCTGAACCATTTTTAAGATAAAATAGCTTGACCCATAATGACCCATGACCAAAATGACCCACTAATTGAATTTTCTCGAACATGTGACCTAGCTCAACAGTCTTTCTCGTGCTCGAAAACCATTGGATGCAAAATTTAGTGTAAATTGAGTCGCTTTTTAGATCTTGACCCACAATGACCCAAAAATGACCCACTAATCGAAAGTTCTCGAACATGTGACCCAGCCCAATAGTCTTCTCGTGCCCGAAAATAGGCGTATACAAAATTTCGTCAAAATCGTTTGAACCGTTTTTTAGATACAATTAGCTTGACCGAGACCCAAAATGACCCAAAATGACCCACTAATTGAATTTTCTCGAACATGTGACCTAGCCCAACAGTCTTCTCGTTCCCGAAAACCATTGGATGCAAAATTTAGTGTAAATTGAGCTGCTTTTTAGATCTTGACCCACAATGACCCAGAAATGACCCACTAGTCGAATTTTCTCGGACATGTGACCTAGCCAAATGATTTTATCGTGCTCGAAACTCGTAGGACACAAAATTTAATCAAAATCGTTAGAGCCGTTTTTTAGATAAAATTAATTTGACCCGCGTTGACCCAAAAATGACACACTAATCGAAAGTTCTCGAACATGTGACCCAGCCCAATAGTCTTTTCGTGCCCGAAAACCATTGGATGCAAAATTTAGTGTAAATTGAGCCGCTTTTTAGATCTTGACCCACAATGACCCAGAAATTACCCACTAATCGAATTTTCTCGAACATGTGACCTATCTTAACGATTTTCGCGTGCCCGAAACTCGTAGGATGCAAAATTTAATCAAAATCGTTAGAGCCCTTTTTTAGAAAAAAATAATTTGACCCGCTTTGACCCAAAAATGACCCACTAATCGAAAGTTCTCGAACATGTAACCCAGCCCAATAGTCTTCTCGTGCCCGAAAATAGGCGTATACAAAATTTCGTCAAAATCGTTTGAACCGTTTTTTAGATACAATTAGCTTGACCATGACCCAAAATGACCCAAAATGACCCAGTAATTGAATTTTATCGAACATGTGACCTAGCCCAACAGTCTTCTTTTGCCCGAAAACCATTGGATGCAAAATTTAGTGTAAATTGAGCCGCTTTTTAGATCTTGACCCACAATGACCCAGAAAGGACCCACTAATCGAATTTTCTCGGACATGTGACCTAGCCAAATGATTTTATCGTGCTCGAAACTAGTAGGACACAAAATTTAATCAAAATCGTTAGAGCCGTTTTTTAGATAAAATTAATTTGACCCGCGTTGACCCAAAAATGACCCACTAATCGAAAGTTCTCGAACATGTGACCCAGCCCAATAGTCTTTTCGTGCCCGAAAACCATTGGATGCAAAATTTAGTGTAAATTGAGCCGCTTTTAGATCTTGACCCACAATGACCCAGAAATGACCCACTAATCGAATTTTCTCGAACATGTGACCTAGCTTAACGATTTTCGCGTGCCCGAAACTCGTAGGATGCAAAATTTAATCAAACTCGTTAGAGCCGTTTTTTAGATAAAATTAATTTGACCCGCGTTGACCCAAAAATGACCCACTAATCGAAAGTTCTCGAACATGTGACCCAGCCCAATAGTCTTCTCGTGCCCGAAAATGGTCGGATACAAAATTTCGTCAAAATCGTTTGAACCGTTTTTTAGATACAATTAGCTAGACCATGACCCAAAGTGACCCAAAATGACCCGCTAATCGAATTTTCTCGAACATGTGACCTAGCCCAATGATTTTCTGGTGCCCCAAAAGGGTAGGATACGAAATTTCGTCAAAATCGTTAAAGCCGTTTTTAAGATAAAATTTGCATATATATATATATATATATATATATATATATATAACCATAAATGAAACATTATCATAACACCAACTTAAACAATGAAATAATTAAATATGAAATAATTAGTTGACAATGAAAGATTCCCCAACACACTTAATATGGAATCAAAAACATTGAAAGAATAAGAAATTAAATAAAAATTGAATAAATGGAATTAAATGAATTAATTGAAATGAAATTTGTGGAATTTAGACAGAATTATCAAGTCCCAATTGCCTAAATACCACAAATAAAATGAAATGAGATGTTTCATCATCATATTAGCCATACATTGCTAAAAAATATGATATTGGGACTACATCTCAAATACAATGAATCAAATCAGTGATAAAATAAAAAATAAAATACAATATTAAAAAGGAAAGAAGCCATACTTATAAATTACAGAGAGAACATTTAATAGAGACATTAAGTATAAAATCCATAAAGATGAAAAGAGATATAAATAAGGTACCTTGCAGTTCATGAACCGTCATGAAAACCAACATGACTGGGGAATGAATTGCATAAAAAATCATAACATGTTGCCAATTTTAGAAATATAAATTGTTTAGAAATATAAATTGCTTTGCAGTGATGCCAGAAATAATGTTAAAATATAATGGATTATAAAATAAACAGGAACATTAGTGCTGCCATCTAATAGTAAAAGTGAATATAATCTGAATCGAAGGAATTGGATGGAAATAAATGTTTCATAATTCAACCAAATTGCTATCTTAATTGATACCAATTAGTTAAATAATAAATAAATGAAATTAATCAATAAATAGAAAATCGAATTACATTAAAGGATGTATTAATGAATAATAGTATGTTATAAATAAGTATTAAGATGGAAAAATTAATAATAAAAACAACTTAAAATAGTGCTGCCCTCTAGTGGTAAAAGTAAATATAAAGTAATGGATGGAAATTAGTGTTTAATAATTAAACCAAATTACTATCTTAATGATAGCCATTAGTTAAATAATAAATAAATGAAATTAATTAATAAATAGAATGTTGAATAATATCTAAGTAATGGATGTATAAATTAATAATACTATGTTATAATTAAGTAGTAATATGGAAAAATTAATAATTAATGCAACATTAAAAATGTACCATTAAATGACAACAACGATTAAATAACTGTACTAAAAATGCAACATCAATTAAAATAAATTAAATTAAAATACTAAAGATTTGAATTAAGAATCAAAGAATTTAAAATTAATATTGATTAAATATTGAAAGGAATTAGTCACAAATAATGTGGCTTCAAACAATGTTAAATTAAATAAAAACACTTAATAAAATTAAAACATATTATATTAACACTGTATAAAAGTAAACATTATCTTAGAAGTAAATATGATATTGTCCACCAAAGGTATTAATCCAAATCATTAGATCAAATACATTCTTAATATTAATGAATATAAATTCATTTAAAATAATTAAATAATGAATAAGTAAATCTAACTAAATGAATATACATATAAAAATAACACATCGCAGTCCATTATAAAATGTGTATGATCAAACAATTGTGTAAATCAAAATGCCCCCATTTTTTTTTTTTTTTAATAATAATATAAATTAACCATGCGTATTTTTCCATACAACGCCGCCACACACTTCCTCAATCCAACGTCTACCCACTCAACCGTCCTATTATAATTTTTTTTTTTTTGTAAATATTTATAAGATTATATGATTTTTTTTTATACATTTTTTAAACGCATGTGTTAATTTGGTTGTAAAGATCAAATAGGAACTAACTATATATTAAGGAATAAATGAATTTTTTTGGAAAACCATGTTGTAATGCTTCATAGATAAGTTTTTTAATATTTTTGTTAATAAGTTGAGAGGAACATAAACTTTTTATTCTATAAATATGATTAAGGAGTATATTACGATATACAGAATTATGAAGACATGATTTAAAATTAGTAAATGAATTAACTTTAAATTTAAATTCTTTACGTTTATCAAATAGATCTATTATTGTTTTGTTTTCTTTTAGTGTAATTTTAAGATCTAAAAAGTTAATAGTATTGTTAGAAAGGAGGTTTTCCGTTAACTCTAAATTAGTAGGATAATCAACTGGAAATATAGAAATATTAGTGTGATCAGTGGCAATTAAAATAATGTCATCAATATAACGATATAAATGTATATTACTATTAATAAATGTACGTTCATAATGATACAAGTATAAGTCTGAAAGTATACTAGATGTACATCCCCCTTGTGGTATACCGACTTTCTGTAAATATAACGTGTTATCATGCATTATATAATTATTATATATAATGAAATTTGTTAAAGTTTTAAAATAAGCTGTATCTATATGAATTGGTAGATTAAGTGAATGTTGATACTTATAAAATAATGCATTTATAATATTATGTAGATCTAATAAATCTATATTATTAAATAGATCTTTGAAATCATATGTCATTATATTATTAACACATTTAAGATTTTTCAAAATACTGACGAGTTTTTAGCTACTTTTTATACAATGTGTGTTATCAGTGGATGTTGTCAGTGTATAAATTTGATTGAGAATTTTTAATAGATGTTTGTTGGCTATATTATTATATGTATTGCATCCTATAGTTACAGTCCTAAATTTAATTGGATTTTTATGAAATTTGGGTATAAGAACTAAATAAGGATAATTAAAGTTAGTAGAATTAATATTTAATAATTTATAATAACTGTGAATTTTACGATTGTTTGCAATTACATTTTCATTAGTTTTTTTAAAAGAATTGTTAGTAGAAATACAGGATGCAAGTAGTTGGTGATAATAAGCTTTACATATGATTGCATATTAAGTGGATTATAATTATTAGGAGATTTGTCAATATATGTTATTACATAGTTTTTTTTGTAATTTAGTAATTTGCTGGAACAAATGTTTTGTGTTAATTTTAACCATATTCGATAAATTTTGTTTTAAAGACGAACTTAATTGTTCAATAACCAGTATTTTCCATTGATTAAAATATTCAATGGGTTTACTATATGAAATTGAAATTTTATAAATAAAAATGTCTATATCATATATAAACTGTTTTATAATAGAATTTACATTAAATTTAGAAGGAAGTCTATATTTAGTACCATAACCCATGAGTTTTTGCAGTTTATAATAATTCACAATATTAAGATTACCAGGGATTATATGTCCATGATCATTATTAATGAATTTTTTTAGAGTGTGGTCATTGCAATTACACTGAAAAGTCCTAGCATCAGATGTATTTTTTGAAAATGCATTATAGTTAAAATCTTTCTTCCAATTGTAGTAGGATATTTAAATGTCTTTGAAAGTTGAAGATTTTTTATAGGAAAATAACAGTTTTTATCATTAATTATAGAATTAATATTAATTTTATTAAAGATTTGATTTGAAAAAGTTATAATTATTTGAGTATTAGTGTTTTGAATTTTTTGTTTTTTATTTAAATTAATGTTAAAAAGATTAGCTCTTGTCATAATTAGATCATAGAAAATATCAGAGAAATGATTTGAGTAAGATTTACTAAGAAATACATTTAAATATTGTACTATCAGTTTCTTTTTAATAGCAAAAATATATTTTCGTATTAAAAACCAGTTGTAGTTCTTAATATAGTTTTGATGAAGAGTGTTGATTTGTTTAAGAATAAATTTATTGGAAATAACCACTGTAGCAGTACATTTTCCTCGCTTGTTACGTGTTGTTTTATGATTTAAATTATGATTTAGAGTAAGATAAATAGGAGAATAATCTGTAGTATTATTTGTTGAAAAAACTTTAACTGCTCTGTTAAATAATTCACTATTAAGTCCATAAGGATAAATAGTGTTATAATACTTCATATATGAAGACTCCATAAATAAACGTTCTGATTTAGCTTTTATTATTTGTATAATTTCAATTGTAGTATTTTTAAATTTATGTTTATGAAAATGTTGTATTTCTGCTGTGGACTGTAAATTTTTTGCTTTGTTCTTGTTAGTGTCTGAACGATGTTGATTAATACGTTTATGTAATGGACCTGATGTTTCACCTATATATTTCAAACCACATAGGTTACAGTTTATGCTATAAATTACATTAAATGCTTTACAAAAAGTTGATAAATTAGGATCTGATACAATTTGTTTCTGAGAAGCAAATGGACAAGTCTTGCAACGAGTATCATTACATAATCTAAAATATAATGGAGGAGGAGGAGAGTAAAAATGGTCACTTGATGTCGATCCAGGAACAACCCATTTATTGCCCCTGTACCGGGCACTACACTGCATAGATGCAAAGTGTATCTTGCCAGGAACGAGAATTTTACTTAGAACTACCATTAAAAAAATATGACACAATAAAAATACAATTTGAAGAAAAAGAAAATATAAATGAATTAAATTAATGTATGAAACTTAGAAAACTTGATTAATTAGAATTAATAAAAATCTTGAATAAATGAAAGTATATACAAAATGTACAAATTAAATAAGTAGTGCTAAAAAAAACTCAATAAAATCATAACCATAATTATGAAAACTCGCATTGCATAACCTACAAAACAGAAAACCAATGGACTTTTTAGTAGAAAAAAGTCAAATGAACCAAGTCATTATAACATATCCATTAAAATACAAAATCCAAGCAAAGACTCCATTTTGTTAACCCAATGTACTTCTCAGAATATTGCGATCAGATCAAAACAATTTACCAAAGCATGTTTAACGTTGAAACACAATAATTTTAAATATTTTTGAAAAATGTAACATAATATAAAATAACATTACATATATTATAAGTGCAAGAACAGAATATGTAATTAATACTAGTGATTAATAGGACAATATCATACAAATGCAATAGAAAAGGAAATGTTTCATGTGATGTACATAATGAATCAATTATTGGAAATTCCTATAACGAGGTATCAGATAACTACAAGTAGAAATCAAATATAAAACACACAATGATAATGCGCAATTGCAGCAGAGATCAAAGCGTATAATATTTAAAAGATTGCTAATATCAATTAGCACCATTATCAATATATTTAAAAAATATACATGCAATACCATAATGTATAAGAAAAAATATCAAAATGAATTGTGAAGATTCAAGATGAAAAGATATCATAAATAAGACATCATAAATGACTTACATTCATAATTATATGCGCATGTGCAGCATAATAATTTGAATGCTAATATATAACCATAAATGAAACATTATCATAACACCAACTTAAACAATGAAATAATTAAGTATGAAAAAATTAGTTGACAATGAAAGATTCCCCAACACACTTAATATGGAATCAAAAACATTGAAAGAATAAGAAATTAAATAAAAATTGAATAAATGGAATTAAATGAATTAATTGAAATGAAATTTGTGGAATTTAGACAGAATTATCAAGTCCCAATTGCCTAAATACCACAAATAAAATGAAATGAGATGTTTCATCATCATATTAGCCATACATTGCTAAAAAATATGATATTGGGACTACATCTCAAATACAATGAATCAAATCAGTGATAAAATAAAAATAAAATACAATATTAAAAAGGAAAGAAGCCATACTTATAAATTACAGAGAGAACATTTAATAGAGACATTAAGTATAAAATCCATAAAGATGAAAAGAGATATAAATAAGATACCTTGCAGTTCATGAACCATCATGAAAACCAACATGACTGGGGAATGAATTGCATAAAAAATCATAACATGTTGCCAATTTTAGAAATATAAATTGTTTAGAAATATAAATTGCTTTGCAGTGATGCCAGAAATAATGTTAAAATATAATGGATTATAAAATAAACAGGAACATTAGTGCTGCCATCTAATAGTAAAACTGAATATAATCAGAATCGAAGGAATTGGATGGAAATAAATGTTTCATAATTCAACCAAATTACTATCTTAATTGATACCAATTAGTTAAATAATAAATAAATGAAATTAATAAATAAATAGAATATATATATATATATATATATATATATAACCACACACAAGATTTGCTCGTATTAGAATATACGAGCAGGGCAGATCTAGCTACGCTCGGTCAAAATTAAAATTGAGTTCAAATATCATGACCCATGACCAAAATGACCCACAATTGAATTTTCTCGAACATGTGACTTAGCCCAACAGTCTTCTCGTGCCCGAAAACCATAGGATGCAAAATTTAGTGTAAATAGTCTGAGCCGTTTTTAAGATAAAATAGCTTGACCCATAATGACCCATGACCAAAATCACCCACTAATTGAAATTTCTCGAACATGTGACCTAGCCTAATAGTCTTCTTGTTCCCTAAACCTGTAGGGTGCTAAATTTATTTCAAATCCTCTGAACCATTTTTAAGATAAAATAGCTTGACCCATAATGACCCATGACCAAAATGACCCACTAATTGAATTTTCTCGAACATGTGACCTAGCTCAACAGTCTTTCTCGTGCTCGAAAACCATTGGATGCAAAATTTAGTGTAAATTGAGTCGCTTTTTAGATCTTGACCCACAATGACCCAAAAATGACCCACTAATCGAAAGTTCTCGAACATGTGACCCAGCCCAATAGTCTTCTCGTGCCCGAAAATAGGCGTATACAAAATTTCGTCAAAATCGTTTGAACCGTTTTTTAGATACAATTAGCTTGACCGAGACCCAAAATGACCCAAAATGACCCACTAATTGAATTTTCTCGAACATGTGACCTAGCCCAACAGTCTTCTCGTTCCCGAAAACCATTGGATGCAAAATTTAGTGTAAATTGAGCTGCTTTTTAGATCTTGACCCACAATGACCCAGAAATGACCCACTAGTCGAATTTTCTCGGACATGTGACCTAGCCAAATGATTTTATCGTGCTCGAAACTCGTAGGACACAAAATTTAATCAAAATCGTTAGAGCCGTTTTTTAGATAAAATTAATTTGACCCGCGTTGACCCAAAAATGACACACTAATCGAAAGTTCTCGAACATGTGACCCAGCCCAATAGTCTTTTCGTGCCCGAAAACCATTGGATGCAAAATTTAGTGTAAATTGAGCCGCTTTTTAGATCTTGACCCACAATGACCCAGAAATTACCCACTAATCGAATTTTCTCGAACATGTGACCTATCTTAACGATTTTCGCGTGCCCGAAACTCGTAGGATGCAAAATTTAATCAAAATCGTTAGAGCCCTTTTTTAGAAAAAAATAATTTGACCCGCTTTGACCCAAAAATGACCCACTAATCGAAAGTTCTCGAACATGTAACCCAGCCCAATAGTCTTCTCGTGCCCGAAAATAGGCGTATACAAAATTTCGTCAAAATCGTTTGAACCGTTTTTTAGATACAATTAGCTTGACCATGACCCAAAATGACCCAAAATGACCCAGTAATTGAATTTTATCGAACATGTGACCTAGCCCAACAGTCTTCTTTTGCCCGAAAACCATTGGATGCAAAATTTAGTGTAAATTGAGCCGCTTTTTAGATCTTGACCCACAATGACCCAGAAAGGACCCACTAATCGAATTTTCTCGGACATGTGACCTAGCCAAATGATTTTATCGTGCTCGAAACTAGTAGGACACAAAATTTAATCAAAATCGTTAGAGCCGTTTTTTAGATAAAATTAATTTGACCCGCGTTGACCCAAAAATGACCCACTAATCGAAAGTTCTCGAACATGTGACCCAGCCCAATAGTCTTTTCGTGCCCGAAAACCATTGGATGCAAAATTTAGTGTAAATTGAGCCGCTTTTAGATCTTGACCCACAATGACCCAGAAATGACCCACTAATCGAATTTTCTCGAACATGTGACCTAGCTTAACGATTTTCGCGTGCCCGAAACTCGTAGGATGCAAAATTTAATCAAACTCGTTAGAGCCGTTTTTTAGATAAAATTAATTTGACCCGCGTTGACCCAAAAATGACCCACTAATCGAAAGTTCTCGAACATGTGACCCAGCCCAATAGTCTTCTCGTGCCCGAAAATGGTCGGATACAAAATTTCGTCAAAATCGTTTGAACCGTTTTTTAGATACAATTAGCTAGACCATGACCCAAAGTGACCCAAAATGACCCGCTAATCGAATTTTCTCGAACATGTGACCTAGCCCAATGATTTTCTGGTGCCCCAAAAGGGTAGGATACGAAATTTCGTCAAAATCGTTAAAGCCGTTTTTAAGATAAAATTTGCATATATATATATATATATATATATATATATATATAACCATAAATGAAACATTATCATAACACCAACTTAAACAATGAAATAATTAAATATGAAATAATTAGTTGACAATGAAAGATTCCCCAACACACTTAATATGGAATCAAAAACATTGAAAGAATAAGAAATTAAATAAAAATTGAATAAATGGAATTAAATGAATTAATTGAAATGAAATTTGTGGAATTTAGACAGAATTATCAAGTCCCAATTGCCTAAATACCACAAATAAAATGAAATGAGATGTTTCATCATCATATTAGCCATACATTGCTAAAAAATATGATATTGGGACTACATCTCAAATACAATGAATCAAATCAGTGATAAAATAAAAAATAAAATACAATATTAAAAAGGAAAGAAGCCATACTTATAAATTACAGAGAGAACATTTAATAGAGACATTAAGTATAAAATCCATAAAGATGAAAAGAGATATAAATAAGGTACCTTGCAGTTCATGAACCGTCATGAAAACCAACATGACTGGGGAATGAATTGCATAAAAAATCATAACATGTTGCCAATTTTAGAAATATAAATTGTTTAGAAATATAAATTGCTTTGCAGTGATGCCAGAAATAATGTTAAAATATAATGGATTATAAAATAAACAGGAACATTAGTGCTGCCATCTAATAGTAAAAGTGAATATAATCTGAATCGAAGGAATTGGATGGAAATAAATGTTTCATAATTCAACCAAATTGCTATCTTAATTGATACCAATTAGTTAAATAATAAATAAATGAAATTAATCAATAAATAGAAAATCGAATTACATTAAAGGATGTATTAATGAATAATAGTATGTTATAAATAAGTATTAAGATGGAAAAATTAATAATAAAAACAACTTAAAATAGTGCTGCCCTCTAGTGGTAAAAGTAAATATAAAGTAATGGATGGAAATTAGTGTTTAATAATTAAACCAAATTACTATCTTAATGATAGCCATTAGTTAAATAATAAATAAATGAAATTAATTAATAAATAGAATGTTGAATAATATCTAAGTAATGGATGTATAAATTAATAATACTATGTTATAATTAAGTAGTAATATGGAAAAATTAATAATTAATGCAACATTAAAAATGTACCATTAAATGACAACAACGATTAAATAACTGTACTAAAAATGCAACATCAATTAAAATAAATTAAATTAAAATACTAAAGATTTGAATTAAGAATCAAAGAATTTAAAATTAATATTGATTAAATATTGAAAGGAATTAGTCACAAATAATGTGGCTTCAAACAATGTTAAATTAAATAAAAACACTTAATAAAATTAAAACATATTATATTAACACTGTATAAAAGTAAACATTATCTTAGAAGTAAATATGATATTGTCCACCAAAGGTATTAATCCAAATCATTAGATCAAATACATTCTTAATATTAATGAATATAAATTCATTTAAAATAATTAAATAATGAATAAGTAAATCTAACTAAATGAATATACATATAAAAATAACACATCGCAGTCCATTATAAAATGTGTATGATCAAACAATTGTGTAAATCAAAATGCCCCCATTTTTTTTTTTTTTTAATAATAATATAAATTAACCATGCGTATTTTTCCATACAACGCCGCCACACACTTCCTCAATCCAACGTCTACCCACTCAACCGTCCTATTATAATTTTTTTTTTTTTGTAAATATTTATAAGATTATATGATTTTTTTTTATACATTTTTTAAACGCATGTGTTAATTTGGTTGTAAAGATCAAATAGGAACTAA
The DNA here is from genome assembly GCA_963931845.1 of Maratus michaelseni. NCBI lineage: Eukaryota > Metazoa > Arthropoda > Arachnida > Araneae > Salticidae > Maratus > Maratus michaelseni. Next base: position 98,571,987 of record OZ007597.1, on the reverse strand, counting down.
CTATATATTAAGGAATAAATGAATTTTTTTGGAAAACCATGTTGTAATGCTTCATAGATAAGTTTTTTAATATTTTTGTTAATAAGTTGAGAGGAACATAAACTTTTTATTCTATAAATATGATTAAGGAGTATATTACGATATACAGAATTATGAAGACATGATTTAAAATTAGTAAATGAATTAACTTTAAATTTAAATTCTTTACGTTTATCAAATAGATCTATTATTGTTTTGTTTTCTTTTAGTGTAATTTTAAGATCTAAAAAGTTAATAGTATTGTTAGAAAGGAGGTTTTCCGTTAACTCTAAATTAGTAGGATAATCAACTGGAAATATAGAAATATTAGTGTGATCAGTGGCAATTAAAATAATGTCATCAATATAACGATATAAATGTATATTACTATTAATAAATGTACGTTCATAATGATACAAGTATAAGTCTGAAAGTATACTAGATGTACATCCCCCTTGTGGTATACCGACTTTCTGTAAATATAACGTGTTATCATGCATTATATAATTATTATATATAATGAAATTTGTTAAAGTTTTAAAATAAGCTGTATCTATATGAATTGGTAGATTAAGTGAATGTTGATACTTATAAAATAATGCATTTATAATATTATGTAGATCTAATAAATCTATATTATTAAATAGATCTTTGAAATCATATGTCATTATATTATTAACACATTTAAGATTTTTCAAAATACTGACGAGTTTTTAGCTACTTTTTATACAATGTGTGTTATCAGTGGATGTTGTCAGTGTATAAATTTGATTGAGAATTTTTAATAGATGTTTGTTGGCTATATTATTATATGTATTGCATCCTATAGTTACAGTCCTAAATTTAATTGGATTTTTATGAAATTTGGGTATAAGAACTAAATAAGGATAATTAAAGTTAGTAGAATTAATATTTAATAATTTATAATAACTGTGAATTTTACGATTGTTTGCAATTACATTTTCATTAGTTTTTTTAAAAGAATTGTTAGTAGAAATACAGGATGCAAGTAGTTGGTGATAATAAGCTTTACATATGATTGCATATTAAGTGGATTATAATTATTAGGAGATTTGTCAATATATGTTATTACATAGTTTTTTTTGTAATTTAGTAATTTGCTGGAACAAATGTTTTGTGTTAATTTTAACCATATTCGATAAATTTTGTTTTAAAGACGAACTTAATTGTTCAATAACCAGTATTTTCCATTGATTAAAATATTCAATGGGTTTACTATATGAAATTGAAATTTTATAAATAAAAATGTCTATATCATATATAAACTGTTTTATAATAGAATTTACATTAAATTTAGAAGGAAGTCTATATTTAGTACCATAACCCATGAGTTTTTGCAGTTTATAATAATTCACAATATTAAGATTACCAGGGATTATATGTCCATGATCATTATTAATGAATTTTTTTAGAGTGGGGTCATTGCAATTACACTGAAAAGTCCTAGCATCAGATGTATTTTTTGAAAATGCATTATAGTTAAAAATCTTTCTTCCAATTGTAGTAGGATATTTAAATGTCTTTGAAAGTTGAAGATTTTTTATAGGAAAATAACAGTTTTTATCATTAATTATAGAATTAATATTAATTTTATTAAAGATTTGATTTGAAAAAGTTATAATTATTTGAGTATTAGTGTTTTGAATTTTTTGTTTTTTATTTAAATTAATGTTAAAAAGATTAGCTCTTGTCATAATTAGATCATAGAAAATATCAGAGAAATGATTTGAGTAAGATTTACTAAGAAATACATTTAAATATTGTACTATCAGTTTCTTTTTAATAGCAAAAATATATTTTCGTATTAAAAACCAGTTGTAGTTCTTAATATAGTTTTGATGAAGAGTGTTGATTTGTTTAAGAATAAATTTATTGGAAATAACCACTGTAGCAGTACATTTTCCTCGCTTGTTACGTGTTGTTTTATGATTTAAATTATGATTTAGAGTAAGATAAATAGGAGAATAATCTGTAGTATTATTTGTTGAAAAAACTTTAACTGCTCTGTTAAATAATTCACTATTAAGTCCATAAGGATAAATAGTGTTATAATACTTCATATATGAAGACTCCATAAATAAACGTTCTGATTTAGCTTTTATTATTTGTATAATTTCAATTGTAGTATTTTTAAATTTATGTTTATGAAAATGTTGTATTTCTGCTGTGGACTGTAAATTTTTTGCTTTGTTCTTGTTAGTGTCTGAACGATGTTGATTAATACGTTTATGTAATGGACCTGATGTTTCACCTATATATTTCAAACCACATAGGTTACAGTTTATGCTATAAATTACATTAAATGCTTTACAAAAAGTTGATAAATTAGGATCTGATACAATTTGTTTCTGAGAAGCAAATGGACAAGTCTTGCAACGAGTATCATTACATAATCTAAAATATAATGGAGGAGGAGGAGAGTAAAAATGGTCACTTGATGTCGATCCAGGAACAACCCATTTATTGCCCCTGTACCGGGCACTACACTGCATAGATGCAAAGTGTATCTTGCCAGGAACGAGAATTTTACTTAGAACTACCATTAAAAAAATATGACACAATAAAAATACAATTTGAAGAAAAAGAAAATATAAATGAATTAAATTAATGTATGAAACTTAGAAAACTTGATTAATTAGAATTAATAAAAATCTTGAATAAATGAAAGTATATACAAAATGTACAAATTAAATAAGTAGTGCTAAAAAAAACTCAATAAAATCATAACCATAATTATGAAAACTCGCATTGCATAACCTACAAAACAGAAAACCAATGGACTTTTTAGTAGAAAAAAGTCAAATGAACCAAGTCATTATAACATATCCATTAAAATACAAAATCCAAGCAAAGACTCCATTTTGTTAACCCAATGTACTTCTCAGAATATTGCGATCAGATCAAAACAATTTACCAAAGCATGTTTAACGTTGAAACACAATAATTTTAAATATTTTTGAAAAATGTAACATAATATAAAATAACATTACATATATTATAAGTGCAAGAACAGAATATGTAATTAATACTAGTGATTAATAGGACAATATCATACAAATGCAATAGAAAAGGAAATGTTTCATGTGATGTACATAATGAATCAATTATTGGAAATTCCTATAACGAGGTATCAGATAACTACAAGTAGAAATCAAATATAAAACACACAATGATAATGCGCAATTGCAGCAGAGATCAAAGCGTATAATATTTAAAAGATTGCTAATATCAATTAGCACCATTATCAATATATTTAAAAAATATACATGCAATACCATAATGTATAAGAAAAAATATCAAAATGAATTGTGAAGATTCAAGATGAAAAGATATCATAAATAAGACATCATAAATGACTTACATTCATAATTATATGCGCATGTGCAGCATAATAATTTGAATGCTAATATATAACCATAAATGAAACATTATCATAACACCAACTTAAACAATGAAATAATTAAGTATGAAAAAATTAGTTGACAATGAAAGATTCCCCAACACACTTAATATGGAATCAAAAACATTGAAAGAATAAGAAATTAAATAAAAATTGAATAAATGGAATTAAATGAATTAATTGAAATGAAATTTGTGGAATTTAGACAGAATTATCAAGTCCCAATTGCCTAAATACCACAAATAAAATGAAATGAGATGTTTCATCATCATATTAGCCATACATTGCTAAAAAATATGATATTGGGACTACATCTCAAATACAATGAATCAAATCAGTGATAAAATAAAAATAAAATACAATATTAAAAAGGAAAGAAGCCATACTTATAAATTACAGAGAGAACATTTAATAGAGACATTAAGTATAAAATCCATAAAGATGAAAAGAGATATAAATAAGATACCTTGCAGTTCATGAACCATCATGAAAACCAACATGACTGGGGAATGAATTGCATAAAAAATCATAACATGTTGCCAATTTTAGAAATATAAATTGTTTAGAAATATAAATTGCTTTGCAGTGATGCCAGAAATAATGTTAAAATATAATGGATTATAAAATAAACAGGAACATTAGTGCTGCCATCTAATAGTAAAACTGAATATAATCAGAATCGAAGGAATTGGATGGAAATAAATGTTTCATAATTCAACCAAATTACTATCTTAATTGATACCAATTAGTTAAATAATAAATAAATGAAATTAATAAATAAATAGAATATATATATATATATATATATATATATAACCACACACAAGATTTGCTCGTATTAGAATATACGAGCAGGGCAGATCTAGCTACGCTCGGTCAAAATTAAAATTGAGTTCAAATATCATGACCCATGACCAAAATGACCCACAATTGAATTTTCTCGAACATGTGACTTAGCCCAACAGTCTTCTCGTGCCCGAAAACCATAGGATGCAAAATTTAGTGTAAATAGTCTGAGCCGTTTTTAAGATAAAATAGCTTGACCCATAATGACCCATGACCAAAATCACCCACTAATTGAAATTTCTCGAACATGTGACCTAGCCTAATAGTCTTCTTGTTCCCTAAACCTGTAGGGTGCTAAATTTATTTCAAATCCTCTTAACCATTTTTAAGATAAAATAGCTTGACCCATAATGACCCATGACCAAAATGACCCACTAATTGAATTTTCTCGAACATGTGACCTAGCTCAACAGTCCTCTCGTGCTCGAAACCCATTGGATGCAAAATTTAGTGTAAATTGAGCCGCTTTTTAGATCTTGACCCACAATGGCCCAGAAATGGCCCACTAATCGAATTTTTTCGAATATGTGACCTAGCCCAATGATTTTCGCGTGCCCGAAACTCGTAGGATACAAAATTTAATCAAAATCGTTAGAGCCGCTTTTTAAATAAAATTAATTTGACCCTCTTTGACCCAAAAATGACCCACTAATAGAAAGTTCTCGAACATGTGACCCAGCCCAATAGTCTTCTCGTGCCTGAAAATAGTCGGATACAAAATTTCGTCAGAATCGTTTGAACCGTTTTTTACATACAATTAGCTTGACCATGACCTAAAATGACCCAAAATGACCCACTAATTGAAATTTCTCGAACATGTGACCTAGTCCAACAGTCTTCTCGTTCCCGAAAACCATTGGATGCAAAATTTAGTGTAAATTGAGCCGCTTTTTAAATCTTGACCCACAATTACCCAGAAATGATCCACTAATCGAATTTTCTCGGACATGTGACCTAGCCCAATGATTTTATCGTGCTCGAAACTCGTAGGACACAAAATTTAATCAAAATCGTTAGAGCCGTTTTTTAGATAAAATTAACCTGACCCGCGTTGACCTAAAAATGACCCACTAATCAAAAGTTCTCGAACATGTGACCCAGCCCAATAGTCTTCTCGTGTCCGAAAATGGTCAGATACGAAATTTTGTCGAAATCGTTTGAACCGTTTTTTAGATAGAATCAGCTTGACCCTGACCCTTGATGACTCAAAATGACCCACTAATCGAATTTTCTCGAACACGTGACCTAGCCCAATGGTTTTCTGGTGTCCCAAAACGGTAGGATACAAAATTTCGTCAAAATCGTTAGAGCCATTTTTAAGATAATTTTTGCACATATATATATATAACCACACACAAGATTTGCTCGTATTAGAATATATGATATGATGATATAATTAATTTCACTGAAATAATAAGAATTATTTTTTTACATTGTAAAACTAGTTATACTACGAACGCATCTCATTTGTCGCATTTAACGTACAATTTCCAAATTGTTTTATCAATTTCCGAACTGTAAATTTTGGAATTTAAATAAAAATGCTTTGGATTGTTTTTTTTGCTTTAAAGAAAATGTTCTTTTCAGTGCTGCCATATCACGAATTCTCCTTAAATACATAAGTTGAATAGGATCGGCATTTTTCTGTCGTTGCAACCATTTCTTAGCTGTTTCCAAACATTCAAAGTCATCATTATGTGATGGGCCTGGATCAGTTTCATAACATTCGTTTTCATTTTCCTCCATCTATTGATCTGAAAAATGTTTTGATTTCAAGAACTGGCTTGAAACAATAAAAAAAGAAAAGAAAAAAAAATAATTTAACAAATTACAATAACCATTAGGAAAATATTCCGAAAAAAAAAAAAAAAACGTGCTTTTGTGTTATAGTGGTCCCCACAATTATGATTATGCCAAGGTTGCAGTTATGATTTCGCCAAGATCATCGCAAAGCTTACATAGGCATCTTATATACGCATATATATATTCCAAACACTCCTATATGTGCCATATACGTCATTATACACATATTATTTACGTCTTATATACATAATATACACATGTCATATATATACATCATATCACATATGCCATATTCATATATGACTATAACTTGGCCACATACGTCAAGAAATTATTATTATAATGTCATACATGCTTTATAATTTGGCGATAAATTTTGGTCGCTTGGCGATTCATCCTTGGGAGCCGCTATAACACGAAAGTATCAAATTTACAATATCTATATATATATTACGCTATCGTACGTGGCACAGAAATCGCGATTATTTCTTTTTTGCCGGTGGCAACAAATGCTTTGCTTTCACTAATTTGCAAATATTAAGAAAAGTATTTGAGGTATCGATTTAAAACTCATCACACATTATGTAGAAAAATTTTCTGCATCGAAAATGCGATTTTTGTAAAAATGAGGCTGTATTTTGTCTTATTTTTTGCAAAAAACTAGCTACTTTCTAAAAAGGAAAGAAAATAAAATGCGAAATCAAACCAAAAAATGCGCCATTTTGTTACCAATTTAAACATTAGCTCCATTGTTTACCTTATGCAATTTAACTTCATTGTTGTCCGCATCTTTATGACGTCAATGTTACTGATGCACATATTTGTGATTTATAATATAGAATCTATAATAATAAATAAATAAAATAATCTTATAGAGTGGAGATTTCCTTCATGTCCCACCTGTCAGCTTTAGAGATTCAAGATCGCTAACAGTTTAGCGTTGCATAAAGATGCATAGACTTTGTTCTAAATTTTAAATTTTGAAACTTACAGAAAATATACGTACCCTTAAAACAGAGAGAGAGTTAGCAAGGTGACTGTTACAGTTTGGCGAATGTCAAAGAGGGTGGGGAACTATTAAGTTGCCTCCAATTTGCTATCCAGATATACATAATCCAGTGCATCAACTTTTCAGTGACATCGGTTTTATGACAGTGACACCTCAAAAGCTTAAAGGAAGAGCCATACTAACAGCGACAAACAATTTGTCACTTGAAATTAAAAATCGTGTTTTACAATGTATGCTAGGAACGGAAAGGGTTTATGAAAGCATTGACATGATCATAAATTATGATCCACAAGATCAACTTGCATATACTGGAGATTTTTTAAACAGTTTAACACCAATTGGAATGCCACCTCATAAACTGAAATGAAGGCCTGGGGCCATCATAATGTTATCAAGAAATTTAGTACTGTCTGAAGATCTGTGCAAGACTTATAGTTAGTAACGTACAGAATAATGATATTGAAGCAAAATAAATCGATTTCAATATTAATGAAACTTTTCTTACCCCTCGAATACCACTTATTCCATCAGAGAATAATATGCCTTTTATATTTAAGCGTATACAATTTAGTATCCGATTAGCTTTTTCAATTATTACCAGAGGGCCCGTGCGAAGATTTCGCACTGAAATCTAATATTTTTTAGGTATTTCTCTATTAACCCGTCGACCGCTTTTCATAACAAAAAACTACCGCCAAACTGTAAGATTAAACGCCAAAAATGCAGTCCCATTTACTTAATGTCAGAATCATTATGCATGTTTGTTACGTCATCTAGTGGTATTACATTCGACATTTGCGTGTATTTTTAATTATGTTTTACTGATTTGGTAGTTATTTTATTAATTAAAATAACAATTGTGTCCTTAAATTCTTATATTTTATTTATTTTTTGATATTCCAATGGCAACGTTGTCCCGTTTATTTGGCGATAGTTTTTTGATATGAAAAGTGGTCGACGAGATAATAGAGAAGTATCATTTTTTATCAATATGTAATATTTATTAGATGCAGGTTTAAACTTCTAAAGAAAAAGCAAGGATAAAAATATCTGCAAACAACATTTAGTTGTTAGTCAAGCCAGAATATCATCTAATTTATTCCATCAAAGTTAGACTAAAAACTGAACCAAGATTGCTAAAGGCACGCGCGAGAAAAAAAAATTAACAATCGTATTTTGACTGCATTAGAGGATGACGTCCTCCGCTTCGGGAAAACCATGGGACTTAGAAATATAAATCTAAACATTTCAATTTCAATTTCGCTTTTTAATCATGAGTATAAAATAAACCCGTGCGGTGTTTTTTATAATAATTGCTATGAGCATCATATAATGTGGTATTTTATTTTTTTGGCAACAATAATTTCAGGAAAACCTTTCATTTCTTTCATGAAAACAATGCCGATTTAATTTTTTAATTTCAGCAAATTTTAATCAAAAACATATTTTAACGAATTGTTAAGTGGGCTATGTCAGAAGCCTGTTCTAAAACCTTTCATATGGTATCTCATTCGTTGTTCTGCGTTTCATATTTTCTGAGTAAAAGGGATGTTGACAGGAGAAATAATATATAAGGACCAGAGGGCCCGTGCGAAGATTTCGCACTGAAATCTAATATTTTTAATGTACTTCTCTATTAACCCGTCGACAGCTTTTCATAACAAAAAACTACCGCCAAACTGTAAGATTAAACGTCAAAAATGCAGTCCCATTTACTTGATTTCAAAATCATTATGCGTGTTTGTTACGTCATCTAGTGGTATTACTTTCGACATTTGCGTGTATTTTTCATTATGTTTTACTGATTTAGTAGTTATTTTATTAATTAAAATAACAATTGTGTCCTTAAATTCTTATATTTTATTTATTTTTTGATATTCCAATGGCAACGTTCTCCCGTTTATTTGGCGATAGTTTTTTGTTATGAAAAGTGGTCGACGGGATAATAGAGAAGTATCATTTTTTATCAATATGTAATATTTATTAGATGCAGGATTAAACTTCTAAAGAAAAAGCAAGGATAAAAATATCTGCAAACAACATTTAGTTGTTAGTCAAGCCAGAATATCATCTAATTTATTCCATCAAAGTTAGACTAAAAACTGATCCAAGATTGCTAAAGTCACGCGCGAGAAAAAAAAAAAAATTAACAATCGTATTTTGACTGCATTAGAGGATGACGTCATCCGCTTCGGGAAAACCATGGGACTTAGAAATATAAATCTAAACATTTCAATTTCAGTTTCGCTTTTTAATCATAAGTATAAAATAAACCCGTGCGGTGTTTTTTATAATAATTGCTATGAGCATCATATAATGTGGTATTTTATTTTTTTGGCAACAATAATTTCAGGAAAACCTTTAATTTCTTTCATGAAAACAATGCCGATTTAATTTTTTAATTTCAGCAAATTTTAATCAAAAACATGTTTTAACGAATTGTTAAGTGGGCTATGTCAGAAGCCGGTTCTAAAACCTTTCATATGGTATCTCATTCGTTGTTCTGCGTTTCATAATTTCTGAGTAAAAGGGATGTTGACAGGAGAAATAATATATAAGGATAAATAAATCCCAGGGTCAAACTTTTGAAAGAAATTGCTTAGATTTGTCAAATCCAGTTTTTAGCTAATGGTCAGTTGTATGTTGGTCTTTCAAGAGTTAGATCTTTTGATTAAGTTACTGTAGTATATGTGAGCTTTGAAATTTACAATTGTGTGCAAAAGAAGTTTTCGATGCTGAAAAAAAAAAAAAGATAAAAATATTTTGATAATTGTGAATGGTATAGATATTTTCAATATAATATGTATACACTTTTTTAATTTTAAAGAGTATCCAGTAACTATTGTGTGCATACAAAGGTTTTTATATGCATGATGCTGAAAAAGTACCTCTGTTTTCATATTTCTAAATGGCGTCCGTATCTTATGATGTGTATATATTTTTTAATTTCAAAGTACCCAGTCCTAAGTGAAGAAGTTTTTATGCGTAGTATTTATACATATAATGCTGAAATTCGTATTCTAATATGCTTATATTTAAAAGAGTAGACACTAGAGCGCAGATGGTCTGCGCGGGATCGACTAGTATGAATGAAAACAGAAACAAAAATATTTCATGCTTGGGGGGGGGGGGGTGCTATAACACGAAAGTACCAGATTTCTACTTTATTTTTCATATCTGATAATTTTCATCTATCCTTTTTATAACTTTAACATTTTTGTAACGATTTTATGCATTTCTATTGTCTATTCAAAGATAAATTCTTCTAAAGTTACAGAATTTCGTTAAAAATCTTCTAAAGTTACAGAATTTCGCTAAAAACGCTTTAAAAAAATAAAGAGACGACGTCAAGAGGTCCATTCTCGACGAAAATAACAACCATTATCCCAATGGTTAAAAAGGTGTTTGGATAATTGCACAGTTCTGTTAATTGGAGATCGAATAATCGGAACTGTACTCTTGTTTTAAAAACTAGTTTGCCTAACAATATAATAAATTATAACACCTTGTAATAATATACTTCTTGTAAATGCTATTCGGCGCACTCCGAGTCATTTTCAAAAACAAATGAGAATATTCCATAAATGCACGGGCTTTGAATTTATTATTTAAAATGCTATCATTTAATTTTCATGTACTTTTTAAAAATTACGCACGTTATCTTTTATTTTTATTTGGTTGTTTATTTTCATATCTGTAACCATGGAGTAACTTACCGAAACTGTGGCTTGAGTTACTCCATGGTTACAGATATGAAAATAAACAACCAAGTAAAAATAAAAGATAACGAGCGTAATTTAAAAAAAAGTGCATGAAAATTAAATGATAGCATTTTAAAAAACTAGTCGTTGGGGGCCACCGTAATACTTACCCATCATGAATATGCATAATGTAAAATATTAAAATAAAAATTGTGTAAACTACTTATAAAATGCATTGCAATTCAAATAAAATCGAGCCTTGATGACGTCATAAAAAGGCTCGATTACTGAATTGCTTGAAAGAGGTTTTTGCTTATAACTCCAAAAATAATAATCCTATTAACTAGCGGTTTATTGCATCTGATTAAGCGTCAAATTTTCAATTAAAATATATCTTTGAAGTGAAATTTGGATGAAATACAGGGTCATGAAAAATCGAAGAGTGTGGAAAATAGGATTCCAAATATCTCGGCAACTAATTATCCGATCAACTTCATGCTTTATGCAAAATTTGTTTTTTTATTGTCTTTTATATTCATTTCTTAAAATAACCAATTTCGAAAATTTTTATATACCTTTTATCAGAACGAATATTTCGAGAGTCCGAAAAAAATAGTTCCGGTTAATCGAGGTTATTGAAATGAAATAGGCTTCTTCCCATTATTACATACTAAGTACATACCAAATTGCAAGTCTCTATCTCAATTTTTTCGGGAGATAGAGCGTTTACAGACACACACACAGACGGACGGCAAAATTTTTTTTCTAAAAATATGTTTTTCGGAATCTCCAGTGTCTGAAACGTGTAAATCCGTCAAAAAATTTTTTTCGATTTTCAAAACGATTACAAGACTTACCCTATACTACGTATGATGGGTAAGTAATATACTACGTATGATGGGTAAGTAATAATAACTTCAAAGACCGTGCAATTATATAGAATATTCACATTTGTTTTTGAAAATGGCTCGGAGTGAGCCGAAACATGTCCAACAACCTAATAACAGTTATTTTGTGTTGTTAATTTATACCTTTTAGCATTTAAAAGAAATATAAACTAATTTGCCTTTATACCAGAAATTTTAGCTATTGACTAGTTATTTTCTGAATATCGGTTTTATATCACATTCAAGTTTCATTGACATTATTTACTGTCTTTGAATAAAGATCGTGTTTATTCATTGAAATCGCAAGGAAGTTCAAGAACCTAAGAATTTTCTATGCCTTCATCTTTAAAAGATGAAGGAATAGTTCGAATTCTTCTGTGCAGGAATAATTCCCCTTTCTCAATCCGTTCTTTCTTTTTTTCTTTTTTTTTTCCGTACTTTTAATGGTAATAATGGGAATTTTTTTAAGCTGTTAATTACAATAATTGGCTTTACCAGTCAATGCATGTAATTAAAAGCTTAGAACCCGCCAAAAAAAAAAAAAAAAAAAAAAAAAAATTGTAGGGAATAATTGTTTTAATCACCCAAATAAAAAAAAAAAAAATTCAAACATTTCTCAATAATACAAGGAGTATGAAGGAGTATCCATACGTACAGAAAACAGGTTAATAGGTAGTCATTACAGAATTAAACAGAAAATTAATGTGTCGTCATATTGGAAGTTTAACGGACTTTTTCAAAATGTTTGAGAATAATACAAAGAGAGTATCAATATGAGTAATAGAGAAAACAAGTAGATATGACGTCAGCAAGTGATTATAACGTCATATGAGTTTGAGCAACGTATTGAATCATGATAAAAACCAAATTATAGAAATATTGGCATATTTTAACATTTTGAAGGTCTCTGTGCAACATGTTTAATTTTGAAATTGATTTTTTTTTTAAATATCGCATTTAGTCCACATGACAGATATTATTATGATAGAGTATAATAGCAGGCTTCACCCGCTATCGGGCCGGTTGAGACATTCGAAAAAACGAGAAAAATAGACCAGTAAATTTTTACTTTATCAAAATTATTATTATTATTATTATTATTATTATTATTATTATTATTTTGGGAAATGAAATTTATTTGGATTTATTAAAGAAAGGATAAAGTGTTTTGAAAGGAATATTAAACGAAACTTTTTGTGCGATCTTCTACCACACTTACCCACTTGTTTCGATTGGTGAAACTTTTTATTTCATTTTCATTTTTCACGTGGAAATCTTTCAATAGAAAATTAATTATTGTAGAAATTATTGTGGATTTTTAATTGTTGGCAACTTCTATAACGAAAAATGTTTAAATTTAATAGGAAAAGGCTGTTTTTTTTCTCTGTATTAAAACAATACGATTTTTTCAAAATTTTATTATTTTCAGCGTGACAGTAGGTAATCAGCTGTAAGTACACAAAATTTCAAGTCTGTAAGTTATACAGTTTTTGAGAACTGGCTCTGTGACGGAGAAACAGAGAAGCGGGACGAATAGGATTTCGTGAGATGAGCCAAACCTTAAAAAGTAGCAAACTGGCATGGTAGACCATACCGAATTTCCATACATACATTTCCATATTATTTCCATACATACATATCCATATTATTTCCATACATACATATCCATATTATTTCCATGCATACAAATCCATATTATTTCCATACATACATATTTTCTTATATGTGATTGAACACATGGGAGTACGCTGGATTTTCGATAGGAAGGGGGGGGGGGGGCAATGAGAAATAGTTGGTACTTTCGGCCGCGAAATATAATGAAAATGTTTAATATGAAACTAATCATTCAATTATAAGTTCAGTAATATTCCCAAAGAAGCTTTTTATACGTGCATTTATTAGTATTTTTAAAAAAATTCTTAGTTTTCATAGTGGCGAGCAGAGAGTGCATGACTCTCCACTGACCCACTTGTGTAAGTCCACGATTGCACACATACATGTTACATACTTATATATATATATATTTTATGATATGCATACATACTTACATACAAAAATTTTCAAATTGATGTAAGAATGATTTTTTTCACCAAATAAAATTAATGGTAATTAACCCTCTTGCTCACCTGAACCTCATATCATAGATTCCTATCTTAAAATCATTACAACAGGTATTTTAAAATCAGTTTTCGACTAAATTTTATTTTGAGTGGAACCTATTAAACATCAAGTCCTCATATGTGGAATTGGTTTTCTTTCTTTCTCTATCTCTGCCTAATACAGGATCCAGGGGTCGAAAGTAGCGCGCTACAAGTAGCGAAACTACAGTAGTCGCTACTTTTTACAGTAGTTTGTAGTGTAGCGCTCTACATTTTGGACAATACAGTATAGCGAGTAGCGCGATACAAAAAATCAGTAGTTTGTCGTGAGAATCGACGCTACTTTTAACGCTACTTTACGGAAAAAATGTGCCACTCTGGAAATCAAGTGGCCGAAACTTTCTTTTTTTGTACAAAATTTATTCTACTCAACAATTTGCGAATCTCAGCGGCAAATCTCAGCTGCAGTGTATTAGCAACACTGCATGAAGTCATACATTTTTCCCATTCACACTTGCTGCTAAAATCAAGTACTAACTCACCAAAGGAATTAATTTTTTGCTGACAACATTTGTCTATTTACTCGTTATTAGGTTTTCATGTTTTAACGCCAGGTTTCTTATTATTTGGAATCGCTTTATTTACAAATTTATTTATTGTTAGCATTTAGAGTTGTTTTTCTGCAACTTTCTAGGTTATGCTATCTCTCATAATTTTTCCACGAAATTTGTAATGTGTGTACAAACTAAAATTTTGGAGGCAAACAGAAAACATTTTCTTATATTTTATCTTTCCTAATTTTTTAATGTCCTCAGTTATGTTGCATTTATTTAATTGTATCCTGACAGATGCGATATAACGAGGGGTCGCTTTATTATTTAATCCGTGTCTTCAATTTCTAGTGTAAATTGAACACTTTGGCAAAATCTGAAAGTAGCGAAGTAGTGACTACTTTTAAAAAGTAGTTTGTGGTCGCTACTTTTTAATGTAAGTAGTTGTAGTTGTAGTTAACTACATTTTCCATAAGTAGTTGTAGTTCGCTACAATAAAAAAGTAGTTTTTCCGACCCCTGACAGGATCTATCTATATATTACGCTATCGTACGTAGCACAGAAATCGCGATTATTTGTTAATTGTTTAATGGCAACGCCGGAATGAAACGCATCTCATTGGGTATTGTGTAAAAGTCCTTTGGCAGGAAAGTTATTAAAGAAAGGATAAACTGTTTTGAAAGAAATATTAAACGAAACCCTTTGTGCTATCTTCGATCACACTTACCCACTTGTTTATTTATTTATTTATTTTTAATTAAATTTCACGTCCTTTTTAAAAATTGGTTTGTCTTGTAACAAATTTTGTAACTATTGTCTAACTATTTTCTCAACATCGATTTCGAATTACGTTCAAGTTTCATTGACATTATTTGATTTTACCGTCTGTGAATAAAGGCCATGTTTATTTCATTAAAGCCGCAAAGAAGTTGAAGAACGTAAGAATTTTCGACGTCATCATCTTTAAAAGTGGAAGAAATAGTTTGAATTCTCCCATTCAAGGAATAATAATTATCCTTTCACGGGTAGATTGTCCATGTCCTTCCTTTATTTTCATTATTTTTAACAGGGATACAACGGGAAAATTTCTAAACTGTTACTTACTTACATTCATTAACTTTTCCAATCAATGAATGTAATTAACAGTTTTAAAATAATAAAAAAGTATCAGGGACTATTTTTTTTATATTAATCAAACAAATAAAAGATTGAGGCGCATTATTAGTTATGTAGATTTCTGTTAACTTTCGCAGAAATTGAAAATGTGAAAGGGTAATCAAATTTTAATTGCTTAATAGGCGTAAAGCAAACACAGTGGAAAAGTACCCAAGCCGGGACTCGAACCCGGGTCATCAGTATAACGCATTGATGTTTTACCAACTGAACCACTTGGGAACGATACTCAACCTGGAACTTTCTCACTATATGTTGGCAAGGCTACAAACGCAGCACAAGATGGAATATTTTCCGTGAGCCACCAACCTGAGGCAAACACGAAATCAAAGAAAATCCAGCATCGATAATTGAATAGATTCATCCCAAGCCAGGTGGTGAAAAAGTTCCAGGTTGAGTATCGTTCCCAAGTGGTTCAGTTGGTAGAACGTCAATGCGCTATACTGATGACCCAGGTTCGAGTCCCGGCTTGGGTACTTTTTCATTGTGTTGCTTTAACGCCTATTAAGCAATTAAAATTTGATTTTTATGAATGCAATGCGTGTGAAATTTTCTATGGAAAAAATTTCCAAGGTATTAAAAAAATATGAATGTGAAAGGGTGTTGAAAATGCTGTAATTTTGAGGGAATATAATCGAGCTTGTTTATGACGAATTGAGTTTTGCTGAAAAGAGAGCTGTTTTTTTGCAAGCAAAAAGAATACAAGAAAGAGAAATCATGCACCAACCATTGATTATGAAAGTATAAAGGTATTTCATGTATATTAATAATATTTTATTGACTTCTTCTCGTCATTTGAATCCATAAAGTATGCGAATAATAAATATATAACCATATCTGCATATCAACGCAAACGTATAAAAAGGAAAAACAAAAACAAAATTGTAAAAATAATGTTTTTAATTATTGATAAACGATATCATTAACGGGTGGTGGTGGTGTGTGTGTGTGTGTGTGTGTGTGAGGGGAGGAATGATAACGTATGATATCGTAAGGGAGGGGGAAGGGGTTCCAAAATCACCAAAATGTTGATAACGTTATATATGTACAGCCCCTTATAATATATAAATCGGTCATTTATAAAAATAAATGATTACCGACTCATTTTTCTTTTTCACGAATCAATAAAAACTGTGCTACATACATATACTACGTTTTTTTAAGCAGTTTCGTTTGCGCGAATAATTTTTCTTGG
This sequence comes from Maratus michaelseni, assembly GCA_963931845.1. NCBI lineage: Eukaryota > Metazoa > Arthropoda > Arachnida > Araneae > Salticidae > Maratus > Maratus michaelseni. The sequence continues at coordinate 98,555,284 of OZ007597.1, read as the reverse complement.
ATCGTTACATTTGTTTGTTGGTCATCAGCTATTTAGTTCATGATAACGGAAAAAATAAAAATAATTGTTCCCTCCCGCCATTAACCCTTTGTGACTCAACAACTCCGATTTGAAAAAAGATTTATTAATATGTTTAGAATAGACCTATTTAAGCATGGCATGTAAAAAATAATTTAAAAAATTTGAACATAATATATATATATATATATATACATATATTGACTAAAAAGGTTTTTTTTTTTTTTTTTTTACATTTGTAATAAACAGAAAATTACATACTTTTCATAAAAATTGTCAATTTTCTAATACAAAATTGTAAAGTATACGAACTTTTCTTTGTACAAAATCTGCTTTTGGACATCTCCAGATTTTTTAATTTTACAAAATTTATGAAGTTTATTTTAGAAAAAACGATGTGAAACTACTGAAATAATAAATTAAATCTTGGCATGAAAAATAATCCAACATAGTCAGCCGTCTGTTAAACTCAGTCGTTTGTTCTGGAAAAAAAAAAAAAAAAAAAAAAAAAAAAAAAGAGAGAGTGAGAATCCTGTGAACAATTTATATTAACTGTATTGTTGGAAGATACCAGCAATAAATAAAATCGTCTGTTAAAGCCCACTGTATAAATAACATTGACTTTTGTGTATGTTGTATATATGCAACGCGGTGATACAAAGGGTTAATTTTGATTTCCTTCTTTCGTTCTTTTTGATTTCGTTTTCTGAAAAAAGTGTAAAGCGTCTTTGAAATAACCGATTCGTACGTATATTGATAAATAAAGGTAGAAAATGCCTAAAAAACATATTTAAAATTTCCCATAGGTTAACATGGGAATTCACGATCAGCAAGAGGAAATCTTACTTCTTTAGCTTAAAATTCACGTGATTTTAATTTTACAATGAATGTTTGGTATTGAAAACGAAATGTGCAGTATTAATAGTAGAGATCGACCTAAATTTCGGTTTCGGTTTCGGCGCAAAATCGGAGTTTCGCCGAATATTCGTTTTCGGCGAAACTGCTGCCAAAATTTCGGCATAACCGAAACTATCTGTATTTCAAAATCTCGTTCCTTCTTTCGGAAATTTTCAACGCTGCGAACTCCACTGTTAATCATTATCCGTTATGACTGATTCATGATGCGAGTGTAAATTATAAAGCAAGCAATGCATATATGACTAAACTTGAAAGACGCTTATCACGTGATCTTTAAAAGCTGCAAACTTAACAGTAATAAAATTTTTTTACTTTGAAACTCCAGATTGTTTCAAATGCTTTATGAGAAAGGTGTTGTTAAAACATATGAAAATTTGCGAAATTTATTACAAAAGATATATCGCGGTATGTATACTTAAAATATTTTTTATTAGATGAAATTCGTATAATTGGAACTATTTCTGTCTTATTCATAAATTAATTACGTTTTATTTTATATGAAAATAAATAGTTTTGGATAGAGGCATAGCGAGTCAACTTGGCACCGGAGATAAAATTTTCAAACAGGGGTGCCATTTCAATACTTTCTTTGAGAGGCAGGGAGTGGCAAAGCTTTTTTTAAGTAAACATGTTATTTAAACATATGTACCATAAAAATGTTTGTACAAAATTTTAAATAATCAATAATAATATTCAGCAATATTTAAATATATAACTATATTTAAACGTCTATTAAATTAATAATATTTACAATTATAAAATGATTAAAGCATAGTCAATGTTAATTTCCTAAAAAACAAACTTTTAAGCACTTTATTTCAATCAATTAAATTTATTGAAATAAAGTACGTAAAAGTTTGTTACAAAATATTAACGAACTAAAAATATGAATATATTTAAAAATTAAATATTCATTATTGAATTTGTTTTACATTATTTAACTACATTGTTAATTAATTATTGATAAATGCCTGTAATTATTGGTTGTTATAAAATAGTAAAATAAAAAAGTTGTATTATTTATGTTTTAAACCTATACACACACACAGTACGTGCGTTTGTTAGAAATGTGGTTCAATACACGTATAATTAATAAATTAATTAGTAACGTAATTAGTTATTATTAAGTAATTATTAATTATTTGTTATTAATTAAATAATTAATTAATAATTATATGCAGTTATGTATGTATTAATCAGTTTTTAAATTTTTTTTACACTTTCGGTTTCGGCCGAAAGTGGAAAGATCACCGAAATCCGGTTTCGGTTTCTGTTTCGGTCTTAAAATCTGTTTCGATCGATCTCTAATTAATAGTCCATTTACATAGAGACACACAAAAGAATTCCATTACAATATGGTCTGTCTATGGGGAAAAATCATTTGCGGCGCATTATATTGATGTTACGATATTTCAAACATGATGAAATTATTGTACATTAGTGAGATGGATTACAGTATGCTTTCACCAGAGTATATAGTTAGTAGCATTTATAATTCAATTACAGGGAAGTACAAAATAATTCATTTACATTATGTTTCATGAGGAAAAATCGTTTGTGGTGCATTTTGAACATATTATGATACTTGAAACGTAATGATAGTTAAAAGGATAACTAAGGTTCACTACAACTTATGTTCTATAAATTATAGAGTGCGTAGGATTCATCGTTCATTTCATTTACAGAGACGCACAAACAAATTCGGTTTAAGGACTGACTATGATCTGTAATTGCTGTAATTGCTTTTTCCGCTGTGGTATGCAATTTTACGTAATTTTCAGTGCAACACGTGTTGTTTACAAATTATGTAGATCATATACAGGGTTACACGAAAGACTTCGAATATGGGCAGCAATTGCTGAAAATGCATTTTTATTGAGTTATGTATTTTTTAAATTGCTTATTTATGTATCTCATTTCATTCTAGGGAATTTTTTTTAAAATAATAATCTGTTTGTTTCGGGAGGTGTTTCATAATCTATGCCGGATGCATGATTTTTCTTTCTTGTATTTATCTAAATTCAATTAATATTTCTACTTCCATGAAAGTATATACATCAATCGTCAAGAGAAAAAGAAACCTTTTTAACATTGGATGGAAGCAGGGGTCGGAAAAACTACTTTTTTATTGTAGCGAACTACAACTACAACTACTTTGTCGAAAATGTAGTTAACTACAACTACAACTACTTGTTTTAAAAAGTAGAGACTACAAACTACTTTTCAAAAGTAGTCACTACTTCGCTACTTTCAAATTTTGTCAAAGTGTTCAATTTATACTAGAAATTGAAGACACGGATTAAATAATAAAGTGGCCTCACGTTATATCGCGTCTGCCAGGATACAATTAAATAAAAGCGACATAACCGAGGGCATTAAAAAATTAAGAAAGATAACAGACAAGAAAATGTTTTATGTTTGTCTCGAAAACGTTAGTTTATACACACGTAACAAATTTCGTAGCAAAATTAAGAAATATATTACAATCTAATTGCAGAAAAGCAATCCTAAATGCAAATAATAAATAAGTTTGTAAATAGAGCAATTCCGAATAATAAGAAACCCGGCGTTAAAGCATGAAGACTTAATAACGAATAAATAGATAAGTGTTGCTAACCAGAAAATTAATTCTTTTGGTGGGTTAGTACTTGATTTCAGCAGCAAGTGTCAATGGAAAAAATCTATGACTTCACGGGATGCATTGCTAGACACTGTAGCTAAGATTTGCCACTGGGATTCGGAAATTGTTAAGTAGAACAAATTCTGCACAAAAGAAGCAATCTCGACCACGTGATTTTCAGAATGGCTTTTTTTTTTTTCTCCCCTGAAGTAGCATCGGTTCTAGCTACAAACTACTGCTTTTTTGTATCGCGTTACTCGCTACATTACATTGTTCAAAATGTAGCGCGCTACACTACAAACTACTGTGAAAATTAACGACGACAGTAGTTTCGCTACTTGTAGCGCGCTACTTCCGACCACTGGGAGGCTACAATGTTTTCAAAAATCAATATTTTAAGGACAAACGTGTGTGTGTTTAACGCTGACGTCATTTTATGAATGGCAACACTTGACGATGAAATTTCGATTTTGCGATTTTTGCTGTTGCAATTTTTTAGCTCACAGGCTATCAAAGCCTGAGAGCTAATGTGCCCGCCCGTTCTGTATGTATGTATGTATGTATGTATGTACGTATGTATGTACGTATGTATGTACGTAACGCGATAACTCTGGATAGAAATGACCGTTTTGCTTCAAATTTTGTTTTTAGGTTCATTGTGATAAGGCGCTTCCCTGATTAGTTTTGGGGGTCTATTGGAGTTGATATAAAACGACAGTTTTACATCAGAGGCGTACGAGGCGTCTGCTCAAGGTCGAAGGAAGGTCACGGAGCCGGAAGTCGCAGGTGTTGACACCAGAAGTGGCAGGTGTTGATAACAAACATGTTGGAACAGGAAGTGAACAGGAAGTGTAGATAGGAAGTTTAACCGGAAACGTGACAGGAAGTAAGTGCGATAACGGAGAGAGGGGGAGGGCTTATTTTTGGAGGGGGGGTTAATTTTTTTTGTTGGTTTTGATCCTTCTAGTCGAGTGGAGTTGAGTTGTAGGAATCCTGCTATAAGAATGAATTTAGTTTGAAAGTAATATTAGCAGAATGTTCGAAGAAATTTTTTTGCTTCACCTGAAATAAAAATTCTATTTGCTAACTAACACCTAATATAAAAATGGAAATCTTTCTGACTTTGTTTTACTTTATAAAAGTTAGCATGAAATTTATTTTAAGACTGGAAACGCGACAGGAAATAAGACCGGAAACGGGATTAGACATGTTTATTTATTTATTTATTTTTTCAAAAAGGGTTTTCAAGAAGCAGGATGTTTGGGAGCGTGTTGGAACTGGAAAGGTGATTTGTAAGACCGGACGTTATTAAGGTGTGAGATAAGGAAGGTACAAGACTAGTCATGTAGATTTTGTTCTTTGTAGATGCTGACATTTAATTTAATTTTTAGATTTTATTTATTATTTAAAGTGTTTTCATTTTTTTAATTTTATTTTATTTATTTAAACGTTTTAAATTATTTTTTTTACATCATCATTATTTTTTATAATGTTTTACGTATCATTTTTATTTTTAGTGACATTAGAACCTGCAATGTTCTGTATCACACATGTCTTATCTAGTAGGTTACTAAGGATACGTGTGTTGTTATCTCTTCAAATGCAAACCATAGCAAGGAATTTCAGACCTGCGTTTAATTATCTTTATCATAGTTTTAATGAACTGCAGGAAATTGTCTTTAACTATTGAGTAATTCGCGAGTTTTGGTTTAATATGAATGCTATTACATCTGTTTGTTTAATTTACAAGCACATTTCTCTTACAACATTCTGTCAACAGATCATTTCAATATTCGAAATAATAATTTAGAAGGAAAATTTTTACTTTCTATACGAAATGTTATTTATAGATATTGACAAAAATAGCATGCCTGATTCTTTCTTGTATTAACCTTATAATCATTTATTTTAGAAATATAGGTTTATAGTTTTGTTACGAAAAATAACGTGTTTATACATTTTAAAAACGAAAGCAAAGTGATTTTTACCAATATAACTATAAGCTATACACCCACGCATTTATGTTATTGAATTAAATTACAATGCTTAATATTGTATTCACCGTCATATTTTCCTGCAAAAGCCGTTTCACAAACTTGTATACTGAAATTAATGTATCATTTTTAGGGAAAAAATTAATTCAAGTCTTTGAGACTAATCTTTCATAGGAAAAAAATATTTGTCATACTTTCTGTTACATTATATCTTCCGTTTTTTAAGTTTAAAAATTTGTGGAGTAACTTAAATAATCGTTTTTATGACACTTAAACAATATTTTTTTATTATTATATATTTGTTTTAATTGACTTGTAATAGCTAACATTTTTCTTAAAAGGGTACTAGAGAATAACTTATGTCACAATTACTACACCCTTCTTTAGTTAAATATGTTTCACTTAAGACATGACAGTTTTACAAACATTTCATTTTGGAATTAAGTGATTAAACAGACTAGTGGCTGAGAGGTTCTACTTTCAAAGCTAGTGTACGGAAGGTTTAAACACCTCTCGCGCTCGTTGACCTAGCCGTTTGGAGTTTTTATCGAATCTTGTGTCAATACGGGTTAGAATACCTTAGAAAGACCTCCCACAGAGACTTATATACCATTCGTAGATAATCGATTGTAACAAATCACCAACCAACCACAACATATAAGACATTTTAGATCATTCCATTTAGTCAAGAAATGATTTGACATGCAAAATTTGATTTATAAAAACATACAATATGATATAAACAATACCATACGATATAAACGAACAACAATACATACAATTTGAACGATTTTTTCCCTTTCATATGAAATATTTTTAGCGACTATTTAACTTATTAAAGAGAGCGAGTATTTTGTTTAGAGTTATACGATTAAAATAAATTTTCATTATATTTGATTTTACACAACCAACATTTTTAAAAAAGAGAATGGTATCTAGTTTTTGTAAATTAACGTATTTCAATTTTACAAATACTTTACACCTCCTCTTTTCCCCCTCTTTGGTAGACTTTATACACATAAGACATAAAAGGCGTTTTAGAATACATCATTTAGAAATTAAGCGACTTGATAAGTAAAATATTATTTGTAAAAGCAATAGATACGAAAGTAATAAAGATTTTTACTTACAAATGTACGAACTTCTGATAGGTAAGACTTTCTCAGTCATTGTGCAAGAATTAAGTGGTTATTGAACTTATAACATTATAGGATGAAATAATCACGTGGCGTATTTTTAAACCAATAAAATGTCAGTATTTTTAAACCAATAAAAGTTAGTATTTTTACACGAGCGCCCTCTATCATTATATAAATTTCAATGAAACGAGTTGATATTATTATACTGTGCCCTGAAATTGTTGTAATAGGTTGTATTATAGTTTTCATTTAAGTTATTATGGAACGAGTTATGAATTCTAATGTTGGTGATGTAACCAACTTGGAGTGTCAACACTCATCACCAAAGTTAAATAATCAAGAGATGGATTCTGCACTTTTACCCAAAGAAGCACCCGTTTCGAATTATGAAGTGAAACCCAACTCATCAGGACTAAAGTTACTCTTTGTGTGCACTACTTTCGGGAAAAAGCTTTGTTGCAAGTAGTGCACTCAAAGGGTAACTTTAGTCCTGATGAATTGGGTTTCACTTCATAATTCGAAACGGGGGCTTCTTTGGGTAAAAGTGCAGAATCCATCTCTTGATTACTTAACTTTGGTGATGAGTGTTGACACTCCAAGTTGGTTACATCACCAACATAAGAATTCATAACCCGTTCCATAATAACTTAAAGGAAAACTAACTTAACGAAAAATACAACCCATTACAACAATTTCAGGGCACAGTATAATAATATCAACTCGTTTCATTGAAATTTATATAATGATAGAGGGCGCTCGTGTAAAAATACTAACTTTTTATTGGTTTAAAAATACTGACATTTTATTGGTTTAAAAATACGCCACGTGATTATTTCATCCTATAATGTTATAAGTTCAATAACCACTTAATTCTTGCACAATGACTGAGAAAGTCTTACCTATCAGAAGTTCGTACATTTGTAAGTAAAAATCTTTATTACTTTCGTATCTATTGCTTTTATAAATAATATTTTACTTATCAAGTCGCTTAATTTCTAAATGATGTATTCTAAAACGCCTTTTATGGCTTATGTGTATAAAGTCTACCAAAGAGGGGAAAAAGAGGGGCTGTAAAGTATTTGTAAAATTGAAATACGTTAATTTATAAAAACTAGATACCATTCTCTTTTTTAAAAATGTTGGTTGTGTAAAATCAAATATAATGAAAATTTATTTTAATCGTATAACTCTAAACAAAATACTCGCTCTCTTTAATAAGTTAAATAGTCGCTAAAAATATTTCATATGAAAGGGAAAAAATCGTTCAAATTGTATGTATTGTTGTTCGTTTATATCGTATGGTATTGTTTATATCATATTGTATGTTTTCATAAATCAAATTTTGCATGTCAAATCATTTCTTGACTAAATGGAATGATCTAAAATGTCTTATACGTTGTGGTTGGTTGGTGATTTGTTACAATCGATTATCTACGTATGGTATATAAGTCTCTGTGGGAGGTCTTTCTAAGGTGTTCTAACCCGTATTGACACAAGATTCGATAAAAACTCCAAACGGTTAGGTCAACGAGCGCGAGAGGTGTTTAAATCTTCCGTACACTAGCTTTGAAAGTAGAACCTCTCAGCCACTAGTCTGTTTAATCACTTAATTCCAAAATGAAATGTTTGTAAGACTGTCATGTCTTAAGTGAAACATATTTAACTAAAGAAGGGTGTAGTAATTGTGACATAAGTTATTCTCTAGTACCCTTTTAAGAAAAATGTTAGCTATTACAAGTCAATTAAAACAAATATATAATAATAAAAAAATATTGTTTAAGTGTCATAAAAACGATTATTTAAATTACTCCACAAATTTTTAAACTTAAAAAACGGAAGATATAATGTAACAGAAAGTATGACAAATCTTTTTTTCCTATGAAAGATTAGTCTCAAAGACTTGAATTAATTTTTTCCCTAAAAATGATACATTAATTTCAGTATACAAGTTTGTGAAACGGCTTTTGCAGGAAAATATTACGGTGAATACAATATTAAGCATTGTAATTTATTTCAATAACATAAATGCGTGGGTGTATAGCTTATAGTTACATTGGTAAAAATCACTTTGCTTTCATTTTAAAATGTATAAACACGTTATTTTTCTTAACAAAACTATAAACCTATATTTCTAAAATAAATGATTATAAGGTTAATACAAGAAAGAATCAGGCATGCTATTTTTGTCAATCTCTATAAATAACATTTCGTATAGAAAGTAAAAATTTTCCTTCTAAATTATTATTTCGAATATTGAAATGATCTGTTGACAGAATGTTGTAAGAGAAATGTCCTTGTAAATTAAACAAACAGATGCAATAGCATTCATATTAAACCAAAACTCGCGAATTACTCAATAGTTAAAGACAATTTCCTGCAGTTCATTAAAACTTTGATAAAGATAATTAAACGCAGGTCCGAAATTCCTTGCTATGGTTTGCATTTGAAGAGATAACAACACACGTATCCTTAGTAACCTAATAGATAAGACATGTGTGATACAGAACATTGCAGGTTCTAATGTCACTAAAAATAAAAATGATACGTAAAACATTATAAAAAATAATGATGATGTAAAAAAAATAATTTGAAACGCTTTAAATAAATAAAATTAAATTAAAAAAATAAATGAAAACACTTTAAACAATAAATAAAATCTAAAAATTAAATTAAATGTCACCCTCTACAAAGAACAAAATCTACATGACTAGTCTTGTACCTTCCTTATCTCACACCTTAATAACGTCCGGTCTTACAAATCACCTTTCCAGTTCCAACACGCTTCCAAACATCCTGCTTCTTGAAAACCCTTTTTGAAAAAAAAAATAAATAAATAGATATATAAACATGTCTAATCCCGCTTCCGGTCTTATTTCCTGTCGCGTTTCCAGTCTTAAAATAAATTTCATGCTAACTTTTATAAAGTAAAACAAAGTCAGAAAGATTTCCATTTTTATATTAGGTGTTAGTTAGCAAATAGAATTTTTATTTCAGGGGAAGAAAAAAAATCCTTCGAATATTCTGCTAATATTACTTTCAAACTAAATTCATTCTTATAGCAGGATTCCTACAACTCAACTCCACTCGACTAGAAGGATCAAAACCAACAAAAAAAATTAAGCCCCCCTCCAAAAATAAGCCCTCCCCCTCTCTCCCTTATCGCACTCACTTCCTGCCACGTTTCCGGTTAAACTTCCTATCTACACTTCCTGTTCACTTCCTGTTCCAACATGTTTGTTATCAACACCTGCCACTTCCGATGTCAACACCTGCGACTTCCGGCTCCGTGACCTTCCTTCGACCTTGAGCATACGCCTCGTACGCCTCTGATGTAGAAATGTCGTTTTATATCTACTTATTGGTTAACTATAAAGGAGGAAACGGGGGGCTACCCCCCCCCCCCCTCAAATTAGATAAATGGGGTTTTCATGCAAAATTATCCGATTTTCTTCCAATTTGTTATATAGGTTCATTGTGATAAGGCTCTTTCCTGATTAGTTTGAGGAGTTCACAGGTTAAGTATAAAGGGACGGGGGGTAACCCTCCCCCCCTTAATTTAGATAAATGGGTTTTTCATGCAGAATTTTCAGATTTCCTTTAAATTTTGTATATAGGTTCATTGGGGTAAGGAGCTTTCCTGTTTCCTGATTAGTTTTGGTGGTCCATTGGTTAAGTGTAAAGAGGGGAAATGGGGGGGCTAAACCCCCCCCCCTCAGTTTAGATAAATGGGATTTTCATGCAGAATTATCCTATTTTCTTCAAATTTTGTATATAGGTTCATTGTGGTAAGGCACTTCCCTGATTAGTTTGGGGGGGGGGGGGTCACTGGTTAAGTATAAAGGGAAGAAATGGGCGGTAACTTCCCCTAAATTTAGATAAATGGGTTTTGCAGAATTCTCCGATTTCCTTTAAATTTTGTACATAGGTTCATTGTGGTAAGAAGCTTTCCTGATTAGTTTTGGGGGTTCATTGGTTAAGTATAAAGAGGAGAAACGGAGGGCTAACCCCCCCCCTCAAATTAGATAAATGGGTTTTTCATGTAGGATTATCCGATTTGCTTCAAATTTTGTATATAGGTTCATTGTGGTAAGGCATTTACCTGATTAGTTTTTGGGGTGCATTGGTTAAGTTAAAGAGGGATACGGCGGGCTAACCCCCACCTCAAATTAGATAAATGGGTTTTTCATGCAGAATTATTCGGTTTGCTTCAAATTTTGTATATAGGTTCATTGTAATAAGGGTCCATTGGATAATTATAAGGGAGGATAATCACCCCTTAATATATTGTCGATTTCTTTATTTTCAGACGGGCTTATTTCAAATTCTTTGAAATAAGAGTATAATATACAGTTAGTGTGAATAGCCTGTGAGCTCAATGCCCTCAGTTTAACTGGGCAGTTTTCTTTTTATTTAATTTCTAAACATTGCATATTTTTAATTTTTACACCGTTATATAGGAAAAAAAAATCTACTTTCAAATGCAATTTGTTTCAAAACTGTATCGCAATTTACTCATTTATTATAGCACTTAAATTAAATTTTAAGCATGATTTTTTAAAAATCTATGTCTATCACTTGCAGACAATTACAAAATATTAATCGGTTTGTACTGTATATAATACTAGCAAGCTACGCCCACTACGCTGGTCAATTTCTCTTAACGAACTTTTAATCAAACAAAATATTGACACTTCATAGTTCACTCTTATATTTTAACAGAATAATAAGGCTACTATAATTTGTGACTCGTGCCAATATACACGTCAGGACACGTCGCCTTTATCATTATCTTTTTAGCCATGAAGGTTTCGCTATGGTACTCCATTGTGAAATTTGGTAATTTTTTAAATTCAATATTTGAAAAACGGCATAATCATTAGATTTGAAATTTATATCAAGAAAAATACAATTTTTTACCTTTCAAACGCAGTTTGTCTCACAATTTTCTGACAAATACTTTTCAAGCTATTATTTTTTTTCAGCAACTTCAAATGTTTCATTTTCCAAGATTAATCTGTGGCAACAATTAGCGAAAAACCCAGTCGTCAGCAACGCATAGTTTTTTTATTAAAGAGGCTGTTGGAGCAGGGATTGTCACCACCAATTTGCCACCATCGCTTTTGAAATCGGTTCTGTAGTTCCAGAGATTACATAGAAATTGTAATTTAGAATGATTTTAGAACGCTTTTCGCTCTTTTCACCCTTTTATATTTCGATTTTTTTTTTATTATTCTTAAAGAGCATTTACATCTTATAAGTAACTACAATGCCAAATTTCAAATTTCTAACTCCTTCAGTATAAAAAAGTCGCAATTTTCGAACATTTTTCGCTCCTGCACCCCATTGGGATTACTGGCACCAACATAAAATATAGTCTATGTTGGAGTAGGGATTGTCACCATCAATTTGCCACCATTACTTTTGAAATCGGTTCTGTAGTTCCAGAGATTCCATAGAAATTGTAATTTAGAATGTTTTTAGAACGCTTTTCGTTCATTTCACCCTTTTAAATTTCGAATTTTTTTTAAATTTGTTCTTAGAGAGCATTTACATCTTATAATTAACTACAATGCCAAATTTCAAATTTCTAGCTCTTTCAGTATAAAAAAAATTGCAATTTTAGAACGTTTTTCGCCCCTGCACCCCCCCTGGGGTTGGTGGCACCGACATAAAATATAGCCTATGTTGGAGCAGAGGTTGTCACCACCAATTTGCCACCATCACTTTTGAAATCGGTTCGGTAGTTCCACAGATTACCCCCTACAAACAAACAATCTTTACTCCTTTATAATATTAACTAGCTGTTACCCGTGACTTCGTTCACGTAACATTAAAAGAAAAATAAATGTACTAATCAAGCAAAATATTTCACTCCCGATAATTAAAAACGTAAATAATTAACTAACTCTTTATCACATTTCATAGAAGAAAATACGATATTTCTTTGTTATAGGGGCCTTGACATAAATCAGTTTAAAAAAAGGTAAAATTTTGTGCCAAATAACCGCGAAAAGGAAACTGCAACCAATGGAAAAAGGACGGCCAAACAAAATCGTGTAAATCGACGAATTGGGTAAAAAGAAATGTCAATTTTCCTGATAAACCATTTTTCTTTTAACGATTTTGGGAAACGTTTTAACAGCCATCATTTTAAAATAATTCATTGGAAATAGTGTATGCTTTTTCTTTAAATTCAATTCTTGTGAATAGGGAGGAATAATTCTACACCTAAATGCAAGGAGCTTCAATTGCAAAGCTTTTTGCAGCCCAAAATTACATGCAAACATAACACTTAAATTGCAAAGCTTTTTGCAACCCAAAATTATATGTAAACATTACTTTTGTATGTAATTTTCATTGCAAATTAACATTTATTGCGGTAAAATTAAAATTAATTTGGGTGCAAATTACATGTAAATGTTACGTTTGCATGTAATTTGGGGTTGTAAAAAGCTTTGAAATTGCAAGTGTTACGTTTGCATGTAACAACAAATTTGTGTTCTTGGTTTAATCTATAGCTGAAACAAATCTTGATTTCTTGACAATATGCTGACAGGCGATTTTTGCTCTGCAGAATAAATTGATTCATAAAGTTTGAATATGTGGAAATATGTTTTTATTTTTCGGAAATTTTACTGTAATCAAGATTTTCTTTTCACCAACTATTCAAATTTAAAATAAAATAATTTTTTTCAGTTTTAATGAGAAAATGGCATAAAAATATATTAATCCGTTTTATTTCTCCTTTTTTATCCACAAAAATGGAGTAATTTAAGTACCATTTTTAGAGAAATTTCGTTAAAATTTACAAAAAAAATATTATATCTCGGAATCTAATTCAAAATTTTAAATTCTCAAAGTTTATATGACATCCTCGAATCAATGATAACCGGTGTTAAGTAAATCGCGTTGCATTAAGAGGAGTAGTTGCGAAATACACACAGTCAGATTTTAACTTAACAGACTTGTGTTCAATTTTCTTTTCCTAATAATCTTAATGATGCTTGTATTATTAATCACAGAGTTCAGAGAATAAATAGAGATGAAATGTTCATATTTGGCGTGATGCTGAAAATGCAACCCTACAGTCGGCCCAAACAACTGGCGGCTTGCTTTGAAAACCTCTCCCCATCCAATGAATTCAGTCATTGTTCCACGTGCAGCCTCTCTCTATCCAATGAAGTCAGCCCTTGGGCCTAATGATTTGAGCGATAACCGGCTTCATATTGCAAGCCGATTTTACGGTTCATTACCTCTCTATTCTTTCACTGTACTCAGTGATTATTAATGTATGAAATTGATACACGCTCCATTTGAAACATATTTAAAAAATCCCGTTTTATTATGACGTCACTTTGATGCCAGAGAAATCTCTTTTCAATTATATAATTCTTGTTAATTTTCTTTTCCTGGCAATAATGACGTGAATTTTGGCAGAAAACTCACATCTGTTTGTAACTGATATCCAAGCTGATTATTAATCAGTATCGATAAAAAATATTTCAGTTTTTCATCTTAAATATTACATCCATTATCTATCTACTTTCATTATACATTGATATTCATGCTCCTTGTATTATTACGACTATTTGAAAATACATGTTTTATTTATGACGTCATATTTGTCCAAGACGAGGAGGATCCTTTTCATAGTTCCATGGTCCAAGCGAAATCTATTTTTAAGAATATAATTATTGTCCATTTTTCCTTCAAATTATAACGCAGTTTTTTGACAGAAAAAGAACTTTTTATGTAACCGATATGCATACTTCATGTATAATAACAAATACTCCATATTGTTGTTTAAAATATCACAGAAATTCATCTTCTTTTGAATTATTTTCATTTTTCACGTGAAAATCGCTCAATTAAAACTTAATTGTTGAGGAAAAATTATTTTTCCGCATTTTTATTTATTGGCAACGATCAAAGCCCTAGCAACGATAAAGTAAAATGGTTAAATTTTATCTAAAAATGTCCATTGATTCTCTATGAAAATAATCAAATTTTGAAGTATTAAGAAAAGTATTTGAATAAAATAAACAAAAAACAGTCTATGTTCATTTCCGGATTATAATCCACCTATACGCAAAGATACAGGGCCATTAATTTCTCCATTTTGACGCTGGCTTCAGCCTAACATTTGCACACAATCGGATTTATAATATTATTAGAATTAGGATTAGTATAGATAAAAAGTTGAGCATTTGTTTCTAGATGATATTCAATAACGAAATTAAAACTTCATTAAGCAATAAATGAAATAGTACAAATAAAACAAAAATTTAACAGACATGTAATTGAAATAAGCGCTTAAAACCGCTGAAATTATTAAAATAATAATAATAATAAAACTGCTGTAGATAACGAAATTTTTAGCGATTTTTTCGGCTATTTAACTTCTGGCAAGAAGCCAATACGAAATTACCGCTTTTAAATATTTTAAAATTTCTATTTGAGTACATAATTCACATATTTCGTATAAGAATGCGCTTTGGTGTTGTTGGGGGACAATCTAAAAAAAATATATATATATTGAATGTAAAATATCTATTAGAGTTTTCAATAACAAAAAAAAGAAAGAAATGGTTTTCATATATATTCTCTATCCCGGAAAGCCCAGTTTGGATGTCCTAGTTTTAATAAAAGCGAAGTGTTTGTGAAAAATAACAGTTGAGTTCTGAAGAGAAAACAAAAACCTGACACCTGACCATGTTTCTAGATATTGAAGGTATTACTACACTGCTATGCTTCGACTTTGGAGATAATATTTGGATCTTGGAGGAATTCCGAGGTTTAGAGTTTTAAGAATAAAGCTAAAGAAAAATGCCCCCCCCCCTCTCCCCTCCCTGGATGAAGGATATTTGATTAAATAAGTTCGCTTTAAGAATCAGACTGCCTTCGAGAGTTTTAATTTTTTAATATTTAAAAAATATTTTTTTTACTTGTTTTATATTATGGAATATGGTTGAATTACTTTAAAATATTTCTATAAGTGCCTTATGGTCCTGGTTCTCTATGCAAAAATTGTTTTCTTTGAATCACCCTTAAACTTTGGTAATAATAATTGTGAGGCAAAACATTATATATACATTCAATCAGGGCTTTACAAATTTTGATAAAGTCTGGTAGTCAGAAAAAAATACTAGTCGCCAGTAATAAACATATTTACCCCCCATCCCCTTCCCAGTCATTGATTAAAAAAAACAACCACACAAGAGTTTTTTATGAATTAATTGAGAAAAAACAATAACAAGCGTAGTTTAGAATTATTAGTTACATAGTTTAAAATAGTACATAATTTAGAAAGATAATATACACTATATTTTCTAATGAAACTTATATACGCTCAATTATGGATTGCCAAGACGAGTGGCCTCTCATAGGCATTAAATCACTTATAATCACTTATATTATGTTGAAAACTTATATAAACACAAAAATCAGATTTGAAACTTACAAAAAACTATATCCCTTTTTAGCTTTCTATCCCATTTTAGATGGCACAGAGGCTGGATTGACACTATTTCTTACTGTTTTATTAAAATATCCTCTCCCCCCCACACACACATTCTAATCACGTGACATATACTAGATAGCTATAGCTGAAAAGAATGGCGTTTTCTGTGAATGAGTTGGAAAATGCCTTTTAAATTTAGTTCTTCCATTAAAAGTACGAGAGAAGAGGAACATCACTGCTTGCCGCGCACGAGTAGGGGTGGGGGAGAGAAAAAATGCCATTTTTGCTCAGTCAATTTTTTTTACAGAAATCGCCCCGAAAGATTAAATAACTTAGTCGCCAGATCAAAAAACTTGGTAGCCAGTTTCGACCAGGCGACCGCATTTGTCAAACCCTGCATTCAGTTATATATACATTCCGATTTCTTTTAAAACATTTGATTTATCTAAATTCAGTTAATAATTCTGCTACCAATGAAAATGCATACTCCAATAGGGAAGCGAAAAAATAAAGTTTTTAAGATTGAACGTAAGATACGATATTTTCAAAAATTTTAATAAAAGTGAAGTGTTTTTTCAAATATAATAGTTGAGTTCTTGGGAGAAAATAAAAACATGACAGCTGACCATGTTTTTAGATATTGAAGGTTTTACTACTCGGCTGTGTTTGGAGTCCATATTTGGACCTAGGAGAAATTTTCAGATTTAGAGTTTTAAGAATAAAGCTAAAGGAGAATGTAAAAAATTTCCCCCGGATTATTAAATGCTGGCTGAAAGATATTTGATTAAATTAGTTACCTTTAAGATTCACACTTCCTTTGAGAGCTTTTATTTTTACTTTCTTCTATCTTTACAAGAAGAAAGTATTGGATTCATGAAAACTTTCGACTTCCGGCTTTCAACGGATGTATACGTTTTAGAAGGTCCTGAACACGATTTGACTACTTTTAGAAAATGTCTGTCTGTCTGTCTGTATGTGACAAAAATTTGTGGGCGCTCTATCTCAAGAACTAATGCACAAAATGTAATAAAGCTTTATATTCAGTTAGTCCCTAATATAAATTGGTGCTGATTAGTTTTTGGTGAAAATCGCCCGGCAGGTAGCGCTGCTATGCTGCATTTTTTGTAATTTCTGCAATAGCTCTATTTCAAGAATTAATGTAGTTATTTCATCAAACTTCAGATTAGACCTTGACATAAATAGACGCTGATTGCATTTTGGTGTAGATATCCCAACAGGTGGCGCTGCTATACCACTTTTTTCATTACTTTTTACGATAGTTCTCTATCTCAAGAACTAATGCACGAAATTTCATCAAACTTCAGATTCTGTTAGACCTTGACATAAATAGATGCTGATTACGTTTTGGTGTAAATAGCCCAACAGGTGGCGCTACTATGCTACTTTTTTCATTATTATCACGATAACTATATCTCAAGAACTAATGCAAGGATTTTCATCAAACTTCAGATTCAGTTAGTCGTTAGACAATGGTTTGGCGCATAATTAACTCCATTGTTGATGTAACTCGTATATAGTTTTAACCACAAAGATTATTTGGCGATTTATCGCCTGTGCCCGGCTCACGGAAACATGCCTTAAAATTAATGTATAATTAAGTTCTAAAAATATTAAAATGTTGTATTTTCATAGGAAACAAATCTGTGTACATAATTTTAAAATTCTATTCTATCAGGAAGTGAATGAAGGTTTGATTTCAAAATGCAATCTTTACATACATGAAGCAAATTAAGTTAGATAAAAGAGTTTAAAAACCTATTCGGGGCAATCATGCAATAACCAGTTCGATCACAATTATAAGCAGCTTTTGATATTTATATTCTCTTAGTACTTTTTTTTAAATTCTTATCTTTTTCAAAAATTTAGAGAGGGGGCGGGGAGTAGTTTTCCTTTGCACCTGCGTACACCCATCCATATTAAGGTTATTCGGAAAAAATATTATAGTCTTTATACAAATACCACAAGATTCATAATAAGTAAATCTGCGATATTATGAGATGGCGTAGAGCGCCTTATTTATTTAAAGCAGATTAGTAAAAATTACTATAAGGCTTTATTAGACTACTCTTAAATAAATACTAATTAAAAAAAAAACAGCTGCCTATTAATTTTTTTTTACATAAGGTTAAACTTTTATTTTAGAAGGACAGCGTACTTAGATCTATAATATATATATATATTATATCTACCCTATATATATAAAATCCTAATGAAACGAATTTGTGAAACGATTTTATGAAACGATTTTATGAAACGACTGATTAAATGACTGATTTTGTTTCAGGGCTATTTTTAATAAAATATTAAACGCTTGATAGTGAAATTAATACCAATTGTCCATAAAAATCCGGGGATGTCAAAACTGGCAATAGAATTTTGAAATTGGAATTAGTTTTCGAGATATTAATTTTTTTCTAATTTTAATGACATTTCTGTAATGATGGCAACTAATTACTCAGTTTTTTTGTGACAAAAAGGGAAAAAATTGAAAAGGATCCCGATAGGGATTATTGATTTCTTTTTATTCGTCGTTTTCAAATTGAAATTGAATTTATCTTTTATTTCAATCTTTAATGAAGACAAGATTGTGATTAAATTATGTTTTTCAGGAAAATTTGAAAAAAAAAAATCACATTTCTATCGTCAGGATTCAATCGTCTGTCAGCATTTAATTTAATTGATAAACTGAAAATATTTTGAATAAATTCGTCCAAATGACGTCATTTATGTAAACGCAAAAGAAAGGGGGGGGGGAAAGGAATTAATAGTAAATATTATTTATTGGTATCATTTTGTTATTTTTTTGTAAAATTTAATTAAACGAATTTATAAAATCACTAATTCGGATATTTGAAACGAATATATAAAATAATAATTGCCAACTGAACGGAAGGAGAATAAAATATCCTGCTTGGTTTTCTTTCCAATTTTAATGAGAATATGACATCAATTATGGTAAAATGACATTTACACCTTTCTCTCTTTTATTGGCAGCAAGGAAAAAAATGCTCCCTATATATTAGAGAAACTAGCCGCCACTGGCGACCAGTTTGGTTGCCCTTAAATGTATGTTAAGCATTGTAACAAATTATTTTTATTCATAATTTATTTTTTTCCTTAATCCTTCGCCAAACCGGAAAAATCTAATAGACAAATCAAGAACTTTTGCGATCGTGGTGGCATTTCGCATATTTTTTGTTGTTATGTATTTCATCTTTCTTGACAAAAACCGCTTAACCCACTTTATAATAAATTAATCATTGTGTGTGTGTTTTTAATATAAAATAAACTATTTCATAATAAAATAAAAGTATATGCTGTTTTAGTAATCTAATAGGTACCTGAAAATGGGATTTTCTCGCCAAAATGGCGCAAAACAAAAATTCCGCCAACCCTGGTGCGTCCGTGACAGCTGTTCCAATTTAAAATACATGACGTTCACATTTTTCTTTAAAATAGAAAATAGATAAATAAGAAATATTATCATAAATCAAAACATTTGATTTCAAAATTAAAATATCGTTTCTAATTAATACACACGAAAAATAAAAGCTGACAATTTGTTTCGAAATTTGATCCATTAAATATTATTACATGAGTTCAACCACGGAGTTCAACTTACATCAAGAAAAGATCCGAAGGAAGTTGAGTTGTATGGAACAGAATTATGGTAAACTTTGACTGTCTCACTGATGCTGATTATTTTTTTTTACACCAGGCAGCGGTCCAAAAATTCATGGTTTAATATTTTAAACGTTCACAACGAATGAATCTTTTTTTTTTGTTGTTGTTTACTTTCATGGATAGAGAATTTGAACAGCGAACCTAATTGAAACTGAAGTTATTGCAGAATGTATACAAAATTGAACGTAAGTCATCTCTCAAATATTAATTTATTTTGAACGATCTTTCTAAAAATGTAACTTTTATGCAGTTTTATTAGAAAAAATAATTTTGAATAAAAATGGCTGCCTGGCATATGAAACAGTGAAGCGGCATCCCGGAACTGTTGAGGACAGTCACATGACATACGGTTTTATTATAGAGATTTTATGCTATTAAAGTTTAAAACAAATGAATATTTCAGTAGCATTACTTTTTTAATAATGAATTATATGTTTACACATAAATAACAAAGAGAAGAAAAAACTACAAATAATTAAATTATTATACTCGAAACACACTTAAGGTGTAAATTACGTTATATATTAAAATGATTTTAGTTTCTTTTCCAATTTAGGGGCCTTTGCGAGATACAGAAAGTGACCTTGGCGATGAATTGAAATTCGGCAACATGTTTTCTAACAATCTATTCGCTTTTTGATATACACAAGCAATTATTTCGATATTTATACAATTTATTTAATATAAAGAAGCCATTTATCTATTTTTATGTACAAAAAGAGGTAAATTGAAAGACAATTATAAATAAATTGTATATATACATATAAATACATGTATAAACAAGCATAAAAGTTCGGTGCTTTTCCAGTATATGGGGCCTTGACGAAACAGAGAAAATAGCCTTGGCGGAAAAGGAAATTTGGCAACATACTTTCTGTCAACCGTATATCACTTTGTCATTTCGTATTCAGAAGCATTTTTTCAATATTTATACAATTTGTTTAGCGTAAAATGTCATTTATCCTATTTTATATATAATCAGAAGTAATTTGTATAGAAAAAACAATAATACGTATAATTAAAATGCGCATATAAACAAAAAAAATTGTCGAATTTGTTTCCATTGCTGTTTATGTCATTTGGCACCAAATCTCACTGCCTGATGCCTGAATTGCGCCAAGCTTTTTAAAAAAACGTCAAGACCTCTATAATCGAAAAGCACCAAAAGTTCACTGGGTTTGTTTTCATAACTTTTGGCAACAAATCTATGTATATTAACGAATCTATCCCTTTTTGAAGTTCGAATTACGCCAAACCTAAAAGCAAAGGATCCTATACTGGAAAAGTACCCGATTTTCTCATGGACAACGACATATTCAAGTGACATAACATGGTGTAAAATAATCGCGGATAGCAAATTTGTTTAAATATCTCATCAATTGATGCCGAATAAATGCAGGCATGCATGCACAAAATATTTAATTAATTTTGTATGATAAATAATTATTAGAAAATTCGTATATACATATTAATTAAAATAAATAATTTACATATTTAAAATAACATGAAAATATGCATGATGGTGCACTAAAATAGTGAGAAAAATAAAACCTGTTACTGAAAATGTCTATAATATAGTACTTTTCAATACCGTGGTTCTTAATGTTATTCACAAACAGATGGAATTTTTCTCATCCTTAAACGCAAAGGAAGAATAGAATACAGATCGTTGTTATAAAAGTCCGAGAGGTAACCACAATTTAAACCTAACCATTTTATACAAGCTGGTTTTCAAGTTGTAATTGATTTTACTTATCAATCCCGAAAACAGTCGTCAGTTGTCGCAACTTCTGTGTATGAGACCATGATAATCAAAAAATGCCCCATTCAAACGTTAAAAGCATGGCAACCCAATTACAGATTTACCAATATTTTTAAAACAAAGCACGCTGTCGTGTTTTTAGAGGCCTCGAAGTCTGAGCGGGGGTTGGCGAGCTTAGCTCGCAGGGGGTAGGCCCCCTAGTATATATATATTTATGTAATGTTTATTTTTTTATGTTTAAAACTGATTTAAAAACTTACAGTAATATTTTAATTAATTTCCTTGTGCCAGAACATTTTTGAAAGTTTTCAGTATTGAAACTGATATTTATCTACTAAGAGCTTATAATTTTCTAAAATGTTTTTTTTATACTATCTTAAAAACTATCGTAAAACCATACCATATCAATGTAAATATATGAAAACAAAAACAAAATAAAAATTGTAAAAATATAAAAGACATTGATAACGATATCTTTGGGAATGAGGGGGGGGGGTGTCGATGTCGTATGATATCGTAAGGGGGGAGGGAGTTCAAAATTACCAAAAAGTTGATATCGTTACATATGTACAGCCCCAAACGAGTTGGCGAGGATTTCCCTACCACCAAGGGAACGCTCTGAAAAGCAGGAAACTAAGCGACCAATGTGGTCGCTGGATTGGACATTACTTTTGATTTTCGCCCACCATTTTAAAGTTTCGCTCCAGCGATCAGGTAAAGAAATGTGACTTTCGAATACGCATGCGCATATCGGGAGCCCATGGATTGGAGTTGCTTCAGGCTCCTGTCCCAGTGTTAAATTCAGGGGGTGGCCATCCCCCTGGAGGATTGAAATGCATAAATATTAAAATACATAATATCAGTGTTAATCCTGTAAAAGACGAATTCACATCGCTATCACTTGCTCTTCTCTCATGAATACATTGAACGAGTGATTGGTTGGTTAATGATGCTAGTTTGTCTTCGCTCAGCAATAATAAATAAGAAATGGGAAATCTTTTATTCTTGAAAAATCGAAAACTTATTAGAAATAACAGTAAAATTGAATACATGTAATTAAAAAATATTTCCTCATTTTGAAACAGGAATCTAAATAATTTTTCGACCATATACATGTTTAAAATCTGAAATTATTTCTTTGTAACAAAAAGAGACAACATATAAACAACAATTGAATATAATACATATGTTTTACATGTTTAGAATATATAATTAATTGTTTTTGCATTTAAAAAAATCTAAATAATTAGCCCGTGAACATATCAGAAGTTTTAACGTCAAACCATACATCCATTTTTCACCTTATCGCGCCGCGGAGGAAATGGGTAAAAAATGCTATGCATTTCCACAGCAATAGGCTTAAGAAAATAGTCCCGTTTTTAAACCGGATTATATAAAAACTAGAGTTTTCCTATTTAAGCGGATCGGGGGATTCGCTTTAGCGACGACAGATTAATATCATATATTAATTTTTAAAAAATCGTCCGAGTGGATTTTGAGAAAAGCATCTTACGACATGACAATATTACGGACAGGGAGAAAAACTTCCCATTTTACTTAAAAATGGGTTTCCAGATCTTAAAATCTACTGCATGTAGAAATGTATAAATTTCAGAATAAGAGTTAGACCGGAGATATAAGACAGCTGTGAAAAAATTAAAATGATATGCCTCATATTTGCTGAGATATTAAATGTCGGCGTTTAGCTTTCCTTTGATCTGAAACTACGTATATATATAGAGTGACGGAATTCTTCGGTTTTCGGTTTTTGCTGCGTCACTCGAGAAACTAGTCTCTCATGATATATAATACCTACATACCTGTGGAAATTAATTGGGACAAAATTTTAAAATAAACAACTCTTTTCCAAACACTGGGGTTTTATATCATTCTTTGCCTTTATACACGCTCAATAATGCCTGTATTAGTATTAAGTATGTCCTTCTTTAGGAGAAATTATTTCTTGAATTCGTTTTGGCATTGACAGCTACATACTATTTTTGTTTCATCATGGTGGAATCATTTTTATAGTATTCGTTATCATGCGTTCTTTGGTTCTATAGTCCACCATACAAGTTTTCTATAGGATTTAAGTCTGGTGAATTTCCAGCCTAATCAAGCAAATTAATTCTATTTTTCAGCATGAAAGTTTTGACTAATTTTGAATTGTGACCTGGGGCCAAGTCATGGTTAAATGTTTCGTCAAAAGTTTGCACGAATTGAGCAATCTTACGTTGTAAAACTTCTATGCATTTGGATGAATACATCATACCTTGAACAAAAACTAAGCTTCCAGTGCCATTTTCTTAGGAAAAACGTCAAAACGTCCGTTTAAAAGAGTTTTCTACAGTGTATTAGACGTGGTCAGGTCTTAAGGATTCATAGTTGCTTCGTCTAACGACACATCCTTCACAAATAAATGAGTTTAATCACTGAAAATGTCCCTTTTTCCAGTCGTCAGCTGTCCATGATTTTTATTTGTTGGCTTTTGCTAAACTTTTTAGCATTTCACCATTTTAGCATTCAAATACCTTTTTCTTTGGTTATCTTGCCTTCCGGCCAGCTTCCACAAACTTACGGCGCATAGATGAATCATTAACATCAAAACCACTAGCCAATAAATTTCTTCAAATGTCTCTGCTTGTTTTTGTTGGATTCATTTTACTATTTCTGATTAGAATTTTATCGGTTCGTAGAGTTGTTTTTCGTTTTCTTCTATATTTACCTCTTCTTTTTGAAGACGATGATCCAGATGCATTATATCACTTTTGATAAACTTGATTTGCCTACGCCAACGGCAGAAGCGATGTCCCTCACTGTCAGAGAAGTGTGATTCTTCAGAGCAATTGTTTTTCTACATTTTCTTGAAGTAATATCCATTTTTAAATACATGAAAGCAAAACGTATCTCACAAAGAGCAAAAAATAAAATTCACCTCACACACAGACAAGATCACAACTAAAGCTGAAGTGACTATTTCCAGTTTAAAACCAGTCAAACCACATTCTTATGGTCAAATTCTAACAATCACACCACCTCAAGGCAGATAAAAGTAGTTTAAGTCGGTTTAAGACATCAACTGGCAATCGCATTGTAATTCTGAGAAAAAAATAGGCTGTCCCAATTAATTTGCTCAGTATAGTATGAATCCTATTCCAAACTGCTTGATTGAACATCTCTGTAGTATTTTATTATTTTTTCAAAGAATTTTAAAGCACATTTTTTATTCTTTTTTTTTTCATGATTTTCTTTTTCTTTTGAATATCTTGAAAGTTGTAATAAATATGTATGCAGAGTAATTTGTTATTATAAAAAAATAGATGACTTATTTTCTATTGTTTTACAAAAAAAATCTACACAAATAAGTATAACAGAATGTGGTACGAGGAGTTAATTCTTTAAACATTGTTTCATCCAAAATAAACCATATTCAACCTTTTTTTCTGCCGTTGGACGCAAACTTAAGCTTGCTATGTTAGATGGTGCGCAATACACTATCATATACTATTTCTGTTGTAAACATCCCTTTCTCTAAGCAAATACAAAATGAAGAACGATGAATGAAATATATAATGAAAAGTTTTTGAACAGGCTCCTGACATAGTACACCCACATTTCGTTAAAACGTGTTTATTGATTAAAAATTAAATCGGCATTGTTTTCATAAATGAAATGAAAGGTTTTTTTTCAAATCAGTGTTGCCACAAAATAAAATACCGCATTATATCGTGCTCAACAATGATTATAAAAAAAAGTTAAATAGTACAAAAAAGATAAATTAGGACGTTTCCGCCCGTGTTTATTTTATATTTATGATTATAAAGGTAAATTGAAATTCGAAAGTTTAAAAGAAAAAGATACAATCTATCGATCGAATCAGTGGAATTTCATGTATAGCCTAAAATGTATGCTTTGTTGTATTAAATTATATTTTTTATTTATTCAATTTCTTTTTCTTTTTCCTGCCTTCCACCGGATGACATCAACCTCTAATGCAGTTAAAATATGGTTCTAATTTCTTTTTTCTTGCCCTTGTCTTTTGTTATCTTCGATCAATTTTTACTGTAACTTTGATGGAATAAATGAGATGATATTCTGGCTTTACTAATGTTGTCTGCAGATATATATTTTTTAATTTTCTTTAAAAGTTTAAACTTGCATCTAAAAAATATTAGATATTGCTAAAAAATATTAGACTGCAGTGTGAAATCCAATCACGGGACCACTGGTAGTTATATAATAATGCATAAAAAATGATAATTAAATAGCAAGGTAGCACAAATAGTATAACAAAGCAATATAATAAAATTAATATAATCAGTATTAGCTGTATAAAAAATATAAAACGTATTAATATAATAAAGCATAATTTCCAACTCCTAAACGTAGAAAAAACAAAATACAGAGGTTTTTAAAAAATAAATCAAGATTTTGCAGAATGCAAAAACTTTCTATCTTTTTAAAATTTGAAAATATATAGTAAAAATTTAAATTTGAAGATTTAAAAATATATACATCACTGCAGTGCGAATAGGTCGATATGGAAGAAGTAATTTCGAATTAGCTAGCAAATGAAATTATTTTAAATTATAAAAAATAGCTCAGATTTTGTTTTTTTGTAAAAATATATAAACAGAAGTGAAAATCTTAAATATCTTTCATGGGCATTTAATTGTTTTAAAAATAGCTACCAACCTTCCGTTTTATTAATATATTTATTTTTCAAATTAAATAAACCATCATTTGAACAAGAAAAAATATTCTGTTATTTTTTTAATTTATTATATTAATTATTAATACTTATCTTTTAATTAATAAAATATCTGGTGTAACTCGCGCATCACATTAGAGGTCGGGCCACATGTGGCCCGAATGTCCAATATGACTATCCAAGACGAAGATGTCAACTTTTTTTTTTTTTTTTTTTTTTTTTTTTTTTTTTTTTACTTTGGCAGAAAAAGGCTGTAAAATTGTACTACTTATTTATTTTCAAATAAAAGTTTTGAAAATTCAAGTATGATTTCAACATTACAGAAACGCAATTGCTTTCTACTCAAATAACTGTAACCAGGAAACCACGCCATAGTGTAATAATGAAAAAAATCTAAGTAGTAAGCAGCAATCGAAAGAGAATTATGAAACGTGTTTTTTGACACATAAATCATTTGCTCTCGTCTCCTCGTTATCCAGATATAAAGTAATAAATTTTGCTAATTTATTTATTTAATTAAGGAAAAAAAGGCGTGGTTTTGATTCAGAAATTTTAATAATCAGATTAATATGAAATACAATTCATATTTAGACACAGTAATATAAAAATGAAAGAACCCTGTTAAAAAAAAAAAAAAAAAAAAAATGCTATCGACAAATATGACGCTGTACCAAAAAATGATTGAAGCGTATAAAATCGTGGCACCATGAGAATTTCATGTACTTGAATCTCTAGGGCTAAGCTTCAGCATTAGCCTGCTGTTTTTGATTCATCGAAAATCATCGTTATTTGGCGGGTTTTTTGGCGAGCTTCGCCTTGCATGCTTGCCAATAGCAACCCCGACTTTTATGGCAGCTCTAGCATTCTGGCCCTTTCACGTACCCTTGCGACCCCACGACAACTGGACACATAACAACGAGTGTCGCCGTTTTCTATTTATTTTTTTCAGGTTTCATTTTTGCGATTTATTTCTTGTAAATGTATTAATTATTTGAATTTAGGGATAAATTTATTATTTTTTAAAGCAGATAATTTCTTTTGACGACTGTTTAATATTCTGTAGCTTGCTACTTTTCTCTTCGATTTTATGACTACACGTGTTTTTTATCAGGATGCATTTTTGCAATTTATTTATCATTTATGATTACCGGGGAGTTAGCCCCCCTGACAAAAAAATATACGGCGTACTAAACTGGAAATGAAAAAGTGGCTGGAGTTTGTTGAGTTGTTATGTTGAAAACGTTAACGACTCCTCCTTCCATCCTATTAAATTAATAAATTAGCAAATTTTAAGACTTTTTTCGACGAAGTTGTTACTTTGAAAATGTTAACGACTCCTCCTTCCATCCTATAAAATCAATAAATTAGTAAATTTTAAGACTAACCCTCAGCCTCTAGCTAGCATGCAAAATATGTTATGGCTATGAGCGGTTGGCTGGAATGCCTATATCTCGATAACGGGAAGGCGAGGGCAAATGATTTATGCGTCAAAAAACACGTTTCATAATGCCCTTTCGATTGCTGCTTATTTAGATTTTTTTTTTTTTCATTATTACACTAATGGTGTGGTTTTCTGGTAAGGATTATACTATTCTGCCTATATATGCAGTGTTTTTCTATTTAACCAGCTGGACATAGTCATACTCACTCACCGCCCCCTACATACTAGGCCTGAGAGCTGAGACAAAAATGGCAGCTGTCGTAGGCAGATATTTTTAATATTTTGTACAGTCCCCTGAATTTACCACAGGTAATTTCTAAAAGTTTCCTTTGTTTTATTTGATATAGGAAAGATAAGGCTAAGAAAACTTTTAGATATTATTGGGATTCAAATTCAAGGGACTGTACAAATGCTGAAAAAAAAAACTCCTACGACAATCGTCATTTTTGTGTCAGCGTGCAGGCCTAGTACTCAGGAGGCGGTGACTCACTGTATGTACATATATCTACTTCTATGTTGTACCACCAGCTAGCCATTTGTAAGGCTTTCTAGCAAAACTAGAACGTGTTCTTATTATTAAAATTATTCAATATATCAATGGGATATTTCTGGTGTAAGTTATTAAAAAAAATGTTTCAGTTTTGAATTTGCTTTGGTGCAAATTATTATATTTTTTTTAGCTGTAGAATACATAAAATATCTAACATATAAGCGGTATCTAATTACTTTTACAAAGGAATTTTAATGCAATTTTTTTCTGTTTTACTCTTATCTATTTTTTTTTTTGTTTTACTTTCTAGTATGAATATTTTGAAAGTTTTTTATAATAATATATAATTATTTATTATAAAATAAATACGCTTATTTATTTTTGTTATTTTACTAAGAAAATACTATCCAAACAAGCACAACAGAACATGGTACGGCGAGTTAATACTTTAAGCATTTTTTTTTTTTACGCGATGAAAACGTCCCCAATGTATGATTTGATGGAAATTTTAAAAAGGAAAGATTAGAGCCCATAAGTAGTATTCTGCATGCCTATTAATATATATATATATAAATTACATAACACATATGCTTTTACTTACAAACAGTGCGCAGCTGTTGGCTTCCGTGGGAATGCAATATATTCACACTTAGTACATTATTCACACTTAATAATTCTCACAATCAGTTGTATGAAGAGTCTTGTCACTGGGAGGTTGGCTGTTAGGGAACACATAATGAATCAGAAGATCCTCTTCTTTATTTTAAATATAAAAATTGCGTCAAATCTTCCATGACCTTCATTACCAATGTTAGTCTTCGACCAGTGTACTGCTTTGTTGAATAGAAACTGTTTCCCTTTAGTCAAATGTTTTGTGGACCTGGTGTGATATCGAGAGCTGAAGTGTCCATAAAGTATATAGCAACAGGTTGTCAGCGTGTCGAAGCTTCGACCCATGTCGACACTTCAGTGTTGTACTTCAAGTTCGATACGATGTTAAAAGTTCCTCACGGTACTGGATTTCCGCATTGCCGTAGAAAGGAAGCTATCTTTCTACGGCCTGGCCCGGTGTAAAAGCAAAAAGTTTGGCCCGGGCCGGCCAGATTACGATTTTACAGTTCACGGTTCGGCCCGGTCCGTTCAAAAATCCGTGAAATCAGATCTGCCCCGACCCAACTTAATTTCTTCAAGAAATTACCCAGGTCACACAGAGATTTTTGGCCAATGTCCACTCCAATATTGGTCAATATTTCGAAAGTTGCTGAATGTCGTACGTCAAATTTACAACATCTGCCGATTTTCACAGACCTAACTTAAAATTAGTTTTTAAAAGACAGCATTCAAAAGACATTTTTGCATTCCTTATAGCAGTACAATATAGTAAAAGAATTCTAAACAATATACAGTAACCTCTCACTTATACGCGATACACAGTAATTATTTCCCAGTACCAGTTATTTTTAAAGTAATTTTCTTCTTATTTAATCGCAGAATATCGAATTTTACTGTTTTAAAATAGTGGTACGAAAAGTGAATTACTGAACATCGTGTATAAGTGAGAAGTAACTGTAATTTAATAAGTTTGCCGTTTTTAAAAGCTTATTTTTTAATGCCTTATGTTTAATATTTTGTTTACATTGGCCAATGTCGTAAAAATGATATTACTATTACTACATTCAGGCATATCTATCGACAATCGTGAAAAAATATCAGTTTTTGGACATTTCAAGATATCTGTGGACATTTAGCATATCTGACAAAGTTTGTAATCTTGACCGAAGTGAAAGGAAAATTCTGAAGGACCGCCCATTTGCATAGTTTTCATCGAAATACATTTTATGGAGGCGTCTGCCGTGAAATTTGCATCTTTTATTTAATTTTCTTTTATATATTCGTACTCAGATATATTTTTATATTTATAGCAAATCCCTCTATCAGTATGAGTAAATATGATTAATTGCATATTAACAACTTCTTTTTTCAAAGCGATTTATATTTAAAAGTATAGTTGAAGTTTTATAATTACTTTGTAGAAATTCCAATAGATTTAGTTAAGAATGTAACATTAAAAGGCCCTATTTATTGCACAATGTATAAAGAAAACTCGCAATTATCTGGCCAAACTTTGGAGTAAGATTTGAAACTGATCCTTCCAAAACAAAACAAAACAAAACACAAAGTGTCTTCACTTTGTCTATTGAAGATGCATTTGCTTTCAAAAACTACTTATTTGCTTTATTGCATCCATTTACCACAAGTAGAAATCATTCAGTGCGAATCTGAAAAATATTGTCTAGCGAAGTTATAGAAATTTATAAGCATAAGTACGTTGCTGTAAAGATTGATATATAGCACGGAATTTCAAGAATCAACCGAAATCTAAAATTTCAATATTTTCCTATTACATTGTAATTTATTAACGAACATCTGCACCGAATTCAACATAGAAGGTCGTTTTCATTCAAACATAAGGAAATAATTGAGAACATAAAAATAAGTGAGGAGTATCTAGAAATCACTCCTATGCTCGTTATATTAACTTAGGTACTCACTTTTGACATTTTTGATTCTCATGTTAAAGTTTTGATTGAATACAGTTTGAATACAGCCATGATTGATGTTATGAAAAAGAGTGATTTAAAGAAAAATGATTTAAAGAAAAGATCTGGGTAATACATTTTTGTATAAATTTTGATATGTGCTTTAAAAACATATAAATTGTTCAATTATATTTGTATGTATGAGTTATATCAAGATCAGTCAGGTAAATATCTATGAGGTATCGGTAGTGAATATAAACAGATCTATCTAATTTTGCAGAAATTTGATGGCTTTCCACTCATATAGTTTTATTTATTAAATTCCAACGTTTACAGCAACAGTGTTACACCAGATTACCATTTTCTTTTTAAATTGACAAAATCGTGAATATCGATTATTAAAAGACCACCAATGGTCAAAGTAATTTGAGTTTTCTATGGATATTCGAATCATCTTAGTATACTTAAACTTCAAGGCCAATTTCATAACGTTACCATGTTATTTAATAGCACACTCAAATCTGTAAAAGAAGAAACTGTCTACACCGGAAAAATTTCATGGTCGTGAAATAATATCATACAATTGTACCTTCTAAGACGGAATTTATTATACATTTTCTTTGAATTCCGCGTTCATAAATTTTACTGTATTGATGTTTGAGCTCACCCTTTGAAGGGCAATGGGATATTTTTATATTACTTAATTTTAATCAAGAATTGTAACATAATTTTTGACAAAATTTCAGTTCTATAACTTTGGCGAAAGTAATGCTGTAAAATTGCATTTACTTATTTCAAATAAACGTTTTCGAAAATTCTAGCATGAATTCAACATTACAGAAACGCAATGATACCCTTGAAATAACACGAAGGGACTAGCTTCTATTCTGCCTATGTAAACATTGTTTTTTTTTTTTACTCTTATTTATTCTTATCTCCATCCATATTCAGAATTATCTCAGCATCAACGCCCAGCGTTCTCAGATGGATTTTAGTTTTTTCCCTTGACTATGAAAGTAAAATTCCCTAGATTCTCAAATCACGTGACTTAGTAAGAACACGGTATTTTGATTGGCTGGCACTGTTTTATAAGCAAAAAAATGATTTTGTTTACATAAATGTGTACGTATTTATTGGTGAAAATACATAAACAGAAAAGAAAGGCAAGGTTTATAGCGAGAGAATTGAAATAAGGTGTAACTCCGCCCTAAATTCATCCCCTTTTTCTTTTAAATTTTTTTTATATATATTTGTAAATATTTGCGTGTGATACCCTTCGGACAACTTGAAGCTAAACAAATACATATGAAATTATGAAATGATCAACCATAAGGAATACTTAACACACACAACTGTGAGTTTAAAAAAAAAAAAAAAAAAAAAAAATCTTTTACAGAATGAGGTATGGGTATGTTTTTTACTTTTGTAGAATATGTATCACCGTTTTAACACATTTTTTTACTGAAAGAAATTGTAAAAAAACTAACACATTATAATTCCTTATTACCCCTATTTTAAATTCATGGAATATGGTGCAATGATTAAGAAGCTTTTTGCAATATTCAAAAATTAGATATTTTTCTCAAATAATATTAATACAAATTACAACTGTATTCAAATAGTACTGCGGATACGATGCTCCGCCTACTTTACATACTAGATTTTCTGCACTGATACTTTTATTCTGAACGAATACACATCATACTGACGATGAGCGGAGTTTAAATATAAAAAACAGCAAGGACGGAGTACAGATGTAACAAAAACATATTAATATGTATCTGGAATATAATCTGTAAATTAATACTGATAGCTTGGTATTTTGGTAAATTTATTGTTTACTAAAGAGTAATTTCTCATAAAACAAAATCAGCAAATTATGTAAAAAAGCATGAATATCCTTTAAACAAATTTTACACTTTCTTGTAAGACATCGTCCTTTATTATTCTCAGATAGTCCTTGCCTGCTGTAAACCACTTTTAAAATTATTTGCGATAAGAATATAACTATAATAATAGTAAAAATCCTTGAATAAAGGGAAAAAAACTGGAATAAAATACCAATTTGATAATTTGGGGAAAATGCTTGCTATTGTTATGACTAAAAAGCTATAGAATAAAATTTCTTTATAGGGTTAGGATGTTTAATTTTTAGCGCATCTTTTTATCTAACATTCTACTGTTTTATATACATTATACACAGTACTGTACTTCATTATGGGTATAATTATAATGAATCCTCCCTATATACGTAATACGTGGTTTTCTAACAAAAGAAAATCAGATGGATGATTTATTTGGTTTTACTTGAAAATACTCCAGGAAGAAAGAAAAACCAGATCTAACCTCCACTTTCTGCAAATGAAGGACTATATGAGGGATAATTTCGCTTAAAAAAGTTTATAGTGATTCCAATCGAGATGCTGAAATCTGCAAATGATTTTTCTATTCTAATTCTAAGAGGCTGGATGACAAAATATGCAGTGCCTTTAGCTAGAGCAATTAACAACTGTAAGTTCAGGTGGTGATCATTTATTAGCCATACTGGATTCCGAGAAACGAAATGGAGGGGGAGATTGCTATTTCGGAATCTCCTCCCACTCTGTTAAGCAAAGAGTTGCTTGAAGACAATATCTCCCATCCTTTTACTTCTTTCTTCCAAGTTCATTCATTACACACGTCACATTTGTCATTTTCTCACGTTCATTCTCAGAAAAACACAGAAGACTAACAAAAATGCCCCTTTTCCATAGATTTTGGAAAAGTACTGTTTGTCTTTAGAAAATTCCCTGGAAAAATAAAAAAAAGAATTCCCTAAATGGACTTGAATTTCTCTAGATTTAGAGATTTCCCCCCTAAATATGAGAACGTTGTCAACGCCTGTGCAGTATACATATTTTTAATTTCTACTAGATAACTGCTGGCTACCTGCTTTGACAAGCCAGCAGATCTAAAAATGATAACTATAACCAAAATTCAAATGTCTAAAAACAGATTATTATTATAGAATAATATTTTAGATATGTTTTTCTGGTGTGAGTTATTAAATAATAAAATCTCGTTTCTTGTTTTTGTTTCAAAGCAGATTATTATATTTCATTTTAGCTGTTATACACACAATATCTATGAATCCTATTTCAAACTGCCTGTTTGAATATCTCAGCAATATTTTAGCACTTTTGAGACGGAACTTTAATGCATTTTTCTTTCTCTTCCCTATATTTCACGTGTTTCTTTCTGTTATGAATATATTGAAAGTTTTCATAATAATATATAATTATTGTTATTATTAAATAAATACGTTGATTTATTTTCTGTTGCTTTAAAAAAAGTAAAACAGTATGTGGTACGACGACTCAGTACTTTAAGAATTTTCTCTTCCAAGATGCAGATGTCTTCAAAATATGCTTTGAGAGAAATTTAAAAAAAGGAAGATTAGGGTCCATAGGGAGTATTCTGCTTGCCAATTAAACATATATATGAAAGGATAAAAATAAATCCCTTTTAAAATAAAAAATTAAATTTAAAGTTCGGAATTTAAAATAAAAATTTTCCAGCTCTTTTTCTAACTTTAAACTCAAGAAACCCTTTTTGCACCTGTTAATTTTGTTCCTCAGCCCAACATTTATTTAAAACAAGAACGAAAAGTCATGCATCAAGCATAGATTATGTAACACTTTCCAACGCTTCCAAAATAATTTTACAAATCATGACCGTTTAATAAGCTGAAAGGTAACATCTAAGTAAACAATTTGGAAAACGCATAACAAATTTAAAAACGTAATTTCAGGAATTACCAACAATATTCGGAAAAATATCCGAATACTTTTATTCAGCCCTGTATATGATCTATAGATTTGTATATATACTACATAGGATGCTAAATTTTAGTTCAGTTAGGAAACGCGTAGCACTGTTTAAAATTCTCCTTCTGGAGTTTCTGTCCATAAACGGAAATGTGTTGGCGAACTTTTGTGCTGCCCTGTATATATTCTACATAATTTATACACACCACGTAATAGACAAAAAGTGAGTTAAATTTAAAATCGCGTCAAGTAACTTAAAACGCATTTCCAGGAATTATTGTTAACAGACAGTAGAGAATTCTTTCGTGTGTCCCTGTAAATGAACGATGACTGCTATACACACAATATTCTGTAGTAAGCCCCTTGTAATGCACCTTAGTTATATATAGATTTCAATGTGTTTAAAATAGTAAAACATTATTTAAATAAACCGCAAACGATTTTTCTCCATAGACGTAATGTAACGGAATTCTTTTGACTGTCCCTGTAAAGTAACTATAAGTGCTATGCACA
The DNA here is from genome assembly GCA_963931845.1 of Maratus michaelseni. NCBI lineage: Eukaryota > Metazoa > Arthropoda > Arachnida > Araneae > Salticidae > Maratus > Maratus michaelseni. Next base: position 98,520,167 of record OZ007597.1, on the reverse strand, counting down.
CCCTATTCCATATTAATCCTCTTGTAATGCACCTTAGTGGTATATATCAATTACAATGTGTTTGAAATTGTGTAACATCATTAAAATAAACCGCAAATGATTTTTCCCCATAGATCGTAATGTAACGGAAATATTTTGAGTGTCCCTGTAGAAAAACGATAAGTGCTACACACTTCAGTTGAAATAGGGAACATGTTACAGATAACGACAATAACATATAAAAATTGCAGGGCAATCCTAGTATATTTACGGGAGTTAGAGCACGGCCAGACGGCAGACAAACCGAAGTCATAAACACTTTTCAACTAGGTTGGAAAGTGTTAAAAAGATTATCCGTCATAAACATCTTTAATGATTATTAATGCTTGTGAAATCATTTTACCAAAATATGAGTGGATTGACATATTTATATTGGATGATTACTCAAAGCTATAATTTCTAATCATATTTATCAACATGACAATTTTTATGCTCATCCAATAAAATCAAACTAAATAATTAGGTTCAGAAGAAAATATAATTATGCCTCAATCCACAATAAGAAATCCAGAACTACATTTATATCTTAAAGTTTATTCAGTTATCCCAAATATGACAATTATTACATTCAGATGATGAAATCAAAGTAAATAATTATGTTTAGAATAGCAATTCAAATTATTGTCCACATTACTTTTCTCTGTCTGATGTTTCTCCTTATCCCAGGTGTACAGAGATATCGGCCAATATCCGCCGCAATATTGACCAATATTTTGAAAGTCGCTGAATGTCGTACGCCAAATTTACGACATCTGCCGATATTCACAGACGTAACTTAAAATCTGTTTTAAAAAGAAAGCATTCAGAAGAGCTTTTTGCATCACTTGTGACATCATAATACAGAAATAGTATTCTAAACAATAAAATTTTATAATTTTGCATTAAAAAAAAATGACTTTCATTATTACATTTACTTATTTTTAATATTTGGTTACATTGGCCAGTGTTGTAGAAATGATATTACTATTACAACATTCAGGGATATCAATCGACATTCGTAAAAAACAATATCATTTTTCGGACATTTCAAGATATCTGTCCACTGTCCACATTCAGCATATCTGACGAAGTTTGTAATCTTGACCGAAGTGAACGGAAAGTTCTAAAGAAACGCCCATTTGTGTGGTTTTCGTAATAGCATTCGTGTGTAGCATTTGATGGAGGCGTCGGGCGTGAAATTTGCACAGAAAGAAAAAGTTTATATAAAAATTTTCTGTAGGAATCTATAGTTATTTTTATATATAAAAAAAAGCATGTGAAAATTTGTGTCTTATAAAAAACTAAAGATATTTTTATACTATTTTTATACTATGTATTTTATACTATTTTTAATAATGTTTTAACAAGAAAAAAAAAATCAATTTATGCAATTATTAAATGGATGCTGGCTTATCTTTTTTAAATGCTTTCAAATTTCCGACACTTATAAGAATTTTATATTTTATTATTGAAAGAACACAAGTTTAGTTTCAAAAGTAGGTCACCGACTGTTTAATTAGACACTATTAATAATATATATTTTATATAATTCATCTAAGTAATTATCATTATTATATAATAATAACCTTTTAGGGATAATTTATGTGAGTGTTAACTTTTGTGTAGTTCATCAATTTTTGAAAAAATGTACACATATTTCTGACTTAAAATGAATAAATATATATATATTTAATTTCTCACAAAGCAAAATTGAAAGTAATGGGGTTGTTAAAATTTTCTTTATAGTTTGGTGCAAGGGGAACACATGATTTTTAACACAGCAAGCTTTAAAACGTCTTATTTAGCTTTTAAATTTCTAAATTTTAAAGTTCTTACTTAATTTAAAATATTTGTTTAGAAAATTTCCGACAAACTCAATAACAAAAAGGGATATTTAAATAAATCTTTATGTTTTCCGTTTGTTCTTCTTGATCATCCTCTTGATTATTAATGATCTCTCCAAAAAAAATTTTATGAAAATCTTTCTGATATTCCTAATGAAATAATTGCGGAGTTACCCGGCTACGACGCCTTCGAACCCCACCAATGCAAATGACCCAAATATTCAACTATTTTGGACCCATGATCTAGAGTTCATGACACTGTTTTTTATTCTTTTTCCTATCGATTTTAATAACTGTGTAATAATTAAAAAAAATTGCTGTAGAGCAAATACATATATTTATATGGTTATTTATATTTATTTGGTTATTTATATTTATGTGCTTTTTTTTTAGTATATACACTCAGAAAAAGAAACTGATTAAAACTACAAAACATATTTTTTGAGTACATTTTGTTGTTTTAGCAAAATTGGAGTAAAATTGAACCATTTTACTTCAATTAACAAAACATTTTTGCTGACGATACAAAATTTTTTTTTGGAATTGCAAAAAAAAAAAATAAAAATTTTTGTTGATTCAAACAAAATTTTTATTGCCCCATATTTAAATAAAAATTTTGTTTAAATATAGGTCAATGGAAATTTGGTTTGAATCAACAAAAAAAAATTTTTGTTGAAAACCACATTTTTGAAAAAAAAAAAAAAAAAAATTTGTATCGTCAGCAAAAATGTTTTGTTAATTGAAGTAAAATGGTTCAATTTTACTCCAATTTTGCTAAAACAACCAAAATGTACTCAACAAAAATGTTTTGTGGTTTTAATCAATTCCTTTTTCTGAGTGTATATTTAAACTTGTAGCCATACCACCATGCTTGTTTGACTGTCCTACCCCTTGCTGTTTAACTAAGGCTTAACTTATCGTTATCCTTAATTTTCAGTTTTATTTTTAATTTACTAAGTAGTATTTATACTACAGTTATACTGTTTTTTACCTAAACTTATTTGATCTGTCCTCATTTGAAATTTCTACTATTTTATTTTATTTTATTTTATATTATTTTTGTTATCTTTATTTACTAACATAATTTTGTTACATTTTAAACATCCCTTATTTTACTTAACTTCTTATGTAGTTTAAAACTACAATCTATATCATTCCTCCATTGGCGCAATATTTAATAAGACATCATATCCATAGATTGAGCGTTAAGTTGTCTCAACTAGGAAGCCCCTCGTATCTACTTCACTGTTCAAGCACTTGATCATACTCTCAGAGTACCAGGATTTTCCTTTTTCTTATTACGTAACGAGAATACACTTCCCTTGAGCAGAAATCTCTCGTTTTACAATGAGGGATTTCTGTTCACCAAATCTGGGATGCGAAAAAGATATTATTATTCAGTAATGAAAAAATAACTCCTTTAATATCCAAAAATGTTATTCAGGAATCTCTCTACATTAAAAAGATAAACTAACCGCCGCCACTGCAGCAGCCGCCACAGCCGCCGCTGTCAATGAAAATTTTGTGTCTTGAAGTCTTTCTGAACTAATATCCAGAAAACTATTGCATATAAAAACTAGTCATTGGGGGTCACCGTAATACTTAGACAGGGGTATACCCTGTCATGGTTATGCATAATATAAAATATGAAAATAAAACATGTGTAAACTATTTATAAAATGCATTGCAATTCGAATAAAATCCTGGCTTGATGACGTCATAAACTTTAAATGTCTATTACTGAATTGCGTAAAAGAAACATCCTTATAACTCCAAAAATTATAATCATATTAACTAACAGTTTACTACGTCGGATTAAGCGTCTCATTTCCAATTAAAATATATCTTTGAATTGAAATTTGAATAAAATACAGGGTCATGAAAAATCGAAGAATGTGAAAAATAGGATTACAAATATCTCGGCAACTCATTATCCGATCGACTTCATTCTTTATGCAATTTTTTTTTAAAATTGTCTTTTATCTTCACTCCTTAAAATAAACAATTTAGAAAATTTATATATACTTTTATCAGAACGAATATTTCGAGAGTCCGAAAAAAATACTTCCGGATAATCGAGGTTATTGAAATACAATTAGCTTCTTCCCATTATTACATACTAAATATATACCAAACTTCAAGTGTCTATCTCGGTTTGTTCACACACGCAGACAGACGGACGGCAATTTTTTTTTAAAGTATGTTTTTCTGAATCTCCAGTGTCGAAAACGTGTAAATCCGTCAATCTTTTTTTTTTTTCAATTTTTAAAACGATTACAAGACTTGCTCTATATTACGTATGATGGGTAAGTAATATGAAAATAAGTAGTTTTATAAAGAAATGTTCGATAAACACGTTGAAGTAGACAGTTTTTAAATCGAAGGATTAATTTAAGAGATATCTAATATTAAAGTTGGTCAAAATAGTTCTTTAAAAAAAGTTTTATAGGAACGAAAACTATGCACAGCAATTTAACCATAATTTATAAGGATATAGTTGACAAGTTTGCGGTGTGCAGACTGCAATTATTTTTTAAATTTGAGTATTTTTTTTGAGGTTACATTTTAATTTTTTACACAAAATTTTCATTATTTTGATAAAGATTTATTTCATATGTCATAAAATCCATTATTTGAATTGTTGCCAATTTGTAAAATATCGCACCAAAAAAATATTTCCTTTCAATTAAAAAATGTATTTACACGTGACTATTAAAAACAGAAATAAAACTTTAAAATAATATATAAATGATCACGTAGTAAAAGAATTAATAAAAAATATACTTGGGCGTGAATATTAAAAAGCTAAATAATCAAATTATTACGCGTTTTCAAAGCATTAAGTAGGGAAACTTATGTCATATTTAAAATGCTCCAATAAAAATTTTTCCAAACAGTTTCAATTAAAAAATATATTTAAAAGAGAGATTAATTTATTTCGACAAATCTTTTACCTATTATTGCACATTTTAAAACAGCGTAATAATATTTCCTATCAATTAAAAACTATATTTTTACGTTTAATAATTACTTTTAACATATCGAAATAACTAGTAAATTGTTAAAAGGTCATTAACAATATAGTACTTCTCCATTATCAATTCGATCACTTTTCATAACAAAAAACTATCCCCAAACTATAGGATTTAACATAATAAATGCATGATCACACAAATAGTCACATTCACTTAAAGTCAGAGGCATTACATATGTTTGTTATGGCATCAAGTGGTTTTTAATTCGACATATACATACATTTTTCATGATGTTTTACTGATTTATTAATTATTTCATTAATTAAAATAACAATTGAATGATTAAACGGCAGCGCAATGATCTTAAAAAAAGAAAAGGCATTGAAAAATGTTGCGATGAACAGTTACATACTGTAGTTCAGTTTCAACTGACGTCACAAACCTTTATTCACTATCCGACAGGGATAATTCAGAAAAATCTATATAATAAAAGCGTATATCATGTGACTGTCATCAACAGTTCCCGGATGCCCGCTTCACTTTTTCATATGTCAGGCGGCCATTTTTATTCAAAATTATTTTTTCGAATAAAACTGCAGAAAAGTTACATTTTTAGAAAGATTGTTCAAAATAAATTAACATTTGAGAGATGAATTACGTTCAATTATGTATATATTCTACAATAACTTCAGTTGAAATCCCATCAAAAACGTCACCTGTAAAAAATACATCCAAGTCTCGTGACTCTTTTAAAGTTAAAAGTTCTGAGATCGTGTAAAGCCAAGTTTAGCTATCTTATTAACTCTGAAATTTTCATTCACAAATCACTCCTAGTCTCTACATCTTTAGTTAATTATTATTTTGTGATTTTCAATTACGCAGCACAGGGAAGTTATTACACCTTACTATGTTATGGGATGGGATGGGATTGGATAATTTGATTAAGGCTAATTCAGGGCACGAAATTTCCGCTCGCCTGCTCGCCATTGGCAAGCAAATGTTTAAGGTTGGCGAGTAAGTTTCGTCTTTTGAAATCTTGTGCTTAAAATCAAACTGTATACGCTCAGAATATCGCACCTCAATATAGCGACACGCGGTACTGTTTTAAAATCCAGCGACGGCATTTATCTTCCAAAAGAAGAAAAAATGCGGCGTCACCCATTTCCATTTCTCTCCTACGGAGGAACGAACTTCACCCGTCTGCATTCGTTTCCCCGATTTCGCACAGCGCAAGCGCCAAGGCTGCTTTTTTCGCTTCCGAGGACGTATCTGATCGCTCTTCACTCCTGCGCGAAGTGAATCAGGTTTCGCCACCTAAGCTCGGCTGCTTGAAACACGGTAAAAATTATTCGCTTTCTACCGAATTTTTAACATTTTAAAATTTGTTCATATTTTTTATGAATGTAAAATATTCTGGATTTAACAGACAGCTTCTTCTAACAATGGTCAATTTCAATTCAGTTTGTCATAAATACCGTATATACTCGTGTATAAGTCGACCCCCCAATTACGCAAAATTTTGGAAAAAATTGAATTTTCGTGTATAAGTCGAACCACATTTCTGGTAGTATGTTGAAAAATGATTTGTAATCGAGGATTAAAAAAAAAAAAAAAAAAAAAAAAAAAAAAAAAAAAAAAAAAATTTTTTTTTTTTTTTTTTTTTTTTTTACGTTTTTAATCAGGCTTCTTTTTTTCTAATTTAACATTTTAAAATTGTATAATTATGTAAAACTGAAGAAGCTTAAACTATTTTGAAAGCTATTCACATCAATTTAATGATTACTCACTTTATTTATTTATTTATTTTTGAAAAACCTATTCAAGCCTTATTTACAAGGGTAAACAACTTCTTAAACTGCTAAAATATAGTGCTTCTTTGTATTGTAGGACTTTTAGGAGAGAAATCTAGAAGCATTCTCAAGTTGAACTCTTTTTAAAATGGGGATTAAAATGTTGAAAGGAATGCCCCTGTATTGAAGGGAATTCTATCCCAAAAGAAAATGAGTGCAGAACAATTACAGAAACATTATTGTTGAGCTTTTTTTTTTTTATCAATCACCATTGTCCGCTTTTATCTGTCTCTCCAACCTAGACCTATATATGATTAATTAAAAGACTTGCACATTCACCAATTATCTACGAAAAAAATATGAGTCCGGTATTTCACTCCGCTATTTTTATTTTTATTTATTTATTTTTTTTTTTTTTACTTACTCGTGTATAAGTCGACCCCCATTTTCAGCTCCCAAATTTTGTCTAAAATTCTTCGACTTATACACGAGTATATACGGTAGTTCATTTTCTGGGCAGGTGTGGTGGCCGACGTTACTGTCTGAATGAATGTAAAATAGTGGCGAGTAAAAATTTTAGTCTGGCTAGTACCTTCTCAACTGAAATTTCATGCCCTGGGCTAATTATATACGCACAGGGAAGTTATTACACCTTAATATGTTATGGGATGGGATGGTATTATTTGATTAAGATTAATTATATACATCACATTCTCGTGCTACGTAATTGCCAAGTCAGAAAATAATAATTAACTAAAGATGTACAGACTAGGAGTGATTTGTGAATGAAAATTTCAGAGTTAATAAGATAGCTAAACTTGGCTTTACACGATCTCAGAACTTTTAACGGTAAAAGAGTCACGAGACTTAGCTGCATTTTTTACAGGTGACGTTTTTGATGGAATTTCACTTCTTTTTGTAAGTAATCCTCCTTTTCTTGATTTTGGGCTCTTTTTGGAGATCATCTACTGATTTTCGCTAAACTCACACACTGTCCCTATTATTTGAAGGTACCAAAAATGTGAAGCTTTAGTTTTGTTTGCAAAGTCCTGTAGATAAAAAGAAGTTTCAGGTTCTTAGGCAAGCACTAAGTTATGGGAGGGGGGAGTGTCAAAAGTACTCTTAATTGCTTCCAGTAAAGGTGCTATCCATCTGAGATATTACTCGCAGCCCTAGATAATTGATATCTAGCATAAAAGTACTGTTTAGGATTAAAAGAAAGCCAAAATTTAAATTTCCGGAAATTTCCAATAAATAAAACTATATTCGATTTTTCGATGTTTTTTATCGTTTTTTTTTCAGTCTTTTTTTTTTATTTTTTTAAATTTTTCCTTACATTGTAACCTAAACCCTACCTTTCTTCCAAATGTCAAGCTCCTAGCACTACAAAATCGAATTATTTTCAAATTTTCGACTTTTTATAAATTTATTGATTTTTCGATTTTACTTCTAAATTTCCCAATTGTCATGCCAATGTTTTCTTTGATCCGTCTTCTTAGGATAATTTTGGTTCAATTTAGAGATAAATTAAGATAATCTTAGAATCACCATGATTTTATTTAGAGAGGACTATCAAACCATAACCAGCCAGTAATGTAGGGAGGGGAGGGGAAGCTGTGAAAATGTTTGTGGTACTAACATCATTTAACAATTCATATTTCATATGCAAATTAAATAGAGTATAACCTTTGAAAGAAAACAAACATGTCTATAAAGAATCCGCCCATAACGTAGCCAGTCTATAGCGGAACTTTTCTATACCAAAATTCGTAAACAACAACAACAACAACACACACAAAAAAAAAAGCATAATTCGGGGAAAATAACATAAAACAATTACATTAACATAATACAAACAATTAAACATAAAACAATGTACTAGCTAATAGGACAATTATCTTAAAACTCATGTTTCTAGCACTACAAAATCGAATTGTTTTCGAATTTTCTATTTTTTTTTTTACAGATATTTCGATATTTCCATTTTGTTTTCGAATTTTTTTTTTTAAATGTTTCTTTTATTGAAACGTAAATACTATACCTTCACACAAAATTTGAAGTTTCTAAGAACAAGATCGGATTATTTTCAATTTTTGATTTTTTTCGATATTTTTTTCCTAATTTCCGGATTTTTTAATTTTTTCTTTTTTTTTTTTTTTTAATATCTATATATCCTAAATACTACTTTTATTATAAATTTCAAGTTTCTAGCGCTAAAAAATCGAGTTACTTTAAAATTTTCGACTTTTTTATTATTTTTAAAATTTATTGTTTTAATTTTTCATTTTTCTGTATCTTAAACACTACCTTTAAGCTGAATTTTTAGTTTCTAAAGCTACAAGATCAATATTTTTCAGTTTTTTGAATTTTCGAATTTTTTAGATTTTTTAATTTTTTCTTTTTTGGTATCCTAAATACTACATTTAATCCAAACTTTAAGTTTCTAGCTCTAAAAAATCGAATTATTTTCAAATTTTCATTTTTTTTTCGATTTTTCCTATTTTGTAAATTTTATTTTCGATTTTTCTTGCATTTTTTTTTTTTTTTTTTTTTTTTTTTTTTCTGAATTGTAAACACTACCTTTACACCAAATTTTCAGTTTTTAAGACTACGAGATCGAATTATTTTCAATTTCTCATTTTATTAAAAAAAATTTTAATTTTCGAATTTTCCGGATTTTTTTTTTCAAATTTTCCGGATTTTTAAATTTTTCCTTAAATAGTATCCTAAATATTACCTTTATTCCAAATTTCAAGTTTTTAGCGGAACAAAATCGGATAATTTTCCAAATTTCGATTTTTTTCGATTTTTTTTATTTTATTTTCGATTTTTATTGTGTTTTTGATGTTTTCTTTTTCTGAATTCTAAACACTACCTTTACATCAAATTTGAAGTTTCTAAGGCTACAAGATCGTATTATTTTCAATTCTTAATTTTGTTGGACTTTTATTGAATTTTCGAATTTTCTGGATTTTATAATTTTTCCTTTCTTTGTATCCTAAACACTACCTTTATTTCAAATTCCAAGTTTCCAGGGCTACGGGATCTACCTAATCTTTTTGATGACGCGTGGGTGAGTGACAAAAATTCGAAATTTTGAGTTGATATATCGTCTGCACTAGAAAAGACAGAAACGTGAAATTTTAAATTTTGGTCCTATTTGACACATACTCTATAAAAACGGAGTTTCATGTTTTTGGGATACACTAGCGGAAAGATATGGAGTGGGGGGGGGGGGGGATCAAAAGTGCCCTGAGTTGCTTCCAGAAAATGATGCTTACGGCTGTGCTTTCTCGACTTGGCGGAGGCACGGTAGTTCCTCTGATAAGATTCGCAGTTCCAATTCTATATCATGAAAGTAAACAAAAAAAGATTACTTCGTCATGAACGTTTAAAATTTTAAACCATGGAGGTAATCGTTCGTAAAGCAAGTTTTCCGCGAATGAGTTTTCTGACCGCTGCCTGGTGTCAAAAAATAATTCGCAGCAGTGAGACAAGAGACAATCAAAGTTTACCATAATTCTGTGCTATACAACTCAACTTTCTTCTGGATTCTTTTTTTACGTAAGTTGAAATCATGTAATAATATTTAATGAATCAAATTTCGAAAACAAAGTCAATTTGGTATTTATGTATTATACGTGCCAGGAAGAGATCACCAAAAATTATTGTTAATCGCCAATCATATTTACCATTGTTAATGACCAATCGCGTTCAAAACAGTAATTTAATATATATTTATAAAATACATAACATCATTAAGTATTTTTATGTTATTTAGGTGCAAATATGGTTTAAAGGGACTGTGATTATCAAAACTGGCTTCCAAATGTTCAATGTTTGACCAAAACATACTAAAAAATTATGTGTAATAATATGCAGCCCGATTATGGCACATTATTCAAGACGTTTTAGATGAGAATAATGATAGATTTTTTAATTTTCCGTAATCGAGTCTACAGCCAAAGTTAGCGAGAAACAAAACAAAACAAAATATATTAGCAACAATATGGTTCAGTGTAAATGTGGATATCATTAAAGACTTTCACAAAATATACTTCATTGCATCAAATTGTATTAACTAAAATACCGGGTGATTATAATTAAAGTTACAATTTCAAAAATCGATAATTTTAAAACTACTGGTCAGAATGACTTGATATTTTAGCAGAACAATCGTGAAGCAATGGAATTTTGTTTGGTGAAGGAAAAAAATAGTTCCAAAATGTTTCGATAGATGGCGCTGTCAGGGTAATGTCAGGCGGAAAGACCAAAAATGCATTCGTTAAACACAGGAATGTTGTTAGCCAAAAGGAAAAAATAGAGTTCAGGGATTTACTAAATATTTATTAGCGAAAAGATAAGAATACGTGTTTACCAGTGACAACAGCGATAATGACAAACAAGTGAGTAAGCGTGATCAAAGATCGCTCAAAGGGTTTCGTTTAATATTCCTTTCAAAACACTTTATCCTTTCTTTAATAAATTCAAATAAATATAATTTAGCAACAACAACAAAAAAAGTCATGTTTTTTATAAAGAAAAAATTTACCGGTCTATTTTTCCGTTTTTTCGAAAATCTAAACCAGCCGGATAGCGGGCGAAACCCCCTATTATATTCTGTCATAATAATATCCGTCATACAGACTAAATGCGATATTTAAAAAATATATAATTTCAAAATTAAACATGTTGGACGCCTTCAAAATGTTAAAATATGCGAATATTTCCATAATCGGGTTTTTATCATGATTCAATACATTCCTCAAACTCATATATTTACTATTCTCTATTATTCATATTGATACTCGCTTTGTATTATTCTCAAACATTTAAAAAATTCGTTAAACTTCCAATAGGACGTCAGATTTTCTTTTTAATCCTCTAATGACGTGATATTAATCTGCTTTGTGTACATCCACATACTCATACTCCTTGTATTATTGAGAAATCTTAGACATTTTCCGCTTTATTTACCATTATGACGTCAATCAATTTTATTTCATATTTATCTTTTTTTCAATTGATGAAACTTTTTATTTCATTTTCATTTTTCACGTGAAAATCGTCTGATAGAAAATTAATTATTCTAGAAAGAATTTCATTGTGGATTTAAAATTTTTGGCATCTGCTATAACGAAAAATGTTTAAATTTAATAGAAAAAGGCTATTAGAATTTTGGTTTTTTATCTCTATTTATTAAAATAATACGAATTTTTCAAATTTTAATATTTTCAGCTCTGTACAGCTGATATTCTGATTTATACACGAAGTTTCAACTCTGTAAGTTACATAGTTTTCGGCTCTGTGACAGACAGACAACGGAGCGGGAGCAATAGGGTTTCGTGAGATGAACGAAACCCTAAAAATGAAAGAAAAAAAAAGAGCTTTATGGAACAAACACTTTACTGATGATTAAGGCATAAGTTGTTCGATATGCCCTCCGCCTTGTTCCGATACTAATTGGAAGCGCAAAACGGCGTGCTACACAACAAATCGGAGGGTATCTGTACTGATGCAATGGGTGTGGTGTGTGATGCTTGCCTTCAAATTGGCTAGATTCTGAATCCACCCGCTGTCAACAACATTCTTCAGGTATCCCCAGAGCCAGAAATCACACGGGTTTATGTCGGGGGAACATGGCGGCCACGTTGTTGGGAAAGGCGGCTTATGATCCTATCATCTCCGAAATTAGAACTCAGTAGCTGCTTCGCAGGAGTAGCAATGTGCGGAGCGCCATCTTGCATGAATACTGTACGATTCACACATTGACGCTGCTGCAGTGCCGGAAGGACATGGTTACGCAAAAATGCTTCATACCGCTTGCCAGTAATGGTGCAGATAACGGGACCCACAGGTGTGATCTCCTCGAAGAAAAATGGACCGACGATAAACGCTACCGTTATTCCGCACCACCTTTTCAGACTGAAGAGGTAATGGCTGTAGCTGGGACGGATTCTCGGTCGCCCATATCCTGCAATTTTGCGTATTTACAGAACCTTGCAAATGAAAGTGCGCTTTTTCAGGCCATATAATGTTCCATGACCATCCGTTGTCTACTTCCATCCGGGCAAGAAATTGTAGTGCTAAAGATTGACGTGCTTCCAGGTCAGCAGGTAGCAACTCCTGCACATGAGTTATCTTGTACACATAACAGCGCAAGATGTTCCGTAGGACTTTACGCACCGTGCTGTTCGGCATATTCAGCATTCAGCCAATTCCCCGTGCACAGATGATTCCAGCATCACTGTTAGTCTGTTCTTGTAATGCTGTAACCACATCTTTCAGTACCGCAGTCGAAACTGGTTTCCTTCCTCTACCCCGTTTAACGTTAAATGAACCGGTCTCTTCGAATTCAGCAATCGGTTTTGCTGACCATTTGTGGTTATTGGACCCCTTTTCATGGATTTTAATGTCCGAAACTTCCTAATAGCCGTAAGTGCACAGTCATCGTTCTTATAAAAAAGCTTCAAGAGCAGAGCGCGATCCTTCATAGTCAGAGTCATGATGAAGCATTCAGGCAAAGAGCTGGTTCTCTGCATTTTTATGGCAGCTATGTCTGTGGTGCGCATATCACGTATTAGTAATTTGCATATCTCCAGACAATGTGAACCCTGACAGCGCCAGCTATCGACTCATTTTGGAACTATTTTTTTCCTTCGCCAAATAAAATTCCATTGCCTCACGATTGTTCTGCTAAAATATCAAGTCATTCTGACCAGTAGTCTTAAAATTATCGATTTTTGAAATCGTAACTTTAATTATAACCACCCGGTACGTCGATTGGCAACGGACCCAATTACGGAAAATACTTAATATGTTTAAGAATCTCCGCATTAGCTAACATATTGCAGCTGATAAGCAAACGGACATGAAGCATAAATGATTAAGTGTGTTAAGCAGTTTTTGTCAAGAAAGATGAAATACATAACAAAAAATATGCAAAATGCTACCATGATCGCAAAAGTTCTTGATTTGTCTATTAGAATCTTGAAATTTGGCGAAGAATTAAGGAAAACAAAATTATGATTAAAAGTAACGTGTTACAATGCTTAACATACATTTAAGGGAGACCAAACTGGTCGCCAGAGGTGGCTAGTAATGTAAATAAATATCTAAGATATTTTTTTTTCTGTTTTCATTAATATATTGTAAATTTTATTGTTTAAATTTACTGATAGTTGACACTTTGGCGAGTGGGGTTTTTCCGAATTTCTTGTATTTTATATATTTGTTTATTTATTTATTTATTTTGAGATTCTAATGGCAAAGTTTTTTTTTCTTTTGGCGTTACAGTTTGACGATAGATTTTTTTTTTTATGAAAATTGATCGACGGGATAATGGAGTCAGAAAGACAAATAAACGTTGAATTAAGAATCCCTCGATGAAATAACTAATACGTGTGCTAACTAATACATCTGATGTAAACTGAATGCGACGCGACGCCACGATCATGCACTTTTGGCGTTAAATCATATATTTTGCCGATAGTTCTTTTTTTATATAGAAAGTAGTCGACGGGATAATGAAGAAGTAACCAATTTTCTATAACATCGTTATAAAATTCTCCGATGGAGCGACATTATTTACTTAACCATGTTACACAAGTTGATTTTTAAATTTTAAATTTATCTTATTTAATCGATCACGAAAACAGTTGTTAGTTCTTTCGACAGCAGTTGATTCGACCTTAAAATCCCTCAGTCAAAGGAAAATGAATGGAAACCCGGTTACAGCAGATCGCCACTGGTCGTTTAATTATAATACAATCTTCCGTAATCGCTTTAGAGTTGATCAAATCAGAGTGTTTTTAAAGTTTGCGGTGTCAGAACTGGAGTTGGCGAGCGTAGCTCGTAGGGGCAGAGCCCCCTAGTGTTAGAAAAATATATAACTCAATATCGAATGTTGATATTCAGCAGTGACAGAAAAATATATCACTTAATGTCAAAAAATGATATTCAGAGATGTTGGAAAATATTGGCCAACATTCACAGATGTCAAAAACTAATATTCACAAATATTATTTTAGGGGGGTTCATTTAACGTTGGCCAATATAAATTTTTGATATTGGCCGATATTACATTTTGATATTGGCCAATATATTTGTGCTACCTGGGACATTTAAGAGCATAAATAACCATTAACATTAAATTTAGAAATAACAGTTGTTGATGCAATGGGGGGGGGGGGGGGCAAAACCTATTGCATTATAAGACCACATTAATCAAGGCTTCTATCCAATTAAAAGTAAGTTCCCGCCTATATTTGACTATTTTGCCTTCTGCTAGAAAATATCCTAAATTCTTAACAAAACTGGCATGCAACCCACTAGGAGCTCAGTTTTTTTAGAGATTTTTGGTAGCATTTGAGGTGCTCTATCAACCCACGACAATGTAAGTCTCTAAAGAATATGGTTGTCTTATTATTATTATTATGTCTTATCTTGTTATTAGTACTGCATCTTCGAAGTCCACTCTCTGTGTGTATTATCTATTTGGATTAATAAATCAGTAGGTCTGCAAAGAGGTCCTGAGTTAACTCCTTTCACCCAATAATTCATTACACACACACACACACACACACACACACATATATATATATATATATATATATATTACATAACACATATGTTTTTACTTACGAACAGTATGCAGTTGTTGACTTCCGTGTGAATATATACTTACACGTACAATCCGTGATATGAAGAGTCCTATCACTGGGAGGCTGGCTGTTGAGGAGCAAATAATGAATCATAGGACCCTTTCCCTATTATAAAGATAAAAAATTTGGGAAATTTTTCATGACAAATGTCAGTCTTCGACCAGTGAATTGCTTTCGTATTTTGAAAATGCACCGCTTTTGATCAGTGCTTTCAGAACCTGGTGTGATATCAAGAGCCGAAGCGTCGATAAAGTATGATTTCTCACTGTATGGTTGTCATATTCAAGAAAAAATAGGTAGAATAGATAAACTCACTTTACTCTTTCGTTTATAGCGTCCCATGGGAAATAATAGGATAACAAAATTTAAATAAAAACTGATTTTTTATGTTTCATTGTATTATAGCTATACTGAAGTTAAAAGTAGGTGGCACAGATTCAATACAATTTTCTTTTGTGTTTATAGCGTCCCCTGACGGCAAATAGGGCAACTAAATTTAAATAAAATTATTTTTTTAGGTTTCTTTAAATAAATTTTCAGAATAAGCTTCTGCCACAGAGAAATTTGTTCTTTGTTAAAAATGTTTACATGTTTGGGCTTTTCACGCTGATAACTCCATGGTGGTAAATTGCATAACTAAAACTTTAAAATGTTTTTTTTTCTTTAATGTTTTCTCATACGACAATCATACTCCAAGTTAAAATTAGGTAATATATATTAACCCCAAAACATTTTCTTTTTTTTGACACAATGAACTAAAAATAAGGACGGAACACCACTTTTTCTGTACTGAAATATTTGCCTGATATAATCGAAAAATGTTTGCCAATTAATAAAGCGAAGATTACAGTTAAAAATTAGTGGTATTCTAAAGCTTTTAGTAACGAAGCAAGGAAACTCTTCTTGCTCGAACGGCAAGAAAAAAATTCGGAAAAAATTGTTAAGTGATTAATTCTTTTTATTTTGTCTTTATTGCGCTTCCTTGGAAGAAATAAGATAACTAAATTTACGAAAAGCGTTTTCTTTTATGTTTTACTGTATGGCAATTATACAGATATTTACAGATTTAATGCAATTTTCTGTAGCGTTTATTGCGTTCCCTAGGAGGAAGTAGGGAAACCAAATATATATAAAATGTATTATTTTTATGTTTTAAAAAAAAAATAAATCTCCAGAATAAGTTTCTGCCTAGGTCAAGTTTATGCTTTGATAAAAATTTCACATCATAGTTTTTTTAACGCTCGTAGAGCCCCTGATGGGAAATGGCATAACTAAAACTTTAAAATGGATTTTTTAAAAATATTTTTTCTCATATGGGAAGCATACTGCAAGTTAAAATTAAGTAATACAGATTCAACACAATTATTTTTTCTCGTTTATAGGCCGGAAATAGGGTAACTAAATTTAAATAAAATTGATTTTAATGTTTATTTAATATTCCTTTATAGTAGGTTACTGCCACGTCAGTTTTATGTTTGATAAAATAAAAAAAAAATACATGATAGGTTTTCTTTACGCTGTTAGCGTCCCTAGTGAGAAATATCATAACTAAAACCTTAAAATGTATTTTTATTAAAAAATGTTTTCTCATATGACAACCATGCACCAAGTTTACGAAATGCAGATTCTAAAAACTTTTTGTTTTGCGTTTATAGCGTTCCTGGGAGAAATACGATAACCAAATTTAAATAAAATTGATTTCCTTATCGCATCGGCCAAGTTTATGTTTTGATAATTTTTTTTTCTCGTTTTTACGCTGGTAGTGCTTCTAGCGGGAAGTTGCATAACTAAAACTTTAAAATAGATTTTTTTTTTCTCACACTCCAAGTTAAAATTAGGTAATACAGATTCAATAAAATTTTCTTTGCGTTTTCAGCGTCCACTGGAGGGAAATAGAGTAACCAAATTTCAATAAAATTGATTTTTATGTTTTTTTTTTTTTTTTTAATAAATTTCCATATTAAGCTTCTGCAGCGTCAATTTTATGTTTTGATAAAATCGTTTAAATGATAGATTTTTTACGCTGGTAGCGCCAATAATGGAAAATTACATAGCTAAAATTTTAAAATTGATTTTTAATTTTTATTTTATTTATTTATTTATTTATTTTTTTTTTTTAAGTAGCAACCATACTTAAAATAAAAATTAGATAGGTTAATTTAAACACAACTTTCTGTAACGCTGAGAACTCCTCTTAGCGAATTTGAATATATATATATATATATATATATATATATATATATTTATTTATTTATACATTATGTTTCAGTGTATGACGGTCGTATTCAAGATAAAAATAGGTAGTACTGTTACTAAAAAATTTCTTTTGCGTTTGTAGCAGTCACTGGCTGGAAATAGGCTGTCTACATTTATATTATTTTTATATTTTATCCTTTGAAGACATTCACGACGATTACTTTGAATTTAAACTCATTTTATAATGCAAAATAATAATAATAATAATAATAATAATAACAATAATAAATAAATAAATAAATAAATAAATAAATAAACAAAAAAATATAATAATAAATAAATAAATAAACAAATAAAAAAAAATAATAATGAATATAGAAATGAATAGAAATTAGCTATTCTTTATTGACTCTAAACTATCAACTAAGTTGTTAGTTAACATAAAACACACAAACGCAAGGTATATGCAATTAATCTGTCTACCGGTTTTTCCATTCATACAAAATTTTAATTTCTTAAGATGCTTTTTATCCAAGAAATCTAATTAGTAATTATGGTGGATTAAAATGTGTTTCTAGCAATGGATGAATTAGGAATATTTTTGCAACGGGCAAGTCTGTTGACAATCCGGGGGTCGGCTCACGAAAGGCGCAAAGCTCCATAGTTTTTTAAAAAAAGTTTTCGAAAATTGTAGCATAAATGCAACATTACAGAAACACACTTAAATGCCCCTAAAATAACACAAAGGATTATAGGGGAAGGTGGCCTAAAATGATCCTAACGGGTAAAACAATCCACATATGTTTTCTTCCAGACCGGTCACGCTATCTACAGGGTAACACATAAACTAGTTGTGATAAATAAAGAAGAAGTAATGGTGGTATTCAAGCCATCGCAGTATTACGCGTCTGAATATAATTCTTTGAAAAATTGGTTTTTATAACATCTTTGATAAGGTAGGCATTAACTTTCAAATTTATTTAGATTACAGTATTTCATGTACAGAAATATGACTTGGTTTACTTAATGGAGTATGTTTTTAGACTTATGTATTGTCATAATTATTTTTATACCCTTTATTTTGCCGATAAAAAAACAGTTTACAATTATTTTTAAATAAAGGATCATTTTGCCTTTTGGTGAGGGTAAAATGATCATTGGAACACTTTTTAAAAAATCTATTTTTTTCATTACTAAATTTGGGTTTAAAATATTGTTTAAATATGTTTATAATACAAAATATAGTGTAAAACATACTAGCAAAGGGCCAAAGTTTTATTTAAACAGTTATGTTATTTTACATCGAAGTCATCTGCCATTCCCCTGCACGCCAAAAACCATTTATTAATTCTAAAAAAATACGATTGTCGAATGAAAGAGAGAAAAAAGTGAGGATTTTTTTTTTTTCAACTAGGCTTTTTATACTACAAATATCAATATTTCTTCACCAAAAGTATACACGGACATCGTATACATATTTGAAATAATATACAAAAATTTTAAAGTTTTAGTACAAATATAAGTATTTAAAAAAATAATTAAAAAAAACACGACTTGCAACCGCGGACCACCCCCCCCCCTTCCCGGGGTATCTGAACCTCTGATCGATTGGATCCCGGAGATTTTTTGTTCCGTAGTATATATATATAAGCGCTGTTTAAAATTTCATACTGGTATCCGAAAGTGAAATATTTTGATGAAATTTGTCAATCACGCTCCCTCCTCTTCCCGGGGTGATCTGAACCTCTGATCGGTTCTCTCCGGGTATTTTTTTCCCCCTTGATATATATATATATATATAAGTTTTGTTTAAAATTTTATACTGGTGTCGGGAAATGAAATGTTTTGATAAAATTTGTCGCTAACTCCACTGACTACACCTCTGGTTTAAATTCATAGACTCTTTTGCCAGTGTAAAATTTACCTGTCGGAAGTTTTGACAACTGGGCTATTTTCCAACAATGGGAAAATTAATGCCAGGACAACATACCCTTGTCCGTCAATTATTTGGCCTAGCTGGTCAATTACTGTTGCAATCTCATTTACCAAATTATATTATTAATAATTTAAAATGTAGAAAAGAAAACGGGATTTTTTTTTTCGGATTTGTAATTTTTATACATCAATTAATATTTACGCATATTTAAAAAGAAATGTGTCAATAATTATATTAGAAAAGTAATAAAACTTTTAAAAATTTCCACTAAATGGTCAATTACTGATTCACTCAACCTATTTGACTTTAAGAAACCTTACATATATTTGTATATCAAAGAGTTTTTTTAAATATCACAATAGATTCAATGCGGTTATGGAAAATATAAATAAATAAATAAATGAAACATTTGTTGATATAAAATATGAAACGGAAATATAAAATCACTTGTATTTGAAGACTTTGCAGTGTATTATTCAAGTAACAAAATCTCATAATTTAAAATACCTTTTCAGTTACAAGCGTTTGAAATATAATACATAGAATCAAAGTGAAAAAGGTAATGATTATTTGAAAATTCAAATAATCATATCTTTTAATACTTTATAAAAACAAACATTTGACGAAAGACAGAAAGCAAAAGTGTCAAAGCATTAAGATATAAATCCATTATTTCCGCCCAATGAGTCACTGCTCTACTCTTTATTATCTGTGGAAACATTCCATAAAATTGTAGAGTGAGCTGAAAATCAAATGTTTGCATTCTGAACCGCTACTCTTTTTTTCTGTGGCACAACATTTAAATGTAAGAAATTTAGCGAAAATAATTATTTTGTAAATTTTTGATTAAGAATAGAAAGTAAAAGAATATTCAACATTTATCGCATAAAACATAATGTTAACACAGTGTGTTCTCCAAAATAACGGGTGCATTTGAAAAATTAAATACAGAAAAACCACAGAAAAGCAATAGAAATGCACCGTTTGCTGCATTATACTTCGGAAAACAGTAAAATTTGAGCCACACATAAGTTAGAATTTAGTTACAAAGTTTGTCAACAGATGGCGCTGCGGGATATTTCGACAGCTGCACGGAAACGCACTTCCTCTGATCTCCATTCTATACTTCGTTGTCCTGATGCTAGCGTGTGCTACTCAGATATTACAAGTTGCTATACAGAAATGGTTTATTCGTTAGACCAGCAGATATTTCTTGTCTTGGAATGTCACCGCTTGAACCACAGTATTGTTGAAATAAGGCGCAGTTTTCAGATGATGTTTAATGACACAAAAGGACCAAAAAGGATACAATAAAGGCTCTGCTTGGAAAATTTCAACGGATTGAGAATGTTAATGATCATCGTACTGGAAACGTCGGGCGCCTGCGTATAGCAGTTACAGATTCGAATTTCGAAGTCGTCCAGCAAGTGATGCAGCTTAGGGAAGACTACGATACATGTCTACGTACTGTATCATGCGCCATAGCCTCCATCCGTTTTCATACCGGATTAAGACCCTCTAACCGCTTAGAGCTGCAACTTTTAATGCACATGAGACGATCGCGAACGATGAGCTGCATTAGTTACATGATGGCGAAATCGATGTGGGAAACATTTCGTTCATCGATGAAGCGTATTTTGCCCTGGACACCTTCTTCAATACGCAGAACTTACGCATTTTGGGAACGGAAAATCTTCATGTTCCTGTAACATCATCCCTGCATCTCAAAAAGTCCTGGTTTGGACCACCCTTATCAGCAAATGACTGACTCAGCCATTTTTCTGACATTGAACAATTACTGCTGCTCTCTATCTGAGTATTCTGCATGAATTTGTGGCGTGTTTCATGCAAAACGGTGCTCGTCCACATCAAACGTCTGAAGTCTCATTATCACAATGAAAATTTTGATAATCGTGTCATTGCCCTGGATTAATACAAGCATACTGGAAGTGGCATGGATTGGCCTCCCTGTTTGCAAGATTTTACTCCCTGTGACTTTTCTCTGTGGATACTACCTGAAAGACGTGATGTACAGCAATTTTCCTCAAAGACTGCCGATCTAAAAAAGTACATTTCTGCTGTGAGACCATTCTGGCTGTAACGTTAGCACGAGTTTCTGCGAACTTTGTTCTCATTCTGAGACTTGTAGTTCCTACAAATGGTGGGTATATTGGAAATATTGCAACTTTTTTTAAAAAACTTTTTCGTAACTTTTTCATACAGTTTTCTTTAAATTTTCGCACTTTACAGTAACATCTGTTGGGAAACTTTGTAACTAAAAGTGAAATTTTTTATGGATGAAAATTTACTGGCTTGCCACGTATATTGTATCAAACGGTGCATTTCTATCGCTTTCCGTTTTTCTGTATTTCAATTTTCAAATGCACCCTTCATTTTTTGGAACATCTGTATAGTTAAAAAAAAACCTTGATGTATTAATTTTTGATTAGATTCTATAGTATCAAGTAAATATGTTGTTACATAGAGACATATTAATATGTTTTTCTTTATTTATAGTATGACTGAATAATGAAAATTTGCATTTGAGCGTGTATTGCTATAAGCATTCCATGTAAATTTTATTTGGATCTGTTGATCATTTGCTTTTGCTTATGTATTTTCTATTATATCTACACAGTTCGTGGTAAAACCAAAACAAACACACAAAAACCGTATTTATTCACAGATCTTTTACAATAAAATCATTACAAAAGTCTCACTAAACGCAAAATAATGCCTTTTTTCAGAATAGGAATACAATTTTTTAAATAGGGGTTGTCTAGATATAAAAACGTGTGCCAAGCTTTCTTTCTTTTTTTTCCTTTTTTTTTTTTCTTTTTTTTTTTTTCAAATGGTAATACGCTCTCGACAATTTCTATTAGTTCATTGGATCAAAGCAGCTCGGAAAAAGATGTAGTTTATGTATGTTTAATTCATAGAGTTATAAAAGAGAATGTGTTAGGGGTTCAACCAGAAATTTTGAAAAAAAAAAAGTTATGATCTTACTGGAGAAAGTATAAAAAAAATTCTATTAGTAAACACAAAAATTATGTCCAAACTGCACTTTTGTACGCCACTTACTTTATTTTTCACTGAATTTTAGAATGTGTCACACTGTAAATTTTTATACACTTTTCAGAACACTTTTTAGAACACTTATTTTGCCACCTTTTTTAGAAAACTTTGAAGCGCACTTTTTGGAACAGTTTTTAGAATACTTCTGGGAACACTTCTTTTGTTAAGCACACTTTCTAGCGCACTTTTTGAAAGCGACGATTTCATAAGTGCTCCCAATCTGTTTTTAAATGTGTTCCCAAGTTTAGATTTAACAGATATCTTGAGAAGAACACCTTCCGGTACACTTTCAGAACACTTTCTTTATAGCGGAGCATATTCGGAACACATTAAAGTAACACAATCAGTACACATTTGGGTAACGGAAACACTTTTTTGAACCAAATTGTTCCAAATGTGTTCCCAATGGTGCTGGGAATTTGCTGTGCAGAGTATTTTGGCTTACTGAGTATTACGTATATATAGTGTTTTTTAACAAGTTTGGAAATGTATTTTACACTGTTAGTAGGATAACAACATTATTTAACTAATGAAATTCATTAAAAGTATAAAGTTGTTCCTTCAAAGTTTTATACGCTTGCATTTATACGATATTCATAACTTATTTTAATTATTATATTTTGCAGAATTTTTCAAATACAAACAGTTGAAATACAATACAGGGAATCAAATAGAAAAATAAATGCTTTTCGAATCCCCAAATAATCGTATTTTTGGATACTTTATAAATGCAAATACTTGAAAAAAAAAGAAAGAAAAAGAAAGCAAACAATGTCGAAGTGCAAGGGTATATAAATCCATTTCTTCGCGCATTGAATCACAACTCAAATATACTTTTTATTATCTCTTGAAACATTCCAAAAAATTACAGCACGAGCTAAAGATCAAATGTTTACTTTCTGGAAGCTTTTTTTTTTTTTTTTTTTTTTTTTTCTGCAAGAAATAGATTTTTAAGGTAAGAAATTTTGCGGTAATAAGAATTTTCTGAATTTGAACTAAAATTTTAAAGCTACTGGATAATAACGTTTTTACCTTATAAGAAACGTTTCGTTTAATTTGAAGTTTAATTTGTTTATCTTTTAAGCCGACGAAAGTGTTGTTTGAACTGTTTGATGGTAGCTATTTGCAGAATTTTTGTGATGCTATCACGTGCGAGAGAAAGAAAACATAGTCTATTGAAAATATCGTTAGACTAGTATTTCGGACTGATTAAACCCATGCAAAATTAGTTGTCCTGACATTTATTATTATACACTTGTCAACATCCTTCCTATAATATGTCACATAATGATATGACTGCACCTATTAAACATCCAACACCTATAAGTAAACTTATACATATATTTTTCAAATTCATAAGTTGTGTTGTATTTTTTTCACTAAAAAAGTAACATAAAAATAAAATTAAAATCAATTCCTACTTAGGTCAAAAATAAATTTTTTCCCAGCGATCTACATGCTTCGCCACTGACGGTATTTATATACTGCTAAATATCTTTTATATAAGAGAAATTTACTTTCGAGTACGGGAGAATTTCCTTCCGTCCCAGGCGAGGTTTGATCCTGGGACCTTGCGGTTACGAGCTCAGAGTTTAACCGACTGCGCTATCAAGACTTATAAGCGAGTGCTTTTAAATGGAACTAATGTCTGAAATAAGTCAGCTGCGTGTTCATATTTTTTCTCCCATCTATACTGATAAAAGAAAGTTTCGCTCTGTGTGTCTGTGTGTCTGTTGGCGATGGCTAGGAAAATCTAGCCCACCTAGAAGGCTGGAAATTTAGGTGTAGATAGTCCAAGGTCTGGCCATGTGCACCTGAGCCTCAGAATTTTAATATTTTGATAATCAGCCTAGATATTAATTAGATTATCATTAACCACCGCTTCTAAAATGCCAATTTTAAATCAAAATGGCGAAAGAAACGGACTGGCGCATTAGATTTGCGACCGGAAATGAACGAATTCAAAATTATTTAACTAATTAGCGAATTTTAAGAAAACTAATTGAGATATCAATTTGAAAATTTCTGAGCATATGTAAAAAAATATTCTGTATCTGACTATGTGATTTTTGAAAAATTCGGTTGGTAATTTTTTTTAATTTACGCAAAAAACTGCCAAAAATCTGCAGGCGCCAGTGAAAACGATCCCAGAAAGTTTCAGACCGGGATCGGCTTTCATTAAAAACTGAACTACAAAGAGATCTGTTTCTCGGGAAAATCCCTCCATTTAGTTTGCGAAAATGAAAGGAAATAATTGCCAATTTTTACTAATGAACAAAAATTTAGGTAACTAATTAAGATATAGATTTGAAATTGCGGTCGGGAAGGGGTGACATCTGCCGGCTATTTTAGCGTAGCGTCTTCGTTATGTTCTAATTATCAGAAAAATGTAATTATTTTTTTAATGATCGCGTTGATGTAGGTGACGGTGGTTCTCTTGAACAAATTATTCATTATATTTGCGGGTATGGGGAGGGAGGGGGTTAACGCCTTTCTCTGAGATTGTAATTATCTCGGTCCCGGGCAACGTCGGGCGGGTTAGCTAGTATAAAAATAAATTAATTAAATAAATTTAATTAATGAATTAATATTTGAAAAAACTGTATTAACATCAAGTGTCAGCCACTACAAGTTTTAAAAAATGTATTTGAACTTGAGTGGATGAATAAAAATTATTTTATTAACGATTGAAAATTTGAACAAGATATATAAATATATATAGGGAGAGTGTGAACTAATACTAGGAATTGAAAAAAAGAGTTATAAGAAACAAATTTTCTCAAAAAGTACATGTTATCAAGTAAGTGACACACAAATTCAAGATCGTATCATAGCAACACAAATTAATCAAACATTCGAAATCCTACATATATCAATTCAGCATTTAATTTAGTTTAGCATTCAGGTAAAAAGAATATGAGGCTTACTGCTTTCTTTTCAATTTTATCTCACAAAAGAACACCAGTGCTTGTGCGGAGAAGGTATAGAGTTTTGGAAGATTATAGTATCATATAAGAAAATCAAAGAGACATGAGACTCTTTTCTATGATTAGGTAAGCTCTTCCAGATACCAATAGACGCGCCACGGTAAATATTCAGAAAAAAATTAAGTCCAGAAGTCTTTTCAAAGACGTGTAATTTGTAGGTTATAAAGGGCGTTAGCGAATTAAACTAGTCGGGTGTGCCAATCGCAAAACTTTCTTCTATCTCACACAGGTTTCGCATACACTAAAAAGAATCAGCACCCATTTATATCAAGGTCTAACTGAATCTAAAGTTTTATTAAATTCCGTGCATTAGTTCTTGAGATATAGTTATCGTGATAATAATGAAAAAGTAGCATAGCAGCGCCACTTGTTGGGCTATTTACACCA
Source organism: Maratus michaelseni (assembly GCA_963931845.1). Lineage (NCBI taxonomy): Eukaryota > Metazoa > Arthropoda > Arachnida > Araneae > Salticidae > Maratus > Maratus michaelseni. The sequence continues at coordinate 98,494,296 of OZ007597.1, read as the reverse complement.
AAGCGTAAGCAGCATCTATTTATGTCAAGGTCTAACATAATCTGAAGTTTGATGAAAGTCCGTACATTAGTTTTTGAAATATGGCTACCGTAAAAATCATGAGAAAAGTGGTATAGCAGCGCCATTTGTTAGGATATTCACACCAATACGTAATCAGCGTCTATTTATGTCAAGGTCTAAATGAATCTGAAGTTGGATGAAAATAAGTGCATTAGTTCTTGAAATAGAGCTATTGCGGAAATCGCGAAAAATACAGCATAGCAGCGCCGCCTATTAGGTGATTTTAAACAAAAACTAATCAGCACCAATCTATGTCAGGGACTAACTGAATATAAAGTTTTATTAAATTTCGTGCATTAGTTCTTGAGATAGGGCGTCCACAAATTTTTTGTCACATACAGACAGACAGAGTCACAGACTCACAGACAGACATTTTCTAAAAACAGACCTTCTAAAACGTATAAATCGTCGAAAACTGGAAGTCGAAAATTTTCATGAATCCAATACTTTCTTCTTGTAAAGATAGAAGAAAGTAAAAAGTATGCTATCAATGTGTGTATTAGAATACACTTTCCTGATGAACTTATGTAAATTTTATTTGGATATGACAATCATGTTTTCATGTTAAGAAGAAATCAATTTTCAATTGGATAAAGCGTTAAACATAAAGATAAAGCTTTTAATTTATTTTCATTATTTGATTTACTATAAAAGTGAATTTCGTACTCATGCAATAACATTCTAAAAAAAATTAGTATTATTAGTATTACAAAAAGGAATTAGTACAGACATCTTTCCATTTTATAAAAGAAAAAAGCTATTTTCTTTAGGTTAAGTGTATAAGGGCAATGGAGTAGCTTTCGTCGTACAGTTAAAAAAAATAAATAATCCAGGAACGTTTTTAGTAAATAACTGAAAGTTTACTGAATACGTTCCACTGAAATATTAATAAGCTTCCTGTGAAACACCAGAAATGTTTCGATTCACTTTAAGGGGTCTTGTACCTTTTAAACTATGTATGCGTCTTTATCGGTCATTTTAAACACACATATGCGCTTATTATCTAAATCAAATTTCATAACAATCCATGCATACGTTTTCAAGATATCATGCGCGCAGTGACTTACAGAGTAAAAAAAAAAGCAACTTTATTTTCAACAATGTTCAAAATCAGTAAAATATTAGTTAGTTTCTAATAGTATTATATTAAAATGCACAATTTATTTAATTAATAATCAAAACTTTATGTTTATACATATAAAGGTTTTGAAAATACAATAATTCAAATTTTGATCGTTTTTCTCGATTTTCGTCGCGCATTAAAGGTACAAGATCCCTTAAGAGAAATTAACTGACATTTCATAGTAGCGTTTCCGTTGTCAAGAGCAATATTCCGTATAATTTCTCAGAACATTTCTGATATTTCAGCGGAAATTTTCAGAATTAATCAGTAAATCTTCTGCAATTCTCTATAAACCAGATTTTATCATATATATATTATTTCTCCTGTCAACATCCTTTTTTCAAAAAAAAAAATATATGAAACGCAGAACGACGAATGAGACAGCATATGAAAGGATTTTGAACAGGATTCTGACATAGCCCACTTAACAATTCGTTAAAACATGTTTTTGATTAAAATTTGCTGAAAATTAAAAATTAAATTGGCATTGTTTTTATAAAAGAAATGAAAGGTTTTCCTCAAATTATTGTAGCCATAAAAAAATACCACATTATATGATGCTCAGCAGTTATTATAAAAAACACCGCACGGGTATATTTTATATTTATGATTAAAAAGGGAAATTGAAATGTTTAGATTTATACTTCTATGTCCCATGTTTTTCCCGAAGCGAATGACGTCATCCTCTAATGCAGTCAAAATACGATTGTTAATTTTTTTCCTCGCGCGTGCCTTTAGCAATCTTGGATCCGTTTTAACTCTAACTTTGATGGAATGAATTAGATGATATTCTGGCTTGACAAAAAACTAAATGTTGTTTGCAGATATTTTTATCCTTACTTTTTCTTTAGAAGTTTAAACCTGCATCTAATAACTATTACACATTGATAAAAAATTATACTTCTCTATTATCCCGTCTTCCACTTTTCATAACAAAAAACTATCGCCAAATAAACGGGAGAACGTTGCCATTGGAATATCAAAATAAATAAATAAATAAAATATAAGAATTTAAGGACACAATTGTTATTTTAATTAAAAAAGTAACTAATAAATCAGTAAAACATAATGAAAAATACACGCAAATGTCGAATTAAAAACCACTTGATGACGTAACAACACGTATAATGCTTCTGACATCAAGTAAATGGGACTGCATTTTTGGCGTTTAATCTTAGTTTGGCGGTAGTTTTTTGTTATGAAAAGTGGTCGACGGGATAATAGAGAAGTACCTAAAAAATATTAGATTTCAGTGTGAAATCTTCGCACGGGCCCTCTGGTTACACTTTACTTTGCGGTGGGAGTCCCGGTTGGGTGTCTTCAGGGCCCTCTGGTTATTATTATTATTATTATATTATTATTATTATTTCTTTTTACAGTGCTGCATAAACACACGCCTGGTAACTGTAAGTTGCCAATGCACAAAAACCCTTCACTACCCAATGTCAAACCACTGCGCCAGGAGAGCATTATTTTTGTTCAAGAGCAAAGTATGCTCCTCGGGGAAGCAGGTATAAATACAGAATTGCAGGAGAAATGTATATTTCAACATTGTTGTTAGTGAAAACTGGTACAATGAATATTTTCATGAGTAAGTAAAAGCAGAGAAAAATTATCACATCGTAAAATCCTAAATGTTTTTATAAAGTGGCTATTTTCATAACCATTTACATAGGGGTAACTTTTCTTTTTTAAGAAATGTTACACAAAAAATTTGCAACTACAAAAAAAAAAAAAAAAAAAAAAAAAAAACTTTCCATTTACAGATAGGATCTTACGATATTTTGTTTACAACATTGTTTTTTCGAGATTACCATAAGGGTATTTTCTGTTAATTAATCTAACTATTCGTGTAATTTTTTTGCAAAAAGCTAACTACCAATTTATTAAATCAGTTTTAATGAAAACACTTATTTCAATTTCATATTAAGTTTACATAAATTTTCTGATATATCTTTATATATTAAGGAAGCTAATTATTGAGGTGGCGCAATTTCTTGATTCATAAATTGAGACATAGAGAGTTAAAATTCCAATTTGCTTAGATTATTTGTATCAGCATTACATACTTTTAAGATTTTTGTTTTGACTTCCAGAATTTTGATAAAAATTTCTTGATTCATAATTTGAGGCATAAAAGGTACCAATTTATTTAGCGTATTTGTATCAGCATTACATACTTTTAAGATTTTTGTTTCGACTTCCAGAATTTTGATAGAAATCTCTTGATTCATAATGTGAAACGAAAAATGTTAAAATTCCAATTTACTTAGTGTATTTGTATCAGCACCTCATGCTTTTAAGATTTTTATTTTCATTTCTAGATTTTTATTAAAATTATTTTCTACATTTAAATAAACTAATAAAAACGTGTTTAAAAAAATAATAATAAGGAACAGATGTGTTACACTTACGCACCGATGTTTGGCGACTTTTTGGTTGGCACCATTTTCAAGCGTGCGCCAAACCAATAACTTAATACAATATCTAAGTTGCCATTAAAGGAAAAACTCCCCTAAATTTGGCGAGTTTTTTCTTTTTTATAACCGATTAAAAAAAAAAAAAAACTGTGCGTGAGTGTATGACATCATAGCCAAAAAAAATTTAATATTAATATATATTTTAGAATAACACAGCCAACGGTCAATATTGTCAACATTCAACAAACTGTAAAACGTTGTTAAATAATCACTTTTAATCATTTTTTTTTATTTATAAAATAGTTTTCTCTCGTAAATTAATTCTTAATAATCATATGTATAATTATCCGCCATCGTATACATTTTAAGAAAATTTTATTGCACTCATATTTGTGTACTTTTCGAGTTCTTAAATCTGAAATTCAAATAGTTCAATGATAATCCCTTACGAAAGACGCAGTGAATAGAATAGTGTTGGTATATTTACTTTTAGATTTCTTTAAAAAAATGTATTTGTATCAATATTTTGAAGTATAAATTTAGATTTTTTTGTCATTATTTGTTGAATGATGTTTACAGGAATGATTTTTAAGGCACGTTTCCGAATTAAAAAAATTGTTCATTGAAAAAAAAAATGTTTAAGTAATGAGAAAAATATGTATGATGGAAATGTAACATTGTTGTTTTGAACAAACATATACACAAAAAGTCCTTCCGGCCTGTACCGGGAGGAAAAGGTAGCTTTCCTATATCTTCGTTTTAGAATTTTAGCTAATGTTACACGAAAACAGCAAGTTAAAATGCAAAGAAACGTTTACAAAAGATTCGTTAATACTGAATTTGAATAAGAAATTCGCCAAATTATTGAGCAATAGCCAAATTGGCTTCATTTGTGAAGACTTATTTTGGTCGCCAAATTTGGCGAGAGTTTGGCGCTAACGGATATGAATATATAGTTTTATGCGTATGATTGGGAAAATTATTACAACAATGAAAGAAAATAATTTGGGAGTAATCGCGTTAATGTGCTGCTTTGTTTCAAAATGTCAGCCACCCTAGAATTTCAAACTGCTCTATCTCAGCCATTTTTTAAGATAGAGGTAAACCAAAAAATGCTCTGGAATCCTTGTATCAAGACCTAACACTTAATTAGAAAATAAATTTGAATTTTTAACTTTTTTGTATATTTATTTTAGTTTTAAATTTTTAAATGGCCGCCATCTTGAAACAAAATGGCGGACCAAGCTGGCCAACGAACTCGGTCGAGACATTGGTTAGCTTAATACACACAATTAGTTTCATCAAAATTGATTTAATAAATACGAGCGTTATCGTATGACATAGGTCAGATATATATATATATATCAACATTTGAACGGAGGGTGGTTTTGCGGTCTGGGGGTCATGATCGGTGAAAATATATGAAATTTTCCGGAACTGCTTTCCTCCGAACGGCTGCAATAGGTAGCTTTATACTTTTTTGTATTGAAAGCTACCTAATAATAACTTTTATTTCCAGTCTTAGCATCTTTATTTGTATGCAGGTCTTTATTTAATGGGGAGAGGGGGGGGGATGGATGCCGGTGCAAAACATAAAATATAAAATTATTTGAACAAGCCTAAAAAATTCTATGTTTTTTTTTTCCAACGTTGTCTTGCTCAGTGCTGAATTATAAAAATCCGTATTTCTATAGGATTTTGTTGCGTCGTCTGCCGAAGCGTCAGTACCTTTTCAAAAATTTTGATTTTCTCATAAAGGATTTTTTTTTTTACTAACACTTTGCCATCCGGCAATATCACAGTGGTGTCGTACGTAAAGTAACTTAATTTTAATCCTTAAATGCTAGGTTTAATGTGTTATAGATTTTCTTACTAAACTAATTTTCGCATACTATGTAGAATATATACAAATCTATAAATCGTATACAGAGCTGCACAAAATAACTGCAGATTTCGAAATTTTAAAGCTAACGTTCAAAATCATTCCAAAACTGTTCACCAGAAGGCCCAACCTCTTGTTAAAGCATAACTACTTCCCTCACGCTCTGAGACAGGGCGAGGTCGTTTACTTTCTGAAACAAGGAAAGGATGCCTCGGAATCCACATCCCAAAGGCCAATTTGTCTCCTCCCAACTCTGGGGAAGTTGCTAGAGAAATTGCTAGTCATTCGACTAGTGCACTTCATGGAGACAAATAGCCTTCTCTGTCTTATCTTCCCCTGAGCCGCTATCTATCTCTCACTCTCTCTCTCTCCATTAAACTAGGACCCAGGACTTAGTGTCAACCTCCACACCTCGTAGGTCCTACCAGCATCACACATCACCTCTTTTGTGCAAGAGTGCTACCATGAAGCCACCCTTCAAGATCTCTCCTTCATGAGCCGCCTTGGCTATGAACTGTACGTCATGGTACAGGAGTACCAAGATCTGCTCAGCTAACACATTTCATCAGCCACCAAACCATCCGCTGCTTGTCGCGCGGGAGCGCTGACTCCAGCGGTTTGATATCTTTGTAAATATTCTTTATTTTTATTATTTCTTCTCTGCACTTTGCCTGCCCAGTGTCGCGCTCAGGCTTGTCCTGGCAGTGCCGGCCATTGGCCTAGTATGTAAATTCTTTTAGCACCAATAAATGTTGGCCGGGGCCGTGCGCGCGCTGCATTGGCGGTCTCGGCGTGGGCCTTCCTTGCCCGTCGGAGACTGGACTCCAACCCAAACGAATCCCCGCGTGCCGGGGAAAATCCCGGGTGGGACGTCTAAAGGTCCACGGTCTGGTTACTCAGACCGATTTGTCTCACTCAGGAATTAAGTACTTTTACGGGCGGTAATTGCTGAAATCTGGTTTTATAATGTGTTATGCGTTTTCTAAAATGTTTACTTAGGCATCTTATTTACCCTATGAAACAGCGAGGTTTTGTTAAAGTATCCTGAAAGTGTTTCATAATCTATGCTCGACGCATGATTATTTTCTCTTGATTTATTAGAATCTCGATCCTTACATTTAGCATTAAATGTATTTTATGGTAGATATTTATCTGGGTTACGATCATTTAGAGGAAATAGCAACAGCAACACTATTATAGACTAATATAAACAGTAATTTAATATAGAACAAACGTAATCCCCAAAACAAAATATAGACAGCCATTTTAACACCTTCCAGAATTATCTCATGTACTTTAGTTGATTTTTATTGGTTTACGAGGCAATTTGGATTTTCCTTTTTGTAGATGCCATTTTTGCAGAATTTTGTTTTCTGATAAACAGGATTTATTCGCATTTTCTCTTATTTTAAATAACGTACAAATATCATAGTTTTTTAATAGGAAAAAAATGAATATCTGGAAAATACTTTGCTTACAGTAGATGTTAAATGTAGACACTAACAAACATCCCCTAATCTAAATTTTCTTTAACCCATTTTAGGCCAAGCATAGAAATTTTATAAAATGTGGTATTATTCGCATTGAAATTTGCTTAAATTACATCCATTAAGACATCAAAAATGTTAAGTTTTCTTATGGCATTTGTTTTATTTTTATTTTATTTACAGAACTTGCAACTTCACTCCATTATAAAAACATATGATTAATCTCAAGTGGAATAATTATACATTTTCAAAAAGTCGAATTTGTCAATAACCGTTTCAAGTAAAAAACCAGCGTATCTCTCTATATTAAAAAAAAAGTAACCACCGCAGCAGCAGCCGCAGCAGCCGCTGTCAATAAAGATTTTGTGCCTTGAAGTATTTCTGGACTAATAGCCAGAAAACTTGCAAATAAAAATTTAAAAATGGATGGTTTTATAAAGAAATGTTCGATAAATACGCTGAAGTAGACATTTTTTAAATAGAAGAATTATTTTAAGAGATATTTAATATTAAAGTTGGTCAAAATAATTTTCTTATAAAAGTTTTATACAAACGAAAACTATGCACAGGAATTTAACCATAATTTGTAAGGATATAGTTGACAAAGTTGCGGTGTGCAGACTGCAATTATTTTTTCAATTTGACTCATTTTTTGAGGTTATATTTCAATTTTTTATTCAAAATTTTCATTATTTTTATGAAGATTTATTTCATATTTTATAAAATCCATTATTTGAATTGTTGCCAATTTGTAAAATAGCGCATATAATAATATTCCCTTTCAATTAAGAAATGTATTTATTTACACGTGACTATTAAAAACAGAAATAAAACTTTCAAATAATAATTAAATGATCACGTGATAAAAGCAGTAAATGTAGAAAATTACGTAATAAAAAATATACTTGCTGGTGAATGTTAAAACGAGAAATAATTAAATTATTAAGCGTTTTCAAAGCATTAAGTAGGGAAACTTACGTCATATTTAAAATGCTCAAATAGCAATATTTCCAAACAATTTCAATTAAAAATTATATTTACACGAGACATTAATTTGTTTCGACAAATATTTTACCTGTTATTGCAAATTTTAAAGCAGCGTAAATAATATTTCCTCTCAATTAAAAACTATATTTTTAAGTTTAATAATTACCTTTAAAATGCCGAAATAACTAATAAATTGCTAAAATATCATTAACAGTATGCTACCTCTCCTTTATCCCGACGACCACTTTTCATAACAAAAAAACTATCACCAAACTATAGGATTTAACACCAAAAATGCATGAATGTGGCGTCACCATTCACTTGACGTCAGAGGCAATACATGTGTTTGTTATAGCATCAAGTGGTTTTTAATTCGACATATACATATTTTTTTCATTATGTTGCACTAATTTATTAATTATTTCTTTAATTAAAATAACAATTGCATTCTTAAACGGCAGTGACCTGATATTAAAAAAGAAAAGGCATTGAAAATGTTGCGATGAACAGTTACATACAATAGATCAGTTTCAACTGACGTCACAAACATTTATTCACTACGAGAGAGATAATAAAGAAAAATCCTTCTCTATTAAAAAAAAGTAATCTGGAACTAAGCCAAAAACGATTTAGAAATGGACCAATCAAATTCTTCGTAGATATTCCGGGTTATTCTCATCGCTTTTTTCACTAGGGACTTTTTTGAGGAGCTATTACTTTTTTTCTAGCCATCCTATGGATTCGAAAATCATGCCACCAGACGCGAGATATAACAAGCTTTCAGGAATTCAAAAAATTATCACGGTCGGACAATAAAAACTCAAAAAATCCTTAAAAATCGAGTAAAAAAACTTTTATTGAAAAAGTCATTTTTTTATATTGTTGCCAATTTTTAAATAAGCGCAAAGGATTATGTTTTATCTCAAATAAAAAAATGTATTTTCGCGATACTATTAAAAACAATAATGAAAGTTTAAAATAATAATTAAAGGATCACGTGTTGAAAGCAGAAAATAAAGAAAATTACGTCATAAAAATTGTGTTTACACATGAATATTAAAAATAAAAAAGATGAATTAAATGAAAAAGCATTATAACCAGTTAAATGAAAAAGCATTATAACCTGATTACAGAAGATAGTCGCCTTCGTGATATCATCATCATCATCATCTTTTTAAAACAGGATACATTACCAGGTTTTAAGAGGCTGTGAAATCAGAACGGGGGACGGGGGTTGGTGAGCGTTAGCGAGCAGGGGGCAGAGCCCCCTAGTAATGTAAATAAAGATCCAAGACTATTTTTTTCTGTTTTCATTAATATATTGTAAATTTTATTGTTTAAACTTACTGATAGTTGACACTTTGGTGAGTGGGGTTTTCCGAATTTCTTGTATTTTATTTATTTGTTTGTTTATTTATTTATTTTATTTTCATTTTTTTGAGATTCCTATGGCAAAATTCGGCACAAATGTCATATACGCACCATGTTGGCACGATTTTTTTCAACCGCCAATTTGGCGAAATCTTTGTTTTTCAATATTAGTTTCAAATAGCATGCAATAATAACACTTGATTTTTTATTTGAATATAAAAACAGAATAACGTAATAAATGAAATAGCTTCTATTATTTTAAAAAAGGAAATAAATAAATGATAGTTTGATATAAATAAATATTGATATACATAATAAAAATAATTTATAGAATTAAAATAAAAAATAAAAGTAAATAGACAACAATTTATTCAAAAACAAAGTTATCGCCAAATTTGCGGTTGAAAAAAATCGCGCCAACGTGGTGCGTATATGACACCTGTGCCCAAAATTCTTCTATTTGTTTATTTTGCGTTACAGTTTGATGATAGTTTTTTTAATGAAAATTGATCGACGGGATAATGGAGAAGTATCAAAAAGACAAATAAACCTTGAATTAAAAATCCCTCAATGAAATAACTAATGCGTGTAACGCATCTGATGCCAACTGAATGCAACGCGACGCCACGACCATGCACGTTTGGTGTTAAATGATATATTCTGGCAACAGTTCTTTTCTTTTTATAAAAAGTAGTCGACGGGATAATGGAGAAGTAACCAATTTTCTATAGCATCGTTATAAAATTCTCCAATGCAGCGTCATAGTTTACTTAACCATTTCCCACAAGTTGATTTTTAAATGTTTATTTCATCTTATTTAATAAATCAGGAAAACAGTTGTTAGCTGTTTCGAGAGCAGATGATTCAAACTTAAAATCCCTCAGTCAAAGGAAAATGAATGGAAACCCGGTTACAGCAGATCGCCACTGGTCACTTTAATCATAATACAATCTTCCGTAATCGTTTTAGAGTTGATCAAATCAGAGTCTTTTTAAATCATGCGGTGTCAGAACGGGGGTTGACGAGCGTAGCTCGTAGGGGGCAGAGCCCCCTAGCTTTGAAAATTTCTCAACAGAAAGTGATTACTTCAATTGAATTACTAATATTTTATAGATGTCTCCAGAACCCTTAATAAATAGCAGAAAAATAAAATTAGCGAAAAATATACGTCACAGTGTTAATACAAAAATATTTATTGAAATGGTGCGTTTACGAACCTTTGGCCGAAAATGGGTTAATGAAAAACTGGTATAGTTATCAAAAATAGAATATAACTTGAATGTATTGGGTTGTTCGGAAAGTTCCTTCCGTTTGGAAAAACCATTTCGCACCGAAAAATTCTGCCCGTCAATTGTTAAACATTAGATATCGGAATTAATGTCTAATAATTCGATGATAGAATTTTACGGTACGAACTAACTTTCCTAAGCGGACATAATTTTTCGAACAAACCAATATATAGTAAGGTAACCAGTTAAGGTCACGTTAAGAATTTAGATCGTAATGAAATGTGTTATATCAGCGTTAACATTTTAAATAATGTTGGATGTAATATTTCAACATATTTTGTTGGTGTTGAATTTTGGCCAGAAGACTTCAAAACAAAGATACTTTAAGGTGGTCTTATTAGATGTATGTGTTCTAAATCAGACCATAATTTGTTAAATACGAGGGAAAGTCATTAAATAAGTCACAAAAGATAATTAAATAGTAACTTACAATGATATTCACTTCAAAACTATTTTTATTTCTCAACATATTCTCCACCAATATTTACGCACTTATATCATCGTTCTATTAGTAAACCAACACCAGCTGCATAAAATTCTTTGGGTTGCTGTCTCAGCCACATTAGGACTTCAAGTTGAACCTTTTCATCATCTGTGAACATCATCTTGATTCCAAGATGGTTTGTTAGTGGATAGACCGGGAGGCGGCAGCACAGATAATCACCTCATCGAGTTCACGGCTGAAATTCAAGAATTAGTTAAAACTCGATTCGCATATTAAAACGCAATCGGTCTGCCAATTCATATATTGGTGGAAAACACGTGAAAACCCGATTTTAACGGTTCACTCGTAGGTTTACCATTGTGTTTTCCTGCACCCAAAAGTATGAAAACATGGAGAACTGGGTGCAGGAAAACACAATAGTAAACCTACGAGTCAACCGCTAAAATCGTGTTTTCACGTGTTTTCCACCAAAATATGACTTGGCAGACCAATTGCGTTTTAATATGCGAATCGAGTTTTAACTAATTCTGGAATTTCAGCCATGAACTCGATGAGGTGATTGTCTGTGCTGCCGCCTCCCGGTCTATGGACTAAACAGATGAAAATCGTACAAGTTGTAAATTTCCAACTGGACGAAAAATGTCCGGGCCAGGATTCGAACCTGGGATCGCTTGGCTGAAGCCGCCACGCTCTACCACTGAGCTATCCCGGTCGAATCTGGAGGGCATAATTCATCCAGTTAACCTTATTGATCAAAGCATCTGGTCTGATATTTTAATCAGCTCAACAGAAAAGATCGCAGGTAATGGAACCTCCAGAAAACGCTGGATACGTGAATACACTGGATTATTTTTTTTTTTTTTTAACACAATTATTTCAAATTGGTAAAGTAATCATACAAGTTGTAAATTTCCAACTGGACGAAAAATGTCCGGGCCAGGTTCGAATCCTGGCCCGGACATTTTTCGTCCAGTTGGAAATTTACAACTTGTATGATTACTTTACCAATTTGAAATAATTGTGTTAAAAAATAATCCAGTGTATTCACGTATCCAGCGTTTTCTGGAGGTTCCATTACCTGCGATCTTTTCTGTTGAGCTGATTAAAATATCAGACCAGATGCTTTGATCAATAAGGTTAACTGGATGAATTATGCCCTCCAGATTCGACCGGGATAGCTCAGTGGTAGAGCGTGGCGGCTTCAGCCAAGCGATCCCAGGTTCGAATCCTGGCCCGGACATTTTTCGTCCAGTTGGAAATTTACAACTTGTATGATTACTTTACCAATTTGAAATAATTGTGTTAAAAAATAATCCAGATGAAAATCGCTTGGAGATAAGTTCAAGCTGTATGGTGGATGTTGAAGAAGTTGCAAGATGATGCTCACAGATGATGAAAAGGTTCAACTTGAAGTTCTAATGTGGCTGAGACAGCAACCCAAAGAATGTTATGCAGTTGGTGTTGGGACACTGATAAAACGGGGATATAAGTGCATAAATATTGGTGGAGAATATGTTGAGAAATAAAAAATAGTTTTGAAGTGAATATCATTCTAAGTTATTATTTAATTATCTTTATCTTATATAAGTGCATAAATATTGGTGGAGAATATGTTGAGAAATAAAAAAATAGTTTTGAAGTGAATATCATTCTAAGTTATTATTTAATTATCTTTTGCCACTTACTTAATGACTTTCCCTCGTACATGGTTTAGCTTTAACTAACAGGTATTTTACAGGTATTACACCAAAATAGAACAAAATGAATAAAGTGTTTTTAAATTGCACATTTTAACTATTGGAAATTTATACAAATATTATAAAGGAGTAATTCTTGTTTGTTTGTTTGTAGGGGGTAATCTCTGGAACTACCGAACCGATTTCAAAAGTGATGGTGGCAGATTGATGGTGACAACCCCTGCTCCAACATAGGCTATATTTTATGTCGGTGCCACTAACCCCAGGGGGTGCAGGAGCAAAAAACGTTCTAAAATTGCGATTTTTCAGTTATCACACTGGCTGTCAAGCCCTGAGAGCTTGGCAGCCGGTTCTGTATGTATGTATGTACGTACGTAATGCGATAACTCTTCATAGAAATATCCGTTTTCCTTCAAATTTTGTTTATAGATTCACTGTGTTAAGGAGCTTCTCTAGTTTTCGGGATTGATTGGTTAAGTATAAAAAGGGGGAAACAAGGGGCTAATTCCCCCCCCCCCTTAATTTATATAAATTGGTTTTTCATGCAGAATTATTCCGTTTTCCTTCAAATTTTGTTTATAGGTTCACTGGGTTAAGGTGCTTCCCTGATTAGTTTTCGGGATTGATTGGTCAAGTATAAAGGGGGGGGAACAAGGGTCTAATTCCCCCCCCTTAATTTATATAAATGGGTTTTTCATGCAGAATTATTCCGTTTCCCTTCAAATTTTGTTTATAGGTTCACTGAGTTAAGGCGCTTCCCTGATTAGTTTACGGGTTTGATTAGTTAAGTATAAAGGGGGGGATCGGGGGGGCTAATCCCCCCCTTAATTTATATAAATGGGTTTTTCATGCAGAATTATTCCGTTTTCCTTCAAATTTTGTTTATAGGTTCATTGGGTTAAGACGCTTCCCTGATTACTTTTCGGGATTGATTGGTTAAGTATAAAGGGGGGGAACAAGGGGCTAATTTCCCCCCTCTTAATTTATATAAATGGGTTTTTCATGCAGAATTATTCCGTTTCCCTTCAAATTTTGTTTATAGGTTCACTGAGTTAAGGCGCTTCCCTGATTAGTTTACGGGTTTGATTAGTTAAGTATAAAGGGGGGGGATCGGGGGGCTAATCCCCCCTTAATTTATATAAATGGGTTTTTCATGCTGAATTATTCCGTTTTCCTTCAAATTTTGTTTATAGGTTCACTGTGTTAAGGCGCTTCCCTGATTAGTTTTCGGGATTGATTGTTTAAGTATTGTTGTGGTGTTTTGGTGTTCTTTCTAAACAATTAACTTAAATAAATAAAAAAAAACTCATTTACAACTCTTCACTTGACAATTAAATATTTAAAAAAAAATAAGTATGCCTTGATTAACTCCACTGAAATCTGTTGCCATGAAATGAAGGAGCAATTTAGAATAAATTTACCAAAATAACAAAACAAAGAAAAACTGTTATAAGTTAATATAACATGATATTTTTGAATTCATCATTTTAGAATAATACTAAATGTAGTAAGGGGCAACAGATTTTTAAATCAAGTAGCATACTGAGATGCACAAAGAACACCTAACTCCACTCCAACCCGATCAAGCTTAAATCTCCATACACAGTAAATTAGCAAAATTCAATCATCATATAATTTAGAAAAATGAAGAGAATCTGAAATTCCTCCAATATGAGGACCAGAAGGGAAAAAGAAAGTTTAACAAAATAGAGATATGATGAGATACCAAAATTTTAGAACAATTATGGAGATTTTGAACCAGATCAGATCGGTTAACCGAAAATCGTAAAATGGTATAAAATAACTGAATACTTTTTTTTTTTTTTTTTTTTTTTTTTTACTTTGTTAAAATAAACATTTTGATGTTTATTTTCGATAACAATATACCTGAGAGAGGAAAGTTAAAGCTTAAGTTAACATTTATGAAATTAAATTTAATATTACTGTTTCACTTATTAATCTATCCATCATTAAATCAAGATCAAAAATACTATTGGATAATATTGAGTAAACCTCAATTAATGTTTATTAAAACACTCATTTATGAATTTAAACTTAAGAAATTTCAAAGTTTAAATTTAATAAGTTGAATTTTTTTTTTTTTTTTTTTTTTTACTTTTTTTAAAAAACAACCATTTTGTTGTTTGTTTTGAATAATACTTCAAAGAAAGGATAATTAAAAATTAAATTAATCAATTATGAAATTAGACTTAATTTTACTTTAGCATCAATTATCAGTATATCCAATACTGAGATAGGAACAATAATTACATCTAATAACCTTACGTAAACCTCAATTAATTTTCAAATAAACTATTACTATGAATTTAAAATTTAAGAAATTTAAAAATATTAATTTAGTAAGATTATAGCTTTCATAACCTTACTCACAATAATTGAGAGGTTAAGCCTCTCTCATAGGATTGCTGTAGATATAAGAATACTAATTAAAGATCATATAAAGAAGAACATACCATATTTGAGAATGAACAAAAAACAATCTTTATTTGAATAATTAAAATTTATAAAAACAATGTAATTCCCCAAAAAAAAATTACTATAATAACACCAAATAAAAGTTGATCAATATTGATTATTAAATATCTTTAAATCAAATATTAAGGTTCTCAAGACTAACATAACATCATAAATTAAAGGATGATCAACTTTTCTGAGATAAGTCATTAATTACCTTTCAAATACGCATTGTAATTCTTAACATATCATAATATAAATATACATATATGAATTTACAAGTTATTCTTGCTTATTTTGCATTTTACTCTCCAACTCTGAGTCACACAAATATATTCCCTCATCAGGGAGACACGTAAATAAAAACTATGTAAAGTCTACTTACAGAGGATGAAGAATTCAATGGTTGAATCAGTGGGCAGGTTTTTACACTCCCCTTTCCTCTTTTAATGTTGCAGCCGATTGCACAACATGCTTCTCTTTCCTCTTTGTTTTGAGAGAAAAAACTATCGCTATATACCAGCAGGCGAGCTGACAGGTTTCTTTTCGTTCTTGGCTTACACTATGATAGGATATGATAAGTCACCTAATTTCAACGGGTTGGGTAGCCTCCGTACATCTAGTTGCCTTCTAATAACGAACAATACTTGGAATCTTCGTCTTAATAGGGACAGAATAGTCTCATGATGAGGACTTTTGAAGCCTGATTTTTGGAGCAGGACTATTAATTTTCTCAGCTTTTAACAATATTTCCTTCGCCCTTCACACTGGAGACTATAGGGTATTAGCAGTGGTCCTGGTAAGAGATTCATCTCTATTCTAAGACAACGATCATTCTATTTAAGCAAAATGCCGATCACAAACTCGAGTACTCATAGCTCTAGACCTTTACCATGTCTCTGCTAATGTTACTTCAACTCAGTAACACAGAATACATCATTTCGAGCGCCGCTACGCAATACCTAATAAGTTTACGAACCAAGTAATGAGTGTCTCAACCAAGCAACAAGTAACAAGTCAGTTTACGAGCCAAGTGATAATTCGTAAACATTCTCTCTCCCGCGCTGCTTACAAAAACTGGCCGGAACCACTCTGTCAAAGGGGGTACGGGAATGGAAACAATAGGAATGGACTAACCCTGGTGGCGGCACTGTGTCGCTCATTCCCTGCCGGCCGCTACATGGGGAAAGACAACCATGCTTCACCCCCATGGCGTGTGCTGAAGGGGGTCCCATGAGCTTATGTTTACATGCGCGTCAGCCAGACGCTATGGACAAGTATTTCTTTTACTGCAGGTTGTAACACACAATGCTTAATTGCGTCCACAGTCTATTCACCAGACAACGTAATACCTCTTGGGGTGTACTCGCTTTCTTTTAGCCAAAGATAGACACAGTGTCACCAATCCCTGTTTCCAAGCATGGGAAAGTGTATGGCTGTCTCCAAATTTGTCACCTGTGTGGTCTTTAACTGACAAACATCCCTCCTTGCTATTTATTTTTCGTATTTGAAAACAGGAGGCAAAGCTAGACTATAAAAGTTGACATTACTTTGTTTAAAAGAAAAAGAAAGAAGAAAAAAAAACGTTTTTATTATTATCATTATTACAATTACTTTTAATTTATTTATATATTTATTAAAAACATAAAAAGAGTGCTGTTAAATAAATGTTGAGAAAGTGATTTAAATAATTTAATGTAGATAAAAAGGAAACTTTAAAAATAACCGTAACAAGATTGCTCCCCTCGGCTAAATAAAAAAAAAAAAATTTTTGAAAAACAAATTTTTTTTTTTTTTGAAAGGCAGCTGGGTACCACATGGTATGCTGGGGCCTCAACACTGAAAAAACTGACCCACATACACAAATCATACAACGATCCGGGACGGGATCCAGATAATTCACCGCTGAAACACCACCCTAAAAGTATATTCCGGACATATACAACCAGAGCTCGCACATCCGTAGCAACCATTACCTAAAATACTACTTCAAAACATAACCATAAAGGAGTATTACCACAAGAGGGACCATAAAGCTGATTTTACCACTAAAATGAAAAAGATACATTCTGCACCTGTAAAAAAACACAAGTTCCACTTGGACTGTGAAACCTCACTTCCCTACTACTGCTATTCCTACGCATAACTACATCTCACCTGAAATTTCTGGTAACAGAACTGTAAACAATACATAAATTGAATTTTGAGAGAAAAATTAAGCCGAAAAAGAAGGAAGTGCCCACTGATTAAGTTTCTTTACACTGCTTATATACATAACTTCAATAATTGGCATCACAGTATATTACAACACTATCTATTAATGTAAATAAGTACTAGTAATATCATAGTTACAACACTGTAAATGTCAATGAAATTTGTAAAACACATATTAATTCTATTATACAAAAATACACAAGAGCAACTGGTGACGCAAAATTAAAATATATACATATACGTACTGTAAGACACATATTATGGTATCACAGACCATTGTAGAGAGTTACGCACACATTTATAACTTTTTTCTACATGAAGCCATGTTGTTTTTGAAAAAAGTCCAATGATTCGGTTCACTGTGCAGATTTTACAAATGCACTTACAAGTAATGTGCAAGGGAAAGAGTATCTCTGCCTCTGTGCTACTTATAGCAAAAGCAGTTTCGGGCTTTTGGGAACTACAGGGAAAACATTCCACAAAACAAAATAAAAAACAGGGGTGGTGACATATATCACCAGAAGGAAAAACACACACACCACCAAAATAGGAAGTAAAATTAAGAAAATACTTAATTCTAGTAATTTCAGCCACATACAACAACATCCAGGTATGTACATAAGAAAGTATGTATAAGAAAGAGAAAAAAAAATAAAGGTCCACAATCCTTAAAGTTAAAGTTCAAATAAACCCACAAATTGCATAGTAAATAATAAATCCAACTAATTAAAGTGCATAAATTAAAGTAAACACACACTTAAAAGGTTATATACAAAACACAGATGCATTTAAAAAAATGAAAACACAGAACAACTTCGGCAAAAGGGTAACCAAACATACCATCCTAAAAAAATGTTAAAGTCACGAAAATTACACTCTTTTTTTTAAAAAAAAAAACACCCAAAATCTACGAAAACGGGGTGCGGAAGGGTATATACCACAAAAACTACCATAAAACAGACAAAAACCTCAAGTATAAGCATAAAAAGGTAAAAATGCATACATGAAAGTATCAAAACACAACCAAAACAAACCTTTAATACGCTAGAAAAACTAAGTTCCGTTTTAAAAATGCCAAAAAAAATAATTAAATATACATGCACATTAACTAAACCACAAATAAACAATGTAAAATTGAGTAAAAATGCACGACTAACGAAAAAGGTAGTTAGTATTTATAACTCGGACGATCTCTTCTATCCCGTAGCGAATAGTCGGTTCTAGAAATCGATATTGAACGACTAATTCTAT
The DNA here is from genome assembly GCA_963931845.1 of Maratus michaelseni. Classification (NCBI taxonomy): domain Eukaryota; kingdom Metazoa; phylum Arthropoda; class Arachnida; order Araneae; family Salticidae; genus Maratus; species Maratus michaelseni. Next base: position 98,475,595 of record OZ007597.1, on the reverse strand, counting down.
TCGATTTAGCAGCTGGACGAATCGATGAACGAGACCTGCGCGAATCGCTGTGCGCAGCAGCTGAACTGCTTTCTGCCGTTGCTGAATTTTCAACTACGCTCACCGTGTTGCTATCTGCCGTTGCTGAATTTTCAACTACGCTCACCGTGTTGCTATCTGCCGTTGCTGAATTTTCAACTACGCTCACCGTGGAAATGGGAGGTGGGGGAGAGGGAGTTATGATTTCAGTTCTGTCACTGTCTGTTTTATCCAATTCCGGCGTACCGGAGTTTCGTTATTGTTGACGTTCACTACTGCTGGTGCGCGGTTGTTATCATATGGTGCCCAGGGAATGAATCGGTTGCGTTTACACCTGCGTATAGGAGGAGAATCGCACGGTTGTTGTGGTGAATCGATGGTCACGTTTTCAGTCGATCCCAGGCCAATTGTTTGTTTTGGTTCACTGGACCAGATGGGGAGTCTGTCTTTGAAAGAAGATAACCTGTCAACATGGACAAACTGACAATTTTTTGGATTAGCAACTAGCGCTATTTTAAAATTAACTTCATTTAGCTTCTCAATTATAGTAAAAGGACCATTATTTTGCTTGCTTAATTTTTTGTATTACCAGGGGCGACTGTGGGTGTAAATAACCACACAAGATCTCCTATTTTAAAATTTTTATCAACAGCTGTCTTTTCACGGTATTTTTCCTGCTGTTCAGAAACTTTAATTAAATTACTATGTACTTCAGTGTATACTTTTTGAAGAGCTGGGATTAAGAGTTCGCAAAAAGAGGGTGCATCATTATAATTAAAAGAAGGTGGTTGAGAAAAGAGATTATATGGTAGATTCATACTTCTGCCATACATAACTGCAGCTGGGCTAAGTTTAGTTGAAGAGTGGACAGCTGAACGCATAGCTAGTAGTGCAAATTTGAGTTTAGTGTCCCAGTCAGATTGATTTTGATTGACTATGTGACAAAGTGCATTTTTAAGAGTACGATTCTGTCTCTCCACTTGCGAGTTGCCAGCCGGGTGATAAGATGAGGTCTTAATATGTTTAATACCAAACATTTTATATACGTGCTCTATCGCATCTGAAATTAGATTCTTCGCGTTGTCCGTCGTAATAAAACAGGGTGCTCCGTAGCGTGAGATGAAGTCGGCTAAAGTGTCCGCAATGACATCTGAAGTGGTTGAACTAACCGCATATGCTTCTGGCCACTTAGTGAATGAATCTATATATGCGACAATATACTTATTTCCCGAAAAAGTTTGCGGTAAGGGTCCAATGAGATCCAAATGAACCTTGTTCATGGGAAACTGGGGGGTCGGCATACGTTGCAGAGGGGCGAGCTGGTTTGCTCTATAAGCTCTCTTCTGCTGGCAACTAATACATGACTCCACTAGATGTTTGACATCTGCCGACATTCCTGGCCAATAGAAGTGCTCACGAATGCGATCAATGGTCTTTTGAAAGGCCTGATGACAAGCAGCTAGGGACTCATGCGTTAGTGCAAAAACTTGAGTGACCAATTCTTTTGGCACGACTAACTTTACAGATTTATTCAAAATAGCTGACTCCCTTGTATCCTCACAAACTAAAATGTCATCTCTAAAAAAAAATTTCATGTATTTAGGAGCAATTTCTACACCTTGGTCTAGTTTTCTTGCAATCTCGCAGCATTTCTTGTCTGATTTTTGCAATTCACCAATTTTTTCAAGTAGATTGGAATGAGGCATAAAAGTAACTTCTTTTTCGACTTGTATACAAAAATTACAATTAACAGTATTATTGGAGTTATCATTGTTGACATACCTCGAAAGGAAATCTGCGACACTGTTACATTTACCTTTAACAAACTTGATTGTAAAATTAAAGTCTGAGAGAGTGCAGATCCATTTAGCCATGCGTGATGTAGGGTCGTGAATTTTTAACATTAGCCCAAACTAAAGCTAATAATTCCCTTTCAGTGGTGGAATAACGGGTCTCAGCATCTTTCAATTTTCTGCTGGCGAAGGCAACAGGATGGAGCATGTTATTTTCATCTAATTGTGATAACACTGCCCCTAATGCCTCGCCACTGGCATCACTATATAAATGGAATTCCATCTCAAAATCAGGGAGTGCAAGACATGGTTTTGAAATAAGAGCCATTTTAAGGTCTTCAAATTCTTTCTGTGCATCTTCATTCCACAAAAATTTTCCTGTCTCTTTCGTTAAGTTGATGAGATTTTTAGCCCTTTTAGTAAAATCTGGTATAAATCTCCTATAAAAAGATAGAGTTCCAATAAAGGACCTAACAGCTTTTCGGGTAGTTGGAGGTTTGAAATTTTCAATTACCGCAATGTTTTTATTAATAGGTGACACTTGGCCACTACAAATCTCAAAACCTAGATATTGTATTTTATTCGAAAAGAAAGTGCATTTACTGGGCTTAAGTTTCAATTTATGCAGTCTTAACCTATCAAAGACCATGTTAAGCTTCTCAAAATGAGAATTTACATCACAGGAGGCAATTACAATGTCGTCGATATAAACAAGAATTCCAAGATTGCCTAAATCACCGAAAATAGCATTCATAAGTCTCTGGAAACTGTTACCGGAATTTGAGAGCCCAAAACAGTTACGGGTCCACTCAAAAAGTCCCTTGTGGGTGATTATAGCAGTTTTATGCCTATCCTCTGGGCGAATAACCTGTTGAAAGAAACCACTAGTTAAATCTAATGTTGAAAAAAATTTAGCCCCACTTAAAGCATCAACAGAGTCGGTAATGTTAGGTATTGGATAAGCATCTTTAACAAGATTTTTATTTAATCTTCTGTAATCAACAGCAAGTCGATAAGAACCGTCTGATTTCCGAACCAGAATAACCGGAGAAGCAAATTCCGACATGGAAGGGGAAATTATGTCCGCCTGTAATAAAGTATTAAGTTGGTCTTCCATTTCTTGACGTAATTTGTAGGGGACTCTATAAGCTTTGCCTTTAACTGGTTTATTTGAAGTTAAGTTTATTTCATGCGGGATTGTATCACAGCCGGGTAAATCTAAGACCGATGCTGCAAATACATCTTTGTTTTTGTCTAGAAAATTTTGCATTTTAAGTTTTAATGGGGGTTCTAAATGATCTAAATTAATTTCAGAGCTCCAAGTGAGATCAGCGTGATCAAAGTCACCAATTGGAGGGGCCAAATTTACATTACAAGTAAGGTTATTTTCAGTTACGGGTACATTTGATTTGTCTACACATTTTTGAATTTTGGCAACAAAGGTTCCTTTATTTAAATGAATACTATTGTCTGAAAAATTTGCAAATGAGATATATAGGCCATGTTCTTTAGTGCAAATGGCTCTGGAGGTAAGGAGACCTTGATTTAAATTTTTCGCCAAAGGTTCTAACATAACAATATCATTTTCCTTAATAAAATTTTCCTTATAACTTTTAACCTGGGCTAACATTTTTGACTGCGGGGGAATTGAAATTTTGCTACATAACATAGCGAAACTTATACTTTTATTTTTATTGGTTCTATCACTACTGCTATCTTCATTGCTCTCCTCCTCGACTTCAGGTACCTTATCCTCTATACTTACCAAATCTTCACTTTCATCAATATTACAAATTTCAGTAGTATCTTCAGCTAAATTACCCTGGGTTACCTGACTCGCTGCTGATAGATTATTGTCGACATTTTGAATACATGAAGAATTTTCAGTATTATTACCCTCAGAGCTACCGCCTGATATTGTTTGCATGCAAAAGTTCTGCGCAACATTTTCAACTTCCTTATCTGACTCAGTTTGAATGATTATCTCAACATCTTTTCCCATATTACTCAACTGTGGGTCCTGAACTACCATACTTTCCCTACTATGATTCCCATTTTCAACACTGACTGAGTCATGAACATTAATACATGCAAAGCTTTCAGGAGGGCTATTGGCATTACTACTTTTTGAATTCTCCCCTACTTTGTTGACACATTTTATATTTACAGAACTATTTTCAACACAATCATTATTTATACAATTATTATTTGAATTTACATTATATACAGAATTAGAAATATTTACAGAATTAGTAGCAAGACAAGTATTAGACCCTGAAGTATTACTTGGGGTTTCTACGCTTTGTTTACATTGGCCTGCAACTGGCACTTTAAGAGCGACAGCATTTGTATCACAATTTATACTTGCCCGGTACTCTTTCAAAAATGGCATTCCCAAAATCATATTAAATTCCTCTGCTAATTTACCTTCCACTACATAGAATTCAGCTTGACATTGAACATTATCAAAAACAAATTTTAAAAATACTTTCTTATTTAGGTGAACTTTCTCACCGGTGACAGTCATAATGGGGATATTGCAATTCTCCATTTCAAAATTCTCTAAATAGTTCAATCAGTACCACTCAGGAGATTAATTGCAGAACCCGTGTCACATAATGCATTCAGGCAAACTTTATTTATGTAAATTCTTGCAGTTGGTAATGTATATGATTGGGGGTGAAAAACGCTATATACAGCTGGGGGGTCCAGGGGCCTGTGGGGGATCGAGTTGACCACATCTCATCCGGCCACTAATAGTTTAAAGGTTCATTTACACTATTTGCTATTGGGGTGCTATTTACCGCCTGCTCCTCATTTCTGTTCGCAGCTGTATTCCTATTGTTTTGGTAATAACCACCTCTTCTTCCCCTATATCCGCCTCGCTGAGTCTGGTTGCCTCTAGGATTTTCACTTCTGTTTCTATAATTTTGCCCACGGCTCCTGAAATTTTGACCACCTCCCCTTCTAAAATTATAGTCGACAAAATTTAGTGGACAATCTCTGGCATAGTGGCCCTGTACGGAACACCTATAGCAGGTTACGGGTCTTACCTCTTGGTTTTTCTCCTGTATATCCCTAGCCCTAAGATCAACTAAACTGTCTATCTTTGCTGCTAAAACATCAATTTGAGATTTTAGTTGGTCTATCTCCTTCTTTTGTGAGCTGTCTTGCTGAAAAACAGCAGCACAGGGTAGGTTTTGGGTCAAATTTTGGTTGAGAATTTCCTCTCGGTGGTTGTAAAAAGGGTTAATGCTCCTATAAGCTTTTTCCTCAAGAAGCGCAATTTTGAGAACTTCTTCTGGGGATTGTGGATTTCTCGCAATTACCCCCTTTCGCACTTCTGGTGCAAGATTGCTCAAAAGCATGGAGTGAAGTAGAGCCGTTCGGCTTTTATCGACTACTTCACCCTGGATACCTTCAATTACAAGGGCTTTTAGGGACATATCATACGCCTTATCATAAAACTCTTGAACACTCATACTGGGTGGCTGTTTAAAGTTTAAAAAATGACTGAGTGCAACATCTGGTGTGGCCTGTGAAGTATAACTCTCTTTTAAGATTTTTAAAAGTTCCTCAGATGTTTTCGCTTTGTGAATTTTTATCCGCCTAGATGCAGCTCCTGAAAGTCTAGCAAGTAAAACAAACTTCTTTTCCTCCTCAGTCCAGTCGAATAATTTTGAAAAACTCTCAAATTTCTCAGAAAAATCTGAGAAGCAGACTGAGCTGGCCTCTCCATTGAATGGGGGAATGTTAGACAAATTGTCCACTAATGCATTTTTTCGCTGAATAGTGGCAATTGCCTCTGAATGTTTATCAGCCATGGTTAGAGTTAGAAAATGACAAACAGACCCAAAAAAGGGGAAAATTGGGGGGGGGGCAACTTAAAAATGGGATAAAGAGAGGAAAAGAAAAAACCCTTACAAATACATAAAACTTAAGTATAGGACTATGATTTTAGTAACTAAGCTAAAGTTATGTACACAAAACATAATTTTGACTGGGGATTGTAACTAATAGCACAGAGAGAGAGCCTAGACCTCTTTTTACACTTGAACATATAATAAAATTTTAATTGCAAAAACACCCAGTTGCTCTTTGATATATAAATACATACAAGTAAAAAAAATCAATAACCCAGAGACCGAAATGTTACGGCTCCAATTGTTGTGGTGTTTTGGTGTTCTTTCTAAACAATTAACTTAAATAAAAAAAAATAAAAAAACTCATTTACAACTCTTCACTTGACAATTAAATATTTAAAAAAAAATAAGTATGCCTTGATTAACTCCACTGAAATCTGTTGCCATGAAATGAAGGAGCAATTTAGAATAGATTTACCAAAATAACAAAACAAAGAAAAACTGTTATAAGTTAATATAACATGATATTTTTGAATTCATCATTTTAGAATTATACTAAATGTAGTAAGGGGCAACAGATTTCTAAATCAAGTAGCATACTGAGATGCACAAAGAACACCTAACTCCACTCCAACCCGATCAAGCTTAAATCTCCATACACAGTAAATTAGCAAAATTCAATCATCATATAATTTAGAAAAATGAAGAGAATCTGAAATTCCTCCAATATGAGGACCAGAAGGGAAAAAGAAAGTTTAACAAAATAGAGATATGATGAGATACCAAAATTTTAGAACAATTATGGAGATTTTGAACCAGATCAGATCGGTTAACCGAAAATCGTATAATGGTATAAAATAACTGAATACTTTTTTTTTTTTTACTTTGTTAAAATAAACATTTTGATGTTTATTTTCGATAACAATATACCTGAGAGAGGAAAGTTAAAGCTTAAGTTAACATTTATGAAATTAAATTTAATATTACTGTTTCACTTATTAATCTATCCATCATTAAATCAAGATCAAAAATACGATTGGATAATATTGAGTAAACCTCAATTAATGTTTATTAAAACACTCATTTATGAATTTAAACTTAAGAAATTTCAAAGTTTAAATTTTTTTTTTTTTTTACTTTTTTTAAAAAACAACCATTTTGTTGTTTGTTTTGAATAATACTTCAAAGTTAGGATAATTAAAAATTAAATTAATCAATTATGAAATTAGACTTAATTTTACTTTAGCATCAATTATCAGTATATCCAATACTGAGATAGGAACAATAATTACATCTAATAACCTTACGTAAACCTCAATTAATTTTCAAATAAACTATTACTATGAATTTAAAATTTAAGAAATTTAAAAATATTAATTTAGTAAGATTATAGCTTTCATAACCTTACTCACAATAATTGAGAGGTTAAGCCTCTCTCATAGGATTGCTGTAGATATAAGAATACTAATTAAAGATCATATAAAGAAGAACATGCCATATTTGAGAATGAACAAAAAACAATCTTTATTTGAATAATTAAAATTTATAAAAACAATGTAATTCCCCAAAAAAAAATTACTATAATAACACCAAATAAAAGTTGATCAATATTGATTATTAAATATCTTTAAATCAAATATTAAGGTTCTCAAGACTAACATAACATCATAAATTAAAGGATGATCAACTTTTCTGAGATAAGTCATTAATTACCTTTCAAATACGCATTGTAATTCTTAACATATCATAATATAAATATACATATATGAATTTACAAGTTATTCTTGCTTATTTTGCATTTTACTCTCCAACTCTGAGTCACACAAATATATTCCCTCATCAGGGAGACACATAAATAAAAACTATGTAAAGTCTACTTACAGAGGATGAAGAATTCAATGGTTGAATCAGTGGGCAGGTTTTTACACTCCCCTTTCCTCTTTTAATGTTGCAGCCGATTGCACAACATGCTTCTCTTTCCTCTTTGTTTTGAGAGAAAAAACTATCGCTATATACCAGCAGGCGAGCTGACAGGTTTCTTTTCGTTCTTGGCTTACACTATGATTGGATATGATAAGTCACCTAATTTCAACGGGTTGGGTAGCCTCCGTACATCTAGTTGCCTTCTAATAACGAACAATACTTGGAATCTTCGTCTTAATAAGGACAGAATAGTCTCATGATGAGGACTTTTGAAGCCTGATTTTTGGAGCAGGACTATTAATTTTCTCAGCTTTTAACAATATTTCCTTCGCCCTTCACACTGGAGACTATAGGGTATTAGCAGTGGTCCTGGTAAGAGATTCTTCTCTATTCTAAGACAACGATCATTCTATTTAAGCAAAATGCCGATCACAAACTCGAGTACTCATAGCTCTAGACCTTTACCATGTCTCTGCTAATGTTACTTCAACTCAGTAACACAGAATACATCATTTCGAGCGCCGCTACGCAATACCTAATAAGTTTACGAACCAAGTAATGAGTGTCTCAACCAAGCAACAAGTAACAAGTCAGTTTACGAGCCAAGTGATAATTCGTAAACATTCTCTCTCCCGCGCTGCTTACAAAAACTGGCCGGAACCACTCTGTCAAAGGGGGTACGGGAATGGAAACAATAGGAATGGACTAACCTTGGTGGCGGCACTGTGTCGCTCATTCCCTGCCGGCCGCTACATGGGGAAAGACAACCATGCTTCACCTCCATGGCGTGTGCTGAAGGGGGTCCCATGAGCTTATGTTTACATGCGCGTCAGCCAGACGCTATGGACAAGTATTTCTTTTACTGCAGGTTGTAACACACAATGCTTAATTGCGTCCACAGTCTATTCACCAGACAACGTAATACCTCTTGGGGTGTACGCGCTTTCTTTTAGCCAAAGATAGACACAGTGTCACCAATCCCTGTTTCCAAGCATGGGAAAGTGTATGGCTGTCTCCAAATTTGTCACCTGTGTGGCCTTTAACTGACAAACATCCCTCCTTGCTATTTATTTTTCGTATTTGAAAACAGGAGGCAAAGCTAGACTATAAAAGTTGACATTACTTTGTTTAAAAGAAGAAGAAAGAAGAAAAAAAAAAACGTTTTTATTATTATCATTATTACAATTACTTTTAATTTATTTATATATTTATTAAAAACATAAAAAGAGTGTTGTTAAATAAATGTTGAGAAAGTGATTTAAATAATTTAATGTTGATAAAAAGGAAACTTTAAAACTAACCGTAACAGTATAAAGGGGGGGGGGGAACGGGGGGATAATCCCCCCTTAATTTATATAAATGGGTTTTTCATGCAGAATTATTCTATTTGCTTCAAAATTAGTTTATAGATTCATTGGGTTAAGACGCTTCCCTGATTAGTTTTCGGGATTGATTGATTAATCCACCCCCAGGGGGGGTGCAGGAGCGAAAAACGTTCTAAAATTTCGATTTTTTGTGTACTGAAGGAGATAGAAGTATCAAATTTGGTATGGTAGTTACTTATAAGATGTAAATGTTCTCTAAGAACAAATTATAAAAACATTCGCAATTTAAAAGGGTGAGATGATTAAGAAGCGTTCTAAAAACATTCTAAATTACAATTTCTATGGAATCTCTGAAACTACAGAACCGATTTCAAAAGTGATGGTGGCAAATGGATGGTGACAGTCCCTGCTCCAACATATGCTAAATTTTTTTGTCGGTGCCACTGCCCGCAGAGGGTGCAGGAGCGAAAAACGTTCCAAAATTATGATATTTTCAATAATGAAGGAGTTAGGAACTTGACATTTTGTATGGTCCTTACTTACAAGATTTAAATGCTCTATAAGAACAAAGTCTAAAAAAATTCGAAATTTAAAAGGCTGAAATAAGCAAAAAATTTTCTAAAAACATTCTAAATTACAATTTGTATGGAATCTCTAAAACTACTAAAGCGATTTCAAAAGTGATGGTGGCAAATGGATGGTGACAATCCCTGCTCCAACATAGGCTATATTTTATGTCGGTGCCACTACCCCGAGGGGGGTGCAGAAGCAAAAAACGTTCTAAAATTGCGATTTTTGCGATGCTGAAGGAGCTAGAAACTTCAAGTTCGGCATGATTGTTATTTATAAGATCTAAATGCGCTCTAAGAACAAATTCTAAAGAAAAATGATCTAATGATTCTGCGATTTTTCAACTATTGAATTTCTAAAATTACCAAATTTCACAATAGAGTACCATAGCGAAACCTTCACGTGTAAAAAGATAATGATAAGGGCGACGTGTCCTGACGTGTATATTGGCTATAGCACGAGTCACAAATTATAGTATCCTTATTATTCTGTTAAAATATAAAAGTGAATTATGAAATGTCAATATTTTTTTTGATTAAAGGTTCGTTAAGAGAAATTGACCAGCGTAGCGGGCGTAGCTTGCTAGTATGGTTATAAAAAAATAAAGAGAAAGTCATTATAAATTTATGAAGAAATCTAAATTAAATTATTCACATTTGGGGCAGAAAAGATTCATTGGTCCATTCGAGTCAGTCCTAAACATTCTTTATGGACATGCTTCTTTCATTTTGAACAAAAACGTATTTCTAAGATACTATCCTTTTTGAAAATGGAGCAATGCCTTATTAGTGAACTTCTGTTTATGACACGTGTCACTTTCAAACACAACAGAATTAAAATTATGACTATTGCAGTATATATTTTAAAAGATCGTTAAATTGTCTCGTATGTCATGCATAATCGTTAATTTAAGGTTGATTTCATATTAAAGTTTACTTACTGTTTTCAACAACGACGTGTTGAAAGATTAGTGGCCCAAAAATGACGACGAAGCCGGTATCGGTTGTGGTTGAAACTATCCGCATGTGTCAAGGACACATAAACTGTTAGGTATGTGCTGCCATATGGCGGCCGGATACTGTTATCTAAAATATATAAGTTGATAACCTTATTAAGAGCACGGCCTTGTTTGATACAGGTACGTTATAACAATTTAAAGCTGGGAAACATTGCGTGTATTGGATTATGAAAGTTTATTTGATATTACCGTGAGAATCAAAATAGAAGTAATGCCATTAGCTCTTCAACCACGACGAGAGAAACGTATTTCCAATTTAAACAATTACACAAATCAAGTATAACTTTAAAATATTGACATTTGTTTTACGAAGAAATGTATACGTATTAAAATACGAAATTTAATTTTTGGTATGGTCCCCTTTATCCTATAACTTATGTTTAGGAAAATGTTGATCTTCGTCTAAGATAAACAAAGAAAAAAATATCCATTATTTTACGTCTAAAGCTTACAGAGTTTTGATAATTCGAAATCTATGGTTTTTCAATGTTTTCCGGCATTAAAATCGCGTTCTTGCGGTTTATAAAATAGATCTTATTTCTATTTAATAAATGTTAAGGTAAATTATATATAAAGTTCAATAATTTCTTCTAATGTTTTATTTTTAGATTTTTATTTGACTTAACACTAAAATTCAATATTTAGTAAGATATCTATATTACAAAGGACAAACATGTCCGGGCGTACCTCTGACGTCATTTTGCGAATGGCAACACTTGACGATGAAATATCGGTTTTGCGATTTTTGCTACTGCAGTTTTTTTAATTTCTAAACATCGCACATTTTAAATTTTTACATCGCTATAAAAGAAAAAAAAATCTACGTTCAAATGTAATTTGTTTGAAAACTGTGTCGATATTTACTCATTTATTTAAATTGAGATACCGAGCATTTAAATTAAATTTCAAGCATGATTAAAAAAAAAAAAAATCTATCTCTATCGCTTGCAGACGATTACAAAATATTAATTCGTGAGGACTTTAAACAATATAAAAAGTTCAGCGTTTGTTTCCAGCTAATATTCCATGACGAAATTAAAATTTCACTAAGCAAGAAATAAAATAGTATAAGTAAAACACAAATTTAACAGAAATCTAATTGAAATAAGCGCTTGAAACCACTGAAATTATCAGAATAAGAAAAACTGCTGTATATAACGAACTTTTTAGCGATTTCTTCGTCTATTAACTTCTGGTACAAGGCCAATACGAAATTAACGCTTTTTATAAAATGCAAAATTTTATTTGAATATATAATCGACATATTTCATATAAAAATTCTCGTTAGGGGGTAATATAAAACAAAGTATTAAATGTAAAAAATCTATTGGAGTTTTCAATAAAAAAAAGTAAATGGTTTTCACCTATATTCTCTATCCCTGGAAGCCCGGGTCGGATGCACTAGTTCTATTAAATATGTCAATAAACGGAAATGTTCTCGGTATCTTTTATATACCCTTGTATATGATCTATAGAATTTATGCATACCAAGTGATACGCAAAAAATTAGTTACATTTAAAAACACCCTCCACAACTTGCACTTCCAGCATTTATTAGCCATAGATAGGACTGTAAGCGAATTCTTTTGTGTGTTCCTGGACACGAACTATAAATGCTACAAACTTTATTTCAATACTGAACAATGCCATAGCAAGCCTCAATAACATCTATCAATTGCAAGGCAATTCGAGTATATTTACGCGAGATAGAATATGGACAGACGGCAGACCGAATTTCAGCACTTTTCAAATATGTTGGAAAGTGTTTAAAATATTCCCAAAGCAAAATAAAACGATCTTAAAAGAAGCAGACAGCACTCCAAATGCAAAATGATGTACTCAAATCAAGTATAAATTTAAAATATCGGCATTTATTACTTACCCATCATACGTAGTATAGGGTAAATCTTGTAATCGTTTTAAAAATCGAAATTTTTTTTGACGGATTTACACGTTTCAGACACTGGAGATTCCGAAAAACATATTTTTAGAAAACATTTTTTGCCCTCCGTCTGTGTGTCTGTGTGTCTGTAAACGCTCTATCTCCCGAAAAAATTAAGATACAGACTTGAAATTTGGTATGTAGTTAGTATGTAATAATGGGAAGAAGCTTATTGAATTTCAGTAACCTCGATTATCCGGAACTATTTTTTCCGGACTCTCGAAATATTCGTTCTGATAAAAGGGATATAAAAATTTTCGAAATTGTTTATTTTAAGGAGATAATATAAAAGACAATAAAAAAAAATAAATTTTGCATAAAGCATGAAGTCGATCGGATAATGAGTTACCGAGATATTTGGAATCTTATTTTCCACACTCTTCGATTTTTCATGACCCTGTATTTCATCCAAATTTCAATTCAAGGATATATTTCAATTGGAAATGAGACGCTTAATCTGACGCAGTAAACTCTTAGTTAATATGATTATCATTTTTAGAGATATGAGGCTGTTTCTTTTAAGCAATTCAGTAATCGAGCCTTCAAATATTATGACGTCATCAAGCCACGATTTTATTCGAATTGCAATGCATTTTATAAGTAGTTTACGCATGTTTTATTTTCATATTTTATGTTATGCATATCCATGATGGGTTAGTAGTACGGTGACCCCCAACGACTAGTTTTACAAGGAACTGTTCCAATTATGCTGTAACATCATACTTAATATGTTTAAATTGTAATCAGAATCCTTATTTAGTTCATAATTTTCGAAATTAAAGTGGCTTTATAATTTCTTAACGCATAAAATTGGCATGGTATGCATTGGATTTGACATCTTTCTAATCCTGATTAAATATTAAACTAGTCGGATGTGCCAATTCGAAAACTTTCTTCTATCTCACACAGGTTTCGCATGCACTAAAAACGAATCAGCACCAATTTATATCAAGGTCTAACTGAATCTAAAATTTGATGAAAATCTGTGCATTAATTAGTTCTTGAGATAAAGTTATCGTGATAATAATAAAATAACAGAGCACAGCAGCGCCACCTGTTGGGCTATTTACACCAAAACGTAAGCAGCATCTATTTATGTGAAGGTCTAACCGAATCTGAAGTTTGATGAAATTCCGTGCATTAGTTTTAGGTAGCTTTCAATACAAAAAAGTCCTTCCGGCCTGTACCGAGAGGAAAAGGTAGCTTTCATATATCTTCGTTTTAAAATTTGAGCTAATGTTACACGAAAACAGCAAGTTAAAATGCAAAGAAACGTTTACAAAAGATTCGTTAATACTGAATTTGAATAAGAAATTCGCCAAATTATTGAGCAATAGCCAAATTGGCTTCATTTATGAAGACTTATTTTGGTCGCCAAATGTCGCCAATTTTGCCAATTTTGTCACCAATGTTGCCATTTTTGGCACTAACGGATATGAATATATAGTTTTATGTGTATGATTGGGAAAATTATTACAACAATGAAAGAAAATAATTTGCGAGTAATCGCGTTAATGTGCTGTTTTGTTTCAAAATGTCAGCCACCCTAGAATTTCAAACTGCTCTATCTCAGCCATTTTTTAAGATAGAGGTAAACCAAAAAATGCTCTGGAATCCTTGTATTAAGGCCTAACACGTAATTAGAAAATAAATTTGAATTTTTAACTTTTTTGTATATTTATTTTAGTTTTAAATTTTTAAATGGCCGCCATCTTGAAACAAAATGGCGGACCAAGCTGGCCAACGAACTCGGTCAAGACATTGGTTAGCTTAATACACAAAATTAGTTTCATCAAAATTGATTTATAAATACGAGCGTTATCGTATGACATAGATCAGATATATATATATATATATATATATATGGATATTGAATTCATTTTTCAAGAAAAAGCCACAAAGAAAATGGACATGGCGTAGTGCAAATGGCTCAACAAGTGAAATCGACTACATCTTGACAAACAAAAAGCATCTTATTCAGGATTGCAGCGTTCTCAATAACTTCAATACAGGAAGCGATCACAGGTTAGTTAGATGCAAACTGCTTTTAAATACTAAAGTGGAAAGAATGAAGCTTTTGCAATGCTCAAAGAAATCAGTCGATATTATAAATCTCCAGAAACATAAAGAAGAATTTAATTTAGAACTTAAAAATCGTTTTCAAGTACTTCAATCAATCTTAGAAGAAGAACAAGATGTTACAGTAATGAACAAGAAAATAACAAATACTCTACAAGAAATTGCAAGGACGATAGCTGGTGAAGTACAAGTAAAGCAAACAAAGAAAATAACAGAAGAAACAAGAAGATTGATGAAGAAACGCAGAGAATTTAAAATGAAGAAAAACTATCCTAAATCAAGAGTTGAATATGCAGAATTATGTAAAACGGTAAGAAAATGTGTTACAGAAGATATCAGAAAATTTAACTGTGATCTTGTCAAAAAAGTTCTAGAAGATAACAAAAGTTTAAAATCAGCTAAGCGCAAACTGTGTGTTGGAAGAAAAGGTATTTTTGCACTGAAGAGAGCAGATGGAACAATCACCAAAATCAATAATGAAATAGTACACATTGTCGAAAAATTCTATAACAATCTATATAAATGTGAAGATCAAAGGGAAATCAACCTACGTGATCCACTAGTAAACATAACAGAAACTGAAGAGATAATCCCAGTGATGACAGATGAAGTTGTACAAGCCATTAGAGGCATGAAAAAAGGTAAATGCCCTGGCGAAGATGGAATTACAATTGACCTTATCAAAGAAGCAGGAGAAGAATTTGCAAAAATGCTAGCCATACTGTTTTCCAAATGTCTCGAGAAATCAGATGTACCAGAAGATTGGAATAATGCTGTGATGGTGTTACTTTATAAGAAAGGAGAAAAGGAAAACATTAAAAACTACCGTCCAATCAGCTTACTGTCAGTGATTTATAAAATTTTCACCAAAGTTTTAACGACAAGACTTGAATCAGCTCTGGACTCAGCTCAACCTAGAGAACAAGCAGGATTTCGAAGTGGATTTAGCACAATGGATCATATTCAAACAGTAAGGGAAGTTATAGAAAAACATAAAGAATATAATTTACCTCTCTGCCTTGCCTTTATTGATTATGAAAAAGCATTTGATTCGGTCTACACATCTGCAGTAATTACTTCTCTGGAGGACATTGGTATAGACAAACCTTATATCAATATCATAAAGAAGATCTACAAGAAAGCAACAGCCACCATCCGTTTGGACAAAGGAAAAGCGAAGATCAAGCTTGGAAGAGGAGTAAGACAGGGAGACACCATTTCGCCTAAGCTTTTTACTGCTGTCTTAGAAAGTATTTTCAAGAAGCTGGATTGGGAAAACAAAGGGATTAGAATAAATGGGGAATATTTAAGCCATCTCCGGTTTGCTGATGACATTTTAATTTTCAGTAATAGCCCTGAAGAATTGCAAAATATGCTAAAAGATTTGGCAGAAGCTAGCATTAATGTGGGATTAAAAATAAATTTGGAAAAGACTAAGGTGATGTTCAATTCATTTGCATCAAAAAAGAAAATCGTCTACAACAACACTGAGATTAAAGATGTTGAAAGTTATGTGTACCTTGGACAAGAAATATCATCAGACAACAGTATCATGAATGAAATCAATAGAAGAATAAGAAATGGATGGAGTGCTTTTGGGAAGAACAATATTATTCTGAAGAGTAACATGCCTCTTTGTTTGAAAAGTAAGGTGTTTAACCAATGTGTTTTGCCTGCACTAACTTATGGAGCAGAAACTTGGACACTAACAAAACGGATGGTACAAAGATTACAAACAACACAGCGAAGTATGGGAAGATGTATGCTAGGCATAACCAGAAGAGACCGAAAGAGAATAACGTGGATAAGAAGTCAGACGAAAGTTTTTGACATCATCGAGAGAATTAAACGGCTAAAATGGAAATGGGCTGGGCACATTGCAAGAAGACAAGACAATAGATGGAGCACAAACACCCTACAGTGGTATCCCAGAGATGTAAAACGACCAAGAAGACGACCTCAAGTAAGATGGAGTGACGAAATCAGAAAAGTGGCCGGTGTTAATTGGATGACTAAAGCACTAGACAGGCAACAATGGAAAAATCTGGGGGAGACCTACATCCAGCAGTGGATTGAAAACGGTTGATGATGATGATGATGATATGGATATCTATATATATATATAAATCAACATTTGAACGGAGGGTGGTTTTGGGGTCTGGGGGTCATGATCGGTGAAAATATATCGAAATACGGCTGCAATAGGTAGCTTTATACTTTTTTGTATTGAAAGCTACCTAAAAGTATAAAGCTACCTATTGCAGCCGTATTTCGATATATTTTCACCGATCATGACCCCCAGACCCCAAAACCACCCTCCGTTCAAATGTTGATTTATATATATATTGTGACATTTTCGCAAATATCCCAGCGAAGGTACCTCTTTTAACCGTTACCACAGGTCCCCCAAGTTGTCGGGCCTAACCTAAAGAAACGATCCATCTCCTACGCTGAATGGTTTGGACATTATAGAAACAATACTTGAGACTGACTGGCGCCCACCTGACGTTAACAGAATAATTACTCTTCTTGTGAGGTCGGGGATGGAAAAAGGTTCCCTAGACTGTCTGACTCCAAGGGAAGTCCTTTAAATCTGTGAATGAGAACGAGATATGAGCAACGATAGGCCGCAGTAAGTTTAGGAGGCCTGGACGAATTTTCCCCCGCCCCCCTTTTTTTCTTAAGCTGGAGGAAGAAGAGAAGACGGGAGGGAGATGGTTTTTTGGAGGCAAAAGGATAGGACGTGACCCTAAGAAGCCGAATATTGGAGAGAAACGAGCAGCGCAGGGGAAGCCGGAGGAAACAGACGCCCCGATCTGTGAGAGAGATTTCCGAGAAGCCATCCAGGCATCCCCAAGGACACCCTGTCCAATTAAATCGTATTGCCTCATTCGGAGGTCTAAATCAAAGTCTATAACAAGAGTATTTCGAGCGAAGAGATCGAAAGGAGAGACTTAAAGACTATCGCATGGTTTATAATCACCGCATCTCACGCACTCCTTAATTTATGTTAATACCGAAATCTATCGGAGGAATGTTTTGTAAGTTGATGTTACAAATAAAAGAAATATTTCTTTTAAAAATCAGCTATAGTAATTACTCCGGTTAGCCACAGCTACCAGTTCGAATTTTATAAATCCCTCCGGAGTTTTTACAATATATATATATATATATATATATAAGCAGTAACCATCACATCACAAACAAAACAGCTATATATTCGTGTGAACAGCGCCAGAAGCTGCATATTAGAACACACAAATTCAATATAATCCAGCAAAAACATGATTTTGGCCTGAACTAGCACCACCCCTCTCACCAAGAAACAAGACAACACAAGAAAACACTGTAGAAAATATATGTAAAAATAAACAGAAACAAGCTGCGGCCTCATCAGCAGTGGGTAAATTCAAAGGCAGCCAAGCATCCGAATAGAAAGATTAACAATTAGTGGCAGTGGGTTTCGGCCAGAGCGCTGCGTAGCAAAAAATTCAAAATGTACAGAAACATATTTGAATACTACTTAACAGACGCTCCCCCCACCGTACCCTACGCCACAATATAAGCGAATGCTGTACCAATATCACAATACTGAATCACCATAGTTGAAAGAAATGTCTCTTTGAAAATACACACAACCAATTCAGCCACGTTGCCACAACTAAAAAAGTAAAACACGATAAACAAACTAAATCCGTTATTCAGTACACAATCCAGATTCGTTCCACGTCGGATGCCAACAAACACAGCCATCATCATAAAACCGTCCTTTTCAGGCTTTAGGAATTACGAGTCATTTACTGTTGAATGTAAGCAATCTATCAATAATGGAGGAGGTCTGCAAAATCTGAATATTTTTTGATAAATTTTAGAGGGATATTGTTTTTATAATATAAATGACTGATAAAATAAAATAGTTCCTTATTAAACAGGTTTTTATTTGAACAAATTCTGTAAAAACGGTAAATTTGACCAATTATAATATTTATATATATACGTTAGTGAATATTTGAAGACCAATGAATTAATTGATTCACAGTAAACGGAAAACTGGTACGTTTATCAAAAACTGAAATTTGTAAACCATTATTAATCAAAAGTTTTAGATCCAGATAATTAGCGAGCTTGTTATCATCATTAGTTTTCTTTAATATTAAAGAGTCAGGGTAAATTTCTTGAGAAATCACCCCAAAATCCCCATCTAAATTTAAAACAATTAAATCATCTATGTATCTGTATGCAATAAATCGAACATCAGCTGTATTAATATTATATTGAAACTCATAATAAAATAAAAATAAATTAGCGGCCGTAGATGAATAACTCGTACCCATCCCGATACCATTGATTTGATAGTATATTTTGGAACCTGTATAAACATAATTGTTATAAAGACAGAAATGACATAATTTGAAAAATAAAGTAGAGTTAAAATCTATGACATCTAAAACCAACTCAGCTGTCTTTAAAAGTGCTTCCTTTAAGTTATTAATAGGGATATTTGTAAATAAATTTTCGAAATCATAAGTTTGGATGGAATGTATATTATCACTTTTTTTATTTTCCTTGCTATTTCATAACTATTCGAAATTATCCAAAAGCAGTTAGTATCTTTGTATTTGTATTTTAACATGTTTAAAACTTTTTTAAGCAGCTCTTCGAATTTCTTATTGAAGTTATTACTAATACTATTGACACTACTGCGTATAAACCTGTATTTAACCGGTATTTTATGAAATTTGGGGGCCAAAATCATGTTTTTGCTGGATTATATATATATATATATATATATATATCTGACCTATGTCATACGATAACGCTCGTATTTATGAATCGATTTTGATGAAACTAATTGTGTGTATTAAGGTCACTAATGTCTCGACCGAGTTTGTTGGCCAGCTTGGTCCGCCATTTTGTTTCAAGATGGCGGCCATTTAAAAATTTAAAACTGAAAGAAATATACAAAAAAGTTAAAAATTCAAATTTATTTTTTAATTACGTGTTAGGCCTTGATACAAGGATTCCAGAGCATTTTTTGGTTTACCTCTATCTTAAAAAATGGCTGAGATAGAGCAGTTTGAAATTCTAGGGTGGCTGACATTTTGAAACAAAACAGCACATTAACGCGATTACTCGCAAATTATTTTCTTTCATTGTTGTAATAATTTTCCCAATAATACGCATAAAACTATATATTCATAGCCGTTAGCGCCAAATTCTCGCCAAAATTGGAGACATTTGGCGAAATATGCCAAATTTGGCGACCAAAATAAGTCTTCATAAATGAAGCCAATTTGGCTATTGCTCAATAATTTGGCGAATTTCTTATTCAAATTCAGTATTAACGAATCTTTTGTAAACGTTTCTTTGCATTTTAGCTTGCTGTTTTCGTGAAACATTAGCTAAAATTTTAAAACGAAGATATAGGAAAGCTACCTTTTCCTCCCGGTACAGGCCGGAAGGACTTTTTGAGATATAGCTATCGTAAAAATCATTAAAAAAGTGGTATAGCAGCGCCAATTGCTGGGATATCTACACCAAAGCGTAATCAGCGTCTATTTATGTCAAGGTCTGACTGAATCTGAAGTTTGATGAAAATAAGTGCATTAATTCTTGATATAGAGCTATTGCGGAAATCGCAAAAAATGCAGCGTAGCAGCGCCACTTACTCAGCGATTTTCACCAAAACCTAATCAGCACCAATTTATATCAGGGACTAAGTGAATAAAAAGTTTTATTAAGGCGGTATTAAAAAAAAAATATTTTTCCATGCTCAACAACTCAAAATTTTGAGACACATTTTCAGACTCATTTTTTAAAAGAAAAAAACATGAAACTTGGCGGCGTGATTTATGAAGAGATTTATAAGGGACCCATGTTTTTATTTTTCGTTCAATTAATTAGAAATTGATTTACAAAAAATTATTTTCACAGTACGATAATTTTTTTTTGTTTCCGACGCTATCGCTTCGGGAAATTCGGTTCAAAATGTCCACTTTGACAGCAGTTTTTGAAATATATTCTGCCTTTATCAACAAATCGAGACAATGCGGACATTATAAAGTTTCTGAATAAGAGAACCTGCCAATTGGATGCATTTTAGAGCAAAAATGAATTTAAAAATGTGTCTCAAAATAAGAAGTTTGGATTTGAATACACCCTTAAATTCCGTGCATTAGTTTTTGTAATAGAGCACCCACAAAATTTTTGTCACATACAGACAAACAGACAGAGTCACAGACTCACAGACAGACATTTTCTAAAAACAGTCAAATCGTGTTCAGAACCTTCTAAAACGTATACATCCGTCAAAAACCGAAAGTCTAAAATTTTCATGCATCCAATATTTTTTTGTAAAGATAGAATAAAATAAAAATATAAAATTTTGGAATTTTGATTTCATATTTTTAATAAAATAAATTCAAACATTTTTCCAAAAAATAATTTTATTAGAATAAATATGACGATAGAAATTAAGTAATAGCATTGTTTATAAATTTTAATTATTATTATGAACTAAAACAATAAATAAATCTGTTTAAATAATGGAATAAGCCAAATATTCTTTAATATCAAAGCCTTAATATTCTAAATATTTATCCCCAACTTTTCGCTTGTTCCAAATTTCAAGAAAATCACGATTTTTATACTGCATGAACAATTAAGGGTCATAACTTTATATGATTGCAGAAATCCGTGTCATTTTGCGATGCGCATCCATGGGTGGCTGATGTAATTTTCCACTCTCATGATTGTGGAAACTGCCAAAATTCAAGAATAGTAAATCACTTGCTATTACCTCAAAACGTAATTTTTTACTGTGGGTGAGCGAGTTTTAATTTTACATTTACAATTCTTATATTAATAATTTTTAGCTCACAGGCTATCAAAGCCTGAGAGCTAATGTGCCCGCAGTTTCTGTATGTACGTAACGCGATAACTTTTGATAGAAAATATCCGAGTTCAAAAAAGTTAAAATTTCAGAGCAAATTCACCTTGTTTAATAACTAAAATTCATTAAGATACAACCAAATGTAAATATATTGCTTGAGGGTGCGTAAAATATACATAAAAACATTTGAAAGAACATTAAAGTCCTTTTAAAAAATTCCAAAACGTTTTCAACCGAAACCCGGTCATCATCAGATGATGATGACCGGGTTTCGGTTGAAAACGTTTTGGAAGGACTTAAATGTGCTTTTAAATGTTTTTATGTATGTTTTTACGCACCTTCAAGCAATATATTTACATTTAGTTGTATCTTAATGAATTTTAGAAATATCTGATTTGCTTCAAATTTTGTATATAGGTTCACAGTAATAAAGCGCTTCCCTGATTAGTTTTGGGTGTTTATTGGTTAAGTATAAAGGGTGGAACGGGCGCTAATCCCTCCCTTAATTTAGACAAATGGGTATTACATGTAGAATTATCCATTTTGCATCAAATTTTGTATATAGGTTAATTGTGATAAGGCGCTTCCCTGATTAGTTTTGAGGGTTTCATTGGTTAAGTATAAAATGGGGGGGGGGCGGTAGGTTAATCCCTCCTTAATTTAGATAAATTGGTTTTCATGCAGAATTATCCGATTTCCTTCAAATTTTGTTTTTGTTTATTGTGATAAGGCACTTTCCTGATTAGTTTGGGAGGTTCATTGGTTAAGTATAAAGGAGGGAGCTGGGGATAGCCCCCAAATGGGTTTTTCATGCACAATTATCCGATTTGCTTCAAATTTTGTATATAGGTTCATTGTGATAAGGCGCTTCCCTGATTCGTTTTGAGGGTTCATTGGTTAAGTATAAAGGGGGGGGGGAGACGGGAGGCTAATCCCCTTTTAATTATTGTCAATTTCTTTATTTTTAGAGGGGCATTATTATTTGAAATAAGAGTATAATATACAATTAGTGTGAATAGTCTGTGAACTCAATGCTATCAGTTTAACTGGATACTTTTATTTTTAATAAATTTTGTGTTAGGATTAAAAGTTGTGTTTCTTTTAACCTTCTGTGCACCAAATAATGAATAAAGAAATTGCTCTGCTATCTTAACAATTATCTTCTTTAAAGCTGTTCTCAAATCCAAAGGAGCTACTTTCTGACATATTTCTGAATTCATTTTTGTTCGGAATGTTTTTTCAGGAATTTGGCAAGTGTTCTTAATCAGAAACCATGTAATCGAATCCGTTATCCATTTTTTGGTAAAGGCAGAAGATCTTTTAGAAAATAGTCGGCATTTTGAACCGACTTCCCGACGCAGCAGCGCGAGAAAGGGAAAAACCTGTCGTCACGTGACAAGAATCGCTTATAAATTGACACGTAATTTATTTTTTTTTAAAAAGGAAAAACGCTATTCGACTCCAAATCGCTTCAATAGTCATGTCTGAAAATTTGATGCCTTTACGTTTAAAAATGTGTCAGAAAGTTTCGCGTTGTTGAGCAAGCAATGCGAGAACAATCTTAATGTCTGAATATATATTAAAAATGTTACATAATAAAAATTAAATAAGTTTTATCATTGAAACTGATATAATAAATCGCTAGTTATAGCTCTTTTTGTAAATTTTTTAAAGAATAATTAGACTAATTAACAAAAAATACTGTTATGGAAATTCTGAAATTCTTATTGAAGCAATGCAAATAAATGTATTGTGATCCTATCGGTAAATGGAAAGGTTTTTGTAGTTCCAAATTTTTCATACAGCCATGGAAAAAATCATAAGGTCAAGCAAAAAGTCGCCAAACGTAGGAGCCGCTTGGTTAGAAAATTATGCAAATATTTGTAAGATAAAAAGGCTTGAAACGGAACATTTCCAAACAAACTTTAAGTTGAAAATTTGGAAAATCATTAAAAGGCATGAATTTAAAAGGTTTTAATAGTCTCGGAAAAAATTCCGAGATGCCGTAAATGCTCGGAAAAAATTATAAGGACACGCATTTTTTTTTTTTTTTTTTTTTTTTTTTTTTTTTGAATAGCAAACAATATTTTGCATATTTGGTAATATCATAGGATTGTTTAAAGTAACCTAAAACTGTTGCGCAGTAACTTTGTTCAGATTTTCGCGTTCTTCATCATGCCAAAGAACACACAACTATATGAATTTGAAAAGTCCTTCCGGCCTGTACCGGGAGGAAAAGGTAGCTTTCCTATATCTTCGTTTTAAAATTTTAGCTAATGTTACACGAAAACAGCAAGTTAAAATGCAAAGAAAACGTTTACAAAGGATTCGTTAATACTGAATCTGAATAAGAAATTCGCCAAATTATTGAGCAATAGCCAAATTGGCTTCATTTCTGAAGACTTATTTTGGTCGCCAAATTTGGCGATATTTCGCCAAATATCGCCAAGTTTGGCGAGAATTTGGCGCTAACGGATATGAATATATATAGTTTTATGCGTATGATTGGGAAAATTATTACAACAATGAAAATTTTTGTAATGTGCTGTCTTGTTTCAAAATGTCAGCCACCCTAGAATTTCAAACTGCTCTATCTGAGCCATTTTTTAAGATAGAGGTGAACTAAAAAATGCTCTGAAATCCTCGTATCAAGACCTAACATTTAATTAAAAAATAAATTTGAATTTTTAACTTTTTTGTATATTTATTTTAGTTTTAAATATTTAAATGGCCGCCATCTTGAAACAAAATGGCGGACCAAGCTGGCCAACGAACTCGGTCGAGACATTGGTGAGCTTAATACACACAATTAGTTTCATCAAAATTGATTTATAAATACGAGCGTTATCGTATGACATAGGTCAGATATATATATATATATATATATGGATATATATATATATATATATATATATATATATATATATATATATATATATATATATATAAATCAACATTTGAACGGAGGGTGATTTTGGGGTCTGGGGGTCATGATCGGTGAAAATATATCGAAATTTTCCGGAACTGCTTTCCTCCGAACGGCTGCAATAGGTAGCTTTATACTTTTTTGTATTGAAAGCGCTACCTAAAAGGGAAAAATCATTGCTTGCAGAAAATGTTGAATGAGTGGGCGTGAAATTGCAAAGAAATATAAACAGATCTA
The DNA here is from genome assembly GCA_963931845.1 of Maratus michaelseni. Taxonomy (NCBI): domain Eukaryota; kingdom Metazoa; phylum Arthropoda; class Arachnida; order Araneae; family Salticidae; genus Maratus; species Maratus michaelseni. The sequence goes on along the minus strand of OZ007597.1, from coordinate 98,451,009 downwards.
AAACTGTAATTTATAATTTCTTAGTGAATCCAAAAGATTATGGCAAGAAGAAGCATACAGGTAGGCCTGTTTCTCTGACTATGCGCCAGAAACGTGAAATTGCACGTCGAGCTTGCTTAAAAAACAGAGTTCTACACAAATTAAAACAGAAATGAATCTACCGTGCACTAGCCGAACAGTGCGTAATGTTCTGGAAAATAGTCTCAATGTTAGATATGCTAAACTACGGTCACGTCCACCACTTACAAAACTACATAAGAAGATTAGATTGTAATTTGCTAAGAAACACGTTTATTTTGGATCTCGCTTGAAAAATGTGGTATTTTCGGACGAAAATAAATTTAATTTGGACGGACCAGATTGTTTTCACCATTATTGGTATGACTTGCGAAAAGATAAACCTGCTTTTTCCAAACGCCAATTCTGATGAGGTTCTGTGATGGTGTGGGCAGGTTTTGCAGCCAATGGAACAACACCAATCGTGTCCATTCGGGACGCATGAATTCAGAATCAAATGTGGATATGCTAGCTGAAAAATTATTGCCTGAAGCACCCCTTATCACAGGTGGTGATTATTTGTTTCAACAAGACAATGCAAGTTGCCATGCGTCTCGTGCATCACGTTCATGGTTCGAGGTCAATTTTGTCCAACTTTTGGATTGGCCACCAAGAAGCCCTGATTTAAACCCCACAGATTTTCTGTGGGGCATTTTAGCTTGAGAAGTATATAAGCATGGCACACAATATGCAAATACAGACGATTTGACATCATTCATCGAATTATCATGGAAAAAAATTTCTAAACAAACTTTAACTGGACTTTTTGAGTCAATGACTGAACAATTAATAAGGGTCATTGGAAAAAAAAAGGTGATTTGTCCAGACATATTTCATTATGTCCTTATAATTTTTTCCATGTTTCACGTCATATATTTCTATTAATATGTTATTTATAAATTTTATTGCAATTTAATTTCGTATTAATAGGTTCCTAATGTTTCCCAATTACGAGTAGTAAATTATGTTTGATTTTGTTTTCAGTTGATGATTACTTTAATACATATTACTCATTTTTCAACGTGTCCTTATAATTTTTTCCATGGCTGTACACTGCAAAAAAAAAAGTGTTGCTTTTACAGTATAATAATGGCACCCGAGCTTCCAGTATTATACCGTAAAATTAACAGTAATAAACAGTAAAATAAGCAGCAATACTCTACCGCGCATGCGCGGCTTGTGGACTTCCTCGATAGCTTGAAGACTTCCTCGAACAATTATTTCAACAGATTTTCTCCATCATACAGCTCTTGTTGACGTAAAATTCTGCACTATTTGAGACGAAGTTGTCGGAATCCTTCGCAAAAATGTATAAAACTATTCGCGCCTTGGTCGTTAATCCACAAAATAGTTTCTGCCGACCCAGAATTCCTCCCTCAACTGTTGCATGCTGTTTGCAATGTCGTCCCTTGTCTCAAAGAGTCTAGCTTTTGACAGGGCTGTCACTGCTGATTATGGTGATATGTCGCTATGCCAGTAGTAGACATCCGTAAGAAATGCATCAAGTTAATGCGAAATTCAAAATTAAATGCAGTAAATGGATTCTACAGGCCAATTTTAGCCGCATTAGTTTGGTTCAAAGATATAAAAAAATACCTAATATTAGGCACAAAAAAAAATTGGCATACATTATTCAAAGCTACAAGAAATCACGATAAGATGACCGACATGGTCATCTTTTTTGAGTCGACATCACCTCACTCTTCTACTGATAACTTGGAATATACGGGGTGTCCTTAAATGGACTGACTGATTTTAAAATTCAATAACTTCCAAGCGGCGACAGACATTAAAAAACTTCTTGCTGGAGAGTAATGTATGATGTCAGGAGTTTTTTTACTGCGATTCCTGATTAAAGTTATTATCAATATTAAGAATTATCAGCAATAGATGGCGCTGCGAGCAATAGACCTCCAATCGAGACAAAAGCAGAAATCACCCAGGATTAATGTGAAGGAAGGAGGTTCAACACACGGAATGGGTCTCATTCGCCAATAAAATCTTACTCAGAATCGGGCTCTAAGAACAAGATTGTATTAGCGAATGGCACCCACTCCATGTATTGAACCTTCCTCCCTTGGCATTAATCCTGGGTTATTTTAATTTTGGCCTGGATTGCACTCCTATCGCTCGCAGCGCCATCTGTTGCTGGTAATTTAAACTAAAATCAATAACCTCACTAAAGAAACGCCTGATATCTTGCATTACTCTCCAGCAAGAATTTTTTAAATATCTGACACCGTTTGGAAGTTATTGAATGTACAAATCAGTCAGTTCATTTAGGCCACACGGTATGTATTTAGAGGCGTTAACATTATAGGCATGTATCAGCAGTGTGATGTGTTTTAATTTTGTTTATTTAGATTATCTCGTTCCATTATATCCTTCTATATTAAAAAAAAAGTAATCTGGAACTGAGCCAAAAACGATTTAGAAATGGACCAATTAAATTCTGCGTAGATATTCCGGGTTATTCTCATCGCTTTTTTACTAGGAACTTTTTTGAGGAGCTATTACTTTTTTTCTGTCCATCCTACGGATTCGAAAATCATACCACCAGACGCGAAATATAACAAGCTTTCAGAAATTAGAAAAATTATCACGGTCGGACAATAAAAACTCAAAAAAATCCTTAAAAATCGAGTAAAAAATCTTTTATTGAAAAAGTCATTTTTTTTATATTGTTGCCAATTTCTAAATAAGAGGAAAGGATTATATTTTATCTCAAATAAAAAATGTATTTGCGCGAGACTATTAAAAACAATAATGAAAGTTTAAAATAATAATTAAAGGATCACGTGTTGAAAGCAGGAAATAAAGAAAATTACGTCATAAAAATTGTGTTTACACATGAATATTAAAAATATAAAAGATGAATTAAATGAAAAAGCATTATAACCAGTTAAATGAAAAAGCATTATAACCTGATTACAGAAGATAGTTGCCGTTCGTGATATCATCATCATCATCTTTTTAAAACTGGATACATTACCAGGTTTTAAGAGACTGTGAAATCAGAACGGGGGTTGGTGAGCGTACCGAGCAGGGGGCAGAGCCCCCTAGTTAAAAAAAATGAAATTTCTTAACAATATTCTGTTATTGTTGGAAAGTGTTTCACAATCTATGCCGAATGCATGAGTTTTTGTTCTTGCTAAATTTTGCTTAAGGATGAAGATCCTGTTCCTTTTAATATGTTTCAGCGTTTAGTCAAAATTCTCTATGTTTTTAAAGACAAATTTTTTAATAAAGATTTAAAAATTTACTAGTCGGATGTGCCAATCCCAAAACTTTCTTCTATCTCACACAGGTTTCGCATACACTAAAGACAATCAGCACCAACTTATATCAAGGTCTAACTGAATCTAAAGTTTTATTAAACTACGTTCATTAGTTCTTGAGATATGACTATCGCTAAAATCGTGTAAATCCTGCAAAATGCAGCATAGCAGTGCCACTTGTTGGGAGATTTATACCAAAACCTAATCAACAACAGCTTATGTCAACGCCTAATTGAATCTGAAGTTTGATGAAAATCCATCTCCGTGCATTATTATTTCTTGAGATATAGTTATCGTTTTAATAATGGACAAAGTAGCATAGCAGTGCCACCTGTTGGGCTATTTACACCAAAACGTAAGCAGCATCTATTTATGTCAAGGTCTAACAGAATATGAAGTTTTAGGAAATTTCGTGCATTCGTTCTCTTCGTTCTTCGTAAAAATCATGAAAAAAGTGGTATAGCAGCGTCACCTGTTGGTATATCTACACCAAAACGTAATCAGCTTCTATTTATGTCAAGGTCTAACTGAATCTGAAGTTCGATGAAAATAAGTGCATTAGTTCTTGAAATAGAGCTATTGCGGAAATCGCGAAAAAATGCAACATAGCAGCGGCACATTTTGAGCGATTTTCACCAAAAAGTAATCAGCACCAATTTATATAAGAGACTAACTGAATATAAAGTTTTATTGAATGTTGTGCATTAGATCTTGAGATAGAGCGCCTACAAAATTTTTGTCACATACAGTGTCACAGACAGAGTCTCAGACAGACATTTTCTAAAAACAGTCAAATCGTGTTCAGCACCTTCTAAAACGTATAAATCCGTCGAAAACTGGAAATCGAAAATTTTCATGAATCCAATACTGTCTTCTTGTAAAGATAGAAGAAAGTGAAAATTAACAATCAGATGCAAACTTTTCTGAATATTTATAGAAATAATAATATAACATTGCACATATATACACTATTTTCAAATTTAAATGATTATCAATGATAATAATAAAGTTATTCTACTTAGATTATTGAATATACCCATTATTACTTAATATCACTGCTTATTATGCAAAATATTTATCGATGCGATCCCGTTGGAGAAAAATCCTGGATTTTAACATTGCGTTAACAATTAAGAATGATTACATCCTTATGTTTGGAAAAATCCGAGTAATTTTGTGTGAGCATCCATGGAGATATGATCTAATTTTACGGTTGAGTGATTCTAAAAGCTGCCAAAGACAAAATTCAGAAATTATGAACAATTTGTCATAAAACAGAAACTTCTACTGTTAAGTGTGCGAAGTTTTGATAGGAATAATTTGCATATTATGTGTAGGGAATACAAATTATGTCATTTTAATGTCTAGTTCATTTAGAAATATGCATAAAATAGGGGTGAGTTGTACACAGTGAGATAGATTTAAAAAAGAAACAAGAACAAAACATAATGCTTCACAGCATAGATTATGAAACACTTTCCAATACAATATGCATGCACTGTTCATTTACAGGGACACACAAAGTAATTCGGAACAGTACTGTCTGTGAACAATAATTTCTGGAAGCAAGTTTTCCGTTGTGGCGCACGTTTTTTTAAATTTAACTATTTTTTTACATATTGCTTGGTGTGTATAAGTTCTATAGATCATTTCAGGGCTACACGAAAGATGTCGGATGCATCATCTTCATTGACAGAAATTGAAGAATGGAAATTTTGAACTTTGCTGTGCGATTCCTAACTGAACTAAATTTTAGCATATTATGTAGCATATATACAAATCTATTGATCATATACAGGACTGCACAAAAAAATTCAGTTATTTTTTGCTTCAAATTTTGTTTATATGTTCATTGTGATAAGGCGCTTCCCTGATTAGTTTTGGGGGTTCATTGGTTAAGTATAAAGGGGGGAACGGGAGTCTAACCTCCTTAATTTAGATAAATGGGTTTTTCATGCAGAATTATCCGATTTTCTCCAAATTTTGTATATAGGTTCATTGTGATAAGGCGCTTCCCTGATCAGTTTTCGGGGTTCATTGGTTACGTATAAAGGGGGAAGGGGGGCTAATCCTCCCCCTAATTTTAGAATAATGGGTTTTTCATGCACAATTATCCGATTTCTTCAAATTTTGTATATATGTTAATTGTAATAAGGCGATTTCTTGATTAGTTTTGGGGGTTCAGTGGTTAATTATAAGAGGAGAACGGGAGATGATCCCCCCTTTAATATATTGTCGATTTCCTTATTTTTCGAGGGCATTTGAAATAAGCGTATAAATACAATTAGTGTGAATAGCCTGTCAGCTCAACGCCCTCAGTTTAACTGGGCAGGTTTCTTTTTATTAATTACATGATCCTTTTGCAAGTCAGATCCCGTGATGGTTTGCGAGCTGATTGATGTTAAAGGCTCATATTGTAGACATACCCAGGTAAAAAAGTCAGCAAAAAACCTTTAAAAAAACCTTAAGGAAAACTGAAGGTATTTCGGACAAAAATACCTTCAGTTTTCCTTAAGGCAAAAGACCTGTACTTTCCCTTCACTTTTTTGTCCGAAATACCTTCAGTTTTCCTTAAGGCAAAAAACCTGTACTTTTCCTTTATTTTTTTGTCCGAAATACCTTCAGTTTTCCTTAAGGCAAAAAACCTGTACTATTCCTTCACTTTTTTGTCCGAAATACCTTCAGTTTCCTTAAGGCAAAAAACCTGTACTTTTCCTTCACTTTTTTGTCCGTAATGCCTTTACTTTTCCTTTAGACAAAAAACCTGTACTTTTTATATGCAGAAAATATATATATTTTTAATAAGACTCTCTTACAATCTTTTGCACAGTCAGGGTTAAAATAAATAGTGCATTAGCATACAGTATTATGTTGTTGGTATAGTTGAAAAGAACCAATTTGTGAACATTTCCAAGTATTTTAAACATTTTAGAAATCTCCTTAAAAAAAAAAAAAAACTTCAAAGGGAGAAGTAGTAATTTTCAAACGTTTCTTTTTTAAAGTTTTAAAATTAAAATTTAACATTTAACCTTAATTTTTAGGGGTTTTTTTTTTCCATTTTGCTAAAGTATTAAAAACAAGAACGAAAAATCATGCGTCAAGCATAGATTATGTAACACTTTCCAACGCTTCCAAAATAATTTTACGAATCATACTCTTTTATAAGCTAAAAGATAACATCTAAGTAATCCGAATACTTTATTCAGCCCTGTATAGGATCTATAGATTTGTATATATACTACATAGGATGCTAAATTTTAGTTCAGTTAGGAAACACGTAGCACAGTTTAAAATTCTCCGTCTGGAGTTAAATAATACGGAAATGTGTTCCCGAACTTTTGTACTTCCCTGTATAGGATCTACAGAATTTATACACACCACGTAATATACAAAAAGCGATTTAAAATTAAAATCGCATTCAGTAACTTAAAACGCACTTCCAGGAATTATTGTTAACATACAGTAGAGAATTCTTTTGTGTGTCCCTGTAAATGAACGATGACTGCTATACACACAATATTCTGTAGTAAGTCTCTTGTAATGAACCTTATATAAATTTCAATGCGTTTAAAATAGTGAAACATTATTTAAATAAACCGCAGACGATTTTTCTCCATAGACGTAATGTAACGGAATTCTTTTGACTGTCCCTGTAAAGTAAGTATAAGTGCTATGCACACCCTATTCCATATTAAGCTTCTTCTAATGCACCTTAGTGATATATATAAATTTCAATGCGTTTAAAGTATTGAAACATTATTTAAATAAACCGCAAATGATTTTTCCCCATAGACCGCAATGTAACGGAATTCTTTTGAGTGTCCCTGTAAAAAAACTATAAGTGCTACACACTTCCGTTGAAATAGGGAACATGCTATAGATAACGATTATAACATATAAAATTTGCAGGGCAATCCGAGCATATTTACGGGAGTTAGAGCACGGACAGACGGCAGACGGCAGACGGCCAGACGGCCAGACGGCAGACGGCCAGACGGCCAGACGGCAGACGGCCAGACGGCCAGACAAACCGAAGTCATAAACACTTTTCAACTAGGTTGGAAAGTGTTAAAAATTATGAAAATGTGTCAGCAAAATTTTTGCTAAAAAGCAAAAATAGAAAAACAAATTATAAAAGTTAAAACGTTCTAATTCTTATGCAAATGTTTTCAGAGGAATAATTATGTAGTGTTGAATTCAGGGGGTGACCTGGGGGGGGGGGAAATCTCCCCTGGAGCATTGAAATGTCCCTGCCGAAAGATTTGAGATGTTATACTTTCAATGATCAAAAAGTGCAATTCCCCCCCCCCTGGAGCGCAGAAATCCTTCCTGGGGAAAGATGTCTGAATTCAACACTGATTATGTAACATCTATTGTAATTTAGATTTCAGCTTTTCTCAAAGTACTCCCCCCCCCCCCCCCACACACACACACTCTAAAAAATCTTCTTTTTAGCAGAGCAGCGGAGTTGGTGGAAAAAATGATTGACTCTGGGATGGCGAAAGTACTAGTATTGCCTGTTGGTTCCTATTATTATTCAGATTGCTTCATTGCTGTCATTTGTTTTGAAATAGTAATAGTCGCTTTATTAAATTTGTTATTAAATAAAGGAAATATTACTATTTTAAAAAAGTGGCAGCAATTAATTAATTGGAATTAAAAAACCCGTAACTAGCAACACTGGAACTACTGGCACATTTTTGTTTGACCTTGAAGCATATGATATACATATCAACCGATTTTTTTTTCTTTCTTTTTTGCCTCGTTTCATTTCTTTGAATATGGGTGTAAGCTATAATAGGTAGTCAAGACCAGGACCCAGTTACTGCAGTGGCAAACTTCCAGAAATATTTTTGTATAGGTGTCACCTTTTTAAATGCAGGATTTTTTAAATTTTAAATAAGGCAAAAATACTCTTATAAAATGCCTGCAGAGCTTTGTCCCTGCATTAATCGGCACTGATCAAGACTGAAAATATTTTGAACATCCTCCCCCTCTTATCAGATACTCTATGCACACTCACACAAAAACACAACTTGCATTAAATTTTTAAAATTTAATTATGTCAAAACTGTGCAACAACTGTACGTAAAATATTTTTGTATGTGTAAATTACAATTGAAAAGTTAAATTTGAAGGTATTAGATAGAAACAACAGTTGAAATCTAATAAATGTCCAAAATTTACTTTGAACAACACACAGAAAAATCTATCAGTTGAATCCAAACATATTATGTTGATATGTCGACCAAAATATTTTATGCCAAATATAGTAATAGTATAAAATGCCTGCGGAACTAAATATTGGATAAATGTCTTACAAGTAACCATATTTTGCATTACCTCAGGTTCTGCAAACTCCAAAATATGGGCGAAAGGATGTTTAATTTTGGCTGTATATCTATTCCTGCAGACCCCAAAAATAGAAGGCAGAAATTTTACAGTTTAAGTATCATTTGGGGTCTCTAGAACTGAAAAATTATGAGGGAACACAAGAAAAATAACAGTGAAAATTCTACTATTTTGGCTTTAATTCTGTTCTTCTTCATAAAAAAGGGCAAAAATTTTATATTTTCAACATCATTAATTGTACAATTTTGGGTTCTACAGACCCGAAAAATTCAAATATTGATATCTAAAGAAGTAAATAAAATGGAAATTTATTATTTCAGATCCCGCTGACTTGGAAAGGAAATGCAAAAAGTTGTAATTTTGCACTTATTCTGTGTCCTACAGACCTGAAAAATTCTGATGTAAGGGAAGAAAATTAAAGATGAAAATTTTACTATTTCAGAAATAATTTGGTGCTGTGAATTTCCCTATTTCATCATTATTTTGGGTACCGCAGACACAGGAAAAAAAATAGGGAGAAAATTTAAAATTTTGGCATTACTCCTGGTCCCAAAGACACCTGAATAATCTGAGGGAAAACCAGGGCTGGGTTTTTGTCGGCAGAAAGTGGTTTCTGCCGTGTCAGTGGCAGAAAGTGGTTATAACCGGTTTTAACCGGCAGAAACTGGAAACAACTGGCATAAACACATGTCGTGACATAATCAGATTTTTTTAGTAGTATGAAATTCTTTAAGTACATTTTATTCAGGATAAATAACAAATAAAATACTGTGGATAATTTCAATTTAAAATAAATAAATTTGTATTAGAAAAAATGAGTAATGTAACGGATAAAATTTTTGTTATAATATGGTTGTGTAATTTTATATATAAACAATTATTAGAGCACTTAAAATCTCAGTTTAAAATTCAAAATAGAAAACTATATCCAATACTTATTTTAAATTAAACACTGAAAAGAAAAATAATCAATACTTACTCAAAATACTTATCTGTAATTTAACATAATAATTTAATAATAACTGTAAAAAATCTTTCTCATAGAAATGTTATACAGCTCCAAATAAAAAAATTAGAATAATTAATTTAATTTGTATTTGGAATTGCATTTAGCTTTATTTCACTGTAGTACAATTGAAAAAGAACAGCGGTGGATGTTTTAATACATATGCATGTTATTAAAGAAAATTAAAACTGTTATATTAAATTTTGAGTGAATATTTTATTTTTCTAAAATTATTTTCATTATTTAAAATATTAGAACACTAAAATAGGTGGTTAAAAAAATTAGAATACTTATGAATTTTCCTGATTGGTTACATAATAATACATTTGTGTTTATCAATCATACATTGATAAATACAGAAGGTTGCATAAAATAAGAATTTTTGGCGCAATAGATATTGCACCAAAAAACAAAGTTGAGCTTCTTTCCAGCATAAAGTCGGCATGATCATGTCTGGTCAGAAAACATTGTGAACCACTTGTAGCTAGCTTGGCAAAGCGAGTTCGTACTGTTATAAAATGTAAAGGTGATGCTACAAAATATTAAAGAATAACTATTTTTCCTTTTTTTTTTTTAAATACATATTATTTACAATGCATTATTCTAATTTTGAATCAGGTAAATGGTTATTCTAATATTTTGATTTTTTCTAAGTGTGAATAATTATTTTAATTTTTGTATTATTTTCTTTAATTTTAATGCTAAAAGATTTTACAAACTATGTAGATTCTTACAATATTAAGTTTTATCCTGTATTCCTTTTTGTATAAGCGATACATAAAAAACCTTTTTTCATAATTCCTTTTTTTTCTATTATTCTAATTTTTTTACTTGGAGCTGTAGTTATATGTGGATCTTGTAATTCCGTGGATTTAAAAACATTTCATTTAAATACAGTATTCAAAGGAACAAATCTGACTTCTTTTTTCTTTTTTTATTTAAGACAGTTGAAAATGTTCCAACCATATTCCATATAGTAGATAATCTTTAACTTATTGCATTATATTATGTATTTAAAAATTCTCTGAACAGTGATTTGTTAAAATATCATAGAATTTTTTTTAATAGAAATTTAATTGTAAATAATAATATTAATAGTTAAACTTGCACAGTATCAGATTACCATTATGAAAATTTCTGTTTTTCAAGTAAAAGAAAATTTGTATTATATAAACAAAGTATATTTATATCATCAGTTTGAAGCTTTTTGCTACTCTGAATAACATTCATAATCTTATGTTTAATTTAATTGTTTACATATCAAATACATGTGTGAATTATGAATCATTGCAGTTAAAGTTCTTCTTCTTATTATTTCTTAGTTTCTGCCAGTTTTTGCCACTTACTGGCAGAAACTAGTTTCTGCCATGCCGGTTTTAACCGGTTATAACCACTGGTTTTAACCACCCCGGCAGAAACTTGCCAGCCCTGGGGAAAACAAGACAAAAAAACAGGGAAAAAGATTTCCATTTCAATGATATTTCGGGTTCTGTGGACTCCAAAAATTGCAGAAATTTCCAATTTTTGCATTACCTCAGGTTCTGCAAACTCCAAAACATGCGAGACAAGACTACATACTAAATATAAAGTATCAACTAGAGTTTTCCAATAAAAACAATTTTCATATATTATATGCTGTACATTGAACAGTATATTGGGTCTGTTTAACATTTTTCTTTACAACCGATTGTTGACTTTCGCAGTGCCTTACTGCGACAAATTGCCCGATTTCCCAGCTCCTCCTCATGCGATGGAAACGCTCATTTTTTCCTGCAACTGACTGATAAAATGAGATTTTTGTTGAAAACTGATCAACAAATTTCACAGTTTCATTCTGTGACAAATTGACAAAATATCAGATTCGCCTTTTGTGGCTGAAAAAAATTGGGTTTTACTACGACCAATTGATAAATTTTGACATTTTCCTTCGCAACCGATTGACAGCTTTCGCAGTTTCATTCTTCAACAAATTGATGAAATGCATGATCCCCCCCCCCCCTCCTCATGCAACGGAAAAACTGATTTTTTCCTGGAACAGACTGATAAAATTTGAGATTTTTGTTCACCACCAATCAACGAATTTCAGTTTCATTCTGTGACAAATTGACAAAATATCAGATTCCCTTGTGTGACTGAAAAAATTGTTTTTTCCTGCAACTAGTTGAAAAATTTTGACATTTTTCTTCGCAACTGATCAGACTTTTACAGTTTTATTCTACAACAAATTGATGAAATGACCCCGACTCTCCCCCTCTTTGTGAAACTAAAAAAATTGTCTTTTTCTGCGACTGATGGATAAAATATAAGATTTTTCTTCACTACTGATCGACAAATTTTGCAATTTCATTCTGTGGCAAAATGACAAAATACCCGATTGCTCTTGTACAACTGAATATATTCATTGTTTTTTTTTTTTTTTTTGCAACAGACTGATTCACTTTGAGATTTTTCTTTGCAAACGATCGACATACTTTGCAGTTTCACCCAGTGGAAATTAATGCAATTCTTGATTTTCCCTCCCCCTTCCCCCACACGACTGAAAAATTTGTTTTGTTTTTTTCTGGTGGCCAACTGATAAATTTTGAGATTTTTTTCCGCAACCAATCAAAAAATTTTGTAATCTTTTTCCTAGTACTGATCAGCAAATTTCATGATTTTTCACTTTCAACTGATTAACATATTTTGCGATGAAAAAAAAATGAGAGATTGTGTCAAAATGAGCAATAAGAGCCATCAGCAGGGTTGTTATGATTTACCCCAACCCAAAAAACCTGGGTGGGTTTTTTCTGAAGAAACCCAGGAAAAAACCCAACTGGGTTTTTTCAAAATTTCAACTTTAAATTACATAGGTAATATATTTCTTAATGTCAGTACACCAGTCGTAAAGTTTATCACCCCCCACCAAAAGGGAAAAAAGTCTTAATTCTTCCAATGACAATTTTTAAAACAAATAATTGTAACTTAATTTTCTATAAGTTTGTGTAACTGTCACAAACACAAAAACTAATTTTTTTTCCCATTAAAAAAAATACTTTGATATATAATCCTGAAGTTGAAACTCGTAACAAAATACCACATATGCTGAGAATCCTAATTTAATGATGTAGACATGTAGAATTATTTGGTTTATTCTATTAATTAGTTATAATAAAAAATACTTTACAGCAAATATTTTTTTCCAGTTCTGCGAATTTTGTTATATTCAGTTTCAATTGTAAAAAATTTTGCTGAATTAAATATAAACGACCACCCAACTTAATCCAATAACAACATAAACTAAGGCTAAGGGAAAACCGAAATTTCCTATTTACCTCGGGCTGAGGAAATGTTACTTACTGTGCCTAAGAAAGAATATAGCAACACATTTTAAAATGCAAACAACTCAAAAAAAAAAAAAAAAAAAAATCTTGCAATCCATCATTAATCAATATGTTTCAGAATGAAATTTTTCTAGAAAAATATTTGTTATATATAGGCAATCACTTCAATTAAAATGAATAAAGATACTTTATCCTTAACAAAATATTACAGCATATGATAATTTCATTGTTAAAACTATTACTAATAATCAAATAATAATCTCAAAGCATAATTTTGGTTATTGTCATTGATTTATATATTTTTGTAATCAATTAGTTACTTTAAATTGTATTTAGTAGTAAGTACATTTTTTTTTTTTTCAAACATTCTGAACCACCTGTAACTTAAAAAACCCTGATAAAACCAAGTGGGTTGGGTTTTTTCTGAAAAAACCTGGGCATTTAACAACCCTGGCCATCAGGCACATAAAATATTTAAAAAAGTCTGCCGGGTGCATAAAGTTAAAAAAGGATGTTGGCACTGCACCCTACCCATATGCTAGAGTCAATATTATTCTAGAGAAAGTGATACTTTTTGACTGGCGAGAATGTAAATACAGAAATTGACACGAAAATTTATGACACTTCTACACAAAACAAAACATATGAATCTGCTTAAAGCGTAGAAGATTCTCACCCATATACAGAGCAATTCTTTTTAACAATTGCTTTGTATACATCAATTACATTTCAAAAAATAAAATAAATTACTTACCGATGAACAGGCGTGCAGAAAATGTTTTTACTCCGAATATTTCCCCCAATCCATATGAAAATTTCCCCAAAATAAATTCTATATTACGGTAGGTATAGAAAATTTGCAATATACAAGTCACCTCTTTAAAAACCTATAGACTGAACTTGTAATATGTCTAGTTATTGGAAAGGTATGTTAATACATGTAAGCTTTAATCTAATTCTTATGCCTAATATTTATTAATAAATGTACAATTTTAACCAACAAATACAATGTGTTTGATTACCTTTTCTGATAAATTGTCAATTATTGAGAAACTGCAATCTTACACTGTCTTTGTGGTCACTTTTCATGTTTTGTAGATCTTGAGTCCGTCTCTTGGAGAAAATCTAGTGAAATGAGAATTTCCACCATGAAAATGATGTCTGTTTAAGGATGCTTTTAATAATTCCGTAGCTTTATGCACTGGAGGTCCATTCCATGATATAAACACTTCATGAAAGAGATTATCAGATGTTAGGGTTCGGTTATAAATATGATTTCCAATAATAGAGCCAACAGATTCGCACATTCACTGCAAATTTTCAAGGAGGTAGAGTATTTCTGGTACATCAGCGTACACATCAGGACTGGTAAAAGCTTCTTTTATAATACCGCTGTCTTGATCCAGAAGTGATGGTTTCTTTTCAGAATTCAACTTTTAATTAAATTCAACTTTTAGAATGTTTTTTCTTCAAAGTTATCCACTGATTAAGAAGACTTTTCTCATTATTAAATTTAAATTCTTTTATATTTTTGCTCACCCATTCAGTAAAGAGCTTGTAGTGAGCTTTCCACCAATGGTGGTGTGAGATCTTCTTGATTAATTCTCTTTCTAAAGATGGGATAGTGCTCAAAATGAGTTTACTACTGAAGCATTGTCTCATATGTTTTACAATTTTTAGTTCACATATTCTTTGTTTAAGCTGAGTAGAGGTTTTTAATATTTTCCACCAATGGTGGTGGGGAATCTTCTTGATTTGATTCTTTTTCTAAAGATGGGGTATTACTAAAGTATTGTCTCACATGTTTTACAATTTTTGGTTCACATATTCTCTGTTTAAGCTGTTTAAGCTGAGCAGAGGTTTTGAATATTTTTTCTTGGGAGTTTGAAACACTCACTTTTTGTGATGTTTTCTTGTGCAATGTTAAAATTCTTGGTCACCACCGGCCACAGGGTGACTAAATGTAAAAAATTGACGACTTTATGCTATGCATCTGATTGCCAAGGGGACGATGTCTATTTTTCATGTAGCAGTACATCTGATTTCTTAGTGCACGATTTTCGTAAGATGATCACGAAATCCAACTTAGATTGTCGTTAGACGATCGCGAAATAAAACCACGATTTTCTTCAAACGATCGCGAAATAAAACCACAAAACCCGATCGCCGAAATTCATGATTTTTTCGCTCTCGTTCTTCGAAATTCATGATTTTTCCATGTCCGATCAAAGAAAGTTATGGTTTCTCTGCGTCCGATCAACGAAATTCAGGATTTTTTCGCATCCGATCGACGAAATTCATTATTTTTCCACATCCGATCGTCGAAATTCGTGATTTTGTTGCAGCTGATTGCCGAAATTCCTGATTTTTATGCTCCCGACTGACGGAAATTCATCATTTTTACGCTTCTGAACGAAGGAAATTCAGGATTTTTACGCTCCCGATTGAGTGAAGTTTGCAATTTTTTCCGGACTAATTGACAAAATACACAATTCCTGAAGATGTTGGCCACTTTTGGTTCGCGGGCCACAGGTTGTGCATTTATAATGTATATCATGTTGTGGGTTATTATTTACTGTATAAACTAGATGTGCACAACTTTTATGATGGGAGGGCAACTCACAAAAATGACTGGCTTGTCAAGGTCTACAATCCGACTCGTTCAACAAAATTCTCGATTTATACATGCCTTATCGGTTAAATTCGCGATTTTTATACGCCTTATCAGCTAAATTTGCAATTTTTATGTGCCCGATCGGCAAAATTCACAATTTTTGCATGCCGATCGGCGAAATTCACAATTTTTGCATGCCCGATCGGCGAAATTCACAATTTTTGCATGCCCGATTGGGGAAATTAACGATTTTTGCACGCCTGCTCAACAAAATTCACGATTTTTACACTCCTGATAAACTAAATTCATGATTTTTACTCGTTCTATTGGCTAAATTTACAATTTTCACCCGCTGATCGGCTAAATTTACGATTTTTACACGTCTTATCGGTTAAATTCGCGATTTTTATGCGCCTTATCAGCTAAATTCGCGTCTATTATTTTCCGTAATTCGTTAGCTTTGACAATATAATAATTAACACCTTAATTTATTTTTTAAATGTTTATACATAACCAAAAGATGGCTAAAAATATGTACCGACAGATACTTCTTCAAAACTGGTCTCTCTTTTAAAAAATAAGATAGATTCAACATATTTATAAAAAATACCGAGGCCTTAGTAGAAAAAATATTTCAGAGGATATATGTATTGTCAAAGTTTCGTTCATATTACCTTATTTTAGACTTTTTTTTTTTTAATACTTTAATAGTGATGGAGTTAATTTAAAGTTTGTTATTGTGAATTCAAATAACTCATATTTATTATTTGCATTTTCAATTACTTTTAATCAAAGTTTATAAATAATATACCAGGAAGAAAATAATTTTATAAAAATTATGATTTAAAGTAATACTATTTTAAATATTGTCCACTTGAATGATGGTATGTTACATGAAATGTTATTAAAAGCTTTTTCTTCCTTCAGTAGCACATTATTGGTGAGTAGTGCCCTTTTTTTTTTTTTTTTTTTTTTTTTTTTTTTTTTTTTTTTTTCTAGATTGAACACTGGGTCAGATAGGGTGAAATAGGCAGGTTTCAAAACTAAATTTATAAAAAACACAAACTGTAAATATTTGCAAAAAGTGCAAGAAAAAAAAACTGTGGGGTAAAATAGTTAAAAACTTTTCATTGTTTAAAACCTGCATTAATATTTAAAAAGTGACATATATATATACATTTTTTTTAAATTACACAAAAAGTACTAAATTTAATCAATAAAAAGTTTAAATTGATTCTTCAACCCTTTAACATACATTTGACATAAATAACATTTCATGTAACATACCATCATTCAAGTGAGCAATATTTAAAATAGTATTACTTTAAATCATATTTTTCATAAAATTATTTTTATCTTGGTATATTATTCATAAACTTCGATTAAAAGCAATTGAAAATGAATGTAAAAACCTTGAGAAATCATTAATTGGGTTGACAATTAATATTAACACACATGCGAAGTAGAATCAAGATCAACCAAAACGATACTTTAAATTCCATTGTAACGATACACCCAGACAACCACATTCGTCCTTCGGACGCTGTACAATGATCCTAAAGATCCTGTAGTTGTCATATCCTATAAAACTATCCGGTGAATATCCGGAGAACGGTGAAGAATGGATCGTCGAATTGTATTGTCCCCAACACATCCCAAGGATCCTAAAAATGGGATACAACGCGCCCTCGCTTTACTCGAAGAAGCAACCTACCAACCTACTCACCAGAAATAAAGTTTGTTTTGATTTGATCGTGGCTCGTGGCATGGAATATTCGGAAATACTTTATGAATAAGAAGTTAAAGAATGTCGTTATAAGGTAAGGATTTTCTTTCTTTTTTATTTGTAATGATTTTCTTTGTAATTGTTCTGCTTATATATTATAGTATGTTGGAAAAGCGTATTAGAATGAAATTACAAAAAATTAAGCCTAGTCATTACACGAGTGTGAATAACATATCCTGCTTAAGAGTTTCATAATTTAAAGGAAATATGAGTATTTTCCGAGGATATTTAAAGCTTTATAACATATCTGTGTGAAAACTAGTATTTCCTTACATTGATTTGGCAAAAAATATAGGATGGAAGGAAAATAAGTGATCAATAATTGTCAGTTAATTGAAAGTCTTTGCTACAATGTATTAAAGTTTAACCAGGCAGAGTTCAATGAGTTGTATTTTTAGTTCCAAAATTAACAGTAAGCATATAAGATTTTTACAGACACATCAATTTAAGCTGGCCTTTTTTTCCCTTCATGCTTCAACCACTTAAAAAATGAACTTGTAAAAAGCTGATTCTCCCTCCACTTTTATTTTTTATTTCACAATCAATTCATGGTATTTATCAATATTTATTTATCTCCATTTATGAATGTTTTTCATGCTAAATATTTTATCAAGATGTATTAGACATGAATCAGCAAATAAGTTTTCAACCATTAAAAAATTATATTATGAAGACAATGATTTTTTTTTTTTAAACACACATGTAAGAATATGCAATGTTTTAGCGAAGGTGGCAATATTATAACATTTTGAATGTGTTATATATAATTTTAGCAGCAATCAGAAATAATGAAACTACAATAGTAACTAATTATTTTCATAGATTTAGTGTAAGTGTAACACGCTACTTTTTGAAAAGTAATGTAGCAAATAACATGATACAAAAGATCAGTAGTTTGTAGCAAATAACTTTACATGCATTAGTGATAGCATCTTTAAGGAATTTCATGCGTTTTGAGATTGCTACAGAATGAGGGCCGAGCCCCAAAGTGGCAAGTTCAACAGATTATCCATTATGTTGTAAAAAAAGCATTTATGCTTTATGTTGATTGTTTCCGCTATTTTGCAGTACATTTTACACCTGATAATTACATTATGCAGTATATTTTATACCTGATAATCAATGCAAATCTTGCAAACATATGTGATGTAATTTTCATTTCATTTTTTAATATTTATAATTAGGGGTGTAAAAATTAGGTTCTCACCACTAAATTTTTTAAGTACTCTTTCCTTAAATTTTATTAATATACTTTGCATAAATTTTATCAGTATTCTTATTAGACCAAGACTGCTAAAAATTTAGTGGTAGCAATCAGTCCATTGGTGCCTAGATTTTACACCCGTTCATAATACATAATAGTTCTTTTAGGTAGTGTTAGTGTTTGATGATTTTCAAAGGAAGCTGCACCTTCCCGTTTTTGTTTTTTGTGTCGATGCACCTTGTCGATTCCCAGTATCTCCTTTGCACCCTTTATTTTGCATTATTATTATTATATTTTTTTTAGGGGGGGGGGGGGGGGAGGTGCAAACTTTAGGAAACAGTAGCTATGTTTTTCTGTATGACTCGCATGTTATAAGACCAAATTTACCCTACTCATACATGAAACAGGTGTAGTAACTGCATTACCGTATTGTGTTTTCCGAATTGTAACGCATTTTCCATTTGAAAATGGCACGTGTTTTCTAAATTATCTGGATTTCCCTCATTAAAGTTATTGGAACTTATGCTTTACACTCACGCAAACATATAAACATAAGTTTGGCGACTTTTTGGTTGGTGCGATTTTCAAGACCACGCCAAATGAATAACTTAATACAATGGCTAGGTTGTCATTAAAGGAAAAAATCACCTAAATTTGGCGACTTTTTTCCTTTTTTTAACCGATTATTATTATTTTTTCTGCGTGAGTGTAAAGCATCTTAGCCAAGTTATTCATATGTGTTCATCACAAATATACATTAATGAAAAATGAAGGATTATTGTACAAAAAATTAATTCATAATATATTCAAAACAAATACTTTTTTCTTCAGTTTTGTTTCATTAAATATTTTTTGTAGCAAGTGTTTATTATGATCATCATTCAAAGTACACAAAACTAGTTAATTTTTTATTGATTATATAAATTTTACATCTAAAAATTACGATTATGAAGCATCTATTAATATTTATAAAGAAACATAAATGATAAATCTTGCCACATTTTACTACAGCATTGTGCTGTTTGATTGATTTTTAAAATTTATATTTCTAATCTTGGTAGGTAAATTAAACCTTTTATTTTAGACTTTTTTTTTTTTTTTTTAATTCTATGCACGGTTTTTTCCTGCATAACAAAACATATAATCCATGGAAATCTTATCTTATTCTCTTCTCATGTTCAACTTCTCTTTTAAAAAAAAATATATATATATATATATATATATATATATATATATATAGCATAATTTCAGCTTGATGCAGGTTTCTTTTTTCTTGGTGCCCATTTTGTGAAAAATAGCATTTTGTTACGAAAAATTAAATCCAGCTACTCAAATTCAAACCGAGCATTTAATAATAATATCATCTTTAAATCCTTCTGCTAAAATTTTCCTTTCTGGTGAACTTGTTTTCTTTGTAAATTACACATTTTAAAAACAAACAAAATAAAAATAATCAATGGAGAGTAATGTTTTTATGGAATGGAATTTTGTGAAGGGTCAATTTTATCAAGAGGAGTATTGTGCAGGGGCTGTTTTAAAGAGGAATTTTGTGAAGTGACCTTAAATAGGTCCCAAATTTTTCCTGGATTGACACCTGCAGAGGTGTAAAAACTGATCTGGTTGCTTGGGAGTAATTTGCACCTGCAGGGAGTAATTTGTGGATTGACACCTGCCTGGTTGCTAAAAACTGATTGCTTTTTTGGGAGTAATTTTTTTTTTCGCCATAATAAAAAGAAAGTTCAAATTTCTTCAAAGTGTAGTCAAAAGAAAAAAACCCCAAAATTTACGCATAGCATTTTTATTGGTTAATGCTGTATGATTTTCAATTAAAATAGATTATTTTAGTTCAATCATTTTTTGGTTATTTTCAAACCATGACATCAGCAGTTACAGAACTCTATTCTTATTTGTTATAAGAATAGCTTTTCTGAGTATTTTCATACTTTCATTCCCCTTCCTTTGAGTTAGTATATTTTTATTATGAAAACACATTGTATTAATTTACCTTTTTTTTTTTTTTTTTTTTTTTTCAAAATTAAGTTGTAATATACTAGGTATAAAATTACTTTTTTTTTTTTTTTTGGAAAAAAAAAGTAAGATTTCTTTCTTCACCCTCCACCCTGCTTTTCTGCTACAGACACTTCACACATTTTCATTTCAAATTGCAGTTCAATCCTAGAACTAGAAATAAATAAATAAAAATTGGAAACATCTGTATTACAAACTTGTTTTTTAAATTTTAATTTGACACCATAATTATTATCAAAGTTATTCTTTTATTTTAGAGAGCTTGGAAATAATTTGTCAAGATCTGTATATGCAGATTGAGCTTCATGCTGCCAAAATAAATCAACAAAACTTCTATTCTAAACTGTGGTAAGTTTAACCTGAAATTTTTTTGTTTCTTCTAAAAAAAATGAGGATTATGTTAGCATGTATTTTACATTTTTCTTTCAAGAGTCAATTGTTTTGTTTTAAGCATAATTAAGAATTGCATAACTTTGGAACATTTTAATATTAAAAAAAAAAAAAGAAAAACCTGCATTATACTGCTAAATGTAATATATATATATATATATATCAGGGGTCTGTCCAGACTTTTCTCCCAGGGTCCTGTTTTTGTGAAATTGTGAACAGCTTTTTATATTTGTGAAAAATCTAGTCATAAATTTGTGAATTTGAAATGATCGTTATATTCAGGTTCTTGTTTATACATTTTTAAGAAGATATATGAATGTAAAATACATATATTTTCTTTATATGTATAAAAGAGACAGATCAATTTTACTTTTAAATGATTACTTTGTGAAATGTTCAGTTTAAAGATGAAAAATTTTTGTAAAAAACCTATTTTTAAGATATAGAATTTTGTGAAGGGTCCTGTTTTAGGAAAAATAGTTTTGTGAAGGGTCCTGTTTTAGGGAAAATAGTTTTGTGAAGGGTCCTGTTTTGAAATAAAAATTGTGAAGGGTCCTTTAAAGGACCCAATTTTTTCCTAAACAGATCCCTGTATATATATATAATTTATTGAAATTGCCTCAGCAATGCTCCCCCAAAGCAGAATATGCTTAAAAGCAGAACAACGGGCTTCTCTGCAGTACATTTCAAATTCTCAATTTCATTGAAATTCGTCATTCAGTCATCAGAAAAAAGTGCGAAATTTGTCAGCTGGACATTGGAAAAAAATCATAAAATTCTTCAATTGTTCATGTAAAAAGATTGTAAAATTCATCAATCGGTAGTAGGGAAAAAAATGTGAAATTCGTTGATCAGTTGGTAAACTGTGATTTTTACTAATCGGTCGCAAGAAAAAGCCGCAAAATTTGCCAAACAGTTGATGGAAAATATATCAAGATTTACAAACTGGTTGGGGGGGGGGGTGATATTCAGAAATTCGTGGATCGGTCACGACAAAATATCGCAAAATTTATCTGTTAATTGAGGGGAAAATCACGAAATTTGTCTGTAGATCATGGGGGAAATTGCAAAATTATTCAGTCATTACTAGAAAAAGCACAAAAATCTTCGATTGGTTGCGAGTCACAAAATTTATCAGCTGATCATGAGAAAAAAATAGCGAAATTCTTTAGCTGGTTGCAGAAAAAAAAGTGAAATTTGTCAATCAGTCGTGGAAAAAGCCCGCAATTTTTGCTAAATGTTTGCAAGAAACAGCCACAACTTTTGTTAATGATTAAAAGAAAAATGTCTCAAAATTCACCATTTGGTCTCGGGTAAAGCATGCAAAATTTGACAGTGGATCATCAGAAATCCTTCAATCAGTTGCAGGAAAAAAATTGTGAAATTCGTCAATCAGTCGTGAGAAAAAATCATGAAATTCACCAGTCAGTCGAGTGAAAAATCTCAAAAATGTTGCGAAAATCATTTGTAAATCAGAGGAGAAATTGTGAAATTCTTCAATTAGTCGCAGGGGCAAGAAGTGTCAAAAAGCATGAAAATCGTCTACAGGTTCCAAGAAAAAATAGGGAAATTCGTTAATTGTTCCCGAGAAAAGATGGCAAAATTCGTCAGTCGGGAGAATATGTTGCAAAATTTGTCGATAAAAGTTTGGCCCGAACCCGGCACGCAGGAAAAAAAAAATTGCCTTCAAGCAATCAGGAAAAACAATTAAAAGAAAAAGAACAAAAAGCAAAACCTGTTTTTATCTTACTATTAAAAGAAATAATTGATATCTCCGTTGACGAAATTTGTTCCAAGTTTTCAGCAAGTTGCAATAATAGTAAATTAGGCTGCGTAACAAACTTTTATTAAAAAATAATCAGTTATTAGAAAATTAGAGCATCCCCACAAAAAAGCAACTGCAAAGGAAAAGGAGAGAATTATCTGTGGTTTGTTTTATTTATTCAACTACAGTATAGGATCCATTATCCGGCGTCCCGGTATCCGGAACGCTCCAAAAACCAGAATGCAAAACACTAAACGTAAAAAAAAAAAAAAATCTTAAAAAAAAAAAAGTAAAAATTAAAGTGTCAGTAAAAGAAAAAATAAGAAAATGATATTGCCTTCATTCATTAATTTATAAATTCAATAAATAAATAAAAAAAAATTCTGATATGAAAACCATTACGATAAGAAAAAATTAAAAATAATTACGTTAGAAAAAAAACATGTCTGTGTGCAAATTTTATTTTGTTACAAGTTTCATTAAAAAAAGTTAAACGTAGTTTAATGCCATGGTGTTATTATGGAGAAATATGGTGAGCAGAAAACTAACTAACATTTCTGTTTTGTTTTGTAAAATTGAGCCTAGAAAAATTATTTCTATGCTAAGAATCGGCGAATCCGCCACTGCGATCAGCATCAATAATACCAGCTTATGGAAAGTTGCCAAATTATGCATTGATTCTAACATTTCCTTTTTATACATAAAATAATAGTTACTTGATGATTTGTAAATTTAGATTTGAAAACATTTTCACAGTCAGAAGGATTTTCTCTGAATAAAAAATTAAATTTTTTTTTAGGATATACTTTCAGTAAATTTTATACACATGACGTCACACTCCAGTATGTGCAGCCATAATTTATTCCAGCAGATGATCTTTAGCCTGCCTCAATCTATGGTACTTGTATAAATTTTAAACAAGCTGGATAAATGACAGCAGTTGATGCTGTTGCCATCTCCAAATCAAAAGATTCTGCTCCCAGCTCCCAAAACGAAATATTATTTTTATTTTTTGTAATTTAGAATGTTTTTTTTTATTTTGTGCAAATAATGTATTAAATGAACAATTTTATAAGTAATATATTTGTATATATTCATATTTATCACCATTTTATGACATTGTTTCGTACATTTTTTATACTTATAAAAAAGTGTTCTGTATTACGGAAAAACCCCTTATCCAGAATGCCTCAAGTCCAAAGCATTCTGGATAACGGATACCTATACTGTATTTGCAGTCGGAAGTTGCCGATCAGAATTAGATCGTCAGCTTCTGATGTATAGGTTTAATACTGTATTTTTCTCTGTTTGATTATTGCTCCGGTGATGAAAAGGTGCTTTTAGCAGTAGTCTAAGGAGTTAACATAAAACTACATATTTTTAAAATGTTTTCATAATGGTTTATTACATAACATTTTTCAGTAAAATTTCACTTGTTTTAATTTTTTTTGTCATTTGCATACCTTAAATCTAACATGTTTTTTGTCAAAAGGGATCTCCCTCCCCTCCTTTAAAAAGAGAAAAAAATACAGGGACGCCGCTAGTTATGTTCAAGTAGTTTCGGCAAAGTCTCTATATGATACCCTCATATATATATATATATATATATATATATATATATATATATACAGGATGATTTTTTTTTAAGTTGTGAAAGTAAAACCCTATAATAAAAGAACCACTGATCCAAATGACCTGAAATTTCACCAGTATGTTCCCAAAGCAATGGGAATTTTTTAGGCGTGGTTAAAAAAACTTAAAATTGCACCGACAGATTGCGCTGTATATGCAGTAAAGTCGGGAGACGAATTTGCGCATGACACACGCACATTGGTGATAAAAAAGTGAAGTACGCACAGCTCGTGTTCATTATTCTACAGATATCCTCGCAATGACTGTGCCATTGACAGACTGTGCGTTGTTAGTGAAACTGTATTATCAGAATAATGACAGCGCAGTAACTGCTCTTAGGAGATTTAGGACACTTCAGAATTTAAGAAAAGATCCAATGACGACAGAAGGCCTACGGAAGATGGTTTCTCAAAGTACAGTCCATTGTTTTTCTCCCACGAACAGGGGTAGGAAATTTTCAGAAAGTCTTACCAGCCAAGGATTTATTTTACCCGCCAGCAAGAAGCAATGTACGGTTGAAAATTGTTATGACAGAATTTATGCAACTGCAAAAATAATTCATTACTACAACAATATATTTTCGTAATTTTTTTTTTCAATAAAATTAAACAATACAACAGAGGAAAGATAGAATAGAACTTAGTACCATGTTTATATATTGGTAATTTGAAGAGTTTCAAAATATAGCTAACAAGTAAAAAAAAAAAAAAAAAAAAACTTCTACAGCCTGCAGATTTAAAGACTTCTAAAAGATTCACTCGCCTTGTCAGAAAATCCACTCGCCAGTGGCGAGTAAAATGATGGAATTCCCCAACCTTGCCCACTAACGATATTCTTTGTTTCTGTTAACTTACAGCGCCATCTGTCGGTGCGATTTTAAGTTTTTTTAACCACGCCAAAAAAATTTCCCATTGCTTTGGGAGCATACTGGTGAAATTTTAGGATATTTGGATCAGTGGATCTTTGGTTATAGGGTTTTACTTTCACAACTTTAAAAAAAATCACCCTGTATATATATATATATATATATATATATATATATATATATATATTTCGGCACTTAAGTGAAAATATTTATGTGTATATGTTAATAATATTACAATAGTTCTTTATATTTAATTACTGGTTTGATTTTTTTGTGACGTTTAAATGAAAATATTTATAAATAAATTTGAGTTCCTTGGGTACGGCACTTATATAAGTAATATACATTTTAAAAAAAACAAAATTCATGCATGAAAATGTGGATGTACTTTTTAAAAAAACAGATTTTCATTGGTGTGGCGGGTATTCCAAACAATACGGTAGATATATAAGTATATTATCATTAACCATTTCAGCCCTGACATTATTTTAATGGGTAAAAAAACATTTTCTCACCATATTACATTTGCACATTTTTATTTTATTTTTGAATTTTTTACTCCATACGAAAGTAAGTCTTATTTTAGAGCATTATAACTTATAAGTTTGATAAATCATGGCTTTTATAAAAAAAAAATTATGTTCTCATAACAAACACCAGTTCAGCATAAGTGCAATAAGCATTTTAAAATGAAACACACATAGTTGTAGTTTGTTAATCTGTAAAGTATAGGATTGCTGTACTAAATCTGGTGCAGCGGAATGGCGAATACCGTTTAGTGTCAAACCAATATTGATGACTAAAATTGTGCATCTACAGAAACTTCTTCATCGAGCGTATTTCCTTCACCAAATTCGACCTGATCTCCGAACCCGAACACAGCAAAGTATAGAAAGATGTACGCTAGGCATAACTAGAAGAGACAGAAAGAGAATAACCTGGATGAGAAGTTAGACGAAAGTTTTTGATATCATTTGAGAGAATTAAACAGCTGAAATGGAAAATGGGCAGGGCACATTGCAAGAATGATATAAAATGACCAAAAAGATTACCTCAAGTAAGATGGAGTGACGAAATCAGATAAGTGGTCGGTGTTAATTGGATAACTAAAGCACTAGACAGAAAACGGTACTTTTCGGTTAGCCGGGCGCCAGTGATTTATGTACATACATAAATACATATATATATGCATAAATTTGTATATTTATACATACATATATGCATATATATATGTATGTATATACAGTGGAACTTCCATTTAACGAAGTCTCACCGTTACACTTAAAAACTTCGTTATGAAGAAAATTCGTTAAACAGAAATCAACTTAAATTCGTGAAATTTTTTCTTCAGATATGACAAACAGGTATTGGATTCTGAACCAATTGATTCAGTTTTAATTATGAAGCCGTCTTTTACAAAACAGTTGTGTACGGTCGATGAGATCACGTCACATTTCCAAACTTTGCCTCAAGCTTTCATCAGCTCTGATACACAAGTTCTCAAACTAATGTTTTCACTACATTGTCTTTTTTGATAAGTCTTCAAGATTTGTTATTGTGCCTTAGACTAATGGCTGAAGTTTAGAAGTTGCATTGGAAGGAACAAAAATAACTTTGATGTTCTTCGATTTGCATTTTGAAGCACATTTTTTTAGATGTATCATTGAATGTAAAAAGGGGATTTTGACTTCCCCCAACTGTCAGCGCTATAGTCTCGGTGTGGGAGAGTAATGATAACAAGTGTTTTTAGTGTGAAAAACAATTGTTTTATTTAGCACCAAACAGAATGGAAAATATTTAAATGTGTTCATTTTCATACAATCCGCTGAAATAAATTCGCATATCCATCGCAACATTAGTTTGAGATATGTACATGTACAAAAGTGAAATAAACTTTGTTATATAGAAAATATTTTTCGTAATATGGAGATTAATTTACATGCTAATGGTGTTCAAAGTCAAAGTTTTACAGAAAAATTCGTTAAGTAGAAAACTTCGTTAAAGGGAAGTTCCACTGTATATGTAGATATATGTGTGTGTGTATATGTATACATGTATATATATCACTGGCGCCCGGCTAACCGAAAAGTACCCAGGAAACAATGGAAAAATCTAAGGGAGAATTCAGCAGTGGATTGAAAACATTTGTTGATTATGATGATATCTGATAGCTCGGCTGGTTAACTTTAAACTTAATAAGAAAGAAACACTGATTAAAACTACACAAGGTAAAAATGTGAACTGTAAACTTTAATTAAAACGTTAAAACCCTCTTGGTTACACATTTGACAGCGACCGCCATCTAACACACATGAGCTCTCTGCTCTGAACTGAAAACTTACATAAACAATCACTTTAACAGTTAACAAAAAGAAAGAATAAACCAACTATTCAAACTGCAAAATGTCCTTGCATGCAAGTAAACCCAAGATCACTTGCGAAGTCTGGTTCGATGCACAAGTATGCGGAAGCACATAATCTCTTCTCTAGGTATCGTTCTCTCCATCGAAAAATGCTCTGTCGAACGTGTGTCGGAAAACACTGTCCAAAAACATTGTCGGAAAATATTGTCCGAACAATATCTAATCTTTATTTAGCATACTTACATCTTACACATTATTAAATACTTACTTGATCTTTACTTTTTACATTTTTTTAATATTTAGTACTTTATTATTTTACTTAATAATTTACTGTACTTCTTCTATTATCCCATCAACCACTTTTCATAACAAAAAACTACCGCCAAACTGTAAGATGAAACGCCAAAAATGCAGTCCCATTTACTTGATGTCAGAAACATTATATGTGTTTATGTCCTCAAGTGGTTTTTAATTCGACAATTGTGTGCATTTTTCATTATGTTTTACTGATTTATTAGTTATTTCATTCATTAAAATAACAATTGTGTCCTTAAATTCTTATATTTTATTTATTTATTTATTTTGATATTCCAATAACAACGTTCCCCCGTTTATTTGGCGATAGTTTTTTGTTATGAAAAGTGGTTGACGGGATTATAGAGCAGTACCTAATTTACTTTATTATAGACACATTGTAATTTCAAGTGCATTATTACATTCGTATTACTGCTTAAAAAATGTTAACAAACCAGATATCTGCAAATAATTCAAAATCTGCAGAACCTCACTGTTATGATGGACCCATGGGGATTTTGGGAGTCTACTGTAGTACATTTTGCTTGTAATTACCATCATTTTTAATTATTTAAAATATGACATTACCATCAGTTATAAATATTAATTTTTTTTTTTTATTCGAAACAAAACAAGGCAGGTGCTTTCATGCTGTATGACATTTATCGACATAAAATAAGATGTGCTATTGCACTGCTTTTACTTTTTCATAGTTGTTCAAATATCCCACATGGCTTAAATAATAAAGTTCCTAAAAGTAACTGTAAATTTTACTGTAAGATCTTTTGAAGAAACAAACGGTAATGAATTATTGTATATCTTATGTATATATGCTGATTTATTCGTTTTGAATGAATGTGATGCACTTATAAAGTTAGGTAGAAATGTATATTTTTTCTTTTCTTTACAGATGTGTGCCGAGCAAAAATTTCTGTGACAAGGGCAAGGTGGAAGAAACCAGATTGTTGCAAAAGAAAAAAAAAATAATAAAACTAACTGTATTTTGTGATATGGAAGGTTGTAAATAAATATTTGTTTTGTATTTTACCGTGGAAAGTTATAAATATTTGTTTTGTATTTTATCGTGAAAGTTGTAAATAAATATTTGTTTTGTTTTTGATGCGACTTTTTTTATTGTGCAATTTGTAACATAATAGATTTTTTTTTAAATAATAAATAAGATAATTCAACAATGGTTATCATTTTTCCCATACTATCTTTCATGACATTGTGAAATATATTTTTTAATTTTTATTTCTTTACTGATTTCCAATTAAATTGGGAGTAACATTTTAACATTTTCAGGTATTCACTTCTGATGACTTTTGCATAAATATTTAATTTTTGTATGTCATATAATTTAAGTTTATTATTTTATATTCAGCACTTAGTGTAATATGTTCAATTATTTAAAATACAGAAGTTGTTTATTCATTAAAGTTGGAACAATGAAAGTAACAATATCTTAATATTTCTCCAATTTGTCTTAATACTTTGCGACATATATAAAATGTACTTTCAGGGCCATTAGCATTTACATAGTCATGGTACTGTCTCATTTTGTTAAAGTAAGGTAATGTATTTAAGTACAAAGGTAAGTAAAACAAATTGAATTTGAAGTTGTACAGCCAAATTATCACAGCTGTAAATGTGTGCTTTGGCCACTAAATATGAAAGGGCATACTTTTCTGTCCTTTATTTGTTTTGAATGCAAAAGTATTAACAGATGTCTGATGAAGTAGCTTTATTCTAGAAAAACAATGTAAAACCATCATCAGAGGAACAAAACGATACTTTTAAATTTCATGTCGCACCTTATCAGAGGACAATCAAATGCATAACATTTGTTGCATATACCGGGTGTTCCTAAAGTGGATCAGGCTTTTTTTAGTAAGTAAAACAAATAATTGCAAAGTAAAAAAAAAAAATTCATTTTAAAAATAAACTTAAGGGTATTCAAATCCAAACTGCTTATTCTGAGACACATTTTTAAATTAATTTTTCTCTAAAATACATCCAATTGGCAGGTTCTCTTATTCAGAAACTTTATAATGTCCGTATTGTCTCGATTTTTTTATAAAGGCAGAATATTTTTTTAAAAATGCTGTCAAAGTGAACATTTTGAAACGAAATTCCCGAAGCGATAGCACTGGAAACAAAAAAAATTATCGTACTGTGAAAATAATTGTTTGTAAATCAATTTTTAATTCATTGAATGAAAAATAAAAACATAGGTATTCTCTTATAAATCTCTTCATAAATTACGCCGCCAAGTTTCATGTTTTTACTTTTGAAAATGTGTCTTAAAATTTTGAGTTGTTGAGCGTGGAAAAATATTTTTTTTTGAATACCGCCTTAAGTTTTTATGACTTCTTACGACAAGAATGATAAATTCCACTTCAGACATAGCACTTAAAAAAAGTCATGAAAAAATTTTAAATTGCATCATTTTATATAATTACTCAAATTGAGAATAAAATATGTAAAATGATAATTATATATAAGTAAGGAATTTACAAATTTTCTTGGATCTTATCGAGAATATAAGATGAAAGGGCTATATAATTATATATAAGTAAGGAATTTTAAAAATGTTCTTGAATTTTATCGAGAATATAAGATATACTTCTGCCTTCAATTTGCATTTTTAAAATTCATATATACCTCAATATATTGTTACTGAAAACATTTTTTATTAAATAAATTATATAGTGTATGAGATCTTTGTTAGATTGGATATTTAAAGAAAGATTATTCAATAACCTTTCTTAAGAAAGAAAAACTTTTATTCCCTCTAATAAATGAAGATATTTTTAAACTATAAAATTTATTAAATAAATGTTTTCAGTGACAATAGATCTATGCATTGTCATATGCGTATGTACATATGAATTTCAAAAATGCAAATTGAAGGCAGTAATATCATAAAAAACATCCTCAGGATGTTGACAGGGGTGACATTTTGACACCCAGAGGATGCCCTATAACCATCCATAAGGTGTTATGTAATGACATCCATAGGACATTGACAGGTGTGACATTTCGACACCCAGGGGATATCCTATAACTCTCTACAGGACGATTTCATCCATCCACAGGATATCAGCTTATCCTAAATATGACATTATTTGGATGCTTTTAGGATATCATTAGGACCATCCAGAGGATGTATGCAAGTGTTCTATAACTGTCCAAAATGTGTCATGAGATGACATCCATAGGACGTTGAAAGGTGTGACATTTCGAAACTTAGCGGATGTCCTGTAACTGTCGAGAGGACCATTTCATCGGTCCACAGGATATCAGCTTGTCCTAAATATGACATCTTTTGGATGTTTTTAGGATGTGTTTGTGTTGTCTGGGCAAGGCTCAAATATTAAATTTAATTTTGTAATAAATATGAGTTATACTAGGACTTCCCTCAAAGGGATTAGTCTGAGTGATATTGCTGAGAACATAGGGTTAATAATTACAATATAAAGAAAAAGAGCAAATTAAATGATAGAATTACAAAATATCATATATAAATTCATATACACTGTTAAAAAAAATAGAAGAGAAGTAACGTTCATCAGATGTGTTGTCATAATTTTTTTTTTAACATGTGGCAAAGAAGCGATTTTACAAAACATCACGCGTATAGCGATTGTAGGCGGTGTCGAATGATGATTGGCTAAAAGATGGTTACGTAGTTGATGAGGGGAGGATTTAAAGCGTATTAAATGAATAAGTGTAATAAAAGCAAAGAATCTTGTGTCAGATCTTGTATAGTGGTTAAAGCACCAGGCTCGTAGTTTTGATGTATCGAGTTGTGTCCTTTCCATTTTTTTTTACATTTTTAGAGTTTTGCTTTGATCTTTATTGAATTAGTTAATAAAGAATATTTATTAACAGTGCTTCTTAAGCATTGATGTAAAGATCAGTTGATCTTTATCAATTGCTCTGCAATATTTTATTGTCAATTAGATAATTAAATTTTAATTAGAATTAAGTTAAACAATATTAAATTATAAATTATAATTAAGATAAATAAAAATTAAATTTTTATCACATACAATAAAATTTAATATCAGATAAATTTCAAGAATTAAATTTAATTTTAATTCATATACGCTATTTTTTAATAACTATACGAACATTTATTAAAATGCAAAAACTCCTAAACTTTCATTAAAAATATTTTTTGTATTAGAACTTTAGTAACAGATGATTATCAAATTAGCAGAATTAATTAATTAAAGTTTTCATCTTTTAAAATTAAGCATTATTCTTAAAAATCTCTATTAATTTACTAAAATTCTTTTTGCCAATTACTGGTTGATCTGCAGTGATAAAGTTGTGGAAGATTACCATATTTAATTTTTTTGTCTATTATTTTATTATTTAATTTTTAATTATTATTTATATTTAAATAAATATAATTAATATTAATTAATATTTTTATTTAAATACATACAATTAATATTAATAAGTATTATTATTTAAACATATAATTAATATAAATAAATATTATTTAAATATAGTAAAAATGAAGAAGATAAATCTAACACTAGTAATAATAAATATAATTATCATTATTTTAATTTTGTGGGGGAAAAAATGTTGAATGATTAATTGCTTATTTTAAAATCACAGCATGTCCTTTTTTAGGTTATAATTAATTCCTGTTTAGTTCAATAACTGTGCTGGTCTAAAATTTCAAGATTATTATTCATTATGCATTAATTCAGTAATTTGGGTCTTCAGCAACCCCAGGGTTTAAAACTATATGGGGGGGGGGGGAGGTTTTACTTGAACATAACTGCATAAAATCTATGAAGTTCATTATTATAGCTCTCATTTTTAATAAAAAGTATTTTAATGCAATTTAATTTCAGAATTCATATTTATTCTTAATGTTGTATTTGTTTGGTAGATCTATCATATCTTAAAGGTTGTTATTTAAAAAAAAAAAGGGTTAGGTATAATTTTATTAAGATGTTCAAATCGCTTTAAAAATTGGTTTTAACCAAATATTAATGATTTTAAGAGCTATGCTTAGAAAACCTTTACTTATCCTGGATTTTTAAAAAATCGCTCCGAAACTAAAATCTCATATGTTAGATTTATTTTATATTTTTGTTTTAATACTTCATTTTACGAACAGATGGCGCCACTACACAACGGCTTAGACGTTGCATGGATTTTAGACGTTCGAGTGTAATTTGTATAGCTTTTTAAATTATTTAATTACTGAATGAGATTTTTTTTTTTCAGTTAACTTTTGCCAAATTTTGCAAACATGCAATGTTTGCAAGTTTTTAATTGTAAAAAGAAAAAATTAATAAAGTATATTTCCAAAATTAAATGAATTTGTGTGGCAAATTTTGTATTTTACGCTGTCTTGACTTAAAGATATGAAAGAAATTGTTTAATAAACCTTTAAGTTCAGTAAAAAATTTAAAACTATATATATAAATTTGAAATCTGCATTTCTTAAGTTTATATTGATTTTATGAAATAACAAACTATATAAAAATCTGAAAAATGCATTGCTTAAGTATATGTTGATTTTATGAAATAACACAGTTCAAAAAGTTTTTAACGACCTAGTAATTTTATTTTCGTTTATTAATTCAATTATGATGATTAAAAAAATAATAATAAACATTCAGAAAAGCTAACATTTATTTGCTGTGCTTTCAGTTTATTCTTGTGAAATAATGTTTAATATGTTGTTCTTTGTTTAATTCTATCTAATTGTAGTGAGTATTTACTATAAATAAAATTTAAAGTAAAAACTATAAAAAAATGTAAACATGTAATCTTTATTTGAAAATTGGAAGTTATGGATTATAGATATTAAAGAATATAATAATTTATAAATGAAATATGTTTTACGTTATGTAAGGTTTGTTATGTATCAATAAATTAAGCTGGACATATAGTTTTTTCACTTAAAAAATGTGCACAAGCTACTACAAATTTAAATTAGTTTTCAATAACCTTTACAATTAAAATATCAGTTTTATTTTTCTTAAAAAGAAAAAGAAAAAAAAAAAAAAGGAGTTGAATTAGGTAATGAGCTCTGAAAATACAAGAGCTAGAAGTATTTGATTTGCTGTTTCAAATTATACTTGTACACATGGATTGTTTTCTTTTAATTGGATTAAGTTAATATTATTTTGTTAGACAAGTTTAATATGTCCTAAGCATCATTAAAAATAAAGCAAACATGAATATACAAGCTCAGACGATCTTATGAATCTTCAACGAAATGAAAAATATCCTCTTCAAGCGCATTAAGCTCCTCCTACATCGTCTCAGGCAGTCGACCAATCACTATTCAACATCGCCTCCAATCGTTCTACGCATGATGGTTTGTAAAATCGCGGCAAAGAATCTCATTTTCTTAAGCGCGTATTGCACAAAACTTGAACAAAAAAAAAAAAAAAAAAAAAAAACCGCCGGATCTTTTGAAACGCCAAGCTTTTTAAAGTTACGTAATTGGATTTACAACCAATAGATTATTCTATCAAGCGTGGCTTAACGCAAATTTAATTTCATTGTTGCACCTTTTTTAGTGTGTGAATTTAAAAATTTTCTTCCTTGATTATATATCTATTATTTGTATAACTGTTTATAGAAACTCTTACGCTTCAAACCAATGCAAACCTTGCGATAGCATGCTTTGCTACAAACCAGATTACAAAACTATAGTCTAAATTACTATTAAAGTATACAAAAAATCTTTCGATGACTTCTGTAAAATAACTTTTACATTAAATCTCCATATCGGCAAAATTGAAAAATTATATATATTACAAAGTTAAGCTTAACAGATACTTCTTTATTATTCTCTAGGTGGCTCTGCCCCCTGCGCCTTTAATGCACCTTTACTGCGCCAATCCGCAGACTTTTCTTTTGCCTGTCTGTCTGCCTCTCCACAATTTATCTGTTTCCCTATCCGTTCTTCTGCCCGTCTCTCTAACCGATTGTCTATCTCTCTACACGTCTCGCTACCTGTCTCTATATTTCTCTACCGGTCTCGCTACCCGCCAATCTATTTCTCTAACCGTCTGTCTATCCGTCTAACTACTTGTATGTTTAGCCGTGTCTCTATCCACTTCGCTACCCATTTGTCTATCTGTCTCACAACTTGTCTGTCTGTCTATCTACCCGTCTGGCTATACGCCTGTCTACCCATCTTCTTACCCATCTCCGTACCCATCTACTGTCTCTCTACTCGTCTGTATACCCGTCTCACTATCCGTCTGTTTTTGTACCCGTCTCGTTACCAATCTCATTACCCGTCAGTCAACTCGTCTCTGTACTCATCTCTCTACTCGTCTCTTTATCTACCACGCTACGCGTCTCGCAACCTTTCTCGCTACATTCCTGTCTACCGGTGTCGCTACCCGTCTCGTGACTCATCTCGCTACCCCTCTGTCAACCCTCTTTTTACCTTTTTCTCTAGCCGTCTGTGTATTCGTTTCTCTACCCGTCAGCCTACCTACGTCGGTACTCGTCTCTCCTCCCATCTCACTACCCGTCTGTCTACCCGTTTGTTTACTCGTCTTTCTACCTCTCGCCACCTCTTCCCAATATTTAAACAAATCATTTAATATACAGAAGCCGTTTATCAGTTATTAAATGCAAACAGAAGTAATTTATCTAATAAGTGTAATCAGATGCAATTTTTTTTAAATACATACATAAACCTGAATAATAATTCATCAGTTTTGTGTTCATCCCCCAGGGGAATACCTTCTTTAGGTATTTACGGGTTTCGCGACCCCGGATTCCTGAGCGATCTTTCTCCCTTCCTGCCTTATTCTCTGTTTAGTTGTCTATCCTTTTTTCTTTGTTTCACACTTTTTAATCTTCTCTTTTCAGTTTGTTATACCTCTTTGTTCTTGTTCATGTTTGATTGTTTTACTAACTTTTTTGTTCACTTTGTTCCACTAACATTGTTTTTGTTCTTGAGTTTAAAAAAAAAAAAAAAAAAAAGAAAAAAAAAATTTAAAAAGAGTGAAAAAGACAAAAAATACACCTTGTTTCTAAGTTTTCTCTCACATAGCTTCTTTTTTATACAATAGTGGATTTTTTTAATTTCACGTGAGACACTCTGGGTGCTGAGGTTTTTTAATCTCTTCGACTCGGTTCTACCTTTTTAGGCTGATCTTGAGTCCCAGAGTGCAGGGCACTTTCCGAATTCCGGTTCCGTGATCGGAGGACGCCATACATTGTATGGTGGCTGTTAGGACCAACACCGGGAGACTGGTGCCTTTCGGTGAAAGGGGTTGTAGGTTGGACAGAGCTGTAAAGGCTTACCTACTGACTACCTGATTCCAATGTGAAAGAACTAGATATTAGGAAGTGCTATCGAGTTTAATCCAATGTTCGAAAAACGTGGAGGTTTGTTGATAGTTTTCACCTTTTGAAACCTGCGCCCAGAAGTAAGGTTAAGAAGAAGGGTCGGTGACCAGGCCCGACGCCTGGCGTTAAAAAAAAAAAAATCTAAACTATGGATACAACTAAAGAAAATAAGACATGCGATGTGGAGGCCCCACAACCAAATACATCCTGGGCTGATAAAGTCGAGGAGAGTTCTTCTTCAAATGCACGTTTCTTTATCGTAAAATGTACTGAAGGCGATTTTGCCCTCAAATCACCTTTCTTGATACAAAAAGCTATACAAGGACTTATTGGTGAACCAAAGACTATTAAGAAATTAAGATCTGGTGACTTACTTATTGAAGTCAAAAATTCAACTCAAGCTGGAAATATAAAGAAATGTAAATTGTTTGGAAATATACCGGTTACTGTATCTGCTCATAATTACTTAAATAGCTCACGTGGTGTCATCTCAGAACAGGACCTCACATATGTCTCAGAATCAGAAATACTTGAAAATCTCAAAGAACAGCATGTTACAGGAGTTCGAAGAATAACAATTAAGAGAGATAATAAAATCATCCCAACAAAACATATAATACTTACATTTGACATACCTAACCTACCTACACACATAAAAGCTGGATACTTAAGTTGCCCAATCCGACCATATATTCCAAACCCATTGCGCTGTTTCAAATGCCAGAAATTCGGTCACTCCAAAAATAACTGCCGTGGAACCATAACATGTGCTCGATGTGGAGGAAAAGGACACGAAAATGAAAACTGCACAGCTCCTGCTCATTGTGTAAACTGTGAAAAAGATCATCCATCATATTACAAATCATGTGAAATCTGGAAAGTAGAGAAAGAGATCCAAACAGTGCGTACAAAACAAAACATTTCATATCCAGAAGCAAGAAAAATAGTTAAGTCTCGCACACCAAATACAGGCATAAGTTACTCTGCTGCATTAACTGGTAATAAAAAATATCAAACAATAGCCACTCAAACAGAAACAACAAAAGAAAACCTGTCTACTTATTCTGGTATAACTAAAGCAAACCTCTCTTCTAATTCTGTTACAACAAAAGAAAACCTGTCTACTAATTCTGGTTCGACAACAAGATCAACACAATCTGTTTCTGCTAAATTAGTAAATTCTCTTCCTCCTAATTCGCCACAAAATGTCTCTTCAAAGTCATCACAATCCTTGTTTCCTAAAATTCCAATCCATAAAAAATTCTCTCAAAATACCAAGAAAACTACACCTATAAAACAAAGTCGCAGATCTGATTCAGAAAAACATGGCCTACCACAAATAAAATCCACCGTAACATCTGAAAACCCATCTAATAAGAAAAAAAAATTAAACCACTCAAAAAAGAAACTCAACAAAGTCAAAATAATAAAGTAAATGTGATGCGTATCCAGGATGAAGACGCGGTAGAGCTTTATCCAGAATCGGATGCTGAATTGAACGATGGAGGAGATGATATGTCTACTACCTCCGAACAAAGTGACGTTGATATATCTATTTAAAACAATCAATCATGACTAATATTATCTCGTGGAACTGCCGTGGATATCATAATAAACATGCCGAAATCCGTAATATTCTCTCTGACCATCAACCACTATGCTTAGCTTTACAAGAAACCCATCTAAAGCCCAATGACAAAGCAAAATTACATAACTATACTACGTACAGAAAAGATTTTACAGCTAATGGAAGGGCCACTGGTGGAGTGGCCCTTTTTATCTCCAATAATTTACCTCATTCTGATATTTCTCTAAATACAAACCTACAAGCTGTTGCAGCCCGTGTACATATTAAACAACTCGTAACAATATGTTCCATTTATTTACCTCCAAACCAAACTTTTCAGTCAACACATCTAAATAATCTCCTTCTCCAACTCCCGACTCCATACATCCTTGTTGGAGATTTTAATGCACATAGCCAACTCTGGGGTAACCGTGATTCTAACCAACGTGGTGACATTATTGAAAAAATTATTTCAGACAACGGCTTATGCCTGCTCAATAATGGTGATCACACTTATTTTCATGAGCCAACCCGTACTTTCCATGCAATAGACCTTACAATTTGCTCCCCAATACTCTATCCATTCTGGAATTTCTGGGTCTCTAATGACCTGCACGGCAGTGACCACTTTCCCACTTTTATTACACTGACTACTCCTGATAGGGATTCTAACAATTCTACCAATCGTTATATATATGACAGAGCCAACTGGCCAACATTTACAGCACTTGCAACTATCACAGCTGTCATGATACAGGGGAATATTGACAATGCGCTTGATAATATAACTCAATGTATTATCAATGCTGCAGATTCTAGCATTCCTAAAACATCATCTAAACATAAACATAGAAAGCCATGGTGGAATAGTGATTGCCAAAATGCCAAGAAAAAACAACAGAAGGTTTGGGGAATATTTCGTAGGTACCCAACAAATACTAACTATATGGCATATAAAAAAGCAAAGGCTGAAGCTAGAAGAGTGCGACGCAAAAGCCAGCGTGAATCCTGGATCAACTACATCTCCAGCATTAATTCCAATACATCAAGTAAAGAACTATGGAATAAAGTGAAAAAATGTATGGGCGTCTACTCTGATCATCATATTTCTGTTTTAAAACATAACGGTCAAACCATCGCATCACCTAAAAACATCGCTGAGACAATAGGTAGTACCCTAGCATCTATTTCAAGCTCTGACTCATACCCAGAACCTTTCTTAACATATAAAAGACAAACTGAAAGAACCAGGATTAATTTTAACTCTCATAACTCATATGCATATAATAAACCATTTATCAAATCAGAGATGATAAAATGCCTGAGAGACAGCCATTTATCCGCCCCAGGTCACGATGGGATTACATATATTATGCTCAAGCACCTTTCTGCTCTATCCTTGAATAATCTTCTCTCCCTTTTTAATAGGATATGGATGGAGCAGACTTTTCCTAATGCTTGGTGCAGAGCGATAATTATACCTTTTCCTAAACCAGGAAAAGATGCTACAAATCCCAATAATTACAGGCCGATTGCACTCTCTAGCTGCCTTTGCAAACTCCTTGAAAAAATGGTAAATTGCCGCCTCATCCATATTTTAGAAACTAACAATAGCCTTGCTGCATTTCAAAGTGGATTTCGACGTGGTAGGTCAACTATCGATAATTTAATCCATTTGGAACATCATATACGGACAGCCTTTCTAAAACGCAACCATTTGGTCTCAGTATTTTTTGACATGACAGAAGCTTATGACAGAACATGGCGTTATGGGATTCTTCGCGATCTTTTTAACCTTGACTTTCGTGGGAACCTTCCAATTTTTATTAAAAACTTTCTTGCCATCCGACGATTTCAAGTTCGAATTGGAGGAATCCTATCTAGTTTTTATGTACAAGAAGAGGGTGTACACCAGGGCAGTGTCTTGAGTGTCACTCTCTTTGCTATTAAAATTAACGACATCATTAAACAACTTCCTCCTTCTGTGAAGGGAGATCTCTATGTTGATGACTTCCACATTATGTGTACAGGACAGGATATTCGTTTTATTGAGAGACAATTGCAAATTGCAATCAAAAGTATTCTTAGCTGGACTAACAAAAATGGTTTCTTAATTTCTCATGACAAAACATCTTGTGTGCATTTCTGTAGACGAAGGGGTCTGCATCCAGATCCTGAAATTTTTATTGATTCTACTCAAATTCCTGTTGTGGACAACGTTCGTTATCTCGGCCTAATTTTTGACAACAAACTTACTTATTTATCACATATTTTACAGTTACGGACAAAATGCGAAAAATCCCTCTGCCTACTTAAAGTACTTTCCAATACTTCTTGGGGAGCTGACCGTACTGCTCTCCTTAAAATCTATAGAGCTGTGATCCGTACAAAAATCGACTATGCCTGCCAGGTCTATGGTTCTGCTAGTAAATCTGTTCTTAAAAAACTTGACACTGTGCACCACAGCGCACTTCGTGTCTGCTCTGGTGCATTTCGTACGTCTCCAATTTTAAGTCTCTATGTTGACTGTAATGAGCCATCATTACACCAGACTCGTGAAAAACTTTCATTAGAATTATATTACCGTGTCCTCTCTCATCCTGGTCATCCTCTTCACACCTATCGTTTAAATACTGACAATGATATTCTTTATCAGCATCGACCTTCATGCATCCCATCTTTTGGAGTCAGAATGAGAGACATCATCAATAATGGTCCTTTGAATAATATTGAGGTGAGTCCATGTCCTTTGCACGTGCTCCCTCCTTGGAATCCTCCTAAAATCACCTCTCTCCATCCTTTTAAAGGTTATGACAAAAACAACTTGGCTGCTACTGTTTTCCAACAATTATTTGCTGCACATCGTGCAAAATATAATAGCTATAATGACATTTATACAGATGGTTCCAAGAGTGGGGATACTGTCGGTTGCGGGGATTTTATTGATAACAATAGTTTCAGTTATCGGCTTCACTCTTCAATGTCAGTCTTTACGGCAGAGCTGATTGCGATAGAGAGAGCCATGTTACATATATCTCATCATCATAAAACATCTTTTATCATATACACTGACTCAAATAGTTCTATTGACGCAATGAAATCTTTTAAAAAGCATCCGTATGTCTCAGCCATCCTGGATTTTTATTATAAATTGACTAGACGTGGTCATAATATTTTATTTTGCTGGGTACCTGGACACATGGGTATTCCTGGAAATGAAAAAGCAGATGAGGCGGCAAAACTTGCTCTTAATCCATTACACCATAAAATTCCATTCTCAGACATTAAACACTTTATAAAACACTTTATTCATAAAAAATGGCAAGAAAGTTGGGATT
This sequence comes from Maratus michaelseni, assembly GCA_963931845.1. Classification (NCBI taxonomy): domain Eukaryota; kingdom Metazoa; phylum Arthropoda; class Arachnida; order Araneae; family Salticidae; genus Maratus; species Maratus michaelseni. Next base: position 98,409,792 of record OZ007597.1, on the reverse strand, counting down.
CAGAATACAATAATAAGCTGCACCATATCAAACCCACAATCATGACCTGGCCTCCGAGCTATCCTAAAAAAACAGATGTTCTGCTGACTCGTCTGAGAATTGGACATTCAAGGATCACTCATAAACATCTTTTACTTCGGGAGGACACACCCATGTGTCCACACTGTCATTTTGATTGCTTGACTATTTTTCATCTTTTAACTGACTGTCCAGGCCTCCGGCACTTGTACAGAATTTATTTTAATTCATCATCACCAATCTTGACTAACCTCATTGGGGAAACACCTCATGGGGCACTCTTTCATTTTTTAAAACATTCTGGGTTTTATTTTGATATCTAGTTTTTATATACCCTTCATGTTTTATATATAACAATGTTAGTTTATATTTTTTTTATCTGGACAGCTGGATGGGGTAACCCCATCCAGGTGATATTTCTTGATGTTGTATTTTTGTACATTACTTTTTTAAGAATTCTTTATATTTGTTTTATACACTTGTGACTATATCTGGATGGGTAACCCCATCCAGATAGCGTTCTCATTAAACTTTGTTTCCTTTTTTACTTTTGTTCATTTTAAATTTTGTGGTTTATAAAAAAAAAAAAAATATTTTTTCTTTGGCGCAGCTTGTCCCCTATGGGACCTTGTGCCATTAAACTCCATACAACCAACCAACCAACCAACCAGTTTTGTGTTCATAGTTGTTTATATCATTTGACAGTAAATCTCAACTTCTTAAACCTGAATTGTCTCAAGCTTTTTTAAAAAAAACCACAAGGTCTGTATAACTGCAAAGTACCCTGAGGGCTATATTAGCTACATGTTATTAAGTTAAGTGAAAGTTTCGTTATCGCGTTTGCAGCCAATTGCTTATGTCAGAAAGCGTGGCTTAAAGCCATTTTTAATTCATTACTATAACTTTCTTTTCTTGTTTTTTTTTTTGGGGGGGGGGGGGGGTAGGGGGGAAGGGTTTCAAATATATACATTTAAATTAAAACTTTTGCCTCCATGCCATTAGTGTTGTTTGTATTATTAATACCTTGTAGACCGAGCTTCATTTGAAACAATTGTAAAAGACTTCTACAGTTTTTGTAGGAGAAACTTTCGTAATTGGGCCCAAAGCCAATCGGAACATTTAATAGCATTATTGTAACTCTTATAGAATTAAAACAATATTGTTGCTAGCTTTACTCTTGTTTGAGACCAGCCTTGCCTGTGTATCTGAATGAGGAAAAGTTTCGTATCCTATGTCGGTTGGCGAAATAATTTAAAATGGTGCCAAAAGGTAGTTTTAGCATCTTACAAAATTTTTCAAGAGAGTGGTAAAACACGTTTTTCAAATATTTACAAACATACGTTTATTAAGCATGTTTTTGCACAATCTTAAAAATTTAAGCACGATGGTAAAATAAAATTTTATCGCCATATTCGATATTTTAATAAGTAATGAAAATACATAAATAAACTTATTTAACAAACCTAAGAGGCATTTTTGTGATAAATAATTGTTATTGTCAGGGGGGTAAATTGTAAACAATTAATAAACGGCTAGTAAATAATAAATAGCATTTAAAATCTAAAAATGGAGAAGTGGTCCGTATAAAAATGCAAAACGTAACATTATACGCTTGATATATGTAAATCTTTTTTATTTTTTAATATTTCCGAAGCCACAGATAAAAAGGTAAAAATCTCTTTTCCAAATGCCAAATAGAAAATATACAAAATAGAATGCCAAATATACAAAATAGAAAAATATCTGCATAAAAACATGTTTACATAATACTGCATCTGCAAAAAAAATAAGATTTAGAAAAAGTAAGCCAAATCCTGCAGATCCCAACAATCACATCGAAAAACTTATCACCAAAAAAGAACTCGCCAAATCTTACGGCACAGGAGATGGATTTTTCCCTCTGAATGCAGAATATTAGTTTTTTTTCTTGTACGATGGGTGATTATAATATAATTGTTTCATTTCACATACTACATACCGTTTGATATATTGGTACTTTTATGTTATCCTGGCGAAGTTGATAAATCGCCAAATATTGTTCCTATAACATTTTCATATTGAATTCATTTCATTTAAATATAAACCTTTCATTCATTTAATTTAAAATACATGCCTTTCATTAATCCCATTTAAAATGCTAAAAAGACAAAAAAAAAAAAAAAAAAAAAGAAAAGAAAAAAGAAATAATGCCATACATCGAAACCTTTTATTTAAACACCAAAGATTTTTTTTTTTTTTTTTTTTTTTATTTACACACGCGAAATAAAAAAAAGCTGCTATTGCTGAGATTTGCGCCAAATCTCTAATACCAAGTCTACCAAGTTATTGCGGGGTTTTTCTTTCAAACAGAAAAAAATCCAGATTAATTTTCGATTTCTACTAAATTGAAATATATTGTATTGTGCTAAATATTAGTGCGTGCATATTTTTTTGCTCCATGTACGCCGGTGAAAATGACGTACACACAAAATTTTCGTGACGTATATACTTTAATTGTGCTTTTTAATCTATTTTTTTAAATATAATTTCCAAACGGTTTGACATTTATTCTTGGTAATAAATAGACATCGTTGTCACCTTTATAGGTACCTGCTGTAAAAATTTGAACGAAATCCATTAAATATTTTTTGAGTTATGCTTGACGAAAGGTTTTAATATCCATCGTTGCTATATATGGGGCAAAGTAATACTGCGCTGTGTATGAGTCTTCGTTGCACTCAGACAATAAATGTATAAAGTTATGTACTTTAAATTAACTCCATCGCTATTAAAGTATAAAAAAAAGTCTAAAATAAGATAATATGAACGATACTTTGAACTTACACATCTCCTTCGAAATAATTTTATTTCAGTAAGGCCTCGTGGTATTTTTTTATAAATACCTTGAATGTATCTATTTTTTTAAAAGAGAGTCTAGTTTTATAGAAGTACCTGTCGGTAGATATTTTTAGCCATCTTATGGCTATGTATAAACATTTAAAAAAATAATTAAGGTGTTAATTATTATATTGACAAAGCTAGCGAATTACAGAAAATAACAGACGAACGTTACCGCTTACCGCTTAAAGCCACGACGTGAGTCAAAATATAAACACGCGACGCGAGTTGAGTTGAGAAGTATTGTTTCTTCTACCATTGGAAAATCACTGTGGAGTCGGAAATGCCGTGTCAGTTGCGAAAAAAAAAATCAAATGTTCTAAAGGAAATTTTAAATAAATTAATAAGAATAATACATTTTTCATTTGTTTTTTGAAGTAATTTTCATAAAAACTGGAAGTCATGTCTGTAGTTAATAACCCCAAACTTAAAATAAAAGAAGAACTAAGAATTTTTCGTATGGGGGGGGGGGTCAATTACTACTTCCTGAATTCGGGAAGGGGGGGACTTTCCCCCTAAATCCCCCATAAAAGTTATTTATTTATTATTTTTTATATTTATGTGTTAAAAATTTATCTCAAAGGGGTGGTTCAAAGCAGTGTTGAATTAGGGTAGGGCTGGCCCGCGGAATTCTAGCCCTCCCCTCGGAGGATTTTGAAATTTAATAAACAAAATTTTCTTTTTCTTTGAAAGACATTTTAAATTTTTTTTGAGTAACTTAAAATAATTAAACACTAAGAGAAAGAAGAACTAAAAATTTTTTGATAAGGGAGGGCTCGACCCCCCCCCCCCGTGTAAATCCCCCATGGAAGTAAATTTTTAGCTCTATTTTCGTTTATATGTTTGTCTTTAAAAGTTACCTTAAGCAGAGGTTCAGGGGAGTGTTGAATTCAGTGCCAGATGGGAAGAGGAGCACAAGCCCCCCCCCCCCGGATTTTAAAATTTAATTAATGTAATTTTCTTTTTCGCTGATTTTGAAAGAGTGAAATTTATTCTTTTCGAGTATGTGTTTAAAAAGTACCTTAAACGGAGACTCAGGGAAGTGATGAAGTCAAAAAGAGCGGGAGCTCCCCCCACCCCCGCAGATTTTGTAATTTTATTGACATAATTTTCTTTTTCTCCAATTTTTAAAGACAGTAAAATTAGTTTTTTTGAGTAACTTAAAATAAATAATTAAGTATTAGGAGAAAGATAAATTATGAATATTCATTTCGTAGTGTGCGTGGGGGGGGGGGGGGGTGTACTCCCCTTAATCAGTCATGGCAGTTAATTTTTGTCCTGTTTTTCTTTTTACTTTTATGTGCTAAAAAATTACCTTAAAATTGGGTATTTCAGGGCAGTGTTGATTTCAGCCCCCCCCCTTCAAATATGAACAATTAATTAAAATTTTAACTAATTTTCTTTTTTAAATTTATTCTTTTCGAATAACAAAATAATTAAACACTGAAAGAAAGAGGATAGAACCAAAAATTTTTTTTAATCTTCTGCCCCCCCCCCCACCCCTCTATGTGGCCCTGACCTTTTCCAGTCAATATGAGTTAGATACTTAACCATTTAAGCTCTAATAAAACATTTAGAAAAATTTTCTACATGAAAAGCAGTTTTTCTTTTCCTTCAAAATACCTGTAGTGATTTTAGGGCAGATTTTCTAAGTCACTGAAGGTAATTTGTAGGCCATAAGCTTGCTGAAATAAACCTGCATAAAACCTTTAAAAAAACCTTCATATTTCCTGCATGAAAAGCTGTTCCCGTTTTTCTTCAAAATACCTGTAATGATTTTAAGAAGATCTGCCAAGTCAGTGAAGGTAATTTGAAGGTTATAAGCGTGCTGAAATAACCCTGAATAAAACCTTTAAAAAACCTGTAATATTTCCTGAAGGAAACCTGCAGTTTTCATTTACCTTCAAAATACCTGTAGAAACCTTCAAAATACCTTCAAAATCATTAAATTTTTAAAGGTTTCATGCTGATTTTTTTACCTGGGTAGAATATTGAGCCTAGCCCATTGAGAACGCATTTTTAGGACGCGCCGAGCAGGGTTGGCTGTAAATGTTTGAGCAGGTGACAGATGGAAAGAGAGACGCAAAAACGTGAGCTCCGGCTTTTTGCTAAGGTTAATTCAGATTTTTTCAGGTAGACTGCGCCACTGAAAAATGGGAGGATAAAAACCGTCTTATTGCTTAATTATCTCTCGTATGATGCCTCGGTCTCTGACGACACCAAGTCCTGCAAAACCAGGTTACATCAAAAACCACAAACGACTGCAAAAAGCACAAACTCAGCACTTTTTATTCTTAAAGATAGATCGAAATTGATGTATGAAAGTAATAATTATGAGGCTAGGAAACCAAGATAACAGGGGCAAACTAGATTTAAGTACGTGCTTTAAAAATTAGAGAAACATTTTGGAGATTATAAATTTTGACTTTTGAATTTGAATTTTGCATTTTAAAAAGGTTTAACTTTTTATCCTTTCATATATATATCGTGTTTTACTTCTATTCCAAATTTTTAAATTACACGGTGCATTAGTTCATAAACGGAAGAAAAAAATCTTTTTTCGCCTAAATTGTTATTAGTATTGTAATAAGAAATGTATAATTACTTGTTTTCATAACACTATAGATAAGTAAAATTATACTGGGCACACTGTCGCTAAGTAATGATAAAGATAGATATTTAGCCTAGAAAAATTAAGATGTTGAATAATGCATGAACATTGCCTTTAGTGATATGGAAGTATGGGTGTTATTTATGTTTTCTGTAAGCATAGATAAAAATATTTCTAGTTGTTTAGATCAGCCAATGCATTATATAGCTTTGGTGCCGTATCTGATAATCATTTTTAGAATAATTCCGCTGTTTTTAAATATATATTCTATATAACAAAGCAGATGAAATATTTAGTTCTTTTTTTGTTTAGCTTGAAGGATAACATTTTATGATAAGATTTTAATTTGTATCTTTGTCTGTCGCTTAGCAAGAGAATTTTAGACTTGATTAAATTACAAATAAAAAAAGTGACAGAACGCACAAATTATTTTAAAATGTAGATAGCAGAAAGCTTTTCCGGAGTATTAAAAACTATTTCACGAGTGCAAGTTCAAACGCATTAAATATGTATTATTAAATATACTTATTTATAATTTAATTAATATATTAAATTTTGAAATATTGGAACAAAGTTTCATTCATTTATTTTATTAGTTTTATACTTTTACTTTGTAAAAACAAGGAACAATCGTTACAGGTGTTCTTTGTTTAAATTGAGTAATGTTTTAAAAGTTATTAAAATGAAACCTTAAAAAACTGAAGTAATTAACTGAGCTGCTTTTTAAAAATATAATATCATAATAAAACTAGTCGGATGTGCCATTCCCAAAACTTTCTTCTATCTCACACAGGTTTTACGTACACCAAAAACGAATCTCTCTCAGCACCAATTTATATCAAGATTTAACTGAATCTAAAGTTTCATGAGATTCCGTGCATTAGTTCTTGAGATATGACTATCTCTAAAATCATGTAAATCCTGAAAAATGCAGAATAGCAGCGTCACCGGTTGGAAGATTTACGCCAAAACCTAATAAACAACAACTTATGTCAAAGTCTAACTGAATCTGAAATTTGATGTAAATCCCTGCATTAGTTCTTGAGATATAGTTTTCATGAAAACCATGAACAATGTAGCATAGCAGCGCCACCTGTTAGGCTATTTACTCTAAAATGTAATCAGCATCCATTTATGTCAAGGTCTAGCAGAATCTAAAGTTTGATGAAATTCTGTGCATTAGGGCTTGAGTTATAGCTATCGTGAAAATCGTGAAAAAGTAGCATAGCAGCGCCACCTGTTGGGCTATATGCACCAAAACGTAATCAGCAGATATTTATGTCAAGGTCTAACTGAATCTGAAGTTTGATGAAAATCAGTACATTCCTTCTTGAGACAGAGCTACTGCGGAAATCGAGAAACATGCAGCATAGCAGCGACACCTGTTGGGCAATTTACACCAAAAACTAATCAGAACCAATTTATATCAGGGACTAACTGAATCTAAAGTTTTATTAAATTCCGTGCATTAGTTCTTGAGATAGAGCGTCCACAAAATTTTTGTCACATACAGATAGACAGACAGACAGACAGAGTCACAGACTCACAGACAGACATTTTCTAAAAACAGTTAAATCGTGTTCAGGACCTTATAAAACGTATAAATCCGTCGGAAAACGGAAGTCGAAAATTTTCACGAATCCAATACTTTTTTCTTGTAAAGATAGAAGAAAGTAGAAACAATAAAACAAATTTTAAACATTAATTAGGTGGCAGTAAAAGTTGAAAAAATTTTCTCAACAGAGTGAAAGGTATTTAGGCCAGGATTCGAACCTGGGACCTTGGCTAATACATTTCAACGATCTGTCACTGACCCACATTTTTAATATCGGGGCTGACACAATTCACTCACTTTAAGGTACACTAAAAAAAAGACAAATGTTTCTTAATATTGGAAAATGCGATATAACTATGAAGAAAAATATACAATAACCTGGTTCCGAACTACCCACGATTTTGAAAAGCATTCTTTATCTTTAAAAACCTCAGAAATCAATATATCTCCGAGAAATTTTCTTTATTCTCGAAAATTTTCTTTAAAAAAATAGTTCCAAATATTTATCATAGATGGCATTACTTCTGCAAAGCTATCGAAGAGGTAGAATGCCTTTATAAATAAGAGTTGCGAAAGACGCACAGTGCGTATGCACAGTTTTTGTCCAAACTATGGCAATCCACATTCCAGAACTAACAATACACGCCTTCATGAGTTCGATTAGACGAGTGAGACAAGTCAACAAACATTAGTTTGACGATAATAGAAAGCTCGGCAAGTTGCTTGGCGATTCGTTATTTTTTTCGCCCAAAATCGTATCGACCAATCGATTTTTTTTTGTCCGTATGTCACTATTATCTTACAGAGGCATCCTATAAATCTTGGCGAGTTTCCTCTTATCGCCATACTAATGTTTGTTGACTTGTCTCACTCGTCTAATTGAATTAATGAAGGCGAGTATATTTAAGTTCTGGAATGTGGGTTGTCATAGTTTGAACGAAAACTGTGCATACGCTCTGTACGTTTTTCGACACTGTTATCTCTAAAGGCATTCTACTTCTTTGGTAGCTTTGCAGAAGTAACGCCATCTATGAAAAATTTTTGGAACTAAATTTTTAATTTTTTTTAAAGAAAATTTTCGATTATAAGAAGCATTTTCGTCCACACCGCACTCTCGTACGCCAATTGTTTAATTTTTTTATTGAATTTTAGAATGTGCCAAGTATTTTTGGGACACCTTGTATAGAAATACACATAAGGATTTTTTTCTTTTATTTCGTCTTAATTCATTAGCTAGAGCGTTAAATACTAATTTAGACAATGTATAAATAATAATAAAAAAGTTTAGATTATTATTATTGATTATTGTTACGAAAAGTTTAGAAATTAATTAACGCTGGAGAAAAAACATTAAAAATATCTTTATATTATCCTCAATTAGATGAGTCGTAATGTATATGCGAGATGTACGCTATAAAGCTATTTGTGACATATATGTGAGATGTAATGTATAAAGCTATTTGTGAGAGACTTATATGTAACATGTAATGTATAAAGCTACTACAAATCATAATTTATATCCAACTTTTATTAGAGAACTAAGTAAGAAAAACCATAACTATTTGAGAATGATAATAGTTAGTAACATATTTCAAACGTCCGAAGAAATAAACGAGATAAACTAAAGTACAATCTTTCACCCAGCTAATCATGCTCTGATAAAATTATCACGTCTTTTAGAAATTAAACTTCTAAGATTAGAAAAGGAAGCGATGGAGAAATCCATCATAAAGAGATCCGATTGTGATTCGATATCTGATATAAATCTTAAGGGGTCTAGTATTTTTGAAATGCAAACGTTAACGAAAGTTTTAAAGCTTGTCATCTTAAACAAGAACGAAAAATCATGAGTCAAGAATAGATTACGAAATACTTTCCAACACATTGAGCATACTGTAATAAAACTTTACAGTTTACTAAGTAAACAAGGTCAAAGTCAAACCGGGTGGGGTGGCCTATCTTTCGGCTTAAGCTCAACTAGCCCCGCCCAGCAGGTTTGTTTACCTACTTATACTGAGCATTACTAAATTATACTTTGTGATATTGAGCAATAATTATACTATGTGATTCTGAAATACAAATTCTGAAAATACAAGATTCCAAAAATACAAATTCTGAAAATACACTTTACCAATCCTAGTGAGCAGTACTAAACACTACTATGTGATACTGAGCAATAATACTACCATGTAATAATACTGTAAGATGCTGAAGTAAATAATAATAATGGATAGAAGTAAGTACTAAATGAACAATAATGAATGGATAATTATACTAGAGTAAACAATGATAAATTGTGCTAAAAATACTAAATAACACTGTATGATGCCCACATAACACATTTGAAATCCCAATTTCAGTAATTATTACCAATAGTCGAACAAAATATCCGAATTCTTTTGTGCAGCAATGTATATGATCTACAGATTTGTATGTATACTACACAGTATGTTAAATTTTACTTCAGATAGAAATATATAGCATTACTGAAAATTATCTTCAGAAGTTTCCGCCAATAAACGGAAATGTGCGTGAAATCTTTTGAGCAGCCCTGTATATGATATATTGAATCTATACACATCAATTAATATACAACAAATTAGTTACATTTAAAAACGCGTACCACAACTGAAAACGAGCTACCAATAATTATTTTTCATAGACAGTACTGTAACCAAATTCTTTTGAGTGTCCCTGTAAATGAACGATTACCATATTCTACAGTAAGCGCGTTGTAGTGCACCTCATTGATATGTATCAACTTGAATATGTTTAAAATGGTGTAACATCATTAAAATACTCCGCAAACGATTTTTCTTCATAGACCGTAATATAACAGAGTTTTTTTTAAACGCAACTATTATTCGATTACTCGTGTGTCTGTCTGTCCGTCTGTCACAGGCGTTTTTCTCGAAAACTGTGGAATCTGGAAGTGTTTATAGAATATTAGCTATTCGCAAATATTAAGAGTAAAAAAAAAAAATTTGTTTGTGGGGTATCGTTTGACTGATCTTGTAACACCGAATTAAAAAATATATTTGTTTTAATTTTAGGTATTATATTTTCAGAGATATTGTTGAAAATGTACTTCAAAAACATGCACCCACCCTTCTATTTCCGAATCTACTCAAACTAAAATTATGAAAAACTTAGGTGTAGCAGGAGTTTACTTAAGCCTTAGAGGAAAACTATAGCAATTATCCTAAATCACATAGTTTTTGAGAAAATCGCTTTTTTCCGTTAGACACAAACTGTACTTTGCGGACACTCAGCGGGGAGTTGAGGGGTGCTTGACGTACCTATGGTCTCAGAATCATCCAAGGATTGTTCATAATGATTTTTTTAAAATATGATCGGTAATGGGCCGAGAAATTAATTAAAAACCTATCTAGATAAACGCAGCACGGGCCAAAAAGGTTACAACTTTTCAACCCCTTTTGAAGGTGCGCTTGGCACAATACCAAGTTTAAATTTTGAACAAGGTCTTTGTTTAAAATAGGACGAATCATAGTGATATATAGACAACGGTTTTCTTTCCAATTGAATTCAATTAATGAAGGCAACTACTGAAAAATTATTCAAAGAATAATTCCAATACATTAAAAGTCAGTAGTTTTGAGACAGGGGTCGCATTTAACTCAATATGTAATTCATTTATAATGAAAAAACTTTTCTATTACAAATCACTTCAATAATCAAGCCTGCAAGTACCATGTTTTTATGTATAAAAATAAGTCATAGTATTCATAAATTTACTATACGGAGCCCTTTGTACGCGAGTAAACCTCGCACTTGACCTGTTATTACTTTCTTCTATCTATAATAGAAGAAAGTATTGTAATCGAAATTTTTTTCGACTTCTGGTTTTTGACGGATTTACACGTTTTAGGGGTCAGAGATTCCGAAAAACATATTTTTACAAAATGTCTGTCTGTCCGTCTGTCCGTCTGTGTGTCTTTTCATTGTACCATCTAAAAGTGTATGAAGTTATGCTTCAAATTGAACCACATTTTTTTCTAGATTTTTGACTATGGCAAGCAGGTTCTATCAGAATTTGGGGATATTTCGACGAAAGGGGGTGCTGTGATCGATATTTTTGTTCCATTTTCACTATTGTATCATCTAAAAGTGTATGAAGTTATGCTTCAAATTGAACCACATTTTTTTCTAGGTTTTTGGCTATGGCAAGCAGGTTCTATCAGAATTTGGGGATACTTCGACGAAAAGGAGCGCTGTGATCGATATTTTTGTACCATCTAAAAGTGTATGAAGTTATGCTTTAAATTGAAACCACATTTTTTTCTAGGTTTTTGGCTATGGCAAGCAGGTTCTATCAGAATTTGAGGATACTTCGACGAAAGGGGGCGCTGTGATCGATATTTTTGTTCCATTTTCACTATTGTACCATCTAAAAGTGTATGAAGTTATGCTTCAAATTGAACCACATTTTTTTCTAGGTTTTTGACTATGGCAAGCAGGTTCTATCAGAATTTGGGGATATTTCGACGAAAGGGGGCGCTGTGATCGATATTTTTGTTCCATTTTCACTATTGTACCATCTAAAAGTGTATGAAGTTATGCTTCAAATTGAACCACATTTTTTTCTAGGTTTTTGGCTATGGCAAGCAGGTTCTATCAGAATTTGAGGTTACTTCGACGAAAGGGGGCGCTGTGATCGATATTTTTGTTCCATTTTCACTATTGTACCATCTAAAAGTGTATGAAGTTATGCTTCAAATTGAACCACATTTTTTTCTAGGTTTTTGGCTATGGCAAGCAGGTTCTATCAGAATTTGAGGATACTTCGACGAAAGGGGGCGCTGTGATCGATATTTTTGTTCCATTTTCACTATTGTACCATCTAAAAGTGTATGAAGTTATGCTTCAAATTGAACCACATTTTTTTCTAGGTTTTTGGCTATGGCAAGCAGGTTCTATCAGAATTTGAGGATACTTCGACGAAAGGGGGCGCTGTGATCGATATTTTTGTTCCATTTACACTATTGTACCATCTAAAAGTATATGAAGTTATGCTTCAAATTGAACCACATTTTTTTCTAGGTTTTTGGCTATGGCAAGCAGGTTCTATCAGAATTTGAGGATACTTCGACGAAAGAGGGCGCTGTGATCGATATTTTTGTTCCATTTTCACTATTGTACCATCTAAAAGTGTATGAAGTTATGCTTCAAATTAAATCACATTTTTTTCTAAGTTTTTGGCTATGGCAAGCAGGTTCTATTAGAATTTGGGGATACTTCGACGAAAGGGGGCGCTGTGACAGCCATTTAAAGATTTCAAATTCAAAAAGACGTGCAAATTAAAAAAAATTAGAAATCCTAAAACTTTTTTTCGTTAAATGTTCGGCCTTGATCCGGAGAATCAGGAGCAATTTTTGTTTTCCCTCTATCTTAAAAAATAGCTGAGATATAGCGGTTTGAAATTTTAGGGTGGCTGACATTTTCAAACAAGACAGCGGAATTTCATCCATAAACGGGTTTAATTTATGAGTTTTAGTTAACATGGTTTCGGCAAATTTTCTTTCATTGTTGTAACCATTCATCCTATTACATGCTTATCACTATATATTTATATTAGCCAACGTCGAATTCTCGCCAAACTTGGCGGCAGTTGGCGGAATATCGCCAAATTTGGCGACCAAAATAAGTTGCCATAAATGAAGCCAACTTGGCTGTAGAGGACTAATTTGGCGATATCGTCATTCAAATTCAATGTTGACGAAAACTGGGATTGAATCTTCTTTATTTAGGTTCCACGCATTTTACCTTCGTGTTTTCCAGTAAAATTAGCTAAAATCGTAAAACCAAGGAATAGGGAGGCTAACTGTTCCTGTCGGTTCAGGCCAGAAGGACTTTTCGTAGTTTAGTATACATCGGTTGCAGTGGCGTAGCTACGTTTTTTGGCGCCCGGGGCAGGAAGAAATTCGGCGCCCCCCCCCCTAAATAAAAAATATATAAATACATTATTTTTCCTCAAGACGAAAAAAGAGTCCTTGCGGCTGCCAAGGTAGGAAAAGGCAACTTCTTTCTTCCTTGTTTTTTAAGAATTCAGCTAATTTTACTCAAACAGTCAAACACACGAAGCTAAAATGTGTGAAACCCGGTTATAGAAGATTCTTAGATATCGTCAATACTGTATTTCAAAGGTAATTTCGAAAACTTAGTCAGCTATCGCCAAGTTGGCTTCATTTATGGTGACCTACTTTTATCGCCAAGCTATTCAGCCAAATATAACCAAGCTTGATACGAATTTAACGTTAGCAGATGTGACTATGTAGTTTTAAGCGTATGAGAGCGGCAACAATGAATGTAAATTTGCAAGAAACTACGTTTGTTAAAACTCATAAACTAATCCCAAATATGGAGAAAAATTCTGCTACCTTGTTTCATTTACAAGGTGTGAATACTCTTTGAAAATTCCAAAGAGTTCTCATATGTCCCAAGTGACAAAACTTCAGCAAATATTTTTCAAATGACTCGCTGTTTTCTTGACAGTCTTTAAAGTGCATTTCATAAAATTAAAAATATTTTTAGCAATATAAATAGTTTATTTTCTAAAAACAAAAATTTTAAGTAAAGGTCATTTTTATTGTATTTCAAAATTTGTCATGATATTTTAACTAACTAACTTTTTGAAAATGTGGTCTTTACAGTTAAAGAGAAAATTTGTAAGGAAAGTATGAAAAAAACTGCTGCGAAAGGTTAAAAATTACAGGAAAGATGTGGTTTTAAATTTTCTTTAAAAGATGTTTAATTAAATAATTTTTATCTCAAGAATTACGTCTTTGCTTGATTAAATCATAAAACTTTCATAAAACCATTTAATAATATCAATAACTGCAGCTTAAAAATTTACAACGGTGCACCTTGTTTGCAAATTATAATTACCGTAAAATTTTTACTTTGATTAGCTCAAAGAGAAAGAGAGAGATATATCTTTGTCCATTCAGATGAAAGTTCTATTTCACTTTCATGATGGTTAATCCTGGTTTTTAAAAAAAAATCTAACAAAACTCTTTATGAACTTGTTTTCAAAAGTAGCGGCCTAACTTCGGTTTTAATGAATTTTTATTTTTATTTATCTTTATAATATTTTGCTATTTTTAAAAATATTTCTGAAGATCTAACAAAACATTTTAGTTATAATCTATCTATGATTAACGTTATATTTACCTTTGGAATTCATTTATTATACTTATGCCTTTACTCAATAAATGAAGATTTCATTCATAATACATGAATTCATTTTTAGGGTTTCGTTCATCTCACGAAACCTTATTACTCCCGCTCCGTTGTCTGTCTGTCACAGAGCTATTCTCAGAAACTATGTAACTTACAGAGTTGAAACTTTGTGTGTATAGCTACTATATATAATACCATACTATATATACCATACCTATATAATACCAGCTATGAAGAGCTCAAATTATTAAAATTTGAAAAATTCGTTTTATTTTAATAAATAGAGATGAAAAACCAAAATTCTAACAGCCTTTTCCTATTAAATTTAAACATTTTTCGTTATAGCAGATGCCAAAAATTAAAAATCCACGATGAAATTCTTCCTACAATAATTAATTTTATATCAGACGATTTCCACGTGAAAAATGAAAATGAAATAAAAAGTTTCACCAATTGGAAAAAGATTAATATGAAATAAAAATGATTGACGTCGTAGTGGTAAAAAAAACGGAAATTTCAAAGATTTCTCAATAATACAAGGAGTATGAGTATGTGTATGTACACAAAGCAGATTAATATCACGTCATTAAAGAATTAAAAAGAAAATCTCATGTCTTATTGGAAGTTTAACGAATTTTTCAGATGTTTGAGAATAATACAAAGTGAGTATTAATATGAGTAATAGAGAATAGTAAATATATGAGTTTGAGAAACATATTGAATCGTGATAAAAATCCGATTATGGAAATATTCGCATATTTTAACATTTTGAAGGTGTACAATTTGTTTAATTTTGAAATTATTTTTTTAAATATCGCATTTAGTCCGCATGACGGAATTATTATGACAGAATATAACTGCGGGCTTCGCCCGCTATCGGGCTGGTTTAGATATTCGAAAAAGCGAAAAAATAGACCGGTAAATTTTTACTTCATAAAAAAACATGACTTTTTTTTGTTGTTGTTGCTAAATGAAATTTATTTGGATTTATTAAAGAAGTGATAAAGTGTTTTGAAAGGAATATTAAACGAAACCCTTTGAGCGATCTTCGATCACACTTACCCACTTGTTATACCTTACACTCTTTTATTTAGCTTGGTTTTTGTATGTAAAGATGGAGTTTTCAAATTGATTTTTGATTCACTTCCTGACTGGCTAGAATCATAAAAATTATGTACGCAGGTGTATTTTCGATGACAATACAGCATTATAATATTTTAAGAACTTAATTATAAATTAATAAAGTAATTTTAAAGCATTTTTCCGTTAGCCGGCCCCAGGCCAAATATACACCGCCAAATAATATTTATGGTTACGAGTTACAAAAACAGTTGAGTTAATTATGCACCAAAAAATTTCCATCTGGCTGAGAAAGTGTAAGAGAGGAATGTTTTAAGCTTTAAAACTTAGAAAATATAAATAAAAAATAAAGAACGTGATAATTTAAAAAAAGTCTCTTTTATGACTAAATCAGTATTAAATAAATTATGACTATACGTTGAGAAAACAATGTAGAAATCCTAAATAGATAGTTTAAACAATACTTTTTTTCTCTTACATATCTTAAAAAAGAAACAGACTAAACGTTACAAATAAATAAATTCACCACTTCGCACTTTCTGCCAAGCGTAAATCACAACTGGAAATTTTCAGTTATCAAGGTCCATGCCAACGTAACGTATTGTAAGGGATTTTTTTTTAACTACATGAATTGCAGTCATGATATAAAGTGTGATTTCAAAGATAAACATGAAATGCTTATAAAGGTGAGATTTAAAAAAAAAATAATTTTCTGATTATTAGTTTGCAATAGAAGACCGATTACCTATAAAAACAACACTGTTTGTCACTCACATAATAGAAGAAAAAAATCGAATTTTCAACTATAAACTTCTTTGCAAAAAATGACAAAAATATAAATTTTCCAATTTTTTGTTTAGAAATAAAATTAGACATCCTAGTATATTCTGGTGAATGAACCAATGATTATAAATATCTAAAAATTCAATGATTATAAATGTGGGAGATAGGCTTTTTACTGAATCCATTTTCTTTTGAATGAATCAGAGTTGCAATCTTTAAATTAATTTTCTCAGTTCGAGATATTTTATTTATTTATTTATTTTTTACAGTTTGATATCTTTTAAATAATTTAGAAACATTATCTGAAAA
Source organism: Maratus michaelseni (assembly GCA_963931845.1). NCBI lineage: Eukaryota > Metazoa > Arthropoda > Arachnida > Araneae > Salticidae > Maratus > Maratus michaelseni. The sequence continues at coordinate 98,393,359 of OZ007597.1, read as the reverse complement.
AATGCTCTGATTACAATATTTTAAAAATACAATAGATTAAAAATGTTTCCTTATAAAAATACTTAAATATTTCACTGTTCTTTTTTACTTCTTCATTCATTGTATTTAGTTTTCAGAAATTTTCAATGTTCATTTAATAGTTCAGATATTTTGAATGTTTTTCTCTTTTTAAGGCTACATGAGCATTTAAATGATCTTTGGAGACTACATTCCTTAATAACGCTCGCAGAAGATTATACTTCTAAAGATCACACACAATTACTACTTGAAGCTAACAGTAAACAAAGCATAGGCACAATAATTTTGATTTTTCAACATTTCCATTCAGCCATTTGTACTGGTCGTTCTGGAGAGAGTGAAAAGTCCTGCATTGATTTTTATACGTTTCAAGAAGAGAAAATTTGGAGGTAGCTCGCCCACATTTTATTATTCGACTTTTCTCAATGCCAGTTCGATGGAAAATTAAAATTTCCAATAAAGAAGAAACAATATCTTTACTTACAGTTCCTACAGCTAAATCATTTTTTACTGGTTCACAGAATACCGCCTATTACAGACGAAATTATTCATATGGAATGCTAAGAACACAAAAATCAGCGTGTAAACTAATAGAGAAATAAAGAAATGCTCTTTTGATATCAGAAATGTGACGTCTGCAGAGCCCTTTGTTTCATAAGCTGAAGCCTAGGAGCCTCCATATGCGATTGACACTCATGAATCTTTCCATTCCTCACTTCTTCACCGAATTTCTTCAAAGCATTCACATACACAAAAAGGGTCAGGTGCGTATTCATATAAGGTACAAAGTGTTTTGAGTTATCCCTAGAAACATTTACAGAATCTCTTTCTTTGATTATTAAGATATAATAAAATATTTTACCAAAGAAAACATTTACACAAAATAAGGTCAAAATTGTTCTTTATTGTCAAAATATGTGAAATAATTTTGGGTGAAAACCTCTCTCAAATTGGCGCCCGGGGCGGCCGCCCCCCTTGCCCCCCCCCCCCCTTAGCTACACTACTGATCGGTTGTTCGCATCCCTGTAACACGACGATTCGCAAGCAGCTGACGTACAACAGCATGACGAAAAATATTGATTATTTTGGCGATGTGATATAGCGAATTTTGAAGTATTAACATGAATGAGATAGAAGAAAAATTTGGGATTGGCACATCCGACTAGTTTTTAATTTCCGACTAGTTAACCTTAGATAGATAGTGTCTAATAAAATGAAATACTTCAGAAAGCAATTTTTTATTATTTTATTGATAAGAAATATATGTTTATATTAGAATTTGTTTATATTTTTGTATATATATTATTATATATTATTATTTAATATATTATTATTTAATATATTATTATGTTTTGTATATATATTATTATTTAATGTATTATTATGTTTTGTATATATATTATTTGTTAGAAATATATATTTATTATATAATTTGTGTTGGTTATCGTCAAAATTGGGATTTTTTTGGGGGGGGAGGGGGATTAATTATATATAAATAATTAGATAGAAAGTTTTGCATAGAGTAGTAATACTGACTTACTGAGATAAGTCTACATTGGGGTGGCTTTAGTAACCAGGCAGCTCTGTGCAATATATTTTTTTGCCAACAACCTTCTTCAGTATATTTTCTTAAAAATGTATAAATTGTAATGAATTATTTTGCATATTTTCCTCCTCCTAGCTTTTACCGCTCTGGGTAGTCACCCGCCTCGTCCATCTATAAAGCCACCCTGGGTGTCTATAATATTGAAAATAAAACTTTATAAAATAAATATCAGAAATCGTTTTTATAATATTCTCAGCTAGGGAAATTAGAACAAGTTGGAAATTGTACATTAAACGTGACAAATGAGGTGCGTTCGTACTATAGCTAGTTTTACAATGTAAAAAAAAATCATCGTTATTATTTCAGTGAAATGAATTATATCGTCTGCTATGAGCGAAATGGACATGACTTTTCTCTTATTTTATTACGTATGCCACGTTTACAGATGCGAATTTTATTTTCGACACCAGACAGCGCTGCAAAATTCACCATGGAGGTCTTGCTTTGCGAATGATTGCCAGCATGGTTTAATATTTTTATAACTCATAATGAACGAATCTCTTGTGTTTGTTTTCTTTAATGGATTGAGATATTCGGCTTTCAACCTAATTTCAACTGAAGTTATCTCAGAATCTATACACATTTGAATGTAACTCATCTATCAAACAAACAATTTTTTTGAATGATCTTTCTAAAAATGTAACTTTTATGCAATTTTATTCGAAAAAATAATGTTTAATAAAAATGGCCTCCTGGCATATGAAAAAAAGAAATGGTCTTAAATTGTCTTAAAAATATTTGCTTACCTCAGTCACATGATTTGCGTTTTTATTATTAAATAGATTTACATATGATAGGATTTAATAGAATGAATGAAAAAAACTTTTGTTAATATCTTTTTAAGTTTTGTTTCGATTTTCATAAGATTTGAAATGACTCGACAAAATTCTGCAACGATTATGTATATTAAATTTCAAACAATTCTGTTTGATAGTTTTTGCGCTGTTATATGCGGACGAACAGGCAGATAGACGGACAGACGGCCGGACCAGACGACGACTATAGGCGCTAGGTATTTATATAATTACGAACGCACCTAAAATGGATATAAGAACTCATTCATGCATTTTATCTGCCCTACATTACCACAGAGCGTGAAGAAAATCGCAACTATCTGAGACTAATAAAAGTTAACACCAGCTAGACATTCAAACTAATAAGTGAGATAAAATGAGGGACATTTTTTATTTCAGTTAACAATAACTGGGAAAATTATCTCGTCTCTTAGAAGTTAAACTTCTAAAATACGAAAGAAAGAAAAAATAAAGTGATGAAAATCAGATAGAGATCCATTTGAGATTCGAAGTCTGATTTCAAAATAAAGGAATAAAATTCCCTGCCCATGACTTTAAGGATTTTCAATCTTATTTCATCAGATTCCTGTATGAGTGATAAATTTCAAACTTTTATAGATGACTCAGACTGTTTGGTAAAATTAAGGGGTCTTGTACTTTTTAAACTCACCTCAAAGTTTGAATTAGCGTATCTCAAAATTTTCTTATGTATAAATATGAAATTTTGACTATTGATTAAAGAAATTGGGCATTTTAATATAATACCATTAGAAACTGATTATTCTTTTACATAATTTGTGCATCGTTGAAATTAAAATAGCTCCTTTTTTTAATCTGTTATTGTGCGCATGACATATTGAGAACGTATGTATGGATTGTTATGAAATCTGATATAGATAATAAGCACATACGTATTTTAAAAATAGTCTACTCTTAAGTCAAAATTATTTCATTAGCCATGTAAAAAAAAAAAATATATATATATATTTGTACAAAAAAATTTTAATTTTACATTTTTTAAGGAAAAAAAAATTATAAGTAAAAATCTTATCACAGTAAATACTTAAAAGTAGATCATTTTAAACACACATATGTGGTATCTATATCTAATTTCCCAGCAATCTATTCATACGTTCTCAAGATATCATGCGCACAATTACTTACGCAGTAAAAATTAGTCGTATGTGCCAATCCCAAAACTTTCTTCTATCTCACACAGATTTCGCATACACCAAAATGAATCAGCATCAATTTATATCAAGGTCTAACCGAACTTAAAGTGCTATTAAATTCCGTGCATTAGTTCTTGAGATATGACTATCGCTAAAATCGTGTAAATCCTGCAAAATGTAGCACAGCGGCGCCACCTGTTGGTAGATTCAGACCAAAATCTAATCAACAACAACATATGTCAATGTCTAACTGAATCTGAAGTTTGATGAAAATCCGTGCATTAGTTCTTGAGATATAGTTATCGTGATAATAATGAAAAAAATAGCATAGCAGCGCCACCTGTTGATAGATTTAGACAAAAACCTAATCATCAACAACGGCTAACAGGATCTGAAGTTTGATGAAATTTCGTGCATTCGTTCTTCAGAAAAAAGTGATAGAACAGCGCCACTTGTTGGGATATCTACACCAAAACATAATCAGCGTCTATTTATGTCGAGGTCTAACTGAATCTGAAGATTGATAAAAATAAGTACATTATTTGTTGAGATAGAGCTATTGCGGAAATCGCGAAAATTGCAGCATAGCAGCGCCACCTATAGGGCGATTTTCACAAAAAACTAATCAGCACCAATTTAAATCAGGGACTAACTGAATATTAAGTTTTATTAAATTTCGTGCATTAGTTCTTGAGATAGAGCGCCCAAAAGATTTTTGTCACAGACAGACAGAATCACATTCTCACAGACAGCCGTTTTCTAAAAACAGTCAAATCGTGTTGAGGACCTTCTAAAACGTATAAATCCGTCGAAAACCGGAAGTCGAACATTTTCATGAATCCAATACTTTCTTCTTGTAAAGATAGAACAAAGTAAAAAGAGTTATTTTAATTTCAATAATGCACAAATTCAGTAAAAGCGGTAGTCAGTTTCTAATGGTACTATATTAAACAGACCAATCTGTTTAATCAATAGTCGAAATTTCATGTTTTTACATAAAATGGTTTTCAAGTTACATTAATTCAAACTTTGATTGGTTTTGTTGATTTTTGTCGCGTTTAAAAGGTACAAGACCCCTTACGAATAAAATGCAAGCAAGAAAAAAAAAATCATGCGCCAAGTATAGATTATGAAGCACAATCTAACACATTCAGAATACCATAACAAAACTTCACCGTTTAATGACGTGAAAGACGATATCCAAGTAAACAATTTGGAAAACACAGATAACATTTGAAAACTCAATTTAGACAATTGCCATCTATAGTCGGTAAATAATTCAAATTCTTTTGTGAATCTCTGTACATGATCTGTCGATTTTAGGTAGATTTCGTAAGAAATACTACCTATTACATTCTCCCCTAAGCTGGAATTTTTGAAAATTTTTTGCAGATCTACACCGATTATGACTCCCGGAACCCAAAACCACCCCCAGTTCAAAACTTTATCTATCTATCTATCTATCTATCTATATGTATATATGTCACTTTTTATGGACACGGTAACAGCAATAATTCTGCACAAATCTCTTCCAAACTGATACATAAAATCAAGGGGCATAAAATCTCGGTCATGTTCGTTAATGGGCAAAATCGAACCAGGGGGCGGAAATGGGGGAGCTTTTTGTGAAAACAGAAAAAAAACATAATTTCTTAATTATGATACGTTTCGAATCCGTTTAAAGTTATTATTACTTCTAGGAAAAGGGCCGAAAATTTATGTATGACAGATTTTTGATATTATTAAAAATGGCCCCCATGGGGGGGAAAGGGGGGTTTTAGAAGAAAAAAATTCATAACTTCGTCAATTCAGAAGATATCAAATCCGCTTAAATTTATTATAAATCTTCTTAATATTATCTAAAACTTTTATATTGACAAGTTTTTTTTCAGAACCAACCCTTATAGCAAAAAAAAAAAAAAAAAAAAAAAAAATTAAAAACAAAAACAATCCCTGCCGGCTCCGCCCGGAAACAAGTTAGGTTTCGAAGTGGGCGTTTCCAAAATGCCGTATCATGGCAAAAAGGTCTTTTCTTCCGCAATTCCCAACCAACAGGCGCCCCACGGTCTGCATCTTCGAAATCTACCTGTGCCTATAGGCCGAGCCGTCAGGGATTTTTTTTATTATGCTAAAATTTAATTCAGTTAGAAAACGCTTAACACACTTGAAAATACCCTTTCAACAATTTCCGTCAAAAAACGGAAGTGCATTCAAATTCTTTTGTACAGCCCTGTATAGGATCTATATAATTTGTATACACCAAGTAATATGCAAAAAAATTGTTATATTTAAAAACGCATAGCACAACTGAAAACGCACTTTCAGCAATTATCGCTCATAGACAGTAATGTAACCGAACACTTTTGTATGGCTCTGTATATGAATGACAAAACCAACTTGCGCCGCCAGCCGCCGACGGGGGTAGCCCGGTGTCACGAATACGACCATCGCACCCATGTCTCTAAACGACATATATCGCACCAGAAGCTTTGTCCCGCCTCGGCGCTGCGATCGGCCTAGGGCCGCTCCCCAATGCGGATCCCCCAAGCCACTTTACCAGGTATCGACCCCATAGGTCGCTACGCCAGTAACCCTGCTCATGGGAAACTTCCGCGTGGAACGAATACCTGATGAACCGCCAAAGAACCCCCGACGACTTCGTTCGCGAAACCACATAAGGGGAGACGGTCCCTAGGTCATATGTCGAGTTACTTCGACGGCTCTTGCTTTCCCACGGCTTCCGAACATTGACATGTATATGAATGATAAATGCTATGCACACCAAATCCAACAGTAAGAATTTTGTTGTGTCTCTCAGTTAAGTATATCAATTTCAATATGTTTGAAACAATATACATTATTAAAATACATTTCAAATGATTTATCTCCATAGACCATAATGCAATGGAATACTTTTGACTGTCCCTGTAAACGAACCATGAATGCTATACTAAATTAATTTTGACACAATTATTCAAATTGGTAAATAAATCATACAAAATTCTAATTTTCCCAGCTGGACGAAAAAGTCCGGGCCAGGATTCGAACCAGGGATCTCTTGGCTGAAGCTTCCAATGCTCTTTGCTCAGTTGGTTGGTTGGTTGATTGTATGACGGCCGATTTTCTACACGTGGGATATAGGCCCTAGGGGAAGATACCCTCCGTGGGGGTCTTTCGAAGAGATCCTAACCCGTATTTAAGGCAAGGTTTGAAGAAAACCACGGAAAACTCCGAAAGGTTAGGTCAACAAGCACGACAGGGATTTGAACCCAGCACCTCTCGTCTACCAGCTTTGAGAGCAGAACTTTGCTCAGTTGGTAGAACATTGGCAGCTTCAGCCAAGAGATCAATGGTTCGAATCCTGGCCCGGACTTTTTCGCCCAGTTGGAAAAATTGCAATTTACATTATACACTTCATTTTCAATACCGAACATGCCATAGTAAATAATATATATCAATTACAAAATAATCCGACAATATTTACGCGAGCTACAGCTCGGACAGACAGACTGCCATACGGCCTAAGAAACCGAATTCATAAACATTTTTCAATTATGTTGGAAACTATCAAAATTAGATAGAGTTAAGAATGAATTATGGAATATTTTCTCATATTATAAACCTAATTACACTAATTTAACACGTACTAAACACACTCTAAGAATAATCGCTCTGGTCTATACTAATCCTGTTATAGCTGTCAACTTTTACGCTTTTTTCTCAACAGTAAAATTTAATAATAAATTTTATTTTGTTTAATTATCGAAATCTGTGCTCAAATAAGACAAACATTTCTATTAAATTTTATTGGTAACAAAAAAGCGTAAACGTTGGCAGTTATACAGGGTGATTCAAAACTCGTGGGGTTCAAATTTCGTGGGGAGGTAGGGAATGCGTCAAGAAACCGATTTCACATAGGAAAGTATGTACGCATGCGTATGTAGAGGGCGCTGAGTGTACCCAACCTTCCATTTCGTTCCAATCATTGTTTTGACTTTTCTAAAGCTAGTATTATTTCTTCTCCCATTTCCACTTCTCATTTGGACTTCCACGAAACCTGTTACATCTTTAACACATTGACGGACAGTAGGAACAAGTTAAGTTCGAAAATTGACACTATATGCTTTTGTAATTTTTAGAATATTAGAAGTATAGTTTTACTCTTTCTGCTTAAATAAACTTAATTTTGATTAATTCAGCACCTTTAATTAGGTTGCACTACTCCCTTCACAATCACGTCAGGGTGGCGAGTGATCAGGGAAAGATACAGTAAAAAAAGTGATAAACACCAGTATATTCTTATAGAAAAATTTATGTTGATTATTCGATTAAATAATCAATTTGAATTTTTCTATAAGAATATACTGGTAAACATAATTTTTTTTTTACTGTATTTTTCCCTGACCACTAGCCACCCTGCACGTGCATACTGAAGCTGCAACTCGTATAACAGGTGGAAAACGAACTTCAACCTAAAAAATTGTTTCCAAAACATGACACTGGGCTTCTACTTGTACGCCGGTAAATGGACATTTGTGCTGCTATAGCCGTAGTGTCTAAAAACGACCGTTTCGTTTTGGGCGGCTATAGCCGTCATGCCACATTGTGAACTTCGCTTTGGCGGCTATAGCCGCAAGTGTCCGTCAACGTGTTAAAAACTTCAAAAATCTCGTTAATGAACTTTATTCAACGCAACAAACACCATCAAATGTAGAAGCTCGCAACAATTGTTTCGGGTCGAAATAATGAACAAAACTGGTAAGCACGACTGTAGTAAATGCTGCAAAACGTACAAAGCGTTGATAATTGCAGCAGAAATATCGATTAAAAAGATTTTTAAAAAATTCTGATGTAAAACCAAAATTTAAAAATTCATGAACGAAGAAAGTTAAAAACAAAGAATAAAATAAACTAATAATAAATAAATAAAACAAAAATGGAAACAAAAAGTAAAAAACAAACCAATTAAAAAAAAAAATAAAGGTTAAAAGAACCGGAAAGAACAAAATTTAGCGAGTAATGTCCAGGCGTCAGATAATGAAGGCGCCGAATAAAGGTCATTAACGAGATTTTTGGAGTTTTTAAAGATCTAAACGGCTTCTCGGAAGTCCAAATGAGAAGTGGAAGTAGGAGAATAAATAATACTAGCTTTAGGAAAGTCAAAACAATGATTGGGACGCAATGGAAGGTCTGGTACACACAGCGCCCTCTACATACGCATACGTACATTTGCGGACATACTTTCCTATGTGAAATCGGTTTCCTGACGTATTCCTTACCTCCCCACGAAATTTGAACGATAAATTTTGAATCACCCTGTATAATAGTGACTTATTTTGGTAAGTTTATAATACTGAAAAGAAAAATTGTGAAATAAATGTAAAAAAAAAAAAAAAAAAAAAAAATCATTGTATTCTTAGCAAGAAATTAGATAAAACGTATAAAATCTTGATCATATTTTATACCTGCCCTACATTTATACACAGTGTGAAGAAAGTCGCAACTATCTGAGAATAATAATAGTTAGTATCTGTTCGACTTTCATAGCATTACCTGAGATAAATTAAGGGACAACTTTTCTTCCAGTTAACAATAACTCTGACAAAATTATCACGTCGCTTAGAAATTAAACTTCTAAGATGGGAAAAAAGGCGATGGAAATCATATAGAGATCCATTTGAGATTCGAAGTCTGATTTGAACGTTAAGGAATAAAAATTGCTGTCAGGAGTTTTGAAGATGTTTTATCTTTCTTATCAAATTTTTATATAAAGAAATATATATTATATAGATTACTTTAATTTTTTCTATTTTCAAAATAATTTTTAAAAAATCGTGATTTGCGTATATTGTGATGCACTATTTTCTAGTATTTTTGAACAACTAAACTAAAATAAATTGATTGTCTTTGCGTCTTTTCATCAGTATGTTCATTAGCACATTGAAGTAGCTGAAATAAGCATATACAGTGAAACACGTTTAACACGAAAACGCTTAACACGAAAAATCGGTTAACACGAAACGATATGGCGGTCCGGGCAGTGCACTATGCAATTTAATGCATTTTTTTTCTTTTAACACGAAACAAAAATCGTTTAACACGAAATGAATTCTCTTTCGAGCTTCAGTGGCATGTTTGCTACGTCTCTGTAGAATTTATTCATGCAATTGTTTAACTTCCGGGAATCGGTTCTTCTTCCTTCACGACCTTTTCCCCCTCTCTTTTTCTCCCAGTGGTCATCATCCATCATTGCTATCCCCCTCCCCCAATGAACAGTGTTTCTTTCAGACAATTTGCTTCGGGGGGGGGGGGCATTTGAGGAGTTTGGATAGGGCAGAGTAAATAAAATGGTAAATAAAACTTAGGCTCCGACTTTCTGCGGTGGATTTGCTTCGGGGGTGCACTGCCCTCCCGGAGGGGTGCCTGAAAGAAACACTGCCAATGAATAGAATCCTTATCTGTACCAAAGAATTGCCGATTGTGGGAACCCAGTTTGGTTGTGCTTTTCTCGCCCGAAGAAAGAAATGTCGGGAATTTGGTAATAAGAAATTCTCAGGCATTTCAGGATTAGTACAGTACTGCTCTTCAGTTCGTTTCCAAAGTCGGTTAGTTTGAGTTGAAATTCGTGAATTTTGTGTTAAAACCTTGAATTTTGCGTGAAAATCAGTGAATTTTGTGTGTTTTGTAAATTAGCTTATGTTTTATGAGCACAATGGCTGAGAAATCGGTATGAAAATAAACCGCTATTTCGCTTAAAATGAAGATGAAGCTGCTTAATGCAGTTGATGAAAAACGCAGGTCGAAAACAGAAATCTGCAAAGAGTTTGGCATTGCCAATTCTACTTTATCAACGATAATAAAAAACAGAGATAACATTACGTTAATGTTTGAGCGCAGTAGGTTTGAACCAGAGAGAAAACGTATGAGAACTGCTACGAACGAAGATTTAGAGACAGCTTTGCTTATTTGGTAGAAACAAGCTAGATCTCAGAATGCTCCTATATCAGGTCCTTTATTGCTGGAAAAAGCAGATGAACTGGCAAAACAAATGCGTATTGAATTTTCGGGAAATCTAGGCTGGTTGGACCGTTTCAAAAAAAGGAACGGCATTGTGTTAAAAAAGGTTTGTGGTGAAGCTAATAACGTTTTACCAACTATGACCATAGAATGGTTGCAATCTACGTTGCCTTCAATACTTGAAGAATATGACCCAAAAGATGTCTTCAACGCCGACGAAACTGGCTTATTTTACCGCTGCTTACCCAATAAAACTTTATCGTTTAAAGGACAGTCGTGTTCAGGAGGAAAAATCTCCAAAGAAAGAATTACAGTATGGTTGGATGCAATTCGGATGGATCTGAAAAACTACCCTTATTTGTCATTGGTAAAAGTTTAAAACCGCGGTGTTTTAAAAATGTAAGAACATTACCAGTTGAATATACGCCAAACAAAAAAGCATGGATGGTGGCCGCTATTTTCAATGATTGGCTTATCAAATTGGATAAGTGATTTTTAGGAGAAAAGCGTAAAGTCGCGCATATCATTGATAACTGTCCAGGACACCTCTATATTGAATTAAAAGCTATAAAGCTTATATTTTTGTCTCCAAATACCACAAGTGTTTTACAACCATGTGATCAAGGCATTATACAAAATTTGAAATTAAATTATCGAAAGCAATTGCTTCGCAAATATTTTTTCGCGATCGAAGCAAAAGAAGATTTCTCCATTAATTTATTGGATGCATTACATATGTTGCGCTCAGCATGGAATTTAGTGAAGCCTACGACAATTGAAAATTGTTTTCGCCATGCGGGAGTCTCCAAAGTGTTAAATTCTTTGCCACCTCAAGAATCAGCCGATATTGAGACTGAGCCGACATTTAATGAAATGTTTGGAAAAGTCTCAACATTACTAGACTGTCCTACAATATCATTAAATGAATATGTTGCAGTCGATGATGATGTGTCTACAGCACCGATTCTGACAGACACAGACATTTTGGAGATCGTTCATAATCCAAATGTGTTTCACCTTTGTAGATTCCGACGATAAATCTGACAACGGAATCAATGATGCAGTTCCTGTCCCCTCTACTTCAGAAATGCAGAAAATGATTAAAAGTATGCGCAGTTATTTAGATGCGCTTTCGAATGGAGAGATGAATAAAACAATGGATGATCTCGAACAATTTGTGGACAATATGGTTCTGAAAAAGACACTTCAAAAAAAGATATCTGATTTTTTCCCCAAAAAACAATAATATTTTTGCTTGTTTTTTATTCTAATGGTTGTAACCTACTAGTATAGTTTAACTGGAAATCGAAATAAAATTTCGCGACATCGAAAATATTGGCGAGTTTTGTCCTTTTTTTATGAATCTGTTAACACGAAATTCTTTTAACACGAAAAAAAAATTTCGGCCCCCTCAGTTTCGTGTTAAACGTATTTCACTGTATGTAATATAAATATATACAGGACAATTCCGAAACCGTTAATTTAAAAAATATTAGATCCAATTGCCAAAATGTTTCAAATGTTTTTCTTCATCATAGGAAATCCATCTACGTAAAAATAGATCTTTATTTAAACAGTTACAAAATTTTAATTTTTATACGGTCAGTGGGTCATAGTACATTTTAAAAAGTTTTTCTCCACGCTCTAACGAGTAAAACAATAAAACTTTCATTCTTCTAATGACCAAAATGTAACGAATTGTGACACTTTGAAATTTATAAAATTCAAAATATTATGATGCGATAAGTTTCTCTATGCATACTCCTTTGTTCTTTTTCGATTTTGATTACAAGTTTTTTTTTTTTATATTAAGATACTTTCAATTTCAGAACCGGCTTCGAAAGTGAAAGTAACCTCAACAAGTCGGTAAGTGTGATCGAAGATCGTTCAAAGGGTTTCGTTTAATATTCCTTTCAAAACACTTTATCCTTTCTTTAATAAATTCAAACAAATTTCATTTAGCAACAACAACAAAAAAAAAGTAATGTTTTTTATAAAGTAAAAATTTACCGGTCTATTTTTTCCTTTTTGCGAATATCTAAACCAGCCGGATAGCGGTCCAAGCCCGCTATTATATTCTGTCATAATAATATCCGTCATGCGGACTAAATGCAATATTTAAAAAAATAATTTCAAAAATAAACAAATTGTACACCTTCAAAATATTAAAATATGCGAATATTTCCATAATAGGATTTTTATCACGATTCAATATGTTTCTCAAACTCATATATCTACTATTCTCTATTATTTATATTGATACTCTCTTTGTATTATTCTCAAACATTTGAAAAATTAGTTAAACTTCCTATATGACGTCAGATTTTAATTCTCTAATGACGTGATATTAATCTGCTTTGTCCACTTACACATACTCAAACTCCTTGTATTATTGAGAAATCTTAGACATTTTCCGTTTTATTACGACTATGACGTCAATCAATTTTATTTCATATTTATCTTTTTTCCAATTGGTGAAACATTTTATTTCATTTTCATTTTTCACGTGAAAATCGTCTGATAGAAAATTAATTATTGTAGAAAGAATTTCATTTTGGATTTTAAATCTTTGGCATCTGCTATAACGAAAAATGTTTCCAATTTAATAGGAAAAGGCTGTTAGAATTTTGATTTTGTATCTCTATTTATTAAAATAATACGAATTTTTCGAATTTTAATATTTTGAGCTCTTCACAGCTGCTATTCAAATTTATACACTAAGTTTCAACTGTGTAAGTTACATACTTTTTGAGAATGGCTCTGTGACGGACAGACTACGGAGCGGGGGCCCTAATAAAAAAAAATACAACAAAAATCGAAAAAGTACAAAGAAGCGTGCATAGAGATTGACCTCAGCTATCCAATACAAAAGAAATCATTTAAAAATATTGAAATGCGAACAAGATATCGTAAATTATTTCCCCCGTAGGATTAACATTAACGAGCGGGTGTTTTCGCCTGAGTGAAGTAGCCTCTTAATAAAACTTTTTCAAGTTTTCATAATGCAGCCTAATCCATATTATTTACTCATCATACGTAGTATAGGTTAAGTCTTGTAATCGTTTTGAAAATCAAAACAAAAATTTTGACGGATTTACACGTTTCAGACACTGGAGATTCCGAAAAACATATTTTTAGAAAAGAAAAAATTGCCGTCCGTCCGTCTGTGTGCCTGTGTGTGTCTCTAAACTCTCTATCTCCCGAACAAATTGAGATAGAGACTTGAAATTTGATATGTACTTAGTATGTAATAATGGGAAGAAGCTTATTGAATTTCAGCAACCTCTATTATCCGGAACTATTTTTTCGGACTCTCCAAATATTCGTTCTGATAAAAGGTATATAAAAATTTTCGAAATTGTTTAATTTAAGAAGTGAATATAAAAGACAATAAAAAAACATAAATTTTGCATAAAGAATGAAGTCGATCGAATAATTAGTTGCCGAGATATTTGTAATCATATTTTCCTCACTCTTTGATTTTTCATGACCCTGTATTTCATTCAATTTTCAATTCAAAGATATATTTCAATTGGAAATGAGACGCTTAATCCGATGCAGTAAACCGTCTGTTAATAGGATTATCAATTTTGGAGTTATAAGGATGTTTCTTTTATGCAATTTAGTAATAGAGCATTTAAAGTTTAGGACGTCATCAAGCCACGATTTTATTCGAATTGCAATGCATTTTATAAGTAGTTTACACATGTTTTATTTTCATATTTTATATTATGCATATCCATGATGGGTAAGTACTACGGTGGCCCCCAACGACTAGTTTCTTTCTGACTTGAAATGTATAAACAGGACAGATTATTCCAGTTGCAAACTTCCACCAGTATTTTAGTACATAAATTTTCGCTTCATTTAAGCGTAGAATTTTTTTATTTTAAATAAAGCGAATATTTCTGTTTTAAAAGTTTGGCCCTGCGGTGTAAAAGCGGGATTCTACAGTAATTGTGAGCAATTTACTCTTTTCTGTTACCTCCACGTGCAAGAGCGTAGTTCTACTATACATGTGTGTATGTGTAAATTTCAATCATTAAAAATATTGTGTGCAAAGTACATTTTGTTAAACCTTCATTGAAATAAAAATGTTCATGAGCATAAATTAAATATATTTGCTCAAACGGATAAAATATCATTGTAAAACGGCTGCACATACTAAATATTTATTGCACTTTAGCCGGAAAAATTTGTAATTCTACAAAATAAGAACAAAACATTTCAAAATTTATTTTTCGAAATATTTCGATAAACCTTGTATACTGTAAGGGATAAAAAAAAAAAAAGAAAAAAAAAAGAAACAGGAATAGAATAATCACAAGAAGAAACTTTCAAGGATGATATTTTTTTTTTCATACTGTATAAAAATAATTTTAAAAAAAACATATTAGAATCTGTAGATTTTCAAAATATTCTTGAAATAGCAGGTTATTTTGTTTGCCTTTCCGCGAATAGGTAAACATATTTGAACCACTGGAGATGTTTTAAAATTTTATGAAACGCTGCAATGTAGTGGGTGAAAACGAAAGTCAAATTGGATTTTCTCTTTTAAAAAACACAGTGAATAAAAAGGTGTGATTTCTTGATCTGCGATCAAATTAATTTTAGGACTTCAAAAAGAAGAGTTAAGTATACCTTTTAAGGGTATCTTTATATATAGTTTTGGTATGACGTGCGTTCTACCTCTAGAACTAACTGTTTAGGAATTACATATTAGACAATGAAAAGTGTGGACATACAGTGCACACACACACACACACATATATATATATTGACGCATTTTGATTTCAAAGGTTACATATACAGGATGATTCAAAATAACGTGGCCAAAATGAAAAGGCAAATCAGGCATACAAAAATTATCAAAAATCCCACAGGAACATGGGGTCGCCTTAGTGATATGGAAGTATGGGTGTTATTTATGTTTTCTGTGGAAGCATAGATAAAAATATTTCTAGTTGCTTAGCTCAGCCAATGCATTACATTGCTTTGGTTCCGTATCGGATAATCATTTTTAGAATAATTCCGTTGTTATTAGATATGTATTGTATATAATAAAGCAGTTGAAATGTTTAGAGGGAAGTAAGTAAATATATAAAACTATTTTGTTTAGCTTGAAGGCGTAGCTCGAATAAGATTTTAATTTGTATCTTTGTTCTTCGCTTAGCAAGAGAATTTCAGACTTGATTAAATTACAAATAAACAAAGTGACAGATCGCATAAACTATTTTAAAATGTAGATAGCAGAAAGCTTTTCCGGAGTATTAAAAACTCCTTCACCAGTTCAAGTTCAAGCGCATTCAATATGTATTATTAAATATGCTTATTTGTAATTTAATTAATATATTAAATTTTGATGTATTGGAACAAAGTTTCATCCATTTATTTTAATAGTTTCGTTCTTGCACTTTGCAGAAACCAGGAACAATCGTTCCTAGTGTGTGTTTTTTAAAATTGAGTAATGTTTTACAAGTTATTAAAATGAAACATTAAAAAAAATTAAATAATTAATTGAACTGCTTTTTAAAAATATAAGAACTAGTCGGATGTGCCAATTCCCAAAACTTTCTTTTGTCGCACACAGGTTTCGCATACACCAAAAACGAATCTCTCTTAGCACTATTTTATATCAAGATCTAACTGAATATAAAGTTTCATGAGATTCAGTGCATTAGTTTTTGAGATATGACTATCGCTAAAATCGTGTAAATCCTGAAAAAGCAGAATAGCAGAGGCAACTGTTGGGAGATTTACACCAAAACCTAATAAACAGCAACTTATGTCAAAATCAACAGCAACTTATGTCAAAAATATATAAATAACAGTGACGAAAGATGCACAGTGCGTATGCACAGTTTTTGTCCAAACTATGGCAATCCACATTCCAGAACTTAACAATACTCGCCTTCATGAGTTCGATTAGACGAGTGAGACAAGTCAACGAACATTAGTTTGACGATAATAGAAAGCTCGGCAAGTTGCTTGGAGATTTGTTTTTTTCCCCAAAAATCGTATCGACCAATCGATTTATTTTTGTCCGTATGTCACTATTATCTTACAGAGGCATCCTATAAATCTTGGCGAGTTTCCTATTATCGCCAAACTAATGTTTGTTGAATTGTCTCACTCGTCTAATTGAATTCATGAAGGCGAGTATATTTAAGTTCTGGAATGTGGGTTGTCATAGTTTGGACGAAAATTGTGCATATGCTCTGTACGTTTTTCGCCACTGTTATCTGTAAAGGCATTCTACTTCTTTGGTAACTTTGCAGAAGTAATGCCATCTTTGAGAAATTTTTGGAACTAAATTTTTTATTTTTTTAAAGAAAATTTTCGAATATAAGAAGTATTTCCGTCCACACCGCAATCTTGTACGCCAATTGCTTAATTTTTTATTGAATTTTAAAATATGTCAAAGACTTTTGAGACACCCTGTATATAAATACGCATAAGGATTTTTTTTATTTTATTGTTTCATAATTCATTAGCTAGAGCGTTAAATACTAATTTAGACAATGCATAAATAATAATAAAAAAAGTTTAGTAACGTAGTAAATAGAAAATAATTAACACTGGGGAAAAAAACATTAAAAACATCTTTGTATTATCTTCATTTAGATGATTCGTAATGTATATGTGAGATGTACTCTATAAAGCTATTTGTGACATATATGTGAGATGTAATGTATAAAGCTATTTGTGACCTATATGTGAGATGTAATGTATAAAGCTTACTACAAATCCTAATTTATATCCAACTTTTATTAGAGAACTAAGTAAGAAGAAAACTATAACTATTTGAGAATGATAATAGTTAGTAACATATTTCAAACGTCCGAAGAAGTAACAGAGATAAACTAAAGGACAATCTTTCACCCAGCTAATCATGCTCTGATAAAATTATATCACGTCTTTTAGAAATTAAACTTCTAAGATTAGAAAAGGAAGCGATGGAGAGATCCATCATAAAGAGATCCATTTGTGATTCGATATCTGATATAAATCTTAAGGGGTCTAGTATTTTTGAAATGCAAACGTTAACGAAAGTTTTAAAGCTTATCATATTAAACAGGAACGAAAAATCATGCGTCAAGCATAGAATTCGAAATACTTTCCAACACTTTGAGAATACTTTAATAAAACTTCACAGTTTACCAAGTAAACAAGGCCAAGTTCAAACCGGGCGTGGTGGCCTACCTTTCGGCTTCAGCTCAACTAGCCCCGTCTAGCAGGTTTGTTTACCTAATTATACTGAGCATTACTAAATTATACTTTCTAATATTGAGCAATAATTATACTATGTAATTCTGAAAATACAAGATTCCAAAAATGCAAATTCTGAAAATACACTTTACCAATCCTAGTGAGCAGTACTAAACACTACTATGTCATGCTGAGCAATAATACTACCATGTAATAATACTGTAAGATGCTGAAGTAAATAATAATAATGAATAGGAGTAAGTACTAAATGAACAATAATGAATGGATAATAATACTAGAGTAAACAATGATAAATTGTGCTAAAAATACTAAATAACACTAAATAACACTGTATGATGCCATTAAGAATAACTAAATTGTTAAGGTTAGAGTTTATGTAGTGTGTAAAAGTCCTTATGCATATTAGAAGTCCACTTCATCCTCAACTTCCACTAAGTAAAATGGAGGCAGCATGAATAAGTATTGATTGCGTTCTAGCAGAAACATACAATCTGTTATTTTTTTAAGCAGTTTTGGTTGTTTCATCACGTAGGCAAACCGGGCCGATAGATTAAGTTGTGATGGCTTTCTAGTGATGGTAGTCAGTCAGAGTACACTCACAGTACCTCTTTTCCCACAGGTGCATCTAGGTGACGATGCCTTGCCGAATTTATTGAGATATTTGAGAAAACGGGCCATGGTTGTGGTGCCTATTTTGAAGTTGAAAATCTGTTGATTTTGTTAGGATTAAGGTTAGTGTGTAAAGGTCCTTATGCATACTAGAAGTATACTTCATCCTGAACCTCCACTAAGTCCAATGGAGGCAGCATGAATAAGTATTGATTGCGTTCTAGCAGAAACATACAATCTGTTATTTTTTGAAGCAGTTTTGGCTGTTTCAGCACGTAGAAATATAACACATTTGAAAACCCAATTTCAGCAATTACTACCGATAGTCGAACAAAATATCAGAATTCTTTTGTGCAACCCTGTATATGATCTGTAGATTTGTATGTATATTACAAAGTATGCTAAATTTTACTTCAGTTAGGAAATACATAGCACGACTGAAAATTACCTTCAGCAGTTTCCGTCAATAAACGGAAATGTACGTGAAATCTTTTGAGCAGCACTTTATATGATGTATAGAATTTATATACATAAATTAATATACAAAAAATTAGGTACATTTAAAAACGCGTACCACAACTGAAAATGAGCTACCAGCAATTATTTTTCATAGACAGTACTATAACCAAATTCTTTTAAGTGTCCCTGTAAATGAACGGCACATTCTATGCACACCATATTCTACAGTAAGCGTGTTGTAGTGCATATCAATGATATGTATCAATTTGAATATGTTTAAAATAGTGTAACATTATAAAAATACGCCACAAACGATTTTTCTCCATAGGCTGTAATGTAATAGAATTATTTGAGTGTCTCTTTAAACGAACCATAAATGCCACACCCTTCATTTTCGATACCAAACATACCTTAATAACATAAATGGATTTCATGACAATCTGAGTATATTTCCGCGAGTTGAAGCACGGACAGACGGCAGACAGACTGACAGACGAATTCATAAACACTTTTCAACTATGTTGGAAAGTGTTAAAAATACTGGACACATTTGTACAAAGTAAAGTGCCTCTAAACGAATATTTTAACAACTATCCTCTTTTGAAATTTTTCTTTTCTAAAACGAAAGTGTATTTAATTTGTGTTAATTTTAAATCATAAATAGATGCAGATTTTTTTTCTAAGAATTGATACACTACGAGCAGAATAACATTCATGAAACTCAGCCGTATGAGCTAATTTTAGGGTTTCGTATTTAAAAGGTAAAAACGGAACATTCGTCTGTCTGTCTGAACGTCTGTCACAGTCATTTTTCTCGAAAACTGTGGAACGTGGAAAGTTCAAGCTTGGCAGAGTTATAAAGACTATTGACCCACATATTTATAGAATATTAGCCATTCCCAAATATTTAGTAATTATTATTAAGTTACTTCAAAAAAAAAAAAAAGGGGGGGGGGAATCGTTCGAATGACCTCGTAACATCGAACTAAAAAATATTATTTGTTTTAATTTTAGGTATTATATTTTCACAGATATCGTTGAAAATGTACTTCAAAAATATGTCCCCCCTTCCTATTTCTGAATCTACTGAAACTAAAATTATGAAAAAATTATAGATAGCTGAAGTTTACTTAAGACTTGGAGGAAAACTATAGCAATTATCCTAGGTCACATAATTTTTGACGAGGCTAACGAAAAAGGTAGGCTGCCGCGGTGCGTTACACGTGGCTCTCTTTCAGACCGCTTGAGTCACGTGATGCTTGAATGCACTAATGAATATCACGTGAATTTTTTGGTCTAATGCGAAAAGTAGGGCGGAAGCCTGTCTTTTTCGTGAGCCTCGGTTTTTTTTAATCGCATTTTCCCGTTAGATACAAACTGTTCTTTGCGGGCGCTCAGCTGGGGAGTTGGAGTGTGCATGAGATACCTATGGTCTCAGAATCATCCAAGAATTATTGATAATGATTTTAAAAAAAATATTATTGGTAATCAGCCGAGATATTAATTAAAAACTTATCTAGAAAAATGCAGCACGGACTAAAACGTCGTTGCAACTTTGCGACTCTCTTTCGAAGCGAGTGTGGCACAATGCCAAGTTTAAATATTGCACAAGGTCTTTGTTTGAGGTAAGGCAAATCATAGTAATAAATAGACAACGTTTTTCATTCTAATTGAACTCATTTAATAAAGGCAATTACTGAAAAATAATTCAAAGAATAATTCCAAAACATTAAAAGTCAGTAGTTTTGAGACAGGAGTCGCATTTAACTCAATATGTGTATAATTTATAATGAAAAACTTTTCTATTACAAATCAGTTCAATAATCAAGCCTGCAATTACCATGTTTTTGTGTATAAAAATGAGTCATAGTAATTCATAAATTATTATACGCAAGTAAACCTTTGTACGCAAGTAAACCTCGCACTTGACCTATTACTTTTAATACTTAGATATATTGTGTATAATAAAATGAAATACATTAGAAAGCAATTTTTTATTATTTTATTGATAAGAAATATATGTTTCATAACAGTCTGAAACTTGGAAATTTTTTTAAAACAATAAACAAACATAATTTATAAATATTAATTAAAAGGTCGAAATTTTAGGTCATTTCAAGTACAATTTCAAATCAATTTATTTAAAACGTTAACTGTTCTCTTTCGACAGTTCGTGAGAAAAAACTACTTCATCAAATTACATGATTGTTATTTTAAATGAAAGATATTTGAACACAGATTTGTTATCGTGCATTCGTTTTTTCAATACTTTTATAAATTAGCAGAATTTTAATTTTAAATGTTTTTTTTTAATTTCTTCATAATGGTGGCAATCGGATTACTGCCATTCTTGCGAGAATAAAAGAGGAATAATGAAAAATATTCAGACACGTGGCTTTTTGAACAAATTTTTTAATTTGCAAGTTTAATTTCGGTAAAAATATTTATGCACGTGCACTTTATTTTTATAAACGAATAAAAATTCATATTTATTGTGACGTCACGGCTTGGGTTTACTTTATCTTTATGCATTATAACTTTTCTGAGGCCATTTTTTCATTACAATTAAATGCAAAATATTTTTTTATTTGTATACATGGTGTTTAAGTATAAAAGTAACGTATAAAAAGTGCGTGCGAAAAGATTGTGCCGGTGAAAATGACGTTATGCTTAGCTTGAAATGCATTTTTACATTGATTAACTAAAGAGAAAAGTTTATATGGTTGTGTCAACATGACGCAATTTTAATTGATTTTTCAATTCTTAATTATAAAGATTAGAATTGTAGCCTTTATTGATTGCTTCATCTTGATTGCATACCTGGATTACATGTTACCAATTACTCTTTTTTAATTACAGGCTAGAAAATTTCATTTTTTTAATAAAAAACTCGCAAAAATAAAGTATTTCGGAAAAATTAAAATGATTAAAAATAGTGTTACTAAAAAAAAAAAATCTTGAAATAATGATTGTTTTTTGAGTTAGAATAAACAAGGTAAGGCTAATATGTTATAGAAACTATTTTTGTAGGGTTATTATAAGTACATTTAACAGTTTCTTATTATCGGCAAGGTCCTATTTCTTTCACTGTGGATTTCTCTGACGACGTAAAAAAATGGTACTCTACTTTTCGACGCCAGCCAAATCCCAGTTGCAACTTTTAGAAATGTATAACGATTGTGACAACAAACGGTGCTTTCGCTTTTATCGAGCTTACCTCACTTCTAAATACCGTACAATTTCAATTCCTATATCATCAGTTAGAAAAATGTTAACTTTCGAATAAAATTTATTTGAAAACTGCTGCTTAAATTAATGACTTTTTAAATAATTTTTAAGCATGAATTATTTTTCAAATCTATCTCAACAATGGCCACCAGTTTGCTTCAATAATGTAAAATAGCCTCTGGGAAATTTGTCACAATTGGAAATTATTTTCCCTAACCAACATAAAAATGAAAAAAAAAATAATAATAATAAAAAATCCTGATAAATCATAAGATCAGATTACCCTTAAGATAGAGCATTTTGGCGCTAAACTAAAATCTGTCAACAACAGAAAAAAAAAAAAGATTTTGAGTTTATGTTGAACATAAAATTGATATCCTGTTGAATTCGTTGATGTATGTGTTACATCAGAATACGTTATCATCAGAATATACATATCATCAGAATACAAATACATCAGAATATGTTAGGAATTGTTTTTTACTATTTTTCTAAAGATCCATTGGGTATTTCACTGTATAAGAGGAAAATATCCCCGATTGTGGAAAATGATAGTCATCCTGATTGTGAAAGGTAACGAAGAAACCATACAAATGAATTACACGTGAAAACCTTAAAAACCTGTCTCATCTGCAGATTGTATATCATTATTACAAAAAAAAAATCATCTTTACATAAATATTGATTAGCTTAAAACAATGGATGCGTTTTAGAAGATATTGATTTGAAACAAACAGTGATTAAAAAGGACATTTCAAAACTTTTTATTTAAGTACTTTAAAACTTTTCAATTAAACATTTTAAAACTTTTTTATAACGCGGAATTTCGACGGTGCCTTTGAACAGAAACAATGCACGTGCGCATAGGAGATCACTCGGTTGCATTATCACAGGGAAATGGTGTGTGCTTTATTTACTATGTTCTTTTATTTACTGAATATGATATGGACGTAGGAATATACTATTTATATGATACTTCATAGGTCCATGAAATTTTCTTACAGTGGCTTATATGGCGGTAATGTAAAGTGGATTTGCATTACACACTTGCTTACGGATTGTTTGTTTGGAGTTTGTATCGAAAATATTGCTGTATTTCAGTGGGGATTTTTTTTTTTTTTTTTTACATTTTTAATACACTGTTTCATATTTTCCCCCTCTTAAATGATAAAGAGGCTTATTTTACTGATATTGTTATAGTAATTATTTTCTGTCAGGTCTTGACGGGTTCCATCTGTTGGCGCCACTCTTGGCTTCTAACATCGCTTGGCGATAAATGTAACTCAAAAGTCGTTTTGTTCTTGTTTCGTTCGGTTGTTCCATAGGGAGCTCCGAAGTAAATAAAACAATGGTTCGTTTGTAAACAGTTGAAATTTTATCGATAGTTGTATAATTTACAGTCCACTTTAATGTCGTAGTCGACATTATGGTACCGCTCGCGGAGAAAAAAAAACCCAATGATCGTTGAATTGGTATATTGCGTTTTGCTTAAAAAGAAAAAAAAATCGGAACAATGAACGTAAAAGTGTTGAATCGAAGAAGGGGCAATATAAAGGCCCAGTTGACAAAATTATCAAACTTTATAGCCGATGAGGCACAAGAAATAGACTCAGTGGATATCTTGAATAAAATCGAAAATTTGAACAAATTAGAAGATAAATTAGATGATTTAAAGATGGAGTATTATAAAATTTTGAAAGACGAAGAAATCGATAAGTGTGAAGCTTAATTTGAAGAAATCGAACAAGATCTCTAAAATCTCAAGGTAAGATTTAAAAGACTTATTGAGAATTCTAAAACTAAAAATGTTGATCTAATAAATGAAAATAATGGTGTTAGTAATTCAAAAAATTTAAATGTTAAATTGCCCGAAATTCCATTGCCGAAATTCGGTGGTTCGTATGAAAATTGGAATAACTTTAAGACTCAATTTAATAGTATAATTGATTCGAACGAATTGTTAACTAGTGATCAGAAACTTTTTTATTTGCAATCCTCTCTTGTGGGGACAGCGAAACAAATTCAGAGTACTGATGACACATATGAGTCATTATTTGAAGCACTTAAAAAAAGATTTGACAATAAAAGATTAATAGTTAACAGTCATATTAAATCTTTATTAATGTTAGATAATATTTGTACTGATTCAGCTGAAAAAATAAGAATGCTGCTTGATTGTATTTTAAAGCATGTAAGAGCTTTAAGACGACTGCGGGTGTTTTTTTTAAAAAAAAACGCGGCACCCATCCATTACTGGACATTGCCCCCTTCATACTTTCTGGATGCCTGAATCGGCGCGATCGTAACCCCTTTCATGAGTACGACAGTGGCCGGACAGGCTCGGTTCATGAGCGACAGTCCGTGACATCCTCGACGCCGAACTTGTCTGGAAAGCTCACAGGAGCAACCAGGGCCCAGCGACTAGTCAAGGGCTCCCTCTCATGATTTGATTTATCCCAATTCGAGATCGAGAACAACTCACACGAGTGATCTCATGTCTCTCTAGTCGGGAATGGACAACACACACTAAAAACTAGGTTAGTAAAACACAGATAGATTAAAAAAATAGGAAGAGGGTTCCGACCCCCGTCAAGCTGTCGGGTGACTAGGCCGCCAGAGCCGTAGGGCCGGGAGAACGTTAGTTTGAAAGCGAAAAGTGAAGGGATCGAAACAGGTAGTGCGATAGTTTCGTCCCGGTGGTCCGGCCAGACCTGCTTAACCGCCCGCGTCCGCTAGCTCACCTTCACTAGACACGAACACCAGCTTTCTAAACCTTAACCATGTGGCTCCCACCCATGGCTCCATATCTCAACAACAGCTGTCTCCGGCGCCCCCCGCCGAGGGCCCTGGGAACGGACAAGAGAAGCACTCATCTTGTCTATCCCCTGGAGTGCCGCACGCTGAGAAAGGATGAGTTCCAGGCCGCTCGATTTCGTGCCCGGTTCAGGATCCCCAAGCTGCACTTAGGATTGTCCGAGCGTACCGGCGACGGCCGGCAGCCCAGTCCTCCCGGAAGTGGACTTACGTCGGTTACCGCTCCCTCTGAGACCCCGCTTTGTCCCAAACTCCTGAAAATGGAATCCGGACGCCACGGCGTCTTCTGCCGGGCTCCAGGTCATCCCTCCGCGTCCCGAAGGACCGGATTGATTCCGGAACACCCGGAGGAGCACGCAGCCCTGTAAGAGCTTTAAAGGTGTTAAATGTCGATATGAACAATTTTAGTGAAAATTTATTGATTAATATTATTTTGACAAAATTGGATAGAACAACATGTAAGGAATTCGAAATGACATTAACGACGACAGATTTACCTCGATGGGACAATTTTATCGAATTCTTGCAAAATCGTGTTCAAATATTAGAAAACCTACAAGGAACACAAATAAATTCGCAAAAATTTAAAACCCAGAACAAACAAAAAACTTTTATTCTGAAATCTAATTCATGCCTTGTTTGTAAAAAATTACATGCTTTACACCAGTGCCCTGTTTTTCTAAAAATGACTCCAATTCAAAGATTTGATGAAGTAAAAAAGAATAAACTTTGTATAAATTGTTTAAATGACTCGCATTTGCTTTCGAAATGCGGTTCAAAATATAACTGTCAGCTGTGCTTTCTCAGACATAACGTATTACTTCATCGAGATAAAAATAAATCATTTCAAAATAAAACGTCATTAAAAAGCCCCGATTCTGAAGTTGAAATATCATTGGCACCAGACGGACGTTCTGGTAAAGAAAATGATGAATCAAATAAACATAATTTATCGGAAATATCTCTGAGTTTTTCATCACATAATAATGAAAGTAAAAAAGCAGTTCTTTTGTCTACGGCATATATTTATATTTATAGTCCGTTACATAAATGTTTCGTGCAGGCCAGGGGAATTCTCGACTGCGCGAGCCAAGCTAACTATATTACGAAAGAAATGGCCTCCTATTTGGGCTTGAAAAAAGAAAGAATAAATGTTTCTGTTAGTGGATTAGGTGGAAATACCTTTAATGTTAAAGGGAAAGTTAATACGATAATTCGTAACAAGAATTCCTCATTCTCTTCACCGAGCGAATTTTTCGTTGTTTCGAAAATTACTAACTGTATACCTTCTTCAAATATTAAAATTGATAAAGCATTGTTACCAAATAGGGTTTTGCTAGCTGATCCTACTTTTGACATACCGGGAAAAATTCACTTAATAATTGGGGCAGAACTCTTTTATGAGATAATAAAAGAAGGAAAAAATCGCATTTCACCAAATTTAATGTTTCAAAAATCGGTGTTTGGCCTTATTGCTACTGGAACGGTTAAAATCAAGAGTTCTAACTCATATTGTGGATTAACATTTAATTATGAAATTGAGAACATTGAATATAATCTTAAAAAATTTTGGGAAATAGAAAATATTTCACCTGACCGTTTTCTAAGTAAAGAAGAAGAATTCTGTGAATGTCATTTTCAAAAAACCCATAAACGAGATGATACCGGAAGGTTTATTGTCGAAATGCCGATTCAAACTGATCAATTAAATTCATTGGGAAATTCGAGAAATTTAGCAGAAAGGCGTTTACAACAAACAGTAAAGAGATTGGAAAATAATAGTGCTATGAAAAAACTTTATTGCGAATTTTTAAATGAATATGAAGCATTGGAGCATATAAAAAGAATTTCAGTCGAAGACTCGCGCTCAGTAGTTTATTACATGCCTCATCATGGCATTTTTAAACCGGATAAATCCTCTATAAAATTAAGGGTTGTTTTTAATGCCTTTGCCCCTACCACAACCGGAAAAAGCTTGAATGATATTTTGCTTTCCGGTGAAGTTAAGGAAGATCCTTTTGATATTTTGTTAAGATTTCGAAAATATAAGGTTGCTTTAACTGCGGACATTAAAAAATGTTTCGGCAGATTTTGATAGATCCTTCGCAAAGGGACCTTCTACGCATTCTTTGGAAGGATTACGAAACTAATTCCACAATTGCCTTTAAATTGAACACGGTCACTTATGGAACTAAATGCGCCCCTTTTTTGGCCATAAGGTGCATCAAACAATTGGCTTTAGATGAGAAGGATAAATTTCCTTTTGCGGTAAAAGCTATCCTATTTGATAGCTACATGGACGACATCTTGACTGAATCCCCAGATTCAGAGTCGGCAATAGCCCTGAAAAATCAATTAATTGACATATTTCGTTCTTGGGGAATGGCTTTGCACAAATGGAATTCAAATTTGAATGAGCTTTTAAATCATGATGAAATCGAAGACGTTTCCTTTTGCACTAAGTCTGACACTTCAGCTAAGACTCTAGGTATGGTTTGGCAATCCAACAAAGACCAATTTGTGTTTAGAGTTTCGGTGAAAGAAAAAGAATCATACACCAAAAGACAGGTTCTTTCTGTCATAGCAAAATTGTATGATCCGCTTGGGTTTATTGGGCCAATTATTTCCAAGGCCAAGTGTTATCTTCAAAAATTGTGGTTGTGTAAAATAGGATGGGAC
Source organism: Maratus michaelseni (assembly GCA_963931845.1). Taxonomy (NCBI): domain Eukaryota; kingdom Metazoa; phylum Arthropoda; class Arachnida; order Araneae; family Salticidae; genus Maratus; species Maratus michaelseni. The sequence continues at coordinate 98,365,733 of OZ007597.1, read as the reverse complement.
GAGAACATTCCGGAACCTCTTGCTAGTGATTGGTGTAACTTCGTAAGTCAACTAAAACTATAGAAAATATAACAATTAGTCGATATATTTTAACTCCTTCCACAGAAGCAATCTATGTTCTTGGTTTAGCTGACGCTTCCATAACAGCTTTTGGTGCTGCAGTTTATGTATTTGTTTAAATTCATCTAACTGGACCACATCAAACCTCATTGCAAGTAAATCAAGAGTGTCACCTCTAAAGACCATTTCTGTGCCAAGACTGTAACTATGTTCCTGTTTGCTTCTTTCTCAACCTGTCGCCAAAATTCTCCCTTCCTTACAACTAGACATTCAAGGAGTAATTTTATTCTCAGACTCAACTGTAGCATTGGCATGAATAAAAACCTCTGCTCATCTATTAAAAACTTTCATCGCAAATAGAGTCTCAAAGATTCAGTCTCTCACTGAACAATTTTTATGGAAACACATTCCTTCTAGTGATAATCCAGCTGATACAATATCTCATGGAACATTTCCTCAGGAACTATCAGATATGGAACTATGGTGGAAAGGTCCATTATTGACTAATAATATCTTGGACTTGACAGAAAAAGAGGAAAAAACTGACTTTCCAAATGATGATGCATATTTAGACGAACTTAAATTGAACAATACTATTAATTTGCATCTTATTAATCAGGACTTTAATCATTTTCTTAACAAATTTTGTAATTTAAGTAACAGTTATTTTAAGTTAATTTGTATTTTAGTTTATATTTATAGATTTATTTATAATTGCAAGCACAAAGAAAGGATTGTAGGGCCTATAACAAAAGAGGAATTTTACCAAGTAAAGATTAAATTAGACAAATTGGTTCAGGTAATGTACTTCGACAGAGAAATGAAGGCGCTCAAGAAAGATGAGAAACTAAAGGATAGTCGAGTAAGTAATTTAAATCCTTTTCTTGATAGGGATGAAATAATTAGGGTTGGTGGTCGTTTAGATCAATCGAATTTATCTTATGATAAAAAACATCCAATTCTTTTACCCAAAGATCACAGACTTACACTTTTAATTTTCCAGTATTTTCACTTAAAAAATTTGCATGTTGGTGCTCAAACCTTGCTTCATTTTGTGAGACAAGAATTTTGGCCTTTAAATGGCAGAAACATAGCCAGAAAAATTGTGCATAATTGCATTGTTTGTTTTAAAAACAAACCTAAAATAGCAGAACAAATCATGGCCTCGTTACCTAAAGAAAGGGTAAATATCAACCCCCCCCTTTTACAAATTCAGGCATTGATTTATGTGGCTCATTTTATATAAAATACAAAAACCAACGTAAAGGAGTTTTTAGTAAAATTTATGTCGCAATTTTCGTCTGTTTTGCTACTCGTGCAATTCCTTTAGAAATAATAACAGATTTAACTTCTGAAGCCTTAATAGCCACCTTAAAAAGATTTGTAGCTAGGCGCGGAATTTGTGCCACCATCTTTTCCGATAATGCCTCTAATTTTGTTGGTGCGAATTCAGAATTGAAAAAATTGCATAAAATTGTAAAAAATAAATCCGAGGAATTGGCTGCTTACTTATTGGCTAATTCAATTTCTTGGAAATTCCTTCCTCCTAGATCTCCTAATTTTGGTGGCTTGTGGGAGGCAGGAGTAAAATCCTTTAAGCACCATTTAAAAAGAACTATTGGAGATTTAAAACTAACTTTTGAGGAATTTTTAACTGTCGTTAATCAAATTGAAGGTATTTTAAACAGTAGGCCTCTAATACCTTTATCTTCGGATCCAAACGATTTCGAAACGTTAACCCCAGGACATTTTTTAATAGGCCGCCCGCCGTATAAATAGCATCTGTGAACCAAACTTGACTGATCTTGCCTATAATAAACTTAGTCATTGGCAGCAAATTACAAAAATTAATCAATTAATTTGGAAAAAATGGAATAGAGATTATTTAAATAATCTACAACAGCGAACAAAATGGTTATTTGAAAAAGAAAATATTAAAATTGGAAGTAATGTTTTATTAAAGGATAGTAATTTGTTTATGTGTACCTGGTCAGTCGGTCGCATTCAAGACGTTATTTATGGGAGCGATGGTAAAATTAGGGTTGTGCTTGTAAAAACTTCAAATGGTATATTCAAACGAGCAATTTCTAATGTTAGTATTTTGGCCATAAATGATCCTTTATTATAATGTAAATATTTATTTTTCTTATATTTCTGTGCATTTATATTTGAAAATTTTTTGCAGTAACTTTGTATTTTAATATTATAATTGAATTGAATTGTATATTTGTATTATTGATTGAACTGAAACTTGTATTATAATTGAAGATTTATTGTTAAAAAAATTAATTGTTTACAACGAAGGACATTTGTTAAGATATGTTGCTGAAATAAATATTTCAGTGGTGGCCGGTATGTTGGCGCCACTCTTGGCTTCTAAAATCGCTTGGCGATAAATGTAACTCAGAAGTCGTTTTGTTCTTGTTTCGTTCGGTTGTTCCATGGGGAGCTCCGAAGTAAATAAAAAAATGGTTCGTTTGTAAACAGTTGAAATTGTATCGATAGTTGTATAATTTACAGTCCACTTTAATGTTGTAGTCGACACCATCTAGTTAATATTTAAGTCAACGAATTAGGTTTCTAAATGGGAAACTAAGTCATTTATAAGTGATTGGTGAAAAGAAAATACTGTAACCATTGATAATGGACCGTTCACAATTTGAACTCATAAGCGGTACAATACTTAAAGCTGTGTCAAAATATATTATTCATTTGTATTGTTTATCGTCAAAAATGGGATTTTATTGGGGGGGGGGGGCGGGGATTAATTATATATAAATAATTAGGTAGAAGGTTTTGCATAGTGTAGCAATAGTGACTTACTATGGTAAGTCTACATTGGGGTGACTTTAGTAACCAGGCAACCCTGTGCGTTATTTTTTCTCCCAACAACCTTCTTCAGAATATTTTCTTTAAAATGTATAAATTTTAATGAATTATTTTGCGTATTTTCCTCCTCCCAGCTGTTACCGCTCTGGGTTGACATCCACCTCGTCCACCTCTGAATTCTCCCTGGGTTTATAATATTGAAAAAAAAAACTTTATAAAATAAATATCAGAAATCATTTTTATAATATTCTCAGCTAAGGCAAAATAGAACAAGTGGGTAAGTGTGATCAAAGATCGCACAAAAGCTTTCGTTTAATATTCTTTACAAAACACTTTATCCTTTCTTTAATAAATCCAAATAAATTTCATTTAAAAAAAAGTCATGTTTTTTATAAAATAAAAAATTACCGGTCTAATTTTCTCATTTTTTCGAATATCTGAACCAGCCCGATAGCGGGCTCAGCCCGCTACTATGTCAGAATAATATTTGTCATGTTGACTAAATGCGATATTAAAAAAAGATAATTTCAAAATTAAACATGTTGTACACCTTCAAAATATTAAAATATGCGAATATTTCCATAATCGAGTTTTTATCATGATTCAATACGTTCCTCAAACTCATATATTTGCTATTCTCTATTGCTCATATTGATACTCGCTGTGTATTATTCTCAAACATTTGAAAAATACGTTAAACTTCCAATATGACGTCAGATTAATTTTCTTTTTAATTCTCTAATGACGTGATATTAATCTGCTTTCTGTACATACACATACTCATACTCCTTGTATTATTGGGAAACGTTTGAAAATTTCCGTTTTATTACCCATATTACGTCATATTAATCTTTTTTTTCAATTGGAGAAACTTTTTATTTCATTTTCATATTTCATGTGGAAATCGTCTGCTAGAAAATTAATTATTGTAGAAAGAATTTCATCGTGGATTTTTAATTTTTGGCATCTGGTATAAGGAAAAATGTTTAAATTTAACAGGAAAAGGCAGTTAGAATTTTGGTTTTTTATCTCTATTTATTAAAATAATACGAATTTTTCAAATTTTAATATTTTGAGCTCTTTATAGCTGGTATTCAGCTATATACACAAAGTTTCAAGTCTGTAAGTTACATAGTTTCTGAGAATATCTCTGTGACAGACAGACAACGGAGCGGGAGTAATAGGGTTTCGTGAGATGAACGAAACCCTAACAACACATAAGAACTTATTCATGCATTTTATCTGCCTTACATTACGCAGAGCGTGAAGAAAATCGCAACTATCTGAGACCAATAAAAGTTAACACCAGCTAGACATTCAAAGAAATAACTGAGATAAAATGAGGGACATTTTTTATCCCAGTTAACAATAACTGGGAAAATTATCTCGTCGCTTGGAAGTTAAATTTCTAATATGCGAAAGACAGAAAAAAAAGCGATGAAAATCAGATAGAGATCCATTTGAGATTCGAAGTCTGATTTCAAAATAAAGGAATAGAATTCGCTGCCATGACTTTAAAGGATTTTCAATCTTAGTTCATCAGATTCCTGTATGAGTGATAAATTTCAAATTTTTTATAGATGACTCAGACTTTTTGTTAAAATTAAGAATAAAATGCAAGCAAGAAAAAAAAATCATGAGCCAAGACTACCAAAACGTAACTTCACCGTTTAATGGGGTGGAAGAAGATATCTAAGTAAACAATTTTGAAAACACATAAAACATTTAATTTAGGCAATTGCCATCGATAGTAGGGAAATAATTCAAAATCTTTTGTAAATCTCAGCATATGATCTATCGATTTGTATATATAGAGCGCATTATGCAAAAATTTAGTTCAGTTAGGAAACGCTTAATACAGTTGAAAATATCCTTTCAACTATTTCTGTCAAAAAAAGGATGTGTATTCAAATTCTTTTATATAGTCATGTATAGGATCTATATAATTTATACACACCCAGTAATATGCAAAAAAAATTGTTTTATTTAGAAGCGCATAGCACAACTGAAAACACACTTTTATCAATTATTTCTCACAGACAGTACTGTAACCGAACACTTTTGTATGTCCCTGCATATGAATGATAAATGCTAAGCACACCAAATTCAACAGTAAGCATTTTGTTGTGCCCCTCACTTAAGTATATCAATGTCAATGTGTTTGAAACAATATGCATACACTAATTAATTTTTCAGCAGAGCTGAAATTACTCTGTACATTAATGAAATAAAAAGGATGTGAATTATCACTTTACTAAACAGCTTACAAACAATACAGGATTATGCCAACGGTGTTGTGCTCATGATTTACTTTCCATCTTGTGCTGCGTGGTAGTAGCCTTGCCGTATAAGAGTGAGAGAATGCTAGACTGGATGTCGTCTGGATAGCTTAATTGGTAAAGCACTTGGTGCGCTATACCAAGGGATCCGGGATCGAATCCCGGTATGGACATTTTTTCACTCTAATGGTTGTACGCTGTTCAGTAAAGTGATAATTCACATCCTTTGTACAATATGCATTATTAAAATACAATGCAAACGATTTATCCCCATAGACCATAATGTAACGGAATACTTTTGACTGCCTCAGTAAACGAACCATGAATGATGTACTAGATTAATTTTGACACAACTATTCAAATTGGTAAAGAAATCATATAAGTTGTAATTTTCCCAGATGGACGAAAATGTCCGGGCCAGGATTCGAACGAGGGATCTCTTGGCTGAAGCTTCCAATGCTCTTTGCTCAGTTGGTTTGTTGGATGATTGTATGACGGCCGATTATCTACACGTGGGATATAGGCCCTAGGGGGGAATGCCTTCCGTGGGGGTTTTCTAAGAGATCCTAACCCGTATTTAAGGCAAGGTTTGAAGAAAACTACGGAAAACTCCGAATGGTTAGGTCAACAAGCACGACAGGGGATTGAACCCAGCACCTCTCGTCTACCAGCTTTGAGAGCAGAACTTTGCTCAGTTGGTGAACATTGGCTGCTTCAGCCAAGAGATAAATGGTTCGAATCCTGGCCCGGACTTTTTCGCCCAGTTGGAAAAATTACAACTTACATTATACATTCCATTTTCAATACCGAACATGCCATAGTAAATAATATATATCAATTACAAAATAATCCGACAATATTTACGCGAGCTACCGCTCGGACATACAGACTGCCATATGGCCTAAGAAACCGAATTCATAAACATTTTTCAACTATGTTGGAAACTATCAAAATTAGATAGAGTTAAGAATGAATTATGGAATATTTTCTCATATTATAAACCTAATTACACTAATTTAACACGTACTAAACACACTCTAAGAATAATCGCTCTGGCCTATACTAATCCTATTATAACTGTCAACTTTTACGCTTTTTTCTTACCAGTAAAATTTAATAATAAATTTTGTTTTGTTTAATTATCGAAATCTATGCTGAAATAAGACAAACATTTTTATTAAATTTTAGTGGTAAGGAAAAAGCGTAAAAGTTGGCAGTTATACAGGGTGATTCAAAACTCGTGGGTTTCAAATTTCGTGGGGAGGTAGGGAATACGTCAAGAAACCTATTTGACACAGGAAAGTATGCCCGCAAATGTACGCATGCGTGTGTAAAGGACACTGTGTGTACCTAACCTTCCATTTCGTTCCAATCATTGATGAGAAGTGGAAATAGGAGAAGAAATAATACTAGCTTTAGGAAAGTCAAAACAATGATTGGGACGCAATGGAAGGTTGGGTACACACAGCGCCCTCTACATACGCATACGTGCATTTGCGGACATACTTTCCTATGTGAAATCGGTTTCCTGACGTATTCCTTACCTCCCCACGAAATTTGAACGATAAATTTTGAATCACCCTGTATAATAGTGGCTTATTTTGGTAAGTTTATAATACTGAAAAGAAAAATTGTAAAATAAATGTAAAAAAAAAATCATCGTATTCTTAACAAGAAATTAGATAAAACGTATAAAATCTTGATCATATTTTATATCTGCCCTACATTTAAACACAGTGTGAAGAAAGTCGCAACTATCTGAGAATAATAATAGTTAGTATCTGTTCGACTTTCATAGCATTACCTGAGATATTAAGGGACAACTTTTCTTCCAGTTAACAATAACTCTGACAAAATTATCACGTCGCTTAGAAATTAAACTTCTAAGATGGGAAAAAAGGCGATGGAAATCATATAGAGATCCATTTGAGATTCGAAGTCTGATTTGAACGTTAAGGAATAAAAATTGCTGTCAGGAGTTTTGAAGATGTTTTATCTTTCTTATCAAATTTTTATATAAAGAAATATATATTATATAGATTACTTTAATTTTTTCTATTTTCAAAATAATTTTTAAAAAATCGCGATTTGCGGATATTGTGATGTACTATTTTCTAGTATTTTTGAACAACTAAACTAAAAAAAATTGATTGTCTTTGCGTTTTTTCATCAGTATATTCATCAGCACATTGAAGTAGCTGAAATAAGCATATATGTAATATAAATATACACAGGATAATTCCGAAAGCGTTAATTTCAAAAATATTAGATCCAATTGCCAAAATGTTTCAAATGTTTTTCTTCATCATATGGAAATCCATCTACGTAAAAATAGCTCTTTATTTAAACAGTTACAAAATTTAAATTTTTATACGGTCTGTGGATCATAGTACATTTTAAAAAGTTTTTCACCACGCTCTAACGAGTAAAACAATAAAACTTTCATTCTTCTAATGACCAAAATGTAACGAATTGAGATACTTTGAAATTTATAAAATTCAAAATATTATAATGCGGTGAGTTTCTCTATGCATGCTCCTTTGTTCTTTTTCGATTTTGATTAAAAGCTTTTTTTTTTTTATTAAGATACTTTCAATTTCGGAACCGGCTTCGAAAGTGAAAGTATCCCTAATAAAAAAAAAGTACAACAAAAATCGAAAGAGTACAAAGAAGCGTGCATAGAGATTGACCTCAGCTATCCAACGCAAAACAAATCATTTAAAAATATTGAAATGCGAACAAGATATCATAAATTATTTCCCCCGTAGGATTAACATTAACGAGCGGGTGTTTTCGCCTGTGTGAAGTAGCCTCTTAATAAAACTTTTTCAAGTTTTCATAATGCAGCCTAATCCATATTACTTACGCATCATACGTAGTATAGGTTAAGTCTTGTAATCGTTTTGAAAATCAAAACAAAAATTTTGACGGATTTACACGTTTCAGACACTGGAGATTCCGAAAAACATATTTTTAGAAAAGAAAAAATTGCCGTCCGTCCGTCTGTGTGTGTGTCTGTGTGCCTGTGTGTGTCTCTAAACTCTCTATTTCCCGAACAAATTGAGATAGAGACTTGAAATTTGATATGTACTTAGTATGTAATAATGGGAAGAAGCTTATTGAATTTCAGCAACTCCTATTACCCGGAACTATTTTTTCGGACTCTCGAAATATTCGTTCTGATAAAAGGTATATAAAAATTTTCGAAATTGTTTATTTTCAGGAGTGCATATAAAAGACAATAAAAAACATAAATTTTGCATAAAGAAAGAAGTCGGTCGAATAATGAGTTGCCAAGATATTTGTAATCCTATTTGCCACACTCTTCGATTTTTCATGAACCCTGTATTTCATTCAAATTTCAATTCAAAGATATATTTCTATTGGAAATGAGACACTTAATCCGACGCAGTAAACCATTTGTTAATAGGATTATCAATTTTGGAGTTATAAGGATGTTTCTTTTACGCAATTCAGTAATAGAGCATTTAAAGTTTAGGACGTCATCAAGCCAGGATTTTATTCGAATTGCAATGCATTTTATAAACAGTTTACACATGTTTTATTTTCATATTTTATATTATGCATATCCATGATGGGTAAGTATTACGGTGGCCCCCAACGACTAGTTTCTTTCTGACTTGAAATGTATAAACAGGACAGATTATTCCTGTTGCAAACTTCCACCAGTATTTTAGTACATAAATTTTCGCTTCATTTAAGCGTAGAACTTTTTTAATTTTAAATATAGTGAATATTTCTCTTTTAAAAGTTTGGCCCTGCGGTGTAAAAGTGGGGTTCTACAGTAATTGCGAGCAATTTTCTATTTTCTGTTACCTCCACGTGCAAGAACGTAGTTCTACTATATATGTGTGTATGTGTAAATTTCATGCATTAAAAATATTGTGTGCAAAGTACATTTTGTTAAACCTTCATTGAAATAAAAATGTTCATGAGCATAAATTAAATATATTTGCTCAAACGTATAAAATATCATTGCAAAACTGCTTCACATACTAAATATTTATTGCACTTTAGCCGGAAAAATTTGTAATTCTACAAAATAAGAACAAAATATTTCAAAATTTATTTTTGGAAATATTTCGATAAACCTTCTATACTGTAAAGAAAAAAAAAAGAAAAGAAAAAGATACAGGAATAGAATAATCACAAGAAGAAACTTTCAAGGATGATATTTTTTTTTTCATATTGTATAATAATAATAATAATAAAAACAGATTACAATCTGTAGATTTTCAAAATATTCTTGAAATAGCAGGTTATTTTGTTTGCCTTTCCGCGAATAGGTAAACATATTTGAACCACTGGAGATGTTTTAAAATTTTATGAAACGCTGCAATGTTGTGGATGAAAACAAAAGTCAAATTGGATTTTCTCTTTTAAAAAACACAGTGAATAAAAAGGTGTGATTTCTTATTCTGCGATCAAATTAATTTTAGGACTTCAAAAAAAAAGAGTTAAGTATACCTTTTAAGGGTATCTTTATATATAGTTTTGGTATGACGTGCGTTCTACCTCTAGAACTAACTGTTTAGGAATTACATATTAGACAATGAAAAGTGTGGACATACAGTGCACACACACACATATATATATTGACGCATTTTGATTTCAAAGGTTACATATACAGGATGATTCAAAATAACGTAGCCAAAATGAAAAGGCAAATCAGGCATACAAAAATTATCAAAAATCACACAGGAACATGGGGTCGCAAACACCCTGCGGGACCGCCAGACGGGGTTGCAAATTCTATGTAAATACAAGCAGAATAAACAAAAATCATTCTACATCATTTTATTAATACTGTATTTCCACACATATTACACATTTATGACCAATACTACTACAGGAGATGCTCAAAGTGTTTGCTAGACGCCTGAAGACACGCATTATATCGACGCTGCATGAACTGGCACACCTTCTTGTGAGATGATTATGTTCCACTTCTTGAAAGACGCTTTCTTCTGTAGAAACTGTCCGAGTTGTTCGTCGAGGACCAGCATCCGGTTTGTGCACGTCCAATCAGCCTGTTTCGCACAATCGTCAGCAGAGTGGCAAATAGTGACATAAAAGGCATCCGTCTATGAGGATATCGCTGACGATACATTCGCACAGCTTCTCGTCCGTTGCAGTTAGCAGCGCTATAAATCAAATGTATTTCAGTTATTTCGTGCTGCGTGTAACTAGCCATGTTACTCCCAAGGCATCCTCGGCTCAAATGAAAACGTCTCAATTTTCACAGCTCGAGCTTTCATGGAAACATCCTCTAGTGGTCCCGGATGGCGTTTGAGATCCCATGTTTCTATGTGATTTTTGATTATTTTTGTACGCCTGCTTTGCTCTGTCATTTTGGACAAGTTATTTTGAATCGCCTTATACATATGTATGCAGTAGTGTGCAAAACTTAAGCAACAAACACAAAATGCTAATTTTTGAACACGTGAGTACTCAAAAGAAATTCTATAAACAGCAAGTATAGAAAATAGGTACTACCCTAACAGCACAGCCAGTCAATGTGAAGTCTCCTTGACGTCACACATGGTTACAAGTGTCACAGTCACCACGGTGAATCAAAATATGAGATCTTTCACTAGTCTCATTATTACTCTCAAATGATTGTTATCACTGAAAAATTACTGTGACTGTTGCTTTGTGATGGGTCACCAGGTGACAATAGAACGAAGTCACCTTGTGATTCTCACGTGACTATCATTTAAAGACTCAACTTTGAAGTCATTGTAAGGCATTCTGATGAGTCACCAAATAATGTTGCAATGAAGTCGCATAGTGACTTTCAGGTGGCCTGCACTATACTGTGAAGTCACTAGATGATTTCGTTTTATGTCAGTTGGGAACTCATCACAGAACATATATTATGATTACTTTACAATGGAATCTCCAAACGACAGTCACATGAGAGTCACAAGGTGACTTAATTGTAAAGTCAACTGGTGACTCATCAGTAAGCTGCAGTCATGGTAACTTCTCAATGGAGTGACCAAATGAGAGAATAAATGAGACAAATGAAAGATATTACATTTCAGTTTATAGTAGTAACTGTGACAATTGTGAACAGTTGTGATGTCAAGGAGACGTCACATCGAGTGGCTGTGCTGTTAGGCTATAGTACATATTTTCTACACTTGCTGTTTATAGAATTTCCTTTTGAGTACTTACGTGTTCAGAAATTAACATTTTGTGTTTGCTGCTTAAGTTTTGCACACTAGTGTGTATATATATATATATATATATATATATATATATATATATATATATATATATATATATATATATATATATATATATATATGTAGGATTTCAGTTTAAACACTTTATTTCCCTTACGACGTGCATGATAATCAAATTAACTGGCGCTCTAGTACTATTATTATCCATGATTTAAATGCACGAGTTATAAATATTTCGGATCGCGAGATCAAGAATTGAATATCTTCAAAATAGAAAAAGGAGCCGGTTTTCTAATTTTTATTGTGAAGCAAGCGTCGAAATGGGAAATAGCCAGTGAAGGCGCTGTTAGGCCTAGTTGGACTTTTGGAAAATAAATATATTGTATATGTTGGGCGAGAAGTATATTAGCTGTGAAGAAATTACCAGTAAAGTGTTGTAGAATTTTCTTTCTAAGACTGTATTAAAGTTTATATTTTGTTATTCAACGTCTAGTTATTCATATAAGTCCAGTAAATCAACTGTTTACATATCATCCTTCTTACATATATATACGGCAATAAATAAACGACGACAATTTATACAATATATACGACGAAGAAATAACATATCTTACTACGGATTGTGCTTATGAAGCTTCTCTGAAGTATCCCTAATGCATTCATAGATTGTTATTTTCGCATTTTCACCCCCCCTTGTTTAATATTTTTATTTCATTTATTTTCCATTTATTTTCACATGTGCGATTTCTTTGTAATTATATATATATAAATATATAATATATGCATATACAAAGTATACATACATACATACATATATACATATTTATGAATATATATGTATTAATATATATATATATATATATATATATATATATATATATATATATATATATATATATATATATATATATATATATATTAATTATCTCTTTGGAGATTTAATTAGAATGTTACAAGAACTTGATATGTTTTTTTGAAATTCAAAGATATTATAATTATATATATATATATATATATATATATATATATATAATACGGTCGCGTGAATTGCATGCACAAAAAATATTGTTCGTAAAGTACAGAATTTATTACATCTTCGATGAAACAAAATATATATTGTGCATACTGGAATTATACTAAACACAAATTATACTGAAGCATGAATTACATTAAGCATATTGGCTTAAACTGATAAAATATCATTTTTAAACTACTTCACATACTATATATTTATTTCAGTTTGAGCGAAAAAAATTGTATTGCTCCAAAATAAGATATATATGACATTTAAAATATTTATTGTTCGAAATTCTTCGAAAACTTTCTCGATTGTAAACAAAAGAAAAGTATAATCACAAAAAATTTCCAAAGATGATAAAAAAAACTCTATATTCCTTCTTCTAATAATAGAAAACAAAGATACGAATATCAAGTTTTCCAAAATAGCCTTGAAACAGCACGTTATTTCATTTGCCTTTCCGAAAATAGGTAAACATTTTTGAACCACTGGAGATGTTTTTTTCAAATTTCATTAAACTGGGAAATGACGTCGATAAAAACAAAAATCAAAATAAAATTCGATTTTCTATTTTAAAAAATACAATGAATTAAAAAAATGAGAATTTTTTTAAGTGTGAGATATTTACTTTTAGGATTTATAAATACAGGTTTAATTAATAAATCTTTTAAGTGTATGTCTATACATAATTTTGCTTGAGTGTATGATAATTTGTATACATGGTTGAAAGCGTATAAGTTAAGCGGCAAATTAAACCGTGAATAGATATAGCTCAGACTCTGCTATAAAAGTGTGTCTACACATAGTACGTTGGTTGCGATACACCATAAGACCAATGGCGCACCCTAGTGGCAAAATAAGGAATTTAGCCATCCTAACTTGAAAATATGGATAAAAAGTTAATTAGAAGGTTGTTCAGCGTTGCTTCTGTAGTAGGAAATGACATTTCATGTTAGACACCTCACTGATCAGGTGGTACCGAACCCGAACTTGAAAATTCTACTTAAAGCCAATCTCAAACCCGCCTCGAATCCAACCACAAAAATTAATCACCGAAATTTCCGACACAAATTCTACACACTGCAATCCGAATCCTACCCGAACCCGAACTGAGCCCAAAGTGAAACAAAATTAATCCATATTTTAATACAATTATGAAAATATAGTCTACATTTATATTTCTAATATCAATTTTACATTTTTGTTTAAAATGTACATAGAGCCTTTGCAGATTGATTTCAAGAATAGTAAAATAATTTTTTCATCAAGAGTTTATTTCTTATTCATTATCCGTGCATCAAGAGAAATATATTGGCGAAACGAGAGCATATGCAACGAATCAGCTTCTTTTTAATTACCTAAAATTCGACACGCGATGATTTATAAATTTAAAAAATGCCATAAAATAATAATTTTCACGTTTTCCAGTTTGACCAATTTAAGCACCTGCTTTCATTAGGCATGTGATCTCGTGATTTGTGTTTAACATTTCCAAAACTTTGCGAAAATATTTTATTTATCATTTTGATCGTGAAGAAGTCGCCGTTAGAGCATATGAAACATGTGTCATCTATATGGTAAAAGGTATTTATTATGCCTTTTGTGTTATGTTTTAAGCAGCAATTACATTTTAATTTAAAATACCTTCCTTGTCAGAGTTCAAAAAATTAGAATTTACAATTTTACCTTTGAGACAATATATGCAAAATAATGTAGAAAAAAAATCGTTTCTGAAAAAAAAATATAAAGAAAATGAATATAAGCATTCGTATTAAAAATGCATAAATTTGAAAGATTTATATCCTTAATTTTTAAAAACGTTGTTCATGGGGCTATATACATTTGAGTGGGCCAAAGTTTTCTTGCTCATACGTAATGAAATGTATTTATTTTGTAATATTCTAAACAAAACTGCATTTAAAAATTTAATACATATTATTCTAATAAAATTTTAATAAATACTATTCTAATTTATTTTATGAAGTAAAGCAGGTATTTGGATGAGAGTACTAAAGTTATTATTTTAGTTTTAAGATCATTGTTATATTTTATTGATGTTATTTGAGTACATTTGTTTTACATTACGTCGAAAACAACAAGTATTTTGATTCATAAAAACAGTTTTATTACTTCTATTAATATGTTTTAAATTTCAATAATTCCTTAACCACTTCAATGGCCAAATAGATAGGGAAATAGTGTTATTACCCCCGACTTATCTTGGGGCAGCTGTTGAAGTGGTTAATTATAATTATAATAAAAATAAATATAAATAATTTACCTGTTTTTAAAAGGAATGTTGCTTATAAATTTTGTATACAGCCCTGTCTTAATTTGTAAGAATAGTTAAGCTTAGATTCAAAACGTACTTCTTTTTACCTTTATTTTTAAGAATAAAAACTGAGGGATTTATGATTCAGTTTTGCACGCTAAAAGGAGAATTCTTACGAACCTAGAACAATCTTTTTAAGAAAATTTGAAGAAAACGATTTCTTTTTTCAATTATTGAATACAAAGTTTATGAGCTACTATATAAACCTAACTTATGCCTAGGCACTTTCAAGGACATGGCAAAAACATTAGGGCTTTTTCACGTTGATTTTAAAATGCTACATATTAAAGTTTTACTTTGTAAAGAATATATTATTTTTACGTTTTTGTTACGTTACGTATTAAAGTTCTACATTTATTTTCTTTGAAAATCAAAAATGTAATTTAAAAAACACAGAAATCTTACATTAAAAAATAAAGAAATATTTAACAGGGCCAGAAATCTGACATTTTTCATAAAATTTGCTCCAATATTTTTACCTTTAACAGAAGGGAGACGATCTCCTGGCTCTTTAATTTTTTCTCATCAACCAAAATCCAGCGACAGGTTTCTTTTATCACTTATTTAACGTAAAAGTGTGTGCCATTCGCAGCGAAAGCATAGGTACAGAAAAAAAGCAAAGGTACTATGTAATATTTTTTTAATTGGTATGCGAAATATTTCCTATGACCTCCTTTGGTGTGCTAAATAGGGATAGTTTCTAGTTTGCAGTCTTGTATCGGCTACTGCAACCAGACACAAAACAGTGTTGAATTCAGGGGTAGCCCGGGGGGGGACAACCCCCCACCATCCCCCCCACTCCCGAAGCATTAAAATCCCCCCCAGAAGATTTGTGATTTTATACTTTCAAAGGTTAAAAAAAAAACAATCCCCCCCCCGGAACTTTATAATGTCACCCCCGGAGCCTCAGAAATCCCTCCCGGGGAAAAGTGTCTGAATTCAACACTACACAAAAGAATGCGTATCACGTTTTTTTTGGCCACGATCAATATCATTCATATTTTCAAAGCTTATGAAAATCACTATCCAAGTCAAAGGAAATAAATTATAATTTTATTATTTAAAATAGTTACCACCAGCTGAAACGTTTTCTCAGTTCGATTCTTATACAATGTTTGCGTTGAAAAGAGCTAGCAGACAGTGGCGTAGCCAGAGAGGTGTGTGTGTGTGTGGGGGGGGGGGGGGGGGGTTCAAATGCTCTGGAAACCAGTAATATTATAAAGTTTTCTTCGGCTTCAATATTGCAGAAAATTTTTCGATTAGATAAGGCAAAAGTATTTTTATAAAATTAGTGGTATCCAAACCATCTGGACCTCCACCGTCTACGCCACTGCTAGAAGATGTCGCTGCGATCGACCCGTTATCTTTTCAGCATCGTTCTACATTTATCTGATTCAATGTCCCATTCAATTCCACACTATGTATTCTAGGCGCTGCAGCAATAGCATCTAATAATTAATGCTATACTTAAATTTTGCGTAGAATGTCATGTACATATGATAATTGTAGCAAACTCGAAAAATATCATTCTGATTTTGACATCATATTCGTATTTTACGGTTATTTTTACCTTAGGAGGGCAAACGGCAAATCACTCAGTCAAGCAGTTTAAGAATTACTCAGGTTTAAAATTTGGAAATACAAAAGTTAACACATAGTGGACGGTAGCTGTGAATTTACGTCTTTTGAATTTGTGTTACTCCGCCCACAGGCTGTATTTTTGCATTTTATGTGTTACATTATTTTTCAAAAAACATACACATAGTTCGTATTTTTACCATTCGAGTACTATGTATATAAATACTTCGATTAGAAATAATACCATTCATTTATAATATAAACACGAACGGAGAAAATATTTTTATTAACTAATGTAATATGCTATGTATAAAGCCTATCTCAACCAAGTATACCGCTTATAGGCGGGGTTCATGTTTAAAAGAAGAAAACCGCCTGTCTTCAATGTGATAAATTCATATAAATGCTGGGTGATTACACCATGAAACAGTACTACGTTAAAGACGTGAGAATAAAATATCACAAATTTACTAAATGTTGTATACAAATGTCAAATTTAAAACTTATACACACATCAAAATCAAATGAAAAAATCAACGTTTCAATCAGCTTGTATGGTCATCCTCAGGAAATAGTTGTTACATTGCTTCTAAAGTTTCAAAGGCGAAAAACAAGGCGAAATGTGTTAAATTCATTTGTAATCGTTGCAAAACAGATTGCAATGAGGATAGTTTTCAAAGCCTATCTCAAAAATTACTTGGCAGAATAAGTTGTAATTTTTTATTCGCATATTTGAAGCATCTAGAAATGGATTTCTGATAAAATATGTATAGGTTACATTTCATATTTTAAACATAAATTCAAAAAATATATAATTTCAAATTTATTTCCCGAAATACTAATTAGAATTGTAACCTGTGATTTTTTAAAACAAAAATCGATTTCTAAATGCTTCAAATATGCGAATCCAAAATTACAACTTATTCCGTCTAGTAGTTTTTAAATTCCTACTATTAGCTCACACTCTCTCTATATATAACTTGTTGGAATTTTCAATCGTTAATAAAATATTTTCTATTCATCCATTCAAGTTCAAATAAATTTTTTTTAAACTTGTACTGGATGACAATTGATGTTAATACAGTTTTTTCAAATATTAATTCATTAATTAAATTTAATTAATTAATTTTAATTTTTATATGGGAGAAAAAAATTTCTCCCATTGTTTTCATAAATGAAATGAAAGATTTATCTCAAATGAGTGATGCCAACAAAAAATAAAATACCGCAACGATGATTATAAAATAATGTTCAGTAAAGATAACGTGGGGCATTAATACTACACGGGTTTATTTTATATAGTTATGATTAAAAAGTAGGGATTGACTTTAAAAAAAAATTATATTACTTGTTGAGTTAAAACTACCCTCATCGCAATCCCTTATGCGACGATTTAACAAATTCGCAACCGGGACAACAAGAATTCTTGTTTTTATTCAAATAACTTCATTGACGGAAGGCGGGGCTTCCACCTTGCAGAAAAATGCTGTTTTTGAATTAGTGCTTAACTTATCTTTATCCGTATTTATCAATTTTATTTTTAATTTACTAAGTAGTATTTATACTACAGATATAGTGTTTTTTACCTTAACTTAATTGATTATGCTCATTTGCAATGTCTACTATTTCATTTTATATTATTATTATTATCATTATTTACTAACATAAATTTATTCCATTTTAAACTTTCCTTATTTTACTTAACTTTCTATGTAGTTTAAAACTACATTCTTTATCATTTCCCCATTGGCTCAATATTTAAAAAGACATCATATCCATACATTGAGCGTCAAGTTGGTCTGAACTAGGAAGACCCTCAAAGATACTTCACTATTCAAGCACTGTTCAAGGATTTATATCATGATGTCCATATTTTTTTTAGTTTGTAAGACACTTTTTATTAACCCATTAACCCCTTGTTTAAAAAATTACGGGTGTGCTAAAGCTTTTAGTAACAAAACAAGCAAACTCTTCTTGCCCGAACTGAGTTCGGGCTACACTGTTAA
Source organism: Maratus michaelseni (assembly GCA_963931845.1). Taxonomy (NCBI): domain Eukaryota; kingdom Metazoa; phylum Arthropoda; class Arachnida; order Araneae; family Salticidae; genus Maratus; species Maratus michaelseni. The sequence goes on along the minus strand of OZ007597.1, from coordinate 98,347,419 downwards.
AGGGTTAAAGCTTACTGGTACCATATGGTACCAAGATAGAAACCCTCCATTTTGTTGTTTGTATACCAGTATATTTTAAGAGAAATATTCTCTTTATCTGATGATAGAAACTCCGTAATAAAAGGAGACTAAAGTTGCTACTTTGAAAAATTGGTATGAAATGCAATTTTTGCATTTTAAAAAGAAAATTAATTCCGGCTTTAATGGGTTAAATCCGTCCATTGAGAAATAATTACTGCTACATAAACATGAGAAACCTATCTAGGACACAATTTACGAAATACTTTCAAAAGAAGGAAGAGGTTTTACTGTTTTAAAATACAAATTTCGCAAAAATATACGGGTGTCAATCTGTTAAAAATGAATTGGCGCAAGAAATATATCGGATGTACCAAAAGAATTTTCGTTTTTTAATGCTTTTATTTTAAAGCACTTTCTCACCCCTATAGTTGTACATAAAATGTTAATATAGCAAATCACAACACCTTAACCAAATATCCAAGTAAAAAAGTAAAAATAACGTGCGTAATTTTTAAAAAGTATGGGACTTTTCATATTTCAAATAACTTCATAGACCGTACATTTATAGAATAGTTTTGTTTGTTTTAATAATGGCTCAGATTGAGCTGAAACATATGTCAACAGTCTAATAAAACCTATTTTACTGTTTATAATCTTTTTATTTTACACCTTTCTGCAATTGAAAAGAAGTACATAAAATGTTATTTAAGAGGATATATGTCCCTCTATATTCTATAATTATACAGACTTCTTTCTTTCATTTTTGATCCCATAACAAGTGATAGAAGGGGAGAGATTTTTTTACATTTTAAGGCATTATTTTAAACCTTAAAGTCAATACAGCTGTCCTTAAAATTCGTGTCATTGGAGGCCAGGACAAGAGTAGCATCTGGACAGTTCAAAAATCAAAACAAATCCAAACGTTTTAAGGAAGGAGATCTTCGCCTTGAAATCAAACCCAGAAGTGACAGGCCATCAGTTGGGGATTTTGACCAGTTGAAGAGGAAATTACTGGAGGAGAATCCACCCACTGACCGCCTGAGCCAAAACAGATGTCAACAGTCTAATGAAACCTATTTTACTGTTTATAATATTTTTATTTTACACCTTTCAGCAATTAAAAAGAAGTACAAAAAATGTTATTTAAGAGGATATATGTCCCTCTATATAATTTATAATTATATAGACTTCTTTCTTTCATTTGTAGGTCCCATAACAAGTGATAGAAATGGAGAGATTTTTTTTACATCTTAAGGCATTATTTTAAACTAGGCCTTAAAACCAATACAGCTGTCCTTAAAATTCGTGCCGTCGGAGACCAGGACAAGAGTAGCATCTGGACAGTTCAAAACAAATCCAAACGTTTTAAGGAAGGAGACCTTCGCTTTGAAATCAAACTCAAACGTGACAGGCCATCAGTTGGGTATTTTGACCAGTTGAAGAGGAAATTACTGGAGGAGAATCCACCCACTGACTGCCTGCAAGTTTGTTTGAACGTCTGTAAAACTTGTCATATATATGGCGTGCTATGTGTGTCCTAGTTTCTCCGTCAGTTTTTGGATGTCAGTGGGTGGAATATCCGTTAATTTCTTCTTCAACGGTCAAAATGTATTTATTTTTACCGGTCTGTCACTGCTAGGTTTGATTTCAAGGCGCAGGGTCCCTTCCCTAAAACGTTTGGATTTGTTTTTAACTGTCCGGACGCTACTCTCGTCCTGGCCTCTAACTGCAGGAATTTTACGAGCAGCTCTATTGGTTTTAAGGCCTAGTTTAAAAGAATGCCTTAAGATGTAAAAAATATCAACATTTGTATCACTCTTTATGTGACCTAAAACTGAAAGAAAGAAGCTTGTATGATTGCAGAATATAGAGGGACATATATCCTCTCAAATAACATTTTATGTTAAACAATAGGGGTGAGAAAGTTCAAGCTACATGCTTTTAGGCTTAGATGTACCATTCGCCCTCAGTACGCCATCTTGTCTCTTTTTTCTTTTTTAAATTAAACTTTCAACATTAAATATAAAAAAAAAAATCAGTGAATTAAATTAAATAACGTGTCTATAATAAGTAAATATGGATGAAAATTATTTTGGAAATGAGAAACAAAACAAATGTGTTTTAATTTAAAAACAAGATGGCGGACTGAGGGCGAATGGTATATCTGTTCCTGCTTTTATAGTATAAAAGCATTCAAAAAACGAAAATTCTTTGCATACATTCTAATAGTATCAATCTACTAATGTTCTTTAAGAAATTGTTATTAGAAGTTCCAAACATTAAATCTCGAAAGCAAACTTCAAAACTATTTTTTTTTTTTTCGAAAAAAATAGAATTGTAACCTAATTTATTTATTTTTTAACAAAAATCGATTTCTAAAATTTCCAAATAAATGAATCAGAAATTACAGCTTATTAATGGTCCAAGTAGTTATAGAATAGGGTTATGCTTAAAAAACTATCTCATTGCAATCTGTTAAGCAATGATTAAAAGTTCATTATCATTTTGATAAGTCGAAATTTTAAGCATGTTTAATTCCTGAACTGCTTGACCGAATGACTTGCTGTCAAATATCCTAAGGTAAAATTTACCGCAGAATCTAAATATGATTTTTAAATTAGTCATTAGTATTCAAGTTTGGTTTAAAGTCTATACGTAGATGTGTAAGCAGACCTTCTAAGCAAAATTTAAGTAAAGCGTTAATTAGTAGAGGTTATTACTAATACATTTGTACCAAAAACAATCTTATGCAAAGTTTGGAGGCAGAGTTATTATGGAGGTATAGAATTTTTTTTTCTTACCACTCTGTTTTCTGAACTACATAGCTAAATTATATCATAGACAATGTTCTGCACTGAAATACATGGGATCATTGTTAAGTTTTATTCTATAACTCACACCTGAAAAATATTACCAGTAAATTAGTTAGTAAAAATAAATTGGTTCGACGAAAGAGTTCATATTCATATTCATTGTAATATTCTGGATGTTTCGCTAGTGCCTTAGAGAGGCAGCAAGCGAGATAACAAAAAAAATGAGATACATGTCAGTCGCGTTGCGTGTGCGTGCTTTCATTAAACCTAGTAAAGCTCGAAACACTGGCGTCTAGCGCTAACACTTTTTCGATTTTGATGCCTGATACTTGATGCCTGATCCTGTGGGATTAGCGTTCTGCTCATACGCTTCCACGCATGATATAGTGAGATTTCGATATGCTTATATTTAAAATAATGTTCTAAGATAATTCTTACTAAGTGCGAAGTGGCTCAGTTGTATGAAGTTTAACTCCAGATCTAGCAACGTCAGTTCGATTCACGGCAGGGGAAATTTTGGATCTAAATGGGTATAAATATCAGATTTTGTACGAAAAAAAAAATATAAGTTGAAGGGAGAAATGGAAAATTATTTTCTATTTTTCCATGTTTAATTAAGCTATAAAAATAATTTGTACCAATGTTAACGATATATATATATATTATATTTTTTACTTTTAGAAGCTGGACGAAATAATAGTGCATTCTTTAATAATTTTAAATTTAATAATAATTAAATTTTTTTTTTCATAATTTTAAATTTAATAATAATTAATTTTTTTTTCATAATTTTAAATTTAGTAATAATTAAATATTTTTTTTCATAATTTTAAATTTTATAATAATTAAATAATATTATTTCTTCTCATAATGTTAAATCCTGTAATAATTTAAATTTTTCATCCTTTTAAATTAATTTTTAATAATTAATAAATTTAACTAAAAATTAAAATGCTGAAAACTTAACTAACTATTTGGAACCCATCAAAACTTAATGGGAAATGACTTGATGGTACCAAAAAATGTTCATAACCTCTTAACAATAAAAGCATAATAAAACTTCTTAATAACATCATAAAATAAGGAATGCGCAAGGCCTTTCGAAAGAACTTTGTCTTTCTTCGTCAGGCGTGAAGAAGACGTGCAACCAGTTTGAAGGCAGAATCAAGACTGAAAGGAAATGGGAGGGAAAGAGGGACAAGTTAAGGGAACAGCCAATAGGAAAGCAGAAGGCATCAGCCAATAGGAAAGTAGAAAGGCAACAGCCAATCACCGAAGAGAATAACCTAGAGTGCTGAAGAGAAGGGAAATTATGAAGAAAATAATAATAATGATAATAAATAAATAAATAATAAATAAATAAATAATAAATAAATAAATAAATAAATAATAAATAAATAAAAATATAAATTAAATATAAATAAATAAATAAATAAAATAAAAATAAATAAATTAAAATTAAATATAAATAAATAAATAAATAAAATAAAAATAAGTAAATAAAAAAATAAGTATAAAAAATAAAAATAAATAAATAAAATAAAATAAAATGCATAAAAAATGGAAGGAAAATAGTGATTAAAAATTCAAATTATAAACGAAAACTATATGGTTGAGCTGAACAAGTTTTTCCAAGCTGCAGAAAAAATGATGGAATCAGATTTTTTATTAATGATAACATCACGATTAAGATAAATAGCTAAATTTTCAAGAAAATCCAATTCTAAAGGGCTATTGGCATTAAAGATAATTTTAGCATTTTGAAAATTGAAATAATGGCCGGAATCTCAAGAATGCTGTGCAAGAGAAGATTTAGAAATATTTTGATTAGTAACATAACGGGAATGTTCTTTCAAGCGGGTTTCAAGATTTCTTTTAGTTTGACCTATATTAGATGGCAACCATTGCAAGGAACATTTTAAATTCCCCATTTTCGAAGATGAGGTGGGGAATTTATAATGTTCCTTGCAATGGTTGCCATCTAATATAGGTCAAACTAAAAGAAATCTTGATACCCGCTTGAAAGAACATTCCCGTTATGTTATTAATCAATATATTTCTAAATCTTGTATTGCCAAGCATTCTAGGGATTCCGGCCATAGTTTCAATTTTCAAAATGTTAAAATTATCTTTAATGCCAATAGTCCTTCAGAACAGGATTTTCTTGAAAATTTAGCTATTTATCTTAATCGTGATGATCGTTAATGAAAAATCTGATTCCATCATGCTTTCTGCAGCTTGAAAAAACTTGTTCAGCTCAACCATATAGTTTTTGTTTATAATTTGAATTTTTAATCTCTATTTCATTTTTTATGCATTTTATTTTATTATATTTATTTATTTTTATTTTATATACTTATTTTTTTATAGGCATAACCTTCCCTTTACCGAAATGAACTTGCCTAAAACTGTGCTGCCACCTGCCCTCAGGGGAGAAGCTCTCGACCAATCAGAACGCCGATTGCTGCGCCCCCTATGAGGATGATGTCATATATCTTCGTGGCACTGCTCAACTCATTTAGTTGGTTCCTGGACACCATGAAAGAAGGTCATCTCCACGCTTCACTCCGTTAATAAGTATCCTTTTTTAAACGATCTTACCACTTTAATCATCATTAACCTTCTCATTAACCTCATTAATCTTATTAAGCTTCTTATCTAATCTATCATCTGTCAATCACTCACCTACCTGTCACCTGTCATCTATTCTTCTCTAACCACGCCCCCTAATCTTCAATCCTCAGCTCTTTGCTCCTTAGCAATCGAACTGTCAATTCCCCACTACTAGTCTTCTTTCATTTAAAGAAAAAAATATAAATTTAGAAACCTATTTAATATGCATCAAAGATAACAAATATATATTATGGAGTCGAATCATTTGCATAAAGTTACATATTGAGTTATTTTTTTCTCAGTTCAGAGATAATAAATATTTTATATAACGAATACAATTGATTTTTATCACTATTAATAATAAAACACAATTTCACATGGATTTTTAAGAATCCCTTAAATGAATAAGAAGATATTGTGTATTCTAGATGTATTTATTGTATAAACAAGCTTAGAAAAAAAAAATGAAATTTTTGCTTTGAAATAGATGAAATATGGTATTTTTTCATTTAAAGAAAAAATATGTAAATTCACATATATGTTTTGTACGCATTAAAGGATATCACAAATAATAATCTCTTTATTAAAAAAAATAATGAATAAATAAATAAATAAAACTGACTTATATATAAATACCTGATTTTCTGAATTGTTTGCAAATCTCACAAGTTTGTGGGCTTTATAGGAAATACTTTGCTTAACATATAAAAAGTTGACTATTTTTTAATTTTGTTTCAAATTGTCATATAAATATTTTTAAATGATTTACTTCCAATTGTTGAAATACCCGCAGAAACTTTTAAATTTGCAGATATTCTTTTAAATCCCTTAAAGATGGCAAACAAAGTAATTTAGAATTATATAAGTATAAGTAATACACTGTTGATCTAATATAAATACAATAACCTTTTATTATTAAGTTACTACTGTAATTTCTACCATGCACAGATTTTTTTGCTAATAACATTTGTTCTGAAATAACTGTTATTAAATCACTAATAAACACATACACTATTAGAATTTTCATATTAAAACAGCTTCCAAGATTCATTAGTCTTAGAATAATTATATATTTTATTTTGATGGGAATCAACAATTTAATAATTTTTAACACTAGTTAACATATTTCTAATTATCTCCAACAATTCAAGGTAATATTAGTCAAAAACACATCAAAATTATGAATTTTTTGTTTACCTGTAAAACAATTACTTGTAAATTTATATACATTTGGACCGATTTCATAATTTTAACATATTTACCGCACTTAATAAGTATATAAAATAAAAAAGAAAAGTGCCCAGTTAAACTGTTGGCATTGAGCTCACAGGCTATTAACACTAATTGTATATTATACTCTTATTTCAAAGAATAATGCCCTCGAAAATCAAAGAAATCGATAATAAATTAAGGAGGATTAACCCCCCCTTTTATAATTAACCAATGCACCCCAAAACTTATCAAGGAAACGCATTGTCACAATGAACCTATATACAAAATTTGAAGCAAATCGGATAATTCTGCATGAAAAACTCATTTATCTAAATTTAGGGTAATTAGCCCTCCGTTCCCCCTTTATACTTAACCAATGAACCCCCAAAACTAATCAGAGAAGCGCCTTATGACTATTAACGTATATACAAAATTTGAAGCAAATCGGATAATTCTGCATGAAAAACCCATTTTTTAAATTAAGGGGGGATCTGCCCCCGTTTACCCCTCTTTATACTTAGCCAATGAACCGCAAAACTAATCAGGGAAGCGCCTTATCACAATGACCCTGAATGAAACTTTTTCCCTTAGTGACCAAATTTGAAGCAAATTGAATAATTCTGCATGAAAAACTGATTTATCTAAATTGAGGAGGGATTAGCCCCATCTCCCCTTCATAATCATTGAACCACCAAAACGTATCAGGGAAACGCTTTATCACAATGAATCTAGATACAAAATTTGAAACAAATCTGAGAATTCTGCATGAAAAACCCATTTATCTAAATTAGAGGGGGGATCTGCCCCGTTCCCCACTTTATACTTAACCAAAGAACCCCCAAAACTAATTAGGGAAGCGCCTTATCGCAATGACTCTATATACAAAATTTGAAGCAAATCGGATAATTCTGCATGAAAAACTCATTTATTTAAATTAAGGGGATTAGCCCCTCGTTTCCCCCCTTTATACTTAACCAATGTACCGCAAAACTAATCAGGGCAGCGCCTTATCACAATGGTTCGACTACTCTCGTCACGTGAGTGGGCGATGTTTTGAATGCGATCGCAATTTTTGTCCACTAACCGTCCATGTGCGTAAAAGTTGATCAAGGCTAACTTTTCTCTAACCTTCGATGGATTTGTGAATCTCGGAAATTGTGAGTTGCTGTTTTCTTTCGATATATATGCAAATTTTCGTTCAGAGTGGTACTTAGAAGCAGTACTTAGAAGGAGTGCTTACTTGTGCTTGGCGTTCTCAAGAGTTTAGGAGCTTAGTAGCGTGTATTGAAGCCTCCCTTGCTATGGATAACGTTATATATAGATCTTTTGTATGTAGATCTATATACAAAATTTGAAGCAAATCAGATAATTCTGCACGAAAAACACATTTATCTAAATTAAGCGGGTAATTACCCCTCGTTACTCCCTGTATGCTTACTTAACCAATGAACCCACAAAACTAATCAGGGAAGCGCCTTATCACAATGACCAAGAATGAAACTTTTCCCAGACTGACCAAATTTGATGCAAATCGGATAATTCTGCATGAAAAACCCATTTATCTAAATTAGGGGGGTTATCCGCATCTCCTCTTTATAATCAATGAACTTCCAAAGCTAATCAGGGAAATGGCTTATCACAATGAACCTGTATACAAAATTTGAAGCAAATCTGCATAAAAAATCCAATTATCTAAATTAAGCGGCGGGATTAGCTCCGCATTACCCTCTTTATGCTTAACCAAGGAACCCCCCAAAAGTAATCAGGGAAGCGCCTTATAACAAGGAACCTACAAACAAAATTTGAAGCAAAAAGGATATTTCTATCAAGAGTTATCGCGTTACGTACATACATACATAGGGAACCGGCGTCCACATTAGCTCTCAGGCTTTGATAGTGTGTGAGCTAAAACTGAATGCATTCATTGCAATAATGAATATCCACATTATTATCCTCAAGGAAGGTATCAATCCTGTTATTTTCTCTTTTCAATTTCAATTCTTCTTCAATATCCGAAATAGAATTTATTCTTTCCTTCACGAGAAAAATCTCCAGTAAATCTTCATTTAGTTTGTCCAGCTTTTTTTTTTCTTTCAACTGTTGCATGCCTCGTGGAAATATTTTCATTCAAATAACTGGGACAGTTTGGAAAGATAGTTAGTGAGCTTCATCTGATAATTTCAGATACTTTATTTGATATTAAGTACTGTTCCATCTTTTGATGTAACATTATCAACAAAAATGGTTGAATCTTTAAATCTGCTAAAGAGATTTTTTTATCCAATTTGTACAATAATTTATATCTAACGAAATAACGCATGAAGTAGGTACTCGCCCTTTGACAATACACAACACAAGCCAAATTTCAACACAAGAGAGAAATCGGAGTGGGGTTAAGATTTCAAATCGACCCCGTCTATTCAATTAACCTGAGGCCCGAATTCGAATAACCTGGGTGTCTGCTGCTACCAGAAATCCTATACGCTAGTTACATACATGGTTTAATTTCTTTGCTGCTACTCTCTCTTCTTCGGCGCTCTGCCCATGTGTCATTCCTCCTCCGCTGACGAACGTCGTTGAACCAGCAACGGCTGCGGATTCTTATGTCGATTGTTTGTTTCACCCAATATGCCATCTTCTCTTTGAAAAAAAAAAAAAAGAAAAAAGACGAAATTTATTTTTGGAACGTCCCTCGTACTTATTTGTGTAGAACTATTTTGTAATACCTCAGAAAATAAGGCAGCGTATTTATATATATATATGATAGTAAACAATAATGTATTATCATAAACATTTTTAAAATATTCAAAATCAGGACTTTACAAATTTGATAAAAACCTGGTAGCCAGGGAAAAAATACTAGTTGCCAGCAAAAATTATTTACCCCCCCCCCTCCCCCCCACCACTATCTTTTGCGTCACTGATTTAAAATAAAACACAAGAGTTTTTTATGAATTAATTGAGAAAAAAATTAACAAACATAGTTTAGAATGATTAGTTACATAATTTAGAAAGATAATATAATATATAAACTATATTTTCTAGTGAAACTCATAAAACTTATAGTTACTTATATTATGTGGACAACTTATCTAAACACAAAAATCAGTTTTGAAACTTACAAAAAAAAAAAAAAAAAAAAAAAAAAAAACTAAAGTATTTTTTAGCATTGCATCCAATTTTAGATGTCACCGAGTCTGGATTGACACTATTTCTTACTGTTTTATTGAAATAGTGCCCCCCCCACCTCCCTCACATTCTAGTCACGTGACATATACTAGCTGGCTATAGCTGAAAAGAGTGGTGTTTTCTGTGCATGAGTTGGAAAATGCCTTTTAAATTTAATTCTTCCATTAAAAGTACGAGAGAAGAGGAAGATCACTGCTTACTAGTTGAGGTGGGGAAGAGAAAAAGCGCCATTTGTGCTTCTTTCTTATGTCATTTTTTTTACAGAAATCACCCCGAAAGATTAAATAACTTGGTCGCCAGATAAAAAAACTTGGTTGCCAGTGGCGACCTGGCGACATGGCGACCGCATTTGTCAAGTCCTGGTCCTGTTCATAATAGAAAGGAAACACATAAAAAGTAGAGAAGAGAAAAAAATCTGCTTTAAAATTCCTTTTTAAAAGTAATAAAATACTGCTGAAATGCAAAATAAGCAGATGGGAACCGGATTGATAGATATTGTATGTAAATATACAGTCGTGAAAAAAGTATGTCCCACACTAACTCTGCCTAAAATTTTCATATAAAAATACAGTTCGTAGCAATTAATTAGTAATAACATCTAATAATAATTAATACTGAACTCAGATTTTGTTTAGGGTGCCGCCTACATATAAAAATGGTTTCAAACTGTGAAATTATCAATACGGACACCTAAATTTTACTCAAGGATACAAAACGGAAAGTCATTTGGACAAGGACTTTAGGTATTATGAAGGTTTAAAGTTCAGAACTTCAAATGTTAAATTCATTCTTAATCTTTGCCAAATAGTTTACAATAAAATGGTTTTTAAAGTATCAGTCAAAAACTACTTCGCGGAATAAGTGTTGCGAATATTTTGCATTCGCATATTTGAAGCTTCTAGAAATCGACTTCTGTTAAAAAATTTATAGGTTACAGATTATTATTATTTTTATTTTTCGAAAAAAAAAAAATCTGAGAAATATATATAACTTCAAATATATTTTCGAAAAAATTAGAATTGTAACCTAGGAATTTTTTGTACAAAAATGGATTTCTAAAATATTTAAATATGTGAATCAAAAATTAGAGATTATTTCGTCAAAGTAGTTTTAAAGTTATACTTAAAAAACTACCCTCATTTTGCAACAATCAAAAATTAATTTTAACATTAAGAGTTCGAAATTTTAAGCTTGTACAATTTCTAAACTACTTGACCGAATAATTTGTCGTTTTGTATACTAAGGTAAATTTTTCTGCAGACTCTAAATATAGTGTTAAAATTAGGTGTTAGTCTTGAACATATTCAAGTTCGGTATAAAATGTATGCTTAGACGGGAAAGCAGATGTTCTAAGCAAAATCTAAGTGTAGAGTTAATAATTAGTAGATGTTTTTACTTATATAATGGTACCAAACCCATTTTTATGCGACAATTTGAGGCAGAGTTGTCATGGGGGTACAGTTTTCCTTCTTTCCACTATATTTTCTGGACAAACACAGCTAGCTAGTTAGTGGAATATGCAGCTAAATAATCTATGCAGAAATAAATTCAAACATTCGTGTTTTATTCAATAACTTACACCATAATAATCTTACAGACAAATCGTGATGTAAAAGTAACTACACATAGATGGAATTTTTCCTTCAGGAAAGGCCTATATACATTAATGATATCCTGCTGGCACTTTACAAAAGCCGCGAGTGATGTGATGTCAGATATGCAGTAATTGAAACTTAAAATAAAACAATATGTATGTTATGTGTTGTGTTGTGTATGTGTACTCGCAAATTAAAGAGACTAAAATATGATAACTTGGTATATCGAGTTAGTAAAATCAAACAGCACTTCATATATGTAGAATAGGATAAGCCTTTTTAACACTTTCCAACCTAGTTGAAAAGTGTTTATGACTTCGGTTTGTCTGCCGTCTGGCCGTCTGCCGTCTGTCCGTCTGTCCGTGCTCTAACTCCCGTAAATATGCTTGGATTGCTCTGCAATTTTTATATGTTATTGTCGTTATCTATAGCATGTTCCCTATTTCAACGGAAGTGTGTAGCACTTATAGTTTTTTTTACAGGGACACTCAAAAGAATTCCGTTACATTGCGGTCTATGGGGAAAAATCATTTGCGGTTTATTTAAATAATGTTTCACTATTTGAAACGCATTGAAATTTATATATATCACTAAGGTGCATTAGAAGAAGCTTAATATAAAATAGGGTGTGCATAGCAGTCATCGTTCATTTACAGGGACACACAAAAGAATTCTCTGTCTGTTAACAATAATTCCTGAAAGTGCGTTTTAAGTTGCTGAACGCGATTTTAAATTCAACTCAATTTTTGTCTATTACTTGATGTGTATAAATTCTGCAGATCAAATACAGGGCAGCACAAAAGTTCGCAAACACATTTCCGTTTATTGACAGAAACTCCAGGAGGAGAATTTTAAACTGTTTTACGCGTTTCCTAACTAAACTAAAATTTAGCATCCTATGTAGTATATATACAAATTTATAGATCCTATACAGGGCTGAATAAAAGTATTCGGATATTTTTCCGAATACTGTATATGTTGGGAATTCCAGAAATTACGTTTTTAAATATGTTAGGCGTTTTCCAAATTGTTTACTTAGATGTTATCTTTCAGCATGATTTGTAAAATTATTTTGGAAGCGTTGGAAAGTTTTACATAATCTATGCTTGACGCATGATTTTTCGTTCTTGTTTAAATTACTCATTTTCTTCTGTATGAGTGTTTTTTTCATTCTTACGCTTAAAAATGGCTAACTCAAATTTCTTCAATCCCTACTATTAGTTCACACTCTCCCTATATATATTTATATATCTTGTTCAAATTTTCAATCGTTAATAAAATACTTTTTATTCATCCACTCAAGTTCAAATACATTTTTTTAAACTTGTAGTGGATGACACTTGATGTTAATACAGTTTTTTTCAAATATTAATTCATTAATTAAATTTAATTAATTAATTTTAGTTTTATATGGAAGAAAAAAAATTCTTTGTTGACCTAGGTAGGAATTGACTGTAATTATATATATATATATATATATATATATATATATATATATATATATATATATATATTACTTGTTTTTTTATATGGTTCTAAAAAAATTATTAAATTACTAACTATTTTTTAAATAATTGATGCTTTTTTCAAACAATGAATGCTAAAATACATTTATTATTACTATCTAGAAATGGGCAATAGAATGTGTTTGCTAATACAAAAATCACGCAGTATGTGTTGTATCCTTTAAAATACAGCGAAACTGTCTAAGATGGAATCGCAGAAGCCCGGAAAAAAAAATTGGTTTTAGACTGGTTTCCGCCTTAGCAGAAAAACCTCTTTTTTAAAGTGCATTACATTCTCCGGGAAAATAAATTTATTTCATTTAAACCAGGATTCCGCTATAGACAGATTTTAGTGTTTATATTATTATTTTTACAAAATTTTAATTTGAATGAAGAACGGATCTCTAATTATTAAAAGATGTACAAATGGAGAAGGTTTTATAAAAATTTTCTTCAATTTGGATTCAGTTGAAAAAAAAAAAGATACTGTGCTAAAAATACTTAATTATTACTGTCTCAAAATTTTTACGATTGTGAATAAGACGGAAGTTTAAAATCTTAAATAAATCTAATAGTTAGCAAACGAAAACAGGTTTTTGTGCACATTTGTAAACGCTTATTTTAAATAACATAGTAATTTTTGGGAAAAATTCAGTTACCAAATCTATGGTGAAATCTTTCAAAGTCTTCTACTAAGCTAGTTTTCCTTTTGTTCATCTTATAATTTACGAAAATTACGGTTTATAATTGACGTATTAACAGAATTTAATTAACTTTTGTTTAATTACGTCTCACTGCTTTTTAAAAACAAATAACAAGTTTGTTTGTTTTTTTAATCCATTTTATGAAAATTTATGTTTGTTACGGATATTTTATCCCTTACAAAAATGTCTTGTAGAATTCTAGAACAAAAATTTAAAGAAAACGTATTATAGAATCCTTTAGAATTACGGCCCGTTTTTCTATAAGCTTGATTAACCAAAAGCTATAGAAATATCTGTAGAAGTTCAATAGAAATGTCTGTAGAACTTCTATAAAAATATCTATAGAAATAATATAGAGCTTCTATAAAATTATGTATAGTATAGCCTGGTGGTCACCCTCCCAAATATAACTGCGCTCGTTGCTGCTTGACTTCAGTGATCGAATGAAGAACTGGTACTTCATGATACGGCCATTTCCTTACGAAAATAGTTCATAGAGCTGTATAGAACTCTATAGAGTTCTTTACAAGTTCTGTAGTATAGCCATTCTATAGAACACTATTTTCTATTGAGTTTTAAAGAGTTCTATAGAATACTTTTTCTAAAGAAAATGTTTCTATAGAATTCTTAGAAATTCTATAGATTTTTTTTTTTTTTACAGAACAGTTTTTCTATAGGGTATTATACATCTTATAGAATTAAATTCTATAGACTAATGATTCAATTGTTTTTTTTTTTTTAAATAAAAAAATATTTCTTGGTCTTTTAAAATTTATGTATGTAGTAATTTATTTATAACTATATATTAAAACTAAAAAATAATAATTAATTTTGTAATACATCAGTTTAGTATATAATTGAACTCCATAGATTTAATATGATTATATATATAATTTAATTCACTTCTAATACATTGTGATTAAATTGTCAATGTAATATTATATCAGTCAAACTACTGAATTAAATCATGATTAATTAATTTGTTTATAATTCATTAATTTGTTGGTTAATTTTATAATCATTTATTAATTTGCTGTTAAATTTATAAAACGATACATCTTATTTAATAAATTTTATTCACTAATAATATTGTAATTTTTATTCAAATATTTTAATATGAAATACAAATATTTAAACAATTGTTTCAGTTTTAACAAATAATAATTTATTGGACTTCAGATATTTTTACAAGATTATTATGATTAGGACTGCAAATCACGAAAAAAAAAAAAAGTTGAAATAGTGTAATAAGAGTTCAGAGACTGTCAACGGTTGTGTCATGCTGAAAGTACTCGTTCTTCGTCCGATCATTAAAGTCAAGCAGCATCGAGAGGGTGACCACCTGCATTCTATATAATTAATATTCTATACGTAATTTTATAGAAGCTGTATATTTTTTCTATAGATATTTTTATAGAAGCTCTATAGACATTTCTATTGAACTTCTACAGATATTTCTATAGCTTTCAGTTAAACAAGCTTATAGAAAAACGGGCCATAATTCTATTGGATTCTATAATGCGTTTTCTATAAATATTTTTTTTATAGAATTCTATAAGAAATTTTTGTAAGGGTTGACAGGTTTAAAAATTTTATTATAGTATTTCTACTTTGTTTCTTTTGTGATTTGCTTTTCCCCTTTCCCAATCATATGTAATCTTGAAAAAATATTTAAAAGTGTAATAAATTATTATTTGTTAAACTTGAAACAATTGTTTAAATATTTTAACTTCGGATTAAAATATTTTAATAAAAATTACAATATTATTAAAGTGAATAATGTTTATTAAATTAGATGGATGGTTTCATAAATTTAACAGCAAATTAATAAATTATTATGGAATTAACCAACAAATTAATGAAATATGAACAAACAAATGAATTAACCATCATTTAAATCAGTAGTTCGACTAATATATTATTACATTGACAGTTAAATCACAATTTATTGGAACTGGATTAAATCATATATATTATAATCATATTAAATCTATGGGGTACTATTATATATTAAACTGATGTATTACAAAAAGATTTATTATTATTATTATTTTAATATATAGTTATAAATAAATTAATACACATAAATTTTAAAAGACCAAAAAAAAAAAAAAAAAAAAAAAAAAAAAAAACTTCTATGGAACTTAATTCTATAAGGTTTATAGTACTCTGTAGAAAAACTGTTCTAGAGAAAAAAAAATCTACAGGACTTCTAAGAACTGTATAGAAACATTTTCTTCAGAAAAAGTATTCTATAGAACTCTTCAAAACTCTATAGGCTATATTACATAAAAAGACTATTCTATAGAACTTGTAAAGTATTCTATAGAGTTCTATACAGCTCAATGAACTATTTTCGTAAGAGATATGTAGAAGTCACGCCTACATGCTCAATTTTGTCTCTATAAAGAGTTTAGCATGGGTCAGTTCTAAAGCTTTTACGCTTTGAAATACTATTTACAATATATTTTACTATCAGTATAAAAGTAGCTATAAAGTTAAAGTATTGTCTCATGAAGTCTAATAGAATAATGGCATTCGACTTCAGAAAACAGCTGTCAAGAAATTTTGAGTAATAAATAATGCGGAGGCTGCTAATGCATCTTTAGACTGATATTCACTTGTGGTGTATTATTCCTGATAGCTAGAAACAAAAGTGTGGCAGTAATATATAAATAATATATCAGAATATTATTTCTAAAAATACATTCTGAATTTTATCTCTTTAATTCAACGTCTTTCAGCCATACGTTCAAAATGTAAGTGTGTATATTTTTACAAAGCTAATTTTATTTTCTTCGATTTATATTATAATTATTATCAAAGCTTTTCTCCCTTCCGTATAATTACGTCTTTACTACGACTGACTTTTTTTAAAAATACATAAGTAAATAAACTTTTTGTCAACTTTATGCAAAAGGATAATAAATACTGATATTTTATATGTTAAAGTCAGAGCCGCAGAAAAAGCCTGCGGGTCCTGATAATGATTCGAATGTGTGACCTTAAATATGTTCTTTATAAATAAAAGTTCAATAATTGCTTTTTGAAGGTAATTCATATACATTTTTTAAATTTAAATATCACTATGGTTAAAAAAAAAAAAAAAAAAAAAAAAAAAAGAATACAGCAAAACACTATTATAAAAAAAAAAACTATTATAAACTTTTATATAAAAAAATACAGTAAAACTATTTTTATAATAACTTATGCTTTCTTCATACAATGAATGCAAAGATGCATTTATTGTTATTACCTAATTGTTAATGAACTGTGCTTGCTAATATCAAAATAACGCAAGACATGTATAAACAAGATATGCATAATAATGCAAGATTTGTATGTATATGTATGCAAGATAACAAAGAGGACAGAAAAAAAAAAAAAAATCGTCTTAGACTGGTTTCCGCCTTAGCAGAGACATCCTCTTTTTAGAAGTGTATTACATTGTTTTCCCCGGGAAAATGATTTTCTTTTTCATTTAAATTAGGATTCCGTTATAGATAGGTTTCACTGTTTATATAATTATTGCTACCTCATTTTAATGCGAATGAAAAAGTAATGTCTGATTATAAAAAGTTTTACATCTGAAGGAGGTTCTATAAAGATTTTCTTCATGTATGGAGTCACTCTTAAAAAAGTTATAGATCAAATTATCGTTGTTATCGGCAGTTAAACTACTTTCCTATTTACTTCCGTTTTCCGTTTTCCCAGTTGACTATTATGCCTTAAAAAGGTGCTACTTTATAAACACGTCTTTTTTATTAAATATTTCACACCACAATTTTGCAAAAGTTTATTTATATATAAGATAACAATGGAACTTTGTAGTAACTATAATTAAAACAAGAACGAAAAATCATGCGTCAAGCATAGATTATGTAGCACTTTCCAACGCTTCCAAAATAATTTTACAAATCATACCGTTTAATAAGCTAAAAGATAACATCTAAGTAAACATTTTGGAAAACGCATAACATATTTAAAATTATAATTTCAGGAATTTCCAACATATACAATATTCGGAAAAATATCCGAATACTTTTATTCAGCCCTGTATAGGACCTATAGGTTTGTATATATACTACATAGAATGCTAAATTTTAGTTCAGTTAGGAAACGCGTAGCCCAGTTTAAAATTCTCCATCTGGAGTTTGTCAATAAACGGAAATGTGTTCGCGAACTTTTGTGCTTCCCTGTATATGATCTACATAATTTATACACACCACGTAATAAACAAAAAGTGAGTTAAATTTAAAATCGCGTTCAGTAACTTAAAATGCACTTCCTGGAATTATTGTTAACAGGCAGTAGAGAATTCTTTTGTGTGTCCCTGTAAATGAACGATGACTGCTATGTACACAATATTCTGTAGTAAGCCTCTTGTAATGCACATTAGTGATATACAGTGTCTCACATAAGTGATGGGACACTTGTGCTTTACAAAAGGAAACTAATCAAATAAATTAAAAAAACATGTACACATTTTTTTTGTGGGTGTGTTTCATACTTAAATTTAGTAAAGATTATTACATAACATACATTTTGTCAAAATATTAAAATATTAATTTAATAAAAATACAAATGTTTAGAACGGAGCAAAAAATAGCTCACATAAGTGATGGGACACCATTATATATGCAACAAAAATCGTCTGAAATAAGCAATAAAAATATTTTTTGGGGTTTTATTTTTACTTAAAAGCAATTGGCAATAATTTATAAAATCGTCTGCAGTATTTCTCTCCAGTTTGTTTTGGAATTTTTGTGTTTTTTAGCTCTGTGTAGTCATGAATGCTAAACGAAAAGAAACTTCGCCTGAAATTCGAAAATTAGTTATTAATTTGCATATTGAACGTGGAAAATCTATTAGAAAAACTGCTGAAACAGTTAACTTGAGTCGTTCAACAGTTTTCAATATCATTAAACGATATAAAAAGAATCATATGATTCAGGATAAAAGAAGACCTGGCTGACCATCAAAGCTATCCAATGGAATAAAGCGAATTATCGTTCGAAATATTAAAAAAAATCCAAGAATTAGTGCTTCAAAAGTTGCTGCTGATTTACAAGCATTATATGGAATAATTGTTAATCCTGAAACTATTAGAAGGGTAATTCGATCTGCTGGATATCACGGTAGAGTAGCCAGGAAAAAATTCTTCGTAAGTGAAAAGAATAGAAAACTCAGACTAGCTTTCGCAAAATCCAACATAAATAAGAATTCTGATTACTGGAATAAAGTTATATTTGCTGATGAGAGTAAATTTAATATATTTGGTTCTGACGGTAGAATCTTTGTGTGGAGAAAACCAAGGGAAGAACTTCACAAACAGAACTTGGTACCAACAGTAAAACATGGTGGAGGAGGAGTTATGGTATGGGGGTGTATGTCGTCCGCTGGAGTTGGTAATCTTGTTTTTATTGACAGTATAATGGATCAGTACAAGTATATTGATATTTTAAAGCAAAATTTGAAATCTTCAGCACGAAAATTGAACCTTCATAACGATTTTAAATTCTACCAGGACAATAACCCCAAGCACACTGCTCTGAACGTTAGACTCTGGCTGCTATATAACTGTCCTGAAATAATAAAAACACCACCACAATCTCCAGACTTAAATCCCATAGAGAATATTTGGCAAGAATTGGAATCAAGAATTCGCAAACACACCATTTCTTCAAAACAACAACTAAAATCGGTGCTTCAAGAAGAATGGGGTAAAATCACTCCAGAAATCACAAAAAAATTAGTCGAATCCATCCCAAAAAGATTAAATCATGTTTTAAAAGTAAAAGGAAATCCAACAAAATATTAAAACCTTTTAAAAAGTAAAATTTTTGGATAAATATTTGATGGAAAAGTAAGTGTCCCATCACTTATGTGAGCCATTTTTTGCTCCGTTCTGAACAATTGTATTTTTACTAAATTAATATTTTAATATTTTGACAAAATGTATGTTATGTAATAATTGTTACTAACTTTAAATATGAAACACACCCAAAAAATTTTTGCACATGTTTGTTTATTTATTTTATTGCAGTTTCTTTTTATAAAGCACAAGTGTCCCATCACTTTTGTGAGACACTGTATATAAATTTCAGTGCGTTTAAAATAGTGAAACATTACTTAAATAAACCGCAGACGATTTTTCTCCATAGACGTAATGTAACGGAATTCTTTGACTGTCCCTGTAAAGTAACTAAAAGTGCTATGCACACCCTATTCCATATTAAGCTTCTTCTAATGCACCTTAGTGATATATATAAATTTCAAGGCGTTTAAATTAGTGAAACATTATTTAAATAAACCGCAAATGATTTTTCCCCATAGAACGCAATATAACGGAATTCTTTTGAGTGTCCCTGTAAAATAACTATAAGTGCTACACACTTCCGTTGAAATAGGGAACATGCTATAGATGGCGACAATAGCATATAAAAATTGCAGAGCAATCCGAGCATATTTACGGGAGTTAGAGCACGGACAGACGGCAGACGGCAGACGGCAGACGGCCATACGGCCAGACGGCCATACGGCCAGACAAACCGAAGTCATAAGCACTTTTCAACTAGGTTGGAAAGTGCTAAAAAGTAGAAGTTTAAAACAAGGAGTGATCGCCTGCAAGGTTATGCTCCTCGCTTAGAATAAATAAATCTAATAGACATTGAGCACTAGATAAAAAAAATCTACCGAAATCCCTCCTTTCTTAGTTTGTATGTATATTAATGGCTATAATCAGGGAGATAGAGAGAGAAGGAGAATAAAGATAATGTTTTTACTTATGGAACTAAAAGCGGTACCTAGTATGGCGGCGTTTCTGGTCTTTTGGGGAGTGTAGCGCCCTCTATTTCCGGTTTTGACTGCCAACTCTTTACTATGCTCGAAACCAAAATGCAGGAAGAGCAGACGACAATTTGTCATGTTTGGCAGGTTACATGACCGGCCTTTGGGAGCACCAGCGGTTCCCGGTCCATGTTCTGATCTTGAAAGCCTATCTTCACTGTTGCTATAATAATGCCCAGTTAGTTAAATGAAAAAGCACTGGATATATATGTAGAATTGTATAACCCTTTTTAAAATAACACATTTCCTTCTCTATGAATGTTTTTCCATCTGCAAGGTTATACTCCTCGTATCTGCATAGAATAAATCTAATCCACATTGAGCACTAGATAAAAATCTGCCTTATTCCCTCCTTACGTCGCGTCGTTTGTACGTATAATAATGGTTAGTATATATTGTGGAGTTAGTTAAATAAAAAAGTACCGGATATATATATATATATATATATATGTAGAAAAGTATAACCCTTTTAAAAAATACACATTCCCTTCTCTATGAGTTTTTTTCCATTCTTAAGGTTAAGAGTGACTACTAACTCAAATTTCTTTTTATAGAGCTCTCAGAAGAATTAAGTTATAACCTATTTTTTTAATGTATGTTTTCTTCCTACAATTTATGAAAAAATACACTTATTATCATTAACTAGAAATGGGCAATAGAATGTGTTTGCTAACATGAAAATAACACAAGATATGTTGTTTCTTTTTTAGTGCAGCAAAACTTGAAAGACTGGATTGAAACGAGCCAGAAAGATTTCCGTTTTAAACTGGTTGCTGTCTTAGCAAAAGAAAAAAAAAATTGCTTTTTTTAAAAGTGTTATTTTAAAAGTAACATTCTTTTCTCCAGGAATTTTTTTTTCGTTTAAACCAGTATTTCGTTATAGACAGTGATTACTGATTAGATTATTATTGTTACCTTATTTTAAAGCAAATGAAAAAATAATCATTGATTTTAAAAAACTGTACAAATGAATATGTTCTATAAAGATTCTCTTCGTGTATGGATTTATTCTTGAAAAAAGATATAAATCAAATTATTACTGTTCCAAAAATGTTTAAAATTGTGAATTTAACGACAGTTTGTAAATCTTAAATAAACCATTAGTTAACAAATGAACGTAGTTATCGGAGAATATTGTTAAAGGCTTTTTTGAACTAGTATAATAAATTTTGAAAAATATTCAGTGACCGAATCCGCGGTGAAATGTTTCAAAATCTTCTATTAATCTGTTGTAGTAGCTCCTCTATACCGACCCGATTAAAGATGGTGAGTGGTAGCGAGATCAGATCATTGGTAAAGAGAATTATCTTGCATAAATTAAAAAATAGAATTTATTGCATACCAATATTAATTCTAATATAAATATGTACAAGAAAGTTAATTACAGCATTTAATTATTTTTCGTGAGTCAATCGCTTATAAATTAATGACCTCTTGACTCCAAGTGTAACTGAAACAAACAAAAGTCTCTAAACATTACAGTCAGTCGTGACTAAAAAACAAAGTTCATTCGGACCAAGGCTCATCCGTTCCTTCTCTTCGGAAGATCTACTAATACTCGTTAATTCTGAGTCTAAGAACTCTCACTCTCGCACTTGGTGTGCTTTTTCACTTCGCTGGGATTTTCACCGGATACCTGCTGTATCAATTCTAGAGGTCGGACCTCACTAGCGCTTACACCACGCTGAGTTCGAAACTGACGTTTCCTTTTCCCTTCTCCAGAGAGTCAACACTCTCCTTTTCGATCTCTCCAAAAACTGTCCTCTCTCACTTTTTAATTCTCGCAGGAGAATTCCTTCTAGGGGCGGGGGCTTTGTCGAGGCGGGCCCCTCGAAACTCTCCAGCCTCTTAGCAGCCTTGAGATCCCTCTGTTTCGTTTTCACTAAGTCCGTCATTGGACGTTCTAAGACAAAGGGCAAAGTTTCGGGCGCAAACCTAAAAATCGTGTGCAGAGATCGCTTCTCTCGCAGATGCACTGTTTCCCACGAACTCGGCAAGGATCAAAGCATAAGACCCCTCTTTGGGTAACGCCTTACCACTACATCACTGTCCGAACTTTCCGCTCACAGAACAATAGAATTCGGCGTCTGCTAGTCTTCAAGGCAAAAATAGCGAGGGAAGGTATGCAGTTAAGTGTACTCACAGGAAATGCTAGAATGACACATCGCGCACCTGGATGAGGAGGCCCAATTCTTTACACTGTTTATTATTTTTTTTAATTTATAATTGATAAAAATTATGGTTTACAAATGGCGAATTAACAGAACTTAATTACTAATTTTTGTTTAATTACGTTTTCACTACATCTAAATATATATATATATATATAACTTTCTTTTAATTTTAAGAAGACTGATATTAATTACTGATATTTTATATGTAGAAGTCACACCTACAAACTCATTTTTGTGTTGTCTACAGAGTTTTGCACAGTTCTTTTCTAATGCATCAACACTTTAAAATACTATTTACTATCACTAAATTTTACTATCAGTATAAAAATAACAAAATATAAAGTTAAAATATTTTTTTATAATGTCTAATGTAATAATCACATTCAACTTCAGAAAATTGCGGACAAGAAATTTTGAATAATAAATACTGAAGGAGGAGCTAATGCATCTTTAGAATGATATTCACTTGTGATCTATCATTCCTGAACGCAAGAAACAAAAGAGTGATTATGACATAATATCAAAATACTAATTGCGAAAAGGCATTTTGATATTCTATCTTAATTCCTTAATTGCCCTTACTTTCGCCTCAGCTGGCCTCCGTCTGCCCTCCCCTACAATATGCCCAAGATATTTTACGGTTTTCTGAGCGAACTTGCATTTCGCCAATTTGATTTTTAGTTTCGCGTCATTAACCCTTTTTAATACTGTTTCTAGATGACGCATATGGTCCTCCCAACTGTCTGAAAAAATCGCCATATCATCTAGATACGGTAAACAGAATTCCTCAAGCCCTCTCAATACTATATCCATAAATTTTGAGAACCTGTAGGATGCATTCAGGAGTCCAAAAGCCATGACCAGAGGGAAATAGGACCCAAAGCTTGTAACAAAAGCCGCTAATTTTTGAGCCCTCGGGGTCATTGGAATTTGCCAGTAGCCCTTCGTTAGATCTAAAACCGTAATATACTTAGCACTAGAGACTTTTTCAACTCTTTCTTCAATATTGGGTAAAGGATAAAATTCTACCTTTGTGATGGCATTTAGTTTGCGGTAATCTATACAGGGTCTCGGGTCCTTTCCTGGTGTTTCCACGAGAATAATCGGAGAGCTATATTCAGATTCGCCTTCTACTATAAGATTTAATTCTAACATTCGCTTTATTTCTTTGCGCAATATTTCCGTTTGTCTGGGTGATGTTCTGTAGGGTCTCGAACGAACGGGTTTTAACTCCGACAATTCTATGTCATGCTCGATTAGATCGGTACGCCCTGGGTCATTCGAAAATACAGTCCCATAACGGTCCAATAAATTTTCCAATTGTCTCAATTGCTCGGAAGTGCATCTAGTTGTTAAATCACTCTCTCTTACGACTTCATCGAACTTATAAACTTCGGAATCGGCACAGGGAAAAACTATATCTAAATCTTGTTTATCCTCAACCTCGTTTATCACTCGCGTTAAGATGTTTACTAACTCCACCCGTTTTTTATAAGGCTTTAATAAATTCACATGATAAATCTGGGATTTTTGTCGCCTCCCAGGAACATTTACAATATAATTTGTTTCCGAGATTTTCGATTCAATTTTTCCCGGTCCTATCCAACTTACTGACATTTTGTTTGGTTTACTGGTCGCCAAAACCAAAACCTCATCTCCCACGTTAAATTTTCTTTCTACCGCCTTTTTGTCAAACCAAAATTTCCTTTTTTCTCGTTCAGTAGTCATGTTCTCAACGGCTAAATCCTGACACCTTTTTAATCTGTTCGTGAGGTTAAACACATATTCCGTCACTAGTTCATTTTCCTCCGCCTCTCCCATCCATTTTTCAAACAATAATGTTTCCGGGGTCCTCAAATTTTTTCCGTGCACTAGTTCAGCGGGGCTGAACCCAGTCGAATTATGCGGTACCGTCCGTAATGCTAACAATGCATAAGGCAAGTTTGCTTCCCAATTCGACCCGTTTTCTACACAAAGCACTTTTAAAAGCCTCTTAACCGTCCTGTGCCATCGTTCAACACTGTTACTTTCAGGTCGACACACACTTGAGTTTCCTATCTTAACTCCGAACTTTTTAAGAAAGGCGGTCGTTAAATCGCTAACAAAGCTCCGGCCCAAGTCCGTCTGGATTTTCTTTGGAAATCCTAATCTACTGAATATCATCATTAGGGCTTCGATAATGGTCTCAGACCTCATATCTGACACTGGTATAGCCTCAGGGTACTTTGATGCTAAACATACCGCAGTGACCATGTATTTGTTTCCTTTGTTTGACTTCGGTAAGGGCCCGACGAGATCACAGCTTAGTTTCGAAAATATTTCACCCACTATTGGTACTAGCTTAAGTGGCGCTTTCTTCTTTTCCCCTGCTTTTCCGATTCTTTGACACCGGTCACAAGATTTGACAAAATCCTCAATTTCTTTTATTACATTAGGCCAAAAGAAATACCGCAATACTTTATCTTTGGTTTTCATTTCCCCTAGGTGAGACGAAATTCCTTCATGACACGCGCCTAATATGTCACCACGAAATCTCAAAGGAACAACCACCTGGGTTCTCTCGTTCCCGCGATTATCCTTCGTGTTTCTTATTATCAGAGAATTTCTTATTTCAAAGTGAGACTTTTTAACTTTAGCCTTATCTCTAATCTCTTTGAGTGATGGATCGCTGTCTTGTTCCATTTTAAAATCCTCTCTCCCTATCTTAGCCAGATTCGTAAATCCGTCTTCGATCAATAATGGCAGCAAACCTCTGTCTAAACTATCCAACTCGATGGGGTTGTCTATCTCCTCACCCTTCTCTTTAGACTTCAACGTTTCCGTTTCACCGTATTCGCGAAAATTTGCTTCTGCTTCTTCTTTCTCTTTCACCGAATTCAAAGTTTCCGCTTCATCGCGTCGGTGAACATTCTCCCCTTCCTTATCGGAAAGCATAATCCGCTTATCTTCCAACTTTGGAGTATGGTCAATTTTTTTCTTTTGAGCGCGCGTCAGAACTGCATTTACTAACTCGGGTTTCATGTTCGCCTGCTCTAATAACTTTTGAGATTGATTACCCAACAAATAATAATTCATATCTGAACCTCTATTATTTACTCCCGCTTTCGTTTCAATAACCCCCACGCCTTCAATTTCTAAAGTGACCTCTGCTATGGGTAAACAGTATAATTTACTGTCCAGCGGAGTCTTAATCCAAACGTGATCTCCATTCAATTTATCTTGACTGACTAAATCGTATGCAACCAAATCAATATCACTTCCTGAATCCCTCAAGGCAGTTGCCCGAATTCCATTCACTAATACTTTACTCAAATAAGGGGAGAAGGCTTCTCCAAGTGTCGGCTTACTATTTAAGTGACTGACCCGCGCAGCCTCTTTCTTTTTAATTTCCGGACAATTTAATTTGTAGTGACCACTTTGCAAACACGCGTAACACTTGACTTCTCGCCTTTTTTCGAACGCCTTTTCCCTTTCTTTATTATCATTTCGATCTCTCCAGTTAAAGTTAGTCTCCGGATTTCTGTTTCCGTTTCGCTCATTTTCAAAAGTTCTGGGTCTTTCAAATTTCTTCTCTGTCGGTGGCTTAGGATTCCACGTTTTTTTAGTAGGGCGTTTGATCGCTTCGTACGCATCTAAAAGCCTTACTAATTCTTCGGGATCTTTAATCTCCGCCCAGTTATCTATAAAATGTTCGCGCATTTCTGGAGACGCCCTCCGTTTGATCTGGTCCGTGACAAGCAAATTTTTCAATCCTTCAAAATCCGAAACTTGTAAGCATGACAGCCATCCTTCTAAAAAACTATTAAGTTCAAAGATCAGGTCCTTCCAAACTGAATTAGGATTTCGGGGATGCTGACTAAATTTTTGTCTGTACGTCTCTGCATTCAAACGATATCGTTCTAACAATTTTTCTTTCACATATTGAAAATCATCAATTTTGTCTTCAGGTTTTCTCAAAATTAACTCGGCCATTCCCACAGGTAATAATGATAGTAAGTTCGTCACCAACTCATCCGAATTTAGATTACATTTTTTTGCCTGTCTCTCGAATAAATTCAAAAACAACGAAATATCCGAATTCTTTTCATCAAAGCGATGCATAATTGTTTTTAGGGGTAAATGATTCGTTCTAACTGAGATGCTACTAGATGCGGTACTCCGGTCATCTGACTCTTGTGTCGCTTTTAACCTAGCTAACTCATGTTTCCGCTCTTTTTCTTCCTTATCTGCCAATAATTTATTTTCCCTATCTTTTTCTATAAGTTTAATCTGCGCTAAGGCTAGCTCTTTATCAAATCCTTCTGACGACTCTATTTTTTTTATAATTTTCGGTACAGTATCATTTTCCTCTAAAATGACCTCAAATTCGTAAGCTAACGTTTGCAAATCAGCTTTCCTAAAATATTTAAGCTCCGACATTTTTAAAGTATAAAATTAGAAATTATCTTTCCCACAAATATAAAACAATACAATAAGATTAAATCAAATCCTACCAAGTGCGTCAAAATATTACCAAAATATACGCTCATAAAAAAAGTACGCTTAGCAATAGTATAGGAAATATGCAACATATAAAGATAAGCAACTCTATCCTAACGTCTACATTCACCTTGGTATTTGGTTATAAAATACATATGGGATAAATTCTACACAAAACAAAAATTTCAAATTCAAAAAGTACAGTAAAAATATTTTAAATTGCAAAAGTCTCATTCAATTCCTTTTTTTTTAAATCAATGGTGGTCTTAATCTCTGCATCCACTCTTAAAAAATTTAGAATAATTCACAAAAAACATATAAAATCAACTCTGTTATCTTAAAATATGAAATGCGTTCGATACTTTTTTTTTTTTTTTTTTCAATGAACTCTCATTTATAGATTCAGCTAAAATTTGTAACACTGCACAACTCTCAGTTTGCATTAAATTAATTCAACTATAATTTAATCTTAACTACAAAATTTGTCTATTAAATAAGTTACAGTTATATCGGAAATATCTCATCAAACTTTTTTTTTTCCTACCGGAAAAATTTCTCAAAATATTTACTCTCACAAAAATAAACATACAACTTTTTTTTTTAAGCCTACAACACCTATACAAACACTAATAACAATTAAAGCCACTCTGAGTATAAAAAGAGCTTACCTCCATTACTAAGAGTCTTTCAGGGCGTCAGAAGCACAGACTTCAGAGATTCTCAGGAGCACAGACGGGGTTCTCTGTCACACTTTTCGGATGGGGGAACACTCTCCAGAATTCTTGGTAGATTTCTCTTTCTGATGGGGGAACACTCTCCAGAATTCTTGGTAGATTACTCTTTCTGATGCTGTGTTGATCCACAGGGGCGTCTAAGGAGACTCAGGTCACAAGTCACAAGGAGACTCTTTCTTGGAGCACTTTGATGATTTAAATTTCGGAGTCCACTCTTTGTCTTTAGAGAATGTCATTAATTTTTGCTAATTAATCCATCACCGCAAGCCACCAGTTGTAGTAACTCCTCTATACCGACCCGATTAAAGATGGTGAGTGGTAGCGAGATCAGATCATTGGTAAAGAGAATTATCTTGCATAAATTAAAAAATAGAATTTATTGCATACCAATATTAATTCTAATATAAATATGTACAAGAAAGTTAATTACAGCATTTAATTATTTTTCGTGAGTCAATCGCTTATAAATTAATGACCTCTTGACTCCAAGTGTAACTGAAACAAACAAAAGTCTCTAAACATTACAGTCAGTCGTGACTAAAAAACAAAGTTCATTCGGACCAAGGCTCATCCGTTCCTTCTCTTCGGAAGATCTACTAATACTCGTTAATTCTGAGTCTAAGAACTCTCACTCTCGCACTTGGTGTGCTTTTTCACTTCGCTGGGATTTTCACCGGATACCTGCTGTATCAATTCTAGAGGTCGGACCTCACTAGCGCTTACACCACGCTGAGTTCGAAACTGACGTTTCCTTTTCCCTTCTCCAGAGAGTCAACATTCTCCTTTTCGATCTCTCCAAAAACTGTCCTCTCTCACTTTTTAATTCTCGCAGGAGAATTCCTTCTAGGGGCGGAGGCTTTGTCGAGGAGGGCCCCTCGAAACTCTCCAGCCTCTTAGCAGCCTTGAGATCCCTCTGTTTCGTTTTCACTAAGTCCGTCATTGGACGTTCTAAGACAAAGGGCAAAGTTTCGGGCGCAAACCTAAAAATCGTGTGCAGAGATCGCTTCTCTCGCAGATGCACTGTTTCCCACGAACTCGGCAAGGATCAAAGCATAAGACCCCTCTTTGGGTAACGCCTTACCACTACATCACTGTCCGAACTTTCCGCTCACAGTACAATAGAATTCGGCGTCTGCTAGTCTTCAAGGCAAAAATAGCGAGGGAAGGTATGCAGTTAAGTGTACTCACAGGAAATGCTAGAATGACACATCGCGCACCTGGATGAGGAGGCCCAATTCTTTACACTGTTTATTATTTTTTTTAATTTATAATTGATAAAAATTATGGTTTACAAATGGCGAATTAACAGAACTTAATTACTAATTTTTGTTTAATTACGTTTTCACTACATCTATATATATATATATATATAACTTTCTTTTAATTTTAAGAAGACTGATATTAATTACTGATATTTTATATGTAGAAGTCACACCTACAAACTCATTTTTGTGTTGTCTACAGAGTTTTGCACAGTTCTTTTCTAATGCACCAACACTTTAAAATACTATTTACTATCACTAAATTTTACTATCAGTATAAAAATAACAAAATATAAAGTTAAAATATTTTTTTATAATGTCTAATGTAATAATCACATTCAACTTCAGAAAATTGCGGACAAGAAATTTTGAATAATAAATACTGAAGGAGGAGCTAATGCATCTTTAGAATGATATTCACTTGTGATCTATCATTCCTGAACGCAAGAAACAAAAGAGTGATTATGACATAATATCAAAATACTAATTGCGAAAAGGCATTTTGATATTCTATCTTCATATTTTGATGTATTTGATCTGAAGTGCGAAATATATGTGTGTGTATATATATGTATATATATATATATATATATATATATACATTATATATTGCCAAAGGTGACCGGTCACTTGCGATTTTAGACGTTTTGTTAACTATCTAGAAAAATACATGAGGAATTAACCTGAAACTGCAGGTGTGTAAACAGTATAATATATAGGTTATATATTTCCGCGAAGATTTTTTCACGAAACCCCATAGGGGACTGTCAACAAATTGAAAAAGAACGAATATCTTTTGGATATCCCTGTAAAAACTAATCTAGCAAAGGCGTTCAAACTCGAGATTATTAATAAGTGGCTTATTGTAATATACTGTGTTCATTTGTATGAGGATAGCATGTATACTAGTAGAGAAATTAAGGTTTTTATAAAAACAGCCCCAAATTTCGCCTAATTTTTTGCTTATATTTTGCAGAGTTCTTAATATAAAAAAAAGTTATTTTTCGAAAATATGACAAACAACATTGTACACAATACTCTGCAATCAGAATTAGAAAATAATAGAAATTGGATGAAAAATGAGCAGGTTTACTAAAAAATGTTTCACTGCGCATGCGCGAATGCAATCAAAATATAATATGCATAATGTATTAGCTAAGTATATAGAGCAACTTTTGTGAAAGTCTCAAAATCATAGCTTGAAAATTCTGAAAATTATCGTCGATAGAATAAGCTCGAAATCCGTTGTTACCAAAAAGAAGCAAAAAGATGAGGGTTTGTATCAAATATCTGTTGATTAGTGCCAAGATAGCGTACACAATATTGCTCGTACAACTATATTTGGATACAACCCCTCATATTTTTGCTTCCTTTTGGGAACAACGGATTTCGAGCTTATTCTATCGACGATAATTTTCAGATTTTTCAAGCTATGATTTTGTGACTTTCACATAAGTTGCTCTATATATTTAGCTAATACATTATGCATATTATATTTTGATTGCATTCGCGCATGCGCAGTGAAACATTTTTTAGTAAACCTGCTCATTTTTCATTCAATTTTTGTTTATTTTTTATTCTGATTGCAGAGTATTATGTACAATGTTGTTTGTCATATTTTCTAAAAAGAACTCTTTTTTATACATGCTATCTTCATAATAATGGACACAGTATATTACAATAAGCCACTTATTAATAATCTCGAGTTTGAACGCTTTTGCTACATTAGTTTTTACAGAGTAATCCAAAAGATATTCGTTCTTTTTAAATTTGTTGACAGTCCCCTATGGGGTTTCGTGAAAAAATCTTCGCGAAAATATATAACCTATACTATACTGTTTACACACCTGCAGCTTAAGGTTAATTCCTCATATATTTTTCTGGATAGTTAACAAAACGTCTAAAATCGCAAGTGACCGGTCACCTTTGGCAATATAGTGTATATATATATATATATATATATATATATATATATATATATATATATATATATATATATATATATATATATATATACAGGGCTTTACAAATTTGATAAAATATGGTAGCCAGCAAAAAATTCTAGTCGCCTGTAAAAAATATTTACCCTCCACCTCACCAACGTGATTGATTTTCGAAAAGCACAAAAGTTTTTTTTATGATTTAATTGAGAGAAAATAATAACAAGAATAGTTTAGAATTATTAGTAATACAGTTTATTAGTGCATAATTTCGAAAGATAATATACTCGTAAACTAAGTTTTCGAATGCAGCGTATCAAAAATATATAATTTAAAAAAATGGCTGAATTTATTGGCATGTTTCGAAAATGCTGATTGCCGAATGCTTCAAATGTCTGGAAGGTTGAGTGCTACAAAATCTATATCTGACGAGGGGCTATTGATGAAATAGGGAAGCAGAAAAACGTTTTTTCCACTGTCCAGTTCTGTAATTTTTAGCATTGTATCTAATTTTAGATGCCACAGAAGCTAGATTGACACTATTTCTTACTGTTTTATTGAAACAATCCCCCTCCCACCACATATTCTAACCACATGACTTGCTAGCTGACTAAAGCGGAAATGAATGTATTTTACTGTGCATGAGATGCAAAAGGCCTTTTTAACTTGCTTCTTCCATTAAATGTACGAGAGAAAAGGACGATCACTGCTTTCCACACAAGTAGAGATGGGGAGGGGGGGGGGGGAGAGAAAAATCCAATTTCTGGTAACTTGTTAGTTCTAAACAAAACAAAACAAAACAAAACAAAACAAAAAAAGAGAGAGAGAGAGAGAGAGCCAAATTAAATAATTTGGTCGCCAGATAAGAAATCTTACTCGCCATTGGCGACCTGGCGACCGCATTTGTCAAGCCCTGTATATATTACCAAGCGAATTTTATTTTCTTCAATTTATAATTGAAGAATCATCAAATTTTAATTACCTCCCGTATAATTACGTCTTTACTACGGCTGATTTTTCTTAAAATTAAGTAAGTAAATAAAAAAAATATTTTGTGAATTTTAAAGAACGTGGTAATAATTACTGATATTTTATGTGTTGAAGTTAGGGCCAAAGGGAGTGTCTGAGGCTCCTGTTAATGATTGGAATGTGGCCCCTTATATATGCTATTAGTAAATAAACGTCGAATGATTATTTTTAAAGGGTAATTCATATATATATTTGAAATTTATATATCACTATAGTAAACAAACTATAGAAAAAAAATGGCATCCAGAGTCATAGACTCACTTTTAGCGGCAACGGAACCTTTTAAAGCTAGGACCCCTTGATGTTATGCCATCTTAAGCTGTTGCTAGTTGCACCACTGTGGATAGTATATGTAGAAGGAAGGTTCTTTTTAAATGCTTTTTCTGGGTGTAAAAAAATTAATATACTCAACTTATGTTACACAATTTCTGATTTTTTTATTTTCCTACATCTTTGTTATTTTAACTTGAAAATGTTATAGAAAAGGATGTTTGATCCTACGTCTTTATTATTTTGTCTAAAAAATAGGACACGTAACGGGTCCTTTAAAGAAGCAAGGCTCGGTATTTTGTACCAGTTCACCACCATAGTTTCTGTTACTCTGATTGAAGTCATAACTACACACTGCTTTTTTTCTGTCTACAGAATTTTGCATAAGTATTTTAAAACTGTTGTATACCAAAATATTTACAAAATAATTTACTATAAATGCAAAATTGACTAAATTTAGGTTTAAAATTCTGATTAAACAGATAAAATAGGTTTTTTCAGAGACAATTGATGACACACACCAAAATTCGGGAATAACTTCGTTTTGGCCCTAGAAATGAAGATCCGATGTGTGATCCCCCCCCCCCCCCAAAATAAAGTTATTTTACAGTTTATTTTGGGAGGGGGCAAAAGGGGAGCATTTTAACTGAAGAAATTTGGGGGGGGGGACTCTTTTTTTTTTAGGTCGGTCAAGTGAGGTATCGTTTATTACAGCGGTTTCCAACCTGGGGTACGTAAATATAAAACCGGGAATGGCAAATTTCACAAAAATTGTTTAACTGAAAACACATAAAAAAAGTTCATAGTTTTGGATTAATAAGTTAGTCTCAGGTGTAACTCCACTGTGTTACACTCAGGATGAGGGTAAAAGCCCACAAGACATAATAATTCATTGATAATTCAATGTAATTAGCTCCGCTCACTTCCAATCATATTGCACGATTACTTATATATTTTTCCGAAACTTCGCGAAAACTTCCATTGTTCATTATAAAATATTTTTTTCCACCTCTTTTAGGTAGCTTTCAATACAAAAAAGTATAAAGCAGCAAAGTAAAAAGTATAAAAACTATTGCAGCCGTTCGGAGGAAAGCCGTTCCGAAAAATTTCCATATATTTTCACCGATCATGACCCCCAGACCCCAAAACCACCCTCCGTTCAAATGTTGATTTATATATATATATATATATATATATAACACATGGGCTGATAAGTTCCCAGTCTGGCACACAGATGGCGTTGCAATCGCCGAACCGATGTTTTTTTTTAGTAAATACTAACCTTTAAAAGGTGGCAGAAAAAATGGCATGACGATTCGCAATGTGGATAAAACGTTAGAGTGGTTTCCGTTGAACGACTTTGTTGATAAAAAAAAGATGGATAAACAAGAATTTCAAGAATTGTTATTTGATGGGAAAAAACTTCGTTCAAACAAAAGCTTGGCTTGATAAGCGTTATCCGGACACTGCACCAGGTAAATCAAACATTATTGACTGGTTTGCTGAATTTAAACGTGGTCGTACGGACACCAGTGATGCACCACGCAAAAGAGGTGGTTACTCCGGAAAACATAAAAAAAGTCCACAAAATCGTTTTGGAGAACCGTAAAGTGAAGTTGCAGCAGATAGCTCAGACTCTGAAGATATACAAGGAACGTGTAGGTTTTATTTTGAATGAACATTTGTCTATGAAAAAGCTGTTGTCAAAGTGGCTGCCGGGCGTGTTGACTTTTTACCAAAAACAACAACGAGTTCTGAGCACTGTTTGGAACTTTTTCATTATAAAATTATGTTATTTATTATTAAATTATTATTATTATTCATTTACTAATTTAATATTATTAAATTATTATTATTAAATTAATATTATAAATTAATATTGTAAAATTATTATTATTAAATTAATATTATAAATTAATATTGTAAAATTATTATTATAAAATTATTATTATAAAATTATTATTATTATTATTATTAAATTATTATTATTTATTATTAAAGTTATGTTATTTATTCAAGTTATAAAGTTATAAAGTCGTAAAGTTATAAAGCTTTGTTAAAAAGTTGTGTTTTCTTTATTAGACCGGGAACTTATCAGCCCATGTGTTATATATATATATCTGATCTATGTCATACGATAACGCCCGTATTTATGAATCGATTTTGATGAAACTAATTGTGTGTATTGAGATCACTAATGTCTTGACCGAGTTCGTTGGCCAGCTTGTTCCGCCATTTTGTTTCAAGATGGCGGCCATTTAAAAATTTAAAACTAAAACAAATATACAAAAAAAAATAAAAATTCAAATTTATTTTTTAATTACGTGTTAGGCCTTGATACAAGGATTCCAGAGCATTGTTTGGTTCACCTCTATCTTAAAAAATGGCTGAGATAGAGCAGTTTAAAATTCTAGGGTGGCTGATATTTTGAAACAAAACAGCACATTAACGCGATTATTCGCAAATTATTTTCTTTCATTGTTGTAATAATTTTCCCAATCATACGCATGAAACTATATATTCATATCCGTTAGCGCCAAATTCTCGCCAAAATTGGCACACTTGGCAAAATATGCCAAGTTTGGCGAAATATCGCCAAATTTGGCGACCAAAATAAGTCTTCATAAATGAAGCCAATTTGGCTATTCCTCAATAATTCGGCGAATTTCTTATTCAAATTCAGTATTAACGAATCTTTTGTAAACGTTTCTTTGCATTTTAGCTTGCTGTTTTCGTGTAACATTAGCTAAAATTTTAAAACGAAGATATAGGAAAGCTACCTTTTCCTTCCGGTACAGGCCGGAAGGACTTTTTTTCTAGTTCCCTTTTAATAATAATTGCAAAACTCCTAAATTGCGCCACAGCTGGTGGTTTTTAATTTTTTATTTTAAAACGTGTTGAAAAGCAATCCCTTATTTTTGTTTTCGAATAGGCGGAGTTATATCATTAACGTATATTAATGGGAAATCTTCGTGCCCTTTAACCCCTTCAGGGTCGCTTAATATTTGAAAATACCATCAAAAAAGTACCTATTTTTTTTATTATCGAAATTGAATAATTATAAGGTTTCTAATTAAAATATGCAATTAGTTTTTTTAAGGCAAAAAAAACAATATGCTATAGAACAAATTCACATTTGTAGAAATGCCATCATGCAAGAATTCTGTGTCTTAACACCTTAAGCACCGTCCCCTGATAAGTGTAGGCTACTTTTTTTTTGTAATTCAGATCATTTGATTCCCACCCCTTTTTTGATGTAGAAAGATTCACTGCAGTTTAAGGCAGAACTTGAACTTGAACTTGTGATAGGTTCAATGGGCTTCCAAGTTGCGAAGCAACTGCACACCCTGGCTTTGAGTAGGTGTATATCAAATCCTGAGAGAACCATAAGAAATGTCTAGCCGTAGTCCATGCGAAAATAAAGCCAATTATACTATTTAAAAAAACTGGTGGGAGTCAAACAATCTGAATTAAAAAAAAGTAGTCTGCACTGCCCGTGAAAATCCCGGGAGCCAGAATCAAGAGGTTAATGTTAGCTTTATACCATACAAATTAATGCGAATAAAACCTTTAATTTTCACATTTTTACAAATTTTTACAAATAATATTTGATATAATATACATACATTATGCATTGATTATCAATAACTTTTTTGAGTATGATACATTCTGTATACAAAGTCCTACATCACAACTTGAACTTGTGATAGGTTCAATGGGCTTCCAAGTTGCGAAGCAACTGCACACCCTGGCTTTGAGTAGGTGTATATCAAATCCTGAGAGAGCCATATGAAATGTCTAGCCGTAGTCCAATTGACTACATAAAATAGGATAGTGTTAAGTATATCTATAAAATAATGAAAATTTACTAGTTAAAGTATAAAAGTAAAAATAGTTCATAGTTTAAAAAAAAACAAAAATATGCCAGACGAGGTAAAGTAAAGATGTTAGGAGAAGTTTAGGAGAAAAGTCAATATAAAATTATCAGTAAAAAATTATATAATATATATATATATATATATATATATTTTTTTTTTAATTAAAGAGAAAAATTTTGAGGTAAGAATTATAGCTCGGAAGGACTATTCATCAAGAATAGTGGAGTACCTTGGTTTTTTCCGGTTAGATGGACTGCAAGCATCGTAGTCAGGTAGCTCATAAATGAGTTCATTTGGAATGTGATTAATGTCATTGTAGAATTTATTCGCAAGGTGTTTAATGCGATGTTTGAGTGAAGTCGTTTTCAGATCCTTGAGGATTGTGGAATTT
Organism: Maratus michaelseni; assembly: GCA_963931845.1. Classification (NCBI taxonomy): domain Eukaryota; kingdom Metazoa; phylum Arthropoda; class Arachnida; order Araneae; family Salticidae; genus Maratus; species Maratus michaelseni. Next base: position 98,310,761 of record OZ007597.1, on the reverse strand, counting down.
TTGAGGTATCTAGACCCATTCCTGATGTAACGGAGCTGTTTGTAATGGGTACTAGAGAGGCTGTTCATACCGGTTTTGCAAGTGAAGCCCCAGATTGGACATGCATATGTGATAACAGAAAGAATGCAAGCATTATATATTAAGAGTTTGTTGTGTATGGAGAGTGAATGACTGCGAAGAAGGGGGGCGAGGGTTTTGGAAATTCCGGCGACTTTACCGCGGATATTAAGAATATGCTTTTTAAAGGTAATGCGTTTGTCAATGGTAACTCCCAGGTACTTGGCATCGTCAGACCAGGGAATGGTAGTGTTATTGATGGTTAATCTATTAGGAGTGGAGAAGGTTCTAGAGAAGTAAACAGCAGTAGTTTTAGATTCCTTTATCTTAATGCGCCATTGATCACACCATTCCATGAAGATGTTGAGTACACTGGATATTTTTTTTAATATACGTGTCAATAAAACTGTTCAAATTTCTCTACAGCAGTGCTTATAAAGATTAAAAAAAAAAAAATGCTCTCATAGGTCAGATTTTAATGGCGCCTCTAAATGTGCATTAGCCCGTTCACGACGAGCATATTTACACGTTTTTCCATATTGTAATTTTGACTTATTTAATCTCTCAAAACTTTAGTTTATTAAGGAGGAAATTCACATACTAATACACTGGTTTTAAAATTTAAAGGTTTTCAGTACTACGTGTCAACTAAACTTACCGATCGTCGTGAGCTGGTTTACGGACAATCAACGTAGGAACGACGGGTTGAGCTTGTACAGGGTATTATAGTTTAAATTCCAATTCTTAAATTTCAGTCTACTGCACAGTTGTAGCGGAGCAGAAGAGGAGGGGCGGGGGTCATAAAAACGTATCTCCGTATCTATCACGGTTTTAGAGTTTTAATTTGGGAAGCTGGTGAAATGCGAAATATAAACAACAAATACGAAAAAATTTTCGTAAATAACCCTTTTTAACCCTTGTTATTATTTTTTTAATTATTCGCAGTTTTTTATCCTACGTTTTCATACATTCACTAAATTATCTTCATTCATAAATGCAGATATTTTATTTATCAGATCAAACAGCGTTTCTAATTTTTCTGTAAAAGCAATTCATCTTAAAATAAAGTAAAAAAAAAAAAAATTAAATTAAAAGATAGCATCCAATTGATGTTTAAACCTAATTTTCAGGTCAAGGCAATCACAACAAAGTGAGCACAAGAAAACAATTGACAAAAATGAAATATATATTACATTTATTGGAAAATAAAATATATTATTAGAACTTTTATTGCTGCACTGAGAATATTTGAAATTTTATCGAATGTGGTAAAAACAATTCGTATAGCAAACGATGTCAGAAAAATCCACAATGACGATCAAAGGATTATTTCTTTTTCTTTCTTTTTTTTTTAGATATATAAGAATAACAATATAAAGTTATTTAGAACACATTTTAGTTCAATTTATGGAAAGTCACAAGAGACCTTCCTATCGAGCTTTATTTGCAAATCACTGTTTTAGAAGCACGTTATCTACGAGTTGTAATTGTGTTAAAATTAATCGAGTCACACGATCTATATTGGATTTTTTTATTAAAAAGTATATATTTGCTAGTTTTTATTAATTGTAATAAATATTGCTCCATCATAAATGTTAATCTGAACTCCTTGCGAAGTTGAATACTGGAACTCATATTGCTTTAAATTTTCTTTTAAATAAGAGTGTTATAATTTTATATTAGGTAGCTTTCAATACAAAAAAGTATAAAGCTACCTATTGCAGCCGTTCGGAGGAAAGCACTTCCGGAAAATTTCGATATATTTTCATCGATCATGACCCCCCAGACCCCAAAACCACCCTCCGTTCAAATGTTGATTTGCAACCGTATTTCATCAGGTGAGTCGACTCCTCTAAATGTCCGCGGAGGGCGATAGATCTTTCAATACTTAAGCCCACTGCACTGTGATGGAGCAGCGAGACTTGATTTTTCATCTATAACTCAACCCATTCATCGGATTCATTCTAATATTAGATTAAACATTTCCTAGTAAATATTACCGGTATGGAAGGAATTATTTCAAACTTTTTTATGATTATCTTTCGCCATATGTAATATCAGTGTGCTCAAACTACGGCTGGCATATAAACTTAATTTCGAAAATTTCTGCTATTACATAAGAGACGAATTACAATTAAAAAATAGTAGTATCCCGCAAGTCACGATTCGGCCATACTGTTGTACATCATATTCTGAACAACATTAAAAAATAATAATAATACAAATTAAATTAAATAACACGATTTATACATTAGACATTATTTATAAACATAAGGTTGTTTTCCTTATAGGGTTATCAACGTAATGGAATCTTCAGATGGAAATTCCAGTTAAATTTTTCTGGTTTCAGAAGTTTTTTCAGCAATTAAATCTTGAGCCCGGAAATATGACGGGCACGAGAAATAACGAACGACACTTCAGCCCGTGATATTGACGGGAGCGAGAATTAAGGGGTTAATGAGTATATAATTTGAAGTGCTTACTTATTATTTGAATGATTTAGTTTTATGTTTAAAATGGATAACTAACTCATTGAAATCCGGAATTCTAAAGAGTATTGCAACTGCGATTGAAATTCAACCTAGGGAACTAAAACTTCTTCGAACCAATCTGATTATTTAGAATTGCAAGAGAAACTGAGCTTAGCTGTTAACCCCTTGGGGACGAGCGACACGAATACGTGACGCATAAGATGCTCAAAATTCTCGATTACTCCCACTAGTTATTTTTTTTTTGTAAAGTTTTCCTTATCTAATCATAGCATTTTTGCGATTCAGTTAGGTGAAAATTTCTCATTTGAAAAACCGGTGGTAACAGATTAAAAATTCTGTAAAAGACGCTCGTCGTGAAGCGGTTAATAGGCTTGTTCTGCTAACTGATAAACCCAATGCTTTAAATAAAACTGAAAACATCAGTACTCCCTTAATGAATAGATAATATAATAATGATTAATTCTTGAAATATGGATTTTCATTCTCGGGAGATGAAGATTTTAATAATATGAGGGGGAAGAGAGAGAAATAGGGGATACTCCGAAATGAAAAGCCTATGCAAAGGGTACGTGCGCGGGTTTATTATGTATGTTTTAATTCTGAATCGAATAAGCCATCCGCAAGTCGACATACGATAATTTGTTACAAAGTTGTGGCAGATTTTATGAATAAAAAGTCGAAAATTATACTTTAGAAGAGATAAAATAGGGTTTTAGAGCAACAACTGGTGTCCAGACACGAAAAAATTTCCCCCATACAACGTAATGTAACGAAATTCTTTTGAATGTTCCTGTAAAGTGTAAAGGAACTATAGGTGCTATGCACACCATATTCTACAGTAAACCTTTTGTAATGCATCTCAGTGACATACATCAATTTCAATGTGTTTGAAATAGTGTAACGTCATTAAAATGAACCGTAAATGATTTTCCATCTTAGACCGTAATATAAAGCAATTCTTTTGAGTGTCCCTGTAAAGAAACTATAAGTGCTACACACTTCACTACGAACTTGCCATATCAAATCTCAGTAATATATATCAATTGCATGACAACTCGAGTACCGTAATTTCCGGCATATAATCCGCAGCTCCAAGAGTCGTTTATCGACCCAGAAATTTTATTCAATAATTGGAGTTAAATATTTACAGCGATCTTTTAAGTTACATTTTATAAAATAATATTTCTGGGTCGAAAACGACTCTTTGAGCTGCGGATTATACGCCGGAAATTACGGTATATTTACGCGAGTTAGAACACTGACAGACTGACGGGAGACAGACAGACAAACCTAATTCATAAACACTTTTCAACTATATTGGAAAGTGTTAAAAAGAAGCGTGCTTAACGATTGGTGAGCTTCTGGGGAGAGAACGATTTCTAAAAGTAAAACTTAGAAAAATTTCGCCTCACCAGTAGTGAAAGTGGAAAATGGTATTGCCTTCTTCCTTCAACCTTGTATAATTTTCTCTTTTGGCTTGCATTCATTAATCGGTTATGTTTATAAAAATTATAAATAAACAGCGAAGAACATTTAATATTATAATTTGAACAAAGAAAGCAATAACTTTTCAAAAAATGAATTATTTTCAAAATGAAATGAATTTTAAAAAATTAAAAAAGAATTATAGTAATGGCTGTTATTTGCATAAAAATCTTTTGTTATAGAAAAAAACGGATTTAAAATAAAAATATAAGTAGATTTATCAATTGGGCAATATATTTATATACAATATAAATTCGAAAAAATATCATATTCAAAAATAAATATATTAGAAAGTTATCTGTTCACAGAATACTTATTTTCCCCCCCTCTCTCAGAGGGCTCATCTTTACAGTATTGATTTTTATTAATGAAATTTTTAATTTTTTTATTATTCAATTTTTAATTAATTAATTAATTAATTAATTAATATATTAAGAAAATTAAATTTTCGCGCTTCATTAAATTTATTTCATAAAAAATTATCTTCTACATTTGTTCTACAAACCTAGTTTATTAAATTATTTCCTATCTCAAACAATTTTCGATTCATTTCGTTCATTTAATTTTTTTTCTATTTAAAATGCGTATTTAATATTTTATTTTCCCTTCAAAATCTTTCTAAAAAACATCTCTCGTAATTATTTTTCTTCAAACCCCTTTTATTTCTCAATTCTTAAAACGGCGATATTTTATGCTATTAAAAATAATCTCTTTTGTACTATTTATTATTTTTTTTATAGTCATTGTTGAGCATCATATAATGCGGTATTTTATTTTTGTAGCAACAATAATAATAGTAAAAAAATATATTTCATGTCAATTATAAAAACATTGCCGATTCAATTTTTAATTAACAGCAGTTTTTAATCAAAAAACATGTTTTAACAAAATGTGAGTGTACTATGTCAGAAGCCTGTTAAAAATCCCTTCATGTGGTATCTGATTTATCATTCTGCGTTTTGTATTTTCTTAGAAAAAGAGATGTTGACAACAGAAATAATATTTATGATTATGTATAATATTTTATATGTAGAAGTCACAACTACACTCTTACATTTGTCTGTGTATGTAGTTTTGCATATGTCTGTTGTTCTAACGCTTTTACACATTGGAATACTATTTACAATTTATTTTTCTTTCATTAAAAAATTAAAAAATATAAAGTTAAAATACTGTTTCATAAAGTCTAATGAAATAATAACATTTAGCTTTAGAAAATTGCTGACAAGAAATTCTTTGTAATAAACACAGTGGGAGGGGTCTACCATTTCTGATCTCAAGAAACAAAATATAGATAATAACATAGAAATAACATAACAAAATAATAATTCAGAGAATGCGTTCTGAATTCTAACTCCTTATTTCGATGTCGCAGAGTCCTACGCTAAAAATGTATGTATATAAGTTTTTTACTAAGCTGTTTTTTTTAATTATTTATAATTTATTTATTAACGAAACTTAATTACCTTTGCGTATAATTACGTCTGTACTGCGGCTGACTTTTCTTAAAAATATATTAGTAAGATATTTTTGTCAATTTTATAGAAAGTGATAATAATTACTAATATATATATATATATATATATATATATATATATATATATATATATATATATTTAAGTCAATGTCACAGAGGGTTGCATGCCCTAGTAATCATTCGAATGTCTGCCCTTAAATATTCTATTAATTAAAAAATTCTAAATAATTATTTAAAAAAGTCAATTCATATATATTTTTTAATTTAAATATCGATATAAAAAAGATCATAGACACATTTTTAGTTACCACGAGATCTTCGAAATCTGCGGCCCCTTGATTTAAGCCATCCCAACTTTTCTGCTGCGGGAATTTCATTAGTAGGTGAAAAGCTCTTTTTAAATGCTTTTTCTTAGCGCTGTATAAAAGAATAAATAAATAAATGCTATACTCAGCATATATTACTCAAGCTCGGTCTTTTTATTTTCTTACTTATTAGTTATTTTAACTTCCTCCGTAATCAGATACTAGTCAGATCAGTTCTAATCAGACTTTCTAAGCAAAATACTAGTAAAGTGTTAATTAGTAGATGTTACCACTAATAGATTGGTTTGAAACACATTATTATGCGAAGATTTGCGGCAGAGTTATATGTATATCCTTTTCATGATATTTTCCTAACTATACAGCTAAATCCTAGATATGCAGTAAAATAAATTCAAGTAATAAAGCGTTTTATTCTATATCTGACACCAGAAATATTTGTAAAATGAATATTAACCTAAAAATAAATGCTTTTCATACGTCTTCGGGCAGATACTAAAGGAAAGTCCTGAAATGTCGCTTGCGTCTGAAAAAGGCAGCAGGTGACATATCTTGAAATTAAAAATAGTAGTACAATTTTGGTTGATCAGTAAAAATTTTTTCATGACAATCCCATGCCTCAGTAAGGTGTTGAGTGAGGGGTTAAACACAAGAACTACAGTGGGGAAGTTGCATTCACTTTAGATTATGTCTTTAATGTTTAATTGATGAAGACGGCTTTAAATTCCTCAAAACTTAAGTCAGAAACGCAAAAATACTTTAAAATAACTACTTATTAGAGTTTTAAACTCCATTTAAAGCAAAATAAAACCACGTGATCTGAAAATGCGACGGGATTGGTTTGACGTCACTACGCATGAAACGCGGATTCTGCTTAGAATCGGGTGCGTGTGTAGAGGCAACACCCCCTATATACAGGGGGTATATAGGGGGTGTTGGTTTGGCCCATTCGACTTTATATCTATAGCCTTAAATATTTTAGTTGCACTTTCGACCGACAGGATGCGCTTTCCGATCTTGGGTTTTATGAGCCCGATTACGACGGGGTTTGCCTCATTCGACATGATTTCGATAGCCTTACAGATTTCAGTCATATTCGTATTGAACAGATTATTAATATTTCGGGCCCGGCAACGCCGGGTGGGTTAGCTAGTTATTAACTAAAAATAGTATATTGGATGTGTTTGTTAACATCAAAATAACGCAAGATATGTTAATGTTGTCTCTGTTTTCTACAGCAAAACTTGCTAAGATGAACTCGCAGAGGACCGGAAAGAATTTCTCTTTTAGCAGATACAACCTCTTTTTTTAACGTGTATGATATTCTTTTCTACGGAAAATATGAAATATTTTCGTTCAAATCAGAATTCCATTATACACAGGTTTACTGCATTGTATTATTATTCTTATCTTATGTTAATGTGAATAAAAAACTAATCATTGATTATAAAAGACCGCCCAAATAAACGAGGATTTATATAAAAAAAAATTCTTCATCTATGGATACAGTCTTGAAAAAAGATTTAATTCATATTATTACTGTTCCTAAAATATTTTCAATTAGGAATATAGCGAAAGTTTTAAAATCTTATATAGGACAATAGTTAGTGTTGGGAAGATTTTTGGGTGTTAATTCCCTACAAGGTATCACAAGTTGTTAAAAGAGAAGGAATAGTGGTTAGTACAATTTAGAAGAGCTTTATTGCTTAATCGCCGCGTTGTGAAGACGATAAAAAAAAATAAGCAAGCTCCGTTTCGATATTTTTTAACGCTGATCTAGAATATCTGTGACCGCAAAATAATAATTAAAAAAAATTACAAAAGGAAAGGGAATGCACTTAATGCATACAATTACAAAGAAAGAAAGAGAAAAATAATGAAAAAAAAGCATCCTAAAATTTTTCAATATTCCTTTTTTTTTTAATTAAAAAAAATTAATTTGAATTAAATTGCTAAAAATGGTTCTCGCGACTCTGAAAGAGAACAAAGACACATAAATACAAAATCTTAATAATCGTATAAATACAGTATTTTTAAAATTAATTTAAGTACCTGAAATACCCAAATATTTAAAATAATTACACAAACAAATGTTTTTAAAGAATATCACAAAAGTCAAAATTACAATTAAAATTCGTGATTTATCTGTATGGTTATTTTTAAAAAAATGTACAGACTTGAATTTTACACAGTCACCATGGAACTACATTGTTTTTCAAAATGATGAATACTAGAAATTTTTACATTCCAGATAATTATTATTTTGGAGACATTGTGGAAGAGGTGAGAATAAAATTAAAAAAATAAACTATTAATGAATATGGGCACAATGTTCCCTTGAAAATAATTATTTAAAATTTTGATAAAATAATAGTTAAAAAAATTGATAAATTTGAGAATAAAAGAATGAGGCCTAAAGTTACTGTCACATAAAAATATAAAATTAAATTAAAATGGACCAGCCGGGCACGAGGATCTTATTTTTAAAAAAATGGCTCACCCATACTGAAGCTGAAGAAAACTCCCTCCAGGCTTTAGGGCTGCGTCGCCCCGACCCGAACTTTCTATTTTCTTGGACGTTTACATCAGAGTTGTTGCACTTTTCACAAATTCAGGAAAAACTCAAGGTTTTTCAGAGGGGAGCTTACCTCCTCCACTGGGGGGCCTTTTTTTGCCGCCCCTCTCGTTCCTCAGAGATTGGCTGGGTCAATTTCTGAAGTGGTCACTCTCTGTAAAAGTGACATTGAGAATGCATACGTGACGCTATCATGAGGTCACCTTTCCCAAAATGACCCGTACATTCCTTTGAACTTTGGTGAATATCAAGAGTTGCTGTTGCTAGGGTGAAAATTGCAAATACCCGATGATCCAAAATAATAATGTGGAATAAAATTTAGAAAATTATATTAATGGAAAAATAAATAAAATATTGAAATTTAACTATTTAAATGCTTTAAAATGATATCCATATTTATGGATGGAAAATAAAAAATTAAGAAGATATTTAAAAAAAAACTTTAGAAAAAAAACAAAGAAAAAGATTGCTAAAATAAAAATAAAAACATTATTAATTACAATAAATTAAACTTAAATAAAGAAATTAAAAATGTGCCATGTTGATTGTTTATCTCCAACAGTTAGCAAATTAATACAAGATTTAGATGACATTTTTCAGGCCTTTTGAAAACTAGCACAGTAAATTTTGGAGACTATTCAGTACCAAATCTATAGTAAAATGTTTCAATGTTTTCTACTAAACTAACTGCTTTTTTGTTGGATATAATATAATAGACGAAAATTGCGGCTTATAATTGGCAAAATAACTGAATTTAACTATATTATGCGTAATTATGGTTTCACTACTTCTAAAAATAGATAATAATTAAGTAATATATATAAAAGTTTTATATCAATTCTATGAAAAGTTAATTACTGATATATTATATGTAGAAGGCACAACTGCATACTTATATTTGTCTGTCTACGGTGTTTTGTATATGTCTGTTGCTCTAACACTTTTTCGCATCAGAATACTCTTTACAATGTATTTTCTTTCATTATGTAGTATATATGTTATATAAAAAATTTATTTCGCAATATTCCTTTAAATTATTCTAAATTTTGACATATTCATTATTTCCTTATTTCTTAATAATATTTATTCCTATTTAATGTTCTTTTAAAATTAATAACAGGTATATTAATAATTATCTTATTCCAAATCTTAATCTAAAACTTTAAGTTCATTCGTGACTTTTATCTACTCTCCAATCTATAACATTCTGAGAGACGCTAGTTGTCATTTCGAATGTTTTTTAAAAGCCATTTTTTAAATTTTTATTTCATGGCGTGCCTGGGGTTTTTCACGTCAAAATCAATGCGCCGTCGTGTTTGGGATTCTTTCTTGTTAAATCTTCTCCATAGCACCTCATTCGCTTAGCTTAATTTCGCCTCTCACTCATTGGCTCGTGCATACGTTACGTCGCTTCTGAACTTTCCGCAAGTTTAACAAAATCCGCCTGCAGGCATTCGGAGAATAGATTTTTGCCGTTTTCTGAAGTGCTAACAAAATCGCTATCTGGTGTTCTGTGACTTCGGATTTCTAATCAGCCCTTTAAGATCTATTAAATGAGGTAGTGAGTTAACGTCATGCCTGAGGGTTATAAAATTACACTTCGATCCTGTGGGAACTGTACTGGCATCTCTCCTGTTCATGAATAAACAATTTCTCTGGAAACTGGCTGAATATTATTGGAGAATTTCTCATGGTGTTCCATCATTGCCTTACTTCCTCGCCATGATTCTTGATAGCGACTGCAATAATTTATCATCTGTAACCAACTGCCATTTTTTCGTGAAATTTTAAATCATTCTCGTAAAAAGCTAACAATTAGCACGGCAGGATCTAAGAAACTTAGGCCAAGCTACGCCAACCTTCCATTAAACAGGCTTTGATGTTGTCAGGTGCGAATGTTTTTGCCTGTGTGCTATTATGCAACTTCCATTACAAGGTGTGCCTAATTAATTCAACAAAATGACGGAGCCATTTATTCCTGGATAACACTGGATAACGCGCTGTTTGGAAATTCTACAATGCATCTCGACTGCATCTATGACTGGTGAAGGAGCAATCTAATAAATTCTTTTCTTTTATAGGAAAAAAAGGCTTTTAAAAAACATTCGAAATGACATAGCGTCTCTCAGAATATTATAGATTGGAGAGTTGATAAAGTTACGAATGAACTTAAAGTTTTAGATTAAGATTTGGAATAAGATAATTATTAATGTATATGTTATTAATTTCAAAAGGACATTAAATAGGAATAAATATTATTAAGAAAGAAGGATATAATGAATATGTGTGTCAGAATTTAGAATAATTTAAAGGAATATTACGAAATAAAATTTTTATATAACATTATCCCCCCCCCCCCCCTACATTAATACATTGAATATTTGGTGAGATATGGGTAGTTGTATGAAATAAATTTTAACTGAGCATGGATGAACTACAGCAAATTGTTTTTGTCATGATTTGATAGTCAATACTATTGGGCAACTCATATAAAGCTCATATAAAAGTATACTCATATAAAAACATGATATTTAAATGCCAAAAGTGCAAGGGCATTTCGGGCATTTCCTCACGAGTTTCAGTAGATATTCGAAGAAGCGTCTGAAACTGGTCACTGCCCTTTAATTTCTGGACACCAATGTATAGTATGTGTAATTATGGTTTCACTGCTTATAAAAATAGATAAAAATAAAGAAATACATAAAAGTTTTATATCAATTCTATGAAAAGCTAATTACTGATATTTTATATGTAGAAGTCACAATTACACACTTACATTTGTCTGTCTACGGAGTTTTGTATATGTCTGTTGTTCAAATGCTTTTTCACATCAGGATACTTTTTATAATATATTTTTCTTTAATTATATATATATATATATATATATATATATATAATTTAAATACTGTTTCATAAATTGTAATGATATAATCACATTTAGCACTAGAAAATTGCTGCCAGGAAATTCTGTGTAATAAACACAGTGGGAGGTACTAATATATTTTTAGATTGATAATTACAAGTGGTGTATCATTTCTGATCGCAAGAAACAAAAGATAGATAATAACATAGAAATAACATACAATAATAATTAAGAGACTGTTTTCTGAATTCTATCTCCTTATTTCGATGTCGCAGAGTCCTACGCTAAAAATGTATGTTTATATGTTTTTACCAAGCTAATTTTATTTTCTTCGATTTATAAATGACGTACTAACGAAACTTAATTATCTTTCCGTATAATTACATCTTTACTGCGACTGGCTTTTCTGAAAAATAAATTAGTAAGATATTTTGTCAATTTTATAGAAAGTTAGAGTAAATCGTAGCATTCACGACTGCTTGGCGTCTGGTTTTTGGGGGGCTAATTCGCGCCGACAGCGCACTTTGCTCTCGTAACAACATCTTCGTAACCACACAACCCTCATAATTCCTCTTGTTGAGATTTCTCTTCGTCCGATCGAATTTTCTCCAAGAGCATCTTGTTTTCGCGCATGCTCCATTCGATGTTTTGTTTTCGCCTGTTTGATTGGACGAAAAGAGGAGGAACAGTTGGCATTTTCCAGTTTTTTGCCAGTAATAGCGTCAGCGTCATTTTGAATTTGAATTCTACCTTCACCCGCGGGAGCATTTTTAAGACACGATTGCTGTTTATAATTAAAATTTTCCTTTTAGTCGTTTTAATTGAAATGTGATATGCATCTAGTATATTTCTTTAAAAACGCTCATTTATTAAATATTTTTAAATTAAAAAGTTTTTTTTTTAAGTAGGTGATATAACATTTGCTTTGAATGTAATTCAGTTACGTTGAGTTTAATAATTTAGTTACGTTTAACAGAAAAAAATTATTATTTGCTATCATGAATTAAGTAAATGTGTGTTATTTTCTTTTGTCTTTTGACCATTTTTTTTTTATTGTTATTTGGAATTTATCCTTGTTTTAAGCAATATGAACCGGGAGGGGATGGGGGGGTTGCAGGGGGCATAGCTCCCCTGACAAAAAAGTTTCAAATTAAAAAAATATATATATTAGACACACCATAAATTCTCTAGAAAAATCATGATTTTTAAAGAGTTCTAGGTAAGTGAGATCGTTGACACCTTGCGAAAAAATTCTACAATGACATTAATCACATTCCAAATGAACTTATTTATGAGCTACCTGACTACGATGCTTGCAGTCCATCCAACCGGAAAAAACCAAGGTACTCCACTATTCTTGATGAATAGTCCTTCCGAGCTATAATTCTTACCTCAAAATTTTTCTCTTTAATTAAAATATATATATATATATATATATATATATATACTATTATATAATTTTTTACTGATAATTTTATATTGACTTTTCTCCTAAACTTCTCTTAACATCTTTACTTTACCTCGTCTGGCATATTTTTGTTTTTTTTTGAGCTATGAACTATTTTTACTTTTATACTTTAACTAGTAAATTTTCATTATTTTATAGAGATACTTAACACTATCCTATTTTATGTAGTCAATTGGACTACGGCTAGACATTTCATATGGCTCTCTCAGGATTTGATATACACCTACTCAAAGCCAGGGTGTGCAGTTGCTTCGCAACTTGGAAGCCCATTGAACCTATCACAAGTTCAAGTTCAAGTGAGATCGTTGTTTTTCTTTTATCTTTCATAAAATGTATGCTTTTCAAAACGTAATTTTTATTTTATTTTGCTGTTTAATGGTTTAAATTACGAATTTTTGTTTTTATTTTGATTCTCGCGATCTCAATTTGCGTGGTTTTCGAAACACTCCGCACCAAAGCAGGTGAGTTTGATTCTCAACTAGCCATTTCAAAAAGAAGATTTATCGTTTATAGGGACGACAAACGGAGGGTGTCCCGCAGTGGCGCGGACGGTAAAAGCTCGGCTCTCGTAAGATCGCCGAAAGCCAAGCAGCATCGACCAAGGTCAGTGGTTGGGAGGGTGCATCGTCTATCCTCTCTCGTCTGTCACTGCTGTGGGACCGTGTACGTTAATGGGAGCTGGTGCACGTTAAATCTGTTCGTGGCTCCAAAGTCCTCCAAGTTCTATATAAGCGCTACCTCTGGGGGTGCCAATCCAGATGCAAATCTCTCATCTGGAATTGGTTCAAAATTAGGAGATTTAGGTGTCAGGATTCTGGAATTAGCGTAGTGGATTATGACAGCTATATAGAAATAGAAAGCTGCAAAACTGGGCCCTTTGGGTCATTTCAACAACAACAACAACAACAAACGGAGGGTTCATGGGGACAAACAAATTTATGCTATGTAACACATTTTATGCTCTTCCCAAGCTCCCTTCAGCAGCTTAATTTTTTGTAATGTTTCTAGGTAAATGAAATATATTTTTTTAACACAAAATCTGTGTTTTTAAAAGCGTTATTTTGACTTTATTTTGCTTTTAAATGTTTTAAAATATGTACTTTTGCTTTATTTTGATTATCGCCACTTCAATTTGCACGTTTTTGTGTTTTGTCATCTGGAGGTAGCCACTCCGGGAGACAAAATACAAACACTCGCTAATTTGGCGCTTTTTTGAAAATGCGCCAAGAAGGGGGTGTACCCTCCGGTCGCCCCGAAAGTTATAAGTACTAATATATTTCATTTTGAAGTCAATGCCACAGAGAGTTTCTAGGGACAAGTAATGATTCAAATGTCTGCCCTTAGATATTCTATTAGTAAATAAATGTTCGATAATTATTTAAAAAGGTAAATTCATATATAATTTTTAATTTAAATATCGATATAGGAAAAAATTTCATTTAAGGTCATAGACACATTTTTAGTTACTACGGGATCTTCGAAACCTGCGGCGCCCTGATTTAAGCCAGTCCAACGTTTCCACTGCGAGAATTTTATTAGTAGGTCAAAAAAAAAAAAAAAAGCTATCCTGAAAATGTTTATCCCGGCTCCACTTTTTTCTTCTCTGTTTCACTGGTAGAAATCATAACTACACACTGATTTTTCTTTCTTTCTTTCTTTTTTTTTTTTTTTTTGGTCTATAGTACTTTGCAAAAGTCTTCTAGAGTTGTTGCATACCAAAATACTACTTCAAAAATACTTTACTTTCTATATAAAAATCGCAAAATATAAGTTTGAAACAATGTTTCATAAAAACATGAATTAATATCATTTAATTTTAGAAAACTGCTTCATACAATGTTTAGATATGTGGGAGGGGCTAAAATATTTTGGGTGTTTTTTCAACTCATCACCTGTCATCAACAACTCACCTGTTTTGCTATCATTCCAGAAACAAAAGAAAAATGGAAGCAGACAAATAACACAATAAAATATCAATTCTTAGAATATATTATGAATTCTATCTCCTTTTAAAAATTTCTTAGGGATATCATATAGAAAACTTTACAAATAGGATGTTTTTTGAAGTGTGTAGCACTACATTTAGATGGTATTGGTATATGTTTTTGACCAAGATATATATATATATATATATATATATATATATATTTCATTTATTATGGAATTTTTTTGTTAATTTATAATTAAGGTATTAAGACAACTGTATTTCTTTCCGTTCATCTATATCTGCGCTGCATCTGGAGTTTCTTTTAAAAAAAGTCCTTCCGGCCTGTACCGGAAGGAAAAGGTAGCTTTCCTATATCTTCGTTTTAAAATTTTAGCTAATGTTACACGAAAACAGCAAGTTAAAATGCAAAGAAACGTTTACAAAAGATTCGTTAATACTGAATTTGAATAAGAAATTCGCCAAATTATTGAGCAATAGCCAAATTGGCTTCATTTATGAAGACTTATTTTGGTCGCCAAATTTGGCGATATTTCGCCAATTTTGCCAATTTTGTCGCCAATGTCGCCAATTTTGGCGCTAACGGATATGAATATATAGTTTTATGCGTATGATTGGGAAAATTATTACAACAATAAAAGAAAATTTTTGCGAGTAATCGCGTTAATGTGCTGTTTTGTTTCAAAATGTCAGCCACCCTAGAATTTCAAACTGCCCTATCTCAGCCATTTTTTAAGATAGAGGTAAACCAAAAAATGCTCTGGAATCCTTATCAAGGCCTAAAACGTAATTAAAAAATAAATTTGAATTTTTAATTTTTTTGTATATTTATGTTAGTTTTAAATTTTTAAATGGCCGCCATCTTGAAACAAAATGGCGGACCAAGCTGGCCAACGAACTCGGTCGAGACATTGGTTAGCTTAATACACACAATTAGTTTCATCAAAATTGATTTATAAATACGAGCGTTATCGTATGACATAGGTCAGATATATATATATATATATATATATATATATATATACAATATAAATCAACATTTGAACGGAGGGTGGTTTTGGGGTCTGGGAGTCATGATCGGTGAAAATATATCGAAATTTTCCGGAACTGCTTTCCTCCGAACGGCTGTAATAGGTAGCTTTATACTTTTTTGTATTGAAAGCTACCTAAAAGTAATAACTAAAAGCATAAAACTGTTCTGTCAATTTTACGCAGTCACATTAATTACAGACATTTTATATGCAGAAGAGCAGAAGTCAAATCTACACACAAATTTTTGTCTATCTACACAGTTTTGTACATAGGCCTGTTCTAAAACTTCTAAACACCAAATAGTATTTTCAAGCTATTTCAATATCAACGTAAACGTAACAAAATATAAACGTAAAATAATGCTTCATAAAATGGAATAGTCACAGTTAACTTGAGAAAATAAAGCAATGAGCCGGCTTTTAGAAAATAGCACTTGAGGGGGAGGAGGGAAATTGATCATGTGTCTTGCTGAAGTCAGTTGAAAAGGTGAAAAGACAGAATTCTCATTTTTTATTTTCACATTTTTAGATGGAAAACAGAAAAGCGCCCGAAAATTTCAGGAGTGGACTATAATCTGCTGTTCCCCACTCCCCTTGTAGTCGGTGTCTGTGATTTCTTTTTTGAAAACAGTTACAAAGAATTTTGTATAATGAAGCACATGAAGCAAAAGAGTGATAGTAATTTAGAAATGGTATAATAAATTGTCAACTCTGAAAATGTATTCCAAATTCTATCTGCCTTTCTTCTGGGTTGGAGACAACATACGTCCCAGCATGTATTTTTTTTTTATTTCATTTTTTCCGAATTTTCAAAAATAATTTTTGTTATAATGTATGATGGGATCTTTGTCAAAGAAATCCAACATAAATGTTAAGAACGAAGAGTATAGCAGACTCTCGTTCTCGGGGTGTTTGTAGGTGGAAAAAAGCACGATTCTTTTAACACTTTATACTTTAATTACTTATCTATAGACTATTTACATTATTTACATGGGGAATTATAATAATAAGGGAAACGGGGGTTTTCATCTAAGTCCCGTGCTACAACTCTGCAACACATTCTGTGCGATTCTGCTCTCGACTACCCGACACAATACGTCGTACTCCTACTTATAGATTTAATAACGGCTGACTCTGCTGTTTTGGACAAAGAGAAGTTAGTTCAATCTTAACTGAGTTAAGGAAAACAGATTACTCTGCTCCATTTTTCTGCTGTGCAAGGATAATTCTTAAAGAAAGGGTTTTACGTCACAACAGAATCGCTGAGTATGTCTGTTGCTATGGGCTTAGTTTTTATACGTGTATCACTGTTGCTATGGACTGCGAAACCCTTCTGCGATACTCACATAAAAGATATATTTTATTAATTGTGATTTGTAATATGGTTGAATATAAAAATGACCGCCAGTTCTGCGCAGTAATGAAAAGTTTAACGACGTCTTAAAGCTTTCATTCAAAAACGTTACAGATATGAAGAATTAAATTAATTAATGATAATGGGTTATTTTAATTAGCATAATTGTTGGTTATAATTTTAACATAATTAATATTAATTGGTTTAATTTTCAATAATACACTTCTAGACGCGCTGTACCCAAGGTAAAAGTTGTCAGAGCATCCGAATATGATGTACAAATTAAGTGTCAGTATTGAACATATTCGATTTCGGTGCAGTGACTAAGACATGTAATCAGAGCTTCTAAGCAAAATTTTAGTTAAGCGTTAATTAGTAGATGTTATCACTAATAGACTGGTTTTAAACACAGTATTATGCGAAGATTTGAGGCAGAGTTAGTATGTGTATATTCTTTTCACAATGTTTTCCTAACTATATAGCTAAATTGAAGATCTGTAGTAAAATAATTAAAATAATAAATATTTATTCTACATCTCACACCAGAAATATTTGTAAGATATATATATTTGTAAAATTCAATGTTTTAGGTTTTTGAAGATGTACCTCTTTTAATTAAAACAAACGTTTCACTCTTTAAATTAAAATTTGGGAATCCTTTTCCGAATTGGTAATCTGTGATAAAAGATAAAAAAATATTACTAAATTCTTATGCTTGTTTAATTTAGTTGTAATACGACATTTTCCAAACGTCTTCAAAAATTCTTCCTTAGACTATTGTTGTATGAAAAACACGCAAAATAACTACATTTGTGAGGTTTTGGTAAAGAACGCTTTCGTTAACTTTCATTAAACCCTAACTTCTGTGATTCCGATAGCAATTTTTAATTTTGTTAGCATAACAGTAATTTTTTCTCAAAATTGAAAAAAAAAAATCAGAGCCGAAGGGGTTAAAAGTAGTAGTTGAAATTAAAAGCTTGTAGTCATTGCTTGGGTGTCAGGGGTGTGTAGTACAGTGAGTCACCGCCCCCTGAGTAGTAGGCCTGCGCGCTGACAGAAAAATGGCGGTTGTTGTAGGCGGATTTTTTTCAGCATTTGTACGGCAAAGATGGATATACAAGAAAGAGAAGTTACTCGCGTGTTAGAAAATGGCGCAAAGTAGCGCCACCGGAGTTGCAGTGGTGGCGATTAGAACTAAAATGTCCGATAGTGGGCGGGGTGCTCCGCGCTCAGGTATTGGTTCTGCTTTCATGGCGATCGTTGCAGTATCACAGCAACGGAACTTTCAGAAATTTTCAATCCTGTCATTAAACAAACTAGAGTGATGAAATATGTTAATTTTTAATGAATCTAATCAGATTATGTATTTATTTTAATTTTTAATCTTTGTTATTTTCTGTTTACTTCTTATAATTTATAATGGCATGAAGAATATGAATATTTTAAAAGAGATTATTTTCTGAAACAGTGGATATATTTTTTTAAATATAGAATATAATGTGTTCAACAATGTTATTTAATTGAATATTTATTATGTGGGGTAAATATTTACAACAAATAGTTTTTACAAAAACATTCGTAATTTTAAATTATAAGAAGTGAAGAGAAAATAAGATTAAACATTTAAAGAAAAACATAATCTGATTACTTTTCATTAAAAATTAAAATATTTTATCACTCAGCAAGTTTGTTCAATGACAGGATTGAAAATTTCTGATTGACGTCACTGTCATACTGCTGCGAAATAAACGAAAATTTTGTTAAATTAATTTGTTAAAACACCCTGTTTATTTATGTACCCATGCAATAATTTTTGGTGATTTTGGTAAATTCTTTTTTTCTTTCAATGTTTCTTAAAATGCTGGCAAGTCTGTTAAAATATGCTCATTTGTTTAAGTTCTATTAAACCCATAAAATCTGAAGCAAGTTAAATATATCTGGATAATTTTATTTCGTAAAAAATTAATCTCCTTTTAAGAAATATATTAACAAAATTTTGAGTTTATATAATTCCTGCAGAAAATCAGAAAAATATATTTCTATAGCATTATTAAAAAATATTTTTATATGATCTATATGTTACATATTTTTTTTATTTTTAGTTTTTATTAAATTCTTTAAATATATTTTCATTTATACAGAAGGGCAATAGTTTTTAGAATCATTTGCATCTTACATTATATCTAACTTGATGCTCCATAATTTCATTTTTATTTAAATCTAGTAACTTTACATTTTACTCTTAATTTTTTCCAAATCTTTCATTTTGAAATATAATTATAAATTTTCAAAATCTCTTATATATATTATTATGCTCATTTAAAATGTCAAATATTTAAATAGATTGATTTAATCAAAATTAATTTATTTAAAAGTTCATAGGAATAAAATGTATTAAAAAAGTTTAATAATAATAATACTTTAAAATTCAAGCAACTTGTACAACAAAAATTTAATAAATTAAATATTGCACATACAAAATTATCTCTGTTGAATAGTAATGTTAAATGAAAAAATATGCAGCATAAAAATATTAGGATACGTAAAAAAAATAATGTTTAAATAATTTTGAAAATAAATGAATTAATATCTTTGATTAAGTGAAATTTCAAATATTATATAAAACAAATTATTATTATTAAACAATCGAAATTTTTGACGATTTTTTAAGTATGTGAACTATAACATGAGTATTTTAAAATTGCGGAGCACCGAATGGATAAGAATGTAAACAAATAATAACCAAATGTTATTCGGTAATTATTAGAATAAAAATACGTTTAGAGAATTCGCACTAATTAAAAAAAATTAAAAACATAAAAATATGCCACATATCATAAAAGCTTAAATAATAAAAATATTAATGAAAGCTGCAGAAACATATATTTCTAATTTCAACCAACTATATTTTCTACAACGAAAATACCAACGCAAATTAATTTTTGCAAAGAGATTAAACATGTACGAAATAATATATATACAAAATAATTTCCGTTAATTGAGATTAAAATGGATTGCACGAAACAAATTAATGAGCATTCTCTGAAAACAGTCTTACCGAAATTTCAACACGTGCCCCACAGATCAGTGCGAGGGAATTCTTTTACATTTTCTTGGAACTCTGAAAAGTGTTGTGAAGATGGGAGGATGCACGCGCAGTTCCGCTGGTCGGGGCGATCGCAGCGCTCGTAGTTATCTCGTTTAGAAGTACAATTCCCGAACTTTGAATGTGAATTAAGTTTACCAGGGTTCGTACGGCTCCTGGAATTTTGTGACCAGGAAATTTTTTGGTACCAGTATTTTGTTACAGAAAATCTTTCCTTAAAAGAAGGCGAAGTTTCGCACGTTTAACCTAGATTTCTTTTTCTATAAAGAAAATGCTGGTATAACTCCTGGAAAATTCCATGAATCGTACGAACCCTGTTTACTATAGTTCTTCCGTACAGGTGTCTTTGCTTTTCCGTGTATGGCTTTGTTGTACGGTCCCTCGAATTTGAATCCCAATAATTTCTAAAAGTTTTCTTCGCCTTATCTTTCCGAGATCAAATAAAACAAAGAAAACTCTTAGAAATTACCTGTGGTAAATTCAGGGGACTGTATAAAAGCTTAAAAATATCCGCCTACTACAGCTGCCATATTTGTCTCATCGCTTAGGCCTGGTATTCAGGGGGCGGTAAGTGAGTATGACTATGTCCAGTTGGTTAAATTGAAAAACACAGCATATATAGGCAGAATAGTATAATCCTTACCAGAAACCCACGCCATTAATGTAATAATGAAAAAAAATCTAAATAAGCAGCAATGAAAGGACATTATGAAACGTGTTTTTTGACGCATAAATCGTCCTCGTCTCCCCGTTATCGAGATATAAAGTCTTAAAATTTGCTAATTTATTGATTTAATAGGATGGATGGGGGAGTCGATAGGATTGAAGGAGGAGTCATTAAAGTTTTCAACATAACAACTTCATCGAAAAAAGTCTTAAAATTTGCCAATGTATTAATTTAATAGGATGGAAGGAGGAGTCTAAAGGATTGAAGGAGGAGTCGTTAACATTTTCAACGTAACAACTCATCAAACTCCAGTCACTTTTTCATTTCCAGTTTAGTACACCGAAATGATTCGTTACGCTTGTTACAAGTCTGGGTCAGTGCAAAGTTGTCCACTTGCATTTGAAACCCCCTTGCAATTTTAATTTTCGCAGGAGTTTGATCATTGTAATAATTGCACTTCATTCAAGTAAATGAAATTCTCTTGGTGTCACGATTTTCTACGCTTTAATCATTTTTTGGTTCAGTGTCATATTTGTCAATAGCTTCTTTTTTTTTTTTTTTTTTTTTTTTTTTTTTTTTTTACGGGCTTTTTTCATTTTTATATTACTATACGTTTTGTATTTCTTATTAATCTGATTATTAAAATTTCTGAATCAAAACCACGCCTTTTTCCCTTAATTAAATAATAAATTTGCAAACTTTATGACTTTATATCTCGTTAACGAGGAGACGAGGGTAAATGAATTATGTGTCAAAAAACACGTTTCATAATTCTTTTTCGATTGCTGCTTACTTAGATTTTTTTTTATTATTATACTACGGCGTGGTTTCCTGGTTAGAGTTATTTATGTAGAAAGTAATTGCGTTTCTGTAATGTTGAAATCACACTTAAATTTACAAAACTTTTATTTGAAAATAAATAAGTAGTACAATTTTACAGCCTTTTTCTGCCAAAGTTAAAGAAAAAAAAATTGTTGACATCTTCGTCTTGGATAGTCATATTGAACATTCGGGCCGCATGTGGCCCGACCTCTAATGTGATGCCAGAGACACACCAGATATTTTATTAATTAAAAGATAAGTATTAATAATTCATATAATAAATTTAAAAAAAATTAACAGAATAATTTTTCTAGTTCAAATGATGGTTTATTTAATTTGAAAAATAAATTAATGAATAAAACGGAAGGTCGGCAGCTATTTTATAAAAAATTAAAAAGCCCATGAAAGATATTTAAGATCTTCACTTTTGTTTATATATTTTTACCAGAAGACAAAATCTGAGTTATTTTTTTATAATTTAAAATTATTTCATTTGTTAATTCGAAATTACTTCTTCCATGTAGACAGTGATGAATATATTTTTTAAATCTTCACCACTAATAAAACATTATTTAAAATTAAATTTTTACTACATATTTTCACACCTTAAAAAGATAGAAAGTTTTTGCATTCTGCAAAATCTTGATTTATTTTTTAAAAACTTTTGTATTTTGTTTTTTCTATGTTTAGGAGTTGGATATTATGCTTTATTATATTAATACGTTTTATATTTTTCATACAGCTAATACTGATAATATTAATTTTCTTATATTACTTTGTTATACTATTTGTGCTACCTTGCTATTTAATTATAATTTTTTTATGCATTATTATATAACTACCAGTGGTCCCGTGATTGGATTTCGCACTGCAGTCTAATATTTTTTAGCAATATCTAATATTTTTTAGATGCAGGTTTAAACTTTTAAAGAAAATCTAAGAAAAAAATCTCTCCAGACTATATTAGTCAAGAAAGAATTTCATCTCATTTATTCCATCAAAGTTGCAGTAAAAATTGGTCGAAAATAACAAAAGACATGGGCAAGGAAAAAATTTATAATCATATTTTAACTGCATTAGAGGATGATGTCATCCAGCGGAACGCGGGAAAAATAAAAATAAATAGAATAAATAAAAAATATAATTTAAAATTTAATATAACAAAGCATTCATTTTAGGCTACACGTGAAATTACACTGATTCGATCGATAAATTGTATCTTTTTCTTTTAAACTTTTGAATTTGAATTTTTCTTTTTAATTATAAATATAAAATAAACACGAGTGGAAACGTCTCAATTTATCTTTTCTGCACTATTTATTTATTTTTTTATAATCATTGTTGAGCACGATATATTGCGGTATTTTATTTTTGTGGCAACACAGATTTGAGAAAACCTTTCATTTCATTTATGAAAACAATGTCGATTTAATTTTTAATGAATAGCAATTTTTAATCAATAAACACGTTTTAACGAAATGTGAGTGTACTATGTCAAGAGCCTGTTCAAAAACCTTTCATACAGTATCTCATTCATCGTTCTTCATTTTGTATTTGCTTAGAAAAAATGATGTTGACAACAGAAATAATATATATGATAGTGTGTTGCGGACCATCTAACATAGCAATCTTAAGTTTGAGACCAACGGCAGAAAAAAAGGTTGAATATGGCTTATTTTGGATGAAAAAATGTTTAAAGAATTAACTCCTCGTACCACATTCTGTTATACTTATTTGTGTATTTTTTTTTGTAAAACAATAGAAAATAAGTCAGCTATTTTTTTTATAATAACAAATAACTCTGCATGCATATTTATTACAACTTTCAAGATTTTCAAAAGAAAAAGAAAAACATGAAAAAAAAAGAGTAAAAAATGTGCATTAAAATTCCTTTGAAAAAATAATAAAATACTACATAGATGTTCAATCAAGCAGTTTGGTATAGGATCCGTACTATACAGAGCAAATTAATTGAGACAGCCTATTTTTTTTCTCAGAATTGTAATGCGATTGCCAGTGGATATCTTAAACCGACTTAAACCACTTTTATCTGCTTTGAGGTGGTGTGATTGTTAGAACTTGGTATAAGAATTTGGTTTGGCTGGTTTTAAACTGGAAATAGCCCCTTCAGCTTTAGTTGTGATCTTGTCTGTGTGGGAGGTGGATGTTAGTTTTTGCTCTTTGTGAGAAATGTGTTGCTTTCATGTATTTAAAAATGGATATTACTCCAAGAAAATGTATAAAAACAATTGCTCTGAAGAATCACACTTCTCTGACAGTGAGGGATGGGACATCGCTTCTGCCGTTGGCGCAGGCAAATCAAGTTCATCAAAAGTGATATAATGCATCTGGATCATCGTCTTCAAACAGAAGAGGTAAATATAGAAGAAAACGAAAAACAACTCCACGAACCGATAAAATTGTAATCAGAAATAGTAAAATGAGTCCAATAAAAACAAGCAGAGACCTTTGAAGAATTATTGGCTAGTGGTTTTGATGTTACAGATTCATATATGCGCCTTAAGCTTGTGGAAGCTTGCCGGAAGGCAAAAAGACCAAATAAAATGGTATTTGAATGCAAAAATGATGAAATGCTAAAACGTTTAGCAAAATCCAACAAATAAAAATCATGGACTGCTGATAACTGGAAAAGGGACTTTTTCAGTGATTAAACTCATTTATTTGTGAAGGGTGTGTCGTTAGACGAAGCAACTATGAATCCTTAAGACCTGACCACGTCTAATACACTGTAGAAAACTCTTTTAAACGGACGTTTTGACGTTTTTCCTAAGAAAATGGCACTGGAAGCTTAGTTTTTGTTCAAGGTATGATCAGGGTTAGAAATTAGCGGTCGTTAGTCGCCAAATGCAACTAAATTATCGTATTTGACGACCACAAAATTATACCTGGTCGTCAAATTTGACGTCTAGCTTTTTTTTTTCTTTTACAGATGCTGCGGACGCTTAAAACGCGTAAATTACTCGAAAAATTGGAGTTGGGATGCAAAAAAATAGATGAATGATCGGAAAAAACGGCGAATTCTGCCGTAGGATTGCGAAAAAACGGTAAACTTCATCAAAGGATCGTTAAAAAACGGCGAATTCTGTCGAAGGATCGCGAAAAAATGGCAAACTTCGTCGAAGAACCGCGAAAAAATGGCTAATTTCGTCGAAGGATCGTGAAAAAAACTGTGAAATTAATTAATAAAAGATCGTTGAAAATGGCTAATTTCGTTGTCAGATCGCGAAAAAAACGCAAATTTACTCAAAGGGCCCGTGGAAAAACGTGAATTTCATCAAAAGACCGTAAAAAAAAACAAGTTTTATTGAACGATCGCGGAAAAATGTGAATTTCGCTGAAGGGCCACGGAGAAAATGCCAACTTCGTCAAAGGATCGTTGTAAAAACGGCTAATTTCGTCGAAGGATCAGGGAAAAATGGCCAATTTCAATGAAGAAACAGCAAATTTTGTCGTCGGATTGCGAAAAAACGATGAATTCTGTCGAAAGATTGCGAAAAAGTGGCAAATTTCGTCGAAGGATCTCGAAAAAAGGCAAATTTCGTCGAAAAATCTTTAAAAAACGGCAAATTTCGTCGAAGGATCTAAAAAAAACGGTGAATTTCGTCAAAGGATCGCGGAAAAAACGCGAATTTCGTCCAAAAGCCAAAGAAAAAATGCAAAATTCGTCAAAGGATCTCGAAAATGACTAATTTTGTTGACAGATCACTGTAAAAATGTAAATTTCGTCAAAGAGCCGCTGAAAAATGTGAATTCCGTCAAAAGAACATAAAAAACATGAGTTTCGTCAAAGGATCGCAGAAAAAATGCGACTTTCGTCAAAGAGCTACAGAAAAAATGCAAATTTTGTCAAATGGCTGCAGAAAAAACGCCAATTTCGTCGAAGGATCGTGGGAAAAACTGTTAATTTTGTCAAAGGTTCACGGAAAAAGCTCTAATTTCGTCAAAGGGCCACGAAAAAAAAACGTGAATTTTCCAAAGGATTGCGGGGAAAAAACTGCCAATTTCAACAAAGGTTCACGAAAAAAACATGAATTTTGTGAAATAATTTCAGAAAAGATGCAGCATTTCTTTAGAAAACAGCAGACACACAAAGTTTTATATGCTTGTTAATATAGGCATAGTTTTTAATCTGAAACAATATACTGAACTAACTTTTGAAAAATCAGGTTAACCCAAACCAAATTTGCAGGAATATACACTCAGCCTAAAATCGCAAATTAATCCGACCTGCAGCAACAACAAAAATAGTTCTGAGAGATGATCCCTCCCCCCCCCCCAGATAAAATGTTTAATATGTACAGCCCCCTCCCCTTAACACATAAAGATAATTACAATATCATTGTTAACATAGGTTCGAAAAGAAATGAGAAAATATGATATAACATAAAATTGCAACCATGAAATGCAGTTTGGCACCTAGAAAAAAATTGCAGTCGTCATTTGACGCCTTACGTAGAATTCCCAATTTCTAACCCTGGGTATGATGTATTCATCCAAATGCATAGAAGTTTTACAACGTAAGATTGCTCAATTCATGCAAACTTTTGACGAAACATTTAACCATGACTTGGCCCCAGGTCACAATTCAAAATTGGTCAAAACTTTCATGATGAAAAATAGAATTAATTTGCTTGATTAGGCTGGAAATTCACCAGACTTAAATCCTATAGAAAACTTGTATGGTGGACTATAGAACCAAAGAACGCATGATAACGAATACTATAAAAATGATTCCACCATGATGAAACAAAAATAGTATGTAGCTGTCAATGCCAAAACGAATTCAAGAAATAATTTCTCCTAAAGAAGGACATACTTAATACTAATACAGGCATTATTGAGCGTGTATAAAGGCAAAGAATGATATAAAACCCCAGTGTTTGGAAAAGAGTTGTTTATTTTAAAATTTTGTCCCAATTAATTTCCACAGGTATGTAGGTATTATATATCATGAGAGACGGTAGTTTCTCGAGTGACGCAGCAAAAACCGAAAACCGAAGAATTCCGTCACTCTATATATATACGTAGTTTCAGATCAAAGGAAAGCTAAACGCCGACATTTAATATCTCAGCAAATATGAGGCATATCGTTTTAATTTTTTCACAGCTGTCTTATATCTCCGGTCTAACTCTATCCTGAAATTTATACATTTCTACATGCAGTAGATTTTAAGATCTGGAAACCCATTTTTAAGTAAAATGGGAAGTTTTTCTACCTGTCCGTAATATTGTCATGTCGTAAGATGCTTTTCTCAAAATCCACTCGGACGATTTTTTAAAAATTAATATATGATATTAATCTGTCGTCGCTAAAGCGAATCTCCCGATCCGCTTAAATAGGAAAACTCTAGTTTTTATATAATCCGGTTTAAAAACGGGACTATTTTCTTAAGCCTATTGCTGTAGAAATGCATAGCATTTTTTACCCATTTCCTCCGCGGCGCGATAAGGTGAAAAATGGATGTATGGTTTGACGTTAAAACTTCTGATATGTTCGCGGGCTAATTATTTAGATTTTTTTAAATGCAAAAACAATTAATTATATATTCTAAACATGTAAAACATCTGTATTATATTCAATTGTTGTTTATATGTTGTCTCTTTTTGTTACAAAGAAATAATTTCAGATTTTAAACATGTATATGGTCGAAAAATTATTTAGATTCCTGTTTCAAAATGAGGAAATATTTTTTAATTACATGTATTCAATTTTACTGTTATTTCTAATAAGTTTTCGATTTTTCAAGAATAAAAGATTTCCCATTTCTTATTTATTATTGCTGAACGAAGACAAACTAGCATCATTAACCAACCAATCACTCGTTCAATGTATTCATGAGAGAAGAGCAAGTGATAGCGATGTGAATTCGTCTTTTACAGGATTAACACTGATATTATGTATTTTAATATTTATTTATTGTTTGTTTACTTATTTTGATTTGATTGTCCATTTAGAAATTATCATTTGATTTAGTTACTTAAATGGTAAGATAATTGTCAATAGAATTACGTGTTTTATCGTTGAGTGAATTTTTAAGAAGTTTTTTAAAAACTGTAGGGTATAGAAAATTTGCTTTTTAATTGTTAGCTATAATTTGCAACTCTCCAAATTACCGCAATGTAAATATAGTACCGAGTTCTGTCCTATACTAAACTTTCCTGTGTTGCATAGCTTAATTTTATTGAAAAAAAAAAAAAAAAAAACGAAAATATATTGTTGTAGTAACAGGGTTGGCAAGTTTCTGCCAGTAAGTGGCACAAAATAAGAAATAATACTAATAAGAACTTTAATCTGCAATGATTCATAATTCACACATGTATTTGATATGTAAATAATTAAAGTAAAAATTAAAACTAAAGATTATAAATATTATTCAGAGTAGCAAAAAATTTAATAATGATCATGGTAATATCATGGCTTCTCTTGATGTTGTTTCGCTGTTTACTTCAATCCCTTTCGATCTGGTCTGTGAAGTAATTAAAGATATCTGGCCCACTCCTATACACCCTACTGATTTTAATGTCAAAGAAATTGTTGAATTAGTTAAGTTTTGTTTGACCTCAAACTGTTTTATATTTAATAATTGCTTTTATAGTCAAATTTCTGGTACCGCTATGGGGTCCCCCTTCTCTGTTGTAATTGCTGAACTTGTAATGCAGAATATTGAAAATAAGATTAATTCTGAACTTGGTTCACGTATTCTTTTTTGGAGACGTTATGTCGACGACATTTTTTTGATAGTGAAAGAAGCAGATTTAAATAATATTCTCACACTTTCTAACTCTATTGGTGACCCTATTAAGTTTACTGTTGAAATTGAAAATAATGCTGAATTACCATTTCTTGACATTCTAATCCGCAGACACGCTGCTGATATCTCTCAATCTATCACCACTACTGTTTACAGAAAACCTACATCTACTGGTCAATATACTAATTTCAATTCAATATGCCCTTTCAGCCATAAAATAGCCGTTATTAAGACTTTATCCTTCAGGGCCATTAGATATTGCAGTTCCAGTAATGATTTTGAAATTGAGAAATGTAAAATTTATCGCGATTTGGTTAATATTAGCTATCCTATTGGTCTTGTTAAAAAAATCTTTAAAAATACTTTAAATTTTGTTAATTCTACTCCCCCCCTTTTCAACGTAGTAAACCAAACTCTTTTATCTGTATCCCTTATTATAAGAACATTTCTGATAAAATTTCTGGCATTCTAAAATCATTCAATATTGGAGTTTCTTTTAAACCAATTAATAAATTGAGTTCCTTTTTCACTAAGCATAAATTTCAATATGATAAGTCTAAATTACCCGGTGCTGTTTATATTATTCCCTGTAAAGATTGCAATAGTGTCTATATTGGTGAAACAGGTAGATCATTGGAAATTCGCCTAAAAGAACATACTAGTGCTTTAAAAAATAGTAATTTAAATTCAAAAATTGTCCAGCATTCACTTCAAACGAATCACATCCCGCTAATTGCGGTAGCCAGTATTTTGAAATCGGGTTGTAACAGCTATCATGGTAGATTACTCCTTGAGGGTTGGTTCACTCAATTGCGATCGCAGACTTTGAATGAAGCTCGTTCTGTCCCTAATGAATATTGTCTGTTTTTAAAATAACTAACTTTAACTGTCCTTGATTTGTTCAGCCGTTTGTTATGCATTAGATTGTTTTTGTACTGATGATGCCTTGCATGTCGCTTGGCGAAACGTCTACTAACTTGTATTTTTAATTGTTTTTAAGTATATTTTTTATAAATTTTATTTTTTAAAGTGTGCTTATGTCTGTCTTAATTTACTTTATTTGGTGTTTTTAATAGTTTTTACATTCAGACGTTAAATGTATACATATTGCATATAAATATACTTAGTTTATATATTACTAATTTTCTTTCACTTGAAAAACAAAAATTTTCATAATGGTAATCTGATTGCTGTATAAGCTTAACTATTAATATTATTGGTTACAGTTAAATTTCTATTTAAAAGTAAAAGTAAAAAAAAAAAAAAATACAAACAATTCTATGATATTTTAACAAGTCACTTTTCAGAGAATTTTTAAATAAATAATACAATGCAATAACTTACAGATTATCTACTGTATAATTGGATATAGTTTTCTATTTTGATTTTTAAATACTCTAATAATTGTTTATACATAAAATTACACAACCATATTATAATAAACATTTTATCTGTAACATTACTCATTTTTCTAATACAAATTTATTTATTTTCTAATTAAAACTATCCACAATATTTTATTTGTTATTTATCCTGAATAAAATGTACTTAAGGAATTTAATATTACTAAAAAAGTCTCAGATTATGTTATGAAATGTGTTTATGCCAGTTAAAACCCAGCCCTGTGTAGTAATGAATTATTTTTGCAGTTGTTTAAATTCTGTCATAACAACAATGATACAAAAAAAAAAATATAATTATTTAACTAAAAAAGACTTGAACTTTTCTACTGACAATGTAAGACTGAGACTAAATCAAATGAAAAGTCCTAATTTAACATCCAAAAAATCAAATTAAGTAAATAAATTGTACAAAATACCTACCTAAGTCACAAACAAACATAAAAAATAATGCAATGTATATAAATTGAATAGATGAAACTCAAGCAATAGCCACTAATTTTAATAAATGTTTGATACTAAAAATGCAGCTTTCAGATGATATGTAGGCAACTACTTTTTATTTTGCAAATGAAACAATCATTATAAGAAAATTTTATCATTATTTTTTAAATCGGGACATTTAATACATCTTTTAGTTACACACCTGAGATTTATAGCTTTATGCGAACTAAAGTCGACCACTTTTCATAACAAAAAACTATCGCCAAACTATAAGATTAAACGCCAAAAATGCAGTCCCATTTACTTGACGTCAGAAGCATTACACGTGTTAATGTCTTCAAGAGGTTTTTAAGTCGACATTTACCTGTATTTTTCATTATGTTTTACTGATTTATTAGTTATTTCGTTTATTAAAATAACAGTTGCGTCCTTAAATGGCGGTGCCATGATATTAAAAGAGAAAAAGCATTCAAAAAATGCTGCGATGCATAGTTACGAGTAATAAATCAGTTTCAACTGACACCACAAACATTTATTCACCAGCCGAGAGGGATAATTAAGAAAAATAATGTAAATAAATAAATATCAAAGATTATATTTTTTTTTGTTTTCATTAATATATTGTAATTTTTTGTTTGTTTTGTTTAAACTTACGTATAGTTGACACTTTGATGAGTGGAGTTTTTCTGAATTTCTTATATTTTATTTATTTTGCTATTCTAATGGCAATGTTCTTCCATTTGTTTATTTGGCGTTACAGTTTGTCGATAGTTTTCTTAAGAAAAGTGGTCGATAGCATAATTGAGAAGTACCGAATAATTTTGTAGTTGTCAAATGCAATAATGTACAGTCAAACCCTGATTTAGTGCCATCTCGAAATAGCGCCAATTCCGTTTAACCGCCAATTGCACCTATGAGCAAATCTGCCAAATAGGAATTTCAATGTAATGTATCCGTTAAAGCGCCAACTCGATATACCGCCAAAAAAAATTTCTAGAAATTACTGTATTTTCTTTGCATATCTTTCTTTTTTAATTTTTTTGTTAGAATTTCCAAGAGCACCTCCTTTTCATGTGTCTAGATGTTTTCAAACTCAATTCAAACTTTATTGAATAGCAAAGAATTCGTATTGTTCTCAACACCTGCCAAAATGCACCTGTTACCCATTCTACCTGTCATTGGGAGAAGAAAAATAACGCGCGCTGAGGTGCCGAGCAAGTGAAAGTTCTGATTCAGACTGGCGAGTCACGTGATCCGATGCACTTCTGGAGCGGGAAGAAAACAAAGCGTGGCACGTCATTGGCTGAAAGGGTCTCTCCTCTCTCAGGTGAGAACAATGTAAAAAAGAACCTCTCCCTGTACTTTATGTCGATTTCTAGAAATAAAACGGCGTGCAATGCAAAATCTCTCATTCAAAATTTTGGTCTGACGTTGATTGAAATATCGAAGAATTCACCAGCTAAATCTGTAAAATATCATCCTGTCTCTTTATTTTAACTCATTATGGCGAAAAGAGCAGTTTTATCAATTTCGGAAAAGCGGGAAATTTGTGAATATAAAGAAATAAATGTGAATGTATCGCAGCAACACATCTCCAATCATTTCTCTACACTCAGGAAAAAGCCTGTTAGCAGGCGCTGCATCGGAGACATTTTGATGAATACAGAAAAATGGATTAACACCAACGAACTGCAATTATCTGTAAAAAGACTGAAAACAGCGAAACATGAAGACTTAGAGGAGGCTCTTTGAACATGGATACAACAAATGAGGGCTAAAAATGCTACCATAAACGGAGATGTCATCAGAGAGCAGGCAAAGTCCTTGACCAGCGAATGAATATTACAGATTTCGAATACAGTAGTGGCTGGTTGAACAGATTTAAAAAGCGCTGATGATTCTCTCAGTACATACGAAGTGGTGAAACTGCAGGTGTTGATGAAGATATTGTGTTAAATGGTCGTAAAAAACTGAGTGCGCTGATTTTAAAATATAAACCAGAGAACGTTTACAATATGGATAAAAGTGGCCTTTTTTACAGCTTTCAGCCAGATAAAACAATTTCGAGTGGGCCTGTTAAAGGATGCAAAAAAAAAAAAAAAAAAAAAAAAAAAAAAAAGATCGTGTGTCTCTTGTGTTTTGTACGAATAGTGATGGATCTGATAAACTATGACAGTGATTGGAAAATCAGCTAAGCCACGATGTTTTAAAAATTTTAATCCTGCTCTTTATGTAGATTATGAGAATAATAACAAAGCGTGGATGACTTCAGCATTATTTAAAAAATGGTTAGCGAATTTCAACATAGAAATGAAAAGAAGCAAATGCCATATTTTATTGATTTTGGATAATGCCTCTTGTCACAAAGCATATCCAATGAACAACATCCGCATTGAATTTTTACCTCCTGAATGTACTGGATTTTTGCAACCTTTGGATGCGGGTATAATAAACTCATTCAAAGCTCATTATCGAAAGTATCACTTCCGCCATATCACTGAAAAAATCAGTAAAGATGATTTTTCTCCAATCCTTTTACATGATGCTATTCGCATGATAAACAAGTTGGAAATTGTACGTCAAACGTTACAAACGAGGTGCGTTCGTACGCACGTTTTAGAATTAAATTCATGATATCCCGTGCGTAGAACGGGTTAAACAGCTAGTTAAGTATATATTTTATGACACTGTTCATACAAATATCTTAACTAGTTATATAAATATTCAGATATATATGTATCAGCTAGTTATATAAATATTCAGATCTTGATGATTTTTAATTCTGTGAAATGAATTATATCGTCTGCAGATTAATTTCTGTCATAAAATAAGTATCTCGGTCGCTTGACGATTAAACTTCGGAAGCTCCTATAACAAAAAAGCACCGATTTAAAAAAAAAATTCAAATTTCTTAATAAATATTTTTATTAATATCTCCTAAAGTTTTGATTCGATTTTAATAAAATTTGAAATGTCTCGACAAAATTCTGCAAAGATAATATATTTTAAATTGCAAACCATTTGGTTGGGTAGTTTTTGCGTTGTTATATGCGGAAAGACAGACAGACGGACGGACAGACAGACGGACAGACAGACAGACAGACGGACGGACAGACGGACGGACCAAACGACGACTATAGGTGCTACGTATTTATATAATTACGAACGCACCTAAAAAAGAATGGGATGAAATTTCACCAGAAACTATTGTTAACTGCTGGAAACATACTGGATTGATTAAACCTGAAGGATCTACTAAAAGACAAAACAGTACAGCACTTTAGTAACTACAAGACGAAATACGCAAATTAACAGAAATTGAGCATCCTCTATCGGCAATTGAGTACATTAATATAGACAAAAGTGTTTCAACATTTGAAGATTTGACAATCGAAGAAATTGTTGCCAATCAAAATGAAAATTCAAATTCGCTTCAAATTTCGCAAACCAGCGAATCTGAAGAAGCTGAAACGCCGCATATTACATCTGATGAAGTTAAAAATTGCATTGGGAAAATAAGGATTTTCTTATAAAAACATGCAACTGATAAAAAAAATGATGAACAATCTTTTAGTTGTAGAAAAAGATATTGCAAAAATCAATACTGAAAGGAAAACTCAAACTAGCATTTTAAAATATTTTCCTGTAAAAGATAATTAAAGTAAAATAAATTCAGTGTGAGATTTAATGTATGTGTGTGTCTGTTATGTGCATAATTATCTACTTTATCTAAAACTGACTATATAAAGAGGTAAGTGCATGTTAATTTCATACATTAATTGGATAATTTTGAATCATGTAGCATTAATTATATTATGTATATTAATTATATTATATTAATTTATACTATTATAATATACTAGTATATACTATTGGATAATTTAATAAAAAGGCATTATGATATTTATTTTTATAATAATAATAATAATAGTATAATAGTATGAAAATTAATTTTTATCGTATTCTAATTCGATATACCGTCAAACTCGTTATAGCGTCAAAAATTTCTCGAACGGATAATGGCGGTATAACGAGATTTGACTGTAGTTGCATTTGACGGGTAACGACTGCCAATTTTGAACAGTGCAAATGGTATAACAATGAATCGACCCATACATGTGTTAGTAATCGTTGCTTTAATGAATTTCATTTATTTTATATATAGCTATATGAAAAAGTTGCTGTATCCAGTTATGTTTTTTTGTTGTTGTTTTCAAGAGGATGAAATGTGCATATTTTTGTTAATGATAGCTCACAGCTGCTGTAACAAATTTCATATACAGGGTGATTATAAAAAACTATCACGACATTTGGGACCCTAACTATCATACCATTCACAGAAACTGAATGAAATTTTGGCAAAAGGTATTTTGAGGTATGCGCTCAAGAATGATATGAAAACAACAGTGTCACTCAAACAGTTACGGTTACAGTGAGAAAATTTCGAAAAAATCAAATGGCAACACCCAGTTTTTTGTATTGGAATGTGATCTCCATTGTGAAAAACCCTAAATAGCGTTGGAACGGCAACTGTAGCATGAAAATCACCGCAACTAGGCAAGGGTAAAGTAAAAAGGACTTTGCCCTACACCAGAGCATTCATTTTCGTTTCATTTACGTCACACGTCACACCGTTTCTTTGGCTGATATCCCAGCATGATTAGTTCTCCACAAAACGAGAAGAAGAAACCAAGAAACGCAAATTTCGGGTTCTATGTAAGACACAGTCATGAATGACGTCGTCACGCTAGGTGAAAGAAAAGGCACTGCGAAATACGAGCCGCGTATGTTCCTTTCTGCCATTCCGAACAAGATGCCGCTTACAGGGAAAGAATGTGGGGAAATCATAAAGATTTATTACCTGAATGGACAAAATTCCGCAGAGACAATGCGTGTTCACCGCAGAAACCATGGATTACGGCGAGGCCCGTGCACTGTCAAATCTGTACGGGACTTGATTCACAAATTTGAAGAAACTGGTTGCACATGCGATCGATCTCGGTCTGGACGACCTTCCGTTCCTGTGGAAGCTGTTGCAGAAGTCCATCAGATGATAAGCACAGTTCGTCCCGCAACTGCACGCGGTGTTTCACGTGTTCTGGATCTGTCGAATTCAACTGTACGCAAGATTCCGCGCTTTGTTCTAAACATGTTTCCGTATCGATTCCAGCGTGTCCAGATGTTGGAAGCGGGAGACTATCAATTACGGCTGGATTTTGCAAATCAATTCCTTATCCGGTACGATGAAGATAGCAGCTGGCCTTTACGCATTCTGTGGACAGATGAGGCGCATTTCTCGTTAACTGGTAACGTGAATTCGAAAAATTGTGTGCACTGGGCAGAGGATAATCCACATGATGTGCATGCACGTCCATTACACGAGGAAAAAGTGCCTGTGCGGTGTGGTATAACGAGTACGTTCATCCTAGGCCCTTATTTTTTTGAAGAGGTTACTGCCGGTGATCTGCAAACGTGTACAGTAACGAGTGCTCGCTATCTGGACATGTTAACTCATTACGCGATTCCCACATTGCAACGGCAAAATGCTCTATCTGAAGTTGTGTGGATGCAAGATGGCGCTCCTCCACATGTCATGTCTTCAGTCAAACGTGTCTTAACTCAACAGTTTCGTGACAGAGTTATCTCCCGTCATTTCCCTTTTCCGTGGCCACCAAGGTCTCCTGATCTGACACCAATGGATTTCTGGCTGTGGGGATATCTGAAATCCAAAGTGTATCAGTTTCGTCCTCAAACTGCATCTGATTTGAAAGATGCCATCAGAACTGCGATTCAAGGGAATCCTATTGCCATGATACGTGCTGTAGTGCTATCCATCATCAGCCGCATGCAAAGTGTCATCGTGTGTGAAGGAGGTCATGTGGAAAATTTGTGAAACACAATAAAATGCTTTATTTTATGCTGCTTCTCTGTCCTTATTAGTTGTCCTCACTTTTAGCCTACCTACCGCCGGTGATTTTCATGCTACAGTTGCCGTTCCAACGCTATTTAGGGTTTTTCACAATGGAGATCACATTCCAATACAAAAAACTGGGTGTTGCCATTTGATTTTCTTCGAAATTTTCTCACTGTAACCGTAACTGTTTGAGTGATACTGTTGTTTTCCATATCATTCTTGAGCGCATACCTCAAAATACCTTTTGCCAAAATTTCATTGAGTTTCTGTGAATGGTGTGATAGTTAGGGGCCCAAATGTCGGGATAGTTTTTTTTATAATCAACCTGTATTTTTTAGGTTGCTGTATTCTGCGATTTTTTTAAATTTATTTATTTTTTTAATTATTATTTTTTTTTAAATTATGGGCGAGAAACATTTGTACATGTATCAGTTACTGAGGCTTTAATAAATTAAGCACTCGGCGATAAAACTGGCTATTAAAAATGTGGAAAAATCCGGCCTAATGCAGGATTTTCAGATTTTCTTTTTTCCCTTCGCGTTTTTTCCGTGTCCGTTTGACAAAATTCTTGATTTTTTCACACATCATTCGCTGAAATTAATGTTTTTTCCGCACCTGATCTATGAAATTAATGATTTTTTCCGCATCCGATGGATGAAATTTGATTTTTATGTGCCCGATTGAAGGAATTTATTTTTTTCTGTGCCTGATCAATGGAATTAATAATTTTTATGCACCCGTTTAACAAAAATAGTGATTTTTATGATGCTTACTTTGAAGAAGTTTATGCTTGAAATACTAATTAAAAATTCATAGAAATAAGATTGATAAAATATTGTAGTGGCTTAAAACTTTGAAATGAAATAAAACCCTGTTTCAAAATAAAACACACTTTTTATTTTATAAATAATAAAAAAAAGCAATATATTTGCAATACATTGTTAATCAGATTCGAAGCCATCAAAACTAAATTTCTCATTTCTTCAATTCTACAGACTTGTCTCTTTCTTACATTTTGGTATTTTCTCTAGTAGTGCACACAATGTTCGTCTACTCAAACTTCCTTCCAGCTCCCTGATTTCCGATGCTTTCTGCCTGTTCTATGACTGCAAGCTTAAATGTCACTAATGTATTTAGGAGGATTCATTTAAATTTAAACAAAGACAGAACTTTAGACCAATGAACAGAATCATACATGTGTTTTAATCTCTACAAACGCAAATGGAATACTGATTCATGCTGATTGCAATTAAAGCTAAATACACGGAATCACTGTATAAGTTTGTTTAATGACAGGTTTAAAAATTTCTGATTGCCTTTACCTTCATACTGCCGCGAAATAAACGAAAATTTCAAAGGTTAATTTCCGGCCATGAAAGCAGTATCAAAACCTGAGCACGGAGTTCCCACTGCTCTGCCCACTACCGAAATTTTAGTTCTAATCACCACCACCGCACCTCCGGTGACACTACTTTGTGAAATCTTCTAACACGCGAGTGTCTTCACTTTACTGTATATCCAACTTTGATTGCAATGCGATTGAGATGTGAGCAGCATTGCCAGATTTTTAAATAGAAAAATACTATGCTACCAATTGATTTTGATGCCATCTACTGGTTCATTACAAATATCAGTCAATCGGTAAATTACTAGTTGTGATTAGTTTTCTTAATAACATTAAATCTGTCTATAAACTCTTTAAAAAATAAGAATTTTTAACAATTAACATATTCAATTTTTTTATGAGAAACTTTCATTACTGATATTTCCTTTTTCTTCATATCTCCATGGAGGTAAATTAACAGCAAAAGTGTTTTGTTACTTTGTATTTTCAGGTTGGCACCAGCTGCATTTTGGGGCTGTTCAGAACCGAAAATCAGGCGGCGCGCGGGCGATGGAGATTAAAATATCGAGTGAGTCTGTACTGTGAATGAAATTGAAAGGCCTGCGTTCATTATCATTGATTTGGACGTCCAAATCAATGATAATGAACGCAGTCCTTCATTTGACTAATTTGAGTATTTTACTATTTTGTTGAAATCTAGAAGTGAACTTGGTGGCCGAATGGTTAGAGCACTGCTCTTGATTCTGGAGGTTGCGGGTTCGACTCCCCTAGATTTCTATTTGATTTTTCAATTTTTTCATTTAAAAATGTTTAATCGGTTGCTTTGTATTTTTCATGATTAATGGAATATATTTTATAAAAGTAAAATTTGAGTTGAGTTGTTGTCGCTTGTCTACAAGGGTTGAGTTGTACTCACCACAACACTTCCTCCACAAGCCACAACTTACATATCATTAACTTAAATATTATCTGAATTAAATGGAACTAGTCCTAACAAAACACAAAGTTCTTTGAACCTGACACAGGTCAGAGGTTTCGTCATAATGTCAGCTACGAGGCTAACGAAAAAGAAAGGCGCGGTGCATTCCACTTATCTTTTTTTACAGACCGCTAGAGTGATGTGATGCTTTTTTCGTACACCTGCATTGGTGCATTCGAGCATCACGTGACTCCCGCGGTCTGTAAAAAAAAGATACGAGTAAAGCACCGCAGTAGCCTTTCTTTTTCGTTAGCCTCGGTCAGCTAGCTGCATTTTTCCAGGAACATGTTTAATATGCAGTTCACCGTTAATGAATTTTTCACGTACAAAATGGTACCGCACATCAACATGTTTTGATCTTTTACGGAATTCTGGATTCTTTGGCATTATCCACAAATAGGAAAGGAGTTTCTAAAGTTGTTATGTCACTTAACAAACGCTTCGGCCAAATTAACTCTTTGGCACTCTCACTTGCAGCAACTTATTCTGCCTCTATTGTAGATAACACCACACTCCTTTGCTTATGGCTCATCCATGAAATGGCACCTCCTGAAAATTTACAAATCATTCCAGTCCTTGAGCGTTTGGTTTTCATATCCCCTGCATAATCAGCATCACTATATACTTCAAGCTCATTGGCATGACACTTTGCTTTATACGACAAACCAAAGTAGACAGTTCCTTTCAGATATTTGAAAATTCGCTTAACAGCACACCAATCTGATGACCTAGGATTTTCGAGGTTTTCAGAGACTGTACTAGAAGCATATGATAAATCAGGTCTTGTGGCAATGGCAAGGTACATGAGGCTGCCAACAGCCTGACGATAAGGAATTTCTTTTCCTATCAGTTTATTACCTTCGTCATCAGAGACATAGCTTTTATCACTTGGAGTTGATACCGGATTAGCACAGTCAATATTGAATCTTGCGAGTATTTTCTTTGCATAGACACATTGGTTTACAAAAATTGAACCGTCATCAAATTTTGTAATATTCATACCCAGAAATTGATTCAAACAACCTATTGTGATTTTAAAGGATTGAGCAAGTTGACTCATAAATTCCTCCACTTCAACTTTATCAGAACCAACAACAAGAACATCATCTACATAGATAACAACAAAAAGTTTATTTTTATTTCTATGTCTGACAAACAAACAAGGATCAGCAGTACTAACCTCCAGTTTATGTTCCTTCATAAAGTTTACAAAACACTGGTTCCAACAACGAGGGGCTTGTTTAAGTCCATATAAACTTTTGTGTAGTAGACAGACTCTCCCACTATTATCATTCAAACCTTCTGGCTGTGTCATGAAGATTTCCTCCTGCAGTATTCCATATAAAAACGCAGTCTTTACATCAAACTGTTTTAAGTGCAGTTGTTCTTTTGCAGTTACAGCCAAAATGGATCTTACAGTGTCGTATCTTGCGACAGGGCTGAATGTCTCATCAAAGTCAATACCAGCTTTTTGGGCATACCCCTTTGCTACAAGACGTGCTCGGTATCTTTCAACAGTACCATCAGGATTGAATTTCTTCTTCAGCACCCATCGACAGT
The DNA here is from genome assembly GCA_963931845.1 of Maratus michaelseni. Classification (NCBI taxonomy): domain Eukaryota; kingdom Metazoa; phylum Arthropoda; class Arachnida; order Araneae; family Salticidae; genus Maratus; species Maratus michaelseni. Next base: position 98,270,681 of record OZ007597.1, on the reverse strand, counting down.
TGATGACTTTGGAACCTTTAGGTCTTTCAACTAATTCTCATGTCTTGTTTTCATGCAAGGCAGACATTTCCTCTTTCATGGCATTAAGCCACAAGTCACTTTCACTCGAGGAAATAGATTCAGTATATGTAGAGGGTCTTTCAGATTCTCCTGCAGCAGCTATGTTTGCAAGAAGAAATTCTCTGGACTTCACCCATGTAGGCATGCTTCGCTGTCTGTCAGATTTTCTAAGTTCTTGTTTTTCTTCTGATTGATTGGTGTCTTCATTCTGAATTTCTTCACAGTTCTCAGATGGGTCTTCCTCCACCTCCACTGTAACAGGAGTGGTACATAGATGTTCAATAAATATTAATTTGGAGCTTGGTGCGATATAATTAAAGTAAAAATAAAATACAACGTTAAAACACCAGTATAATTGAATCTACAGCATACCGGTTTCGGTAGCATATAGCATACTTTCACTGAGGAAGGTATGCTATATGCTACCGAAACCGGTATGCTGTAGATTCAATTATACTGGTGTTTTAACGTTGTATTTTATTTTTACATAGACGTTCAGGTTTAAAATATACATCACGAGATTTTATAATTTTATTTTGAGAAGGTAAATAGATTTTATAGCCATCTCTGTTGACATAGCCCACAAGACGACCAAGTACACTTTTGATGTCAAACTTACGTCTAAATTTTTTTGGAATGTGGGCATAACATTCAGTTCCGAACACTCGCAAATGATGCAGTTTAGATGTTTGTTGACCAGTCCAAAGCTCATGAGAACTCTTGTTTTCTTCTGGTGATACCCCAGTATGGTTTAGTAGATACACCGCTGTTTCACATGCATTGGCCCACACAGATCGAGGTAATCCACATGTAGAGAGCATAGAGCGAGCAAGTACAACAATTGTCCTGTTTTCACGTTCTGACGCTCCATTTTGTTCAGGTGTGTACGGTATCCCTGGAGTCAGAACTGCACCTCTTTCAGCAAGGATTTGTCGAACTTCACCAAAGTCAAATTCACCTCCTCCATCACAACGCAATTCTTTCACTACATGACCATGATTGGTAGCTTCATTGAGAAATATACGCAAGCAGGAACTGACTTCACTTTTCTTTTTTAGAAAGAATATTCTACGATATTTACTATACTCATCCTTGAAATTAAAAAAATATCGTGCACCACTGAAGGATCCCACAGACATGGGTCCATTTAAATCAGCATTAATGCTTTCACCAACTGACATGGCTCTGTAAGGGCGTGATTTGAAAGGTTTTCTATGTGCTTTGCCAAGAGCACATCCATCACAGAACTCATTTGTTACTGCATGTCTCACAGGAATGTTCATGTCATTTAATAATTTCCGAACATGACGTTTGTTTTGGTGACGAAGGCGTTCATGCCACAACTGCAGCGTTTCAGATTCTGTAGCAATGCTTATTTCAGCTGGACATGCTGGAATAACGACTCTCATGGACATAACATATGTATCATCTGTCCATGATCCAACAGCAACAAGTTCGTTACTACGATAAAATTCAACATACTTGTCAGTCATTTTTACTTCAACACCTTCCTTGGCTGCTTGTTGAACAGAAAATAGGTGCCTTCGCACATCAGGAACATATCATACGTTTTCCATATGAGCATCATACCACTTACCATGGATACAAACTTCAATATTTATTTTACCAAATCCATATGTATAGATCTTATTCTTGTCAGTAAGTGAAATGTCAATGGCCACAGGAAAATGTTTATAAGTTACAAAATACTGTTTATTTGCAGTCATGTGATGAGAAGCGCCAGAGTCACAAATCCAAATATCTGGCTGGACAAAACTTTCACTAGCACTAAATGCACCTTTATTATTCTTTGATGGCAGGTATTTATCGTTGAATTTTTTCTTTGGACATTCTTTACATAAATGTGCACTTGATCCACATTTATAACAATTCTTTTGCTTAGTAGGTCTGATAGTAGTAGGCAGGAACAGTTTCAGAAATATTTTCCCTATTCCTCACAGCTTTTTGTCCAGAAACAGGAACACGAGTTGCAAATGCACCATAGTCCACAGCAGCAGAAGATTTGACACGCTGCTCAATCGTGCATAGTTTTTCAACTAAATTTTTTGTTGTACGTTTTTCTGAGTCTAATGACTCCCAAACATTGTTGAACTCTTGATACTCTGGACCCACAGTCAGAAGAATTTTTCCATGTAACAACTCTGATGGAATGGAACTTGAGCCAATACGAGCAAGTTCATTGTTCATTTCTGTATAAATCCGTTCAACTTTGGCAGCATGAGTTGCAACATTGTCATTTGGATCTTTACAAAATTGGAAAAATTGGGTCATAAGTAAATTAAGTCTTTGAATGCTAATTTGTTCAAAAACGCTGACTAATTTATCCCAAATGTCTTTTGCATTAGTGTAATTCATTACCAAATCAGCAACCGAGTGGCTCAACGTACTTGCAATGAGAGCGGCTGATTTAGCGTTATCACGCCGCCATTCAGTCGACTTTTTATTCGAATCGGCATCGTCACTTACAGAGACCGGACACACACGAGCTCCTTCAATAATCGAAGTCAGATCGTACTGTTCAAAGTGCATTTTCATTTGCCACATCCACTTTCTCCAATTTTCAGCACCTTCCAATTTATCAATTTGCACCTTAAGTTCAGCCATGCTTGCGTCACGCGGTTAGGCCTAAGTTAGTTAGCTTTTTAAAATAATTCAGATCACTTCACACAGTTTTAAAACATGCTGAGACCATAACCTGTAATGGTTACCAACAGATTAACAAAAAGCTAATTTTGCAAAGATAAAGATAAATCCAAAAGGGTTGCAAGCAGTGTTAACTTTATACTTTAATCACGTTGCTTACGCGAGCTACATAACAGAATGACAACACAGTAAAAAAAAAGAGTTGAGTTGTTGTCGCTTGTCTACAAGGGTTGAGTTGTACTCACCACAACAAGAATGTTTATAAATTTTCTACTGAATTTATAAGTATTTTAACATTTGTTTCTCGTGTTTTATGATGTTTATTGCAATATAATAAATAATGCATTTTACATTAAAAATGAATTTCAAGAAAAATAAAAATTTTAGAAATTAATAATTATGTTTCAACAAGGTTGTTATCGAAAAATGTATTTTAATAAAATGTTTAAAAGCTTTCTTATCAAATTTTAACAAAGATTTTATTTTACTATTACAAATAAAGAAATAAATCTTCTAACATGTTGGTATCACGAACTTGCTTTATAAACATTCTATTTATCCCAAAAAATATAAAGCAACTGATAAATAATTTTTAATTAATAAAAATAGGAAAAAAAAATCTGAAATAAACGGCGAGCATTCACTTTGTATCCATACTTTTTAGGTTCATCTGTGTAATACAACCCAAACGTCAGTAAAGTACATAACAATTTTTGGCACTTTTCGGTTAGCCGGGCGCCAGTGAAAAAAATATAAATATATATCTACATATATGTTTGTGTATATATGTATGTATATATATATGTGTGTGTGTGTGTGTGTGTGTTATTAATATTTGTTTTACTGGCACCCAGTTAACCAAAAAGTACCATTTTTTTTTTTTTTTTTTTTTTTTTTTGAGTTTACATTAATTTTATTGAAACCACTAATACTGTGTTTCAGGAATTCGGTGATCCGAACGTCCTCTCCCTTGTTAGTTAAAGGTGCACTGGTTATAGAAAATTAAACTTTATTTTATTATATGCATTGTTTTGTACAATATATATATTTATGTAACTGCTGTCAACTAAACTAATATATCAGTTTTAGAGTTTTAGAACAGCAGTTATGTAACTATACTTTCGTATTCTATTATTTTTATGTTGGATCAGAAGGCTTAAAAAAGCGTTTTAGAATGTTAAAAAGTTGAAAATTTTCAGATATCCGGTCATGTTGCTACAGCTGTATCAATCAACCTTCCAAACCAAGTAAAACACAAAAAAGCCCAATCACGTGATCAAACCCACCCAGAGATTTTTCCTGGGTCGATCGCGCTCCGCGCGGGCGAAAATTTTGCGGGTTACGAACGCTGATCGGCCTAAATCAGATCACGTGATACTTTCATGAATATTTTGGATTTTTTCTGAGTAAATATAGGCATGTATTCCTATTACGAGAGCCATTATTTTGGAAAGATAAGGATATGTAGTCGTTGCTTTTACCTGCTCTAAGCTATAAAAGCATGAAATAATTAAATTATTACAAATACTTGCTCTGATAAGACCAACTCCATACACAAATCTGTTTCGCCCGCGCGCTGCCTGATCTTCGGTTTTGAACAAAGCCTTTGTTTATTGTCTTACTTTCTGAGAGATCTAGATCGCCAAAAAAGCAGAGTATGACAGCTGTATAGAGATAAAAAGCTGCTCACATGGCCCAAACCAACAACAACAACAACAGCCAAAAAAAATGCACCACTAGTTTTCATTTTTCGAGACATTACTATTATTTTTTTAAAGGGGGGGGGGGGCAGATGGCTCGAAAATAAAGAATGACTTTATTGAGAGAGGGGGAAATTAAGTTCCTATTGTTGTGGAGTGGATTCGCACACGGCGAGCATCTGGGGGTGGGTTTATGAAAAAGGGAAAAATGGCGTCTCATCAGATATTGCTATGAGGAGAAAAAAAAAATCACCGCCGACCTGGCGTAGGCGCCGCATCGCCGATATTTTAAACTTTAAAACACGTATGCGCCGCGGCGCTTATTCTCGAAAATACGGTAATTGGTATTTAATGCAGTTTAATTCATTCGACTCGACATCGACAGGATATATCGATTTTAGTTTCAAGTTTCACCAACAAGAGACGCTTTTCTATCTCGGGTTCTATGGGCCCGATCACGGCGCGCTATGGCTCATTCGACTCGAAATCGACAGCCTCAAAGATTTCAGCTATGTTTGTATAGAACAGAGTGCGCCCCCTGGTCGTGGAAGATGGAACTAACGGATTTTGCAGCTAACTCGAGTTCTATGGGTCCCATCACAATGCAGTTTAATTCATCCGACTCGACATCGACAAGATATATCGATTTTAGTTCCAAAATTCCCCACCAGGGGGCGCTTTCCTCTCTTGGGTTCTATGGACCCAATCAAGACGAGGTGTGGCTCATTCGACTCAAAATCGACAGCCTCAAACATTTCAGCTATGTTTGTATAGAACAGAGTGCGCCCCCAGGCGGTGGAAGATGGAACTAACGGGTTTTGTAGCTAACTCGAGTTCTACTAGTCCCATCACAATGCAGTTTAATTTATTCGACTCGGCATTGACAGGATATATCGATTTTAGTTCGCAGTTTCACCATCAGGGGGCGCTTTTCTATCTCGGGTTCCATGGGCCCGATCACGACGAGGTATGGCTCGTTCGACTCAAAATCGACAGCCTCAAAGATTTCAGCTATGTTTGTATAGAACAGAGTGCGCCCCCTGGTGGTGGAAGATGGAACTAACGGATTTTGTAGCTAACTCGAGTTCTATGGGTCCCATCACAATCCAGTTTAATTTATTCGACTCGACATCGACAGGATATATCGATTTTAGTTCCAAGTTTCACCACTAGGGGACACTATCCTATCTCTTGTTCTATGGGCCCGATTACGATGAGGTATGGCTCATTCGACTCGAAATCGACAGCCTGAGAGATTTCAGCTACGTTTGTATAGAACAGAGTGCGCCCCTTGGTGGTGGAAGATGGAACTAACGGATTTTGCAGCTAACTCGAGTTCTATGGGTCCCATCACAATGCAGTTTAATTTATTCGACTCGACATTGACAGGATATATCGATTTTAGTTCGCAGTTTCACCACCAGGGGCTCTTTTGTATCTCGGGTTCTATGGGCCCGATGACGATGAGGTATGGCTCATTCGACTCGAAATCGACAGCCTCTAAGATTTCAGCAATGTTTGTATAGAACAGAGTGCGCCCCTTGATAGTGGAAGATGGAACTAACGGATTTTGCAGCTAACTCGAGTTCTATGGGTCCCATCACAATGCAGTTTGATTCGTTCGACTCGACATCGACAAGATATATCGATGTTAGTTCCAAGTTTCAGCACCAGGGGGCGATTTCCTATCTCGGGTTCTATTGTACCGATCACGACGAGGTATGGCTCATTTGACTTGAAATCGACAGCCTGAAAAATTTCAGCTATTTTTGTATAGAAAAGATTGTGCCCTCTGGCGGTGGAAGATGGAACAAACGGGTTTTGCCACGCATTTTCATCCTTCTAATTGTGTCACTCTCTCGCTGTATAACTTTAAAGTTGAGTCTTGGACTCCTCTCCCCGGGCCACCACCCTCATATTTTATTGGGGCCCTAGGGGTCTTTTTTAGCATTTCTTTAAAATTTTATTCTAATGATTAATTGAAACCCTATGCTTAATTTCATCTAATTGACATTTTCATCAATAACCGCAAAAAAGTAATGATATCAGTACAAAACCCCTTAATGAGTTAAAAGTTGTGACGCAGCACTTTCTTTTGGCTCTAAGAATTTTAAATGTGGGTCTTAAAAGCAATGATATCAAATTTGAGTGACGCTATGTTAATAATATTTTTAAAAATCATCATTTTCTTTTTAGTTTTATTTATATTCACAGGTGCAATTATTATCTTAACATGAAAAAATATATGAAATTTATTCGCTTATGCTTTTTCATTCAGATCTCTCAGGAATTCAAAATATGCGTTTTAATAGAAATGATATAAAAATTTGAGTGACACCTTGACGTGAATTTAGTAGGATTGTTTTAAAATTCTATTTAAATTATTTTTCGTTTGTCTTCTAAAGTATATTTACACATACAAACAATACTTTTAAGTTTTCAATACACTGTTAAATATATTACTTTCACTGAGCTTATGATATGTATTTAAATGTATTTATTTCAATAAACTGATTTATGTTTTGCGCCACGCTATCCAAAATCAAAAGTAAAATTTATGTAAATGATTATTTTGCGTCATAGTATCCAAACAAAGGGAAATGCATGCAAGTGGATAATATGACGCAAAATAATCATTTACATAAATTTTACTTATGTTTTTGGATAGCATGACACAAACATAAATCAGTTTATTGAAATAAATACATTTCAATACATAATATAGGCTCAGTGAAAGTAATATATTTAACAGTGTATTGAAAACTTAAAAGTATTGTTTGTATGTGTAAATATACTTTAGAAGACAAATGAAAAATAATTTAAATAGAATTTTAAAACAATCCTACTAAATTCACGTCAAGGTGTCACTCAAATTTTGATATCATTTCTTTTAAAACCCATATTTTGAATTCCTGAGAGATCTGAATGAAAAAGCATAATAATAATAAAGAAATAAATAAAAGTTTTTTATCGATTCTGTGAAAAGTTAATTACTGATATTTTATATGTAGAAGTCACACAACTGCATACTTATATTTGCCTGTCTACGTAGTTTTGTATATGTCTGTTGGTCTAACGCTTTTTCACATCAGAATACTTTGTACCATATATTTTTCTTTCATTATATATATATATATATATATATATATATATATATATATATATATATATATATATATATATATATATAATTGAAATATACTCTTTCTTAACTTCTAATGATATAATCACATTTAGCTCTAGAAAATTGCTGACAAGAAATTCTGTGTAATAAACACAGTGGAAAGTACTACTGTATATTTAGATTGATAATTACAAGTGGTGTGTTATTTCTGAACCCAAGAAACAAAATATAGATAATAACATAGACATAACATAATAATAATTCAGAGAATGTATTCTGAATTCTATCTCTTTATTTCGATGTCGCAGAGTGCAACGCTAAAAATGTATGTTTATATGTGTTTTACCAAGCTAATTTTATTTTCTGCGATTTATAATTGACATATTAACGAAACTTAATTACCTTTCCGTATAATTACATCTTTACTGCGGCTGACTTTTCTTAAAAATGTATTAGTAATACATTTTTGTCAATTTTATAGAAAGTTATAATAATTACTAATATTTTTTCACTTTGAAGTCAATGCCACAGGGAGTTTGTAGGCCTCAGTAATGATTCAAATGCCTGCCCTTAAATATTCTATTAGTGAATAAATGTTGAATAATTATTTAAAAAGTTAATTCATATATATATATGTTTTAATTTAAATATCGATATAAAAAAAATCATTTATTGTTATAGACACATTTTAGTTACCACGAGATCTTCGAAATCTGAGGCACCTTGATTTAATCCATCCAAGCCTTTCCACTGTGGTAATTTCATTAGCAGGTGAAAAGCTCTTTTTAAATGCCTTGTGATGCCTTTTCAACGCTGATCCGATTAAAGATGTTTTTGGTAGCGATTGGACACCGCGATGAAAACAATTCTTTGCATCTAACAGAACTTTATTGCTTAAACAAAAGAAATTCGTGGTAGACGAAAAATTATTACATTACAGTTTGAAAAAAAAAAAAAAAAAAATGAAGAGTCCTCGACATGATATGATATTGTTTAAAAAGAAAAGTGCAGACGTAATGTCAATGTCTATAAAGTTCTTAAGTAATGGCAGTCTATTTAGATTTTGTCCAGAACTCAGGCTGTGTCTCTATAAATCTTTCTAACACCACAGAACGGCTTGCTGCCGGAGTTTTAAGTAGTTGCACAGGCACTTGGCGCACCTTTACTCTCGAGTCGAGGCTTGGCACCTCAGCTTTTGGGTATTTTCCCGGATACTTGAAGTATCCCAAATTGTCGAGTCGAGGTCTTGCACCTCTTAGTATCTATTTCCACTGCACGGAAACTAGTTGTCTCCTGTCCTCTCAACACAGAACTAACACTTCTCGCCCCTTTTCTCGAACTGAAATCTTAATTAAAATTCTCTTGTTCATGGTTTTCACAGTAGGAGGGGATTTGGTCAGAGGAAGGGCACACTCGGGCCACTCATAGTGTAGGAACATGTGGGAAACAGACCCCACGTTCAAACGAGTGCAATATTGGTTTTTTCCCAAAAAAGGGACATAAAGTCCTTTCACTTTCGTTTTCTCACGGATATATTTTTTCTCACAAAGACGGCCACCAAAGAAGTAAATACCTTCATCTTGGGGGGGGTCAAGGCTATCCGTCACACTTCTAAAGTTTTCTTTAGTTCACAATAGAAGCTCGGCATTTCCACCATTTCAAAGTAACGCCGATGTGAGAAAATATGTAGGAAACATTCTTTTTAAAATTTTCTCACGAGAATTACGAGAATCCTCGGACCCCACAAATCAGTCCATGCAAGTGAAAATGGATTCCTTACAGCTTTTTCTTAGTGCTGTTAAAAAAAAAAAAAAAAAAAAAAAAAAAAAAAAGCTATACTTAGCGCATATGATTCAAGCACGGTCTTTTTATTTTCTTATTTATTAATTATTTTAACTTAAAAATGTTTTTCTCAGCTACTCCTCTTTTTAGCCTTTCGTTCATCTCACGAAACCCTATTACTCCCGCTCCGTTGTCTGTCCGTCACAGAGTCATTCTCAAAAACTATGTAACTTACAGAGTTGAAACTTTGTGTATAAATCTGAATACTAGCTATAAAGAGCTCAAAATATTAAAATTTGAAAAATTCGTATTATTTTAATAAATAGAGATACAAAATCAAAATTCTAACAGCCTTTTCCTATTAAATTGGAAACATTTTTCGTTATAGCAGATGCCAAAGATTTAAAATCCAAAATGAAATTCTTTCTACAATAATTAATTTTCTATCAGACGATTTCCACGTGAAAAATGAAAAAGAAATAAAAAGTTTCACCAATTGTAAAAAAGATTAATATGAAATAAAATTGATTGACGTCATAGTGGTAACAAAAGGGAAAGATTTCTCAATAATACAAGGAGTATTAGTATGTGTAATGTACACAAAGCAGATTAATATCACGTTATTAGAGAATTAAAAAGAAAATCTGACGTCATATCGGAAGTTTAACGGATGTTTCAAATGTTTCAGAACAATACAAAGCGAATATCAATATGAGTAATAGAGAATAGTAAATATATGATATAAATGCTGGACGATTACACCATGAAACATTACTACATTAAAGACGTGAGTATAAAACATCACAGATTTACTGAATGGTGTATACAAAACATTTGTTTACATATACACCATTCAGTAAATTTGTGATGTTTTATATTCACGTCTTTAATGTAGTAAATATATGAGTTTGAGAAACGTATTGAATCACGATAAAAACCCGATTACGGAAATATTCGCATATTTTAACATTTTGAAGTGAACATGTTTAATTTTGAATTTTTTTTTTAAATATCGCATTTAGTCCACATGACAGATATTATTATGGCAGAATATAATAGCGCGCTTCGCCCGCTATCAGGCTGGTTTAATTATCCGAAAAAACGAGAAAAATTGACCGGTAAATTTTTACTTTATAAAAAACGTGACTTTTTTGGGGGGGTTGCTAAAGGAAATTTATTTGGATTTATTAAAAAAAGAATAAAGTGTTTTGAAAGGAATATTAAACGAAACCCTTTGAGCGATCTTCGATCACACTTACCCACTTGTTTTCTGTTTTCCTGGTTGAGGTCATAACCACACACTCATTTTTATTTATTTTTTCTAACTATACTGTTTTGAAAAAGTCTTCTAGAGCTGTTGCATACCAAAATACTATTTAAAAAATACTTTACTACATATATAAAAATAGCAAAATGTAAGTTTAAAACACTGTTTCATAAAAACTTAAATGAATTAATATTATTTAATTTCAGAAAATTGCTTCAGATAATTTTGAGAAATGTGGGAGGAACTAAAATATTTTGGCAGTTTCTTCAACTGATACTCCAGAAACAAAAGAAAAATGGAAGCGGACAAATAACACAATAAAATATCATTTCTTAGAATATATTATGAATTCTGTCTTTTTTAAAAAATTTCTTTGGACTATCACATAGAAAGCTTTACAAACAGGAAGTTTTTTGAAGTGCCCTACACTTAGATGGTATTGGTATATGTTTTTGACCAAGATATTTTTTATTTTTTTCGATTTATAATTGAATTCTTTTTGTTAATTTATTCTTAAGACATTAGCACAACTGTATTTCCTTTCGTCCATTTCATCTGCACTGTATCTGACGTTTCCTAAAAGAAAATAATAATAATAATTAAAAGCATAAAACGTTTCGGACAATTTTACGCAGAGTCACGTTAATTACTGACATTTTATATGCATTAATCAAATGTATACACTAATTTTTGTCTATCTTCAGAGTTTTGGGCATAGGACGGTTCTAAAACTTCTAAACACCAAAATAGTATTTTCAATATATTTGAATATAAACGTAAAAATAACAAAATCTAAATGTAAAATAATGCTTCGTAGAATGAAATAATCACAGTTAACTTGAGAAAATGAAGGAACGAGCCGACTTTTAGAAAATGTCCCGGGGTTGGGGGGAGGGGGGCACAGCTGATTATGAGTCTTGCTGAATTCAGTCGACGAGATGAAGAGACAGAATTGTTATTCTTTATTTTCACATTTTGAGGTGGGCAGGAGGAAAGCGCCCCGAAAATTTCCAGAGTGGGCAATTATCTCCCCAGCCCCCACTCCCGTAATTGGTGTCCGGGATTTATCTTTAGAAAATTGTTACAAAGGATTTTGTGTAATGCAAAACGTGACGCAAAATAAAGATCATAATATAAAATTAGCATAACAAATTGCCAACTCTGAAAATAATTCCAAATTATATCTACGGTTAACCTTTTTTCTAAGGGGTTGGATGAACGTACGCCCCAGCGATAATTTTTTTATTCTATTTGTGCCACTTTTTCAAAAATAATCTTTGTCATACACATATGCTGGGATATTTGGAAGAGAAATCTACCATAAATAAAATATTTTAAGAAGTGTGATTTGTTAGTACGATTGAATATAAAAAGAAATCGCCAGTCCTGCCCAGTAATAAAAAGTTTAACGACGTCTTAAAGATTTAATTTAAAAGCGTTAGAGAGATGAAGAATTAAAGTGTCGGATTTCTTTTAAGTCCACCCAACTTCGAAGAATAATCCGGTATTTTTAGTATGCTGCCACCACCGATATGACTACGTGATATCGGTCACGTTATGAGAGGTATGTTGAGAAAAAGACGAACTCTTTCAATTAAACTTAAACTAACACTTTATTTACAATATTTACACTTAAAAACTCGGATATAGCTTATCCGGTTCAACATTAAATAAAGATACAGAAAATACTTTCTGTGTACTGTTAAGCTACGTTAATTAACTCAGATCACAGATTACTATTAATCTCATGAACACTTTCTCTCTTCACTCCAAGAGATCTCCTTCCAACACACGTGTCCGAGAGTTCATTTTCTGAACAACCTCCACACTTCACTCCCACGTTAAAACTAAACTCACTCTCCGGTCCACACCAGAGTACCCTTTGTAAACGGGGCTGGTCCCCTGTCCGTAGGGGTTGCTTGACAGCTCGCAATCCCCTATGATGGATCTTTCATCTTAGATAATGGGTGAAAATCTGTCTTATCCATGGGCTTGCGATGACAATAGAAACATGTCTTCCACTACACTAAACACTCTTTCCACACAGATAATGTGACCCACCTACTCGGATTAAGATTTCAGTTAAGAAAGCTTTACAGTACACATTAGATACACACACAATAAGATAATATCCCATAACAATAGTTTTTAAGCCTGAAGCTGCCAGGGAAACCTGACACCCCCCCTTAGCGGAAAATATGCCTTTTAGGGGCTAATTTTCCTCAGAACTACGTAATATCTGAGAAGAGTTCAACAGTTCCTTGATAGGTTTCTTCATTACTATAATTACATACACATTTCAAGGTGTCTGAAAATTACCTACTGACATCTCTAATGAACCATATATTAATGCGATAAATACAAAAAAAAATACACAATATACTAATACACTTTCATAAACACAAGATGCAAATACAATTATAAATACAAAAAAAATAAAACTTGATGATTACACCTTTCTATTGGTTACTTATTTAGGGATTGACGCAGCGGAGGTAATCTCTGCCTGTTTTTCCCAGCTCTTCCTATGTAATCCAGAAATTACGTCAGCATTCAAATGTTGCGCTCTAGGGCGATGAGAAATCCTCAGGTTCCAGCGTTGCAAGGCAAGAGCCCATCTAGTGAGTTTGGGGGACCTTGGGGTTGTTTCGGTTAGAAATTTTAATGGGTTATGATCAGTGATGATCTCGATTTGTGACCCATATGTCCATTTTTCAAACTTTCGCAACCCGAAAAGAACGCTCTAAGTCTCTTTCTCTATGCTCGGCGAAGCACGCTGAGCCCCTGATAATTTCTGACTAGCAAAAGCTATCGGTTTGAACTGACCCATTTCATCTTTTTGAGTAAGACAACATCCTACTGCCAAGTCTGAAGCATCGGCGTGAAGCTGATATTCCAGGCCTACAGTAGGTGTGGCCAAACGCGTCACCCTACATAATTCGTCTTTAAGGGTATTAAAGGCTTTTTGTGCACTTTCATCCCATGGCACCGTATTTTTAACCTTCCCTTTCGTTAGTTCAGTAAGATGTATGGCAATTTCAGCATAATTTGGAATATAACTTCGGTAAAATCCCATTAATCCCAAAACAGATCTAACTTCCTTTTTAGTTTTTGGTCTCTTTAAATCCCTTATTGCTCCTATCTTCTCCTCATCCGGTGCATGGGTTCCACCCCCAATCACATGACCTAAAATCTTAGTTAACCTCTCTCCAAATTTACATTTATCTTGTCTAATTGTAAAATTTCTATTTTTAAGTTCTTCGATGACTGCTCTAACCTGCTCACAATTCTCTTCCCAAGTGTCGGAGAAAATGATGACATCATCAATATATGCTTGGACATACCTCCGATGAGCTTGCAGAATCTCATTCATATCTTTTTGAAAGTAGCCGCCGCCCCTGACAAACCAAAAGGCATAGTTCGCCACTGATAAGTCCCATTATGCGTAGTAAATGCCGTCAAAGGTTTACATTCCTCTGCTATTTTAATTTACCAATAACCCCTAAATAAATCTATCGAAGATAAATATTTAGCTGCCCCTGCTGTATACATGATTTCTTGCGAATCTTTCATCGGAAATGTTGGAACCTGCGTTACTGAATTTAATGCCCTATAATCTATGCAAAGCCTAACAGTTGCATCTTTTTTCGCTACACAAACAATCGGATGACTAATTTCGGCATTTGATACTTCAATAAGGTTTAGTTCTAATAACTCTTGGACTTGTCTATCTACCTCCTCTTTATACGCCACCGGTACACTGTATAATTTTGGCTTTTTCCTTTCTACACCTAGTTTTAAATCTATCCGGTGCTCCCCTACTTCCGCTGGTCGCACAGGACCCATAAATACTTCTTTATTTATCCTCAGAATGGACTTTATATCTTTGACCTGATTATTAGATAATCCTTTTATTTCAAAATTTTCTATGTCTCGCTCTACCTCTTGTTCGCGGCTTAAAATAAGGATTTCCCCAACATCTCCAAATTCCTCATCATTTTCAAAAACAATATTGACAACATTGCTTCTAGCGATAAACTCTCTAATTTTATTTTGGTGCACATGTTTTCTACTCCCGTCGGCTAACTCAGCTAGGAATGAATGTTGGTTTCGTTTTTCCACAATAGTCGCTGGACCTTGCCACCTAGAGTATAACTTATTAGTTGAATCGGAGATTAGCAATAATACTTTGTCGCCTACATCGAACGTCTTTTCTTTAGATCTCAATTATAATGATAGGACATTCTGCCTTGTTGTACTTCAAACGATAATTTTGCCTCATTCGCGGCTCTTTCCAAACGTCCCTTAAGTTTATTCAAATATTCATGAATAGGAATAGTATCTAATTGAGCCCCCTTATTTTCTCCAGCCCAGGATGCTTTCAGAACGGACAAAGGGCCCTCCGGCGCTATAACATATAACAGTTGAAAAGGTGCGATTCCCGTCGTAGAGTTTGGGACTTCTCTATAGGCCCACAGCATAAATGGTATTTGTTCATGCCATTTCCTTTCTTCTTCTCTAATCGTATGATGCAACATACGTTTAAGCGTGTGATTAAAACGTTCCACAAGACCGTTAGACTGTGGATACTGTGGAGTTGAAAATCGTGGACTAGCACCTAATCTTTTCTCAAATTCTGTTGCTAACTCTGCCGTGAAATTGGTTCCATTATCACAGGCGATTACGTTCGGGATTCCTGTCCTCGTGAACATTTGTAGTAACGCATCACATGCCGTTTCGGCCATTAAACGTTTTAGAGGTATGGCTTCCGCCCACCTGGTATGTTCATCAATAAGAGTTAATATATATTGATGCCCCTGTGAACTTTTAGGGTCAATAGGCCCAATTAAATCCATATTGACTACCTGGAATGGAAGTTCTGGACGCGCTACCAGGGAAATGGGTGCTCTATCATTCACTTTAACACCTCTAGTTAATTGGCACTCTAAACATGCCTCACAAAATTGATAAGTTTCTTTCGCCATACCATTCCAGTAAAAAGAATACCTGATTCTCTGCAAAGTCTTCTTCGCCGCATGATGCCCTCCAAATACTGAAGTATGAGCTAGTTTTAGAATTTTTTCTCTTCTTACTTTAGGCGCTACTAATTGCTCTATAGTTTCGCCTAACAATTTCTCTTTATGATATAACAAACTATTTACAATATAAAAATCCCCTTTATCCATTTTAGCTAATTCCCAAGCTCTCTCTAAATCTTTACATTCTAATTGGGATTTCTTAAACATATCTGAATTACATATGGTAACTTTGTTCGTCTCATTTTCATCTACCTCCGCCTTCTCTTCGTCTTGACTTTATAAAATTCCCGATCTAGTTTTTATTGCATAAACATTACCATTATCACTACTGATATCTTCCTTTTCGCTCAAGTTATCACTACAAACTTCCGTGCTTTCCAGTTCTGGAGATTCTAGCAATGACTCCTCGTGATTGACTCCTGACAACTCATTAATCACTTCGGGATGTAAAATTACTTGCTCACTAATATTATCAGTTACCGCACAAAGCACTTCTTGGTGAACAATATTAGTTTGTCCAAATGTTGGAATAGCTAATGGCAATTTAACCAACGGTGATTTAACTGCTTCACCAAACAATCCTTGTAAATAAATACTTCCTGCTCCTATTAATTTCTCTTCCGGTACCAAATCTTTATGAATAACACTGATCTCACATCCTGAATCTACCAATCCTTTCGCTTTTTGTCCATTTACACTAATATCAATTTTTTTCTAGTTTATTTAATTTTTCACCAATAACATTAGTTCTCTGTTCGGCCATTGCCGATATCCTCACCACAATAGCTCCTTTTGGTAACTCTTTGTTTTCTTTTACGGAAATCTTATGTACACCCGCCTTTGATTCTCGCCATTATTATATCCGTATTATCGCCATTATTATATCTCGTATTATTATATCCCTCATTACTCACTTTAGTACAAAAACGTTGGTAATGGCCTTTTAAACCACACTTGAAGCAAGTAGGCGTCGCATCGTTAGGTTTCTTATATTCCGGTTTTCTACCCGAAAATGGACTAACTTCATTATTCTCGTTTTGTTTCCAATTACTACTAAGTTTGTTCTCCTCCTTTGGTCTAAATTTTTCCTTGTTTACGTAACTTTGTTTACCCTTAAAACTTTTATACGTAACCGCATAAGATTTGTGTTCAGTGGCGGTGATAGACGAAACGTGGACGTCGGCGACATCATCTTTGCGAGGCCTCTTTCATTTTTAAGTCTTGATTAAGTCAGGAAGAAAATGTTAAATGAGCTGAATTATAGGGCAGTTGCAATTGACGTCATGTTGGAAGTCACACATTACAAATAGGCAGTTCTGATTGGTGGAACTACCCTGACCTCCAATTGAAGTACAATGGTTGATCAGCTGATTGCAACTTCTTTATATACTAATAATAATTATACACAAATTTTATGAGTATACTACACAAGTATTATTGCTAATCAAATAATGAAAAAAAGTTATAAATTAAAATAGACGAACTTTACGGCTTTTTGCCTCACTAAATTTTTTAAGATTACATCATAGTTAATACCAGCCGCAATTTAGCTTCAATTGATAGTACCCGGGGGCACTTTTTAAATTTTTTCGACACCCATCTTATGATATATTATTAGAAAGTCCTTTGACCATTCTTTCATATTATGCACCTGCCGTCCCCCCTCTTCCACTTTCAGCCCCCGGAGTGCACTTTTCTGAAATATTTTGTTCATATATTTTTTTCTTTGTTATTTATTTTGTGCTTTTTGCAATCATATTGACCGCATTCTCTCCTTCATCACCAACAAAGTTATGGGAGAAATATAAATCGCACAAGACTGAAGATATTTTGAGTTGAAATTCAAATGAATTGCGTTGAATATGAACATGGATTTCACAGCAGAAATCTACAATGAAGCGTTGATAATGATTGATGATTTGTGCTTAGAAATCGCGCACAAAGTTCTCAATCAATTGGGAATGCCATCACCGAATCGGTATGCTGCTACTTAGTCCGATGTAGAATTTCGTTGTGAACAAAATTACAACACGGGTAATCTTTTGTCGTATGTGCAATCAAATATTCCTAAGCTAACGATTTTGCAAAAAAATCACTGACGATCAAATAATGCAAACTGTCAATAACTGGATTTGAGAAATCTTCCTCTTAGATGCGTCAGGAGGAACTGGTAAAACGATCCTAATTAGATTGGTTCTAGGAACAATTCGATCCCAAAATGACATAGCCTGAGCTCTTGCGTTGTCCAGAATAGCTGCGACATTGCTACCAGGTATAGAAGAACTGCTCATTCCGCTTTGAAATTGCCATTGAGCATATAATTAATTGTAACTACCACGTGCAATATTTCCAAAGCATCCCGCATGGGAAAAGTATTGCAGAAATGCAAGCTTATTGTTTGAGAAGAATGCACAATCGCCCTAGGCTCTTGATCCATCATTGCAAGATTTTTCGTGGAAACATCAGACCATTTGGGAACACATTAATATTGCTTGCAGGAGATTTCAGGCAAACATTACTTGTAATTCCTCATCGACACAATCGGACGAAATAAAAGCTTGCCGGAAATACACTAATTTGTGGCGACACGTAAATACTTTAAAATTAACTACAAATATACATGTCCAGCTGCAAAACAGTGGATCAGCTGAGATATTCCACATCAATTGCTGGAAATTGGAAACGAAAAGGTGCCGGTTGTTATAACCTCAGGATGAATTTCATTGCCTCATAATTTCTGCAATTTAGTGATGTCAAAATAAGAATTGAAAAAGTGTTTTCCAATTATAAGAATCACAATCAGTTGGGTGAACGATCTATTCTTGCAGCCAAGAACAAAGACGTCTACGAACTTAAAAGTATTATTCAGTAATATCAAATAACACTCAAAGCGAGGCAGTCACATCCGTCAAAAGTGTTGTGGAAGCAGATGAAGCGGTTAATTATACAACAAAATTTTTGAATTCACGCGATCTGCCTGAGATGCCACCGCAGGTACTGCAACTGAATATCGGCGTGCCAACTATCATGTTGCGAAATATCAATTAGTCAAAGCTTTGCAACGGCAAGCGACTTGCTGTAAAAAAATAAATAGTGAGCAACGCCGTAGAAGCAGCAATCTTGACAGGACATTTCAAAGGTGAAGATGTCCTCATTCCTCACATTCCTATGATTTCAACGGATATGCCATTTCAATTCAAGGGATTGGAATTCTCAATTCGATTGGCGTTTGCAGTCACCATCAACAAAGCTTAGGACCAATCTTTAAAATCGTTCGTTTTAGATTTAGACTTTGACTGCTTCTCACATGGACAATTATTTATATGTTGCATATCCTAGAGTGTCGACAAACCAGACAATCTCTATATCTGCACAGACAATAGAACAAAAAAAATACTGTATACCCGCAAGCATTGTGATGTTAAACGTATTAGAAACGTGCACTTTATCTTTTCTTTCTTTTCCATTTAACCAGGCTGAGCCACAGCAACGCGTGACCGGATACAGCTAGTATGAAATAAATCACAACACTATCATAAATGGATAAAAATATAATAACTTCTTTAAAATAAACAAATAAACAATTTTTAACTTATGTTAGTAATGAAAAGAAACATAGCCAGAAGTTTTACGCATGCGAGTCTCCGAGTTTTGTGACAGATGATTGAATGATGTAGAAAGAATTAACGATTCGGGGATTTCCTATTGACTAGTAATATAAATGGGCAGCGGACTCCTTTCTTTTCTTCCGACAGACTTGAAGAAAATATCTTTCACCTTTCATCGCCAAAAAAAGGCGAAAGGGTGCCGCTTTATGGCAGTAATCCCTTTCTTGGCAACTTTCTGTTTCCGTTCTCGTAATAAAAGAAACAGGTCGTAATAAAAGAAACCTGTTTGGCATAATATTCCCCCACCACACCTGCTGGTGGGGAAGGACATATTTTCTTCAAGAAAGGGTTGCTGGTCCGCTGTCTATTTATATTTCTAGTCAATGGGATTTCCCAAGTATCGCGCACGGAATCGCCTAAATTTCATGCTGTTGCCAGACGACTCTAGATACGTACTGCTACACTCGTACGGAAATAAATACGGATAACTATATAACTAAATTTTTATCAACTTGAAAAACCTTTTTGAGAGGCCCCCACAGGCACGAGGCCGTCGGCGGTTGCCGACGCCTAACGCCGCCACTGTTTGTGTTTAGCATCGAAATAATTATCACATTCTTTAACAATTTTAGAAACTTTTAACCAATTATTCTGCTGAGTTAATCCAATATGCGTCGCGGTTTCCTCATCTAAAGTATTTAACAACTTATCCGTGACAATTAACTGATTTCTCATACGTATATGCACCTCTAATCTTACAGTAATTTTCCCACGTTGCTATTAAACGCGATACAAATAATACATGAGTTTCATTTTGATTCCTTCTAGCCTTCTTGAAATTTTCCAAACACGCCTTTGGTGTCGGCTCGTGTTCCCTTAGAACTAATTCCTTTAATTTCTCATAACTCTCAATTTGTTCCCTAGTAGTATAAATTAACAAATTATCGGCTTTATCTCCTAACATATTTAATAGAATTTCAGCCTGCTCGGTTTCCGGTACATTTTTCGTTTGGAATGCTCGTTCTAAACTGTTAAAAAACAGATTCCATCCCTCAGTCCCTTCTGGAACTTTGATAGACAAAGTTTTAACAATTTTAATCAATTTCTCTAGGCTACTCTCATGATTATATTCCCTAGTCCCATTAGAATTATTTGCCGAACTTTGAATTTTTAGCCTTTCCAACTCTAACTCATGTTCCAATCTCAATTTTTCAGCCCTTTCTTTTCTATCTAACTTCTCACGGTCTAACTCCCTTTCTAACTTTTCTCGTTGTAACTTTTCCTCCCTTTCTAAAGTTTCTCGTTGTAACTTTTCCTCCCTTTCTAACTTTTCTCGTTGTAACTTTTCCTCCCTTTCTAAACTTTCTTGTTCTAACCGTTCCGTAACAATAGTGCTAGATAATTCCATAACGGCCCCTTCTTCATATTCGTCGCTCTCCACTATCTTTTTCTTAAGCTTTAACCTTGTATCATCTTCCGAGACTTCAATCCCTAACTCTTCACATATCGCCTGAAGATCCACCATTTTTATTTTTAGTAAGAAAGCCATACCTTCTACCGATAATTATTACCACCCTACAATAATACTTAAGCACAATATCAAATTAATACTTCCTCAAATCCTACATTCATAAGTTACCTCCACATATTATACTATTTAACATATTTCAAATAAGTAATAATAAATTGATAAATTTCCTTTAACAATGGTACCCCACAATTTGCTTCCAATAACAAAGTAACAATAATTTCAATTTGATGCAATACAGATTTTAAATTTATACAATTAAATAATAAAATACAATTTACACAATAATACTGATACGTTGCAATTTGAATAAAACACTGATGCCAATCACTACATAAAGATATCCACCTAACAAAAATTTGCATGAAATACACATAAATTCCTAAATTTAATCTCAATAAAATATTCCAATTTCCAAAATTAGTTCTCACATTAAAGGGTAAAATCACAGCACTTTTTTTTCCTGGGCTTTAAATTCTTCCTTGAAGGTTATTTCAATTTAATTTAAATTCTACACAAATTTGCCTTCCTCATTTAATATCAATATTTCAAACTTAAAACAATATCACTTAATTTAAATATTACAATAATAATCATTTAAATTTAAGAAATTTCAATTATTCCTTCCAATTATTAACACACAGCATTAATTTTAACCATTAATCTTATCCGTTTAAAAAAAAATTTAAAATCAGTTCTAGTAAACAATATTAGATACTTTTCTTAAAACAATAGTGTAAAATGGCTGTCAATATCTAATTTGATTTAGCCCAATTATTCTATTGCACATAAATTATCATAAATTACCCATAACATTAACTTAAATTACCATCAATTACACAAAAAAACAGTAGGTTCGAGAATGTCAGTAGAGTAAATTTATCAAAACACTTTACCTCGTACTTTATCCGCTGGGGCAATTCTCTGCTCACTTTTAACCCGGGTAAATATTCCACTCTCGGGCAAAAATAACTGTAACTTGAATCACTATACACACAAACACTACACCCAAGCACTAGCACTACACACAGCACAAACACTTCCGCTGGACGATCCGGCATAAGCACTCTGTAACACGGCTAGCTGGCACTGGTCTACGACGATAGGGCACGAACACTTTCGCTGGACGATCCGGCATAAACTATCTGTAACACGGCTAGCTGGCACTGGTCTTCGGTGATTCTATCCCGTCACTGCCACCATTTGTCGGATTCCCTCTAAGTCCACCCAACTTCGAAGAATAATCCGGTATTTTTAGTATGCTGCCACCAGCGATATGACTACGTGATATCGGTCACGTTATGAGAGGTATGTTGGGAAAAAGACGAACTCTTTCAATTAAACTTAAACTAACACTTTATTTACAATATTTACACTTAAAAACTCGGATATAGCTTATCCGGTTCAACATTAATTAAAGATACAGAAAATACTTTCTGTGTACTGTTAAGCTACGTTAATTAACTCAGATCAGAGATTACTATTAATCTCATGAACACTTTCTCTCTTCACTCCAAGAGATCTCCTTCCAACACACATGTCCGAGAGCTCATTCTCTGAACAACCTCCACACTTCACTCCCACGTTAAAACTAAACTCACTCTCCGGTCCACATCAGAGTACCCTTTGTAAACGGGGCTGGTCCCCTGTTCGTAGGGGTTGCTTGACAGCTCGCAATCCCCTATGATGGATCTTTCATCTTAGATAATGGGTGAAAATCTGTCTTATCCATGGGCTTGCGATGACAATAGAAACATTTCTTCCACTACACAAAACACTCTTTCCACACAGATAATGTGACCCACCTACTCGGATTAAGATTTCAGTTAAGAAAGCTTTTCAGTACACAGTAGATACACACACAATAACATAATATCCCATAACAATAGTTTTTAAGCCTGCAGATGCCAGGAAAACCTGACACCCCCCCCCTTTGCGGAAAATATGCCTTTTAGGGGCTAATTTTCCGCAAAGGGGCTAAATATTAAATGGTCTAACTCTTTTCAAAAAGAACGTATGCGCATGGTGTTAAAATATGTTACTACGAACGACCTAAGTTAGCTTCCTATTGTAAAACAGATTTGTAGAATTTACTGTTCGTTTATAGGGTAACTCAAAAGATTTTTTAATAAGACTAAAAAGTTGTGTAATTAGCGAATTTTTACGCTGAAGTACATGATTCCTGTACTTAACACAGAGGAAAAACAATAGTAAATAGCATAACTTTTTTCAAAGTGGCTATATACACAAGATATTCAAATATGTTACTACATCCGATTCATTTAAACTTTTTATTGTAAAGCGGCATTGAAGCATATACGTTTCGTTTACAGAGTCTCTTAGAAGATATTGATTACATTACAACCGATGTATATTTACTGAGTGAGATGTATTTTAATGATTTTACACTGTTTCAATCTCTGTATGGCTTTATTATCTTGCTTTAAAATTTAATATGAGTTCATTTTGTCCGTCTGAAATCTCGTCGATGTTAAGCTCTAAATCTATTAAAATATAGTATTTTCATCGATTAAAAAAACTGTGTTTATTTATAAATATATAATTCTAGCGTATCAGGAATTGATTGAAATAGCGATTACAAAATTCCAACTTTACATTCATACGCTAAGTAATAGAATGTAAAAATGTTGCTACCCCAAGATTTAAATATTTCCCGTTCATATATTTGCGTTTAAATATTTGCCGTTCATCGAATCTCCAGTCATGACGAACTTAAAATACTCTAAAAACGGGCCTAGAGCACAATGAATAGGAAATAACTTCTTATATTCTCCATAAAAATTTAAAATGCTAAATTTCGTATACAATAGGTGATCGGTAACGAAGTGTTCGGTTAAAGAACAAATCTGTTAACAAAAACTTTTGCGTAAGATTTTTCTGTTCGGAGAACGAACACATGTTCGGTTAACGAACACTTTCGAGAGATTTTTATGTTTGGAGAACGAACACCTCACGAAACAAAGTCATGATGAAGCAATGCCGTGTTTCATATTTGCCGAGCTATACTTATTGCCTCTATTGTCAACTTGGAGAACATTTTAATAGTTGCATACATATGTCCTAATTAATTCATGGACTGCCGGGGGGGGGGGGGACTTATAATTTAGGATCACCGAATTGGAATGAACAGACTATATGAACAGAAATCACTTTAATAGTTTTTATACTTTTGCAAACGTTGCGAATTTTATATTTTTCAAATTCTCGAAACGTTGAGTTAAAAAACTTAAACAAATAAAAAACTTCTTAGGTGCTGAGTTAATTTCAAAATTAATATATTAGTATACAAATCGCTGTGAATTTTTATACTAGTAGAAATAGCTTCGTAGAAAAAAAAATGTTGATTATTCTCGGTAAAGTATGCTCCATAAACTTATCGTTATAATTGACCGAAAAATAAAAGTGCTTCTTATTTTTCCACATTTTTCTGAAACTGTAGTATTTTAATTAGTTTGTAAACTACTGTAAAATTTTCTAATTTTTTGTTTTTGAATGTATATAATTGAAAGAGTGATATAAACAAAAAAAAAAAAAAAAAAAAAAAAAAAAAAAAAATAAACATGTCATAAATAATTTGATGAACACAATGTAAGGAAATTAATAATAAAGTTTCCCCGTTGCTATGGTAGCGACATGTACATTGAAATAAGCCACTCAATAAGTTGTATAATTCTGATGTATTCGCAGACGATTTTAAATAAATATGAAAAACATGATATTTTGATACATTTAGAGTAAAAATATCACATTTTATAAATAGAATTATTCATATTCCTGTAAATTGCGGGTTTTTTTTTATCCTATTTAAATTAGAATTATAAGTTTTTTGCATTAATATGTTTGTGCATTTTACGATGAACTTTATTTAACTAAAATGCAAATTTCCTAATTGTATAGAAAATACATAATCGATACGTTCTTTTTTGGAATTATAAAATAATATGACGTAATTTTTTAGACATTGCATTCCTTTTTAATACAAATTCTTAATAATAACTACGGTTGCTGCATATGTATCCGTTTTCGAGGGTTTTGAATAAAGCTCTATAACTCATAAATTACATTTAATTAATAAAAATATAAAATAAAATAATTATGCATTTATTGTTTAATTTGTATTTCTTGTATATACGTATATGTATTTTGATTGTTTTACGATATGAAGCTGTGGCATCAATAAATTATAACGATATTATTTATGCATTTGTTGACAAATTTCTTGAAGGATTGTCGTATATTTTCAGTTCAAATACATTTTAAGGTAAAGCATTCTTAGAATTTTTGTTTTAATTTTACCACATATTTATTGCGTTTTTATGATGTTCTCTTTAATATTTGTCACTACAGAAAATAGATGTTGAAATTTTAATTATTTCATGGAACGTCTGATTTACGATGTAATATAACAAGTAAATTTTACAACATGTTTATGATTAATTTGGGTTTCATTCTATTACAATTAATAGAAATGATTATGCCGTAGATTTACAGATTAAATTTAAATACATATAATTTCAGATTTCATATATTTCTACGATAGAAAAATCTAGAATGGTGTCTAAAGAGCAAAAAAAAAAAACGAAATAGAAGAAAAAAATGGTATTCCAAAAACAAAAATGTTGCTTTAAGCAAACAAACTAAAAATGTATTAGCACTTAAAAACCGTAGAAATCAGAAACTAAGAAATACATACGGTAATAATACAAGTAATGCAGGAAAAAAAAGTTGCTTAGATACTTATTCTAATTTAGAGAAGAAAAAAACATTATCAAAATACTTATGCCGAAAACAACAACCAAAGACAATCAGGGAAAATTTTTTATCAAGATGTCTTCTATTCCTTCGAGAAGCTTATAGTAGAAAATCAAACTTAAATAAACAGAAAAAAAATGCCAAACATTGAGAAAAAATGCTAAACGAAGACAAAAGAAAATAAAATTTTTTTCTGACAAATGGATAAATATCGAAACGGTAACTCGGAAAATAGCGAAACAGTTAAAAGGAGTTACTTTCGTAAAGAAATTAGTCGAAGCCAAATCGATTATAAAATGGTGCCTTTATACTTGTAAAAAAAGCCAAAGAACTTTTTATAAACGATTTAGAAATTTAAAAGAAAAGTTTTGTAATATTATCAATAAATTACAGTTTGATAAAAATTGGCATAATGAAATTGAAATTTTATGCGGGGAATCGCTTCATACCAAGGCAACAGAACCTTTCTACTACGAATTTTCTTATAAAAAGTTTACAAATCCACAAAAAAAAATAGCTGTTAATGAAAAACATCAAGCTACAAATATATTTCACATTATAAATGAAAAAGCCCCAGAAAACAAAACACGGTGGAAATGCAGCTATGATATCAAAATGAAACTATTTCACGCAATATGAAGAACATTTTGAAGACAGTTAGTACATGCCCTATTAAAAAATCATGTAATTATTTCGTTACACTAAATGATTGTTCGAATGAAAACTTCAATATAACAAAACGACATAGTCTAAGCTGTTACGAAAATAATAACTGCAAATCTTTTTTACCATACTTAAGAACATTGAGTCCGCATTTTCCGCGTATAAGGAATTATCTTCGCACAATATATGCCATGATTATTATAGCCAAGAAAATAAGTGCTATAAGAGAAGCATTGAAAGGTACTACTGCAGATCACATTTCTTTCTTGAAAAAAACTGCAGAAACGACATGCGAAAAAGCAAAAGAGTTTCAATATAACACATTGCCTGAAACATTATCTGAATGCGAAATCTTATCTTTATTTCTAAATGCATTTATTTCTGCTGAGAAAAGATGTTCTGATATACCACGACATCCATGCATTTCATGCGAGAGACTTTGTTTTAGGCGTCAGATAAGAGCTATACGCAGTTTAAGGATTCCTCTTCAAGGAACATTTTGGGACGAATTAGTACATATTAAGAAAAATGAAATTGCTAATGGTTATATATGTCGGAATTGTCTTGATAATTTCCGGCAAAATAAACTTCCTGCGATATGTATTCTTAATGGACTTTACGTATACCATCAGCCAGAAGAAATTGCAAGCCTGAACACCTTTGAAAAGGTTTTAATACAAAGAGCAAAAGCTTTCCAAGTAGTTACAAGAATGGATACTGTTAGAAAAAATCGTTCACGAGTAGGAGAGAAAATTCAAAAAGTTAAGGGGAGGACTTTTCATCTACCTTTGCCATTAGAAGAAACGCTAGAAAAACTACCAAATCCTGAAGAAATAATCAATTCAAATTCAGAACTTTTTGTTCTTCTGCAAAGTGTACCAACAAAAAGGAAAGTAATATGGGAGACCCTGATAGATGTTAAAAAAGTTTACAATGCTCTTAAAATTTTGAAAGAGATTAACCCTTTGTATGAAGATATAAATTTACCGAATTCCTCAAATGATATAACAAATACAGTTAAAAATAGTGTTTTTGTTACAAATGATGAAAATATCAACAGGGAGAAAAAAAGAGCAATAATATTAAATTTCGCTCGATGAATGGCAAGCAGAACATTTGGAATATACAATCCATGCCTTAAATGAGACTAAATGTTATGAAACTGACAGTCGCCTTTATAAAATGTTAAAGGTAGAAGATAATCCTATAGATTATAGAGAGAAGTATATAGATTTGCTTTGCTTCCCTGATCTCTACGT
Organism: Maratus michaelseni; assembly: GCA_963931845.1. Taxonomy (NCBI): domain Eukaryota; kingdom Metazoa; phylum Arthropoda; class Arachnida; order Araneae; family Salticidae; genus Maratus; species Maratus michaelseni. The sequence goes on along the minus strand of OZ007597.1, from coordinate 98,243,214 downwards.
GAACGGTATGTATGGCCAATTCCATGAAAGGCAAGTTAAGCTAACATCTGCAGAATTTATAAAATGCCGTTTGATGTCAAAACATTCTCAATTTCGATTAAATCAACAGTATTTATTTTATTTGTTACATGATTCGAATTTACGACAACTGAAACAAAGCATTTTTCATAAATTAAACACAAGAAATTGCACAGACCGATTAACAGTTGAAGAATACCTAAAAAAACTGTCAGAAGGTAACTTAGAGGATGATTTAACTTCCATCTTTGCCAAATTAAGAAACACTCCTCAATACTGGACAAAGCCAAGAAATGATGTTAGATGTATGACTTACCATTACGGACCAGCTACTTGGTTTTTGACAATAAGTCCGAGTGAATGGAATTGGAATGATCTTGCTACTTTTATTATAGAAATGAATCCTTTAGTAAAAAATATACATAAAAAAAGTACAAGTGAGTTAGTTGCATTTGATCCAGTTTCCGCTTCGCTATTCATTGACAACAGATTTCAATCAATCATAGATTTTATACTATCACCAGATGCTCCATTAGGAAAAGTTAACCATTATTTTTTTCGTCGAGAGTACCAAAATAGAGGTTTACAGCATTTTCATATATTATTATGGGTAGAAGAAGCTCCAATATTAGGTATTTCTTCTAATGATGATGTAGCTAAATTTATCGAAAAATATTTGACGTGTAAGATTTCTGATGAAAATATTTGTCCTACTATTTATCAAAGAGTAAAAGAATATCAGACACATAAACATAATTCTTATTGCCTCCGTAATGAAAAAACTAAAAAAGGATTCAAAAAAGTATGCAGATTTGGATTTCCTCGCCCTGTTTGTACATCACTGATATTACGAGACACTGTAAAGGCAGTTGCTGAGCGAAAATCTCTAAAATCGAAAGGTAGGCTTAACGATTTAAGGAGAACAATAAAACAGCAATATATTAATGATTACAATGCTTCTATTCTTTTAGCTTGGAATGGTAACATCGATTTGCAGTATATTGGTGAGAAAACTACTATGCTAAACTGGTATATGACAAAATATACAACAAAATCTGAAAACAGCCATGAAAATATTTTTACATTGATAAATTCGACAAAATCTTTAAGCAGTCGACTGTTTAATATTGGTCTAAGAACACTCAGTAATAGAGAATGTGGCTCTTTGGAAGCTGCGGACACACTTCTCGGAAAACCGTTATATGGGACTGACTCTAAAACATCTATAAAATGGCTGGATGTTAACATAAACCGAAAGAAGCGTTTACAGCCAATCCATAAAATAAAGGAGTTAGAAAAAAATTCGACTAATATATTCTGCAAATCTATGGCAGACGATAACTATCCAAATCGGCCCAGAGAGCTCGAAACGATGACACTGTACGACTTTGTTCGGTGGTTCGATGTAAAATCAAAACCGTCAAAAGTTGATAAAGAAAAATATCCTACTCTAGAAAATAAATTTCTTGTTAAACGAAGTCGCCTCTACATTATAAATCATTATAAATATAGCTACAAACAGGAATCAGAAAAATATTACTTTGCTTTGCTGTTCATGTTTATCCCATGGAGAAACATAACTGACGTTAAAAGAAATTTTAATAGCTATGAAGAATCATTTTTTAAACCTAAAGAAACTATAATAGATGCAATGCAATATGACAAAAAGTTACGCGAATTAGAAGAAGTCATCGAACGAACAAAAGAACTAGTTCAAAATAAACAAGCAGAAGAAACAAGCAGAATCAAAGAATCGAATGAAGAAAAATACCTTGAATTCCCTGTTTCTTTAACGAATTTTGAGAACACTAATGTTGCACAAGACATGAAACAAACAATGGAAAATATATTATTATTCAATGAAAATAATTCTGATTCACTCGAGTACACATTTTCAAGATTAAATAAAGATCAGAAGAGAATTTTTAATTATGTTACAAATGTCTTAAAACACGGAAACGAAACGAACAAAATTTTGAGACATTTTGTTAGTGGTGTTGGTGGCACTAGCAAAAGTTTCTTAATAAATGCTATACGAATCTGGACAAAAATAAATATGAACGGAAGTTTGACAGCAGTTGCAGCACCAACAGGTTTAAGTGCGTATAACATATCAGGTACAACACTTTATAAATTATTTCAGCTCCCAGTAGAACATATGCACACACCAAAATTTAGACCAGTTTCTGATGATGCACTTAAAATCATGAGGCACGAAATGAAAAACGTAATTCTGTTCATTATTGATGAAATCTCTATGGTGTCTAATATAACATTTTTATATATACACCTAAGATTATCAGAAGTATTTGCTACAACTGACGAAAAAGATGGATGGTTCGGAAAGAAACACATTCTACCGTTTGGGGATCTTTTACAATTACCTCCTGTACACGAAGAGTCCCCTTTCATTCCTATATCACAAACAAATATCGCGAAATACCTTGGATCACTTACGTGTGTGAATTTATGGACTGAGCTTTTAACTTATGATGAACTTACCATAAACATGCGACACCAAAAAGATTACTCGAGTTAAATAAAGATCAGACATATCTATGCCGAAATCCTTGAACGCATTTGTTTAGGAAAACTGTTACTAGAAGATCAAAAGTTCTTAGAAAATCATAAAATCCCACTTCTGTCTACAAATGCAGGAGAATTATTAAAAGAAATAGGAAATTATTTATCAAAATTGCCTTTTGAAACAACAGCATTATGTGCCACTAGCAATCAATGTGAAGAATTAAATATAGAGATGTTGTCCCGAATAGAAGGTGAAGAAATTAATTTAAAAGCAAAAGATTTGTTTGATTGTAAGCCTTATTTAAAAGGAAAAATGAGGAAATTATTATCTAAATATGACACTGATTCTACTCGTACAGCAGGAATGGAAAAAATAATTATCATTAAAATTGGTGCTAAAGTTATGCTTAGAAGAAATATTGATGTAAAACGTGGTTTGGTTAATTCTGCAGTCGGTGTTGTTTCAGGAATAAAAAGAAATATCGAAAATAATGATATTGATATAATAAAAATATGCTTTTAAAATGGTATCACATACGATCTCAAACGGGTAACAAGTAAATTTGAACTTACTGAAAACGCTTTTGTCTACAGAGAACAATTCCCTATTACTTTGTCATATGCTATAACTATCCATAAAAGCCAAGGATTAAGTTTAAAGAATGTTCTACTGGATATCGGAGAATCTATCTTCACTCGAGGACAGACATACGTAGCGTTATCCAGGGTTGTCTTATCAGAAGGAATTCACCTAATCAATTTTAATCCTTATAACATATAGGCTCAAAAGTCCGCAATAGAAGAGTACAATAGGCTTCGATCACAATTTAGATCCGATCTGCCCTTATTTTCAACATCGGATGCAAGCAATAATAAATACACAAAAGACAGGCGCTGGATAATAAATGCAGAACTCAAACAAATACAAAACAGTGAAAGCCCTTTTGAAAACAAAAGAAAATCCAAAACTCAAGTCTGCAGTACAGCACTGAACATTTCTGGTTTTACCAATATTGATTCTGTTTCATGTTATGCAAATTCTGTAATGCAATGTCTCTATAGCAGCAAGAGTGTAAGATTAATTATAAAATCAGATGAATTTGCACCGGAGTATTTAAAAGAAAATTTAATACATTACGAGCAAAAACCTCTAGTAGATGCAAAAAAATATAAGAAAGGGAATAAGTAGCATTTATGTGGAAAACGTACAAGAAGATTGTGTCCAGTTTTTTGAAGACGTGTTATCAAACTTTACATCATTAAAAAGTATGTTTTCATATACACAAAAACACACATTATTCTGTCGAAATTGTAATTATGCTAAAGTAAATGAAACTGAAGAAACAGTTGTTCGTTTTCCAATCACATCTAGAAAAGTTTCGATTCAAAGTATGTTTAAAACAACATTTGATCATTGGGAAGAAACTGATAACGCTTACAAATGTATTTATTGTGGAACAATGGGAAAAGCTCAGCAAAAATATGAGATAGTAGCAACAAAGCACCATATAGCCTTGCAATTTCTAATTTTTAGTAATAACTTAATGAAAATAAACGACATAAAAATTACAGGAATTCCTAATTCTAAAATAAAAATTTCAGGAAAATTTTATCATCCACTATCGGCTATTTTTCATTACGGATTAACTATTACTGAAGGACACTACACAGCTATCTTTAAAAAGAATAACAAGTGGCTTCTAGCCAATGATGCAGAAATTAAAGAAACACGATGGCCAATAGGTGCAATATATATATATATATATATGCTTCTATTGAAGAAAGCGGAATAATTCCTTTATCAGGAAAAGTAGAAAAATAGTTCAATTTAATATGGAAGTTTACATGAAATATGCTTATTGTACTCAAACATACATGATAAAAACTTCACAAATTCTTGTTTGACTGAATGCATTTATAAAATTCAAAACCTTAGGTTAAATTACTGGCTTAAAAAAAAAAAAAAAAAAAAAAAAAAAAAAAAAAAAAAAACCTTGATTGATTCCGGTCATTAAGGGGATATTATCAAACTTTACTGAATATTTCTCAATATTTTTTTTACATATTTCACTATAATAAACTTTTAGTTTACATGTATTTGATTGTTATTGAAGATCTTGCCATATCAGTGATATTATATTTCTTCATATTTTCTCAAAATGGTTTACAAATGGCGAACTAAGTGTTCATTAAAATTTTTATTGTACTTCACATGATCCAACTTATAATTGTAAAAATGTATGTTCTTCCAACAAATCACTTTAAGTGTATAAATTTCAATTATAAAGGAATTTCCTTCTTGAAAAATACATCAGTTTCAAAAAGTTGAATCCCGTCTTAAGCCTTACATTGTAGTTGAAGAACTATTGGTAATGCTGTTCAAAAGCTCATTAGATTTTGCTGTAAATCAAAATATTTTGTCTTAATGATTTTGTCTGTTTTTTAGAAATGTACCGAAGTGCATGAAAATTATAGTAAGAAAATGGCGTTTTAGCTTTTATAAATTTTGTAGCATTAAAGAAATGCACAATAAACAAATTAACCTACTTATGATTATTGATTATCATGATGAAATAAGCGATAAAATGTTCTATTCCATATTGCTTTTATACTAATATGTTTGAACGTTATAGTATAAGATTCAGTTTTCTATTTATTATAAACTTTTTTGGTAAAGAAATGCATATAAATAAATATATGTACTTTGATTAGAGTTTGTCATACGGCAATAGCTGAACAATGGAGTCTTCAATTTCGTTTTGATTACTCATGTTGAATAAAATATAATTTATGTATTTCTTTTACATTTAAACCAATTAAATTTTTTAATTTTTCATACAGGTTTTACATGTATTTTTTCTGTCTGCTTTTCTATATGTATACTTCATGTACTCAAATAGTTTTTTCATCAGTCCAAACTTTGCAATTTATTCAATTTAAGCCATTCTACAAATGTAATATAGTCAGCAAGTTTTTTTATTAAATAGCTTTTGATTTAATATTTACAATCCTTTTACATAAAATAAATTTGTTTACAGTCTTATAGAAATTTTTTTATGAAGTTTTCATTTAAAAAAATTAATAATGGCAGTCGTAACATTAATCGATTCTATTATTTAGGACTTTTTAATTAAAGAGTGTTATCGATATGGCACAAACAGCTTTTAGATATTTTTACTTAGGTATAGTGTTAGAAAATTTTTACAAATATTACCGAAATTAAGGAAAATCTTTTCATAACGATAAACTATCGAATAGCTAATCTTTATTGAAATTAATTATAATTTCACCAAAGAATTATCATCCGAAATTTGTGAGAAAATATTTGCAAGATGTACGAATATAAGTATGTCCTGTCAGCTACTTAGTAAAAGAGACTGAAATGAAAAATCAGTTCCTCAGCCGCGCTTATCGCAGGGACGTTTGATTTTTTTTTTCCTGAATAAAAATGTAATCCGTATAATTGAAATTAAATACCTTACAAAAAGGAGTGATATCTCATCAAAAACAACTCGTTGTAAATGATCCCGCCAAGCCACAAACCTAAAACGTCAGTCATACAAAGAAGTGATATCACATAAAAAGAAGCGATATAGAAGTGCATACTCCGAGTCCCGTGTAAAAATCTATCACCACTCATAATGTTTCCAAAGGACTCTGAGTGAGGTACAGTATGTGAAAACTACTTGGCGACCTGCAGGCTTTTATAATATATGCAGTATATCAATTTTGAAAATGGAAAAAAATAATTTTTTAATTTTTGTTACATCATTTTTTAAATATTTTTGTATGCGAAAGAACTGACAGAACGGATTTTTCCCCAGATCTATGAGATTCCGCTTACGCTAGAATTACTGCAATATATCTCAATTTAGTTAACGTTTATTATAAGGTACAATGTTATTAATATGCGTATGATCATCATATATATTACAAACTCAAAATCTTTACATGTTTACTTAAAAAATCCTCTTCGTAAGAGTGGTGTTTCTAGTTTAAATAATGGTAAATAAAATCAACAAATTGATTTTTCAAGCTCATAAATAAGAAAGGACATGCAAACACAGAAGCTTCAAGTTTTTACAATTTTATGGGAGCAAAATAAATAAATAAAATTAAATTAAATTAAATTAAATTAAATTAAAATAATATAGTCATATGTAATTGCAGGAAACGCAAACATTATAAAAGCCTGCAGGTCGCCAAGCAGTTTTCACATACTGTACCTCACTCCGAGTCCTTTGGAAACATTATGAGTGGTGATAGATTTTTACACGGGACTCGGAGTCTGCACTTCTATATAGCTTCTTTTTATGTGATATCACTTCTTTTTATGACTGACGTTTTAGGTTTGTGGCTTGGCGGGATCATTTACAACGAGTTGTTTTTGATGAGATAATATAGTTTAAAATAGAGAAAGAAAATTTATTTCGATGATTTTCTAAACTTGAACAGATGATAAAATTTTGATGCTGCTACTAAACTTTTAAAAATTAGGTAAAATGTTAGTGTGTAGTTCCTGGCTTTTTTAGTTGAACGACGGAACATTCTTGCGATGGTTATTGTTTTTATTGTATGTTTTGATTTATAACACTGCGTTCTGGTGAACACCAATTTCTGAACATTTTCAGAGCAGGCACATGTCCATTTGCAACCACATAATCAGGGTGTGTACATTTTTCTTCAGAAAATTGGTTCAAATAATTTTGTGTAATGAAAGATGTGAAGAAAAAGAAAGATAATTATGAGCTATAAGTTTAGTTTAACTTATCTGCTTTATATATAAAATAAAAATGGAAATTTAGTTCCGACTGCTTATAACTACGTATTCTGCTGAATGGAGTTTGATGGAACTTGTACTGTTAGATAAATAATTTCTTAGGGATGGTTTTAGTATATACCATATGGTTCTACGTAGATTAGTTGTAGAATTATGTTGGATAGTTCTGTTATTTTGGACGAAAAGGTTACCATTGGTCATGTTTTGGCGACCACTATCGTAGGCGAAAGAATTGAAACGCCATAGGGGAAAGTCGGGTAGCCGCAGACGGCGGGTAACCGCGGACATTTCAATTTATAAGAAATTCAAAGTGTTGTGTAGATAACGAGTTATTGTAAAGGAACGCCCTCTAGATTCGAAACAAATACAGTTTAATTGAGACGTGGGCGCCGAATAAGTTAGTCGTGAGTGAGTGTTTTGTTTTCGTCAATGAATTTTCGTTGCTCCTGTCAAACTTTATTGACCATTTATTTAACATTTGAAGAAGACTGGATTCAGACGGCGTCAATGCAGGGCTTCATTGGCACCGGAAGCCCACCGGAGCTCAACTCCGGTACTTCTCTGTTTTTAGTAAATATTTAAATATTGCCCATAATTCACCGGAGCTCATAAACACTGCGCTCCGGAGCCCAGTGCAGTAATGCTTCCAAAAAACGATTCCTAAATTATCCTTTCCTTTCCCGCCCATTTCCAATCTTTTGAATTATTTTGTATCAAAACACTTATAAGTGACGTAAGGTGTCGCTCACGTAAGAGATGGAGATGAAACAGGCTCGATTTTTGTATCAGTCTTCGGGTTTGGGCGGACTCGAGCTCAATCTGTCTTAATTTCAAATTTTATTTATTTCCCTTTCAAATCATTTTAATGCTATTTTGATAAGAGCAAAGAGTAAAGAAGAAATAGTCTTTTATCTCTTCTGCATAGTTGCGAACTATTCATTTTTGGTGTTAACCCTATTTCCAAATCATAACCCTGAGTTTATTTAATCGCAGAATGCTGCGATTAACTAACATTAATATCAGGCAAATGTTTCTATTTGGAAGTAGAAATAACTAAAAAGTGGAATAGTTGATAGCTAAGTATATGCAGATTTAATTATTTTTATTTTTGTTAAATAAAGAAACAATGTTTTAAATTTTGAAAATAATGTATGGAATATAAATATGAAGACTAGAGTGATGGTAGAGGGGAGTGTGTGTGTGTGTGTGTGTGTGTGGGGGGGGGGTTACACTACGGGTGTTAGAACTGCAGAATATTAGGGCTCGGTACTTTTTTTCTTAGAAATTAAGCCAGGAAATAATTTAACATCATTAAAATACACTGCAAAGGATTTTCTCCCATAGACTGTAATGTAACGATAACATATACCAATTGTATAGCAATCCGAGTATATTTACGTGAGTTAGTGCACGAAAAGATGTACAGACAGACAAATGGCTAGAGACATACGGCCAGACAAACCGAATTCACAAACACTTTAAACTATGTTGGAAAGAATTAAACAAGAATTAATACTGTTTCTGTTTAAAAGAAAATAATTATTGATCATTTCTCAAAATTATATGGGGCAATAAATTGCAGCCATTGTAATTGTGAACTTCATGGTTTGATGCGCGTACTAAAGTCCTAAATATCCTTAAAAAAACAATTTTGTGCTTCATTAATATATTATTATTTGCTTGAATTGAACTATTTAATTCAAAGTTTTATTTACGATCTTATAAGCCGCATTTGAATAAGCATTCTTTCTTTCAAAATGTCATAAACGCGCCTTGGAGAAATCAGTAAAAATCTTTTATTGCTTTCGAAATCAACAGAGTATTGCAAGAGATTGTTAGAGAGGCATATGTTTCTTCTTTGTTATAGTTTAATTAAAATATATGAAAGAAAGAGAAATTTGTATTCATATTTTAAGAAACTTTGTTTGGAGAATTTTAGTTTCAACTAAAATTATGATTTTTTTTTTTCTCAACGGAGTTATAAAAGGAAATTAAATCTGGTTTTAAATCAGACTCATTTAATGCAAAATGTTATTGTTTTTAACACTTTCCAACCTAGTTGAAAAGTGTTTATGTCTTTGGTTTGTCTGGCCGTCTGCCGTCTGTCCGTGCTCTAACTCCCGTAAATATGCTCGGATTGTCCTGCAATTTTTATATGTTTCTGTCATTATCTATAGCATATTCCCTATTTCAACTGAAGTGTGTAGCACTTATACTTATAGTTTTTATACTTATAGTTTTTATACAGGGACACTCAAAAGAATTCCGTTACATTACGGTCTATGGGGAAAAATTATTTGCGGTTTATTTTAATGATGTTACACAATTTAAAATACATTGTAATTGATATATATCACTAAGGTGCATTACAAGAAGCTTAACATGGAATAGGGTGTGCATAGCACTTATAGTTACTTTATAGGGACAGTCAAAAGAAATCCCTTACATTACGTCTATGGAGAAAAATCGTTTGCGATTTAATTAAATAATGTTACACTATTTTAAACGCAATGAAATTTATATGTATCACATAAGGTGCATTACAAGAGGCTTACTACAGAATAGTGTGTGTATATCAGTCATCGTTCATTTACACACAAAAGAATTCTCTACTGTCTGTTAACAATAATTCTTGGAAGTGCGCTTTAAGTTGCTGAACGCGATTTTAAATTTAACTCACTTTTTGTCTATTACTTGGTGTGTGTAAATTCTGTATTTCATATACAGGGCAGCACAAAATTTGGCGAACACATTTCCGTTTATTGAAAGAAACTCCAGAAGGAGAATTTTAAACTGTGCTACGCGTTTCTTAACTGAACTAAAATTTAGAATCCTATGTAGTATATATACAAATCTATAGATCCTATACAGGACTGAATAAAAGTATTCGGATATTTTTCCGAATGTTGTATACGTTGGAAATTCCTGAAATTATGTTTTTAAATATGTTATGCGTTTTCCAAATTGTTTACTTAGATGTTTTCTTTCAGCTTATTAAACGGTATGATTTGTAAAATAATTTGGAAGTGTTGGAAAGTGTTACATAATCTATGATTGACGCATGATTTTTCGTTCTTGTTTAATTTTGATGTTAAAATTACAGCAACTCATACTCAAGGTTTATACACTCCTGGATATTTCCAAGCAGTCTGGTACCACCATTTGAAACTTTTTACAAGGAAGGTCTCCTTAAAGCGCATAATCAGAATAGCTTGAAAAAAAAAATGCTATTGAAACTACTCGTGTATATAATAAAAGAACAGACTAATTTAACTGCGGAATCCCAGTAGAAAATCTGCAAAAAAAAAATAAAATAAATAAACTTTCGAGTATTTGGCGAAAAAAAAAAAAAAAAAACGCGCTTTGGTTAGCAAAATTTTTTCCTCGCCAAATTCAAGCGATTTTAATGCATTTGGAAATTGCTTTTTAAGTGAGTGTTTAAATGCGTAGTACTTTATGAATTTAAACTCAAACGATTAAATAGTTTATTATTTTTTCTACTGTGTGGTTACTTATAACTGTTTTTTTGCGAAGGGAAGGAAACGATTGAGGATGACCTATGTATGCGTAGTACTTTATGAATTTAAACTTAAACGATTAAATAGTGTATTATTTTATCTACTGTGTGGTTACTTATAACTATTTTTTTGCGAAGGGAAAGAAACGATTGAGGATGACCTATGTATGCGTAGTACTTTAGGAATTTAAACTTAAACGATTAAATAGTGTATTATTTTTTCTACTGTGTGGTTACTTATAACTGTTTTTTTGCGAAGGGAAGGAAACGATTGAGGATGACCTATGTACGCGTAGTACTTTATGAATTTAAACTTAAACGATTAAATAGTGTATTCTTTTTTCTACTATGTGGTTACTTATAACAGTTTTTTTTGCGAAGGGAAGGAAACGATTGGGGATGACCTATGTTCTGACCGGACAGTGGACCAAAAGAACACCAGATAAGATAGAGTAATCTTCTTACTATCCCGATCTTGTGATTGCTGACTTATTTTTGTTTCTATAACCTGAAGACGGTCATGAGAAGCGAAAAAAAAGTCAAACTAGAGATTTTTAGTCTTTGAACAAAAACGGTTGGTTGGTTGGTTGATTTTTTGACGGCCGATTATCTACTCGAGGGATATAGGCCCTAGGGTGGAGTGCCCTCCGTGAGGGTCTTTCTATTGGGTCCTAGCTCGTATTTATGGCAAGGTTCGAAGAAAACCACGAACAAAAACAGGATGGAATATTTTACTATCAAATTGTAAAGAGGCTTTTCTGCCAGTGCATTGGTGCGAGGAGAGATAAAAGCAATTTGTTGGTACTTTTTGAATTGATTATTTTATGATATTCAATGAAATCTTTAGATATGCCTTGTGTAATTTAAGCTATATTTTTCTAATAAATCGATCAATATAGAGCAACAGTTTTGCATTGTTGTTTAGGTGTTGAGCTAACAGAAATCGTGGTAATTTGAGTTCGATGAGAACCATTTACACAAAGAAATAAAACATTGGTGCAGAACCAGTTTTTCCATATTTACTTTTCTTTTATATTATATCGAAAACAACACGTGTTTTCATTCGTAATCATTTAAAGGATCAGGGTAAATAAGTCGTGTTTTTGGCCCCATGAAAAAAGACTAAAATTCGATTTCTTTATACTGACTTAATTATTTCACTTTTTAATGTTAGAAGGTTTATTCTGTACGATTTCAGCAATATTTTTTGCCCTTTGTTCGGATTTATATAACTTACACAAGCTCAAAGTTCGTATTATTCGTAGTTTTGATGAAAAATACGCAATTTCTCCCAATTTTACCTCAATTTTTAATATATTTTTTAATATTCTACTATGAGCGCAGCTTTGCAACACTTTTATTTTTACATATATTGTACACTTTGATGTATTTTATAATATATGTAAAGAAGAAAGTGTTGCACAATTGCGCTCATATAAATAATTGAGGCAAAATTAGAAGAAATTGCGTATTTTTCATCAAAAACTACGAATAATGGGAATTTTGAGCTTGTATAAGTCATATAAATTCGAACAAAATGCAAAAACTATTGTTGAAATCGTACAGGATAAACCTTCTAATATTAAAAAGGGAAATAATTAAGTCAGTTTAACAAATTCAAGTTTTAGTCTATTTCATGGGCCAAAAACAGGGCTTATGGATCCTGATCCTTTGCATCATATTTTAAATTAATTTGTGGAATCGAATCTACTCTAAATACGTTTGTGAAGGATTGTAACATTACATGCATGTACTAGAATTATAACACTTATTTCAGAATCATTTTATGCTTTTTTAAAACGTTATTATTTGCTTACATGGATATTTTATTCAAAATCTTATTTATGATCTTAAAACTCGCATACGAAGAATTTTCTCTTTCAAAATGCAGTAAAAAAGCTTTAGAAATGCCTGTTGGAAATATATTCAATTTTTTGCAGCCATTCTTCTGTTATGACCTTACCATATGTTATTCCATTTTAAATATTAATATTGCACTTCTCGTTACTTGTAAAACAGCAGAGCAATTTCTAAAGTTTAAATAATTTTTTTTTCATGGTCTTTAGTCGTTTAAAGGAACAGAAAAAAATAAAAAATATGAGAATTCGACAATAGAGGCAATAAATTTTTTATTACTTTCGGAATGATGCGGAGGATTCATAATATGTCAGAAAGCATGCATCCAAAAGGAATGTAGAATGATATATGTTCTTTAGAAAACAATATAAATACATAAAAGCATTTGTTTTAAAAATGTATATATAACAATATATATATATATATATATATATATATATATATATATATGTGATTTTTTAAATATTATTTAAATAATAGAAATACTTAAAAAAAATTCTGAATTCAAAAAAGCACAAATCCCAGTTGTGTTTTTAAGTATATGCTTAATCATAATTTCGAAAAAAAAAATCTTGTTGCATATTTTCAATTCTTTGCATCCATTCTAAGGTTATGATCTCGACGTTCGTTATTCCGTTTTAAATATTAATATTCAAATCCTCGTGTTATTTGTAAAAACAGCGGAGCAGTTTCTAAAGTTTAATCAGATTCCTTTCCCACGGTTTCAAATCTTTAAAAAATAAAATAAGATAATAGTGATAACCAGGGGTGGGAAATTACATCAATCTAGCCGCCACTGATGAATGAATTTTTAGGTATTCTTTCTCAACTTCTGCTTATGGAAAATATGCAAAAACTTTCATATACAGGATGCCCCAAAAACATTGACCTCAGCTTTTATTCCTTCAATATTAATTTTAGACATATATTATAGATTACAAAGTTACGTAGAAAAAGGTACAGAATTTTATGACATCGATTAAAATTTTTAGAGGATTAAATTTGAAGGAATACAAAATATAAATTTTTATAATATCAAAATATTTTTCCCAATAAATAAAATGTGCCCCATACACTATTAAGGTCATGTGCAAAATTTCAGCATTTTATCATAAAAAGTCTCAGAGACATGTTTAAACAAAATTGGTGAGTGGTTAATCATAATTTAAAATGTAAATGTTTACAGCTGGAGTAAATGAACATTTCTGATCTGACACAAATTCATTCGTGGTAGTGATATTCATCATCAGAAGCCATTTTCTGTGAATGTATATAATGTGGTATTTTTAGAAACCGCTTGCTATATGATGGTACGTTGAAGGGAGGCATATATGTTAATGAGATTCTGAATGTGTTTATTCCTAATTTTATAGATGAACTGCCCCTAACAGTATTTCCATATGTTTGGATTGAACAGGACTGAGCTCCAGCTCACCAAACTACAGTTGTAAAACACCGGTTAAATAACGAGTTTCCAGGCAAGTGGATTGACTTGCATGGGCCTGTCGAATTACCCCTTAGATCGCCTGACTTAACACCTATGGATTTTTATTTGTGGAGTCGTTTACACAGAGCTGTTTATTTGTCACCTCCCTTAAATAAAGCAGAATTGCAACAACGCTTTCAAGATGGTTGGCGTGACATCACTGAACAAGAACTTGATCGAGTGAACAGAACTGTTATCAGACGGATGCAGCTCTGTATTGGCATGGATGGAAAACATGTTGAACAAGCTTTGTAATATTTGCGTAAAGTCATAATTTCTACATAGTTTAGATATTTTTCTACCAATAAATTACATAATTATTATTTTTTTTATGCAATCATCGTTGCATCAGCTGTTTATTTGTCACATTCCTTAAATAAAGCAGAATTGCAATAACGCTTTCAAGATGGTTGGCGTGACATCACTGAACAAGAACTTGATCGAGTGAACAGAAGTGTTATCAGACGAATGCAGCTCTGTATTGGCATAGATGGAAAACATGTTGAACAAGCTTTCTAATATTTGTGTAAAGTTATAATTTCTACATAGTTTAGATATTTTTCTACCAATAAATTACCTAATTATTATTTATTTATGCAATCATCATTGCATCAGCTGTTTATTTGTCACATTCCTTAAATAAAGCAGAATTGCAATAACGCTTTCAAAATGGTTGGCGTGACATCACTGAAAAAGAACTTGATCGAGTGAACAGAAGTGTTATCAGACGAATGCAGCTCTGTATTAGCATGGATGGAAAACATGTTGAACAAGCTTTGTAATATTTGCGTAAAGTCATAATTTCTACATAGTTTAGATATTTTTGTACTAATGAATAACACAATTATTATTTATTTATGCAATCATTGATCTTTTCTTTCTTTTTCTTTTTTTTTTCTTTTTTTTTTTTTTATTTGGTAATGTGTGTATGACCTCTGAAATGCGACTATCCGACTTGATTTTTCCTCTTTGCCAACTCATATCCAGGCATCAAAAAGTTGTTTAAGTCAGCATTTATGTATTTTCATACATCTGCGACTTTTTATGATGAAATGCTGAAATGTTGTACATGACCTTAATAGTGTATGGGACACATTTTACTCATTGAGAAATTTTTCTACGTGGCCGTATAAAAATTTAAATGTTCGTATTTCTTCAAATTTAATCCCCTGATAATTTTAATCGATTTCATAAAATTATGTACCTTTTTTTACGTATCGATGTAATTTACAATATATGGCTATGATCAATATTTAAGGAATAAAAGCAGAGGTCAATGTTTATGGGACACCCTGTATATATATGTTCTTTGGCAATATTTCGAGTTTCTCCAAACTGCTGCGATGTAAATACTGCATTAAATTAAATTAGATGTTATACTTCGCTCTTATAACGTAAATTGAAATTCAATTTTCTTATCTTTTTTAATTGCCGAAAAGTCAGTGAAGGCTCACTGTTGAGACGCGAAAAGTTTTGGTTTCCGTCTGTCTGTTTGTTTGTTTGTCTATCTGTCTGTTTCGCGATAACTGTCGCAAAAATTATCCGATTAGGTTGATTTTTGATAGGTATGTTGGCGAGGTACACGGAATTAGCTGTATAGTTTTTAGTTACATTGGTTCATTCATTAGAAAAAATAGAACATTTCTTTTTAGGTCATAATGCTTTTTAATGGGAAGTCAGACGATTTTTTAAATTTTAACATTCACCGAAAAGAAAATGTCGCAGTGGAATAATTGTAAATGCTAAATTATGGATTCTAAATTTACGAAATATAGATCTTAATTTAATCTAATCGCTCTGAACATTTGCCAATATATCTATTAGAATTTCGAAATTAATTGTATAAATTATTGGAAAATTTTATGCAAAAATTTGAAAGATATGAAACATTTTTATTT
Source organism: Maratus michaelseni (assembly GCA_963931845.1). Taxonomy (NCBI): domain Eukaryota; kingdom Metazoa; phylum Arthropoda; class Arachnida; order Araneae; family Salticidae; genus Maratus; species Maratus michaelseni. The sequence continues at coordinate 98,227,132 of OZ007597.1, read as the reverse complement.
CTCACTTTTTACAAAAATTTCCAATGCATTTTTTAAAAATCTTTTTCATTAAATGGTTGCTAAGCAACAATATTTCAAAAAAGGAAAATTCAAGTGAATCGAATTATTTTGACGCGAGATTTTATTAAAAAATAGCGGATTTTCGGGTGATTTAAGTTTTTAATATGCTTTTTTTAATGAAATAGATGAGAATTTATTTTAACTACTAAAAAATGATTACCAAATTGGTTTTTGAAATGAAAATAATAAAAACGTTGAATGTGTAAATTGAATATAGGTCACATAAGAGAAATTAAAATTCGTATAAGTATATTTTATACACGAAATTTTATTCAATTTCAGCAACACATGATGTTTAGTGGTTGAGATATAAGTATTCTTTTAAGGATAGGATAAAATCTCTTGTACAAAGAGATGGTTATTCTAATGAAATTAAAATAGTAACTACATTCAGACATTTACTCAAGAAATGAAATAGCACAATTACTGGAAATTGAGAATAGAAAATTAAAGCGACAACGGGGGGTTCAGGGAGGCGAAGCTCCCCTGAAATAATGTATTGTTATTCTAAAAAAATACAGCAATAAGTAGCTTATCATATCATTGCATAACATTGTGTTTAATGCGATACTTCTAAAATTTCCGCAACTTTCAATAAATTATATATTTTTATTAATGTATAAATAACTGAAAAAGATAGAATTTTAGGATATCAAAAATTATGCAGATAATGTTAAAAATTAGTGAGATTAATGAACAGTGATCTGTAGAGCTGACGTTGAGGCCTCTGATCTGTAGATTTACTAGTTTTAAACTGTATAGGCCGCGTTTAAGAATCAAACTTAAAGAATCACACTTAAAGAATCAAACCATTTACGTTAAAACCAGCAATAGAATGTCTTGACAAAGAATCCCCAATGAATATTTTACATTTGAAGAAAGTGAAATTTGTAACTTTTATTTATTACATAGTTTTTACTGGCATCAAATATATTCCCTTTAATGTGATTGCCATGAAAACTGAAAATTTTGATAGTTTTCCTGTAATTCATGTATACTATTACTGTTGTCAACATCCCTTTTCTATGCACTTAAAAAGCGTACAACGATGAATGAGGTATCATTGGAAAGTTTTTTGCATTGGCTTCCGACATAGTACATTCATATCTCGTTAAAACATATTTTGATTAAAATTGGCAGTTAATTACAAGTTAAATTAGCATTTGTTTCCATAAATGTAAAGAAAGGTTTTTCTCAAATCAATGTTTGACAAAAATAAATTATCGCATTATATCATGCTCAACAAGGATTAAAAAAAGGGTATATACAATAAAAAAGATAACGTTTGATGTCTCTGAACGGATTTATTTTATATTTAATTATTAAAAAGTAAAATTAAAATGTTTGGATCAAAAAGATACCATCGATCAATTGGAGCGGTGGTATTTCACTGGTAGCTTAAAATATATGTTTTCTTATATTAGATTAAATTGTATTTTATACGTATTCAATTTATTTTTCTTTGTCTCGTGTTTTTCCTGAAGCAGATGACGCCATCATCTAATACAGTTAAATATGACTGTTATTTTTAGGGTTTCGTTCATTTCACGAAACCCTATTACTTCCGCTCCGTCGTCTGTCCGTCACAGAGCCGTTCTCAGAAATTATATAACTTACAGGAATGAAAATTTGTGTACTTTTAGCAAAATACCTACTATGAAACTCAAAATATTTAAATTTGAAAAATTCGTATTATTTTAATATAGAGAGATAAAAAACCAAAAATCTAACAGTCTTTTCCTATTCAATTTAAACATTTTTCGTTATAGCAGTTGCCAACCATTAAAAATCCACACTAAAATTCTTTCTACAATAATTAATTTTCTATTGAAAGATTTCCACGTGAAAAATGAAAATGAAATAAAAAGTTTCACCCATTGAAAAAAAGATTAATATGACATCATATTGGTAATAAAACGAAAATTTTCAAAGATTTCTCAATAATACAAGGAGTATATGAGTATGTGTATGTACAGAAAGCAGATTAATATCATGTCATTAGAGAATTAAAAAGAAAATTAATGTGATGTCATATTGGAAGTTTAACTGATTTTTCAAAAGTTTGAGAATAATGGAAAGCGAGTATCAATATGAGCAATAGAGAATAGTAAATATATGAGTTTGAGGAATGTATTGAATCATGATAAAAACCCGATTATGAATATATTCGCATAATTTAACATTTTGAAGGTGTACAACATGTTTAACTTTGAAATATTTTTTTTTTTTTTTTTTTTTTTTTAAATATCGCATTTAGTCCAGATGACAGATATTATTGTGACAAAGTATACTAGCGGTGTTCGCCCCCTCTCGGGCCGGTTCAGATATTTAAAAAAAAAAAAAAAAAAAAAAAAAAAAACGAGAAAAAAATATCGGTAAATTTTTACTTTATATAAAACATGACTTTTTTTTTTTTTTTTTTTTTTTTAAATTAAATTTAATTGGATTTATTATAGGAAGGATAAAGTGTTTTGAAAGGAATATTAAACGAAACCCTCTGTGCGATCTTCGATCACATTTACCCACTTGTGTTTTTCCTAGCACGTGTTTTTTGGTATCTTCGATCAGCTTTTACTGTAACTTTAATGGATTAAATGAGATGATATTCTGGCGTGGCTAATGTTGTTTCAAGATATTTTTATTCTTAATTTTCTTTAAAGTGCATACCTGCATCTAAAAAATATGATAAAATATCAGACAGCTGTGCGAAATTCTCGCGCGAGTTCTCTGATATGTATTTTATTTCTGATATCAACTTTTCTTTATCCATGCATATACAATATGCACAACGATGAATGATGTATCATACGGAAAGTTTTTCAACAGACCTTTGTCATAGTACACTCAAATTTCGTTAAAACACGTTGTTTGTTTAAAAATTGATGTTAATTGAAAATTAATGAAAAAGTAACTTTTCCGCTGTTTTATAACTTTCTTAATTTTATACTAAAATTTTATAAAAATTTGTTACTTCTTTAAATTGCTAAAAGGTTTACACCTTTTAGCAATTTAAAGAAGTAACAAATTTTTATAAAATTATAAAACAAAATAAAATTATAAAACAAAAAATTAACATATAACATAAAACATAACATAACATAACATACATTAACATAAAACATAAATTTATAAAACAAAAAGATTATAAACAGTTAAATAGGTTTTATTAGACTGTTGACACATGTTTCAGCTCAACCTGAGCCATTATCAAAACAAAGAAAAATATTCTATAAATGCACGGTCTATGAAGTTATTGATAGTATAGATTGCAGGGGAAAATTATTTTACTTTCATTGAAATTTATTGGATAGTTTCTTCTTGATATAATATTGCCAGGGCTGTGGTTTTTCTATTATACTTAAATCAATCCATTATAAGAGAAACCACAGAGATTGTAACACGTAAAAAGAGAATATGTAACGATGCAGCATCATTTAATTTACCAAAATTGTGGTTCGAGTTACTCCATGGTTAAAAATATGGAAATAAACATCCAAGTAAAAAAAAAATAACGTGCTTAATTATTAAATAGTACGTGAAAAATTAAATGATTGTGTTTCATGTAACTTCATAGACCGTGCCTTTATAGAATATTTTTGTTTGTTTTGATAATGGCTTGGATTGAGCTGAAACATATGTCAACAGTCTAATGAAACCTATTTTAATGTTTATAATCTTTTTACTTTACACCTTTTAGCAATTATATAATTACAAGGTGTTATAATCTGTTATATACAAAAATGTTACTATAAAAACATATTGTAATAAATTATTTTTGCAGTCGCGTAAATTTTGTTATGATGATTTTCAACTGTACTAGCTGACCCGCCCGTCGTTGCCCGGGTAGACTGCCATTGAAAAATATAACAAAAAATTAAATAAGAGCTAAAATTTCAAAAGTGTAAAACTTACGTTTAAAATTTGAAACGGTCAGGGAAAATTATTACACTTACTTTTAAAAAATGAAAAGTTCAGGGAAGTTCTTACTGTTGAACCTAAATGACATATCGGTATAAGATCGAGGCTTAATAGATGGGAAATAAAGATTTGTGATCTGCTAATGTGATGCATTTGATAAAATTTCATTATTGCCATTAAACAATTAATAAATAATCGCGATATCTGTAAGAAAAGTCTTGGCAGAAATTGCACGTTTCACGCATTAAAAATTCAAAAATCATGGAGGGATAAAATTGCTATATTAGGCCGCTATTGAAAATTTGCTATTGAAACCATAGACCTTCTAATATATGCTAGTATCTTTGCTCTGAGACTGAAACCGTATTCCTTATTTTTAACAACATGTATTTCAAAAAATGTCAGAGAGATGGCGCCACATGCCCGAACAGATATTACGAACCTATGGCTTGAATTCATAAACCAAAACCAATTACAACGTTGTAACGCACAAATATGAAAATTGGCACAAAAAACCGCATACGGCCGTTTCAAGGATGCATCAATCCCCTTCCTCAGTGCGAGAAAAAAAAAGGATAAAAATGGGTTCAAAGAACCCCTCGGTTATAGCCCCGAGTACTGGCTTGAATGAAAAGGCTAAAGCAAGAGTTAATATATACCAAAGAAATGACGTAGTTGACCAGAAATAACTGAAAAAAGGAGTCACTGCACAGGATCCCTCCACACGTGCGAGAGAAAAGGGGTGCTGGTCATATCTTTCACCAAGGACGAACTATGTGAATAAAGTGAGCCTCGTAAAAGTCGAGATCTATAACTGAATTACACTTTTGGATAATTTTAGCTTCTGAATAATTAAACTTGTGGTTGGAATCCCAACAATGTTTAGCTATTGTAGATTTCTCACACTCCTGCTTTTTAACATAATTTTGGTGTTCTTTCAGCCTAATTCTAAGAGCACGCTTCGTCTGCCTAATGTAAGAGAGGCCGCATTCACAAAAAATTCTGTAAATGCCCCAGGTATTATGTTCATCAATTGGATCTTTAAGGCTGGAGAAATAAACTTTATTGGTTGGAGAGAAAACAACTTTGAAACTAAACCTATTGATCTATGCTTACTATGGCTTGAATCTCCTCAACAAATTAGTTTATTCTGAATGAAAGTGATAGAAGTCATTATAGCATAGTCATTATTTTTATATCTATCTATAAATATGTTGAAAATTTAATTTATTTAAACTAAATCCATGGCAAATTTTGTATTCCGAAATTTCTGAATCTAAGAAGAATTTACCAAGGCCTAAATCCACAATAACCAATGAGATGCGTTTCTTTCGAGCGTTGCCATTAAACAATTAACAAAGAATCGCGATTTCTGTGCCACGTACGATAGCGTAATATATATATATATATATATATATATAGATGTTGCATCTTGCTGGCTGGTAAAAGATTTTTTGAAAATTCAACCACCCTTGGTGATAACTGGCAGAAGGGTCAACTGCTTGCTTTCGGAATCAAAGACAAGAATTCCAAATAAGCCACCCTGTGTGTGGCTAATACATTTAAAGACTGTTTCCAATGGAATTTAGAAAGACATATGGTCTATAAAAATTAATTATTAAATAATTAAAAGGATCACTAAAGGTTTATGGAAAAGATCTTTATCACAGTAATTTTTTTAACATTGTTAAAATGGGTCAGGTACCTATAAATCGACCCAAAAAACGAAGTTTAATTTTAATTTACACTATTAAAATTTAAGTCCAGTTTTGTAATTTGTAATATTTAAAAAAATCTTTACTCAAAATTCCGATTAATAATAGTTTTGTAATTTTTTTTTGTTTCTGCAAAGTGTAGTATTAGCTGGTACTAAAATTATAAATTTTGTTTTAAGATATTTCTGTGTGATATTGATATTATTATTTGCGTATTTTTAATTTTCATTTTGTAAAAAGAACAAATATTTTGTTCACAAAAGAATAGCTTTGCTTAAAAAAAATAATAATTGTTTATGGCAGTAAATCCTTCTCATTTTTGATCATGCTATTCAAATGATACTTTTATTTTAATAGAACATTTATGCCTTATGAATGGGTTATTAGTTGTGTGCTTTTCTTTTACAGTGCGAGAAAAAAAATACACGTTGATCCATAGAAAAATAGTTTTGTTTCATACTTTATATTTGTTTATGATAATAAATTCTAAGTGTTCTAATTGCTTTTGTGAATTAGTTTAATATGCTGATGCAAGTTCTAAAATCATAACTTTTATCTGAAAATAATTCTATGTTTTATTAATGTGTTATTCCTTGCTTCAATTCGAATATTTAATTCAAAGTTTTATTTACGAGCTAAGCTCGCATATGTTAAAACGCTCTCTCTTTCAAAATGCTATAAAAACGTTTTACTGATTTCTTTTCTATATATACAATTCTGTACAGCCGTTCTTTTGTTATGGCCTAGCCATGTGTTATTTCATTTTAAATATTAATATTCAAATTCTCGTTACTTTCAAAATAGCAGAGCAGATTCTAAAGATAGAAGAAAAAATATTTTTCTTGGTTTCAAGTTGTTTAAAAGAATACAAGAAAAAAAAAAAGAGGGTCGGCAAAAGATGCAATAAACTCTTTATTGCTTTTGAAGCCATGCAGTGTATTCACATATATTTGAAAGCTGAATCCATAAGAATGTAGAAAGACACGTGTTCTTTAAGGGAAAAAAATAATTAAAATTCTATTAAAAATGAAAGAAAAATAGTTATAGCTGTAATTTTTTGAAATTGTTTCAAAAAATACAAATATTTGAATTTTAAAAAAAATGTTTTTTTTCCAATATTGGGGCCTTGGCGAGAGAAAGACATTTGACAACATATTTTCTGGCAACCTATTCATTGTTTCATATACACAAGCAATTTTTTCAATATCTATACAATTTATTTAATATAAAGAACCATTTATCTATGTTAATATACAAACAGAAGTAATTATATAAAAAACAATGACAATATATATGTAGGATTTCAGCGTTAATACTTCAATTGCTTTATGACTTTATGATCGTCATATTAACTGACGCTTTAGTACTATTACTATCATCCATGATTCAAATGCACGAGGTATAAATATCTTGGATCGCGAGATTTGGCAAAGAGCCAGTCTTATAATTTTTATCTCATCAAAAACAACTCGTTGTAAATGATCCCGCCAAGCCACAAACCTAAAACGTCAGCCATAAAAAAAGTGATATCACATAAAAAGAAACGATATAGAAGTGCATACTCCGAGTCCCGTGTAAAAATCTATCATCACTCATAATGTTTCCAAAGGACTCGGAGTGAGGTACAGTATGTGAAAACTGCTTGGCGACCTGCAGGCTTTTATAATGTTCACGTTTCCTGCAATTACATATAACTATATTATTTTTATTTTTATTTTATTTTTTTTATTTATTTAATTATTTTGCTCCCATAAAATTTATTTTTTCGATTTTCAAAATTGATATACTGCATATTATAAAAGCCTGCAGGTCGCCAAGCAGTTTTCACATACTGTACCTCACTCCGAGTCTTTTGGAAACATTATGAGTGGTGATAGATTTTTACACGGGACTCGGAGTATGCACTTCTATATCGTTTCTTTTTATGTGATATCACTTTTTTTATGGCTGACGTTTTAGGTTTGTGGCTTGGCGGGATCATTTACAACGAGTTGTTTTTGATGAGATATCACTTCTTTTTGTAAGGTGTTTAATTTCAATTACAAAGATCCCATTTTTATTCAGAAAAGAAAAGATAAAAGAAAGATGAAAGGGGCAAAATAAAAGAATAATTGTGATGCTATAAACAGAATTATACATCAGAATTATACAATATATTGAGTGACTTATTCCAATGTACATTTCGCTACCATAGCAACGGGGAAACTTTTATATTCCTTTCCTTACATTGTATTCATCAGATTATTTATGACATGTTTATTTTCCTTTTTCTTTTGTTAATATCACTCTTCCGTTTATATACATTCAAAAAACAAAAAAAAATAGAAAATTTTACAGTAGTTTACAAAGTAATTAAAGTACTGCAGTTTCAGAAAAATGTGGAGAAATAAGAAGCACCTTTTTTTGGTCAATTATAACAATGAGTTTACTTTACCGAGAATAATCAAATTTGTTTTTCTACGAACCATTGTAATTTACAGGGATTTTTATACTAATATATTAAATACTAGCAAGCTACGCCCGCTACGCTGGTCAATTTCTCTTAACGCACCTTTAATCAAGTGAAATATTGACTTTGAATTTGACCTTGTATTTTAAAACCCTATGGATCTTTACTTGGAATGTCCTTCTGCATTTCTGAAAAGGATACGAATGCTATTGCATTATTACATTTTTAATGTGTCAGACAAAATTTGGGCTATTAAGGACAAATTAGGCCAATTCTCTGTAGACTTTATTATGGAATAGGTCAGCATAAAAAAACTGAATAATTGTGTTAAATTCTGGTGTCTATGGGGAAAAATCATTTCCGTTGGATTCAAATTGGGTTTGAATGAAGTTACAATTTACAATACTTCAAATATAATGAAATTGATATGCCTTACTGAGGTGGATAAAAATATGGTACTCGTCCAAAGTTAAATAAAAATCATGCACTCGCGACATCATAATTCACTTTTATATTTTAACAGAATAATAAGGCTACTATAATTTATGACTCGTGCTATAGTCAGTATATATACGTCAGGACACAATGCCGTTATCATTATCTTTTTACGCGTGAAGATTTCGCTATGGTAATCCATTGTAAAATTTGGTACTTTTTGAAATTCAATATTTGAAAAACGGCATATCATTAGATTTGAAATTTATATCAAGAAAAATACAATTTTTTTACCTTTCTAACGCAGTTTGTCTAACAATTTTCTGACAAATACTTTTCGAGCTATTTATTTTTTTATTAACAACAAATGTTTCATTTTCCGAGATTAATCTGTGGCAACGATTAGCGAAAATCCCAGTCGTCAGCAACACATACCTTCTTATTAAAGAGGATTATTCTTGAAAATTACTGAGCACCTTAAAAGTTTTTTTTATTTGTTAAGTTTTTTAACTCAACGTTTCGAGAATCGGAAAAATATAAGATTCGCAACGTTTGCAAAAGTATAAAAACTATTAAAGTGATTTCAAAATAGAAAATGTTCGTAGGATGACATGTATTCCAAAATTTTGTGTGATTTTGTAAATGTACCACAAAGACTAATGCGTTTACATAATGAACTGTTTAAAAATATGTAAACTTTTATTAAAATTTTTGATCTGATAAATCATAAAGCTTTAAATTAGATTTTAAAAAGGAGCGTAATTAAACCAAAAAGGATTATATTTACTAAATGCACAAAATACATAAAGACACAAAATACATAATTAATGTTTCTAGTCTGTCCATTCCAATTCGGGGATACTAAAATATAGGTCCTCAATCCTCGGCAGTCCATGAATTAATTAGGACATATGTATGCAACTGTTAAAATGTTCCCAAAGTCGACAATAGAAGCAATAAGTATAGCTCGGCAAATATAAAACACGGCATTGCTTCATCATGACTTTGTTTCGTGAGGTGTTCGTTCTCCAAACATAAAAATCTCTTGAAAGTGTCCGTTAACCGAACATGTGTTCGTTATCCGAACATATAAATCTCACTCGAAAGTGTTCGTTAATCGATTTGTTCGTAAACCGAACAGTTCGTTACCGATCACCTATTGTATACGAAATATAGCATTTTTAATTTTTATGGGGGAATTTCAGAAGATATTTCCTTTTCATTGTGCTCTAGGCCCGTTTTTAGAGCATTTTAAGTTCGTCATAGCCGGAGATTCGATGAACGGCAAATATTTAAACGCAAAACTTCTAATCTTGGGGTAGCAACATTTTTACATTCTATTACTCAGCGCATGAATGTAAAGTTGGAATTTTTTAATCGCTTTTTCAATCAATTCCTGATACATTTATTAATAAACACAGTTTTTTTTAATCGATGAAAATACTATATTTTAACAGATTTAGAGCTTAAGAACGTCGAGCTTTCAGGCGGACAAAATGAACGCGTATTAAATTTTAAAGCAAGATAATAAAACCTTACAGAGATTGAAATAGTATAAATCATTAAAATACATCTCACTAAGTAAATATACATCGGTTGTAATATAATCAAGATCTTCAAGAGTGATCTTCAAGATTCATCAAGCGTGCTTTTCTGGTTTGTTCAAGTGAATTCATCCAAGATGAACTTAATTTTATCAGAGATATCGCCATTGACCATGGTTTCCCCGCTCATCACGTACAGAAAATTATAGAAAAATTCAATGGCTATTTAATTCAGCATCCTGTCCCTAGCAATAATAAACCAAACTATCGTAAATTCCAATATATACCTATTATATTTGAAAGGATTGAAAGGGCCCTCCGTAAATACAATATCCATCTTATTGCTGTCCCTCCCAGAAAATTGGTTGACTTAGTTTCATGTAAATTAGATCCTATCCCCCCTGATGAATTCGCAGGTGTTTATGAAATCCCCATTAGCTTAAATAATAATAGTATAATTTTTTACATTGGTATGACTAAAAGAAAGTTTTTGGAAAGGTTAAAAGAGCATAAAAACGACATAAAATTTGGAAAGTTATCCACTGCACTCTCCCGGTTTTACGCTAAAAATAATGATACTGTAATTAATTTCGATAAAGCAAGAATTATCCATAGGTTCAATAACCCATTTAAAGCCGCCATCAGGGAATCATTGGAAATTAAAATTAGAAAAGATTGTATTTGTAATGATAACTTTTCTTTCAACATACCTAGTTTATGGGATACATTTTTAACCCCTTGTTAATTCATTGTTTTGTTTTTCGCTGTTTGGCAACAGAGAGCGCCCGCTTATTTTATTTAAATTTTTCCATACTGTTGATTTCAATTTTCTCGTGTCGAAAATTAAAAGATCAGTAGTCGTTTGTGTTGTTCCTCTTCCCCGATGATGGCTTTAAGTTTAAAGCCGAAACATGTAGGATTTTAGCTCTTTTATGAGTTTAAAACAATTTTTACACTGATTTTAGCAACTAATAAGCACAATTTGTGCAATTTGTGTTTTTAAAATGGATTCAATTGTCTTCAAGAGACTCTGTAAACGAAACGTATATGGTTCAACAATACAAACAATAGAGAGTTTAAATGAATCGGATGCAGTAACATATTTGAATATCTTGTGTATATAGCCACTTTGACAAAAATTATGCTATTTATACTATTGTTTTGCCTCTGTGTTGAGGAATCAAGTACTTCAACGTAAAAATTCGCTAATTACACAACTATTTAGTCTTATTAAAAAATCTTTTGAGTTACCCTGTAGACGAACAGTAAATTCTACAATTCTGTTTTACAATAGGAAGTTAACTTAGGTCGTTCGTAGTAACATATTTTAACATCCTGCGCTTACGTTCTTTTTTTTAAAGAATTAGACCATTTAATATTTCTTTTCTTCACCTTAAGTATAGTAATAAATCACTTTAAAGTGATATGCATAAAAAACTAATTCATAATTTTACACGAAATATTAAACATTTGAACTACTCATAAAAACAATGCAATTGCTGAAAACCGCGTAAAAATCGGATAATTACACAATTCTTTAGCCCTATATCAAAAGATCTTTTGTGAGAACCTGTAAACAAACCTTAAATGTTACTATTTTTTTTATAAAAGGGAGCTTACTTGGGTCGACTGCAATAACATATCGTAATATCATGTGTATACGACCATTTCTAAAAGAGTTGGGTCATTTATTATTTTTTTGCTCTATGTTAAGTATAGGAATCAATAACTTTAAACTGATATAAATCAAAATCTAATTAATATTTTTTTCATGAAACTTACAAAGGTTTGAACTACTCATAAAAACAATTCAAATGACGTAAACCACGCAAAAATCCGATAATTACACATTGCTGTAGCCCTGTCAACAGTTTTTTGCTATATGTTAAGTATAGGAATCAATAACTTTAAACTGATATAACTCAAAAACTAATTAATATTTTCACATGAAACTTACAAAGGTTTAAACTACTCATAAAAACAATTCAAATGACGTAAACCACATAAAAATCCGATAATTACACATTGCTGTAGCCCTGTCAACAGTTTTTGGTCTGTACAAGATTTAAAAAGTGAAAAAAACAGCACTTTTAAAATCGTATTTCCTGAAAACCTATTCGACAGATCTTGCTTTTCTTTTGATATTTTTAGTCACGTGCCACGCCCCATTCCATAGAATCAAGAATTTTGTTTCTATCATAAATAGAACGCGAGATATAGATGTGTCAAAAACCCGTTTTGTCCCGTCCGCAAAATATAAACCAGACAGAGTTAAAAAAAAAAAATTGTAAAATCGTTTGGGATCCATTGGCGTAAATTCCTTTCATTTACGGTTCAATGCATTGCTGTTTCTTATGCTTGGCTAGAAACTCTGTCGCGTTTCTATGATAATCGAAGAAGCGTTGAAGTATGGAAGAGTCAATTAGGGAACTGCTAGGCCTAATTGGCCTATGTAACAATAAGAATATTGTATGTTTTATGTGAGAAGTGTAAGATATTTTGAAGAAATAACCAACGAAGCGTTGTATAATTGATTTCCTAGAATAGTATTAAAGTTCTTGCTTTTAGTATTTCGAAGTCTAGTTGTTGAATTAATTCAGTAAATTAACTTTTTACGTATCACCTTTCTACATATATATATAAATAGAATGTTTGTATACATATATGCAGTAGCGGCTCGTCCATAAGTGCTGCAGAGCTGCAGAACCCCCTATAATTTTTAAAAACCCTGTATACTTTTAATGTTATCTTTGAACATCAATTAAAACCTTCACGTAAGTATGAAAATAGATTACTTCTTGCTTGTCCTGAATGCATGTGAGTGGAAAAGGTCCTTTTCTTTCTCATTTTCGACTGCAAGGAGACGCAGACCTTATCATTCACGTGGATGGATCGTTGCGCATACCACACGGTGGAAGATAGGTGGGAGGCAGACCTTATCATTCACGTGGATAGATCACTGCACATACCCCACGGTGGAAGATAGGTGGGAGGAGGCAAGCGCTGTTACATTAGCGACCGTGCTGCAAGCCATGCAGATCGCCATTGAGAAATAGAAAATTTTGATTTCGTCATGTGTCTTTCAGCCGCTTTTCGGAATTTTGTATTAAACCACGCAATAAATGTCCTGCATTTACAAAAAAATACTATTTTCACAATTGTCATTAGTAGAGAAAAATGACATTAAATACATAGGGCGTCCTCTGCCAGACTTAAAAATTATCCAAAAGCACCAAAAATGGTGCCGAAATTGAATATTTTGCTGCCTGAGGTAAGAATTATTTTACAACCACTTTACTGTTTTATTCTAACCAAACACAATACATACAGAACAGATGTTAATTGTAATCTTTTAACATATGTTGACCTAAATCAGCAACAGGCTCGAACTGGCCCTCCGGTCGGAAAACCGGTGTGCCCTCATACTTTTCAAGACTTTACGCCCTTCATCAGGCTATTTTACGCCCTCTGAAAAACCAAGGTTAGTGCCCTTTCTAAATGCCCAGTCCGACCATGGGCAGCAACCTGGATGTCTCATGTGTGGCAATGGCTCTGGTTAGAACCTCGCAACACTGCCTCATTTCTAACTCACAAGCCGCTACTGTATATATGTATATACGTACATGTATAAACAAGCATAAAAGTGCATCAGGTATGTTTTTATAGCTGTTATTATCATTTGGCAACAAGTCTCAATTTCTGAAGCCCGAATTGTGGCAATGAAAGAAAAAAAAAATGCGAGCACCTTACAGTGGAAAAGTACAAAAAAAATGTCTTCAATAATTTTTGTCCAACTTAAATAAAAGAAGTTTCAGTTCGACTTCTATGTTTTTAAGTGAATGTTTACTCATAATTTTGGCATGGGTAAATTTATATGGGTCGCCCAAATGAAAGTGGCACTACAGTCGGTTTGATAAATGGTTTAATAGTATTAATATAAATTAGTACACAAAAGAAAGAAGTAATACAGACGTAACAGATAGGCTAGACAAAGTCACCTTGTAGGTTGAAACAAGTGTCCCAGCAGTCAACGAGACGGTGGATACCCTGGGTGAAGAAGCTCCGGTGTTGGTTGTGGAACCAATTTTCAAGGGCAGCTTGGACCTCATTATCGCCGGCAAATTGCCGTTCCTTCAGAGTTTTCTTGAATGGACCGAAGATGTGGTAGTCATACGGCAAGAGGTTTGGGCTGTAAGGGGGATGTTCGAGAACCTCCCAGTGGAATTGTCGTAACAATGTTTGGCACGTCACAGCCACATGAGGACGAGCACTATCATGCAAGAGGATAACCGCTGCGTGACAGCATTCCACGTCGGCGGTTCTTGATATTCTTTCTCAGTTCATTCAGCGTGGCACAGTACGTGGCATCAGTGACAGTAGTGCCCGTAGGTAGTCATTCTAACAGTTGTGGGCTATCGACGTCGAAGAAGCACGTTAACATGACTGTACCAACTCTAGTGGACGAGCGAGCTTTCTTCGGCCGTGGGGATGAAGAGTGTCGCCATTCCATACCTATGCTTTTGGTGACTGGATCAAAGTGATGGTACAATGTTTTATCAGCAGCAATGATCCTTGAAAGGAATTGGTTCCCCATTTCGTGGTACCGCATAGGGTGTTGCATGCAAACAGACATGCGATGAATCTTCTATCAAATGTTTCGGCACCCATTGCGCACAAACCTTTCGGTATTGCAACCTTTCATGCAGTATTGTGTGCACATTTCCCTTGCTCATAGACATTTCCTCTGCTATTTCTCGACTGGTGATTCGTCCATTGATTCTCACGAGACGGTCCACATCTGCAACTGCTTCCTTGGTGATAAGCACATGCGCTTGACCAGGTCATGACCTGTCGTCAGTACTGCTTCTTCCACTACAAATATATCTGCACCCTCGGAATACCGATCTGCGTGACATACACTCCGTGCCATATACATTTTGCATTCAACGATAGATTTCAATAGCACTTACATTTTCCATTGTAAAAATTGCACGACCGAGCGTTGACACTATTTGGAGGCATCCATGTTGCGAACGATGCCTTTTAACGTGCTCCCACGCTATTACACACGTACCTGGCGAGATCTGATGATATCGCATTCATTTTCAGCACTCTGTGATCTCTGTAGGAGCATGCGCAGTCATCTTTCTCTTCAAATGACGGAGTTATTACAAAAATGCCACTTTCATTTGGGTGAAGCTTATATTGTGAGAATTGTGGCTTTGTATTAGAATTGTGAATTTTACATACACTACACAATATACTAAAAGTTAGTTTAAGTTGCAAACACATAACATAATTCCAAATGCATTTTAACAAATACCGCTCTTACACAGCAATGTATACGAATTATTTCGTGCGACCCTGCAAAAGAACTATAAACACGCCATTTCCAAGAGAAAGTACATGCGGTAGCAAACATCAGTTTTTCACATCCATTTCGTTCTATTTTAAATAATAGAACATAGTTAAAACGCATGTAAAACAATTACTAGACCTTGACTGTAATGTATCTGAACTTTTTGTGTGTCTATGTAAAAGAAACATAAAAGCGACGTAAACAATTCTCTATAAGTAACATATCGTAGTGCCACTCAATAACGTATACCACTTTCGTTATGTTTGAAGTTATATAACTTTTATAAAATGTATTCCGTACAGTTAATTCTGATAGACAATAATGGATCCGACCTCCATGTTTATGTTATTTTAAATTTCAAAAACAACAAATGTTTTGATAGATAAAAATTCCAATTTTAAATTTACTTATGGCTATAAATTCTATTTAATACAGTGTGTGTCAAAAGTTGAAGCACAGCAGCGAATTTCAAAATAAAATTTAATTATTGACTGCAAGTTACATTCTTTTTCATATGAGCTACAAATTGTAGTTCTATAAAGATATTTAACAGAATTATGCTTTAATATTTATCTCGAACAATAGAATTTATTAAAAGAATAAAAATGCGCGTGTCAAAAGTTTAAGCACAGTAATCTGTAGTAGAACAAGAATAAAAATATAATTAATACTAGATTATTGATGCATTTTGTTGAATGAGTTTAAATATACAGTCTTAAATCGATAAAATGAGGTTCTGTATTGTTTACGGTTCGATTTTAAATCAAGCGTTCTCAATTGCATCATTCAAATCTTTAACTGAATAATACTGCTTACCATTTGGATAAATTGCGTGTGTGAGAATACCCACATATTTTCTATAGGGTTTAAATAAGAGGTAATTGGCAGTCATTTCAAAACTGATACTTTGTTTGACTTAAGCCACATTGACGTTGATTGTGAGGTATGGATTAAAGCATTGCCGTGTTAAAAAATCCATTTTTTTCCACCTAAATTCTCGCCAATAGCGAGCAAATGATTGGCCTCCTGATAGCTGTCAGAGTTTTCAAGACCACGCATGAATACCCAATCACGTCTGACCATTGAAAGAAATAGTCCCCATACCATAATGCAACCACCACCATGTTGTCTGCTATAAATATACACCTCGGTTCTTTGCGGAGATTATGCCAATAGTATTTAAACCCATCAGGGCTGTTGAGGTTCTACTTATTTTCATCACTAAATATGACATTCAGCCACTTACCATCAAATGACGTATGCTGTTTGACCCACTGTAATCTAGCTTCTTTGTGGTGTGGTTTCAAACATGGTAACATAGCTAATTTACTGTTTTTGATGCATCCCGATACGAAACTCTTCTACGAACATTTTTTTTTATTTGTACTTCAATTGTACATTTTATTTGCTAAAGAGAATAATTACCAGTTGAAGCCAAGTTTCTGATGCGGCGGGGTCTTCGTGGAAAGTTGTTACTCGTCGCTTTCCTGAATGGGATTTTCGTTTTAAATCGTCACCAGGAACCAAAACTTCATGAATTCTCCGTTTTGATCTATTTAATGTATTTGCAATTTCAGAAAGGGACTTATGTTTTGCTTTCATATTCCAGATTTTCACACCTCTTCATGTCAGAATTCTTTGGACTTTGGCATTTGGTACTAACGCAAAAACAACAACTTGCTGCTTCTCATACACCCAGGAATCGTTTGCGTGCGCAACCACTTACGTCATTTTGTAAAATTTGCATAAAAACAATCTTGTGCTTAAGCTTTTGACACGGTTGTTTTTGTTCTATTCATAAACTCAATGGTTTGGTATAACTTTAAACATAATTTTATTGAATATGGTTTTAAGACTAAAATTATTAACACTGTATAACTGCTTTTGTTTAAGAGCATACAATTCTGATGCAAACACTACGATTAGAACTATTACTTAAAAATAGTTCTATGCCTTATTATTATGTTATTATTTATTTGTATTCGAATATTTAATTCAAAGTTTTAATTACGATTTTAAAATTCGCATATGAAAAAGCACCCTCTTTCTTTCAAAATGCAATAAAAACACTATGTAAATCTAACGTTGCATATATCCAGTTCTCTACAGCCTTTCAACTTTATGACCTAGCCATGTGTTATTCCATTTGAAATACTAATATTCGTATTCTCGTTACTTGTTGAGCAATTTCTGAAGTTTAAACAAATTCGTTTTTCATAGTCTCAAGTCGTTTAAAAGAAATAGCGGATGGGGGATTGAGAACTTGCAAAATGGGCAATAAATTTTTTATTACTTTGGTAGTCATGCAGAAAATTCAAAATACACTTGAAGTCTATATTCAAAAGAATGTAGAAGAACTCATGTTATTTTTAAAAAAATACATATAAATAAATAAAAGTATTCCTTTCAAAATGTACAACAGAGAAGGATTTATATCCGATTTTTTTTTTAAACATTGTTAAAAGTGTCATTAATGATTAAATCGACGTAAACATTTTTAAACATTTAAAGTTTATTTTAAATATTAAGATTAAAATTTAAGTTAGTTATTTGCAATATTCGAAATAAATCACTATTTACGATTTCAATAAATACTTGCTATTTTAATTTGTTTTATGAAGGAGCTTAGTATTCGGCGATAGTATTAAAATTACTTAAAAAAAAAGATAATTCTATACTTTTAATGAGGTCATTATTTGTATACTTTTCTCTTACAATAAGTTAAAGACAACAAGTATTTGGATTCATAAATAATTTATTTTGTTTACTATTTTAAATTTGTTGCCAGCTATTCTAATTGCTTTTATAAAAGAGTGTAGTATTCAGATGGGAGTATTTAATTTATAGTGTTTTAAAAAAAAAGTTAATTCTATGCCTTTATTGATGTCATTATTTGTGTACCTTTTCCTTACAGTATGTAAAAAACAAAACAAAAAAACAAGTACTATTTTGATTCAAAAATAATTTATTTTGTTTAATATTTTAAATTTGTTGCCAGCTATTCTAATTGCTTTTATAAAGGCGTGTGGTATTCAGATGAGAATATTTAAAATATAACTTTTGATTTTGAATAATTTTATGCTTTATTGATTTCACATTATTTGGGTATTTTGTCCTTACAATATGTCAAAAACAACAAGTATTTTGACTCATAGAGAATTTATTTTGTTTAAGATTTTAAAATTATTGCCAGCTATTCTAATTGCTTTTATAAAGGAGTGTGGTATTCAGATGAGAGTATTTAAGTTATACCTTTTTTTAAAAGATAATTATATGCCTTGTTGAAGCCATTATTTGTGTACTTTTTCCTTGCAACATATGTGAAAAAGAAACAAGCATTTTGATTCATAAAGAATTTATTTTGTTTAATATTTTAACTTTGTTGGCAGCTATTATAATTGATTTTATAAAGGGGCGTGGTATTGAGACGATTTAACCGTTAAATGCTAGAGTATCAAATTTTCAACACTTTTTATTTAACTTTTAATAAATAAATAAAGTTCTACGCAACCACTATATTTATATAGAATATTAATCCTATTAAAAATCACATTAATATACTACTAAATAAAGTTAAAAATATATCTTAAAATTTCTGGTGTCTAATCCTTAATATAAGTAAAAAAATACACAATTCTAAAAAAAAAAAAAAAAAAATCATGCATTAAAGGGACTATTCAGGCAGGTATCAGCGAGTATTAATTAGACACCAGAAATTTTAAGATGTATTTTTAAGTTCTGGTTTTATCTGATTTTTACTGGATTAATATTTCGATATAAATATAGTGGTTACGAAGAACTTGATTTATTTATTGAAAGTTAAATAAAAAGTGTTGCAAATTTGATACTCTAGGCATTTAAGGGTTAAATTGAATCTTTTCTTTTAAGATAATTCTATGCTTTATTGATTTCATTATTTGTGTACGTTTCCCTTACAATATATAAAAAACAACAAGTATTTTGACTCGTAAAGAATTTATTTTGTTTAATATTTTAAAATAGTTGCCAGCTTTCAAATTGCTTTTATAAAGGAGTGTAGTGTTCAGATGAGAGTATTTAAATTATATCTTTTGTTTAGAGGTTAATTCTATGCTTTATTGATGTCATTATGTGTATACTCTTTCTTTCTTTGCAATATGTAAAAAAGAAACAAGTACTTTGACTCATAAAAAAATATTTTGTTTAATATTTTAACTTTGTTGGCAGCTATTCTAACTGCTTTTATAAAGGAATTTGGTACTGAGATGAGAGTATTTAAATTATAGCTTTTGTTTTTATGTAATTCTATGCTTTATTGATTGTATTAATTGGTTGCTTTTTCGTTACAATATGTTGAAAACAACAAGCATGTTGAGTGACTGATAAAAAATTTATTTTGTTTATCAGTTTAAATTTGTTGCTAACTATTCTACTTGCTTTTATAGAGGAGTGTAGTGTTCTAATACGAATATCAAAACTATAATATTTGTAAGAGCTTTTAATTTATGCTTTCTAATCTGTTATTTCATCATGCACACTGTTCTCTTACATTATCTTTCCTAATCATAAAGCGTATTTTGATTCATAAAAGAGTTATTTTAGGTAATATTGTAAATTTTTCTATAACAATAAATTAAGTTATTATAATTGTTTTTGTTTAAGAGCGTATTACTCTGATGTGAATACTACAACTATAGCTTTTGTTTCAAAATAACTCTACGCTTTATTATTTTGTTATTATTTGTTTGTATTCGACTATTCAATTCAGAGTTTCTAAAATTTACGATTTTAATACTCGCATATGAAAACGTACACATACCCTTTCAAAAAGCTATAAAGCTGCTTAAAAAAATCTCTGGATGTATAATATTAAATTCATCGCAGCCGTTCTCCTGTTATGACCTTGCCATGTGTTATTCCATTTTGAATATCAACATTCAAATTATCGTTGGTTGTAAAACATCGCAGCACATATTCTATATTTAAATAACTTTTTTCATGATCTCAAGAAGTTTAAAAGAAGAAAATCTGAGAATTGTCAAAAAAAGCAATAATTTTTTTTATTGCTTTCAGACCCACGCAGAGCATTCTAAAAATATCTGAATGCTATATTCAAAGGAATGGAGGAAGCTATGTTCTTTAAGAAGAATAAATAAATAAATAAAAGTATTCCCACTAAAAATGTATAAATGAAAAAGATATATATCAATAAATTTCTTCGAAATGTTATTGAAAAATTTAAAACATCTAAATTAAAAATTTGCTCCTTGACCATTTTTGTCTGACTTCAAAAAAGAAAACGTTTCAATTTGACATAAAGAAAAGCATTCTCATTAATATATATATATATATATATAAAAGGATATACTATATCTATAATTTTTGAAATATTATTTAAAAATTAGAAATATCTAAATTAAAAAATTGCTCCTTGACCCTGTTTGTCTGATTGAAAAAAAGAAAACGTTTCAATTTGACATAAATAAAACTATTCACACTAAAAGTGTGTAAAAGAAAAAAAAACTTTCATTTTTGAAATGTTATTCAAAAATTAGAAATATCTGAATTAAACAAATATTCTTTGGTCATTTTTGTCTGACTTCAAAAAAGAAAAAGTTCCACCTTCTATGGTCATCTTCATGAATTTTTTTTTATATTGCTTTTAAAGTTTCAAATGCGAAAAACAATCCGTCCGTTACCACATTATTATTGCCGTCCACAAATTAAAATTTAACAACGGTAACACTCAACCATCGAACCAACCAACCACAAGTAGAATGAAATTATGATTAGGAAAAATTAAGTTTTTAATGAATGATAGCATTTCATTTAATATCCCTAAACTTTGGATGAGCATCTTGAAATAGTCAATTACGCTTTTATTTATTTTAAAATTCTTCATCGATAATACATTTACACCAGTTAGATTTTTGTCCGTTAGGAGATACTTCTGCATCGTTTCTACTTGTGGTTGGTTTGTACGATGGTTGAGTGTTACACTTGTTAATTTTTAATTTGTGGACGGCAATAATAATGTGGCAACGGACTGATTGTTTTTCGCATTTGAAACTTTAAAAGCAATATAATATTTTTTTTCCTGAAGATGACCATAGAAGGTGGTCGGAACGCCGATATTTTTAATATTAATGTACAAGAGGTGATCAAATGAAAAGGTACGAAACGACGTAAAAACGTAACAGTTAAATATTTGCATATTCCGCCATGGGAGAACGTAGCGAGACATCTCGGGATGCGATTGGAGTCTCTGACTAGGACCGGAGCATGCGCTGGCGTCCGCATGCGCAGTAGGGAACAGAGGCTCTTATCAAAAGCGGCGTCCAAAAATGGAGTGCCCGTTTTCGTGCAGGCCGTGAGAGTCTGGGTGATGACCCGAGACCAGGCTAAGCAAACACAGTCATCACAGCCTATCTCATCGACAAGGTGAACAAAAAAAGGGAAGAAGACCTGAAAGGGAAGCGCTTCAACTCGGACGACGAGCTCAAGGACGCTGTGAAGGACTGGGTCTCGTCACGGCCACAGGAATTCTGGGAACAAGGAATTCTGCGGCTTGTTCATCAGTGGGATCGTTGTGCTCAGGCCTATGGTGAATATTTTGAATAAAGTCTACATTTGTACCCACCGTGTCGTTTCGTACCTTTTCATTTGATCACCCCTTGTATGTATAAAATTTTAAATTTGTATTCACCATTCAGTAAAAATGTGTGATGTTTTATACTCACTTCTTTAGTGTTGTTTCTAAATGTTATTTAAAAATTAGAAATATCTATAGGGTAAGTCCGGGATAGTTGTGTGGGGATCTGGCATCGCCGAAAACTTAAAACCAGCTAATGAGCTGGGTCCAGAATTTCGGATGTTGGATCCATGGTTTTTCATCTGTGCTTAACGGGAAACCGCACGGAACAAGCCTTCGCCGTTGAGCGGGAAGAAACAGTTAGTTGGACTCTGGACTGCCTGTTGAACGCACGTATTTTAGCGTGCTAATGTAACGATTAATGCTGAATTGCCGCACGCTGGTGCGAAGAGTGTATTTTGAGTTTAAATATAATTTATTAAGTGTTAAATGTATTCTTAATTTGTGAAGTGCAATATTTCATTTAATCGATAATTAGTAATCGGGTTTAGAATGCCCGCAACTAAAGTGGTGACCTCGGTGTTTGAACAGTTCGTCTGATAATCTAAGTGCATCGACCTTATAATGGCCTTAATTACGGCGTGTGTACATCATTAGTGACCCAAGCGGATATATTTCTCATATTTCTTCAAGAGTTTGTGTGAAACACGATTGTGTGCATTATCGGTAAACTGTATTGTTAATCACCTATTGGCATGTGGAGACATCAGTGCTACGAGGTAAAGAGCTTGAATCCCGAATCCCGGTGAGTCGTATCTATTTTGATGGTGTTCAAATCAGTAATACCCCTGTGTGTGCATATAAATTTTACTTGCCCCTAGATAAATTCGACATTAATTTTTTGCGCATTTTATTTAATTTTTGTATATGTATTTATATTGGTAATAAGCTTTCAGTACAGCATTATTTAAGTGCTTTCAAATTGAATATTTTTTGTTTGTTTTGTAATATATGCTTATTTTGAAATTCGGGGTATGACGCGATTTATTTCGACATACTATCGTTAAGCCTGGCCAGATCAAATCGCATGTTTAGGTAATCCAAAATATGGTTTATCGTATTATATTATGCTAAAATTTTTGTTTCCATACTTTTCCTTGCATTCTTATTTTTTATTATGTCTTAAATAGCATTTGTGTACATAGTTTTTGGTAGGGTTGTTGAAACCAGTTTTTTCTGTATACAGTATATGTCCTGCATTTATATTTTTTTTCGTGGCTTAATTGTGTAGTAAAATTCAAAAAAATGTCAACAGAAACACCGGATACTGTCGTTCCAGGCATTCATAGGGTTGGGGTAAAGGCGACCCCATTTTGGCGTGCAAACCCGAAACTTTGGTTTTTCCATTTGGAATCCCAATTTAAGCTGGCAGGGGTTTCCGACAGTGTTACCCAGTTTCACCATTTAGTTGCAGCAATGCAACCGGAGGAACTGGCGATAGCAGGCGATATCATTAGTGAGCAACCCACGGATCAGCCATACGAAAGGCTCAAAAATCGGCTCGTAAATCAATATTCCATGAGTGAGGATCAGTGCATTCGCGAGTTGATTTCTGGTTTGCAACTGGGGGATAAAAAACCTTCCCGTTTGCTCCTTGAAATGCGGAGTAAGGCTGGTAGTCAGGTCAAGGATGATTTGCTGAAAACCTTATTTCTCCAGCGCCTACCCACTCATGTGCGACAAATATTAGCAATTTCGAATGACCCACTTGACAAATTGGCCGAAATGGCCGATGGTATCATTGCAGCGAATGGTCCACCCCTCATGGTTCAAAATATCCAATCGGGTAATGAGGAGCTCAAAACATTAATTCTTGCACTCTCCACACGCTTGGAGAAGTTGGAAGTGCAGGGGAATAATAGCAGGCAGAGTCGTTCCAAGTCCCGTGACCGTTTTAGGCATTATAAACGTGATAAAAGTCAAGAAAGGAATGCTGTTGGAAGGAATTTATGTTGGTACCATGCTACTTTTGCTGATAAAGCAAGTAAATGCCGCAAGCCTTGTTCATGGGAGGGAAACTAGTACAGCCGTCACTCAATTCTGGGAGTGACGGCGCAGTTCAGATAAATAGGCTCTATCTCAATGACAGAACTACTCATTTGAAATTTTTAATTGACACGGGGGCGGACGTGTCTGTCTTACCTGTGACAAAAGCTGATAGAACACGTACAGCAGATAAGCTACAACTTTTTGCCGCTAATGGCACGATCATTCCTACGTTTGGTCAGCAGCTCTTAAAGCTAGATTTAGGCCTGCGCAGGGAATTTCATTGGCTATTTATTCTGGCGGATGTTTCGCAACCAATTATAGGGGTTGATTTTCTTCGACATTTTGGTTTACTCATTGATGTGCGTCAGGGAAAGTTACACGACCCCATTACTAATTTGCAGGCGCAGGGTATAATTGATAAGTCAAATAGTAGCAATATACGCACGGTTTCTGAAATGACAACATTCCATACGCTGCTCAACAAATTCCCTAGCCTAACTGATACTTCAGCCTCCCTTAACCCCCCAAAGCATGATGTGCAGCATATTATTGAGACCAAAGGTCCACCTGTGTTTGCTAAGCCTCGCAGACTTCCTCCAGATAAGCTTCGCGCGGCTAAGCAAGAATTTCAGTTTATGATGTCGGCCGGTATTTGCAGACCTTCTAGCAGCTCTTGGGCTAGCCCGCTGCACATGGTACCCAAATCGAAAGGCGATTGGCGCCCGTGCGGGGATTATCGTCATTTAAACGCTGCTACAATTCCGGATCGCTATCCTGTTCCTCATATTCAGGATTGTACACAAGCGCTCCACGGTACACAGATTTTTTCGACTTTAGATCTGTCTAGAGCATATCATCAAATTCCGGTACGACCTGAGGATGTTCCAAAAACAGCAGTCACAACTCCGTTTGGTCTTTTTGAATTTTTGTATATGCCGTTCGGTTTAGCCAATGCTGCTGCGACGTTTCAGCGATTTATCCATAGAGTGTTATATGGGCTTGAATTTTGCATTCCATATTTTGATGATGTACTAGTAGCATCGGAGAATTACGAGCAGCATGTCAGACATTTACAAATGGTGTTCGAGCGTCTATCTCAATATGGGGTACGTTTAAACCCATCTAAGTGTGTTTTTGGCCAATCTAATGTTAAATTCTTAGGGCATAACATCTCTGCGGATGGTATTAGCCCGCTTCAGGATAAGGTTAACGCGATTAAAAATTTTCCCCGTCCCGAAACCATTAAAGAATTGCGACGTTATCTGGCCATGCTTAATTTCTATCGCCGGTTTATCTACCATGCTGCGCACACACAGGGGGTTTTAAACAAATATTTGCAAGGAGCCAAAAAGAATGACAAAAGCATAATTCAGTGGACAGAAGAATCTAATGATGCTTTTGTACGAAGCAAGGAAGAAATTGCAAATGCTGCCACCTTGGCATACTTCATACCTACGGCACCTCTATCTATTGCAGTGGATGCATCAGACTTTGCAATGGGTGCAGCCTTGCAGCAGCAGGTGAATGACAATTGGCAACCTCTAGCATTTTTTTCAAAATCTCTGTCACCGGCTGAACAAAAGTATAGTGCTTATGACCGCGAACTTTTGGCGGTGTATTCCGCAGTACAACATTTCAGACATATGATTGAAGGTCGAAACTTTACAATTTTTACTGACCACAAACCACTTATTTTTGCATTCAGACAAGAAACAGACAAATGTTCACCGCGGCAAACTCGACAGCTGGACTTTATAGGCCAATTTTCCACGGACATTCAGCATATTAGTGGTGTGGAAAATGTTGTGGCTGATGCTCTCTCCAGGATAAATATCTCCTCCATCAAGTCTTGTGTTATTGATTTGGAGCTGATGGCCAAATTACAAGCGACCGATATTGCTTTACAACATGCGAAGCAAGACAACATTAGCTTAAAACTTCAACCAATGCCAGTAGGTGATTCAGCGGTTGAATTACAGTGTGATATTTCCACGGGTCGCATTAGACCTTTTGTGCCAGCAGACATGCAAAAAACAGTGTTTCAGAAATTGCACGAACTGTCCCACCCTGGTGTCAAAGCGACACAGAAACTGATTGCTGAACGCTATGTTTGGACTGGAATGCAGAAAGATATTGCTTTATGGGTACGATCCTGCATCTCCTGCCAGAGGAGCAAAGTACACCGGCACACGAGAAGTGCTATTGGCATATTTGAACAACCGTCTGCTCGGTTCCAGCATGTTCACATTGATTTGGTTGGACCATTGCCACCGTCTAACGGGTTTCGGTTTTGCTTAACATGTGTTGACAGATTCACCAAGTGGCCAGAAGCAATTCCATTGGCTGATACTACTGCTGAGAGTGTGGCGGAGGCCTTCTACGCCAGTTGGATCGCCCGTTTTGGACCACCTTTACGTCTAACAACTGACCAAGGTCCCCAATTCGAATCATCACTATTTTCGGCGCTGAATCGTTACCTGGGCATCTCGAAAGTTCATACTTCCCCATACCATCCGGCAGCGAACGGCCAGGTGGAGAGATTTCATCGACAGCTCAAGGCTGCAATTATGGCCCACAACACCACGGATTGGGCCCGAGTTTTGCCAACTGTACTCCTGGGCATACGAACAGCGTGGAAAGAAGATCTGCAGGCTACAGCAGCGGAAATGGTATATGGTACCACCATCGCCCTTCCAGGAGAGTTCCTTGTTCCAGTAGCCGGTTCACCTAACCCAGTCGATTTTCTTGGCAGGCTACGGGAGGTGATGCGACGATTACAACCAGCCACTTCTCGGTTGACACCTGAGCGTAAAATTTTTGTCAGCAAGGATTTGAAGTCTTGCTCACATGTTTTCTTGCGCAGAGAGGGTATTAAGAAGAGTCTGCAAGCTCCATTCGAGGGGCCTTACCAGGTTCTGCAACGGACCGACAAAAATTTCACTGTTAAGATCAACGACAGAACTGTTACGGTAAATATTGACAGAGTAAAACCTGCCTTCTTCTGCACTGAGGAGCAGCCGTCGAATCCTCAATCCGAAGAAAACCACTCTAAATTAGATTCACCAGCAGCAACAGTCACAGAAGAAGCGGAAATTCCAGCTCCAAGAAGTCCAGTAACTACTCGTGCTGGTCGGCGTGTCAGATTTAACCCTCGCTACCTCTGATGGTGAAAATTGTTTCGCTATCGCTCAGGGGGGGCTACTGTGGGGATCTGGCATCGCCGAAAACTTAAAACCAGCTAATGAGCTGGGTCCAGAATTTCGGATGTTGGATCCATGGTTTTTCATCTGTGCTTAACGGGAAACCGCACGGAACAAGCCTTCGCCGTTGAGCGGGAAGAAACAGTTAGTTGGACTCTGGACTGCCTGTTGAACGCACGTATTTTAGCGTGCTAATGTAACGATTAATGCTGAATTGCCGCACGCTGGTGCGAAGAGTGTATTTTGAGTTTAAATATAATTTATTAAGTGTTAAATGTATTCTTAATTTGTGAAGTGCAATATTTCATTTAATCGATAATTAGTAATCGGGTTTAGAATGCCCGCAACTAAAGTTGCTCTACTTAAGCCCCCCCTTCATTTTTCTTTTTCATAGCAATGATTTTTGTAGCACACATGTAACCTATCTACTCCAAATTTTATGTAGAGCATCATAAGAAACATTACTTTAATATAATACCATATAAAATAGTGTTTATATGATAAAACGTAATGAATGACTTTGGCCATATATCCCGGACCTCAGGGTATGATACCCCACTTGATCGGGATAGATGCCCCATTCGTAAAATAATAGGAAGCATACGTAATTAACATCTATAATTGAAAATCTGGATTTGCATCTGTCTTAATATACTATTTACATCAAATTTACGATTTTTAGCACTTTCCAACATAGTTGAAAAGTGTTTATGAATTCGGTTTGTCTGTCTGTCTGTCTGTCAGCCGTCTGTTTGTCTGTATGTCCGTGCTCTAACTCGCGTAAATATATATGTATAGTCATGAAATTGATATATGTTATTGAGATTTACTATGGCATGTTCGGTATTGAATATGAAGTGTATAGCACTTATAGTTTTTTTTACAGGGACACTCAAAAGAATTCTGTTACATTACGGTCTATGGGGAAAAATCATTTGCGGTATATTTTAGTAATGTTATACAATGTCAAACATATTGAAATTGATATATATCACTGAAGTGCACTACAAGAGTCTTTACTATAGAATATGGTGTGTATAGCACTTAAATTTGTTTTACAGGGACACTCAAAAGAATTCCGTTGCATTACGGTCTATAGAGAAAAATCGTTTGCGGTTTATTTTAATAATGTTTAAATATTTCAAACAAATTGAAATTTATATATGTGACTAAGGTGCATTAAAAGAGGCTTACTATAGAATATTTAGAGTATAGCATTTATCGCTCATTTACAGGGACACACAAAAGAATTTGGTACTGTCTGTTAACAATAATTGCTGGAAGTGCTTTTCCAGTTGCTTAACGCGTTTTTAAATTTAACTCATTTTTTCCCTATTACTTGGTTTGTATAAATTCTATAAATCATATACAGGGCAGCAAAAAAGTTCTGGAGTACAGTTACGTTTATTGAGGGAAATTCCAAAAGGGAAATTTTAAACTGTGCTACGCGTTTCCTATGTGAACTAAAATTTAGCGTTCTATGTAACCTATATACAAATCTATAGATCATATACAGGGCTGCATAAAAGTATTTGGATATATTTCCGAATATTGTTCGAATATTGTTAATAATTCCTGAAATTGGGTTTTTAAATATGTTATGCGTTTTCCAAATTGTTTACTTAGATATTATCTGTCACCTTATTAAACGGTAATGATTTGTAAAATTATTTTGGAAGAGTTAGAAATTGTTACATAATCTATGTTTGACGCATGATTTTTCATTCTTGTGTGTTAAAATTTGATCTTACAGGCTCTTTATACTAATCCTGCATTACACTCCTAAATCAAAGGATGTTTGCTATTCCCAAATCTTCGAATAAATGGGTACACCCAATTGGAAGCCAAAAGGATAATTCTAACGAAAGCTAAACCCCCGCTTTCTCATATTCGATGCACAAACTCTAGAAACTAATTCGGGGAGCAAATATGAGCGTTAGGCCCCTTTGAGCGTTAAGCCGTGTTCTTCCGTTACTAGAAGTCATGTTAAAATGACTGTAGACAAAAATATTTTGAACAGAATTTTTTTTAACCGTATATAGAATGAAGGGATATACAGGGTGTTTCAAAAATGACCGGTATATTTGAAAAATCAATAAAAACTAAACGGGCACTGATAGAAATACACCGTTTGTTGCAATATGATTGGGACAGACAAACTTTCGAAATTAGTTACAGTTTTCGACAACAGATGGCGCTGCAGTCTGGAAAATCTAAACACCTATATTTTCCACATATCCACCATGCGCAGCAATAATATGGCGTAGTCTCTGAACGAAATTACCAGAAACCTTTTTTAAACGTGTCTGGCGGGATGGCTTCACATGCAGAAGAGATGTACTGCTTCAGTTGTTCAATGAGGAATTTTCACGTTTTCTAATTTTATTTTTATGTAATAGAAAACAGAAAAATAAGAAGAACAGTGTGTTTGTTTTTTTATTTTGAGCTGTAATTGTTGATTTCTGACAGTTTTTATAGCGCACTATTTACCGTGTTCCGAAAACGATACAATTTCCTACGCCCGTCTTGTGACGTCATAGTTCATGACAAGGGAGAAAATGCAGCATTTGTTTACGCTTTCGATAGCGAGTTTGACGGTTTTCTTTTCTTCTTGTAATAAAATTCGTGGGTATTACATTATCAAAAGTAATAGAATCTTTTAGAAAATACAAATGTACCAAAGATCTAAACAACTCACAAACTGCAAAAAAGTTATCCTTAATTTTTTAAGACCTTTTAAAAAAATACTATGGTGCAAAAACAGTTAAAGTAAGTTTGATTTTCTCCATTAGCATTTAAATTTTGAAAGAAAAAAATTATTCCAATATAAAATATTTATACCAGTTATAAGTTATACGATATTGTGTGTTAGAATAATTCTTTTTTATTAGAAAAAAAAAAAGATTTTTTATAAATCATACAATATAATACAGAGGCAAAACCATTTCTGGCAATGTGTGACAGATATTTGAGTATTTGACGGTAATCTGCAAACGTTGCAATAATTTTACAAAACTCCTTGATTCATTTATATACATTATTAAATAAAGAAACTTTAAAATATAAAGTAAGATATCCATGATTGTTTTGATTAATTTAATTCATAAAATGAATAACTTTTGAATGGAAATATAAATTAGTTGGAATTTAACTCAAAACAATAATTTGTTGATAAATTTTATCACCACACATAATGGTTTCTTTTAATTTATAATTTAGATGTATTGATTCTATTTTTTTTTTAAACATAATATTACAAACCCCAATGTTAAAGTACCTTTCAGATTTTTGTTTGTTTAGTGGGGGATTTTCGGCGCCCCAGACCTTATCCACTGTTGTCGCAAAAGCTGATGGCTGTTTTCGTGATTAGTTAAGAAAGATCAATTAAACATTTGAAAATCAGCTGTTATAAAATGGTTAAGGTGATTCTAAAATGGCCTTCTCAACAACGCGATTCATTTTTAAACGCAAAAGCATAAAATTGGCAGGTATGACAATTAAAGCTATTTGAAATCGAAATGAGTTTTCCATTTTTTTAATAAATAAATTACTTATCAAGTTATAACCGATTCGTGTCACGTGGCATATGTTTTTCCCTTTTCTCGTGCTGCCGTGTCGAGAATTCAGTTCAAAACGCCGACTTTAACAGCGTTTTCTGAAATATCTTCTGCCTTTGCCAAAAAAGAGAAAACGTCTTCGATTACATAATTTCTGAATAAGAACACCTGCCTATTTCATGCGTTTCCGAACAAAAATGAATTCAGAAAGTAGCTATTTTGTATTTGAGAACAGTCACTGCTTCCCGAAGTTTTATAATGTTTAGAAAAATGTTTTATTTTACATGCTATAAGAAAATCGTGTATATGATGTAAATACGACGAAGTAAATATATATCGTTTTCATTAGGAGTGATTTTTAACATTGATTGCTTTTCGCACGTAATAATTTAATTATTTTAAAGTTATTTACGTTTACTTTTGGTAGCAAATCACAAGAGAGCAAGCACAGCAGCGATGTGAACAAATCAATAGTCAGGTGGATCACAGCCATGCTGTGATCAGGCGATTTCCGCCCCGCACCCAGGTACTAACCCGTTAAGCTAGGCATTCATGCCGGGCAGGTAGGGGCCTGGTTAGCGGTATTAAAAAAAAATTATTTTAAAGTTTCTTTATTTTTTTTTTAATCGCGTGTAAATAAATGTTTCGATTGAAAAGTATTTGTAAATGTTATTACATATTTGGGCAATTTTAAAACGGGTAACAGTGGGTAATAAAATGTTATTTCAAACAATGAATTAAATCTTTATTTAAATAATGAAATTATCAATGAAAAACTTGAAAAATACTTTAAAAATTTAACAAATTAAAAAAATGTTTGCATATTGCCCACCACAGTCTAGTTAAGTATGCCTACGAAAGATTATTAAATTGCTATGCATAGTTTTTGATCCTATAAAACTTTTTAAATGAGCTATTTTGGCCAATTTTAACATTAAATAGCTATTAAAATGATTCTTCGATTTAAAAAACTACTTGCTTCAGCGTATTTATTATACTTTTCTCTACAAAACTACATGTTTTCATGTTTTTATATGCAATAATTACTGTATTAAGCCGAGAAAGTCCAAAAGTCACAATAAATTCAATTACGTCAGCGGCATCAGTATTAGTTAAGTACTTTTTTTTAGAATAGTGAGATACAACGAAAAGGAAATATTGAAAAAAAATATCGTAAAGACGTAAAGTAAAGACCAAAGTAGAAATAAATTTCGAGGCAAAAAAATTCAAAAGGCTTGCAAAACCCGAGCCGAGAACCAAAATACTGCTTGCAAACAAAATGTAAACATTGGCACATCGTGAACAGTGACGTCATAGCCAATCACGCAGCGTTTTCAAACCGCGTGGTTTTCTCGTAACTTTAAACCTAATTTAACAATTATTGAACGATTTTTTTTACATTTTTGAGAACATTTTTGAAATTTATGATCCTGGAATTATCAGAAAAATATTAAGTTGGTCGATTACCTCATGTGTGCAAATTCCTCGTTATTTTTGTATTGTGGCGGTACACCTGGTCTTTCAAGTGTCCCCACAGAAAGAAGTCACAGGTTTACAAAGGTTTCTGGTAATTTTGTTCAGAGAGTACGCCATATTATTGCTGCGCATGGTGGATATGTGGAAAATATCGTGGTTTAGATTTTTCCAGACTGCAGCGCCATCTGTTGTTGAAAATTGTAACTAATTTCAAAAGTTTGTCTGACTGAAAATTTACTGTTGTCCCAAGCATATTGCAACAAACGGTGTATTTCTATCACTGCCCGTTTAGTTTTTATTGATTTTTCAAACATACCGGTCATTTTTGAAACACCCTGTAAGAGATATTATAGCATCAAATTGTGATAATGGATTGTTAAGATCGTTGCCCAGGTCGATATGACGTCAGCGTTCTCATAGACATATTTTTGCTTTATAATATAGATATTTAATATCTAAACCTTAACGAGATAGATGTAAAAAAAATTTCTCCCAAAATAAATTTTAATGATACATGAATGTTTAATGGAACGGTGGACTAAAAAATTATTACTCATTACTTATGTTATTGAAAAAGGAAGATCTTGGAAAAAAGTATTATGTGCCTTGAATGCAATAAATAATTGATAAAATTGATTTACAGAAAATAAAATTTTTTAAAGCTGTTAATTAATATTAAAATAAGTTTTAAAAATTCTCCATGCTTTTTAATTTTCAAAATAATTTCTTTATTTTTTTCATTTTATTACTTAAAAGGTCTTTATAAAAAATTTGCCAATAGCTTTTGTAATCCAGCACACAGTTATTTAAAAAATAGTTAATGCTGATACGAAAGTGAATTTTTATTAAAAAATCACATGTTAATAGATTTTTAATTTTAAGTCAATTTAATAATCAAATTAATTTCAAGATTTTAATAAACCAACATTCCAAAACAGATGAACAGAATTGTTGCTGTATGTATCAAAATTGTCGTTTAGACATATTAGGTAGATCTCTTAAGCAGTCACTTCGTATATATATATATATATATATATATATATATATTGTATAAATGCCAATCTTGCCATCAAGGTAACGTCCGAGGTACTAAACCATTTCGAATCTAATTGGACAATTTATTACTTGCCAGTATCTTGGATGTGTTCGTTAACCAAGTATGTAGCTCTAATATGAGGGTTGAAACTTTAATGCTGACAACGCTGTTGTAGATACTCCACGCAGCGAAATCCAGGAAAGCAGTTTACTATAAGTACCTCACATACCTATCTTACAACAGGACGAATGCGCCCTCACCACAAAAGGTCACACAGCCCGATCTATTTTTTGAAATAATTCGTTGTATAGTACTGCTGGATGGATGTTTTTGAAGTAGGAGAAACCAATCAAATATGCCAGAGGACGTACAGAACGCTAGTGTTTTCAAGGTCTTCGTGAGGCTTGTGGTGATTCCGCATTACCCTACTAGACGGCAGCACGGTCAAAACCTTCAATGATGAACGCCAAAGTGTGTCAGACATGGCGCGGCCCGGTTGGCCATCCGTAAATGAAGAAACAGTGCAGACTATCTCCGTATTACTGGCAGTGAACGGAACAAAACAGTCCGGCCAACGCGCATTACTATTGTTCAATCCTGGAACACACCCTACAACCAGCGTTGAGTAAGAAATGGCGATACTTTCTGCAGAACCTACCCATCATCTTGCATGGCAATGCTCGTGCGTATACAGCGCAACTGTTGTTGATGTGTTTGCTCGTTGGGGTTGCGAAATGCTTTACCACCCCCCATATTTCCCAGACTTAAGTCCCTATGACTTTGATCTCATCTTGAAGATAAAGGTACAGCTCCGTATCATTCTCTTCCTTATCGTTCCAGAGACAGCCTTTGCTAGGGCGTGTCTATGCACTTTGAGAGAGGGTCTCCGCATTCTCCCGGGCTCGCTAGCGGTACCTATCTTTTCGTGTCCATTGTCCAAGGGCTAGTGATTGCCTTTGTAGGCTCTAATATCCAGAGACTTTGATAAAACAAAGCATTCCAGAAAATCCCGAGATTAAGTCAGGAGACTGGCGTTCTTGTGGTCATCCGCTTCACCCGGAGCTCTTGAGAGATTCAGGAGATGAGATCCCGAATCGTGCAGTTTCGCCATTTAGTTTCTGGGTATTGATGGCCGTAGCAACCAGATGTCAACTGTCTTTGTGTTCAAGAGGAGTTCAGCGCGAAAGAAATTTTCTGCGACGCTCTTTTTTGGCCGGTCGTATGCTACCTGTGTGGTGTCCTTGGGTAAACTAGGTCCACCTAGTTCCATTCGTTAAGGGCTCCCGAGAGCCCGAATTCGACGTTTGTTCCTTCAAGTTTTTATACCGTTCCAGAGATTCTGCAGCTGCAGACAGTTTTATTCGAAGAATCAACGGAAGCAAGCGCTGCAACGGCATTCTGCAGCTTCCAGAACGCTTGCAACGGTTGCTAGATAACACTCGTTTTACTACTTTGAATGCGTATAAAAGCTTTACTTCTGTATCTTTTCTATATCTTTCGTATATACATAGTTGCCACTATTAAAGTTCCATCCTATGTAGTTTGTTTACAAAGATTCAAAAAGAAAAAAAAAATTGCAAAATTTGTCATCACGATAATGGCCGAAATTCTGAATCAATTGAAGGGGATAGAATAACAGGGAGTAAGTAAAAAATTTTGAAAATCGAGAAAACCATATTTTCACTGAACATTAATTTCTGTTCAATGTGCCAGTCAAATAAGTCATAGTTCACTTAGGGAGCCGCTAGTAGGCAAAACAAGTTGGACCACTTAATGCAACGGCAATACGACAAGTTTCACAAAACCCTTCATTTCTCATATTACTAAACATTGTCTTACTCCACTGTCATTCTAACCTCTTCAATTACGAAGATTTACGCGAATTCGTTAATCAAGTCTGTTGCTATAGTAGTTTGTTGTACACAAAAGTCGTTGATGGATTTCATTGAATGATTTGGATTATATTACACTAGCTGATATGCCCGGCGTTGCTCGGCCCCGTGATAATAACCTTAAAAATATCTAACACCAATGTTGAATGATTTTATATTTTTAAATGAAAATCTATCCAGACGAACTAAAGGACAGCCGTTATAGTTATTGCCGATTTAATGTCGATTTAATTTCTGACGTTTTGATATATTAAACTTTCAATTCTGACCAAAAGTTCCGGAGGAAACCTAAAAAATATAAAGCGCTCCCCACCTTTCATCTTTTAAACTCAAAATAATATACAGTACTGACCAATTTATTAGTCCCATTCGAAAGAAAATTCCAAAACCTTGTTTCTAAGATGATTATATTATAATTAAATAAAAATCATGCACTCGTGGCATCATAATTCACTTTTATATTTTAACAGAATAGTAAGGCTACTATAATTTGTGACTCGTGCTATAGCCAGCATACGACAGGACACATGGCCGTAATCATTATCTTTTTACGCGTGAAGATTTCGCTATGGTACTCTATTGTGAAATTTGGTAATTTTTAAAATTCAATATTTGAAAAACGGCAAAACCATTAGATTTGAAATTGAAATCAAGAAAAATACAATTTTTTACCTTTCTAACGCAGTTTGTCTAACAATTTTCCGACAAATAGTTTTCGAGATATTAATTTTTTCGTAACTTCAAATGTTTCATTTTCCGAGTTTAATCTGTGGCAACGATTAGCGAAAATCCCAGTCGTCAGCAACGCATAGCTTTTTATTAAAGAGGATTGTACGTCCAGTTTTCAGAATATGATTTAATTTTTTATAACAGTTTAGGTATAATTACCTCATTTCCATTCAATTACATTCCGTAAGTCTAATTTGAATTGTCCCTGCAAATTAACTTTCTCTCCAAAATAGAAAAATTAGAAGGAGCGACACCAGTTTGTTTAATTTGTATTAAAATTGTTGCATGTACTTTTAAATAAAAAAAGAAATTAATTTATTTTTACGACTAAGCCTGAAGGACTGGTTGAGAATTTAGAGAAAAATGAAAGCATATGGAGCACACACATTTTAAAGATGTACAGACTGCGAAAAAAAAAATTAGTCATGAGAAAAATACATTTGCAACACATTATGATATGTTATTTTCATTTTCTAACTTTCAGAAATATGAAAGCACATTTTCTGCCAAGTGCATTAAAAAATTTTACTATTTTTAAAAGTTTATCTAGTTTAACACAAAAACAAAAAAAATCATCTTTTTGGTCGATTTCGTTTATTTCAAAAGTTCACCGCCTGCTTAAAGTTATTTTTAATTACCGAATTGTTTTAAGAAAACAGTTCGAACCAGTTTTCATTATAATCAAACATTTTGAAGTAGATTTTTCAAAAGAAAATTCTATTATTCTATAGTACAATCAATCACAGTCAAATACCAAAGTTAATTAAAATTAAACAGTGTCTTAAAATATTTTTGTTCTCAGAAAAAATAACATCATATCTGAATTCACTGCGTTTAATTTTAATAATTACTTTTAGGAGAAATGCATAAGTTACTTTAATTAATGAAATACGAATTCGAACGAAAATATTATTTTTAATTAACGACATTTAAAACACCTAAATATATATACATTTTAGGAAAATAAAAGGAAATTCGACTATTTATGATTACTATCCTGACAACTACACGGTATTTATAAGACAAAACTTTTTTTTAATTAAATGACATAAGATTGATTAAAAAAAGACTGGACAAAGTTTAACCCCTTCGCGACGAGCGTCTTTTACAGAATTTTTAATCTTTTACCACCGGTTTTTCAAAACAGAAATTTTCGCCTTATTGAATTGCAGAAATGTTGTCATTAAATAAGGCAAAGTTTACAATAAAAAGTAACTGGTGGGAATAATCGAGGATTCTGAGCATCTTATGCGTCACGTATACGTGTCGCTCGTCCCCGAGGGGTTAAGAGACTCACTGTAAAAAATGACAAATGTTTCTTAATCTATGAAAATATAATATAAATTTCCTGTTTCTGATGTTAATAGGTTCTATGCCTTGTATAGATTAGTAACTAATTCACTGTATGTTAATTATTATCATGTATTATGTTTAGTTATGTATTGCTTTTATTTTCTCTACGTGTTTGATCAAAAGAAATCTCCTATGATCTATACAGCTGTTCTGGGTCGTCCGCAATATAATTCCGAAGAAGTTATAATCCCTTGGACCAGCCATACTCAACCTTTTACTTTCGCGGACAGCAAACATATATTTGCTACGTTAGGCGGGCCGCAACACACTTAAGAAAGGGTAAAATAATAATAATAATAAGTTAGTAAGATAACATAATTAGTACACCAAAGTTAATATTATCAGTAGGGTTGAACGTTTGTTACGGAAGAAATGTCAACAAAAACTTTTAACACCAGTATTTCCAAACAATGAACTTCGTGCTTAGATTTCTATAGCAAATGTTGTAAAAATATGCCTCCCACCAAGTTTTTGTTTCGAAATTAATGGTGTAAAAATATGTTTGTGCTATATTTTTAGCGACAAACTTTTAACTTTAAAAAACAGCATTAGCATTATAATAAGTAAAAAACATACAACATATAGCAATGCAGAATTAACAACTTCTGAAGAAAAAAAAATCAGGGTATTTTCTCTAATAAGTTAGTCTTTTGTTCCATGCAAAAACATTTATTTATTTTTTTAATTGTAGAAATATATACTGCAAATTCAATTAATTTGGAATAATGTTTGTTTAGTGTTGAAGATTCAGAAATATATACAGCCTGTAGCACAAATAGGACTTGGGAAAACGGCATTTAATATGTTTTAACATAATTTTCAATGTATTTTAGGGATAATTAATAAGAATTTAGAATAAATAACAGGACATATTTTGTCTTCCTATGAAAAAAAAACCCACTGAAGGTCTTAAATACTTTTTACGCACATCTCTAAAAGATTTTATAAATATGGATTAATGATTATTTGAATAGGGCCGCACATAAAAGGTCACCGGGCCGCAGGTTGAGTATAGCTGTCTTGGACCAAAGTCTTTGGTCTCCCCGATGTGAAGTTACAAGCCGAAACTGTTGGAAAACTTTTAACTGAGTTTTTAATTGCATTGTACACTGTTTTTAGCATGAACAAGCACAATTTTGTGCTATTTATAGTTTAATATAATATTCAATGGTGTAACGCCCATCTTTAAGACTATTATTTATTAAACATTTTAATGTTCATCAATCTTGCTTAACAGACAATCATGCTAAATTAACTAAATTAACATTAACCCTAAAAAAAATAAATATTTTCGGGATTTAAAGGAGCATGTCTGATATAAAAGTTTCTTTGCAGCCGTAATTTTCGGAAAGGTTTTCGAGTATTTTTACAGTGCATTAATCAGCTTTGTCAACACGAAATATCGCTTTTCTCAGGTGCTATCAATTCTCAAGTAAACATTTTAATCTTCAACTATCTTGTTTAACAGACATGCATGTTAAATTAACGTTAGCATTAACCCTATGAAAAATAAAGATTTTCGTGATGAAGATTTTCGGAAGAAGCATGTCTGATACAAACGTTTCTTTGCGGACTGTAATTTTCGGAAAGGTTTCCGAGTATTTTTACAATGTATTAATCAGTTTTGTCAACCCGAAATATTGCTTTTTTCAGGTGCTATCAATTCTCAAGTAAACATTTTAATCTTCAACAATCTTGGTTAACAGACATGCATGTTAAATTAACGCTGGCATTAACCCTATGAAAAATAAAGATTTTCGTGATGAAGATTTTCGGAAGAAGCATGTCTGATACAAACGTTTCTTTGCGGACTGTAATTTTCGGAAAGGTTTCCGAGTATTTTTACAATGTATTAATCAGTTTTGTCAACCCGAAATATTGCTTTTTTCAGGTGCTATCAATTCTCAAGTAAACATTTTAATCTTCAACAATCTTGGTTAACAGACATGCATGTTAAATTAACGTTGGCATTAACCCTATGAAAAATAAAGATTTTCGTGATGAAGATTTTCGGAAGAAGCATGTCTGATACAAACGTTTCTTTGCGGACTGTAATTTTCGGAAAGGTTTCCGAGTATTTTTACAGTGTATTAATCAGTTTTGTCAACCCGAAATATTTCTGTTTCAGATGCTATCAATTCTCAAGTAAACATTTTAATGTTGAACAAACTTGTTTAACAGGTAAGCATGCTAAATTAACAAAATTAACATTAAAATTTTTTTGTGGCTCATGCATGTAAAAGTACTGTTGGGCAGCTGAAAATACTTACTTGAGAATGGATAGCATCCGAGAAACCAATATTTTTGTGAAGAGAAAACGGATTAATACACTATAGCAAGAACTAAAAGTCATGCATCCTGCATAGATTGTAAAACACTTTCCAACACTTCAAGGATACTTTAACAAAGTTTTACCTATTAATAAGGTGAAAGTTGATGTCTAAACTGGAAAACGCATAACACATTGAAAACCCAGTTTCGGCAAATACAAACAATTGTCAGAAAAATATCCGAATTTTTTTTTGTGCATTCTTATATATGATCTTTAGATTTGTATATATATTTGTAAAATACTTAAATTTAAGAACGCGACTGAAAATGCAGTTCCAGCAATTATTGTTAATAGACAGTACTGTAACCGAATTCTTTTCTGTGTCCCTGTAAATAAACGATCTATGCTATGCAGACCCTATTTTATACTAAGCATCTTGTAATACACCTCAGTGATGTATATAAATTTCATTATATTTGAAATGTAGCGTAACATCATTAAAATACACAGTATACGATTTTTCCCATAGACCGTAATGTAATAGACTATTTTTCCCTTTAAACGAACTATAAATGATACACAGTTCATTTTCAATACCGAACATGCTATAGTAAACCTTGATAACCTATCACAATTGCAGGATAGTCTGACAAGGAGAGGGCTAAGCTTTGTAATCACAAATTTTGATTATTTTTATATATGTTGTAGGGTAGAAGCCCCTTAGTCTCAGGTTCAACGGATTTTATACAACGCCCCTTAGTTCTCGAGATATACAGGGTCTAATATTATAACACAACTTAAATACTTTCTTTGTAAAGAAATTTTTGCGTTGCTCGTTGCGTAGCTCAGTTGTTATGGCGTCTGCTCGTTAATCTGCGGGTCTGGGTTCAAGACCGGAACGCGCTAAGTTAGTTTTTCTCATTTTTTGTTCCTAAACCGTGGTATAAAACATCATTAAACGGTTAATTTTTCTTTTAAATCATTTATAAAAGGTATTTCATATATGTTTCATCGATGCAGTGATATTGAATAATTGTGTCAATTTGTGATTTTAAAGAAACGTCATTTATATATTGCCTTAACAAGAGAAGTCAATCCGATGATAATACTACTCTGTTTTTAAAGTAAGAAGCATAATTATATTAAAAATTAGCATAAGAATTAAATTACAACATATTTTTTTGCATATTAAAGATTGTAATTCATATGATGTTATTAATAAAATAAAGTATGATTTTGGAATTTTTACTTGTTAATAATAGATCCAATTAAAAAAAAAATCTCTTTAAATGATGAAAAATGTTTAACAATGGTTTGAAAATTAAAAATGCTAAATTAAAATTTAAATATGTCAATATTATAATTAGTGTACGATATTAAAATTTTTAATTATGAGATTATTAAATTATAATTACAACTATATTTATAAAACAAAAAATTAGAAAAGCAAACGTAGCACATTCTGGTCTCGAACCCGGTCCCACGGATCAACGAGCAGACGCCATAACAACTGAGCTACGACCAACGAAGTAATTTCATCACAAAGTAACTATTTACGTTGAATTATAATATTATACCCCCCTACTTCACGAGAATTAAGGGGCGTTGTATAAAATCCGTTGAAGCTGAGACTAAGGGGCTTCTATTCTACAACATATATAAAAATAATCAAAATCTGTGATTACCAAGCTTGGCCCTCTCCTTGTGAGTATATCTGCGCGAGTTAGAAGACGGGCAGACAGACAGACAAACCGAATTCATAAACACTTTTCAACTATGTTCGAAAGTGTTACAAATATTCATTAATTCTGATCAGTCTGGCATGTATATTAAATCCGCCATTAAAGCAGCTTATAATCTATTCTTTTAATTTACAGCAACAATTTAAACAATTGTTTTTTTATTTGCGAATATAATTGCAAGGACGAAGAACAATTGTACTTGAATACTTTTTAAACAGAAATAAAATCCTAAAGATGAATGAATGCTTAAAGATAATATTAAGTTTTGTAATATTTTAAGAAAACAATAATGAATTATTTTTAATTATCTTAAACATTTTGGAATGATTTTTTCATAAAACAAATTCTGCTATTCCATCATACAATCAATCATGATAAAAGAAAAGAAAAGTTAATTACAATAAAACTGTTTCTTAAAATATTTTTGTTCTAAAAAAGAAATAATATTCACCTTAAATAATCAAATTTGCTACATTTAGTTTTAATAATTGTACTTGGCAAATGTGTATAAGCTATTTTAATTAATGGAAAACAAATTCCAATGAAAATATTTTTAATTAATCACCTTAAAATATTCAAATATATTCTCCAGACAAATAAATGGAACTTTTGCATTAACGATCAATATTGATATATTTTTACGGTAATCAAAAATTAAAAGCTGTTTTTACTACCATTTTATAATTTAACACTCCTGTATTTGTGTATTATATGAGAAATACCAGTCCTTAATCGCTAGTAGATTTTGTTATTGCGAAATGTGTTTCTAATGTAAATTGTTATTATTTTTTTTGCCAATAAATGGAGGAGAAAAATGTGATTAACAGTGTGAAACGCAATTATAAAAGGTAATTATGAATTTAAAGGTAAATATTGACTTTTAAAGTGCAGTTAAATATGTTGCAATGTATAAGACAAATATCTCTAATGTAATGTTAATGCAATGAAATATTATGTAGTGTAATAGTGCAATATAACGGTCAAGAGTAACAGTTATGAAAACGTAAAATCAATTAAATATTGTAAAATAAAATGACATCGTGTAAGTAGTGCATCAGAAAACAGAAAATTTACATGGTCATCTGAAAAAAGTATTCATAAATTTAAAATCGAAATTGTAATTACAATACATTAAATATTACTTATTGCTTTCAAATTAAAAAGGCAATGTGCAAATTGCAATGGTAATTTTTCAAATATGAAGAAAGTTGTAAAGCAACTGTTAAAACATACAGTGATATTTTGTCTAGCTCGTCAGTTATATGGTACAATGTAGCTACCGGGTGGTTGTACCTTGCCATTTTTTCCCTTCTAATAAACATTTCTTTTTTAAATACATTTTCATACTTGATCTTTAAAGTTACATCATATGACAGTTGAGGCTAGTTATATTTTCTTATAACTAGTTATATTAATAGCTTCTTACATACTTTTTCCATACGTTAGTTTCAATTATTACAATTTTTGTGCATGATTCATGGATAAATTCACATTGGACATTTTAACCGACATCGACAGCTTCGTTAGTCGGCGTCCGGTAGACAGATATCACCCAATGTGCTTTGTTTAAACAGCAAAACAGCATGCAAAAATGCTGTTTTAATCTGTTTTAATCTGTTTTAATCCGTAATTGGTATCAGCAGGCAAGACACCTTTTCACCGTGTGAGAAATCATCAGACAAAATCTTATAATGAAAAAAAATATATATATCATAATACTCTAATATCATAATAACAGTCGCATAATACCCTAACTCCAGGATCTTTTTCCAAATAGCGAAGAATATCCTTCATGCATTTTTAGCTTATACGTTTAATTAGAAGCATTAGCAATTGTTTTATACACATTAGTATAGTGTTTAAGATTCTGAAATTCTCCAGAAAAGTTCTGAAAGAAACTTTTTAGAAAAATTACTTGAGATCACAAAAAAAAAAGAAAAATTCAACTTAATGGTTACCAACGAAATATAAATCATTGAAAAGTTCATAAATATGTGGCTCACATTTTTAAAATAAAATAAATATAAAATTATGCAGTGAAAACATACACAGATACACTCCATCTCCCAAACTGGCATGGGAAATAATGTCACTAAATATTTATTGATTTAATAAATACTACTTTTATATTCTAAATTAAAACCTTAATTAGGTTTTTGGTTAAATTT
The DNA here is from genome assembly GCA_963931845.1 of Maratus michaelseni. Taxonomy (NCBI): domain Eukaryota; kingdom Metazoa; phylum Arthropoda; class Arachnida; order Araneae; family Salticidae; genus Maratus; species Maratus michaelseni. The sequence goes on along the minus strand of OZ007597.1, from coordinate 98,183,607 downwards.
AGTGAAATTATTATTTATTATAACTATATAAAAAATTAGTGTGTAATATTTTGTTATTGTTCTTCAATCATTTCAAATTAGTCAATTATCCTGGTTGTTCACACTAATTTGGCAACCGACTGCCTATAATTAAATTACTGTCATTTTTGCTACGATCATAATCATAACAAGTAATTTGAAGTGAAAAATAAACAAGAACGAAAAATCATGCATCAAGCCTAGATTATGAAATTAGATTAACACTTTCCAACGCTTTCAAAATAATTAAACAATTCATTACCGTTTAATAAGCTGAAAGATAACATCTAAGTAAACAATTTGGAAAACCCATAACATATTTAAAAACTTAATTTCAGGAATTTCGAACATATATTTCCAACATATACAATATTCGGAAACATATCCGAATACTTTTATTTAGCCCTGTATATGATCTATAGACTTGTTTTAGTTTAGTTAGGAAACGAGTAGAAAAGTTTAAAATTCTCCTTCTGGAGTTTCCGTCAATAAACGGAAATGTGTTCGCGAACTTTTGTGCTGTCCTGTATATGAAATACAGAATTTATACACACCACGTAATAGACAAAAAGTGAGTTAAATTTAAAATCGCGTTCAGTAACTTAAAACGCACTTCCAGGAATTATTGTTAACAGACAGTAGAGAATTCTTTTGTGTGTCCCTGTAAATGAACGATGACTGCTATACACACAGTATTCTGTAGTAAACCTCTTGTAATGCACCTTAGTGATATATATAAATTTCAATGCATTTAAAATAGTGAAACATTATTTAATTAACCCGCAAATGATTTTTCTCCATAGACGTAATGTAACGGAATTCTTTTGACTGTTCCTGTAAAATAACTATAAGTGCTATGCACACCCTATTCCATATTAAGCTTCTTGTAATGCACCTTAGTAATATATATCAATTACAATGTATTTGAAATTGTGTAACATCATTAAAATAAACCGCAAATGATTTTCCCCCATAGACCGTAATGTAACGGAATTCTTTTGAGTGGCCCTGTAAAAAAACTATAAGTGCTACACACTTCAGTTTAAATAGGGTACATGCTATAGATACCGACAATAACATATAAAAATTGCAGGGCAATCCGAGCATATTTACGGGACATCACGGACAGACGGCAGACAGCCATACGGCAAACAAACCGAAGTCATAAACACTTTTCAACAAGGTTTGAAAGTGTTAAAAAGACTTTTAGTATTTCTGTTGGCATATTTTAGCTACATGGTATGACACAACATAATGACAAGCATAAAGTTTTATCCACATTTACTTTAAACCGCAATGTTGCCTGTAAGACTGATGCGTTACGCGCAACAGTCAATCATAGATGAACATTTTTGGCACGTCTCCATTAAAAAAACTCTATACACAATATATACACACTTTATCAGTATTCATCATTAGAATATCGCTGATTGTGCGTATGAAACTTGTTGATCTCTTTTTTAAAAGGTATTTATTAGCCTTTAACTGCATTGTTATCACTTTTAGCAAGTATGGTTTTATTCTAGCATTAACGATTTGTTTTACTAGAACTATTAGTTACGTTTGAGAAAAAGCTGTGTTGTTTTAGAACAATGTTAATATTCTTTGAAACTCAGCTTTTTAAGCATATTTATGAACTGCTGAATTAATATATATTCAAGGATGGGAATTATGCACAGAAATTGAAGCTTTTCATATTGTAGTACCCTTTTTTTAACACTTTCCAACCTAGTTGAAAAGTGTTTATGACTTCGGTTTATCTGCCGTATGGCCGTCTGTCCGTGCTCTAACTCCCGTAAATAGGCTCGGATTGTCCTGAAATTTTTATATGTTATTGTCGTTATCTATAGCATGTTCCCTATTTCAGCTGAAGTGTGTAGCACTTATACTTTTTTACAGGGACAGTCAAAAGTATTCCGTTACATTACAGTCAATGGGGAATAATTGTTTCAAGTGCATTTTGATAACGCTACGCCATTTAAAACATAATGAAATTGATATATAATTATGAAAAGCATTAAAACATGCTTTTTGTAGAATAGGAGGTGCAAAGCATTTATTATTCATTTACAGGGTCAAACAAAAGAATTCTTTTACGCATCGTTATATGGGGAAAAATCGTCGGCAGTGTAAATTTAGTAATATTTCACTATTTCAAACACAATGAAAATTATATGCACTACTGAGGTGCACTATAAATTGCTGTCATGTGTGCATTGTATTTATTTACAGGGACATACAAAAGATATTCGTTACAGTACATGTGCGATATGTACGACCTCCCTCACAGAACCAATAATGACCAGAAGGACGTCCTACTGGTCATCCCAAGCTCCCTGGGCAGAGCTATCATCGAAGATGGAGGGATTGTCCTGGGTCTCAAGACCTGCCGCCTCCGCCCGCACACCACTATAGTCAGGTGCAGGAATTGCCAGAAGTTTGGACATTCAATGAAGGCCTGCCATGCTACTACACCAACTTGTGCACGCTGTGGTGGCTCCCATGCGGGGGAGTACTGCTCGGCCCCAGCAAAGTGCATTAACTGCACAAGACATAACCATCAATATGAAACAAACTTTCATATTAGGCACCAGGCGTCTGATGCGGGCTGTAGAACCTACAGGGAGGCCTACAGCAGGGAGAGAGAAAGGCTCGACCATTTCTTCAACCTTCGACAGCGTGGCCCCCTTCTCCGAGACCCTCCACCACCACATCAACTCCAATTCCATCCGGAACCCCCACCACAGTTCCTCCACCCGCACGAGGGCTGGCTCGACCGGCAACGTAATCCACCCTTCCAAGAGAGGTACACACGAGACCTACTGGACCGCGAGGGCATTTAAACTTAACAGTCCTCTAATAGTTACCCTAGTTCATCTAATTTATGGCCCAAAACGTAAATAAATCTGATAATAACCAAAACTCACACAACCCCCCAACCATTGGTACTTTAAACTTTCTACAGATCAATCTCAATCATTGCAAGGTAGCAAATCCTGCAGCTAAAAAGCATATGGAAGACAACTCCATAGATATTGCACTTCTACAGGACGCTCACTGCAATGAAAAAGGAACCCTATCGGGCTTCCCAAAGGACTGGAAGATTTTCACGTCTCGTAAACATTCTGCGCACTTGCTCGTCAGGAATACGAGCCTCATAATCAATCACCTATACACAGGGGACCACTGCATCTTCATAACCCTCACTGCGGCGGAAGGGGAATTAATCATTGGCTCCACTTATTTAGCGCCTTCCATTAAAAACTTTGATCAAACTCTTGAAGATTGGCAACACTTAATTACACAACGAAGACCTTTCATCTGCGGAGGGGACTTCAATGCGAACTCTCCGCTCTGGGGAAGTCCTAGAGAGGACCTCAGAGGGGGGGATCTCATTGAATTTCTTGTCGTAAACAAACTTTCAATCATCAATGCCGATAATCGGAAACACACCTTTGTCAAAAAAACCAAAACAGGACAAACAATAGCAAAAGGCTTTCCAGATCATACATTAGTTAATCCACTTGCTAATCCAAACGTTCGCAACTGGCAAGTACTTGATACACATAATTTCTCAGACCACAAATACATCGAATTTAACTACAACACAACACCACTCTTTGCAGCACAACGAAGATTTAACACAAAACACGGAAACTATAAGAAATTCACCATGCAGCTTAAAGCCAGTAAACACTTCCTTAGAGACGCCCTTAACACAATCACAAACATTGAACAGCTTAATTCCTTCACAGAAAAACTTATAGCCACAATTCAATCAGCAGCGCGTTCCTCCTTCCGTCTCAAAACCCTTAGAAAATCTCCAACATACACATTCTGGACACCACAATTAAGAGCCAAACGCAACCAGCTAACAGCTCTTAGGAGAAAACTTAGATTGCTTAAGAACAACTGCAGTCCGCCTGAAACAATTAAACCACTGCAAATAAACTACAATAAACTCGCCGCGCAGTACAAACGTTGTATTCTTGACGCCAAGAGCACAGCCTGGAAATCTTTCTGCTCCAACCAAAAAGATCCCTTTGGTACTGCACATAAATTCTTCACGGGAAAATATTTCACGCCAGATGAAATTCTCCTTGAATTGCCCTCAGGCCAATCATCCAGACAGAGAAACCTAGAATTTCTTACAGAACAACTATTTGGCGAAACCGCCTACCCACAACATGACAATACTGATATCACCTTCTCTGCCCAAAACGACAAACCATTCACCAAAGCTGAGCTTCGGGACACCCTTAGCAAATTCAATGACAATAAAGCCCCGGGCCCGGACTCCATTGACTTTCGTCTACTTAAGCGCACTTTTAAAACACTCCCAGAGATCTTTATCCGTTGGGCAAATCTCTGTCTCCACCACCAATATTTTCCCCTTACACTGAGGCAAGGAGAGGTAGTCTATTTTCTGAAGCAAGGGAAGACACCCTCTGAACCCACCTCATATCGCCCAATCTGCCTACTTCCAACCCTAGGTAAATTACTAGAAAAGCTAATCGTTAACAGACTAACTTTCTTCTTAGAATCAAACAATCTTCTACATGAACGGCAATTTGGGTTCAGAGAGGGCAGATCATGTGAAAAAGCATTGAATGAAATTCTATCTTCCTGCGCCTTAAAAATTAAAGAAGGAAAATACACCTCCCTTGTATCACTGGATATCAAAGGAGCATTCGATAATGTCGAATGGAGAGATATCCTACTACAGCTCTGTCTTCTAAACTGCCCAGGAAACATCGCTGGAGTCATCAGAACCTATCTATCGAATAGAAGCATTCTAGTCAACTGGGGAGCAGGTACATCCAGCCACAACCAACAGAAGGGATGCCCTCAAGGCTCATGCCTTGGGCCAATCCTCTGGCTCCTCATAGCAAACCTGATTCTTAAAGAATTAGATCGTTTAGGCTTTCTCCTCTTTGCTTTTGCAGATGACTTCAGCTTCATCTTCTCTGGTCGAAGTCGTCTGGATTTAGAACTTGAGGCAGCTTCAGCCCTTCCCTTTTTTTGCCAGCTCCTGGAGTCTCTACACCTGCAACTATCAGCTGCAAAATCACAAGCCCTCACATTCGCGAAACCCTACAAACTAAAAAGGAAACCAACCATCAGAATTAATGGCATCAGTGTACACCATGTCTCCACCTTAAAACTTCTAGGCCTAACCATAGACCAACACCAAAATTGGTTTGCACACATAAATTACTTAAAACTTAAGCTCATTAACTACTACCACAACTCCACTAAATTAACATCTAAATCATGGGGTACTAAAAATACAATGTTAAAAATATGGTACACAACAACAATAGAAAAAATCATAACTTATGGTGCAGGAATTTGGGGAGGCCACCTAACCAAGGCAGCGCAAATAAAATTATTATCCATCCAACGCATGTTCCTACTGCAGATTTCTAGAGGATATAAAACTATTTCTAGTGATGCACTAGCAGTCATTACCGGCATCCCTCCTATCACATTTACCATTCTATACGAATTTCAAAGGAATAACATCTTACACCTACATAATAATGCCATAACACAAATCCACTTCCCACATTTAACCATTCAACACAAGATACAGAGCTGGCAAATTCACCCAGCTGATGAAACTTCCCACTTCCAAGTTAACCCTAAATGCAATTCCTACTCCCCTTCCCACCGCTTAACAGTCTTCACCGACGGCTCATGCACCGAAACCGGCGTAGGCGCAGCTTTTTGTGCTACGGAAGGCGGAGTGCTGACTCACCGGTGGGCCTGCAGATTGGACAACTTCAACTCTATATATCAGGCTGAACTCTTTGCCATCCACAAAGCTCTAGAATGGATTTCGGAACAACAAACAACCATTGCAATCCCCATCTATAGTGATAGCCTATCCAGCCTGCAGGCAATCTACGCCTTCAGAACCATCAATCCACAAATCCACGAAATTAAAACCCAACTTAGTAACCTGCTACATAAGACTTCGCTAGGTCATGTGACAGCACACAAGGGGATCTTCGGCAATGAATCTGCGGACATGCTAGCAAAGGAAGCAACGACAAAAACATCCATAGACATCTCGCTACCTGCGCCCCACTCCTATATCAAAAGATCCCTTAAAATGCGCATGTTGCAGCAGTGGCAAGACCACTGGGACTACTCAGAGAAAGGAAGATATACCTATGACATAGTCCCGGCGGTATCTTGCAATCTTATTACTTTAACTCCCTCAACCACTGCCTTCCTAACGGGACACGGCCCTTTCGGGTCATATCTAAACAGGTTTAAAAGGGCCCGAACTCCCACCTGTGAGTGCGGCGCAGAGGCGTCAGCCTCACACTTCTATTTTAACTGCCCCCTTACAGCTCGCTGGCACATCCGTCGCCCCTCTTCTCCCCCTAGTGGTTGGCTTGATAATATTCTTTCCCGCCCAGCACTTTTAAATAAACTAAAAAGCATCTTTAAGTTCTTGATGGATCTTTCTAACTTGACCCGCTCCTGAGAACATCATTCAATCTTAAACCATCTTCACTGCCCAGTGTCGCGTTGGAGGTATGTCTCTGGCAGTGAACTACCTGTAATGTACTATTTCCACCCCGCCCCCTGTCGCGTTTTCTGGCGGGTTCAACTCCAGCTAAAATATGTATTTTTTTTTTTTTTTTTTAAGACCTTAATAAAGGGACCGGGAGGGACATCTATGCTCTACAGATCTGGTTCCCAGTCTGAGCAGTCCCTCTTAGGCATTCAAAGTCTATGTGTGATAAGTGGGTTTTCAACTTTGGTTTGAATTTTTAACCTTTTATTTTCATAGTACGTGTGTGTTTATAAACTCAGTTGACCATATACAGGGCTACACAAGCGAATTCGTAAGTATTACGGCTATGGGAGTGAATTGCTTAAGGGTAGTTTTTAATTGTGTTTTCGCATTTTCCTGCTGAACGATATTTAGTAGACTAATAGAAGTTTGTGTAATATAAATAAATTCATATACAAGGCTACTAAAAAAAAGTTACATAGTCGTTTACGTTTGGTAATTGCTGCAAGTGAGTTTTAAGTTGCATTTTAGCTTAATAGGTGGTGTGTACGAAAGTCTTCAGATAATATACAGGGCTGTACAAAAGATTTCGAGTGCATTTCCATCGATTGGCGAAAATTTCTAAATGTGAATATTCTAACTGAAATAAATTTTATCATACTATATTTAACGATGAAGTTTCATTACAGTTTTCTGGCTGTGTTGGAAAGTGTTTCTAATCTATGCTTGACGCATGATTTTTCGTTCTTGTATGAATAATTAATTTACTTCGCCTTTTTAAATTGCAGTATTTTTGTCGTTAAATACAGCGAAGAAAATTATTCATAAAAAGTAGTATTTGAATGTAAAAAGCATGCAAGCGTAGCACATAAGTCACATTCTTGTATATTACTAAGAAAAAATGATGATGAGTTTATTTATCAATGAAAAATTTAAACGAATTTACAAAACAATTTCACATCGTAATCATAAGAGTTATTAACACGGTACAGCATAGTTAAATGTATTAAAAGCAGCAAACTGTGATAACAAATTGACATACTACAAACATTGAATGAAATTATTCATGAGGAAAATTGACTGATTATAACTGACATTAAGCAAAATAAGTTATACAATTCGCTTGTATATTTTTAACACTTTCCAACCTAGTTGAAAAGTGTTTATGACTTCGGTTTGTCTGCCGTATGGCCGTATGCCGTCTGCCGTCTGTCCGTGCTCTAACTCTCGTAAATAGGCTCGGATTTCCGTGCAATTTTTATATGTTATTGTCGTTATCTATAGCATGTTCCCTATTTCAACTGAAGTGTGTAGCACTTATAGTTTTTTACAGGGACACTCAAAAGTATTCCGTTACATTACGGTCTATGGGGAAAAATCATTTGCGGTTTATTTTAATGATGTTACACAATTTCAAACACATTGTAATTGATATATATCCCTAAGGTGCGTTACAAGAAGCTTAATATGGAATAGGGTGTGCATAGCACTTATAGTTACTGTACAGGGACAGTCAAAAGAATTCCGTTACATTACGTCTATGGAGAAAAATCGTTTGCGGTTTAATTAAATAATGTTTCACTATTTTAAACGCATTGAAATTTATATATATCACTAAGGTGCGTTACAAGAGGCTTACTACAGAATATTGTGTGTATAGCAGTCATCGTTCATTTACAGGGATACACAAAAGACTTCTCTACTGTCTGTTAACAATAATTCCTGGAAGTGCGTTTTAAGTAGCTGAACACGATTTTAAATTTAACCCACTTTTTGTCTATTACTTGGTGTGTATAAATTCTGTATATCATATACAGGGCAGCACAAAAGTTCGCGAACACATTTCCGTTTCTTGACAGAAACTCCAGAAGGAGAATTTTAAACTGTGCTACGCGTTTCCTAACTAAACTAAAATTTTGCATCCTATGTAGTATATATACAAATCTATAGATCCTATACAGGGCTGAATAAAAGTATTCGGATATTTTTCCGAATATTGTATACGTTGGAAATTCCTGAAATTATGTTTTTAAATATGTTATACGTTTTCCAAATTGTTTACTTACATGTTATCTTTCAGCTTATTAAACGGTAATGATTTGTAAAATTATTTTGGAAGCGTTGGAAAGTGTTACATAATCTATGCTTGATGCATGATTTTTCGTTCTTGTTTAATGTAGGGGAGAGTGGGGACTAATAGGATATGTTTTACATTTAATACAAAAAATTCCCAAATTTTTTGATAGACAGTTACTTTAAACAGTTTTATGTTAATAAATAAAATATATTAGTTATAGCTTAATTGAAAAAATAGAAAAAAACCTTCATTTGTGAAATTAATTAAACATAAATGAGTAATTTTTATTTTAATTGTAATAAGGGATTTTCTTATATAATTATAGACATCATTAATGCTTTTATCAACAGCTTATTATTTCAAAAATGGTTTTAAAACTTCCCAGAGCTACTTATGTTTAATCTTATCACAGTTCTGCTTAACAATTCAAATTCAGGCTGAAGCGAAAATCTTTCTCCTAGCACTTTTTCGTATAATAGAACCATATTTTTGAGAAATAAAAGGAAAATATGCATCGCTTTGAAGCATAAGCATGTGAAAGAGAAGGAGGTTTGCAGAAAGATAATTCGTTCATGCTATGCTGCTTTGAAATATTTGTTGTACCCTATGCATTTAAACGGATTTCAGAAGCAGCAGGGATTCAGTAGAGAAAGAAGATTTACTTAACGCGATTCTTTCCTTGCTCCCAGTCGTCAGTAGACACATTTATTTATTTTCATAGTTGTAAGTTCCACCAAAGTCTAAATATATAAGTAATTGAATAAACATCAGTATGATATTGTGGTATAAGAAGGGTTGAATTTTGTTGTAGGAAATAACACAATATATTATGTAATACTATTACTTACCCATCATACGTAGTGTAGGGTAAGTCATGTAATCGTTTTGAAAATCGATTTTTTTTGACGAATTTACACGTTTCAGACACTGGAGATTCCGAAAAACATATTTTTTTTAAAAAAAAAATTGCTGTCCGTCTGTCTGTGTGTGTGTCTGTAAACGCTCTATCTCCCAAAAAAATTGAGACAGAAACTTGAAATTTGGTGTTTACTTAGTATGTAATATTGAGAAGAAGCTTATTGAATTTCAGTAACCTCAATTATCCGGAACTATTGTTTTCGGACTCTCAATATATTCGTTCTGATAAAAAGTATATAAAATTTTTCGAAATTGTTTATTTTAAGGAGTGAATATAAAAGACAATAAAAAAAACATAAATTTTGCATAAAAAATGAAATCGATCGGATAATGAGTTGCCGAGATATTTGTAATCCTATTTTTTCCACACTCTTCGATTTTTCATGACCCTGTATTTCATTCAAATTTCAATTCAAAGATATATTTTAATTGGAAATGAGACGCTTAATCCGACGCAGTAAACCGTTAATTAATAGTATTATCAATTTTGGAGTTATAAGAATGTTTCTTTTACGCAATTCAGTAATACAGCATTTAAAGCGAGGCTAACGAAAAAGACAGGCTACCGCGGTTCATTCCACTTATCTCTTTTTACAGACCGTGACGTGATGCTCTTTTCGTACGCCTGCATTGGTGGATTCGAGCATCACGTGACTCCAGCAGTCTGTAAAAAAAAGATACGCGTAAAGCACCGCGGTAGCCTTTCTTTTTCGTTAGCTTCGATTTAAAGTTTATGACGTCATCAAGCCAGGATTTTATTCGAATTGCAATGCATTTTATAAATAGTTTACACATGTTTTATTTTCATATTTTATATTATGTATATCCATGATGGGTAAGTATTACGGTGACCCACAGCGACTAGTTTTCATAGTTGTAAGTTCCATCAAAGGCTAAATATACAAGTAATTGAATAAACAGTGGAATCAGTATGATATTGTCGTATAAGAAGGGGGAAATTTTGTTGTAAGAAATAACATAATATATTATGTAATATTTTTACTTTTATCAAGATCAAAATAATGAAAGTAGGTCAACTTAACGATGAGTAAAGCTATAAAATATGTGGTGTATATAAATTTTCAAAATTATCATATTTGATCACGCGTGTATGACTAAAGTTCTACTCTTTCAATGCTGATTTTATTTCAAACTGTAATCGAACTGTACTGCCTAAAGTACATTTAATAAGGCTGTAATGTTTTGATAACTGTTATGATTGCTGTGTGAACCTACTTAACAAATGAATTAAATTTTTATTGATAAATTAATTCCTCATAATTTTTTTCTTGCAAAGTTCCGTTTTTTCTAAATTCCATTATAAGTTAAAAATAAATCGGTCAAGTGCGAGTATAACTCGCGCTCAAAGTGTTCAGTACATTAAATTTATTAATTACTATTTATTAATTAACAAACTCCTACTAACCTTAATTTTTTTCATAATTTTAGTTTGAGTAGATTAAGAAATAGGAGGGAAGGGACATATTTTTGCTGTACACTTTCGACGATTTCTCCGAAAATATAACACCTAAAATTAAAACAAATATATTTTTGAGTTCAGTGTTACGAGATCTTTCGAACGATATATATATATATATATATATATATATATATATATATATATATATATATATATATATATAATAATAATAATAAGAAAATTTCGCCATTTTTCCTTAATTAAATTTATTCCAAATTCTTACAATTCTACTTTTTCCCTGTCTTTTCATAATATCTTAAATCTAAATTATATTTTAACTCCATATCTTTAATCAACATATTCTTTTAATTTTTATTCTAACAATCTGTTAAAAGCTACATTTATTTGTAAAAAAAACTCTTAATTTATTTCTTCTTTTGAAACATTTAGTTTAGGTAGATTTCGTAGGAAATACTACGTATTACATTCTCACCTAAGTTGGAATTTTTGAAAAATTTTTGCAGATCTACGCCATTTATGACTCCCAGAACCCAAAAATCACCCCCAGTTCAAAATTTTATCTATCTATCTATCTATCTATCTATGTCACTTTTTTTATGGACACGATAACTGCAATACTTCTGCACAAATCTCTTCCAAACTGATACATAAAATCAAGGGGCATAAAATCTCGGTCAAGTTCGTTAATGGGCAAAATCGAACCAAGGGGGAGAGGAAATGGGGGAGGCTTTTTGTGAAAACACAAAACCCCCATAATTTCTTAATTATGATACGTATCGAATCCGTTTAAAGTTATTATTACTTCTAGAAAAAGGGCCGAAAATTTATGTATGACAGATGTTTGATACCATTAAAAATGGCACCAAGGGGGGGGGGGGGGGGTTGAAGAAAATATTCATAACTTCGTCAATACAAAAGATATCAAATCTGCTTAAATTTTTTATAAATACGCCCAATATTATCTAAAACATTTATATTAACAAGTTTTTTATAGGACCAACCCTTATAGCAAAAATAAATAAATAAATAAATACAAACAAAAAAACATCCTTGCCGACTCTACTTGCAAACAAGTTAGGTTTCGAAGTGGGCGATTCCGACTACAGCATTATGGCAAGAAGGTCATTTCTTTCGCAATACCCAACAAAGAGATGCCCCACGGTCTGCGTCTTCGAAATCTACCTGTGCCTGTAGGCCGAGCCGTCAGGAATTTTTTATTTCTCTAGAACGTCTCTTAGTATCACTTTTATTTTTATTAAAATTATCATTCTATATCTCATAATTCATTTCGACTCTCGCGTCTAACTTTTCACTCCAAAATTATGCCGTGAATAAAATTGAGTTCCGCAGCCTTGCAGTTGCTTCTTCGTTAATTTACCCCTGCATTGGCGAAAAGATTCATACGTCTCGATGCCTTTAAAACGCAGCTACGCAGTCCCGGAGCCAGAATTTTTACGTGTTTTCAATTGCTAAACAAAACCCGTCACTTGGAGGAACTAGTCGTTGGGGCCCACCGTAATACTTACCCATCATGGATATGCATAATGTAAAATATTAAAATAAAAAACGTGTAAACTACTTATAAAATGCATTGCTATTCGAATAAAATCGTGGCTTGATGACGTCATAAACTTAAAAGGTTCAATTACTGAATTTCTTAAAAGAAACATCCTTATAACTCCAAAAACAATAATCCTATTAACTAGCGGTTTATTGCATCTGATTAAGCGTCTCATTTCCAATTAAAATATATCCTTGAAGTGAAATTTGGATGAAATACAGGGTCATGAAAAATCGAAGAGTGCGGAAAATAGGATTACAAATATCTCGGCAACTCATTATCCGATCGACTTCATGGTTTATGCAAAACTTATGTTTTTTATTGTCTTTTATATTCACTCCTTAAAATAAACAATTTCGAAAATTTTTATATACCTTTTATCGGAACGAATATTTCGAGAGTCCGAAAAAAATAGTTCCGGATAATCGAGGTTACTGAAATTCAATAAGCTTCTTCCCATTATTACATACTAAGTACGTATCAGATTTCAAGTCTCTAAATCAAATTTTTCGGGAGATAGAGCGTTTGCAGACACACAGACACACAGACGGACGGCAAATTTTTTTTTCTAAAAATATGTTTTTCGGTATCTTCAGTGTCTGAAACGTGTAAATCTGTCAAAATTGTTTTTTCGATTTTCAAAACGATTTCAAGACATACCCTACACTACGTATGATGGGTAAGTAAAAATGTCCGTTTGGTGTAATTCTCTAATAAATGTAACATCTTCATGCTGTTTTCTATGGCGTAGCACAACTCAGCTATGAATTATGAACTTGCTAATTAGTAGAATTGTCTTTGATTGGTGAAGTGTCATTAAAAATTATTGATACTAATGCAGCTTTCTGTTATTTATACGGGAAAACTCTTAATGTTTTTTTGAAACATCGTCTTTCATCTGGAACCTTCGACTGCAAAGATCTGCTGTTTTACGGGATCATTGATTGCCAGAATTGATATATTCACTATGAAATCATTTCATATATAAATATATAATTTGTTTTCAAATAATTTAATTAATATCTCGGCTGATTATCGACAATTTTTTTCGAAAATTATTATCAACTATCCTTGGATGATTTTGCGTCAATGAGTACCTTGAGCGCCACTGAACTCTGCCACTGACGGCCCGAAAAGTAAAGTTTGTGCGTAACGGAAAAATGCGTTTTTCTCAAAATCTATGTGACGTAGAAAAATCGCTATAGTTTTCCTGCAAGATTTAAATAAACTCTTACTAACCTTAATTTTTCATATATTTAGTTTCAATAAATTCGGAAATAGAGGGGGGTGGGCGAAACATATTTTTGCAGTGTAATTTCGACGACATCTCTGAAAATATAATATCGAAAATTAAACCAAATATACTTTTGAGTTTGGTGTAACGAGATCTTTCACGCGATACATGTATAACTTTTTTTCAAGTAACTTAATTACCCCCCCCCCCCCTGTTACGAATGTCTCCCTAGCGCTAACCAGGCAATTTTTTGTCTTTTGCCAAGGGCAACGGCTTTTTTTGTTTACTCTGATTTTGTTCTTTCGGGTAGATTATGATGTAACTTTGATTTTGAACCGATTGTCGGTAATAATTTGAACTCTGAAATAAGAGTGATAAAATAATAATAACCTGTTAATCTGTAAATAAATAGTCTTTATTAAGTTTTTAAAGAAAAGGTTTTGAGTATCTGTTGCAACATTTTACACAATAACTGAACAAGTTATTTATTTGATCAAGATTTGATTCCTGAAAATATAATGAATGGTGTTGTATTTCTAAAAGAACCTGCATTCTTACGTAAAATGTCTTGCTGCATTTTTTGGCGACCAGCTACCGGTTTATTGAAATCTCCTTTCATAAGTGATTGAGGTAAGTACCTCAAATTGAATTTTGTTGAAATATTGCATTGAATTATTGATTTATATAGAATATATTGAATATTGAAGTGTTTTGTTATTATTTAAAATGAATATCGAAACGCTTAAGAAAAAAAGAGTGCTCAAACTACGAAAATATTTGATAAAATTAAAGAAATATCAGATGGTACACTAGTGTTAGACTTATAAAATAAAAAATCACAGCTAGGCATTTTAAAACAACAATTGAATGATAAAATGCAATCATTAAAATCATTAAATTCAGAGATTGAACCACTGGTTATAGATGCTGAGTTCGAGAAGGAAATAGAGAAATCTGAAACATATAATGAAAATATTATCGAATGGAAATTTAAAATTTCCAAATTTATAAATGATAATACCGCTACTACGGAAAATAAACAAGATGTTTCAGATAACGAAAGTGAGCATAGTAGTAACAATACTTCTTTACTAAAAAGTCAGAAAATGCTGAATCAGAATTTGGTAAAATTATCTAAATTGAACATAAATAAATATTATGGTGATTCTTGTTTATGGCTCGAATTTTGGAGTCAATTTTCGAATACAATTGATAAAACTGAGCACTTAACTCCGATTGATAAATTTTCCTATTTGAAGTCACGAATTATTAAAAAACCGTTTTGGTCGTAATGACCTAGTGATAAATGGCCACATGACGAAATTATTAAATTTGAAACCTGTTAGAAACGCTAGTAATATTAAAGCTCTAAGAGAGCTATATGATGAATGTGAGATTCAGATTAGAAATCTCAATTCTTTAGGCGTAACGTCCGGTTCATATGGACATTTGTTATGTCCGATTCTTCTTAAACTTATTCCATCTGGTATTGCATTAGAATTTAATAGAAAACGTACGAAAAATGTCAACTGGGACATTAATGAATTGATTAATTTCATTAAAGAAGAAATTGAATCTCGTGAAGCAACATTACAATTATATTGCTTTGAAAAACCAGTTTCTGATAAACACGAAAATTATAAGAAAAATTATCAAAATTATAAAAGAAGCACTCCTTCCGCTTCTGCATTAACCACAAATATTAAAAATAACTGTGTATTTTGCAAATCTGTTGAACATGATACCGAAAATTGTAAAGCTCTTTCCATTCCTGAAATGCGTGACAATTTGAAGAGAGAGGGTAGATGTTTTAAGTGCTTCCGTAAATTTCATATTTCAAGTTTTTGCAAGTTTTCGACGGAAAATTGCAAGGTTTGTGGTAAAACTCTTCATAATAGTATTCTTTGTAATTCTAGTAATTGAAAATCAGAAGTACCTAAATAGCCAGACAATATTATTTCCTCAGTATCGCATTGTAATAACAGCGTAAATAACCATCCTAAAGAAATAATATTGCAAACTATTCATGTTAATGTAGAGTCGGAAGAAAATTCCGAAAGAGCACTTTGTTTATTTGACTCTGCTAGTCACAGAACTTTCGTTACAGATAATTTAGTTTCTAAATTAAACCCTGAGATCATTAGAAATGAGAAATTAATTATCTATACTTTCGGTTCGAAGTCATCTGAAGAGAGGTGCTCTGATGTCGTTCAACTAAATCTAACTCACTCAACGGATAGAACCTGAAGTATATTAATTGAAGCTTTAGTAACACCGGTGATAACAATTTCGCTGATACAAATTCCCCCTCTTCCAATTAAAAGAAAGAGAAAACTTTCTAAATTTCGTCTTGACACATGGGGACATTTAGAAAATTCTGATGTTAATATATTGATTGGGGCAGACTATTTTTATCAAATTAATGATAAAACATTTTCTATAACTAAATCATTATACATATGTAAAAGTTTATTCGGACATTCTCTCTGCAGGGCAATTGACGTGAATAAAAATTATAAGAGTAATCAAGCTGGCGTCTTATCTACTCATATTATGAAACCTATCGAAAATGATTTAAAAAATTTTTGAGAATTAGAATCTTTAGGAATGAATACAGAAGAGCATATGTCTGAATTAAATAAAGAGATAGTAAAAAAATTCTAAGACAATTTGTATTTCCTTGAACATCATTACGAAGCTAAATTTCTATGGCAAGATGATAAAAGGGATTTAGGAAGTAATTATAAAAATGCTAGAAATCGATTTATTAGCTTAAACCGAAAATTGGATAAAAATAAGGAATTATTGCAGAAATATAAAGAAATTGTGGTGGAACAGGAATTAAATAACATAGTGGAAGAATGCCCTAATAAAGCAATAAATAGCGGATATTTTATGCCCCACCGCCCTGTTTTGCGGAATCATAAATCCACAACTAAAGTGAGGATGGTGTTTGACGCCTCCTCAAAAGAAAACAACAAATCGTTAAATGAGTGTTTGTACTCTGGACCAAATTTAAACCCTGATTTGTTAGAAATTTTTATTAATTTCAGAAAATTCAATACTGCGTTTTGTGCAGAAATTGAGAAATCCTTTCTTCAAATTTCTATAGCTGAAGAAGACAGAGATTACCTTAAATTTGTTTGGTTCGATAATGACGAAAGAAACTTTTTAAAATTTTAAGACTTAGACGTGTACCATTTGGAGTTTCATGCTCCCCATTTATTTTGGCTGCAACAATTAAATATCACATAAAGAAATACCAAGATCAACATCCAAGTGTTGTAAAAATGTTAGATAGTTCCCTCTATGTCCATGACCTAATTTCTGGATCAGATTTAGATAGTGAAGCTTATTATTTATCAACTACAGCTTCAGAAATTCTTAAAGAGGCTGGGATGAATTTGAGAAAATTTCAAACAAATTCTGTTAAACTTAGAGAAATGTGGGGAACAAGAAAATTTGGTGTAAGTGAGCAAAACCCAGGTAGTATTTTAAAGGTGCTAGGACTAATTTGGAATACTGAATCTGATGTTTTGATGTTAGATGTTCAACCCTTTCAGGAGAGTTATATGGATGATCCCACCAAGCGTATTACACTAGTACTTAAGATATTACTGAAAATTTATGATCCCTTAGGAATTTTAAATCCATTTGTTATTCGTATCAAAGCCTTGTTGCAAAACATATGGCAAAGAGGTTTAGAGTGGGATAGTAAGTTACCAGACGATTTGAAATCTGAATGGGACACTTGGTGTTCACAAGTTGTACAGCTGAAAACATTTGAAATACCCAGAAAATATTTCCCTAATGGAATAAACATTTTCGAAAAAACACAAGTTCACATTTTCTGTGACGCTAGCCCTATAGGGTTTGGAGCAGTTGCTTATTTGCGCTGCATTTCATTCACTGGTGAAATCCAAACAAGTTTTGTTTGGAGTAAATGTAGAATAGCGCCCCTCAAGAGGTTAACCATTCCACGCTTAGAGATTATCAGTGCATTAATTGCCGCTAAAATGTGGAAACGTTTGAAACAAGCATAACATATCCTAAATTTAAAAATAAAGTAATGGTCAGATTCTGAAATAACTCTATGTTGGATTATTACTACAAAGTGGAAACCTTTCATAGACAATAGTGTATCGGAAATTCAGTCATTGACAAATACAAAGGACTGGAATTATTGTCCGGGAAAAGAAAATCCAGCAGATCTGCTTACACGTGGGGAAAACTTATCGAAGTTAACGGGTAATAAAATGTGGTGGTACGGCCCACCTTGGTTATCACTACCGGAACATATGTGGCCTTCCAAAAAGGCTATAGAAATTGATCCCAAAGCTTTTATTGAAATTAATTCAAAACCAAATTTAACTCTATTGTGTATTGAATCAAATACTACTCCCAAACCAGTTTTTGATGTGACAAAATTTAGTAGTTTAAATCGAGTGTATAACATTACTGCCTGGATAATGCGTTTCATTCATAATGCCGATTCGAGAAACCTTAAAATTTTAGGACCTTTAACTGCTTCAGAAATAGAAACAGCAGAAATGTATTGGGTAAAACTAATATAGGAAACTTCATTTAAAGTTGAAATACAGGCACTTAAGCAAAAGAAACCACTTAATAAAGATTCTTCTCTATACAACCTTAATCCCCAATTCGATGAAAATAACTTACTTGTATTATCTGGAAGACTTCAATTTTCTGAAGTAACAGAGAAGGAAAAACATCCATGTTTTCTTCCTAATAAACCTTATTTTGTAAAATTGCTTATTAAGGATGCTCATGAAAGAATGGTACGATCAGTAAAAACACCTTTGAAAAAGGTTCTAGGCAAAACTTGTCTCACTGTTGAAGAATTAGAGACAATACTTACAGAAATAGAGGCTGTGATTAATTCACGTCCCTTATGCTATCTCTACGAAGAAAATACTGAACCATCACCTTTGACACCATCTCATTTTTTAGTTGGTAAACAATTAATGTCCTTACCTTCTTATGGATTACCAATTTGCACCCAGGAAAAATCCAGATCTGAATCCTGGAAGATCTTGTTGACGAAAAAAATATAAATATAAGCAACAGATTATTGATCACTTTTGGAAAAGGAGGAGAAACGAATACCTGTTAGAACTTAGATCTGCTTTTCAAGTGAAAAACATAAATTCATCGCCTCAGTTCAAAGTAAACGATGTAGTGTTAATTCATGATGAAAAGCTCCCAAAACATATGTGAAAATGCGGTCGTGTTAAAGAACTTATATGTGGTCGTGACTCTAAAATAAGATGTGTATTACAGACATTAAATGGGGATCTCAAAAGACCTGTGTAACTTTTATATAATCTTGAACTGGACTTGGTGGACTGATGGACACTAAAAACTATATTCTTACGTATTTAATTTCTTTGGTTACTCATATTTACCTTTATTATTGTTTAATTTGCATTAATTTCATGTGTCTTATTTTTTCTTCTTAGATTCCAGAATTGTTTGTATTAATTTAGCCTTTTGAATATCTATATGTGTATTTAAGTATGTAACCGAAAATGTTTTTCATGTATGTAAGTAAACTTTTATGTTTATTAAATTGTTCAAGAATTGTAGATGCTGAACTAAGTGTTCAGCCGGGGGCAGTGTGTTACGAATGTCTCCCTAGCGCTAGCCAGACGATTTTTTGTCTGTTGCAAATGGCAACGGCTTTTTTTGTTTGCTCTGATTTTGTTCTTTCGGGTAGATGATGATGTAAATTGGATTTTGAACCGATTGTCGGTAATAATTTGAACTCAGAAATAAGAGTGATAAAATAATAATAACCTGTTAATCTGTAAATAAATAATCTTTATTAAGTTTTTAAAGAAAAGGTTTTGAGTATCTGTTGCAATATTTTACACAATAACTGAACAAGTTATTTATTTGTTAAAGATATGATTCCTGGAAATAGAATGAATGGCGTTGTATTTCTAAAAGAACCTGCATTCTTACATAAAATGGCTTGCTGCACCCCCCCCCGCCCCCCGCACTCCTAAATTTGGCCTAAACATAGTTGTGAGTCGCTAATAAGCTGAAAATATGTCTGCCAATAGGCTTTATAACTTTCCCAAGTTTGAACTTTTCACGTTCCATAGTTTACGAGAAAAACGACTGTGGCAGACGAACAGACAGACGGAGTCGTCTTATACTGGTTTCGTTTTTATTTTTAAGTAAGGAACCTCCCCAAAAAACTAATTGTTTCATTATCAAACTTCCGTTTAAAAATTAAAAATTAGACTTCAGGGAAAATTTTTTACCTTGTACTTTTTCGCATAATACTCAAATATTTTCCCGAAAAACATGCGAAATTTTGTAGCGCCTTAAAACTGCGAAAAGAGCAAGAGGTTTTTAGAAATAAGATAATTCGTTCGTGCTATTCTGATTTGAAATATTTGCTGTATCTCATGCATTTAAACGGATATCAGCAACAGCAGGGACTCCGTAAATAAAGACGATTTATTTAATGTTATGTTTCTCTTAGTGTAGGTTAGTAGAGACATTTATTTCTTTCATAGTTGTTAATAATAATGATCAAATACATTTCACAAAAGATTATTAATAACGTAACTGAATAAATGTGAAACCGACTTTACAATATCAGATAAGAAAAAAAAGCAAGATCTTATTTTTATTAACACTTTCTAACATGGTTGAAAGGGTTTATGAATTCGGTTTGTCTGTCCATTCGTCTCTCCGAGCTCTAACTCGCGTAAATATACTTAGCTTGCCATGTAATTGATATATGTTATTGATGTTTACCGTGGCGTTTTCGGTATTGAAAATTAAGTGTGTACCATTTATGGTTTTTTTTTCAGGGACACTCAAAAGTATTCCGTTACACTATTTTTGACAAAAAAATGTTTTCAGTGCATATTATTGATGTTACACTGTTTAAAACATAATGAAATTATATGCATCACCGAGGTGGATATGATCATGCTTTCTATTCAGTATACTGTAAGTAGCAATTATAAATCGTCTACAGGGACGCACAAAGGAATTCCATTACATTTTGATCTATGGAGAAAAACTGTTTGCGGTGTATTTTAATGATGTTACACTATTTCAATGAAACTGATATATATTACTGAAGTTCACTACAGCGTGTTTTTTTATAGATTGTTGAGTACGTAGAGTTTATCGTTTATTTACAGAGATACTCAAAAGAATTCTGTTACAGGACTCATTATGAGCAATAACTGCTGCATATAAATTTTCTGCTGTGATATGCGTTTTAAAACTTAACTGATTTTTAGTATATTACAAGGTGTATACTGTAGATCAAATAAACGGCTGCATGAAAGAATTCCCACACGTTAACGGCTGTGGACAGAAATGGCTGTGAATGAATTTTTACTGTGTTATGTTTTTAGGTAGATTTCGTAAGAAATACTACCTATTACATTCTCCCCCATTTGGAATTTCTGAGTTGGAATTTCCAAGTTGGAATTTCTGAAAAAGTTTTCCAGATCTACACCGATCATGACTTCTATATAACCCAAAACCACCCGCAGTTCATAACTTTATATCTATCTATCTGTCTATCTATATCACTTTTTATGGACACGATAACTTCCATAATTCTGCAGAAATCTCTTCCAAACTGATACATAAAATCAAGGAGCATAAAATCTCGGTCAAGTTCATTAATGGGCAAAATTGAACCGGGGGGGGATGGGGGCGGGCTTTTTGTGAAAACAGAAAAAAAAACCATAACTTCTTAATTATGATACATATCGAATCCGTTTAAAGTTATTATTACTTCTAGGAAAAGGGTAAAAAATTTATGTATGACAGTTGGGGAAAAAGTGGTTTAAGAAGAAAAAAAATTATAACATCGTCAATTCACAAGATATGAAATCCGCTTAAATTTATTATAAATCTTCTTTATATTATCAAAACTTTTATATTGACAAGTTTTTTATAGAACCAACTCTTACAAAAAGAAAAAAAATTAAATTAAATTGCATTAAAAAAATTAAAAGCAAAAAAATCCTTGCTGGCTCCGCCTACAGGCACAGGTATATTTTGAAGTGGGCGGTCCCAACTGCCGCATCATGACAAATAGGTCTTTCTTCTGAAATTCCTAATAAACTGGCGCTCCACGGTTTGCGTCTTCGAAATCAACTTGTGCCTGTAGGCCGAACCGTCAGGGATTTTTTTTAAATGTTTAATTAGATATCTTCTTTTATTGTATGGCCAACAATGAAATTTCTTAACAATATTCTGGTAATGTTGGAAAGTGTTTTATAACGTATGTAGTGATGCGGGATTTTTCGTTCTTGTTTCTACTAAATTAGATTAAATAATTCAAATCGTAAAATTTAGTTAAATTTTTCAGTATTTCATATCATAACTGAAAATAAATTTTAACCACTTTTCATTGTCTGTTTATTCAACGGCATACCAATTTAAAGTGGAACATCAATTAAATTTAATGTACAGGGTGTTTATAAAAGATGTACAAGATGTACAAGAACACCATTTAGCAATCCATTTTTATTTAAGATACCAGAAGCGCAATCCATTTATTGAGAAAAACGTATCGAGTGTAATCTGAATCCAGAATTTCATTAACCTCGATATCCGGAACTATTTTTTTTTTCGGACTCTCCAAATATTCGTTCTGATAAAAGGTATATAAAATTTTCCGAAATTGTTTATTTTAAGGAGTGAATATAAAAGACAAATAACAAAACATAAATTTTGCCTAAAGAATGGAAGTCGATCGGATAATGAGTAGCCGAGATATTTGTAATCCTATTTCCCACACTCTTCGATTTTTCATGACCCAGCATTTCATTAAAATTTCAATTCAAAGATATATTTTAATTAGAAATGAGACGTTTAATACGACGCAGTAAACTGTTAGTTAATATGATTTTCATTTTTGGAGGTATAAGGAAGTTTTTTTTAGTCAATTCAGTAATAGAGCATTTAAGGTTTATGACGTCATCAAGCCAGGATTTTATTCGAATTGCAATGCATTTTATAAATAGTTTACACATGTTTTATTTTCATATTTTATATTATGCATATCCATGATGGGTAAGTATTACGGTGTTCCACAACGACTAGTTTTAAAGACTGTGTTGCTGATACTGGTTGAAGTATGTTTTCTTCCAACTAACGTTGCAAAATTTTGAATGTTCTCCACTATTTCTTCGGGATGCCGAGTTAACTAGACATTCTACATTTTATTTAACTCAAGAGATTCATGATATACAGGGTGTTGACTCTCAACGGCGTCCAATGGCTAATTCGTAAACCGTTAGTCATAGACATAATCCAATTGCATGTTTTTAATGGGGTAAAGAAATATTTTAAAAGTGATTTGGGTCAATAAAAATATTTCTTAAAAAGTTACGAAATCTAATTTTTTATACGGTTCCCCGGTCCTATAAGTGATATTTAGTAAAAATTTCCTACTACACTAAAAAGTAAGACAAAGAAAAGTCCCATTCAGATAACACTCAAATTTACCGAGTTATGAAGCTTTGAATTGCATGGAATTTTCTGCATCTGGAAACAGATGAGTTGGGGCCATGCTTCGAGGGATCGTACACAAAGTGCTTAAAGTATTAGTAGAATTTATTTCGCGTGTATCTGTACTTTAACTGAAAGTAGATGCATCGTACAAGTATTACGATAGTGTTAATTTTTATTGATTAAGTTTCAGATTGTTTAAAATAATAGTGTTTTTACATATGTTTTATTTTGTAAAGAACTTAGACTGTTGCTTTCCATCATTTCATTTGACAAAAATTCTGTCATTTTTTTCACTTATATTTTTAGTACAAGTTGTATAGTTTGCTTTAATCTGTCAGAATGAAAATAGATTTCAAATTTATATTGTAATATTAATTTTACTCTCAACTGTTATTACTTTTTTTATATCTGAAGATTATTTATATTTCTAGTAAATTTGACAATGACCCCTTTTTCGCAGCAAAAAAGATGCTTAAACTTTAAAAAGCTATTATTTAGTCAGTTATAATTGTAGAGGAATGGAATTTTTTTTTGTCTTACTTGTTCGTATAATGTGAAATTTTTACTAAATATCCCACAGTACTTCTCTATTATCCCGTCGACCACTTTACATAACAAAAAACTATAGCCAAACTATAGGATTTAACGCCAAAAATGCAGAACCATTCACTTAACAACTGAAGCATTACACGGTTTGTTATGTCATCAAGTGATTTTTAATTCGAAATGTACCTGTATTTTTCATTATGTTATTATTTTATTAGTTATTTCGTTAATTAACATATAACAATCACGTCTTTAAACGGCAGTGCGATGATATTAAAAGAGAAAAAAGCATTGGAAAAATGTTGCGATACATAGTTACGACAATATACCAGTTTCAGTTGACGTCACAAACATTTTATTCACCAGCTGAGAGGGATAAATAAGAAAAACAATGTAAATAAAAAAATAAATATCTAAGATTTTTTTTTGTTTTCTGTTTTCATTAATTTATTGTAATTGTCTTTTGTTAAAATTTACTGATAGTTTGGTGACTTTGATTTTGGCGAGTGTGGCTTTTCCGAATTTCTTGTATTTTATTTATTTATTTATTTTGATATTCCAATGGCAACATTTTTCATTTCTTTATTTGGCATTACAATTTGGCAATAGTTTTCTTGTTATGAAAATTGGTCGACGGGATAATGGAGAAGTACCAATATCACTTATAGGACCGGAGGACCGTATACAAATTTCATAACTGTTTAAGAAATGTTTTTATTGACCTAAATTACCTTTAAAATACTTCTTTACTTTATATAAAACATTTTTGTAATTGGAATTATATGTCTGTGACAAACGGTTTAGGAGTTAGCCATTGGACACCGTTGAGAGTGGACACCCTGTATTAGTCGTTAATCTTTTTGCTGTAATGAAGTAATTAGTTAAATTGCAATTCATTATCTTGATTCTACTTTTATCCTCACGT
Organism: Maratus michaelseni; assembly: GCA_963931845.1. Lineage (NCBI taxonomy): Eukaryota > Metazoa > Arthropoda > Arachnida > Araneae > Salticidae > Maratus > Maratus michaelseni. The sequence goes on along the minus strand of OZ007597.1, from coordinate 98,158,833 downwards.
TGCACCGTAATATGACACATGTTTTTAGTTTTTACTGTTGTTTTTAGGTAGATTTCGTAAGAAATACTGCCTATTACGTTCTCCCCTATGTTGGAATTTCTGGAAAATTGTTGCAGATCTACGCCGATTATGACTCCCAGAATCCAACCCCCCCCCCCCCAGTTCAAAACTTTATCTATCTGTCTATCTATCTGTATCACTTTTTTATGGACATGATAACTTCAATAATTCTGTACAAATCGCTTCCAAACTGATACATAGAATCAAGGGGCATAAAATCTCGGTCAAGTTCATTAATGGGCAAAATCGAATGGGGGGATGGCGGGGCTTTTTGTGAAAACAGAAAATAACCCATAACTTCTTAATTATGATACGTATCGAATCCGTTTAAAGTTATTATTACTTCTAGGAAAAGGGCCGAAAATTTATGTATGACAGATCCGCTGAGATTTATTATAAGTCCTCTTAATATTATCTACAACTTTTACATTGACAATTTTTTAAATGACTAACCCTTACACAAAAAAAAAATACCTGTCGGCTTCGCCAACAGACACAGGTAGATTTCGAAGTGGGTGGTAGCAACTGCCGCATTAGGGCAAAAAGTTCATTTCTTCGGCAATTCCCAATAAACAGGCGCCCCACGGTCTGCGTCTTCGAAATCTACCTATGCCTGTAGGAAGAGTCGTCTGGGATTTTTTTTATTGTATGCTTCCTATGATGCATAAAGTTTGAATAGAATGTAAAAATTACACAAAGAAATATTTATTTCTTTCACATGTAAAATATGCGAATATTCTACAATATATACTATATATTATATGTATATACGCAAACAGTATCTACCAAATACATTGGATTAATTGTCGTATATAATTATAATTCGAAACAATACTTATAAGAATGAATATAATGAATGTTATTAATAATATAATAATAATTTACCTATTGATGTATTATTTTTATGTAAAAACTAGCAAGCTACGCCCGCTGCGCTGGTCGGTTTCTACAAAATGAACCTTAAATCAAACGAAATATATCGTTTTATTTGACCTCATATTTGAAAGCAATCTGTATATTTACCTGGAATATCCTTCCACATTACTGAAAAATGACGCCATTGCGCTATTATATTTTCTAATGTGCAGTCAAAATTTTAGCTGTTAAGGACCAACTCTTTTATTTGGTCATTTACAGTTAGGGTTTGGTAAACTAAAACCACCAACTAAAACTTATCGAACTAACAATGCAAACAAATTAACTAACAAAATCCATCCAGTAAAAGTTTTTATAAAGGCTAATTTTTGATAATCGGGTTCATCTGATTATAGAGCTTTTCCACATAATTCTAAAACTCACATAGAATGATATGAAATATACAAAAACCATCCTTAAAAATTATCTACTTAACAATGCAAGTCGCACAAAATACGCCCAGTAAAAACTTTCAAAAAGGCTAATCTTTCGGAATCGGGATCACCTGACTATATAACCTTCACACATAACTGTTTGACTAAGCAACATAGAACAATATGTAGTACACTAAAACAATTCCTGAAATGGCATCTAACTAAAAATACAATTCTCATCAAAATCCGTTCAGTACAACTTTTTAAAAAGGCTAATCTTTCATAATCGGGTTCACCTGATTATAGAATTTTCCCCCATAACTCTATAACTAAGCAACGTAGAACGATATGTTATACACTAAAACCTTCTTTGAAAAATTATATATCTTACAGTTTAAGTTCTTTGAAAATCCATTCAGCAGAACTCGAGTTATAAGCAGCCGGAACAAAATTTTATATATAAGGTAGAAGTAAATAGAAGTATATTGCTATTAATATAATTTACATTTGAATAAAAAAAACGGTACTTTTCGGTTAACCGGGCGCCAGTGATATATGTACATATATAAATAAATATGTATATACAGTTATATATATATATATACATTCATACATATAAGCGCATATATATATAGGTATGTATATATATATATATATGTATATGTGTAGATATATGTGTATATATATGCGTGTGTATATATATCACTGGCGCCCGGCTAACCGAAAAGTACCAAAAACAAATGCTCCAAAAATGCTGTCGTACACTTGAAAAACACCTTTTGGCTTAAAATTGGTTGAGGACAAAAGTAAAATCAAAATAATCACCAAAAACAAAAGAAACTTTCTCAATCATGTTTAAATTAAATATTTTCGTTTTATAATATTATCTCTCATCAAAACTGCTTTTCTTTTTTTTCTTTCCCTTCTCTTTCTTTTTTTTTTTTTAAATAAAATTAGTAACAGTTTTTTCTTTTATTTTTCGAGATTTCAATTCTTTCTGCAACAAAAAAAAAAAAAACACTTTTTGGCTTAAAATCAAATCGTGTCAAAAGTAAAATCAAAATCACCAAAAACAAAAGATAAATCGCCAAATGTTTTTTCAATAGCAATCTTGCCCATTGAATAATTTTTAAGCATTACGAACATTCAAAATCATGTTTAAATTAAATATTTTCGTTTTATAATATAATCTCTCATCAAAACTGTTTTTCTTTGTTTTCTTTTCTTTCTCTTTCTTTTTTTATTTTTTTTTTTATTTTAATAAAATTAGCAACAGTTTTTTCTTTTATCTTTCGAGATGTATAGTTTTTTCAATTCTTTCTGCAACAATAATGCTCGCCAAAAAATTAGCAATGGTAACCTTTTCGGCCAAAATAACAGAACTTTCTATCATAATTCTATAACTAATGTACGTAGAACAATATGTTATATACTAAAACCTTCCCTGAAAAATTATCTATCGAACAGCGCAAGTTCCATTAAAATCAATTCAGTGAAACTCGAGTTATAAAGGAACGGAACGAAATTTCCGTTTGTGTTTTATATATATAGTAGATTACCCACTTATCTGTGAAAGTTTAGTGACATTAATTAATTTACTTTACCATAAATTACAGCTATTCTTTAGTACCAACGTGAAATTAAAAAAAATAAAGCATTAATTTAAGTCAATGAATACGATTTCACAATCTGCTATTTTTAAAGTGTTTTGCATATTCTTTCTTGCATGCAATTTGTATGGGAATTTTCGTTCAAGAATTTTTATAAAAGTTACATGAATATGCTATGCAAATCGTATAATAGTTAATTATTTTATAATATTAAGACATGAATGCATAGAAATATATATAAAAAATACATTTTGGTGAATCACACTAATTTTCAATAAAGTTTGCTATCTTTTATATCACATGTAAAATTCGTGGACATTGCTTGTAAATCAGTTTGTTTCATATTTCAAAAATATAATGCATATCATTTTATATTTAGTTAATTTGAGATAATTAAAGTAGTTATCTTTCTCTCTCTATATCTTTTAATATATATAATGAATAGAGTAAGGTATATTCAACTAGGTAAATTATATCCAATGGTTGGAGTATCATAGTTGCAAAAATGTATGTAATTAAAAAAAAAATCTTATTTTAATATTTTAATTAATTATTTGTGAAAACTAAATAGGAAATTAAGGATTCGAATATTTTATTTACAATTGAGCTGATTTTGTATGATGATAAAAAAAAATATCTCGTCAATATAATCTTTTAATGAATTTATGTAAAAAAAAGAAAAATAATGATTTAATTATTTCGAGTGTAATTATTATACTTTTAAGTATAAAATTAAAATTTACACAAATATAATTATAGCAAACTAAATCATTTATGTTTTAATAGATATTTAATGACTTATTTATGTAAAGTTAATTTCGTTAATAATTTTTTTTTTATATTTAATGCATTTTACGTAAAATCTTTAACCTATAATTGTTTAGTATATTAATTAATTAATGCACCAAATAGTAAAATTAATTTAGGGTGACTCAGCACATTTTTTGACATTGAAATTTTATTGCCATAGCTATAAAAAAATAGCAATAAATGTTAATTTATTATACCGTATACTAATAGCATTTCTTTAACATCTGCGTGAAATTTAATAGGGAGGAAGTATACTTTACATCGATGAACATATCACGGCTCAACGATTTTCGAAACAATTTCACCTTCTTCCTTGTAAACAGCTTGGGTGGAAATTTTTCATTAGTTTTAAGCTTATATAATTTTCCTTAACGGATTATCCTGATTTTAACAATTGGAACAGCAGCAAGGCATAAAAGTTGCATAATGCTATATTATTCCAACACTATAATTCTTTATGTAATGTTAAATTTTCGTAAAATAATATATTTAAAAAATATTTTGTGTCGAAGCAGTTAAATTATCAGTTAAATTTCATTATCAATTAAATTATATACTTTATAGCAAAAGCAAAATTTTGTTGTTATTATGAAAAGTTCATATAAAATTAATTGCTTTATGTAAAAATTCTAAATATTATGTTGATTTATTTCAAATTAATTATTCAGGATTTAAACAAGAAATTGTCCGCTAAACTAAAATTTAAATTAAAAAACTTCAAGATATGTAAAAATTATTTTATAAGTATATCACTTTCATAAGTGTATCAGTTTTAAAGCTTTATCTATACTATGTAATTTTTTATGTTTCACATTGAAAGCTAAAATATTATGCATATTTATCTTTAACATTACAGTTAGTACTTATGATCTAAATGTATGACTTTTTTTTTTTTGTCATAAAATACGTGATTTAATGTTTCGTAAAAATAAACAGTAGGGGAGATGGGGGATAAATGGGACATTTTCACAAAAAATGTTATTTTAAATATTTTATTTAAGTTATCAATATTATATATCATATGTCATACATTAAGTGTTTGACTACATCTTATGCACAATATTTATTAAAGATTATTATTATACAGAAATATAAATGAAATTTAAAAAGAAGTTGTTCTATGTCCCAATCATCCCCACAGCAGTATTTAGTTAATAAATATACTTTTCAGCATACTCTAGGGATGAATGAGACAGTGCCTTTCATCCCATTTGAAATGTCCCAATCATCTCCATGATGCATATATTCAATTGTCAGCCATTTTGTCTCAAAAATTATTTTGTCACAATGGTTAATATGCATTCATTTTAACTACCAATATTGAGCCTTGAAATAAAAAACTACAACATATCTTAATTGTTTATATTGCATAAGATATTTAAGTAAGTTCAAATGTAAAAAAAATTACTTTTAAGCAGAGTTTTCAGGAAATGCAAATTTGAAGAAAACTGAAAACAGCCATGTGCTTTTGCTTTTGGTTCTGAAGCACACTATGGTATTGAAATCTATGAGGATAGGAAGCAACTAAAAAGAAATGCTTATTACCTGAAATATTGAGAACATTCCATCCATCACTTGTCCTATTCATCCCCCATCTCCCCTATATACCAATAATATCAAATTCATTTGGAAAGACCGATGAATGTGGACGCTTCGTATTTGCGAACTATAAACTTATAAAAGCTATAAACTGAAACTTGAAATCTATGTAATGTATGTATGTACCTTTTTAATCTTGGTACTGATGATTAAAAATCTTCAAGATATGTAAAAATTATTTAATAAGTATATTATCATTTTTGAAAGTGTATCACTTTTAAAGCTTTATCTATACTATGTAATTTTTTATGTTTCAAACTGAAAGCTAAAATATTAAGTAGATTTATCTTTAAATTAATTATTTACAATTAAAATAAGGGGTTGTCTCATATATTATAATTTAAATATATTTTAAAATAAAAAGTTCAATATCTGCAAAATTATTTTTTTATTAATACGTCAGTATTTTAACGAACGTTTAATGAAAAAAATATCCTGAAACTGAAAGTACAATTATTATATTTGGAGTCAAAGCGTTTTTGATTAGAGAAACTTTATGTAAAAAGCAATTTTATTTCGATGCCTTTAAAAAAATTCTTCATGGAATATTAAAACCACTTAAATGGTCGCATAGATAGGGAAACAGTGTTATTACCCCCGACTTATATCGGGCAACCGTTGGAGTGGTTGAGTATGAAATTTATGTGCAGTTTTGATAAAACGAAATTTCAATATCAGTAATCCGTACAGAAGAGTATTTAAACGACATTTTATAATATTTTTCATATTTAACATGCACATTTTAATAAATTAATTTATTTTTATGTACGTATTCTTTTCATCAAGTATAATTATCCAAACAAGCGGAAACTCAATACATATTTTGGAAAGCAAGGCTTCTTTGAAAAGTATAACTACTTTTACAATTGTTATGTCTCTTAGAAAATATGATTTTAATTAAAACTCAAATCGTAAGTTAGAACTTAAAAAAAATATATCAAAATAATAAAATGACACTTTCGCTAAAGCTGAGTATGTTTAATATTAAATATTTTGAACATTATATTTTACTTTGTGCAGGATTATTTTGGGAGCGCTATAAATATTTTACCAAAATTTTCTCATAAATTAATAAACACGTTCTAAATATATTTATTCAGTATTTTCTTCAGTCAATACTTTGTTCATACTATAAACTTGATGCCCGTTTTGTAATTTTATGGCCGTTTGCAGTTACTTATGATCTAAATGCATGACTTTTTTTTTGTCATAAAATACGTGATTTACGGTTTCGTAAAAATAAACAGTATATAATCGAATTCATTTGGAAAGACCGATGAATGTAGACGCTTCGTATTTACAGACTATAAACTTACAAAAACTATAAACTGAAATTTGAAATCTATGTTATGTATGTATGTACCTTTTTAATCTTGGCACTGATGATGGAGCTATAGAGTCTCTGAAACATCTGTATGCTATTTTCATATGTATTTTATTTGTGCTATTTTTTATCTTGTTCATTTATTTTTAATGTAACGGCACAAAGATCAATCCTCTCATTTTAAATATGTAATGCAAATTAAACTAGATTATTTTGACATATAATTATTCAAAGAAATCATATGAGATGTAATCTTCCCAACTGAACGAAAAAATCCGGGCCAGGATTCGAACCCGGGATCCCTTGGCTGAGCTGCCAATGTTCTACCAACTGAGCAATCCCGAACGAATATGGCTGAACTATTTCACCCAGCTAATCTTACTGATCATAGCATCTGGTCTGATATCTGAATCCGCACAACAGAATAAATCACAGGTAATGGGACCTAAAGTAAATGCTGGAAATGTGATAACACTAGATTAATTTTTACACATAATTATTCAAATTGGTAAAGAAATCATATGAGAACATCATATGAGCGAAAAAGTCCGGGACAGAATTCGAACCCGGTATCCCTTGGCTGAAGCGGAAGATGCTCTACCAACTCAGCAATCCCGGACGAATATGGCTGAACTATTTCATCCAGTTAATCTTAATTATCATAGCATTTAGTCTGATATATGAATCAGATATATGAATCAGCACAACAGAATAAATCACAGGTAATGGGACCTCCAGTAAACGCTGGAAAACGCGTGTAGTGCTGATTCAGATATAAGACCAGATGCTATGATCATTAAGGTTAACTGGGTGAAACAGTTCAGCCATATTCGTCCGGCATTGCTCAGTTGGTAGAGCATTGGCAACTTCGGCCAAAGGATCCCGGGTTCGAATCCTGGCCCCGGACTTTTTCGCGCAGTTGGGAAGATTACATCTCATACAAATTTAACTGTTTAGTTGATTTCACAATAACCGTTTAAAACACTTTCCAAAAGTGTTTGAAAGTGATATGAAGTGTTGAAAAGTGTTTATGACTTCGGTTTGTCTGTCTGGCCGTGCTCTAACTCACGTACATATGCTCAGATTGCCATGCAATTGATATAGGTTATTGTCTTTTATAATGACATGTTTGCTATTGACTATAAAGTGTGTAACATTTATAGTCGGTTGCAGGGACACTCAAAAAGAATTTCGTTATATTATGTCTATGGGAAAAATTATTTACGGTGTTCTTTAATAATGTTATGCTATTTCAAACATATTGGAATTAATATACATCACTGAGGTGAACTAAAAGATGCTTGTTGTAGAATGTGGTGTACATAACATATATCGTTCATTTACTGGGACACACAAAAGAATTCGGTTACAGTTCTGTCTATGAGCGATAATTACAGGAAGTGTGTTTTTAATTGTGGTATGTCTTTTTAAAATTTAACTAATGTTATTGCATATTGGTGTACATAATTCTATAGATCATACGCAAGGATGCACAAAAAATTCACTTGCATTTTAATTTATTGACGGAAATTGCTGAAGGAGAATTTTCAAATGTGTTATGCGTTTAGTAACTGAACTAAAATTCAATATACTATGTAGTATACATACAAATCTATAGATCGTATACAGGGCTGCACAAAAGAATTTGGAAACCCTTTCTGACTATAGATGGTAATTGCTGAAATTAGGTTTTCAAATGTGTTATACGTTTTCCAATTATGTAAAATATCTTTGTTGGATAAAGCTAAAAATCAACCAACCAATAGAAGATTTATTACAACAAGTCACTTTACACGAATTAGAGAAATTGGCAAATAAACCTATTGGAAAATTACCAAATGGCAATTTACAATTACAGTTAAATAGTACAGAATAATACAAAAAACCTAAAGAACACAATAAACAGCTCTGTAATGAAAAATCAAATAGAACTGAATATTGAAAAAAGAAAATTAATAATATTTAAATTACCCATCAGTATAACAGATGAAGTTCTATCCACTATATTACGAAAGAAAGTTCCAAATTTAACAGAACTAAATTTAAATAAAAGCTCCCTAAAGGTAACTTTTACAATCAAATCATAGATATTAATATATCGTCTGCAAACTCCTTGTTAAAACAAGGTAAAATTCATTACAACGTCAGCTATAGCTTTGTTAAAAAATATCTTTATCTACAAAGATGTTTCAGGTGTCAGCGCTTTGGCCACATGCCATCTAGATGCCCCTCAGATAACTCTTCCAGATGTGCACATTGTGCAGAAATTCATGAAACCAGTCAATGTAAACTACAACTCTGACTGTTATCAGTGTATTAACTGTATAAGATGCAATAATTTGCATTTAGCAGAAAGAGACTTTCAACGATTACCAATCGACGATTACCAACCAGGCAGTGTTGAATTCAGGGGGTGGCCCGGAAAAGACATTCCCCTTTGGAGCATTGAAATGTCTCGCCCCTCCCTCCGCGGAAAAGTTGAGATTTTATACTTTTAATGGCTAAAAAGTGCAATTTCCCCCCCCGGAACTCTACAGTGTTCCCCTCCCCCCCACCATCGGAACCACAGAAATCCCTTCCGGAAAAAAGTGTCTGAATTCAACGCTGCCACCAAGCCTCCAGCTGTAAATGTGAAGTTTTCCGCTATGAAATCTTCAAATTCAGAGGATTTTCTCCTCAACAATGCATCAATTAATATATTAGTTGTTTCGGTGATAATATAGTTACAAAATACCGTTTTTGAATTTGTATGGTAAAATACAGTAATTTGACAAAAAAGACTTCTTTGAACATTATTACCTGGTAGCTTCGTGAAAGTCCACCAACTGTAAAAATGAATTTTGTCCTATTTTCATGTTTATCGTCCCAGAGTAACTTTTATTTCATTCTAAATTTAAATTCTGTATTTACTTTAAAATATTTATATTTCTCACTCATTTACTTTTATTACGTCTCTCTGTGTACACTGGTATGATACATGAAGTATATTAGTAGTTTCTTATTTGTCCTCATTACTATATCTTGGACAACATTAATTTTCTTATGTTCTAGTTCAGCATGCTTAAATTTTCAGTTTTATCTTGAATTATTTTGTTTTATCATTGTTAGCCTATTTTTGGCTAGTTCTATTTTTGCTTAACTGGAACTTCATGCACTTTTCCTCTTGCATTATGGCTTTTTATTTAATTAGCAATTTTACTACTATTTTGTCTCTACTTCTTTGGGTCTGTCCAAGATACAGCACATTTCCAAGTGCTAACAATAAACAATTTCAAATGTAAAAAAAATTAAGAGTTCAGGTTTGGCATTACACAACATTTTTATATTTTATTATCTCATATTAATTTATTTTATTTAATACTAGCTTATTGATTTATTTGTTTATTTGGCATTTTTTATTATAATGTCTACGCTGAACTATTATTGAATATGTATTTGTGTTTAATTATTTTAGTATACCTATGTTTTCTATTTAATTTAGTAATTCACTCATTTAAGAAAATCAACATTTTGTTAATTATGTTTTCATTAACTTGTGATTACGCAACATCTCATAGGTACTTTGTCTATAAGCAATTCGGTCTTAAATCTCAGTACAATGGTTTTTATACCTTATATATTGTAATTAAATTTAGCATATTTATTTAAGGTTGAATATCATCAAGCATTAAGTATCAAATATTGTATTAAGTATTGCATTACAGTTATACAGAGTATTGAACCGTAATTTGTAACGTAAAAGAATTGATTTGTAATCGAGCATTATTGTTATATTCAGAAACACAGAATTTTATTGAATTTAGTAATAAACTTGTCCGAATGTGGGCAGCTTCCTGTGCAATTTTGTAAACGGACACCTCTTCTGGGAGGGGCTAGTTGAGCTTAAGTCGGAAGGTGCCTGGTTTGACCCTGATCTTGTTTACTTAGATATCACCCTTCACCTTATTCAAGAGGGAAGTTTGATTAAAATATTCTGAATGTGCTTGAAAGTGCTTCATAATCTAGGCTTGATGCATGATTTTTCTCTCTTGTTAATGTACATATTTAATTTTTACTTTCAATACAAACTACTTTAATAATCTCAGAAAAAAAAATATAGAATTTTTCGGCTTTAAGAAATTTTTGACATTTTCAAAGTTTTTAATTATTTATTTTGCTTTTTTGAGATTTTTAGAAAACCTTCAAAGTACACTACAAACAGATTTTTTATTGTATATTCTTAATTTTTCTTTATTTTTCCTTCGGCTTATAATAACATAGGTTATTATAAGCCTCCATTTTTTACCATTAAAAAATTTATTGTATTTTACATTTAGTGATTGTCAGTTTTGAAATAATGAATAAATAATAATTTTCAAATGTATATCACATTTTTTTTTCTTTCCCCTTACAGATTTATGCAAACGGAATTTCTTGGAGTAAAAGGAAATAGATAAAGCATTCCGGAAGACAACCATTTGTTCAAAGCTACCTACATTAAAAATGAGTTTGGACTCTTTTTTGGTGTGCCTGAGCCCACCCGAGCCGAAATTATTTTTGTCACCTGAACCAGAGTCCGATACCAAAAGTACGCAATAGAAAATTGTTAATAACGTTTTAAAATTGTTTTAAAATTACTTTTCTTATTTAAAAATCTATTTTTACATCGTATTAGTCCTAAATACTCCCTCATGACAACGTTTCGTGATTTTTATGTATCTATTTGAAATAGAATTTTTTTATATACTAATTATTTTTTTCTGCAGAGCTGAAAATATGCTGTAAATTACTGAAATACAAAGGATGTGAATTATCACTTTACTAAACAGCGAACAATCACCAGAGCGATAAAAATGTACAGACCGGGGCTCGATCCCGGATCCCTTGGTATACCGCTTTACCAATTAAGCCATCCAGACGACATCCGGTGTAGCATTCTCTCACTCTTATATTTCTGGGCTGCAACCTTGCAGCACAGGATGGAACATCTATCATGAGCACATCACCAATTGGCATACATGAGACAAAACAAACCCAGTATTGGTGAATATTTATATACTAATTTTTTTTTTCAGCAGAGCTCATGTATGCCGATAGGTGTTGTGCTCATGATGACATTCCATCATGTGCTGCAAGGTTGTAGCCTAGCCATATAAGAGTGAGAGAATGGTAGACCGGATGTCGTCTGGATGACTTAATTGGTAACGCAGTAGGTTCGCTATACCAAGGGATCCGGGATCGAATCCCGGTCAGGACATTTTTTTCCCTCTGTTGGTTGTTCGCTGTTAAGTAAAGTGATAATTCACATCTTTCGTATTTCAGAATTTGTTTTTTTATAAATACCGAACTAGTGACAGAAATGTGCAAAAGTCACAATTTTAAAATATCATTGTACTTCTATAGCAGGAAAACGTGAATTCTGTTTTCCAGTAATTTTACAAAAGGACTTTAGACAGAAAGCGAGTATAGACAAGGGATATACCAGAGATTCATCATGTTACTATAATTAACCCTGCAAAGGTTTCAGAATCAGATAGAATTTTCAAACTGATTTTTCTTTCAAACTTCTTTTTTTCAAACTGATTTTTAAGACGGGCTGAGACTGAGTCATCTCTAACCTGTAAACTTGCGTTTATAACAGTTCAAACACCATAATTTCATCACACTTTGTCCGTAAAGTCAAGAAAATTCCCTTTATTTTTCATTAAGCTAACATTTAAATAGTATATTTTTCTCATACATTGTACATACATAATAATGTGCTTAGTCTGATTTCATCAAAATTGAAACCTATGTTAGAAAAAATAATTCCCTTAAAAAAAAAAAAAAAAAAAAAAAAAAAAAAAAAAAAAAACTGAATATTTTAAACATTAAAACTGAAATATTATGTTAGATCGTTTGAAAAATGTTGAAAATATTTCATTTTAAGCATTTTGCTGACTGTAAATTAATTTGCGTATGTATTTTTTTTTTTGGAAAACCAGATATACTTTACCACAAATTACTGATAAAATAATAAATATGTTTTAAGATATTTATTGAGTATTTTATTTTGTCAATACTTTGTTGACACTATAAGCTTTCTTCATTATGTTAACAGCTTGTTTACTGTTCGTTTTGTAATTTATGGCCGCATGCAACTATTGATGATGGAAACGCATGGCTTTTCTTGTCATAAAATACGTAGTTTACGACATCATAAATATAAATGGTTACATCAATGGATTTGTTCAATTGATTTGGAAATACCAATGAACGTAAGCGTTTCGTATTTAGAGTGATAATTTAATAGAATATCATATAAATTGAAATCTGAAATCTATGTGTTGTCATTTTAATTGTTTAATTCATTTACAATAGCCGTTTTTAATTTGAAATTTTCACATAATTAAACAAAACAAACAAGTCCCTTAGAGCAAATTTTTATTTGCTTTTTGAAGTTTGATTACTTTAAATAAACAAATACTTTTGGTACTTTTACAAGTCGGTATTTTGACAAAGTCATTAAAAATTGATACTTTATATTCCAATTTTAAAATTAATTTGAAATTATGTTTTCTGTTCCATAGATGAAAAAAAAAGAAATTATGCATAACGGAAATGAAGACATGGTATGTAAAAATGATTGTTCTATCTTAAAAATCTAGTAAAAGATATCTTCAAAGTTAAATTTTTGAGAATTCTAAAGCGAATTTTGAAATAAAATTCGTTTTTTTCTAGATACTTCTTATAGTATCTTTAATGCCAAATAAGAATGGGGATAGCTTTCTGTCATTGCCTGATGCTGGCACAGAGACAGACATACTAAATGACAGCCAAACTCTCGCTTTTCTTATTATAGATTTAAATATTCGGTACTTCTCTATTATCCCATCGACCACTTTTCATAACAAAAAACTATCGCCAAACTGTAAGGTTAAACGCCAAAAAATGCAGTCCCATTCACTTGATGTCAGAAGCATTATACGTGTTTGTTATGTCATCAAGTGGGTTTTAATTCGACACCTGCGTGTATTTTCCATTATGTTTTACTGATTTATTAGTTATTTTATTAATTAAAATAACAATTGTGTCCTTAAATTCTTATATTTTATATATTTATTTATTTTGATTTTCTAATGGCAACGTTCTCCCGTTTATTTGGTGTTACAGTTTGGCGATAGTTTTTTTGTTATGAAAAGTGGTCGACGGGATAATAGAGAAGTACCAAATATTCTACTCATAATCTATCATTTTATTTCTTTCAGGAACACTAGATATAGTACTTTCCCACAAACTGCTCATAAAGTAATAAGTATGTTTTAAGTATATTTATCATTGTCAAAGAGGTATATGTTGAACTGTATGTTGAAATTTGAAATTTTTAATTGATTTACAATTGCCGTTTTTAACGTAATTTAAAAGGGGTTGCTTTGAGACCTATAAGCTACAAGGCTTTTGTCTCGAATGATCCATATTTTTATTGACAGGAATACATACAGGACTTTGAGAAATTACGTAAATCTTCTTGAGGACGGGATAGACACAAAGAAGTTGACAACACTGAAGACACACACACACAATGATATCCATGCCTCATCCAGAATTCGAACCAGGTCCCTCACCATGGCTGTCGCCTCAGTTACCAAACACGCTGCTGGGCGTCACCATTTTTAACGTGAGATTTAACAAAAATGAAAACAACTAAACATCAACCTTTACAAATATTTCGCTTTCTTTTAAAAGTTAATTTTACTCTTTAGAAAAAAATATTATTCACACCTTCCCATCACGGTATTTTTACAAAATCATTAAAAATGGATACATCTACTCAAAAACTTGTTAAAAGTTGGTTGGATGGGGGTTAATGACACAAAGTCTGTTGTTTGTTTTAGAAGGTGTAATTGTATGATATTACTTCCACAGAATCATAAAATACTTCCGTTTTAAGCAGAATTCTGTTACAGATAAGTTCCGTTTTCACAGATTTCACTGTATTACAGTTTTGACACGAACTTTACTTGAAAGTATGTTTTACAGTTCCATTTAACGGAAGAAAAGTTAAAATTATGAGTCACATAGAGTCACATAGTTTTATAAGAAATGATACCTTTACGACAAAAATCTATTAACAAAATCTCTTCAAACTTAAACTTTAAAAAATCTAAAGCGAAAATTTAAAAATTCTTCGAGGTGTTTTAAGTATCTCTTATTGTAGTATCTTCAACGACAAATTTCAAAACAGTTTGCCTTTCAGATGTAGCAGGGATTGACAGATTAACCGTACCTTTTATAATTTTAGATTAAATACCCTCATTATTATAGGTTATTATAAGTATTTTTTTCTTTTTCTTTTGGGAACACCAGGTACACTTTAAGCATAGGTGACAAATTTTCGAGTATTTTCTAGACAAATAAACACATTTTGAACCAAAACTTTTGTAAATAAAATGTTTCTTGTGTCTATGTGGTAATTATTTAATTTCATGCTTAATGTTACGAAAACGCGAAAAGTGTGCAGTTACGATGAAATAATAAATCCTTATTTATTAAAGCAACAAGCCAAAAAGCCAAACATTTCAGCGCAAAATCGACCTTTCTGCGCATGCTTCAACTTTTTTTGAACGTTGAATAAAGGAGTTAGTAGAATTAACATGAATCAAGAGGGATGGGGAAAGAATAGCACGCCTATTGGCTTATTGCTGGCAACCCTAGCGCTCCTTCTATGACTTCTACTTTTTCTACCCCTTCACGGAGCGCCTTGATCGTGATCGATGAGCTTCCTTCCATGTGCTTTGTTTGACAGCGGAATTTAGAATAAGAACCCCATTTGTTGGTGTTCAATGGGAAAGCAGGACAGAAACCACATTTCTTTATATTAGAAGAATTACGGTCTTATTAATTTTTTTTTTAAATATAGCAATTATGGATTTGAAAAATATGCATACATAAGTATTTTTCAATGGCGAATCCAAATATCTAATTTGCATAACGATGGGATAATTAGAAGAGGAAATATCATTTATTTTTTAATTAATTGATTCACTTTTTTAACGCATCCCTTCATAGCTGAAACGTTCGACTTTCACTCGAGACATTTAGACTGCTCACCGAAAGATTGAAAATTTTTATAACGCCAAATTTGTGAAAAATATCGGATTTTTGGATCTGAAAAGTATGCATCCTTGCTTAATGTAGGCAGGAGTTAAAACAAAATTTCGTATTCGGCCCATAATTTTTGATTTTAGCAAAATCCCAGTTTTTATATAGAAACAAACGTAAAACGCCAAGGATTTTGCTATTTCATTTCGAACGATCTCGGGTTGTATAGGTCCGATCACGACGTGGTTTGGCTTATTCGACTCGATATCGATTTTAGTTCCGAGTTTCCAGTCAAAAAACCAGTCAAAAATAAATCGACAATCGCAGTTTTAAAAATACATTGATGCAGTTTCTCCAGGATTCTAAATGAAACTTTCTTGCTAAATAAACCGACCAGCGTAGCGGACGAAGCTCTGCTTATAAGTTTTAATTTGTTGACGCTACACTTCGTTTCAGCACCCTCGTAGTGCGATTTGGGATTCTATAGCTTGAATTGCTTATAACTTTTGTTGACAACTTAGTGATAAAGAAATATAACACATGGTTCCTATAAGAAATTTAAAGGGAAATCGGACTGTGATATTTATTTTTATTAATAATTATTATTAATGATTAATATATTATTATATTTTATGTTATTTTATATTTATCAATTAGTTTGTTAATGAAAAATGAAAATTAATGATCGCATGTTTTTTAAAAAAACGCAATCATTTGAAAGTTTGGTCAGTGGGAAAATGCACTATTATGGAGTCCACTGGCTAAGTATAATTATTGAGTAAATTTCTTTTTTTTTTCAAAATACTTTGTTGAGAATAAAAACTTTCTTTATTTTGTTAACAGCTTTTTTAATGCGCGTTTTATAATTTTATGGCCCCATACAGCTATTGACGATAGAAATGCATTGGTTTTCTTGTCATAAAATGCGTGGCTTACGAGATCGTGAAAATAAATGGTTTACGCCAATAATTTATTGGATTGATCTTGGAAGGCCGACGGATATAAATGTTTTGTACTTACAGAAATTATAAATTGGAAAATTTAAAATCCATGTGTTCCAAATGAAACCGTTGCTTTTATTATAGTATTTTGTAATGTAACTATTTTTACATAGCTTAAAGCAAACAATCACACGTAAGACAACATTTGTTTGCCTTTATTTTGCTTTCAAGAGAAAAAGAAAATATTGTTAACACTTTTAACTTTTTTTTTATCTTCAGTTTTTACATTGTTTTTAGGACATGGAAAAAAATGCGTAAACATTTATTTTGTGTGTATTTTTATAATCCTTAAAATCTTCGTTTTTTATCGTAAATATTAAATTTGCCTGTATGTTGTCTTTTTTATTTAATAATTGTCTGTTTTGAAAGAGTATTCAATCGCAATTAAATGTAGTTAATTTTTGTATTACATTCTTTTTCTACGAAGAGTAAATTATTAAACAAACAGTATTCCTTTAAGTATGCGGGTATAGTTGAAGTATCTGGAAAGACAAATAATAATTTCGTTAGAGCTAATTGTACAATCCTAAAAAAAAGGAAAAAAAAAGAAAGAAACTCTATTTACTTTCCACTGTAAAAAAAAAGTTTTTTATAGTGTAGTAATCAGTTTTCTGAACTTAAAATATAGTTTTTTCGGATGCTGTCATATCTGAAGTAATCATTTGGTAGAGCATTGGTGTGTAATACCAAACGTTTTGCATATTTATATGTTTTTGTGATGTTACAATGACGTCACTGCAAGTCACGTACATTACGTGACAAATGCGACCACAAAAACCACCAGGAAATGAAGTCACATTGAGACCATAATGTTATTTTTAAATTTCTATAAAAAAAGAGGAAATTTTTTTTGAACAGGGCTGCTTTAAGCATTTGAGGGACTGGACCCGATTAATATTTTGTGGGTGATTTCATCATACATAAACGATATTTTACAAATTTCATTAAAACATAGACCGTTTGTAAGTATGTTTAAAAAATCCTTTCTGAAAAAATAAAGTGACACCTTCTCCAAATTGATTATTTTCAATATATAAATATTTTACTTATGATATAGATTATGCTGCTTAAGATTTTTCCATCATGCTTATTTTAAGAATTCCAGATATACTTTACTCCAACGTACTCATAAAGTGATAAATAAAGGTTTAAGTATATTTATTGAGTATTTTCCTTTGCCAAAATACTTTGTTGATACTATAAGCTTTCTTTATATTATTAACAACCAGTTTGATGTTTGTTTTGTAATTTTATGATGGCATACAGCTATTGATGATCGAAATGCATAGCTATTCTTCATATAAAAATACGTGGTTTACGAGATCGTAAAAATAAACGATATACGCGCATGATTTATTGGATTGATTTTAAAAGACCGATGGATATAAACGCTTAGTAGTTCTAGTAATTATTTAATAGCATATGACTGAACCGAATGAAATCTATGTGCTGAAATTTTAAATGTTTAATTCATTTAACACTTCAGGGGCAGTTCTATTGCTAAAATGGTGAAATGTTTGAATAACACCATATTTATTTGGAAATAAGTAAAATCTTTTATTCACATACATAAAAAAAATGAAATTTTCTTTCTAGTATTCTAGTGTCGTTGTGGCATTTGAGGATTAAATTTAAGTGATAGAAAAATGTACCACCGCTGTTCAAGGGATTTAAGGTCGTCGTGTTTTAAGTTAAATATAGTCACACCATTTAAGACAAATTAAATTAACTGGAATAATAATAATAATAATAATAATAATAATAATAACAATAATAATAAAAACAAAATTACCTTACTGGTAGATTTTATTTATACACCAGGGTGTTGAAAATTAATATGTATATATATATATATATATACATTCCTTTTTAAATTACCTTCATGTTGAATACTGCATAGTTGTCAGCAATGCCGGGTGGGGCTGTGGAATCATTTAATGTAATTTAAACTAATAAAAAATAATTAATAAGATTAAATAACATGGAAAATTTTAAATAAAATTACTTTTAAAATAGAGCTTTTTAAAGTTTAACATAAATAGCGTTTTCTACTAAAGTTTTTTTCTTTTATGCATCTTTTCGTCATCCAATTACGTCCAAAGCTAATAAATTAATTGATTATCTTCATATTTACATGCATACTTTCTTTATTTATATCCTTACAATCATCGAACATACTTATATTCGTCTTACATACTTATATATACATCTTATATTATATCATCTTACACTTTTACACTTTGGAACAGTGCGGCTCCATCTATACACAGAAATTTTTAACTCTTTTTAAAATTACTATATACAAAACTTGTTAGCTACCTGACCAATATTTCTTTTATTTCCTCTTTATAGTTAGTATTGTAATTGATAAATTATTTGATTTTAGTATAAAGGAGTCCGTTATAAAACATCCTGGATCTGAACTTTACCGAGGACAAAAACAAGCGCTGTTAAGTTGAAAAAAGAATGACTTAAAAGATAAAAATTTAAGGGGTAATGCTACCTAGGTAACATCTATAACGCCTGAAATGAGTAAAAAATCACTCATTTTGGATTTTTTTGCTTTGAGAAAAATATATGTGGGAATAACAATTGGTTTGAAGGTATATATTATATCAATCGTCAACATCATTAAAAATTATTTAATTAAAAATCAAAATAGCGATGCCGGAGCTGGGACAACATTGTGACAACAAAAATATAGCCCCCCCCCCCCCCCCTTCGACTTTCAGCACAGGTCCTTCCCAAATGAACCTGGAACATAAATATCTTTTCTGACAATCGACATCAAATTTGCGAGAGAAGTACACAGGATCATTAAAAAATATCGATATTTATAAAACTGTCAAACGTGCCGAAAATGGGTTTGATTTTTCGTATAACAATTCGATTTCGTATATTGTTTAAAAACAAAAATATTTGATCAATCATAATAATAATCTTGTGTACTTCTATAGAGCAAGTGGTGGAAATATATGGTTAAAATTTGGAGGCAATCCTATGATAATTGTTAAAGTTATGCCGCAAGTCAACTTCAAATACAAGTTGGTTACATGCTTCGTAGAATTGTCTCTAACGAAAAAAATATATTGATGATTTTAAAGATTGATATAATGAATACTTTCAAACCCCTTTTTATTCTGATGTACCGTCTTCTTCTAAAAAATATTAAAAATTACAGGCGTCGCACAGTGCTTGTAAATGGCCCAAAAATGACTAAAACTCTAGAAAAGCTCCACTTCAATGAGAAGATTAGGAATCAACCAGTTTCTTGTAGTTTTTGGGCCCGCTGAATTGATCTAGACTATTGTTAAATTCATGCAGTCAGCCGTTTCCAAGATAAATCTTATATTTTAGCTTATGGAATAATGATTCACATACAATAATTAGTTTTCATGATGCAACGTGTTCCCTGTGCCAAGGCATTGCATTGTGATTGCACTTTGGATGAACTTAAGAAAAAATAAATAAATTGCTAAAATAACAAAGGTTGGAATGTATGTGTTATGACGGTACCTAGTAATTAATCAGTGGTGAAAAGGCAATCATAATACTGAAAAGAACAAAGTTTATATTTATATATGTACAAATACGCACCTAGGCACTTTATTAATTTATTTATAAACTATATGAAATGATTATATAGGTACATGGTTCAGATCAAGAAGTTTTTGACGTCATTATGAAAGTCTTGAAAGTCTTTCTTTTGTTTGACACAATTTGTGAGATATAAACAAGAATCACAGGATTTCGCTGCTGAATTTGTTTCATTGGTTTACATAGAGTCTGAAGATAAAATCTTTTGCTTGGCACAAATTGGCGCACGCTGGCGAAAGATAGATACACTTTACTGAACTTTTAAAAATGTCGTTATAATATGAGTATTTAAAATTGTGCTAAAACTCTTAGAAAAAAATGGAGAAAATATTGTTTTAGTAGAACTTTTGAAATCATTACACTTTACATAAATCAGGAAAAATATTTATTTTGGCAAAGCTTCATTTCACTACAAATATTGATCCTCTTTATAAGTGTTTGATTTTATGCTGAAAACCAAGTAGTATCGCATGCCCGATTTTCCCAAGCATGTAGAAGAATATAAATTCAGTCTGTCTATACACAAGCACTCGACATGTTTTAATTTACATATATAAACTTCAAGATTATAATCAGTTAGTTTTTTCCTGATGGAATAAAAAGTGAGGTTTTTGCCAGTCCCAGACCACTGTGGCCCTTAAAGCTTTTTAAAATTTTTATCCTGGAAAAGTTTTATACTGTTTGTTAAGGAATACTTTGAGCATAGCAACCTAGCCTTCAATAGCTATGTAACAATTTTCCATAAATCTCGATTTTAAAAGATGCTTTCAATCATATAGATTAACAATGTAAATATTTGACAATTTTTACATTAATGATATGTACTAATAAGTGAAATTATAAGGCATTTAAGCTTCAATATTGAAAAGAACACTCTGATCACAGTAATGCTACAAAAAAAAAAAAAAAATATTAATTCCTCACCTAGAATCCTCCACGACCCTAAATTTCTGCTCAAAGTCAACCCGAACCCTCAAATATTCACTCCCGAACCTGAAGTGAAAAAACATTAATCCATATTTGAATACAATTGTGGGAGAAAAAATTCTACAATTATATCTCTAACAGAAATTTTATCTTTAAAAAAAACAAAAAAACAAAAAAACAGTGGCACTCCGGGAGTGCCGACAGAAGTGAAAACTTGACGAGACGAGCAGCTGATGAGCAGCAGTTCTATTAATTTATCAGCAATGATAGATTCACAAATTCAAACTCAAAAGCACTGCAGTACAATGTTTCTTATTTAAACAATATACAGTATATAATTATTAACACTTCACATTAGTAAGTTAATTGTATGATACATTATATGTAGCTAGCTAAATCAAAGAAGAAAATAATGAATTTCAAGAAATGTCACAATTATAATATCTATATTGAATTAACAGAAACGTGCGTTGAATTGAGTAGCAGCCCTACCGAAAGCATTCCCTTTTTCTAACTCTCGTACGTGTATTTCGGGACCCAATAGCGCACAGGCAAGCATGCGGCGCGCGACACGACCGCCCCGCCCTACCTCACCGAGCTATACACAATACATGTACATACTTATATACAGAGGTATTGGTTACAGTAACAGTGTCACGAGTTCAATAATTTTCTCCTATCTCAAAAAATGCCCAACGCGCCTAAAGAAGTTTTCACTTCAAATATACACAGGTGTGGATTACAGTAACTGTGTCGCGATTTCAATGGTTTTTTACCATCTCAAAAAATGCCCAACGCGCCTAAAGGAATTTTCACTTAAAAAAAAAAAATTGAAAAATATTTAGGATTTTTTTTTAAAAGTCGGGTAAACCCGAACTAACCCGAAAATCAACCCAAACAAGAAACATTTAAAGTCAACCTGACCTGAATCGAGTCGCAACTGAAAACATCATCGTTAATCGATCCGATGCAGGACTCTACTCTGACCCAACGCAAAGTACCAGGGTAATTTTCAAGTTTTCCGCTTCAAATTTTTAAAATTTAACCAAAGATCTTGTATAACAAAATTTCATCTCTACGTAGTATTTATTTAGCTTACAAGTTCACATTTCTGGTACGACACATATTTGCGGAACCAGCTTCCTTTCGTGAAGCTAATACGATTCAAGCGGTGCAGTGAACAAATGTAATACAATGTGATGCATACGGCGTGGCGGTTAAAGTGTTAACATTGCACAAGTGCAAGACAGTTTGATAACTTTGTGGATCTTTCGAATATGAGATGTTAAACCTTTTGATTCTGGGACAGGACTGGTGACTATTTTTAAATTCACTCGCACCACACTTTACAAATTTTTTTTCTTTATGGTAGATTTCTCTTGAAAATATCCTAGTGTAAATGTATGGCAGATTATTTTCGAAATAATGTTACGAATAGAATTAAAAAAATAATCCACTGGGATATGTATACCTCGAACCGTAGTCAAAGGATTAAATGGTGAGAATTTTCATACTATTTGGAAAAAAAATCAAAATACAAGGTTATTCTAAATGATGGACCCATTTTCAAAAAATTGCCTTTATTAAAGTACAAATCTAAAATGAACAATATTTATACCAATGAAAAGAGGAAGTTTCAAAGTTTTTTTTAATACCGAATTTGGTACGAGATGACCGCTGCACTGCAATTTGCGACTCAGTTCTTGCGAACTCAGAAACGTAGAAAACCTTGTGCTCCACAGTAGCCATCTCACTCACAAGTGACAGTAAAACGAAATCGCGGCCTATTGCCGCGCGACCTCTACCGGCCGCCTCTGGAAGCATCACCGCTTTTAAAGCCGTGCACTCAGTAACAGCAGATACGCTTTCTCGTGTGTGGGATGAGTTTAGCTATCGCGTAGATGTTTGCCGTGAAGCAAACGGTGGACGCATTGAACATTTATAATGTCTTAAAAAACCGTTGAAACTTCCTCTTTTCATTGGTATAAAGATTGTTCATTTTGGATTTGTACTTTAATAAATACAATTTTTTGAAAATGGGTCCATCATTTAGAATAACCCTGTAATACAACCAGACCATTTGAAAGAGATTTAATGTATAAAACTACCTAAAGTATGAATTATCCAGGATGAAAAATAAAATGTTGGTAAGATGAAAGTGAGTTAATGCAGTTTAAATTCTATTCTTGAAAAGTTTTATAGTGCTCGTTAATGATTAATTTGATCCTGGTCATTAAATCTTCTCTAGTTGTTTAACAACGTTACATAAATCTCGGTGTTAAAAGATGCTCATAATTTGTCAGATTAACAATAAATCTTTGTTAATTTTCACGTTAATGAGGGGTCATTTCATGGCATTTTGACAAATTTTATTTATTTATTTATTTATTTTTTGGTTGCCGCCCCGTTTTGATTTTTGCCAAACTTTGTACGGGGGAAATCTATATAAAAAAGATGTTAAAATCCATTTGCAAATCTATATTATAAAAGACAAACGTGTCCGTGCCTAACGCTGACGTCATTTTGCGAATGCCAACATTTGACTGTGAAATTTCGGTTTTGCGATTTTTGTACTGCATTTTTTTTTTTTAAATATCTAAACATTGCACATTTTCAATTTTACACCTTTATATAGAGAAAAAAAATCTACTTTTAAAAACAATTTGTTTGAAAACTGTATCGCAATTTACTCATTTATTATAGCATTTAAATTAAATTTGAAGCATGATTTTTTAAAATCTATCTCTATCGCTTGCAGCCGATTACAAAATATTAAACCGTTTGCACTTTAAACAATATAAAAAGTTCAGCATTTATCTCTATAATAAAACTGTAAGTCATGTGACTGTCCTCAACAGTTCCGGGATGCCGCATCGCTTTTTCATATGCCAAGCGGCCATTTTTATTCAAAATTATTTTTTCGAATAAACTGCATAAAAGTTACATTTTAAGAAAGATCGTTCAAAATAAATTAATATTTGAGAGATGCCTTGCGTTCAATTATGTATATATTCTGCAATAACTTCAGTCGAAAGATTCGCAGTTCAAATTCTCTACTCATAAAAGTAAACAAAAAAAAGATTGATTCGTCGTGAACATTTAAAATATTAAATCATGGAGGTAATCATTCGCAAAGCAAGTTCTCCGCGAATGAATTTTTGGACCGCTGCCTCGCGTCCAAAAAATAATTCGCACCAGTGAGACAATCAAAGTTTACCATAATTATGTGCTATACAACTCAACTTTCGGACCTTTTCTTGACGTAAATTGAACTCATGTAATAATATTTAATGAATCAGATTTTTAGCATTTTTAAAATCGCTAATACAGCTTTTATTTATCGCGTGTACAAATTAGAAATGATACTTTGATTTTGAAATCAAATGTTTTGATTTATGATATTATTTCTTATTTATTTATTTATTATCTCTTTTAAATGAAAAGTGTGCAGTATTTTAAATTTATGTAATATAAGCATTTTAGATTAAAGTTAAGTATTTTAAATGAAATGAGTGACAGGTTTATAATTTAAAATTAAATTTATTGTAGTATGAATGACGGTGATGGGAACGATATTTGGCGAATTATCATCTGCTCCCGGCTAACAAAAATACTCATAATTAAAAAAAAGAATAAAAATAAATAAATGATAGTTTGTTGTAAATAAATATTGATATACATATAAAAAATAATTTATAGAATTAAAATAAAAAATAAAAGTAAATAAACAACAATTTCCATAACAAAGTTTTCGCCAAATTGGCGGGGAGGGGGAGGGGGGGGGGAATCGCGCCAACGTGCGTATGTGACATTTGTGCCCAAAAAATATGCGAAATGCTACCATGATCGCAAAAGTTCATGATTTGTCTATTAGAATCTTCCGATTTGGCGAAGGATTAAGGGAAAATTAAATTATGAATAAATGTAACGTGTTGCAATGTTTAACATACATTTAAGGGAGACCAAACTGGTCGCCAGTGGCGGCTAGTTGTATAATATTCAGATAATAATTCAATAACGAAATTAAAACTTCATTAAGCAATAAATGAAATAGTATAAATAAAACACAAATTTAACAGACATGTAATCAAAATAAGTGGTTAAAAACGCTGAAATTATCAGAATTAAAGGAAACTGCGGTAGATAGCGAAATTTTGAACGATTTCTTCGGCTATTAACTTCTGGCACGAGGCCAATAAGAAATGACCGCTTTTAATAAATTTCAAAATTTTATTTGAATATATAATTGACATATTTCTTAGATAAAAATGCTCTTTTAAGTTGTTAGAGGACAATCTAAAAAAGAAAAATAAATAAAAAAATCTATTAGAGTTTTTAATGAAGAAAAAAAAAATCGTTTTTACCCATATTCTCTATCCTGGATGCCCGGGTCGAATGTCCTAGTAATCTTAAAAATCATTTTAGTAATCATTTTAATTAGACGGGGTTGAAAACTGCGCTAAAAAAAATTAAAGGTTGCTAAAATCTTAAATATTTTTTGAAATACCAGCCAGCTACAAACAAAAATACCATTTCGAAAAAAGAAACATTCTATTAAATAATATTTTAGATTAAGGGAGTTAAAAGTACAGCGAATTTCAGAAATATTTTTACACGCAGAAATTTTATTCAATAAAATGTTTAATATACAGATGTAAACGCTTAAAGTGATAAAACAGAACACAAAAAGGCTTATAAAAACTTTTTAATATGATGATCAACATGTTTAGATCGCAAAAACAGCGTCATTATCAAGATCTATGCGTTAAACAAACTATTCTCGCAAAATGTGAAAAAATTTGAAAAGCATAAACCACGAGATCATATGTGTAATAAAAGCAGGTGCTTAAAAATAGTCAACTGTAAATGTGAAAATTAATATTTTCTTATTGTTTTTTAGGCGCGTTCGTAATTATATAAATACTTAGCACCTATAGTCGTCGCCTGGTACGTCCATCTGTCCGCATATAACAGCGCAAAAACTATCCAACCAAATTGTTTGAAATTTAATATATATTATCGTTGCAGAATTTTGTCGAGTCATTTCAAAGTTTATAAAAATCGAATCAAAACTTAAAAAGATATTAATAAACGTTTTCTTTATTCTATTAAATCCTATCATACGTAATCTGTATGATAAAAGCGCAAGTCACGTGACTAAGGAAAACAAATACGGGCAAATCACTTCTTTTTTCATATGCCTGACGGCCATTTTTATTCAAAATTATTTTCTCGAATAAAATTGTATAAAAGTTACATTTTTAGAAAGATCGTTCAAAAAATTTCTTGCTTGAGAGATGAGTTACATTAAAAAATGTATAGATTCTGAGACATCTTCAGTGGAAGTTAGGTTAACAGCCGAATATCTCAATCTATTAGAGTAAATAAACACAGGAGATTCGTTCATTATGAGTCATAAAAATATTAAACAAGGGAGGTAATCATTCGCAAAGCAAGATCTCCATGGGGAATTTTGCGGCACTCTCTGGTGTAGAGAAAAAAATTCGCATTTGTAAACGTGGCATACGTAATAAGAAACAAAATAGGCATGCTCATTTTACTCATAGCAAACGATATAATTCATTTCACTGAAATAATAAGGATGATTTCTTTTACATTGTGAAATTAGTTATAAAACGAACGCACCTCATATGTCACGCTTAACGTACAATTTCCAACTTGTTTATTATTGAACAAGACTTCGTGCCAGATTTTAGGTAATTCAAAAGAGGTTGATTCATTGCACATGTTCTCGTTACGCATATAAATTTCTATTTATTTACGGATAATAAATGGGAAATAAAGTCTTGATCGATAAATTACTTTACTATTTTTAAAATCAATTTTTAAAGTCTCGGTCATATGTAGTCTTGACAAAGCCAAAATTGACTATTTTTAAGCACTTGCTTTTATTACACATGCGATCTCGTGGTTTATGTTTGTAATGTTTATTTTTAAATTTTTGTGAGAATAGTTTGTTAATAGTGTAGAACTTGATAATGGTGCCATTTGTACGTTCGAAACATGTCTATCATCATATTTAAAAATTCTTATAAGCCTTTCTGTATTCTGTTTTTATCACTTTAAGCATTTACATCCGTATTTTAATGATAATTAGGGATTTTATTACATGATTACACTGCAAAAAAATTGATTTTACAGTATAATACTGGCATCCCAGCTGCCAGTATTATACCGTAAAATTACCAGTAATAAACAGTAAAATAAGCAGTAATACACTGTCGCGCATGCGCGGTTTAAAGTACGGAGTTTAAGTACAAGGTAGAAAAAGGGATAGGGGGAAGTGAAGAGAATGAATTAGACTTAAGGTCGTCAGACATTTGAAATGGGCCTTACATCTACACCTCTCGGATAAACATCTACATCTGTTTTTAAGCTTTTAACTTTGGCACTGATGATGGAGCTTTAGAGGCTCCGAAACAGCTGTTTGCTGTTTACATGTATTTTATTTGTACTATTGTTTACGTTAATCTTTTTTTTTAACATGATTAAAATACTTTCCTCAGATATGTGTTAGCAAAATAGTAATCCTGAGTTTAAATGTTTTTTTTATTTTATAAACAATGAAATTTCTATCTATTTCAAAACCCTCAAATGGCAATAAAAATTTTTAAAATGCTTAATTATATACTTTCTATACATTATCAGTTTGGAAAAAATTAACTGTGTGTTTTAAATGAAAAAGGAAATTTATATTTATTTTAAAATCCTCGAACGGTAATAAAAATTATTGCACTAGATTTCTTAACAATGTACTTCTGTTTTGTAAAATTTGCTTTAGAAAAAGAAAAGCAAATTTGCTTAACTTTTATGGGCTCAAGTTTTATTAATCTGTGTTACAAAGAAAAACTTATTAAATATGCGTGTCAGATTTAAAATCCAGTTTTTATAACACAATGTTTGGTCATAGCTGAAGAAATAAATTTTAACCTGACAGATATGAATTTTTGAAAACAATTTTACGAGATTTTGAAAGCAAGCATTTTCTTATCCTCTCGTTTTGACATCGTAAAATGAAAAGAGAATGAAAAATTTAAAGAAAAGTAGGAGGTCGTGTAATATAATGAACGAGATATAAAATCAAACTCGATGTAAGGGAATAAGAAGGTTTTTAAATAACGAAAATTGACTGTATTTTAAGTTTGATTGTAAGTTAGAAAACCTTTAATTAATTTAGACTAATTACGTCTTTCTGCATTCATTTATATATGCTTTATAGAAATAAAAGGTTTTTGTTAAATTGTAAAAAAACAATAACAAAAATTTTAATATTGTACGAGAAAATTATTCTTACAAAACGAGTTTTTCCACAATTGTAAAATCCAGGTTCCATATTTTTTGTCGTCATTTCTTATTTACACTGCTTACTACATTGTCTCTCGATTATACCTGAAAAACAAAAAAAAAAAAAAAAAAAAAAAAAAAATTGTAAAGCATAAGAAAATTCAAAGTCGATAAAATATAAAGATACTTTTGGTACTTTACCACTATAGAGGCCTTGGCGTTTTTTTTAAAAGCTTGGCACGATTTGGGCTTCAGAAAGTGATATTTGTTGCCAAATAATATAAACAGCTATGAAAACAAACGTGATGAGCTTTTATGCTTGTTTATATATGTAGTTGTATATATATATATATATTATATATATATAAATTGCATTTATATACATTATTTTTATTGTTTTTTAGATACAAACTACTTCAGTTTGTATATAAAAATTGATAAATGGCTTTGTGTATATGAAACAATGAATAGGTTACCATAAAGTATGTTGACAAATCTCTTTCTCTCGCAAGTGTCATTTCCCCTATTTCGCCAAGGCCTCTAAACTAAAACTAGTCGTTGGGGGGTCACCGTAATACTTACCCATCATGTATATGCATAAAATAAAATATGAAAATAAAACGTGTGTAAACTATTTATAAAATGCATTGCAATTCGAATAAAATCGTGGTTTGATGACGTCATAAACTTTAAATGCT
Organism: Maratus michaelseni; assembly: GCA_963931845.1. Classification (NCBI taxonomy): domain Eukaryota; kingdom Metazoa; phylum Arthropoda; class Arachnida; order Araneae; family Salticidae; genus Maratus; species Maratus michaelseni. Next base: position 98,129,553 of record OZ007597.1, on the reverse strand, counting down.
CTATTACTGAACTGCGTAAAAGAAACATCTTTATAACTCCAAAAATGTATAGTTCTATTAACAAACAGTTTACTGCGTCGGATTAAGTGTCACATTTCCAATTAAAATATAGCTTTGAATTGAAATTTGAATGAAATACAGGGTCATGAAAAATCGAAGAGTGTGGAAAATAGGATTACAAATATCTCGGCAACTCATTATCCGATTGACTTCATTCTTTATGAAAAATTTGTTTTTATATTGTCTTTTATATTCATTCCTTAAAATAAACAATTTCGAAAATTTTTATATACCTTTTATCAGAACGAATATTTCGAGAGTCCGAAAAAAATAGTTCCGGATAATCGAGGTTACTGAAATTCAATAAGCTTCTTCCCATTATTACATACTAAGTACATACCAAATTTTAAGTCTCTATCTCAATATGTTCGGGAGGTAAAGCGTTTACACACACACACACGCAGACACACAACACACACACACTCACACACATACACTCACACACTCAGACTCACACACAGACGGACGACAATTTTTTTTTTTGCTAAAAATATGTTTTTTGGAATCTCCAATTTCTAAAACGTATAAATCCGTCAATTTTTTTTTTTTTTTTGATTTTCAAAACGATTACAAGATTTACCCTATACTACATATGATGGGTAAGTAAAAGAAAGATTTTTTTGTTATTATCATTTGAAAAAATGTTTTTTGTTTGTTTTTCAAGCATTATCGAGCGACAATGAAACAAGCAGTGTAAAAAAAGAAAACATGACTCATAATTATGGAATCTGAATTTCAAAATCGTGCCAAAACTCGTTCTTCAGGATTAATTTTGTTGTACAATATTAAAACTGCTCTTACAGGTTTTTTTTACTTTTTAACAACTATTGTTTTTCTGTAAAACATAAATAAATAAATGAAAAATGAACTAATAGTCTAAACTAGGACTTCCCTCAAAGGGATTAGTCTGAGTGATATTGCTGAGAACATAGGGTTAACAATTACAATATAAAGAAAAAGAGCAAATTAAATGATAGAATTACAAAATATCATATATAAATTCATATACACTGTTAAAAAAATAGAAAAGAAGTACCGTTCATCAGATGTGTTGTCATAATTTTTTTTAACATGTGGCAAAGGATCTCATTTTCTTAAGCGCGTATTGCGCAAAACTGGAAAAAAAAAAACAAAAAAACAAAAAAAAAAAACGCCGGATCTTTTAAAACGCCAAGCTTTTTAAAGTTACGTAATTGGATTTGCAGCCAATAGATTATTCTATCAAGCGTGGCTTAACGCAAATTTAATTTCATTGTTGCACCTTTTTTGTGTGTGAATTTAAAATTTTTCTTCCTTGATTATATATCTATTAGTTGTATAACTGTTTATAAAAACTCTTACACTTCAAACCACATTCATAGCATGTTTTGCTACAAACCAGATTGCAAAACTATAGTCTAAATTACTATTAAAGTATAGAAAAAATCTTTCGATGACTTCTGTAAAATAACTTTTACATTAAATCTCCATATCGGCAAAATTGAAAATTATATATATTACAAAGTTAAGCTTAACAGATACTTCTTGATTATTCTATAGGAGGCTCTGCCCCCTGCGCCTTTAATGCGCCTTTACAGCGCCAATCCGCAGACTTTTCTTTTGCCTGTCTGTCTGTCTCTCCACAATCTGTCTGTTTCCCTATCCGTTTTTCTGCCCGTCTCTCTAACTGATTGTCTATCTCTCTACACGTCTCGCTACCTGTCTCTATATTTCTCTACCGGTCTCGCAACCCGTCTCTATATTTCTCTACCAGTCTCGCTACCCGCCAATCTATTTCTCTAACCGTCTGTCTATCCGTCTAACTACTTGTATGTCTAGCCGTGTCTCTATCCACTTCGCTACCCATTTGTCTATCTGTCTCTCTACCCGTCTGGCTATACGCCTCTCTACCCATCTTCTTACCCATCTCCGTACCCATCTACTGTCTCTCTACTCGTCTGTATACCCGTCTCACTATCCGTCTGTTTTTGTACCCGACTCTTCACCCGTCTCGCTATCAATCTCATTACCGGTCAGTCAACTCGTCTCTGTACTCATCTCTCTACTCGTCTCTTTATCTACCACGCTACGCGTCTCACAACCTTTCTCGCTACATTCCAGTCTACCGGTGTCGCTACCCGTCTCGAGACCCATCTCGCTACCCCTCTGTCAACCCTCTTTTTACCTTTCTCTCTAGCCGTCTGTCTATTCGTTTCGCTACCCGTCAGCCTACCTATGTCGCTGCTCGTCTCTCTACCCGTCTGTCTACCCGTTTGTTTACTCGTCTTTCTACCTCTCGCCACCTCTTCCCAATATTTAAACAATTCATTTAAAATACAGAAGCCGTTTATCAGTTATTAAATGCAAACAGAAGTAATTTATCTAATAAGTGTAATCAGATGCATTTTTATTTTTAAATACATACATAAACCTGAATAATAATTCATCAGTTTTGTGTTCATAGTTGTTTATATCATTTGACAGTATATCTCAACTTCTTAAACCTGAATTGTCTCAAGCTTTTAAAAAAAACCACAAGGTCTGTATAACTGCAAAGTACCCTGAGGGCTATATTAGCTACATGTTATTAAGTTTCGTTATCGCGTTTGCAGCCAATTGCTTATGTCAGAAAGCGTGGCTTAACGCCATTTTAAATTCATTACTGTAACTTTCTTTTCTTTTCTTTTTTTTTTTTTTGGGGGGGGGGGGGGGTAGGGGGAAGGGTTTCAAATATATACATTTAAATTAAAACTTTTGCCTTCATGCCATTAGTGTTGTTTGTATTATTAACTAATACCTTGTAGACCGAGCTTCATTTGAAACAAATGTAAAAGACTTCTTCTACAGTTTTTTTGTAGGAGAAACTTTCGTAATTGGGCCCAAAGCCAATCGGAGTATTTAATATCATTATTGTAGCTCTTATAGAGTTAAAACAATATTGTTGCTAGCTTTACTCTTTTTTGAGACCAACCTTGCATGTGTATCTGAATGGGAAAAAGTTTTGTATCCTATGTCGGTTGGCGAAAAAATTTTTAAATGGTGCCAAAAGGTAGTTTTAGCAACTTACAAAATTTTTCAAGAGAGCGGTAAAACATGTTTTTCAAATATTTACAAACATACGTTTATTAAAGCATGTTTTTGCGCCATCTTAAAAATTTAAGCACGATGCTAAAATGAAATTTTATCGCCATATTCGATATTTTAATAAGTAATGAAAACACATAAACAAACTTATATAACAAACCTAAGAGGCATTTTTGTGATAAATGTTATTGTCAGGGGGTTAAACTGTAAACAATTAATAAACGGCTAGTAAATAATAAATAGTATTTAAAATCTAAGGTACTTTTCGGTTAGCCGAGCGCCAGTGAAATGTATATATCTATATATACATATATATATATATATATATGTATACATACACACATATATGTATGTGTATATATATGTATATATACATACATGCATATATAAATGTGTGTATGTATAGATATATGTATATATATGTATATATACATACATGCATATATAAATGTGTGTATGTATAGATATATGTATATATATGTATACATAGATATATAAATTTCACTGGCGCCCGGCTAACCGAAAAGTACCAAATCTAAAAATGGAGAAGTGGTCCGTATAAAAATTAAGCGCTTGATATATGTAAATCTTTTTTTATTTTTTAATATTTCCGAATGCACAGATAAAAAGGTAAAAATCTCTTTTCCAAATGCCAAATAGAAAATATACAAAATAGAAAAATATCTGCTAAAAATTATATTTACATAATACTACATCTGCAAAAAAATAAGATTTAGAAAAAGTAAGCCAAATCCTTCAGATCCCAACAATCACATCGAAAAACTTATCACCAAAAAAGAACTCGCCAAATCTTACGGCACAGGAGATGGATTTTTCCCTCTGAATGCAGAATATTAGTTTTTTTCTTGTACGATGGGTGATTATAACTGTTTCATTTCACATACTACATACCATTTGATATATTGGTACTTTTATGTTATCCTGGCGCAGTTGATAAATCGCCAAATATTGTTCCTATAATATTTTCATATTGAATTCATTTCATTTAAATATAAACCTTTCACTCATTTAATTTAAAATACATGCCTTTCATTAATCCCATTTAAAATGCTAAAAAGAGAAAAAAAAGAAATAATGCCATAAATCGAAACCTTTTATTTAAACACCAAAGAATTTTTTTTTATTATTTACACATGAGAAATAAAAAAAGCTGCTATTGCTGAGATTTGCGCCAAATCTCTAATACCAAGTCTACTAAGTTATTGCGGGGTTTTTCTTTCAAAGCGAAAAAAATCCAGATTAATTTTCGATTTCTACTCAATTGAAATATATTTTATTGTGCTGAATATTTACTGTGCAATTTTATTGCGCGTGCATATTTTTTTTTGCTCCTTGTACTCCATGAACTTTTCATTTCCGATTGTTTACGAAAATCTCGCGCCGGTGAAAATGACGTACCACAAAATTTCGTGACGTATGTACTTTAATTGTGCTTTTTTATCTATTTTTTTAATATAATTTCCAAACGGTTTAGCATTTATTCTTGGTAATAAATAGACGTCGTTGTCACCTTTATAGGTACCTGCTGTAAAAATTTGAACGAAATCCGTTAAATATTTTTTGAGTTATGCTTGACGAAAGGTTTTAATATCCATCGTAGCTATATATAGGGCAAAGTAAAACTGCGCTGTGTATGAGTCTTCGTTGCACTCAGACAATTAATCACAGGTTTCACAATCCACGATCAAAATTCGTTCATAGTTCGTCATTTCAGACTTTTCTGTTTCCCTTAAAGAAACCTTTAAAATAGCTACATTTTTTTCATTTTGTAAAAAAGTTTGGAATAATATTTTTTTATAATCGATCTACCATTGTATGGATCGAAAAACATAGTTTAAAACAAGCATTGTTTCAAATTCCGTATACAATTTTTGGTTATTTGATGAAAAAAAAAAATCAATTTTTTTTTTTTTTGATACATTGTAAAAAAATTTCGTAAAATTTCAGTAGATGTACCGTAAATTAACGGTACTTGTACCGTTTTCACTCTTTACGGTATGAGTACCGTACTTCTAAAGTAAATTAACTGTAAAAAAACCGTATATGTGCCATTTCGATTGTAGACGGTATTTATACCGTAAAATGATCGTTTTTCAGTAAAAAATCGCTATTTATACCGTAAAGTAATTATTTTTTAGTAAGGAAAAAGCTGGTAGACCCGCCTCAGTGTACGGCAACCCCTGAAGCGATGCTTTTGCTGTGAAGTGATGCTTGCAGGCCTGAGGAGAGGGGGTATTGCAGCTGGTACATATACTTTAAATATTTTATGGTACATATACCGTCCAGTTAAATTACGGTATATATACTGGTCACAAAGTCGCCAGTCTATGTACCGTAATTTTTGACGAACATTTTTTACAGTGTACAACTTCTATGTTGTATTTCTTTTCTTGAGGAGATCTTGTAGGAGTAGGAAGGAATAAAAAAATAAATTACATTTTTTATTTCAACTTCGATAACTCAAAACCAACTAAATTTTTAAAATACATTTATTGCTTACTAAAATAACTTATTCTTACTTATTAAATTTTTGCTTATTTTAACCAGACGAGTTTTTCAAAGCTTAAGCAAGAATAATCGAAATATCTCAAATCACACTGATTTCAACTTTATGGCAGGAATGTGTTCTTTGTCAAGTTTTTTGCTGTTTAACTCGTTTTCATTTAATTTTGGTTATAACTTGAAATTTTTATGACTCATTTTAAAATGTGCTATTTGTTTTGTAAGTTGGTTAAATTTTGCCATTGAGCTTATTTTGTAATGGCATTTTGCTAACACTTTCAATAATTTATTTTTTAAATATGTTTTGTTTTTGCAAAGATTTCAAATTTTGGCTAGCTCATTTTATGATCTACTTTTTTTTTCAAATTTAAATAATTTACTTTTTGAATGTGTTATGTATTTGATATTTTTTGCGATTTTTATCATTGACCTCATTTTCTGACACATTTTAACTATAGCATGAAATTTTAAATAAATGCATGATTTTTTTATATTTAGGTGCGTTTGTAATTATATAAATACGTGGCACCTATAGTCTCGTCTAGTCCGTCAGTCTGTCTGTCTGTCTGTCCGTCTGTCCGCATATAATAACGCAAAAACTACCTAACCGAATGATTTGAAATTTAATATATATAATTGTTGCTGAATTTTGTCGAGTCATTTCAAATTTTATGAAAATCGAATCAAAACTTAAAAAGATATCAATAAAAGTTTTATTTATTCTATTAAATCTTATCATACGTAATCTATATGATAAAAGCACAAATCATGTGACTGAGGAAAACAAATACGGGCTAGCCACATCTTTTTCCACATGCTACGTGGCTATTTTTATTCAAAATTAATTTTTCGAATAGAATTGCGTAAAAGTTACATTTTTAGAAAGATCGTTCAAAAAAATTGTTTGCTTGAGAGATGAGTTACATTAAAAAATGTATAGATTCCGAGATAACTCCAGTGAAAATTAGGTTAACAGCCGAATATCTCAATCCATTAAAGTAAGTAAACAAAATATTCATTCATCGTGAGTCATAGAAACATTAACCATGGAGGTAATCATTCGCAAAGCAAGATCTCCATGGTGAATTTAGAGCTCTGTCTGGTGTCGAAAAAAAATTTGCATTTGTAAACATGGCATACGTAATAATCCAACTTGTTTGTTATTGTATCAAAGCTATATTTATGATATTGAAAACGATATGTATTATTTATTTTTGTATAAATTAAAATAATTCTACCGTTTTATTTTCTTCGCCATACTAACAACAAAATCTTCATCTATTTTAAAATCCTACAAGGGTAGTAAAATATTATTAGCACAGCTTTTCTTTTAACAATGTCTTTTTGTTTTGTATGCTTTATGGAAACAATATTTATTTATTTCTGTTGGAAAGAAATATGCATACAGAGCTATTTAAACTAAACTTTTTATAACGCCCCGCTCGGTCACAGCTGAGGTCATATATTTTAGCTTGACAGATATGAAAGTTTTGTAAATTTTTCAAAGCATTTTTATGGAGTTTTAAAAGGAGGCATTTTCTTATCTGCTCGTTTGAATATTGCAAAATGAAAAGGAAATGAAAATTATTGAAATATATGCAGGAGGTCGTAAAACGTAATAAAGCAGCAATAAAATCAAACTGGATTTAAAGTGCTAATTATGGCTGAAATTTTATTATCATTTCATATATTAAAAAGGAAATGATTATGAGGAATTTAAAAGTGTCTACAATTGTTAATTATGACAAATACTTATAACAATATTAAAATTAATACTTCCATATTTCAACTCATATAAGTACAAGCTTCATCTATAATTTATAATTTTTTTCGAAATTACAATTCTTATACTATTGTGTAAAGCAGAAAAATTACTTTACAATAAAGTTTCTTTCACATCTCTTATAAACTTTTTGGTGGTTTGAAAACAAAACTTATTCAACAGTAAAATTCACTTAAAAAGTTCACTAGTTGACCCCCGCCCGTCGTTTCCCGGTCCTGTGATAATAAATTAAAAACGAAACATCAAGTTTTTGATATTTTATATCTTTAACCGGATTTTGTATGAAATTATATTTTAAAATGAAAAATTCGCGAAAAAACATTGATATTTAGTGTTAAAAGCGCTCATTTTCTTGTTTACGTAAGGGTCGTTTCATAGTTTTAAAATAAAAAGTTCTTTTTGTCCGAACTCTTTGAAATCTTTATTGGTGATAAATAAAACGGTTTTATAGCCCGTGTAAAAATTTCATGAAAAATATTGTTACCTAGTTGTAAAAGAAAATGTTTTCTTCTCGCTTTTTTGTTTGTTTGTTTGTTTTCGCGTCGTCTCCCTTAGCATGGATATAAAAAAATTGTTCTCATCTTCCGAACTCTCTGACATTTCTATCCGTTATAAATATATAACTGTATCCAAGCTCTCGTTAAAATTTTGCGAAAAAATATGCATATTTAGTGGTGGAAACACGAGTTCTTAAAAAAAAAAAAAGCGGAACAGATGTGTTACACTCACGCTAAAATGTAAACAAAAGATTGGCGACTGTTTGGTTGGCGCGATTTCCAAGACTGCGCCAAACGAATAACTTAATACAATGGCTAGGTTGCCATTAAAGGAAAAAATCCCCTAAATTTGGCGACTTTTTTCTTTTTTTTAACCGATTAATTTTTTTTTTTTTTTTTTTTTTTTTTTAGCGTGAGTGTAAAGCATCTAAGCCAAAAAAGCTTTAGCCTTCAATCTCAGAGCAAAAATATATTAGAAGGTCTATGCTTTCAATGCAATAGCGACTCCATCCGTTTTCAATTAACCCTTTTCAATCCCCCTAGCTAAACAGGTGAGGGCACTAATCCATCAGGTTTTCCCTTTCTGAGAGGAGAAGCCTTAAAAAAACGTTGGAGCATGCGCAAAGAGGTGATATTCGTGTGGAAATTTCACAGAATGCGCTTTTCGTTTTAAATATATAGGTTATTTATATATTTTTTAATTTTATATACTTTAAAATCAATTGATCATAACAATTTTTACAGAGTTTTTAAAGGTAAGTTTTTACTGATCAAAGCCCGATGAAGTCTTCAAAATTTAAAGCATAGCGGGGAGAGCTGCCAACCTTTGAAGCTATGTTTATTTTGTTGTTTACTTTTTAATGTGTCAATGTGACTGAGTTAGGAAGGTGTTTATGCACAGGACTTCGACTTCATTTGCTCTATTATAACTAGCATATGTATGTTACTTTTTTCCCATTTTTAAACATCCATTTCTTCTTGTGGGGTATATTCCAATGGGGGCGCGTCTGGTATATGGGCTTCAGATATGTTTTCCAACAGTTGGAGATTTTTTGTCAAGGTTAACAGATATAAAAGAATGAGGCATATTAAGTTTCTGTGCACAAAAGTATCATTTAATAATAAAAATTTTAGATGCAATGTTGATATATAATCACTTTGGAGGTGTGGTATATGGTATATGTCCCTAATATGGTATGGTATATGTCCCTAATCTGACATATACCATTAATCCCATGCAATTTTGAACTACATTTAAGCTTATTTTAAATGAACTAACTATCACTAACTTAAAAAAAAGTTTACAAATGAATAGTTTTGATTAAAAGATTCATAATCACATGTAATATCATTAAAAAAGAGTTAATAATTTATCAAAACAAGTATTTATTAAACTTTAAAATTTCTCTCACAGTTAGTCTTAAGAGCATTTTGCTTCTTACACTACAACCAGCTCGTGGAACAAAGAATGTTCAGTACATTTTCTTGTGTAATGCTGGTATTGCTATCTATTGACATAAGCCTGAACATTTAATTGATTTATTTCACGAGAAAATCCATTTGTTATGTTAGCCCCAGTCTTCCCTAATTTATGTTCTACTGAAGATATTTTCAAAATACTTGTATTGTTAGGTAGTTGTGCGAAGAAGATTTTAATATGTTGAACATTTTCATACAGTATTTCGTTATGGAGTTATAACGATACTTGTGAGACAAGTCATAAAGAAATACAACTGGCGTATCAAGTAGCAATGACTGATACATTAACGCACAGCCTCAAAGAATGGTCCGAAAAATATGGAATTTGGATTATAAATAGTGTTGCCAGGCGCAGTGTCCCAAAAGCGGGACAGGGAGATAAAAAGTGGGACAACGGCTTCTAAATCGGGCATCAAAATACAGTAACCCCCTATTAAAACGGAACCTGTGAAAAATGTCAACTGTCTATAACGGAATCCTGTTTTAAACGTAAAAAACATATTATCCCTATCGTAAGAATACCTGCTAAGACGAAAACCTGTTTAAAAAGGAATTTTTCTTCTTCTTTTGCGATTGTTTTTTAGCAGGATAAACTATATTAAATAAACACAACAACCTCTACAGTAGAACCTGTGAAAGCGGATTCTCTGGGACAATGAAATATCCCATATATTAAAACGAAAAGGGATTTTCATCAAATCCATTTTTCACACGAAAATGACCCATTTGCACATGCGTAAAATTAAATCAAGAACCTAACCAGTTTTAGAATACACTCGTTCTAGAAAAGAGTGACCGAGTGGTATAAGGCGCTGTGCCTCTCTGTTCTGATCATCGTGTTGGTTCGGTACCCACTCTGGTCAGAATGATTTTTCTTATTTTATTAGTATTCATTTTCATTTTAAAAATGCCATGTTTAAATAAGGAGGAAAAGTTATATAATTTGCATTTTTTTATTCGAATGCTTTATAATTAAGTAAAATCTAACACCCAAGAATGTTTTGTTTTAATTACTAAATTTATATTAAAAGTATTTAAATTAAAAGATCGTGCATGTAATTATCGATTAAATAAATTGAAATGGTTTACAATTTTTATTATATTTGGTATGACCATTATCAAGATGTCATATATATAATAACATAAGTATGTGATTATTTTTCGTAAAAAATAAAAAATAAAAGGAGAGAAAACAAAAAGAAGGAGAAATATTCATACAGGAACTCTAAATTATTTTGATATATCTGATTTAACAATTAAACAATGTGTGCAAATGGAAAATATAAATCCAAGTAATTATAAAATATGTATTATAAATCGTTAGCTGCTAACAGCAAATTTTAAATTTCAGGGTTTTAGAATCAGACAGATAAAAATTAATTTAATGAAAAAAATTAATAAGTCGTGTAACTTAAGAAAAAAAAAATTAGAAATACTAAATATTGTTATTTTTTTCAAAATATTGGGACTGTGGTAAATAAAATTTAACAATCGAGAATATTTTTTTAATTACTTACTTTACATTATAAATATTTAAATTGGAAGATTCTGCATGTAGTTATCGATTAAATAAAGGGATCTAAACTTTAATCTATATTTTGTATGACCATTATCAATAATATTTGTATAACTAAGAAAAGTATATGACTATTCTCGCGGTTTTAGAGTCAGGCTGATAAAAATAAAACTAATGAAAAAGTTTAAAAGTCGAGCAATTAAAAAAAAAATTAAAAATACTAAATATTGACATATTTTTTAAAAAGTTTGAGACTGTAGTAAGTAAAAATAAGTAATTTAATTAATATTTTTAGGTAAATTCCTGCTAAATTAATTCAACTACAATAGGATGTAAATTACAAGCTTAAAATTATTTCACTTCATTAATTGAATAGGCTGGACTGACAACACAATCTATCGTCTTATATCTATAGTAATCACTTAGACAATATAACAATTCATAAAATTTTCAATACTTAATTAATTTAAAAACAGCTAATTAAAAATAAAAGCATATTTCTAAAGGAACTTTCACGTTATTTACCGTCAAATCTTGACGGGTTTACAATCTAGTTTACTTTTAAAACAAAATTTCGTTATAAACAGGTCCGTTTTACAGGGTTTACTGAGCAAAGTACAATAAAACCTGCGAACACAGAATCGCTAGGAGCCACAAGAAAATCCGTTTTAGATAGGTTTTTGTATAGGATTGTAGATTTGTAACGTATTCCTTTCGAAGAACTATAAAAATTTCCATTATAGACAGTTTTTTTTTTAAATTTTTTATATTGCTAACCAGGCCCCTACCTGCCGGGCATGAGTGCCTAGCTTGACGATTTAGTACCTGGGTGCGGGGCGATATTCGCCTAATGACAGCATGGCTGAGATCCATCTGACAAGAGCCTTGTTTGTATCGATGTAGTGCTTTCTAGTGGTTTACTACAGTTTTCTTTGTTTGCCGGTTTAAAGTTTCGATTTAACTTTGTTGAATTGGCAGATTAAAAAAAAGCAAATATTAAAGAAGAGAAAGGGATTGGTCTCGTAATTTAGAACCTTGATCAGGTGACGAGACTTTCACCTGACTAGGTACATCTAGAGGTATAATTCATAGGGAACTTGGAGGACTTAGCACCCACGACGTATTTTATATGCACCAGGCGCCATTACCGTACATGGACATTATAGAAAAGTTATGTCTTCACTGGTATCGCTAGTCTGCATCGAGTGGAACTTAATACAGTAATACCAGTGAAGACATTATAGTCAGGTTATGTCTTCACTGGTATTACTGTATTAAGTTCCACTCGATGCAGACGAACGAATCGCATGCTACGAAAAGAAATGTAAAAAAATGTGTGCATCATGAAAAATCGGGATTTTTGCTGTCCCACTCAGGGGTTACGCGAGACAGGGTTTGGAGCCCCTGGAAATTGGGACACCAGGCAACAATAATTTATAAGTCATTTTTATAATGCAGGCACCCACAAAGACTGATTTTGAAGAATATTTAAAAACTAGTCATTGGGGGTATTGGGGCCATACTTACCCATAATGGATATGCATAATATAAAATATGAAAATAAAACACGTGTAAACTATTTATATAACGCATTGCAATTCCAATAAAATCGTGGTTTGATGACGCCATAAACTTTAAATGCTCTGTTACTGAATTGCGTAAAAATTACATCTCATAACTCCAAAAATGTTAATCCTATTAACTAACAGTTTACTGCGTCGGATTAAACATCTCATTTCCAATTAAAATATATCTTTGAATTGTAATTTGAATGAAGTACAGGGTATCAAAGAATCGAAGAGCGTGAAAAATAGGATTCCAAATATCTCGGCAATTAATTATTCGATCGACTTCATTCTTTATGCAAAATTTATGTTTTTTTATTGTATTTTATATTCACGCCTTAAAAGAAACAATTTCGAAAACTTTTATGCACTTTTTATCAGAACGAATATTTCGAGAGTCCGAAAAAAATAGTTCCGGATAATCGAAGTTACTGAAATTCAATAGGCTTTTTCCTATTATTACATACTAAGTACATGCCAAATTTCAAGTCTCTATCTCAATTTGTTAGGGAGATAGAGCGTTTACAGACAGACACACATAGACACACAGACAGACGGATGGCAATTTTTGTTCCTAAAAATATGCTTTTCGGAATCTCCAGTGTCTGAAACGTGAAAATCCGAAAAAAAAAATTGATTTTCAAACGATTACAAGACTTACCCTATACTACGTTTGATGGGTAAGTAATAAAAGTAATTTAAAAATCATTTATGTATATTAATCACTTTGGAACATAAATAAAATCTGCTGATAATTTTTTATTACATTTATATTTTATTCATCGAAAAAAAAGTTTCTAAATTTATGGTATTGAATAAGAACATATATATATTTTTTATATATTGCTCCTTTGTTTAAATTATAAAGATGATTCTGTCTTTTCATTTTCTTTTGAATTTGAAAACTGAAATACCCGTCTGTTTTGAAATTCTCCAACGGTAATAAAATCTTTATTGTATTAGCTTTCTTTTTACAACGAGTTTCTGTCTTGTGAAGTTTTGCATTACGGAAAGAAAATCAAATTTGTTCAAACCTTATGGAAACATTGTTTATTTATTTCTAGTACAAAGAAAAACTTATTAAATATGTATATGGCAGATTTAAAATAAACGTTTTTTATAACACAGCGCTCGGATATAACTAAAAATAAATAAATTATTACTTGACAGTTGTAAAATTTTTGTAAATTTTTCAAAGCGTTTTTATGGAATTTTAAAAGGAAGTAATTTCTTAAGTGTTCGTTTTAGCCTGATAAAAATAGCATGAAAGAAAATTGAAACAAACTTATTAAATCAATATATATAATAAATGTAAGCGTGGTTTGTCCGTGCTTGCCGCTATAACTCCGAAAGCCATCCCCGCAGCTCTATGCTAAGGTAGCCTCTATTCACTATCCATAAAGAAAGTTTCGGTTTGGAACTGCAGGGATTGGGTTCGGAGGTAGGGAAGCAGCTGGGAATCGAGTGCTGAAGTATCCGATACTGGCCAGAATCTTCCTGAATGTTCTAGAATATTCCAGACAGATCTTTCGACAATGTTGGAGAATGTTGGAGAATGTTATGGAATCTTTCAGAAGCTTCTAGAATGTTCTAAAGTGTTTTATAATATTTCATACTATTCGAGATTACTCTAGAATGTTCTAGAATGTCCCAGAAGATTCTAGACATTCGAAGAAACTTCTAGATTAATTGTTCGAGATTGTTCTAGAATGTTCCAGACGGTTCTGGACTTTCTGTTCTGGAACGTTGGAGAATGTTTTAGAAACAGGAAACGGAAGTCCGAAATCTTCTGGAGCATTTTCGACTGTTCCAATATCCTGTTGTGGTGGAGATACGTTCCAGTTCAGAAGCGTACACGTAGGTGATGCATGCGTCAGTAAGCTTTTCAAAATCGGTTAGAGCGGTTCATGGAAAAGTGTAAACGATAGAAAGTGAAATAAATTTCAGTGAAAATTTTTAAACGTAATAAGTGAAAGTGAATTGCTTAAGGTAGTGAACAGTGTATTAAGCGACGCTAACGAAAAAGAAAGGCTACCGCGGTGCTTTACGCGTATCTTTTTTTACAGACCGCCGGAGTCACGTGATGCTTGAATGCATCAATGAAAGTGTACGAAAAGAGCATCACGTCACTCTAGCGGTCTGTAAAAAAATATAAGTGGAATGCACCGCGGTAGCCTGTCTTTTACTTACCCATCATACGTAGTATAGGGTAAGTCTTGTAATCATTTTGAAAATCGAAACATTTTTTTTGACGGATTTACACGTTTCAGACACTGGAGATTCTGAAAAACATATTTTTAGAAAAAAAATTTTTGCCGTCCGTCTGTGTGTCTGTGTGTCTGTGTGTGTGTCTGTAAACGCTCTATCTCCCGAACAAATTGAGATAGAGACTTGCAATTTGGTATTTACTTAGTATGTAATAATGGGAAGAAACCTATTTCATTTCAATAACCTCGATTAACCGGAACATTTTTTTTTCGGACTCTCGAAATATTCGTTCTGATGAAAGGTATATAAAAATTTTCGAAATTGTTTATTTTAAGGAGTAAATATAAAAGACAATAAAAAAACATAAATTTTGCATAAAACATGAAGTTGATCGGATAATGAGTTGCCGAGATATTTGTAATCCTATTTTCCACACTCTTCGATTTTTTATGACTCTGTATTTCATCCAAATTTCACTTCAAATATATATTTTAATTGGAAATTTGACGCTTAATCAGATGCAATAAACCGCTAGTTAATAGGAGTATTATTTTTGGAGTTATAAGGAAAAACCTCTTTCAAGCAATTCAGTGATCGAGCCTTTTTATGACGTCATCAAGCCACGATTTTATTTGAATTGCAATGCTTTTTATAAGTAGTTTACACATTTTTATTTTAATATTTTACATTATACATATACATGATGGGTAAGTATTACGGTGGCCCCCAACGACTAGTTTCGTTAGCCTCGGTATTAAGTGGAATTTTAGTGTGTTAAGAAATATTAATATTTAACAGGAGGCCGAAACGTAAAAGAGGAGATCTTGTCAGTGGTGAATCGAAAAGAAGAAAACATAAAGAACAGCGAAGAAATGAAACAGATGAGGGACGAGAAGCACGTTTAGCTTCACAACGGAAGAGAATGAATAGATTGAGAGAAAACTTAACAGATGAGCAACGAGAAGGAATTAGAGAAGAGGATCGAGTGAGACACTCAGCAGGCAGACACATAGAAACTGCTGAATAAAAAGATTATGAAATGAACCAAGTAGAGTTACAATGAGTGAAGTTCGTGAAAGACAACGATTGCAAGTACATGAACAAAACATTAATGTACGAGAAGTGCATAGCAGAAGAAGTAGATATTACAGTTTGGCAGGCGAAGCATTCAGTTATGATCCTACTAAAAAGCACAAAAAACACAAACACGTTGTCATTGGCAAAATAGATCAAGTGTATCAGTTCTGCGGTGCCAAGAAATTAAGTAGAAAATACTAGGAATTTGTTGCATGAGTGAAAAATTTCGATTAGCACCATTAGAAGTGCCTCCACCAGAATTATTTCATTATATGGCTGGAGAAACTTTGGAATCAAAATATTTTTTATAAATTATGAGAGCGTACAGTGCTTGCTTTTAAATGACGTCATTTGGTGCTACTTCCATGAGCAGTGAAAAAGATCAATTCAAAGCTGTATTTTCGATTAAAGGAAAGTCTATCATAAAGTGGGATCGTTGTTATCATTGCCAAATGAATCTCATACACTTTTGCAAGTGCATTTTATTGGGGACGAACAAACGATATAAATACGAACAAATAAATTTGTTGACGTATTCAAACCAGCACTGGATTGAATGGTATCCGAAGAGTATAATGTGATTCGAGCCGAAAACAGACCAGTTGGAGAACACGAACGTCAATTAAATGCACCTCAATCAATGAAATTGCCGTCGTAATTGTGGACAATGAGTACAGAAGTCGTGATATAGTTTTTCAACGAAGAAGAGAAGGATCTCAGAAACACACCGTTCTTACAATGCACTTTAATATCCATTAATTTTTATAAGAGTAGAAGACAGACACCATTTCAATTTGAAACAAGTGAACCCAAATACAGGTGCAGACACAACTAGAAAAGTAACTTCAAAGGAATTTTATGCGTATCGCATAATAAACACAGACAACGAGGGATACAATCATATTACGAATTTTCGTCATTTATTTCAACAATTTTTAGTTTATATGTACGCAAAAATTGAGGCAGAACGAATGATATTCATACCAAATCAAAAGAATCAAAATAAATTGCGTACAAAAGAATATATGCATTTGAGAGACGTATTCATGAATGACCACACTGTTGACGAGATTAGAAGACAGGTGATTTTACCATCAACTTACATAGGTAGTCCACGACACATGCACGAGTACACACAAGATGCTATGACCTATGTAAGAAAACATGGTCGCCCTGATTTATTCATAATATTAACTTGCAATTCGTCAGGATTGGAAATAAAAGAAGATATGATTTATGGACAAGTTCCCATACACCGTCATGACATAATAGCTCAAGGTTTTCAACAGAAACAAATGAGATTCATGGATGTCATCGAAAAGTGTCATATTTTTCGAATAGTTAGATGCTTTATAAACACAACCGAATGGCAGAAACGAGTATTACCTCATTCACACAATTTAATTTAGTTATATGAAAAAATCCGCCCAAATCAAACTGATCAAGTAATTCGAGCAGAATTTTCGAATCCAGAACAGGATCCAGAATTATATAATATAATAGTGAAAAACAGGTTTCATGGTCCATGTGGAAAATTAAATATGACTTCCCCATGTATGAGTGACGGCAAGCGTACAAAAAGATATCCAAGGCCATATTTAAATGAGACACAAACAGGAGAAGATGGATATCATAAGTGCAAAAGATGATCTCCGGAAATGGTGGTTTCATTGCCAAAATACGAATGCGAGGTAATCAAGAGATAGAAGTAGATAATCAATGGGTGGTGCCAAACAATCCGCTTCTCTGAAAAATGTTTCAAGCACACATAAATGTGGAGTACTGTAACTCAGTGAAAGCAATTAAATATGTGGAAATATGTTAAAAAGGACAGTGATATGGCTGTATTCGCAATAACCAGAGCAACGAGAGATCAACAATCGAAAGATGAAATACTTTAGTATCAAATGGGCAGATATATAAATAGTAACGAAGCGGCTTGGCAAATATTGGGTTTCCCAGTACATGATCGAAAACCAGCAGCTGTTCATTTGGCAGTGCATTTAAAAATTGGCCAACGAGTATATTTTATAAGGAAAACTGCAGAGAGAGTAGGTAGTGAACCACCTGTGAATATGGCATTAAATGCATTTTTCCAACTTTGTAAAAGTGATCCATTTGCAAGAACGTTATGCCGATGTACCCTCATATTATTCACGGAATGCAACAAGACGTATCTTTCAACAAAGAAAGCAAGGATCTTCAATCGAGGGTCACGAAGAAATCTTCAAAAGTGAGGTATTAGGACGAGTGTAGTACACGATGAATCCAAAAAATGTTGAGTGCTTCTATCTCCGAATGCTACTAGAAGAAATTCGTGGACCAACGTGTTTCGCAGATTTAAAAAAAAGTCGATGGATATGTATGTTAAACGTACAGAGGAGCATGTCAGCGTTTAGGATTGGTGGGAAATGATAATCATTGGGAGTTGGCACTTAAAGAAGTTGCATTGACAGCAATAGCAGAAAAAGTGAGCGATCTATTTGCAATAATATTGACAACGTGTAATCCATCGAATCCAAATAGATTATGGGTGAAATTCAAAGAAAGTAAGAGCGATGATGTATTGCATCAAATGCGACAATTTTATCCGGAATTAAATATCCAGTTCAATAAAGAGCTATTTAATCAAACACTTATTCGTTTGGAAGACAAATTCTTAGCAATAAGCAATCAAACTTTAGTTGATGTCGGAATGAAAGCGTCACGAAGAAATGGAATCGATGCATTGAATTCCGAAATATTGAAAGAGAAGAGAATTTGTTAACTGTTTTCCTGATTCAGTATTTCATCGATGCCCTCCTCATCAGATATAGATTTTGTAGCATTCGGCAATCAGCATTTCCCGAAGTTTACAGCCTTTACAGTATTTAGTTTATTTTTTATTTTTTAGAGTTATATAAATTTGATAAGTTTCATTTCTAAAACTTTAATTTATATTATCTTTCTAAATTATGTACTATTCTAAAATATGTAACTAATAATTCTAAACTATATTTGTTATTATTTTTTATCAATTAATTCATAAAACAATTTTATGCTTTTTGAAAATCAATGACAGGGGAGGGGGTGAATACTGGCGACTAGAATTTTTTTTACTGATTACGAGGTTTTATCAAATTTGTAAAGCCTTGCGTCTCAACACAGTACGTGCAGGACTGATTTAATACATTCTTTTTATGGCTTCAAGTTTTATTATGATATTTTTCTTAAGGGTGCCAAAAATGTTTGAAATGACGAAAAATTGTATTTTTTTAATTATTGTTTTTATAGTGGTTGAATCTTTAAGAAAGTCGTACAGTTAGTTCGATAGGACAATTCTTAAAAATTAGTGTTGCACTAAATGTAACTCAGGTAAATAACGTTTATCTGTGAATAATGTCGTCTAAAACTTTAAGCCCAATTATCTTGAAACACTAATTTACAGTGGTTTTGCCACGATAACTTTTGAAAAAGTTAACGGATTTATGTGTTCCCCCCCCCCCCCCCCCTTTATTTTTTCATTTTTAAGAAAATAAAATCTCTACAAACTATACCTGAAAAACAAACAGACTTTTTTTCAAGCTATAACAAAATAAATGATAATATTTTATGGATTTTGAATTTTTTATTATAATTTTTTACTTTCTTTTTGTTTCAAATATAATTGAGAAACAACGTAATAAGCAGCATAAAAGACAAATTACGACTCAAAAATATAGAACCTGGACTTCGAAATCGTGCTAAAACCATTTCTGTAAGATTAATTTTGTTGTACAATACTTTGTTAAAAATCTATAGCAAGCTGTCTATATATTCGACCGTTTTTATAGAAAACGATTATTTGACAGTAATTTGAATAGTTTCCATTTGTCAGAATATAGAGAAATTACGCTAATGTTACCATTTTCTATAGAAATGGTAGAATGAGTAGACAGTTTGCTGCAAGTTTTTCACAGCGTGTAAAAAATTTGTAGCAAACTTTCGAGTCATTCAACCTTTTTTAGAGAAAACGGTTACTTAACCGTAATTTTTCTCAATTCTGTCCAATGAGAACACTTCAAAATATAGTCGCTTTCTATAAAAGCGGTTGAATGACTCGAAAGTTTGCTGCAATTTGTTACAATGCAAATACAGTAGCTTAAGAAACATAAAAGGTTTTAATAACAAACCTCTTAATGAAAGCGTTTTTGTTGCAATATTTGTAATAATATAAATACAGCCAGTGTTATATGTCAGACGTATCTTCTTGTTATTCTGAAAGTGAAAATATTTAAATTATTTAATATACAATCCCGTGAAAATTGCTTTAAAAATGACTGAAATTAATTAAAATAACTTCAAAATACAGTATTTTTTAAGAATAATGAAGCATACAACTTCCCGTTTCACTTATGCAATTAAATAAATTCAAACTTTCGGATTTAAAATGTTTAATAAAAACGAAACGATTTCAGAGTACATAGCTAACTTTAATTAGAATTCAAAATTAATTAAACTAATTAACTTTTAAATGAAATATTATACTTGAATATTTTTACAACTTGGTAAGCGAATAACTATCTGCAACTGTAACTAAGGAAATAATTTAAACGCAACAGTTTTTTCTTCGTGGAAACCATTTTTCTGTACAATAATTGATTTTTTTCTTTTTTTAAAATCCGTGGTTGACTTTTTTAGACCACAAAAAATATCTTTCATGGTTTAAATTCATTTCAAAAATATTAAAATGGTAAAATAATTAAGTTTTCTTTGTATGGGAGAAACAAAAAATATCAGCTTTCATGATTTTGTTTATAAATATTTTTTGCCATCTTTACAACATGTAAATTTTAATAAAAGGGCTCTCAATATATCAAGATAAAAAAAAGGAAAAGAAAAAGAAATATAGATTAAAAAAAAAAAACCTCGGTATTCATTTCGAGGTAATTTATTTATTTCGGAGTAAATTTATTTTTGTATATGATTAGAAAATGTCTATATTTACTTAATTTAATATAAACAATTTAATTTTTCTATTATTAAAAAATAAATAGGATAGTCAAATGTTTTTCACAATTTTTAAAATGCTACGCCAAGTTTATTAAGTTTCCCCCCAAATAATACATATTTAAAAACTGTTTGGAGGACTAAGATAACTTTATGTGAAGGTTTTTTAAATAGCAATAATTTAAACCTTTACTGTAAATAAGGATGATAGTAGACATTACATATCCATTCTTTCTGGCCGAAAAAAAGGGCTATTCTTGATGAAAGTTAAATAATGAAAAAAAAAGTAGATAATAGTTACATATATATATATCAGGCTGTGAATTTAACGAATTGAAAGAATTTATAGATGGTATTTGTATCTTGAACCAGCCTTCGCTTCCTTCACCCCACTCCAGCCTTGCACAAAATAGGTTCTAAACTTCTCTGAGTTAAATGTCAAAATTGTGCCACACCTCCTCCATCTCCTTCAAAAAAAAAAAAAAAAAAAAAAAAAAAACTTTCACATTTTTCTGTTAGCCTATGAATACTCCCTCCCCCCTTCACCCTATAAATAATGAAAAAAACTTAACTTTATAAAAAAAATCCCATTTTTTTCGTCTTTGGCGGGTTTTTAACTGACAGTGACAGTCAAACAGTGAAAATCAGAGTGCGGTTACAGTTTGGTTAGGAATAAAATAATAATAATAATAATAATAATAAAACAGAAAAACTGTTTTCTCTTTTAAACAGATTTTTTTCCCTCTGAAAAATATGAATTTTTTCTGTAAAAATTACAAAATCCATATTTTTTACAGAAAAAAACTGTTTAAAAGAAAAAGAACAGTTTTTTCTGTAAAAAATATGGATTTTGTAATTTTTACAGAAAAAATCTATTTTTTAACAGAAAATAACTGTTTAAAAAACAGTTTTTTCTGTAAAAAAAATATGGATTTTTTCTGTAAAAATTACAGATTTTCTTTATAGTGTAGAGACGCAGAGATTCGAATTGAGCCCTCCAGGAAAACTTTCATACATGGTGAAAAAAGACAAATGTTTCTTAATCTATACGAAAATATAATGTAACCACGAACTAAAATATATAATAACCTCTTTGACTTACCCATATTTCCGAAATGTGTTCTTTATCTTTAGAAACCTCAGAAACAAATATATTTTTGGGATTTAAAGAAGCAGTTATAAAAACGAACTTTCTTTAGCCTACACTGAATTTCGTAAACGTTTGCGAGTAGTTTTTATAGTACAGCGTGATTATAAAAAAAACTATCCCGATATATGAGGTCCTAACTGTCATACCGTTCACAGAAACTGAATGAAATTCTGGCTTAAAGTATTTTGAGGTATGCGCTCAAGTATCATCTGAAAAACAACAATTAAATTCTAACAGTTACGGTTACAGTGACAAAATTTCGAAAATTTCAAATGTCAACACCTACTTTTTCTTATTGGAATGTGATTTTCATAGTGAAAAACCATAAAAAGCGTTGGAACGGTACCTGTAGAACGAAAATCGCCGGCGCTAGACAGACTAAGAAGAATAGTGAAAACAACCAATAAGGACAGAGAAGCAACAGAAAACAAAACATTTTATTGTGTTTCATACATTTTCCATTTCACACACGACGACACTTTACATGCGGCAGATGGTGGATAGCACTGAACAATAAAATGTTTTACTTTCTGTTGCTTCTCTGTCCTTTATTGGTTATTTTCACTTTTCTTCTTAGCCTGTCTAGCGCCGGCGATTTTCGTGCTACAGGTACCGTTCCAACGCTTTTTATGGTTTTTCACTATGAAGATCACATTCTAATAAAAAAAAGTAGGTGTTGCCATTTGAAATTTTCGAAATTTTGTCATTGTAATCGTAACTGTTAGAATTTAACTGTTGTTTTCCACATGATTTTTGAGCGCATACCTCAAAATACTTTAAGCCAGAATTTCATTCAGTTTCTGTGAACGGTATGACAGTTAGGGGCTCATATATCGGGATAGTTTTTTTTATAATCACCCTGTATATTAATAAATTTTCACAAACTGGAATATCAGTTTTTAAGATGCTATCAATTTAATTAAACAATATATCAACTAAATATTTTGAGCTGTGTAATTGAATTTATATATGCAAGAGTAACAATATAATGTTAATTTTAATGTTAGTGGTAATGATGTTAATTTATCATGTTGTCTGTAAAACATGTTTGTTGAACATGAAAAGGTTTACTTGAGAAAGGATAGCATCCGAAAAAACTTATATTCGGGGTTGACAAAAGTGCTAAATATACTATAAAAACTTCTGCGTGACGTCTCCGAAAATTAGCGGCAGCAAAAGAAACTGTTTTCACAAATGCTTCTTTAAATCTCAAAAATATTTTTGTTTCTGGTTTCTAACGATAAAGAACGCACTTCGGAATGATAGATAACTCGAAAGAGGTTATTATATATTTCAGTTCGACGATATAATATATATTTTCGTACAATTTAAGAAGCATTTGCCTTTTTTTACGGTGTAGGAACCGTTTTGTTTATGGGTAACTCGGAAGGGGTTATTGTATATTTTCGTTCGTGGTTATATAATAATTTTCCTAGATGAAGAATCATTTAAATTTTTGTTACAGTGTACTTTGTGGAGAAGTTAGGGTTGCTGGTGCAGGAGAACCTTCGTAAAATTAGTTCTTGAGGATATTTAGGAAAAGTATTTTCAGATATGAACAGGTATATTTGTGCAATGGCCGCAATAACTAATACGTTCGTAATCCTGCTATGAATGTGAACTAAGAGAGGCTACAGAACCAGCAAAATAAAGGGAAGCATAATGAAGATTCCTTTGATTTATTTTAGATGACAATTAGGATTCAACACTGGTAATAAATAAATTCTTTGTCAATATCCAAAGTTAATGAAATCAAGTTCCAGCTGAGAGGCATAGTCAGACAGGGTGACATTCGGTACGTGCAGCATTCATTTTCTCTTGTGCCGGAGTTCGAGGAAAAATATGATTTAATCCGGGTGGTGCCGGGGCCAGAGCATATTGGGAGCCTTTTAATGAGCAGTGAATAGGCCGAAAGCCAGAAGCGAAGTGACGAGAAACTGCAGTTACCTTTCTCGCCAAAATATTTCCTTTTTTGAATGTGCAGGCGTGAGTTTTTAGAGCAGGTTACCATAACCGTCAGTATATTTTCATTTTAAGTTCAAAATTGGCGACAAGAAGGACGTGCATATTTGGTATATAAGCACACTTTAGACAAAAATGAAGAAATTCTCAAACTGGCAGTTAAGATTGTTAGGAGAAAGTGCGTAAAAGCACGTGTGGTATTAATGATTTTGGAAAGAAGCCATGTGAGCAATGATGAATTGCATTCATATGCGAAACAGTGACGTCAATCTTTATGAGAACCATCTGCATGTTGCAAAAATGATGTATTTTTAACGATATAAGCTATAAAAAGTTCACTGCAAATAATATTTGACCATGAGAGAATCATTTTATAATTTTGTTTTCTTTTTATAGGATTGCTATAATTAAACAATTTTAGTATACAAATTCGGTTTTTAAATTCAGTGATACGGAAATAATATGACTCCATCTTAAATAGAACGTAATTCCTATGGCAACCTATTGGAATCATTACCTATCATGGAGTATCATTGAATTAATTACGCATGATAGGATTTAATAGAATGAAGAAAACGTTTATTAATATCTTTTTAAGTTTTGATTCGATTTTCATAAAATTTAAAATGAATCTGCAACGATTATATGTATTAAATTTCAAATCATTCGGTTGAGTAGTTTTTGCGCTGTTATATGTGGATAGAGGGACAGACAGACGGGCAGACGGACGGACCAGATTACGAGTATAAGTGATACGTATTTATACGAACGAACCTAAAAAAGAGCACCACCAGAATGAGTCCTTTTCTAACCATAAAAATAAAATAAATACCGGGGAATCCATTCAAAAGTTATGCTCGAATATACATTAAACAAGAAAGAAAAATCATGCATCAAGCACAGATTATGGAACACCTTTCACCATTCAGAATACTGTAACAAAACTTCACTGTTTAATAATGTAAAAGATTATATCAGGAAAACAATTTGTTAAAAGTATAAAACATTTAAAAACTCAAAATCGAAAATTACTATCTATTGTCGAAAAAGCAAGTAAATTCTTTTGTGAATCCCTGTATATAATTTCCCGATTTGTACATATACATTATGCTAAAATTCAGTTCACTTAGAAAAAGTATAACATAGTTGAAAATTCCTTTTCAGCAATTTCCGTTTATAAAAGTTAAAACACTCGAATTGTTTTGTACAGCCCTGTACATGACATTTATACACACCACGTAATATACAAAAAAAAAGTTATATTTAAAAATGCATTTCTATAAATTATCGTTATAGAAAGTACTGTAACCGAAATATTTTGTATATCCCTGTAAATGAACGGTAATTGCTATGCATACCATATTCTCCAGTAAGCATCTAGTAGTAGATCTTGATTAAGTATATCAACTTCAATATGTTTGAAATAGTTTAATATCATTAAAATACATTGCAAATGATTTTCCCTCATAGACCATAATGTAACGAAATTCTTTTGAGTACTAAACATGCCATAGTAAATCTCAATAAGATATATCAAGTACATGGCAATCCGACTATATTTACGCAAGTTAGAGCTCGTTAAGACGGTCAGACAGATTACCAGACAGACGACCAGACAAACCGAATTCATATAAACCTTTCAATTATGTTGGAAAGTGTTCATATATATATATATATATATATATATATATATATATATATCGTTCGTTAAAAAGTGTTATATTGTTTTTAAATTACCAAAAAAATTTCAATCACTGCAATTTAATTGGAGATACAAATTGTAAATATAGTTTAAACTGTAAGTTTTATTTTTAATGTAATTTTAAAAAATACTTTAGAACGTGGTAATTGATTACAACATCATAAAATATTAGCAAAAAATAAAAGAGTAAATTTTTTATGACCAAAGATATATTTAATTAAACATTTTCCTCCGCGGAAATGAAAATTGATATGAAAACATGATAATTAGTTGCATTTCTTAATATAAAACAGAGTATATTTTTTTATTGCCGAGAAAAATTATCGCATATAAAATTTAATTAAACTAAATCCCTAATGTAAAAATGGTTTCGTATGGGAAAAAATGTCTCAATTATCAAATTATTTACTTGGAGTCGCCATTATTTTAAAGTTTTTTTTTATTCCTCCAGGCGTATAAATATTGAAGCGTAACATCTTAAATTGTTTTTATTAATTTTGATGAACAAATCTAATTAGATTTTATCATATACATTGAAACGATTTAAATGAGAGATTTCTATCACAAACATTGAAATTAAAGTTGAGGATGCTTGAATGTCACATTTAAACAAAAAAAGTTTTAGTGAAGGATGGTCGGTGTAACGCACGTCAAATAAATATCATTTTTGTAGATTTTTTTTAGGAAAGAATTGACAACAAGGATTTATAACAAATTACCTGGAATGGCTGGAGTATCATAGTTAAGATTTATTCCAACAGAGCGAAAAATGACGGGACCAGGACTCGAACCTGGGTACTTTGGCTTGCGTGCCTTCTTACTGAGCTATCCCAACGATATTCTGGCTGGCATATTTCAATCTTATTTGTTGGACAAGGCTGCGAATTTCATTCATCCCAGCTGTAACTATACCATTTTACATCATGAATCTGAAATAGCACGGAAACTCCTGTATACCATGTAATTAGGTCATAATGAACAGAGGAAAGTGTTTTCAACTAGGTAAATTATATCCAATGGTTGGAGTATCATAGTTGAGATTTATTCCAACAGAGGGAAAAATGACGGGACCAGGACTCGAACCTGGGTACTTTGGCTTGCCGTGCCAACGCTCTTTCTACTGAGCTATCCCAACGATATCCCGGCATTTTTCGCTCTGTTGGAATAAATCTCAACTATGATATTTCAACCATTGGATAAAATTTACGTAGTTGAAAATACATTCTCTGTTTATCATAAGGATTTATAATTTAACTGAATTATAACCTGTGTTACTTTGTAAAAGTTTTATAAAATATTAAAGTAAAATTTGCGCACCCATTTCCTCATATTCAAAAAAAAAAATCCTTTTCGTTTATGAGAGAAATAAAGCTTATTATATTTTTAAAAACG
The DNA here is from genome assembly GCA_963931845.1 of Maratus michaelseni. Lineage (NCBI taxonomy): Eukaryota > Metazoa > Arthropoda > Arachnida > Araneae > Salticidae > Maratus > Maratus michaelseni. Next base: position 98,102,608 of record OZ007597.1, on the reverse strand, counting down.
TATTTATATACTTATATATATTTATATAAAGTTGTATCTCTGAAATATAAATAAATCAATTATATTTCTGAAGTGTTTATTAGTAAATCATCTTACTATACTATCGATTCATAATGACTCGTTTTAAATACCAATTGTATTTTAAATACTTAGTGACTTTTAAAATATTTTTAATTGTATATTGTATGTTAATCATTTCGCTATGATATACGTACTTTAAAATTACAATGAATGTGGTAGTGATAGGGGACACTTTTATAACCTGATTGACTTTACTAGATTAATTTTGCCACAATTATTCAAGTTGGTAAATAAATCATATAAGATATAATTTTCCAAACTGAGCGAAAAAAACCGTGTCAGGATTCGAACCCGGGATCCCTTGGATGAAGCTGCCAATGCTCTACCATCTGAGACATCCCGGATGAATATAGCGGAACTAATTCAGCCAGTTAACCTTAATGATCATAGCATCTGGTCTAGATATTTGAATCAGCGCAACATAATAAATCACAGGTTATGGGACCTCCAGTAAACGCTGGATTTTTTCGCTCAATTGGAAAGAGTACATCGCATATGATTTCGTTACCAATTTGAATAATTGTGTCAAAATTAATCTAGTGTAATCACGTATTCAGCGTTTACTGGAAGTCCTATTATCTGTTGTTCTGATTCAGATATCAGACTAGATGTTATGATAATTAAGGTTAACTGGGTGAATTAGTTCAGCCATATCTGTCCGGGATTGCTCAGTTGGTAGAGCATTATCAGCTTCAGTCAAGGGATCCCGGGTTCGAATCCTGGCCCGGACTATTTCGCTCAGTTGGGTAGATTACATCTCATATCATTGACTTTAGTCTTTTTCATTTAAAATAATCTTTCTTTTTTAATTACAAATAAAAAAAAACAATCAATATTGACAACTATTATTTAAAAAGAATTTAGAATTTGCAGTAACAACAACAACAAAAATAAATAAATAAATAAAAATAAACAAATAAAAATGTTTGTTATTAAATCTATATATTAATATAAATAGTGTAAGACGTTTAACTTGAGATTTAATAAGTCGAATTGACGATTCAAAGAATCCTTCATAATTTGTAAATTCTTATTACATAATTTTCCCAATGTATCTTTTGATAATAATTGTAATAATATTGAAGTTTAGATTTTTTAAATTCTTCCTTTGTAAAAAAAGTGATAATTTTTGCATAACATAATATTTATGTAACGAATTTTATCAGCATAAGCTGCTTACAAATATTTTCAGTAAAATTCATGTCAAGAACAGAATATACGTGCAAAGTTTATGAAAAATTGCTACACTAGCTGTTACCAAAGCACATGTGAGACACTTGTGGAAATTGCTTGCCAGAAAAGAATACAAGACATACACAAGTGAATAAATCCTCATTACTTTAAATTTCGTTGTCTTGAAATATGCTTAAGTATTATAGTAAATAATAATAAAAAATATTTACTTATTATCTAGTTAAAAAATATTTTTGTTACAAATAAATATATTTACTAAAATGTTATACGTATAATGCTAAGTAATAATATTTTTAAATTTTATCTAAGCAATCAATATATTTAAGATAATATTTTCATTTGTAGATTATTTAATATAAAAAAAAATAGGCTTATATATTATAACACAGGAACATACGTCTAATAGCTAAACTTTTTTCACCACGTCGATATATTTAGATACATTCTTTGTACGGAACTATAAGTAATTTTACATTTCAGTTTTATCTAAGTAATATGCATTATTTAATTCATTATTTAATGATAATGTTGCGTACAATTATATAAAAATTCTAGTTCTTTATTGTTTGTGTAGCAAATTTTATATTTAATTTATAAACATAACTGCTTGAAAATATTTACAAAAGAATTTCTGTTAAGAATAAAAAATATGCTGAAAAATAATGAGAAATTGGTATACAAGCTGTGTGGAGGTTACTTGTGAGAACATTTTGTTAGGTAAGAATTTAGCCCATCATAAGTAAATAAACTTCATTGCCTAAAAATTTCGTTGTCTTGAAATATTCCTAAGTATCGATATTAAAAAGCAAAACATATCCATGAGTAGCTCTGACGTCATATTGATGGTGACAACGACCTGAGCAATAAATTTCGTTTTATCGCATATTGTGTAATTTCTAAACATTGCATAATTTCACTGTTTATATTTCCGTATAGGAGGAAAATATATTTTCAAATGCACTTTTTTCAAAAACTGTAACTAAATTTACTAATTTTTTTATTGTTTTTAAATGAATTTTCAGCATGATTTTTTAAAAAAAATCTATCACTATCGCGTGCAACTCGATTACAGAAGAAAAACGAGTTTGCACTTAAAACAATATAAATAGCTCAGCATTTGTTTCCTACTAATATTTCATAACGAAATTAACATTCCATCAATAAATCTATACTAATATTATAAAGGAGTAAAGATTGTTTTTTGTTTGTTTGTTTGTTTGTTTGTAGGGGGTAATCTCTGGAACTACTGAAGCGATTTAAAAAATGATGGCGGCAAATTGATGTTGACAATCCCTGCTCCAACATAGGCTATATTTTATGTCGGTGCCACTACCCCCAGGGGGGTGCAAGAGCAAAAAACGTTCTAAAATTTCGATTTTTTGTATACTGAAGGAGATAGAAACATCAAATTTGATATGGTAGTTATTTATAAGATGTAAATGCTCTCTAAGGACAAATTCTAAAAACATTCGAAATTTAAAAGGGTGAGATGAGCGAAAAGCGCTCTAAAAACATTCTAAATTACAATTTCTATGGAATCTCTGGAACTACAGTACCGATTTCAAAAGTGATGGTGGCAAATTGATGGTGACAATCCCTGCTCCAACATAGGCTATATTTTATGCCGGTGCCACTATCCCCAGGGGGATGCAGTAGCGAAAAACGTTCTAAAATTTCGATTTTTTGCATACTGAAGGAGATAGAAACATCAAATTTTGTATGGTAGTTACTTATAAGATGTAAATGCTCTCTAAGAACAAATTCTAAAAACATGCGAAATTTAAAAGGGTGAAATGAGGGAAAAGCGTTCTAAAAACATTCTAAATTACAATTTCTATGGAATCTCTGGAACTACAGAACTGTTTTCAAAAGTGATGCTGGCAAATTGATGATGACAGTCCCTGCTCCAACATAGGCTATATTTTATGCCGGTGCCACTACCCCCAGGGGGATGCAGGAGCGAAAAACGTTCTAAAATTTCGATTTTTTGCATACTGAAGGAGATAGAAACATCAAATTTTGTATGGTAGTTACTTATAAGATGTAAATGCTCTCTAAGAACAAATTCTAAAAACATGCGAAATTTAAAAGGGTGAAATGAGGGAAAAGCGTTCTAAAAACATTCTAAATTACAATTTCTTGGAATCTCTGGAACTACAGAACTGTTTTCAAAAGTGATGCTGGCAAATTGATGATGACAGTCCCTGCTCCAACATAGGCTATATTTTATGTCGGTGCCACTACCCCCAGGGGGATGCAGGAGCGAAAAACGTTCTAAAATTTCGATTTTTTGTATACTGAAGGAGATAGAAACATCAAATTTGATATGGTAGTTACTTATAAGATGTAAATGCTCTCTAAGAACAAATTAAAAAAACATTCGAAATTTAAAAGGGTGAGATGAGGGAAAAGCGTTCTAAAAACATTCTAAATTACAATTGCTATGGAATCTCTGGAACTACAGAACCGATTTCAAAAGTGATGGTGGCAAATTGATGGTGACAATCCCTGCTCCAACATCCTTCTTAATAAAAAACTATGCGTTGCTGACGACTGGGTTTTTCGCTAATCGTTGCCACAGATTAATCTCGGAAAATGAAACATTTGGAGTTACTGAAAAAAATAATAGCTCAAAAAGTATTTGTCATAAAATTGTTAGACAAACTGTGTTTTAAAGGTAAAAAATTGTAGTCTTCTTGATATATTTTTCAAATCTAATGATTATGCCGTTTTTCAAATATTGAATTTCAAAAATTATCAAATTTCACAATGGAGTACCATAACTTTACGTGTAAAAAGTTAATTATAAGGGCGACGTGTCCTGACGTGTATATTGGCTATAGCAAGAGTCACAATTTATAGTACCCTTTTAATTCTCTTAAAACATAAAAGTGCAGTACGAAATGTCAATATTTTGTTTGATTAAAGATTCGTTAAGAGAAATTGAGAAACGTAGCTTGCTAGTAAATATATAAATAACTTTAATAAAACACAAATTTAACAGATAATAATCGAACTACGTACTTAAACTCTAAAATAATCAGAATGAGAAAAAGAAAAAAAAAAAAAAAAAAAAAAAAAAAAGCTACTGTAAATAGCACAATTGTCTGGGCGATTCTTTCAACTATTAACCTGTAGTATGCGACTAATACAAAAGTACCGCTTTTAATAAATTTTAAAACTTTACTTGAATACATAATTGATAATTTTCATATAGAAATGCTTTTTAGTGTTGTTAGTGGCAATCTAAAAATCTGTAGATTAAATGTATGAAATTAAAAAAAAAATGGATTTCATCTATGTTCTGTACACATGGTAGTATGTTCTATAACCCGGGAAACCTGAGGTGGATACTCTGTATGTGATAAAGCAAAAGTTGTATTTAATAATTAGCTGTACACTGAGAAAAATGACAATTTCAAATCTGAGTAAATCGATGTTTTCATTTTATTATGAAACTTTTTGTTTCAAATAGGACGACCCAATGCTTTCAATTATGAAATACCAGAAAATACTCAGAATATTGAAACATGGACATACTCATTACTGAGCACATAGAGGTAAGTTCATACTCATTTTTGAAACATGGACATACTCAAATATGATTAGAGTCAGTTCATACTCAATTTTGAAATAATGGACATACTCAAAAATGCGCATACAGAAGTCAGTTCATACTCCTTTTTGAAACATGGACAAGGACATACTCAAATATGAGCACATGAAGTTTTATTCTTGAGTGTGTGTATGTTTTCAGAAATGAGTATATACATGTTTCAAACTTGAGTAATTTTGATTCGGAGGCATTTTGACTATGCGACTTACACAGATTTGAGTATTTTTTGATCAGTTTTGAAAATGTCGTTTTTAGAGTATATCCGGCCAAGCGTTGCTGTGGCTCAGTCTGACTAAATGGGTAGCCATCCCCCGTCCCACCTTTGTACGCTTTTGCACTTTTCGGAAATATTTCGTTCGTATTTTTTTTTCTTTGTTAGTTCGTAGCGAAAGAAAAGAGAAACCGTACGTTTCTAATATGTTCAATTTAACAATGCTTGATGCTCAAAATATGTGTTTTTACATACCTACTATTCCCCTCTCCCCTTAATTTTGTCCCGGGGCACATTTAAACTTTTCCGACACCCATCATGAGCTATATCATTAGAAAGTCTCTTTTATATTATGAACCTTGTTTCCCCCTCCCCCCAATTTGTCCCCCAGGTTAGCACTTAAAAAAAAAATTTTTTTGGTATCCATCGTGTGATATATCATTGGAAAGCTTTTTGACCACTCTTTTATATTATGCACCCCCCGTCACCCCTTTGTGCGCTTTTGCAGTTTTCTGAAATGTTTCGTTAGTATTTTTTTCTTTGTTTTTTAGTTCGTGTTTTCTCCTTTTTTGATGTTTTGCAATTTTATATGTGTTTGTTTTAACTTTCTTTCTTCTTTTTCAGTGCAACTGATCTGGTTTAGTTCATCCAAATATCCAAATACCAAGCCAAATCGTTCTTTGTTTTTTAGTCGTTCATTCTTTTGAGAAAAAAGCAGATCGCTCTGCTTCGACCGCTCTGCACATCGCTCTGCTTCTTCCTCGGCACGTATTTGAGCCATTCTTTGTCTGTTTCGCTCGTTCGCTTATTCCCATTCTTTCTCAGTTTTATTTGCATTTACTCGTCGCACTGCTTTCGCTCGCGAGTACGACGACCTAAGTTTGATCTTGTGCGACGCATTATTTGGATGAACTAAATTAAATCGATTGCAATGAAAAAGGAGAAAGAAAGTTATAACAAACACATAGAAATTTGCAAAACATTAAAAAAAGAAAAAAAAACGCGAGCTAAAAAAACAAAGAAAAAATGCTAACCAAATACTTCAGAAAAGTTCCCTCCGTTTGAACAAAATGGGGAGAGGGGGACGGGGAGTGCATAATATGAAAGAGTGGTCAAAGGATTTTCTAATGATATATCACGTGATGGGTGTCGGAAAAAATTAAAAAGTTCCCCCGGGGGGAATTTGGGGAGAGGGGTAAGCGAGGTTCATAATATAGAATAGTGGTCCAAGAGCTTTCTAATGATATATCACATGATGAGGGGTGTCGGGAAAAGTTAAAAAAGAGCCCACGGCACACGGGGGACAAAAATTGGGGAAGGGGAATAATAGGGATATAAAAACACGCGCGTATTTGAATGGAGTGTTGTGTCAAAATTTCAAAGCAATCTGTGCAGAACTTTCAGAGATTTAAGATGTTGAACAAACGAACATTTACATTTTTATTACGTTTTTGCTCACGTTAATTTATTTAGGTACAGGCTTTATATTTATCTAGTTGTGTGTTGAACCAATGAGTTTCATTTGTTATGCACTGATCTTCGCTTTTAGGAAGTAAAGAAATCTGACTTTTATTTTACATTTATAACAGATTTACAATATTAATTTTATTAAATTTCTTATAATAAAAATAAAATTTTATCGACAATGTAAGTTAAATAAAAATTGCCTGTTAGATATTGTGATATTTGAGGCAAATGTAGTAAAACATCTCTCAGTGAAAATATACTTTCCAATGACTTGATTTCCGCATTTAAGTCATCTGAAGATTTAGCCTCTAATTTCTGCAGCTGTTAGGAAATAAAAATGTCTTTAAATGTCGTCATTTTGACGATAGAAAAAATGTTAAATAAAAATCACAACTTCTATTAAAATTTAATGCAGAAGTTTTCGAAATACGAATTAGAGGGGGTGTAATAAAAAAATATCACTCACATATGTTAATAAACGCCCAATGATTTAAATTTTGCAGTCCTTAAATATCTCTCTATATAAAAGCCATTCTTTGTATGTGTGTGTGTAAGCAAATCTACAGTTTTTATCCGATTGGAACGAAACTTGATGTACATACGTTTTAGTACACGAGTAAAATTACTCTCAACTTAAAAAATTTCTCAGACTATTCTTTACCATTTTTTTCAAACATATCCCATACTTTATCATTACAGAAATCTATTTATTTTCCAATTTCTAATGCAATTTCTTTTCCGTTGCCATAAAAAGAAATCGCGTATGGATAATATTTTTATAAACCAATAAAAATTCAGATTCTCTCAATATAATTTGAAATCCGTAACTGATGTCATTTTAGGCAGTTAATGTGATTTTTTTCGCATATTACAAAGATTTTTCACTTTTTACTATAAGAGTGTTTAAACGACATAGTACATTTATTTAAATGTGTTTTGAGATAAAAATAAGTAACTTAGCTCCTAATTTTACAAAGGTAAATTATTTCCACTGGTTTGTTAATATTAAAGTAAATTTTTCAAGCAATAAAAAAATATTTTTGTGTTTTCAAACTTTATGATTCAATTTATTCTACATAATCAAAAATCGTTTGTCAAATATTAACATTTAGAAATCATTTCATTGTAATTTTTTTCAGCTTGAGCTTCAACCAAGGAGACATATTTAATCTCTTTGGATTTAGATGGGCAATACTTGCCCACTAGTAATAAAAATTGGATTTAACCCTCTAAGCGTGTAGAACGTAATATTCCGTTCACTAAGCTCCACGTTTCACTGCAATATATGCAATGTTTAAGATAATATAATTCTATAGATTTAATGAATTTTCAGAACATTGAAGAATGATTAATACTCTCAAGGGTTACATTCATATTTGTAATTAAGTTTTATTTATAATGCTGAAAGAATCATATTTTTTTAGTGTTTAAAACAAAATGCAGAGAAAACAACATTACAATTTTACCCTTTTTCAAAACGCTCAGAGGGTTAAAGAAAACAATATAGTATTTTCCATAAAAATTCTTTAAAGATGGGTGTTAAAACAAACAGGGTTAAAAGTAAAATGGTTTATCGAAAACAAAAAGACTTAAAATTTTTAATGTAAAACATTCATTTTAATTTTAAAAATTAATATATTCGACAAAGTGGCGATATTTTCATTTCCCCAGCTTCTAAATTATTATCCAATTCTGTAAGGAACAATATATTTTTGAGAAATAATATTTTGCATCAAAAATCACACAATTTCAAAACGCAATTTTAGCAAATTCTGATTAAATTACATTGTAAATATAATTTCTGAGTTAAATTTAGTATTTAATATTATCAATGTTTAAAAGTTTTCTATGAATTATTGAGTTGTATTGGATTTCTTTAAACGCTTTCATGTTTTAAATAAGATAATGTGCATGTGACGTCACGCACTCAAGTAAAGGCGTTTTTCTCAGCTAATTGTCGGCGAAAAGTAACATTTCTTGCAGAGTTAGTAATTCATAATGTATTATTTCCTACACATAATATAATGTATTCTAACTTCTTGAAAATTACGAGAAAGTTAGCGAAACTTCAAGCAATTTAGCTCATCGTTTTGCCTACGTTAAGTTGAAAAACATGCACATTATCTATAAATATAAATGCATATTTGTACGTGATTCATGAAGTGAAATATATTTTTTTTGTAACTAGATAAGCATCGGTTCATAGGAAAATCCATCCCCGGTGAAAGTGTCGTCATATTTTAATTCATTGCCGGTTTTCATTCAGAAAATATTAGCATTTTATAGCAATTACACTAAGTAGCTAAATTTCTACATAATATATTGGTCGCCAAAGCATAAGTTTAACATCATTTTACCGTACAATCTTCCTAATATTAAATTTCGATAATATTTAATAAATATATTAAAGTCGATGTAAAAGTTGTTAGCATATGCAATTTTCATTGGAGAATGGAATTTGCATTTGACATCTTTCACGTGAAATTTAAAGAAGAATCGACATCACTAATTAAACAAGAAAATCCCCCTCTTATTTTTAAAAACACCATGATTATGGAAAAGAGCAAGAGAAAAGCCTATTAAAAATCCGGTTATTATTAGTTATCTTTCTCTGATACTTATATAATTCCTTATAATTTTAAAATATCTAAATCTATAGTTTAAAATATCTCTACAGGGTAATTTTTGCCCATCATTGTAATACATTCCAGTTAAATTTCGAAACTTCCATAATCCTAAACTACAACACAACAATCAATATGACAATGCTCCATAATTGGGGTGCTTTTCTCAGATTGTTTTCGCCATTTAAATAAATAAACAACTCTATTGCTTAAGAAATAAGAATTTAGGCTTTGAAAGTTTTTGGAGGCTTATAAGCATTTTGATTTTATTGGTAGATCTACAGCTCTTAAAAGTGTAGCACTGTGAAATAAAAATACCATAAATATATGAGAGTTAAAGGTATTTTTCTACTTATTTTATTCATTTTTAAACTTTTATGCTCCATCACGTTTTAATTTCTTTTTTAAATATCATATAACTTTAAGTATCACATAATAATATGATATCTTGAACTGTTTTGAAAAAACAACAACATAATTTATGTTGATTTTTAGATTATTTTAATAAAAGAAATCATATATAAATTGGCATGTTAATTAACAAATTTCCTCAAAAATATTTCCGAATATAATCACTTTGAAAAATATTCTTTGACACGAATACTTAAATTAAATCAATTTCTTTGAACGGAATAAATTTAAAATAAAATAAATCAAAATGCTAAAAAAAAAAAGTTTTCCACAATTAATCTTAAGTGAAAGTGTATGAAATTTCAAGCTCATGAATGAAATTTAAATGATCATATATGTATAAACAGAAATGCGAAAATTGTAATTATCAGAAGTATTATCTACTATAAAATATGCTAAAGTGTTTGATAATTGTATATGTTGCTTAATTAATGTATTATTTTTTTTTAAATGTTACGTGGATGAAGTCATGGGTAACATCTAGTTGTTAATAAGTTTTTACGATCATTATCATCATAATTCGATGATTGTCATCACGACTAATATCACAAATTTTTAACGATCAAAACACCTCTGCAAAATTGTGTTTTATTTATCTAATTACAGACCATTTTTATTTCCAAAGATAAAATTTTTATACAATTAATTGTATAAATCATATATTACCTTTTATAGGATGTGCAAGCTGACCCTCTCGGTGTTGTCCGGTCCCGTGTAATAAACTTAAATCTCTTTAATAACGAAACTGTTGCCCGAGTCTATATTGGGCATGCTCGAACGCTATGGAAAATCTTTTAGTTCCACCTTCACCGCCAGGAAAGCATTATGTGCTAAACAAAGTTCTTTCCGAACGAACCTATGACACAGTTCCCCGCTACCTACGGCACTGTACAATAGGCGTAATGCGCGTGCGCAGCAAAATTGAGCAGGTTTGGACAAGATCGGAACATTATTTGCTGAGTTATTTCTAATAAGGCTCAGTTAGAGAAAGATACTTTGAGAGAAGTGTGGGAGGGGGAGTGTATGTTGAAGTGCCCTTCAGCAAATGGCTAATTAGGAGGGCAACTATGCATCTTTAAAGATTGATTCAGTTGGTTAAGATAGCAGTTTAATTTCAAATTTCGCTTAGATTATTATTAGAAAATTGTGGTAACTCTTTTCTAGAAATACATCCTGAAGCTACGAATGGTAATTAGTATGCTAATTTAGCAAAATGGAACTGTTTTGTAGAAGCTCGGAACATTATTAGCTCAATTATTGAAATAAGGCACAGTTAGAGAAAAAACCTTTACAGAGGGGCTGCCAGGGGGCGCGCATTCAAGTGCAGGGTCGGACTAGGACCGGGGAAAGGGCGCGGATCTTGGATTTTCAGAGGGCGCAAAAACTTTAACAAACTCAAGTGAATCTTACTTGCTTGTATTGAATATGGCTTGACATGGTTTAACACATTCGTGTAGCACCAAGTACGAAAATTCTTAATATTATATATCTGAGTCTAAACAGACGACTTCGCTATATTCCTTGCGCATGTTTGAAGCTTCATCAAATCTATACAATGCTACACAATTTTCCAAAACAAGCAATTTACCAAAACAATTTACCAAAACAAGTATTCAAAAATACTAGAAATTTAAAGACATATTAAGTTGTAGTAGATTAAATGTAGGCGAGGGCTTTCCTACTTTTTCCTTTTGTCAAAAGATATCTTTTTCCTTTTTTAGACCTCTGGCCAGGCCCCTACCTGCCGGGCTATTTCTCAGCTGAACGAGGCGAAGATTCGTCTGACTGCTGCATGGTAGTGATTTACTTGACAAGCTTCCAGGCTATCGTGGCTGCAGTGCTCCTTGTTCTCATTATAATAAAGAAAAAATATTTTTAAAATATCTGGTTTAATAAGCCTTTACTTCCCATACATAATTTAGAAAAATACTCTGTATTAGTAAGTTATATAATCCAATTGTATCTAAAAAATCAATGCATTTTCTTATTAAAACTAATTTATAATTACGTTACAATTTCATAACTACATGAGTTGTTTTTATTTATGCATCAAATTTCCTACACAGTTATAAAAACGTAAGTTGCTTATAGATGTTTGCAGATGAATACATGTATAGAACAGAAAATGCACACAAAGTTTATTTAAATCTCTATGTGTAAGTATACTTAATATATTATTTATACTTCACTAATGGAGTGTCGACTCAATGCATTGCATATGCTATTCAAATTTGGAAAAAAATAGAATCTAATTTTTGTTTTATATTTGAAACAGATTTATAATATTAATTTGATTAAATTCCTTATAATAATAAGAAAAAAACTGCATTTTAAATCTTACGATTTTTGCTGCAACTGTAGTAAATCGTTGATTATTTCTTAATGTAAATAAATAATTACTAATGACGTTATTTCGGCAGTTTAAAGTATTTTTTCCTTTGAAGTTCTAGTCTCTAGTTTTTGCTCTAATTTCTGGAGCGGTTTGAATAAAAAATTTCTGAGAGAGTTGTTAGTTTAACGTGATTATTGAAAAATATTTCAGTGTTATAATTTAAAATGTATGTTTTGTGTTAAAATTTTCTAGACAAGCTTTTCCTCAAACACGTATAAGACACTTAGAAATCATGCAACAATAATACAAAACAGCCACACTATCATACTAACCAACTACCTTAATTGCGCATCTTTAAATATGCTTAAGCTTTATAATAAATAAGAAAATATTTAATAATCATCTGTTCTAATCGGCTCTTTTTAATTCACGTGCATGGATTTATAAACATATAATATTCTCAACAGTAATTGGTTATATATTGCATTTTCATATAAGCAAAAAATGTGTTTTAATTAAAAAATTAAAAAAAATATGTTAAGCACAATTATACAAATTTATTCGTTCTTCATTATTTATGTAACAAATTTTATATGCAGTTTATAAACGTGAGCTGACTAAAAATATTTTCAGGGGAATTAATATCAAGAATAGAAAATATGCTCAAAGTTTTTGAAAAATTGCTCCACAAGCTGTTTCCCAAACAAGTGTGTGACACTTATGAAAATTGTTTGTTAGAAAAGAATATCAGACATACATAAGTGAATAAACTCTCAGTGCCTTAAATTCCCTATTCTTGAAATATACTTAAGTACGAGAGTAAAACAAAATACATCTAATAGTTATACGCTCTACCCGACTTTTTATTCTCATGTAAACATGTATGAGGAAAATACTTTAGAAACATACATTAAATACATACTTTATATTTAATGTTAATCGTTATATTTTGAAATTTTATACAAGTAATCAATATATTTAAAATAAAATTTTCAGAAATTGACCATTTATTTTAAAAGACAGATAAAGTAAGAATAAAAGAAACCCTCATATTAGCAGATACTTGCTACATACAGGAGTAGTTCACAGTAATACATTTTTTTTAAATTTTTTAATTATATTTACTCTGAATAATCAATACTTAATACTTTATCTAAAAGTAAAATTTCATGCATCCTTTTTCCACTTATATGCTTCGTATATGCATCTTACATATAGGGTAACTCCAGGACAGATGGCCATAGTTTTTAAAGACTGAAATAAAAATTAATAGAATGCAAATACAAGAAATATTTATGCATATTTAAAATTCTTATACATTTAGTCATCATATTTTGGGCAAAAAAACTACAACTAAATATTGAGAACAAAAAGTGGGAAACAAAACTGAAATTAAAATAACAGATGGCCATCTCTCCTTCAAGCCGAGGAGAGATAGTCCATCCAATACAAGAAAGAAAAAGCGAAGTTAAAGTAGCAAAAAAATAATACATTTCATTTTGTTAATCATGTAAAACAATAGCAATTTGGAAAGATGCAATTATATCACGAAAAATGAGTGAATAAAATTCGAATAAAGAAGATTTTAAGTTACAATTTCAATCCTTCACTTTTCGTAAAATTTTACCTCATTTTTAGCAAAGATCTTGATAGTTTGTACATGTTTCACGGAACCACTAAAGGCACATTATGTATTGTATCCAGTCGTCTTTTTTGGCTGTAGTATTGTATTCTTCACAACCAACACAGTGATATTCATCCAATTCTATTGCCTCGGAATCTGTAGAATCTGATAATTTTAAATGTATTTCATCTTCTTCGCTGCTGGAAGTGTCATGTTTTTTTTTTTTTTCTCGAGTTTATTTTAGACTTTTTCAGGGTTTTAAGCTTATTTATAAAACTTAATCTGTTTCTGGGATAAAAGTTTCCGACGTTTTTAAATATTTTCTGGTGATGTCAACACCATAGCTACCAGTTTGGTACATTTTCTAACTGCTTTTTTCATGGTTACATCAGGTTGGTTGGTTGGTTGATTTATGACAGCCGATTATCAACACGAAGGATATAGGCCCTAGAGGGAGTACCCTCCATGGGTGTCTTTCTAAGGGATCCTAACCCGGATTTACGGCAAGGTTCGAAGAAAACAACGGAAAACTCCGAACGGTTAGGTCGACGAGCACGACAGAGGGATTAAATCAGGAACTGATGCAATATAATAAAGTACTTTTGTTGGTGCTGGTACATTAGAAGTTTTTGATGTGTTGGGTCTGGGTTCAATATATCCCAATTCGGGGTTTGCATTTCTCTTCGATTCCGCAGCTGACGTTTCAAAGTTACTTTGAACAACACGATTTAGCGTGTCTGGTGTTGTAACAATGTTCTTATCTGGAATTATTTCAGAAGCTGACAACTGTAGAAACGTGTAATCGGGAATAACATTTGGATTAAAAGGATAAATCCCCGTTGCTTTGAAGCCTGACATTGCTGATTTTCCCCAGGATATATTAAGCAGGTTTTTAAATTGCAGTCTTGTAATGCGACGTCCAGGATGCGTTTTGATCCAATTTCTACAGGCTTAATAAAAACTATTTTTTCATGACTAACACGGCTCTGTCCAGAGGTTGAAGGTAATATATTGTATGGGAAGGTAGCGACAAAATTACAATATTGTGTAAATCAACAAATGCCAACATGTCTATTGAAGTACTATGGGAGGTCTGACGATCAAATATCAACAACGTTACACTAATTGGTTTACGCGAAACACAAAATAATCGTTCAACCACTGAAAAAATAATGAACTGTTAATATATGCAGACTTTTGAGAGATATAAGCAACTGCTCCAGTGGCATTCCATCTTTTAATTTTACCCTTTATCACACAAACTGGTGGAAGAAAGCATCCTTCAGCGTTACAACAAGCTATAACAGTGAAGGATTCGCCTTTTTTCTGACGAAGTTAATGTGGAAACCGCTTTAGTGCCCTTTTAGGCTGAAACTAAACCAGATCAATTGTTCAACTGCAATACAGACTCATCCATGTTAAAAATGTTCGAGGCTTTATCAAACAACTCATTTTCTTCCAAAGTGTCATGGAGTAGTTTGAATTGGGCATCTATTTCTTCACGATTCATGGTTTCACTTCTCGCAAGCGACACACCTTCATCTTTTCTGAGTGATATATCAGACTGACGACTTAGGAATAGACTTAGCCAAATATACTCAGACTTTTCACATTGATCATTAAAACGGTGCTTTATATCCAGTTTTTTGGCAAATTCAAAACCGAGAATTCTCGCATCATCTCGAGTAAATGGGAATCCTTGTTTATGTATTCGTATAATGTGTTTTACTAATCTTTCTTACTTTTATTTTCCAAATATAGGACCAGGGCTTATGCTGTCTTTATTGGAATTATTGGCCTTACGGCGCTCCAAAGTCTTGCGTGGAATGTGAAATGCTTCTGATGCTCTTTTTACCAAATATGATCCCGTTTGTACAGCCTCCATTGCCTTAGGCAAATCATTTTGACTCCAGGTCCCTCGGTTTGAATGAGGCTTTCTTATGTATTTATTCGCCATCTTGAAAACTGGAAAAAAACATACATTATTAGGCCCTATTATATTATTATTATTGAAATATTTATATTAGTTAAAATTTAAACAATTATATCAATTAATATAATTATAAACATAAAAGTTATATAATTATTTTAAATTCAATTATATTTAGTTAAAATCCTCACTCCGTATAATTTTGAAATATTTATTAAAGGCTCCTCGATTTGATGTGGCCATCTATCCTGAAATTGAAGGACAGACGGCCACCCAATATAAAGCGTCACTCCGCCATTGTACACCTTTGTTTTAGGCTTAGAAGCAAAGATTTGATTATATACGTGCCTTAAAAGCCCGTATAGTAAACAAAAATGTAAATTACGTACAACATAACATTGAGATGCCTAACTCAACAAAAATATTCAACCACTAAATTGAATAAACATTAAAATTTCACTTAATTTTTATAATCGAAAAACAGAGCTGCACGTCGCAATGAATGAACTCGTTAAGCTATTCCCCATGAACAAAGTTTATGCGCTATCTACGATTAAGTTTTGGAAATATTTAGACTGGCCATTTCTCCTTCTATGGCCATCTATTCTAGAGTTACTCTACTTCTATCCGTCTTACCTACTCATATTTATCTTATATGCTTGCATACATCTTATAACCTACAGCTACCTACGTACACACATAAAATAATTTGAAGTATGTACAGGCTCAGATGAGAGATGAGACGGGACAAGTCGTACCCTTGAGCCGGACTTGGGCTCTATTTTCATACCCGTCATCGGCTCCAAGTAAAACTTTTATTTATTCACAAATTGAAAACAAAATTGCTATTTGTGAAACAAGAATATATACAAAATTTCTTAAAGTGTTTTACAATCTTTTAAAATTCAGTTTGTAAGGGAATTGAATTGTTATTCATGGGATATAAGGAGAAATGTTCTATTGGATTCTAAAGCCATTGCACGGCCAATGTTAATAAAATAAAGAGCCGGTGGAATATACCATGTCTATCTTTGTTTACTGTTTGAAATCCTTTTCCAGGCTCGAGCTCAGATAACCTAAAACTTTTCAGGCTCGGGGGGGGGGGGTATTGGATTTCAAATCATGGGACTCGGGCGGACTTGGGCTCTGAAAAAAGACCCCGAACTCAGCACTGACGTACAATCCTTAAAAAAAAAAAAAAAAAAAAAAAAAAAAACCGCATGCTATTTTATTATCAAATTGTCGGAGCGATAAACGAGAGATACAGTTCGATTGGGAATAGCTTCTACATTTCGAATATGAATAAAAGTTTTGAAATAGAGGTCGTTCACATATTCAAATTTGGATTTTTGCACAGTATCTACAGCACAGCAGTTTAATGCACGGTACACATGTGTAAGTACTTGTAAAAATTGTTTAAAGATTCATTCCAAAAAATAAGGTTATGATAATAATAATTGAAGATGAGGCACCAATTTACCCAGGCTTATCCTATGAGTTTCAAGAAAAAATGCTTAATAAACGTGCATGTACTATTTTGCTCAAACGGTTTGAAAATTGAAAATTGGGCTCTTCGAACTTAACGAAGTATAATTTATGACGTATGTATCTAATCTTTGTGTGTCTATATGTGTCTAGTTTTACATGATATCCCTTAAATGCATTCACATTAAGAAAATTAATTAAAAAAAAAAAAAAAGGTTGCATCTTAGTGCCGTTTTCACCATAAGACTTGCCAAATAACGCGACTTTTTATAGCAAAAAATAATTCAAAGGAAATTTGAAAACATCCGACACTGTGACAAGCCTTTGCAAACATTCAGTCCGACATAGTGTCCTGTATCGGGTTGACTAGAAAAATAATTTTTGAACTAAAAAATAATTTATGGCGAGCACAACCTGACCCGCCTAGGACTCTATCCGGTACAAAGATTTGTTACTTTTCCGTGAACATTTGAAAAGTAAACGGACATAGCGAGAGCTTGTATTTACATTTTTTTGACACGGTGATTTATGGAGGACGCATTCGTAAAAGCGAAGTTATATAGAGGCTAATTGATACAAGATTGAAGTATATAGTGAAAAAAAAAGTGATTTGTTTGAAAGCTGCAGTTTGGAAGCATTGTTTTAAAGTCTTTTTTTTTAATTTCAAAGCAATAGCACTTAGAAAAACATCTATATACTATTATATGCCACCCAAAACAAACAACAATAAACAGAACAATAAACGAAACAAGAGTGACATATAGAGACTTTAGAGAAAACATTAAGTCAACTGTAAACAGGGAATACGATCAATTAGGCTGATTTTCTGAAGTCCTCATTAGTTCCCTGGCCTCCCAATATCTGTCAGATATACTATTACTTGATAGTGCGGGGAACAGTGGTAAATGGTGTACATTCAAGATTACATCCTCTCCACAAATAAGGCTATTTGGACTTTCAAGAATACCAAATCTGAAAAGGTAATTAGGTAGACAATCGTGTCCCGTGGCAAGTCTAAATAAGGCAACACTTGGTGCTGTAGGGACATGAGATATTGCATTTTTCCATTCTTTATTTTCGATTTCACTTAATTTTCTCCTTTCATATCGAGAATCCATTTTTTTCTTTATAATTCTTGATATTGAATTGAAAGGTTGTTTGGTGTTTGTATTATTTTAGTTCCTTTTTTGGCTAGTTGGTCAGCCGATTCATTCCTGTGTATTCCACAATGGGCCGGGATCCATTGTGGGGTGTAATGTAGATCGCCTCCACGTGGTGCACCTTGGAAAACGCAAAATGATCTACGACTGAAAAAGGGCTTTGGAGATTTTCTACTTTTTTGTCAGTTAACTGCGAATATAATAGCTGAAGATTATCTGAACGTCCTCCATTGGAACGCTGGTGTTTTTAAGTCATGTGTTTGCAAAATTAATGAACATCAGAATTCCTGTGTTTTTACATTCATTGTTACAAAAAGTACGGATGTTTCTTAAGTTAAGGAAAATATAATATAACTACGAAAGAAAATATATAATAGCCTCTTCCCGAGTAACCCAGGATTCCAAAAAGTTTTGTTTACCCTTAGAAACCTCGGAAACTAATATATTTTCGAGATTTAAAGAAGCATTTTTAAAGCAAAATTTCTTTTGTTGCCACTGATTTTCGTAAGCGTTTTCAAGTAGCATTTTATAAAGTAGTAATCAGTTTTATCAATCCGGAATATAGGTTTTTCGGATACTATTAATTCTCAAGTAAACATTTTCATGTTCAACAAACATGTTTTACAGACAAACATGCTGAATCAACAGCATTAAAATTAACATTAAAATTGATATTATTTTGTTACCCTTGCATGTATAAATTCAATTATGCAAATGAAAATGTGTAATTGAAAATTTATAGTATCGTAAAAACCGATAATCCAGTTTCAGATTTATTACACTAAAAAAGTACTCGGAAACGTTCCGAAACAGCAGTGGTAGCAAAAGAAGTTTCGTTTTTATAAATGCTTCTTTAAATATAGATAATATAGGGTGAAAATAATGATAAATAATAATTGTATGGAAAATAATAATTGTCCTGATTATAAAAATTCATTACAAAATAACCGTTTGTATAATAATGTAACTTGTTGTATCACTGAATAGGGCAGTTTTAGTAGTTATTTTGTGGCGCGAATTGAATTGGAAGGGATGGAGTAAGACCCTGGACTCCGCGCTCTCCAGATATTACTCCTCTGTATTTTATTTATTTATTTATTATTTTTTTTTTTGGGGGGGGGGGCTATATCAAGGGCAGAGTTTTTGTCACACCAGTTGATGACGTCGAAGAACTGAAGACTAGGATAGAAGCTGCTGTGTGTACTGTAACAGAAGATATGTTAAAGAACACTTGACGAGAACTAGAACACCGCTCAAACATTCTCCGAGTTACCAAGGGGGCACACGTTGAAATTTACTGAAGTACGTGGTCTTATAAAAAATTATAAATTATACCAGTACTTATAATGTATCCAAACAAACATATGCCTAATTATAATAGTTTGAGCCCAATAAATATTTATAATCATGTCAAGAGTTTTGGTTCACCCTGTATATTGGTTTCTAAGGTTTCTAAAGATAAGAGCTCTTTTCGGAATCATAGATAACTTGGAGAGGGTTATTATATACCTTCATTCGTGGTTATATTATATTTTCGTAAATTAAATACGTTAGCCTTTTTTAACACTTTTCAACAAAGTTGAAAAGTGTTTATGAATTCGGTTTGTGTGTCTGTTTGTCCGTGCTCTAACTCACGTAAATATGCTCGGATCGTCATGCAATTGATATATGTTATTGAGGCTTACTGTGGCATGCTCTGTATTGAAAATGAAGTGTGTAGCACTTATAGGTTACATTGCGGTCTATAGAGAAAAATCATTTGCGGTTTATTTTAATGATGTTACACAATTTCAAACATATTGAAATTGATATATATCACTCAGGTGCACTACAAGAGACTAATTATAGAATGTGGTGTGCATAGCACTTATCTTATACCTTTACAGGGATACTCAAAAGAATTCCGTTTCATTACGGTCTATGAAGAAAAATCGTTTGCAGTTTATTTTAATAATGTTTCACTATTTCAAACATATTGAAATTGATATATATCCTTAACGTAGATTGCAAGAGGCTTACTATAGAATATTGTGTGTATAGCTTTCATAGTTCATTTACAGGGACACACAAAATGATTCTGTCAAAGTACTGCTTATTAATAATAATCGCTGGGAATGCTTTTTCAGTTTCTGAACGCGTTTTTAAATTTAACTCATTTTTTGTCTATTACTTGGTGTGTATAAATTGTATAGATTACATACAAGGCAGCACAAATTTCTCGAGTACATATCCATTTATTGTCGGAAATTGCAGAAGGGAATTTTAAACTGTGCTACGTGTTTCCTAACTGAACTAAAATTTAGCCTTCTATTTAGTACATATAAGAATATATAGATCATATACAGGGCTGCACAGAAAAGCTCGAGTATTTTTTTGAATATTGTTGTTAATTCTTGAAATTGGATATTTAAATATGTTATGCGTTTTCAAAAGTTTTAGTTAGATATCGTCTTACACCTTACGGTAAAGATTTGAAAAATTAAAAAGTGTTGAAAAGACTTGCATAATCTATGCTTGATGCATGATTTTTCGTTCTTGTTTTTTTTTTTTTTTTTACAGTGTTCTGCAAGGTCATGAGTATTTAGCGCAATTATAATTTACTTGTTTCAAAATGTAATCTAAATGCTAAAAGTTCACCGTCAAAGTTATTCGGTAGAAAATATTCATTCTTTGTTTATATCTTTAGATAGCGGAAATTTCCACGCAGTTTCGCTCCGAATATGTGTATAATGTAACAAATTGTTCGCAACAAAATTATGAAGCAACCCAAGTGTAAGTTCCTCAGACATAAACGCTGAGTTACGATAAAATAAAAATGCTTTTGAAATTTCAAAGATCGAGTATAGAATATATATATGTAAGTGTGTGTGTTTGCATAGATATGCTTATGTACAAGCGCAAACATTCACAAAATTTAGTTTTATTCAGTGAAAAGTTTGTGAAGAATTTGAAAGTAACTATAATATTGGTAAACTAGTTTTGGGTTAAAGAATGCAGCGTGGATTATATCAAAGATTCTTTATTTAATATCAGCCGGAATATATTATTCAAAAATGTGTAACCATACTATGTGCAAATGTTTACTATATATCTATTATATATTATATATCTACTATATATCTATATATCTATTTCAACAGTAGTTGAAATTGATATAGAAACGTAAGTGAAAATATTAAAATACAACATAAAACAGAATTTATGAATAGATAGAAATATGGAATTCAGTGGCATTTTAAAGAATAATTATATCCGAAATTCATGACGTTTTATTCACTAAATTTAACATAGTTCAACATTAGTGAAGCCGTATTTTGAATATAAAACAAGAAAGAAATATCATGCATCAAGAATAGATTACGAAACATTTCCAGAATAATGTAAGTGAAATAGAATATATCAAGCAAACAACTTAGAAAACGTATAACAAAAACTTTCTTTCAGAAATAATCCCCCATAGACGGCGATGTATCCCGTTCTTTGCGTAGCTCTGTATAGGAATTTATTTATATTGTACAAATACCTTTTGATATACTAAATAAAGTTCAGGTTGAAAATACATAATTCAATTAAAAAACACTCTTTAGCAATTCAATCTCATACTCAGTAATGGTTTACGAATTCTTTTGTTTAGCAATCTACATGATATACAGATTTTATACACACCACGTAGCACGTAAAACATTAGTTAAACTCAAAAACGCGTGCGAAAACTAAAAACGTACTTGCAGAATTTATCCCCCCATAGGTAGTCGTGTAACCAAATTCTTTAGTGTTATCTTGTACATGAATGATAAATGCATTCCATATTCTACAGAAAGTATGTTTTAGTGCACCTCATAAATGCATATCCATTTATGCTTGAAATAGTATAACATAATTAAATTATGCCGTAAATGTTTTCACCCTATGGACCACAATGCAACGGGATTTTTTTAGTGTTCCTGTAATCCTGTAAATGAACTATAAAATACTACACACTCCATTTTTAATAGCGAACATACCATTGTGAACCTCAACAACGTATATCAATTACATGTCAATACGAGTATATTTACGAAAGTGACAGCACGGATAATGGCAGACAGACAAATAGAAGTCATAAACACTTTTGCACTATGTTGGAAAGTGTTAACAGATGTTACTAAAGTTAACAAGTAATTAAAGAGCATTGGCGTTGTATGAAAATAGCTTATTTAATTGACTTTTTTAAATTTAAATTATCAAAACATTAATTTTTCAATAATTTAGTTTGAAATTCTTCGTGATAAAAAGTAGCAGGATATATTGATTGTATTAAAATAAATAATCAACGGAAAAATAGCACAAATAAAAATATATAAAATAGCAAACAGCTGTTTCGAAACCTCTAAAACTCCATCATCAGTGCCATATTTAAAAAGATTAAAAACTGATTTAAAAATTTAAGCCATGTAAGTACGTATGCTTGCGTCTCCGCACGCGACCAAGATATTAAAAGACCTATACCCTAATATTTGACCAAGATGATAAAACGATGGCTTAAACATTCAAATCAGTTTTTAATCTTTTTAAATTTGGTACTGATGATGGAGCTTTAGAGGCTCCGAAGCAGCTGTTTGCTATTTTATATATTTTTATTTGTGCTATTTTTACGTTGATTATTTATTTAATATAACGGCACAAAGTTCAATCCAACTATTTTAAATATATTGATTGTAGGTTTCTAATTAAGACAAACTTTTCAGAAACAATTTAAAGTAATTAAATTTCTGATTCAAAAGTACAAATATTCATTAAGTGTATGTTACAATTATAGTATATGAACATTCATTGTGCCAAATATTTATTTTTATATGAAAGTTTGATCATGATTTTCATTAAAGTGTGATTACTGCCTAAAGTAATAAAAACATAACACAAAAGGCTTAAAAATACCTTTTAATATACAGTGTGTCCGCTAAAGTCCGTTGTCATCCCAATAATTTTGGAACGGCAAGAGCTATAGTCCTAAACGCGGGCCTAGCTATAGTAACGTTGCCTTGCGATACGCAAGGAAACCACTTACAGCGCCACCTGGTGGCTAAATTTGGAGTTAGCGTTCTTATTTAAAAAACGGTAAGAGATACGGGAAAAAAGTAAATTACAAAGTTGTTAAGCATCATCGATTTAGTAAGAGAAGACACCTTCCGAAAAGTAATGTTAAAAGTAGAAGGCGTAAAATTCATATTTATTTGGTTCGAAACTCCCAAAATTGTAATGCGACATAATACGGAAGAAGAGAGAAAAGGTCATACTCAAAGAGTTCCAATTATCCGTAGATATGCAGTATTTATCTTTACATAAATAAATCTTAATATCACATACCGTGAAAAAGTGTTTTTTTACATTTTGTATAAATGGTACGGAAACATGAAACAGCGAGAGTATGCAATCCCTCCACCAACATTGCAGGAACTTCGAAACCATATTACGGATGCTTGTGCCAGCGTGTCACCTGCCATGTTGTATAATGTGCAGCGGGAAGTGCAATCCTGTGTCCAGATGTGTATTGTTGCTGAAGGGCACCATTTTGAGTATCACAGATAGATGAGCCTCATTTCCGATAAGTGCAGTTTTGTACAACGCGATCAAACACATGAGCACTTTTTGCTTTTCATTTGTATCATTTTTGTGAGCAAGATATTTTTTTGTAATAAATCGATGACGCTGAACAACTTTGTAATTGACTTTTTTCCCGTATCTCGCACCGTTTTTGTAATAAGAAAGCTAATTCCAAATTTAGTCAACAGGTGGCGCTGTAAGTGGTTTCCTTGCATAGCACATGGCAACTTTACTATACCTAGACTCCACTTTTATGACTGTAGCTCTTGCATATGTGCTCTAAGAGCAATTTCTTCGTATATTTCTTTTGTGTGATCTTGTAAATGAATGATAAATGTTTTGCATTCCATATTCTACAGAAAGTGATATTGAATTAAACTAAAATTTGCAACGCGATGATTTCCAAATTAAAAAAAGCAAAAAAAATAATAATAAGTTTCACGTTTTCCAACTTGAACAATTTAAGCACCGGCTTACATTAGATATGGGATCTCGTGATTTGTGTTTATCATTTTCAAAAACTTTGCGAAAATAGTTTATTTTATCATTTTGATCTTGAAGAAGTCGCCGTTAGAGCACATGAAACATATGTCATCTATATATTAAAATGTATTTATTATGCCTTTTGTGTTATGTTTTTATCACTTTAAGCAGTAATTACACTTTAATTTAAAGTTAACAAGTGATTTTATTATAGGGGAGATGGGGGATGAATGGGACAAAGGATGGTTGGGACGTTCGCAATATTTCAGGCAATAAAAATTTCTTTTAGTTGCTTCCTATCATCATAGATTTCACTACCATAATGTGCTTCAGAACCGAATGCAAGACCACATGGCTGTTTTCATTTTCCCTCTAATTTGCATTTCTTGAAAACTCTGCTCAAAAGTATTTTTTTTTACATTTGAAGTTACTTAAATATCTTATGCAATATAAACAATTAAGATATGTTGTAGTTTATTTCAAGGCTCAATATTGGTAATTAAAATGAATGAATATTAACCATTGTCACAAAATAATTTTTGAGACAAAATGGCTGACAATTGAAGGTATGCATCATGGGGATGATTGAGACATTTCAAATGGGGATGAATGGGACTGTCTCATTCCTCCCTAGAGGATGCTGAAAAACATATTTATTAACTAAATAATATTATATAAGTTGATAAATTAATAATTTATGGTAATTATTCTTTTAACATTTCATCCTCATTGTAGCCATCGTCTTCAGCCTTTGAATGCTTCCGTTTATGGGCCTTTTAAGACAAAGCTGAGATGAGTCCAAGATGATTGGCTGACAAATAATCCTGGAGATCATATTACAATTTATAATCTCTCAGCTTTTGACAAGGAGGCATTTTTGTCAGATTTTAGTCCTTAACATTGAATACAGGGAGGAAATTATTTGTGTCCCATTCATCCCTGCTGTGGGGATGATTGGGACAGAGAGGAACTTTTTTTAAATTTCATAATATATATCTGTAATAATAATAATGTTGAATAGATATTGTGCATAAGATGTAGTCAAACACTTAATGTATGAAATGTGATATATAATAACTTAAAAAAAAATAAATTAAATATTTTTGTTAAAATGTCCCATTCATCCCCCATCTCCCCTATTATTTGCATGATTTTTATATCAAATTGAGTACATTTTTTAATACTAAGAATTTCTATAAAAATGTTTCCTAACTTAATATACTTTAAAAATATCCTGGCTTACTTTCCTGTTTTATAAACATTTCTTTTTTAATATGTTCACCTTTCATTGTCGGCGATATCTTTAACGGAATTTTTAAAGAAACGATTATTTTGATAAAAATACCCCTTTATAAAGAAAAAAAACCTTGTTATTTGCAAGATAAAATACTTCTGACATGTTTTGCAATCAAATTAAATGAAACATGCAAATGGTAAACTAATATTTAAATTTAAACTTCTATATTCAAAAATTATCAACATCATTTGCATGAAAAAAGATTGCAATATTTAATATTTAACCTTAATCTACAAACATTACATATTTCGAAAGCAGAAATGAAGTGAACTAAATGAAACATTTGCTCACGTTCAATAAATTGAACAATCGAATGATTTCTTATTGAATTCAAGTGATGAAATCCATTTATGAATATTCATAAAGGGATATTTAAGCTAAGGGGCAATAGATGGCGCAGCTTAATCCGGAGATAAAATTTTGCTGAGATTGAAAAATATCGTAAAATTTGACCGTGCATTTAAGTTAAAGATAGCTGGTATTTACAAAGGAAAATTATGCTTGGTTAGCTTTTCTGAAGGCAGAATTTAAATGAATATTTCAATAATATATTTAGCGGATTGTAAATGATGGTGCTTAGAGTTTCTGATTTGATTTTGAAGCATGATATAATACATTTTCTATCAAAGTTTAAATATGAGCCATTATCGTTTTAGAAGGTATTATCTTATAATGTAACCATGTATTATATGGAATAGAGATAAATTAATAATATCTACAATAATATTTTTTTTTATCTGAAAATTAATGAAAATAAGTCCAAAATATTAAATAGGAATATTCATAAAAGAAATAATAATAAAAAAAAATAATAAAATAAATAAAATAAATAAACGCAGAAAAAACATAATGGTATCCCTGTCCTAACGTAAAACAAGTTGGAAATTGTACATTAAACGTGATATAAGGGGTGCGTTCGTTTAATAACTAGTTTCACAATGTAAAAAAAATCATCCTTATTATTTCAGTGAAATTAATTATATCGTCTGCTATGAGCGAAAAGAGCATTACCCTTTTTTTAACACTTTCCAACCTAGTTGTGGAAAAGTGTTTATGACTTCGGTTTGTCTGGCCGGATGGCCGTCTGCCGTCTGTCCGTGCTCTAACTCCCGTAAATATGCTCGGATTGCCCTGCAATTTTTATATGTTATTGTCGTTATATATAGCATGTTCCCTATTTCAACTGAAGTGTGTAGCACTTATAGTTTTTCTACAGGGACACTCAAAAGAATTCCGATACATTACGGTCTATGGGGAAAAATCATTTGCGGTTTATTTTAATGGTGTTACACAATTTCAAACACATTGTAATTGATATATATCACTAAGGTACATTACAAGAGGCTTACTACAGAATATTGTGTGTATAGCAGTCATTGTTCATTTACAGGGACACACAAAAGAATTCTCTACTGTCTGTTAACAACAACTCCTGGAAGGACGTTTTAAGTTGCTGAACGCGATTTTAAATTTAACTCACTTTTTGTCTATTTCTTGGTGTGTATAAATTCTGTAGATCATATGCAGGGCAGCACAAAAGTTAGCGAACACATTTACATTTATTGACAGAAACTCCAGAAGGAGAATTTTAAACTGTGCTACGCGTTTCCTAACTAAACTAAAATTTAGCATCCTATGTAGTGAATATACAAATTTATAGATCATATACAGGGCTGAATAAAAGTATTCAGATATTTTTCCGAATATTGTGTATGTTGGAAATTCCTGAAATTATGTTTTTAAATATGTTATGCGTTTTCCAAATTGTTTACTTAGATGTTATCTTTCAACTTATTAAACGGTAATGATTTGTAAAATTATTTTGGAAGCATTGGAAAGTGTTACACAATCTATGCTTGAAGCATGATTTTTCGTTCGTGTTTCTTATTATGTATTGCACGTTTACAAATGCGATTTTTTTTCCTTCACCAGACAGCACTGAAAAATTCAGCATGGAGATTTTGCTTTGCGAATGATTACGTCCACGGTTTAATATTTTTATGACTGATAATGAACGAATATCCTGTGTTTATTTACTCTAATGGATTGAGATATTTGGCAATTAAAGTAATTTCCACTGAATCTATATATTTTTTAATGTAACTTATCTCTCAAACAAACAATATTTTTCAACGATGTTTCTAAAAATGTAATTTTTATCAATTTTATTCGAAAAAATAATTTTGAATAAAAATGGCCTTCTTGCATATGAAAAAGAAGTGGTTTGCCCGTATTTGTTTCCCTCAGTCACATCACTTGCGCTTTTATTATATGGATTACGTACGATAAGATTTAATAGAGCAAAAAAAAAACTTTTATTAATATCTTTCTAAGTTTTAATTCGATTTTCATAAAATTTGAAATGACTCGACAAAATTCTACAACGATTATATATGTTAAATTTCAAACCATTCGGTTGGGTAGTTTTTGCGCTGTTATATGCGGACATACAATGACTATATGTGCTAAGTATTTATAAAATTACGAATGCACCCAAAAAGAAAGAAAAAGCGAGAAGGAAAAGAATTATCTGGATCTTAGCCTCCTGTAATCGAATTCTTTTGTGTGTCTCTGTAAATGAACGACAAATGCTATGGACTCTATAACCTATAAAAAACTGCAGTACAAATAAGTGATGTTTGAAGTATCATAACATCATTAAAATGCATTGCAAACGATTCCAGACAATTTCTTTCTTGTGACATTTGTTATCATATCTTTCATTGTTTCAAAAACGTATAATAGTAATGATAGCTCGGCTGGTTAACTTTAAACTTAATAAGAAAGAAAACACTGATTAAAACTACACAAGGTAAAAATGTGAACTGTAAACTTTAATTAAAACGTTAAAACCCTCTTGGTTACACATTTGACAGCGACCGCCATCTAACACACATGAGCTCTCTGCTCTGAACTGAAAACTTACATAAATAATCACTTTAACAGTTAACAAAAAGAAAGAATAAACCAACTATTCAAACTGCGAAATGTCCTTGCATGCAAATAAACCCAAGATCACTTGCGAAGTCTGGTTCGATGCACAAGTATGCGGAAGCACATAATCTCTTATCTAGGTATCGTTCTCTCTATCGAAAATGCTCTGTCGAACGTGTGTCGGAAAACACTGTCCAAAAACATTGTCGGAAAATATTGTCCGAACATACACCCCCGGCCTTGAAACCTTCAAGGGCTATAATTAACTATTCTCATTCAAAAGGTAAAGGACAAAGTTTGTGAATAGGACGTTTGAGCTCTCCCGTAGCAGAACTACTATGCAGCGTTACTATGGCCACTCTAACATGACCATCCCTACCTGAAAAGGTTTCAATGATTCTTCCCAGCTTCCATTGAAGCGCCGGCACAAGTTCATTTTTAATGAGCACTAAGTCCCCAATCTTTAAATTTGCTGTTGGACGTAACCACTTGGGGCGTTGTTGCAACTGAGACAAATACTCTGCACTCCATCGCTTCCAAAAGTGCTGGAATACTCTCTGTGTCAGTTGCCAACGACGAAGTCGTGAAGGCGGAACCTCAGAAACATCAAGCTCTGGAATAGCTGTCAACGAAGCACCCGTCAAAAAATGACCCGGTGTCAAAACTTCTAGATCATTTGGATCACTTGACAACGGACACAAAGGTCTCGAGTTCAAACAAGCTTCAATTTGCGACAATAATGTTGAGAACTCTTCAATTGTAAATAGCGAATTTCCCATTGTTCCACGCAAATGATATTTCACAGACTTGATGTTAGCCTCCCACAGCCCACCAAAATGTGGAGCCGATGGAGGGTTAAATTTCCAAACGATGCCCTCATTAGCAACATAATTCTGTAAGGATTGATCTTTAATGGTGGAGGATATAAATTTATATAATTCCCTCAATTCCTTACTTGCACCCTTAAAATTTGTAGCACAGTCGCTTACTAATTCGGCTGGCTTGCCTCTACGAGAAACAAATCTCTTCAGAGCAGCCAAAAACGTTGGAGTGGACAAATCTGACACCAATTCAAGATGAATAGCACGAGTCGAAAAACAAATAAAAATCGCTATGTAACTCTTAAATGCCTTGATACCTCTGCGATTTCTCTCTTTACACATAAACGGACCGGCATAATCACATCCCGTCTTCGAAAATGGGCGACTGGGTAAGACACGCATAGCGGGCAGGTCCCCCATTAATTGTGTACCAATAGCTGGGGAAGCACGGAAACACTTTATGCATGTCTTCACAATTTTTCTTACTGCATCTCGACCACTTAAAATCCAAAATTTTGTTCTAAGGACAGCTAAAAGAAGCTGAGGACCAGCATGCAAGTAAGTTATATGATAATGTCTAATAAGCAATGCAGTAATATGATGAGACTTAGGCAAAACTATTGGGTGTTTCTGATCTTCAGAAACATTAGCATGTCTCAACCTTCCACCAACTCGCAAAATACAGCTTGAATCCAGAAATGGATTTAATGTTAAAAGTTTGCTCGAACGTCTTAACAATTTATGATTTTCTAAAGCAAGGATCTCATCAGAAAAACATTGGTGTTGTACTAATTTCACTATTCTCGTTGTGGCTCTCAAAAGCTCTGATGTCAAGAGTAAACCGTTTATTCGCTGAGATACCTTTTTTGCATTGTTCACAAATCTCAAGCACCACGCGACGATTCGTACCAGTCTATTCCAAGTGGAATATCTGAAAATCACATGATCATCACTAAGATCAAACACGTTTACAACACAGTTTCGCTTTTCTTCCTTTGAAACAATCTCCTGTATATCTTTACCGTTAACTGGATCATTATGTTGATTGTTGTTCAATGGCTCTCTTAACCATCGAGGACCACGAAACCATAATTCACAATTTACTAATTCCGACGGCAACATACCCCTTGTTCCGCAGTCAGCAGGATTTTCAATTCCAGAAACATGATTCCACGGAACATTAGGAAGTGCTTCTTGGATTTTTGAAACACGGTTAGCCACGAAGGTTTGCCAACGATGAGGCTCTGAAGAAAGCCATGCCAACGCCACATTAGAATCAGTCCAGGCAAATACTTCAGTCTCAGTAAAATTTAAATGCTGTAAAACCATTTTTAGCAAATTTGCCAACAGAAGGGCCGAACACAATTCAAGTCGTGGAATGGACTGAGTCTTAATGGGTGCACCTTAGTCTTAGATGTCAAAAGATTTACCGTTATTTTTTCATCTTGAGAAATTGAACGCATATATATTACCGCACAATACGCCTTTTCGGACGCATCACAAAAGGCATGAATTTGAAGTCCCATTTTATCTGCAGCCAACACAAATCGAGGAATCCTCAATTGCGAAATTACACTTAAGTCATTTCTAAACGATGTCCACCGTTTACTAAAGTCTTCACTAACTGGCTCGTCCCAGGTAAGTGAAATTTTCCATAAATCTTGCAACAAGATCTTCATGAAAACGACACAAGGAGAAAGCAACCCCAACGGATCAAACACCTTTGCGACCTCTGACAAGATATCTCTTTTCGAATATCTATTCTTTTTGTCATGGTCTAAAACAGTGAAACAAAAGAAATCACCGTTCAAGTTCCACTGGATTCCCAAAATTTTTATACCACTATCATTCTTTAAGAACAAGGAATCTGCACTTTCTCTACATTCTTCCGAAATGTTTTTCAACACGCCAGGCACATTAGAAATCCATTTTCGCAATTTAAAACCACATCGCTTCATTAACAATGTCAATTGATCAATTAATTCCACAACTTCCTCTTTATTTTGACCCCCTGACAATAAATCATCTACATAAAAATCCCTTAACACTGCTGCAGATGCCAACGGAAATTCACTCTTCTCATCTAAGGCAAGCTGATGAAGAGATCTAGTAGACTGAAACGGGGCAGATGCGGTACCGTAAGTAACTGTTTTTAAACGGTAATCCTCTATAGTATCTTGAGAATTTTCTCTCCAAAGAATTCTCATAAAGTCTCTATCTTCAGGGTTAATCAAAACCTGTCTAAACATTTTTTCTATATCTGCACATACAACTATAGGTAAAATTCTAAATCTCAACAGTATTGGAAAAAGCTCCTGCTGTATACGTGGACCGACCACAAGAATGTCGTTCAAAGATACACCCGAAGTAGACTTAGCTGAAGCGTCAAAAACAACTCTCAGTTTTGTCGTTGTGCTTGATTCCCGAATTACCGCATGATGTGGTAAATAACAAACACTTGAAGGAACACTCTCCGGCTTGGATACACGTTCCATGTGACCCAATTCAAAATATTCCCTCATAAACTTTCGATAGCCTTCATAAATAAATGGCTGTTTTGAAAGTCTGCGTTCTAACGAACGAAATCTCTGGATAGCCATTTCTCTAGTGTCACCTAATCTAGATGGGGAATCTTTAAATGGAAGTTTCACGACAAATCTTCCAGACATATCTCGAAAATAAGTACGCTTAAAATGATCCTCACATTTCCTCTCCTCCTTAGAAATCTGAACTAATTCCGGAACAGAATCCAAGGACCAAAATTGTTGCACCAAGCCATCTAATTTTAATTTAATATTATTGACGGCAAATGTACGTAGACCTCTATCGAATGAGGTAGTCCCCGTAATTATCCATCCAAGCTTAGAACTTACAGCAAAGGGCAGAGCTTCCCCTCTTTTCACAATTTTCCCATTTAGCAATGTAAAAAATACGTTAACTCCAAGTAGAATATCTACTGGTCGTGACTCAAAAAATAGTGGGTCTGCTAGAACTAAATCATTAAACTTATTCACAACATCTGAAGGAATAGAACCACATGGCACATTAGATGTAATTCTTTTTATCACGAATGCTTTAGTAGCAAATTTTATTTCAGAATTAAAATGAGGAGTAAAATTCAAATTTATCTCTCCATTTGTTTCAGCACTATAAGAACCTAAACATGTAACCTGTACTCTAGTTCTTCGCTTTGGCAAACACAATTTTCGCATAGAATTTTCACTTATAAAACATGCCTCACTTCCACTGTCCAGCAACGCGCGGCAATTTACAAGATTACCCACTGAATCAAGAACCTTAATCATTGCTGTACAAAGTAGAGTCTGTCCCATATTCATTAATTGTATTCCCGACCCAGAATTGTTTCGAAACTCAAAGGTGCCAGTGCAGGAAGTTTGACTTAACTCATTTTGTCTCGGTCGAAATTCCGTTGCGTTCGGGGAAAGAGGAACCACCGGAGTTTCAGTCGCATTCTTTACATGAGGGCCAGTATCCCGTGAAATATGCAAGACACTATGATGAGGCTTGTGGCACACTCTACATCTACCCACACTCATACACTTTTTTGCATAATGTTTCTCTAAAAGACAGTTATAACACAAACTATTTGTTCTAGCTATTTCTATTCTTTTCTGCACATTTAATTTCAAATATCGTGGGCATCTGTAAAGTGGATGCGATTCTTTGCATAAAACACAAATATTATTAGCAGACAATAATGTAGTAAATTTAGGTTTTCCACTTTCTTTAACTGCTGTTTTAATATTTTGAAGGGTTCTCGCATGGTCCTTTAAAAAAGATAATAAATTTTCAAGTGTACCCAATTCCTCTTTTTTGAGTGTTCTTTCCCACCAATATCTTGTATTTCCATCCAATTTCTCTGTAATTAAATAAACAATTAATACTTCTGAAAATCCTTTAACCTCTTGTTTAAGTACACTCAATGAACGGACACATTCATTAATAACGTCTACACTTTCCAGAAGAGACTGTGCTGTACCCGAAATACAACGCATTCCAATAAATTTCTTAATCAATGAATTAATTAACTCTCTTTTATTTGAATATCGCTCTTTCAACAGCTCTAACGCCGTCTTATAATTCGAATCAGAGATTGGAAGGCATTGAATTATTTTAAGTGCATTGCCTCTGCATGCCTATTTTAAATATTGTAATTTCTGACAGTCTGATAAAATTTCATTACAATCCACACTAGCCCTAAATAAATCATAAAATGGAAGCCACTCCTCCAGATTACCACTGAAAGTGGGAAGTGTGAGTTTCGGCAGTTTAACCTCTGAGGTTTGAGACCTCAACAACCCCGCACTGTTGTTACTTTCGTTTAAAGTAATTCCCGATTTTTTTCGGTTAACACTAAGCCACATACTGTCAACTCGATCCTGTTCAGTCTGCTGCTCCTCAATGTACGTATCAACCTCATTTTTATCACATTTAGCCAAAATCCTATTAAATATTTCACTCAATTCATCAGTTAATTTTCCTATTTTAATCTCAAACAAAGTTAATTCACTTGAATCGGCTTCATTAATACACCCATTTATCTTTTTTTCTAATTTTGTAATAGCAGACTTTAATCCCCTCTTCTTAACTAAAACATCCTTTAAATCTTCCATAACAAATAAAAATTTAAATACAGGAACGAACTCACCGAATCTTTAAAACGTCTTGATCAACAAAGCAGGGGCATTGGCATCCAACCAACCATGCGCTTAAACTCTAACACTGAACACCAAACATCCACATTTTATAGTCCAAATTCACTTTCCACATTAGCCTAATCAGCTATTTTCCCCTTTAAAAGAAATCTCGGGCGACGGACCATTTAATGATAGCTCGGCTGGTTAACTTTAAACTTAATAAGAAAGAAAACACTGATTAAAACTACACAAGGTAAAAATGTGAACTGTAAACTTTAATTAAAACGTTAAAACCCTCTTGGTTACACATTTGACAGCGACCGCCATCTAACACACATGAGCTCTCTGCTCTGAACTGAAAACTTACATAAACAATCACTTTAACAGTTAACAAAAAGAAAGAATAAACCAACTATTCAAACTGCGAAATGTCCTTGCATGCAAGTAAACCCAAGATCACTTGCGAAGTCTGGTTCGATGCACAAGTATGCGGAAGCACATAATCTCTTATCTAGGTATCGTTCTCTCTATCGAAAATGCTCTGTCGAACGTGTGTCGGAAAACACTGTCCAAAAACATTGTCGGAAAATATTGTCCGAACAAGTAACATACCTCCTAAACATCCGGTTTTTTCCAAATCAAATGCATAAATGAGAAATTCCCAACCAAATAAATAAATTTGAATCACAAAATATTGTTTTATAAAATGTTTCTTATTTCCATGCTGGTACTATATTTAACATCTTTTATTAAATAAAAATTTCTGATTTTATTGAAATTGAAAAAAAAAAAAAAAAAGAATGTCAGCAGGTATGCATTAGAAATTCGAACATTCTACCTTCATTTGATTATTGCTTGAAATATTCACACAGAAATTAGAAATATATTCAGTAAAAACTTGATTATTCCAACAAGTGTTGAATTCAAAGAGTTGGCTCGGGAGGAAATCCCCCTTCCCCTCCCCACGGAGCATCGAAATGTACCCCCGGAAGAATTGGAATTTTATGCTTATTAATGGTCTTGAAGTTCAAATTCTCCCTACCCCTCCCGGAACAATACCAGTGTCCCCTCCGCCCCGAGCACCAGATTTCCCTCCCAGAGAAAAATGTCTGAATTCAACACTGTTTCCAAAGATTATTATTCTGATTATCATTCTGAGAATTTTGAGTAAAATATAAATGAAAGTAAAATTGTAAATATTAATAAATCAGTTTCATTAAAAATTGAAAAGTAAATTGTTATCAACATAAAAGTAATCCTAATAATATTATAAATCTGATTGTGCGCAAATGTTAGGCTGAAGCCAGCGTCAAAATGGAGCCTTTAATGATCCTGTATTTTTGCATACAGATTGATTGTAACCCTCATTTGAACATAGGCTGGTTTTTGTTTATTTTATTCAAATATTTTTCTTAATAATTAAAAATTTCGTTTTTTCATAGAGAGTAAATGGACATTTTTTTCGTATAATATTTTAACATGGTTAAATTTGCTTTACCGTTGCTAATACTTTATCGTTGCCAAAACTAATTCAAATTCCGGAATAATAATTTTTAGTCAACAATTTAGTTTCAATGGAAAAATGTTCACGTAAAAAATAAAAATGAAATAAAAAAATTAAAGAATTAAAAAGAAGATTAAATAATATTATTAGAAGTAAAACGTACTTTTTTTTAAGTTTTTGATAATAATACAAGGTTTCAATATGAGTAACCATAGGAAACAGGCGAATATGACGCCATACATCAAAAATAAAGCGGATATCTTTGATTGGTGAAATAAAATGATCTTGGGTTTTTTTCTTCGCTTTTTTCTTTTGTACGGTAATAATTCTTGGCGTTTTACCGTCTGCGCAGGGCTAATATAACTATACCGTATTTTTTATTTAAATTTTAAAAAAGTAAAAAGAAGTTTCAAAAGAAAATGGTCAGCAAATGTCAATAATATGCTTCGCAAAATTATCCATATCGAAAATGATGTCATGGATAGCGAGAAATATTTATTTTCATTCTTAAAACTAAAAGAAATAACTCGATTACTTTAAAAAAAAATGACGAATGTTAATAGTTCCAATTTTGTTGATAAAAACTAAAGATTTAATATTATTTCGTTAAAGCAACATAATTTCCCCTATGCCAGTACTGAAATTAATTGCCTGGAAAAGAAAATTAACAAGAATTATGTCATTAAATAGGGATTTCTCTGCGGGAAAAAGAAGCGTCATATTTGAAATAAAACGGGAATTTTCCAATGTGTTTTAAAATGAGTGTGAATCAATTCCTTACATTAATAATACAAGGATCAGTAAGTATAGAATGTAGATGAGTTTCACGCCATATTTATAACGAAAAATTTAAATGTTTTTTTATCTATACTGATTATTAAGCATGAATATCCGTTATATACAGATGAGAATTTTCTGCTAAAAATCGCATCATAATTTTAAGAAAAGGAAAATGAACACGAATCTATGTTTGTATTTCGCAACTACTCCTCACTGTAAAAAATTGCTGCAGTAAAATTACTGCAGCAGAGATTCCAGGCAAAGTCCATAAGAAAACCGGTTTTGTGACTAGATAAACGAGCTTTGTTATTAGATAAACGGTTTTTGCCCGTAAAAACATGAAATTTACTGAAATGGACCGTTTACCTTGAAAAGGGGGCATTTCCCGTAAAATTACGGCAGCAATTCACGGAGAATGCCCGTGAAATTACAATTTTCATTTACAGTGCCAGAATATCGAACGCAACGTGATTTACTTTATACCGGTTATCATTGATCCGAGGATGTTACACAAACTGTCAGAATTTAAAAAATTAAATTAGATGCTAAGATTTTTCTTTCTTTTTTGTTAATTTTAACGAAGTTTCTCTAAAAACGGAAAGTAAATTACTCCATATTTGTGTATAAAAAAAGGAGAAATAAAATAGATCTGTATATTTTTTACACCATTTTCTCATTAAAACTGAAAAACAGAATTGATTTTCACTTTGAATAGATGGTGAAAACAAAATCTTGATTTCGGTAAATTATCCGAAAAATAAAAACATATTTTCACATATTCAAACTTCATGAATCAATTTATTCTGGAGAACAAAATTTGCCTGTCAACATACTGTCATTTAGAAAATAAGATTTGTTTCAGCTATATTTTAAACCAAGGAGGCAGAATTGAATTTAAAGAAAAAGCATGTACTATTTCCAATTAATGTTTTCTTGAAGGATGGCTGTTAAAACGTTTCACAAAGGCGTTAAAAGTAAAATTGTTTATCAGGTAAAATTGACATTTGTTTTTACCCAATTCGTCTATTTCCACGATTTTATTTGGCCCTCCTTTTTGCATTGGTTGCAATTTCATTTTCGCGATTATTTCGCACAAAATTTCACTTTTTAAAGACTGAGTTA
Organism: Maratus michaelseni; assembly: GCA_963931845.1. Taxonomy (NCBI): domain Eukaryota; kingdom Metazoa; phylum Arthropoda; class Arachnida; order Araneae; family Salticidae; genus Maratus; species Maratus michaelseni. Next base: position 98,065,291 of record OZ007597.1, on the reverse strand, counting down.
TGTCAAGGTCCGTATAACAAAAAAATACCTTATTGTCGCCTATGAAATGTGATGAATAGTTAGTTAATTTTAACGTTTTTAATTATCGGGAGTGAAATATTTTCTTAATTAATGTATTTATTCTTCTTTTAATGTTGCGTGAACGAAGTCACGGGTAACAGCTAGTTGTTCTATAAAAACGACTACAACGTCAACTTTAGAAATATTTCGGCACCGCAAAAAATAACTCTGCTTTTAGAGAATTGAGACGGTCATCTCCAATCGCACTTGTATTTATTAAATATATTTTCTACATGCACCGCAGCATAATCAAGTTATGTTTATAATTACCGCAATGTCACTATGATCACGATATTTATGTGACGGATATGTATTGACACTTAGATTTTTTTAAAATAGTTAGGTAATACAGTGTTTGTCTTCGTTAAAAAGACTATAATTCGTTATTTTGTTACACTGGCTTTTAAAAATAAAAATCATTCTAGTGCGAGTTTTATTCGCGCACAAAGCGTTCTGTAAAATAAATTTATTAATTACTAACTAAAATATTATAAAAATCGTTGTTAAAATAATAATAAGACAACTACTGACATTTAATGCCTTGGATTTTTTCTATGAATTATTTTCGTATAATTTCTTTCAATAATTGAATTCAATTGGAATGAAAAACGTTGATTATTTATCATTCTTTCCCTTAACTAAAACAAAGACCTTATACAAAGTTTAAACTTGGCATCGAAAGAAGCTCGTAAAGTTGCAACGCCACCTTGGTCCGTGCTGCGTTTTTTTTTTTTTTTTTTTTTTTTTTTTTTTTTTTTTTTTTAGATAGGCTTTTAATTCATAAATCGGCTAATAACTGGTATTTTTTTTTCAAAAATCAATATCAACAATTCTTGGATGATACCGCGTCGACCGATATCTTGAGCGTTCCTCAACTCCTTCGCTGAGCACCCGCAGTGTAAAATTTATGCGTTACGAAAAAATGCGATTTTCTCCCAAAACTTTGTGACCTAGAATAATAGCTATTGTTTTCCTGCAAGTTTTAAATACACTCCAACCCCTAATTTTTTCATAATTTTATTTTCAGTAGATTTGGATATAAGGGAGAGGGGAGGGTGCAAAGTTTTGCAGTAATTTTTCTACAATATCTCTAAAAATAAATACCTAAAATTAAAACAAATATATTTTTGAGTTTGGTGTTTGTATCTATGGAACGATGCGCCACAAGATAGACTTTTATTTTAAGTAACTTAATTAGCCACCTAAATTTTTCTTTACAATATTTGTGAATGGCTAATAATCTATAAATATGTGGGTCAATAGCCTTTATAACTCTGCCAAGTTTGAACTTTCTGCGTTCAGACAGACAGACGAGTGACCTTATAATGGTTTCGTTTTTACTTTTTAAGTACGAAACCTTAAAAATTCTAAAAACTTGAAAAGTTAATTCCAAAATCAAAGTGTCACTTTATTTAATATCATTACATCCAAACTGTATTAAGAAACATCATTTTACAGAATTTTTATTTAAAAACAAGAATTATGCGTCAAGCATAGATTATGAAACACTTTCCAACATATACAGAAAACTGTAACGAAACTTCACCGTTAAATAAACTGAAAGAAGATATGTAAATAAACAGTTTATAAAACATATTAAAATTACATTTAAAATCCAGTTTTAGCATTTACCTTTAATTGTTAAGAAAGCAGTCGAATTGTTTTGAGAACCCCTGTATATGATCTATAGATTTGGATATATACTACATAGCACGATAAAATTTATTTCAGTTAGAAAATTTACATTTAGTAATTTTTGCCAATCGTTGGAAATGCACTCGAAATCTTTTGTACAGCCTTGTTTATTATCTAATGACCTTCGTACACACCACATATTAAGCTAAAATTTCATTCAGGTAAAAAACGCATAAGGCAACATAAAACTCACTTCTTTAGTAGTGTTTACTTTTGTTCATGAAAAAATTTAGTTAAACTTAAAAACGCACTTATCACACCTAGACTGTAATTATCGCATGTGTACTGTAACCGATATCTTTTGTATGTCCCTGTAAATGAACGATAAACGCAATGCACATCATACTTTTAAGCGAGCAATTTATAGTGCACCTCAGTAATGCATATAAATATTATTATTTTTGAAATAATGAAACATCATTAACTTACACTGCAAACGATTTTACTCCGTAGAACGATGTGTAAGAGAACTCTTTTGTTGGATCCTGTATATGAATAATAAATACTTTTCAATCCATATTCATCAAAAAGCGTATTCTAATTTACTTCATAAGTGTATATCAATTTCATCATGTTTCAAATGGCGAAGCATCATGAAAATGCATTTGAAACGATTATTTCCCATTGACTGTAATGTAACGTACTACTTTTGACATTCCCTGTAAAAAAAACTATAAGTGCTACACACTTCATTTTCAATAGGGATCATGCTATATTAAACGACAATAACAAGCAAAAATTTTAGGGCAATCCGAGTATATTTATTCGAGTTAGAGCACGGACAGACGGCAGACGGCCATACAAACCGAATTCATAAACACTTTTCAACTAGGTTGGAAAGTGTTAAAAAACAGTTTACTTGTAAAAATAATTCAACATATCTCAAACAGATGTACAAAATATAAAGACGTTTATTCTCATTTTTGTCGTAAATGATAAGATAGTTCATTTAATATTCAGAGTTTTATCCTATAAATGACATTCACGGATGGAAATAGTGGTTACTTATCTAATGCAAGAAAGGAATTGAAAACGGGAAACCCATTTCCGAAATAAGATCTGAAATCCTTAGATATTTTCAGAGGTGTTAAATAAACTTCCCAAGAGTTACTCATAAACGTTAACTGCTATTTCTACTCCAAGGCGTGAAATATATATTTTATTTATATTTACAGATTCTCCAGTAAATAATACAGTTCAGCAAATGTTTTCGCAGAAAACAGAGCCTTAGCAAGATAACACATTGAATGCTTTGTGCTGGTAATCATATTTGTGGAATACTGAGACCTAAAGTACCTGAATTTTTCAAGTTGTGTTAAAGTTACTTATAACTGTGTTATAAACCTAGGATGTATCACATGATATGAGTTGATGATTATTGGTATAGTCAGCTAAATAAAAAACAAGAAAGTAAAATCATGCGTCAAGCATTGATTATGAAACATCTTCCAACACATTTAGAATGCTGTACTTAAACTTTACAGTTTACTAAGTAAACAAGGTCAAGGTTAAACCGGGTGGGGCACCTTTTGGCTTAAGCTCAACTAGCCCCGCCCAGCAAGTTTGTTAACCTAATTGTACTGAGAATTACTAAATTATACTTTGTGATATTGAGCAATAATTATACTATGTAATTCTGCAATACAAATTCTGAAAATACAAGATTCCGAAAATACAAATTCTGAAAATACAAGATTCCGAAAATACAAATTCTGAAAATACAATTTACCAATCCTACTTAGCAGTACTAAATACTACTATGTGATACTGAGCAATAATACTACCATGTAATAATACTGTAAAATGCTGAAGTAAATAATAATAATGGATAGAAGTAAGTACTAAATGAACAATAATGAATGAATAATAATACTAAAGTTAACAATGATAAATTATGCTAAAAATGCTAAATAACACTGTATGATGCCATTAAGAATAACTTAATCGTTAAGGTTAGAGTTTATGTAGTGTGTAAAGGTCCTTATGCATATTAGAAGTCCACTTCATCCTCAACCTCCACTAAGTCCAATGGAGGCAGCATGAATAAGTATTGATTGCGTTCTAGCAGAAACATACAATCTGATATTTTTTGAAGCAGTTTTTGCTGTTTCAGCATGTAGACAAACCAGGCCGACAGATTCATTTGTGATGGCTTTCTAATGTGATGGTGGGCAGTCAGGGTACAATCTAGGATATAATGTAAGAAGGTACCTCTTTTCCCACTGGTGCATTTCTTGCTGGTGCATTTCATTCAGCATGCCTTGCTGAATTTATTGAGATATTGAAGAAACAGGCCATGGTTTGTAGCAAATATGTAGTGGCGCCTATTATGAAGTTGAGGATCTGTTGATACTGTTGGTAGAAAACGCATAACGCATTTGAAAACCCAATTTCAAGAACTATTACCAATAGTCAAACAAATATCCGAATTCTTTTGTAAGCCCTGTATACGATCTATAGATATGTATGTATACTACACAGTATGCTAAAATTTACTTTAATTAGTAAATACAGAGCACAATTGAAAATTCTTCTTCGTCAGTTTCTGTCAATAAACGGAAATGTACGTGAGATATTTTGAGCAACCCTGTATATCATCTATAGAATTTATATTCAACAATTAATATGCGAAAAATTAGTTACATTTAAAACGCGTACCACAACTTAAAACGAGCTACTAGCAATTATTGTTGATAGACAGTACTGCCACAAATTTCTGTTGAGTGTTCCTATAAATGAACAATACATTCTATGCACAACATAGTCTACAGCAAGCGCCTTGTAGTGCACCTTAGTGATATGTATCAATCTGAATATGTTTAAAATAGTTTAATATTATTAAAGTACATCGCAAACGATTTTTCGCCATAGACCGTAATGAGAAGGAAATCTTTTGAGTGTCCCTGTAAACGAACCATATATGCTATATACTTCATTTTAAATATAAAACATGCCATAGTAATCCCCAATAACATATATCAATTTCATGGCAATCTGAGTATATTCATGCGGATTAGAGCACGGACAGGCGAGATATAGACAAAACGAATCCATAAACACTTTTCAACTATGTTGGAAAATGTTAAGAAAAATTAATAAAAAGAATACCCTAAATATTTTAATCACTAAATTACTCCAGAAAAAAAATTATCCATTCGACTTGAAATTATGTCGTCTTTCAATTTATATTAAAACCATAAGATTAGGGAGTCGTCTTCATATTGAAATTGTACCAAACTTTGAAATTTTCAAAACGAACACTACATTTTGAAAATAAACACTAAGTTTTGAACTACTTAGAAACGTTTCTGAAGATCAGTGGCTGCAAAAGAATCTTTGTTTTTATAAATGCTTCTTTCAATTTCGAAAATATATTGGTTTCTGAGGTTTCTAAAGATAAAGAACACTTTTCGGAATCGTGAGTAACTTGGAAGAGTTATTGTACATTTTCGTTCCTGGTTACATTATATTTTCATAGGTTAAGAAACATTTTGTCTTTTTGTACATTGCGGTCATCGTTTAACATTAGAAAGACCATGAGCGGTCATTTTGACCGCTACCAAACGAATATATTCCGATTCGAACGAGAAATTTCTTTTTGAAATAAATTAAATATAAAACTCGCTGGAATATGTTAAATTAATAAGTTAAATAGTTTTAAATAACAATTCTGGTGTGAAATAGTTTTATAAAACTTGAGTAAAATTTTCGGTCGTTCTAGTGTTAAGCTTAGTGATTTTTTATAAAATTGCAGACTCTTAAGATTGAGTTATGCTGATGTCTCTATAAAAATGAAGTACCAAATTTATTTAGCGACATATTTATCTTGTCAAATATTTTAAAGCTTTACAAATTAGTTTCTTACAATATTTTTAATTTAATTGTATTTACGATTAATGTAGTATCCATATTTATGGTAAATAGGTATTGTTTAAATATTAGAGTTATATTTACATTTACTGTAGTGGATAATGTTTTCATATGCAAATTGTTTTAAATGTTCCTACATTTTCAAATACGTATTTCGATTGAATTTAATGCTTTTCATAAAGAAATTTATAGACTGACAAAGTTAAACAGTACTTGCTCAATATATAGTAATCCAGTTTTTCCTGGGCATAACTCCTGAAAATATTTAGCATTTTAAATTAAAAGTCAGAAATTGTATAAAAAAAACAGAAATATCTAATGCTGTATTTGAAATTTTGTGTGTAATTCTAATAATTAATATAGTTTTGAATAGATATGTTTTGTGTTAAATACAGTGGAACTTCCATTTAACGAAGTCTCATTGTTACATTTAAAAACTTCGTTATGAAGAAAATTCGTTAAATAGAAATCAACTTAAATTCGTGAAATTTTTTCTTCAGATATGACAAACAGGTATTGGATTCTGAAGCATTTGATTCAGTTTTAATTATGAAGCCGTCTTTTACAAGACAGTTGTGTACGGTCGATAAGAACACGTCACATTTCCAAACTTTGCCTCAAGCTTTCATCAGCTCTGATACACAGGTTCTCAAACTGATGTTTTCACTACATTGTCTTTTTTGATAAATGTACTTCAAGATTTGTTATTATTCCTTAGACTAATGACAGTTTAGAAGTTGCATTGCAAGAAACAAAAATAACTTTAATGTTCTTCGATTTGCATTTTGAAGCACATTCTTGTAGATGTATAAAGCAATTGCCTATAGCAACGGAAGGTCAGAATGGTAATTGTCTGACTCTAATTGAAATTTTTTGTTCAATGCATCTGACGTCACTGCTTTTGCTACCATTGCGTCACTGCATCTCCTATATCATTGAATGTAAAAATGGGATTTTGACTTCTCCCAACAGTCAGCGCTTTAGTCTGGGTGTGGGAGAGTAATGATAACAAGTATTTTTCTTAGTGTGAAAAACAATCGTTTTATTTAGCACCAAACAGAATGGAAATTATTTAAATGGGTTCATTTTCATACAATCCGCTGAAATAAATTCTCATATCCATCGCAACATCAACCTCTTAGTTTGAATTCTGTACACGTACAAAAGTGGAATAAACTTCGTTATATAGAATATAGTTTTCGTAATATGGAGATTAATTTACATGCTAATCGTGTTCAAAGTCAAAGTTCTGCAGAAAAATTCGCTAAGTAGAAAACTTCATTAAATAGGGACTTCGTTAAAGGGAAGTTCCACTGTAGTTTATTAAATATTTAAATTAAGTATTTTGTCTCAAAACTTACCGTTAATACTGATTTACTGGCATTCTGAAACCGCAGAGACTCATTCATTCCATTACTAACTGTTGTTGGATTTATTTAGAGCTTAATACTGCAGAGTTTTGCGAAAAATTTGTGAAACATACTTAATTGAATTTATGTGGCATCAGTTGCATGAAAAAAGCAGATATCTTCAGAAAATAATCAAATTTTAATTGTTTAATAGGCGTATAGACAACATAGTGAAAAAGTACCCAAGCCGGGACTCGAACCCGGGTCATAAATGCGTTATACTGATGACCCCGGTTCGGTACTTTTTCACTATGTTGGCTATACGCCTATTAAGCAATTAAAATTTGATTATTAGGAATGCAATGCTTATGAAGTTTTCTATGGAAAAATTCCCAAAGTATTAAATATGAATCTTCAGAAAAGCTATATAAAAAAAAGTCAACTTTATGCCGATTGTGTAGTAGACCATTAATTATTTTTCTTGCTTAGGAATTTTATATTTTATTTTGGGCTTAATAAAATAGTTATTATTTTCATTAAATTTCAAAAATGAGTAAACCGATGTACTTCTGTCGAATTGAATATGCTTGGATAAAAAAATTAACCTATTCTTTCTCTATTTTGAAACGTCACATGTTATCAAACTCAAACTAAATGATAGTTTTGTACCTTGTAATGGTTTATTTAATTCATGGCGGTATAAAAAATAGAAAAACAATGCAATATACCCTGGGAATCAGGGAATAGTATTACATTTTTATTCCTCGGAAGGAGCTATTTCTTGCGCCTCCTTTATAATGCATAATATTGCATTGTTTTGTTTTTATGAGTGTTTCGTATATTTATGCGTGGTCGGTCCGGTCTGTGCGTTGAGTGACATGGATTTGTTTGTGAAAAGAAAATTAGAAGAATGTGATTTTTAAGATTTCGTCGGCAACTTTGAAAGTAAGTGCTCTCTGTAAAATATTCAAAACATTTATTTTCTTATTTTATGTAATCAGCTGTACTTTCTGTAAATATTAAATTAATGTAAATAATAAATTATGCACAGTATTTCAAAATAATTTAAAAGTGCTTGAAAACATTGCTCTTGTCATAAAACTATATGATTTGGGTATTTTGATAATAATTTTGCTATTTTTCCTAAATAAATAAACAATCAAATGTTTCTTGTTAATAATTTTAAGCACGGAATAAATGTCAGTATAGTTTTTTATCTATGATCGTTCATAATGTCATTTTTAACATAATAATTCTTTTTACTACCTATTTTCACAGACATTATTTTATTTTCCAACGCATAAACAAGCAGTGTACATTCTAAAAGTCTTAAAAAAATACTTTTAAAACTACACAAAACTAGTCAATCTGTTAAAAATTATAAAACAGTAAATATATTTTTACCTGTCGCTCTCAGGCATCTCCAGTCACTGATGTTATGTTTTCTGCTTCGCCTGTCAATCTGTTGAAAACCCCCATTTTGATTTTTCTTGACTGACGAAGCAGAAAACATAACATCAGTGACTGAAGATGCCTGAGAGCGACAGATAAAAATGTTTTTACTGTTTTACAATTTTGAACAGATTGACTTGTTTTGTGTAGTTTTAAAAGTATTTTTTAAGACTTTTAGACATGTACACTGCTTGTTTATCTGTTGGAAAAAAAAATAATGTCTGTGAAAATAGGTAGTAAAAAGAATTATTAATGTCAGTATATTTTTTCTTTAATCTGTAATAATCACTGCTCGGGACAGAGCCCGCTTGAGAAGAAAAGTATTTTTTCCCTTTAACTTATTTTAGTTTTGAAAGTATTTTATTAAATGTCTTTTAGCCCATGTTTTTACCTAAATTGTGGTTCCCCACGTATTATTAATCGGTCATCTTGGAAGCCATTCTGTTTTGCTTTATATTTTATTGACCAAGAGAATTGTTTTCAAAATTTTTTTAATTATTTTAAAATACTGTCATAATTTAATATTTACATAAATTTAATATTTACAGAAAGTACTGCTTATTACATAAAATAAGAAAAAACTGTATTGAATATTAAACAGAGAGCATACAGGGTTCATATTTGAATACATCTATGGGATCAAAAATGAGTACATCACATTTCATATTTGAATACATTAATGAGATTAAAAAATGAGTACATAACGGTTCATATTCGAACAGATATATATAATCAAACTAGCTGTTACCCGTGACTTCGTTCACGCAACATTAAAAGAAGAATAAATGCATTAATTAAGCAAAATTTTTCACTCCCGATAATTAAAAACGTAAATAATTAACTAACTCTTTATCACATTTCATAGGAAACAATACGGTATTTCTTTGTTACAGGGACCTTGGCATAACTCAGTCTTAAAAAAAGTGAAATTTTGGGCCAAATAATCACGAAACTGAAATTGTAACCAATGCAAAAAGGAGGGCCAAATAAAATCGTGGAAATAGACGAAATGGGTAAAAACAAATGTCAATTTTACCTGATAAACAATTTTACTTTTAACGCCTTTGTGAAACGTTTTAACAGCCATCCTTCAAAAAATATATATATTAATTAGAAATAGTATATGCTTTTTCTTTAAATTCAATTCTGCCTCCTTGGTTTAATATATAGTTGAAACAAATCTTGTTTTCTAAATGACAGTATATTGGCAGGCAATTTTTGTTCTCCAGAATAAATTGATTCATGAAGTTTGAATATGTGTAAATATGTTTGTATTTTTCGGATAATTAACTGAAATCAAGATTTTGTTTTCACCATCTATTCAAAGTGAAAATAAATTCTGTTGTTCAGTTTTAATGAGAAAATGGTGCACCCAGAAAAAGGAATTGATTAAAACTACAAAACATGTTTTGTTGATTACATTTTGGTTGTTTTAGCAAAATTCAAGTAAAATTGAACCATTTTACTTGAATTAACAAAACATTTTTTGCTGACTATACAAAATTTTTTCTTGGAATTGCAAAAAAGAAAACTTTTTGTTGATTCAAACAAAATTTCCTTTGACCTATATTTAAACAAAAAGTTTTGTTGGGTCAACCAAATTTTTGTTGATTCAACAAAACTTTCTTCTGGGTGTGTAAAAAATATACTGATCTGTTTTATTTCTCCTTTTTTATACACAAATATGGAGTAAGTTATCCGTTTTTAGAGAAACTTCGTTAAAAAAAATGACATTTAATTTAATTTTTTTAATTCTGAGAGTTTGTGTGACATCCTCGGATCAATTATAACCGGTATTCGCTAAACCGGTAGTAAACTAACCAGTAGTAAATCGCATTGCGCTCGATAGTCTAGGAGTAGTTGCGAAATGCAAACACACGGTCAGATTTTAATATGATAGATTCGTGTTCATTTTCCTTTTCTTAAAATTATGATGTGAATTTTAGCAGAAAACTCGGATACTCATGCGGAACGAAATAACGGATACTCATGCTTAATAATCAGTATAGATAACAAAACATTTAAATTTTTCGTTATAAATATGGTGCGAAACTCATCTGCGTTCTATACTTATTGATCCTTGTATTATTAATGTAAGGAATTGATTCACACTCATATTAAAACCTATTGGAAAATTCCCATTTTATTTCAAATATGACGTCTCCTTTTTCCCCAGAGAAATCCCTTTTTAATGACATAATTCTTGTTAATTTTCTTTTCCAGGCAATTAATTTAAATACTGGCATAGAGAAAATTATGTTACTTTAACGAAATAATATTAAATCTTTAGGTTTTATCAACAAAAATGGAACTATTAACATTCGTCATTTTTTTTTTAGGTAATCGAGTTATTTCTTTTAGTTTTAAGAATGAAAATAAATATTTCTCGCTATCCATGACATCATTTACGACATGTTTAATTTTGCGGAGCATATTATTGACATTTGCTAACCATTTTCTTTTGAAACTCCTTTTTACTTTTTTAAAATTTAAATAAAAAATATGGTATAGTTATATTAGCCGTACACAGACGATAAAACAGCAAGTATTGTTACCATACAAAAGAAAAAAAAAGAAAACAGTGAAGAAAAAACCCAAGATAATTTTATTTCACCAATCAAAGCATATCCGCTTTATTTTCGATAAATTACGTCATATTCGCCTGTTTCCTATGGTTACACATATTGAAACCTTGTATTATTATCAAAAACTAAAAAAAGTACGTTTTATTTCTAATAATATTATTTAATCTTCTTCTTAATTCTTTAATTTTTTTAATTTCATTTTCATTTTTCCCGTGAAATTTTTTCAATTGAAACTAAATTGTTGAGTAAAAATTATTATTCCGTATTTTGATGTAGTCTTGGCTGGCAACGATAAAGTATTAGCAACGGGAAAATAAATTTAACCATTTTAAAATGCTATACGAAAAAAATGTCCATTTATTCTCAATGAAAATAACGAAATTTTGAAATATTAAGAAAAATATTAGAATAAAATAAACAAAAACCAGCCTCTGTTCACATGAGGGTTATAATCAGCCTATATGCAAAGATACAGGATCATTAAATGCTCCATTTTGACGCTGGCTTCAGCCTAACATTTGCACACAATCAGATTTATAATATTATTAGGATATGAGTACATGTGTTTCTCAATTTTGAGAACATTTATATCGGAGCTTTTTTGAGTAACTGGCGTATTTAAAATTGAGTACTTTTTATTTAATTTTGATAAACAACTTTTTTCAGTATTTAGTTAGCTTCCAAATGTCCTTTTTCTAATACTTACAGCTGGCGTTTTAGTTAGCTTCGTCGCCAATATTTGGGCTTGGCGCGAGTTTGTGTTCAACTAATAGAAAGTACCAGTTTGCGTATCAGTAAATAAAATGTTTAATAATATATTTTAAGTTTAAAAAATAAAATATTTCTAATTCTCAAAAATTTTAATTTTTCTCCATAACTTAAGCTATATACTTCAATCATTTTGTTTGAGAAGATAACTCACTATTCTCTTTTATTCTCTTTTATTCGCTTTATCACGAGCGGATAATAATAAACTAAATTACGAACCTCCAATTTACAAAGAAGAAAGAATTGGTGGTTTCATGGTTTATAAATTTTCTTCAATACAAATAACTATTTGATAGTTCTGAAACATTCATAAATGAACTGAAATTCTGATAACGGTTAATCAAATAATGCTTTCCAATTATGAATGTATATTAAATGTTCAGACATAATTATTGTAAACAATCTAAGACGTAAACATCGTAAAAACGATAATAATACTTCTATTTCCAATCGGTGTGTTCTGATAATTGTTCATTTAAAGTGCATCTGATCTCAGCAATCGATTAACCTGTTGACATGCTTCGTTGAGAGCGGCTCTGGGGAAATTTTTTTATGGATAAGTTTTACTTGCGGTGATTTAATTTGAAAAGAAGTAGCACTGTTTGTTTTCATAGGTTTTGTTACATGTTTCTATAATTTCCTTTATGAAGATAACGGATTATTCTCAGTATTATTGGATGCAGAATAAATAAGAATATGACGAGGCTTCAATTTACAATCAAGTAAACATTGGATATTTTTGTGGTTCATTGTTTTTTTCGTTCAAAACACAGACAATAGCTTGATGATTCATAACTATTCATAAATAGTAGTGTTGAATACACTGAAAATCGCTCTGTCGTTTGGTATCAACTACATTCTTTTAATTATGAATGTATTTTAGATGTTCAGATATAATTATTGTAAGCGATGTAAGACGTAAACATCGCAAATGATAATAATTATCCTTACTTTCGAAACGATGTGTTCTGATAGTTGTTTATTTAACGTGCATCTGATCTCAGCAGTCGATTAACCTGTTGACATACTTCGTTGAGAGGGCACTGGGAAAAAAAATTATGGATAAGTTTCCTTTGCTTTGATTTAATTTGAAAAGAAGTAGAACTGTTTTCATAGGTTTTGTTACACGTTTCTATAATTTCCTTTACGAAGATAACGGATTATTCTCATTATTATTGGATGCACAGTAAATAATAATATGACGAGGCTTCAATTTACAATCAAATATACATTAAATACTTTTGTGGTTCATTGTTTTTTCGTTCAAAACACAGATAATAGCTTGATGATTCAGAACTATTCATAAATAAAAGGGTTGGACACTCTGAAAATCGTCCTGTCGTTTGGTATCGGCTACATGCTTTTAATTATGAATGTATTTTAGATGTTTAGACATAATTATTATAAGCGATGTAAGAAGTAAACATCGCAAATGATAATAATTCCCAACTTTCGAATCGATGTGTTCTGATAATTGTTTATTTAAAGTACGTCTGATGTTCATTAAAGTTCATTAAAGTACGTATTTAGATACGTCTGATCTCAGCAATCGATTAACCTGTTGATTTGCTTTTTTGATTTTTTGAGAACTTCCCTGGAAAATGTTATTTTTTATGGAAAAGTTTCACTTGCGGAGATTTTTCTTTAGACTTTGTTTTCTTACACGTTTCAAAAACTTCCTTTATGAAGATAACGGATTACTCTCATTATTAATGGATGCACAGTAAAAAAGAATATGGCGAGCCTTCAACATATAATCAAGAATGTATTGAAAACTTCTGTGGTACATTACTTTTTCATTCAAAACACAAAACAACAGCTTGATGGTTCTGTACTATTCATAAATGATGTGGTTGAACGCTCTGACAATCTTCGTGTCGTTAGGTTTTGAATAAATTCCTTCAATTACGAATATATTTTAAATGTTCAGACATAATTATTATAAATAATGTAAGACGTAAGCATCATAAACGATAATAATTCTTTACTTTCAATCTACGTGTTCTGATAATTGTTCACTTAAAATACGTCTCATGTTGAAAATCGATTAACTTGTTGACTTATCTCGATGAGAGCGACACGGCGAAATTATTTTTTTGTGTGTGGAAAAGTTTCACTTGCAGTGGTTTATTTACGGTGTAGTACTGTTTGTACACGTTTTGTTACATGTTTCAATAATTTCCTTCAAGGATATTAAATGGGTTAATTTCATTACTATTGGATACACAGTAAAAAAAAAGAATATTGTGAAACGTTATCTTACAATTAAGAAAGCATTGAAACGTTTATGGTACAATTATTTTTTATTCTAAACACAGATAGCAGCTTGATGATTCTGAGCTATTCGTAAATGATGTGGTTGAACAAACTGAAAACTATAGTGTTGTTAGCTATCGACAAAATTCTTTCAATTATATATGAAAATATTTTAAATGTTCAGACACATAATTATTGTAAACGATGTAAGCCGTAACCATCGTAATCAATAACAATTATCTATTTTCCAATGGATGTGTTCTGATAATTGTTCACTCAAAGTTTAAAGTATGTCTGACTCAGAAATCGATTAACCTGTTAACTTACCTCGGTGAGAGCGGCACTGGGAAATGTAATTTTTTGTTGAAAAGTCTAACTTTCGTTGATTTCTTTAGACGGGATATAGTACTGTTTTTGTAGGTTTTGCTACACGTTTCAATAATTTCCTTTAAGAAGATAGTAGGCCATTCTCATTATGATTGGATCACAGTAAAGAGGAATATGGCAAGCCCTCAACTTACAGTCAAGAAAGCATTCAAACACTTTTGTGATTCATTGCTTTTTCGTTTCAATCACAAATAACAGCTTGAGGATTCTGAACTATTTATAAATGATGTGGTTTAACGCTCTGGAAATCGTTCTGTCGTTAGGTATCGACTAACGTATTTTAATTATGGATATATATTAAATGTTGAGACATAATTATTGTAAACGATGAAGACGCTAGCATCGTAAACGATAATAATTCCCTAATTTCCAATCGATGTGTTCTGATATTTGTTTACTTGCAGTACGTCGTATCTCAGAAATCGATTAACCTGTTGACTTACCTCGGTGAGAACGGCACTGAGAAATGCAATTTTTTTGTAGAAAAGTTTGACTTGCATTTATTTATTTAGACGGATGTAGTATTTTGTTTTTATAAGTTTTGCTACACGTTTCAATAATTTCCTTTTAGAAGATAGCACGTCATTCTCATTATTACTGGATGCACAGTAAGTAGGAATATGACGAGTCTTAAACTTACAATCAAGAAATCATTGCATACTTTTGTGGTACATCAATTTTTCATTCAAAATACAGGCAACAGCTTGATGATTATGAAATATTCATAAATGATGTGGTAGGGCGATTTGAAAATGTACCGACACTGTGTACACTGTGTTCAAATAGTATACAGGTGGGAAAACTTGAAGGAGCAACTATTAAAGAGAACTTTATATTAATTCTATTTAGTGAACTTGAATAAATGGTTGTAGGCTGGTAGCTCAAGGTCGACGTTATCACGCAGTCCAATAGTATTCATCTTCGCTACACAGAAATATGCAAAATTCGAAAAAACTTTCGCGTGTTGAAAATGGAACATGTCGTTAAGAAGGGATTTGACAAATTGTGAGAAATGGCGTTTAAGTGGGAGACTAGAAGGAGGACAGCTAGCTGTAAAGTTCGCCCTTTGGTCTGGGGTGTCCACACACTTTATAAAATATTTCTACGTATCTCTAAAATGTTGTAAAAGGTAAAAAAAAAAAACTTTTCCCTATCCCATTTTATATCTCATTTCTTATATTTTTAGTTAAAATTATATTTTGAAGTAATGCTGTATTTTGAAGATATGTCAGGTGTGACAAAATAAAGATTTTGTGCAAATTGCATGTTTTTAGCTGCCAAATCATTCAAATGACATAAGTTTTTATAACCCTTCTTTAAATTTTTACCGCCAGTGTATTTTCCGTCTTGTTTATGTTAGAATTTCTGAGCTTAAATAAGGCGACATTTACTATTTCTAAATTATGGATCTCCTTGGTCCCTGCACAAGACTTGTGCCCCTTCTGCCCATGCCTTAATCTGGCCCTGAGTAATACATAAACATAATGTGTACCGCGTCTTTTTTTATACCGCGTCCTACAATTTTCTCAACATCTTTATTATAAAAGTTGAATTGGTATTATATTAATGAAGGCATCATGATGACTATGGCTATATGGGTCAAATGAGAAGTTCCCGATCATCATAGCCTTTGATTAGTTTAGTCACATGAATCATCCACATACACCGACAAAAAAGACAAATGTCTACGAAAATATAATATAACCACGAACGAAAATATACAATAAGCTCTCCCGAGTTACCCACGATTAGGAAAATCGTTTTTCATCTTTTGAAACCTCGGAAACTAATATATTTTCTAATTAACTAATATATAGTATTTATAAAAACAAAAATTCTTTTGCTGGCACTGATTTTCGGGAACTTTTCCGAGTAGTCTTTACAGTGTATTAATGAGTTTTATTAAACTGGAATATTGAATTTTAGGGTGCTATCCATTCTCCAGTAAACATTTTCAGCTGTGTAATTTTATTTATGCATGCAAAAGTAACAAAATACTATTAATGTTAATGTTAATGTTAAAATTGTTAATTTATTTAGTTTGTCGTTAAAATATGTCTGTTGAACATGAGAATGTTTACTTAACCCCTTAAGCACCACGACGTACCTGCGTACGTCATGAACTCATCTATTTGGAATACCAGGATGTACGTGGCGTATGCGTACGTCCTCGTCTTAAGTCCAGACTGCAATATTCTAAGCATCTGTTTTTTGCGTTGCTAATTGCTATTGGGATTGGTTTTGTACGGGCTTGCAATGATTGTTTTCGCACCGAATGGACGGCGTTACGTATAGAAACAAGTTGGAAATTGTACGTCAAACGTTACAAACGAGGTGCGTTCGTACAATAGCGAGTTATATAAATATTCAGATCTTGATGATTTTTAATTCTGTGAAATGAATCATATCGTCTGCAGATTCATTTCTGTAATAAAATAAGTATCTCGGTCGCTTGACGATTAAACTTCGAAAGCTCCTATAAAATAAAAGCACTGATTTAAAAAAAAATCAAATTTCTTAATAAATGTTTTTATTACTATTTTCTAAAGTTTTGATTCGATTTTTTAGAAAATTGAAGTGTCTCGACAAAATTCTGCAAAGATAATAGATCTGAAATTTCAAACCATTCGGTTGGGTAGTTTTTGCGTTGTTATATGCGGACGGACGGATAGATAGACGGACGGACCAGACGACGACAATAGGTGCTACGTATTTATATAATTACGAACGCACCTAAAAACTCGTTAATATTCCCGCTGCTTTGTTTCTTTCTTCGTTGTTCAATTGTTTATGTGTTGGTAATGTTGTTCAGTTGTGTTTCGTAAATTGTTGTGTTTAGCATTCGGTTTTGTGTTTTTTGTAACTCTGATGGATAAAAATAATGACATAAACTACTTTTGACAAAATTTAATATAGCTGGTATTCAGCATAGTACCACTAAATTGAATATGGTACTTAAGGGGTTAAAAAATGGATAACATCCGAAAAACCTATATATTCCGGATGGCAATAACTGATTACTACACTAGAAAAACTACTCGGAGTCGTTTTTGAAAATCAGTGGCAGCAAAAGAAACTTTGTTTTTATAAATGATTCTTTAAGTCTCGAAAATATATTTTTTTCTGAGGTTTCTAAGGATAAAGAACATTTTTCGGAATCGTGGATAACTCGGAAGAAATTAATATATATTTTCGTTTGCCGTTATATTATATTTTCCAAGATTAAGAAATATTTTTCTTTTTTCTTTCAGTGTAGGATGTAAACTTAATTTAATATAAGAAAATAACCACCTTAATTTAAGGCGTATAATCCGGGGAAGTTTTTAATGTGAAATCTTACTTAATAAAAAAAGTTAAAAGACATCAAGTAAAGGAAAAAGTTAAATTTTATTAAATAAAATTTTTAGTCATGTTTATACAATACGCAGATAATACACCGGTTAGTTTAAACGTTATTTTAGTGTAGTGTTAAGAATGAAATAAAAATACGCTAATTTAGTGTATGATATTTGAAATTAATATTTTTATTTGCGACAGAAACGTAACGGCGTACAAATGAGAAAATCATGTCAATAAAATTTTAATGGAATGGAAAAGAAAAAAAAACGAAAGAAATAAGTTATGAAAAAATAAAAAAACGATCGAAAATGTTAAATTTTAAGCTTATTGGTTTAAAATAAAGGAATAAATACTCAATGAACATTCCACACAAAATAGTGGCTTTTTGTCATAATTAACTGTCATATTATGATGCTATTTTCCCTTGTAAATAACTTAATTTGCTTTTAAAAGCGAAGGAAACTTGTAAGCGTGACATTGGTTTTACATTAAACTCAAATCCAAACTTATAAAGAATCACAATATTTCTTTACATGACTTGTTTTAGTCCTATTGTATCTTTAAAATTGTATCCTATTGTATCTTATTGTATCCCTTCTTGCTCAAGATAAAATTGATACTTTTCGTTCGGGAAAAATTCCAGGAATATTTACAAGCTACTCTTCTAATTTAATTAAAATCACCTCACTAACGAATAAATATAAAAGTTAAAATACATAAAAAAAATTCTTTTACAAGTAATCAATGTTTATCTTAAAAATCACGCCTAATTTCTTGTTTCCCCCCAAAAAAATTCCATTTTAGTACATTAATTTGATGTGGGACACGTGGTGTGGGCCAAATCACCGCTTTTGATTTACATAAAGCATTATATAAACTATCTATTCAGGATTTCGAAATTATTTTCTTAATGTATAATTTAATTAAAATTAACTGTTAAATAATAAAAGTGTATTAAAAAATTACATTTTTTCTTTATATTTCATTTTCTACTTTTTAGTGTTAAAATATTTCATTATTGTAGTTGCACAACCAGTTGGCCTATTTTATTGAGCGTGATTTGGTTCATAATTAATTCTGTTGCTGTTGTAACTCGTATACAGTTGCAACCATAAAAACATATATTTGGCGCTTTATCGCTTGTTCCCGGCTAAAGAAAAACGCCTTAAAATTAATGTATTAATTTATAATTAAGTTTTGAAAATATAAAAATGTTGTATTGTCATCCCTGTGTATTCAATTCTTAAAATTCTATCATCAGGAACGAGTAAAAAATCGATTATAAATTCCACTTTTACAGACAACAACCAAATTAAGATTAAAACAAGTCAGAAATTGTACGTCAAACGTGCGAAATGAGCTGCGTTCGTACTATAACTAGTTTCAGTGAAATGAATTATTATCGTCTGTTATTATGATATGATTAATTTCCGTAATAAAATAAGTACATTTTAAGTTGTCGATATTTCATTTTTGTTGATTTTTATTGAAAATTCTATTGGGAAACTTAAGACTACCTTTGAAAATTAAACCCATATTTAGACTTTTTTTTCCATTTAATAGCTATTTTCCCGGAAACATCTATCGAAAAAACTGTCGGTAGATTATAGGATTGCTATAATTAAACACATTTAGTATACAAATTTGGTTTTTAAATTCAGTATTACGGAAATAATAGGACTCTATCTTAAATAGAACGTAATCACCATGACAATCTAGAATCATTACCTATCATGGGATATTATTGAATGAATGACGTATGATAGGATTTAATAGAGTGAAGAATGTGACTATAACTTGGTCATAGAGGTTATAAAATGTCATATACGTCATATATGACTATAACGTCATACATGTTACATAACTTGGCGATAAATCTCGGTCACTTGACGATTAATCCCCGGAAGCTGCTATAAAAAGGAAGTACCGATTAAAAAAAAAATAAAATTACTTAATAAATATTTTTAATAATATCTTTTTAAGTTTTGATTCGATTTGCATAAAATTTGAAATGACTCGACAAAATTCTGCAACGATTATATATATTAAATTTCAACCCATTCGTTTGGGTAGTTTTTGCGCTGTTATATGCGAACAGACGGACAGACAGACGGACGGACCAGACGACGACTATAGGTGCTACGTATATTTAGATAATTTATGTAATTATGAACACACCTAAAAAGGAGTCTAAGAAAAGAAATTTAAGGTGTCCAATCTTTTTAAAAATGATTTATTATTGCCCTTTTCCCACTGCAGTTTAGTCGGCATGACGTAATCCGGTAAAGCACTCTTGTTGATTTTGGTCACATGTGTCAAGAGGCCAATCTCCGCCCATCATTGTATCGTTCAAGAGTACTTAATTGAAGGCTCAAGGAAAAAACATTGCTAGTCAACGTTTTAAAAGATTGGATGAGACTGACTTAAAAGGCGTAGTATCATTTAATAACCTTAAATCAAGACAGAAATGCAGGCATTCCTTTGAAAAACACAGTCGAAGATAGATATAGAGGAGGGAGAACGATGAAAGTCCACGTGCGCAAAAGAATGAAAAACGACGAATCTAAAAAAGGAGAACGATGAAAGTTCCTCAGCATAAGGGAAAGAAAGGTAAATAGCTCACTGAAATAAGATTATGATTATTTTTCACTTTACCCTTTAATTGAATATCCAGTAAATGAGAAATAGATGGTATTTAAATGTCACTTTTCTTAATAATATCATGTCTACGTGACATCACCATGACGTCACAAATAATCCCAAATGTCACGATGTCAAAGTTGACCAAAATGTAACTGCTTTAATTCATCATCTGTTATCGCTCTCATCTGACATTTAATTCATGATTCCTCTTTAAAATTTTCGTGACCGATTTTTTGTAATAAGAGTCGCATTTTGGTCGCGTTTCTTTCCTATTTTTGTTATATTTTAGTCACAGTATTATTACAGTTAGCGTATGTTACGAATTGAATCAGTAAATGCTAATTAAATCATATTGTTTTTGTTTGGAGAATGGCATATAAATGAAGAAATCATGTTAACAAAATTATCACGGTATGGAAAAAAAGAAACATTTTACGAAAAAACAGCAATTGAAAGATTTTAAAGTTTGAACTTATTATTTCAAAAAAAAAAAAAAAAAAAAAAAAAGACCAACATTTACCACAAAATAAACGTTTTACGTCATAATGAATTTCATTATTTCATGTACGTTGCTTTTAAATTAATTTCCTTTCAACATCGAAATAAACTTTTAACCGTGACATTGTTTTTACATTAAGCTCAAACTCAAACTTTTACAGAACCACAATATTCCTTTAGAGGGTTCATTTTACTCCTATTATATATTTTAATGTTCAAGGAAAAAAATATCAATACTTCCCGTTCCGGAAAACTTCCAGGAATATTTGTAAGCTACTTGATCGAGCTCTTCTAATTTAAACTTAATTAAAATCATCTCGCCAACGAAAAAAGAAATATTAAGAGAAAAGATCAGTCTTTTAAAGGAGAACTTATTACAATGCGTTCCGCCTAAAAAACCCCTTCGTTCGCCGTTTGCATTATCGGCGAAGACAGAAAACTTTTCTAAACTGGCTATTTAATTAGAATTTATATCAAATTATCCTCGTTCACGCCTGTGTTTCCACATCTGTAACTCTAAATCTAAAAAAAAAAATCCTTCCTTCGCCGAAACAGGTCATGCGTAACTTCGAGAAAACACTTATTTTGCAGGCAAATATAAAAACAAAGCTCAAACAGAATAAATAACTCCGGCAAAAGAACTAAAAAAAAAAATCATCACTCTCCGAGAAAATCCCAAACAATGGCTCCCTCTTGCGGAGATTTACGTCAGGGAAGCGAAATTCCTGGTTTCCCTGGAAACGGAATTCCTTAACCACGCCCCTACCCCCCAGAGTGAAAACATTCCCCAACGATCCCTAGCCAGTGGCGGGACAACGCGAAATAGTTCCCAGTGGCGCGCAGAAGTGACAAGTAAAATGTAGAAGAAATTCCGCTGTCTTGGCTTGTTTTCAATGGGAGTTTTTTCTTCTTTATTTATTTTTTTAAATAGTGACTTTGGTATTTGAAGTTTTAACATGTGTTGGACAAAAACATGTGAAAAGTGGAATTGTGGGACTTAAATCTGTTACATTCTTTATATGAAATTTGCGACGGCGAAAGTAAGGTAAGTTAGTTAAGTGCGTAATTTTGAAATTTGTGCGCATATAAGTTTGGCATTGGAACCAACAGTTGTCAAATATGTTTAAATTTCCAATATGATAATTTTTATCACAATTTTCAAAGTCATGAAAAACTTTTTTATTAGTTTTAATATGAATTTGGGAATCGAAGATTTAGTTACGGAATAAATAAATAAATAAAACAGATAAAAAAGGCTATCAAAAATTGAAGACAACGACGATAGAAAAATACAACATATCTTTTATTAACAAAGAACGTAAAAAGTAAGGAAAGTTAGTTATGAGCATAATTTTGAAATTTGTGTACATTATAAGTTTGTCATTCCAACCAACAGTTTTCAAAGATATTTGAATTTGCAATATGATAATTTTTACCATAATTTTTAAAGTTATGGAAAACTTGTTTATTATTTGTAACATGAATTTGAAAATCAAAGGTTTAATTAGGAAATAAGTATATAAATAACACAGCTATAAAAGGCCAGCAAAATTTGAAGACAATACGACAGAAAAATTTCGGCATATTTTTAATATTAATATTGAAGGTAAAAAGTAAGGTAAATTAAATATGTGGGTAATTTTGAAATTTGTGCGCATATAAATTTGGCATTGGAACCAACAGTTGTCAGATATAGTTAATTTTCCCATATGATAATTTTTATCATAATTTTCAAGCGATGAAAAACTTTTTTATTAATTTTAATATGAATTTGGGAATCGAAGATTTAATTACGAAATAAGTAAATAAATAAAACAGATAAAAAAGGCTATCAAAAATTGAAGACAACGATGATAGGAAAATACAACATACTTTTTATTGACGTTGAAAGTAAAAAGTAAGGTAAGTTAGTTATGAGCATAATTTTGAAATATTTGCACAGTTTGGCATTACACTCAACAGTTTTCAAAGATATTCAAATTTCCCATATGATCATTTTTATCATAATTTTCAAAGTAATGAAAAACTTGTTTATTAGTTTTTATATGAATTTGAAAATGAAAGAAATATAATAAAAACGCAATAAGATAATTACGAAATACATATATACATAAAACCTATAAAAAAGGCTAGCAAATATGAAGACAGCGCGATAGAAAAATACGACATACTTTTAACCTTAATATAAAAGGTAAAAAGTAAGGTAAGTTAGTTGTGTTGGTAATTTTGAAATTTGTACGCATATAAATTAAGCATTCCAACCAACAGTAGTCAAAGATGCTTAAATTTACAATATGATAATTTTTATCATAATTTTCTAAATGATGAAAAACTTGTTTATCAGTTTTTATATGAATTGTGAAATCGAAGATTTAATTACGAAATAAATATATACATAAAACAGATAAAAAATGCTAGCAGAAATTGAAGACAAAGTGATATAGAAATACGACATACTTTTTTCCCCTTTCAATATTAATATAGTCAACAACAGATTTAACATAGTTTTAAACATTAGGTTATGGTTAATACGTTCAAAGTTTATATAAACAGTTAAGTTTTAATATAATGTTAGAATAACCACCTTCTTTTAATATTAAAAAAATATAGAGAGAAGAAACAATACTACAGTTTTTTTTTTTTTTTTTTTTTTTTTTTTTTTGCCTAGGGACAGAGACTTTAATAGGAAAAAAGTGATTTTTGGGACAATATTGTCCATAATGGAAATAAAACCTGAATAAAAGGAAAAATCAAAAAATCTTATTTACAATGGAAACCTTTTTCTCTTTATTTATTTATTTTTTAACAGAGGTTTTGGTATTTGCAGTTATAACATTTGTTGCAGGAAAACATGAAAAAAATGGAATTATGGGACTTAACCCTTTCAGGGGAAAAGTACTTCTGATGCTGAAATTTTGAAATAATTGAATGACACCAGAATTTACGAACAAATTTATTGAAAAATAATTAAAAGCTTTTCTTGACGTATATTATGAGAGCAAAATTTTATTAAAAAATTCTGGGCGACATTTGGCAGATCGGAATTGAAATTAAGTATTCGCGCCATACAAACACCGCCCTTGAAAGGGTTAAATTTGTTGCATTCTTTTGGAAAATTCAGGACTGTAAAAGTATGTTAATCACGTGCGTAATTCTGAGATTTGTGCGCGCACAAAACGAAGTTTGGAGTTAGAACCAACAGTTGTCAAAGTAATATAAATTTTTAATGTGATAATTTTTTATCAAAATTGCCAATGCTATAAAATTATTTTAATCAGTCTGAGAATGAGTTTCGAAATCAAAGATTAAATTACAAAATAAATAAAACAGGTAAATATGTTAACAAGAATTGAAGACAATGTGATAAAAGAATTCGACATACTTTCCATTTGAGAAGAACACAAATGATTTTCATAAAGGTATTATATGATAATATTTTAAATGAAACAAATAATCATACAAGATAAATATAAATAAACCAGATAAACATGTTAGAAAGAATTGAAAACAACATGATAAAAGAATAAGACGTACTTTCCATATTAGAGGAACACAAATGATTTTCATGAAGGTATTGCCTGAAAATATTAGAAATAAAACTCGGAAATAGATTAAAAAAAGCTTAGTTTTCGATGGGATTTGTTTTTTCTTTGTTTCTTGTTTTTAATAGCGATTTTGGTATTTGTAGTTTTAACATCTGTTGAACACGAACATGTGAAAAGGGGTTTTGTTGGGTTTGCTATCCAATTTTGCGAAATTCGTGATTGCAAAATTAAGGTAAGTTATGTGCGTATTTTTTTTAATTTATGCTTTTATACAAAGAAGATTTGCATTTTGAACTGATAGTGATAAGAGAGATTTAATTATTCAATATGATAACTTTTATCAATATTTCAATGTAGTCAGAATTTCCTGATTATTTTGAAAATGAATTTTAAAATCGGGGTTTAATTATAAATTAAATAAATAAATTATAAAAAGGAAAAATATAGCAGAACTCGATAAAAGTATATGACAAACTTTTCATATTAATAGGTGAAGTAGGTAATAGGGTAAATGTGATTTTCTAAATACATTACCGGAATATAATTCAAATAAATCTGAATTAAAAAAATGACATAAACATGCAATTACAGCGGAATTACGGGGCTTAAGGTTGGTACATTATTTTGTAAATTCGTAAATTTGAAACTAACGTAAGTTAGTTAACTGCGTAATTTTGAGATTTGTGCGCCTATAAAACGTTCTCCAAACTAGTGTTTCCGTGTTATATATGACAAATTTGTCTGAAAAAGAGGGACCGAAAGACAAAAAAAGCGGGGCATAAAAATGCAATAAATCCTGTGAAAACGGAACCTGTCTATAACGGAATACTGTCTTAAACATAAAAAAAAAAAAAAAACATGTCTCCACTGAAGAAATGCTATACAATTATGTGCGTTTAGACGGGAATCTGAAATGGAATCTTTTACCAATAACTTGAAATTGCGTCTTAGAAAGTTTTACTTTATTTCATAAAGCAAAATCAACAGTGTAAATAAATATACAGTGAAAGCGGAATCGCTAAAAACCGAAAGAAATATCCGTTTTGCAGAGGATTCCGACTGAACCGCTATAATTTTATGATATTCATTTCGAAGGGGTATGAAAGATTTCCGTTTAAGGCAAGATTCCACTACACTGTAAAAAATGACCAATGTTTCTTATTTTATGAAAATATGCTATAACCACGAACGAATATATAATATAATCTTCTGAGTTATTCGAAATTCCAAATAGCATGTTACATTGTCTTTTGAATCTCCAGAAACGAATACATTTTCAAAATTTAAAGAATAATTTATAAAAACAAATTATTTTTAGCTGCCCGAATTTTTCAGAAACGTTTCCGAAGGGTTTTTATAGTGTATAAATGAGTGTCCTCAGGCTGGAATACCTGTTTTTCGAATGTTATCCATTCTCAAGTACACGTTTTCAGTCGCATAAGTTAATTTATACAATAAAAAAGTGTAAATAAATAATCTTAATTTTAATGTTATTGTTAACGCTGTTCATTTTGCATGTTTATCTGTTAAACATTTTTTTTTGCATGAAAATGTTTACTTCAGAATTGATAGCATTCGAAAAACAGGTATTCCAGGCTGAGGACACTCATTAATACACTATAAAAACCCTTCGGAAACGTTTCTGAAAAATTCGGGCAGCTAAAAATAATTTGTTTTTATAAATTATTCTTTAAATTTTGAAAATGTATTCGTTTCTGGGGATTCAAAAGACAATGTAACATGCTATTCGGAATTTCGGATAACTCAGAAGATTATATTATATTTTCGTTCGTGGTTATAGCATATTTTCATAAAATAAGAAACATTGGTCATTTTTTACAGTGTATAGACAGGTTCCATTTTCACTAAACAAAGTATTGTAAAACCTAAAAAAAAACAGAATAGCAAGACGGATAAGTATTTCGCTGTAGATAGGTTTCTTCAGTAGGTAGTACTGTATTTCTTTCGGCATAATGATAAAAATATTCCGTTATAGACAGATTTTTTTTCACAGGTTTTACTAAACAAAGTACAGTAAAATATATATAAAAAAAAACAGAATATACAGATGGAGAAGTATTTCGTCTTAGATAGGTTTCCTTAGCAGATAGATTTGTACAGTATTCCTTTCGTCAGAGTCATAAAAATAATCCGTTATAGACAGGGTTTTTTTTCACATATTTTACTTAACAAAGTATAGTAAAACCTACAAAGGATAGAATAGCAAGACAGATAAATATTCAATTTTGATAGGTTTCTTTGCAGGTAGATTTGCATTGTATTCCTTTCGGCGTAATCTTAAAAAAAGATCCATTATACACAGGTTTTGTTTTCATAGGTTTTATAGTTTAAAGTTTCACTGGATACACACTGACGAATAGATGGTGGTATTAAATGTTACACGGTACTGAAAGAAATTAAAAAAATTTGTGCATCATGAAAATTTGGGACTTTTGGAATCCGGGTAAAAAGATGTTCCGGGTAGAGAAAACTGATTAATGCACTGTAAAAATTACTCGGAAACGTTTACAAAAAATATGAGCAGCAAAAGATACTTTTGTTCCAGAAATGCTTTTTTAAATTACGGATATCTATTATTTTCAGAGGTTAAAAAAGAAAAAGGAACGCTTCTCGAAATCTTGGGTAACTTGGAAGAGATTTTTATGTTATATTTCGTAAACCTTAAGAAAGATAAGAGCCAGATTAAAAATCTTTTGTCTTTTTCCCCAGTGTACACCTATAAGGTTAGTATCTGAGGGTAGGAAAGTTTTGAAATGAAAATAAATAATTACCATAGATATTTTCAAGCAATAAATTTATGTAAAGGCGTCAATAAAAAATGTAGTGTTTGAAAACTTAAGGTAAGATGTACTCTTTTACAGATAAATTATGAATAAAATTAATATCTTAATGAAAACTTATTTTAATCCATATTTTTTTGAAGAAAATAATTTTACAAATAATAAAAACAAAGCTTGATATTTTCTATTCATATATGTACGTAAAAGGGCCAATATAAAATAATTTGTGAAATTTTAAGGTCAAAACAATGTATTTTGTATTAAAATTAAATAATTAACCAAATTGATATCCTATATTTATTATCATACCGGGATTAAATTGATATATTACAAAAATCTAGGGTATTTTTATATATAAATTCACATTTCTATATTTTATATCTATATTCATATATCTTCGAAGGAAACTATTCTTATACATTTATTGTCCATTTTAACAATTTTCATTCAAACATTATTTAAAAAACATGGTCAAAAATTTTCACTAAAAGCGCCCCCCATTTAAAAAATGTAAAAAGCAGTTTCAAATAAAAAATCTTCACCACTCCACAAAGACGCTTTCGCCCTAGCTAGAGCATTAGTGACGCTTTTTATTGAAAATTTTTGACCATGTTTTCTAAATAATGTCTGAATGAAAATTGGTAAAATGGACAATAAATAGTAAATTTACAGACATTAACAAATAAATACCTGTTTTTAATGTATTTTTATACATTATCAGAATGATCGTATTTTAGAATAGAGAACATTTGAAGAAAAAAAATAAAAAAAGATTTTCAATTACTAATGTCTGTATTCCGAATATTTATTCTTCACATTACTAATTTTACACTCAGTACAATGTAAAAGTTTCATAAAAAACAGTCCATCATCACTAAAAATCCTAAAAAGTTTCCATAAAACTGTCACAATTACAAAAACGTTTTCGCCCCAGCTGGAGCATCATCAGTTGTAATTTTCAGGTATTCCACCCTAAGGTATTTGTCTGATTGGGGATTGAATAATTCTCTCTAACTCATTCCTTTCCTTCTAAGGAAGGTATGACTGAAAATTACAACTGATTAAACTCCAGCTGAGGCGAAACGTTTTCATAATGGTGAGAGTTTTATGGAAACTTTTAAACATTTTTAGTGGTAATGGACTGTTTTTTATGGAACTTTTACCAATTTTTAACTAATGTTTCCATAAAACTGTCACCATTACAAAAACGTTTTCGCCCCAGCTGGAGCATCATCAGTTGTAATTTTCAGGTATCCCACCCTTCGGTATTTGTCTGATTGGGGATTGAATAATTCTCTCTAACTTGTTCCTTTCCCTCTAAGGAAGGGATGCCTGAAAATTACAACTGATGATGCTCCAGCAGGGGTGAAAACGTTTTCATAATGGTGACAGTTTTATGGAAACTTTTTAACATTTTTAGTTGTAATGGACTGTTTTTTATAGAACTTTTACCATGATTTTAACTATTGTCTGAGTGTATAACCAGTAACGTGAAGAATAAATATTAAAAACAAACATTTACCATCGATATTTCTTATTCATAAACTTATATGTAAGAGACAAAAAAAAGTTTATGTTCGAAACATTGTCTTTCACATAAAAAATAATTAAAATTAATACTATAAAGAAAACTATTTTAATCTTTATTTTTAGTAAGAAAATTACATACCATAGAGAATAATCGTATTTTAACGGGAGAAATGTTTGAAATAAAAACAAATATTTACCATCGATATTTATTATTCATAAACTTATATAAAAGAGACAATAAAAAAGG
The DNA here is from genome assembly GCA_963931845.1 of Maratus michaelseni. Taxonomy (NCBI): domain Eukaryota; kingdom Metazoa; phylum Arthropoda; class Arachnida; order Araneae; family Salticidae; genus Maratus; species Maratus michaelseni. Next base: position 98,036,266 of record OZ007597.1, on the reverse strand, counting down.
AACCGTTTTAGGTCAAAACATTGCCTTTAACATCAAGGACAAATAATTAATAAAATTAACATAGTAAAAAAAAAAAAAAAAAAAAAAAAAACTTATTTTAATCTATATTTTTATAGAGAAAATTACATACTATGAGAGTAATCGTATTTTAACGAGAGAAACGTCTGAAATATAAACAAATATTTATTAGTAATATTTTCTCTTCACGAATTTACATAAAAGATGAAATATAAAAGTTTTAAAAGTTTAAAGTCGAAACATAGTCTTTCGAATCAAAAATAAAAAAAGTTATAAAAGTTATACTCAAAGGAAAACCTATTTTAAATTATATTTTTACGTAGAAATAATTTTTACTTACTATAAGAGTAATCCTATTTTGAAATATTTAAATGAGAAAAAGACATTTATAAATATTACCTATGAATAAATTTACAATATTTTTTTTTTAAGTTTAATATCGGAACATTTTTTTTCGAAGAATAATAATAAATAGTAAAGTTAATACCCCAATGAAAACCTATTCATCTAAATCTCTACGAATAAAAATATTGTTACATACTTTCAAAGTAATCGTATTTTAGAAAAGAAAACATTTAAATAAAAAACAAACAAGTAAATATTTACTATCGATATTTCGTATGCCTAAATAGTAAAGTTAATACCCCAATGAAAACCTATTCATCTAAATCTCTACGAATAAAAATATTGTTACATACTTTCAAAGTAATCGTATTTTAGAAAAGAAAACATTTAAATAAAAAACAAACAAGTAAATATTTACTATCGATATTTCGTATGCCTAAATAGTAAAGTTAATACCCCAATGAAAACCTATTCATCTAAATCTCTACGAATAAAAATATTGTTACATACTTTCAAAGTAATCGTATTTTAGAAAAGAAAACATTTAAATAAAAAACAAACAAGTAAATATTTACTATCGATATTTCGTATGCCTAAATAGTAAAGTTAATACCCCAATGAAAACCTATTCATCTAAATCTCTACGAATAAAAATATTGTTACATACTTTCAAAGTAATCGTATTTTAGAAAAGAAAACATTTAAATAAAAAACAAACAAGTAAATATTTACTATCGATATTTCGTATGCCTAAATAGTAAAGTTAATACCCCAATGAAAACCTATTCATCTAAATCTCTACGAATAAAAATATTGTTACATACTTTGAAAGTAATCGTATTTTAGAAAAGAAAACATTTAAATAAAAAACAAACAAGTAAATATTTACTATCGATATTTCGTATGCCTAAATTTACATAAAATAAGCAATAAAAATATTTAAAAATTTAATGTTGAACTAATAATGTCTTTTAAATCAAAAATAAATAATAAAATCAATACCCTAATGACAAACCTATTTTAATGTACATTTTTATGAATAAATTATTTTTTTACACTATGGGAATAATTTTGTTTTTGGAATGAAAGTATTTCGAATAAAGACAAATATTTATCATTGATATTTCCTATAAATAAGTTTACATAAAAGAGGCAATATAAAGTATTTTGAAAGTTTAAGTTCCAGACATAGTCTTTCGAATCAAACATAAATTATTTATAAAGGTAACAGCTTAATGAAAACATATTTTATGCTTTTACGAAAAAAATATTTCTTATCTATATTAATAAAAGAAAGTTTCGCTCTCTGAGTGTGTGTGTGTGTGTCTGTTGGCGATGGCTAGCAAAATCTAGCCCACCTAGAAGTCTGGAAATTTAGGTGTGGATAGTCTAAGATCTGGCCATGTGCACCTGAGCCTCAGAATTTTAATATTTTAATAATTACCCAAAATATTAATTAGATACTCATTAACCATCGCTTCTAAAAGGACATCTTTTAAATCAAAATGGCGAAAGAAACGAACTGGCGCATTGGATTTGCAAGCGGAAATGAACAAATTCGAAATTATTTTACTAATTAGTGAATTTTAAGAAAACTAATTGAGATATCAATGTGAAAATTTCTGAGCATATGTAAAAAAATATTATGCATCTGACTATGTGATTTTTGAAAAATTCGGAAGGTGATTTTTCTTAATTTATGCAAAATACTGCCAAAAATTTGACGGCGTCAGTGGAAACAATCCGAGAAAGTTTCAGACAGGGATCTGCTTTCATTAAAAACTGAACTACAAAGAGATCTGTTTCTCGGGCCGATCCCTCCATTTAGTTTGCGAAAATGAAAGGAAATAATTGTCAATTTTTACTAATGAACAAAAATTTAGGTAACTAATTAAGATATAGATTTGAAATTGAGGTCGGGAAGGGGTGTCATCTGCCAACTATTTTAGCGTAGCGTGTTCGTTATGTTCTAATTCTCAGAAAAATATAATAATTTTTTTAATAATCGCGTTTCTGTAGGTGAGGGTGGTTTTCTTGAACAAATTATTCATTATATTTGCGGGTATGGGGAGGGTGGGGTTAACGCCTTTCTCTGAGATTGTAATTATCTCGGGTCCGGGCGACGCCGGGCGGGTTTGCTAGTAATTACTAAAGATAACAGTTTAATGGAAACCTATTTTATGTTTTTACGATTATTATGTTTAATTCGTATATACAATAAGAAAACTCGTATTTTAGCGGGAGAAGCGTTTGAAATAAAAACAAGTATATTTACTATCGATATTTTATATTTAAAACTATTCATAAAAGAACAAATAAAAATAATTTTAAGCTTTAAGGTCATGCAGTTCCTTTTGAATCAAAGATAAATAGATATAATTCATAGGGTTTGTTCTATTAAAAAATTTGTGTCATTCATTAAAAAAAGCAGGTATTTGTAAAGAATTAAATAACATAAAAAAATACTTTTTTTTTTTTCTCTCATTTATAATTTTTAATGCTGAATAAGTGTTTAAACTTATTAGTTAATATAACTACTATGCATAAATTTCTATAATAAGTATTAGATATTTTAATGTCGAGACATTTCATTTTAAAACGAAATAAATAACAATAATTACTATAATTATTAAGATTCTTTTCTGTTACCAGTTTTGTCATATATTATAAAACAAAAATTCTGTAAATAATTAAATTATTTAAAAATAGTTTTTTAATTTTTCATTTATACTTTAAAAGTTTTTAATAAGTGTTTAAGTCTTTCACACACACACACACACACACACATATATATATATAATACAATACATATACAGGTGGTGATTAATCGCGGAATTAAATAAGAGGAATTTTTCTATAAAAAAGTACTGGTACTTTCTCTGAAAAATTCCCTGATCGGTGGTTACCCTGATATACATTATAGGAGTGAATAAATTCGAAAAAGGGAAAGGTCTAGAATTAAATATATATGTTATAAATATTTTCTAAACTTAAACATACGTAAAATAACCAATGTAAAATCTTTTGAAATTTTAATGTCGGGATATTTTCTTTTAAATAATAATTTAAAAAAAAATAAGAAAAAACTTAGCGCGGTTTATTGGATTAAGAATTTTGTCATATATTAAAACACATATATTTGTAAGGGAAAAATCATTTGAAAACATTTTTTATTTGTTTTTCCGTAATTCTAAAAGTTGACAAATTTGTTAACTTATCATAAAATATGTATATTATATGAATGTCGTTGTCTTTCGATTTTATTAAGGGGAAAATATGCAAAAGTTTCAATAAATAAATTTACGACTGTATTCTAAATAAACAAGTTGGAAATAGTACGTCAGACGTGACAAATGAGGTGCGTTCGTACTACAGCTAGTTATATAAATATTCAGATATTGAGAATTTTTAATTCTGTAAAATGAACTATATCGTCTGCAGATTAATTTCTGTAATAAAATAAGTATCTCGGTCGCTTGATGGTTAAACCTGGGAGGCTCATATAGCAAGAAAGTACCGATTTATTTTTAAAAAATCCAAATTTCTTAATAAATATTTTTATTAATATCTTCTAAAGTTTTTTGATTCGATTTTCATAAAATTTGAAATGTCCCGACAAAATTCAGCAAAGATAATATATCTTAAATTTCAAACCATTCGCTTGGGTAATTTTTGCGTGGTTATATGCGGGCGGACGGACAGACAGACAGACGGACGGACCAGACGACGACACTAGGTGCTACGTATTTATATAATTACGAACGCACCTAATAAATGACTTAAGTGATTATAAGTAATAAAATGATAAACTAATAAAAAATATTTCAGAAATGAAAGTAACTTAAGAAGTTCTTAATTTTTTTAGAGTGTGTGTCAAATTTTTATAAAAAATGTATAAATCATTTTATAAATTATGGAAAAAAGCAGTCTGTAGCACCACTGAAAAAAGGATAAAGCCTGTTGCTGTTACAGAGAAAAACCATTAGTTATAAAAAAAACTCTTATTTACTTTTGTATTTATTTTTCGATTTATTTTGTTTATTTTAACAGTTAAATGTTACTTTTGAAATACAAAGAATGTGAATTATCACTTTACTAAACAGCGTACAACCATTAGAGTGAAAAAATGTCCAGACCGGGGTTCGATCCCGGTCTGGACACTTTTTCACTCTAAGGTTGTACGCTGTTTAGTAAAGTGATAATTCACATTCTTTGTATTTCATTAATTTACAGCGTAATTTCAGCTCTGCGGAAAAATTAATCAGTGTATAAATATTCACCGATACTGAGTTTAATTTTCTGATGCATGCCAACGGTGTTGTGCTCATGATTGACTTTCCATCTTGTGCTGCGTGGTTGTAGCCTAGCCATATAAGAGTGAGAGAATGCTAGACTGGTTGTCGTCTGGGTAGCTTAATTGGTAAAAGCACTTGGTGCGCTATACCAAGGGATCCGGGATCGAAACCCGGTCTGGACATTATTTCACTCTAATGGTTGTACGCTGTTTAGTAAAGTCATAATTCACATTCTTTGTATTTCATTAATTTACAGCGTAATTTCAGCTCTGCTGAAAAATTAATCAGTGTATAAATATTCACCGATACTGGGTTTAATTTGTCTCATGCATGCCAACGGTGTTGTCCTCATGACTGACTTTCCATCTTGTGCTGCGTGTTTGTAGCCTTGCCATATAAGAGTGAGATAATGCTAGACTGGTTGTCGTCTGGGTAGCTTAATTGGTAAAAGCACTTGGTGCGCTATACCAAAGGATCCGAGATCGAACCCCGATTTGGACATTATTTCACTCTAATGGTTGTACGTTGTTTAGTAAAGTGATAATTCACATTCTTTGTGTTTCATTAATTTAAAGCGTAATTTCAGCTCTTCTGATAAATTAATCAGTGTTATTTTTGACTTCTAAATATACATTTTTCCTTAAAAGAAACGTTTTTTGCTGACATTTTAGCTGTCAGTTTCTCTCGCTAAAATAATTCAAATTTATTCAGGAACCGATTAACCTCTGAATCTAGGTGAAGCATGGTATCATTTTGTGGTCCCTTTTCATTTGTCAAAAGTTTTCTTAATGCTTCATTGATAAAAACTTATCAATGATACTAGTATTATTCCCGGGAGTAGCTTAGCCGAGGTCACATAATTTCATTAATCAGCTTTTTATGTTCCCTGTATATACTTTACTGTATATACTTACTGTATATACAGTTTGTTCATAATTAAACGACCCTACTTTAAAGTTGTCTACAGACGAATCTATTAGTCAGAAAGTTGTGAAATTTCTTAAAGGACATAATGAAGGAATGGGAATTTGTTTAAGCGAAAAAAAAATAGTTCCAAATTTCGCCACCAGAGGGCGTTTTTTAATGACTTACACATTTAGCATACATTTATGATAGGTTACAAATTTTATTACAACAAAACATGTTGAATAAAACTTCTTTCGCGACATGTTTTTAGCATTGCCCAGAACACACTCCAGTCAACTGTGGAACATGCTATCTTATGATTCTAGACGGTAGTTGAAAACGATAGCCGTCATGTGGAACATATTTTGTTGCAATAAAATATGTAAAGTATCTTAAATGTATGCTAAATGTGTAATTCTTTAAAAAAACACCCTCTAGTGGCGAAATCTTGAACTATTTTTTTTCACTTAAACAATTTCCTATTCCTTCATGATGTCCTTCACAAAATTTCACAACTTTCTGACCAATAGTTTCGTCTGTAGACAACTTTAAAGTAGGGTCGTTTAATTATGGACACCCTGTACTTTAGATATATTTAGCACTTATAGGGTCATTCCACAGTATTTGGCTTCACAAGTTTGAAAAAAAATGTTTTATAAAAAGTTAAGTGTAATACATCATTTTAAAGCTTTAAATCTCTTCTATTAAAATTTATCCAAAATATTATTATTATTTTTAAATCAAATAAAAATTAGAGCATTGTTTTGCAGCCATATAGAAAAATTTGGTCATAGGTCCCATACGTAACAAATAGCCTTGTCCCGTATGTAACAGAAATAATTACCTTTCATTAATTAATGACGCAATTTTAAAAAATATTTTAAAGTTAATTAATAAAATGTATATTTCTGCATCTACTCATTAAATTTATTTGTGAAAATATTAAATAAATTCAGAGCAAAATCCAAATTGCTAGAGGTACTTTTAAAACAATTTTTTGTGATGTCCCGTACGTAACACAACTTTATTAATTAAAAAATATATATGTATTGGCTCAAACAAAAAGAAATTTCATAAGAATATAGTTGAAGCTATATATAATGCATTAAAAATAATTGCAAACTTTCTCATTTATATTTTGATACTGAAAAAAGTACAAATATCTCAAAAATTTGCTGTGAAATGTCCCTTACGTAACACATGAATACTGTGAATGACCCTATAGCTGTATGCTCAATTTCCTGGGTGGTTTCTAACAGGAACATCAGCATGTCATATGATTAATTAACATCCTATGGATGACATTCATTATATCCCTGTTCAATAAGTTTCTTGGAGTGGTGCTTGGATTTGTTTCCTCTTAGATTAAACAAACTTTCTTTACCAAATTTTTTTTTTTAATGCAATGTATAAAAATAAAAATGGGAATTAGGAGCCCTCGTCACAGTCATTTTGGGGCCCCATTTAAATTTTAGAGGGGACTCTCAGAAAAAACTGTAAATTTATGAGCGTTTGCCCTTCAATTTTCACGGGGAACAGCCTTATTTGATGAAAAACGGTCTGATCCACTAAATAAGCAGCCTTATCCCTTAGATACTTAGAAAATTAAGAGCAATCCACATATTCTTACAGTTCTAGCCCATATGTTAGCAAAAATACGGTACGGCCCCATACACTGTCCTCCGCTAGGGTGTAACCCTTCATTTTACTCGTGTTTCGAAAATTTTAACCCAACAAAACAGCGATTCTGTGATGATTATCTAACGTGCTACGTGCTAAGGAACAGTAAGCAAAGTGTTATTGTGTTTTAAAGTGCATTATATCCTGTGCATTATAATGCTATATTACTTCGCCCCGTAAAATTACGGGCTGCACAAAATGATGGGCATGGATTGTTTTTTTACGGGGTATGACTGGAATCTCTGCTGCCGGCCTCTGCCCGTAATTTTACTGCAATTTTTTTTTACAGTGCATGGGCTTCACGTGCCTTTTGGATAACCAGGCCCTGCGTTTATTTAATAGTGTGATTTGATTAACAACAACAACAACAACAAATAAATAAATAAATATAAGTAACATAAAGTAACATTTAAATCATTCACAAGATGCGTACATTCCTTAGACCTCCATAGTTGTCTGGCTCCAGTATTTCATATTAAAATATTTCTGATTAGTATTTAATTCACAGAATCCGCATCTTCCAAGTTTAATGGCAGAATTTGTAATATTTCTCTGCGATTCAATAGAGAAAAGTACTTTTCAAAATTTGTGGTAGAACTGTACGCACTATGTTCATGCTACATAAACATTTATGGGAGTTTCTTGTCAATTTGCAAATAGACACGAGTTCGGCAAAACTATAGAAAGGAACTTCGGAATTTTATTATAATCGCATTCACAATTATTTCGAAAATATGATAGTCATATTATAGAAATACAAAGGATGTGAATTATCACTTTACTAAACAGCGTACAACCAACAGAGCGAAAAAATGTTCAGACGGGAGTTCGATCCCGGATCCCTTGGTACAGCGCACCAAGTGCTTTACCAATTAAGTCATCCGGACGACATTCGGTCTGGCTTTCTCTCACTCTTGTATGGCTAGTCTACAACCCTGGAGCACAAGATGGAACGTCAATCATGAGCACAACTCCTAGTGGCATACATGAGACAAACCAAACCCAGTATCGGCGAATATTTATATACTACTATACTATCAGCTCTGCTGAAAAATTAATTAGTATTATAAATTTAAAAAAATTGTCCGTGAGTAACGCTGACACCATATTGACGGAGGCAATATTTCACCAATAAATTTCGTTTTTACAACAATATGTTTAAATTCTGAACATAGCATAATTTAAAATTTTAGACTGTCGAATAGGAGAACATATGTTCTTTCAAATGCAATTTGTTTTAAAACGATATCACAATTTGCTGATTTTTGATGTGTTTAAAAATAATTTTCAAACATGATTTAAAAAAATCTATTTATATCGCGTGCAGCACAGTTACGAAAGATTAATCCATTTGCATCTAAAACAATATAAATAGTTCTGTATTTGTTTTCGGCTTATATCCCCTAATGAAATTAAGACTTCATCAATAAATGAATAAAATGATAAAATAATAAAAATAAAACACAAATTTAACAGACAGGTTATCAAACTACCTGCTTAAACCACTGAAATTTTCAGAATAAAAAAAGGCTGATGTAAGTAGCGAAATCTTTGGCGATTTCTTTGGCTATTGAAGGGAAAGATCATGTTGAAGGTTGTAAAAAATCGATTTTTCAAAAAAATTAGCATGGATAGATACCTTGAAATGTTACGAATACACTGCAAATACCCAAGATTACATATTTTGTCATAGAATACACTAAAGCTTGTTAATATTTTTTCCGGAATTAAGTCATTAACCACAAAAACTATAAAGCAGAGATTTTTTTCCTAGTTGTTTGCCATTTTTATACATCAATTTATTTAATTGCAATGCCTCTGTGATTGAATGAGACCACATTTTTAATTCTTAACAGTGGTAGCTTAGTAGTTAGTTTGAGTGGTAGGGTACTTTTTAAAGTGCCGGAAAATCATTTTTTAATAGCTTATATCAAAATTTAATTTTTTAGAAACATTTTAAAAGAAACCCATGGAAAAATTCACTTTAGATGGAAAGTCATGATCAAAACAATTTGAGCTCTTTTTACATGACTAAGAGATAATTTTATTCTAAGTGTCAGTTTTCTCCAAAGAGGGATTTTGGTCATTGAGCGTATGATTTCTAGGAAATGACTGGATAGCATTTCAGAAAATTTTGACTGAAGGTACAAACATTATAGTTGCACAAAATGACATCAAGTAAGAGATTTAGAAATTATGACTATATTTAAAAAAATATATAAATTTAGATTTTTTTTTTAATTTCATTTTTTAAAGAACTAATCATTATTTTTTTTCTACTGTAGGTAATTTTAAACATCTATCTTTATTGAATAAAAAATAGGCTTTTTGTGACAATTCAATTATGAGAAATCCTGCGCTGAAGGTACATAAAGTGAATTCATTTTTTAAAAAACATTAAATTTCAAATTAAATTAAAGCACTTAATATGTCCCTAGGCTCGTTTTCAGAGCATTAATTATTTGAATATATCTCTTAAAATGTGTATTTAAAATTTCATATCCAAACGTTAATTAGATGTGGAGTTATGGCAATTCATATTAGTGTTCCTTTTGCATGTTATTCATCAGTTTAAAAGGTCCCTGACCACTTAAGCATACCATTGTCTTTTGACAGCAGATAAAATATTAAAAAAGAGAAACGTATACCCGTTTTTTTGGTTATGTATTTAATTATACTTGTATTTTATTTAAATTAATATATATTAATTATTCTGTAATGACATCAACTGTCATTATAGAATAATTAAAAAAAATCATTCTACAGATAGGATAATACACTGCAATGCAAAAATATACATACCCCTTAGAATTTAAAAATTCTGAAAAATGTGTTTGTTTTTATGAAAAGAGAAAGACGTTAGATGAATGTAAATGGTAATTGAAGCAATACAAAAGAGAAAAAATGCATATTTCATTAATAGCAAAAGAAAAAATACAGAAAATGTGGTTTTTTGCCAATGCAAAAGTATACATACCCATCATAAAAAAAGACATTAATGTTTGTTTTTTGTGGTTACAAACGGAAACTAACAATTACAAGGACGTCCGCGACATCAGATTATGTCATAAATCCTGGATGGCATGCTTTAAATAAGATTTATCAACGTAGATTTATCAATTTCATCCCAGGCTTTTAATATTTATTCACGGAGCTCGTCTTTGCTTTCATATTGTTTTTTGTGGGCATAGATTTTGCGAACTAAAATTCCCCACAGATTCTCCATAGGATTGCAATCTGGGGAAAAAAAATTGGCCAGTTCAAAACATTAACTTTTTTGTTGCTTCAACCAATCTCATGTACTGCGCCTGCTATGTACTGAGGCAGTGTCATGCTGAAAAGTGATCCTTACATTCCTTAATCGCCGGAGATACGGAATGAGGTGGTCTTGCAATATCTGTTGGTGCTCAATATTATCCATTTTTGATGTTGTGAAGGCCAGCTGAAGCTTACCACGAGCATTGAATGCTCCCCATTCTTCCTGAATTAAGGATTTAAAAAAAAAAAAAACGTTACAAATGAATCTTTTATGTTTCACATTATTTTTAGTGACGTAAAGAAATTCAATTTTTACTGACCTGATGGTTTCGCATATATTGGCGAGATTTAAAAAAGGAACAGAAGTACCTTTCTAAAAACAACTTTTTAGTTTAGGTATTGTATGTAGTTTAATGGTATGGGGAGAATTCACTGCTCGTGGTAAGCTTAAACATAAGAAATGGATAGTATTTAGTACCAACAGATATTGCAGGACCACCTTGTCCCGTATCTCCGGCGATTAAGGAAAGTAAAACATAGCATGTAATTGGCTGAAACAACAAAAAGTTAATGTTTTGAATTGGCCACTTTGTTACCGAGATTGTAATCTTCTGGGGAATTTCAGTTCGCAAAATCTATGCCTACAACAAACAACATGAAAGCAAAAATGAGCTCTATGAATCAATATTTAAAGCCTGGGATGAAATTGACAAACCTACGTTGATAAATTTTATTGAATGCATGCCATCCCGTATTTATGACATCAACCGACGTCACGGACGTCCTTGTAATTATTAGTTTTCTTTTGTAACCACAAAAACAAGTATTAGTCTCTTTTTTAAAACTGGGTATGTATATTTTTGCAATGGCAAGAAACCATATTATCTATATTTTTTCCTATTGCTATTAATTAAATATACATTTTTTCCCTTTTGTATTGTTTCAATTACCACTTACATTCATCTAATGTGTTTTTATTTTCACAAAAGTCAACATATTTTTCCGAATTGTTTAATTTTAAGGGGTATGTATATTCACGAAGTAAAGTTCTCAAGCTTTTTTTTATATATACCGCTAACCAGACCTCTACCTGCCCGGCATGAATGCTTAGCTTGATGGGTTAGTACCTGGGTGCGGGACGGAAATCGCCTGATCACAGCATGGCTGTGATCCACCTGACTATAGATTTTTTGACATCGCTGCTGTGCTTGCTCTCTTGTGGTTTGCTACAGTTATCTTTGTTTGCCGGTTCAAGGTTTCTGTTTAACTTTGTTGAATTGACAGATTTAATAGGTCTCGTAATTTAGAACCTTGATCCTCACCTGACTAAGTACCCCTAGAGGTATAATTCACAGGTAGCTTGGAGGGCTTTGCACCCACGACGGATTTTACATGCACCAGGCGCCATTAGCGTACATAGATTTTCATATTTGTCGTCTCTGTTGACTTGTCACGCTCATGGTGGATTGTCGCCTTTTTTAGGGGGCTGATTTCACTTTTCGTTTTTATTTGTCTCTGACAGGGTTTTTTTCCGTTTTTATGGGCTCACTCCTGTTGTGGGTTTTTTCTGTCTGTTATCATTCGTTGGATTTTGTCTCTTTCTTGATATATTGTTACCTCTAGCTTGTGCTAGAGCACAAGCTTATATTTTACCATGCAGTACACTCTCAATGTTTTAATACTTTTATTTTTTTTATATTTAAAAAACGAAATGCGTCCCATTTTTTTCACACTCTGTATAAGAGAAAGATAGCCGAATAAAAAAAAATATAACAAAATTATTCAATAAATAAATAAACACCATAGTTATTAGAAACTAAGTTTACGCAACATAAAATATGACTAGGACAAGTTAAAAATTTTTTACATATATTTTATTAAACTAAATTTCCACAAAGGCATCATCAATTTTTATTAAATTTGGATAGAAAACTGTATGGGCAAATATGATTAGAAAAAGCTATCTAAATTTAAAGCAATAAAAATGACTTAAATGTAAAATTTTCGACATTATTTTATATATTACTTACGCTAAGTAAAATTTTGAATACTCTTAAAAGCAAGAAAAGTAATCCGCGTTGTGTAATTTATTAAAAGTGAAAAAAATAAGAAATTAACTCATTTAAGAATTTTTTTCCCCCTAGAGCTTTCTTTGTTTTATTTGTGAGGCATACATTTTGTTCAAAGATTTTATAATACTGGCAGCTGGGGTGCCAGTATTATACTGTAAAATCAACTTTTTTTTTTTTTTTTTTTTTTTTTTTCAGTATATATGTGGTGCCAACGATTTGTACTGATCTCCAACGTCACCACCAAAGTAATGATGGCAAGTAGTTTTCCCTTTTGAAACAGCAAGGTGACAATAACTTAACACCCTGACGTGGTAGAGAAATTTGGAGTTCAGGCTTGGAATCAGCACACTCAATTTAATCTAGAACACCTTCATTTGTCAAAGTAGCTGACAAAAAGTATTTTTTTTTGTTGACGAACGTAATTCAACTTTAAGGAGGAGCATTTAAAATAAAAGTAATATTAGATCCTATATAACATACGAGAGGCTTATGATTAAAATATTAAAAAAAAAATTCCAATGAGAAAATTCTACATAATTAACCAATTCTTTAATTTTTGGATGCAATTTAAAACCGTAACATTAATTTAAATACCTTCGCCTCTTAAAGCATATTGATTAAGAACAACAATATTCAAATTACAAGTAATAAATAAGATATTGATTTCTTTTACTTTTTCAAAAGAGGGTTTATTTCAAAATTTAATGTTAATTGGCATTTTTTTTTATTTTGTAAAATTATTAATTACCGTATAAAACGTCTTCTTGTTTTGTTTTTGTTTTTTCACTTTTTCCCGCTTATTGTCTGTAAATGAAGTTTGATTTTTCTAAATTTTATTTTCAATTATGCTTGAAGCGTAAAATATTTACTCTACAAGTGTTTTCTTTTTTATATAATATTAAATATTTATCTCATTTTATTCTTTTTTGAGCAATGTGTTAAATTTTTCTCTTTAATTTCTGTGTAATTTTATTTTTTTAACTTAAAGAAAATCCTCTATTTGTTTAATATATGTTTTCAATGTTTCTCTGCTAGCACATGCTTTTTGTTTTACTCTTGACAATATACTGCACAGTTGTTAACTTGTTTAATTCTTTTAGAAGTATAGCAACAATTATGCGAAAAAGTACAGTCCTGAAATAATGATTACCCCTTACTAATTATGTGCAAATAATCGAATAAAAACGAAGTAGGTACCAATCGACTTAGAATAATGTCTGCAAATATATATATATATATATATCGAGGGTCAACTATACATTAAAAATTGTACCAACATACATTTTTAAAATTGTAACACTTATTGAGAGAGCAGAAACAAATACTCAAACGAGAAAAAAGAAACTAACAATAATGTTAGAACTTACACCACATACTTGAAGCTCTTGATTAGAAGATTTAAAAAATACTAATGATAAAATTCTGCATAATTAATTAACAGACTCTCTAATTTTAGAATGAAGTTTAAAACCGCAATATTCATTTAAATATTTTTCCTCTTAAAGCCTTTTTATTAAGAAAAATAATATTCAAATTGCAAGCAAGTGAAATATTGATTTATTTTACTGCTTCAAAAGAGAGTTTGTTTCATAATATAATATTAACTGCCAAATTTTTATTTTGCAAAATTATTAATTGCTGTACAAGACGTTACCTTGTCTTTTCATTTTCTGATTTGATAGCCGGTAATGAAGTTTGATTTTCTAAATTTTGTTTTCCATTTCGCTTGAAGCGTTAAATATTTACTCTACGAGTTTTATCATTTTTACATAATCTACTATACATATAAAACACAAACGGAAATTTCGTTCCGTTCCCTTATAACTCGAGTTCCGCTGAATGGATTTTGATGGAACTTGCGCTGTTCGATAGATAAATTTTTAGGGAAGGTTTTAGTACATAACATATTGTTCTACGTACATTAGTTATAGAATTATGACAGAAAGTTCTGTTATTTTGGGCGTAAAGGTTAGCATTTGTCATTTTTTGGCGACCACTATCGTGCTTGAACGAATTTAAACGGCTATGATTTAGAAAATAATTCAAACACCTCAAAAATAAAAGAAAAAACTTACCATCTTTATTTAAAATTAAAAAAAAGCAAAACAATTTTGCTGAAAAATAATGTTATAAAACGAAATTATTTGATTTATACATGAAAGAGAATGTTTGTAATGATTAAAAAATTATTCAATGTGAAATATTGGAATTGAAACCATATTTGGCGATTTATCGTTTGCGTCATGTTAAGAAAAAATACGTCCGAAAATTTGATTACGAGAGTAATAATTTAATAATTTACTGAGTAACAATTTTATTTTTGAGTTGTTCTATATTTTTTAATTTAATTTTACTTTTTATCTAACTCCTTCATCATATGACTTATAGAAGAGAATAGCAGATGTAATTATAAAAATGACTGCAATCGTGAGTCACATGTTATTTGTTTGTTTATGATTTTGATTTTACTTTTGTCGCCAAGCAATTTATTTTAAGCCATAAAAGACATAAGGATGACATATGTCACAATAATGGCACAATAATACATGTTCACAATAATGGTGATTTTCAAGTGTACGACAACATTTTTGGAGTAATTTTTTTTTTATTAAAATGTAAATTATATAAATAACAGTTAATATTATAAAAATGGAGTCAAATATTTAAATTTCAGTGTTAATGTCTGCCAAACACTAATTATTAACACACATTTAAATCCATTTTCCCTATTCATTTCTTTTTAGTTTTCTTTGCATGTCTTTCCTGCTTTTTGAAGGTTTTTAAAATACATTGGACTAATCTTCTGTAATAGGGTCATCTACAAATTGGCGTATTTACTATATTGCTAGAAATTTCTTTTATATTTGAAGGAGGCGGGGCTCTGGATGGTGAAGCCAATTGCAGCGAATTTGTACTCAGCGATTAGTACATTTGTGGTTTTTCATTATGTAACAAACGGACAAAAGAATATTTACTAATATATATTTTCTATCTGCAGTTATTTTGCTATCACTAAAGAAACAATACTTGCAATGTGCGAAAAGTACTTTTAAATACTAATGGTGGCCAAGGAACAATATTTGCTGATTTATCATTTTAGCCTAGATAAGAAAAAAGGTACCTGGAATTCATATTACATAAAATTTTAATTATTATAAAGCAATTTTGGTTAACCCACGGCACTAGCCACTGAGCTTAGTGACAAATTAACCAAATATGTACCTTAAGGGGCTTATTTAGACAACAGACTGAAGAATAGTGTAATCTTGAAAATAAAAGAAATAACAAGAGATAGCAATTTCTCAGAGTTATTATGCTCATTAGAGAAATACACTAAAATCTTCGATTTAAGTATTCGCAAAAAAGTTACTACTAAAAATGTTGTATAACTTTATTTATCATTCTCAAGGAGTTTTATTGGCGAAAGATCTAAAATTCGTTGACAGCAATTTGACATTATCTTATGAAACGTAGTTTGGCGCGTTATTAACTTCGTTTTGAAGCTGACTCTGGTACATTTGTAACTATATCCTTGCAAAAACTTCCAATCTCTGACTTCAGACTTGACAGTGGACTCCATTACGGAAGATTAGGAATATTATATTTGATGCAAATAAGAGGATTATTTTTTTTTACAAGAATTGGTTATCGAGGTTTTTTTCAAGGTTAATGGTTACATGATTGCAATTCATATATAAAATGAAAAAGCAGTGAAAATAACATTATTTTAATTTTATTCAAATAATTGAGATAAAAAAAACGTACTTTTTTATGATTCACATTTCTTCTAAATATGAAAGTTAAACACTGTTCTTTGTATGCGAATAATTTATAACATTTTTCACTGTATTTACTCTGCTGGAACCCAAAGATAGAAAACTGTAGTAGGCTAGCTGGAAGATGACGTATATTACATTTTATAATGTAACGTATAGTGAGATTGTATTTAAACTACCAGAACCACACATAGCACCAAGCTGAGATACCCGGAGTTCAAGTACTAACAAAAGAAAATGAATAACCCAAACATTATTTATGTTCAATGGTCAATCTTTGCAATGCTTTTAATGCTTTCTTTTTGAGTAGTGTGGCGACTCGGAGAACATTTTAATTTCTGTTGGTCACAATGGCCACATTTCTTTACCAAAATCTTCTATATATGATCAAATAAAATAGCTGCTTCTTAATAGCCCGAATTTTGTCTAACGCATAACATAATATAATATCGCAATGGCGTTCGCATTGTATTGAGCAATGTGGAAGGACTTTCCAGGTGAAGGTTCATATTACCTTAAAATAAGGCTGAATTTACTATTTCGTTTGATTAAAAGTTCATTTGGGAAATGGACCAGCGCAGCGGGCATAGCCTGCTAGTATCACGTTGAGTAAAAAATTTTCCGCCAAATTCTTTTTTATTGTAAAATGATAAATACATTCGAAATCATCAAATCTAATGAGGTTAGTAATCTGCATTTAAATCTACAATCGTTTGCCCACGTTTTAACAAGTTTTCAATCACTTCCGAGAAAAATTGTGGCGTGCGCGAGTCCAGAAAGAGATCGACCTCATTTATGAACTCCTCATTTGAATGGAAGATTGTGCCATCAAGATGCAGCTGCAGATGTAAAAAGAGAAAGAAATCTGAAGGGGCCATGTCGGGGCTGTATGGTGGATGTTGCATCAAATCCCACTCCAGCTTGTACAGCGTCCAGACGGTCATCGTACTAACGTGCGTCCGGGCGTTATCATGGTGAAAGAGAACCACCTTTCTTCTGAACTCGTTTCTTCATTTTTCGCGAATGGCATCGCGAACTTTGATTAGCATGTTGCTGTATATTGCACTGTTGATAGTCTGTCTGCTTTTCAGGTACTCTTTGTATAGAATTCCACGACAATCCCACCAGATTCAGAGGAGCACCTTCTTGTTAGTTAAGGCACGTCTTGCAACCGAGCCAGCTTATTCCGCAGGTTCTGATAACCCTCTTTTATGGCTTGTATTGTTGTAGTACACCCATTTATCGTCACAGGTCACAATTCTGCCCAGAATGTTCTCTTTCCTTTGATCTCTGAGCAGAGCCAAACAACAGTTTTTTCTCCTGCGCTTGTCTTCAGCAGTCAATTCGAGAGGCACCCAGCGGTTGAACTTAAACGTTAGTTTTATGCGTTTTAGAGCGTTAACTATTGTTTTTTGGCAAACGTTAAGCTCTAGCGCAATAGCTCGTGTTGAAACATTTCTGTCTTGATCAATGATTTGATCTAACTGCTCACAATCAACTTCAATAGGGCGGCCGGGACGGGGTTCATCTTCACTGCCGAAATTTCCAGCTTTAAACTTCCGAAACCAAAGTTTGACTGTATCATAAGAAACAATATTTATCCCTAAACTTTCACACATATTTCTGTGGCATTCAGTCGCACTGCGTTTATTACGGAAATCATAGTAAATAATCGTTCTGATCTGCTCACGTGATAGCTCCATTTTAAACACTTTTATGAAGCACAAGATAATAAATTTTTAACAAACAAATTACACAATCATGTAGTTCCCGTGCTCTACTTTCGAATGCAAAAATTGGTTGGCTGAAAAGATAACAACCGCACAAATGACAGCTGTTTGCACGAAGGTATCTCCCCTTGGCGGAAAACTTTTTACTCAACGTAATATTAAATATTCATTTCATTTAATTCATTTTTGAGCAATGTGTTAAATTTTTCTCTTTAATTTTTGTGAAATTTTATTTTTTCAACTTTTAACAACAACAAGAACAAAAATCGCTTTTTTCGTTTAATATATGCTTAAATGTTTTCCTGCGAGCACATGCTTTTTGTTTTACACTTGACAATATATTGCGCAGTTGCTAACTGTTTAATTCTTTTAGAAGTTATAGCAACAATTATGCAAAAAAGTACAGTCCTGAAATAATGATTACCCTTTACTAATTATGTGCAAATAATCGAATAAAAACGAAGTAGGTACCAATCGACTTGGAATAATGTCTGCAAATATATATACATACATACATACATACATACATATATATCGAGGGTCAACTATACATTAAAAATTGTACCAACCTACATTTTTCAAATGTAACAACTATTGAGAGAGCAGAAGCAAGTACTCAAACGAGAGAAAAGAAACTAATAATAATAATAGAACTTACACTACTTACTTGAAGCTCCTGATTAGAAGATTTTAAAAATGCTAATGATAAAATTCTGCATAAATAATTAACAAATTCTCTAATTTTTGAATGAAGCTTAAAACTAAAGATTCATTTAAATATTTCTCCTCTTAAAGCGTTTTTATTAAGAAAAATAATATTCAAATTGCAAGCAAGTGAAATATTGATTTATTTTACTGTTTCAAAAGAGAGTTTGTTTCATAATATAATATTAACTGCCAATTTTTTATTTTGCAAAATTATTAATTGCTGCACAAGGCGTTACCTTGTCTTTTCATTTTCAGCTTTGATAGCCGGCAATGAAGTTTGATTTTCTAAATTTTATCATTTTGCTTGAAGCGTTAAATATTTACTCTACGAGTTTTTTCTTTTTTACATAACATTAAATATTTATCTCATTTATTTCCTTTTTAAGCAATGTGTTAAATTTTTCGCTTTAATTTCTGTGTAATTTAATTTTTTTAACTTTTACCAACAACAATAACAACAACAAAAAATCGCTTTATTCGTTTAATATATCTTTAAATGTTTTCCTGCTAGCACATGTTTTTTGTTTTACATTTGACATTATATTACGCAGTTGTTAACTGTTTAATTCTTTTAGAAGTTATAGCAACAATTATGCGAAAAAGTAC
The DNA here is from genome assembly GCA_963931845.1 of Maratus michaelseni. Taxonomy (NCBI): domain Eukaryota; kingdom Metazoa; phylum Arthropoda; class Arachnida; order Araneae; family Salticidae; genus Maratus; species Maratus michaelseni. Next base: position 98,016,872 of record OZ007597.1, on the reverse strand, counting down.
AGTCCTGAAATAATGATTACCCTTTACTAATTGTGAGCAAAGAATTGAATAAAAACGAAGTAAGTACCAATCGACTTGGAATAATGTCTGCAAATATATGTATATATATATATATATATATATATATATATATATATACTGAAGCACAATTATACATTTACATTAACCACGCTATGTAGCCAAAACAAATAACAATATATCAACTGAACTCTAAACTATAACCAATTAAAACTATAAAACAAAAATAACCAAACTCAAAATACTAACGAAAAATCAATACCAGGAAAATTAAACCTGAAGGCAGGAGGGCATGGCTAACAACATGCGCTGCAGGGTTAAAACCGGCTTTTACGTTAACAACGTCCCCCTTCTCCTGCCGAGACCAAATTAATTCAAGCTATCAACTAAAATACCAAGCTACACACAGCAGCAACCAACTCTATCTGAATCCATCCAACAACTGATCAAGACCACCCTTAGCATTCAAAAATGAATTCATTTCATTTCTATATTTACTTCTACCTATAAAATTGATCGTGTTTCTCCTTACAAAGTTCACAGGGTAACCTTGCATCAATGCCATGTTAATCCACTCCATGAACTCGCCAACCGCATCGCCAAATCTTGAACATAACCTTTCAATACGAACTAAACCGTTTGTAAATACATTTCTAAATACTGAAATATGTACGTTCGATTCAAAATTTAAGATTTTTAAAGTTTTAAAATCGAAATCATTTCTCTTGTTGTAAACCCTTGTTATTAAATTGTCATTCTCCAACACTAAATTCACATCCAGATAATTGATGTTTTTAATATTTCGGGAGGAGAGTTCTAGTTTTAAAGTATTTGGATAATATTTAAAATCTAGGTTTATATTTTCGTTATTTAATCCAACTATTATAACATCATCAATATACCTATAACTCAATATGTCTCTATTTAAATTATTGTTATTCTCATATATATGTAAGTAGATGTCAGCTAAAATTGAACTGCAACTCTATATATATATATATATATATATATATAGACATATATATCGAAGGTCAACTATACATTAAAAATTGTTCCAACGTACATTTTTCAAATGGTAACACCTATTGAGAAAGCAGAAACAAATACTCAAACGACAGAAAAGAAACTAACAAAAATATTAGAACTTACACCACATACTTGAAGCTCTTGATTAGAATATTTTAAAAATGCTAATGACAAAATACTGCATAACTAATTAACAGATTCTTTAATTTTTGAATTTAAGTTTAAAACCGCAACATTCATTTAAATATTTCTCCTCTTAAAGGCTTTTTATTAAGAAAAATAATAGCAAGCAAGTGAAATATTGAATTATTTTGCTGTTTCAAAAGAGAGTTTGTTTCAGAATATAATAATAATTGCCACGTTTTTATTTTGCAAAATTATTAATTGCTGTACAATGCGCTACCCTGTCTTTTCATTTTTAGCTTTGATAGCCGGTAATGAAATTTGATTTTCTAAATTTTGTTTTCCATTTCGCTTGAAGCGTTAAATATTTACTCTACGAGTTTTTTCTTTTTTACGGAATATTAAATATTTATCACATTTAATACATTTCTGTGAAATATGTTAAAGTTTTCTTTAAATATGTTTCTGTGTAATTTTGTTTTTCAACTTTTAACAAGAAAATATCACTTTATTCGTTTAATGTGTTTAAAAGTTTCACTGCTAGCACAGTTTTTGAGAACTTGGCAATATGGCACAGTTGGCACACTTGGCACAATTGCTAACTGTTTAATTGTTTTAGAAGTATAGCAATAATTATGAGAAAAGTACAGTCCTGAAAAAGGATTACCATTGACTAATTCGTCTGCGAATAATCGTATAAAAGCGAATTAGGTACCATTTGTCTTGGAATAATATTTTCAAATATATATATACCTCGAGGGTCATATAGACATGAAAAATTGCAAAAAAAAAATCCATTTTTCAAATGATAACACCTATTGAGAGAGAAGAAACTAATACTCATTACATAGCTCCATAAACCTATACTCATTACTAATACTCATTACAGGGTCATCTATATATTAAAAATTGTACCAGTCTCCATTTTTTAAATGGTAACACATATTGAGAGAGAAGTATTTAATACTAATTATAGAAAAAAAATCTAACAATAATATTAGAATTTAGATCACATATTTAAAGATCCTGATTAGAAGATTTAAAAAATGCTAATGTGAAAATTCTGCATAATTAATTAGCAAATTCTTTAATGCTTGAATGCAGTTTAAAACGGTAACATTCATTTAAATATTTTTCCGCTTAAGGCATTTTTATTAAGAAAAAAATTATCCAAGTTGCAAGTAAATAAAATATTGATTTATTTTATGGTTTCAAAAAAGAGAGTTTGCTTCAAAATATAATATTAGTGGCTATGTTTTTATTTTGCAAAATTATTAATTACTGTACAAGTCTTGTCTTCTCATTTTTCCCGTTTATGGACGGTAATGAAGTCTGATTTCTAAATTTTGTTTTCCATTTTGATTGAAGCGTTAAATATTTACTCTGGATTTTTTTGTTTTTTACGTAATATTAAATATTTAATTCATTTAATTCATTTCAGTGCAATATATTACAATTTTATCTTTAAATAGATTTCTGCGTAATTTTATTTTCCAACTTTTAACAACAAAATTAAAATATCGCTTTATATGAGAAAAACTAGCTGTTACCCGTGACTTCATTCACGCAACATTAAAAGAAGAATATATACACTAATTAAGCAAAATATTTCACTCCCGATAATTAAAAACGTTAATAATTAACTAACTATTTATCACATTTCATAGGAGACAATACGGTATTTTTTGTTATAGGGACCTTGACATAACTCAGTCTTAAAAAAGTGAAATTTTGAGCCAAATAATCGCGAAAATGAAGTTGCAACCAATGCAAAAAGGAGGGCCAAATAAAATCATGGAAATAGACGAATTGGGTAAAAATAAATGTCAATTTTACCTGATAAACAATTTTACTTTTAACGCCTTTGTGAAACGTTTTAACAGCCATCCTTCAAAAAAAAAAAAACATTAATTGGAAATAGTATATGCTTTTTCTTTAAATTCAATTCTGCCTACTTGGTTTAATGTAAAGCTGAAACAAATCTTGTTTTCTAAATGACAGTATGTTGACAGGAAATTTTTGTTCTCCAGAATAAATTGATTTATGAAGTTGGAATATGTGTAAATATGTTTTTATTTTTCGGATAACTTACTGAAGTCAAGATTTTGTTTTCACCATCTATTTAAAGTGAAAATAGATTCTGTCTTTCAGTTTTAATGAGAAAATGGTGTAAAAAATTTACTGATCTGTTTTATTTCTCCTTTTTTATACACAAATATGGAGTAATTTACTTTCCGTTTTCAGAGAAACTTCGTTAACATTTACCAAAAAAAAAAAAAAAAAAAAAAAACTTGGCATTTAATTTATTTTTTTTAATTTTGAGAGTTTGTGTGACATCCTCGGATCAATGATAACCGGCATTAAGTAAATCGCGTTGCGTTCGATTGTGTAGGGGTAGTTGAGAAATATATAAAAACACGTTCGGATTTTGATATAATAGATTCGTGTTCATTTTCCTTTTCTTAAAATTATGATGGGATTTTTAGCAGAAAACTCTCATTTGTATATAACGGATACTCATGCGTAATAATCAGTATAGATAAAAAAAAATTTAAATTATTCGTTATAAATATGGAGTGAAACTCATCAACTTTCTATACTTACTGATCCTTGTATTATTAATGTAAGGAATTGATATCCACTCATTTTAAAACATATTGGAAAATTCCCGTTTTATTTCAAATACGACGTCTCTTTTCCCCCAGAGGAATACCTTTTTAATGACATAATTCTAGTTAATTTTCTTTTCCAGGCAATTAAATTCAGTACTGACATAAGGGAAATTATGTTACTTTAATGAAATAATATTAAATCTTTAGGTTTTATTAAAAAAAATGGAACTATTAACATTCGACATTTTTTTAGGTAATCGAGTTATTTCTTTTAGTTTTAAGAATGAAAATAACTATTTCTCGCTATCCATGACATCAATTTCGACATGGGTAATTTTGCGGAGCATATTATTGTCATTTGCTAACCATTTTCTTTTCAAACTTCTTTTTACTTTTTTAAAATTTAAATCAAAAATACGGTATAGTTATATTAGTCGTGCGCATACGGTAAAACGCCAAGTATTGTTACCATACAGAAGAAAAAAAAAGAAAAAAAGTAAAGAAAAAACCTAAGATCATTTTATTTCATCATCAAAGCATATCCGCTTTATTTTCGATGTATGACGTCATATTCGCTTGTTTCGTATGGTTACGCATATTGAAACCATGTATTATTATCAAAAAATAAAAAAAGTACGTTTTATTTCTAATAATATTATTTAATCTTCTTTTTAATTCTTTAATTTTTTTATTTCATTTTCATTTTTCTCGCGAAAATTTTTCAATTGAAACTAAATTGTTGAGTAAAAATTATTATTCCGGGTTTTGATCTAGTTTTGGCAACGGTAAAGTATTAGCAACGGTAAAGTAAATTTAACCATTTTAAAATATTATACGGATAAACGTCCATTTATTCTCAATGAAAATAACGAAATTTTGAATTATTAAAAAAAAATCCATAAAATAAACAAAAACCAGCCTACGTTCATTTGAGTGTTATAATCAACCTATATGCAATGATACAGGATCAATAAATGCTCCATTTTGTCGCTGGCTTCAGCCTAACATTTGCACACAATCGGATTTATAATATTACTAGCTGTCACCCGTGACTTCGTTCACGTATCATTAAAAAAAGAATAAATGCATTAATTAAGCAAAATATTTCATTCCCGATAATTAGAAACGTAAATAATTAACTAACTCTTTATCACATTCCATAGGAGACAAAACAGTATTTCTATGTTATAGAGGCCTTAAACATAACTAAGTTTTAAAAAAGTGAAATTTTGTGACAAATAATACGAAAAGGAAACTGCAACCAATGAAAAAGGGCGAGCCAAATAAAATCGTGGAAATCGGCGAATTATATAAAAACATATATCAAGTTTACCTGGTAAACCATTTTACTTTTAACGCCTTTGTGAAACGTTTTAATAGCAATCCTTCAAAGATAATGGAAATAGTATATTCTTTTTCATTAAATTCAATTCTTGTGAATAGGGAACAATTATTGTAGACCTAAATTCAAGGAGCTTAAATCTGCCTCCTTGATTTAATCTATAACTGAAAAAAAAATCTTTATTTCTAAATGAAAATATGCTGACAGACGATTTTTGTTCTCCAAAATAAATTGATTCATGAAGTTTGAATATGTGAAAATACGTTTTTATTTTTCAAAAATTTTACTGTAATCAATTTTTTTTTCTTTCACCATCTATTCAAATTGAAAATAAATTCTTTTTTTTTTTCAGTTTTAATGAGAAAAATATATTAATCCGTTTTATTTTTTATTTTTTATCCACAAAAATGGAATAATTTAGTTGCCATTTTTAGAGAAACTTCGTTAAAATTTACAAAAAAATAAAAAAATAAAAAATAATAAATTAATTAAATAAATAATAATAATAATAATAATAATAATATTTCGGAATTTAAATCATTTATTTTAATTCTGAGAGTTTATGACATCCTCGGATGAATGATAACCGGTATTAAATAAATCGCGTTGCGTTCGACAATCTGAAAAGAGTAGTTGCGAAATACAAACAGGCGGTCAGATTTTAATATAATAGATTCGTATTTATTTTTCTTTTCCTAATAACCATGGTGTGGTTTTTGGCAAAAAACTCTCATCTATATGTAACTGATATTCATCCTTAATAATCGGTATAGATAAAAAAAACATTTCAATTTTTCGTTTTAAATATGTCGTGAAACTAATCTACTTTCTATACTTACTGATCCTTGTATTATTAATGTACGAAATTAATTCGGGCGCCTTGTAAAACACATTAGAAAATTCCCGTTTTATTTCAAATATTACGTCAAATTTTCCTCAGAGAAAACTCTTTTTAATGGCATAATTCTTGTTAATTTTCTTTTTCTGGCAATCAGGACGTAAATTTTAGCGGAAAACTCGCATTTGTATGTAACTGGTACTCAAGCTAATTATTAATCAGTATCGATAAAAAATATTTCAGTTTTTCATCTTAAATATTACGTCCATTATCTATCTACTTTCATTATACATTGATATTCATGCTCCTTGTATTATTACGACTATTTGAAAATATATGTTTTATTTATGACTTCATATTTGTCCAAGCCGAGGAGGATCCTTTTCATAGTTCCATGGTCCAAGCGAAATCTATTTTTAAGAAAATAATTATTGTTCATTTTTCCTTCTAATTATAACACAGTTTTTTGACAGGAAAAGATCTTTTTAATGTAACCGATATTCATACTTCATGTATAATAACAAATACTCCATATTTTTGTTTTAAACATCACGGAAATTCATCTTCTTTTGAATTATTTTTCATTTTCATTTTTCACGTGAAAATCGTTCAATTGAAAATTAATTGTTGAGGAAAAATTATTTTTTCCGTGTTTTTATTTATTGGCAACGATCAACGCCCTAGCAACAATAAAGTAAAATGGTTAAATTTTTGAGAAAATGTCCATTTATTCTCTATGAAAATAACGAAATTTTGAATTATTAAGAAAAATATTTGAATAAAATAAACAAAAACCAGCCTATGTTCATTTAAGGGTTATAATCAATCTATATGCAAAGATACAGGATCAATAAATGCTTCAATTTTCAATTGAAACTAAATTGATGAGTAAAAATTATTATTCCGGATTTTGATCTAGTTTTGGCAACGATAAAGTATTAGCAACGGTAAAGTAAATTTAACCATTTTAAACTATTATACGGAAAAATGTCCATTTATTCTCTATGAAAATAACGAAATTTTGAATTATTAAGAAAAATATTTGAATAAAATAAACAAAAACCAGCCTATATTCATTTAAGGGTTATAATCAATCTATATGCAAAGATACAGGATCAATAAATGCTCCATTTTGACGCTGGCTTCAGCCTAACATTTGCACACAATCGGATTTATAATATGATTAGGATTACAGTCTTGAATCAAGTATTTCCCCTTACTAATGCTGATGCAAATAATCGCATAAAAACGAAGTGGGTACTAATAGACTTGAAATAATGTCTGAAAATGTGCATGTACCTATAGGGTCATTTATATAGTAATAATTGTACAACCCTCCATTTTTCAAATTGTAACACCTATTGATAGAGAAAAAAATATTACTCAAACGAGAGCAAAGAAAATAACAACAATATTAAACCTTACACCACATATTTGAGGCTCCTGATTAGTAGATTTAAAAACTGCTAATGATAAAATTCTGCATAATTAATTAACACAATTTTTAATTTTTGAATGCAGTTTAAAACTGTGACATTCATTTAAATATTTCTCCTCTTAAAGCATTTTGATTAAGAAAAATAATATTCAAATTGAAGTAAATGAGATATTGATTTATTTTACTGTTTCAGAAGATGGCTTATTTCAGAATATAATATTTTTGTAAAATTATTAAGGCATTTTCATGTCTTTTCATTTTTTCGTTTATGAGCGGTAAAAAAATTGGATTTTCCAAATTTTGTTTTCCATTTTGCTTCAAGCATTAAATATTTACTCATCGAGTTTTTTCTTTTTTACGTAACAGTAAGTATTTTATCTCATTTAATTCATGTATATGTGCAATATTTTAAAATTTCTCTTATAGGCGGATTTCTGTGTTTTATTTTTCAACTTTTGACAAAAAAAATATTGCTTTATTCATTTAATAAGTTTAAAAGTTTCACTGATAGCACATATTTTTGAGGGTTTTACACTCGATAATATATTACACAATTACTAACTGTTTAACTGTTTTAGAAGTATAGCACTGATTATTAGAAGAGTACAATCCTAAGGAAAGTAATACTGTTTACTAATTCTGCTCCAAATAATCATTTAAAAACGTAGTAGGTACCAATCGAGTTGAAATAACGTCCACAAACACACACACACACACATATATATATATACAGGGTGATTCTGTACCGTGTGTACAAAATTTCAGGTGTTGTACAGCTCACTAAAACAAACATTTTTTCTATAGGTAACCTGTGTCGTAATCTACTTATTCAGTCATAGATACAGGGTGATTCACTGCAAGTCGAACTCGAGATTTCGATTATAACTTTACGGTAATGTAGATATTTTACTGACATATTTAACAGAACTATGTGTGAAATGTGGTAGATATCACGGAATGTCCACTGTATTTAAGTCAGTGATTCATATGTAGCGTGAGCTGCTTCCAAATTACGAAGTATTTATGTCAGTGTTGCTTGCATGCAGATAGCAGCTATTTACAACAATTATTGGGATACTATCATATTTCATAGAAAGCAAAATATGCTTTTCGAGAAGTTTGGAAAAATACATTGATTATTGTTAAAGCTATGAACAATAACTTGAGTTCGACTCGCAGTGAGACACCCTGTATGTATAACTGAATAAGTGGATTGTACCCACACCCAGAAAAAAAAATGCAGTAAAATTACGGGCAGAGGCCGGCAGCAGAGATTCCAGTCATACCCCGTAAAAAAAAAAAGTCCATGCCCATCGTTTTGTGCAGCCCGTAATTTTACGGGGCAAAGTAATACAGCATTATAATGCACAGGATATAATGCACTTTAAAACACAATAACACTTTACTTACTGTTACGTAGCACGAAGCACGTTAGATAATCATCACAGAATCGCTGTTTTGGCGGGTTAAAATTTTTGAAACACGAGTAAAATGAAGGGTTATACCCTAGCGGAGGACAATGTATGGGGTCATAACATATTTTTGCTAACATTTGGGCTAGAACTGTAAGAATATGTGGATTGCTCTAAATTTTCTAAGTATCTAAGAGATAAGGCCGCTTACTTAGTGGATCAGACCATTTTTCATCAAATAAGGCTTTTGCCCGTGAAAATTGATGGGTCAAACACTCATAAATTTACAGTTTTTTCTGAAAGTGCTACAAAACTGTTTCTCTTAGTGAGCTGTACCCCTCCTCGAAGTTTGTACACGCGGTAGTGAATTACCCTGTATATTTCGAGGGTCATCTATGCATTGGAAATTGTACCAACCTACATTGTTCAAATGGTAACAGCTATTGAGAGAGAAAAAACCAACGTTCAAATTAGAGAGAAGAAACTAACATTCAAATGAATGAGAAGAAACTAATAATAATAGTAGATCTAGCACCATATATTTGAGATACTGATTAGTAAATTAATAAAAAGCAAATGAGAAATTCTACATAATTAATTAACAAGTTTTTTAAATTTTTGATTGCAGTTTAAATCCGTAGCATTCTCTTAAATACTAATACGTTCTCCTCTTAAACCATTTTGTTAAAATAAGAAATATTATTAAAATTGCAAGCTAATGAAATATTAATTTCTTTTACTGTTTCGGATGAGTGTTTGTTTCAGAATTTGATATTAATTGACATATTTTTATTTTGAAAAATTATTGATTGCTATACAAGGCGTTAACTTGTCTTTTCATTTTTCACGTTTATAGACGATAATGAAGTTTGATTTTCTTAATTTTGTTTTCCATTTTGCTTCAAGCCTTAAATATTTGCCCAGTGAGATTTTTCTTTTCTACGTAACATTAAATATTTATCTCATTTAATTCATTTATGTGCAATATTTTAAAATTTCCCTTTTAAACAGATTCCTGTGTAATTGTATTTTTCAACTTTTAACAAAAAAACTATAGCTTTATTCGTTTAACATGTTTAAAATTTTCACTGATAGCATATATTTTTGAGAGTTTTACACTCGATAATATATTACACAATTACTAACTGTTTAATTGTTTTAGGAGTATATCACTGATTATGAGAAAAGTACAGTCCTGGAAAAGTAATACTGTTTATTAATTCTACTCCAAGTAATCATTTAAAAACGTAGTAGGTACCAATCGAGTTGAAATAACGTCTTCAAACACACAAGCACATATATACTACACATATATATGTATATACAGGGTGATTCTCTACCGTGTGTTCAAACTTTCAGGTGTCGTACAGTACACTAAAACAAACATTTTTTCTATAGGTGAACTGGGTCGTAATCCACTTATTCAGTCATAAATACAGGAAGTTTCACTGTAAGTCGAGTTTTGGTTATAACATTACGGTAATGGAGATATTTTACTGACATATTTAACAGAACTTTGTGTAAAATGCGATAAATATCACGGAAAATTTGCTGTATTTAGGTCAGTGATTCATATGTACAGTGAACTGCATTGAAAATTACGAAGTGTTCATGCAGATATCAGCTATTTTCAGCAATTGTTAGGATACTATCACATTTCATAGTAAACAAAGTAGACTTGTTGAAGAGTTTGGTAAAATACCTTCATTATTGCTAAAGCTATGAACGAAAACTCGAATTTGACTCGCACTGAGACACCATGAATGAGTGTTTTGTGACCCAGATGTCTTATACAAAACTGTTTTTCCTAGTGAGCTATACCACTCCTGTAATTTTGTACACGTGGTAGCAAATCACCCTGTATATTTCGAGGAACATCTATGCATTGGAAATTGTAACAACCTCCATTATTCAAATAGTAACAGCTACTGAGAGAGACAAGGCTCGACTTAGAGTGTCTAGAGCCCAGAGGCAAGTATTATTCCGGGGGACCCCCTTTTCTATCTATCTTTAGGAAATTTGCTTGAATTACGCTGAAGTTACTAAACTGCACGAATAAATTTCGTACTAGGTACTATTCACATTTGTATACAGGGTATCATAAGAAAGATCAGAAGAGATGATAGAAGATACTTTTTTTCTGTATAGGAATCTAAGGGCTTATTCGAGCCGTTGAAATGTAAACATGTCTTTCTGTCATTATTGTCTACTTGTTATGATATCACATGTCTGTCATTAGCTGTCTAAAAGAAAAGTGTCCCCAATTGGTCCTCATTAAAAATTTTAATTTATCTTGTTATGAAGATCATGTCAATAATGAATTTCTCTTGAAAACAATGGATTACTTAGTTGTTACAATAAAATGTTAATCATCTGATTTCTGATAAGCTTTAATCATTAGCTTTCTTAAGCTTTAATCAACTTAATCTTTCCTTTGCTTCTTCAATAAAATTTTAATCATCAGCTTTCCAACTCCGAATAAATCTTTACAAAAGTAAGAATTTTCGTCAATTTTTAACATTTGACTCCCTTTTAACGAAAATCCCACCTATGCCCATGGGTGGCCCTTTCAACTGGGGGGCCCGGGGAAGCTGCTCCACATGCCCCTGCATTAGTCAGGCCCTGGAGAGAGGAAAAAATCAACCTTTAAATTAGTGTGAAGAAACTAACATTCAAATGAACGAGAAGAAACTAACAAACAAATAATCGAAAAGAAACTAACCATAATATTAGATCTAACATCACATATTAATAGCTCCTGATTTGTAAATTAATAAAATGCTACTGAGAAAATTCAACATAATTAATTAACAAGTTGTTTAATTTTTGAACGCAGTTTAAAGCCGTAACATTCTCTTAAATACTTTCTCCTCTTAAATCATTTTGATAAAAAAGAAATATTATTCAAATTGAAAGTAAATGAAATATCGATTTCTTTTTCTGTTTTGGAAGAGTGTTTGTTTCAGAATTTGATATTAATTGCCACGTTTTTCTTTTCCCAAAATTATTAATTGCTGTATAAGACTTTTTCTTGCGTTTCCTTTTCACCCGATGATGGGTGGTAATGAAGTTTGATTTTCAAAATTTTGTTATTCGTTTTATTTGAAGCATTAAATGTTTAATCTGTTAGTTTTTTTAATGAAATATTATATATTTGGCTCATTTAATAAATATTTGTACAATATGTTATTTTTTTTTCCACAGATATCTATGTATTTTTATTTTTCTATTTTTAACAAAAAATATAGCTTTATTCTTTTAATATGCTTAAATATTTCACCACTGGCACATTTTTTTTTAGTTTTACACTGGACAATATATTACACAATTGACAACTGTTTAATTGTACGGGAATAATTAAGAGAAAAAGTAAAGTCCTGAAAAATATAATCATCCCTAACTAACTCTGCTGCAAAGAATCGTATAAAAACGAAGTAGGTACCAATAGACTTAAAATAATGTCGGTAAATATGGTAAAGCTAGGAGAGTCTGCGCACAATTCAAAAGAATAACAATAAAAAATCTAAATATTAATTTTTTTGCTAAACTATCCATGAATATTTTTGACTTCATTTGTTTTTTATGCATTTCTATTGCTATTTTGTTGTTATGTAGTAATTTAAAAGAACAGTTGTAATAAAACCAAGAAAGTTAGTTTGCGCAATCTGTCCTTACAGGGTTGGTGTGATTGCGCACATGGGAAGGAGAGATGTTACTAATAATAACTACTATTAAATTGTTGACAATAATAATTACACTTAAATTACATTGTTATAAGGTTTTTGTGAACAACTATTATTGTATTAGGAGTGAATATTTCAATCTAATGATTAAAGAATCGGAAAAAAGGAAATTATTTTAAAAACGATTAAATAACTTTAATTAAGCGAAAAAAAATTAAAGAATCAGAAAAAGCAAGTCCAGATAAGATTACAAAATAACATTAAGTAACTTGATAACACGCTTAACTTAAAATTAGTCCATTTTAATGTTTCATTTTTTATGCAAATTTACCAATAAGCTGCGTAATATCGCCTAGCATAGAAACTAATGGGAACAATGCGCCATATCTCCTAAGTAGCAGATGTGCAAACACTCCAATTTCGGTAAGAGAGATTGCGCGGCCTTTTATATAAATATGGCTACTAATAAAACGAACCGTTGATGTTCACATTGTTAGTCTACACTACAAGAAAAAACGGCAAAATATACAACAAAACGTTCTGTAAATTTATGAACCCAAATTGCCAGCATTATGTACTGTAAATTAACAGCACAATGTGCCTTAAAAACTTTTGTTTTTGGAATTTTACAGTAACATCTCTACAATTATTCTAATTTTACTGTACAAATGACTGTAATCATGCTAAATTTTACAGGAAAAAATGCTGGCAATTTGGGTGAGTAAAATGACAGCAAATTTTACCATTTTTCCGTACAGTGTAGATTAGTAGTTTATGAGAAATCGTTTGAGTTTAAAATATTTTGTACTATTGACATTGTATAGAAATTCTGATAAATAGTTATGAAAAGTCACGCACCTACTTTGGGAAACCAAAACAAAAGAACAATGCTTTATCTTAGACGCTCAAAACAATCAACGTGCACTTTCAAGTAGACACTCCACAACTGCTGTTGTACAACTACCTGGAGTCACTGCGCGCTCAAACTACTCCTTCCCCCCGAACTTCTATGTGCGCAATCTCTCCGACCGCGCCATCTCTCCTGGCTTTACCTTATATATGTACCTCAAGGTTATCTATGCATTAAAAATTATACCAACCTTCTTTTTCCAAATGGTAATACCTATTGAAAGAGAAGAAACTAGCAATAGTAATAGAACCTACACCACATATTAATAGCTCCTGCTTAGTAAATTAATAAAATGCTAATGAAAAAATTCTACATAGTTAATAAGTTCTTTAATTTTTGAATGAAGTTTAAAGCCGTAACATTCTCTTAAATACCGTCTCCTCTTAAATCATTTTGATTTAGAAAAATATTAATCAAATTTCAAACAAATGCAATATTGATTTATTTTACTGTTGTGAAAGAGTGTTTGTCTTAGAATTTGATATTAATTGCCTTGTTTTTCCTTTTCAAAATTATTAATTGCTGTATAAAACTTTTTATCGAGTTTTCTCTTCTCTCGTTGATGGGTGGCAATAGAGTTTGATTTTTTAAATTATGTTTTTCGTTTTATTTGAAGAGTTAAATGTTTAATCTGCAATTTTTTTTTTAATGTAATGTTATATATTTGTCTCATTTAATAAATTTTTGTGGAATATGTTAAAATTTTCTTTTTCAACAGATTCCTATGTAATTTTATTTTTCCATATTTGTTTTAAATGCTAAAAGGTGTAAATTAACAACATAATACAAATTAAAATAACTTTTATTAGGTTGTTTTACATGTTTCGACTCACTCCGACTCATTAAAAAAAACAAATGAGAATATTCCATAATTGAATAATATTTATCTCCAGTCTATATTATCCATCCAGAATAAGAGAAACCATAGAGATACTAACACGCAAAAATACAATATGTAACGATGCGGCATCTTTTAAATTACCGAAACTGTGACTCGAGTTACCCCATGGTCATAGAAATGAAAATAAACAACCAAGTAAAATTAAAGATAACGTGCGTAATTTTTTTAAAAAGTATATGGAAATAATAACTTCAAAGTCTGTGCAATTATGGAATATTTTCATTTGTTTTTGAAAACAACCTAATAAAAGTTATTTTAATTTGTATTATGTTGTTAATTTACACCTTTTAGCATTTAAAACAAATATATTATTACAAGGTGTTATAATTTATTATATTGTTTATTTTTTCCATTTTTAACAAAAAATATCGCTTTATTCTTTTCATTTGTTTAAATATTTCACTGCTAGCACATTTGTTTTTGAAGTTTTATACTAAATAATATATTACACAATTAACAACTGTTTCATTGTTTTAGAAGTACAGGAATAATTAAGATAAAAAGTGCAGTCCTGAAATAAGAGCATACCTAACTAACTCTGCTGCAAATAATTGTATAAAAATGAAGTAGGTGCCAATGGACATGGAATAATGCCTGCAAATATATATATTCCTCGAGGGTCATCTACACCCAGAAAAAGGAATTGATTAAATCTACAAAACATGTTTTGTTGAGTACATTTTGGTTGTTTTAGCAAAATTCAAGTAAAACTGAATCATTTTACTTGAATTAACAAAACATTTTTTGCTGACGATACAAAAATTTTTTTTGAATTGCGAAAAAAAATTTTTTTTGTTGATTTAAACAAATTTCCATTGACCTATATTTAAACAAAAATTTTGTTTAAATATAGGTCAATAAAAATTTTGTTTGAATCAACAAAAAAAAATTTTGTATCGTGAGCAAAAAATGTTTTGTTAATTGAAGTAAAATGGTTCAATTTTACTTGAATTTTGCTAAAACAACCAAAATGTACTCATCAAAACATGTTTTGTAGTTTTAATCAATTCCTTTTTCTGAGTGTATGCATTAAAAATTGTACCAACCACTATTTTCCAAATGGTAATACCTATTGAGAGAAAAGAAACTAACAGTAATATTAGAACTTACACCACACATTAATAGCTCCTGTTTAGTAAATGCTAATGTGGAAATTCTACATAGTTAACATGTTTTTTAATTTTTGAATGCAGTTTAAAGCCGTAACATTCTCTTAAATGCCATCTCCTCTTAAATCATTCTGATTTAGAAAAGTATTAATCAAATTTCAAACAAATGAAATATTGATTTCTTTTACTGTTGTGAAAGAATGTTTATTTTAGAATTTGATATTAATTGCCATGTTTTTCTTTTTCAAAATTATTAATTGCTTTATAAGACTTTTTCTTGCATTTTCTTTTCTCCTGATGATGTACGATAATCAAGTTCGATTTTTCAAATTTTGTTTTACTTTTTGTTTGAAGTGTTAAATAGTTAATCTGCGAGTTTTTTACGTAATATTAGATATTTGGCTCATTTAATAAATTTCTGTGCAACATATTAAAATCATATCTTTTAAAACAGATTTCTGTGTAATTTGTTTTCAACACTTAACAAAAAAAAAATCTTGTATGGACTACGATTTATTCGATTAATATTTTTTAACATTTCACTGCTAGAACATTTTACGAGAAATTTACACTTGACAATATGTTACAGAATTGCCAACTGTTTAATTATTTCAGAAGAATAGATATTAGGAAATACATTTGTTATAATTAGTGTTGCCAGTTCTAATTTCACATAAAATAATGATAGACAGTCAAAATGAAAAAAATATATAAATAAGCGGGAAAGCGGCTTTGAAATCAGGATATAAAAATACAATATGGGCAGATCGGGTAGCCTCGGACACTTGAATAAATTTCAAATAAAAAACAAATGAATAACATTTTTGTTTACTCGGTGCCCAAGTCGCCATTAAACTGTATTTGTTTCGACTCTAGAGGGCATTCATTTACAATAACTCTTTACTTACGCAACACTTTGAATTTCTAAGAAATTGAAATGTCTGCGGTTACCTGCCGTCCGCGGCTACCCGACTTTCCCCTAAATCCTATGTAAACGAAATATGTTTATAACGCAATGCCCGCTATGGACTACCTTTTTTTATACCGGTAACCAGGCCCCTACCTGCCCGGCATGAATGCCTAGGTTTACGAGTTAGTACCTGGGTGCGGAGCGGAAATCGCCCGATCGCAGCCTGGCTGTGATCCACACCTGACTATAGATTTGTTGACATCACTGCTGTGCTTGCTCTCTTGTGGTTTGCTACAGTTATCTTTGTTTGCCGGTTCAAAGTTTCTGTTTAACTTTGTTGAATTGACAGATTTAATAGGTCTCGTAATTTAGAACCTTGATCAGGTGACGAGACCTCACCTGACTAGGCACCCCCAGAGGTATAATTCACAGGTAACTTGGAGGGCTTTGCACCCACGACGGATTTTACATGCACCAGGCACCATTAGCGTACATAGATTTTCATATTTGTCGTCTCTGTCACGCTCATGGTGGATTGTCGCTGTAGTGTTTATCGCCTTTTTTAGGGGGCTGATTTCCCTTTTCCTTTTTTCATTTGTCTCTGACAGGGTTTTTTGTCGTTTTTATGGGCTCACCCCTGTTGTGGGTTGTTTCTGTCTGTTATCATTCGTTGGATTTTGTCTCTTTTTTGATATATTGTTACCTCTAGCTTGTGCTAGAGCTGGTTGTCACATTTTGAATCTTGGTTTTCTTTGGAGAGTTTCACTGGTTATTATGTCCCTATCGTGGGTTTTGCCACGTTGTAACTTCTGTTACTCATCATCTGCGTAAAGGAGGACCTCTTAAAAGAAGCTATCAAATGATCATACACGGTACTTTTTGGAATATTTAGTTTGTGTGACAGTTCCTGAACTGTGTAACGTGGATTTTTTCGCGAGAGCTTCTTTTAAGGTGTCTTCCTTTACTGATGATGTTCGACCAGAGCGGGCATCATCTTCGAGGCTGAAATTTTCGCACTTAAACTTCTCAAACACACCTTCGTGTCATCTGCAACAGCACTTTGTCCATATAGGGTGAAACCCCAATTATTGACACCTAACTAGTAACTGACACTTGAGCAAAAATCTAACTCAAATAAACATTTTGTTGTAAAATTCTGTAAAGTAATGTCATCTAGTGGTAAATTAAACACTTATTTTTATTTTGGAGTCAATTTATTCACCACTTGAAGAAATTCAATGAAGGAAAAACTTTTGAGAATACAAAAATTTGCCATTTTGAAGCAACCATCTTATTTCTAAATTTAAGGAAGCATTTTCCTAATCTATTTGTAATGCAACAATCCTAAACCTCTTTCTTAAAATTATACTAGTAGAAATTAGTTTAAAGATGCATATGATACATTATGGCCTTGAATTAGGGTTTATGGCTATTTTATTTAGGTTAATGGAGGGTGCCAGTTATTGGTTCCTAGAATTTCATTTTACCAGTCTCTGACAGAGGTGCTACTTATTAGTTATATTAAAGAAAATTGAAATCTATTTATTATTTGAACTGTTTAAAAATGCGTAATAATAAATTACATGTATTTTGTAGTAAACATTATTACAATTTAAGAGCCTACATCAGTCACGCGAAAAAACATGCAAGCTAATATTAAGTCTATGAGAAGGTTCTTGCGCGATTTTTCGCTCGCATTTTAATATTTTTAAATGATTTTTTTTAATAGGATAGCTGACATCGATCACTAACGTTGTTAGGTTTTACTTTTTCGATTTTGGTTCCAGTGTTTTTATATAAAAGTACTTTCACTGTCAGAACCGGTTTCAACCGGTTCCAAAATTGAAAATGTCCGCTTATAAAAAAACTGTAACCAAAATGAAAAAAAGTAAAAACTAACAACGTTACAGATTGACCTCAGCTATCCTATGCAAAAAGAATCATTTAAAAATTTTAAAATGCGAGCGATAAATCGCGCAAGAACCTTTCCATAGACTTAACATTAGCTTCAGCGTTTTTTCGCGTGACTAGCGTAAGCTCTTAAGTTGTTTTACCAGTGTCTGACACATGTCAGTTATTAGATGTTTGCATTACTAATAATGCAGTATTAAATATTACTGCTGTATACTCTTATTATATATTCTGTATCACTAATAATGCAGTACAGCTTACTAAACCTCCCTTTTTATAATAAATAAACGTTTTTTTTTTTTTTTTTTATGAAGAATAAAGTTTTTTTTAAAGCATTTTAATCTTTTGAAATAAAGTGTCAGTCACTGGTTTACTTTGTGTCAGTTATTGGTGTTTAAAAATCTGGATAGTGTTAGTTACTGGAGTTTTTGACCTTATTTATGAATAAAATTAATTTTTAATAACACAATGTATAATTTTTCAAAATTTTGCCAACATTGTTTTTAATATATCTCTACTATCCTTACAAAAGCAAAGGTAAGTATAAAATAGATTTAAATTTTTGTAATAGTGATTTGAACAAAAAAGAATCCTTAAATTGTCAGTTAATGGGGGTTTCACCCTACAGTACACATTTTACGATCAGTCTAACTACTATTTTCATCTTTATTGAAATAAAAGAGCATAACTGACGAAAATAAATTTTTTGGTTCGCCGATATTAGCATTGCATCGAAACAAAAGTTTTGCCACAACACAAACAAGAATTATACAACGCAAGCAGAAAATACCGAATTTACATATTTGGGTCAAAGAAAGTCACCCCTTCTCAGAAGTAGCAAAATAACTAGACGCTCTCTTTGAAAAATCGCAGAAATTTCCAGATGACCCAATATATTAGTTAGATTTCAGTAAATGACATATATTCGTTAATTTACAGTAAACCTTAACTTTTGTGATTTGTATAGTTATTTTTATTAATTTTAACGTAAAAGTAATTTTTTCCCCTAATGGAAAAAAAATCGCTTCGAAAGGGTTAAAGTTAAATCTTCTGTGAACAAAATATTGCAAGATTAATTCACCCTGAAAAGGTATTTTTAGACTTTCTTTCATATTTTTTGTCCTTTACAGCTGCAAAAAAGAGTTTGCTGTCCTTATTGCAGTTGCAATGTTTCGTAAATATTTATAAATATTCTTTCAGCATATATATATACATTGCTTTGTTATGTACTTAGTAGCACCGCACACATGCATAAATAAATGAGTGTGTGTGTGTTATGTGAAGGTGCGAACGCGAAGATTGTTGAAAAGGGTTAAATACGCCCATAATAGAAAAAATTGATAACCCTATGTATTGAGTACTGCCATTGTGTAATTTCGAGAAATGTTGATGACACCAAGACAATGATATTTACCGTATTAGATATTTCTCCCTGAGACTGAAGCTGAGTGCCTAGCTACTCTTTTATAAAGGTACTCTAGTGGTGGCGAGTTTTTGTGATTTTGCATGTGTTCGTGTTGTCCTGATTCACCAGCATTTGTGCGTGACTGATAAATCTATTCTATCTCTCTTTACGTTTCGCAAAGTGCATGTATATCTTTGGAATCTGATTGTCACGGTTATTTTGCAATGGCATGTTCACTAGATAATTGTGTTGTGCAGTGGCTATATACAGCTAGGTGTTAGCTGGAATGAACAGGTTTTGGGAAGGATCTTACATAATGTTAAACAAGTACTCTCGTGCTATTTACGCTACGATCGCTTTATACAGTAGAGTTCTCTTTAAGCATAGAAGGATAACTTGCGACCAGTTGTGAACATTTGATAAAAAGTTGATTTTACTACCTCAATAAAAGAAGTATTGAGACTCACAAAGCCTTTTTAGTTAATAATTGTTTAAAAACAACACAAAATGTCACAAAAACATATATGAATCATTTATTAAAAACTTTTACTTTAGGTGTTTTAAAAATATACAAAACTGTATTTCACATTAAAAACCTAGTGCTTTCGAGCCGTCCTGGCTCATCATCAGGGTTAAAACATCACCACGCAGATACACACAAAAAACACAACTAGTCTGAAACACTGTAAAAAATCAATGTCTGAAGACAAGGTCAAACCATTATAAACAGGGTGGGAAGCATAGGGAGGGATGTGCCAATCTTATTCATTCTTGAACTATCTGTAAAAGCTTATACCGTACTTTAGGGATATTGTACGAAACTGAATCATTGCGTGTTTTATTTTTCTTGGTTAAAATTTCTATTGATTCACTTATTATTGCTTCATAAAAAGAGGATGTGGGTTTAATAATTTTAGCGTTATCAAAATCTATTATAATCGACTGCTCTTGTTTTAATCTGGAAAGTGCCGTTTTACTTCTATTATACTTGACATCTGCAATATGTTCTTTTAACCGAATTTTAAATTTCCTTAAAGTCATACCAATGTAGTGTTAAAAGAACATATTGCAGATGTCAAGTATAATAGAAGTAAAACGGCACTTTCCAGATTAAAACAAGAGCAGTCGATTATAATAGATTTTGATAACGCTAAAATTATTAAACCCACATCCTCTTTTTATGAAGCAATAATAAGTGAATCAATAGAAATTTTAACCAGGAAAAATAAAACATGCAATGATTCAGTTTCGTACAATATCCCTAAAGTATGGTATAAGCTTTTACAGATAGTTCAAGAATGAATAAGATTGGCACATCCCTCCCTATGCTTCCCACCCTGTTTATAATGGTTTGACCTTGTCTTCAGCAGACATTGATGTTTTTACAGTGTTTCAGACTAGTTGTATTTTTTGTGTGTATCTGCGTGGTGATGGTTTAACCCTGATGATGAGCCAGGACGGATCGAAAGCGCTAGGTTTTTAATGTTAAATACAGTTTTGTATATTTTTAAAACACCTAAAGTAAAAGTTTTTAATAAATGATTCATATATGTTTTTGTGACATTTTGTGTTGTTTTTAAGCAATTATTATAGCACAGAGGTGAATTTGATTCAATTGAGTATTGTGTTTTTCATGACTCAAGTTTATTTTGCCTTTTTAGTTATTTAGTATTTGTGAGGTACTTTCTGGCAAAGATTATTGTCTTGGAGTCATTGTGAATTAAGTGCAGGATTTGAAGTTTAACACTTGGACATGAATCAGATTATGTTAAAAAGTTAATTTGGTTTTTTCCATTGCTCTTCCTTCCTTTTAAAGTGTTTTAATAATCTGTTGTTATTGTTAAACTGTCTTCGTGTCCTCATTCCAAGTTGACCACTTAGAAGGGGTTATCAAAAGGCTGAGTTAAGTACCATTAACCATACTAATAAACAAATTTAAAAATGCAGAGAAATTCTAAATAGTTTCCATTTCAATCGAATTTAATATCTTAGAAGATACTTTTGTGTAATCCTTTTTATTTATACAACAGATGTGAGGAATCTAATTTGCAGATTCATTCCTTTTTTAAAGGAATTCTAACGGGAAAATGCGAAATAATTAATTAACGAATTTCTTTAATTATTGAACACAGTTTAAAGCCGTGACTTTCATTTTAATATCTTCTCTTATTGGAAACTTTTAATTATGAAAAATTTTATTCAATTTATACGTAACGGAAATATCGATTTCTTTTAGTATTTTCAAAGATAGTTTGTTTCATAATTTGATATTAAATGCAATGTTTATTTTACCTTTTCGAAATTATTAATTGCTGTGTTATTTTTTTTTCTTTTCTGTTATTTATTTATTTATTTTTGATAGATAGTACTAATGTATGATATATTTTTTAATTCGTTGATTTTTATTTTATTTTCCTTGAAGCATAACTATTTTAAAATATCGAATTTGTTTTCAGAATTTTTTATGCGATATTACATACAGCATTGATCAAAACTGACGAACCTTGATCAAAAATAATGATTTATTGAATAATATATCAGTAAATGTAATAGTCGGATATAAATGCAAACCTCGTACACTCTTTATAATTTCCAAAGAATCTGGGACCATCATTTCAGATCAGAAAACTTTGCCTAATATTTTTTTCTTCAAATTAAATTATTTTTCTGCTATTAATCACAGAATTTGTAATATTTTTTAGCTACTAAAGAAAGGAGAAAAATTCTTTTAGAAAATTATGGTAAATTTATACGCACCTGCAAATGTTTAACTCCATCCAACTATGAAATCCAATTTTTTTAAGTTATTGCAATTTCTAAAAAATGTCAACAAACGGACAATTCCATTTTTAACTAACCCTTTTAATTAATATTATTAGCCTTAAATTCGAGATTTTTAAAGATGAATTGAAAAATTTTCACGTTTATTTGTTATATAAGTTAATAAATAATCATAAAATATAGGAAAGTCTTCTAGAAAATGCCAAAACATAAAGAATTTACATTAATAATAATAAAAAAAGTCTTTTGCTTAAAAAAAACAATGAAGGAAATAATTTTCAAAATTGATATGGAATTTGTTTTATTATTTTTAGTAACACGTGTTGAAAATTAATAAAATAAAAAATACGTATTAATTTTTGATTTTTTCCTTGTTAATTTCTCTTAACAAGTTGCTTAATGCCCTCTACAGTTTGCATAAATCGATAAATATTTACTTCAATAGTTTTGTTTTTACACAATATTAAATATTTATCGCATTTAATTTCGGTACGCAATCCCAAACGTTTTTTGTTTGACAGTTTTCGGACGGATTTGTCCGAAAACATTTTAAAATTTTAAAATAAATTTTTTACATACACAGATGTTTTTTTTACAGAAAACATTTTAAAATAAATCGATAAATATTTACTTCAATAGTTTTGTTTTTACACAATATTAAATATTTATCTCATTTAATTTCGGTACGCAATCCCAAACGTTTTTTGTTTGACAGTTTTCAGTCGGATTTGTCCGAAAAAAATTTGAAATTTCTAGCAAATTCTTATTTTTTATTTCTTCATCTCCACAGAATTGCCAATTGCTTAATCTACATTCGAATTTCAGCAGCACTTGTTGTAAAGACAATTGGATACATTTGAAAAATTATATTTAAAAATCTGTATGTTTTACGTTTAACCGAGAATAATAACATATCTATATTATAAAGGACAAACGTGTCCGTGCGTAACGCTGACGTCATTTAGCGAATATGGCAACATTTGACGATGAAATTTCGATTTTGCGATTTTTGCTACTGCAATTTTTTAAATTTCTAAACATCGCATATTTTTAATTTTTACACCTTTATCTAGGGAAAAAAAAATCTACTTTCAAATGCAATTTGTTTGAAAACTGTATCGCAAATTACTCATTTCTTTTAGCATTTGAATTAAATTTTATTCATAATTTAAAAAAAAAATCTATGTCTATCGCTTGCAGACGATTACAAAATATTAATCCGTTTGCACTTTAAACAATATCAAATGTTCAACATTTGTTTCTAGCTACTATTCCACAACGAAATAAGGACTTTATTAAGCAATAAATAAAATAGTATAAATAAAACAGAAATTTAACAGATATGTAATTGAAATAAGCGCTTAAAACCGCTGAAATTATCAGATAAAAAATAGAAAAAGAAACTGCTGTAGATAACGATTTTTTAGCGATTTATTCAACTATTAACTTTTGGCACGAGGCTAATACAAAATTACCGTTTTTAACAAATTTGAAAATTTTATTTGAATATTTGACATATTTCATGTAAAAATACTCTTTGGTGTTGTTAAGGGGCAGTCTAAAAAAATATTAAATGTAAAAAAAAAAAAATCTATTTTAGTTTTCAAAAAAAAAAAAATAATAATAATGGTTTTCACATATATTTTCTATTCGGGGAAGCCCGGGTTGGATGCCCTAGTAATCATTAATAATATAAGGGGTTTAATTCTGTGCAAAACCAATATTTTCTTAATGTTTGGAAAAAGACTCCGGAATTAGTGGGTAAGACCAGTTTATTTAAATTTTTAATGGGAGAAAATTATTGTCGAATTGACGAATTTTGGATAAAATTTTACGTTTTGTAATCTCAAGTTTCATTCATATGCGGTGAAGAGAGATTCTTCATCGAAACAGTCGAATTCTGCATTTATATTTTTTATTATTAGATTGCATTGATTACCCAATTTTCATAAATAAAGTTATTGTGTAATAGTTTCTTTTTAAGTAATTCTTTATAACTTTCGATTTTACAATTTCATTCCTGCTAGAATTATGAATAAAGATAATTAGGATTAACATTTTGATATTTAAAGTTTTTATCCTTCTTTTTAGTATAGCAGGAAAATTTTCAAGAGAAAATAAATCTGAATTATGTGACATCTATTATTACACTTTATGTCTTTTTAATACTAAAATCTCATTAGTTCTGAGATTTGAACTAAACAGAAAAATATTGTTAAAAACCTTGAATTCTTTATCTATATATTTTTTTTATTCTACAATTTCGCAATTATAACTGAAAAAAAGTAATTTTTGTATTGTCAATGTATCAATTTTGACGATTGATTGTACCATGTGGCTTTAATTTTGCAATCTCATTAGTGCTGGAAGTTCCATTGAAGACTATTCCATTATTAGAATTCTTATGCATTTACTTTTTTTTTTAAATTTAGTATTTCAATAGAACTAAAAAGACATTAAGAAAAATTAAATGTAAAATTTTATAAATTATGACTTTTCAATTACTTTAAATGGTATAATTTTACTAATGCTGGATTTTCACAGAAGAGAAATCAGTAAGAAATTTATGTTTCCTATATCTAGATTTAAAATTTAAAATTCTGATATTTTATAAATGATTAAATATTCTTTCAAATAAAATTAATTATTATATAATTAATTATTATATAATTAATTATTATATTATAAATCTGTTTTCTAAAGAAATGTATTTTTATTCCGTAATTTCGTTAATGTTGAAGACACTGTCGAATTTCGTTAACGTGAATTCGTTTATCATGAAATTTCGATTAACGTGGCATGAACTACTGTTCCCACCAAGCAAGATTCTAGTAATATACAGTTGTTTGTTTGTACAGTAGTATTAAAGAAATACCCTCTTTACTAACTCTGAAGCAAATAATCATATAAAAATACCTGGTACTAATCGACTGTTAATAATATTTTCTAATTAATCGCATATTTAAAGTATGCTTAGGATAGTCGTGTGATTGCTGAAATTAACAAACTTCAAAATTTCTAATACTAAATTTTACATCATATTTGGATATCATCGGGAAATTTTTATCTTCGGATACCAAACGGGAAGCATTCGGTCAAGCAATTTATGAATTATGCAGATGTAAACTATTGAACTCCTAGTGTTAAATTCATGTTTAATCGTTTCAAAACAGGTTGTAATGCGGGCATAACTCAAAAACTACTTGGCGATATGAACTGTAATTTTGGATTCGCATATTTGAAGCTTTTAGAAATCAATTTGTGGTAAACGTTTTATACGTTACTATATGTATATATTTTTTTTCAAATATTATTTTCATAATTTATATATTTTAAAATTAATATTCGAAAAAAAATTTAATGTAACCTATGAAAAAATGAACAGAAATTGAACCTTCAAATATTCGAATCTAAAGTTACAGTTCATTCCCCCAAGTAGTTTTTGAGTTATTCTTAAAAAAACTATTAGCATTGCAATCTGTTTTGCAAAGATTAAAAATGAGTTTAACATTATGAGTTCCAATTCATGTTTCATTGTTGCAAAACAGTTTGCAAAATCTATTTTGTGTTATGAACTGTAATGTTGGATTAGCATATTTGTAGCTTTTAGAAATCAATTTGTGTTAAGTTTTACACGTTACTATATATGTATATTATTTCAAACGTTATTTTCATAATTTATGTATTTCAAAATTAATATTCGAAAAAAAATGTAATGTAACCTATGAAAAATTTAACAGAAATTGAACCTTCAAATATTCGAATCCAAAGTTACAGTTTATTCGACCAAGTAGTTTTTGAGTTATACTTTTAAAAAATTTATCATCATTGCAATCTATTTTGCAACGATTAAAAATGAATTTAACATTAGGAGTTCCAAACTTTAAACCTGGATAATTCCTAAACTACTTGACCGAATGCTTTTCCTTGGGTATCCGAAAGTAAAATTTGCCAAAGAATTCAAATGCAATGTCAAAATTAGGTATTATTCTTGAAAACAAAAATTACATTTTCAATATGTAGGCGATCTCCGAAGTATAATTTAAGTATGTATAGCATTAATTAGTATATGTTATTACTAATTGTTTGGTAATCAGCGACATTTTTATGGGATTATTTGCGATAAAGTTAGAAGGGGTATCCTTTTTTCCAAGATTGCATATTTATCGCGGATATTTCTTTCTAAAAAAATCGCTTAACATAAAACATTTCTTAACTTTAATAGGAAAAATCTTTTTTTTTCTGTACCTTTTAATAGTTGCCCTGTTTACCAATTCTAACAGAAAGTTATACTTTTAGAATGCAATATATTTTCTAGGATAACCCTTTGAGACGGTGTACTTCCGAGGAGAATTCACACACACACACACACACACACACACACACACACACACACATATATATATATATATATATATATATATATATATATTGTTCTGAATTGTAACATATAATAATATATTTTTATTGACGCCATTTTTTCTTAAACATTGAAAAGAAAAAATATTATGAAATTGAAAAGATGGTGAAAAAAGAGTTTTTATTAAAGTACATTTTTCCAGAAAATTCGAAGAAATACAAATATAATAAAAAGTTAAAATTTCAGTGCAAGTTCACCTTGTTTAATAATTAAAATTCATAAATATACAACTAAATGTAAATATATTGCTTGAAGGGGCGTAAAAACATACATAAAACATTTAAAAGCACATTAAAGTCCTTTTAAAAATTCAAAACGTTTTCAACTGAACTATTCGGTCATCATCAGTGAAAAACTCATTTTTCACTGTGATCCACCTGACAAGAGCCTTGTTGGCATCGCTGCAATGCTCTCTAGTAGTTTGCTACAATTTTCATTGTTTCCCGGTTCAAGGTTCCTATATAACTTAGTTGAACTGGTAGATTTAAGAAAAGCAAAAATTAAAGAAGAGAAAGGAATTGGTCTCGTAATTTCGAACCTTGATCAGGTGACCAGACTTTCACCTGACTAGGTACATCTAGAAGTATAATTCATAGGACTTGGAGGACTTTGCACCCACGACGTATTATATATGCACCAGGCGTCATTACCGTACATGGACATTATAGACAAGTTATGTCTTCACTGGTATCGTTGGAAAAAAATATTTGTGGGAACTGTCCTTTTCATAGAGTAGATGTTCATGCTACCGGATTTTTGCTAATCCAAAAGCCAATTTAAAACATTTAGCCAAAAGCCGACTTTTTTTAATTAGTAGGTATAATTATTATATTCCAGTTTTCATAGTATTGTATTTGTATCTATATATAACTTATTGGCACATCTATCCTACAATCTATCCTATTTTTTTTTTTTAAATCGCAAACCAGGCCTCTAATTGCCGGGCATGAGTGCCTAGTTTGACGAATTAGTACCTGGGTGCGGGGCGTTATTCACCTGATGACAGCATGGCTGTGATCCACCTGACAAGAGCCTTGTTGGCATCGATGCAGTGCTCTCTAGTGCTTTGCTATAGTTTTCTTTGTTTGTTGGTTCAAGGTTTCTTTTTAATTTTGTTGAATTTGCAGAAAAAAGCAAAAATTAAAGAAGTGAAAGGAATTGGTCTCGTAATTTAGAACCTTGATCGGGTGACCAGACTTTCACCTGACTAGGCACCTCCAGGGGTATAATTCATAGGGAACTGGGAGGACTATGCACCCACGACGGATTTTATTTGCATCAAGTGCCATTAGCGTACATGGCTTTATATATTTTCCATGTCTGTTGGCTTGTCGCATTCATGGTGGGTTCTCGCTGTAGCGTTTATCGCCGCTTTTACGGGCTGGTTTCACTTTTTGTTTTATTTGTATGTGTCAAGGTTTTTTGCCGCTTTTATGGGTTCACCGCTGTTGGGGGTTGTTTCTGTCTATTATCATTGGTTGGGTTTTTGTCTCTATAACTTGATAAACTGATAACTCTAGCTTGTGCTAATATTGGTTGTCACATTTTGAAACTTGGCCTTAATGCGAGAGTTTCACTGGTTATTATGTCACTATCGTGAGTTTTGTCACATTGGAACTTTTGTTACTGATCTAGGATCTGTTGACTGCTAATTATTTTTAAATGTAGTGGTTAAAACATTTCACAAGGCCATTAAAATTAAAATGGTTTATCGGTTACAAATGTTAAAAGCAACATTAAAAAAATTCATATCTGAAATATATTTTTATAATTTCGTTAAAATGATGTAATTGAATTTTCATTCCACCAGATCTGAAAACAGAAACCTTAAAAGAGCCAAACACTTTTCACAAATAACGCAATTCAAAAACGGCAAAAATTTACTAAAATTGCATTATAAATCACGTAATGTAACTTGGCAATATCTATTTAATTTTTATATATATTTTTATAAATTTTACTATTTTATCCATTGTAAATGTAACTCTTTACTTGGAATTTAATATTTAATAATACTTATGCTATAAACTTTTTCTGAATTTATAGTCAGTATAAAAAAAATAATAATTAAAAAAAATTAATAATAATCCAATTTTTATGTACATTGAATTGAATTTCTATGAGGGGTGTTCAACTGAAAGTGATTCGAGGTGTGTATCCATGAGATGCGTAGGGACAGAAATCAGATGGATGCATAGATAGAAACAACAATATTTAATGAGTGAAACGCATGCAAAGTTTGATTTAAAAAATCATCCATGGCGTTTAGGCAGGAGTCCCATTGCTTAGGAAGGTTACGAATTCCGTCCGTGAAGAACGATTTCGGTTGACCATGGAACCAGTTCAGAACTGCATCCTTTACGTCCTCATCGGAGTGAAATCTTTGACCCTTTAGACTTTTCTTCAGCGGTCCAAAGATGTGATAGTCGCAAGGAGACAGATCTGGACTGTAAGGTGGATGTTCCAGAACTTCCCACTTTTTACGGCCCAGTGCCTCGGCACATAGTTTGGCAACGCAGCCCGCATTCTGTGATGAATATCCACCGGCTTACACCCTTCCAGCGTTAAAAATTTAATTACAGCTTGCTGATCCGTTTTGGACGCAGTTGCATCCACACCGGCCATTTTTAACTGAATTCCACGTCCTTACGAATGAAGTTATCACAAATCTGCTTGCGCATGCACACGCGTGGTAACATACACCCTCACTATCGTGTTTGTTTCACGAAAATACATTGAAAACTGTTCGAATCCCTTTCATTTGAACACGCGTTATATTTCCATCACGAAATGCAAATACAACACATTGGGTTGCCACACAGCTGGTTAAATATCAAAATATAAAATTTTTAGGTATCAATTTACTAGTGAAACCTTCTAATTTGGTTTAAAAATGACCCATTCAATGCAATCAGTTTCTTGTTAGGATTTCGTTCATCTCACGAAACCCTATTAGTCCCGCTTCGTTGTCTGTCCGTCACATAGAGCCGGTTCTCAGAAACTGTATAACTTACAGACATGGCATTTTGTGTACTTACAGCTGAATAACTACTGTCACGCTCAAAATCATAAAATTTTGAAAAAATCGTATTATTTTAATATAGAGAGATAAAAAACCAAAAATCTAACAGCCTTTTCCTATTAAATTTAAACATTTTTCGTTATAGTAGTTGCCAACAATTAAAAATCCACAATAAAATTCTTACTACAATAATTAATTTTCTATTGAAAGATTTCCACTTGAAAAATGAAAATGAAATAAAAAGTTTTACCAATTGAAAAAAGATTAATATGACGTCAAATTGATAATAAAACGGAAATTTGCAAACATTTCTCAATAATACAAGGAGTATGAGTATGTGTAAGTAAAGAAAGCAGGTTAATATGACTTCATTAGAGAATTAAAAAGAAAATTAATCTGACGTCATATTGGAAATTTAACGGACTTTTTAAAATGTTCGAGAATAATACAAAGAGCGTATCAATATGAGTAATAGAGAAAGCATGTTGATATGACGTCAGCAAGTGCTTATAACGTCATATGAGTTTGAGGAACGTATTGAATCATGATAAAAACCCGATTATGGAAATATTGGCATATTTTAACACTATATTTTAACACTCTATACAACATGTTTAATTTTGAAATTGATTTTTTTTATATCGCATTTAGTCCACATGATAGATATTATTATGACCGAGTATAATAGCGGGCTTCGTCCGCTATCGGACCGGTTCTGATTTTAGAAAAAACGAGAAAAATAGACCGGTAAAATTTTACTTTATAAAAAACGATTTTTTTTTCTTTCTTTTGAAATAGAAATTTATTTGGATTTATTAAAGAAATGATAAAGTGTTTTGAAAGTAATAATAAACGAAACCCTTTGTGCGACCATTGATCACACTTAGCCACTTGTTACGTTTTTTAGATTATTTTTACTCATAACTCTAACATGGATACAGTAACTTTTGTTATAGTTTTGTTTGAAAATACACAAATTACATTTACTTATAAAGTCGCAACCAAATTACATCCGATTTAATGAGAAAAATATTTACAAAAAGTAAAATTATTGAAACAATCTAAAAGGGTTTAATGTGTCAGTAAAAATTTTTAGATTAGAATTCAACCTTTTCAACATTGCAAAATCAAAATTTATCTTTAAGAAATATTTGTCCTATCAATTCACAAAACAATTCTGAAAATTACTCTTGTAATTATGTTTCTAAAGCAATTTGCGAAAAATACCCTCTATATCTAGCTGATGAATCCCGGAAAAAAATTATGACATCAGTATCTCCTTTCCACATGAAGATTCATTCACGCAATTGTCTTAATTGCTACATCTCATCCGCGTTTCAATTATTTATCTTTATGGTAATTTTTTCAATTTTTTTTTCAGCTGATTATTTTCAAACATTGTAGACAAATCTTAAGAGGTCTCAGGACTCTTAAAATTGGAAAAAATGAAAAAAAAAAGACCATTCTTAACATTTAATATCTTCAAATGTATATGATTTAAAAACACAACTTTTATTGGGATGAAAAGATGTAAGCGTGTTCTTTCATTTCACATATTTAAAAAGTTACACGATGCAGAATTAATATTTTAGGGGGCTTCAAACTGTCAGCCATTTGTCGAGCAGAAAATTGACATGACAGCTTACGAGCACGATTACAAAATAGTTTTTGCATCTAGAATAAAAATTTTGGAATCTAATTATACTTCATATTGTAATAATTACGCCTGAACCTCAATAAATTTGTATTTAAAGCATTTTTATATTTTTAATGCAAAGTTGTATTGAGTTAATACAATTGTTTTTAATTTTCAACATTAGGTTCAATTTATGTAGACTAACATGACACATATTTTTGGAAAATTTCATGAAAAAATATTGATAAGTTTTTGAGATATCATGTGCGTTGTGCCCAAAAACATCATTTTGAGAAAAATGTTGTTTTGCTTCAGCTTTGAGTATGCTTCAGCTTTGAGTGGGTATAATTCTAAAAGCCATAAAGTCTGTTCTAATGGAAATTTCAAGAAAACATTTACAATAAAATGCAGGAAAGATAGGAGTTTAATATATAAAAAAATTAAAAAATCGAAAATTTTGAAGGATTAAGAGTCCTGAGACCCCTTAAGAAAGAAAAGATATATTTTCCTTCCAATTCTGGTATAAAATCTATTTTTTTTTTTAAATTTAAATTTACAGAATTATTTTTAATAAATAATTATTCACATTTTCTTGTTTTCAAAAATGTAAAAAATGATGACCTCATTATTTTTTTTTTCAGAGGAAGATTTGTTAACACAATTATCTTTATTGCTACTTTTCACTCGCGTAGGAAAAATTATTTATCTTTATGCTAATAATTTTTTTTCTAATCGCAACTGATTTTATTTTATTTTATTTTTTCACCCTGATTGCACGTTGGATAAAACGTTTTCTACATCTTAAATATTTTCGCTTTGCAATCATTGTATAGATTCCCTAAGGAATTAGATATTTAATCTGGAGGGATATTTCTGCTAGAGGGATTTTTTTTTCTTCAGTTGCATAAATTGAGATCGAAATGCATTTATGAAAATTTTATCTACAAGAGAACTGTATACTTTTTTATTGGAATACAATAAATATGTAGATTAAGTTTTGTGTTTTTACAGCTTTAATCTTAGAAATTTCAAGATTTTTTACTTTCTTCTATCTTTACACGAAGAAAATATTGGATTCATGAAAATTTTCGACTTCCGGTTTTCGACGGATTTATACGTTTTAGAAGGTTTTGAACACAATTTGACTGTTTATAGAAAATGTCTGTCTGTCTGTATGTGACAAAAAATACCCTCTATATCTAGTTGATGTATCCGAAAAAAAAAATTATAACTCCAGTTTTTCTCTTCCACATGAAGATTCTTCACACAGTTGTCTTAATTGCTACTTCTCACCCGCATTTCAATTATTTATCTTTATGATAATCTTTTTCATTTTTTTCCAGCTGCTCTTATTTTTTTAACTATACATGTCGATTGCATAATAACGTTTTCTACTTTTGACATATTTTCGCTTTTAAACATTGTAGACAAACCTTAAGAAAGAAAAGATATATTTTCCTTCAAATTCTGGTATAAATCGATTTTTTTTTAATTATTTAAATTTACAGAACTATTTTGAATAAATAATTATTCTCATTTTCTTGTTTTCAAAAATGTAAAAAATGATGACCTCATTTTTTTTTCAGAGGAAGATTTGTTAACACAATCATCTTTATTGCTACTTTTCCCTCGCGTAAAAAATTGTTTATCTTTATGCTAATCATTTTTTTTTATCGCAACTGATTTTATTTTATTTTATTTTTACTCTGATTGCACGTGGAATAAGAAGTTTTCTACATCTTAAATATTTTCGCGTTGCAATCATTGTATAGATTCTCTAAGGAATTAGATATTTAATCTGGAGGAATATTTCTGCTAGAGGGATTTTTTTCTTCAGTTGCATAAATTTAAATCGAAATGCATTTATGAAAATTTTATCTACTAGAGAACTGTATACTTTTTTATTGGAATACAATAAATATGTAGATTAAGTTTTGTGTTTTTACAGCTTTAATCTTAGAAATTTCTAGATTTTTTGAATGTTTCTAGAAGGAACTATAAATTTTGAAAACTATAACCTATAAAAAAGTTTTTTTTTTTTTTAACTAATGTAAAACTGTAAAATATTAATTTTGTTTTCAGACTAATTTTCGGGTATAATTTTAACGTAAATGCAGAATTTTGTTTTAAATTTTTCGCTTGAAAAAGTTATGCTTAACAGTTTGTTTCATATAATATTTCTAGAATGGGCTAATGGTTTATCTTTTTTTCTATTTATACGAATACAAACGTCTTGGAAAGGCTTCAAACCTCCATAAAAATGGTAAATATTGTTGAAAAGAAAAAATAGTTGCGGTCTTTTTGTAAAAAATAGTTGCAGTCTTTTTGTAAATGAAATGTATAACGTACAGCCGTAAAAAAAAAAGAACAGATCATACTAATTCTGCCGCAACAATCGTATAGAAATATGCCTGGCACCAAACAATTAGTAATAACACAGTAAACCATAAAAAATGTACGTTAGATGAAATCAGTTGATCCTAGATCAGTTTCTAGTGCTGATTGTGAATATACTTTACGTTTTTCTCTAGGTCATCCAGTTTTTGAGAAATTTGCATATTTAAGTTTATGCAAATTTAAGCTTTTTTGTGCCATTTTATGGACATTTTAGGTACAATCAATGTCAGATTGAATTACGTTTTCTAGATTATGACTACTGGACATACTGCTTCAGATAAATGTCGTAGTCTGTATATTCTTAACATTTACCTGTCAGTTATTAAGCCTAATTTGCATATTTTTCAATAGTGTAATGTTCACATTGCTATCAACTTTAAAATAGCTGCCACAAAATGAACGTAATTTTTTCCTAGACTATATTTTTAAGTTGATTTCGAATCTGTAATCCGTTTCCTTCTGTCACGTCTAGTTTTTTAGTAAAATGAATATCTACGTTTGTATAGTATAAAACTAAGATGCGCCGCCAGATGCCATGACGGGCGCTCGGCGCGGAATTCGACCACCGTACCCAAGTCCTAAGAGACTTTTATCACGTACATCGGTGATCACCGAGTGCGCTACGGTCGATCCGGAGGATCGTCATCCAACGAAACCTCCCAATCTTTTGCCGAAGTGCGAGACGACATAGGTCGCTGCGATAAAGCGGAAGTTCAAACTCTTAGAGGAGACTTCCACAGTCCACACATGACACCTGTTGAACCGTAGAGACTGCCGAGCGGCTTCGTCTCCGAAACCCCAAAAAGGAGAGTCGGTCCCTCGGTGCTCGACATCCCTACGGCTCTTGCTTTCCCACGGCGTCCGATCATAGACAGGTAGGGAAGGACCAGCTACAGGGCTTATCTTCCGTGGACGTTTGTATGGTATTGGCACACGTTTGATATAAAATGCTTTTTAGTGGAGTGTACCTCCTTGACAAAAGGGTTAACAGTGTCAGATTCCTATCTTGGGCATAATCCCCGATGGGTACAATCGAAAACTATTGAAAAAAGTAGTAGAATTTATCCTAAATAGCTGAAGTAGATCACATAAAAAGCGTTTTCTGGCTTTTTTGACCAAAAAAAAAAAAAAAAAAAAAAAAAAAAAAAAATCGTTTTTTTAAAAAAAAAAAATCGTTTTTTTAAAAAAAAAAAAAAAAAACGAGACTCGATAGAAAATAGCGGACACCAGATTTAAAATTAGCGTAAAAAAAGCTGATTTAGAAACATGTTAGTGTACTCATATGGCAGAAATATTTAGACGTCAAGAAACGTTTTTAGAAAAACATGAAAAATATGCAAATTAGGCACAATATTTCACGGTCACATGTCTGTATAATCTCGGACACAACATTTTTGTGAAGTAAACTGGCCAGTAATCATAAAATAAACAAAAAAGTCAGTCTAATAATGCTTTATGCCTTAAATTTCCATTTAATTGTACACAAATTCCAAACTGAAAATCTGGACATGCTGAAAAAAGTCTAAAACTATATTCAGAATTAGCGCAAAAAAACCGAATAAGAAACAACTGATTTCGATTTTGGGACGGAGCAAAAGTTCAAATTTGCTGTCCAGTTTAAATAATGATGTACTTGAATTTTGTTAGAGGGTCATCTACATATACAAATTGTACCAAAATCGAAAATTTTCAATTTTAACACCTATGTAGTTTTGACATCATATATGGATTATCTGGTAAATTTTATCTTAGGATAAAATATGTCGTTTATCCATTTATGTTTAATTAAATTTATTTTTAATTGTTAAAAAACTGTTTGCATGGCGGATAGTTTTTTAAACTTACCTCAAAAATTACTTAACTTAATGAACTGTAATTATGTGTTCGCATATTCAAGGATTCTAGAAATTGATTTCTGTTAAAAAAATTATAGGTCACAATTAATATTTTTTTCAAATTTACAATAATTTCAAAATTATTTTTTGGAAAAAAAAGTGTTATAACTTATGATTTATTTTATTTTATTTATTTATTATTATTATTTTTTTTTTAACAGAAATAGATTTCTACAAGCTTCAAATATGCTAATCTAAAATTACAGCATATTCCGCCAAGTAAGTTTTGAGTTATGCTTAAAAAGCTACCAATACTGAAATTTGTTTTACAACAATTAAAAATGAATTTAACGTCGAAGGTTACAAGCTTTAAATCTGCCTAATTCCAAAACTATTTAACGGAACAATTTTTCGTTTGTTATCCTAAGGTATAAAATATGTTGGAGAAT
Organism: Maratus michaelseni; assembly: GCA_963931845.1. Taxonomy (NCBI): domain Eukaryota; kingdom Metazoa; phylum Arthropoda; class Arachnida; order Araneae; family Salticidae; genus Maratus; species Maratus michaelseni. The sequence goes on along the minus strand of OZ007597.1, from coordinate 97,980,694 downwards.
CTAAATATGATGTCAAAATTCAAATTAGTTCTGAAAATTTCCAAGTTTGGTACAATTTCTTTATGTAGATGACCCTTTTAGAAAAACTTAAGTATAGCATTAATTAGTAGATATTATTAGCTGATTGACACTACTCACATTTTACAGGATGAGTTGAGGAGTAATTAGTAGACATGTTTGTTCTCACTTTTTTTCTTTTTTCTTTTTCGTGGGGGATGGGTGGGCTGTACATGTAATATCGAAACTTCTTGTAATAGAATTTTTTTTTTCTAAAATTTCAAAATAAAAAAACATTTTTAAGGAGTAAGTCTTCTATTTACTCAAATACAGTACCTAAAATTCGTGGGGGATGGGTGGGCTGTACATGTAATATCGAAACTTCTTGTAATAGAATTTATTTTACTAAAATTTCAAAATAAAAAACATTTTTAAGGAGTAAGTCTTCTATTTACTCAAATACAGTACCTAAAATTCGTGGGGGATGGGTGGGCTGTACATGTAATATCGAAACTTCTTGTAATAGATTTTTTTTCTGAAATTTCAAAATAAAAAACATTTTTAAGGAGTAAGTCTTCTATTTACTCAAATACAGTACCTAAAATTCGTGGGGGATGGGTGGGCTGTACATGTAATATCGAAACTTCTTGTAATAGAATTTTTTTTCTAAAATTTCAAAATAAAAAACATTTTTAAGGAGTAAGTCTTCTATTTACTCAAATACAGTACCTAAAATTCGTGGGGGATGGGTGGGCTGTACATGTAATATCGAAACTTCTTGTAATAGAATTTTTTTTACTAAAATTTCAAAATAAAAAACATTTTAAGGAGTAAGTCTTCTATTTACTCAAATACAGTACCTAAAATTCGTGGGGGATGGGTGGGCTGTACATGTAATATCGAAACTTCTTGTAATAGAATTTTTTTTACTAAAATTTCAAAATAAAAAACATTTTTAAGGAGTAAGTCTTCTATTTACTCAAATACAGTACCTAAAATTCGTGGGGGATGGGTGGGCTGTACATGTAATATCGAAACTTCTTGTAATAGAATTTTTTTTACTAAAATTTCAAAATAAAAAACATTTTTAAGGAATAAGTCTTCTATTTACTCAAATACAGTACCTAAAATTCGTGGGGGATGGGTGGGCTGTACATGTAATATCGAAACTTCTTGTAATAGAATTTTTTTTACTAAAATTTCAAAATAAAAAACATTTTTAAGGAGTAAGTCTTCTATTTACTCAAATACAGTACCTAAAATTCGTGGGGGATGGGTGGGCTGTACATGTAATATCGAAACTTCTTGTAATAGAATTTTTTTTCTGAAATTTCAAAATAAAAAAAACATTTTTAAGGAGTAAGTCTTCTATTTACTCAAATACAGTACCTAAAATTACCCTTCTAATTATGTTTCCAAAGCATTTTTGGACAAAATACCCTTTTTATCTAGCTATTGAATCCATGAAAACAGTGACTTCAGTTTTTTTCTTTCTCATGAAGATTTATTCAGCAATTATCTTAATTGCTATGTCTCACCCGTGTCGCAATTGTTTATCTTTTCTTCTTCTTCATTTCTCAGATGTTTTTATTTTATTTATATTTTGCATTTTAAATGCGCATGGTGTTATTCTATTTTTGAAATATTCCTCTTTTCAAACATTGTGGAATAACTTTAATATATATATATATTTTTAACTAAAACGTTTCTTCTAACCAAATCTGCTATAAAGTGTGATTTTGCTTCTTTTCTAGATTTACAAAAATATTTTGAACCAAAAATTATTCTCATACCTTAGATTTCAAAAGTGTAAAAAAAAGAATACTTATTATTATTTTTTTCCCATTTGAAGATTTCTTAACATGATCGTCTTAATTGCTACTCTTCACACGCGCTAAAACTATGAATTTTTATACTAACATTTTTCTTTTCTTAGACACTTTTATTTTATATTATGAATACGCAAAGCGTTTTCTACTTCTTAAATATTTTCGCTCTCCAATCACTGTGGATTTCTTAAAGAATTAAATTAATCTGAAGGGAAATTCAGGGTGGAGGGTTTTTTTTTCATTTGCATAAATTTAAATCGGATTACGTTAATGAAGTTTTTATATACAAAAGATTTAGCTATTTAACTGATCTATTGTTAACATGATCGTCTTAATTGCTACATTTCACATGCACTAAAATTATGAATTTTTATTGTAATATTTTTATTTTCTCAGACACTTTTATCTTATATTATGATTACGCTTGGAATAAAACGCTTTCTATTTTTTAAATATTTTCGCTCTTCAATCTTTGTGGATTCCCTAAAGAATTAAATATTTCATCTGAAGGGATATTCATGATGGAGAGATTTTTTCATTTGTATAAATTTAAATCGGATTACGTTAAGAAAGTTTTTATATAGAAGAGATTTAGCTATTTAGACTGATCTATTATTTTATGATCGTCTTATTTTCTACTCTTCACAGGCATTAAAATTATGAATTTTTATTGTAATATTTTTCTTTTCTCAGACACTTTTATCTTATATTATGATTACGCTTGGAATAAAACGCTTTGAACTTCTTAAATATTTTCGCTCTTCAATCATTGTGGATTCCGCATAGAATTATATATTTCATCTGAAGAGATATGCATGGTGGAAGGATTTTTTTCATTTGCATAAATTTAATTTGATTACGAAGATTATGAAGATTTTATACAGAAGAGATTTAGAAATTTAGACTGATCTATTGTTAACACGATCGCCTTAATTGCTACATTTCACATGCACTAAAATTATAAATTTTTATTGTAATATTTTTATTTTTTCAGAAACTTTTATCTTATATCATGATTACGCTTGGAATAAAACGCTTTCTATTTCTTAAATATTTTCGCTCTTCAGTCATTGTGGATTCCCTAAAGAATTAGATATTTCATCTGAAGGTATATTCATGGTGGAAGGATTATTTTCATTTGCATAAATTTAAATCGGATTACGTTTATGAAGTTTTTATACAGAAGATATTTAGATATTATATATATATATATATATATTGAAATACAATAAATACAGAGTGTTCTAAAAAGGTTGAAATGCACTTTAATTTACTATTTGTTGGAAATAAATAGACAATGTAGAAAAAATGAAAGAGGGAAAAAAGGATTGTTAAAAATATTCTTACTAATTTCCAAAAAGTTACACTTTTTAAATTTTTATACGACTTTTTCTAGACAAAATCAGTTACTTAAAAAATTTCCCCTTTCCCTATGACAAGATAATTTAAAAAAAACTTCATACCTGTATTTTTAAAATTAACTGAATTTTAACGAAGGAAAGAAAACTGACCTGCAAACTGACTTTGTATCATTTAAAATTCTATTTCATGAGTAAAAATACAACCCATAGAACTTGGCAATATTGTTCTCTAGATTGTAAAAAAGTTTTTAAAAATGCATCACAAATACATTTAAATAAAGAATTGAACGATTAGAGATCGTGTAAAAAGGCAAAAAGTGGTTTAAAATCCTAGAAACGTAATTAAAAAAAATCCCTGCCGGCTAGGCCTACAGGCATTGGTATAATTCGAAGTTAAGTACTAATTTCACTAACCAAAACTACATCATGATTAGAGATAAATCATTGTTTCATTAAATGAATCCCACACTATATTTTAAATTCTGACGTTCTTTTTTTTTTTTTTTTTTTTTTTTTTTTTTTTATACACGCGCGCGTATAATAATGCAACCCTATATACAGCATCTTTGAGTGTTGTCAAAAATTTTCACCAATGATATGTGATTTGTTTTCTTCTAAAAAGCCCCCTCCCCCTCCCCCTTTTTTTTTTTTTTTTTTTTGTAAGAACAAACAAATTTTTGCCCTCCTATCAAACACTTGTCAGTATAAAAGATGTAGATACTAAGAGGATTTATAAATAAATTTAAGAGGATTTGATATCTTTTGTGAATTGATGAAGTTTTGAATTTATTTCTTCTTAAAACCCCATTATTTTTCACTCCTTGAGGCCATTTTTAACGATATCAAAAATCTGTCATGCATAAATTTTTGGCCCTTTTCCTAGAAGTAATAATAACTTTAAACTGATTCCATATTTAACTAAGACGTTATGGGTTTTTTTTTCTGTTTTCACAAAAACCCTCCCCATTTACAACCCCGTTGTCTGATTTTGCCCATTAACGAACTTGACCGAGATTATGTGCTCCTTGATATTATGTAACAGTTTGGAAGAGATTTGTGCAGAATTATGGGAGTTATCGTGTCCATAGAAAAGTGATATAGATAGATTGATAGATAAAGTTTTGAACTGGGAGTAGTTTTGGGTTCGAGGACTCCGCGTAGATCTGTAAATTTTTTTCCAGAAATTCCAACATAGGGGAGAATGTAATGGGGAGTATTTCTTACGAAATCTACCTAAAAGAAGTAAATTGACAAAGCGTTCTCAAAGTGTTTTCCCTTATTTCCAATACACAGTGAACCTCCGTTAATGCGAACTTCCAAGGGAGACCATTTTTTGTCCGTACTAACCGAAATCAGCATTAAGCGATGTAAACAGTTGATTGGTGTAAAATAATCCCTTGCGTTGAATAAATTGAATTCAGTTTTGACAGAAATGAAATAGGTTACAAACTTAATGCTAATATAAACAACTTTATCTTTAAAAAAAAAAGTAATTTTTATTACAAAGCAAGTTAATGACAATTTGTTTATGCAAAAGAATAAATTACTCAAGACAAACAAAATATGCAAAGAAATTTTCGCACTTACATAATTACATTTTAATTAAATTAATCTCCGACTTTTCTTTGTGATAGGGGAGCAAATGGTCTTTTTACCACATCATTTTCTAATTTTGTCACACACACATTGAAAAATTGGTCCCTTTTACATCACATTTTGATTCGTACCACCCGCGTTTTAAATTTCAATTAAAGTAATCTCTGACTTTTCTTTGTGATAGTGGAACAAATGTTTTTTTTACCACGTCATTTTCTAATTTTGCCACACACACGTCGACAAATTGGTCTCTTTTACATCACATTTTGATTTCAACCGCCAGCGTTTAAAATTTTAATTAAAGTAATTTTTGACTTTTCTTTGTGATAGAGGAACAAATGGTCTTTTTACCACGTCATTTTCTAATTTTGCCACTCACACATCGAAAAATTTGTCTCTTTTACATAACATTTTTATTCCAACCGCCAGCGTTTTAAATTTTAATTAAAGTAATTTCTGACTTTTCTTTGTGATAGAGGAACAAATGATCTTTTTACCGCGTCATTTTCTAATTTTGCCATACACATCGAAAAATTGGTCTCTTTTACATCACATTTTGATTCGAATCGCCTGCGTTTTTAATACCGTGGAATGTTTTCTTTTTCTTCGTCACTAACAATGTCAGTTTTCTGATTTCATATTAACGAAAGTTACACGAAAGTTGCTCTTGTAGAAATAATGCACGAAAGCAGTTTCGATTTGCGCGGTCAATTCATGAAAAATATTGTACGCGTTATCCAATGAGTGAGTAGGATGCATTAAGCAATCTCCTTAACATTCATTTCAAATAGGAAATGACGGGGAAAACGAAAGCGCACTGAGAAAAATGACACTTTCAAATTTGAGTAAATCGATGTTTTCATTTTGTTATGAAACTTTTTGTTTCAAATAGGACGACCCAACGCTTTTAATTCTGAAATACCAGAAATACTTAGAATATTGAAACATGGACATACTCAAAACTGAATAGATTCAGTTCAAACTCATTTTCAAAACATGGAAATACTCAAAAATGAGCACATAGAAGTCTGTTCATATTCTTTTTTGAAATATGAACATATTCAAATATGAACACATGATGTTTTATTCTTCGGTGTGTGCATGTTTTTAGAAATGAGTATATACATGTTTCAAACTTGAGTAATTGTGACTCGCAGTCATTTTGACTATGCGACATACTCAGATTTGAGTATTTCTTGCTCAGTTTTGAAAATGTCGTTTATAGAATGCGTCCGGAGATACGTCTTAAGAGGAGACACATTAACGAGAGTTCACTGTATTACTAAGAACTTCGAATAATGCTTGTGTAAATATTTTTGCACTAGTAATGTTGGAAGCATTGATTTATTTCTTATTTAAGGCCAAGTGCATATGTATTGTCATCTTGTTTCTTCAATTTTGTATTACCACACAGGTTTACATTTCTAAGTTAATATATGATTTCCATTCGCACTGTATAATTTTCAATTAAGTATAACTCATCCAATTTTAAAGATGCAGGTACGTAGTGCTTTGTAATGATTTCTAACTGACCCTATACTATTGTGGTATTCAAAATAAAAAAAATATATACATATATAAATTAAAATAAAATTTTAAACATTTTGAAAATTATAGGAAAATTATTTTATTAACATAATTTTGTTTCCTACTTTATTTAAACGCTTACATTGCCTATTTATCTCCAAAAAGATAAAACATTAAAGCGTATTTCAACTTCTTTTGGACCCTCTGTATATAGATTAAGTTTTGCATTGTTTTCATCTTCAATCATATTAGTTTCAAGATTTTCTTCAAGATTTTTATAAAGAACTGTAAATTTAAAAAAATAACAGATCGATTACTTTTACTTTTGACTAACCTAAAGAATAAAGGTTTGGAATTTAACTAATCTACTTTGTTTTTTAGAATAATTTCCGGTTATAATTTTAAAATAGACATATTTTGTTTTTCTTCTGAAAAGTTATGCTTAATAGTTTCATAAAACTTTTTTATCGGGATGTATTAATGGTTCATTTGTTTTTTCCGTTTATAAGATCACTCAATTTTTTTATATATATAATGTGTTCAAACCTCCATTAAAATTATACATATTAATGTAATGGAAAATAGTTGAAATCTTTTCATAATTGATATCGCGTACATGACAGTTATAATTCTTATATCAAAGGTATAATTTTTTTTTCAATATTTTTAAATTGAAAATATTTTAATAGATTCCATGTTTAATTATAGAATATAATGCCTAAAATTACTTTTCTAATTATGTTTTCAAAGAATGTTACTGTAAAATACCATCTTTAACTGGCTTTTCAATGCATAAAACGTGATGACTTCAGTATTTTCTTTTAGAAAGAAAATTTGGTTACATAATTGTCTTAATTGTTACTTTTCCGAAGCATCGCAATTATTGAACTTTATGTTGATATTTTTTTTCCTTATCCGTTTTATTTAATTTTAATTTATATTTTGACTGTGCATGAAAAAAAAAAAAACTTTTAATTTTGTAAATAATTTTGTTTTTCACTCTTTGTGGATTCGCATAAGCATTACAATTTTAATTCAGAGGAATATTAATGCTAGAAAATTTTTATTTGCATAAATTTTAGTTGGAACTCAAGACTATATATATAAAGAAAAAACGCATTTTTTTTTTTTTTTTTTTTTTTTTTTTCTTTGCATTGCATTGAATTGCAAAGTTTTGCATTTAAAAAAATCTTATCTATTCGTTTTGTTTTAAAGATATTTTAACATAATTTAAACAAGTTGGAAATTGTAATTCAAACGTGACAAATGAGGTGCGATCGTACTGTTATTATTTCAGTGAAATGAAATATATCGTCTGTTATTATATGATTAATTTCCGTAATATAATAAGTACATTTTAAGTTGGCAACATTTTATCTTTTTTTTGACATTTATTAAAAATCGGAATGGGAAACTTAACTTTTGAAAATTTCAGAACTTGAAATCCATATTTAGACTCTTTTTTCATTTAATATCTATTTCTCCGGAAACATCTATCCAAACAACTGTCGGTAGATTATAGGATTGCTATAAGTAAACTATTTTAGTATGCAAATTCAGTTTTTTAATTCAGTAATACGGAAATAATAGGACTCCATCTTTAACAGAACATAATCACCATGGCAACCTAAAATCATTACCTATCATGGGATATCATTGAATTAATTACGTGTGATAGGATTTAATAGAATGAAGAATGTGACTATAACTTTGTCGAAGAGGTTATAAAATATCATATACGACATATATGACTATAACGTCATACTTGTCAGATAACTTGGCAATACATCTCGGTCGCTTGACGATTAATCTTCGGAAGCTGCTATAACAAGGAAGTACCGATTTTTACAAAATTCAAATTACTTAATAAACATTTTTATTAATATCTTTTTAAGTTTTGATACGATTTTCATAAAATTTGAAATGACTCGACAAAATTCTGCAACGATTACATTTAAATAATAATAATAAAAAAACTTAACAGTTGTTAACAAATAATTTTTGACATTATTTGTTGTTTGTTATTTTCCATTTATCTGATCAATAACGTTTTTGAAAGCGCCCAATCCACCATAAAAATTATACGCATTGTTACAGGAGAATATACTTGATGTATTTTTGTAAGTGACATATGTAATAACGAAACTTCACTTGCATCAGAACTAAACCTTTTAAAATTTGAAAAATCAGAACTATTTCTAATGAGTAATTCTTAAATGAGCTCACAATATAAAATATTTATAATTACTCTTCTAATTATGTTTTCAAAAACGACAAACTACTCTCTTTATATAGTTCTTGTATACGCAAAAAATGATGACTTCAGTTTTTCCTTTCCCTCCGAAGAAAATCTAAATTCTTAATTGCAGCTTGTCACACGCGCGTCGCAATTATTTATCTTTATGGAAAATGTTACTTTTTTATTCCAGCCATTGTTATTTCATTTTTATTTTATTTTTTGGCTAGTGAATGTGATAAAACGCTTTATGCTTCTTATATATTTCCACTTTTCAATCATAGTGGATTTCATAAGTTGTAGGATCTTCACAGAGATATTCACGCTGTTTTATTACTATTTGTAGAACTTTAATTGAAATGCATTTATGATGATTTTGTGTAAAAGAAATTTGGATATTTATTTTCATGAAATATAATGAGAAATCTAATGCAATATTTTGCATTCTAACTTTAAAAAATAATTTGCACACGAATTCTTAAATCAATAACTAAAATTAACCAACTAAGTATGTTTTCAACGTATTTTAAACTCTTTATGTAATTGTTGAATGCATAAAAAGTGATGACTTCAGTTTGTCTTTTCCACATGAAGATTTGATCCACATGAAGATTTGAATATATTGTTAATTAATTGTTAATTTTCTTCCACGTCGCAATTAATTTTGTTTATGGAAATATTTTTGTTTTCTTTGTCTCAAGCATTTTTATTTCACTTCAGTTTATTTTCATGGAAAAAGAAGAATAAATGTTTGTAATATTTTGCATGGTAAATTTTAGAAGTAATTTGCACATTAATAACTAACTAATATAATTACTAAAATTAACCTTCTAAATACGTTTTCAACGTATTTTAAGCTTTTTATCTAAATGTTGTATGCATAAAAAATGATGACTTCAGTTTGTTTTACCGCATGAAGATTCGTTGACACAATTGTTTTGTTACTTTTCTCCCGTGTCGCAATTATTTATCTTTATAGAAATCTTTTCGTTTTTTTTCTACCTCAATCATTTTTATTTCACATAATTTTATTTTCATGGAAGTAGAATGACAAAGGTTTGTAATATTTTACATTTTAACTTTTAGAAATAATTAGCACATAAATAACTAACTAATACAATAAATAAAAGTAACTTTCTAACTATTTTTTCAATGTATTTTAAGTTCTTGATCGAACTGTTGAATGGATAAAAAGTGTTGATTTCAGTTTTTTTTCTATATGAAGATTCGTTCACACAATTATATTAATTGTTACTTTTCTTTCGCGTTGCAATTATTTATCTTTATGGGAATTATTTCGCCTTTTCTATCTCAATCATTTTTATTTCACTTCAGTTTATTTTCATGGAAATAGAATTAAAAATGTTTACAATATGTTACATTTTAATTTTTAGAAATGATTTGCACAGGAATAACTAACTAATGCAATTACTAAAATTAACCTTCTAAATATGTTTTCAACATATTATAAGCTTTTCTAAATGTTGAATGCATAAAAATTGATGACTTCAGTTTTTGTTTTATCACATGAAGTTTCATTGACACAATTGTTTTGTTACTTTTTTCACGTGTTGCAATTATTTATCTTTATGGAAATCTTTTCGTTTTTTCTACCTGAATCATTTTTATTTTATTTCAGTTTATTTTTATAGAAATAGAATGACAAATGCTTGTAATATTTTGCATTTTAACTTTTAGAAATAATTCGCAAATAAATGACTAATTAATACAATAACTGAAAGTAACTTTCTGACACTTTTTCAACGTATTTTAAGTTCTTGATCTAACTGTTGAATGTACAAAAAGTGATGACTTCAGTTTTTCTTTTCCATTTGGAGCTGTAGATATATAACGTTATCAACTCTTTGGTAATTTTGAACACCAAAGAGTGAAGAAGTTCCCTCTTACGATATCATACGTTAACATCTCTCGAACCCCCACCGCCCTCTTCCTAATGATATTGTTATCAGTATCTACTTTGTTTTTCAATTTTTTTCTTACGTTTGCAGTTATATACGCATATAGCTGTACATTTTTTATTTATATACTTTACTGATTGAAATGTGGAGAAAAAGTCAATAAAATATCACTATAAAAATATATAGAAAAATCTATATAATACGAACGTCAAATTCACTCAATAAAATATTTATAAAGCACAATGTAAACACATTGATAAGTTACGTTGCTATCGAGGTGCAATAAATCAAAATACAGCTTCAAAACATTAAAACTGTAAGATGTTAAAATTTCATGAGCTTTCGGCTAAACATTAGCCTTCCTCAGATGAACAACAAGCAGTCGAGGAGACGCCGCTCCGAAATGGCGCGTTTGAGCGGATTAAATACGCATTAAAGAACCCCCAACCAAGCTTAAATATTTGGTACATAGAATGATCGACCCTATTGATAACCGAGATAAATCTGGCATTTATATTATTCCTTTTAAAGTTAATGACAGTTCTAAAATATATTCATATATAGGCATGACAACTCGCAAATTAAAAGAAAGGATTAAAGAGCATACAGCTGATATGAAAAAAGGTAAATTATCCACTGCTTTATCCAGATTAAATCAGGCCAAAGATATTGATGTATTTTTCTGTAAAGCTAAAATAATTTCACGAGGTTCACAGTATAATAGTTGAATAATCAGAGAGTCCCTAGAGATTTTGAAAAGAGGTGATAATGCATGTATAATGATGTATTATCTTATCAGATCCCTCGTTGATGGTACAATATACTAGGTATCACTGGGGTTTTCGGTTTCTCCTGACCCACCCCAGCTGGTAATGGTATCATCCGGACTTCAGTCACCCCCTTCATTTCATGTCTGTTTGGTTTCGCCCATTCCCAACCTGTCCAAAACGCGCCATTTCGGAGCGGCGTCTCCTCGACTGCTTGTTGTTCATCTGAGGAAGGCTAATGTTTAGCCGAAAGCTCATGAAATTTTAACATCTTACAGTTTTAATGTTTTGAAGCTGTATTTTGATTTATTGCACCTCGATAGTAACGTAACTTATCAATGTGTTTACATTGTGCTTTATAAAATATCACTATTATATATGAAATAACTTTATATCAAATAGCACTTAAAACAAGTAGTTACTATTTAAAAGTAATAAAAGATAGGTTTTTGTTACATAATGCATTGAACAGTAATAATGCCTTTTGCACTTGCCCCTTGTACTGGGACGGAAAGAAGAAATTCTTATCAACAAAACAGATGGACAATATTATTTCTCTTTTCTTTACTTAAGGGGACACAATACTATGAAATTGGATCAAAATATCGATTTATTATTATTATTATTGGCTTAAATTATAACTACACCTTTTAAAAATATACTGGCAACTTGCGTGTTCGATAAATGATAAGGCTTTTTTTGCTAATTCAGCTAGAGGTTTGAATTTTTTTTTACTTGTTTTCCATAGTGTATTTAATATTTTTGTGCATACCTTTAACATTTAACATTCAAGTTTATAGTTTTTTTTCTAAAATTTAAATTGCGAGTTTGTTGAATTTTCTTGATTTTTTAATATACACGGGAGAAAAAAATTAAATCTCCTTAACATAACAAGTATAATTTTTAAAAAAACTTTGCACCTGGTTTCTCCAACAGCGGATTATATACGCATACACTATACATATATGGAAGAAGAATAGGAATGCCAATCATTGGGGTACCCCATATGTAGGGGAGATGGGGGATGAATGGGACAAGGGATGGTTGGGACGCTCTCAATATTTCAGGCAATAAACCTTTTTTTTTTTAGTTGGTTCCTATCCTCACAGATTTCACTACCATAGTGTGCTTCAGAACCAAAAGCAAGAGCACATGTCTGTTTTCAGTTTTTTTCAAATTTGCATTTCCTGAAAACTCTGCTTAAAAGTAATTTTTTTTATATTTGAAGTTACTTAAATATTTTATGCAATATGAACAATTAAGATACGTTGTAGATTTTTATTTAAAGGCTCAATATTGGTAGTTAAAATGAATGCATATTAATCATTGTGACAAAATAATTTTTGATACAAAGTAGCTGACAATTGAATATATGCATCATGGGGATGATTGGGACATTTCAAATGGGGATGAATGGGACTGCCTCATTCGTCCCTAGAGGATACTGAAAATTCTTTATTAACTAAATAATATTATATAGGTTGATAAATTAATACTTTATGGTAATTATTTTTTTAACATTTCATCCTCTTTGTAGCCATCGTCTTCAGTCCACCGTTTATGGGCCTTTTAAGGCAAAGCTGAGATGAGTCCAAGATCATAGACTAACAAAAAATCCTGGAGATCATATTACAATTTATAATCTCTCAGCTTTTGCCATGGCGGCATTTTTGTTCAGCTTTGAGTCCTTAACATTGAATACGGGGAGGAAAATGTTTGTGTCCCATTCATCCCTGCTGTGGGGATGATTGGGACATAGAAGAACTTTTTTTTAAATTTAATTTATATATCTGTATAATAATAATCTTGAACAAATATTGTGCATAAGATGTAGTCAAACACTTAAAGTTTGACATGTGATATATAATATTGATAATAACTTATATAAAATATTTAAAATAAATATTTTTGTGAAAATGTCCCATTCATCCCCCATCTCCCCTATACCATGTTTTTTAATGAAAAAATGTTATAATCATTTAATGATTTTATAATAACTTTGTATTTTCATAAAAATAGTTAATAGGCAGAAAAAATAGCAGAATATTTTGATGTAAAAAAAAGAGAGAAAATTTTGGTTGGATCAAAAATGATAACGATATGAAAGACAACAACCCCGCCTTCCTCTAGATATATTTTACGATATCATGTGCCAAACCCCTCCTCCCCCCCCCCCTCAAAGTGATAACGTTATATACGTACAGTCCCTATGAAGATTCGTTCCCACAATTGTTTTAATTGTTATTTTTCTTCCGCGTCGCCATTGTTTATCTTTATGGAAATCTTTTCGTTTTTCTATCTCAATCACTTTTATTTCACTTCAACTTATTTATTTATTCATTTGTTTGCTGATGCATACTATAAAACGCCTTTTCTTCTTATATATTTTCGCTTTTGGGTCATACTTGATTTCATAATATATTTAATCTAAAGAGATTTTTTCCGTTAGGGGGATTTCCTCTTTCACGTGTATAAATTTAATCAAAATGCATTTATGAAGAGTGTAAATAATATATGAATCGCTATATATTAGAATATGATATATAGAATGAAACAATTGCATATTACTTTTATTATTTACATCTGTTTATCGATTATTATATTTCAATCATAAATAATCATAAATTAAAAAGACACATATTAAATCTATGAGCCTATTTTTTTTTAACGAGCTTAGAAAAATAAATACTTACAATACAACTAATTTGTTTTGCAGAATACTTTCGTACACAACTCTAACATTGCAAGCACCTGGATGTGTTATATGTTTCTTTTATTTGAAAAATTACATTTTAGGATCATTCTTTGTAAAAGTTTTGAAGAATTTCGATGACCTGCTTCTTAGTTTTTGTTTAAATTTACACTTTTATGAAAAGGATCCGATTTCAACGACATTTTCAGCATTTTCTGGCTATAAAAATTGTTTTTCGGTTTTCAGCACCAGAAAACACCGAAAACTCATAACATTCAATGTTTCATAATTATGTAAATTTTGGATTTAGAAGTTTTTACATATTCACTTGTTAAAACATTGAAAGAGTTTTTCAAAATATATCTCATAGTACACAAGTACCTTATAAGAATTTAAATTTCGCAACTTTTTAAAAAACTAGTCGTTGGGGGCCACCGTAATACTTACCCATCATGGATATGCATAAAGTAAAATAGTAAAATAAAAATGTGTAAACTACTTATAAAATGCATTGCAATTCAAATAAAATCGTGGCTTGATGACGTCACAAACTTTAAAGGCTCGATTACTGAATTGCTTGAAAGAGGTTTTTCCTTATAACTCCAAAAATAATAATCCTATTAACTAGCGGTTTATTGCATCTGATTAAGCGTCAAATTTCCAATTAAAATATATCTTTGAAGTGAAATTTGGATGAAATACAGGGTCATGAAAAATCGAAGAGTGTGGAAAATAGGATTCCAAATTTCTCGGCAACTAATTATCCGATCGACTTCATGCTTTATTCAAAATTTGTTTTTTTATTGTCTTTTATATTCATTTCTTAAAATAAACAATTTCGAAAATTTTTATATACCTTTCATCAGAACGAATATTTCGAGAGTCCGAAAAAAATTGTTCCGGTTAATCGAGGTTATTGAAATGAAATAGGCTTCTTCCCATTATTACATACTAAGTACATACCAAATTACAAGTCTCTATCTCAATTTTTTCGGGAGATAGAGCGTTTACAGACACACACACACACAGACACACAGACACACAGACGGACGGCAAAATTTTTTTTCTAAAAATATGTTTTTCGGAATCTCCAATGTCTGAAACGTGTAAATCCGTCAAAAAAAATTTTTCGATTTTCAAAACGATTACAAGACTTACCCTATACTACGTATGATGGGTAAGTAATAACTAACTTGACGCTAATGGATTTTCATATCGTGAACATCATCTTCAAAAAGATTTTTAACACTTTCCAACATAGTTGAAAAATTGTTATGAATTGGATTTGTCTGTCCATCTGGTCAGGCTCTAACTCGCGTAAATATGCGCGGATTGCCATGTAATTGATCTATGTTATCGAGGTTTATAATGACACATTCGGTATTTAAAATTAAGTGTGTAGCATTTGTAATTCGTTTACAGGGACGCTAAAAAAGATCGAGTTACATTGGGGTCTGTATGCGAAAAATCGTTTGCAATGTATTTTATTAATGTTACACTATTCCAAACATATTGAAATTTATACACACAACTGAGGTGCACTACAAGATGTTTACTGTTGAATTTGGTGTGTATAGTGTTTCTTCTTCATTTACAGGGACAGATAAAATAATTCGATTAGAGTTGAGCGATAATTGTTCGATTTTCGTTTTCAGTTGTGGTATGTGTTTTTGAATTTGAGTAATGTTTTTGCTTATTATTTTGTGTGTATAAATTCTATGTATCATATACGGGGCTACATAAAAGTATTCGAGTAAATTTCCGTTTATTGACGGAAATTGCTGAAGTAAAATTTTCAACTGTGTTATGCATTCCCTTACTGAACTAAATTTTAGCATACTATGTAGTACATCTACAAACATATAGATCAACAAACATTTAGGGCTTCAAAAAAGAATTCGAATGCTTTTATTTTGTTATAGATGGTTAAGTCATTTTATACACTTGATGGTACTAATCAAACTATGATTATTGTCTTTGTCAATATCATATTTAATGATTCTATATCGTTCAATAAGTGAGCTATTACACTCTCAGAAATAAAACACTCAATTTTGACAATTCCGCAATCCTTAGGCCTCATTTCATTATTTTTGGCAATCATTTCGTCACAGAGTCACGTGTTTTTTGACGAAACGTGAATCCTCAAATATCTGACGAAACTGTTTCCTCGCTGTCAAAAATAAAACTCTCACTTTTGACGATTCCGTAATTCTTGAGCTATTTTTCAAAATTTTTGACAATAATTTCGTCTCAAAATTAAGTGCTTTTTAATGAAATGGAAAATCTCAAATATTTGACAAAAATGTTTCCCCATTCCCGGCCAGATTATTTTTGTTGTTACAAAATCGTTCAAAAAAAAAAAAAAAATTACACGAAAGTAACAAATTTACAATATATTAATGAAAACAGAAACAAAAATATTTCATCCTTGGGGGCCGCTATAACACGAAATTACTAAATTTCTACTTTATTTTTCATATCTGATAATTTGCGTCTATCCTTTTTGTAACTTTAACATTTTTGTAACGATTTTATGCATTTCTATTGCCTATTCAAAGATAAATTTTTCTTAAGTTACAGAATTTCGTTAAAAACGCTTACAAAATTCATCTAAAGTTACAGAATTTCGGTTAAAATAGTAAAATGTGAACATCATTTGGTCCATTATCGACCGAAAGCAACAACCATTTTCCCAATGGTTAAAGAAAAAAGAATCAAAATTTTAGGAGCTCTTTTTTATTTAAGAAATATATTCATATAATAATCAAATACAAAATATGTATAACTGACTCCTTCCCCTCTATAAACAGTAATCTTATCCGCTAAAATTGATGAACTCGCCTCCAAAATATGCATTTCTAAATTAATTATTTCTGATCATTCAAATTAACTAGACCATATTTTAATCATTCATTGAACAAAGGAAATTTCTCTAATAAATTATATTAATCAAGCCATATTATAATTATTTATTAACCATAGAAAAACCATAATAATAATCTAGCCTTATTAATTAAAACATGCAGAAAATATAACAGCACCGATAAAATACAATCTGCTTTCTAAAAATATAAATACACATCAACATCCCGTTCATACATTTAAAATCAAATTCATCCAAAGTCCCGCTGGCTAAGTGGTCAGAGCGTCCGTCTGCCGCAGTAAAAGTCGCGCGTTCGAATCCCCTTGAAGACTTGTGAAAACAGTTCTTATTTTTTCCCCAGTGACTTAAAGATGCTTCTAAAATCTCCAATAGATGGCCCAACCAACCTTTTTTTGGAACTTTCGAAGAAGCAATTTGACGAAACTAATTTCAGATAATTTTGAGGATGCAAATTTACTCGATTTGACGAAATGATCACTCGGAGCATTTCTCAGGAAACAGTTTCGTTAAAAATGAAGAAAATATCGTGGAATTTGAGTATCCATTTCTAAGAGTGTAATATTGTTTTGTATTTATTGTTTTCTCCCTACTTTAATTATTATCTTGTAAAAGCTCTCAATCAAAATTGTTCATTCAGCCCATTAGTATCTATATAATAAATATAGATCGTATATTCGACGTGTACGACGTACGTGTGGACGTATTATCGAATAATACGTCCAGTATAATTGGACGTATCATTCGTCTAATTATACTGGACGAATATACGTCCAGTATATTCGTCCTGGACGTATATACTGGCTCGTCCAGCTATATACTGGACGAGCGCATATAGCTGGTCCAGTATGCGCTGGACCAGCGTATACTGGAGGTATACGCTGGTATACGTCCAGTATACCAGCTCGTATACTAGACGTAAACGAGTCCAGTATACGAGTTCGTCCAGTATAATTGAATATTCTTAGTGATTTACATTCTAATATTTGACAGTTAATTTTCAATATAGAGGGGTCTTCTTCCGGGGTGGTCCTTCCAGGCATCGCTCCCTGAACGCCCATCGTTCGTTTGTTTATTTTGTGCCTTGCCGCATAGTAAACAAACCTACTGGGTGGGGCTAGTTGAGTTTAAGCCGAAAGGTAGGTTTCTCAGCATGGTTTGAAGTTGACCTTGTTTACTTAAATATCATGTGTTCCCATATTAAACAGAGAAGTTTTTTTTATAGTATTCTGAACGTGTTGGAAAGTCTTTCATAATCTATGCTTGACGCATGGTTTTTCTTTGTTGTTTACTTTATTAATACATGTAATACTTGAAGAATTTTGAAAAGTTAACTGTCAGTGTAAAAGTTGTGTCGTTAATTTGTAAATTCAAAAGCCGAGGTTTCTAAAATGGAAATTAATACGACTTAAAAGTTGTGCATATCACATGTAATAGCAGAACACGTCTTATAATTCCCCTCAAAATTTGATTCTATTTTCTTAACATAAATTTGTTATTTTGTACAATAAATTCGCTGCGAAATATGAACAGTTTTTCTTTAAATTTTCTTATAAAGACTATTTTATTCTCAACCCACCCGAACCAAATATTCTATTGAAATGTAGAAAAATGGAATTCCTCCCCCCCATAAAAATACTTGTTTATACAGTCATTTTAAATGTTATTTACCCACCGCTTTACAACTATCCAGCTTTTATATCTAAGCATTTTCCATTCCGAGTCGCCTTTTCTATGCAGATTGATGAAATAAAATGTTTAATACTTGTTATTTATTTGCGTGTTTCAATCATAGAAGATTCCCCGGAGCGTTAGATATTTATTATGTGAGATATTACTGTCAGGGGATTTTTCCCTCTTTATGAATACTGACAGAAATGCATAGAGATTTAATGTGTATAAATTCGATAATAATTTATTAGATTGTTAATAAGTCAATTAATAATATTTTACGTTATTTTATTTCTTCTTAGTTCATATACATATATTTTAACTCAGTTTTCATAAAGATTTATATAATAATCCTTTTAGAGCTATAAAATAATACTAGGAACACAGTATTGGCCATATCAGGGAAAAACGAAACCTCAGTACTAAACCTCAATAACATAAAAAAATTATTCGGCAATCCGAGCATATTTACAAGAGTTAGAGCACGGCCATATGCACAGACAAACAGAATTCATACACACTTATTAACTTTGTTGGAAAGTGTTAAAAAGATTAATTTCCGTTTAATTTATGAATACATTTTTATTATTGTAATTTGTACAATAATTTTTCAATATTTTGTTTAATAAATTCTAATTTTAATAAAATATTTCAGTAACATAATATGAAAGGTCTTTATGTCGTATTTTGTTATAAAAAGGACTTTGTTTCTGCAACTTCATACACTTTTTAAAAGTGTGCAACAACAATACAAAAAAAGGCATCTTTATTACTTCCATGTAAAGATATAATTACATAAAATAAAAAAACAACAATAAGCAACAATAACAAGCACAAAAAGACATTTTTTCACTTTCGTGCAAAGATTTAATTACACAATTGCTATAATTGCCACTTCTCACGCGGATCTCAATTATTTATGATTAAACTTCATCTTTTATTTTCCTTAAAGCTTCCCTTTTCAGATTTATGGAATAAAATATTTAATAGTTCTTATTTATTTTCGCTTTTCAATTATAGCAGGTTCCCTAGAGCGTAATATAATTATTATAGAACATATTTAAGCTTTCGTTTTCATAAATAATGACTGAAATGCGTTTATGAAGTTTTTATCAATATGAACAGAAATTTCCCTTTTTTATTATATTATATACAGAAGTAAAATATATAACTTAAATTTATTTTTAACCCCTTAAATGTGTAGCCTGAACTCACTTCGGGCAAGAACAGTTTGCTTGTTTTGTTACTAAAAGCTTTTGCACACCAGTAATTATTTAACGCAACCTTCGCTTTATTAATCGGCAGACCATTTTCGATTACACAAAGCAAATATTTTAGTACGGAAAAAGTGGTGTATTGTACCTATTTTTAGTTTATGGTGTCAAAATACCTCCCACAGTTAAGGGGTTAATATGTTTGCAAGGGAAAAAAACATCAAGTAAAAGGGAATAGTATTTAGATATGAATCATTGCGATTTCTCAAATATTTTAAATCAGTGAGCTTTTTGAACATTTTCCTAAAATTGTATAGCATTAAAATTTTATGCAAATTAAAAAGGTAATTTTCTTTTTTTATTGCAGATATTATAAGAATAGACCGCATAATAAAACTGAAGTTATAGACATTGTTGAAATTTCTTTTTGCATGCTGTACACTAACACATTTATTAAATAGTTTCTCTTGAAATCTATAAAAGAGAAAATGAAGTAATACGAGATTATGTTATACTACACTCGGAGGCGCTACCGGCGTAAAAGAAAGTGGAGTTTAAATTGTACTACCTAATTTTAACTTGGAGAATGATAACTAGATGAGAAAACATAAAGAAATCTATTTTAAAATTCAGTTAGGCAATTTACCACCAGTAGCGCTACCAGCGTTAAAAAACTATCATGTCAAAATTTTTATCAATACATAAATTTGACAATGGTGGATTCTTTTTCTGAAGATTTGAACAAAATCCGTTCGTGGGAAATGAGCTTAAAGTGCGTTCAAGAAGTTGTTTGAAGACACATTTATACACATGGAGATACACGAAACAGCATAAGTTAAAAAAAAAAGGTCATCGAAAATAGTTTTTACAATAGAAATTGGAAATAAAATGCAATGAATCCGAATTCTTTTGTGTTGTCCGGTAAAAGAGCTATAAATGTTACACTCCATAGTTTCAATGGAGAACATACCCTGGTAAGCCTTAGTAACACATACATATTTTGTAAAATTTCAAATAACACAACGGCACTAAAATGTAATTTAAGTAATTAATGCCCAGCAATAGTAATGTAATCGACTTATTTTGTTCATCCCTGCACAATAACTATAAGGGCTGTATAAACCCAGTTCAAGAAAAAAGATGCTGTAGGTTATTGTAACAACATACTAAAATTACATTACCGTCAGCGTTCTACAAACCCAGAATTTAAGCGTTTCAAAAACAAAATTTTCATAAATGCATTACACAAATTCGTTGCATAAATTCGTTTCAGACAATCGTTACATTAGGATTTTATATATATAGGCTAGCTTTACCAAGTAGGTTATTTCAGTTAAATACGTATGGTTATTTATATTTCAACACACTGTAAAAAATTGCGTCAGTAAAATTATTGCACAGAGATTCCAGGCAAATACCCATAAAATTCGGATAACTTAAATATAGATAAACCTTTAAACCCTTAGATAAACCCTTAGATAAACTTTGTGTTTGTATAAATTATCCCATCTAATTTTAATTTGGAGAATGATAGCTAGATGAGAAAACATAAATTCGTTGCATAAATTCGTTTCGTAAAATCGTTCCACAAATTTGTTTCATAAAATCGTTACATTAGGATTTTATATATACTAGGGAATCGAACCCGGGCTTCCCGGGTTACAGAACGCAGGCGAAAACCATTTTTTCCCTAAATCTAATTTTTTTCATATTTTTATTTGTCAAAGTTGCTGCATATGGTGATTTTTTTTTTATTGGTTTCTTTGCTTTTTTTGTGCGTAAAGCGCTTATACATGCGGTATCCATCCAGTTTTTTTTTTGTACTAAGCGTTCATACATGCGATATAGTGATCGCGACATTAACGAATTTCAAGGGTTTTGCTTATTTTTTATTTTTTTGGTATTATTAATACAGGGATTTGGCTGCATCCAGTGATGCTTCTTTGTTAATTTATTATTCATCATCTTATGCATGCGATATAGTGATCGCGATATTAACGAATTTCATGTATATTCGTTTTTTCCAACTTCGCAATGACCGTTAACATTATTTGTAATACTGATGAAATATGAATTAAAACGTTGTTTCTCACTGCTCATATTAACTTTTTATATGCATTTTTATTAAATTTGTGAAATATTTTTTTTATATTTTATTCATAAAAATGCTATATCTAAAACATCTTCTGTTTATATTATCTGTTAAAATATCCGATGTTTGTTTATGGTGTAAACAAATAATTTTATTTTGAATTTTTAAATTATTACAAAGCTTTCTTTTCTCCAAAATCGTCTGAACTAATCAAATTTTGTATCCGGTATAACGCTACTCTCATATAAAGGCACCCTATTCTTGTGACGTTTTTATTTCAAAATTCATTAATTTTACTACCTGTAACTATTTAAAAATTTATAATGGCAGCATTCTTCCATTTGTTTATTGGGAGTTTCAAAATTCATGCTTAAAAATTATTTTATAAGCCATAATATATCAGGCAATTAAGATATAGTTTTCAAACAAATTGCATTTGAAAGTAAATTTTTTTTCCTCTATAACGGTGTAAAAATTGAAAATGTGCTATGTTTAGAAATTAAAAAAATTGCAATAGTAAAAATCACAAAACCGAAATTTCATCGTCAGCTGTTGCCATTCGCAAAATGACGTATGCGTTACGCACGGACACGTTTGGCCTTTATAATATAGATAGATAGATAGATAGATAGGGTTGATTTGTCGAATAGATTATTTTAGTTAACCCTCTAAGCGTTTTGCCCGTATTTTTCCGTTTCTTAAAACAACTTAAAATCGGCTGTAGACATAAATATTTGTAATAGAATTGTACTTTAAGATATATGTATGATAAAGAGATATGAAGTGTATTTTAGAAACAAACCGTGAAAGAAAATTTCAATTAATATTAATTTTATGAGCATTTATGTGAAAATGCAAGAAAATGCTCAGAGGGTACGTATTGTATTATTATATTATTACATATATTTCAACACACTGAAAAAAATTGCTTCAGTAAAATTTCTGCACAGATTCCAGGCAAAGACCCATAAAAATGGGCTTTTCCCTTAGATAAACGGACTTTGTCTTTGGATAAATGGTCTTTGCCCGTAAAAGTACACTGTAAAAAAAATGGGTTGATCTACTAAAAAAATTTTAGTTTTTCTCATTGATTTTTGCAATTACTAAAACTTTTTTTGTATTCTTACTCAGTTACAAGAATATCTGTAAGAATTACTAGAAAACAGCTAGCAACATTACTAGAAAACAGCTAGCAACATTACTAGAAAACAGCTAGCAACGATTCCGGTTTATAGTACCGGTTATTGAAAAAATCTGCGGAATACAAATATACTAAAAAATTTTTAGTAACTTCAGGATTTTTTTTTACAGTGTAAGCAAGTTACGGGATTTGGACGTTTTGCTTGAAAAAGTGGCATTTACCGTAAAGTTACTGGAATTTTTTCGACAAAATACTGCAAATTTACAATTTTGTATTCTCTTATGATAAAATTGTATTAAACAAAACACGAGAGGGTGGGATACTTACTTTCGCAAATTATGGTAAGCAACATTGATATACAACCTTCAAATGCGTAAAAGCAAAATAACGAAATGATAATTTGTTTCTTATTTTCTATGCGAAATATTAATCACAGCTCACAGTTAATATTAATCACAGTTAACTACTTTACTGACATCCATCGCAATTATTTATTGTTAAGCTAAAATATTCATACCTCAGTCGCTTTTTCATTCCACTGATTCATGGAATAAAATGCTTAATATTTCTTATTTATTTTCCTTTTTCAATCATAGCAGATTCCCTAGAGCGTCAGATATTTATTATGAGAGATATTATTTAAGCTAAGAGAATATTTTCGCTTTCTTAAATACTGACTGAAAGGATTTTATGGAGATTTTAAGAACGATGAATACAGATTGTGAGGAACACTTACATACATAAAAACAGTTTTATTTTTAAGAATGGGCCCGGGGTTCAACCCGGGCTTCCCAGGTTACAGAATGTAACTGAAAACATTTTTTTATTGAAAACTCTAATAGATTTTTTACATTAAATACATTTTTCTATTGTAAACTATAAAGATATATACACATTCAAGACAAAAACATGCTGTATGTGACTGACTGTAACGACGTACTGCGAGGGTAAGTCATTAAGTAAGTCACAAAAGATAATTAAATAATAACTTACAATGATATTCACTTCAAATCTACTTTTATTTCTCAACATATTCTCCACCAATATTTATGCACATATATCACTGTTTTATCAGTGCCCCAACAGCCAGCTGCATACAATTCTTTGGGTTGCTGTCTCATGGTTGCTGTGTCCACATTAGGACTTCAATTAGAAATTTTTCATCATCTGTGAACATCATCTTGCTTCCAAGATGGTTTTGTAGTGGACTAAACAGAGGAAAATTGCTTGGCGCTAAGTCGAAGCTATATAGTGGATGTTGGAAAAGTTGCAAGATGATGTTCACAGATGATGAAAAGGTTCAACTTGAATTGCAACACAAAAAATTGTATGCAGCTAGTGTTGGGGCACTGATAAAACGGTGATATAAGTGCATAAATAGTGGTGGAGAATATGTTGAGAAATAAAAATAGTTTTGAAGTGAATATCATTGTAAGTTATTATTTAATTCTCTTATGTGACTTACTTAACGACTTACCCTCGTAAAATTACATTACCCATCCGCATTCTACAAACCCTGCATTTAAGCGTTTCATAAATTCATTGGCCAACTAACTTTGTTAGCCCACTATTCGGTAGCCCACTCGCTTGGCCCGCTAACAACATCAAAACACATTTGTATATGAAAATAATCAATTATATATTCAAATAAAGGTTTGAAATTTATTAGAAGCGATTCTTTCGTATTATCCGAATGCCAGAGTTTAATAGCCGAAGAAATCTGCTAATCATAACAGACTTTTTGATTTTGATAATTACAGTGGATTAATCGCGTAGTTGTTTTACATGTCCGTTAAATTTGTGTTTTATTTATATTATTTTATGGATGAAGTTATAATCACATTATGGAATATTAGCCGGGAACAAATGCTGAACTATTTATGTTGTTTTAAGTGCAAACGGGCTCATGTTTCTTAATAGGGCTTCATGCGATATAGATATTTTCAAAAATCATGCTCGAAAATTATTTTTAAAAACCATAAAATATCATTAAATTGAGATACAGTTTTCAAACAAAATGAATTTGAAAAAACATTGTTTTTCCTGTTCGACTTTGTAAAAGTTGAAATTGTACGATGTTTACGAGTTAAAGCGAAATTTATTGGTCAGGTATTGCCACCGTCAATACGACGTCAGTGTTACTCACGCACATGTTTTTGCGTTATAATATATATGTGAGATTAAGGTGTAAGAAGTGGGATTACGGTGAAGAATGTAATACTTCACCACAATTGATATTCTTTAAGTACAAATATGAGTAACGAATTTAAAAAACTGACAAAAGGTAAAGATATTCAACATACAATTATATTATTATTAAGTACTATACATTACCGACTTCCAGTAGTTCACTAAAGATGTAAGTTTACAAGCTTCTCTGGGCCTTGCGTAAAATAACTCACCACAACTGTGGCTAAAAAACTATAGAACACTCGTTCACACGCTCATTGTTCATCGCTGTGTAGCCTCATCTCATACAGGGTGAAACCCCCAGTTATTGACATCTAACCAGTAACTGACAGTTGAGCAAAAATCTAACTCAAATACGCATTTTGTTGTAAAATTCTACAAAGTAATGTCATCTAGTGATAAATTCGATACTTATTTTTATTTTGGAGTCAATTTATTTAACACTAGAGGGCCAGGAAAATATACTATGTGGAAGGAACATTTAAGAATACAAAAAGTGTCACTTTGAAGCAACCATCTTCCGTCTTGCAACAGTCAAAGCAACCGTTTTTCATATTTACATGTGTCTTATGCTCTTATTGTTGTATGTATCTTTTAGAAAACTTGCAACATTTTTTAATATATACAATTGATATAACAATACTTTTCTCCACATATGAAAGTAATAGTGGATATTGAGGAACCTTCTATAGTCCTGATTCAGGGAAACAATTTAATAGATATATTAGATTTATTGCAAAACTTCGAGCATGTGACTTTTATTTCATATGAGTAACATATAGAAATAAACGAGTTATAAAATTTACTGAACAATGAAACAATGGCTACAATAATGGCTTCGTTCGAAATATTGTTTACACCCTTTAATTTAACTCAACATGGTTTTTAACACTTTCCAACGTAGTTGAAAAGTGTTTAGGAATTCGGTTTGTCTGTCTGTCTGTCTGTCCGTGCTCTAACTCTCGTAAATATACTCGGACTGTCATGAAATTTTTATACATTATTGAATTTTACTATAGATTGTTCGGCATTGAAAATGAAGTGTGTGTGCAACATTAATAGTTCATTTACAGGGACACTCAAAATAATTTCATTACATTATGGTTTATGGGGAAAAATCGTTTGCGGCGCATTTTATTGATGTTACGTTATCCCAAACATAATTAAATTAATATGCATTACTGAGGTGGACTACAGCATGTTTTCACCGGAGTATACAATTAGTAGCATTTATAGTTCAATTACAGGGACGTACAAATAATACCTTTACATAATGATCAATGTGGGGAAACCGTTTGCGGTGCATTTCGAACATGTTATGATACTTGAAATATAATGCAATTTAAAAGGATCACTAAGGTCCAATATAACTTATATTCTATAGATTATGGAGTGCGTATGATTTATTGTTCATGTACAGAGACGAACAAGAGAATTAGGTTAAAGGACTGACTAAAGTCGGTAATTCCTAGAAGTGCTCGTTCTGCTGTGGTATGCAATTTATATAATTTTTAGTGTATTACGTGTTGTTTACAAATTCTGTAGATTATATACACGGCTGCACAAAATACTTCGAATATGGGCAGTAATTGCTGGAAAGGGATTTTTACTGAGTTATGTATTTTTTAAATTGCTTATTTAGATATCTTGTTTCATCGTATGAACAAATGAAATTTCTTAATAATATTCTGTTAGTGTTGGAAAGTGTTTCATAATCTATGCCGGATGGAGGATTTTTCGTTCTTGTTGTATGCAAAGATGGAATTTTGTAATCGATTTTTCACTTCCTTCCTGATATCTAAGAATTATAAAAATTGTGTACAAAGGTGTATTGCTGATGACAGTACAACATTTAAAAACTAGTCGTTGGGGGCCACCGTGATACTTACCCATCATGGATATGCATAATATAAAATATGATAATAAAACATGTGTAAACTACTTTTAAAATGCATTGCCATTCGAATAAAATCGTGGCTTGATGACGTCATAAACTTTAAATGCTCTATTACTGAATTGCGTAAGAGGAACACCCTTATAATTCTAAAAATTATAATCATATTAACTAACAGTTTACTGCATCCGATTATGCGTCTATTTTCCAATTAAAACATATCTTTGAATTGAAATTTGAATGAAATACACGGTCACGAAAAATCGAAGAGTGTGGAAAATAGCATTCCAAATATCTCGACAACTATTATTTCGATCGACTTCATTCGTTATGCAAAATTTATGTTTTTGTATTGCCTTTTTTATTTACTCCTTGAAAAAAACAATTTCGAAACTTTTTATATACCTTTTATCAGAACGAATATTTCGAGAGTCCGAAAAAAATAGTTCCGAATAATCGAGGTTACTGAAATTCAATAAGCTTC
This sequence comes from Maratus michaelseni, assembly GCA_963931845.1. NCBI lineage: Eukaryota > Metazoa > Arthropoda > Arachnida > Araneae > Salticidae > Maratus > Maratus michaelseni. The sequence goes on along the minus strand of OZ007597.1, from coordinate 97,953,200 downwards.
TTCCTATTGTTACATACTAAGTACGTACCAAATTTCAAGCCTCTATATCAATTTGTTCGGGAGATAGAGCGTTTACAGACACACAGATAGACACACAGACAGACGGACGGCAATTTTTTTTTCAAAAACTATGTTTTTCGGAATCTCCAGTGTCTGAAACGTGTAAATCCGTCCCATTTTTTTTTTTTTTCGATTTCTAAAACGATTACAAGACTTTCCCTATACTACGTATGATGGGTAAGTAAAAAATTAGAACTTAATTATAAATTAATAAATTAATTTTAAGGCATTTTTTCTGTTAACTCACCACAGTTGCTAAATCGCAAATATTCCGCACTCCTATAATCGTGTATGAGTTGAAACAACAATGGACTTAATTATACACCAATACATGCTCGCCAAACTATGCAAAATGGCTGTGAATAAGGCTATTTTATAAAGGCTAATTATAAAGGCCAAAAAATAAAAAACAAATTATGAATAAAGAATACAGAGTGTTATATTTTTTTAAAAAATACCCTTTCATCAATTATCAATTTAATGTTAATAGTTTAGTATTGATTAATTTAAGATTGTACGTTGAGAAATCAATTTAGAAATCTTAAAAAAGATAGTTTAAATAATGTTTCAATTTTCTTCCCTGTTGCAAAATCTTAAAAATGAAACAGAGCAAGAATTATATATATATTTTTATAAATTCACTTGCAAGCAAGTGAATTTATACGAAGCATTTTTATACCAAGTGGATTTATGCTTTCTACCAAGCGTAAAAAACAGTGAATTTTTCAAAATCGAATTCAGTGCCCCTAGAAAATTAATATATAGTAACCGAATATTTTGTGAAGAAACATGAATTACAGTAAAAAAATTATGCACAATTTTCAAGATGATCATTGAATGCTTATAAAACAGTTTTTTTCTTTTTCTTTTAGCGATTGAAAGGGAAAAAACAACTTTTTCTTTTCTTTTAATTGACTTTTTTTTTCAATGCAAAAATTTAATCACAGAACAGTTTTAATTTGTATATCTCACTTGCATTGCAATTATTTATTGAAGCTAGGTTAAGAATTTCCTTAACTTCCTTTTTTACATCTGATTTATGGTATAAAATGCTTAACACTCTTTATTTATTTTCCACTTTTAATCTTAGCAGACTTCCTGGAACGTCAGCTATTTATTATGCAAGAAGAATATTTTCGCTTTCTTCAATAGTGATTGAAATGATTTTACGGAGATTTTATGGATGATGAATGCAGATTGCGCAAACTATAGGAAATACTAATACAGGGTGATCTTTTTTAAAGTAACAGTGTTTGGAGCGCCCTGTACCGCGATCTAATAGCCGAAATGGCACCAAACTTGGTATTTAGACTAATCAAGACATGGGAAAAAGGATTCCGTGAAAAAAAAATTGTTCCAAAAATCGCCGCTAGGGCATTTTGTGGCGCTGCTGTAGCTTACAATAACGAGAATTAGCATAAAACACGGGTAGCAAAGAAAAATGCAAATGTTGTGCGATGACAGCGCCAGTAATAGGGGCTATAAAAGCAAGTAGTAGACAGCTCCGACAAATAATCTCAGCTGAAGTAAACGAGCTCCAGTGGACATGCCTCTCACGTTACCGGAACGTGCGTTACTGGTGAAGCTGTATTATATGAATCAATGTAATGCATCCGCAGCTCTTCGGGAATTTCGAACCAGAAAAAATTACGAAAGGGGCCATTATCGCTGAATGGTCTTAAGAAAATGATTAAGAAGTTCGAGGAAACGGGGTCACTGACCATTCGCGCTGGGAGAGGACGTAAACAAGTATCAGAAGATGTAATAACTGATGTGGCAACTGCAATTGTCGAAGGATCGCAGGGAATCATTGCTGGTACTAGCAGCGCCCGGGGTGTAGCTCGACAATTGGACATGAATTATTCCACGGTCTGGAGAGTTTTGCGGCGCGTTATTGGATTTTGCCCCTACAAAATCAGCCTCTTGCACGAACTGAAACCAAGTGATTATGATAAGCGAGTGACATTCGTTCTATCGTTTCTTGCCAGGGTAGAAATTGATGATGCTTTCCCATGGCACATTCTGTGGGGAGATGCGTGCCATTTTTATCTCAATGGGTCCGTAAACACACAAAATAGCCAAATTTGGGCTTCTGAGCATCTCCACACCGTGCATAAAATCCCATTAAATTCCCTAAAAGTCACTGTTTGGTGTGGTTTCACAGCCGAATTCATTCGTAATTGGGCCATTCTTTTTTGAGACCATCACTCCGAAAATGACCCGAAACGTGCACCATAAATGCAGAAAGGTACCACGAAATGCTGCAAACGTTTGTTATTCCACAACTTCAGCAAAGAAACCGTCTCCATCAGACAATCTTTATGCAGGATGGTGCTCCGCCACACATTGGTAATAAGGTAAAGCAGCTGTAGCGCCAAACCTTCACTGATGATAGAGTCATAAGTCGGAGTTTTCCAGTTGCATGGCCGCCTCGTTCGCCTGACTTCACGCCATGCGATTTTTGGCTCTGGGGTTATTTGAAATCTCAAGTTTATGTTGGTGGAGTATCAAATTTGTCTATTCTAAAGGACAACATAACAGAGACAGTGCGGAATATTCCTCGTGATATGTTACGTACGGCTGTGGAGAATGTTGTGCACAGAATGCACGGTGTTATTTCTGAGAACGGTGCTCACATTGAAGGTGATCTAATTCCTCACCGGGGAAGTTAATGTAGTAAATAAACATTAATAATTTAACTGTACGATTGTATGTGTTAGTATTTTTCTTTTCTCACATTTTATACATTGCAAAGCGCCACAAAATGCCCTAGCGGCGATTTTCTGAACTACATTTTTTTTCACAGAATCCTTTTTCCCATGTTTTGATTAGTCTAAATACCAAGTTTGATGCCATTTCGACTATTAGATCGCGCTACAGGGCGCTCCAAAAACTGTCACTTTAAAAAACATCACCCGGTATATTGAAAAATATTTTTCAAAGATTATACTATCAAAAAAATATTTTGTAAATTCTAGTAGGATTTAATGCATTGTTAGAATGAACCCTAAATATAAGAAAAATGTATTATAATGTATTATATAATAGAGGGTCCACTCAATCCAGTGGTTAGAATGCTGACCACAAAACTTTGGTCGAGTTTTTGCCGATCTTTGGCCGAGCTTTGGGCAATGATTGCAGGATCGATACCGGCACGTTCTGGATGGGGGTGACTGTGAGATTTTCAGCATTTTCCTTGTACAAGAACGATAATTCAAGTGGCTTTCCTTTCAAAAGTTCTCTCAGCCCCACTAGTGGCTGAGAGGTTCTGCTCTCAAAGCTGGTAGACGGGAGGTGCTGGGTTCAAACCTCTGTCGCGCTCATCGACTAAACCGTTCGGAGTTTTCTGTGGTTTTCCTCCAACTTTGCTGTAAATACGGGTTAGGATCCCTTATAAAGATCCCAACGGACGAACCCCCCCCCCCCCCCCTAGGGCCTATATCCCAAGAGTAGATAATCGGCCGTCATAAAGCAAGCAACCAGCCAACCAACCAAAAGTTCTCTCTGAAGGTATCCATTTTATAGCAATATGCCCAAAACTTGGGGATGCTTAACTGAATCCCGTGTACAATATAATGTAATGTATACATTAATTTCTAAATATTTTCTAGGCTTATTTAAATCTTAATAAAAAAAGATCAGGCTGATATTTTAGTACACATTTCATTTTTTATGATACTTTGTTACAGTGCTTGATTTGATTCAGCTCTTGATTTGATTTGTAGGGCACTATTTGCATAGCTCAAATTTTTACTTTTTTTGTTATCACTATTTTTTAATAAAAATTCTCGCCTTATATATTCGTAGAAATTTTGAAATTAAATGAGGTGAATATTTCTGTTAAAAATAGGTGTAACAAAAAAACGTAAAAGTTGGACCCATGCATGCAGAGCCCAAAAAAGCCAGTTACCAGGAGCCACTGCTTCGTAGCTGCATAACTATGAAAAAGCCACATACTGTGATAAGTTTTTTCGCCACAACAAATGCACTAAATAGAGACACATATAGTCACCCTTGGATTCGATACGTTATCAAAACATTTTTAGTTAAGTTTGAAGGAAGCAACTTCAAACCGAAAATGAGAGCTTCAAACCGCTTGAACTGAATTTTTCCGAATTTCACGTGTACATTCATTAAACAATTTCTTTTGAAATCTATAATATATAAAATGGAATACTTCGAGATTGTATTTACTTTTATCGACAAGATAATTGTTAAATGTGTACGGTTTCTTATATTTTAGGATTCTATGCAATCATTTATGATATTTTCAAGTAGATTATTATTCTTTTTGTTAGTGTAATTAAGAAGAAGCATTTTATATTTTATGTAATAAGTTTATAATTTAATATAATAGTTCAATTACATAATACTAAAGGCTTTCCGTATTTTTATGTCACGAATAGCATTTACATTTTTTAAATACTCCTTTGAAGTGTAAGCAACGATATCAAGGAAATGGATTAAAACATAAGTACTTTTTAAGAAAAATAAAATAAAACCAGCTTTAAGGGATTGTTCCTTACCTTATTGCACTGCATGCCAGTTGGCATATTTATAGCACAACTGAGTGTTTCTGTGAGTCATACACTGTCATCCACATTTACTTTAAATCCCATTTTTTTCCAATATCGCTCATTTTGGTACGCAGTATATAACTATATATTAACTTTTTGACGTGCAAAATTTTATGTAATGCAAAATACAAAAATAATAATTTAATAAAAATAAAAAATTGTATACGATACAATGATTTTTTTTATAATAATAAAATAACAAGATATCGAAATTCTACAGCAATTATACAAATATTACGAAAGTTACAGCCTAAAGAGTGAATACAGAAATACATAATAATAATAATAATAATAATAATAATAATAATAATAATAATAATAATAATAAAACAGGCCTGACAAACACACAGACATACCATTTTTAAATTTTGATCAAATATACAATGGAACAACTACTAAAACGAGCCCTTTTCAATATAAAACAAGAACGAAAAATCATGCGTCAAGCATAGATTATGTAACACTTTCCAACGCTTCCAAAATAATTTTACAAATCATACCGTTTAATAAGCTGAAAAATAACATCTAAGTAAACAATTTGGAAAACGCATAACATATTTAAAAACATAATTTCAGGAATTTCCAACGTATACAATATTCGGAAAAATATCTGACTACTTTTATTCAGCCCTGTATAGGATCTATAGATTTGTATATATACTACATAGGATGCTAAATTTTAGTTCAGTTAAGAAACGCGTAGCACAGTTTAAAATTCTCCTTCTGGAGTTTCTGTCAATAAACGGAAATGTGTTCGCGAACTTTTGTGCTTCCCTGTATAGGATCTACAGAATTTATATACACCACGTAATAAACAAAAAGTGAGTTAATTTTGAACTCGCGTTCAGTAACTTAACACGCACTTCCAGGAATTATTCTTAACAGACAGTACAGAATTCTTTCGTGTGTCCCTGTAAATGAACGATGACTACTATACGCACAATATTCTGTAGTAAGCCTCTTGTAATGCACCTTAGTGATATATATAAATTTCAATGCGTTTAAAATAGTGAAACATTATTTAAATAAACCGCAGACGATTTTTCTCCATAGACGTAATGTAACGGAATTATTTTGACTGTCTCTGTAAATTAACTATAAGTGCTATGCACACCCTATTCCATATTAAGCTTCTTGTAATACACCTTAGTGATATATATCAATTACAATGTGTTTGCAATTGTGTAACATCATTAAAATAAACCGCAAATGATTTTCCCCCATAGACCGTAATGTAACGGAATTCTTTTGAGTGTCCCTGTAAAAAAACTATAAGTGCTACACACTTCAGTTGAAATAGGGGACGTGCTATATATAACGACAATAACATATAAAAATTGCAAAGCAATCCGAGCATATTTACGGGAGTTAGAGCACGGACAGACGGCCAGACGGCCAGACGGCAGACGGCCAGACAAACCGAAGTCATAAACACTTTTCAACTAGGTTGGAAAGTGTTAAAAAGAATGATCAAAATCCGTGCAAAAGTGTTGTCTTATATGAATATATAAAATTAAAAAAAAAGAAACATCCAACTTTCTTTGTTGGAAGTTGTTTAAAAATTACATCCTTTTCATTTCCACGTAAAGATTTAATTACACAAATCTCCTAATTCTTACTTCTTATATACATTACAACTATTTATTATTACGCTAATCATTTCGTTTCCTCGGTTGCATTTTTTTTTCTGTAGATTTGTGGAATAAAACGTCCAATCATTCTTATTTATTTTTGCTTTTCAATCATGGCAGATTCCCTGGGGCGTTAGCGCTTATTGTGCAAGATATTTAAGCTGAGGGAATTATTTGTTTTCATAAATATTGGCTGAAATAAATTTAGGAAGATAACATTGTATCATAGAGTATGGAACTTAATGAAAATATTCGTATGATCTGTTATTCACAAAAACTTTAGTTTAATTTTGTTAGTTTACAGTAATTATAAATAAGCAGTCAATCCTCTAATTACAGAGGCAGTGTGGGAGGCAAAAAAAAATTCTCCTTTTCTTTCTTTCTTTTTTTCTTTTCTTTTCTTTTTTTTTTTTTTTTTTTTTTTTTTTTTGAAAAAAAAAACTATAAAAAAATCCTTAAAAAATAAATAAACAAAATTTAATAAAAAGAAAATTGTAATTTAACAAATTACAACAACCATTGAGAAAATGTTCCGAAAGCTTAATTTTTTTCAAATTAATTTAAAAATATTAATTATTCAAAAATATTCATCGGAACCATCTACAAATAAGCGCATTTTCCCTTACTACAGTTGAAGAGATCCTGGCATTCTCTGTCCTCGCAAAAATATTCGTTTGAACCATCGCCGCAGTTATTGAAACGCATTTTCCATTACTATTCCTTATCCTTAATATATACCTCAATATTTTGTCGGGTCCTTCCTACAATAACTTTAACTCTTGTTTAGATTGATGTCTGAGCTAAAGGTATTTTGAGGAAATTAAATTTGAAGACTACTTTTTTTGCTTTATCAGACGATTTCTCATCTGACATCAATTTTTGAATTCGGCTTTTTTCATATCTAATAGTTTGCATCTATCCTTTTTGTAACTTTAACATTTTTGTAACTATTTTATGCATTTCTGTTGCCTACTTAAAGAAATATTCTTCCAAAGTTACAGAATTTCTTTAAAAACGCTTAAAAAAATTCTTCTAAACTTACAGAATTTCGTTAAAAACGCTTAAAAAAATCTTCTAAAGTTACAGAATTTCGTTAAAAACGCTTAGAAAAATAAAGTGACGACGCCAAGAGGTCCATTCTCGGCCGAAAACAACAGCCATTTTCCCAATGGTTAAAAAAAAAAAAAAAAAAAAAAAAAAAAGATACCATTTTTGCAGGAAGATTTTGGAGTTAATAAAGTTTGTCTTAGAAAGCGTAATAATTTTCTGCCACATGGTCTTCATGAATTTTGAAAACTACTTTTTTAAATATATATTTTTTAAAAGTTAATTTAACTATTAGAATGATTTATATGATCTGAAGCGAATATAAGATATATTACAAAACAAGGTTTTTTTAGGAGTCACAGAACGCCGGCTTTTTATTTTTTTCTATTTGCGTTCTATTTGTATCTATACCTTAACAGAAATCACATAAAACTTTATTATTGAACTTGATTTAAATAATGTTTTTCTGCACATAAAAAATATTATCAGCTGTTTCATATTCTGATATTTTTTCAAAATGTATACTTTAAGTACTTTTCTATTTTTAAAATTTACATGTTAGGATTATTTAAAACACTTATATTCACTATAAACATTGGTATTAACAATATTTTAAAACGGAAAACAGTTTCTCTTTAACATTAAAAAATGAAAAATTTAATTCTGGTTCCATTTGGTAGTTCTAAAAATCTAAAATTGAAAGTTATAATTTAAACATTGAGTCTTAGAGGACAAGTTAGAAGAAGAGTTTTAGAATGATGAATAAAGACTGTGTTAAATATTAAGATCCCTAACTTAGAACTTTTTTCATTTTTATTCAAATCTGTAGATACTTAGTTATAATTAGCTAGCTAGAAAATAGTTAACGGAGTCACATAAAAGCAATCGACTATCTAATCGATCAGGCGATTATTCAGTGATCAAAACATACGATATTTGATGTCACCTTTAAAAGTTTTAATGTATGATCTAAAATTATTTAAAATTATTAAGCAGTGTAAAATATAGCAGTGAACATTGCAAAATAAATAAATAAATAAATAAAAATAAAAAAAATCAGACTTTAGGAATTAAAACGATTGTGTGAACGAACTTCAGAAAAGAAAAATTAACTCATCTTTTTAATTAAAAACTGGATAAAGAATGTATGTTGAGAATCGAGATGCTTTTAAAAATGGACCAAGAAAGAAAAATCATTCGACGTGCTTACATTATAAAACACTTTCAAAAACATTCAAAATTTTGAACAAAACTACCCCGTTTATTTAGGTGAAAGATGATATTTATGTACACGAATTGAAAAACACATAACACATTTGAAATCCCAATTTCCACAAATACAATCTATAGCCGGAAAAGTATTCAAATTATTTTGTGCAGCCTTTTATATGATCTATATATTTGTATATGTATACTATACAGTATGCTAAAATACATTGTAAACGATTTTTCCCTATAGTCCGAAATGTAATGTATTTCTTTTGAGTGCCCCTTTAAACGGACTATAAACGCTACAAACTTCATTTTCAATACCGAACATGTCATAAAAATCCTCGAAAATATACATCACTTATATGACAATCTGGGTGTAAATACTTTTCAACTATGTCGCAGAGTGTTAAAAAGGAAGAAGAAAATTTTTCAAGTTTATTATTTTTAACACTTTCCAACCTAGTTGAAAAGTGTTTATGACTTCGGTTTGTCTGGCCGTCTGCCGTCTGGCCGTCTGGCCGTGCTCTAACTCCCGTAAATATGCTCGGATTGCTCTGCAATTTTTATATGTTATAGTCGTTATCTATAGAATGTTCCCTATTTCAACGGAAGTGTGTAGCACTTATAGTTTTTTTACAGGGACACTCAAAAGAATTCCATTACATTGCGGTCTATGGGGAAAAATCATTTTCGGTTTATTTAAATAATGTTTCACTATTTTTAAACGCATTGAAATATATATATATATCACTAAGGTGCATTAGAAGACGCTTAATATGGAATAGGGTGTGTATAGCACTTATAGTTACTTTACAGGGACAGTCAAAAGAATTCCGCTACATTACGTCTATGGAGAAAAATCGTCAGCGGTTTATTTAAATAATGTTTTCCTATTTTAAACGCATTGAAATTTATATAAGGTGCATTACAAGAGGTTTACTACAGAATATTATGTGTATAGCAGTCATCGTTCATTTACAGGGACTCACAAAAGAATTCTCTACTGTATGTTAACAATAATTCCTGGAAGTGCGGTTTAAGTTACTGAACGCGATTTTAATTTTAACTCGCTTTTTGTCTATTACGTGGTATGTATAAATTCTGTAGATCCTATACAGGGAAGCACAAAAGTTTGCGAACACATTTCCGTAGTATTTAACTCCAGACAGAGAATTTTAAACTCTGCTACGCGTTTCCTAACTGAACTAAAATTTAGCATCCTATGTAGTATATATACAAATCTATAGATCCTATACAGGGCTGAATAAAAGTATTCGGATTACTTAGATGTTATCTTTTAGCTTATTAAACGGTATGATTTGTAAAATTATTTTGGAAGCGTTGGAAAGTGTTACATAATCTATGCTTGACGCATGATTTTTCGTTCTTTTTTTTTAATTCAAGTAAATCTCTGTGTTATGCATATAAAATGATTTATTAAAAATATTACACATGGTTTCAGAAAAATATAATATTTAGAAAATAAATCTATTGAAAAATAAATTAGAGCAGTTTTGCTGTCGTGTTTTGGCGCAACAATAATTGTAACTTTGTATCCAGTAATTTTTTACTGGCAAACATTCAAGCTTTTACTGGGTTATTACTTTGTTTATTTCACATGTTTTTGGTTTGCTACTTTTCGCAGTATTATGTAACCAATATCACTTGTAAACTTGGAATAAAGAATATTCAGCTCCAAAATTTAATTTCATTATGCGCGATATGGTAATTTCGAAGTTTTTTCAGCAAATGTGATGCGGAAAGATTTCTCACATAATTTACTTTTAAATATTTTTTTTTTCACCGATTGTACACGCCGGATATTTACTTATCTGATAATAAAATTTACACAATATTATAAACCAAAATTAACATTATAAAATGAATACCATTGAACGCATGTAATATTTTATTTAATATTGGAATTTAACTATTTACAAACGTCTTTAAATATAAATATATATTTTCGACAAGAAAATATAATTAGAGATTACAAATGAAATTAAGCAACTTATTTTTGAAAAGAAAATTCTAATTTTAAATCTGATTACGATTTTTTTTGTCTGTAAATTTATTTACATTAATTTAAATACTGCTTATCTCTTGAAATATTTTCTTTTTTGCACGGAGAATAAAGCATTTTAATCTTCTTAAATATTTTCTTTTCTCATCCATCGAAAATTTCTGCAAACTCCCAATGTTTACTTTTAAAGATATCCCGGATAGATTTTTTTTTCTTCTCTTTGAATATCTTCTCCAAAATTTACTTAGTAATATTTAATGCTAACGTAGGTCCGGAATGCGATTTATCAGGATCAGAGATAGCTTGGCAAATGCAAACCTTGATTTTATTCAGGCATATATATTTTTTTAAATCACTGCGCTATGTATTAAAAATAGTTACTATAGAAATTTTCGTTTCCTTCAGTTAAATATACAGATGGTGATTGTTTACACATTTTTCTAACTATTTGGGGAAAAAGAAATATGTAAACAAAGATAAGAATTTTATTTTCTGATGTGTTCAATCTGATAGCCCTTTTATTGAACTATCATATTAATTTACAAGGGTGTTTGTTCACCTCTGAGCTCCAAATATAACAGGAGATTTGTCTTCCTAATGCCCAACATGGTTTTCAGCGGTCAGCGAGTAAGGATACAGTGACGATAATTTTAGCTCGCATTAATGGCAAAACATGCTGTCTATCGCATTCCCTTACATGATTAGTGAATTATTTATGAATTAGATTAGTATAGCTTAATTATAAAAGCATAAATTAGGATAATAATAAATGAGAATACTAATATCGGACATTGACAAAGCGGACAATTTTTTACTTTTGCCTTGCAAGCTTCATTTGCCTTTTATGCTTCTGACCACTGATTCTGAACTCCTGTTATATATAGAGCTCAATGTTGCTCATACATTTTTGTAACGATTTCGGAAAAAGTAATATGTAAACAAAGAAAATAATTTTATTTTCTGATGTGTTCAATCTGATAGCCCATTTATTGAACTATCATATTAATTTACAAGGGTGTTTGTTCACACATTTTTGTAACGATTTTGGAAAAAGTAATATGTAAACAAAGATAAGAATTTTATTTTCTGATGTGTTCAATCTGATAGCCTTTTTATTGAACTATCATATGAATTTACAAGGATGTTTGTTCACACATTTTTGTAACGATTTTGGAAAAAGTAATATGTAAACAAAGATAAGAATTTTATTTTCTGATGCGTTATATCTGATAGCCCTTTTATTGAATTATCATATTATTTTACAAGGGTGTTTGTTCACACATTTTTGTAACGATTTTGGAAAAAGTAATGTGTTAACAAAGATAGAAATTTTATTTTCTGATGTGTTCAATCTGATAGCCTTTTTATTGCACTATCATATTGATTTACAAGATAAAAGAGCTTTTCGTAAAATATCAACGTTTATTTTGTACCACTCTTTTCGACCACAATATTCCAGAGTCCATCCAATGTTTTGGGATGCCGTTTATAAAGAATTTGTTTTAAAAGTCTAAATGCAAAGTATTCCATAGGAGGCACGTCGGAGAGGGGATGCATTTAAATGGAATAGCCTCAATTCCGGTTTCATTTCTCGTTTTTGTTCTAAACATATAGCAGTAGATTTTGAGGTATGACTGGTAGCCTTATCCTGCGCTGTTAAAAATTTGCAGTAAACTGTCCAGTCATTCGACCGTTTTTTCGGAAAACGGTAAGATAACCGTAATTTAACTGTACTATGACCATAATATGGTCAATAATATGGTCATAATAGTGTTAAATTTCTGTTATGTAACCGTTTTCTATAAAAACGGTCAAATGACTGGACAGTTTGCTGCAAATTTTTAACAGTGTGATGGAACTTAACACAATGAAGATTGTTTGAGTAAAGTGATGGGATGTCTTCTTTGAAATCATGTGATAAAGCATAGTTCTGATAGTAATCCGAGTTGATATTGACATTTTTTCTACTATCTTTATTTTGAGTATTTTAAGAAAATCTAGCATTAGCCGTTAAACCTTTAGCAAAATTTTCCTTGTTTTCTCTGAACCAACATTGTAGGTATTTTCTCCTCTTTTTCGGTTGCAAATCGATAGTTTTCTATTGAAATCAGATGGATATATCGAAGCCTCATGAACTGTAACTACATATTTCCGATTTTCACCTACCAAATAATTTTTATACAACAATCTGCACATAGTCTTACGTTAAAAAACATGTTTTTGCATTAGGCGATGAACATCATGTTACTTACCCATCATACGTAGTATAGGATAAATCTTGTAATCGTGTTGAAAATCGAAAAAAAAAAAATTACGGATTTACACGTTTCAGGCACTAGAGATTCCGAAAAACATATTTTTAGAAAAAAAAAATTGCCATCCGTCTGTCTGTATGTGCGTCTGTAAACGCTCTATCTCCCGAACAAATTGAGATAGAGACTTGAAATTTGGTATTTACTTAGTATGTAATAATGGGAAGAAGCTTATTGAATTTCACTAACCTCGATTACTTTAAGGAGTGAATATAAAATACAATAAAAAAACATAAAGCTTGCATAAAAAATGAAGTCGATCGGATAATGAGTTGCCGAGATATTTGTAATCCTATATTCCACACTCTTCGATGTTTCAGGACCCTGTATTTCATTCGAATTTCAATTCAAAGACATATTTTAATTATAAATGAGACGCTCAGTCCGACGCAGCTAACCATTAGTTAATAGGATTATCAATTTTGGAGTTATAAGGATGTTTCTTTTATGCAATTCAGTAATAGAGCATTTAAAGTTTATGACGTCATCAAGCATATCCATGATGGGTAAGTATTACGGTGGCCCCCACCGACTTGTTTTTGTTTTGTAAATGAGAAAATAAATATATATTTTTATAGTTCATATAGAGATGTTTAAAGATTTTGAAATAGTTCTTTGGCGGTTGTATTTTCTTTTAAAACATGAGATGCGACTTTAGATATAATAAGCGGTGAATGTACCTTTGTTGGGTATGCATTTTTTATTCTTTCCCCAGTCAAATGTAAACTTAGAGGTTTCTTCTCTTTTTTACTATTTATGTCATTTATTTTGCGTATAAAAATATTAAAACCATGCTTTTCACATCTTTAAGAATCGAATAATAATATTATTTCTCTTCTTAATAATAATTAAACCCTATTCCGAATTGATGCCATACAGGTTTTTTGTTTGTTTGTTTGTTTCATTGAAACTTAAATCACAGAGAAAGTCAAAATCGTTACGAAAATGTCTGAACACCCTTTGTATTTTTCTGAAAAAAAAAAAGAAATATATTAAAAAAGAAATAGAGTGAAATCACCAGTACCTGACACTTTATGGAATCTTTCTTGTCAAATCACTATTACAAAAATTTAAATCTATTTTATACTTACCTTTGCTTTTGAAAGGATAGTAGAGATATATTAAAAAAACTATTGTTGGCAAAATTTTGAAAAAAAATATACATTTTATTATTAAAAATTAATTTTATTCATAAATAGGGTCAAAAACTCCAGTAACTAACACCATCCCTATTTTGGAACACCAATAACTGACACAAAGTAAACCAGTGACTGACACTTTATTTTAAAAGATTAAAATGCAGATTAAAATGCTTAAAAAAAACTTTATTCTTTATTAAAAAAACAAAATACATTAATATTTATTATAAAAAGTGGGATTTAGTAAGCTGTACTGCATTGTTAGTAATCCACAGTATATAGTAAGAGTATATAGGAGTAATATTTAATACTGTATTATATTAGTAATGCAAATATCCAATAACTGTCATTTATGAACCAGTAACTGACAACTGGTGTCAGACACTAGTAAAACAACTTAAGTTTTAATGGTGTTTACTACAAGATAAATTTAATTTATTATTATGCATTTTTAAACAGTTCAAATAATATATTTCAACTTTCTTTAATATAACCAATAACTAACACCTCTGTCAGAGACTGGCGAAATAAAATTCTAGGAACCAATAACTGGCACCCCCCATTAAGCTAAATTAAATAACTATAAACCCTAAATTGTAGCCTTAATATATCATATGCATCTTTAAACTAATAACAAGTATAACTTTAAGAAAAAAGTTTAGGATGGTTGCATTACAAATAGATTAGAAAAACACTTCCTAAATTTTATAAATAAGATGGTTGCTTCAAAATGGCACTTTTTGTATTCTCAAAAGTTTCTTCCTGATTAAATATGTTCTTGGACCTCTAGTGGTGAATAAATTGACTTCAAAATTAAAATAACTGTCTAATTTACCACTAGATGACATTACTTTGTAGAATTTTACAACAAAATGTTTATTTGAGTTAGGTTTTTGCTCATGTGTCAGTTACTGGTAGGTGTCAATAACTGGGGGTTTCACCCTATTTCTCTGTTAATAAAAATATAATATGTCCATTTGTCTTTTAATTATTATAAAAAGGGGCTACATAAAAAAACAAAATGTACTCTATTTTTAGTTTGCTTTGCTTTCTTTAATTATAAAAGCTTCAAGTTTTATATTTGAAAATTTATATAATAACTTGTTAGGTATTTTTTCGTTACCGCACCACAGGTGATAAATCGTCTGTTATTCTTTATGGTTACAATTATATACGAATTGCAGAACAATGGATTTAATGATATGCCAAACAACGCTCGTCAAAAAAGAACTGCAACAATGGAATATTTTAAACACTAAAAAAGGAAAAAAAAAGTCTACTAATTAAAAAAAAACTTTTATCAAGTAACAGTTTAATATTAATTAAACTGTGATTATGTGTTGAGAAAACAGTTTCCAAATCCCAAATAGGTAGTTTAAATGATGCTTTTTTTTCTTTTGTTTCGTCACATCTGAAAAAAAAAATATTTGTAATAAATTCACTAGCTGGCGCTTTCTACCAAGCATAAAAAAACTGGCGAATTTTCCATAATCGGATTCCATTCCTACCCCAAAATAATGTATTTTAACAATTTTTTTTTTTTTTTTTTTTTTTTTTGGAAAAATCATGAATTGAAATCATGAAATACGGCGTGATTTCCAAGATAAACATTGAATGCTTATAATGACAATTGCTGCATTGAAGCATGTATGTATGTTATAGGATGGATAAACGCATGTATGATGGATGGACGTAAAAAAATATAAACTAAGAAAAATATGTATGTAATTATTCAGATATATTCATAATAAATTTCGATTATATATTAAAATTTTTTTATTCTTCTTAACAAATCTGCTGCTTTAAATAAAACCTTCTAGCAAGAAAGATTTATTTTTCTTGTTTTGTTATTATTATTATTTTTAATTTGTTAATGGAAAATATTCTGAAATGCGAAATAACTGTTATGGAAAAAAATGCCAAGTAATTCATGACGATTTTATTTCCATCATTTAAATAGCACTTGCTCTGAAACTGTAGATTTAGAAAAATAATTGCACGAAAGCATAAAATTCAAAACGACGTTTTTAAATTCTACTGAATTATACAAAACATTAATTTTTTAGTTCTGAAAATTTAATTTATATCTTGCTTGTAGAAACGAACTTTTACTGTTTATGAAAACTGACATTTTAAAATAAGAAGTATAATAAATTAAGCAAATTGCTTTGAAATATTTAATGTAGTTTGAAATTTTTTAATAATTTCAAAACGAAATTAATAAATTTAACCTTTGTTGATTCGTATTTTTAGATTGATTTCTTTTGAAAATCGGCCTTTTGAAATCTTTTTGTTTATAAATATATTTCTATGTCTATATATAATGTAAATCTTCTCATCACGATTACGCCCAAAATACTGAACCAATTCAAACCTAATTGAGACATTGTACTGATATTGCTAATATCTTGGATGAGTTCGTTAATTAAATATGTAGCTCTTATAGTTTATTTACAGGGACACACATAATTAAAACACATTCGAAATTTGTCATCCCCATAACGTACAAAATACTGAACCAATTCGAACGCAATTTGGACAATGTACCTACTGATCTTTTCAGTATCTTGGATTAGCTTATTAATGAAATATATAGCTCTTTTACTTTGTTTAGAAGAACACACAACAGCAAAACACATGCAACATTTTGCATCCCGATAACGTCTGAAATACTGAACCAATTCGAACCTAGTTGGGACAATTTATTGATCTTACCAGTATCTTGAACAAGTTCGTTAATAAAAGTATGTAGCTTTTATAGGTTTTAAATCTTCGCTACTTTTTAAAATGTAACTAGGGTTTTAAATCAAAAACTGCGGAAACTGCCGAAACTACAGTTTCATTTTCGAGGACGTTTGGTCCCCTTACATTTGGGATATTAGCTCGGCATGATGCTGCAGTGTTTTTATTCCAATTATCCGGAGTATACTCGATATTTCGCATAATGTTGATCCTACTGCTTGGATATCTGGATTTTTTTCAGATAAGAATTTGACTAAATATTTTGTCAGCAAACCAGGTGTATATTTCGACCATGGTCTACTCCAGTCCATTTTGAAAAAAGGCTGTAAAATTATTTTTCAGCAAAGGCTCTATCGATACGTGAAGCAATTTTCTAGATTTCATAAGAATATCCCGCTGATATTTTGCTTTTATTTTTATAGTATAAGTACGAATTTTCATTCAATTACAATTACAATATTAACTCAGCATGATGTTGCAGTGTTTTTATTCCTAGTTATCCGGAGTATACTAGATATCTCGCATAATTGATCCTACTGATTGGATATGTGGATTTTTTCAGATAAGTATTTGGCTAAATATTTTGTCAGCAAACAATGCGTATGTTTCGACCGTGGTCTATACCAGTCCATTTTGAAGGAAGTCTGTAAAAATCATTTTTCAGCAAAGGCTCAATCGATACGGGAAGCAATTCTACAATTCACAAGAATATCCAGCTGATATTTTACTTTTATTTTTATAGTATAAGTACGAATTTTCATTCAATTACAATTACAATATTTTCTCGGCATGATGTTGCAGTGTTTTTATTCCTTGTTATCCGAAGTATACTCGATATCTCGCATAATTGAACTTACTGATTGGATATGTGGATTTTTTTCAGATAAGTATTTGGCTAAATATTTTGTCAGCAAACCTGGCGTATGTTTCGACCATGGTCTATACCAGTCCATTTTGAAGGAAGTTTGTAAAAATCATTTTTCAGCAAAGGCTCTATCGATACGGGAAGCAATTTTCTAGATTTCACAAGAATATCCCGCTGATATTTTGCTTTTATTTTTATATTATAAACACGCATTTTCATTGAATCACAATTACAATATTTATGGAATTACTCAATGCAGATCCAAATTAACTTTACCCGTTACAGCGTGTTTCTGAATAAAATGCGAACATTAACTTTCATTACACACTGAAGTTATATGTTGGGTAAAATTAACAAAATCGCAGAAATTAAAACATCTATTGAAATAATTAGACAGAATTAAATTATTAAAAAATAATATGTTGATAGAAAAAAAAGACTTGTTTTGTAAGCTGCCATTTAAAAAAATAATCATAATGACAAAGCATAACATACAATTTATAAGAGAACAAGCAAATCTTCGTAATATTTCAACTAACGATGTATAAATTCATACATCATATCTATTTTCTGGAGCGGCAAAGTAGAATAATTTCAATTAAATACGCAGATCCATATTACCATATGATCAGAAAAGTTGCAATAAAAAATTACAGTACAATATCACCATAAGATCTGTTTTAAACAATGTTCAAATGTTGAAATGATAAACAAATGTAAGGGAAATATTTTTTATATTTTTATTTTAATAACAAAAGTGAATCATTTCCGTACTTGTGCCTGACTAATACAAATTATTGATATATCAAAACAAAATAAACTTATTTATGTTTTTTATCAAGAGATGGCGCTCTTTGATATTTTGTATCAAATCATGCATAAAACATGATGAATTGCTTAATTTAAATTGTTCCACAGAGAAGTATTGAGAGCTGCAATAGATTCTGTCTTTTATGCTACGAGATTTTACATACAGATTTGATTATTGTCGATGCATGAGGGTAATTTTTGTTTTGTATCAAGCGTAAAAAGTTTTAATTAAGTGGGTTACAATTCAAAATCTGCTTTTTAAAAATTTCCAGAATTCATGGAACCTATTAAGATGATTTCTTTTTCAAATATATATATTTTTTTATTTGAATATGACATTTACCTTTTCCTTCCAGTTATAAGAAAAAAAGTTAAAAAATGATTTTTAATCTTTTCAATAGATAGGTAATTTATCAAATATTGATTAAAATCACAGGAGTAAATGAAGCTCAATTAAAAGTGTTTGATTTTTTAAAAATACATATATCCATTACAACTTCTGGATAACGGACACATCAGGAGTGCGGAATTTGTTGGCTATTTAGTGGTAAAAATGTACAAATATATAGGTGTTCGGAATTGAAATAAATGTTCGCTAAACAGAGGTGTTACTGCTTCGAGAGTGACCGTACTATACTGCATATATAAGAAAAAAGTAAAGAGGGCTCGATTAATGCAAAAATGAATACATTTATTTAAAACGGATAGATTTCATAATGAATGAAGTAAACGAAGTTTGTATTTTGTATAGGTTATAACAAATTTAAAAATTAGTATAAAAGTAAAAATAGTTTTATGAAAATATTTTTTATACGCATTAAATATTTATGTTAAAAGTCATGTCTAGTTTCATGACGGCAGTTCATGATCTTACAATACGTTAGTGAATCCCAATTATGAACAATTCATCATTTTGATTTACGCTTGGTAGAAAGCGCAAACTAGTCAATTAATAATTAAAAAAAATGTAATTTTTCCTCTGTTTCATTTTTTTAGGTAGATTTCCTAAGAAATACTACCTATTACATTCTCACCTAAGTTGGAAATTTTGAAAATTTTTTGCAGATCTACGCCGATCATGACTCCCAGAACCCAAAACCACCCCCAGTTCAAAACTTTATCTATCTATCTATCTATCTATCTATCTATTTATCTATGTCACTTTTTTCTGACCACGATAACTGGAAAAATTCTGCATAAATCTCTTCCAAACTGATACATAAAATCAAGGGTCATAAAATCTCGGTCAAGTTCGTTAATGGGCAAAATCGAACCAGGGGGGCGGGGAATGGGGGGCTTTTTGTGAAAACAGAAAAACCCTCATAATTTCTTTATTTTTATACGTATCGAATCCGTTTAAAGTTATTATTACTTCTAGGAAAAGAGGGGGTTTTAGAAGAAAAAAAATCATAGCTTCGTCAATTCATAAGATATCAAATCCGCGTAAATTTATTATTAATCCTCTTAATATTATCTAAAACTTTTATATTGACAAGTTTTTTATAGGACCAACCTTTATAGCAAAAAAAAAAAAAAAAAATAAAAACAAAAAAATCCTTGCCGGCTCCGGCTGCAAACAAGTTATTTTTCGAAGTAGGCGGTTCCAACTCCCGCATCTTTTCGAAACTGATACATAAAATCACGGTCAAGTTTGTTAATGGGCAAAATCGAACCAAGGGGGGGGATGGGGGGGGGGCTTTTTGTGAAAACAGGAAAAAAAACATAATTTCTTAATTATGATACGTATCGAATCCGTTTAAAGTTATTATTACTTCTAGGAACAGGGCCAAAAACTTATGTATGACAGATTTTTGATATAATTAAAAATTGCCTTAAGGGGGGGAGGGAAGGGGTGTTTTAGAAGAAAAAAATTCAGAACTTCGTCAATTCCCAAGATTTCAAATCCGCTTAAATTTATTATAAATCCTCTTAATATTATCTAAAACTTTTATATTGACAAGTTTTTTATAGGACCAACCGTTATAGCAAAAAAAAAAAAAAAAAAAAAAAAAAAAAAAAATTAAAAAAAAAAAATCCCTGCCGGCTCCGCTTGCAAACAAGTTATTTTTCGAAGTAGGCGGTTCCAACTCCCGCATCTTTTCGAAATTGATACGTAAAATCAAGGGGCATAAAATCTCGGTCAAGTTTGTTAATGGGCAAAATCAAACCAAGGGGGGGGATGGGGGGGCTCTTTGTGAAAACAGAAAAAAAACAATTTCTTAATTATGATACGTATCGAATCCGTTTAAAGTTATTATTACTTCTAGGAACAGGGCCAAAAACTTATGTATAACAAATTTTTGATATAATTAAAAATTGCCTTAAGGGGGGGGGAGGGAAGGGGTGTTTTAGAAGAAAAAAATTCAGAACTTCGTCAATTCCCAAGATTTCAAATCCGCTTAAATTTATTATAAATCCTCTTAATATTATCTAAAACTTTTATATTGACAAGTTTTTTATAGGACCAACCGTTATAGCAAAAAAAAAATTAAAA
Source organism: Maratus michaelseni (assembly GCA_963931845.1). Taxonomy (NCBI): domain Eukaryota; kingdom Metazoa; phylum Arthropoda; class Arachnida; order Araneae; family Salticidae; genus Maratus; species Maratus michaelseni. The sequence goes on along the minus strand of OZ007597.1, from coordinate 97,932,288 downwards.
ACAAAAAAATCCCTGCCGGCTCCGCCTGGAAATAAGTTATTTTTCGAAGTACGCGGTTCCAAATCCCGCTTCTTTTCGAAACTGATACATAAAATCAAGGGGCATAAAATCTCGGTCAAGTTTGTTAATGGGCAAAATCGAACCAAGGGGGGGGGGGGGGGGGATGGGGGGGGGCTTTTTGTGAAAACAGAAAAAAAACAATTTCTTAATTATGATACGTATCGAATCCGTTTAAAGTTATTATTACTTCTAGGAACAGGGCCAAAAACTTATGTATAACAGATTTTTGATATAATTAAAAATTGCCTTAAGGGGGGGGAGGGAAGGGGTGTTTTAGAAGAAAAAAATTCAGAACTTCGTCAATTCCCAAGATTTCAAATCCGCTTAAATTTATTATAAATCCTCTTAATATTATCTAAAACTTTTATATTGACAAGTTTTTTATAGGACCAACCGTTATAGCAAAAAAAAAAAAAATTAAAAACAAAAAAATCCCTGCCGGCTCCGCCTGCAAACAAGTTATTTTTCGAAGTAGGCGGTTCCAACTCCCGCATCTTTTCGAAACTGATACATAAAATCAAGGGGCATAAAATCTCGGTCAAGTTTGTTAATGGGCAAAATCGAACCAAGGGGGGGGATGGGGGGGGGCTTTTTGTGAAAACAGAAAACAAAACATAATTTCTTAATTATGATACGTATCGAATCCGTTTAAAGTTATTATTACTTCTAGAAACAGGGCCAAAAACTTATGTATGACAGATTTTTGATATAATTAAAAATTGCCTTATGGGGGGGGGGGGAGGGGTTGTTTTAGAAGGAAAAAATTCAGAACTTCGTCAATTCCTAAGATTTCAAATCCGCTTAAATTTATTATAAATCCTCTTAATAATATCTAAAACTTTTATATTGACAAGTTTTTTATAGGACCAACCGTTATAGCAAAAAAAAAATTAAAAACAAAAAAATCCCTGCCGGCTCCGCCTGCAAACAAGTTATTTTTCGAAGTCGGCGGTTCAAACTCCCGCTTCTTTTCGAAACTGATACATAAAATCAAGTGGCATAAAATCTCGGTTAAGTTCGTTAATGGGCAAAATCGAACCAAGGGGGGGGGGCGACTTTTTGTGAAAACAGAAACCCCCCCAAAATTTCTTAATTATGATACGTATCGAATCCGTTTGAAGTTATTATTACTTCTAGGAGAAGGGCCGAAAATTTATGTATGACAGATTTTTGATATAATTAAAAATTGCCTTAAGGGGGGGAGGGAAGGGGGGTTTTAGAAGAAAAAAATTCATAATTTCGTTAATTCCCAAGATTTCAAATCCGCTTAAATTTATTATAAATCCTCTTAATATTATCTAAAACTTTTATATTGACATGTTTTTTATAGGACCAACTCTTATAGCAAAAAAAAAAAAAAAATCTTTGCTGGCTCCGCCTGCAAACAAGTTTGGTTTCGAAGTAGGCGGTTCCAACTTCAGCATCATCGCAAAAAGGTCATTTCTTCCGCAATTCCCGACAAACAGGCGCCCCACGGTCTGCGTCTTCGAAATCTACCTGTGCCTGTAGGCCGAGCCGTCAGGGATTTTTTAAGATATGACAACAGGAAAAAAAAAGTTATTTAAACTATAATAGCTTAAAAAAATAGCGTAAAATGCAACTTAGCAGCGCCACCTATTGGGCCATGTGCACCAACATCTAAATCAGCATCAGTTCATTTCAAGCTCTAAGAGAATATGTGCAGTTTTATGAAATTTCGTGCATTAGGCCTTGAGATAGAACGGACACAAAAATTGTGTCACACACGGGCTAACAGACAGACATTTTCTAAAAATAGCCAAATATTGTTCAGGACATCCTAAAACATGTAAATACATCAAAAAACGGTAGTCGAAAATTTTCGCTATTCCAATACTCTTTTAATGTATGTATATAGAATAAAGTAATAATAAAAAAGAAAATCTTCTTTATGTTTTTTTAATCAAAAGATGCCACTCTTTGACATTTTTTAGCAAAATCTGCATAAAAACATGATGAATTGTTTTCATTTAAATTCTCCAAAGAGCATTATTGAGAGCTACAATATATTTTATTTTTTATGCTACGAGTTTTTAGATACACATTTGATTATTATCAATGCATAAGGGTACTTTTTGTTTTGTGTCAACCGTAAAAATTTTCAATTAAGTGGTTTTCGATTTAAAAATTATTTTTAAATAGTTTTTCTGAATTTGTGGAATTAATAAGATGATTTGTTTTTAAAATATTTTTGTTTTTGTTTGAATATGACATTTTTGTTTCCATTTTAGTTAGCTGAAAAAGATTAATTTTTTTTTAACTTTTCAAGACACAGATAATTTATAAAACATTGATTAAAATCACAGGAGTAAATACAGTTTACATGTTTGAATATGACATTTTTGTTTCCATTTTAGTTAGATGAAACAAGTTTTAATTTTTTAAAAAAACTTTTCAAGACACAGATAATTTATAAAACATCGATTAAAATCACAAGAGTAAATACAGTTTACGAAACAATGTTTGATTTGTTTTGATAAAATATTCTTCTCTTAAAGCTGCTCCTGATAATGGAAAAACAAATGCAATTATTCGAAAAGGCTCTATTTTATAATGAAGAAAGTAATTATAACTCGATTCTTATAGATAGTAATATATTTGTTAAAAATGTGGCATATATATAATTGTCTCGAACACACACACATTTATATGTAAGGGCTTAATATTGCTATTTTTAGGACTTATGCCGACAGTATTCGATTAAATAACACATCTCTACTATAAATTGCACTCATGAAGCTTCTCTGAATTATCCATAACATATAATCATTGTTTTTTGTTGTTGTTTTTTTCACTCATCTCAGGTATTTAAATTCAGGCATTTAAAGGTCAGTAAATAATTTATTTAATAAAGTATCAAAATTTTATTTAATAAATTTGTTTTTGTTTATCTTTGCATTTTTTTCTACACATGTCATATTATTTCTTTATTTATTTTCAAATGAAGATGAGGAATCAGCTTCCTGAATTAGAAAAGATGCCCATTTAGAAGCGAATCCTGTCTTTTCACGTATTTCATCTTCAATTTTATATATATATATATATATATATATATATATATATATAAGAGGGACGTTCCGAAAATAAGTCTCGTCATTTTTTCTTTCACACGGAAACTTTATTGACAAAAAATACACCATGGCATCAGGAACTATACACCTTGCACTATTTTTCGACATAGTCGCCACCGACATTGAGACATTTGTCGTAGAGTGCAATCAGTTTGAAGAAACCACTGTGGTAAATCTTGGTGCCTGGCGATGCAAGAAATTGTCGCACAGCCTGCTCCACATCAGCAGTGTTTTGGAAGTGACGTCCCGAGAGTGATTCTTTCAATGCAGAAAACAGGTGAAAGTCTGATGGGGCAAGATCGGGCTGTAACCCGGACCATCCGAAGCGACGAATCGGATCTTGTGTGAGCCTTGCTGTGTGTGGTTTTGCGTTGTCGTCTTCACAGGCATTTCTATTGGCTACCACGTTGGCAGTAGTCTGTCTGCCATCGGGATTTGTATTCGAATAACCTCGGGCACACCGGCCTGCTGCTACTCTGTTCTGCGGCGCTTTGCGCATTCGTCATTCCTCTTCCGTTGACTCTCCTTCCGTCGTTAAACCTACAACGGGTGGGGATTCTTATGGCGATTGTTTGTTTCACCTGATGTACCATTTTCTCTTTCAAGCAAAAATGACGAAACTTACTTTCGGAACGTCCCTCGTGTATATATATTTATATATTTAATAATTCTGTACTAATTAGATGAAAATTAGAACTTAAAAGTTATATATATATATATATATATATATACACATAATGTTAAACCCCAACATAAGCTAAAATTGAAATTGAATTCCATTTTTCTAATTCAAATGCTTTAATCCTTAACTTTCCTCTGTAAGTTAATTTTTTCTAATATATATTATGATCAGAAATCCTTTTGAACAAACCTCGCTTGGGGAATCATAAAATAGTTAAGTATAAAATTAGAATAAAAAAATTACTGCTCTACATAATTAAAAAACAACGAAACAGGGTAGAGTACACTACAATAAGCAATTTTTGTATGAAAAAAAAGGGCTCCAAGCTACTCATTCAGACAAAACTACAGGGTTCTTCACATCAATCTGAGCCCAGATGTTTGGTAATAACTTTGGTCATAATACGACTGTTTATATTTTAAAGTAAAAATCACATCATAACGCTTTGAAATTCTACCTACAGCTATACACTTTTGTTAATATATTCCTTCTCTTGGAAAATTTTTTGCGCAGCATGTCTCTAAAGAGATTTTGTGCTATTAAACTCCATACAATCAACTCTTGGAAAACTGGACGAGAAATGAAGAATGTGCGAAAAACCACACTTTGCAATTTTCTGGGAAAACAAATTAATTATTATACAAGGTGTTTCAGTATAACGTTTACAATCTTTGCGAGGTGGACTATACACTACAACAAACGATTTTTGTATAACAAACCAGGGTCGCAATCTACTCATTCAGTTGAATTTATAGGGAGCTTCCCATCAAACTGAACCCGGAATTTTGCACATAACGTAAGTCAATACTGTTACATTTTATCATTTTAAACAAAAATCCCATCACAACACACATGAAATCCCACCTCTAGTTACATACTTTTTTAAATATATTCCTTTCCCATGGAAAACTGGACAAAAATAAAGAATGTGACGAAAAAGCGCTCTTTGCATTTCTCTGGAAAAATTTTTAATTATTATACACGGTGTTTCAGTACAACGTTTAAAATCATTAAAAGGTGGTAAGAATACACTAAAATAAACATTTTTTGTGTATCAAACCAGTGCTGCAATCCACTCATTCAGTCAAAATTACAGGTTGCTGCACACCAATCAGAGCCCAGATTTTTAATTATAACTTTAACAATAATGGAAGATCTTTCAGCGATTTTCCCAACAGAATTAACTTGCTTCTTTCAAAATGCGATGAAATAATGAAAAGAAATACTAGAAGTACAGAATAATTCGGTTGGTTTCCCATACGTAATGTCAATCGTATTCCTAAAAGTGGATCGATAGTAAATCCGAATCGATTCGGATAGTTAGTACTGATTGGATGTTAGTAGTTGTCCCTTCCACTACTTTAAATGAGACAATATCACGATATGGGATGAAAGTGGCCACCACCGCATTCAATCAACTTCGCCGATCCACTTTTTTGGAATGTAGCATTTGACATTACAAACGGTGCACCGACCAAATTACTGTGCACTTCTAACACGTTTAGTGATTTAATTGCACTTTGTACACAATAAGGTAATTCTTCTGTAAATATCGTTAAGGTATATATATATATATACATATATTCATTATTGTTAAAGTTATGACCAAAAATCCGGGCTCAGATCGAAGTGAAGCACATTGTAATTTTTACTGACAGAGCAGATTGCGATCCTGAATTCCTATACAAAACACTATATAGCACACTACAACAATGTTTTGTTACATATGTTATACCACCTCTTAATTCCTCCCTGTGAGGTATAAGAGCGTTCATAATTCTTGTTTTTTTTTTTACCAGTAAATTTTAATAGTAACTTTTACCGTATATAATCACATAATTTCTGTGGTGACATTAGTAAAAAATCACTGATTTGATACCCTGGTGACAAAAGATTAAAAAACCTGTACAGAACGATCGTCACGAAGCGGTTAAAATTTGCAAACGTTGGTGATAAAAAATTAAATTCTGTGCAGTATGCTCCTTGCGAAGAAGTTACAGTTTGTAAACATTGGTGATAAAAGATGAAAAATTCTGCACAGGATTATAAGGATAAGTTCGTCGCGAAACTGTTAAAATTTGTAAACGTTATACTGAAACACCCTGTATAGCTGAAAAGATAAAATACTTGTAATTTAAAAGTATGTAGAACGCTAATCTGTCATAATGACATGTACTAATTATTGCTAACTTTTCTCTTTAGTTTAATTATTTTAATATATTACTAAAAATCTCAGCGATAATGTCAACATTATAAAACAGTAGTTTAAAAAATGTAGTTTTAGTAAAATAAAAATGAGTTATAAAATAAAACAGACTACGGAAATTATATTATTTTTTTCCTTACACAATGATTAGATTTTATTAACAAATTTTAATCATTCAGATGGAGTTAAAGCAAAGTGCCCAGTTAACTGATGGCGTTGAGCTCATCAGGCTCTTCATACTAATTGTATATTATACTCTTATTTCTAAGAATAATGACTCTCGAAAAATAAAGAAATTAATCAGGATCGGCTTATCAGAATGAACCAATATATAACATTTGAAGCAAATCGGATAATTCGGCATGAAAAACCAATTTACCTAAATTAAGGCGGGATTAGCCCCCGTTCCACCCTTTATATTTAACCAATGAACCCCGAAAACTAATCAGGGAAGCGTCTTATCAGAATGAACCTATATACAAAATTTGAAACAAATCGGATATTTCTATCAAGAGTTATCGCGTTACATACATACATACGTACCTGCAGGCACATTAGCTCTCAGGCTTTGATAGCCTGTGAGCTAAAAAGTAATCTTGTGAAAATTAGATCAGAATGCAATAAATAAACACCGTTTTATATGAAGAAAGTTTATGCACGGAAAACATATAACATTTTCATTTATGTGTTTATTTAAATATCCTCACATTTCTTTATCATATAAAACTCATAAGGTTTTGTTTACTTATAAAAAGAAACCAAGAAGATGCATTTCAAGTAAAAATCACACGAGAGCGTTTAGAAATTTTACCTCCAACTATATGCTTTCATTAATGAATTTCTTTCCTTTTGAAAATGACGAGAAAAAAGAAAATTTTCGGAAAGTAACGCAGTTTGTTTTTGTGCTAGGGGAAAATCTTCAAGCTATTAAAGCAATAACTTTACTGATCAAAATTAACTGTTTTTTTCAAAAATAAATAAATAAATAAATAAAAGGAATACAGACTACTAATAATATACAAAACGACGCCTGAATTACTGCTATTTTTTTAATAGTTAAATACTTTTAATACAAACTAAATCTCAGCGATAATTTCTCCTCTATAAAACAGTGAATAAAACTTTTGTTCTATAGTAAAATTAAAAGAAATTATAAATTAAAATAAACCTATGAATAAAGCATTATTTTTGGTTCAAAACAAACCTAATAATACCAGTTAGAATAATAAAAAGAAATCAGTTAAAATTTTCTAAAAAGAAATATATACAGGATATAGATACAGATATTAGATAAAGTATATAGTATATATACAGAATTATTATTATATATTATATTATATATAATTATATTATATATATATTTATATATAATTATATTATTATATAATTATATATAAACAGATATTAGATAAAGTGACAGAAAATAGCGCAGTTTGCTTTTTTCTTGGGAAAGTTATCTTCAAGTTATTAAAGCACCAACTTTATTAATCAAAATTAACTACTTTTTAAAATAAATAAATAAATAAATGAAAGCGAATTGATAATACAAATATTTTGTAAAACAACGCTTGAATTATTGATAACTTTAATAACTTAATACTTTCAATACAAATTATATCTCAGCGATAATGTCAATGCTATAAAATAATGAATAAAAACTTGTGTTTTCTAATAAAAATAAAATAAATTAGAATTTAAACTAGGCCTATGAATAATACATTTTTTGTCTATAAATCTAATCTTTCAAGTTAGAAGAATTAAAAGAAAAAAAAAAGAACCAAGTTAAAACTTTCTTTTAAAAATAAATACATGAAAATTAGATAGAGTAAAATAAATATAATGTAACAGAACGTCCTGACATTTTGGGACATCGCAATTCATGCAGTTTCCGCAGTTTTTGATTTAAAGATCATATTATATTTTTAAAATATGATATAATCGTAAAGCGAACATATATATATATATATACAGGGTGATTATAAAAAAAAAACTATCCCAACATATGAGCCCCTAACTATCATACCGTTCACAGAAATTGAATGAAATTTTGGTTTAAAGTATTTTTAATTTACGCTCAAGAAAACAAAACATTTTATTGTGTTTCACAAATTGTATACTTCACACACGATGACACTTTCCATGCGGCAGATTGTGGATGCCACTTAACTATAAAATATTTTACTTTCTGTTGCTTCTCTGTCCTTTAATGGTTGTTTTCACTTTTCTTTTTAGTCTGTCTATCACCGGCGATTTTCGTGCTACAGGTATTAATCCAATGTTTTTTTTATGGTTTTTCACTATGAAGATCACATTCCAAAAAAAATAGGTGTTGCCATTTGAAATTTTCGAAATTTTGTCACTGTAACTGTAATTGTTAGAATTTAATTTTTGCTTTCCATATGATTCTTGAGCACATAGCTCAAAATATTTTAAACCAAAATTTCATTCAGTTTCTGTGATGGGGCTCATATTTCGGGATAATTTTTTTTATAATCACCCTGTATATAGAAAGAGAGAGAGAGCGAGAGAGAGAGAGCTAAAAAATAGTTATTAATTTTAAACTTATGAAAATTTTATAAAAGTTTCGTTATAAAAACTTTATAAAATTTGGTCACCCTAAATAAATAATGAAAAATCGCTATAAAAAAAATATGCACAGAAAAAAATACTTTTTTTTTCGTTTAAACTGTTTACTCAAATATCTTCATATTTCTTTTCGAAATATAACACACAAGTTTTTTAATTATAAAAAGAAACCAAGCAGATGCATTTTTAAGTAAAAATCGCATGAAATTCTACCTCCAGCTATACAGTTTCATTAACGCATTTCCTACTCGTGGAAAACGGTGCGAAAAATAAAGAATGCTCGGGAAAAGTGAAATGCCGTCATATTTATTTTTAAAGTTGTACAAAAGGAGTACTAGCAACTCTTAATTAAAACTTTGAAACACTAAATAGGATACGCTGCGCGAAGAATATGATATGCAAAATATTAATATCTGAGATTTTAAAATCTTAGTTTCGCTATTACTAAACTCGATGAGGAGGGGAAGAATTTTCAGTTGATGTTAGTAGGGGGTGAATGTGGCACATTTGCTGCAAAATCGATAACAAGGGGGGAGGAGGGGGAGAAAGAGGACTTTATCGATTTCGTCATCAAGAAATAATTTAGATATTCTAGAAAAGTAATTCAAAGCAAGGGATTAGCATATAAGCTACTTGTAGCGTTTTTACAAGTGAAATTCGCGATGGAAGTAAAGATATAAAGTTTCAGATTGTAATTTGTTTTAACAGACTATAAAGTTAACTTACTGAGTATATAATAATTATAATTTTGTTCATAAATATTATGTTTTACGGTTTTTGTTTATAAGTGTGTACATATTATAACAGTTTTCAAGATAATTATTATTTTTACTTTCTTCTATTTACATATTAAGTAATTACCGGAATCCTTAAAATTTTCGACTTCCGTTTTTAGATGGATTTACACGGTTTAGGATGTCCTGAATACGATTGGACTATTCTTGAAATATGTCTGTGTGTCTGTTTGTTAGTCAATATGTAAGGCAAATTTTGTGGGCACTCTATCGCAAGAACTAATGCACGGAATTCCATAAAGCTGCATATTCGCTTAGACCTTGACACGGATAGATGATAATTAGGTTTTGGTACATATCATCCAGCGAGTGACGCTGCTGTACTTTGTTTTGCACGATTTCTTCCATATCATAACTATATCTCAGCATATCTCATGTAATTTCATCAATCTTCATATTCAGCTAGGCATTGACATATGTATAGATACTGATTAGGGTTGGGTACATTTTTCTCAACATGGATACTGCTGTGCTGTGTTTTTAACTTTTTTTTAGAATACACTGTTAAAAATTTGCAGCAAATTGTCCAGTCATTTGACCGTTTTTATAAAAAACGTTTACATAACTGTAATTTAACTCTATTATGACCATATTATCGCCCATAATGTGGTCCAAATAGATTAATAAAATTAATGAAATAGATAAATTACGGTTATGTACCCGTTTTCTTACTATTACCTTCTACAATTTCTTACTTATTTACCGTCTTTTGGTTATATCTCGGATTCTATCGGATGGAATTTCACCAAATTTAATATCTAAGGCATTCATTCAAGTTTTAGCTTTGTTCATACACATTGACCGCTGTTATTCTGTGGTTTTCACCATTTACGTGATATACACATCTCAGCATCTATGGGATAAAATGCTACCAAATTAAAAATGTAAGATATTTATTAAAAATAATGTTTATTCAATTTGGAGTTTGTTCTTTCAATAGTGCTATGTTATAGTTTTACGAAGAACATAGCGGTATCTCAGATTCCATTGGGTAGAAATACGCAAAGTTTTATACTTGAAATGATTAACAAAATATGTGTATGTGGGTCTATTTTTTTGTCTCTGAATACCCAACTTGGATCGCTTTGGAACTGTGACTTTTATGTGTTCATAGATCACTTGAATTCCGAGTTAAATTCAAAGAAATGCACTTTACTTTGTAATTGTTGTTGTGTATTTAAATTATTATTAGAAATTAAATTATAATTAAAAATTCTATATTAGAACAATATAGAAGAAAGTCTTGTAATGACCACAGCATGCTAGTTTTATTTATGTTTATTTTTCAGTGAAAATATCAGTCTTTTTTCAAAACAATTGTGAAAATCTAGAAATTATTTCGTTAACGAAAAGAATAGTTTTTGTTCTTAAAAAGTTGATGGAAAATGCTAATATTTCTAAGAGATATACGAATTACTGTTAATTATTTAAGATTTTAAATCCTTCTTTTTCCAAAAAATGACTGAAATATTAGTTTTCCAATTTTCTGCTTAAAAGAAATTTGGATATCCATAGTACATTCTGACGAAATGTCGTAAAAATCCGATAACTAAAAATATGTGATAAAAGTTTTTTATTGCATAGATTTCCTTTTAAATGATTTAGAGCTGGAATTTTATATGTTACAAAAATAAATGATGTAATTTTAGCATTTTGATCACACTGATATAGTACTGAAAAAAGTCTTTTTTTGCATATTTATGATTATCGCATCTTTACGAAAATTCGCCAGAATATATTACGAATGTCTAACTTTATTTTAAGCAAAAATTTGGAAAATGGGTGTTTTCGTCCTTTCCCGCAAAATGGAGAATACTGAGTCGCCTTAATTAATATATACAGTAAAACCTCCAAAGTTGACCACCTCTCTATGTTGACCACCTCTCTATGTTGACCGAAATTTATTAGTTTGAATGGTCACAAAGCATTTTCAATGGAGATTTACCTCTCTATGTTGACCGCCTCCGTAAGTTGTATTTTGACCACTTTTTAGTAGGTTTTACTCTCTGTAACTTGACCACTGATGTTTTCTTGAATTTGTTTTTTCCTCCGTTTCTTCTCTATCTGGTTTCCAGGAATATCTTTATCAGTCATTCGACTTATCTGAGCAACACTCGCCCCCTTGTGGTGCTCCATTCATTGTCCACTTCCAGTATGATACAATTGGAGGGAAATGCCAAAATTCCTGGAATCTGTCGAAAAATGTCAGGGGAGTGGGGGGATGTGCGCAGAGGTATAGCTATGCGCATAATTGGAAAACAACGTGTATCGCTCACATGTGAAACACATTCCGTTCTTTTTTTTCTGGATGTCGCGTCGTGACGGGACCGGTCGTTTATTTGCGAATTTTCATTAAAAATGGCGCAAAGAAAAGCTCTAAAATAACTTGGAGAAAGTGGGTCTTATTAATTTTCTGGAAAGCAGCAGCCAAAGAAAGACAGCGGAAAAATTTGGTGTGAGCAAGACAACTGTGAGCAACATTTTAAAATGCAAAAAGAATATCTGGAAAGATATTCTTCTGAAAACGGGGATTCCAAAGAAAACGCAGAAAAACGTGTCTCGACGCTGTGAAAGAAGCCACATTTCGTTGGTTTAAAGAAATGAGATCAATCAATGCAAGAATATCGGGACCTATGCTTCAGGAAGTAGAAAAACATTTGCAAAATAATTTGAAATAGAGGACTTCCAAGCGTCAGCAGGTTGGCTTGAAAAATTCAAACTACGATACGAGATTTCTCAATAAGTTTTGTGTGGGGAATCGAATGAGGTTTCAGTGAAGTGTTGGAGAAGTTTATTGAAAAATTCCCAGAGTTTTCTAAAGGTTTTAAGGATGAGGACATCTGTAATGCTGATGAGTGCAGTCTCTTCTTCAAAGCAATGTCTGATAGAAATTTAGTAATGAAGGGTGACACATGCAAAAAAGGGAAACCTTTCAAAACAGCGTTTTTCTGTTCTTCTATGTGTTGGTATGACTGGGGAAAAATTGAATCCTACGTGATCGGTAAATCCGCAAAACTTCGTCCATTTAAAAATGTAAAACCTGAAGACCTTCCTGTTTTTTGGAGAGCGCATAGATCCGCTTGGATGACCAGTGCTTTGTTCGAAGAGTGGGTTAGAGGAATTGAAGCAGAAATGAGGAAAAAGAAGCGGTCTATTCTGCTTACCGTGGACAACTACCCCAACCACCCGAAAGTGAATAATCTCACAAATGTGAAGCTAACATTTTTGCCTCCAAACACAACTTCGAAAACCCAACCTTTAAATCAAGGCATTATTCAGTCCTTCAAAGTGCACTACAGAGCTCAACTTCTGGAATGTGTGATCATGAAAGCACAAACCTGTGGTCCTTCTGCATTGGCATCATCAACAGCGGCATCAGTAAATGCTTTGGAAGCTGTTCATTGGATTAATTCTGCTTGGAATAAAGTTACACAAACCACGATTAAGAACTGCTACAAAAAAACTGGATTTGTTACAGCTACAACATCGGTGCAAAAGGATGAGCTTCCTCTATCTCCCTTGCCAGTTTTTGAAGGAGTTGATTTTGAAGATTATATTACCATGGACGATGAGTTAGTAACATGTGTTGAACCAGACCCAGAGGCAATCTTCAATGAGATACTCTCTGCAACTAAGGTACAAGAAATGGACGGCAAAGAGGATGATGATCCACGTGACGACGAAACTTAAAAGTACCCAACTCTGAAGGAGGACTATGTAAAGCGCATGATGGAGCAACTAAAAGATTTCGCTGCAGAAAAATGCCCAAGCATGCTTAATGGACTTGTAAACTGTGAAAGTGGTTTTTTCAGTTACCTAATGAACAAAATAAGGACTCAAACAAAAATTGAATCATTCTTTCAAAAATTATAAAAATGTGCTGTACCTTCAGTAAAAATAAAAATGAGTAAGTGCTATTTTTTTTCTAAATTCTTCCTTAAAAAATACTAAAAAAGTTTCCTAACTTTTCTCTAATATTGTACTAAGTATTTTCTAAAAATTCCCTAAGTTGACCACCTCTGTATGTTGACCACTTAGTTACAGTCCCTTGGGTGGTCAACTTATGGAGGTTCTACTGTATATATATATATTTTTTTTTTTCAAATTTTATCATAGAAATTAAACTTTTTCTTGATTAATTTTGTTTTGCGTAAAATAATTTAATTTGTCAAAAAGGAGTTATAATATACTCAAATGAAAAACACAGTTTAAAAAATACCGAAGTCACGTTAAAAGTTTTACAGTTTTAATACAGTATTTTAATATCTGTCTTTTTTCAAAACAATTGTGAAAATCTAGAAATTATTTCGTTAACTAAAAGAATAGTTTTTGTTCTTAAAAAAATCATGGAAAATGCTAATACTTCTAAGCAATATGCCAATTACTGTTTATTATTTAAGAAGATTCTAAATCCTTCATTTTCAAAAAATGACTAAAATATCAGTTTTCCAATTTTCTGCTTAAAAAAAATTTAGATATCCATAGTATATTCTGACGAAATCTCGTAAAAATCCGGTAACAAAAAATATGCAATAAAAGTTTTCTATTGCATCTATTTCCTTTAAAATGATTCAGAGTAAGAATTTTATATGTTACAAGAATATATGTTATAATTTTAGCATTTTGATCGCACTGGATATAGTACTGAAAAAATGAAACTGATAAAAAAATAAACAGGAACAAAAAATCATGCTTAGGCATAGATTATGAAACGCTTTACAGTACTTAAAAAGAGAAAAGTAGATTAAGAATTTAAACTTTTTTTATACGATGAAAGCTATCATAGACTGCCCTGTAACCAAATTCTTTTGTGCGTATGATAAAGATCATATACATATTTTCATTATTATTCTAAATTTATAGTTCCCTTATGTTTTCTAACGATTAATTTATTTTTACTTAAACCCTTTCTATTTTAAAGATTAAAGGTAATTACATTTCATCAAATATATTAGAGTTTCTTTTTCTTTTATTTTTATGTCAGGCTTTTATTTAACCGCAAAAAACGTATCTTCTTTTCTGCATATAAATGCAGCTGCAAATTATTCAATATCTACGTTAGATATTTTCATTATCCTTTCATTTTTGTTCTATGTCTTTAAAACTTAATGATAAATATAAAATGATTTTACATCAGCGTTTTTGTCCAAGCAGAACATATGCATCTTTAATTACTTTCTAACCGCCAAATTTTATAAGCTCTGCAAATGACTCATGTCCAGAAGGTCACATCTGCTCTCATTTTCATAACATTTATTGGGTTGCCTGACTAAATTACGAAAAATAGGATAAAATCACCTTCTATTACACTCCTTTCATTTCCTTCCCCCTCTAAATTAATATACCAGAAGGCTAACTGTCATAAAAATCTTTCTGGCGAAATTGTTGATACACATGTATATATTGTCACGGTAATTAAAGATTGGAGCCCAAATGTACTGTGAAATTAGATCAGATCTTATCTACCTCTGGTACTGAGAAGTTGGTTATTTTGATGGTGTGAGCTTGTACTCGTTCTGAGTATCGGAGGACCACCTCAAATTTTCAACTCTCATTCTCTTCAAATAAAAAAGCTTTCCATGGATCCCATTTGCTTATTTTATTATTTACTTCATAAGCATCTTTACATGGGAGGAGAACGATGGGTTTTGCTGTTAAAACATCGTAATGTTGTCTTGCAATTTAACTTTCTAAACAGCCATATACAGCACATGGACTTGAAACTACTCCACAGTACATTTCTATAAATGAACGATAAGTGCTACACACTCCTAAATCTATGGAAATAAATGTTATACTACCCCTCAATTCAATGTAATTAAATTTTAAATTTAGTTACATATTATAACACTATTAAAATGCATCGCAAACGATTTTTCACCCTAGATCATAATGTAATGGAAGTATTTTGTGTATCTCTGTAAACGAACTGTAATTGCTACGTATTCTATACTCTTGAGAAAGCATGTTGCTATCTACCTCAGTGTTGAATATTAATTTCATTATGTGTGAAGTACTATAACATCATTAACATGCATCAGAAATGGTTTTTCCCCCATAGACCATAATGTAACGAAATTATTTTGTGTGTCTCTGTAAACGAACTATAAAATCTGCACACTTAATTTTCGATACCGAACATTCAATAGTAATCATCAATAACATATAAAAATTACATGGAAATCCGAGTATATTTACTGCACGGATAGATGAACAGACATTCAGACAGGCAAACCGAATTCATAAATATTTTTTTACTATATTGGAAAATGTTAAAAATAAATTTAAAAGTTGCAACTCTGAATCGTTTCAGAGGAAAAAGATCCAATAAAAAACCTTTTTCGCACATTTATAATTATCGCACATTTACGAAAATTCGTCAGAATATGCCTTTTAATCAAAAGTTTAGAAATTTGACATTTTTGCCCTTTTCCGTAAAATGAAGAATACTGAGTCTATTAGTAAAAAAAATATATATTAAATTTATCAAATTTTATCAAAGGAATTGAATTTTTTCTTAATTAAATCTTTTTTTTTTGCCTAATATTATTTAAATTGTCAAAAAAGAGTTATAATATACTCATATGAAAAACACAGTTTAAAAAGCCCCTACTTGCCTTAAATGTTTCACACTTTTAATATGCTATTTATGTGTAAACCATAATTTAAATAGTGGTAAAATTTAGATTCGTAAGAAGAAAAAAAAAGTTATAAAAAAACAAATAAAAACTCACAATTTGAATTTTTATTAACAAAAGCTTACCCTTACGAATTAGACAGATTTCTGAAAAAAAAAAACTTAATTAAAACTGTTTTAAAAATCTCATCACATGAAAACGAGCTAAAATTGCAATAAATAAGCACAGTTTGTCGTGAAAAAGATTTATGCAAAGAAAATGTTAATTTTTGTTTCAATTTTTTCACATTTTTACCAAAGAGAAACTCACAAAATGTTTTTAATTATAAAAAGAAACCAAGCAGATGCATTTTAAGAATAAATCGTATGAGAACATTTCGAAATTTTACCTCCAGCTATACTTTTATATTACTAACGCATTTCCTTCTTATATACATACAAAATGGTGCGAAAAATAAAGAATTCCCGGGAAAATGCCATGCCGTCATATTTATTTTTAAAGTTACTCTAAAGCAGTACTAGCAACTCTTAATTAAAACTTTGAAACGCTAAAGAGGATTCGCTGCGAGAAGAATATGATATGCTAAATATTAATATCTGAGATTTTAAAATCTTAGTGACGCTATTACTAAACTCGCTGAGGAGGGGAAAGATTTCAGTTGATGTTAGTAAGGGGTGAATGTGGCACATTTGCTGCAAAATCGATAACAGGGGGGGGGGGGGGGAGAATGGGAGCCTTATCGATTCCATCATCAAGAAGTGATTTAGATATTCTAAAGTAATTTTAAAGCAAGGGATTAGCGTATAAGCTACTTGTAGCATTTTTACAAGTGAACGTCGCGTTGAAAATATAGAGATAGAGTTTCCCGATTGTAATTTGAAGCGTTGTTGTATAAAGTTAACTTAATGATCATTAGTTTAGGAATATATGTATATACTTACGATTTTCTTTCATGACTATTTTGTTTCATGGTAATTGTTTATGAGTTTATAGAAATATTTTATGGCTCCCCGACTGATGATATTTTATTTTCAGATCTCCTTTTTTACAGCGAGAATATGAATTTTTCTTCGCAAAGTCAGAGAAAATAAAATTTTTCATAGGAAAAGACAAATTATAGAATTGTTTCTATTGACATTATCTTCTTGGAGGGTATATCGTGGAAATACTTACCGTGGATGAATTTTAAAGAAAATGTATCTGCATAAACTTCAATATGGATAACAGGTGTGTGCGTGTGTGTGTGTTTGGGAGGGGGGGGGTTATGAACTTTTCGATGCCATGATGAGAACGTGATGTAGATATTTTAAAATAATTTAAAGCAAGGGATTAGCGTATGACCTACTTTTAGCAATTTACCAAGTGAATATATATATCGTTTTTGTTATTGGTCGGGTGGACATTAATAGTTTTGGGTTCGGGGTTTGACTTTTGCAAATTTGGTTCTTGTTAACCCTGATTTTTTTTTTTTTAGTCTAAAATGTTTTTAGATGAAATACAGTGAACTCTCGTTAGTGCGTACTTCCAAGGGAGACCACATTTTGTTCGCACTATCAGAAATCCGCATTAAACGATGTAAACATTTGAATGGTAAAAAGATTTCGTTGAATAAACTGAATTCAGTTTTTGATAGAAATTTAAACGGTTACCAACTTAATGCTAAAATAAACAACATTTTCTTTAATTTAGAAATTTTAGTTAGAAAGCAAATGTATTGACAATTTGTTAATACAAAATAATAAATTTCTTTTGACAAACAAAATATGCAAAGAAATTGTCTTGTTTACATAATTTGACTATATTAATGCAATATCTTACTTTTCTTTGCTTTGATTGAACAAATGATATTTTTTGCCACATGATTTTTTAGATTTGCGACACACTCGAAACTGTACTGGACGCAGCAACTGTTATGTCGCTGTTTGATTGGTAATATCGACGAACAGCAACTAGCAGTTTTCAAATCTCTCTCGTTTTTGGATGTGGAAAGTTTTTTTTTACTATTTTGTTGTCATTGACAATTTCCTGACCTCACAATAACCAAAGCGATATCAAAGTTTCTTTTGAAATGTATATATTTATACAAAAGCAGTTTCAATTCTGCTCGGTAAGTTAAGTTCTTGAAAAAAATATCCGCATTATCCGATGAGTAGTACGCTTTAATCCGAGTCTTTAACATTAATTTCAAATAGAAAGTTATTGGGAAAACAAAATTGTTTTCATTATCCAGAGATACGTCTTAAGCGGAGACACATTAATGAGAGTCCACTGTAACTATATATTGGAGTATTTATTGCCCAGATTATAAATATTTATTGTGAGAAAACTATTGGCTAATTCCATGCGTGGGTGTAGTGTCAGTCACAGAGATGTAAATGGCTGCGGTGTTTGATCACCAGTATTATAGCACAGGAAAAATGTGACTTATTCAATCCCATATATTTACAATTAAATACATTGAAGAATTTAATTTAAAAAACCGGTGGCCAAGAACCGTACACTGTTGCGGCTATGTGACTTACACTACATTCAGGCATGGAATTAGCCTATTATAATTAGACATATGGTTGTTTGAATGCATTGTAAATACTTTTATAAGGTTTTCAATATGACCGCATACTTCATGAAATTTCAATGTGTGCCCTCTGATAGTTCGGAGCATATCAATGTTGTATTCTAGTTCTCGCCGAGTGCTCGCTTCAACCATGGATTTTTTTATCAGCAAGATAAAATACCCCTGACTAGGGTTACATAGTTCGTGAATTCCTAGACGAAAAAATTCTGGGCTGGTGGACCAACACCGTGCCCTCTACGCTCTCCTGATATTACTCCTCTTGAATTTTTCTTTTGAGCCTATATCAAGGACAGAGTCTTTGCCATACAAGTTGTTGACGTTGAAATAATTGAAGGCTAGGATAAAAGGTGTTGTGTGTACTTTTACAAAAAGACATGTTAGCGAACATTTGGCAAGAACTAGAATACGGCGTTTACACTCTCCGAGCTACCAAGAGGACACACGTTGAAATTTCATTAAGTAATGTTGTCTTATCCAAAACTTTATATTCTATATTGAATATTAAATAATTAAATAACCACACATATTTAAATGTGGTGGACGAATGACATCAACTTTACACATTTAATGAAAACTTCACAAAACAAAATACGTCGTAACAACGCAACATCAACACATAACTACAATTACATTTTGCGGGTACTGCAGTGAAAAACAAACATCTAAAAGATAAGTGTCACTATCGCTCAGAGGACTTACAATTAAATTTGTGGTGCTGCCATCTAGAGTTTATTATTTGAAGTATAAACACCATACTTTATAACAGTACTTACAATATATACAAAGAACCATATGTCTAATCATAATAGTTTTCGCAAAATAAATATTTATAATCAGGGCAAGACTTTGTGCTCACCTTGTATATATGTTCATTTTTCAACGTAAAAGATAAAATTAATATAAAGGTTATAATTGTAGGTTTGTTTTTTATAATTTAATTAAAATAAGGTTTAAGTTTCTTGCATTTCGGGTTCGTGTTTAAGTATTTCAAGTTTAAGTTGACTGGAAATAAAATTTCTGAACCCGACACATGGAGGACTTTAATTTTCAGTTATTAATAATTTGACTCTAGTTTATCCATTCAAAATACATTTTTATGCTAAATTTAAAAAGGGGAATTTTTTTCCGTTTCAATGAAATAAAGAAGTCTGTCAAAAACCTCTGCTTCTCGGTTTATTTCAAAGTGGCATTTTTCCTTATTACCTTTTTTTTTTACTTCTTTTTCATTTTCACATGTCAACTTTTCTTCTGTTTCGGTTATTTCGTTTAAAGTGAATAATGTCTAGAGATTTAATTAAAAGGGTAAACAAAAGTAATTAAACTAGTGAAAAATAAACTATTTCTGGTATTTGAAAATTTCAAGCTTTATATAAAAGTTAGAACCATAATAATATTTTTGAAAAATTATAGAGAAAATAAAATTTAAAAAATAATGTTTTTGCTCCCTTTCTCCCCTTTTTGCCTATTGAATTTTGATTTGCATAAATTTTTATGTTTAACATTTCACAAACCGAATTCATATTCAGGTAAAGTAAAATGACGGAATCTTGTTAACTTTCGTTAACATTACCCTTCCCACAGATGCACCTCTGGACTCCCGAGTTTTGGTGCATTTGACAGACATCTGTTAGAAAATGGCCATTAGTATTTAATTAACTCAATTCTAACGCACTGAAAGTGATCAGAGATCTTCAATGGGACGTACAAAGAGAAAACTTTCGAAATCTCATTCAAAAATCATTTATTAATTTTACAGGATCAAACAATCGAATTAAAGGTTTGTGATCTGTTATGATTTTAAACTGTTTAGCAGCTAAATATTGATGAAATTTAGTTAACCCCAAAATTACAGATAAAGCTTCTTTATCAATCATAGCATAATTTCTTTCAGTTTTATTCATTGTTCTAGATGCAAAAGCTATTGGTTTTTCTTTACCCTCAACAATATGACCTAACACATGGTTTTAATATTGTGAGTTCATTCTTGGAATAAGCAAGGAGATATCTATATTTAACTATATAGATTTATTATACATTATTTACAATTGCGGTAATATAAAGTGAACCGCTGCTTTGAACATCAATTCTTACACTGCGTAGGTGCATATCGTAGATTCTGACTCTTTCAAGAGATAACAAATGCTGGATTACTAACGCCATCTCTGGTTACAAATTATACTAATCATTGAGTATGACAATTAACCTCAAAGCCAAGGCCTCCTTATCATAGTATCAGGCCTCACAATCAGCAAGTTTCCTTTGACCGCTATATTCTCCTGCTACTAGCGCCATCAATCGTCAGTAATAGGAGTATTTTCGACATGAAATTTTTTCACAGCTCCATTTGTTCTATGCATTTGCTTATGAACTAGTATCGGTAGCATAGCTGCCAACTTTTACGCTTAATTCCTACCACTAAAATTTTATACTAAATTTTATCTTATTAAATTGACAAGATCGTGTGATTACATAACGAACAAAATTCTATTAAATTTTAGTGGTAAGAAAAAAGCGTAAAAGTTGGCAGCTATTCGGTAGCAGAGCTGCTAGATTTTTCTATTCTCTTTTTGGATACCAATTTTTTAGTACAGACAATTTTGTTTTGTTTGATCGGAGAATTCTGGGATTTAAAAGAACAACATTTTCTCTAAAAATATACTGGTGTTCAAAAAGCCGGAGACTTGGCAACTTTGCGGTAGTATCCACCAGGCGGCGATACTTTCCGGAGAAAGTCAATTAATAAGCGGCAATTACCGCGGACATTTTCTCCCATAGACTTTCTCCGGATTGTCAAGTCTTATCTATTAAGGGAGTCTTGCTCAAAGCAAGTGAAAAAAATGTAAATTTAAGTCAGGCCTGTCAGGCCAGGCGCGCCTCACTGAGGGCACAAACAGAGAACACTGTAAAAAAAAATCCTTGAAAATACAAGAGATTTTCCGTAAAATTTTAAGAATAAGTTTCATTTTTCTAAAACAGTGGTACAATTTCCGTAAATGACAATAGTTCCGTAAAGGAGATTTCAAATCCTTAAATATGTAGAAAGTTATCCGCAAATTTAATAGATTTTTTCTCTATTTCTTTCAAAACAGTAAAATTTCCGTATTTCTTCCAAAACAGTTCAATTTCCAAAAGCAGTTTAGAGGTTTGCTTACTGAAATCGCCTTGTTTGAAATGCGAATTAAGATTATTTACTAGAGTTCCAGGCCTGACCCGGCTCCACACGCTGGTCCATTCTAATCGGGGCCATGTCTGGACTGTAATTTTTTTTGTGAAAATAATAGCAATATATATATATACAGAGTGTCTCATTTATTTTGCAAACCCCCAAAAAAGAACAATGTACAAACATTAATTTTTATTTTACAGAAGTGCTTAAACGACTACAAAGGGTGTTGGAAGTGACCACCGTCTTCCTCTTTACATATCTGGGCCCGTTTGAGGAGGTTTCGAGACACATTCTGCTTCTTCGTAAATGTGTAGGTTTGTGGATGACCAAAATCGATAATAGCGTGCATTAATGTAGCCTGTTCTATGAAACCAGGCTTCGTCACTAAAGAACACCCGATCTAAAACACCAATGCCATGTTTTCGAACAAAAGTTTTTAACCAGCGACAAAAGTTGAGACGATGCGCTGGATCAGGTGCCTTCAATTCCTGCACCAGTGTGGAGCGATAAGCGTGCACTTTCAATCGTTTCAAGGCGTGGTATGCAGTGGCTCGGTGAACGTTAGTTAGTAAAGCTAATTTTCTTACTGATATGGCCGGTTTCTCTTGATTTTCGTATCGATTTCCTTCATTTTGTGGTCAGTTAGTACAAATGACAGACGGTTTTTTCTTTTCGGATCCACAGTCCATTCTGTTTGAAAATGTTCCACCATTTTGCTTAATTGAGCTGTTATTCGGCACCACCGAGTCTGGAAACTTGTTTTCATATCGTTCTTTGACTGTTCCTTTGTACGAAGACGTTCGAAAATAATGTTCCATAATAAACTCGCGTTTTTCTGCACATAGCACCATGACGCAAAACTACCTTTCATTTCGTTCTCCTTAGTGCTGAAGTGTCTAGTGCGGTTTTCTAGCGTATTGGTAGTGTTGCTCGCAAGCCCCTCCACACTGCTACCTGCGCTAACGGTGTGCGCGTGCACTAGTGTTGTTCATTTGCTTCGCGTTTACGTGGGTTGCAAAATAAATGAGACACTCTGTATATTTAATGAAATATTTAGAAATTTATTTTATTTTTATAAGTTACAGAAAAATATTTTTTATTATCTACTTTTTTTTTTCTCTTGATAATGCTACAAAATTAGGAATTTTTTTCACTAATTTTTTTTAAATTTAATTTTAACTTTTCTAACGTGAGGCAATATTGGGTTATTTAAAGATAATATCTCTGCGTAGAGATATTATGTTACTTATAGTACCAATTTATTTTTCAACTTTTATTATTATTATTATAATTGTTCTAGCACAATTTTCATGCAATAATTTTTGTCCTTCATTTCTAATATATTTTCTGTAAATCTAGTAGAAATTTATCATAAGGAGTATTATTTGAAAATAATAGTAAAAGAAATAATAATAATAATAATAAAAGTCATATTTGGCTACCTAAAATGGTATACATGTATTTACTGTTGGTATTCAACGGGTTAAAAAAACACATTGCACTTTGACAACTGTATGAAGCTAGGCTTTAGGCAAGTAACTATCATTTTGAGAAAAAACGACAAAATGTCAGATTTTTATCTTAACCCCTTGGAGGGCAAGCACGTGGTCTAAAAGTGCTAAATTTTGCGATGTTTTGACACCAGTAATTTTAAATAATGAATTTTTAGCTTCGAACAGTTGCCGAACAGTTGATGTCGGTTAAGGGGCTTCCGAGTTGCGATCAACTTTACGCCCAGTCTATTTGTGAGTAACCTGTCTTGTAAATATTGAGCCGTTGGGAAAAGTTAAATGTAGTATTAACTACATAAGAAAGAACAATTAAAAATAGAAGAAAAATTAAACAATGGGAATAAAAAAGTAAAGCTATAGAGATTACGGATAGAGTCTAATAAATGGAAAAAAGTAAAATGGTATAGCTGTAGTTAAAATTAACTACAGAAAAAAGTTGAAAAAGTGTAAAATAGGATTCGGAACATGTTCAAAAACAGTACATAAATGCCAGGTGGAAAAGGCAGGCAAAGCTAAGCTTTAACAAAAATAGCACTTAAAAAGAACAAACATTTTTTTTTTTTTTTTTTTTTTTTTTTTTTTTACAATTTTTTTTATTAATATTTATATTTTATTATTATTTTGTATAGCATAGGAATAAGTTTAAATAAGAAATTACAAATTTATATAAAAGTAAGAGAGAGAAATTTGCAGAATGGTGAGCACTAATGCTCATAATCAATAATGCAAGAATATTTTGGACGCTTGCGGTGATGTGGTTCGAATGCGTCATAATCCGGCAATTCTGCGATTATATCATTAGGGAGGTCATATAATTTTTCATAAAATTTTTTGGCAAGGTGGTTGATTCTTTTATTTAATGTGGTAGTTTTGAGGTCTCTGCGAACAGTGCTGTTACGGAGATAGCGAGAGGCATTTCTGACAGTACGCAGATTTTTGTTATGAAGTTGGCTGAGGTTTTTCATGGAGGATTTGCAGATATAGCCCCAGACCGGACAGGCGTAGGTGATAATTGGTAAAATGCAGGAATTATAAAGGAGAAGTTTGTTATGGATAGCCAGTGTTTTACTATTAAGAAGAGGTTTTAGTGCAATCATAGCTCCAACGACTTTCCCTTCTCAATTTGCAAAAAAACAATAATAAATATTTCTATTTAATAATACTGGTGGCAAAGTTATATATTAAAAAGTGGTATATATTGTGTACCGGTGCCCCTCAAGGGGAATCTTAACATCTCTAAAACACTGTGCCGAATTTCTTAACGATCTGATAAATAGTAAATGAGATATGGTTATGAAATGGGTATTATGATGAAAATAAATATCTCTTTTTTGAAAATGAAATGTTTAAACTCGTTTTTCTCAGTTCGTATTTTTACATTTTCTCTATGTAATCAAAATGTTAATGCATAATGCTTCCACAATAATTGAGAAAATTGTCTGAATTTTTTTTAAATGTATCTTTAGATTCTAGGAGAGATAACTAAGTACATTACTTACCCATCATACGTAGTATAGGGTAAGTCTTGTAATCGTTTTGAAAATCGAAAAATTTTTTTTGACGGATTTGCACGCTTCAGACACTAGAGATTCCGAAAAACATATTTTTAGAAAACAAATTTTGCCGTCCGTCTGTGTGTCTGTGTGTCTGTGTGTCTGTAAACGCTCTATCTCCCGAAAAAATTAAGATAGAAACTTGCAACTAGGTATGTACTTAGTATGTAATAATGGGAAGAAGCCTATTTCATTTCAATAACCTCGATTAACCGGAACTATTTTTTTCGGACTCTCGAAATATTCGTTCTGATAAAAGGTACATAAAAATTTTCGAAATTGTTTATTTTAAGAAATGAATATAAAAGACAATACAAAAACATAAATTTTGCATAAAGCATAAAGTCGATCGGATAATTAGTTGCCGAGATATTTGGAATCCTATTTACCACACTCTTCGATTTTTCATGACCCTGTATTTCATCCAAATTTCACTTCAAAGATATATTTTAATTGGAAATTTGACGCTTAATCAGATGCAATAAACCGCTAGTTAATAGGACTATTATTTTTGGAGTTATAAGGAAAAACCTCTTTCAAGCAATTCAGTAATCGAGCCTTTTTATGACGTCATCAAGCCACGATTTTATTTGAATTGCAATACATTTTATAAGTAGTTTACACATTTTTATTTTAATATTTTACATTATGCATATCCATGATGGGTAAGTTTTACGGTGGCCCCCAACGACTAGTTTTTTGTTATATCTTTGAAATTTGTGTTTAAAAAAATTCTGAACTTAAATACATGCAATTTTTATAGGTTTATTTCATATACATCCAATTGTTAATTTTGTTCTTCTGATTTGTATCAATAACTAAGCCTTTTTTTGTCCTCTGCTCCGCTCACGTAAAATGTAAGTTTTGAAATTCGGAATGCTAATTTTACATTTAATTTTTACAGTTTTTTTTGCATAATCTATTTAACGAATATTGTAACTCCCATAAAAATCCGTTGAGTAGAATTTAAAAAAAAAGTAATTTTCATAATCGGGTTTATATGATTACAGAATTGTCCCTCGCAGCTCTATAATTAAGCAACGTAGAACGAGATGTTATACAATAAAACTTTCTCCGAAAAATTATCTAAGTAACAGTGCAGGTTCCATAGCAATCCATTCAGTATAATCTTTTGAAAAAGTCTAGTTTTTTATACTCGGATTACATTGATTATAGAAATTTTCCCCATAGCTCTAAAATTAAGCAACGTAAAACAATATGTTGCAATTAAAAGCTTCTCTGAAAAATTAGCTAACAAACAATGCAAGTTTCATCAAAATTCATTCAGCATAATGTTTTAGAAAGGCTAATCTTTCACAATTGGGTTCATCTGATTATAGAACTTTTCTTCATAGCTCTTTAATAAATCAGCTTATAACGCTATGTTATGCACTAAAATCTTCTATGAAATATTATCTATTTTTAAATATACACTAAAAACACTTTTTATTTTGCTTAAAAGACGTCAAAAAACCTTAAAGATGTTAAAATTTAAAATTTACATGTTTCGATTTGTTCATCAAATCGTCATCAGAATATATACAAACCACAAACACAATGTACATAAAAAACGAGAGATTAAATTAATTAAAAACCAGAGAGTCTGAACAGTCACTATGTGAAAGAAGGTACAGCGCCCTCTATACTTTTAATTTTAACACCACACTTAGATTCATCTACAGACCGCATCCCACTATTATTCAACCACTCAACCCAAATCTTCGGAATATTAAATGACAACGTATCATTACATGCTTTCGAGCTTCTTAAATGAATTTCAATAGATTCCCTCACAAAAAGTTGAAAATAAAAACTGGAACAAATCACTGAAATCCGAAGATTTGGGTTGAGTGGTTGAATAATAGTGGGATGCGGTCTGTAGATGAATCTAAGTGTGGTGTTAAAATTAAAAGTATAGAGGGCGCTGTACCTTCTTTCACATAGTGACTGTTCAGACTCTCTGGTTTTTAATTAATTTAATCTCTCGTTTTTTATGTACATTGTGTTTGTGGTTTGTATATATTCTGATGACAAATCGAAACATGTAAATTTTAAATTTTAACATCTTTAAGGTTTATTTTGACGTCTTTTAAGCAAAATAAAAAGTGTTTTTAGTGTATATTTAAAAGTTAATTCTAATGGACGTATTTTGACTCTCCACTTTATTTGAAATATAATAACAGTTGAAATATTATCTAATTAACAGTGAAAGTTACATCGAAATCTGTTCATCAGAATCTTTTAAAAAGGCCAATCTTTCACTATCGGGTTCATCTGATTATAGAACTTTCTCCCATTATTACTAATCAACGTTAGAACAATATGTTATATACTAAAACTTTCTCTGAAAAATTCTCTAACCAACAGAGCAAGTCCAATAAAAACCCACTCAGCTAAAACTCTAATTAGAAAGGGCCGAAACGAAGTTCCCTTTTGTATATTAGATATACAGTGTCTCACATAAGTGATGGGACACTTGTGCTTTACAAAAGGAAACTAATCAAATAAATTAAAAAAACATGTACACATTTTTTTTGTGGGTGTGTTTCATACTTAAATTTAGTAAAGATTATTACATAACATACATTTTGTCAAAATATTAAAATATTAATTTAATAAAAATACAAATGTTTAGAACGGAGCAAAAAATAGCTCACATAAGTGATGGGACACCATTATATATGCAACAAAAATCGTCTGAAATAAGCAATAAAAATATTTTTTGGGGTTTTATTTTTACTTAAAAGCAATTGGCAATAATTTATAAAATCGTCTGCAGTATTTCTCTCCAGTTTGTTTTGGAATTTTTGTGTTTTTTAGCTCTGTGTAGTCATGAATGCTAAACGAAAAGAAACTTCGCCTGAAATTCGAAAATTAGTTATTAATTTGCATATTGAACGTGGAAAATATATTAGAAAAACTGCTGAAACAGTTAACTTGAGTCGTTCAACAGTTTTCAATATCATTAAACGATATAAAAAGAATCATATGATTCAGGATAAAAGAAGACCTGGCTGACCATCAAAGCTATCCAATGGAATAAAGCGAATTATCGTTCGAAATATTAAAAAAAATCCAAGAATTAGTGCTTCAAAAGTTGCTGCTGATTTACAAGCATTATATGGAATAATTGTTAATCCTGAAACTATTAGAAGGGTAATTCGATCTGCTGGATATCACGGTAGAGTAGCCAGGAAAAAATTCTTCGTAAGTGAAAAGAATAGAAAACTCAGACTAGCTTTCGCAAAATCCAACATAAATAAGAATTCTGATTACTGGAATAAAGTTATATTTGCTGATGAGAGTAAATTTAATATATTTGGTTCTGACGGTAGAATCTTGGTGTGGAGAAAACCCAGGGAAGAACTTCACAAACAGAACTTGGTACCAACAGTAAAACATGGTGGAGGAGGAGTTATGGTATGGGGGTGTATGTCGTCCGCTGGAGTTGGTAATCTTGTTTTTATTGACAGTATAATGGATCAGTACAAGTATATTGATATTTTAAAGCAAAATTTGAAATCTTCAGCACGAAAATTGAACCTTCATAACGATTTTAAATTCTACCAGGACAATGACCCCAAGCACACTGCTCTGAACGTTAGACTCTGGCTGCTATATAACTGTCCTGAAATAATAAAAACACCACCACAATCTCCAGACTTAAATCCCATAGAGAATATTTGGCAAGAATTGGAATCAAGAATTCGCAAACACACCATTTCTTCAAAACAACAACTAAAATCGGTGCTTCAAGAAGAATGGGGTAAAATCACTCCAGAAATCACAAAAAAATTAGTCGAATCCATCCCAAAAAGATTAAATCATGTTTTAAAAGTAAAAGGAAATCCAACAAAATATTAAAACCTTTTAAAAAGTAAAATTTTTGGATAAATATTTGATGGAAAAGTAAGTGTCCCATCACTTATGTGAGCCATTTTTTGCTCCGTTCTGAACAATTGTATTTTTACTAAATTAATATTTTAATATTTTGACAAAATGTATGTTATGTAATAATTGTTACTAACTTTAAATATGAAACACACCCAAAAAATTTTTGCACATGTTTGTTTATTTATTTTATTGCAGTTTCTTTTTATAAAGCACAAGTGTCCCATCACTTTTGTGAGACACTGTATATAATAGACAGTAGGTGCGATACTTAGGTTTGTAGAACCCTGAGTATAAGATAAAAAAAAATCTAGTTTAAAATACCAAAATTTGGAAAAAAAAATGAGAGAATTTTAAAATTGTTAAATTAAAACAAATCATTTTTTAAAAGAGTTATTAGTTTATTAACACTTGAAAGTCTTTAATTATCTGTAATGGTTTTGCTTTTTTTTTTTTAATATAATCCAAAAACTTCAAAATAAGTGTTATTTATAGATATTATTTTTTGGTAAAGAGATTTTTTAAATTCAGCAAAAATACGCCAGTTGCTTCCGTGACGCACCTAAACCTTTTCTCGTTCTGTATTTATTAGTAATCTTGCTCTAGTAGACCCATTATATATTCATTCAGATCCGAACAAAAAATATTTTTTTTCCTCCTCGATTAAATAAAGAGAACTGTCAAAAACTGCTGCTTTTCGGTTTATTTAAAAAGAGCATTTTTCTTTACGGTTTTGTTTCCTCTTCAATTCCTCTTAACATGTCAAATTTTCTTCGCTTTCTGTTATTTTACTTAATGTGTCTAGACTTAATTAAACAAATAAACAAAAATAATTAAAGAAGTGACGAGATTAACATTTCCAGAATTTAAGTTGTTACGTTTTTTTTTAGAAAAATAAGAACTGTTAAAAACATAATATGCTTATTTAAAAATTATTATAATTAAGGGAATTAAACTTTTAAAATGGTATCTCCTTCTTCTTTTCTTCTAGTATCCACTGAATTTGAACTATGGAAAATTTTTACGTTTATTTTTAACGTTATGGATTCAGATACAGATATATTTTTAAACAAGTAAATGTGACATATAATCTTTACCTATCATGAGATATCATGGAATGAATTACTTATGATAAGATTTAATAGAATGACGAAAACTTTTATTAACATCTTTTTATCACTTTCCAACCTAGTTGAAAAGTGTTTATGACTTCGGTTTGTCTGGCCGTATGGCCGTCTGCCGTCTGGCCGTCTGGCCGTCTGCCGTCTGTCCGTGCTCTAACTCCCGTAAATATGCTCGGATTGCTCTGCAATTTTTATATGTTATTATCGTTATCTATAGCATGTTCCCTATTTCAACTGAAGTGTGTAGCACTTATAGTTTTTTTACAGGGACACTCAAAAGAATTTCGTTACATTATGGTCTATGGGGAAAAATCATTTGCGGTTTATTTTAATGATGTTACAGAATTTCAAATACATTGTAATTGATATATATCGCTGAGGTGCATTACAAGAAGCTTAATATGGAATATGGTGTGCATAGCACTAGACAGGGACAGTCAAAAGAATTCCGTTACATTACGTCTATGGAGAAAAATCGTTTGAGATTTAATTAAATAATGTTTCACTATTTTAAACGCATTGAAATTTATGTATATCACTAAGGTGCATTACAAGAGGCTTACTACAGAGTATTGTGTGTATAGCAGTCATCGTTCATTTACAGGGACACATAAAAGAATTCTCTACTGTCTGTTAACAATAATTCTTGGAAGTGCGTTTTAAGTTGCTGAACGCTATTTTAAATTTAACTCACTTTTTGTCTATTACTTGGTGTGTATAAATTCTGTATTTCATATACAGGGCAGCACAAAAGTTCGCGAACACATTTCCGTTTATTGACAGAAACTCCAGAAGGAGAATTTTAAACTGTGCTACGCGTTTCCTAACTAAACTAAAATTTAGTATCCCATGTAGTATATTTACAAATCTATAGATCATATACAGGTCTGAATAAAAGTATTCGGATATTTTTCCGAATATTGTATATGTTAGAAATTCCTGAAATTACTTTTTTAAATATGTTATGCGTTTTCCAAATTGTTTACTTAGATGTCATTTTTCTGCTTATTAAACGGTAATGATTTGTAAAATTATTTTAGAAGCGTTGGAAAGTGTTACATAATCTATGCTTGGCGCATGATTTTTCCTTCTTGTTAAGTTTTGATTCGATTTTCATAACATTTGAAATGACTCGCCAAAATTCTGCAACGATTATATATATTAAATCTCAAACCCTTCGATTGGGTAGTTTTTGCGCTGTTATATGTTGACAGACGGACAGACAGACGGACTAGAAGACGACTATAGGTGCTAGGTATTTATATAATTACGAACCCACGTACAAATCATATTTCGTTCTCAAATGCGTTAGTTTAAAAAAAATAATGCGTAAATATTTTTATGTTTGATTTTTATGGATTTTTACACATAGTACGTCAAACGTGACAAATGAGGTGCGTTCATAATATAACTAGTTTCATAAATATTCAGATCTTGATGCAATAGCTGTTGCACTCTTATGCAAAAATGCATGAATACAAAATTTATTTTATATGCCGATTTTCATATTATAGCTATTAATTTTATTTTATGACATTTAGTTTCAATACACTTTTACACAGAATTAATTACAATTATGTTACTTTAAAACTATACTATGCTCAAATATCCAATACAAGACAATGTAAAAAAATCATCGTTATTGTTTCAGTGAAATGAATTATATCGTCTGTTATTATGATATGATTAATTTCCGTAATAAAATAAATATATTTTAAACATTTTATTTTTTGTTGACATTTACTAAAAATTCTAATTGGAAACTTAAGCCTAGCTTTGAAAATTTCAAAACTTGAAATCCATATTTAGACTCTTTTTCCATTTAATATCTATTTCTCTTGAAATGTCTATCCAAAAAACTGTCGGTAGATTATATCAGCGCTTCCCAACCTTTTTTCTTCCACGTACCCCTTCCTTAGGCTTTTTATTTCGGGCTACCCCCATTTATCATAACCACCCACCAACTCCTCTCCTCCCCCACATATTATTAAAATCTTCATCTTTCTGGAATGAAAACCCATATTTCAAGAAATATTCATTATTATATTTACTATTTATTAAGGGAGTACTGCTGTTTTCAGTACTATTTAAAATATTATAAAGTATAATTATTCAGTATTTGTCAGTTATCAGAGCAGGCCTATTAACAGCTGCACTCAGGTTCTCTTGCAATTCTAAATAATCAGATTGTTTCCAAGAACTTGCAGTTCCCCAATCATAAGGTAGAATTTCAATCGCAGTTGCAGTACTCTTAAGAGTTCCGGATATCCACCAGTTATCCATTTTAACATTAGAACGCCTGAAATCTTACTACCCCCTGAAACGCCGGCCAGGTGTCATTTTGACACTGGTCGATAAGTAAGCAAAAATTTCAAAGAAAATGTACATTTTAACATTCTTTTTACAAATACATATATTGTACACATAAATACTATTATATCTGTAAAATAGGGATAATTTTACAAGATTATATGAAAATATATATTGTACACACAAATAATATTATATAGTTAAAATAAGAATAATTTTGAAAGATTATATGAAAATATGTATGGTACACACAAATAATATTACATCTGTAAAATAACAATTTTTCAAGATGATATGAAAAAATATATGTTACGCACAAATAAAATTATATCTATAAAATAAGAAAAATATTGCAAGATGATATGAACATATACATGGTACACACGAATAATTATTAAATATGTAAAATGATAATATTTTTTCAAGATGATATAAAAATATAAAGAAGCGAAATAACTACTTACATTACTTATATCACTCACAGTCAATACATTTATAGCTGACATATTTTGTGCATTTGCCGCATGTTATTCTTTTACAAGAGGAACACATTTTATTTGTCACATTTCCATGACATTTTTTAACCTCGCATTTCCTACGCTTAGAAGGATTTTCAGCTCACAGTTCATCTTCATGGCTACTGCGTCTTTTAGCAGATGTATCAATATATTCTGCTCGTAATTCTTCAGCTAATGTTTGTATAAAAGTACGCCTTGATATTTTTTCCCCGTCACTTGTTTGAAAATAATCCATGAGTTTATGGCAGCAAAGTCTAACATATTGTAGAATGTGTGAATTGGCCATCTCCTTGATCCTGCTTTGACTGAATATTGCCTTGCCATTTGGTCAACAATATCTACGCCACATTTCGTTTCATTATAAAAACTGACAGTTTTAGGTGTTTTCTTAGAATTATTGGCAATTGCAATGTTTGAATGCATAGAACTCAAGATTATCACATTTTTTTTTCTTTTTACACTGGTAAACTGTAAGTGTTGTGCCCGATTCTTCATTTTTAATATTTTTGTTGAATATAACACTTCTTTTCCTGACTTTATACAATCTGGAATTTCTCATCTGGCCCTATTTACCGTGCCAACTAAACTCGTTCGTCTTTCCTTTAGTTTCTTAGCCAACTCAAGAGAAGTAAAAAAATTGTCAACTGTGACATTTCTTCCCATATTTTTAAAGGGTTCTATTAGTTTTAAAACTACATATTCAGAAAGTCTCTGACTTTGATCTCGTTCTTCATTTTTTCCTAGGTAGGGAAATGCGTTCAAAATATACTTACTTTCTAAATCTGCAGCTATCCAAAATTTTTGTCCGTATTTATCAGGTTTTGATGCTATAAACTGAGTAAATGGACAACGAGTCTTACTAGGAAATAATTGTTCATCAATTGTTACATTCTGGCCTGGCTTGTAACAGCTTATGCAGTTTTCAATAAAACGATTTCATACTTCCGAAATCATTGCGAATTTATCCTGCTGAGTTTGATTACAACGAGTTGATTTGATATCAAATCTCAGAAATCTTGATATTTCACAAAACTTGTCTCTGGGCATGGTTTCTTTGCAAAAATTTATACCCCATGAAGTAGACCATAATG
Source organism: Maratus michaelseni (assembly GCA_963931845.1). Lineage (NCBI taxonomy): Eukaryota > Metazoa > Arthropoda > Arachnida > Araneae > Salticidae > Maratus > Maratus michaelseni. The sequence goes on along the minus strand of OZ007597.1, from coordinate 97,898,494 downwards.
AATGAAGTTCCAGGTTACTAGCTCCTGAAACTCCACGTGCATATAAAATCGAAATGTAAGCAAAAAGTTCCTGTTTTGAAAGAGACCAAACATCATTTTTTAATACTCGACGAGCTTCTTTGTTTGTGCATTTTATTATATGCTCTAAAACCGTTCTGTCTAAAAAAAGCAACCAAGCAATTAAAACACTGTCATTATTCACATTTCTTTTTGCATAACTAGTTGGACCACTATTTTCTCTCAAAATATTTTGGATCTCTAATCTACCGGTTGCACTTCCTGAACCACATTCTTTCCACTGAGAGCCATCGCGAGCAACAAATTCTTTCTGATTTCCAGAATCATCAATTTCAACATCCTCATCGCTTTCCGATTCAGATGATATAACAGGAATAAAATTTTCATCATCCGATTCATCATACATGTCGGATAATTCTCCACCTTCTGATTCATTATCTGACAATTCTCTCATAAGCGCGGTAATTTCTTCCGTAGTAAGCCCTCTCTTACGAGACATTTTAAATTTTACTCATAGAAAGTAACAAGAACGAAAGAAAACCTCAGAAAAATACTTCTAATCATAACTCACAAGTAACCGCGCACGTACTATCTTTGTGAGAAATGAAATCTAAGCGGCAGGTGTTGTTGCAGCTGAAACAAATCACGTGATGACCAGATGTAAAAAAAATACATTACAGGAATCCCTTGTTTTACACAATGAACGCACAGAAGAACAAAATTTAAAATAGGGGAAGTGAAATTATTGCGGTGTCCAATTGACACCAAACCGGCGTTATAGGTAAATCTATCCATAAACTAAGTTTGAATAAACCTAGTTCACCAAAAATTTTTATGTGAGTTCTACCTACATATTTAAAAAAAGTCGAGCGAAATAAAAAGGATCCTTCAAAATTTACAGATTTTAGAAAGAAACTTTCAAGCTTCGGTGTCGAAATGACACCGTCCGGCGTTCTAGTGTTAAACATAAAACCAAATCATTCAAATAATAAGTAAACACTTAAAATTAAATACTCATTAAAAAAAGGAAGCTTTTCAATTAATATACGTTAGTGATATAACTCTGCTTACTCAAAAATGAAAATAAAGGCCTACTTTTCAACAAGTTTTAAAATAAAACATTCAAACCAGAAACTTTGGCGTAATTTAGACATTTTTCAATTATTATTAAAAAATTATTATTATTACCATTATTACCATTATTATTAAAAATGGGAATAAATAAGGCGTTTGAAAAGAACATTGTACAATGATCAATGGTAGTTTTCGCAAAGATTGGGTAAATATGTAAGTACATATGCAATACGATTATCGGTGGGCGGAGCTAGTGACATGGAATTATCAATGAATTATTAGATCTAATGGTCTTTTATCCTCATTTTGAGGATAAAATATTGGAGTTACGTATGAGACTAACTTTGTAAACCAAAACTGTAAACTTTATGTGTTTTCAGTTAAAATATTTTTCTGATTTCCGCCATTACCAATATCATTTTCACGTACCCCCAGCAGGCCCGCCACGTATCCCCAGGGGTACGCGTACCCCTGGTTGGGAACCGCTGGATTATATGATTGCTATAATTAAACAATTTTAGTATACAAATTCTGTTTTTAAATTCAGTAATACGGAAATAATATGACTCTATCTTAAATATGATTTAATCATCATGTGACCTAGAATCTTTACCTATCATGAGATATCATTGAATTAATTACGTATGATAAGATTTAATAGAATGACGAAAACTTTTATTAACATCTTTTTAAGTTTTGATTCGATTTTCATAACATGTGAAATGACTCGACAAAATTCTGCAACGATTATATATATTAAATCTCAAACCATTCGATTGGGTAGTTTTTGCGAAACAGACAGAATGCGAACAGACAGAAGACGACTAGAAGACGACTATATGTGCTACGTATTTATATAATTACGAACCCACGTAAAAATCATATTTCGTTCTCAAATGCGTTAGTTTAAAAAACAAATTAATACGTAAATATTTTTATGCTTGATTTTTATGAGTTTTTACACTTTTGTATTTAATTCAACTTTGTTTTTTGTATGGAAATACGGAATTTTGTTATTGATTTTTGACTCACTTCCTGATATACGTTAATTATAACAAGTTGGAAATTGTACGTTTAACGTAACATTTGCGGTGCGTTCGTTTTATGGCTAGTTTCACGATGTAAAAAAAAAAAAAAAATCATCCTTATTATTTCACAAAATGAGCATGCCTTTTTTTCTAATTACGTATATGCCAAGTTTACAAATTTGAATTCTTTTTCCACACCAGACTTTACTGCAAAATAGAGTTCTGCACGGGTCGAGTTGTACCTGACCCGAACGCGCAAATTACATTTGAAGTTAACCCGCAACCCGACCCGAACCCGACAAAAAAAAATCTGGACCCGCAACTTGACCCGAAACCGCAATAATAATTTTCGGCGACCCGAAACGCGACCTAAACCCGCAATTCCTCAACTCGCAACCCAACCCGCACCCGCAACGAAAGGACAATAAATCATATTTTAATGCTATAATGAAAAGTAATGTACAATTATATCTCTAATACCAATTTTATATTTTATATAGAAAAATGGACAAATCTATATTCTTTAATATTCAAATATAGTGAAACCTCGGAATGGCGGACACCTCGAGTTCGTTGAATAGAGTCCTGCAGCGGGTCGGGTTGACTTATTTTCTTCCTGCGAGTCAGGTTCAACTTTGAATAATTCTTCCGGCTCATATTTAGGTTTTAGCATGTCTGATTGTTGGGATTTTCACAAAAAGTTTGAACAGAACTATGAAAATAAATACGTATTTGAATGTAAATAGGTCAGAGGTCTGAAAAACTACTTTTTTTAGTAGCGAACTACAACTACAACTAATTTAGCAAAAATGTAGTTAACTACGACAACAACTACTTGTTTTAAAAAGTAGCGACTACAAAACAACTTTTCAAAATGAATCACTATTTCGATACTTATAGATTTTGTCGAAAGATTCAATCTACACTCGAAATTGAGGACAAGGAATTAGAAACCAGGTCAGGTTTTATATCCGACCCGAACTTGAAAATTCTGCTTAAAGTCAACTTGAAACCGACCCGAACCCCAAAATATTTATACCCGAATCCGACCCGAAACCGAAGGAACAGAAAATTAATACATATTTCAATACAATTATGAAAAAGAAGTCCACAAAGAAGATACCCGGTATTAAAACATTCGATATAGTAATGCATTAGTAGATAAAGGGTTAACCGCAATAAAATTTATTCTTTTCGTGAGTTAGCAATTTGTTTTGTTTTAAAAGCAAGAAATCTATGACACTGCAACTGAGATTTGTCGCTGATATTCGCAAATTGTTGCACAGAACACATAAAAAAAAAAGCGAGTTATGATCAAGTGATTAGAAGAATGGCATTTTTTCCTTCTTTCCAAGCAGCGTAAAAGGTCGATTTTCGAGAGTGTCCATTATGGAGGTCTTATTGTATACATATTTTTAAATTACAAAAATAGTGTGTCCATTCTTTTGGAAAAGCGGGTCAACCCGAACCCGCAATATCTCAACCGCAACCCGACCCGAATCCGACCCGCAACAAAAAAAATAGAAGTCAAATCGACCCGAACCCGAACCGCAACAAGAAAATATAGCACCAAACCGACCCGACCCGAACCACGGATCGGGTCGGATGCGGGTAAAAGCGGGTAACCCGACCCGATGCAGGACTCTACTGCTAAATTCACCATGGCGATCTTGCTTTGCGAATGATTATCTCCATGGTTTAATGTTTTTATGACTCATAATGAACGAATATCCTGTGTTTATTTATTCGGCTGTTAAACCTAATTTTCACTAAAATTATCTCAGAATCTGTACATTTTTTAATGTAACTCATCTCTCAAGCAAACATTTTTTGAACGATCTTTCTAAAAATGTAACTTTTATGCAATTTTATTTTAAAAATAATTTTGAATAAAAATGTCCGCCTGGTATATGAAAAAAGAAGTGATTTGCCGTATTTGTTTTTCTCAGTCACACGACTTGCGCTTTTATTATATGGATTACGTACGATAGGATTTAATACAATAAAGAAAACTTTTATTAATATATTTTTAAGTTTTGATTCAATTTTCATAAATTTTGAAATGACTGGAAAAAATTCTGCAACGATAATATATATTAAATTTCAAACCATTCACTTGGGGAGTTTTTGCGCTGTTATACGCGGACAGACGGACGGACCAGACGACGACTATAGGTGCTACGTATTTATATAATTACGAATGCACCTAAAAATTATGTACAAAGGCGTGTTTACGATTACAACACAATATTTTAATGTTTTTCGAAGTTAATTATAAATCAGTAAATTAATTTTAAAACAATTTTTGGCTAGCTTGCCACAGGTGATAAATCGCCAAAGATCCTTTATAGTTACAATTTTAATACGAGTTTCAACAACAATAAATTTGAATTTGCACCAAACCCCGCTCGCCAAAAAAGGCCAACTGGCTACGAAGCTGCAACAATAAAATACTTTAAATACTAAGAAGTAGAAAATTAAAAAAATATATAAAGAGTGTATTATATACTTTTAAAATACTTTTTTATCAATTAATAGTTTCATATTAATTAAATTATGATTATACGTTCGAAATCAATTTTGAAATCCTAAAATGACATTTTCAATAATACTTTGTTTCTTTCCTATTGCACTGTCTTAAAAAAGAAATAGAGCAAAAATTTTGTATTTTTAAAATAAATTCACTAGTTCGCGCTTTCTACCTAACCTAAAAAAAGTGGTGAGTTTTCCATAAATGTGTTCAGTGCCCACGCCAAATTAACGTATTGTAACAAACTTTTTTGAAAAACCATGAATTGCAGTCATGAAATTTGGCGTAATTAAAAAAAAAAAGTTTATAAAAGAGGTTATTAAATTTATTAAAAATACTTTAAAAATTATATATTTTTACTTTTATACTTATTTTAATTATTTATGAAAAAAGTTTAAAGAATCACAGCAAGAATAGTTCTTATTAATATTATTATATATAATGTATGTTTTTACTAAGAATAATTTTAACTACATCTATCGAATATTTTTCAAATCTTATTATACATTTTTAAGCTGTTCAACGTAAAACAAAAAATTATAGAAAGGCATTTTTAATGAGTTTTTGCACTGCCCATTTTTTGACTGAATTATAAATTCTATTTCGAAATAGGTAATATACCTTTCTATTATAACTTTTAATATGTTAAGGTCAATGTAAACGAAATTTAATTTTTTATTGAATTTTCAATTCACAATTGAGAACACTGGCCGATGAAAGTTGAAGGCACTTTGAATGATTATAAGTCCAGTTTTTATTCACATATAATTAATATTTAAATTGCAAAAGAATCTACGTAAAATGTAAAACTTTTCCCCTTATCGCAGATGTTCAAAATTATTACCATTCTGGTCAATACACTGCTTATAATGGTGGGCAGATACACAAACTTCAACAAACAATTTATTTGGTGTTGTGGCTCATTCTTGCTCAATTTCGGTTACGGAACTTTCGTTGTCTATGAACATCCAAACTTACCTTTTATCCGATGAATTGCATATCGCATAAATGGATCTGTCTAACACTCCCTGCAATATTGTTTTTGTACTTCTGCTACATTTTCATACTTACAATAGTATTTTAAAATAAATTTTCTTTTTTGAAAAGTTAATCTTGGTCCACTCATTATTTCCAATTAATTACACGTTGAAAAGAAAAAAAATTGGAAGTTGTGACCGTTAAGCAGTGTATACACTGTAAAAAATGACCAATGTTTCTTATTTTATGAAAATATGCTATAACCACGAACGAAAATATAATATAATCTTCTGAGTTATCCAAAATTTCAAATAGCATGTTACGTTGTCTTTTGAATCCCCAGAAACGAATACATTTTCAAAATTTAAAGAATAATTTATAAAAACAAAGTATTTTTAGCTGCCCGAATTTTTCAGAAACGTTTCCGAAGGGATTTTATAGTGTATTAATTAGTGTCCTCAGCCTGTAATACCTGTTTTTCGAATGCTATCCATTCTCAAGTACACGTTTTCAGCCGCATAAGTTAATTTATACATGAAAGATTAAAGAAATAATCTTAATTTTAATGTTATTGTTAACGCTGTTCCTTTTGCATGTTTGTCTGTTAAACCTTTTTTTTAACATGAAAATGTTTACTTCAGAATTGATAGCATTCGAAAAACAGGTATTCCAGGCTGAGGACACTCATCAATACGCTATAAAAACCCTTCAGAAACGTTTCTGAAAAATTCGGGCAGCTAAAAATAATTTGTTTTTATATATTATTCTTTAAATTTTGAAAATATATTTGTTTCTGAGGATTCAAAAGACAATGTAACATGCTATTTGAAATTTCGAATAACTCAGAAGATTATATTATATTTTCGTTCGTGGTTATAGCATATTTTCATAAAATAAGAAACATTGGTCATTTTTTACAGTGTATATATATTTTTCTGACGCACCCTATACAGGGTGTCCCAGGATTAACTTTAAGGGGAGGTAGGGGGCATCACAAGGATTCAGATTTGTATAGCAACCCATATTCGGAAACTTCATCGGAAAGTAGTATGACATGCACAAGAAACGAAGAGACACAAGACTTAGATCATCTGAAATAATTTATTGGTCAAAAATATTACATGTGCTGTGGTAGATGATATGTGAAAATGTCACAAAACATGTTCAAAGTTTCCAGCATTGCTAGCGATGCATGCATTACACCGTTTAACCATGAATTGGCGGACTCGCTCAAATACACCTGGATTTTGTTGGATATCCGCAGCAGCACAGACGAGTCTTGCAACCAGATCCATATCGGAATCCACAGGCGTTGCGTACACAGCACTTTTCAGTGCACCACAAACATAGAAATCTATGCTGCTTAAATCAGGAGATCGTGGTGGCCAGGGAAGCGGTCCACCACGACCAATCCATCGGTGACCAAACACCTGATTCACATGTTCACGGACACATCAGCCATAATGGGGAGGTGCCCCATCATGTTGAAACCACATATGGCGTCTGACATGTTGTGGCATAATAGTGTCAAGTAAGCTTGGTAGCACCTCTTGTAAAAAGATGCGATAATCTGCAGATGTTAGAGGTGCTCCAATGCTCTTGTGAACAACACCACCTAACGGCGAACGAAGCCGTTTCCGACCATGGATTGCTATGCAAATCTGAATCTTTGTGATGTTTCCTACCTCCCCTTAAAGTTTATCCCAATAATCCTGGGACACCCTGTATATCGTATTTTGACAGCTGCTGTATCAAGCCACTTTATAATCAACAAATCCATGCCAATTCGCTTACTCGACGCAACAAAAACTTATCTCATTATATATTTATTTTCAGACTTGCTCTAGTAGATCCATTATATATTAAGTTACACCCTCTCCCCCCAAAGAAAAGAATTTTTTCCTGCTCGATTAAATAAAGAAATGTGTCTAAAACTGCTGTTTTTCGGTTTATTTAAACATAGCATTTTACTTTACGATATTTTTTCTTTCTCTTTCTTTCCTCTTTGCATGTCAAATTTTCTTCGTTTTCTGTTATTTCGTTTAAAATGAATACTGTCTAGACTTTTAATTAAAAGGATAAACAAAAGTAATTAAACTAGCGGTGAAATAAAATGTTTCCGAATTTATATTTTTCACGCTTTGCATAAAAAGTGTTAAAATCATGATATTTTTATTAAAAAAAAAAATAAGAGAGTTAAACTTTATTTTTTTCATCTTCTTCTTAGACTTATGAATTTTCCGTTTGAAAATTTTGTATGGTTAAACTTTTACAGACCAAGTTCAGATCTAAGTGTATTTTAAATCAGTTTTTTCCACATTTCGCCTGTTAATGCTTTAGTTTAAGAGAAAGTGATCCCTCTTTCTTTTATAAATGCTACTCTTATTTGAGTAAGTATGAATGGAATTTTGATTTTTAATTTAATTTTCAATTCGAAGTTCTCATTTGGGAATGAGAGTGGTATCTAATGATTAGTTCAACCATTTAAAAAAATACTTATTATATTTTGTATCAATCTAGTCTCAATTACAGAAAATTGCGTCAGTCAACGTAACAAGAGCTTTCCGAATTCAGTATTAGGAATACGGCTCTGGTAAATTTATTAAACATTCCTTAATATCAGGAATAAAAAAAAAATAAAGGATTTGTTTTATCTCGATGAAATAAAGAAAACTGCCAAAAACCGCTGCTTTTCGGGAAGTACATTAAAAATAAATAAATATATAAAAAATAAATTAATAAATAAAAATAAATAAATAAAAATACAAAAGTAATTTCCAAGCTGAAGAGAGAAAAGGAGATGACGAGAGAATATTAACAAGATTATCGGAATTTTTAAAAATAAAAAATGCTTCGTGAAAATCCAAGTGAGTGGGAGAGACAGGTGAAGACATTTTTCTGACCATGGAGAAATTGAAACAGTGACTTGAAGTCCAACAATGAGAGGTAATCGAAGATTTAGAAAATTCTTGATTAGATATATACCTCTGATGCTCGCTTTATCTGAACTTTAATGCTCTCTTAGTTTGACCAATATAACCTAAATTACCTCAAAAAATGGAATAAAATACATGCCTCACCGATTCTTAGTAGGAGTAGGATCTCGAACAGAAGATAATTTTATTTTATTTATAGGTTTGAAGATAACTTTAAAATTGAAACAAGAAAGTATTTTTGAAATTTTCAAACAGAGAAATGAATAAAATGGCAGAACTATAGAGTTAAAATTAGCAGTATTATTGAAATCCGAAACAGGACGTTTAGGACTGTTGAATTTATTCAGAGCTTTATCAATCAAAGAGGGATTATAACCACGAGCAAGTAGGAGCGATTTGAGATAATAATTTCGTTATTCAGAGCAGAAAAGTCAGAACAAATGCATAACGCCCTGAAAACAAATGTATAAAAGGAAGTTTAAAGTTATCTTCAAACCTATTAATAAAATAAAATAATCTTCTCTGAAACATTCTAGTCCTACTGTAGGGCTACTAGTAGGGCTACTAGTAGGGCGTGTATTTTATTCCATGTTCTTGTAATGTAGGTTATATTGGTCAAACTAAGAGAGCACTAAAGATCAGATTAAGCGAGCATCAGAGGTATATATATCTAATCAAGAATTTTCCAAATCTTCGATTGCCTCTCATTATTGGACTTCAAGTCACTGTTTCAATTTCTCCATGGGCAGAATAATTTCTTCACCTGTCTCTCCCACTCACTTTTATTTTCACGAAGCATTTTTTTATTTTTAAAAATTCCGATAATCTTATCAATGATCTCTCATCATCTCCTCTCCCCTCTTCAACTTGGAAATTACTTTTGTAATTTTTATTTATTTATTTATTTTTATTTATTTATTCATTTATTTTATATATATATATATATTTTTTTTTTTAATGTACTTCTTTTGATGTTTTTATTTATTATCTCTCTTTTTCCACTTTCATTTTGGCTACACTTTTCTCTCCCGTATGCGCTCCCCTTTGATTGGTGTTTTCCCTTCAGCTAGCGCCACCTGTCGCATTCTTTGTAAGCTCCCTCTGTGTCCTTCTGTTCATTTCTGACCTTGTCCCCTTTCGGTCACGTGTTTGCTTTGGCTGATGAAAAATTTCCAGTTCGAAACGTCCTGTGTGTTGTTTTGTTTTTATGGTGATTGATACAAAGTTTCATTATTTAAGTCCAAGTCTAAACATACTTCCAAAAAATAAGATATCCAAGCATAACCACAACATTATTAGGGGAAAAAAACGGACAGTTGAAGCACTGAGAAAAAAATTATAAAACACATACAGAAAAATAATAGTGCCATGAAATGATGTGAAAAAACAGCAAACAAAATTTCAAAAAATATAAAAAGAAATTGTAATGCATAGAACTCAAACAATTTTAATATTTTCAATCGACTTGCTTTTAAGAACTTCTATTTTACTTTATTCTATTAATTTATATAATAATATTTATTATAATAAGATATTTTACTTTAATAAGAAGCAGTCTGATATGGTCTGCATTTTCACCTTCACGAAATCACTTGAAGATATATTCATATTTTTGGCATTATCTGATAATATTGATATATTCATCAATTGACTTCAGTACTCCTTTAAAAACAGGAGAAATATTTTCAGACAGTAAGTTATCGCTACGAACAAAACAGTGCTCAAGTAGCTTTTCTGGATTCTGATCGTTGAATAATTATATTCGTAGCTTATATGAAATAATTATGTTATACGCCAGAAATATTTACTTCATAAAAGAAATTAAATACAAAAAATTGCATTTTATTAAATAAAATGTGCAGTAGGAAATATGTTTATCGAGACATGCATTATAAACAAAAGAATTTTCGTGATCCGTCCGCAAGATATTAAGCAGTCAATTATCTAACTGTGGAATGTAAACTTCATGTTGGAAATCACTGATTAAGATGAAAGTTTACAGCTTCAAATGTCAGTAGCGTTTGAATGTTTTAATGCCTCATTTATTTATTTATTTATTTATTTATTTATTTTGTAATCAGGAATTAATATCCCAGTGGGAATTAAGAGTATCCTATTATTATTTTTTTTAATATTTAATTGTTAAAGTGGGAAATCATCTTCCAGTACTCTTTATTAGTGATTTATTTTAGGGTATAATTGTCTCTTAGACTGATACATAAATGAATAAATGATTGAGAACATTATATAAATAAATTATACCCTACTATACCTTTCGCATTGTCTCTGATAACATTGATGCATTTTTTTAATTTCCTTTAGTGCCCCATTAAAAACAGGAGAAATATTTTTAGACAAAAAGATATCTCTATGAATAAAACAATGCTCAAGTAGAATTGATGCATTTTTAAATTGACTTTAATACATAAATAAATTAATGATTGAGAAGTTTATATAAATATTTATATCATGCTATACCTTTGGCATTATCTGTGATAACATTGATGCATTTTTTAATTTACTTTAGCGCCCCATTAAAAACAGGAGAAATATTTTTAGACAGAAAGATATCGCTATGAATAAAACAATGCTTAAGTAGAATTGATGTATTTTTCAATTGACTTTAATACATAAATAAATAAATGATTGAGAAGTTTATATAAATAATTATACCATGCTGTACCTTTGGCATTATCTGTGATAACATTGATGCATTTTTTAGTTTTCTTTAGAGCCCCATTAAAAACAGGAGAAATATTTTTAGACAGAAAGATATTTCTATGAATAAAACAATGCTTAAGTAGAATTGATGTATTTTTCAATTGACTTTAATAGCTCATTAAAAATAGGAGAAATATTTTAGACAATAAGTTATCTCTATGAATAAAACAATGTTCATGTAGCATTTCTGGAAAAAAGTTATAAAATTAGTCTATAGTTATTTAAAAAATAAAGTTAGTCTATAAACTTTAACATAAACTTTATTTGAAGAAAACAATGCATTTCAACAGAAAAAAAATCGAAGAAAAGAAATAAAACAACTGAAAGCAGTTTAAAATAAATTTCAAATTGTTGATGAGGCAGATCCATTAAATAAAAAGTTTTTGTTATTTTCTAAAATACCCATTCTTTTTCTCTTTTAAGAAGAGTAGAAAAACTTAAATTCACTGAAACAGAAACGGTTAACCAAAACCACTGTAAATCAGCAAGCTATTTTTTCTAACACTACAACTTTAATTTTTTATTCTTTTTTAACTAAGCAATTTGGCACAAATTCATTCGTTAGCTGACTTAATTAGACAAGTATTTTTTTTTTCAGAATTAAGACATTCTATTTAAGTAAAATAAAAATAAAATGTCTGTAGAAGTTTAAAAATGTATAATAAAATTTTATATTTAAAAAAAAAGTTTTATTAAGTACAAATACGTTTTATACGTACATGATATAAAAAATTTTAATGTGTCGCAATATACACAAAAAATATTTTATTAATATATTATCCAAATTTTGCGAATTTGTAAAAACTAATGGAGCTATAAATTTTTAAAAATACTATAACATGTATAATATTTAAATTTTTATCCAGTTTAGTACACGACTTCCATTAGATTATTAGTTATTTGAAAATATATATTATAATAATTAATACTTTTTAAACTAAATATTTTGACATACACAAAAAAATATTTTATTTATATATCTAAATTTTGCGAATATGTAAAAACTGATGAAGCTATAAATTTTAAAAAATACTATAACATGTATAATATTTAAATTTTTATTCAGTTTAGTACACGACTTCTATTAGATTATTAGTTGTTTTAAAATATAATATTATAATAATTAATACTTTTTAAACTAAACATTTTCACAGAATTCAATTTCTTCGCTAATTTAATCAGTCACGTCTTTTTTCAAGGTTAAGAAAGGATTTAGGAAAAAAAAACTGTATGTGTAGAAATTAAAACATATATGCTAAAATTTTATATTTTTAATAATTTGAATTTTGTTCAAGCTTTTTTGGTGTACATATATTTTTATACATACATGATATAGCATATTTTAATGTGTTGTAAAGTACATAAAAATATTTTATTTTACACGCTATGTAAATTTTGCGGGTTTTTAAAAAAGTGATGTAGTTGTAAGTTTTTTAAAATGCTATAAAATATTTAATATTAAAATTTCTTATTCAATTTAGTAAGAATCCCCTATTACCTAACGAGTTCTTTAAAAATGTAATAGTGTAATAATTTTTTTTTAACGAAACATTTTGGCACAATTTATTTCCTTAGTAATCTTAATTAGCCATGTATTTTTTCGACATTAAGAAAATCTATTTAGGTAAAAAAAAAATCTGTATCTATACAAGTTAACAAATGTATGTTAAAATTTTACGTTTTTTATTATTTTATTTTGAGAATTTTTTTTTATACATATTTGTTTTGTACACACATGAAGCATCCTAATTTAATGAATTGTAGTAGATAGATATATAAAGAAACTTTTATTACATATCTCAACCAAATTTTACGAGTTTCTTTAAATTGTTGAAATTGTAATTTTTACTTATCCATCATACGTAGTATAGGGTAAGTCTTGTAATCGTTTTGAAAATCGAAAAAAAATTTTTGACGGTTTTACACATTTCAGACACTGGAGATTCCGAAAAACATATTTTTAGAAAAAAAAAATTGCCGTCCATCTGTTTTTTTATACATATTTGTTTTGTACATACATGAAGCATCCTAATTTAATGAATTATAGTAGATAGCTATATAAAGAAACTTTTATTACATATCTCAACCAAATTTTACGAGTTTCTTTAAATTGTTGAAATTGTAATTTTTACTTATCCATCATACGTAGTATAGGGTAAGTCTTGTAATCGTTTTGAAAATCGAAAAAAAAATTTTGACGGTTTTACACATTTCAGACTATGGAGATTCCGAAAAACATATTTTTAGAAAAAAAAAAAATTGCCGTCCATCTGTTTTTTTATACATATTTGTTTTGTACATACATGAAGCATCCTAATTTAATGAATTGTAGTAGATAGATATATAAAGAAACTTTTATTACATATCTCAACCAAATTTTGCGAGTTTCTTTAAATTGTTGAAATTGTAATTTTTACTTATCCATCATACGTAGTATAGGGTAAGTCTTGTAATCGTTTTGAAAATCGAAAAATTTTTTTGACGGTTTTACACATTTCAGACACTGGAGATTCCGAAAAACATATTTTTAGAAAAAAAAAATTGCCGTCCGTCTGTGTGTCTGTGTGTCTGTAAACGCTCTAATATCTCCCGAAAAAATTGAGATAGAGACTTGAAATTTGGTATGTACTTAGCGTGTAATAATGGGAAGAAGCTTATGAATTTGAGTAACCTCGAATATCCGGAACTATTTTTTTTGGACTCTCGAAATATTCGTTCTGATAAAAGGTATATAAAAATTTTCGAAATTGTTTATTTTAAGGATTGAATATAAAATACAATAAAAAAACATAAAATTTTTCAAAAAGCATGAAGTCGATCGGATAATGAGTTGCCGAGATATTTGTAATCCTATGTTTTACACCCTTCGATTTTTCATGACCCTGTATTTCAACCAAATTTCAATTCAAAGATATATATTTTAATTGAAAATGAGACGCTTAATCAACTGCAATAAATCGCTAGTTAATAGGATTATTGTTTTTGGAGTTATAAGGATGTTTCTTTTAAGCAATTCAGTAATCGAGCCTTTAAAGTTTATGACGTCAAGCCACGATTTTATTCGAATTGCAATGCATTTTATAAGTAGTTTACACATTTTTTATTTTAATATTTTATATTATGCATATCCATGATGGGTAAGTCTTACGGTGGCCGCCAACGACTAGTTTTAATGGTAGGAAATATATTTAATATTGGAATTTCTTAATATAATTTGTCTTCTATTCTATCATAATTTATTTGAAAATCAAATAATTATTAAAAAAAATTCTTAATAACATTATAAAATTATAAAATTCTCATTTCCTAATTTTATGGTGCTGTTAAGAAGTTTTTTGTATTTATTTGTGTATTACACAGTTTGTTGAAATACTTTAAGAAGATTAACTATAATCTGTAACACTTGTTTAACTAAACAGTTTGGTACATTTTAGTTCTTTAGTTAACTTAATTAATCATGTATTCGCCAAAGTTAAGACATTCTATTTAAGTGGAAGAACAGTATCTACTGAAGTTAAAAATATATATGTACTAAAAATCAATGTTTTTAATATATTTTTTTTCAGTCTTATTTTTATACATACACGAAACACCACAATTTAATGTGTTGTTATATATATATATATATATATATATATATATATATATATATATATATATATATATATATATCCATGTTTAGTTACTCCAAATATGTTCTTCTTTATTCAATTTTCTTTAAATGACGTCTCGTAGTGGATCGGGCAATTTGAGTAAAGTAAATTTGGCTGAGTCTTATTTATTCAAACAGAAATTAATTACATATAAAGATAGAAAATTTACTTAATGGTACATATAAAGATAGAATATGTACTTAATGGTACATAAAAACCAGGACAATTATATGAACTTGTAAAATTTAACTATGATTATATATACATAAAATCAAACGTTGATTTTATGTATATATAATCATAACAACAAGTTTTACAAGTTCATATAATTATTCTTGTTTTTGTGTACCAATAAGTAAATTTTCTATCTTTATATATAATATTCGATGGTGCAACTGTCCAACATATATTGTAGAAATGAATTACGTTTTACTTATATTTGCGGAATATTGCCCTTGATAAAATGTTTCACAGTATTAGTTTCAATTTGCTTTTTGTCATATTTTCACCTTTTGCACATTGCATTTTTTCTCCTCATATCTTTACTTATATTTACTTTCTTCTACCTTTACAAGAAGAAAGTATTGGATTCATGAAAATTTTCGACTTCCGGTTTTTGACAGATTTATACGTTTAAGAAGGCTCTGGACACGATGTGACTGTTTTTAGAAAATGTGTGTCTGTTTTCGGTCTGTGACTCTGCCTGTCTGTCTGTCTGTGACAAGAATTTTGTAGGCGCTCTATCTCAAGAACTAATACATCAAATTTAATAACACTTTATATTCAGTTAGTCCCTGATATAAATGGGTGCTGATTAGTTTTTGGTGAAAATCGCCCAACAGGTGACGTTGCTATGCTGCATTTTTTGCGATTTCCACAATAGCCTTATCTCAAGAACTAATGCACTCATTTTCATCAAACTTCAGATTCAGTTAGACCTTGACATAAATTACGTTTTGCTGTAGATATCCCAACAGGTGGCGCTGCTATGCCACTTTTTTCATGATTTTTACGATAGCTATATCTCAAAAACGAATGCACGAAATTTCATAAAACATCATATTCTGTTAGACATTGACTTAAATAGATGCTGCTTAAGTGTTGGTGTAAATAACCCAAAAGGTGGCGCTGCTATGCTCATTTTTTCATTATTAACACGATAACTATATCTCAAGAACTAATGCACGGATTTTCATCAAACTTCATATTCAGTTAGACGTTGACATAAGTTGTTGTTGATTAGGTTTTGGTCTAAATCTCCCAACAGGTGGCGCTGCTATGCTGCATTTTGCATGATTTACACGATTTTAGCAATAGTCATTTAGCAATACTCATACTTCATATCTCAAGAACTAATGCACGGAATTTGATAAAACTTTAGATTCAGTTAGACCTTGATATAAATTGGTGCTGATTCTTTTTAGTGTATGTGAAACCTGTATGAGATAGAAGAAAGTTTTGGGATTGACACATCCAACTAGTTTCCATTTATTTTATTTTGAGAATCTCACATTTTTTTTTATATATGTCTTTGCATTGTATTATAATTATCGGCTCATTATTGTCGATTTTTTATGTAATTTGATGGTTATTATTAACAAAAGTTTTATTATAACTTTTGCCTTACCCAAATTTTAGCGGCATAATTTAGTATGATAAAGTTTAAATTTGCTTTAAATTTTACAAAATATATTTAATATTTAAATTTCTTATTATAATTTGACACGGCTTCTATTGTATTTGAAAATAGAGTAATTATAATAATTAACACTTCTTTAACTAAACATTTTGACACAATTTAGCTTTTAAGTTGACTTAATTAGCCATGTATTTCACCAGAGCTAGTTAAATTTGAATTAAAATTTTTACTCACTATTTGCTTGTTAAATAAATTCACAATCACAATTCGCTTTTTAAATAACATTTAAGTAAATTTCATAAACAATTTAAATTTTATAATTACCTAAAAAAGTTTGAGAAAACATTAAAAACTATTACTGAAGCAAAAGTCAGGTTTATTAAATTCCTACTATTAGCTCACACGCTCTCTCTATATATATTGTTGGAATTTTCAATCGTTAATAAAATATTTGCTATTCATCCATTCATGTTCAAATAAATTTTTTTAAACTTGTACTGGATGACAATTGATGTTAATGCAGTTTTTTCAAATATTAATCCATTAATTAAATTTAATTAATTAATTTTAATTTTATATTTCATTTCTGTTCAAAAGTAGAGACTCACTCCATATTTATAGTCTCACCTTCACACGTAAAAAGATAATAGGGCTGTTCACCGACGAAGATCAGGCGGCTCGCGGGCGAAGGAGACTATAAATGTTGAGTGAGTTTATACTTTTGAAGAGAAATGAAATATAAAAATTAAATTAAATAATAAAATTTAATTAATTAATATTTGAAAAAACTGTATTATCGCTAACTGTAACATCGCTATGGCACTTTATTGTGAAGTTTGGTAATTTTTGAAATTCAATATTTGAAAAACGGCATAATCATTAGATTTTAAATTTATATCAAGAAAAATACATTTTACCTTTCTAACGCAGTTTGTCTAACAATTTTGTGAGAAATACTTTTCGAGCTATTAATTTTTGGTATTTTAGCTATTTATTTTTTATTTAATTTTTCATACATTTCAAAAATTTCTCTTATGTAAGATATTTAGCAGGATATAAATTTAGGAATAAATACCGTCAGTGGCGAAGCGTGTAGATCGCTGGAAAAAAATTTCTATTTGACCTAAGTAGGAATTGACTTAAACTAAAGTTTTTATATTACTTGTTTTATAAAAGAATCTACTAAAAGAAAATGGAATTCGTGAAAATAACAAAATGTATAAAAATGTTAACAAATCATTTATGGCATTATGGGCATGTTATGAAACATTTTAAAAGATAAATGTATTTTAATTTGTCATTGCCTAAATTATTTTAAAAATTCCTTTTGTTAAATTAAAAAAATGTCTTTGAAGATTATTATATAAGGAAAATCTTTTTCTTAAATGAATGAAATCTACCCAGTTTGAAAAGATTGTTCATATTCTTTAAAAAGACATTTATGTATTTTAGTACAGGATAACAATAAAATATTAATTGTAATTAATACTAGCAAAAATATTTTTGAGTTAAATATAAATTTTTATTTTTATTAGCTAAACATACATAAAATTATCGATGTAATTATCTCATAGAACTCCTAATAAGAACATTAGTTCGAATAAGAATAAAATTAAAAGAATATAACTTTCACTATTAAATAGAGCAGAGATTACTATTAGGAAATAGTGGTCAGTTAAAAGGTTAAAAAATTAGCAACTATGCTTCATAATTTTTCCAACAAGTCAACAGATTATCAAATAATTTTTATGTTACTGTTTATGTAAATACCTACAACATATTTTTAAATTGTGGACATAATATTGCATTTTATATTTGAAGATGCCTTTTGTACCGGCTGCATAGCTGGATATTTTCTTATAACAAATGAAAGACTAGAGCATAGAGAATATTTTCTATAGTTGGTTCAATTCAGCATTTATAGTTATAGTTACGATGATATGAAACTTTAACATAAAATTGAAAAACGTATCTAAGAGAATCGAAATAAATATATGATAGATTTTATTCGACTCGGTAAGTTATTAAATACGGCGTTATATCGTCTCTGAAACAAAGTTTGTGACGATGGGAAGTTTATATGAATCGGGAAAGAATGAAAACATTGCAGACTATTTTTTATGTTGTTTCATTTTCCTATATATGAATACGATTAAATTGGTATAATTGCAACTGACTACTTTCAGAAACACAGATAAAATAAATTTCATTATACGCAATTGTCAAAAATTGTCTTTCGTTATATAATTACGAAAGTCCATTAAAAATATACCGGGTATGCTAAAAATGTACCGGGTAAATGACGCTAAAAAATTGCGCTTAACATGAATAAGATTAGAGAGAAATTGGGGTTTTTTTTAAATAAAAAAAAAAATTGGTTCAAAAATTACCGATAGATGGCGTTGCATGCATAATATAAAGCAGATTTATGCAAATCAGACTGTTAACCCCTTCGGAACCGGCGGCTTTTACACAAATTTTATTCGGTTGGCACCACTTTTTTAAAAAAAGCTATCTTTACTTAAACTATCACAAAAATGCTCTCATTAGAGAAAGCAAATATTACTTTTAGTTTTTACTGGTGCCTAAAACAAATTCTGTATGCTCTTTTTGAGGGTGCATATATGCACCCATGGTCCCGAATGGGTTAATAAAACCCTTCAATGCACACAGATTCTTTAGTTGATGCCAGCAGTATGCTATCGTTACCAGATCAAGCGCTGTTGGTTAAAATCTTTTACCAGAAATGGTAATCAGCAACTGGTGCATTGTGGGTATTCAGCACGGCAAAACACTGAAGATGAGAAAAGGGACGCTGGGATACTGAAGCTTGGCATATCCTGCCATCCCCATATACTGAAGCTGGCTCAATTTGTTTCTTTTTAATGATTACGCTTCGCAGAAATGGGTCTTCTACTATAAGCCTAATTTGCATACATTTGCTTATATTATGCGTGCCTGCGCCATCTATCAGTAATTTTTTACCCAAAACTTTTTTTGCTATTAAAAAAAATCAGATTTCCCCTCTAATCCTATTCCTGCAGACTGCAATTTCTTGGCATTATTTGTTTCTTTTTAATGAATTTTTAAGTTTTAAGGAGCTTATGGCGCACCCAGTATATAAAAATAACACATTGAAAATGTTATCAACTTAAATACTTCTGAAAAGCTTTAACAAGTAATTTAGAAATTGTATTTCCGCTTTCCTTAGATTTTTGTGGACAATATAAAAATATGCAGCAATTTAGTTGCAAATTTCTGTTACAAACAAAACTAGTCGTTGGGGGCCACCGTAATACTTACCCACCATGGGTATGCATAGTATAAAATATGAAAATAAAACATGTGTCAACTATTTATAAAATGCATTGCAATTCGAATAAAATCGTGGCTTGATGACGTCATAAACTTTAAATGCTCTATTGCTGAATTGCGTACAAGAAACATCCTTATAACTCCAAAATTTATAACTATATTAACTAACGGTTTACTGCGTCGGATTAAGCGTCTCATCTTTGAATTGAAATTTGAATGAAATACAGGGTCATGAAAAATCTTTATGCAAAATTTATGTTTTTCTATTGTCTTTTGTATTCACTCCTTAAAATAAACAATTTCGAAAAGTTTTATATACCTTTTATCAGAACGAATATTTCGAGAGCCCGAAATAAAATAGTTCCGCATAATCGATATTACTGAAATTCAATAAACTTCTTCCCATTATTACATACTAAGTACATACCAAATTTCAAGTCCCTATCTCAATTTGTTCGGGAGCTAGAGCGTTTACAGACACACACACACACACAGACAGACGGCAAATTTTTTTTTCCAAATATA
The DNA here is from genome assembly GCA_963931845.1 of Maratus michaelseni. Classification (NCBI taxonomy): domain Eukaryota; kingdom Metazoa; phylum Arthropoda; class Arachnida; order Araneae; family Salticidae; genus Maratus; species Maratus michaelseni. The sequence continues at coordinate 97,878,077 of OZ007597.1, read as the reverse complement.
TGTTTTTCGGAATCTCCAGTGTCTAAAACATCAAAATCCGTCAAATTTTTTTTTTCGATTTTTAAAACGATTACAAGACGGCTAAATAATAAAAACTAAAAGAAATATTCTGAAAGAAATTATGGTAATTTCCGTCAAAATATCTCCTGAGTTTTGCAAGCAGACATTAAGGATACATTACGCCAAATATAGTCATACAACGAATGTATTAACTTACAAATGATTTTTTCAAGCTACTGAACACGTAATAATCTGCGGAATTTTCAATTTCGGAATACTAATTTAACTAAATGCTACGTATATCACACGGGTACAAGAAACAAATTTAAATTAATGTAATGTTTTGTCGCATTGGTAGTTTACTGTTTTGAGACAAATGATTCAAACAAACTCTAGCATATCCACATATAATTGTAAACATTACATATAACTACAGTATAACCTCGATATCTCGAATCTCTGGGGAAGAGAAAAAAATTCGAGATATAGAGGATTCGAGTTATCAAGGTTTTGACAAAATTAAAAAATCCAAATCTTAGAAATGTTTTTTTGCTGTAAAAAATAAGATTCATTAAAAACTATATGTAAAATCTACTAATAATTAAAAAAAAATACTATTTTCAACGTTTTAATATAATTTCAAAATTGTGTGATACACATACCTGTTTTGATTAAATACAATATCCAATTCTTCATCAAGAAATACATTTAGTTTTTTCAGAAGAAAAAATCTTTAATTGAAGTCTGTCGTCTCACAGAATCTTTTTGCAATTGCACAGTTTTCTGTAACGTAGCAATGGCACCAAACGCTTCTGTTTGAATATTATCGTTTGTTTCGAGAAATCGCCGCAGCAGGTCAACTGCCTTCTCGACTTCCTGCACGGTAATTTTTTCGTGCTCTTGTTGATCGAGTAGTTCTTAGATTTCTTCACCAGAAACTTATGCATTAATGCTTGAAACAATCTCTTCATCTCTCATCGTGCCGCACACTTCAAGCTCATTGTCTACATTCAAAAATTCTTCGAATGAAATTTCAGTGTGATATGCCTTTTGTATTGATTCCCAGTGTTCTAGATTCAGTTCTCACTCTTCAGTTGTTTGCTTAATGGAATCAACTTCCTCTGTTTCACTGGAATTTACTTTTTCTAAAAACCCTGCTTTGATGAAACAATTTCTTATCGTTGATTCTGTAACATTTCTCCAAGCATAGTCAGCCATTCGCATTGACTGTAAGATGTTGATAGGTGTGTGTTAGAAGGTTTACCTTCACCGATGTTATCCAGGAGTCTTCTCACAATTTGCTCTCGATAACCAACCTTGAAACTACGGATTATCCCCTGGTCGAGTGGTTGTAACTTTGAAGTCGTGTTGGGCAGCAAAAATTTAACAGTGAATTTTTTTCGGATGCAATGCAGCAAGCGTGTGACTGGATTGCTATTGCTCCTTTCAGCGTACTTTCTTCCAGTGTAGTTTTGTTAATTGCGGTTTATAAAGTCTTCCATTAAGTCTTTGTATCAACAAAGGGATAAAAGAATGTGAAACGGGCATCTAGATCAAACTGTTTCTGTAGCAAATAATAGTCAAAGGAAAAAAATAAAATTAATTTCTGTGGAAAAAAATTCGATATATCAAGGGTTTTGAAAAATATATTTCGAGATAACTATGGAAAATACGTAAGAATATTGATAAAAATGCAGGGGAAATTTCTTTTTTCGAGATATCAAGGGTTTCGAGATAAGGAGGTTCGAGATATCGAGGTCCGACTGTATTACATATAATAGTAAGAGTTTTCACTTATTATACTACAAGAGTACAGCAACGGAAAATGTTGGTCATACAAAAATGCACTGGAATATGTACAGTCGCAAAAAAAGAGAGATAAATATTTTAATCATCAAAATGTCTTAGAAAAGTAATAGTAATATTTTTAGTTTATTGTTTTAATTTTTCATTTAAAGTAAACAAACTTGTATATTATGAAATTGCATTTATTACCACCGAGTAAACCATGAATCATTCCACATATGTTCGGATATAGCTATTCGACTAGAAATAATGTCTTTCTCCGATTTATTATTTTTTTAAATCTAAGTTTAGGGGAGTCGTCTTTCAACTGAAATTGTATCAAACTCTGAAAATTTCAAAATGCCACCTTATATTGACATCATATTTGGCTTTTTTGGTAAGTTTTGCCTTAAGACACACAATGGAAAGTTATTTGGCCAAGTAGTTCAGGAATTATGAAGGTTTAAAACTTGGAATTCTAAATGTTAAATTCATTTCTAATCGTTGTAAAATATATTGCAACGTGCATGTTCTTTTAGAATAATACAAGAACTAGTTAGTGGAATGAGCTGTAATTTTGAATTCGCATACTTGGATCTTCTAAAAACCGACATCTCTTAAAAAAATTCGTAGGTTACAATTCATAAAGTTTTCAAAAAAATGTTTCGATTTCTTTTTTTCAAATAATTTTTAGGAGAAAAATGAATAGTAACGTATAATTTTTCTTAATAGAAACTGATTTCTAAAAGCTTTAAATATGCTAATCCAAAATTAGAACTCATTCTGCCAGGTAGCTCTTCCGTTATGTTTAAAAATCTACCCGCGTTGCAATCTGTTTTGAAACGATTACAAATATAAATTTGACATTAGGAGATTTCCAACCTTTATAATTTTTATACTACTTCACCAAATGACTTCTCGTTTCATATCGTACATTACAAGAAAAAAACAAAAAACAAATATGATGTAAAAATGAGTTGTTCGCGTTGAAAAACGTCAAGTTTGGTGCAATTTAAGTACTAAGACGATCCCTTTAGACATATATTTTTTAAAACCATAGATTGAAAAATAACATAATTTCCAGGCAAATGGCTATTTCCGTTTTTTCCTGTGACAATTTGGAGATTTAAATGTATGGGATGTTTTTTTTTTGTGGCCGACTGCAACTGTATACTTCAGCTGCGTTTGGAAACTCAGATAGGCCATTTTTAGATCTTCCTGCGACAACCGCATTTCTTATATATGTGTCTTCATATATGTATGGCATATAAGTTTATTTTATACATATAATAGCTAACCCGCCGGGACGGAGATATTAATAATCCGTTCTATACGAATATGACTGAAAGCTGTAAGGCTATCGAAGTCAAGTCGAATCAATCCGTCGTAATCGGGCTCATAAAACCCAAGATCGGAAAGCGCATCCTGGCGGTTGAAAGCGCAACTAAAATATTTATGGCTATATATATATATGGTTGAATCAGCCAAACCTCGTCGTAATCGGGTCCATAGAACCAGAGATACTCCTATAGTTCCACCTTCCACCACCAGGGGCGCAGTCTGTTATGGAAGAGACCATTTCAGAACACTCAACCCAACCAAATTTCCTAGTCGAATTGAAATTTAACCACGAGACGACTGTAAATCGAGACGCAAAGAATGTGCTATGTGTCGTCTATATAACTGGACCAACAAAGGATGGCTGAGAGCTCAGAAACCAACAGACCATTCGACACATTCAGGACACTGCTGGGTGTACCAGACACTACTGCAAATACGACAATTAGAACTTCAGGAGGGTAAGAGGCAGCTAACAAATGGCTTAGAGGTGATACAGGGGTTAGTCTCAATTCACACGTATAGGGGCAAGCCACGAATTGCTAGGACCACTAATGAAGAACACGGCAGGTATCAACGCAGGGACGAACTAAGAAGAAAACATCATGCTTAATACCGCCTCAAATAATCACATAAACATGCACTCACAGAATGCAACACAAACACGAAGACCAGACGTCCTAAACGCCATACAGATCAATCTTCACAACAGCAGCCATGCCACAAACGAATTAGGGGGATACATGGGAGCAGAAGGAATACATGTTGCTATGTTACAAGATTACTACCAGAACAAGGAGACAGGACAAATAGCAGGTATAAACCCAAAACATTGGTCAATAACAAAAACGAAAACAAACAAATCAGCCATCATAACAAAGTTAGGATCAAACCCGATAACGCTAAGTGAACAAGAATTTGTATCAGCCATAACTATCGAAAACAATAAAGAAAAACTAACAATTATCAACACATATGCTCCCCCCTCAGCCGATTTCTCAGTGGTGCTTTCAGAAATTGAGAACACTATGAAGATAGCATCGGGAGAAATCCTGCTAGTGGGAGACTTTAATGCACATTCACAAGCATGGGGATATGACAATATCGACGACAGGGGACAAAAACTCACAGACTTCATCCTTCTTAATTCACTTTTTGTCCAGAATCCACCAGGTGCCCCTCCCACTTTCTGCACTATGAGGAATAAAAAAGAAATTAAGGGATGGCCGGATTTAACGATAGCAACACTTAAACTAGGGAACAAAATTAAGGACTGGGAGGTCAGCGAGGACGAATCTCATAGTGATCACAAATTAATAAAATTTAAAATTCAACATGACAACACCAGCCACCACAGACACAGATTAGAAACAAAACATGGAAAACATGAAAAATTTGACAAAAACATAAAAAAAATCAGAAATAAATATATCAAAGAGTTAAAAAAAGTATCGGAAATAGACCAACTAGATAATATTACCCTCAGACTTCAAAATGAAATCACAACCGTAGCGATTAACTGCTATAAAAAACGGTCAACACCCGATATAACAGCCCCACCATGGTGGACAGATGAAATTAAAACGGCAAGAAACAGAGTCAGGGCCTTCAGGAGGCGATATCAAAAACAAAAAGACGAAGAGCTAAAATCTAAACAACACATAGAATACAAAAAAGAAAGAGCAAAACTAAAAAAAATAGTCCAAAAAACAAAAATTAAAACCTGGAAAAGATTCTGTGAGGACGCAACAAACAGATACGGGTCCCAGTATAAACTAGCATCGGGAAAAGTTACGAAACCCCCAAGACTTGTAAACATCTTACCAGATAACAAAACAGTAACAATAAAGGAAACTCTTAATCACTTTCTAAACAACCTGTTTCTTACAGACCCGTCAACAGAACATAAACTTATACCAGCCCCCCCCCCCAGATTTAATGACTCAAGGCCCCCCGTGATAACGAAACAGGAATTAAACCGAATAATAAGAAATATAAAACAAAACAAGGCACCAGGGTATGATTACATAGATTATAATTTAATTAAAAGAATACACAATGCAGAACCACAACTTTTACTAACGCTTTTCAACACATGCCTCAAACTTAACTATTTCCCAAAATCTTTCAAAATAGGTACAGTAGTACTATTCCACAAAGCTGGTAAAGACACCAAAGATCCAAAAAATTACAGACCAATATGCCTACTACCAGCATTCAGCAAAATATTAGAAAGAATAATACATGGTAGAATAAACCACCATCTAACAACTAGTAATTTTTGGAGCGCCAAACAATACGGGTTCAAACAGGGAATATCAACAGAACAAGCACTAGACGAACTTATTAACAAAATTAAACAAGACAAAGAGGAAAAATATCAAACACTGCTAATTTCTATGGACATTAAGGGCGCATTTGACAATATAAGTTGGCCGATAATAGCCAAAACCCTAAAACAATCTCCCTGCCCCACATACTTAATTAATTGGATCATTAGTTTTCTGGAAGATAGATACGTAACATTAGAAGAAAATGGTATAAAAATAACAAGGCAAACATTCGGCGGATGCCCACAAGGCAGCTGCCTGGGACCACTTCTGTGGCTGCTAATAGCAGATATAGCACTTAAGAAGCAATGGGGTATAAATGTCAGGATTCAGGCTTTCGCAGACGATTTTATACTAATCTTAAGATCAAAAACAAAAGAAGAACTTATAAAATTAGCAAATAAAATAATAAAAGAATTTAACGAGTGGATAACAAACAATAGATTAACATTAAATTGGGACAAAACAGAATTACTGTACCTAAATAGAGGACACACAGGGAATCTCCCAACCGAAAATTCATACAACATAGAGGGCATTGAATTCAACGGTAAAAAGTTAGAGGTCAAAGAACAAATTAAATATTTAGGGGTAATGATACACAAGAATCTAAACTGGCTCCCACATTGCCAACAACAAACAAAGAAAATCAGAAAATCATTTTGGATGATGGGACGGATGGTCTCTAAGGGATGGGGTCTACAACCCAACATAATTAAAATTTGGTATAGGTCAGTAGTGGAGAAAACACTTACATACGCCGCCCCAATATGGGGGCATAACCTGAATAGACGCAGCAAGGAAGTATTATCTAGCTGTCAAAGGCACTTTGCATTGGCCATAGTCAAAGCTTATAGGACAGCCTCAACAGCGGCACTTCAGGTTCTATCTGGCCTGATTCCAATTCACCTTCAAGTACAATACGAAGCAGCTTACGGCACTGTCTCAAGATTACGCAAAACAGTAAACATATACAACACAACTATCCATCACACGGACTATGTTAAAAAGATCAACGTTTGGCACAACCACCCAGCAGAAACAGTAGAACCAAGATTCGGACACAATCTAAGAGACATAGTCGTATACACAGACGGTTCGAAATTGGAATCAGGCGCTACGGGATCGGCTTTCGTAGCATACAAAAATGAACAAAAAATCAAGACATGGTCGGTGCCACTAAGAAAGTGCAACAGTGTCTTCCAAGCCGAACTACTGGCCATACTGAAAGCCGCAGAATGGGGTAATACCACAGGGCAAGATTACAGCATACGCTCGGACTGCATGTCAGCAATACAAGCATTAAGCAAACCCTTTAACGTAACTTAAATAATAGATACAATACAACAAACAGTAAAAAAATCAAATAATAAATTTAAAATCAGCTGGGTCAAGGCTCACGTGGGCATCCAAGGAAACGAGGATGCTGACGAATTGGCCAAACAAGCAGCACAAAACCCATACAATGCAATCCCTTACCACATGGAGAAACCAATAACAAAACTAAAGAGAACCCTGAAAGAACTAACAATTAAGCAATGGCAGTTCGAGTGGGACTACGGGGACACAGGCAGGCTGACACACAGGTACTTCCCTAAAGTGGATACACACAGATTGATAAGCTGCAAACTACTTTCTCAAGTCTACACAGGCCATGGCGCGTTTCCAGCATATCTGCACAGATTCGCACTGGTGGAAACGCCAGATTGTGAGTGTGGATTGATGGGAACTTCCAAACACTACCTCATAGCCTGTCCACTCACACAAGCACTCCATCTGGTAGGCATAACACCAAACAACGAGCAACTTTGGCACAAACAGCTAGCTCAAAACAAACATGTACAAGCAAAAGCCAAAACAGTGATCAGATGGTTAATTGATAACATAGACTTAATTTCACACTAACGTGAAGCAAAACTGAACAAGCCCTTACCACCATCCACACAAGATTAATTCCTCAGCAGCAACAGTAATCTAGCGTAGTGCATAGCGAAATAATAAAAAGCAATTAATAGAATCCTCTATTTTTGCACAAAAAGGCATTAAAAGAACTTTACTTTTACTGCACCAAAAAAACTATAACAAAAATATATACTAAAAGCACAATGTGCACAAAAAAAAAAAAAAAAAAAAAAAAAAAAAAAAAAAAAAAATTAACGAAGCCATGTACGCTAATGGCGCCTGGTGCATGTAAAATCCGTCGTGGGTGCAAAGTCCTCCAAGTTCCCTTTGAATTATACCTCTGGAGGTGCCTAGTCAGGTGAAGGTCTCATCACCTGATCAAGGTTCTAAATTACGAGACCAATTCCTTTCTCTTTTTTAAAATTTAAATTTCTTTTTTAAACCTGCCATTTCAGCGAGGTTGGATGGATGCCGTGAGCTGTCAAGTAGAGAAACTGTAGCAAACCACTAGAGAACACTACAGACAAGAAGTAATACATAGCGGAAACACAAATATTTAAACTAAATTATATAAACCTGTCTATATTAGCAACCATAGTCAGTGTGAATATGGCCCGAAAGCAAGCCCCTTTCCTTATTCGACAACATACCCAGATACCCATAATTAATAACAAACTAGAACCGGCCAACACAGTATCAAAGTAACTCTCACGAAATACCGTTGCAGCCAAGGACACCCAAGAAGCTAATCAGGTGGATCTCCGTTATGAGGAGATTAAGCGAATTTCGCCCCGCGGCCAGGTATACAAACTCGTTAAGCTGGGCATAATGCCCGGCAGGTAGGGGCCTGGTCTGCGGTTTAATAATAATAATAATTTAACCACGAGTAATCATTGCCAAAATAGCGGAAATCGCGAAAGTGGGTTACGTAAATGATCGGTTTCGAAAGAGTTAATGTAAATATTTTTTAAAACCCAACAGTGCGTTGTGAAGAAAATGAACGTGTCTATGATCTGGATTCTACTGTTTGTCCGTACTCGCATTCCCCGAGTCGATGCCGATTTTTAAACCTGGACCGAAAAACGAAAATCGCGTGAGTGAGTTTTGGAAAGGATTTTTTCGGAGGGTTAAAATTAAATTTTTTCAAAACGGATACCAGATTTTAAAAAACAAACAAAAGGGATGTAGATTAGGCGCGGTATTTTGAGTTTTTCGTGTCTTGTTTATAAACGCTAATTCGGATTTTTAAAGATAGGAGAAATAGTTAAAAAAGCGAAATTGACATACGGTAAAAAACGTTTTCGAAAGGGTCAACGTGATTTTTTTTATACTAAAGGTTTCTGCCGAAATCCGATAGAACATAGATGTCTTTAGGTGTGTTTGTTTTTTGTTTGGTTATTTTAGAGAGCCGATGCCAAATTTATGTATCGTCGAAAATCGGAATTCGCAAAAGAGAGTCCTGCGCACGAATTTTTTTTTTTTTTTGAAGGATTAATATTCGTATTTTTAAAAAAACAAATACGGATGTCGAAAAAAAAAATAAATGTAGATATTGTCTGGTATTTTTAGTTTTTCGTACCTTTCTCTGAATCGCCAATGCGAATTTTTAAAAATTGCCAAAATCGCAAAATGGCATACAGAAAATATACTTTTTCGAAGGGTTAATTTTCGTATTTTTTAAAACTAAAGATGGCTTTGAAAAGGGCAAAGTCAGCTCTTTAATTTAGTGACCTTTTTTCCCGTATCTTTTGTATTCCGGTAGATGCAAGGCTCGGAAAACGGGAGAAAATAATAAACATGAATTCGATGCTTTTTGATTATTTTTTTTGAAAAGGTTAAATGTAAAAATTTTTCAAACCAACCGGATCGTTCGACATGTAAAAGTATGTTCTTTCAGAATATGTACACGGTTTTTCCCTATTTCTAGCTGTTCGCCCATAGCGAATTTAGAAATACTTAAAAAAAAAAAAAAAAAAAAAAAAAAAAAAAAGGGATGATTTGTGCTTCCTTTGTTCTATTTTTGAAGTTACGGATGTTGGTTTCTGAGCATGTGCGAATTAACTTTGAAAGAATGACTTTTTTATTTGTGATCTTTGATCAGTTTTTAATTAATAACTACATTAATTTTCAAAAATTTTAAATGCTGAGGCTCAGGTGCACCAGGAGAGGGTTTGGACTACCTAAATCTAAAATTTCAGTCTTCTAGGTGGGCTAAATTTTGCTAGCCATCGCCAACAGACAGACACACACGCACACACACACACACACACACACACACACACACACACACACACACACACACACACACACACACACACACACACACACACACACACACAGAGAAAGAGAGAGAGAGAGAGAGAGGAGAGCGAAACTTTATTTTATTAGTACAGATGTTTGTTTTACACATAAATGTTTGTTTTGACATGTATGTACTTTTTTCTGTTGTATTTCTTTCTAAAATCAACATTTTCAGGGGCTATCAATTTACAAGTTATATTTCAGCCTTCTTTTCAACTTTTGGACAAAAAAAATATATGTGACATTTTAGTTGGAAATTCTGTTCTAAATAAAATAAAAACTAAAAGAGAAATTCTGAATATAATTATGACGATTTCCGTCAAAATATCTCATGAGTTTTGTGGAGAGACATTAAGGATACATTATGCAAAATTTAATCATAAATTTGTATTAAGTTACAAATGAGTTTTTCGAATTACTAAACATGTAAAAACGCATAGGACTTGCAATTTCGAAATACTAATTTAACTAAATACAGCGTAGTAAGTTACTGAAAGAAATTGTTTCATACTATTTTTTTTCATATAAAGGGTGACACAAAACTATTACTACAAACTTTCAGATGCGATGATACTCGTTAAAACGAACAACTTTGGATGGAAAACAAGGATCGCAAATGACGTATGCAGTCAAAATATAGGTAGTCATAAAAATTGTATTAACTTACAAATGAATTTTTCGAGTTACCAAACATCTAAATACGCTGGGATTTCCAATTTCGAAGTACTAATTTAACTAAATATAGCGTAATATATACTGAAAGAAATGGTTTCATATATATTTTTTTCATATAAAGGGTGACACAAAACTATTACTACAAACGTTCAGATGTGATGATACTGGTTAAAACGAACAATTTTTGTACGGAGAACAAGGACCGCAATTGACGTATACAGTAAAAAATATAGGTTGCCTTTTTCAATAGACTAATTTTGCTTTGTGAAAAACGTGATTTCATCAAGATACGTACTTGAATTGCATCATAATTTTATCAGTGACACCATATATACTGTCAGCTACATTCAAAATTATGGAGCATCTAACTTAGTGTTGCTTGGAGTCGAATCGGGTGAGTCATTTCCAGAATTATCTTTGATGTAATCATAGTTGACAAAAAACAAAGTAAGTCTGTTGAAAATTTAGTTACAACATTTTTATTATTGATAAAGTTATGAAGGTTCGGCTTGAAACCAGACACCTGCATTTTCAGTTGCAGAGGTGAATTCCGATCGTGGTTTCCTAAACAAGAATGATTTGTGATATTATTTATTATCACATCTAAATGTTCGAATTTTGAGGCACCGTGTAAAGACACATAATTAATTCTCCTTGTGCTGACCTGTTATGATTCATTTTTCAAATGGAAGAAAGCATAAAACTCTCATTGTTGGTCTGTAGTAAAACATTTTTCTTAATTATATCTGTCGACTAAAAGTTGAAATCGCACAAATAAAAGGAGTAGAGGAAACCGGGGCAAGATGACTATGTTAACAATTTTTGTTGTTTATTAATTTATTTTGAAGTAATAGTAAAATTAATTTTACATGAACTGATAGAGTATACCTTTGTAGTATTAAATACATTACCATTTAATTTTTCAAATAAAAAAAATAAAGGATAATTTAATTTTTTCATAACATTAGCAAATTGTCATCTTGCCCCAGTACTGGGGCAAGATGACTTTGGCCTTGGGGCAAGATAACAACACTGAAAAAGATTGAACATATTTTATCTTTTGAATATGTTACATGGTTTAACAAATGATAACTGTGTTTTTACATCTTACAAAGTATCAAACTAAGCATAATGCAGTGTAACGTAATGTTGAAGTGTTTAGTTGTGCAGCTAACAATAGTCACATATAAAAATGCCATTTTCATAATTGGAACATTCCTCATGCCACCACTCTTGGCATTTACAGCACTGGATCTATTCTTCTGTTGGTGGGTCACAATGCCGGAAGATGGCCTTAAACGCTTTTTGATTTTGTTGGGAGGAGGGGGACCAGCGGGGGAGGGGGAAGGTCTTGACCCCGTCGAACGGTACTCTCCTCGTACCGATCGGATGCTTGGAAGTAGAGATACGGACCCCGATATGGCTTTTCTTTCTGGAGGCTAGGGGGTGGCTTAGCGGATGGCAAAAATGTCTTCCTCTGGTCGCCCCCCTTTTGAACGACACCTCCCCCGATCCCATGCACCCCTTAGCCCCAGAGGAGATAGAAGCGCAATGTCGCACGAACGAACACACAGACAAACAAGCATTTGCAGGATTTAAATAGAATTTACAACATAGTTAGTTTAATAAATTCCGAAACACGGGGTCAGATGACGAGCTTGTCATCTTGCCCCGGACTGCCTGTTTAAAAATATTCGTTATCATTGCCATGAAGGAAGGCGATTAATTGACATTTATTCATGGTAGTAAGTGGTATTTAAACTAAGTTACTCGTAAATATTAAAGAGAAACGATATATCTTACCTGTATCTGTAGCAGAGCTTATTTACACATGCGTAAAAATTATAACGTGGTAGCGGAAAACAATCAAAGCTTCACAACTGACACAAAAATGGCGATTTCAGCGTCTGTATAGTATTGTTTAACGAACGGCCGATAGGAGAGCCAGTAGTGTCCGGTTGATGCTGTCACCTAGCGGAAAACGGAAAAATTAAGACATTCGTCATCTTGCCCCGGTCTCCCCTACAACTTTGTTAAATGTCATTATTGAATTTTAAAGTTTCAAGCTTAAGTTGTATTATACATAAACATTTTAATGAAATATATTTTGGATATTATATATAAACTAGTCGGGTGTGTCAATCCCAAAACTTTCTTCACAGGTTTCGCATACACTAAAAAGAATCAGCACCAATTTATATCACGGTCTAACTGAATCTCAAGTTTTATTAAATTTCGTGCATTATTTCTTGAGATATGACTATCGCTAAAATCGTGTAAATCCTGCAAAATGCTACATAGCAGCGCCACCTGCTGGGCGATTTTTACCAAAATCTAATCAGCACCAATTTATATCAGGGACTAACTGAATATAAAGTTTTATTAAATTCCGAGCATTAGTTCTTGAGATAGAGCGCCCACAAAATTTTTGTCACATACAGACAGACAGAAAGAGTCACAGACAGACATTTTCTAAAAATAGTCAAATCGTGTTCAGGACCTTCTAAAACGTATAAATCCGTCGAAAACCGGCAGTCGAAAATTTTCATGAATCCAATACTTTCTTCTTGTAAAGATAGAAGAAAGTAAAAATGAAAAAAACGAATACAAAGTATAAGAAAATCTTCTCAATTAAGCAATTTTTTGTATACCGCATTTTATATACAGAGTGTCTACTAAAGTACTGTCTATAGTTATTAACGTCAGAATGGCGACAACTATAGTGTTAAATATGTTGTCTAGGTATAGTAAAGTGTCTATGGACCACGTGATGAGACCGTGTACAGCGCCACCTAACTTCAAACTACTGAGTTAGCGTTCCGATCTAGAAAATGGTATGAGATACGGCTAAAAAATCAATTTTAAAGTTGTAGAGTTTTCTCTATTTAGTACGCAATGATGTTGTATTGATAAAAATAACTTTATTTGATGTCGTAAAATGTAATTTTTTTAATATCCAATCATCCTAAATATGATACAAAAATGCATGCAGAAGCGTAGGCAGACACACATTTCCCAATAAAACTATCACATGTAAACAAGGTGCAATTTATTTTAATAAGAAAACCAATTTATATATGCTAAATGTGCCCACCAAATGCGTCGTGCATTTTACGTGTGTTCCAATGGTAGGCACATTTAACATTCTTAGCTTGATTTTGTTAAAATAAATTGGTTCATTGCTTACATGAGTTAGTCAATGTGCATCTTCTTCAAATACCATACTTCTGCAAGCAATTTGTGGCGTATTTAAGATGATGACAAGATGGCTTCTAATAAGGTTATTTTTGCATGTAAGGCATAGTAATATTATTTCATAGTAAATCTAAGACGCTCTACAACTTTGTAATTGAGTTGTTTCCTGTATGTCGCAGTTTACCACTAGGTGGCGCTGTGAGCGGTATTATCTCGTAGCGCATAACCACTTTACTGCACATAAACACCACATTTATCATTATAGCTGTCGCTGCTCTGAAGTTAATGGGAGTGGTTAGGACTTTAGTGGACAACTTGTATCGTTGTAGCATTACACATTTTAAAATTTGAGACAACATGCAGAAGTTTATTTTGATGGTATTATTCTTGGAATGTTTCGGCACCGTCGGTAAACTTTTGAATAATAAATTAAATTTCTCATTACAAATGGCGGGTTAGGTACTATATGATTATCATATCTTTGATATACTACATCAGAAAATTATTAACTCTTTGTTGTATACTTTAAAACTGGCAAATACCCAACAGCAAATTTGCTATTTTCTAACAAAAAGAGTCACCCAGAATGAGAAAAAAATTTTAATTATGTAAAATAATTTTTTTTTAATTTTTTTAATTACAGCCTGTCCACTATAATCCAAAACAAAACAAGCAAAGTATTTTTATAATGGTGTTTCAATTATGCATTAGGCCAAGATGTCTAAAAACAATAATTAAAAAACAAAATAACATTTAAATAAGATTATTGTAGGTTTAGAAACATTTTAGTTCATGCGGACATGTTGACATTCTGAAGGGACATCCATATTGACGATATCTCAACAAGTAATAAGTTACCCGTTGTTGTAGCGTTTCTCGATTTTTCTACTGAAAGCATAGATGAGTAGAATAAGCTTTGATTAGGAACTGTAAACGGAAGGGGGAAAGTAGCATTTTTGTCCACTGTGGTGGGCAATGCGCAACAAAAATTTAAGGGCTCTGAAACATTTACAAATAATTGAAATAGAAAACTTTAGAGATTGTCATATGAAGCATTGCGGATATTAAGGGTGAATACGGCAAACGTTGATGTTTTTTAAACATAACATGGATGACTCTTGCAATTTCTTACTAGAGTTCACTTCGCCTCTAAAACTCTGAAATTTGCTTTAGTATAGAACTCGAGAAACTGATAATAATGATAAATGTGTATTTTAAACTGTTGTTTCTGGAAATTTGTATTTTGCGACTTCATCTCTAATATTCTCAACGCCTTATAAGTAACATACCATTTTCATTTCAATACTGAAAGATGTGTAACGCATAAATTCGTTGAACAAATTTATGAAACTGAAAAATTCATATAAAAAGCACATAACGAAAATTGTAGAATCTATATTATAAAGCAAAAACATATCCGTGAGTGACGCTGACGTCATATTGATGGTGTCAACCCCTGATCAATAAATGTCGCATTTACTGCAATTTTTTAGCTTCTAAACATTGTACTGTTTCAGTTTTTACAAAGTCGAATAGTTCTTTCATATGCAATTTGGTTGAAAACTGTAACTCAATTTACTGATTTTTGTGTTTTATAACATAATTTTCAAACAGGGTTTTTTTATTTTATTTATTTTTTATTTTTTTAAATCTATCTCGATTGCGTTCAGTCAGATTACGAAAGATAAATACGTTTGCTCTTATTAAAATGATATAAATAGTTCTGCATTTGTTTCTGGATACAAATCCTTAACGAAATTAAAACTTTATCAATGAATAAATAATATAATGTAAATAAAACACAAATTTTGTAAACATGTAATCGAATTTCGTACTTAATCTATTGAAATTATCAGAATAATAAAGGTTTCTGTAAGTAGCGAAATGTTTGGCGATTTCTTTGGCGATTAATTCTTGGCATGCGGTTAATACGAAAAGCTGTATCACTTTTAATGAACTTCAAAACTTTATTTAAATGCATTATTTATATTTTAATATAAAAATGTCGTTTGGTGTTGTTACTGCGCATTCTAAAACAATACATTAAATGTCAAAGCTCTATTAGAGTTTTCACTTTAAAACTCTATGACTCTATTTCACATACAAACTCTATGACGTGCAACAGGTAAGAATTTTCACTTATTATTTAATTAAAGCACTTACAGGAATCTATCCATAAATACCACTTATTTAAATTGTCATCAACTAAAATATCCTTTAAGACCATCAATGTGTAACTTACAAATTACAGTTGAGCTAGCTTTCTTTCACATTTTTGGACAAAATATAAAAATATACAGCAATTTATGTTCCGAATTTCTGTTTCAAATATTATGAAAGTGAAACGAAAAACTCTGAATGTAATTATGGTAATTTTCGTCAAAATATCTCGAGAGTTTTGAAGAAAGACATTAAGGATACATTATGCCAAATGCAGTCATAAAAATTGCATTAACTCACAAATGAGTTTTTCAACTTACGAAAACACACGATAACATACGGAATTTTCAATTTAAACGTAGTAATTTAACTAAATGCTGTGCGGTATGGGAACGAGAAACAGTTTCATATAGAAGTAAATGAAATAATTAAAGTTTTATAAAATTTAGGTTTCCTATACAGGCCTAAGTAATGCGTTCTGAAATTGCAAAAAATAATTAAATAACTTTGATTGTCGCTTTCTGGGGCTAATATACCGGGTGAACTATAAGTTCATTAAAACTTTAAATAAAAAGAAAAGTGCCCAGTTAAACTGATGGCATTGAGCTCACAGGCTATTCACAATAATTGTATATTATACTCTTATTTCAAAGAATTATACCTTCAAAAAATAAAAAAAATCGATAATAAATTAAGGGGGGGGATTAACCCCCTGTTTGACCTTTGTACTTAACCAGTGAACTCCCAAAACTAACCAGAGAAGCGCCTTATCACAATGAACCTATATACAAAATTTGAAGCAAATCAGATAATTCTGCATGAAAAACCAATTTATCTAACTTAAGGAAGGGGGGATCAGCCCCCGTCGTCCCCTTTATAGTTAACCAATAAACCTCCAAACTAATCAGGGAAGCGCCTTATCACAATGAACTTATATACAAAATTTGAAGCAAATAGGATAATTCTGCATGAAAAACCCATTTATCTAAATTAAGGGGAGGGGGAAATAGCCATCCGTTCTCCCCTTTATACTTAACCAATGAAACCCCAAAACTAATCAGGGAAGCGCCGTATCACAATGAACCTATAACCAAAATTTTAAAAAAATCGAATATTTCTATCAAGAGATATTCGATTTTTTTTAAAAGAATTGCGGTTTGCAAGAAAGGGCTCACAAGGTAGTCGGATTTTGTATTAACAGCAAAAAAAAAAAAAAAAAAAAAAAAAATTAGTTAAAAATGTCACTGGTAGAGGGTGCAGACGACCCGAAACACAATGAACAGGACAACAGTACGCTTCATCTATTTATTCTTGCAATAACAATTGTTCAACATGACCTCCGGAACATTGTACGACACAACTAAGGCGACTCACAACGCCCGTTACAGCTGAATGTAACATGTCGGAATGAATTGCAGAAACTCTCCGTTCACCAACAACACTCGATCGGGTAATGATAACATTCTGAAATCGAATGAGAATTCGTCATGTATCCCGGTCTTTTATTGCAGGATTAATTTGCATAATTCTTCTGAATCTCTCGCATGTTAGAGGCATCTACAGGTGACTTTTTTAATAAAAAAAATTTTTGCTGCTAAAAACAATTCGACTACCCTTTGAGCCCTTTCTTGCAAACGGCACTTCTTTATCATAATTTCTTCCTTTTTTATGAATTTTTAAAGTTTTAGCGAACTTTTGGTTCACCCGGTATTTCTTATACTTTATGTATTATTATGTAGACACACTAGTGTAAATAATTCCATTCCCTCATCAAAAACTCATTCCATCACCAGCAACAACTTCAAATAAACACCAGAGAACAACAAGTAATAATCATCCACAACCCCTTCACCCAACAGTCCCACCACACCGTCATCCACCGTCAACAACAGTAAAAGAGACTCATCATTATACACGCCTGTAAATAGACTCTCTCCATCTCCATCAGCATCACAACTAGACTTTAATATCGCAAATTGTATAGACTCTCTCTATCAGCATCACAACTAGACTTTAATATCGCAAATTGTATAAACCCATATTACTCAAGTCCACAAATATAAAAATTTAAACTGTTGGAGTTATTGTAAATACCTTACTCAAATGAGAGTATATATGTCAAATTGTATTATATATATATATATATATATTTCTTATTCATTGCTCAAATCAATACTATGTAAAAGCCTAATGGCCTATTGGCCTCATTTGTATTTTTTTTTTTAATAAACTTGCCAAGCAGGGCTTGTAGAGCTTAAGCCGTATGGTAGGCCACCCTGCTTGGTTGAATCTGAATCTGTATTATTATGTACACTGTTAAAAATTTGCAGCAAACTGTTCAGTCATTCGACCGTTTTCATAGAAAATGTTTCAATAACCCTAATTTAACTATATTCTGACCGTATTATTGCCCATATTAAGGTCAGCATAAGGTTAAATTACGGTTATGTAACCGTTTCCTATAAAAACGGTCGTATGACTGGACAGTTTTCTACAAATTTTGAACAGTGTACATTATTTGAACAGTTCTATTTAAAAAATATATAGAAAGTTGATATTAATAAATGTGGTGGTTATTTGTTATTTTAAATTTAAGATGTATAAAACGCAGGACTCTTCATAAGATTTATTTTTTTCAGATGAAGAGAAAGTAAGAAATAAATCTAAATGTTCATTTTCCTGTTTTATTAAACACCCCTTTTTAACATGAAATAAAACATTTTTTTTAAGAAAAAGGAATCCCAGCAACAAACATACATGAATATAATGAAGATTAATTATTACTCTCTTTGGTGGAATTGTTGGTTTGATGTAGCTGAAACACATTATATCTAATACAGGAAATGTTTTAATCATAGAGAAAATGTATACTAAATAATAAAGTGTGTTTTCAAATCTTTTATATTCTCTTCACTCAACAACACGAGAATTTCTGCATATTCACAATCTTGTTTTCATTTCTATAAGCACGCAACTTTTATGCATGTACTAATGAATCAAACGACTTTTATTATATTTTCTGTATGTGTTGTAGATCTTTGATTAAATTGCATTGCTAACTGATAATCATTTTCTCGTAGTTCTCATGTGACAAAAATTGATTTAAATCATCTACTTTGGGCAATGTTTTCTGAAAAATTAACTACTTTTATAATTTTTGTTTTCATGAACTGGATTCGCAAATATGTTTAAAATTTAGGCTTTCATGCTCAATTCTTATTCTTTTAAAATATCATTGTACACGTAGACATCAGTTTTGTTTTCGAGTAATTGTGGAAAAACGTCTTCAAACAGAAAGCAAAGATATATAAGGAACACTAAGGAAAAGAAGAATAGAATATTTATTTTTATATCCCATCAATAACAATTCAAATCACTTTCAAACTGATTTTTAAAGGATTGTAAAACACATTGAGAAACTTATATATTCTTGTCTCTCAAATAGCACCTCTCTCCCCCCCCCCCTCCCCTTTTTCAATTTGTGAATAAAAAATAAAATTTTCACTTTGAGTCCGAGTCCAAAATCTGATATAAACATTGAGCCCTGGCACGTTCCGGGCCCGGGTGTTGTCTCAGACTCATGGTCTCGGGCTGAGCACGTCTCATCTCGAATATGAATCAATCATCATCTGGTGTAGTTTTCTTTCACCAGATTTCTCTGTCTGATTCTTCGAAGGCAATGGCGAATTTATTATAAGATTTTGAATACGTTGTCCGTACGCTTTTAGAAAAAGGGACGGCAGACATTTTAATGAATTATAAAAAATTTTTAACTTCACAATTTTTTTTTTTTTTTTTTTTTTTTTGCTATTTACTAAATTTTTGACATTTCATAAATGCCCTCTCGAAACTTAAAAAAAAAAAAATGTAAACACATATAGAATTCATAGTGATTGTTGCACACTGCATGAGCCAACATTCTATTAACACATTTTACTTGTTTCTAAACTTTAAGCAACCTTTTTTCTAAACGATGTTTTATAAATCAGTAGCTAAAATACTTCAGCGACGAATGACCAGATTATTTTTCTTTTTATTGTTAATAATAATACATGAAAGCTTATATATTTCCCTAGTCCTTGGCCGATACTTTTTTTAAATTTCTAATTCGTTCGTATATTTACAAACAAGACAAAATCAGATTTTTTTTGTTGAAAACTGGTGCATTAAGTTGGATAGTCATTTGTTTGATTCAAAACATTTTTTAAAGTGTAAAATTTAAAAACAACGTTCAATGAATATAAAATTATACATGGTTTAATGTGCTTTTCGTTCCATTGATTTTAGATAAAACCACTCACAGATATCTCTCACACTGCAGAACGCTCCCTACTGCACATTATCGAGGAAAAGCGATTCAAAAGACCCATTTATCAATAAAAAATAACCCACATACGTCTAGCTCATTTCTTGATGTAAAAACTTCATAAAATATGATTATTGTTCAAGCCAAAATACTTTCATAAGCCCTTTAAAACACTGGATAGTTGCAGAAATAATGATTACTCCGCCAATCTCATCATCTAAATTCAAATTCATTAAATAATCCAGAGTTTTTCCAAGTTTCCGACTGGCTTTAAGCAAGCCATGACAGTGTTTCAGCTCAAAATTTTTCATAAATGTTAGTTTACTTTAGACAGTAAAAATTGTAAAATTATTGTTCAAAATTGACCCTTCCTCCCCAACCCCCTATCCCCGGATGAAAAAAACATATTTCCATGATTTTTTATATAAAAATATGGAGAAATATAGAGAAATGTATTTTTATGGAAAAATGAATATAATGTAATGAATGTAAAATTCTTTGAATGTAAAATTGAATGTAAAATGAATATAGGTTGAAAATGAATGTAAATCAGCCATTACTGCATGAGTCCGACAGGCACATATCCATAACTGTTGAATAAGTGTTCCTTCGATAACTTTCAAAATGTAATTAATTGAACTGCTTTAGAAATAAAGAAACAAAAAGTTTTATATCCATTAAACTTTTTCCAAAATACTGTATTACATGTATATCGAACTTTTTTGATCGATCTGTATAATAAGAAAATCTTTATGATGGACGGTCCTTCTAATGAAGACCTATGAGAAGAGCATTTAACTTCACATATTTCACTTTCATAAAAATTTCCGCCACCCCCCTTACTTTTTCTGAATTTTCTTTCTTTAAAATTACTTTATGTTTTCGAGTTATAAAATCTAGCTACTCCCTGTGTTTCTCTTTTATTAAGCTTTCTTTACTTCATTGGGAATCATTTCCTCACTTCATAAAATGCTCCGTTAAGAAAAAGAAAAATAATTTATTCCCATTATAACTCACTCTTTTTGATAAGCATTCAAACTTTACCAAGATTCTTTACGCCTACACTTTTGTTCGTTAAGGTTTCATTTCTTTGAACTTATTACATTATTTTCTCAGTTGACCAGATGCCTTTTCATTTAATATATGTAACGTATCGCTTGTATTTTCAATGCCAGCTGCCAATTCTTTAAGGTAACCCCCATGATAAATGTACTATGCTTTTTCACCAAAATTCCATATCTCCGCTGTGTCGTTTAAATTCACAATTTTCCTCCATCTCTCTCCCATAGGCTTTGCATGAACGGACAATCACCACCTGTCTCTTGTCGCATTGTTCTCGCCAAAAACAGTACATTATTTGTCTAATTGGCATTATGTAATTATTGCAATGCCTTCACCGCAATCACTAAAACAATTGTGTAATGGTATACACTCTCTAGCCGCCTGATTTTGTTCATTGTGCGTGAATTTTAAGCCACCTCTTCAATATTGTAATATTCGTAGGCCGGCGACTTATGTAACAGAACCTGGTATCAGCTGCATTATTAGAGAGCATATTCATATTGGAAAGATGTCCAGGTTCATTCAACATTCTGGGGGTCCTTAGTTCTAACAGATCGAATTTTTGGATATCTACAACCTACATATTTGACCGCAGCTAATCAACAACGCCATAACCTACTATATATGTACTGTGGCGTTGCTCTTTGTTCAGGTGGAGATAGTATATCCTTTATGTTCGTGGAAATCTCTCAAGTCTTTAATACCGTCCAATTTTGAAGACTTTCTAGATCTACCATTGCGTTATCGTCACCACGTATGTCATTTTAGCTACCTTCTTTTCCTGTAGCTCAGTGAAATCTTTCAAGTCACAAGCTAACTTAAGGTGACCGAAATGTAGTAATACATTTTAAATGGGTTCTCGAAAGTTACACAAAACGTTTCTTTTAAATATGAAATTGAATCTATTTAAATTAACAAAATTGTTGATAGAATATTGTAAGCTGGGGCAAAAGATCAGTCAAACCAGATCAGTTTTAAGGTAAGTCGGAATAATTTTTTCAACGAATTAACATAAAAATATTAATAATATTATTAAAGAGTGCTAATAAAAAAATGTAACTTTTCCTGTTCATAAATTGTATTATGTAGTGATATTTTTTACCCAGTCTTAAAGCTTTTGCTACAGACAATTCTACAAAAAATTCAATACTGAAAATTAATTGCATTCGAAATTGTTAAAATATTTATAAAATTTAAGATAAAAATTAATTATTTTCATTCTAATAAGGTCATTAAAAAATTTCTTTCGCGCACTTGAACCATTGGGTGTGATTACGTTTCACAAAGTAACTCGTTACTCGCTGCTTAAATTTTACATAATTATTTTTCCCTCGTCATTTTCTACATTTTATTAAATCTATCCCTACACGAAATAACACTTTTACAAACTCATTACAAGCTTTAAGCTTCGATGCTAATCATCTTTTTTAAAAAGGACTTCCACCATCATTTATCAATATAGTGAAGTTCAATTATTCCACTGCCAGATGGCGCTGTTGGTCGGTTGAACCGAGACATAATTATTCCAAAGAATTTTTCCATCACGAGAAATTTCTGAGAGCTTGTGAGTGAAAGAAAAAAAAATCATACACCAAACATTCGAAGTTGCCATTCCGAAGAACAATAAAAAGAACTCCCTTATTCCATTAGCCACGCAATCGTCTGAAGAGGGTTTTAATTAATCATGCTCCATCTGGCAAAAGGAGGGAAAATTCTTTAGTCTGCTGTTGTGATTTGTGCTTTTTCGGGGAGAAGGCTTAAGCCTTTTTAAATGTAAACAATTGTTGAAGAAGAGAAGAATATTTGCTATATTTTTTATACAACTCATTTCTGAAATAATTGCTTTTAAAATGTTCCTCGGTTTACCATTAATATAACGTTTTATTAAATTTAACTATATTTTTGAACTTGCTTTCTACAATTTATGCAAGAAACACGGAAAATTTATTAACGTGAAATATTCCAGAATTTTTCGAGAATGTGCAAATGGAGATAGTGTTATTAATCTTAAAATTTTATTTTATTTTATTCTTTTACAAGAAATTTAATAAATGAAGGAGTACACACATTTTTAGCACAATTTTTAATAGAATGTTTCGTCTTATTTAAGGACAGAATAATATTAAAAAAAATTCTGTGAATAAGCCAGACGTTTACAAATTTTTGAATTTAAATATTAAATCAAAAATTTGTTATTTTAAATAGTGGTGCCAGACACCTTGGAAATTCCAAGGAATGTACGATTTTTTCTTTGTGAATAAAAAATATATATTAGAAAATTAAAATAGTTAAAACAGGACAGAGGAACAAAATTCCAGCCGACCAATTTTAGTGTCGACAAATGACATCGATGTCGAAGACAATAATACGATAAAATATTGTTACAAGAGGTATCGAAGTTTTCTTTCTCAACTAAGTGCATTGACATTACATATTAACCCCCAAAACCTTTTTATCGATAACAAAGATTATTTCAGGTTGAGAAAATAATCTTTGAGAGTGAGATCTAGGATTTAAAGATGCTGGTTTATCGCTAACATGTATTCTTAAAAATACAGATATAAATGTTTAAGTGATACAAACAGAACATTAAACAGCTTATAAAGATCTTTTAATACAATGGTCGACATGTTTCGAACGCACAAACGGCGCCATTATCAAGATCTAGGGTGAAATCCCCAGTTGTTGAAACCTAACCAGTAACTGACACTTGAATAAAAATCTAATTCAAACAAGCATTTTGTTGTAAATTTCTGCAAAGTAATGTCATCTAGTGGTGAATGAGACACTTATCTTTATTTTGGAGTCAATTTATTCACGACTAGAGGGTCAAGAGCATATTTAATGGGGAAGAAACTTTGGAGAATACAAAAAGAACCATTTTGAAGCAACCATCTTATTTTTAAAAGTAAGGAATTGTTTTTCTATTCTATTTGTAATGACAGTATGGCAGTTCATCTATCAAAACTAAAGAACCTTTGGAGTGAATTAAATCTGGGTTTACAAAGAAAGCTTGAAGTTCAACTCCCTGAAATGTTGCTGATTTGAAAGATTCTAGACACCTTACCTCAGGAATACCGTTCTTTCAAGCTAAGATGGCTACTTCTAAATGAAATTAAAATTAAGGACTGTGTTTTTCTGTTCTATTTGTAATGTAACCATCGTAAACTTTTTTCTTAAAGTTGTACTTGTAGAAATTAGTTTAACGATGCATATGATATATTAGGGCCATGATTTAGGGTTTATAGTTATCTAATTTAGCTTGATGTGGTGGGGGGGGGGGGTGCCAGTTATTGGTTCCTAGAATTTCATTTCACCAGGTTCTGACAGAGGTGTTAGTTATTGGTTATATTATTGAAAGTTAAAATCTATTATTTTAACTGTTGAAAAACGTATAATAATAAATTAAATTTATACTGTAGTAAACACCATTAAAATTTGTTTTTTTACCGTGTCTTACATCAGATGTCAGTTACTGGTTCATAAATGTCAGTTACTAGATATATTCATTACTAATAATGCAGTACTAAATATTACTCCTATATGCTCTTACTAAATACTCTGCATTACTAATAATGCAGTACAGCATACTAAATCCCATTTTTTATAATAAATATTAATGTGTTTTGTTTTTATAATAAAGAATAAAGTTTTTTTTTAAGCATTTTAATCTTTTAAAATAAAGTGTCAGTCACTGGTTCACTTTGTGTCAGTTACTGATGTTCCGAAATAAGGATGTGTCAGTTACTGGAATTTTTAAACATATTTATGAAAAAAATTTAATTTTAATAATAATGTATAATTATTCAAATTTTTTCCAACAATAATTTTTCAATACATATCTCTACTATCCTTTCAAAAGCAAAGGTAAGTTTAAAATAGATTTAATTTTTTGTAATAGTGGATTGTAAAAGAAAGAATCCTTAAAGTATCAGTTAATGGGGGTTTCACGCTACAACGATAAACAAACTATTGTCGCAAAATTTTGAAAATAAACTTGAAAAACATAAACTACGAGATCATATATGTAATAAAAACAGGTACTTAAAATAGTCAACTGTAAACGTGAAAATTAATATTTCCTTATTGCTTTTTTAAAATGGAAAAATACCTCGTGCCAAATTTTAGGTAATTTAAAAGAGGTTGATTCATTGCATATATTCTCGTTACGGATATTCTATTGCAATTTTTTAGCATCATTTGCTTCTTTTTAATGCATTTTTAAAGTTTTAACGAACTTTTGGCGCACTCGGTACATGGCAATTCATTGACAGGATGTAATGCACATCTATACTTTAAAGTTTTTTTAGATAATTTTTTATAACGCCACTAGATATCGTAATAAAATCTGTTTAGTGATAAAATTTTGTACAATATGACAATCCCAATTAAATTTAAAATAGAATTCGCTACGTCTATAAAAGAAACTTATAAATGTAAATTTTTGAAGAAATTATATTAATTGATTACTAATTAAAGTATTTTTTAGTATCACAAGATACGGTTAAACGCTTGATTGTCTCAAGCAAAATTTTGAATATCATTTGTGTTCCTTATATTTACTGCTCAAAAAGCATTCAGACATAATTGACTATATATTTAAAGAGTTGAGGATATGTTTTATTTCTAATAACTAAAACTATAAGAAACAATTTACCGTAACGCAAGCAAGTGAAAAATTGTAAATGAAATATTTTATTTTTAAACTGGGCAGAATAATAAATAAAAAAATAAACGAAATAAATATTAAATATTTCTTAGGTATGCAATTGATCTTTTTATGTGACTAGCGTTGAAAATGCCATGGTTATTTGTAGAGCTTCAGATTTGTTTCAAATAAGTTTAAAATTAAAAATATTAAATAATAATAATAATAATAATAATAATAATAATAATAATAATAATAATAATAAAACACTACTTATTAGCATTCAATGTTTATCTTAAAAAACTCGCCTAATTTAAAGATTACAAGTCATGTCTTTTTTTCCCCAAAAATATTATAAATATCCCCGTTACAATACGTTAACATGCCGTGGGCCTCGATTATCGAAGATTCGCCGCTTTTTTCTTTCACTTGGTAGTAAGCGCAATAAAGTGAATTTATTGAAAAAAAAATATGTTTCATTGTTTCTTTTTTAAGAAATGGAAACATAGGAAAGAAAGGTAAAGTACTATTTAAACTACCTATTCAGAATTTCTAAATTAATTTCACAACGTATACTCATAATTTAATTAATACAAAACTATTAATTGATTAAAGCGTATTTTTTCAAAAATATATTGCATGTATTTCTTTATTTTTCATTTATATTTTCTACTTTTTACTGTTTAAGATATTTTGTTCTTGCAGTTTCGAGCGTTGTTTTGGCGCTTAATTAAATCAATCGTTTCTGGAACTCTTATAAAATTGTAACTTAAAAGAATATTAGGCAATTGTAACCATAATATCACGTGCTGCCAGCAAACGGAAAAATATGTTATAATTATAAATAAAAGTTATAAAAGTTAAAAAGTTATAAATTCCATATTAACATACAAAAAACTAGTCGTTGGGAGCCACCGTAATACTTACCCATCATGGATATGCATAATATAAAATATGAAAATAAAACATGTGTAAACTCTTTATAAAATGCATTGCAATTCGAATAAAATCGTGGCTTGATGACGTCATAAACTTTAAATGCTCTATTAATGAATTGCGTAAAAAAACATCCTTATAACTCCAAAAATGATAATCATATCAACTAACAGCTTACTGCATCGGATTAAGCGTCTCTTTTCCAATTAAAATATATCTTTGAATTGAAATTTGAATGAAATACAGGGTCATAAAAAAAGAAGAGTATGGAAAATGTGATTACAAATATCTGGGCAGCTAATTATACGATCGACTTCATTCTTTATGCAAAATTTATGTTTTTTATTGTCTTTTATATTCATTCCATAAAAAAACAATTTCAAAAATTTTTATATACCTTTTTTCAGAACAATATTTCGAGAATCCGAAAAAAATAGTTCCGATAATCGAGGTTACTGAAATTCAATAAGCTTTTTCTCATTATTACATACTAAGTACATATCAAATTTTAAGTCTCTATCTCAATTTGTTTGGGAGATAGAGCGTTTACAGACACATACACACACAGCAGACGGACGGCAATTTTTTTTTTTTTTCTAAAAATATGTTTTTCGGAATCTTCAGTGTCTGAAACGTGCAAGTCCGCCAATTTTTTTTTTCGACATTTAAAACGATTACAAGACTTATCGTATACTACGTATGATGGGTAAGTAACAAGTTAAATAAAAGAGTATAAGGAAACTATAAAAAATAATGACACATTTTCCAACAAAATTTTCTCTGAAATTAGGCAGTCGAAATTTTCATTTCTAAATGATAATTACGTAGTTAGGTACTCGTACTTTTAATATTATCGTTAGAAATATTTAATAGCTGGTTCCGTAAAACACATATTTTGAACCATGACATTACTTGAGAAATTCAGCACAAAACTGTAACATTTCAGAGAAAATATTATACTTAAAAGTTTTAATAATACGAATCTTAGCACTGATAAGTCTTCAGCAAATAAATTTATATTGACTTCCTTAACGAAGACTTGGTTTTCAGCTACTAATTACAAAATTAATTATTTCAAACTTTATAGCTTCTTCTTTAAATTTGCCAAGTGTTTCGAAATTATAATCAGAAAAGAAATTTGCATATTTCACAATGATAATAGAATAAAATTTCGCAAAGAAGCGTAAACGAAATCGTTAAATATTTTAAAGACGGATATTTCAAAAGTTAAATGTGTAACATTATCAGCGGAAATAGTTTTCTTTAAAGAGAATAATGTTTAATTGCAGAAATGTAAAAGAAAATTTTAGTTACAAAAGTTTATAAAAATAAATTTTATAAGTCACCTCAAGAAAATGACTTATAGAATTTCAAATGATCTTTAGACAGAGTGTACAATATCTAAAATTATATTTTACCAGTGGCCCCTTGCGCAGATTTCGCACTGCAGTCTAATATTTTTTAGCAATATCTGATATTTTTTAGATGTAGGTTTAAAAAAAAAATTAAGGACTAAAAATATCTGCAAACAACATTAGTCAGGCCAAAATATCATCTCATTTATTCCATCAAAGTTACAGTAAAAACTGACCGAAGATAGCAAACGCATTTTTTTTCTTTTTATATACATTTCATATATTTTTTATTTTGTTATCTCATTTATCGTTCTGCGTTTTTTATTTGCTTAGAAAAAGGGATGTTGACAACATAAATAATATATAGCATCGTCAATGAATTCTCATTACTTGTTTAATAAACTTTCTTTGTTATTGTTTACAAACATCGTATAAAATTACATCATATATTACTATTAACACATGGGCTGAAAAGTTCCCGGTCTGGCACACAGATGGCGTTGCAATCACCGAACCGATGCCTTTTATAGTAAATACTAACCTTTAAAATGTAGCAGAAAAAATGTTATAATGATTCGCCGTGTGGATAAAACATTAGAGTCGTTTTAGTTGAACGACTTTGCTGATAAACAAAAAAATGGATAAACAAGAATTTCAAGAATTGTTATTTAATGGGGAAAAACACCGTTCAAACAAAAGCTTGGCTTGATAAGCGTTATACGGACACTGCACCAGGTAAATCAACCATTATTGACTGGTTTGCTGAATTTAAACGTGGACGTACGGACACCAGAAATGCACCACGCAAAAGAGGTGAATACTCCGGAAAACATAAAAAAAAGTTCACAAAATCGTTTTGGGGAACCGCAAAGTGAAGTTGCAGGAGATAGCTCAGACTCTGAAGATATCCAAGGAACGTGTAGGTTTTATTTTGAATGAACATTTGTCTATGAAAAAGCTGTTGTCAAAGTGGGTGCCGCGCATGTTGACTTTTGACCAAAAACAACAATGAGTCGTCTATTCTGAGCACTGCTTGGAGCTTTTTCGTTATAAAATTATGTTATTTATTATAAAATTATTATTTTTATTTATTTATTAAATTATTATTATTATTATTAAATTATTATTATTTATTATTAAAGTTATACAGGTATATGTTAAAAAGTTGTGTTTTCTTTATTAGACCGGGAACTTATCAGCCCATGTGTTATGTTCATATTTACGTGAAAATTTGTTTAACCCTTAACAGCTGCTAGCGGTCTCAAAGACCGCTTTTTAGGTGCGGTCGTAATTATATAAATACGTAGCACCTATTGTCGTCGTCTGGTCCGTCCGTCCGCATATAACAACGCAAAAACTATCCAATCGAATAGTTTGAAATTTAAGATATATTATCTTTGCAGAATTTGTTGAGACATTTCAAATTTTATAAAAATTGAATCAAAACTTTAGAAAATATAAATAAAAACATTTATTAAGAAATTTGATTTTTTTTTTTTTTTTTTATATATATATATATATATATATATATATAATTGGTGTTTTCTTGTTATAGGAGCTTTCGAAGTTTAATCGTCAAGCGACCGAGATACTTATTTTATTACAGAAATTAATCTGCAGATGGTAATATACAGCATAGTAATTCATTTCACGGAATTAAAAATCATCAAGATCTGAATATTTATATAACTAGCTATAGTACGAACCCACCTCATTTGTCACATTTGACGTACAATTTCCAACTTGTTGTTTCTATTTTCACAGTTTAACTTGGAATTTCCACTTTAACTATATGTACTACTAAAATGCTGTTTCATTTGGGGCCCTAGTACTATCACTAGAAACTTTTGAATATGTTAATTTTAATTATAATAGTACTATACAAAAAGTGTAGTACAGAAGCAATATCCTATGAGTTAATCGAGACTTTTATTCATCTTTCAAACGAACGGTCTGACAGACTGCTCATAGTAGTTATGCGAATATTTCTATCACAGAAGATAAGGGTTAATAAAGAAATACTAAAAAGATGGTTTGGCTAATTGTAATTTTTTTTATATAACTATAGAAAATATTTAAAAGAAATGATAGCAAGTAACAGTAAAATGTACTAGAAATGAAAAATATAGAAGAGGATCTTCTTTCCAATCGAAAAGTAGTTAATTTAAACAATACTTTCAGTTGCAATTAGCTATTGGTTAACTTCTACTGGTGTAGCAGGAAAGAAATACCCAAACAAAATGTGAATAAATATATATATACAGGGCGATTATATGTATATAAAAAAAACGCACCGATATATAGGCCTCTAGTGACCGACCATATCGTTCAAGGAATCTGGATTCCATTTAGGCTATGGTTATTTTATTAGCACGGGCTGGTGAATGTGGTAAATAACAAGAACAGAGTTCTCACATGTTACAATTACAATGCCAAAATTTCGAAAACATCAAGTGACAACACCCAACGTTTTTCAGCACAAAATGGTGAAATTTTACTGATGAATTGTGAAATATGGTGAGTTTGTTATTTTGAAAAATAGTCAATAGCTCTAAAAAACTACTTTTAGCTGTAGAAATGGTGACACAAAACAAATACTAAGGAAACCACTTCGTGCTTCGCGTGTGTTGCAGAAAAAATTGATGACATTGTCATCTACCGAAATTTTGTGCTTTTGTGGTCAGCAGGGTCACCGGAATGCACCTGAATCGCTTTTTGTCTCTTGAGGTATTTAAAATTCTAGGTATATATGCCAAATCCGTTAAATGAGTATGACATGAAAAACCCCATCATATGTGAGATTGTTTGTTGTTGTCCATAGTGTCTCGCAATATGTCATCCTCTAAGAACGTAAATGCTTAAAAAATTAGTATTAATCCGAGTAATTTTTTTTTTATTTATCGCCTGTGTTGGCGCATTTGTTCTTCTTTTTGCTTGTTTTTGCGTTTGCTTTATGTCGCCATATCACTGCTGTATTTAATTTTCTAATGCCATTTATGTTTTTGTCACCGTGAAGTTCATTAAAAAAATATAAAATGCCTTTAAAATTTTCGAAATTTTGTTACTGTAACCGTAACTGTGAGAACTCGAATGTTGTTCTTTACCTCATTCCATAGAATAATTACATCCCAAATGGCATCCCGTTTCCTTGAACGGTACGATCGCTAGGGGCTCATATATCGGCAAACCTTTTTTTAATAACCCCGTATATTAAATATATGATAGAGTTATTTGGGTTTCGATCTTAGAAAAATCATTTCATAAAATTGAATCAAGCACTAAAGGAAAACAGAAAACATATATATTACGAAAAAAAAATGTATATTTTTCTACATCCATACAAAAACGTGATATAATTTGTGTATATCAAGTTTTTTATCCTCATCTATTTTACATATTAAAGAAAGAAATGTAAATGAGGAATAAGTAATGCAAAAAAGCAATAAATAAGTAAAAATGGAAAGATGTAATAAGTGAATATCAATAAAATACTAAAAAAAAAAGGGGGGGGGGATGTATAATTTCTTTTTTCAAAAGAAAAACAAGAAAGAAATATTATATTACTCCCTACATATATTTAAAATGGAATTTCGCCAGATGGCGATAAATTGCTTGCTTTAGTTCTAAATTTCGCAATAATTTCTCAAGTATCTCGCAATTTGGTGTGTGTGCGCCTAAGTATATGTTTATATTCACACAACTATTATTGTAAAAAGTACATAGTGTGACGGTTTTTTTATTTTTTTTATTTTTTTTTTTTGCTTTATCATCATTACGCCAACGTTTAAAAACGTAAGATAACGTCATCATATAATGACGTAACTTCATGACGTCAGCACTAATCACGGACATGTTTTCGCTCCGTAATATAGATTTGAACTTCACATTTTCACTTTAAAAAGTAATAGATCTTAATTAGGTTACTAATAAAATATTTCCTGCATATAAAAAACTGATATATATAGTTCCCCCTCTATTAATAAATAAGTTTATATTTTATGGAACTCATTATCCGTAGAATATCCGCTAAAAGAAGGCTACTTCGTTAAGGGAAATACTTTGAAATTATAATTTTTTTTTCTATTTGTAAGACAATTAGTCTTATCCATGGATTTTATACCTTTCATAAAAGTTTTGATTATGAGAATACGGGGTTTTTGAAAAGTCACAAAAGGGATGAATAAAGCTGTAAAATAATACTTACGAAATACTTATCTCTACATAAATAAAGTAGAACTCCCGCTTAATGAAGAAAATTACATGAAGTAGGGGAGCAAAAAATAAAACTATCCCTCGAAATTATTTATTCAAATCTTAATGTCTTTTCTGTTAATTTTCGGGAAAAGTTTCAGAAATAAATGTATTGATTTAATATTTGTATGCTACGATACGATAGGGAAGTAGACATACATCCACATTGCAAATTATATTTGAAATTTATAGTGGAAATGCTTTCTTCCGAAGGATATCATCGTCTGATCTGACCAGTTGACTTAAGGGTCCGCTCCCCTCACGCGAAAACACTCGCTCGCTAATGTTAATCCTATGGAGCAGTTATTTTCTAATATCTCGTTTGCATTTCAATATCATTAAACTAATTTTTTTGCGTTGGATAGATGAGATCGATCTCTTTTTCCACCGTTAACTACTTTTTCGATTTTCTTTGCGGATTTTTTTTACAAAGATATTTTTACTTTCGGAACCGATTTCAAAAAAAAAAAAATCAGCAAAGAAAATTGAAAAAGTAATTAATTAACTTCTGAAATACAGATTGATCTCAGCTATCCAATGTCCCCCCCCCCCCCCCAAAAAAAAAAAAGTTTTAAAATATTGAAATGCAAACGAGATATTAGAAAATAACTGTCCCATAGGATTAACATTAGCCAGCGAGTGCTTTCGCGTGAGGGAGTGTCCTCTCCCATCACGTCCTTCTGAACGCAGCCAATGTATTGCAAACGCAATAAATTAATAATTTTGTGGTTTAAACTTAATGTTTTACAAAATAATTTTAGTACCCAAATTAAAGTTAACGTTAGAGACAAGCTTTAAATGCAGTGCGCGTACAGTTTCACCACAATTTTTGAAAATTATTTTTTGACTTATTTAATCACAGAAAAATATTACAAATTCTACAATTGAACAAAGTTAATGCAAATTACGCTATTTAAATATTTAATAGAGAATTTCTAATTTGAAATAGTGGTACCATATTTTTTGGAAATTCTAAGGAGTCAACGCACCTTGTAAATGCATGGCATAAACCACAGGTGGCTAATGTCTTTTCTTCTGCGATCGACTGTTCTTATCGCGATTAAGTGTACAAGAATGAGAATGTTCAACTAGTCTCACACATTTTAAATTCACATCCTATTCCTTCTTGCATTTTATTATTATGTCATATTCGAAATAACCCTTTTTTTATTTAGCTGTACTGTATGATCGGTATTACTAGGGAAAGTCATTAAGTAAGTCACAAAAGATAATTAAATACTAACTTACAATAATATTCACTTCAAAACTATTTTTATTTCTCAACATACTCTCCACCAATATTTATGCACTTATATCACCGTTTTATCAGTGCCCAACATAACATTCTTTGGGTTGCTGTCTCAGCCACATTAGAAATTCAAGTTGAACACAGGACACAATTCAAAAATTTGGTTGGCAACTTCTTCAACATCCACCATATAGCTTCGACTTAGCCCCAAGCGATTTTCATCTGTTTAATCCACTAAAAACCATCTTGGAAGCAAGATGATGTTCACAGAGGATGAAAAGGTTCAACTTGAAGTCCTAATGTGGCTGAGACAGCAACCCAAAGAATATTATGCAGCTGGTGTTGGGGCTCTGATAAAACGGTGATAAAAGTGCATAAATATTGGTGGAGAATATGTTGAAAAATAAAAATAGTTTTAAAGTAAATATCATTGTAAGTTATTATTTAATTAT
This sequence comes from Maratus michaelseni, assembly GCA_963931845.1. NCBI lineage: Eukaryota > Metazoa > Arthropoda > Arachnida > Araneae > Salticidae > Maratus > Maratus michaelseni. The sequence goes on along the minus strand of OZ007597.1, from coordinate 97,844,132 downwards.
CTTTTGTGACTTACTTAATGACTTACCATCGTAGCATGAACGTAGTGTATGCAAGATGCGTACAGTTCTACCATAAATTTTGAAACGTACTTTTCTCTATTGAATAGCAGATAAATATTACAAATTCTGTACAATTCTGTACAACAATACGTTCCCTCGTATAATTAAACAAAAACTTCATGATCGATTTGTCTGCAATGCTTGGCTCAAACTGTAATATGATATTGCTAATGTGTTAACTTTAATTAAATGTGAACCGCATAACAGAAAACCCACTAAATCATAACTTTTGAATTAACCGGATGTACCTGATAAACTAACATTAATAAAACAGGTGTGTTTTGCAAACGATAATTTAACAAAATATTATTTTGAATACTACAATTCCAACACGATACGTAATATAATACACACTTAATTTCGTTTTATAACTGAATTCCTATTCATACAATTGCGTTCCTGTTGATAATGCATCGCTTCATATATGAAATGTTTCAGCGTTGTGTACGAAGCAATTATATGCGCTTCAAAACCACATATCATTTGTAACCTCATTTCCTTCCTCTATGTTCGTTGATCAGAAATTACAGCATAATAAATAGTCTTTATATAATTCCGACAATAATTTTGATCATTAGTGAGTGTATATTTCTACAATTCCAGGTCAAATTAAACATCAATAATGACATTATTAGCTGGAGCTGAAAAATATGTAGGACAAAATTTTCTTTATATTCTATTTAATGAGCACAGCATACAGCTATAGTTTCAGCTATAGTTTCGAGAGCAATTGATTATTATTGGCTCTTTTCATCAGGTGTCTAGTATCAGTGAGTAGTTAACGGGAACATTAACGGTAACAACGGGTAAACTACACTGTTAAAACTTTGCAGCAAACTGTTCAGTCATTTGACCGTTTTAGTAGTAAATGGTTACACGACCGTAATTTAACTCTATATTGAGCATATTATTGCCCATGTTATGGTCAGAATAGAGTTAAATGACGGTTATGTAACCATTTTTTATAAAAACGGTCAAATGACTGGACAGTTTGCTGTAAATTTTTAAGTGTAGTCGTTGGGAGCCACCATAATACTTACCCATCATGGATATGCATAATATAAAATATGAAAATAAAACATGTGTAAACTACTTATAAAATGCATTGCAATGCGAATAAAATCATGGCTTGAAGACGGCATAAACTTTAAATTCTATGTTACTGAATTGCGTAAAAGAAACATCCTTATAACTCCAAATATGATAATTCAATGAGCTAACAGTTTAATGCGTCGGATTAAGCGTCTAATTTCTAATTCAAATATATCTTTGAATTTAAATTTTGATGAAATACAGGGTCATGAAAAAATCAAAGAGTGTGGAAAATAGGACTACAAATATCTCGGCAACTCATTATCCGATCAACTTCATTTTTAATCCAAAATTTATGTTTTTTTATTGATTTTTATATTCGTACCTTAAAATAAACAATTTCGAAAATTTTTATGTACCTTTTATCAGAACGAATATTTCGACACCGAAAAAAATAGTTCCGGATAATCGAGGTCACTAAAATTCAATACGCTTCTTCCCATTATTACATACTAAGTACATACCAAATTTCAAGTCTCTATCTCAATTTGTTCGGGAGATAGAGCGTTTACAGACACACACACAGATGTACAGACACACATACAGACAGACGGACGGCAATTTTTTCTCTAAAAATATGTTTTTCGGAATCTTCAGTGTCTGAAACGTGTAAATCCGTCAAAAAAATTTTTCGATTTTCAAAACGATTACAAGATGTACCCTATACTACGTTTGATGGGTAAGTAATAAGTTCTGCGATCAAATTTTCAACAATTGAGACAAAACAGAACTTGTTTTGGCTGTAAAATTGTTTTACTACAGAATTTTTTCTTCCGTTGTCGGATTAACTTCTCTTTGCTGTGATGATGCAATTATCAAATCATTACATATCATTAATTATTCCCCAATTTAAATTAAAATCCCTTTTTACAGAGAGCGTTAATTAAAACTTCCTTTTCCTAAAAAAAAATAAATAAATAATTGCTATATCTCTTTAGCGGTTAAGGTGGTCCGGGACACATTTTAAAAACATTTTTATTTATTGAATTAGAATTTTGATTTTTTTTTAATGATGGTTAACCATATAACTTGGAAACAAAATCAAATCATAAAACTCTTCATAAAGTTAAAAAAATTAATTAAAAATTTTTTTAAAGGGTAGGGTAATTTCAAATCGCTATACCTCGAAATATTATTCGTCAAATTAAAAAAATAATAATTTAGTTAAACAGAAATATATAAGTTTTAATTATGATTCAGCATTTTTAAAAAATATTTTATGTAATTTTTTTAAGTGATGTAATTTATTTTTAAAAAATCATACTTTTAAAAGTAAATATTTTGTTTCAAATTTGCTGAATCAAAAATAAGGTAACATTATTGAAAAACAGATGTTCGAAATTTTAACAATTTATTTTTAACAGTTCTTGACTTATAACAATTTAAAGGCGAGAATTGTTGTAAAAACCCGTCGTTCACAAAAACGCAAAAACGTTTCCATCACAACACTACTTGAAAGCTATATAATGAAAATAAAATATTAATATATCCTGTTCTAATTAATATAGAAACATAATTTAAATGTCATTTTAAACAGGAAAAGAACACACAGAATTTTTTAATACAATAAAATTATTTTTCAATAAATTGAAGATTTTTGTGTCCCGGACCCATTTTGTTTTAGTATAAATCTTCAGCTTACCAGTTCCTTTCAGCCGTAAGAAAGAAAAACAAAATCAGCTTTCCTATCCTGAAACTTTAGCCGTGCACATGTATACTTATCTGATTGTTAAAATGAATAAAGATTAAAAAAAAAAAAGTCTTCTTTTACCATGCCTGCTCTCCTGCATTAACTTAACGCTGATCAATGCTCAGAAAGTGTAGCCAATACAAGTGATTATTTCATTCTGAATTCTTTAAATTGTTTATGATAAAATGCGCTTCACAAAATTGGATCGCATCATAGCTGTGTATCTTATGTATCTCTTTCTGCTACTTAATATAAACTTTCTCAAGGCTTGCATTTGGCATTCTAATGTGTACTTTGTAATTTCATTTACGCCAATTAATAAGTTGCCTGGCTGAATTTGAATTCAAAATTTATATTAAATGAGTTATCTTTTAGATTTATTATAAGTCACGGTTTCCATTTTTGGCTTGATACACTGTAATCGAATCTCACGACTTTGATTACTCTTGGTATGTTTTCCCATGTAGAACGGGTCTCTGGCATTTCTCTGATTTCGGGGTCAACCCCCGCAGTAATACTGTTTCGATGTACAATAATTGCTATGACTATGATAAATAATTGCAGGAAGTGCATTCTCTACTGTGATATGCATTTTTAAAGTTATATAATTTTTAATGTATTAGATGGTGTGTATGAATTCTATATGATAATATAGCACGAAATAATTCTCACACATTATTGGATATGGACAGAAATTACTGAAAATGGATTTTTACTGAATTATGTGTTTTTAAATCTTGAAATTAATCACCCAGATGCAATTCGGCAACGTCACCCAATAAAATGAGAAAAGTGGTATTAGTGGTCTCAAAACATTTTAACGAACAGTTGTGAACTATATGTTTCTTCCTTGTGTTAATGACTGCTATTGCGCCAAATAGAAGTAATTTCCGAAACAGATGTATGTAATTGACTTTTGACAGACTATATTTTTATATTTTATTTCGTGGCAACTGTTTTTCTCCCACTTAGATGTTCGCTCTGTATCTAAAATGTAATCGCTTTAATAACACAGAGCTTTTAACTACTCCATAATTATATATCTATGTTTAACCAAAATGGAATCCTTCTGTTCGTCTAAATGCACAAATTAATCCTGTATTACCTTTGAGAAGAACACGGATAAACCAGATTTACAAAAATGATTTTTCAGAATAATGCTGACAATGAATAAATATTTTCACATAACAAATAAGGATAAATCGAAATCGATGAAAGAGCGACTGTGACCGATCCCTGGCCATGCAGACGTCACCGAATTCTGAGCCGAACACCAAATAAGATGCATAACAGGTAAGCGACTTTTACTTACCTCTATTTTGTACGAGAAGCATAAAGACACTGTTAAGGTATTTCCTGTTTATGTTTATTCATGAGAGAGCCCGATTTTGCTATCGAGTGTTTTTGGCTCAACACGCCATATATCCCCAACATTAAATTGCTTTTTTCAATATCTCATTTCACTATATGAAAAGGTGAAATTTCTTAATATTCTATTTCTTAATATGTTGGCATTTGAAAGTGTTTCATAATCCATACCTGGTACTTGATTTTTCGTTCTTATTATTTGTATAATTCAGTGTTTTCTTTTTTTTTTTAACATTTTTTTATTCATGACTAAGCAAAAAAATAGGCAACGCACCAGGTACACGCGATTATTCAAAAGAATACGTCAGGTATAAAAGTTTGAGAACCTTCAACTTACGAAAATATTCAGAATGGCAATCACATAATAACGTTTTAAAGACGCAACTTAATTTTTTTCTTGCACATCAGGTTTTCTTAAAGATAGATATATTTTCAATAAATGGTTCAAGATAGATAAGAAATACGTGACTAAAACTATTTAACACTGTAATTCTGTTAAATTGAAATAAATATATAATAGCATAATAGAAAATCCATTCGTTCATGCGTAAGTTTTGAAGTAACCGCACACCATACAAATTAACTTTGATCAAACAGGTGTGTTTTACAACAGATAATTTAACAAAGGATTATTTTGAAAATTATCATTCCAATGAGATATTTAATATAACTCACACTTAATTTCGTCTTACAACTGAATTCCTATTCATACAATTACGTTCCTGTTGATAACGCATCACTTCATATTTGAAATGTTTCAGCCCTGTTTACGAAGCAATTATGTGTTTCAAAACCACATACCATTTATAATCTTAATTTCCTTCCTCTATGCCCGTTGTTCCAAAATTGGATCGCATGGCAAACGATAATCATTATAACTCTAACAATTACTTTATCCATTAGCGAGAGTAAAGTTTGACAGTTTCATGTAGCAATAAACATACCTGCTTGAATGCACAACAGATTATTCAGAATTTTAGAGACAAAAGCTTGTGATAATTTTATTTGCATTTTAAAATTAATGTTTTGTGCTATAAGACACTATTTTCACTTTTTAAAATACTTTTTATTATATTTATTTTTTCAATTATTAAAGTTTGTTGAAAAAACTCAAACATTTGACTGCTGAAATTAAAACTAGTCGTTGGGGGCCACCGTAATATTTACCCATCATGGATATGCATAATATAAAATATGAAAATGAAGCATGTGTAAACTATTTATAAAATGCATTGCAATTCGAATAAAATCGTGGCTTGATGACGTCTTAACCTTTAAATGCTCTGTTACTGAATTGCGTAAAAGAAACACCCTTATAACTCCAAAAATGATAAATCATATTAACTAACAGTTTACTGCTTTGGTTTAAGCGTCTCATTTCCAATTAAAATATATCTTTGAATTGAAATTTGAATGAAATACACGGTCATGAAAAATCGAAGAGTGTGGAAAATAGGATTACAAATATCTCGGCAACTAATTACCCGATCGACTTCGTTCTTCATGCAAAATTTATGTTTTTTTAATTGTCTTTTATATTCAATCCTTAAAATAAACAATTTCAAAAAAAAAATACCTACCTTTTATTAGAACGAATATTTCGAGAGTCTGAAAAAAATTAGTTCCAGATAATCGACATTACTGAAATTCAATAAGCTTCTTCCCATTATTACATACTAAGTACATACCAAATTTCAAGTCTCTATAAATAATAAATAATCAAGTCTCTTAAGGACAGACATGTTTTCAAAAAATGTTGAAGATAGATAAGAAATACGTGACTAAAACTATTTAACACTGTAATTCTGTTAAATTGAAATAAATATATAATAGCATAATAGAAAATCCATTCGTTCATGCATAAGTTTTGAAGTAACCGCACACCTTACAAATTAACTTTGATCAAGCAGGTGTGTTTTACAACAGATAATTTAACAAAGGATTATTTTGAAAATTATCATTCCAATGAGATATTTAATATAACTCACACTTAATTTCGTCTTACAACTGAATTCCTATTCATACAATTACGTTCCTGTTGATAACGCATCACTTCATATTTGAAATGTTTCAGCCCTGTTTACGAAGTAATTATGTGTTTCAAAACCACATACCATTTATAATCTTAATTTCCTTCCTCTATGCCCGTTGTTCCAAAATCGGTTCGCATGGCAAAATATAATCATTATAACTCTGACAATTACTTTATCCATTAGCGAGAGTAAAGTTTGACAGTTTCATGTAGCAATAAACATACCTGCTCGAATACACAACAGATTATTCAGAATTTCAGAGACAAAAGCTTGTGATAATTTTGTGTTCTTTGCATTTTAAAATTAATGTTTTGTGCTATGAGACACTTTCTTGACTTAAAAAAATATTTTTTATTATACAGTAGAACCTCGTAACAACAAATGCCACTTTAACAAATTTTTCAGTTTAACGACTATTTTTTGGATTGTTAAAAAACGTCCTATGAATTCACATTGTAAAAGATTCACATTAACGAATTTCATATTAACGAATTTTCCAAATTAAAGAATTTATTAAAGGCTTAAAAATAATAGTCATTTCAGTTTTACGAATGTTGAATTGTCAAGAATAAAATGTCTATATTTAAAAACTAGAATGTGAAGGCAGGATGACGACAATTCTATTAATAAATAATAATAATTTTTTTATTATACAGTAGAATCTCGTTGCAACAAATGCCACTTTAACGAATTTTTCGGTTTAGCGACTGTTTTTTGGATTGTCAAAAAACGTCCTATGCATTCACATTGTAAAAGATTCACTTTAACGAATTTCATATTAACGAATTTTCCAAATTAAATAATTTATTAAAGGCTTAAAAAGAATAGTCATTTCAGTTTTACGAATGTTGAATTGGCAAGAATAAAATGTGTATATTTAAAAACTAGAGTTTGAAGGCAGGATGACGACAATTCTATTAATAAATAATAATAATTTTTTTATTATACAGTAGAATCTCGTTGCAACAAATGCCACTTTAACGAATTTTTCAGTTTAACGACTGTTTTTTGGATTGTCAAAAAACGTCCTATGCATTCACATTGTAAAATATTCACTTTAACGAATTTCATATTAACGAATTTTCCAAATTAAAGAATTTATTAAAGGCTTAAAAAGAATAGCCATTTCAGTTTTACGAATGTTGAATTGGCAAGAATAAAATGTCTCTATTTAAAAACTAGAGTTTGAAGGAAGGATGACAACAATTGTATTAATAAATAATAATAATTTTTTTATTATACAGTAGAATCTCGTAACAGCAAATGCCACTTTATCGAATTTTCGCCTTTAAGTCTTCCTATCTTTTTTGCAATAGACCGACAACTCATTCCTGCAAATGAAAAAGATTCAACAGCATCTTTTTCATATTCAGTCAGTTTACTTGTTTTTAGCATTATAAAATTAACAAAACTCTTAATATAAAACGTCATCAAAATCCCTCTACACAACAGTTTTTAACATGCAAATCAATAATAGTTATGTAACATTTATATAAAAAATGTAGTGATGCCCTTAGCATTTTTACACAGGCGAAAATACCATTCATTTGCATAATTATTATTTTTTCGCTATAAAAAGTTTACAGATACATTTTGTTGACATGTTGACGTTTGTATTAGTATTTCAACTTTATGATCAATATCAAATTTCGATTTCAATTGTCTCATTTTTAATTTATCAAAGTTTTTACAATATTTTGCTGTCCTTAAAGTTTTTACACGCACTGCAATTTATATGAAAAGTATGTCAGTTTATGTATTGCATTGTTTTGATTATAAAAAAAGAATAAGTAAAGCTTTATTAAATGTTCTATTAAACTATAGCTATCTATTTATACACCCATCTATCTATTTATCTTTCTATATAAAATATTGATCTATGTAACATAAAACTGTTATTGGTAACTTCTATGAACATAAAATATAACTTAAGATGTTTACATTCGTCCAAGAGTACGTGGAAAAAAGTTTCTATTTTATGGCGCTTAATATCCGTTGAATAAGGTTTCTTTAATATCCGTCAAACACCATTACACTATCAGTTCAAAATATCAAGAAATCATCAAGATATTTTTTTTTCTTGAACACCATTTACTTATATTCATAGTTTAATAGACTTTCTGAGAATTCATATAAAGTAAGAGTAAAACAGCAATAAAATACTCAGGGAAATTTTAATTGCTATAAAATAATATTCTGAATGATAGATAAAATTGTATTATTATTTTGAAACTTTTATTTGTCGATTTATTTAATTACGAGCCACCTATCCGCACAAGGATATGCCGCCTGCACTCAAATTATTGAACTATAAGTATTACTATATTTAAAGATATGCCACAATGTAACAAATTTCATCGATATCCATGTTTTTCGCACACGTTCAGTATGTATTAACTGTGAAGTAACATCATGAAGTCACAGCGAAAATGTCGATCACACTTCCGGTTTTCTTGAACTTTTATTATACGTAAGCGAAATGTGGTGTCATATAATGGATATTAGTGACATATGCAAAGTTAATTTCCCATATGCAAAGTTCTATGTTATTTTCCAAATCCATACGTATAGGAATATATCATGAAAATTAATTTGAATTTTTAAGAAATTTCAGGAACTGTTCTGAAAAGTCTAAAGGAGACCTTTTATTATGAATTCCAAATAATTTGAATTTATGCGACATTTCTTTAAAAAAAAATTAAAAATAATAAGCATAATTCTGAAGAAAGCAGCAGTAGAACAGGTAAAATAGACCAAAAGTTGAGTCACTGGATAACTGGTGGCCATTCAGGAAAATTTGAGAACTTCCTTTTCGCATTGGAAATAAAGATTCGATGAAGCCACCAAAATAAAGTTATTTTACCCTGTTTTAGAGGCGGGCAAAAACGTGGGAGGATTTTTAACTCAGGAAGGGGAACTAAACTTTTTTAAGTAGGTCAAGTGAGGTATCGTTTAATAATCGTATTTTTTAATTCTGAATCGACTGATAAAATCCGATACGATCATTTGTTATAAAGTTATAGCAAGTTTTATGAATAAAAAGTCTAAATTTCTACTTTAGTACAGGTTAAATAGGGTTTTACAATAACAACTAATAGCCATTCATGAAAATTAGATAGAACTTCGTTTTGATACTAGAAATGAAGTTCCGATGAGTGCTCAAAAATAAAGTTGATTTAGTACGGTTTGAGATGAAAAGGGGGCATTTTAATTCAGGGAAGGGAGGAACTCAATAAAAAAAAAAAATAGGTCTAGTGGAGCATTGCTTACCATGCATTGTTCAACCCGTTGGGGACGAGCAATACGTATACGTGACGCATAAGATGCTCAGAATCCTTCATTATTCCCACCAGTTAATTTTTATTGTAAGATTTGCCTTATTTAAATCATAGCATTTCTGCGATTCAATTAGGCGCAAATTTCTGTTTTGAAATACCGGTGGTAAAATATTAAAAATTCTGTAAAGAACGCTCTTCGCGAAGGGGTTAATTCTGAATCGAATGACATCATTTGAAAGTCGATACAACAACTTGTTATAAAGTTATGGCAAATTTTATGAATAAAAAGTCCAAAATTATACTTTATGAGAGGACACAATTTTATTACACTTATTTTGCGATCAAAACGTGCTCTTTATATCATACTGAATAAGCTTAAACTTACTACATGTTCTCAAAATATCAATAGTCAAAATCAGGGTCATCTGAGTCTTATTCAAAGTCATCGAAGTTCTGAACGTAGAATAAGCATAAAAGTTTTGATCTCACATGAAGTACACTTTTCGACTTTTTATGCACAAAACCTGTCGTAACTTTGTAACAAATGATCTTAACGACTTGTGGATTGCGTCATTCGATTCCGTATTAAAAATACGTAATAAACGATACCCCACTTGACCTACTTAAAAAAAGTTGTATTCCGCCTCCATGAGTTAAAATGCTGCCCGTTTCCTTCGAAAAAACATCGTAAAACAAATTTAATTTTTGGGGAATCATCAAATCTCCATTTCTAAGGTCAAAAAGAAGTTCTTCTCAAATTTTGGTGAATGGCCATCAGTTATCTCTGAAAAACCCTATTGAATTGGAGATATTTTGATCATTTATATGTTTCTTTGAAGTGCTTTAATGCTCTTATTAGGCATAGTTACGTAAGCGGGTACATAAGTTATTAGCGTATTTTTGGGAGTGTGGTTTTTCGGCACTGCCAGAAGTTGTTGCACAACATTTTCTCCTTCTTTCATGTCAACTAATTTTTTAGAGGATTCCGGAGTCTTGCAACAATTTATCAAAAAGTTTTTACACAAGATTAAAGTTTAAATTTTGTTAAATGTTTCCTATTTAAGTAAATTGCTATTAATTCTGAAAGACATGTGTTTTCCCTAGAATAAATAAACTAACAACCAAACAGGCAGAGGGTTCGCAAATTAGAAACAGATTTAACAAAGCCTTCATGCGAGCCCCGTTTAGCTCTTCACTGGTTAAAATAATATCAAAACTGATAACGGATTCCCGCGAAGGATTCCATTTGATTTATGCGATTCCGATTCAGATATCAACCTCGTTAAAATTTTCTTGTTATGAATTTAGTACATTTAAAAAAAAATATTTTTCAATAACTCTAATGTTTCCATTACACAGCTCCATCATTGGCGTAACTGCTCTAGTGAGTACAACCAGTGGTAATCAATCCTCCAAAAATTGCCAAAAAAAAAAAAAAGCCCTAAATTTTCAAGGGTTGTCACAAGTCGTACATAGATTTTAGCAGGCAATCCTATGTTTTTTAATTGATAATTGTAAGATCTTCATTTTAGCACTGATTTCCTCTTTTAATTAATGAACTAAGATGTGACCAAAAATTAACCTGCATTTTGGAGGGTTGCCGCTAGTTCCGCCGTGATTTCGCTAGGCAATCCTATATATTTTAGTAGAAATTTTCAAGGACTACATGTTACCGTTGGTTTCAGCTATTAATTAATGAACTACGTAGGTTGTAATTTTCCCAACTGGGAGAAAAAGTCTGGGCCAGGATTCGAACCAGGGATCTCTTGGCTGAAGTTGCCAATGCTCTACTAACTGAGCAATCCCGGACAAATCTGGAAGGATCTAATTCACCCAGTTAACCTTTGCTTTTTCGCCCAGTTGGGAAAATTACAACTTATATGATTTCTTTACCAATTTGAATAATTGTGTCAAAATCGATCTAGTGTGACTACGTAGGTGTTAAAATACGCTGTAATTTAGGAGGGTTGCCACTAGTTGCAACCTGATTTCACCAGGCAACCCTATATCACAGTTCCCAACCTTCCAATTTTTTGAATACCAGTAAAATCATACAAAAATTTTCGCTTTATTAAATAGCAGAAATTGCACTATTAAATGAAACAAATACTTTTTCATAAAAATACTGGTATTAAAAAAATCGGGAGGTTGGCAACTATGCTATATATTTCAATCGAGATCAGTAAGCTCTACATTTTAGCGCTGTTTCATCTTTTAATCAACGAAGACAGTATCCAGAAATAGCGCTAGTGTTTAGAGGATTGTCACTAGTCGTACCCAGATTTTAGAAGACAACCTTATGTGTTTTACTAGAGAATTGTAAGATCTTCATTTAAGAACTTATATAATCTTTTAATTAAAAAACTAAGCAAGCAATGGAAATTCACACCGGGATTAAGCTTATGTCTCTTATCTGTGCCCGTTTTGACGAGACAATCCTGTCACATTTGCTTTTTCCATGATAAATGCTGTCTTTTTTGAAATTTTTTACCTTTTAAAAATGAGTTAGGTTATTTTGTAGTCGCTGCTTGGACTTGTGCTTCTACATTTATATATGTCACATAGGTCTAAAAAGCAGGGTTCGTACTGTTGTAACTTTTGAATACCATTACTTCAAAATAACAATCTCTCTTATGTAATGCGAATGTAATCCCTGTATTTCAGACACGACAGATATTTCTTTTCGAAATTGGCGGTAGGAATTCGAAAAATATAAGTTGGCTGGAAACCCTGCCATTCGAAAAAATGCGTTAACCACTTAAATAGTTATAATGATATGCCAATCTTCACGCTTCTTCATTGTATAAAAATTCTAAAATACAAATGCTACCAGTAAAATTGCATAGAAAATTTGAAACATAAAATAAACTAAAATATATTTTTTTAAATATATCTTTAAATTTTCCGGTATTTCTGTTAAAATTTACCATTTTTGTTTATAACTAGTATTGTTATAAATTAGAATTAAAACTCTCTAAAAAGTTCTTTGTAACATTTTCCAACATAGTTCAAAAGTGCTTATGTAAATTCGGTTTGTCTGTCTGTCCGTGCTCTAACACACGTAAATATGAATTCGGTTTGTCTGTCTGTCCGTGCTATAACACACGTAAATATATTCGGATTGTCATGTTATTGATATATGTTATTGAGGTTTACTATGGCATGTTCGCTATAGAAAATGAGGTGTGTAGCATTTATAGTTCATTTACAGGGATACTGAAAATAATTCCGTTACATTACGGCCTATGGGAAAAAATAATTTGCTGTTTATTTTAATGATGTTACGCAATTTCAAACATATTGAAATCGATCTATATCAGTGAGATACACTACAAGATGCTTACTATAGAATATGGTGTGTATAACACTTATAGTTCCTTTACAGGGACACTCAAAAGAATTCCGTTACATTACGGTCTATGGATAAAAATCGTTTGCGGCTTATTTTAATAATGTTTCACCATTTCAAACATATTGAAATTGATATATCACTAAGCCGCATTACAAGAGTCTTAGTATAGAATATTTTGTGTATAGCATTTATCGTTAATTTACAGGGACACACAAAAGTATTCGGTACTGTCTGTTACCGATAATTGCTGAAAGGGCTTTTTCAGTTGCTGAACGAGGTTTTTAAATTTAACTCATTTTTTGTTTATTACTTGGTGTGTGTAAATTCTATGATCATATACAGGGCAACACAAAAGATGTTGAGTACATTATCGTTTATTGACCGAGATTACTGAATGGTAATTTTCAACAGTAGTGTGCGTTTCTTAACTGAATTAAATTTTAGCATACTATTTAGCATATATACAAATAAATCGATCATATACAGGGCCGGATATTTTTCCGATTAGTAATGATTACTGAAACTGGGTTTTCAAAAATATCATATGTTTTCCAAATTTTTTACTTATATATCACCTTTTACCTTATTTATCTATCAAGTTTTGTTATAGTATTCTGAATGTGTTGGGAAGTGTTTCATAATGTATGCTTAACGCATGATTTTTCGTTCTTGTTTCATTTTACTTTATTTCTAATAAAGATTTGGTTAAGTCTTATGCCTCAACGTTATTTCTACTTTTATTAACTGCGATACATTTTCGTGTTTACGAGCAATTTTCAAATGTATTATTTCATTTCAAGCATTACCGCTCGATAAGTGCAAAGTAAAACACGGCGTTAAAAGTAGTAATTTTGTCATAAATGGTGATAAATGACAGCCAATATAGTTCACAATCACCAGGCGGCTACGAAAGGAATTCTATTGCATGTCGGAGTTCTTTTTCTTTAGGTAACACCCACCAAGAAATGGGAAATATAATAAACACGAAGCAGCAATAACTGCATCCGTCAAACACAGACTTAATGTACTATTGTGCTTTCTTTTATGCGGATATATATTAGAATATTTTAGTTCCAAGATATGAATAGTCTATTGTGCATAATAATAATTTTGTATAAACTGATTGTGGATTTTGATTTATATCTGTAAACGTATGATTTCGTCTTTTTGTAAGTGAGTTATTCCAGATTTAATCGAATATTTGGATATAAAATGAAAGGAAATTATATCACGTACTATTTTTTAGTATTCTTATAAAAAGTTTAACCTTTATCAAAAGGTTTGGTATTTTATTCGAAAATGAGCTGGCATTAAAACCCGATGTATTGCAATTCCACTGCACGCGATCTTTCGACTTTTAAGGAAAAGAAGAAATGTAGTTCAATTCTACAAATAGAAAAAGGTTTATAAAATTAGTTTAAATTTTATTATAAGCAAAATTTTTATTAGTAATTTAAATTTAAAAAAAATTATAAAATTTAATTAAATTTTTATTATAATCAAAAACTTCTATTTATAATGCAATTGAATTGAGAATTATGAAATTTACATTTTGCAAGTTACGTGATTTTGATGCAATTATAGGAGAATGCCCTTTAAAAAGAAAGGCAAACTCCATTGAGGGGCTTTAGATAAAAAATTTTGGAGAGCTTGCCATTATTGCCAAGCTAATATTTGTTTGTAGCGCATCCGGCTAGGCCACTGCCTTCAAATTTCGTCCATACACAAATTTAAGTTTTAAAAACACTTCTATTGAAGCTAAGCAGGCAAGGACGGTGCCAGAATCACTTGACAAATTTTGCCTATGTCGTCCGGCGATTAATAACGATCAAACACTAACTTAAGCTTTATAAGAAATGACTAGACGTTTTACTAAAATAACAAAGTCCCACTTACGTGTAGAGCACGGTTAGTTCAAATCATGCACCTTAATAGCATCATCTATTAAGCGACTAATCAATCCTTTAGGCTGAAAAACAAGAACACTTGGAAATTTTTAACACACTCTAACTTTGTTTAAGCTAGCAGCCCATGGATGCCGAAAAGCCTACTATAATTCAATACTATAATTCCTAGGAACTTACCAAACGTCTAACTTTAACTCAGAAATATCAATCCCGCTGACATGTGACGAAAGCACAACTTTAGCTCATCAATGCAGGCCTTGTTCACCAACTAGGGGAAGATTCGACCCGAATCCGGTGAAACAACCTTTCTCTTCAACTTATGTACCTTGCAAATGGACCAGCGAAGCTAAATTTGCATAAACTTACAAAGAAAGACATAAACCGCAAACTACGAGGGCTCCAAACATACTTGGAAAATTAGAGTAAAATACAGTATAGATGTCGCTGTGCGCACACAGGTTAGATGTTAACATCCCGCCCGCATTCAAAACACTACAACCCCAAGAGAGTTGCTAGTCCACTAAATGTTTACTTGTCTAACTCGTCTCAGCATATTCGCAAAGGCGGCCTCAAGTTCTGTAGTGTGCTATGGTTGAGACAGAAACTTTTAATTCTCTTTTTATCTATATCTTTATATAAAGCAGTCAAATCAACACATTGCTGACGGCTGACTCAGGCTCGAGTATTTTAAATTTGTCCCTTCTCTACCTTTCTCATGGCCTATCTGCCTCATTTGCATTTTATATGTTACATTATTTTCCAAAAATCTAAGTATATACGTATATCGTATTTACACTCTTAGTGTATTATGCATTTAAATACTTCTATTAGATACGTTACCACTATTATATACATTTATTTGTAATATAATTACGAACACACGAAATCTTTTTATCAAAAAAAGCAATATGCAAAATCAAGGCGGAGTCAAGGCGGTTCTGTTTAACCCCTTGAAGGGCACCGTATATTATAT
Source organism: Maratus michaelseni (assembly GCA_963931845.1). NCBI lineage: Eukaryota > Metazoa > Arthropoda > Arachnida > Araneae > Salticidae > Maratus > Maratus michaelseni. Next base: position 97,828,379 of record OZ007597.1, on the reverse strand, counting down.
ATACCACTGAATTTTAATCCCAAAATGCCACAATGACACCAGAATTTTAAAATCAAATGTTGAATTTATAAGGTAAATAAAGGAAAGCTATCACTTATTTTAAAATAAATTCGTTCGTGAATCTTGGTGTCAATCAATAATTTCAATATTTTAGCTCCAAGAGTACTTTGCCGCTGAAGGGGTTAAAAGATGAAAACAACCGCCAGCAATGTGTAAGAATTCATTTATAAAATTGTTTAATACTTAAGCTTTTTTTCTTTAACCCGACATGTTTTCCCCATTTATAATAACTTTTGACACCACGTGGAACTGTAATTGCATTTGTGACGCAGAACATAATTCCATTTCAGAAGCTTCAAAAATATGTTTATTGAATTTCAGACTGAGTATGACCTGAGTATGAAATGGAATTTCATTTAATAAACGTTTCTCTGTGCGAAAACATTTAGACACTAAATTCCTGAAACGTTACAAATGGGTTAAGTTAATATGACAGCTTGGCGGGACTGTTGCTGAAAATGCCTGGCGAGATTTCATTACGTGGAACGTGCATATCAAATCATTATTAAGAGTAGAAATGTAAATTAATATAAAATATTCACATGAAAAGAGTAACAAAACTTCATTGCAGCATTAAATACATCATTTGAATTTATTTCGCATGTTTAAATATGAGTACTATTAAGTATTATTTTTTTAAATAGCTATGCGTATTAAATTTGTGTTAAATATTTAAAAACTTTTTTCGTATTGTTGTTTCGGTAAATCATTAGAAATAATTGGAACTCGAGCATTACGTGTATTATACTTCAGCGAGTAGATATTAAATAGTAGCGGCCTTTTAATAAAGAATTCCTCAATTTAATAAAAATGTATCGGGAAAAAGGGCCAATATTGTCAATTTAGCGTTTTTTTTTTTAATTTTTACCACACTAATCAAATAGTAATCTTTATTTAATGACAGAATTTATGTCATTTAATAAAGCAAAGATTAGTATTAGAAAATGTTTGTTTATATTTCGAATACAAAAAGTATTAAATTGTAATTATCTACCACAGACTCGTACTGGTAGTCATTTATGTTTTGATTGAACGTTATTATTTATTTATTTTTAAGTCTTTTGCAGCGAACATAGTGGCAGAATTTATCACATATCTTCTGTCACATTTACCTGTTTTTCTTTTACATAGAAACTGTTGCAAAATGATTTGAAAATTGTTTAAAAGTGGTTTAAAAATGGCTTAAATACCACACCTGTTTTGCAAGGAAATTTACAAGAAAAGCTATACAGTTAGTTCTTACGACAGTGGCCTATACAAAATCTGACCAATTTGAGCTCAATCAGAAACAACGTTTGCAAGCTCTTGTTTTCACTGACATAAATATAGTTTTGCTACGGTATAGTTTTGAGAAGAACTAATGAGGGCCTAAATGTTACAACTTTGCAATGTGACCACCATCACCTATAAGTTCTGCCGTTATTTTTACACGATGTTACACGTTACACGATGAAAAACACATCGGGCAGAATTGTAGATCATTTAAGGGGTATTCCTGAAACATAATGGTATTTAGCATCTTCCAACTGTGCCGATGACATAGTCCAAACTCTATAGACATGTGACTTGAAGTAGCCCCATAACCCAAAGTCAGAAGGGGCAAGATCTGGAGACCTCGAAGGTCATTTGTGCAGAAAGAGCGACTCAAGACGCGGTCCTCGTCAAATGTAGACTTCAGTAATGTCGTGACAGGCACAGTGATGTGTGTAGGCGCTCCATCTTGCATGAACGTTACAGATCAAATTGGATCGAACGTCCTTTAACCCCTTCAGGGGCAAAGTACTTTCGTAGCTAAAATATTGAAACGATTGGTTGACACCAGGATTCATGAACGAATTTATTTTAAAACAAGTAAAAGCTTTTCCTCATGTACCTTATAAATTCAAAATTTGATTCTAAAATTCTGGTGTAAATGTGGTATTTTGGGATTAAAATTAAGTGGTATATATAATATACCGGTGCCCTTCAAGGGGTTAAAATTCACTTTCTGAAATCTTCGATAAAATATTTTAACCCTTAAAACAAAGTCTGAGCAAAATCTTAAAAAAGATCTTGCGCAATGAACTCATCTATTTATTTAAAGTATGGTTTAGATACTCAGAGTCAGAATAATAGCATTGTACATTAGCGCCACTTGTTGCTCAAAAATCTAATTATTATAACTTTTATTTTTCTACTGTAAACAAAAATCCCATATGTTTCTGAGTATTTATGTGAAAGCCACATTTTTATATTGTACATAATTTTCTAATTATCAAGTTTTTAAACATCTTCTTTTAGCATACCTAATTAGAATAAAATAAATTTTGTAGAAAGTTAAAGTCTTAAACGACTCCTTTATATAATAACTTTTAAAAAAAGTACTTTAAGTTAAAGCAGTGACTGAAATTTAAATGACAGAATTTTATTTCTTTTATATTTTTTAAGTCTTTTACGAGTTATATTTTTAACAGAGATTATTTAAATTAAAGTCTAATCACGCTTAAAAGCAAACATGACAGGAGAACCACGGCTATAGCCAGACAATATAGAAAGGAGCAGTTGCAGATTGATTTCAAGAATAGTCAAATAATTTTTCAATCAAGAGCTTATTTCCCATCCATTATCCGTGAATCTATAGAAATATATTTGCGAAAAGATTGCTTTTGCAACGAAGCCGCTTCCTTTGAATTAGCTAAAATTTGGCACACGATGATCGATAGATTAAAAAAGCAAAAAAATAAAAACAAATAATAATTTTCACGTTTCCCAGTTTGGCCAATTTAAGCACCTTCTAGCCTCAGACATGCGATCTCGTGGTTTATGTTTATCATTTTGAAGAAGAAAAAAAAAAAAGCGAGAATATTGTATTTATCGTTTAGATCCGAAGATGTCACCGATAGTATGTGAATGAAACATATGTAATCTACATTTAAAAAGGTATTTTAAATATTCCGTGTTATGTTTTTTATCACTTTAAGCATTATTAGACTTTAATTTAATGTTAACAAGTGATTGTATTATATTATTTATAGAGATTATTTAATTTAGCATGAGGAATGTATTATCGTTGTTAAAATCAAATTATTAATTTATAAGTTTTTTTTTCAGTTTTTTTATTTCTCATCAAAGAAAAAAAAAGGTAACTCTTATTTTTTTTATTACTGAGTATTAATGTAATATTATTGATTATTATTGAATTATTTCTTCTCAAATTTGACCTCAGAGCAAGTGTTTTAATTTATTTGCGTTTGTTTCAAATCTTGAACATCGAAGCGTATCACTCTGAGATCAGAATTGCAATTATGCTAGGGTATCCTGTTTAAAACGCACTCTGAAAAATGAGTTTGATTTGTTTTTAAGTTAAATACATAACCATTCGACATAACTAAATTAACCAATTCAGGTCAGTATTTTTTTCCTGTAAATTTTCGAAAATTACTAAATCAGTCGAAGGAATTCTCAAGGTCATTGATCAAGATTGATTCCTGAGATGGTATAAGCAACGAAATGTGTTAAAATTACCATAATTTCTGGCGTATAATCAGGGCCTGGCTAGCAAGTTTTTGTGCCTCCGTATATTGGTTGATTTACTGATGCTAGTTTTTTTTTTTTTTTTTTTTTTTTTTTTTTTTACAGATTGCACGCTTATTTTAAAAGTGTCAACTCAAAAAATTAAGTTTTTCGGAAAATGGAAAAACGGTTCCGGGAATTTCCATTATTTATTGAAATGTGCTCTTAACCATAGAGTGAGATATATTTTTGCCATTTTTTCATATTAATATCTCAAATATTCCATTTATTCAGTTGTGTCACTTTTCGAATAAATGTGCAATATAATAAAATTGAATAACTTGATGTACTGTATAGTACATCAATTACTAGAAAATAATGATAAGAAGTCTACTTATTGATGATGTTATTGATATTAAATGATAAAACCAAACTGATACTAAGTGCAAACAAAAGTCCTAAAAGAAATAAAAACGTTGGCACAATTGTGATTTTTTTTTAAATGGAAATTTAGCTATGAAAAATTTTATGCCCCTCAGAAATTTTGTACCCAGGGCATGGGCCCCGGACCCATAAGTTTAATTTAGTAACTGAAGTCAAATATATACCGCGTTTGATTAAGTTACATTTGTTAAATAAAAATTCTGGGAATAAACATGTTTGTTCTACCGGCGAACTATACGCCGTAAATTACGGTATGTTAAGGGAACTAATGGATTCCCGACAGGGAATTCCACTTATTTTAAAAGATTCTGATGTGGCCAAAACAGGTCTTCGGTCTACAATTGAACAGTATACGTTATGTTATACTATAATGGAGATTACAGATTTCTGGTTGATACTTAATATTTTTTTAGCAGTTCTTCTGTTTCTACTCTACAGTATCTTCAAATGTTTGAACATATGGCGGCGTAATTACTCTATAATGGGACTGATGGTAAACTCAATTCTGGGCCTTCTGTCACAAATTTGACTACATATTAAAAAAACGAGGTTTCGGGTGTCCCTTGAGTCTCAAAGCTTTGGCAATTGGCACCTTAGCAGTTCTATATGAACCTGATTACTTCAGAGGCAAACTTCCACTACTGTAATAATCAAACTGTTATTTAAATACAGGATTTCTGTCAAATGAATAGACAAATTAATATTCGGGAATACTTGTGGACGTTTGCCCTTTACGTAATCAGCCTCTTGTCCAAAAGCTACGATACTGTGATTTGATACATATTAGCGGAGGCTTCCTATATAAAATAAAATTGTCTCACAAAAAAATAAGAGTCAATGTCACTGATGATTTCAGCACCGCCCCCTCAATGCTAGGCCTACGCGCTGACACAAAAACGGCAGCTGGCTGTAGGCATATATTTATCAGCGTTTGTACGATCCCTGTAAATTGAATACTAGTATTTTCTAAAAAGTATTTTTACAGTATTAAATCGCAGAAAAATAAGGCGAAGAATACTTTCAGAAATTACTGGTATTCAAATACAAGAAACTGTACAAACATTGAAAAAAAAAATCTGCCTACTACAGCCAAAATTTTTGTATAAGTGCATAGGCTTTGTATTCAGGGGCGGCGATTTTGTTATTCATTAGTATAATGATTTTAATGTCAACAAGAAACTTACTTCCCTGACTCGCAGTCCAGATTGAGAAAGTTCATAATAAAAGATAAGCTCGAAATATTGATAAATTCAAAAAATAAAATTGAACAAATTGTTTCGAAAACAGAAGTAACATAAAATGGGTGGAGCCCTGTCTCACTGTTAGCAAGAAGTTTGAGAAATGTTTATTAAAAATATCTACTACTACTTCAAAATAAAGATGTTCACTTTATCTAATGACAGCGCTAAACAGTGCCAAACAGTGTGGTCAGCTTTAAAGGGCTATCCAGTTGACAACAATTTCACGTCCAGTTTATAAATGATGAATCCAATATGGTGAGCCAATATAAGAAAAAAATAAAATTGTAGCTAGATAACTAGAGTAAGGAGTAAATGTATAGAAAAGAACATGTAATTTTCAATTGGTGAGGCCAGTAGGCTCCTCCCACTTGGAATAATTCAGAATGTTAACAGAAGTTTATAGGTAAAACGATTTATTTAAGAAAATAAAGTATAAAAAAATTTAAATTTCCACTAAAAATGATGAAAAGGAAAAGTTAAGTTAAGCACTAATTGAGCTGGTGATGGAGTAGCGCGAGTCTTGTAGAAAGGTGGAGCAAAAAGCCACAAAATATATGAAGGCTGTTTTCATATCCACATAATACATAATTACTTAATATAACATAAATGTTTTAAAAATAACTAATTTTTTCATTCTGTAATTAGATAAAGCGAAGATTAATGTAGTTTTAAAAAGTAATAGCTATTTTGAATTTTAAAACAATTCCCCAGTATAACAACACTGCGTTGTCTCCAATTCGTGTTAACTTCCGGAGCTAAATGCGTTAATAGTTAGACAGCAGCTGTACTCAGAATATAATGAAAACGATACAAAAGATAGCACAGTTCTCGATCAGAAAAAAAACAATAACGAAAAATCATGCATAAAGCCTAGATTATGAAACAGTTTCCAATACATCCAGAAAACTCTAAACGCAACTTCATCGTTAAATAAAGTGAAAGAAGATATGCAGTAAACAGTTTAGGAAACATATAACACATTTTAAAATCCAGTTTAACAATTACCTTCCATAGTCAAAAAAGTAGCCAGATTACTTTGCTGCAGCCCTGTTTGTGATTTATAAATTTGGATACATACTACATAGCATGATAAAATTTAGTTCAGGAAGAACATTCATATTTAGAAAGATTCGCCAATCGATGGAAATGCAATCGAAATCTTTTATACAGCCCTGTATATTATCTAAAGCCTTTTCTATATAGCACATATTAAGTTAAAATTTAATTCAGGTAAAAAAGGCCAACTTAAAAATCACTTCCAGCAATTACCAACCATAACCGGCAATGTATTTTGTTCTTTGTGTAGCCCAGTATATGAACTTATTTATATTACACAAACTTATGTTAGTCTACTAAATATAATTCAGCTGGAAAATTCGCAACACAATCATAAACTACCCTTAAACAAACCACTCACATAGCCAGTAACACTTACGAATTTTTTTGTGTAGCCTGTATGTGATCAACAGAATTTATACACATCACGCATTATGCAAAAATTTGGTTAAATTTAAAAACGCAAATCAAAGTTGAAAACCTACTTATCACACGTAGACTGTAATTATTGTACTAAGACTGTATCCGAATTCTTTTGTGTGTCCCTGTATATGAAAATGATAAACGCTATGCACATCATATGTTTTAGTGAGCAATTCGTAGTGCATCTCAGTAATGCATATAAATTTCATTATGTTTAAAAAAGCGTAACATGTTTAAATTACACTACAAACAATTTCCCCCCGTAGAACATTGTGTAACAGAATTATTTTGTGTGACCATGTAAATGAAAAATGCTTTGACCCCATATTTTATAAAAAGCATGATTTAGTGTGCTCCATAATTGTATATCAATTTCATCATGTTTCAAATAGCGTAACATCATTAAAAGGCAATTGATACGATTTTTTACCATTGACTGTAATGTAACGGAATATTTTTGATTGTTTCTGTAAATAAACTATAAATGCTACATACTTCATTTTCAGTAGAGATCGTGCTATAATAAACGTCAATAACATACAAAAATTTCATGGTAATCCGAGTATATTTACGAGAGTTAGAATACGGACGTACAGACGGACACATGGACAGACAAACCTAACTCATAAACACTTTTCAACTAGATTGAAAGTATTAAAAAAGGAATCTCATGCTATTTTATCACCAAATTATCGAAGAGAGATGCGAGAAGTACCATTTGTAGGGGAATTGGCCTTTGGATGTTCTTCGTAATTAGTCGCAGATTCTTGAGATTAACAAAAAAGACGATGATTATTTTTTTATATTTCTGGTAACAACCCCCCTCCCCTCCCCCAACAAAATTGGCAGCTATGAAAAGACGATTAAACTCGTCTTCGATCAACAATGTGTTAATATTTGAGATTGATATGCTTTGCCAAACAAATTCCTGGTAAAGTTTAGACTTTCATGTAGTTTAGACTAACTTTAAACCAATACAGGCTGACACTTGTGACTATTTGTTTTTATTGTTTTGTCTACCACTATTTCTAAGCAATAATAATATTCCTCGAAGTTTAGTAGAAATCTACGATTACCGGTGATTATTGTTTTAAAATATTGGTGCAGAAAATGAAACAAGCGGGTAAGTGTGATCCAAGTTCGCACAAAGGGTTTCGTTTAATATTCCTTTCAAAACACTTTATCCTTTCTTTAAAAAATCCAAATAAATTTCATTTTCTAAAAAAAAAAAACTGTCTATTTTTCTCGGTTTTTTCGAATATCTGAACCGGCCCGATAGCGGGTGAAGCCCATTATTATATTCTGTCATAATAATATCTGTCATGTGGACTAAATGCGATATTTAAAAAAAATAATAATTTCAAAATTAAACATGTTGTACACATTCAAAATGTTAAAATATGCGAATATTTCCATAATCGGGTTTTTATCATGATTCAATACGTTCCTCAAACTCATATATTTACTATTCTCTATTTCTCATATTCATACTCGCTTTGTATTATACTGAAACATTTGAAAAATCCGTTAAACTTGCGATATGACGTCAGATTTTCTTTTTAATTCTCTAATGACGTGTAATTAATCTGCTTTGTGTACATGCACACATACTCATACTCCTTGTATTATTGAGAAATCTTTCTGTTTTATTACCACTATGACGTCAATCTTTTTTTATTTCATATTAATCTTTTTTTTCAATTGGTGAAACTTTTTATTTCATTTTTATTTTTCACGTGGAAATCGTCTGATAGAAAATTAATTATTGTAGATAGAATTTCATCATGGATTTTTAATTTTTGGCATCTGCTATAAGGGAAAATGTTCAAATTTAAAAAGAAAAGGCTGTTAGAATTTTGGTTTTTTATCTCTATTTATTAAAATAACACGAATTTTTCAAATTTTAATATTTTCAGCTCTTCGCAGCTGATATTCTGATTTATACACAAAGTTTCAACTCTGTGAGTTAGACAGTTTTCGAGAATGGGTCTGTGACAGACAGGCAACGAAGCGGGAGCAATAGGGTTTCGTGAGATGAACGAAACCCTAAAAAACAGTGGCCAGTCGTAGCGTTTGCATTAACATAAAAAGTTAAACTTGACAGACGATGAAACACTACACTGATTGGGTAACTACATTCAGATGTTATTGAGGAAATTACATGACCGATTTATAATTTTCTGGAACTGTTAGAATTATTTTTTCTTAATCATCAATTTTATCATCAATTAATTTTACTTCATATATTTTATTTCTTTCGAATAAATATATGATTAGAAGAATGTAGAGTATGAAATATTATAAAATAAAAATGTAGGTTGGTAATATAATACTCAGAAAAAATTTATCTCCGGGTAAAAAACAAAATTTTTTGTTCAAATGAAAAAATTACGTAAGTACGGAAAGTAAAAAGGCAACATTACTCTTGTAAAATATTTATTTTTAAGTTTATGTTTTTAAATTTACTAAATGTTTCTCGTTATACATAGAGTTTTTTTTTTAATCTAAAAATAATTGATGTATTTCACAGTTCCTTGTATATAAGAAATTCAGGAAATAAATATAAGGTAACATTTTTTATACTTCCTGTACCTTGAAATGAGTTTTATTTTATGCTCATAAGAATATTTTAATTAAGAAATGTAATACTTTAATGATTTCTCCACACTTAGTTATTATTTTCATTAATAAATGGATTTTATGTTATTTTTCATAAAAAGGCTTTGCTTATTATGTTACTTACGTTATAGTCTTTTGATAATAATAAGAATTAAAAAGAAAACAATAGAAAATGTTCTTAGAAATTCTAAAAGAACTTTACAAAACATTTTATATAATTAAACAGTTAAATTTTATAAAATGATATATTTTATAGTCATGTCTCAAAATAAACACTTAGTTTGCGAATTGTATTAACGATCTCAAAATATTTAAAAATTTTACATGAAAGCCCTTTTATTTTTTTAACATTTCCTAAATGTTGAAATATAAAATAAATATTTCAATAATGGTTATTATTTTTTTTTTTTTTTGAAAAAACAATAAACAAAGTATTATTAGACATCACTTCAATAACTAAATATTCCACGAAATCTCAAATAATTCGTTGAAAAAATGATAAATATATAAACCTTCATTTCCTGCTGTATATCGAACGTTATAATTTGTTTATACACAATGATTATTGTACAAAATAGGCTATTAGTATTTTGCGATCGATTTTTACATCAATATAAAAAATGCATCAAAGTGCATTAAATCTGTGTTTGACGAATGCAGTTATTGCTGCTACGTGTTTATTATATTTCTCATATCTTAGTGGTTTACCTAGAGAAAAAAAAACTCCAGCATGCAATAGAATTATTTTCGTAACCTCCTGGTGATTGCGAACTATAGTGGTTGTTATTTATCATCACTTATGACAAAGTTACTAATTTTAACACCATGCTTTTACATAACCCGTATCGAACGGTTATGCTTTAAATGAAATAATATATTTGAAAACTGCTAGTAAACACGAAAATGTATTGCATCTAATAAAAATAGGAATTACACTAAGGTATACGACTTAACCAAATCTTTATCAATTACCATGAAATAACATGCTTGAAAAATATTTCTGCGCATGAAAATATTTTTAATCATTTTGATGCTTTAAATCAAACGTTAGTATTTGTTTATAAATAATGATTACTGTGCAAAATAGGCTATTAATATTTTGCAGACAAAATTTTGCCATACACATCAATATAAAAATATGCACCAAAGTGCATTAAATCTGTGTTTGACAAATGCAGTTATTGCTCCGACGTGTTTATTATATTTCTCATATCTTAGTAGGCTACCCAGAGAAAAAGAACTCCAACATGCAATACAATTCTTTTCGTAACCTCCTGGTGATTGCGAACGATATTGGCTGTCATTTATCATTATTTATGGCAAAATTACTACTTTTAACACCATGCTTTTTTACTTAACCCGTATTTTGAACGGTTATGCTTTAAATGAAATAATATATTTGAAACCTGCTAGTAAACACGAAAATGTATTGCAGCTAATGAAAATAGGAATGACACTAAGGTATACGACTTAACCAAATCTTTATCAATTACTGCAAAATAACATGCTTGGAAAATATTTCTGCACACGAAAATATTTTTACTCATTTTGATGCTATAAATCAAACCTTATTATTTGTTTAAACAAGATTATTGCGCAAAATAGGCTATTAATATTTTGCAGACAAAATTTTGTCATATACATCTATATAAAAGAAAATATACTTCAAAGTGCGTTAAAACATATGTTTGACGAATGCAGTTATTGCCGCTACGTGTTTATTATATTTCTCATATCTTAGTGGGTTATCCAGAGAAAAATAACTCCAGCATGCAATAGAATTCTTTTCGTAACCTCCTGGTGATAGTGAATTATATTGACTGTCATTTATCATCATTTAGGGCAAAATTGCTACTTTTAACACTATGCTTTTACATAACCCGTATCGAACGGTTATGCTTTAAATGAAATAATATATTTGAAAACTGCTAGTAAACACGAAAATGTATTGCATCTAATAAAAATAGGAATTACACTAAGGTATACGACTTAACCAAATCTTTATCAATTACCATGAAATAACATGCTTGAAAAATATTTCTGCGCATGAAAATATTTTTAATCATTTTGATGCTTTAAATCAAACGTTAGTATTTGTTTATAAATAATGATTACTGTGCAAAATAGGCTATTAATATTTTGCAGACAAAATTTTGCCATACACATCAATATAAAAATATGCACCAAAGTGCATTAAATCTGTGTTTGACAAATGCAGTTATTGCTCCGACGTGTTTATTATATTTCTCATATCTTAGTAGGCTACCCAGAGAAAAAGAACTCCAACATGCAATACAATTCTTTTCGTAACCTCCTTGGGATTGCGAACGATATTGGCTGTCATTTATCATTATTTATGGCAAAATTACTACTTTTAACACCATGCTTTTTTACTTAACCCGTATTTTGAACGGTTATGCTTTAAATGAAATAATATATTTGAAACCTGCTAGTAAACACGAAAATGTATTGCAGCTAATGAAAATAGGAATGACACTAAGGTATACGACTTAACCAAATCTTTATCAATTACTGCAAAATAACATGCTTGGAAAATATTTCTGCACACGAAAATATTTTTACTCATTTTGATGCTATAAATCAAACCTTATTATTTGTTTAAACAAGATTATTGCGCAAAATAGGCTATTAATATTTTGCAGACAAAATTTTGTCATATACATCTATATAAAAGAAAATATACTTCAAAGTGCGTTAAAACATATGTTTAACGAATGCAGTTATTGCCGCTACGTGTTTATTATATTTCTCATATCTTAGTGGGTTATCCAGAGAAAAATAACTCCAGCATGCAATAGAATTCTTTTCGTAACCTCCTGGTGATAGTGAATTATATTGACTGTCATTTATCATCATTTAGGGCAAAATTGCTACTTTTAACACTATGCTTTTACATAACCCGTATCGAACGGTTATGCTTTAAATGAAATAACATATTTGGAAACTCGTAGTAAACACGAAAATGTATTGCAGCTAATAAAAATGGGAATAACTCTAACTAAGGTATACGACTTAAACAAATCTTTATCAGTTACCGTAAAATAACATGCTTGGGAAATATTTCTGCACACGAAAATATTTTTAATCATTTTGTTGAAAAAACTATCTGAATCAGTTCAAATAGTTTTACCTGTTCATACAACTTACGTTACATTTTAAGAGGAGGGCGGCGGGTGGCATCTCTAACTGCCATATAGCGTGACAGTGGAAGTGGGGCTTTTTAATTAATACATTGTAACATCACGTCTGAAATAAGAAAACAGTTAGGAAGGCATTGTTTACACGCATATTATGATTAATTTATTGCAGATAATGAAATTGTCATAATTTTTTAACTTTTTTAAAAACACAGTTGAAAAGTGTTTATGAATTCGGTTTGTCTGTCTGTCATCTGTCCACTCCCATCTGTCCATCCTCTAACTCGCGTAAATACACACCGATTGACACGTGATTGATATATGTTATTGGAATTTGCTATGGCTTGTTCAATATTAAAAATGTAGTGTATAGCATTTATAGTTCATTTACAGGGACACTCACAAGAATTCCGTTACATTGTGGTCTAGGGGTGAAAATCGTTTGCGGTGTACTTTAATAATGTTAAGCTATTTCAAACATATTAAAATTGTTATTTAACCCATTAAAGCCGGAATTATATTCCTCTTTAAAATGCAAAACTTACATTTCACACCAGTATTTTTAAATTAGCAATTTTTGTTTGCTTTATCAAGAACTTGGGGGTCATAAAATAAAGATAATGTTTCCGTAAAAAAGTACTGGTGTATGAACAAAAAAATGGTTGAAACTTATCTGGTACCATTTGGTACCGCTAGGCTATATCACTGAGGTGCACTACATGATGCTTGCTATAGAATAAGGTGTGCGTCATTTATTTACAGGGACTCACAAAATAATTTTACAAATAACGGGGGTTACAGTACTGTTTACTAGTTTAAAAAATAGTAATGTAAAGGTCGCAATGTTATTTAATAAATATTTGGAATAAATAAACTTTTGAAACAAATGTGATGACATAATAGGAGAAGAGTTTCCTCTCGTATATTACATCTTGTGACACGCGAGAATTGGGCGATAAAAAAAAATCACGAAGTTAGCGTGACAAAGTTAAGAAATGACTTGTAAATATAATTAAAGCTTTAAAATGCTTTTTTTTTCTGGAATTAAAACAATCTTTAGCGGCAGCCCTGTACTACTGAAAAGGTTCGTTTTTTGTTCTTGGGTACATATTTGTAACAATTTTTCCCTCTGAAGCCAGGCATTCACGTTTTTTCCCTGTCTTATTGACAATATTACCTAATGTGGCTTTAGTTAGATATAGAAAATCTATGCTTTACTCGGCATTTTTAAATAACTGAACATGAATTATTGTCATCGGAAAGTGCAGAAATATAGCCTTCCATCGATCGGTTCTTTAAAAGTTTCATTTGGCATGTAAACATAAACTTCATTTGTTAGATGAGAGTTTATACTTTCAGAAACATATTAGCTGTGAAAAACTATTTCCCTATACAGATGACTTTTTTACTGTAATAATTTATTAAATTTTTTATACTTTAAAACTTTATTAAAATTAATTCCACAATTCATTTAAAATTTTCGATGTAGTACAGTTAATAACCACAGTTAGACTTTTGACTCATCTTATAATATGGCACACTTATCGGTTTCACTGGGAGTGAGCCTGAAGTCAGATCGAAAGCCCCGTAAACATATTGCAATGTTTCAGCCACTGATTAGCGAATAAGCAAAGTGAAGATTATTTATAAAATCTAGTTGTAACAAAAAAACATTATAAACTTTTAAAACAGGCATGTGAAACTCATTTACTATCGGACTAAATAATATTCTATGCTGCAGGCCTCAAAACCAAAACAAAAGAAATAAAAATTAGAAATAAAAAGCAATACGGATTTTATTGTTACATTGCACAAAATAAACCAAATTACAACCAACTTAAAAATAAACTAGATGGAACCCGTCAAAACGTGACGGAAAAAAATACTATAACAATATCAGTAAAATAAGCTTCTTTATTATTTAAGTAGGGCTTCGTATGAAACAGTCTTTCAAATATTTTATTTTAACCCCCCCCCCCCCCCCAGTGAAATGCTATTTCCGATGCAAACTCCAAATGAACACTCCGTAAACAAATGTGTAATGCAAATCAGTTTGACATTACCACCATATTCCCCACGACAAAAAAAAAAAAAAAAAGGTCATGGAGCTTTAAAGTATCATACAAATAGTCCTATCATAAAGTATCATACAAATTTCCTACTTTCATCTCATATTCAGTAAATAAAAGGACATAGCATAAGCACCCCCCCCCCTTTGATAATGCAATCGAATGAGCTCTTATGCGCATATGTATTGAATTTACCCAAAGGCACCGTTGAAATTCGACGTTAAACAAAGTTTTAAAATGTTTAAATTAAAAATTTTAAAATGTCCTCTTTAATCATTGTTCGTTTCAAATCCATATCTTCTAAAACGCATCCATTGTTTTAAGCTAATCAATTTTTATGTAATAATGAAGAATTTTTGTTAAAAATAATAAATTAATATGCAGATGAGGCAGAATTTTAATGTTTTCAATTGTAATTTATTTGTATGGTTTCTTCTATCCCTTTACATAATCAGGATGATTATTCATTTTCCATCACAGTCGGTCTCTTATACAGTTAAATATCCAATGGATCTTTAAAAAAATAATAAATAACAGTTCCTAGCATATTCTGATTCAAGATATACATCAACGAATTCAACATATCAATTTTATGTTAATCATAAACTAAAATTAGTTTTTTTTTCTTTTGACAGATTTTATATTAGCGCCAAAATGCTCTATCTTATGATTTATCAGGTTTTTATTTTATTTTTTTTTTCACTTTTCATGAAGGTTAGGGATACCTATTTTCAATTGTTGCAACTTTCCAAGGGGCTATTTTACATTATTAAAACAAACGGGTGGTCATTGTTGAGATAGAATTGAAAAATAGTTCATGCTTGAAAATTATTTAAAAAGTCGTTAAATTAAGCGGCAGATTTCAATTAAATTTCAATCGAAAGCTAATTTTTTTTTCTAATTGAGGATGTAAGAATTGAAATTGTAAAATGTAGTAAAAAAATTAAATTTTTAGTATTTAGAAGTGATGTAAGCGCGATGAAAGCTAAAGCGATAGTGCCGTTTGTTGTCACAACCGTTATACATTTCTAAATATTGCCACTGTGTTTTGGTTGGCATCCAAACGTAGACTACCATTTTTTGACATCGAAAGAAAAATTCACAGTGAAAGAAATAAGACTTTGCCGCTAATAAGGAACTGTTAAATGAACTTATAACAAACCTACCAAAATAATTCCTATAAAATATTAGCCTTACATTGTTTATTCTAGCTAAAAATACAATCATTATTTCAAGTTTTTTTTTCCTGAAATTCTTTACTTTTGTGATTTTTTTTATTAAAAAAGGAAATCTTAATAATTTAGATCCTATAATTCCTATAACTTAATCATATAATTTAAAAAAAGTAATTGGTAACATGTAATCAAGGTATGCAATCAAGATGAAGCAACCAATATAGGCTCCAGTTCTAATCTTTAAAATTAAAAATTGAAATATCAGTCAATATTACGCCATGTTGACACAATCATATAAATTTTTCCTTTTAGTTTTATCAATGTTAAAATGCATTTCAAGCTAAGCATAACGTCATTTTCACAGGTACAAACTTTTCACACGTACATTTATGCTTAAGCACCATGCATACAAATAAAAATATATTTTGCATTTAATTGTAATGAAAAAAATGGCATCAACAAAATTATAATGCTTATTGATAAAATGAACCCAATGGACAATATTTCCGTGACGTCACAGTAAATATGAATTTTTATTTGCTTATAAAACACACGAATAAATATTTTTACCGAAATACTTAAACATTTTAACTATATTTTAACTTACAAATTAAAAAATTCGGCCTAAAAGTCACGTGCTTTTAATATTTAATATTTATTTTTTATGCTCGCAATCATAGAGTTCAGAAAATAAACTCTGTACGTCGCAACAGTGGGCGTTAATCAGATTGCCGACTTTATGACGTCATAAGCAGAAGTAAAATTTTAATTTAAAATTACGGCTAATTAATTTAATTTTCGAACAAACGAATGTACGATAACAAATCTGTGACCAAATATGTTTCATTTAAAAAAAGAATGATGTAATTTGATGTAGTAGTTTGTTCTCACGGATTGTCGAAACAAAACGCTTAGCGTTTTAAATATATAGATAGACATTAACGAAAATTAAGGTTCGTTTCGAATTTTGTGTTGACACCAAATAGAACTTTTGAGTATAACTGGCTACATTTAATGCCTGCAGAACTTTAGCACAATGTAATTTCCAAAACAACATTTTCACTCTGTTCATATTTTTAGTCAAGTAGTTACATTTTTACATTACACAGTTGCTTAAAAACATTTATAAAATTGTTAAATATTTCAGTTTACAAACGATTTTTTGTTAATTAAAGTACGTTTTTACCATTAAAAATAATTTATGCTACCATGCAAAACTCTAATTGCATTTGTGACAGAGAACATAACGTTATTTCACAAACTTGAAAGATATGTTTATTGAATTTCAGGCTCAGTATGACCGGAGTACGAAGTGGAATGTCATTTAATAAACGTTTCTCTGTGCGAAAACATTTAGACACTAAATTCCGGAAACATTACAAATGGGTTAACTTAATATAACAGGTGGGCTGCAACTGAAACTGAAAATGCCTAGCGAGATTTCATTACGTGGAACGTGCATATCAAAGCATTATTAAGAGTAGGAATGTAAATTAGTATTAATCTCTTTACATGAAAATACAACAAAAGTTCATTTCACAATAAGACTTTGATTCGAAATTATTTTCATGCTTAAATTTGAATATTGTAACAATTTGAAATTAGATATTTAATTTATTTTTAAAGTAGGCGTGGCGTACGCATTGCAAAATTCACATTTTTAACTCTTTCCAACATACTTGAAACGTGTTTATGAATTCGGTTTGTCTGTCTGACTGTCTGTCCGTCTGTCCGTGCTCTAACTCGCGTAAATATAGTTGGATTTCCATGCAATTGATATATGTTATTGAACTTTACTACGGCATGTTCGGCATAGTAAATGAAGTGTGTCGCATTTATAGTAAGTTTACAGGGACACTCAAAAGAATTCCGTTACATTATAGTGGTATGGGGACTTTAAATCATGAACATCTATTGGTTTCTGAGGTTTCTAAAGATAAATGAACACTTTTCGGAATCGAAAATAACTCGGAAGACGTTATATTATATTTTCCTTCATGGTTATATTATATTAGAATAAGAAATATTTGTCTTTTTTTCAATTCCTACTATTAGCTCACACTCTCTATATATTTATATATCTTGTTAAAATTTTCAATCGTTAATAAAATATTTTCTGTTCATCCACTCAAGTTCAAATACATTTTTTTAAACTTGTAGTGGATGACACTGGATGTTAATACAGTTTTTTCAAATATTAATTCATTAATTAAATTAAATTAATTACTTTTAGTTTTATATGGGAGAAAAGAATTTCTCCCATTGTTTTCATAAATGAAATGAAAGATTTTCTTCAAATTAGTGATGCCACAAAAATAAAATACCGCAACGATGATTATAAAAAAAATGTTCAATAAAGATAACGTGGGACATTAATGCTGCACGGTTTTTTTTATACATTTATGATTAAAAAGTAGAAATTGACTTAAAAAAAGGTTTTTATATTACTTGTTTTACATTATACATTGAAATCGCTGTAATAGTATCCGCGGAAAGAGATTCGTCAATATCAGCTGTTTTCCATATAATTTTCTCAACAGATTTTGCACCCTTTTACGCAAAACCAGAAAATATTTTCAGATGAAATATATATTTCAATGTTAGTGAGTATTTTACTTTATAAAATATGAAATGAATATTAGAGACAACTTTTCAGTGACAGCATTAAAATATAGCACCATTTTTGTGTCATTTTCGGTTTAGATCTGTTTCGGTTTAGATCTGTTTCGGTATGAAGTGTGTCGGATTCGAGCCTATCAAAATTATTTTTTCAGGTTTGGCTCGACATTTGAGATGACTTCAAATGGAAATTTGGGATTAAGCCGGGTACTTCTCGAGACATGCAGATCGTAGCACGATTCGAAACATTCATTTTTTATTAAGTGATTTAACGTACCTTCAACACGGAAAAAAAATGTATTTTTGGCATTTATTTTCTGGAAAATGAAACAAGATATTTCAAAAACTTTTTTGTATTTTGTTTATTATACTTTAAAGAAAATAAATTGATTTTTGTAATGACGAAATAAAGTTGGGTACCCGTAGCAGACCCGCTACCCAGAGATAGTGTCGTTTTGGTAATCGTCCACGATGATCATCGTAACTCTGATCATCGTCAAGTGTGATTTGCAACTATAAAAAACACAATGTCTTTATTCCTAACACTTAAAACTAGAGAATAATCGTCTGGTTTTTGGAAAAATTGATTTTGAACAAAATGACAGACGTTCAAATTTAAAATACCGATTTTCACAAAAAAATTTGAACTTCATTATTTTATTTTTTTTTAAATAGAAAATCATCAGAACACCAAAAGGAACGATTACACTTTATATAATATTGTTGTTAAAAATTAGTCAAAATTGGAATAAGATTTTCTGAGATTTGCTTCAGTTATCGTGATCACCGGCTATAAGAACATAATTTTGAGATAATCACGATTAAAGATTTAAGTTAGGAGGTATTCCAAAATTCGATCTACAAATTAAGAGGGATGATAGAAGGCATCAAAAGGATGAAAACTTACTCTAGAACATGGGGGTCGCAAACCACGTTTAGTGAAATAAAATCGTGAAAATAGGGGGCGTGACGTCGAGTTGAACAAAAAGAGCTGATAGTAAGTAGAAAAAACATTTATTTGACATCAAGCATGATTACAATGCAATGCAGTTCAACTTCAGAAAGTCGATGACGACGCAATTTTATAGAAATTGTTCGAAGTTGTGGCCACGAAGGTCATTGCACAGCCAACACAGATGCGAAGGATTGCCATACACGTTAGAACATATTCCATAAAATATCTCGTCGACTCCTTTGTGATGTTGAACTGTAACGCATTGTAATCATGCTTTACGTCAAAAAATGTTTTTTCTATTTATTATCGGCCCTTTTTGTTCCACTCGACGTCACACCCTTCATAAATATTTTTGCGATTTTCTCCCACTAAACCTCGTTTGCGACCTCATGTTCTGCGGTAAGTTTTCATCCTCTTGATGCATTCTATCACCCCTCTTAATTTGTCGGTAGAATATTGGTACACCCTGTATATGATCGTACATAGTGAATTTAAGCTGCGTTTGTTTCTTAATTTTTATCAGATCGACTAAGAAGATGTAACTGAAAATTCTTTACTGATTGTTTGTTAAGAAAACGCAATTAAAAAAATTGTGTTTTTTGAAAGTTTTCATGTAGTTATAACCCATTACAGTCTATACTGTGCGTACTCGTTTATATTTCTAATCTACCTCTTTATAGTAGATAAGAAATATAAACGTAGTAGTTACTTGAAGAAACTAGTCGGATGTGCCAATCCCAAAACTTTCTTCTATCTCACACAGGTTTCGCATATACTAAAAAGAATCAGAAACCAATTTATATCAAGGTCTAACAGAATCTAAAAATTCATTAAATTCCGTGCATTAGTTCATTAGATATGACTATCGCTAAAATCGTGAAAATCATCAAAAACGTAGCATAGCAGCGCCACATGTTGGGATATTTACACAGAATCGTAATCAGCATCTATTTATGTCAAAGTCCAACTGAATCTGAAGTTTGATGAAATTCCGTGATTCGTTCTTGAGATATAGCTATCATAAAAGTCATGAAAAACGTGGTATAGCAGCGCCACCTGTTAGGATATCTACACCAAAACGTAATCAGCGTTTATTTATGTCAAGGTCTAATGAATAAAAAGTTTGATGAAAATAAGTGCATTAGTTCTTGAGATAGAGCCATTGCGGAAAATGGAAAAAATGCAGCATAGCAGCGCCACCTGTTGGGCGATTTTCACCAAACATTAATCAGCACCAATTTATTTCGGGGACTGACTGAATATAAAGTTTTATTAAATTTCGTGCATTAGTTCTTCAGATAGAGCGCTCACAAAATTTTTGTCACATACAGACAGACAGAGTCACAGACTAATAGACAGACATTTTCTAAAAACAGCCAAATAGTGTTCAGGACCTTCTAAAACGTATAAATCCGTCGAAAACCGGAAGTCGAAAATATTCATGAATCCAATACTTTCTTCTTGTAATGATAGAAGAATAAAAAAGGATTTATAAAATCGTTTAATATTTCAGTTTTAAAATATTTTTTTTTACGTTAGAAAAAGTATGTGTTTCGTATTAAATAGAATTTTTAACATCATGCGAAACTGCAATTGCATTTGTGACACAGAACCTAACTTCATTTCACGAAATTCTAAAATATGTTTATTGAAATTCGGACACTTTATGACCTGAACATGAAATGGAATTTCATTTAATAAACGTTTCTCTCTGGGAAAACATTTAGACACTAAATTCCGGAGACATTACAAATGGGTTAACTTAATATGACAGCTGGGCGGGAGCTGTTACTGAAAATGCCTGGCGAGATTTCATTATGTGGAACGTGCATATCAAAACGTTATTAAAAGTAGAAATATAAATTGGTATTAAGCTCTTTACATGAATAGAGCAGGAAATAGTTCATTTCACATTAAGGCCGTGATTCGAAATTATTTCAGATAATTAAGTTTGAATATTGTAACAATTTGAAATTATACATTTAATTTTTACACTATTTTATTTAATTTAACTTAGTTCTTGTATGTAAAGATTAAATTTTGTAATCCATTTTTTACTCACTTCCTGATATGTTAGACTTATAAAAATTATGTACACAGGAGGTGTTTCTGATGACAGTACAACATTTTAATATTTTTTGAACTTAATTATAAATTAATACAATAATTTTAAGGCATTTATTCATTAGCCGTCGCAGGGGATAAATAGCGAAGTATTCTCTATGGTTACAACTGTATACGTGAGTTTCAAAAGGAATGGGGAGCTACTTATGTGCCAAATGACGCTAACTGGCTGTGAAATTGCAACATCGAAATATTTTAAACACTAAAATGTTGCAAATATAAATAAAAAATAAAGTGTGATAATATTTTTAAATAGCTTTAATCAATTATTAATTTAATGTTATACTTAAGTTATGATTATACACTGAGAAAACAATTTAGAAAGTCTAAATAGATAGTTTAAATAACTTTTTTTCTATCCTGTTGCCATATATTACAAAAACGAAGAACAAAAATTTTAATTTCTTTAAATAACTTCATTAGTTCGCAATTCCAACCAAACGTAAATCAAAAGGGCCAATTTTCTATAATCGGAGTTTACGTCAAATTAATGTATCGTAACAGAATTTTTTTTATGTCCTTTAATAAACTATTTTAACTTATATACTTATTTCTTAATGAATGCTTACATTTCAATATTGTAGTGGAATTTCTAAGATGATTTTTATAACCATAAAGGAAAGGAAGAACGAAAAAACTTTTGAGGAGTACCATATTTCCTAAACATATAGTTTTTTTCCGTGAAACCGTGTTCAGTTTGACTTATGTCAAATAAATATGTTTGAATTAGAAAGTTTACTTTATTAAATTAAGATCATTTTTTCAAGTTTTGGGGAATAATATTTTTTTTTTTCAAATGGAAGTCACTATTAGGTTACCATTAAAATAAAACTAATTTTTTATTCAGGAAACTCTGTCTAAACAAGAAAATGATTAGTAGTATTCCTTGTAACTGGTGGGCACTGCTGTTTTAATTTTAGACGATGGTTTTGAAACAAACAAACAAGGGCTTAAAATTTTGAAATTGAGTACATAAATTTGGCAAACCAATCGTTTTCACAAAAAGAAAATTATCATTAACAAATTTTTATGAAGTTTTAGAAAAAAAAAGAAAAAACTATTTTTTAGATGCCACTTTTCTCATATAAATAAAGAATTCTAAACACTAATTTAATACTTTACCATAAAAGTACAATCGGTCAGGAAAAAAAAAATTAACAAACAACAACTGCAGCAACAACAACAAAAACAACAACAATAGAAACAGGAATTATTATACAATTTTATCACCAATTTATGGCAGTGAGATGCAAGAAAAACCAATCGACAGGGAATTGTGTATTTTGATTGACCCTGTAAATGAACAATAAATGCTTTGCATCCCATATTCTACAAAAAGCAAAGCACGTTTTATTGCGCTTCATAATTATATATCAATTTCATTATGTTTTAAATGATGTAACGTCATCAAAATGCACTTGAAACGATTATTTCCCATTGACTGTTATGTAACGGAACAATTTTGACTGTCCCTGTAAAAAAACTATAAGTGCTACACACTTCAGTTGAAATAGGGAACATGCTATAGTAAATGGCAATAACATACAAAAATTGCAGATCAATCCGAGCATATTTACGGGAGTTAGTGCAAGGCCAGACTGCAAGACAAATCGAAGTCATAAACACTTATCAATTATCAACTAGGTTGGAAAGTGTTAAAAAGGCAGAAAATGTTCCCAATGTTGCTGCGAATGATTATTTTCTTCAATACTTATCACACATCTTTTAATTTGCCATACTAACCAGGAAACCACGCCGTTAGAGTAATAAGGAAAAATATCTAAATAAGCAGCAAAAGAAAGAGCATAGTGAAACGTGTTTTTTGACGCATAAGCCCTCATCTCCCCGTTATCGAGATATAAAGTCTTAAAATTTGCTAATTTATTGATTTAATAGGATGGAAGAAAGAGTCGATAGGATGGAAGGAGGAGTCATTACGTTTTCAATGTAACATCATCATCAAACTCCAGTCACTTCTCCATTTCCAGTTTAGTGCACCACAATACTCGACATGATTCGATATCCTTGGTACAAGTCTCGGTTAGTGCAAAATGGGCCATCTTCATTTGAAACGCCATTGTAATTTTGTTTTCTATAGGAGGTGGACCATTGCAATCATTGCACTAGAATTAAGTTCATGAAATTTTTTTGGAGCCACTGTTTTCTATGCTTCAATAATTTTTGGTTCTGTACCATACTTGTCAATAGCATTTTTTTGCGGGCTTCTTTTATTTTTATATTACTATGTCTAAATATGTTTTGTATTTTATATTAATCGGATTATTAAAACTTCTGAATTAGAACCACGTCTTTTCTCCTTAAATTAAACCAATAAATTAGCAAACTTTAAGACTTTATATCTCGATAACGAGGAGACGAGGGCAATTGATTTATGTGTTAAAAAACACATTTCACTATCCTCTTTCGGTTGCTGCTTATTTAGATTTTTTCATTATTATATTATGGCGTGGTTCCCTGGTAAGATGCCTCGAAATACTTTATTCGATTTCATGGAAAACTTATTTATTATTATTATTTCAAAAAACATGGCGGGCTACTAAAGTACTATGGGCGGGACTTGTGTTGAAGACCCTTTGTCTAAGGTGACCGTTTTCTTTTATCAAAGGATCCATAGATAAGAGAAATTTACCAGAAAATTTTTATAGACATTGTTTTCATATAAACTGGCTTCATTATATATTTAAAATTTCTATATAATTTTTCACTTGTGAAGAATTGAATGTTTTACGTATTTTTCATTCTAAGATCTTAATATTATTTTCCGAAACTTATGGATAAACCACTAACTCATTTTCTTTTATAACTCTATGTTAAATATGATAATCTTTAAGAGAAAAGTATATAAACTATACTTTGTTTCTGGGTTGATTTCATCCAACCAACTCAAATATTGTGTCAAAGCTGGGTGTTACCATTCTGAATTTCTTTTAATATTAAAACGAGCCGTATTTTGTATGACGTTTAAAATCTTCGTCACAGATAAAATTTTTAACCCATTAACGTCCGACTTTGCTTTTTCGCAACATTATGTTTTTTACACCACGTTTTAAAGTAACAACAGTTTGTTTTTAGAATAAATATTCGTTTTATTTGTTGCACGAAACACCATGATAAAGTCACTCTTAGGTTGCTACAATATAAAAGTAGTGTGAATCGCAATATTTGTATTTTATTGAGAAAAATAATTCGGCGTCCTATAAATAGGACGCTGGGTGCTAACGGATTAATATGTAGTGACTCCTATTTCAAATATTGCAATCATATTCGGAAAGTAGGCACAATTCACAGTCGAATGATATTACCACTGTTTATTTCTTTCTTTCTTTGTTTTGAGCGACAGTACGTGTTTCCTGTAACTTCACTCCATATTTGATGTATAGAGCTTAATAACTAACTTCGGTACAGTATTACACTAAGAAAAAAAAACAACTTTATAAAAAACGCATTTAAAAGTCTTTAAAGAGGCATTAACATTTTGACAGATGCCGCAAAAAAAGTCTATAAAAACGAGATTTTATTGTTCTTAATTGGGCACTGAGCAGCGCGTCTTTAAAAACGGTTAAGAGTACAAAATATTTTAGTCTAAAAAAAAGATGTTTTGAAGATGTTACGCCCGCAGTTTCCTTTACTGAAAGAAATTAAATGATTTTCGCAGAGAAAAAAGAAATATTTTATTTTTAAAAAAAAATCTAGTTCAAAGCCTATTTATTTTTACTGAGCCTAACCGACAGAGTTTTACTAAAGAATACTGAAAAGATTTTAATTATGGGGATACTCAACTATAAAAATTGTAAATAAAATTTTTCGTTTTCATAAGTGCAGAGAAAGTAATTCTGATATAAACCAGAGCCGCTTGAAAAAGTGATTAAAAAACATTTGCAAAATTTAAATGCTGCAAAACGTACAAGCTAAGTAAAAGTATTTCATACAATGTTGATTAAAGGTTCCCTTTACTACAGCGCCTAGAATACTTAGTGTAAAAAACGGTTTTACCGTTTTTTAATCCAGAATTTTCGAATTCAAACCGGAAATTCTGAAACAAAAATTTTTACTTTAAGAAGTCACGAATATCTGCCATTAAGAAACTAAAAGAACATTATAGGGAATTTCTGGTATGTATGCGAAATTTCGGAAATAAAAAAAAGCCAAACTGGTAATGCTTTAAAAAAGCGTTAAAATATTGTAGCCGATAAACGTGCAACGATGCGGTACAATAATAGGGCGATTGCAGCGACATCTGCTTTAAAAATAGATTTACCTCTAGCAAAAGTAACCGTTTCACTATTGACAACATGAACATAATTTCTGTTAATAAAATCTTCTTGAAAGTGTATATTTCAGATGTAACTGATTTTGAAGTTAGTTTTTTATCATATCAGGGAATTAATCTTTTCCACAATTCTAGCAGAGATTCCTTCTTTGGTATGCTAAATAGGGATAGTTTGCTGTCTTGTATCGAGTACAGCAACCATACACACAAGAATGTGTATCACGTTTTTTGGCCATGATCAATATCATTCACATTTTCAAAGCTTATGGAAATCACTATATAAGTCAAAGAAAATAGGGTATAATTTAATTATTTAAAATATTTACCACCAGCTGAAACGTTTTCTCAGTTGGATTCTTATACAATGTTTGCGTTGAACTGAGCTAGAAGACAGTGGCGTAGCCAGAGAGGTGGGTCCAAATGCTCTGGAAACCAGTAATATTATAAAGTTTTCTTCGCCTTCAATAGCGCAGTAAATTCTCCGATTAGATAAGGCAAAAATATTTTTATAAAATTAGTGGTTTCCAAACCATCTGGACCTCCACCCTGTCTACGCCACTGCTAGAAGATGTCGCTGCGATTGACCCGTTATCTTTTCAGCATCGTTCTACATTTATCGGATTCAATGTTTTTACTATGTTGTAGCCGTTTTCCACACTATGTCTCTAGACACTGTACCTTTACTATCGTGTGTATATATACTCGTATATCTATATATCTTTCCTTGTATCTACATCTTTATATTAAATATTTGGCTGAAAGAAAAACATTAATAAAATATATAAACTTAACAAATATCTTTTTCTTTTAAATAAGTATGATTTTCCATTTAAAATAAATTTTCAAATAACGCGAAACTGTAATTGCATTTGTGACACAAAACATAACCCCATTTCATAAACTTCAAAAATATGTTTATTGAATTTCAGACTCGATATGACCTGAGTATGAAATGAAATTCATTTAATAAACGTTTCTCTGTGCGAAAACATTTAGACACTAAATTCCGGAAATATTACAAATGGGTTAAGTTAATTTGACAGCAGAGCAGGAACTGTTGCTGAAAATGCCTGGCAAGATTTCATTATGTGGAACGTGCATGTTAAAACATTACAAAGAGTAGAAATGTAAATTAATATTAAAATCTTTACATGAAAATAGCAACAAAATTTACATTTCACATTATGGACGTGATTTGTAATTGTTTAAATTTGAATGTTAAAACAATTTAAAATGAAACGTTTGGTTTTTAAAATAGACATAAGCATTAAAATGTAAATAAGGCGACTGCAATAGAAGCTGTTTAATCCCTAACAGTGGATCACTTAATATTATATCGTATCCAACGATTTCCTGTAAGAACGATTTTTACTGGTTGCTTCCTAATAATTACACACTACGTGAAACATGTTATAAACTTGTGTATCTTGAAAAAGGTTCCATAGAGTGCGCGATCGTAATTTTTACAATAAACGTGATTTTTCCGAAAAAAAGTTCTCACAAATATTACCGGAATAAAAATTGAATTTTTACTACTCATATGTATAATTGCTCTAATAACATGTCTCCTATTACTGTCATGAATATATTCCATTTGTAAAAACGTAAGTGCTGCCCGCAAATATACAGCACGCACGTGTTTATGCAAATTATTTAAGCGTGACAGCCTACGCTAGTCACGCGAAGAAACGCTCAAGCTAATGTTAAGTCTACGGGAATGTTCTTGGCAGATTTCTCGCTCGCATTTTAATATTTTTAAATGATGTTTTTTGCATATGTTAGCTGAGGTCGATCTCTAACGTTGTTAGTTTTTACTTTTTTTCAATTTTGGAACCGGTTGGAACCGCATCTGAAAGTGAAAGTAGGCTTATATAAAAAAAAACTCAAACCAAAATCGAAAAAGTAAAAACTTACAACGTTAGAGATCGACCTCAGCTATCCTATGCAAAAAACATCATTCAAAAATATTAAAATGCGAGCGAGAAATCTGCTAAGAACCTTCCCATAGACTTTAACATTAGCTTGCACTTTTTTTCGCATGATTGATGTAGGCTCTTAATTATTAGTTCGGGAAGCAGAGTCACATTTTTAAAACTAATTTTAATGCCTATGATTTTAGCTTATATGATAGATGAGATGGTGCATATAACGAAACTGCAAGTCACCTGGCACACTAGCTAGTGTTATTGTCACAGCAAAATAGCAGACACCGCTGTAATGTAAAATGAACGGCAACCCGATTACCGATATTACCGTGACTAGGTGGCATCACCATGAGGTTGTCATTCATTTCACATTACAGCGGGGCGTGCAACTTCATCTAATCTACTAGTTATAGTTTCACATCCGCTGGTGTGCTAGCTGACTGGCAGTTTCGTTATCTGTACCTTCTCATCTATCAAAGTATACCCAAATCATGGACGCTAAAATTGATCGCAGAATATGACGCTGTCTCCGGGAGTATAATAGCAGTATATGATAAAGTACTAGCGATACGTATTTTTTTTTTTTTTTTTTTTTTTTACACATAAAGCAGAATTTCAAGTTAACAATCCAGAAAATTAATTTAAAAAAAATAAAGACGCACAAAAATCAACATGTTGCTAGGGTTACTGAATAAGAAAATTGTTTGACAAATTGTTTCTATGCTGTTTTGATATAGTGTTTGTTAGTTTAAATATCAACTGTGTTTAATATATACAACACATATTTATTGAAGATATTTTACAGCTAATCGATTAATCGCTACTTACTGCAGAAATGAAAAAGGTATCTCACCTACTACATCAAATAAAAACATAATTATTAATTGGACAAATACCACAGTTTCATTTTCATTACATAAGGATCAAAATTTACTCTGCGATAGTTATAAAGAACATTTGCCGCATTTAAACACTGCCAAAATACAAGGTAACTAAAAGTTTTCAAAAAAAATTATACAATTTAAGAATCAAGATAAATTTCAGCTATAAACAGTAGTTCATACGGGATGTTTCTAGCAAGTGTGAGACACCTCTTTTTCCTTGAGAATTTAGGACTTAAAATAGTTCTATTTCATAATTATTTCTAAGGGTTGTAATGTTTTAACATTACCAATAATTTGAAAATGATGTAGTACTAATGATGTAAAAAGGGATGGTCTAAGTTACTTACCAGTTATAACATCAAGAATATTTATGAAAAACTTTTAGAAAAAAAAACTAGTTATAGTTTCATCTACCAGAAACAGCAAAGAAGAAACAGGACAGCCCGAATTTCTGACTTATCTTCTTGTAGGTTTCACTATGATGAATATATATAAGTATCGCGACAATAATTATATTTTTCTAGAAAACTCGAAATTATCAGATAGTAACTGTGGTTCTAAAACATCTCATGTCTACTGACGAGAAAAAAAGCTCATTATGAAGAGAAAACATTATGCGAAAACGCGATCGATGGTATGACATACACTGAACGTGACAGGTTGGGAATGTATTTACATGCTAGCCGAAGGCGGTCACAATTGTGGTTTACGATTTTGTTGAACAAGAACGGGTATGAGGGATAGAATCTGCTGATTTCAGCGACTTTAAACTTCTCGATTTGCTTTTCATTAATGATAAATCGTCATGTCTCTGAGTCGGAGAACAGTCTCTCTTAAATGGCACGATTATCGGGTATTCGAGATCTGCAATTTTTTAGCATTTTTTAGCATTTTTAATTATGGAATACTGGACACGAAACGAGAAGCAGATGCCAAGACTTTGGACGTCTACATTATGACTGATTACAAAAATCGAAGACTGTCCTG
Source organism: Maratus michaelseni (assembly GCA_963931845.1). Taxonomy (NCBI): domain Eukaryota; kingdom Metazoa; phylum Arthropoda; class Arachnida; order Araneae; family Salticidae; genus Maratus; species Maratus michaelseni. The sequence goes on along the minus strand of OZ007597.1, from coordinate 97,798,857 downwards.
TTACGTAAAAAGTAAGAGTCACAGTTGCATGGCTCAACTCACAGTTGAATACAACGCAGATCAAAGTATAAATGTATATCAGTGCACACTGGCAGTGGCGTAGCCAAGGTGGGGGGGGGGTCCAAATGCTCTGGATAACAGTAATATTGTTAAGTTTTCTTCGCTTTGATTATCGCAGAAAGATCTCCGATTAGATTAGGCAAAGAAAATTTTAGAAAATGTGTGGTATCCACAACATCTGGACCCCCACCCTGGCTACGCCACTGCACACTGGATCGAACATTGTTAGATATGGATCTCTACAGTTGACTCCCATCTTGTCTAAAATCTCTGTTAACAGGCATCATCATTGTTTTCGTGCGCAGTGGACATTCAAAGATCATAATTAAATTATGCAACAGTGTTAAAATGTTGCTTAGTTCGGTGAGTCATAATTTATTTTGCATCACATAGATGGTCGTATCAAAGTATGTCATCTTCCAGGCAAAAAGTTGTCCCACTATGTATTTTAGTTTGTGTACAGCCAGATGCGGAAGTATTATGATTTTGGGGAAGCGTCCACATGAGAGGCATTGGGACTGATTACTATAAAAATTCTGTTTCTAAAATCGAATAGGGCTTGCATCACAGTTGCGAGAACACCCGTGTGATTTAACGAAAATGCATCTTAGAATAGATTTCAGCCAATTTTTCGCTTAGATTGGTGTTTGAGTTTTTTGTGAGAAATAGGGCAAATTAAAAAGAAAGGGGTAGAAAAAATACCTGTCAATTTACTTTTTCTAAGAAAGTATATTTTACTAGTATCTGATTCTTGTTCTCACTTCAATCAATCTGGGATAACAAAGTTTTAAATGTGCACCATGCAATTTTAACGGAATGCAATATTCACAAATATTTTGTTTAGTCAAATATACTCTTAACACTTCATATAAACAACATTAATATAATCTGACGGATATTTGAGTTTTCCTTTAAAGAAATGGAATAAAGATATTTTAAAACACTTTAACTACTCATGATATGCGATAAAAAACACTTATTCTAAATTTCATAGAAATATCGATAGTTCTAACACTAAAAGTACTTTATCGATAATCCATTTGAAAAGAAACATTCATCAAAATACCATTAAGTTAAAATTTGACAGATTTGGACATTTTTAGTGAGCTTTAAGTCAATTTATTTCGATATGCATAACTTGACCAAGTACTTAAAATATCATTTCTGAGTTTCAAGTATTTTTCATTCGAGTAGAAAGATTTGCATGACGTTTTTGAAATAATCGTTTCACTTTTTTTATTGCTTGGAAAGTTATAATTTGTTTATCATTTTAAACACTTTAAAATGTTCTAGCTCTTTGAACTAGAAATAAAGATTTTTGCACATTTTCTTAAATATATGTAAGTAACAAGCAACGAAATTTTGAAGTAAGGAGAAAAAAATGAATATGTATGGATTTGTAATTCGAGTGGACATAAGGCTATATTATATACACAGGGTATTTCAAAATTCAACCGATAAATTAAAAGGGATGATAGAAAGCATCAAGAAGATGAAAACTTACTATAGAACACGGGGTCGCAAACCACGTTTAGTGGGAGAAAATCGCAAAAATAGTTATGAAGGGTGTGACGTCGAGTGCAACAAAAAGGGTCAATAATAAGTAGAAATAAACATTTATATGACGTCAAGCATGATCACATTGCATTGCAGTTCAACGACAGAAATAAGTTGACAACACATTTTTATAGAAATTGTTCGAAGTTGCGGCCACGAAGGTCATTGCACATCCACAGCTGATACTGATGCAAAGGATTGCCGGACGCGTTAAAACATATTCCTATACAAATGTCTCGTTGTCTCCTTTCTGACGTTGAACTGCAATGCATTGTAATCATGCTTTACGTCAAATAAATTATTTTTCTATTTATTATTGGCCCTTTTTTGTTCCACTCGACGTCAACCCTTCATAAATATTTTTTCGATTTTCTCCCACTAAACGGCGTTTGCGACCTCATGTTCTATGGTAAGTTTTCATCCTCTTGATGCCTTCTACCACCCCTCTTTATTTATCGGTCGAATTTTGGAACACCCTGTATATGATCGCACAAAGTTAATTTAAGCTGTGTTTGTTTCTTAATTTTTATCTGATTGACTAAGAAGATGCAACTGAAAATTCTTTACTGACTGTACCTTAAGAAAACGCAATTAAAAAATTGCGTTTTTTGAAAGTTAAAACAATTTTTTCATCAAGAATTTATTTCCCATCCATTATCCATGAATCAACAGAAATATGTTTGCGAAACGAAAACATTTACATAGAATTGACCTTTTGAATAATCTAATATTTGGCACGAGATGCTTTACAGATTGAAAAAGCAATAAAAATAAATATAAAATAAAAATTTTCACGTTTTCCAGCTTGACCAATTTAAGCACCTGCTTGCCTTGGACAGGTGATCTCGTGATTTATGTTTATCAATTTCAAAAACTTTGTGAGAATATTTTATTTATCATTTTTATCTGAAGTTGTCGCCGTTTGAGCGAATGAAACATACTTAATCTATATTAAAAAGTATTTTTAAACCCTTTGTGTTATGTTTTTTTATCACTTTAAGTAATAATTACACTTTAATTTAAAGTTAACAAGTGATTTTATTATATTATTATATATATATTTTTAAATTATGCGATTTTTAGCATTTTTTGCGGCGAGGCTCGCAACCAACAAATGAGTTCTCTTCGTTTACCGACTCCGATATTGTCATTTTTACACAGATAAAAAGGCGAACTAGTCACTTTTAAGAACATAGAAATAATCGCTCTATCGTCACAAAAATTTTCAAACGGAGGTTAAAAAAATCGCAATTTAAAAAAAAACAAAATTCATAAAATTCCATAAATTAGAACCGAAGATATTAATTATTATTCCATTAATGAAAATAACTTTTTTCGAAGTCAACAAAACAGCTGTCTTCCACCGAGCAAACTAGTCTAGGGTTGCCAGAACAAGCGATGCTAGAATTAAAAAGCAGCAATTTTAACTTAGTGATTTTAAGATGTATATTTTTTTAATATATATATAAGATACGGATTTGAAAACTGGTATATATAGACGCAAAATGATACGCTGATTAAAATTTTCTAAAAATCGAAAACATCCACCGGTAAAATTTATTTTTGTTAAAATCCTGATTTTTTTTTTATGGAAAAAGAAAAAAATAGCTATTTGACAATGGACGGAATTAATAAAGAAAAAATTTATTTAGCAAAATTTGTTATACTTGCGATGATGAGGAGGGGTTGGGGGGAAACAACTTATGATTAAATATCGCATTTATTGTGCTTGTCCGCGTACGAAAGGGTTACCAGAGGAACGGTTTCATGCAGCGATTTTTAGAGTGCTTTCATGTTTCGAACTTTTTTTTTTTTTTTTTTTTTTACGGGACTGGACAACGCCAGGTATATCAGCTAGTGTCAAATAAATATTCAACTCTAAAAACTTTTGCGTCAATACGACGGATGTATTAAGTTTTAGTTAAATCACGATAATGAAATATTCCACATTAGTCATTATTACTTTCATTTGTTCAAAAAGGGTTGTTGTATTCATTGCATGTATCGAATATACAGGGTGGTTCAGAACTATATGTTAAAAATGTAAAGGCAGGTAGAGGGGACATAAATAAGCAGATTTTGTATAGGAATGTGGGTGTATAAATCCAGCATTGAGACAGTAGAGTGCTCAGTTGAGTTCAGCGGATCAATGCGTTTCTCTGGCTTGAATCGTCATTCCAGGCACGATTTCGAGCAACATTCATTGTTACACCAATACGGAGGTTGTCGACACTTATTTATATATGGGGCTGCGCAAGGAAAGGGAGCGACTGCTCAAAGCATGCGCACGCTCAACGGCTCTCGATCTCGTCGAAGGACTATCCTCTACTGTGCATAATACTTCTTCTTCTACTGCTGAAATTCTACGAAATCTTCGAGTGCCCGTATCACGTCTGGAAGCATAAAACGATCCACTCGCGCACAACTCCCAATGAAGAGCCTCAAATGTTCGGTGATCCGGTACATTCGAACCCGAGAATCGTTCCATGTACATTCTTTGAGCAGCCGTTCCATACATGCAATGCAGGTCGACAAGTTACGCATTGGTGTAACGACGCATGTTGCTCGAAAACCGTGCGGGGAAAGACGATTCAAGCCAGTGAAACGCTTTTATTCGCCAAACTCAACAGCGCCCTCTACTGCCTAAACGCCGCATTTCCGCACCCACATTCCTATACAAAATCTGCTTATTTAGGACCCCTCTACCTGCCTTTACATTTTTGACATATAGTTCTGAACCCCCCTGTATAAGTATTATCTATGTTATACGGCAGATGTATTTATGTTATATGATGGCTGCAAGAATGTTAAATGGATGTAAGTACGTAAAATTTATGCATGTAACAGAATAAGTGAGGAAAGGATTTTAAGATAGTAATAAGTTTGGATATGTAGAATGAAGTAATTGATAAATATATTTTTTACTCTTAACTAACCCTAGCGCACAAATAAAATATAATTATTTACTGATTTTGATAAATGATTTTACATTCTTTTATTTAACTCAGCTTGGTTTTTGTATGGAATTTTGTAATCGATTTTTCACTCCTTTTTTGATGTGCTAGAATTATAAAAATTACGTATACTAGTATGTTTCCGATGACAAGATAACATTTTAATACTTTTAGAACTTAATTATGAATTTGTAAAGAATTGAATCTCTTCACCCAGGTGTAGTGTGTGTCATCCTAGTCTTTCCCGTGACAACGCTTAAAAGGGAACTTTTTTCTGCATACCTTCCCACGCTATTGTAGCTTTGAAGAAAGGCAAAACGCCGAATGTCTTTTGTGCTGTGAGTGAAACGCTCGGACATTGATGCATCGAAAAGGACCACAACAGTGGAAGCCTTGCACTTTGATCTATGCCGGTAGCGTGGGAGAATAAGCGAATTGTAGAGGGAGACGAACTCTGCACACGATTTTATGTCTGCACACGATTCTATGTCCTTTGTCATAGAATATCCAATAACGGACTTGTTATAAATGGGAATGACGTATCCCAAAGTTGCTTAGAGGCTGAGGAGTTTCAAGATGCTCCGCCTCGACCAAATCCCCGCACCTAGTGTAAAATACCCTGTGAGAAATGGAGAGTTAAGAAGATCAGTTTTTGAAAAGGTCTCAACGAGAGAAGTTGCTCTCAGAAGAGAGGACAAGAAACATCTGTTTCTTACTTAGCGTAGTCGAGACGCTAGAGGGGTCGATCTTCTGTTGTGTTGATACATCGCGTATCCAAGAAAGCCCCGATTAAGAGAAGGTACGGCAAGTGCAAGTGAAGGAGTTCTTAACTATGATTTATCGTAGCAACGAAGATTTTCCGAGGAACGGAACGGGTACATCTAGGCCCGAGCGAACTGTACTTAGTAACTACGGCAGACTGTGCGCTGCAGAAGCCATTGCTGTGAGAGTTAGACTCAGAGTCAAGAGAACAATTAATTGAAATCTGATGACCTACAAAAAAATAATTTAAATGATGTAATGTCCACTTATACATTAATATGAGAATCGATATTGTGTTACAATAAACGTTCTATTTTCTAATTATATAAGAATTCTCTTTGCCATTGTTTCGATTCGCTACCACTTACCAACTATATCGAGTCGGCATAGAGGAGGTGTTACAAATTAATAACTTGATTTTAAGGCATTTTCCCGTTAACCAGCGGCAAGGTATCAATCTTCAAATAATCTTTATGATTACAACTGATTACGAGATACAAATTCGTTTTTCATTATACGCCAAACCACTCTCGCCAAAATTTGCCAACGGGCTATGAAACTGTAGTAACTACGGCAGACTGTGCGTTGCAGAAGCCATTGCTGTGAGAGTTAGACTCAGAGTCAAGAGAACATTTAATTGAAAGCTGATGACCTACAAAAAAATAATTTAAATGATGTAATGTCCACTTGTATATATTAATATGAGAATCGATATTGTGTTACAATAAACGTTCTATTTTCTAATTATATAAGAATTCTCTTTGCCATTGATTCGATTCGCGACCACTTACCAACTATATCGAGTCGGCATAGAGGAGGTGTTTCAACTGGTGGCAGCGGTGGGATTAATCAGCAAAAATTAATGATAATCTCTAAAGACAAAGAGTGAACTCTGTAATTTGAATCATGAAAGTGCTCCAAGAAAGGGTCTCCTTGTGACCTGAGTCTCCTTAGACTTCCCCGTGGATCAACAAAGCATCCGAAAGAAACCTGACGAGAGTTCTGGAGATTTCCCCATACAAGAGAGAAACCTGACAAGAGTACAGGAGAGTTCCCCGTCCGAAAGAGTCTGACAAAGATTTTGATAGAGACCCGCATCTGTGCATCCCTGAAAATCTGACGCCCTGAAAGATTCTTGATAATGAAGGTAAGCTCTTTTTATATACAGAGTGGCTTTAATTATTAATAGTGTTTGTATAGGTATTGTAGCGACAGTATTGTAGGCTTTAGAAAAAAAAGAGTTGTATGTTTATTTTTGTGACAGTAAATAAATATTTTGAGAAATTGTTCCGGTAGAAAAATAAATAAGAAGTATTATGACATATATATTTCCGATATTACTGTAACTTATTTAATAGACAAATTTTGTAGTTAAGATTAAGTTATTGTAGAATTAAATTAATGCAGACAGAGAGTTGTGCAGTGTTACAAAATTTTAGCTGAAACTGTAAATGAGAGATCTTTGAAAAAAAAATCGAACTCATTTCATATTTAGAGATAACAGAGTTGATACTATATTTTTTCGTGAGTTATTCTAAATCTTTTAAGAGTGGATGCAGAGATTAAGACCACCATTGATTAAAAGAAAAAGGAATTGAATAAGACTTTTGCAATTTAAATATTTTTACTGTACTTTTTGAAATTGAAATTGCTGTTTTGTGTAAAATTTATCCCATATGTATTTTATAACCAAATACCAAGGTGAATGTGGACGATAGGATAGAGTTGCTTATTTTTGTATGTTGCATATTTCCTATATATTATTGTTAAGCGTACTTTTTATGAGTGTATATTTCAGTAATATTTTAGCGCACTTGGTAGGAATAACGTTAAATCTTATTGCATTGTTTTATATTTGTGGGAAAGATAATTTCTAATTTTAAACTTTAAAAATGTCGGAGCTTAAATATTTTAGGAAAGCTGACTTGCAAACGTTAGCTTACGAATTTGAGGTCATTTTAGAAGAGAATGATACTGTACCCAAAATTATAAAAAACAAATAGAGTCGTCTGAGGGATTTGAGAAAGAGCTAGCATTAGCGCAGATTAAACATATAGAAAAAGACAGGGAAAATAAGTTATTGGCAGAGAAGGAAGAGAACGATAGACTTCGGATAGAATCGGAAAAAGAGAAAGAGCGTGAACATGAATTAGCTATGTTGAAATTAACACAAGAGACAGATGATAGAAGCACAGCATCCAGTAGTGTTTCAGTTAGAACGAGTAATTTACCCCTAAAAACAATAATGCATCGCTTTGATGAAAAGAATTCAGATATTTCGTTGTTTTTGAATTTATTCGAGAGACAGGCAAAAAAATGTAATCTAAATTCGGATGAGCTGGTGACGAATTTACTATCATTATTACCTGTGGGAATGGCCGAGTTAATTTTGAGAGAACCCGAAGACAAAATTGATGATTTTCAATATGTGAAAGAAAAATTGTTAGAGCGCTATCGCTTGAATGCAGAGACGTACCGACAAAAATTTAGTCAGCATCAGCGGAACCCTAATTCAGTTTGGAAAGACCTGATTTTCGAACTTAATAGTTTTTTGGAAGGTTGGCTGTCATGTTTGCAAGTTACGGATTTTGAAGGATTGAAAAATTTGCTTGTCACGGACCAAATCAAGAGGAGGGCGTCTTCAGAAATGCGCGAACATTTCATGGATAATTGGGCGGAAATTAAAGACCCGGAAGAGTTAGTAAAGCTTTTAGATGCTTACGAAGCGATCAAGCGCCCGTCTAAAAAGACGTGGAATCCTAAACTCCCTGCAAAGAAGAAATTTGAAAGACCCAGAACTTTTGAAAATGTGCGAAATGGCAACAGAAATCCGGAGATTAATTATAATTGGAGGGATCGTAGTGATAATAAAGAAAGGGAAAAGGCTTACGAAAAAAGGCGGGAAGTCAAGTGTTACGCGTGTTTGAAAAGCGGTCATTTTAAAGTAGTTTGTCCGAAGCTTAAAAAGAGGGAGAGAGAGGCTGCGCGGGTCAGTCACTTAAATAGTAAACCTACTCTTGAGGAAGCCTTCTCCCCATATTTGAGTAAGATATTAGTAGATGGAAGGGAAGCAACTGCCTTGAGGGATTCAGGAAGTGAGATCGATTTAATCCCATACGACTTAGTCAGTCAAGATAAACTGAATGGAGACCACATATGGATAAAAACTCCGTTGGCTTGTAAACTATACTGCTTACCTATAGCAGAGGTAACGTTAGAAATTGAAGGTGTAGGGGTCATTGAAACTAAGGCAGGGGTAAACAATAGAGATTCAGACATGAATTACTATTTGTTAGGTAATGAGACTCAAAAGTTATTAGAACAGGCGAAGAGAAAACCCGAATTGGTGAATGCTGTTTTGACGCGTGCTCAAAAGAGAAGAGATATTGACCATGCTCCGAATCCGGAAAATAAACAGATTATGATTTCCGAGGGAGGAGGAGGAAATTCTAGCGGGAGCAGTGAGGTGGAAACATTGTTTTCAGAAGAAGAGGGTGAGGACCTAGAAAGTCCTATTGAATTGGACAGTTTAGATAAAGGATTACTGTCATTGTTAACAGAAGATGGATTTACGAATCTGGCAAAAATAGGAAGGGATGATTTTAAAAGGGAACAGGACGTGGATCAATCTCTCAAAGAGATTAGAGAAAAGACTAAGGTTAGAAAGTCCCACTTTGAAATAAGAAACTCTCTGATAATAAGAAGCACGAAAGATAATCGCGGGAACGAAAGAATTCAGTTGGTTGTTCCATTGAAATTTCGAGTAGATATATTAGGCGCGTGTCATGAAGGAATTTCGTCTCACCTAGGGGAAACGAAAACTAAAGATAAAGTGTTGCGGTATTTCTTTTGGCCAAACGTAATCAAAGAAATTGAAGAATTTGTTAAGATATGTGACCCGTGTCAAAGGATCAGGAAAGCTGGGGAAAGGAAGAAAGCGCCGCTTAAACTTGTACCAATAGTGGGTGAAATATTTTCGAAGTTAAGTTGCGATCTTGTGGGTCCCTTACCTAAGTCAAACAAAGGGAATAAATACATGGTCACTGCGGTATGTTTAGCATCAAAATACCCCGAGGCTATACCGGTGTCCGATATGAGGTCTGAGACCATTATCGAAGCCCTTATGATGATATTCAGTAGATTAGGATTTCCAAGGAAGATCCAAACAGACCTGGGCCGGAGTTTCGTTAGCGACTTAACGGCCGCCTTCCTTAAAAAGTTCAGAGTTAAGATAGGAAACTCAAGTGTGTGTCGACCCGAAAGTAATAGTGTTGAACGATGACACAGGACAGTTAAGAGGCTATTGAAACTACTGTGTGTAGAAAACGGATCGAATTGGGAAGCAAACTTGCCCTATGCATTGTTAGCGTTACGGACGGTGCCGCATAACTCAACTGGTTTCAGCCCCGCTAAAATAGTGCACGGAAATAATTTGAGAACCCCGGAAACATTATTGTTTGAAAAATGGATGGGAGAAGGGGAGAAAATGAATTCGTGACGGAATATGTGTTTAATCTCACAAACAGATTAAAAAGATGTCAAGATTTAGCTGTTGAAAACATGTCAGCAGAACGAGAAAAAAGGAAATTTTGGTTTGACAAAAAAGCGGTAGAAAGGAAATTTAACGTGGGAGATGAGGTTCTGGTCTTAGCAACCAGTAAACCAAATAAAATGTCAGTTAGTTGGATAGCGCCGGGAAAATCTGAATCAAAAATCTCGGACACAAATTATACTGTGAATGTTCCTGGGAGGCGACAGAAATACGAGATTTATCACGTGAATTTATTAAAGCCTTATAAAAAACGGGTGGAGCTAGTGAATATTTTAACGCGAGAGATAAACGAGGTTGAGGATAAACAAGATTTAGACATAATTTTTCCTAGTGCCGATTCCGAAGTTTATAAGTTCGAGGAAGTTGTTAGAGAGAGTGATTTAACAACTAGATGTACTTCCGAACAATTGAGACAATTGGAAAATTTATTAGATCGTTATGAGACTGTATTTTCGAATAACCCAGGACGTACGGATCTCATCGAGCATGATATAGAATTGTCAGAGCTAAAACCCGTCCGGTCGAGACCCTACAGGACATCACCTAGACAAACGGAGATGCTTCGCAAAGAAATCAAGCGAATGTTACAATTAAATCTTATAGTAGAGGGCGAATCTGAATTCAGCTCGCCGATTCTTCTCGTGGAAGTACCAGGAAAGGACCCGATACCCTGTATAGACTACCGAAAACTAAATGCCATCACAAAAGTAGAATTTTATCCGTTACCCAATATTGAGGAAAGAGTAAAAAAAGTTTCTAGCGCAAAGTATAGGTTTTAGATTTCACGAAGGGCTACTGGCAAATTCCAATGACCCCGGGGGCTCAGAAATTAGCAGCTTTTGTTACAAGCTTTGGATCCTATTATCCTCTGGTCCTGGCTTTTGGACTTTTGAATGCACCCTACAGGTTCTCAAAATTTATGGATAAAGTATTGAGAGGGCTTGAGGATTTCTGTTTACCGTATCTAGATGATATGGCGATTTTTTTCGGATAGTTGGGAGGACCATATGCGTCATCTAGAGATAGTACTTGAAAGGGTTAATGATGCGAAACTAAAAATCAAATTGGCAAAATGCAAGTTCGCTCAGAAAACCGTGAAATATCTTGGGCATATTGTAGGAGAGGGACGTCGGAGACCAGCCGAGGCAAAAATAAAGGCCATTAAGGAATTACCGGTTCCGAAAACAAAAACTGAAATTCGTAGATGTTTGGGAATGGCTGGATATTATTCTCGTTACATAAAAGATTATGCAGTGATTGTAGAACCATTGACTAGAGCACTAAAAGGGAAAAATAAAAAAGAACGGATCGCATGCAGCGACGAAATGGGAAAAGCCTTCGAGATTTTGAAAACGAAACTTACGGAAGAACCGGTGCTATACGCTCCAAATTTTCAGAAAGAATTTACAGTGCAAACTGATGCTAGTGACTTAGGTATTGGTGTTGTTTTGGCTCAAAGAGAGGGATCTGAAGAACACCCCATTATTTATTTAAGCCGCAAATTTACCGATAGTGAGAAAAGTTTCTGCGCCACTGAAAGAGAGTGTGCTGGAATTATTTTCGCGATAAAAAAAATAAGGCATTATATTGATGGACAAAACTTCTCTATCGAAACGGATCACAATCCCTTGGTATTTCTAAAAAGAAATTATGGAAATAATCCTAGATTGTTGAGGTGGTCTTTAGCTCTACAACCTTATAATTATGCAATTTCTCATCGCCAGTCAGAGATATCCCGCATGTTGATTGTCTGAGTCGAGTTTAATGAGATTTCTGGATAAACTTTTGTACATAGTTATTTTAAGATACTTTTTGTTTTTTATTTCACTGTGTTTTATTTCAATATTTGTTCATGTTTCATATCAGAGCGCGCAAAAAGAAAATGAAGCTAGTGTTAATTTATTCATGTATGTTTTATTCGATCTTCTGTTGTGTTGATACATCGCGTATCCAAGAAAGCCCCGATTAAGAGAAGGCACGGCAAGTGCAAGTGAAGGAGTTCTTAACTCTGATTTATCGTAGCAACGAAGATTTTCCGAGGAACGGAACGGGTACATCTAGGCCCGAGCGAACTGTACTTAGTAACTACGGCAGACTGTGCGTTTCAGAAGCCATTGCTGTGAGAGTTAGACTCAGAGTCAAGAGAACAACTAATTGAAAGCTGATGACCTACAAAAAATAATTTAAATGATGTAATGTCCACTTGTATATATTAATATGAGAATCGATATTGTGTTACAATAAACGTTCTATTTCCTAATTATATAAGAATTCTCTTTGCCATTGATTCGATTCGCTACCACTTACCAACTATATCGGGTCGGCATAGAGGAGGTGTTACAAATTAATAACTTGATTTTAAGGCATTTTCCCGTTAACTAGCGGCAGGGTATCAATCTTTAAATAATCTTTATGGTTACAACTGATTACGAGATACAAACTTGTTTTTCATTATACGCCAAACCACTCTCGCCAAAATTTGCCAACGGGCTATGAAACTGTAATAACAAAATATTTTAAACGCTGAAAGTGGAAAATATAAATAAACAAGTTGGAAATTGTTCATACTATAACTAGTTTCAGTGAAATGAATTATATAGTCTGTTATTATGATATGATTAATTTCTGTATATTTTAAGCTGGCAACATTTTATCATTTGTTGACATTTACTGAAAATTACAATAGGAAACTGAAGTCTAGCATTGAAAATTTCAGAGCTTGAAATCCATATTTAGACTCTTTTTTCCATTTAATATCTATTTCTGCGGAAACATCTATCCAAAAACTGTCGATAGATCGGTGACCGGACGAAGAACCGGTACTTCCAGCATGATACAGTCATGCTGGAGAGAAGTACCGGTAATAGTTTTTAAACTCTTATTACACTATTTTGTTTTTTTTTTGTGATCTGAGTTCCCAATTATATATAATGTTGAAGAAATACAAAAGTCTAATAAATTATTATTTGTTAAACTTGAAACAATTGCTTAAATATTTATACTTCAGATAAAAATATTTGAATAAAAATTCAACTATTAGTAAAGTGAATAATGTTTTTTTAAAATTCGATGGATGGTTTTATAAATTTAACAGCAAATTAATAAATGATTATAAAAATTAACCAACAAATTAATGAATTATAAACAAACGAATTACTTAACCATCCTTTAAATCAGAAGTTCGACTGATATAGTATTCAATTCGACAATTCGACAATCCAATCACAATGTTTTAGAATTGAATTAAATTATATGTATAATCATACTAAATCTGTGGCGTACTATTACATATTAAACTAATGTATACAAAATTAATTATTATTTTTTAAATTTTACTATATAGTTACAAACAAATTAGTACACATAAACTTTAAAAGACCAAAAAATATTTTTTTTTATAAAAAACAAAACAAAAAACCTTTAGAATCATTATTCTATAGAACTTAGTTCTATAAGGTTCGTAGTACTCTATAGAACAACTGTTCTATGTAAACAAATTCTACAGAACTTCTATATATACAAAAATTCTATAGAAACATTTTCTTTAGAAAAAATATTCTATAGAACTATTCAATACATAACAGGATTGCTATAATTATTAGGATTATAGGATTACTACAATTAAACAATTTTAGTATAAAAATTCGGCTTTTAAATTCAGTAATACGGAAATAATATGACTCCATTTTAAATAGGACGTAATCACCATGGCAATCTAGTATCATTACCTATCATGTGATATCATTGAATTAATTACGTATAAAAGGATTTAATAGAATGATACATCTTGGTGGCTTGACAATTAATCCTCGGAAGCTGCTATAACAAAGAGGTACCAATTTTTAAAAAAATCAAATTACTTAATAAATATTTTTATTAATATCTTTTTAAGATTTGATTCGATTTTAATAAAATTTGAAATGACTCGACAAAATTCTGCAAAGATTATATATATTAAATTTCAAATCATTTGGTTGGGTAGTTTTTGCGCTGTTATATGCGGACGGACGGACAGACAGACAGACGGATGGACCAGACGACGACTATAGGCTCTACGTATTTATATAATTACGAACGCGCCTAAAAAATAAAGAGTGCAATAATTTTTGAAAAAAATACTCTTTTATTTCCCACACTTGCGCTCATAATGTCAATTATTCTGTATATTATTTTGAAAACTGAAACTATAAGTGCAGTAAAAATCTTCACTTACATTCGTTCACTAATTATAAACATGAAATTGCATTGCAGAATTTAAATTGCAAATTCCAAAATTCTTCCATGTATATTTCTGCATCAATAAATGTTTAAAATACAAAGATAACGTATCAGTCACGAGACCAAAATAATCTTTTCAAAATAAATCGATTCATATACGTTAAAATTGTCATATTAATTCAATTTCTGCCATAATGATCTTGTTATGAATGTTTCTTGTGACATAGTGTTCCGATAAATAGCACATACAGGTAGGAATATCAATTTTTTCAATATATTTACAACAAGAGGATTTAATATATTTAACACATTGTTCACGAATCATGAGTGAACCCCTGTTTGAATATCTACCAACTTTTACGCCCTTTAGTCACCCTTATTTTTGACTAATCATAGTTTAATCACAGAAATCTGCGACAAAATAAGGTGAAGAATATTATTAAAAATTACTGGTAACAAGAAAACGTACTATAAAAACGATTTCATTTTAAATTACCGGTCGTCCAACTGTTAATTTAAAAAAAAAAGCTCCGAAGTTCCTTTATATAATGAAAATTGATGTTTTATACACGAAATCTGGGTTTCGAATAATATATACTGGGTGATTTAAAAATATGCATTCTCGTACTAATGCCACTGGAGAAAGAGATATGTGACTGACCTACAGATCATGTAAAAGAGGATGTTCTTAAAGTTTCAAGTACTACACCGCTAGAGCGCTCCCAAATCTCGATTAGTGCAAAGCATTTTCAAACTTGTTTAAGATGGCTATTTTGCAGTACAAGATATTTTCAATCCATTAGTTTGGCGAAACTACAATTTTTTAAAAATTTTATTGTGGGAGTTCCTAAAAGAAGAAGCAGTTTGTGTACAAGGGCGAATCAAATGTAAATTAAACTTTTTTAATAGATTATGTTTTACATATATTATTTACCAAAATTTACCAATGTTCTTTTTACCGATAATTTTTTTAACATCCATACACTTTTCCCAACGTATTGGAGGGGTTTTTAAATTTTAAATTCTTGTATAGTAAAAGAGGATTAGGAAGTGTATGAAGCAATCTGAAAAAACAAATATATATATATATATATTATATATATAATAACTTTTTATCTGATGGAAATCCTTCTCTCTCTAACGCTTTCTTAAAGATATCCAAGCAAACTCGTTTCCGAATTTGTTTGGACTATGAAGTGGATGATCAAGTGTTGTCAACTGTAATTTTTCTGTTGTTACACCACTTGTGTAAGGTCTTGCATTGTATTGGAGAAAAAGAACATTTGGATCGGAAAGAAACATTTTTAAAACCAGTGTACTTCTTTAATCTTTACATACATTTACAGCACTATACCGCGAATTTATTTGGGCTATAAAGAGGATGATCAAGTGTTGTCAACTGTAATGTTTCTGTTGTTACACCGCTTGTGTAAAATATTGCATTGTATCAGAGAAAAATAACATTTGGATAGGAAAGACCTGTGTACTGCTTTAATCTTTACAGACATTTACAGTACTACACCGCATTGTCGTAAAAGTTGATAGGCAAGAATTCCCTCGAAGACAGTTTGTGTGAGTTATTTACAGGAAAAACGTAGTTTGCACGTGATCAGGTACGATTGGGGGGTGACACGTAATAATCAGTAGTCCGAAATCCTGAAAAATAATTCTGAAGTAGTAGACTCTGCACAACATAAGGAAAGGCAATCACTATGGAGACTTCGACGTTTATTGTGAAGAAATTCTGTATTTATCCACAGGTTACAGAAGCAGTTCTTCGAACATATGCATGATAGAGCACTTCAGCAACCAAATGAGAACAAAGCTATTACAGGGTGACATTATTAGAAGGATGAACGTAGAAGTAACTTACTGGAGGAGATCAGACAAGATACGGTTTCTTTCCGGTGGTCCCGGGGCTGCATTTTAGTAGCTTAATTAGGTGTTTACTGGCCGAGCGAGAGATGCGAAGTGATGCAAAATCCCTAGTTACTATTCTCGCCAAAAGATTTCCTTATCGAATGAGGTGGCGTGAATTTTGGAATGGGTTACTAGAACCGTAAGAACATTTCATTTTACGTTCAAAATTGGCGACAAGAAGGGCAACTATATTTGGCAATTTAGCACCCTTTAGATAAAAATAAAAAAAATTCTGAAACTGTCGGTTACGATGTTATGAGAAAGTGGTTAAGAGGCTTGTGGATTTTTTTTGATTTTTTGATTGACCTAAGGCATGAGAGTAATGATGAATTGCATTCTTATGCGAAACAGTGACGCCAATTTTATGAGAACCAGCTGCATATTGCAAAAAGATGTTATTTGACATGAGAGAATTATTTTATAATATTTCTTTTTCTTTTTAAACTACAACTGCTAAGAGAGAGAAATGTCCGTTAGAGTGAATTTCATAAAGAACAGATGTAATTTTGACTACATATTTTCGTTGCACAGAACAGAAGGGCGCTTCTTTAAATCACGGGGATATATATTAAATGCGTTAATGAAGAAAGGGAAAATATATTTACTAAAATAATTTAAATATAGATTTACTTTAAATTGCAAAAGTATATATGTGGTTTCTTTACCATATGCATGGTATACATCGTTATGTTCACAGTACTATACTCATGTTATATATCATTATATCACAGTGCTATACCGCATGTTATACATCCTTATATCACAGTGCTATACTGAGTGTTATAGTGTATATATGTGCAGTTCTGGGAAAAAAGTGATCACCCTCTACTAACTCTACCACAAATCATCGTAAAAAAAACCGTAATTGGTACCAATCGATCGTCAACACATTTACTAATTAATGCCATGCTTAAACTTTGCTTTGGGGGTATCTATATATAGAAATTGTGATAAACATTGAAATTTGCAAAACAAATACCAGATTCTGACATCATATTTGGATTCATTGCTAGATTTTACTTATCGGAGAAATCATTCTGCCATGTAGTTTAAGAATTATGTAGGTTTGAAGTTTGGAGCTCATAATGATAAATTCATTTTTAAATGTTGCAAAATATGTTGCAATGCGAAGAGTGTTTTAAGCATAGCTCAAACCTACTTGAGAACTGTAATTTTGGATTTGCATATTTCTAGCAAGTTTCTAGAAGTCGATTTCTGTTAAAAAATGTTTATAGTACAAGTCCTATATTTTTTAAATAATCATTTCAACATATATATGTTTTCGTAATTAATTTTCAAAAGAAATATAAATTGTAACCTATAATGTTTCCATCAGTAATCGATTTATATAATCTTCAAATATTGTAATCTAAAAATACAGCTCTTTCCGCCAAGTATTTTTTTTTTGTTTTATGCTTAAAAATTTACCTTCATTACGATAATGTTGACAATGACTGAAAATGAGTTTAATATTAAGCGTTTCAAATTTTAAACCTGGATAATTTCAAAACTACTTTACCGAATAACTTCCAGTTTAGTATCCGAAGGTAAAATGTACCGATGAATCCAAATAAAGTGCCAAATTTAGACTTTTGTACTGAAAATTTTAAAATTTGTTACAATTTCTAGATGTAGACTATCACTTAAGCAAAATTAAGTATAGGATTAATTAACAAACGTTATTACACTTTATTCCGACTAGTCACATTTTTTCATGATGATTTGCGGCAGAGGTAGCAAGAACTGATATCACTTTGTTTTTCTTCCAGGATTGTGTATCATTTATGAAGAAAATTAATATATAGAATACTCCGTAATTCTCAAAAATTATTAGTGAGATCTTTGTCAGTTTTTGCTTCAGTGGAACACAGAAGTGCCAAGTTTCCACTAATCTTCCGTAATATGTGGATTAATTTGACCCAGTTTAACAATGTTTTGAACCAGAAAATTTATTTAATGAATTTTTATTTATTTAATGTCAGGTTTCTGCGTGAAATTTATCTAATTTAATTTATTTTAAAAAAATGTGGTATGAAACTTACTAAACCTAGGTCAAATTAACCCACATATTATGGTAGATGAATGGGAGCTTTGCACCTCTGGTGGAACAGTATCCCCTTTGTACTACATTCCATAAATGATCGCTTCGTTTCACCTCCTTCACGGCCATTTTTAAACAACCTGTGCTATTTGCATTATACTTGATACCTCGGTAGTCTGTCATTTTTGAAATGTACATTCAATTTATGCCAAAATTTAACAACTTTGGCATTTTCATTTATTGAATGTTTAACACAAAAAATACCAATAACCGGCCATTTCACGGTCCCAAACGAAAATATTTGATTCGAACCATAAATTTCTTCATAAAATAAATAAAATATGCATCACACAGAAATAAGCTAAACAGAAAAGTTAAATAATTTTAATTAAAAATTGTGGTGTGAAATTTTTTTTATAAAACTTCAGCAAAATTTCCGGCATGTATAAAGTTAATAATTATACTTTGTAGAATCACACCCGTTACTTTGAGTACAGCGCCTAGAATACATAATGTGGAAAACAGTTTTACCGTTTTTTAATTCAAAGTTTTCGAAATCAAACCGGAAATTCTGAAACAAGAATTTTTACTTTAAGAAGTGACGAAATATCTGCCATTAAGTAACGAAAAGAACATTATAGGGAAATTCTGGCATGAATGTGGAATTTCGGAATTTGTAAAAAGCCAAACTGGTAATGCTTTAAAAAGTGCTAAAAAATTGTAGCCGATAAACGTACAATGATGCGGTACAATAATAGGGCGATCGCAGCGACATCTGCTTTAAAAATCTGCATCTGCTTACCTCTAGCAAAAGTAACCGTTTCACTATTGACAACATGAACATAATTTCTGTTTATAAAATCTTCTTGTAAGCATACATTTCCGATGTAAATGATTTTGAAGTTAGTTTTTTATCATATCAGGTAATTAATCTTTTCTACTTTTCTAGCAGAGATTCATCCTTTGGTATGCTAAATAGGGATAGTTTCTAGTTTGCTGTCTTGTATCGAGTACTGCAACCATTCACAAAAGAATGCGTATCACGTTTTTTGGCCATGATCAATATCATTCCTATTTTCAAAGCTTATGAAAATCACTATCCAAGTGAAAGGAAATAGGGTATAATTTAATTATTTAAAATATTTATCACCAGCTGAAACGTTTTCTCAGTTCGATTCTTACGCAATGTTTGCGTTAAAAAGAGCTAGCAGACAGTGGCGTAGCCAGAGAGGGGGATCCAAATGCTGTGGAAACCAGTAACATTATAAAGTTTTCTTCGGCTTTAATATCGCAGAAAATTCTCCTATTAGATAAGGCAAAAATATTTTTATAAAATTAGTGGTATCCAAACCATCTGGACCTCCACCCTGTCTACGCCACTGCTAGAAGATGTCGCTGCGATCGAAACGTTATCTTTTCAGTATAGTTCTACATTTATCGGATTCAATTTTTTAGTACTATTTTGTAGCAGTTTTCCACACTATGCATTCTAGGCGCTGTACTTTGAGTATATAAGTGCTTAATATGCGACGGAGTTCACCGGAGTTCAGCTGCGGTACTTCTTCCATTTACTGAATATTTAAATATTAGTCGGAATTCACCAGAGCTTATAATTACTGGGCTCCGGAGCCCATCGGAACAGCGCTGTATGTTGTGTTTTGCTAGTTGATACAAAGAAATCGTTGACAAGTAGGATTTTCTGAAAAATCCCCACTCATGATTTTAATATTTTTGCTTTGTTTATTTATTAGATTTTATTATATATAATTGAATATAGATATAGTCAAAATATATTTAAACTTTCTTTTTCTGAATACGAAATTGCTTTAAATGTTGCAAATAATGTATGAAATATAAATATAAGTGTGGAGGGGATGGGGTGGATAGACTACTATTGTTATTACTGCAGAATATTTAATTCCGGTACTTTTTTTTTGTTAGAAATTAAGCCATGTTTATTCTCATAATGCTAGTGAGTAATTAAATGAAAATATGAATAGTAAAAAATGTTGCGAAGTGAATTTTTAAACCGTATACAATTTATCATGATTGCCCTGACAAAAAGTATAAGAAATGTCTATTTATATTAAAGAAAAAGGTCTCGTTTATAGTTTATTCACTATACTAGCTGGCTTCGCCCGCCAGCGGGCCCCTAATTTACATCGGTGCCTCGAATTGTAGAAAATCTCGAATCTTGTAAAACCTCAAACCGGACGAACCGCCGACCCGGGTCCCCGCTGCCTTCGGCACCGTATACCGGTCGTGCTACGCACGCACCGGGTAATCCCTTAATTAGCACATTGAATTGTACAAACCTCTAACCGAACGAACCTCCGACCCGTTCCTATACCTCACGGGTGGCTGTCCACGAGTGGGTGATTTCGGTCCCCGCTGCCTTCGGCACCGTATACCGGTCGTGCTGCGCACGCACCGGATAATCCCTTAAATTGCACATAGAATAGTATAAACCTCTAACTGAACGAACCTCCGGCTCGGGTCCCCGCTGCCTGCGGCACCGTATAGCAGTCGTTCCGACCCTGGTCCCCGATGCCTTCGGCACCGTATGACGGTCGTGCTACGCATGCACCGGATAATCCCTTAAATTGCACATGGAATAGTATAAACCTCTAACTGAACGAACCTGCGGCTCGGGTCCCCGCTGCCTGCGGCACCGTATAGCAGTCGTGCTGCGCACGCGCTGCAGTATACGTTAGTTCCACCTTCCGCCACCAGGTGGCGCAATCTGTTTATATGATCATAACTGAAATCGTTAAGACTTTCGATGTCGAGTCAAATGAGCCATACCCCGTCGTTTTCATGCCCGTAGAACCGAAGATGGGAAAGCGCCCCCTAGTGGTGAAAAAACGAAATAAAATCGGTAAGCTCTATCGATGTCGAGTCGAAATGATTTAGACTACCTGAGTTCTAGTTCAAAGACAGGGACCTGTAGAAAAACTTAAAACTTAAAAAAAAAAAATCGATAACGGGCGAAGCCCGCTTTTCCCTATCATAATATCTGGATAGGGGGTCCTTATTACTTTAATTATGATGTTTGGAATCAGTTTGGTGGACATCCGTAACATAGTTTCTTAGTTATAGAAACGGACCACAGTTAAAAGAAAAAAGCGGGGGGGGGGGGGGGGTGTTGGCGATGACACTGCTTTTCCTCAAACAACTTATGTAGACTACCTGTGTTCTGTGTTCTAGTTCAAAGACAGTGAGCTGTAGAAAAACTTAAAACTAAAAAAAAAAAAAAAAATCGATAACGGGCAAATCCCGTTTTTCCCTATCGTAATATCTAGTTGCCACTCTAAAACAAAAACTTAAAATACTAAAACTTAAAATAATAATGCAGTTTTTAGACGCGGCCTACTTCTTAAAATCCTACTATCTAGCCGGCACTGTCATAAAAAGCGGGGGGAGGGGGGGGGTTGGCGATGACACTGCTTTTCCTCAAACAACTTATGTAGACTACCTGAGTTCTAGTTCAATGACAGTGAGCTGTAGAAAAACTTAAAACTAAAAAAAAAAAAAAAAAAAAAAAAAAAAAAGAAAATCGATAACGGGCGAAGCCCGCTTTTTCCTATCATAATATCTGGTTGCCACTATAAAACAAAAACTGAAAATACTCGTAATGCAGTTTTTAGACGCGGCCTACTTCTTAAAATCGTAATATCTAGCCGGCACTGTAATGGAAATCTTTCTTTTGCTTTAATTATACAAATAACGATGATTAATTATACAATAAAATAATATATCGGCTCGTAATGAAGATATGGCAATAATTTTTAGATATTCTGAAAGCAGAATCTATTTAGCGTCGCCCTGTCAAAGTTTGGAATTTCTGCGCCTCTTAGAAAACCCAATTGAACGTCACGTGACCACCGTAAAAAAATTGCGCCTCTACTCTTGAAAATCCTACTCTTGTCTGAAAATATCCGGTCACGTGTCGTTTTTCTGCATTGGTTACAAATGATTAGAAATAAATTGCTTCATTAACCGGTTTTTAATTGATATCTTCCGATTTTACTGGTCGAATTGTACAATCTTTTTTTTTGTTGAAATCAGGATTTTTTTTTTACGTGTGATGGCCGATTTGGGGGTCCAGAGATTAATTCTTTCATTGTTTTTCGAAAACGGACTTGAGCATTACATGAAAGCTGTCAGGTGAATTTGCTCTTTCTTCCTTCCAAACATCTGCGCTCCAGGCAGTCTGCGGTCTCCACATGCCGCGCCGAAAGAATTAAAAAATTATTTTTTATTGATCGATTTTTAAAGCATTTTTTCAGTTCTAATGGTCGTACTGGAATTATTTTTCGAATTTCTGAAAGCAAATGCTCTCCTGAATCTGTCTGTCCCATTTCCGAATTTCTGACCCCCCGACTTCCGTAGATCCGGGTCGGTTTAAAAACCCGCACCGCGGTTTGGGGCTTAATTTGCTCCTGGCGACCCTGCCTTTTTCGAGAATCGTCTCCACCGGCAACCCTCGGCGGAGGCGAACTTTCCGCTGTTTTGACTTCTCTTCCAACTTCGGTTTCGGTCGGTAATTAAAACACTTTCGCTCATTAATAACTCCCCGGGTCCGGGTTGGAATCACGACCCGATCGAAACTTGAGCGTCGCGCCTTATTTGCGAATTTTTCGGTCCGCGTCCGCCGTCCGTGCGTCGCCTGGTCCCGGAGCCTTTGCGGGTTCAAAGGTGGAGTGCACAGACAGAAACACACACACACAGACGTTTACCACGCTTAATATTAGTGACGTTTACCGCGCTTAATATTAGGGATAACTATATCTAATAACAATTTGGATGAACAAAAACTGTGTCGTAGTTGTGGTAATCTCAGTGACGTAAGACATTCTTCATCGGGTAGAATAAATTGAGCTATCCGCTAAATGTTTATATATATATCCATGCAGATGGACAATGGCTTTCCGAACATCTATAAATTTTGATATAAATAGAATCAAATGTAATTTACATTATTCCCATAAAATGTATGAAATCTAAATATACGGGTGGAGCGGATGGGGGGTGGGTATACTACTATTATTATTACTGCAGAAAATTAGACCTCCGGTACTTTTTTTGGTTAGAAATTAGCCATGGGTATAGGAATGGCTAATTTTTAACAAAAGTTTCGAGTTTAGGAAATGTAACCGTATGAAATTGAGTTATTCATTTTGAATCACTCTGTATTTTAGCTCATAAAATTCATAATATTGCTTTCTGAAACCATAAATGTAAAACAATTATCTGCATTATTACATTTCCTAAAAATGAGCAAAAAATAACCAAGAATTTGAAATTAAGATTTCCACTTTTTTTTCCATATACAAAATCTTTGACAAAAATTACCCATAAAACATTTGACCAAAGTGTTCACTTGAAAATAAATCGATTAACGCATATTAAAATTGTCAAAATATGTCAATTTCTGCCATAATGTTCTTTTGATGAATGTTACTTATGAAATGGAATTCCGATAAATAGCACTTAGAGGTTGAATTATCAATTTTTCCATTAAATTTGAAATAAATAAATTTAATATACTTAATAAAAGAAAGCAGTAAAAGTGATTTCATACGATGAAAATTGATACTTTACATACAAAATCGGGATTTTCAGAAAATTTATATGTTTATTTTTTTCACAAAAGGAGCATATAGCTGATATTAAGTATAATAGAAAAACCACAGCCCTGGCAAAATTATATCAAGAAGAAACCATCCAAATAAATTTCAATGAAAGTAAAATAATTTTTCCCTCCAGTCTATACTATTCATCCATAATAAGAGAAACCATAGAGATAGAAACACTCAAAAATACAATATGTAACGATACAGTATATTTTAACTTGCCGAAATTGTGGCTCGAGTTACTACCTGTTTAAAATTTGAAAAAAAACAACAACAACCAAGTAAAATTAAAAGATAACGTGCGTAATTTTTAAAAAGTACATGAAAATTAAATGATAGCATTTTAAATAATAAATTCAAAGACCGCGTAATTACGAGATATTCTCATTTGTTTTTGAAAATGGCTCGGAACATGTCAAATAACCTAATAAAAGTTATTTTACTGTGTATTAGGTTGTTAATTTACACCTTACATAAGCATTTAAAAGAAATATATTATTACAAGGTGTTTTAATTTATTACAAGGTGTTTTAATTTATTACATTGTTTATCAATCATTTTAAACTTTAGTTTTAGGGGCTACAATATCTTTGAATCTGTAGAAATGGCCATAAACAATACCACGTTGTAATTCCTAAAAATTAAAAAACTATGATAAAGAAAATGAAATAATTTTGCACATAAAATAAATATTATTGACGTTAGACTTACAACTTAAAATTGTAAATCTATTGGTAAATATGAAAAATTTAAGTACAAAATATTATATGGTCACTATGTTAAAGAATAACAAATAATGTGTTGCATACATGATAAAATAAATCATTATGCAGAGAAAAATATTTTTAATTATTGGGTTGTTAGGAAAGTCCGTTTGGGAAAACCAATTTGTACCAGAAAATTCTGCCCGTCAATTATTAGACAGTAGAAATCAGAATTAATGTCTAATAATTAAATGATAGAATTTTCCGGTACAAATCAACTTTTCCAAATAGAAAGAACTTTCCGAACAACACAATAAATTAAGGTTGTTGCACATACAGCTTTAACTCTTTGTGTACGGGTAGGGACATATATGTCCCATTGGACTATCTTTTTACAGTTTCGTTCATCTCACGAAACCCTATTCGTCCCGCTATTTTGTCTGTCCGTCACAGAGCGGTTCTCAGAAACTATATAACTTTCAGACTTTTGTGTACTTATAGCTGAATAACTACTATGAAGCTGAAAATCATAAAATTTCGAAAATAATGTATTATTTTAATATAGAGAGACAAAAAACAAAAAATCTAACAGCATTTTTCTATTAAATTTAAACATTTTTCGTTATAGCAGTTGCCAACAATTAAAAATCCACAATAAAATTCTTCCTACAATAATTAATTGATAATTACAGTAAGTATTGAAAGATTTTCACGTGAAAAATGAAAATGAAATAAAAAGTTTCACCAATTGAAAAAAAGATTAATATGACGTCATATTGGTAATAAAACTGAAATTTTCAAACATTTCTCAATAATACAAGGAGTATGAGTATGTGTTAGTACAGAAAACAGGTTAATATGATGTCATTAGAGAATTAAAAAGAAAATTAATCTGACGTCATATTGGAAGTTTAATTGACTTTTACAAATGTTTGAGAATACTACAAAGAGAGTATCAATATGAGTAATAGAGAAAGCAAGTAGATATGACGTCTGCAAGTGATTCTAACGTCATAGTAGTTTGAGGAACGTATTGAATCATAATAAAAACCCGATATCGAACAAGCGAGAAAAATAGACCGGTAAATTTTTACTTTATAAAAAACATGATTTTTTTTTGGAAAATGAAATTTATTTGGATTTATTAAAGAAAGGAATATTAAACGAAACCCTTTGTGCGATCTTTGATCACACTTACCCACTTATTATTCTACTTGTACTACTTTTTGAAAAACAAAAATCTGTGTCATAGACTTATGCTAAGTTATTTTCAAGAGAAATCTACTATAAAGAAAAGTTTGTACATTGTGGTACGATTTAAAGTAAAAATAATCGTGAGGCCTTAGTCAGTCCTTGGGATAATCCATTAATTACGAGATGTAACTAAAGGGTCAGCCTAACAAGGAGACCGCCAAACATGATACACACAGATTTTGATGATTTTAAAGTATGTTGTAGGGATCATACCCCTAACTATTCAGGTCAAAGGTTTCCTTGAAATGGGCTTCAGTTTTCGAGAAATTTCAGGTTAAAGTTCAGCATGCATTTCAAATGCCATTAGTTCGCAATCCTGGACATGGTATCCGTGGTGCCGTGGTAGCGTTCGCGATTTGAGAGCCGCAGATGGGTGTTCTGTCCTCTACTGCGACTTTTACCTATTTTATATATTTGTCGCGTTATAAATTGTATGCAGAATTATGAATTCTGCATCTTTGAACTTTTTGATATTTTCCTAATAAATTCCATTTACATTTTCGAATATTGCAGGAAAATTTATAGTTTTTGCGCAATTTTCATTCGAATATTTCTGCTGACGAAAATCCAAACTAATTTATGTCTTGATACCTCGTCCTTTTAAAATAATTATTGTTTACATTTATGTATATTTACTTATTTATTTATTGTATTGATGAAATAATACATTTTTTTTTAAATTTACATTATCTATTTAAAAAAAATTTAAATGATTAAGAAAAAATTAACAAAATAATATATCCTTTTAATATTTGATTTGTTCTAAATATATTGAAATATGTTAACTGCTGAAATACTAAAATATTTACCATCACCGACATCGACATTTTTAGTTTATTAAATATGGAACTAATTGTGTTATACCTATCGCAAAAATATTCTAAACAAATTTCGCATTAAAAATCGCCTTTAAATAATTGTTTTAACAATATTGGAAGAATGTATAAATTAGCATATTATATATTCTTTAAATACTTAAATTGTGATAAATATATTTAAAAATGCATTAAATTTGAAAAAGAAATTATTTCAAACGTGGTATTTGTCTGCAAAGGAAGCAAAACGAAATTGATAAAAAGAAAATTTTATTTATTCTGATATTACCGTAAAAGTCGTTGCAGACGATTTTTTTTTCAGATATTTTTTATATGTATTGTAATTTTTCCGTATGGCGTCGACTTGTTAGACAGAAAAAAAATTAATTGTAATACATTATTTTTTATTTGTGCAAATCAAAAATGACGGTGAATTTGAATTTTACAGTTAAATGTATTAAAATAACATAATATATATATACATATAACTGGCTAAAACTTGGATATAATCGTTATTGCTTTAATGTTTTATTACTCCTTTCAAGATATGTTTTTGGAATTAGTTAATTTGGAATTTCGTCAATAGAAATATTAATTTCAAAACTGCACAAAAAAAAAAAAAAAAAAAAAAAAAAAATTACGAAATATTCGAAAATGTAAATGGAATTTATTTGGAAAATTTCAAAAAGTTCAAAGATGCAGAATTCATAATTCTGCATACAACTTATAACGCGACAAATATATAAAATTTGTTAAAAAAGGTAAAAGTCACAGGCGAGGAGAGAACACCCATCTGCGGCTCTCAAATCGCGAACGCTACCACGGAACCACTGATACCTTGCTCACGATCGCGAAGTAATGGCATTTGAAATCATGCTTAACTTTAAAACGAAATTTCTCGAAAACTAAAGCCCATTTGAAGGAAACCTTTGACCTGAATAGTTAGGGGTATGATCCCTACAACATACTTTAAAATCATCAAAATCTGTGCGCATCATGTTTGGCGGTCTCCTTGTAAGACCAAAATAGTTTCAAAACGTTTTGATTAAATTTAAATATTAACATAAAAGAAAAAAAATTCTCATCCATTTTTTTTTGTATATTTCAAACGCATTTTTTTTTCAAAATTTAACTTCAGTTTTGTTTTTAGTGTAAAATGTTTAAAAATGCATATATAGTTCTAATTATATTAAATTACTTTGACGGACTTGCGATAAAATGGCGCGTACAGCTCGTCATGAGTATTTTATCCTACTGAAGATAACTTAATTGTTTTTACTATTACAAATTTTGTGCGGATTAATTTTTGAGAACTCTATGAAGATTTAAGTAAATAACATAAACTATACCTTATTCCAAACTTGTTTTTCCAAGGAACACAAAGTGCCAAAAGTGGGTGTTACCATTTTAAAAGTTAAAGTTGGTTCAAATTTTAATTTTTAGACAACCCCTATTACTTTCATATTCAGAATGTAGTTCCCAGTAGGATGGTATATCTCTCACCTCTCTTTGACATTTTTATGATAGAGAAGTATGGGGTGGTGCGTTTTCCCCCATGACTAGCATACCTTTAATAAAATTAAAAGTGTAATCCAGGGTTTCTTAATCTTTTTTTTTAAATGTGGCTAGACTTCTCTTGCCAATTAGGTAAAAGTCATGGGCCCCTTTAACTAAAACGGTTTTAATTGCATAATTTAAAATAATAATGAAAAAAACAGTTATATTGACACACAGTTAATAAAATGTTTAGAGATCCATGAACATTTCCTCCACAGTCACACAAAAAGCAGTTTTATCAGAAACTACC
This sequence comes from Maratus michaelseni, assembly GCA_963931845.1. Lineage (NCBI taxonomy): Eukaryota > Metazoa > Arthropoda > Arachnida > Araneae > Salticidae > Maratus > Maratus michaelseni. The sequence goes on along the minus strand of OZ007597.1, from coordinate 97,770,577 downwards.
TGAAATACTCAACATTTACGAATTTTCTTTACAAAGAACTCTTTCAAACACTTTTTTAAATTTTTACGGTAATAGATAGAATTTTCTAGTAAAATTAAAGATTTGTTGGTTTTCAAAATTTTTACAATTTGTTATATAAAGAACTTTGCTTCAGATTTTTCACAATAAACATCAGTTGCGGTGCAGCTAACACAACTTAACCGAGAATCCAGTCAATTAATCTGTATTGTCTGAATCTTATATGACTTTTGAACAGTATATATAATATATGCTTAACAATCGCGTTTCTGAATTTCATTAAAGTATGGAATACGTTAGCTTCTATAGACACTCCGAAATGCCTGTAGCTTGATAAATAGACATTAGTTATGATAATAGCATTAGTAAGAACCTACGAGGTTACTTCGAAATGTTTTTAGAGCTACCACATGATTGTAATTAAATAGGAGTTCATACATGGTGTTTCACAAAGGACCCCTAACTTTAAAAATCAATAACCCGGAAACGGTGATAGATAAAAGCATGAAACCAGTAGTATGTTTATTAAAAAAATCGTAAGAATCTTATACATAAATCTCAAAATTTAGTTAAAAATAGCACCGATAGATGGCGCTGAGAGCGTTAAAATTCCTTCTAAAGAGAGTTCAGAAGCATAGAAAGACTAGCCGTCGAAGGTTTCGCCATTGAAATTTGACCGCTATTAGCGTATAGTAAAAATAATTCGCATCGGACACGTTGCCTGTCTGTTGAACTTTTTTGAAAAGCTCACGAATTATTTTCCCATCTCGGCCTTTTGCGACTTGAAATCGCGTTTGAAAACTTCTCCTTGTGGACTCTGATTTAATCCGTGGACTCTGATAACAAACACACGTTCCACCACGGTATACATCACTTTCGGAATTATTTTCACTATACGCTAATAGCGGTCAGATTTCAATGGCGAAATTTTCGACGGCTAGTCTTTCTATGCTTCTGAACTCTCTTTAGAAGGATTCTTAACGCTCTCAGTGCCATCTATCGGTGCTATTTTTAACTAAATTTTGAGATTTATGTATAAGATTCTTACGATTTTTTTAATAAACATACCACTAGTTTCATGTTTCTATCTATCGCCGTTTCCGTGTTATTGATTTTTAAAGTTAGGGGTCCTTTGTGAAACACCCTGTAGTTAATACTGAAAATACTGTAGAGAAATATTAGGTTGTTCGGAAAGTTGGTTCGTACCGGAAAATTATATCGTTCAATTATTAGATACATTAATTCCGATAGCTAATGTCTAATAATTGACGGGCAGAATTTTCCGGTACCAATTGGTTTTCCCCAAACGGAATGAACTTTCCGAACAACCCAATATTTCAACATAGATTAGAATATATTTTGATATGTATATGAACTACATTAATTGCAGTTACTTAATAAATCACATATATATATCTTACCTGATTTATTAAATGAAAATTGCTGAAGAAACTTAACGTTAAGTAATACAAAATGCAGAGCAGCAACTGGCGATTATTTTTTGTTTGTTATTATTTTGTCTACCTCTATTTCAAAACAATTATGTTCATGGTAGATTTCTATTAGTCTTTGAGGTAGATTATTATAGTATAGAAATAGTGGTTCGAAAAATGATAAGATGTGGTAGCCGTGAAAATGGAGTTTTATAAAATATGTGTCTGAAATTTTCAGAATCTACCGAAAATCTATGATAAAAACCAAAATAAAACTTTAAAGGTTTTTTTTTTTTTTTTTTTTTTTTTTTTACATTTTACTTTGATAAAATCAAGTTACACATTCTTGAAAATTTTCATGATATCAAAAAACTCAAAACAAAACATTAAGTGATTCAGTGTAGGCTCATTATTAAACGCGATTCTGTAAATATTTCTTTTATTTTCAAAAACGTTAAGAGAATATTGAATAAGAAACCTGAGAAACCAATAAGTATCCAAAATTTACCGAAACGTGTTTCGAAATTTTACGGAAAGCAAAATAACCCTTCTACTGCAGAAAATTTTCGTAAATTAAAAAAACTCCATTTTTTTCCCTTAGGTTTCTGATGATAAGGGAAAGATTTTCAGAAATGTGGGTGATTACGAGGTTACAATTATATTTCTGTACGATTGAGATGTTTAAAGAATTTTTTTTTCTGCATTTTTTAAAATGTAGGATTTTTCGGTAAAAACAGCATTTAATAATTTCCGAATTCTCTCATAAATATATACACATAATAGAAAAGGATGCTGCTTCATATTTATTACATTAAATGCAGACTAATGGTACGACTAACACTATTAAAACGAAACTATTCAGAAATAGGTTCATTTCTATATTTTGAAATTTATATCACTTTTCAGCAGTATATATGCATTTAACGATCACGTATATAAATTGCATTATGTAATGAAATAAGTTAGATTCCACAGACTCCACAAAATGCCTTTAGCTTGATAAACAGACATTAATCACGATAATGGTAACTCCTGGAGAATTAGCAACAACACACTAGAGGACTCTGAAATGCTTTGGAAATACTACATGATTGTAATTAAATGAATGTTCATAGCTATTATTGAAAATAGTATTGAGCAACATTTCACCCAGGATTAGAATATATTGTGACAAAAGTGTAAACTATATTAAGTAAGTTTAATTTACCAAGTTTAAATCGAAACTAAATTATGTTCGGATTATTAAATCAGGGTTCGTACGCATCAGGGGATTCAGGAAAATTTAAGTGTTTTAGTACCAGAAATGTCATAGAGTCTGGTCGATGTATGTGAAGATAGAATTTATTTTCCTTAAATAAGCCAAATGTTACTTTACGAAAATTCTGGTAAAAGGGCCTTGAAAGTCCTTGAAGCGTACGAACCCTGTAAATGAATTTTATGTCATATTTGAGTAGTTTTTCAGTATTGTTTAGTAATTTTTAAGTAATTTTTAGTAATAGTTAGTAATTAAATGAATATTGATTTCATTCGCACTCATTATGATTATATTTATATGCAAATATATTACAGTATAATGCTGTACTTCGTAATTATTATTAATATCAATACTTTTTTATTTAACTTAATTTGGTTCATGTATATAAATATAGAATTTTGTAATTCATTTTTCACTCTCGTCTTTAAATGACAGAATTATGAAAATCCCGCTCACAGATGTGTTTACGATGACAGTACATCAACTGCATATTTTTGGAACTTAATTCTAAATTAATAAATTACTTTTAAGACATTTTTCCATTAACCGAGCTCTGGTGATAAATCGCCAAGTAATCGTTATCGTTACAATTGTTTTCGAGTTACAAAAACAATAGTGTTAATTATGCGCCAAACCACTTGTGCCAAAATATGCCAACTGAAACTGTAAATCTGCAACAAAGAGATATTTTAAACACGAAAAATAGAAAATATGAATAAAAAATAAGTATTTTTATATATTCTAATTTTTATATATAAAGTATTTTAATCAGATTTTTTTTTAAATGTAAGATTTTTCGGTAACAACAGCATTTAATAATTTCCGAGCTTTCTCTGATATGTATAGACGTACAATAAAATAAAAGTCTGCTTCATATTTCTTACATTAAATACGAACTAATGGTATGGTTTACACTATTAAATCGAAACTGTTCAGAAATAAGTTCATTTTTATATTTTGAAATTTATATCTCTTTTCAGCAGTATATATGCATTTAACAATCACGTATATAAATTGCATTATATAATAAAATAAGTTATCTTCCACAGACTCCACAAAATGCCTTTAGCTTGATAAACAGACATTAATCACGATGATGGAAACTCCTGGAGCATTAGCAACAACACACAAGAGGACTCTGAAATGCTTTGGAAATACTGCATGAATGTAATTAAATGAACGTTCATAGCTATTATTGAAAATAGTATTCAGCAACATTTCATCCAGGATTAGAATATATATTGTGACAAAAGTGTAAACTATATTAAGTAAGCATAATTTACCTACAACATATCCAACCTAAATTATGTACAAATTATTAAATGAATTTTATGTCATGTTTCAGTAGTTTTTCAGTATTGTCTAGTAATTTGTAAATAATATTTAGTAATAATTAGTAATTAAATGAATATAAATTACATTTGAACTCATTATGATTATATTTATATACAAATATATTACAGTATAATGCTGTACTTCGTAATTATTATTAATATTAATACTCTTTTATTTAACTTAATTTGTTCATATATATAAAGATAGAATTTTACAATCGATTTTTAACTCTCGTCTTTAAATGCTAGAATTATAAAAATCACCATACACAGATGTTTGTGCGATAACAATACATCAACTTAATATATTTGGAACTTAATTCTAAATTAATAAATTTCTTTTAAGACATATTTCTTTTAACAGGCAGCAGGGGATAAATCGCCCAGTAATCTTTATGGTTACATCTGTTGAACGAGTTACAAAAACAATGGTGTTAATTATGCGCCAAACCACTCGAGCCAAAATATGGCAACTGAGACTGTGAATCTGCAACAAGGAGATAGTTTAAACACGTAAAATAGAAACTATAAATAAAAAATAAAAGTTTTTTTTTATATATATACTAATTTTTTTATATAAAGAATTTTTATAAGCATATTTTTAAATGTAGGATTTTTCGGTAAAAACAGCATTTAATAATTTCCGAAGTTTCTCTGATATGTATAGACGTACAATAGAATAAAAGTCTGCTTCATATTTACTGCATTAAATACGAACTAATGGTATGGTTTACACTATTAAATCGAAACTGTTCAGAAATTAGTTCATTTCTATATTTTGAAATTTATCTCACTTTTCAGCAGTATATATGCGTTTAACAATAACGTATATAAATTGCATTATATAATAAAATAAGTTAGCTTCCACAGACTCCACAAAATGCCTTTAGCTTGATAAACAGACATTAATCACGGTAATGGTAACTCCTGGAGAATTAGCAACAACACACAAGAGTACTCTGAAATAATGCTTTGGAAATACTGCAGGACTGTAATTAAATGAATGTTCTTAGCTATTATTGAAAATAGTATTGAGCAACAATTCACCTAGGATTAGAATATATATTGTGACAAAAGTGTAAACTATATTAAGTAAGTTAAATTTACTAAGAATAAATCCAAACTAAATTATGTTGGGATTATTAAATGAATTTTATGTCATGTTTGAATAGTTTTTCAGTATTGTTTAGAAATTTTTAAGTTTTTTTTTTTTTGTGAAAATTAGTAATTAAATGAATATTGATTACATTTGCACTCATTAGTATTATATTTATATATAAATATATTACAGTATAATGTTGTACTTCGTAATTATTATTAATACTCTTTTATTTAACTTGATTTGGTTCATGTATATAAAGATAGATTTTGCAATTGATTTTTCACTCTCGACTTTAAGTGTTAGAATTATAAAAATCACCGTATACAGATGTGTTTGCGATGACAATACATCAACTTAAGATTTTTGGAACTTAATTCTACATTAAAATACTTTTAAGACATAGTTTTTTTAACCGAACTCTGGTGATAAATCGCCAAATAATCTTTATGGTTACATCTGTTTAACGAGATACAAAAACAATGGGGTTAAGTATGAGCCAAACCACTCGCGCCAAAATGTGCCAACTGAGACTATGAATCTTCAGAAACGAGATATTTTAAACACGAAAAATAGAAAATATGAATAAAAATAAGAGTGTATTTTTATATATACTAATTTTTATATATAAATAATTTTTATCATCATTTTTTAAAATGTAGGATATTTAGATAAAAACGGGAATTAATAATTTTCGAATTTTCTCAGAAATGTATATAGATATTAAAAGAGAATTCTACGTCAAATTTCTTACATTAAATGCGAACTAATGGTATGGCTTACGCTATTAAATCAAAACTATTCAGAAATAGGTTCCTTTCTATATTTTGAAATTTATATCACTTTTCAGCAGTATATATGCATTTAACAATCACGCATCTAATTTGAAATAAGTTATCTTCCACAGACTTCCCAAAATGCCTTTTCCTTGATAAATAGACATTAATCACGATAAAGGTAACTCCTGAAGCATTAGCAACAATACACAAGAGTACTCTGAAATGCTTTGGAAATACTGCATGATTATAATTAAAGGGATGTTCATAGCTGTTATTGAAAATACTATTGAGCAACATTTCACCCAGGATTAGAATATATTTTGCCAAAAGTGTAAACTATATTAAGTTTAATTTACCAAGAATAAATCCAACCTAAATTATGTTGGGATTACTAAATGAATTTTATGTCATGTTTGAGTAGTTTTTCAGTATTGTTTAGTAATTTGTAAGTATTTTTTAGTAATAATTAGTAATTAAATTAATATTGATTACATTTGCACTCATTAAGTTTATATTTATAAATAAATATATAATGTTATAATGCTGTACTTCGTAATTATTATTAATATCAGTACCCTTTTATTTAACTTAATTTGGTTCATGTATATAAAGATAGAATATTAAAGTCGATTTTTTCCACTCGTCTTTAAATGCGAGAATGATAAAAATCACCGTACACAGATGTTTGTGCGATGACAGTACATCAACTTAATATATTTGGAACTGAGTTATAAAATAATAAATTTCTTTTAAGGCATATTTCCGTTAACCGACAGCAGGTGATAAATCGCAAAGTAATCTTTATGGTTACATCTGTTGAACGAGTTACAAAAACAATGGTGATAATTATGCGCCAAATCACTCGCCCCAAAATATGCCAACTGAGACTGTTAATCTGCAACAAAAAGATAGTTTAAACACGAAAAATAGAAAATAAGAATAAAAAATAAAAGATTTTTTTTATAGATACTAATTTTTTTATATAAAGTATTTTTATAAGCATATTTTTTAAATGTAGGATTTTTCGGTAAAAACAGCATTTAATAATTTCCGAACTTTCTCAGATATGTATAGACGTACAATAGAATAAAATTCTGCTTCATATTTCTTACATTAAATGCAAAATAATGGTATGGTTTACACTATTAAATCGAAAGTGTTCAGAAATAGGTTTATTTCTATATTTTTAAATTTATATCACTTTTGATTAGTATATACGCGTTTAACAATCACGCATCTAAATTGCATTATATTATGGAATAAGTTAGCTTCTACACACTCTCGAAAATGCCTTTAGCTTGATAAACAGATATTAATCATGATAATGGTAACTCCTGGAACATTAGGAACAGCACACAAGAGTACTCTGAAGTGCTTTGGAAATACTACATGATTCTAATTAAATAGATGTTCTATTATTGAAAATATTATTGAGCAACATTTCACCCAGGATTAGAATATATTTTGCCGCAAGTGTGAACTATATTAAATAAATTTAATTAACCAATAATAAATCCATTTTATGTCAATTTTGAGTATTTTTTTCAGTATTATTTAGTATTTTTCATGTAGTTTTTAGTAATATTTAGTAATTAAATGAATAATGATTACATTTGCACACTTTATGATTATATTTATATATAAATGTATTACAGTATAATCCTGTACTTCGTAATTATTATTAATATTAATACTCTTTTATTTAACTTAATTTTGTTCATGTATATAAAAATAGAATTTTACAATCGATTTTTCACTCTCGTGTTTAAATGCTAGAATTATAAAAATCACCGTACACAGATGTGTGTGAGATAACAATACATCAACTTAATATTTCTGGAACTTAATTATGAATTAATAAATTACTTTTAAGACATCTTTCCGCTAACCGACCTCTGGTGACAATTCGCCAAGCAATGTTTATTGTTACAACTGTTTACCAGTTACAAAAACAATGGTGTTAATTATGCGCCAAACCACTTGCGCCAAAATATGCCAACTGAGACTGGGAATCTGCAGAAACGAGATATTTTAAACACGAAAAGTAGAAAATATGAATAAAAAATAAGTATTTTTATATATAAAGTATTTTAATCAGAATTTTTTTAAAATGTAGTATTTTTCGGTAAAAATAGCATTTAATAATTTATGAACTTTCTCAGATTTATATAGAAGTATAATAGCATAAAATTCTGCTTCATATTTCTTACATTAAATGCTAACTAATGGTATGGTTTACACTATTAAATCGAAATTGTTCAGAAATAGGTTTATTTCTATATTTTTAAATTTATATCACTTTTGATTAGTATATATGCGTTAAACAATCAAATATCTATATTGCATTATGTTATGGAATAAGTTAGCTTCCACAGACTCCCCAAAATGCCTTTAGCTTGATAAACAGACATTAATCATGATAATGGTAACTCCTAGAACATTAGGAACAGCACAGAAGAGTACTCTGAAGTGCTTTGGAAATACTACATGGTTGTAATTAAATAGATGTTCTATTATTGAAAATACTATTGAGCAACATTTCACCCAGGATTAGAATATATTTTCCAGAAAGTATGAACTATATTAATTAAATTTAATTAACCAAGAATAAATTCAACCGAAATTATGTTCGGTTTATTAAATGAATTTTACTTCAAGTGTGAGTATTTTTTCAGTATTATTTAGAATTTTTTACGTAATTTTTAGTAATATTTAGTAATTAAATGAATATTGATTACATTTGCACTCATTGTGATTATATTAATCTATACAGGTCATTATAATTAAAGTTGCACTTTCAAAAGGCGGTAAAAAAGAACCACTGGTCTGAATGACCTGATATTTCATCTGAGTATACGTGAATCAATGGGAATTTGATATTCAAAAGAAAAAAAAGAGTTGAATAGATGACCGATAGATGGCGTTGTATTCGTCATAAGGTGCTAAGTAAAAGACGTGACATGCTGTTTGAACAAAGAATGCCACAACAGCATGCCAAGTCTTTTAATTAGTCTTTTCATATACACTCAGATGAAATATCAGGTCATTCTGACCAGTGGTTCTTTTTTTACAGCCTTTTGAAAGTTTAACTTTAATTATAATCACCCTGTATATATATTACAATATAATGCTGTATTTTGTAGTTATTATTAATTATTGTACTCCTTCATTTAACTTAATTTGGTTCATGTATGTAAAGGTGGAATTTTGAAATCGATTTTTCACTCTTCGTTTCCCAGCGCATGAAACGGGCTCTTTTGTCTTTTTGAGTCCTTTTGCTGCGCGGAATTTTCTCAATGCACCGGTTGCTGATTCTCCGTTTTTGTAAAAGAGCTTAATCGACAACGCTTGATCTGGTAATGTTAGCATATTGCTGGCATCGAATGGAGAATCTATGGGTACTGACAACCTGATTTGCATAAATCTTCTTCATGTTATGCCAGTGCCATCCATCGGTGATTTTTTGAATCACAATTTTTTTTTTGTTAATAAAAAACATTTGATTTCCCTCTAATACCATTTGTGCAAACCGCAATTTTTTAGAATCATTTGTTGCTTTAAATGAATTTTTTAGGATCATTTGTTGCTTTAAATGAATTGTTAAAGGTTTAACGAATTTATGGAACAACCGGTATATTTTATAAATAAATATATATTTCTCCCTCTTCTCTCTTCTATATTTCTCTTATCTCTATATCTCTGAGATTCTCAAATAATATAACACAAATAAAAAGAATAAAATATTTTCGCATGAAATTTGTGTTTCTTGTTTTTGATCTGGTAGAATAATTTATTGTTTCCTCTTCATTTGCCAGTTAATGAAAAGAGAAACTAAGTAGGGATATATTTGCTACGTAATACCATCTGAATATCCAGAGTTTAGTAATGTGTTTACAGTACATAGGTTTGTTTTTACAGACTATCGAAATAATTATATCTATTAGGTTTTATCACGTTAACAATTGTAATCCGACAAGTCTTGAAATAAATCATTGTCCGTTATGCTATAATTATACTGAAAAATTTTTATATAAATTCTTAAACAATATAAGATAAATAATTAAAAGAACAAAATATTTGCGCTTAAAAATTATATTTGTCCTTTTTGATAGCCTTTAAAAAATGATATGATTTGCTTAAATGAGTCACTTTACACATGTTAAAAATTAGTTTTATATTCTGCTATACTAATTCCTATACGTTTGTCCAGTTAATGAAAAGATTAAAAAAAATCAAACTCTAAGTGTATGTTTAATCACCATCTAGTAGTTCCTGAATTAAGTAATTTATAAGTTTATTATTTTGTTTACAGTACAATTGATTTTTTATATGAAATATAGCAATAGTTATATATATATATATATATATATATATATATATATATATATATATAATCCAATATGCTTTATTAAAATAAGACTAGGCAATTTTGTTTCGGTATAGCCAGGGCTTGACAAATGAGGCCGCGAGGTTGTCACTGGCGACCAACTTTTTTATCGGGCGACCAAGCTATAAAAACAACAAAAAATCACCAAAATAAAATCAGGTTATTATTATTATTATTTATTTATTTATTTTTGTATAAAAATTGACCCCAGAAATAAGTACAAACGGCATGTTTTCTCTTTCCTGAATATTCAGAAAAAAAACCTTGAAACTATGTTCAAACGAAAAATATTTTTAACTTTTTAGCAAAAATATATTCATTAAATGCAAATTTTAAAATTATAAAATCAGAATGTTTTGATTGACTTCGATAGGGACATAGACAAAAAAATTGTTTTCCTGCTTCACTATTTCATCGATTCCCTCACTATCATATATAGATTTTGTAGCACTCAACTATCCGAACATTTGAAGCATAGTAATCAACATCTTCCAAATATTCCGGTTAATTCAGCATTCACAGTATCTCTTCTTTTTTTCTACAGAGATACATAATTTTGATGAGTTTCATTAAAATATTTAGTTTATATTAGTAACTTCCTAAATAATGTACCATTTAAAACTATGTCACTAATAATTCTAAAATATGCTTGTTATAATTTTTTCTCAATTAAATTCATAAAAAAACGTTCGTGCTTCTTGAAAATTAATGACCCGGTGGGTATTTTTTACTGGCGACTATAATTTTTTGTTGGCTACCAGATTTTATCAAATTTGTAAAGCCCTGGTAAGCTATCAGAATGTAAAATACACTTGACAGGTTTTAAGAATATCAAATCTTATATAACACCAGATAAAATAGATATATTAACATATTTACGTTTACAAGTTGTATTTCCCAATTCTGATATCATTTAAATACTTATACGACATGTTCCATAAAAACGAATCACTCTAAGAGTGTTAAAAAAGTTTACTTTTATATTCTACAATAATAATGCAATGTTTGCTTTTCTTTTGTCTGGTTAATGAAGAGGAAAATTCATTTTGAGACACTGCGTATGAATGAAATCACTGTTTTATAATTCTCGAATTAAACATTTCTGAAGTTTAGTAGTTTATTTACAGAATATTGACTTATTTTCTTATACTGATGCGAATCATGATCGATTTATAAAAGATAAAACAAAAGAAAGCAATCCCAAGTAAGAGATTAAGTAGTTGGAATTTTTTCACCAAAAATTTAAAAGTTCTCCTAATTATTAAAATAATACAATATTTGCGTGTCTTATATTTCATATCCTTTCAAAACTGATGCGATGCGTTTAATGAAAACAAATCGTTCTAAGCTTTTAATCGTGTTGTTTTATATTCTGTTACAATATACTTTCTCTTTATTCGCATGTTTTATGGAAGGGAACAATAAATATTTTTAGAGAATAAACATGGTTAGAATCAACATTTAATATTTGCCGAATTAAGTTTCTACAGAAGTTAAATAATTCTACACTCTAACACTATGTTGATTCGTTTTACAAACTATTTACTTTATTAACTATGTTTTATTAACAGCAAATTGACTTGTGTTTATACATTGATGCATGTCACAATCCACTTATAAGTAAATGAAAAATAACAATAAAAAAAAAGATAATACATTCTAGACCAAAAGATTAATTATTCGGAATTTTTAAACTAGAAATTCTGAATTTTATGAATTATTTAAAGATTGATCTATCATTATTAGATTGATCTATCATATTTAATTGATCTATTATTTTTGTTCAAAAGACTGATACGTCGCGCTTAATAAAAATACGATTGCTCTAAGATTATTAAACGTTTAGTTTTATACTCTGTTACAATAATTTAATGTTTTCTTTCATTCGTCTGGTTAATGAAGAGGAAAAAAACACTTTCAGAAACTAAGTGTGGATAAAATCGTCGCATAATAATTCTCGAATATAACATTTCCGAGTTTAATAAATTATTTTCACTACATTGATTTTTATACACTACATATCGGTTATTGATTTATAAGAAGTAAATATACAATAGGAAGAGAAAACAATTCGATCAAGTGATCATGTATTCGAAATTTTCTGCAAAATAATTCAAAGTTTTCCGACTCATTAAAAGAATAACATATTTGTGCTTAAAACGTTTATTTCTAATATTTAATTTCTGTTAAAAAACTGATACGTTGTGTTTGATAAAAATACGATTGCTCTAAGATTATTAAACGTTTAGTTTTATACTCTGTTACAATAATTTAATGTTTCCTTTCATTCGTCTGGTTAATGAGGAGGAAAAAAAAACATTTTTAGAGACTAAGTGTGGATAAAATCGCCGCCTAATAATTCCCGAATATAACATTTCCGAAGTTTAGTAAATTATTTTCACTACATTGATTTTTATACACTACTTACCGCTACTGATTTCTAAGAAGTAAATATACAATAGGAAGAGAAAACAATTCGATCAAGTGATCAAGTATTCGAATTTTGCACAAAATAATTTAAAGTTTTACTAATCATTAAAAGAATAACATATTTGCGCTTAAAACTTTTATTTCTAATCTTTAATTTCTGTTAAAAAACTGATACGTTGTGTTTAATGAAAATAAATCGTTCTAAGATTATTAAACGTTTAGTTTTTACTCTTTTACAAAAATTCAATGTTTCCTTTTAATTCGTCTAGTTAATGAAGAGGGAAAAAAACAGCTTCAGAGACTAAGTGTGGATAAAATTGCCTCCTAATAATTCCCGAATATAACATTTCCGAAGTTTAGTAAATTATTTTCACTACATTGATTTTTATACACTACATATGGCTATTGATTTCTAAGAAGTAAATATACAATAGAAAGAGAAAACAATTTTTACCAAGCGATCAAGTATTCCGAATTTTCCACCAAAGAATTCAAAGCTTTTCGAATTATTAAAAGAATAACATATTTTTGCTTTAAACTTTCATTTCTAATATTTAATTTCTGTTTAAAAAAACTGATACGACGTTGTGTTTAATGAAAATAAATCGCTCTAAGATTATTAAACGTTTAGTTTTTACTCTTTTACAAAAATTCAATGTTTCCTTTTAATTCGTCTAGTTAATGAAGAGGGAAAAAAACAGCTTCAGAGACTAAGTGTGGATAAAATTGCCTCCTAATAATTCCCGAATATAACATTTCCGAAGTTTAGTAAATTATTTTCACTACATTGATTTTTATACACTACATATGGCTATTGATTTCTAAGAAGTAAATATACAATAGAAAGAGAAAACAATTTTTACCAAGCGATCAAGTATTCCGAATTTTCCACCAAAGAATTCAAAGCTTTTCGAATTATTAAAAGAATAACATATTTTTGCTTTAAACTTTCATTTCTAATATTTTATTTCTGTTTAAAAAAACTGATACGACGTTGTGTTTAATGAAAATAAATCGCTCTAAGATTATTAAACGTTTAGTTTTTACTCTTTTACAAAAATTCAATGTTTCCTTTTAATTCGTCTAGTTAATGAAGAGGGAAAAAAACAGCTTCAGAGACTAAGTGTGGATAAAATTGCCTCCTAATAATTCCCGAATATAACATTTCCGAAGTTTAGTAAATTATTTTCACTACATTGATTTTTATACACTACATATGGCTATTGATTTCTAAGAAGTAAATATACAATAGAAAGAGAAAACAATTTTTACCAAGCGATCAAGTATTCCGAATTTTCCACCAAAGAATTCAAAGCTTTTCGAATTATTAAAAGAATAACACATTTTTGCTTTAAACTTTCATTTCTAATATTTAATTTCTGTTTAAAAAAACTGATACGACGTTGTGTTTAATGAAAATAAATCGCTCTAAGATTATTAAACTTTAAGATTATTAGTTATTTTACTCTGTTACAATAATTCAATGTTTCCTTTTAATTCGTCTGCTAAATGAAGAGGAAAAAAACATTTTCAGTAACTAAGTGATGATAAAGTCACTTTCTGGTAATTTTCGAATTTCCGAAGTTTTAGTAATTTATTTACAGTACATTAATTTTTATACTCTGCATATCGCTATCGATTTATAAGAAATTAATATATAATAGGAAGAGAAAAAAATAGTAGGAAGAGAAAACAAGTTTACTTTTAATTCGTCTACTAAATGAAGAGGGGAAAATATTTTCAGTAACTAAGTGTGGATAAAATCGCTGTCTAAGAATTTCCAAATTTCCGAAGTTGTAGTATTTTATTTACAGTACATTGATTTTCATACACTGCATATCCCTATCGATTTATAAGAAATGAGTATATAATGGGAAGAGAAAAAAATATTAGGAAGAGAAAACGAGTTTCCTTTTAATTCGTCTACTAAATGAAAAGGGAAAAATATTTTCAGTAACTAAGTGTGGATAAAGTCGCTGTCTAATAATTTCCGAAGCTTTAGTAATTTATTCGCAGTACATTTATTTTTATACACTGCATATCGCTATCGATTTATAAGAAATTAATATATAATAGGAAGGGATAAAAATAGTAGGAAGAGAAAATGAGTTTCCTTTTAATTCGTCTAATAAATGAAGACGAAACATTATTTTCAGTAACTAAGTGTGGATAAAGTCGCTATCTAATAATTTCCGAATTTTCGAAGTTTAGTAATTTATTTACAGTACATTGATTTTTATACACTGCATATCACTATCGATTTATAAGAAATGAATATATAATAGGAAGGGAAAAAAATAGTAGTTTGAGAAAATTAGTTTCCTTTTAATTCGTCTACTAATTGAAGAGGAAAAAACATTTCCAGTAATTATGTGGGGATAAAATCGCTGTCTAATAATTTTCGAATTTCCAAAGTTTTAATAATTTATTTACAGTACATTGATTATTTTTACACTGCATATCGCTGTCGATTAATAAGAAATGAATATATAATAGGAAGAGAAAAAATAGTAGGAAGAGAAAACAATTCCGATCAAACGATCAAGTAATCTGAAGTTTCCATCGAATAATTAAAAAATTTCCGAAATATTAAAAGAATGACACATTTGCGCTTAAAACGTGTGTTTCTAATGTTTGATTTACACTGTTAAAAATTTGCAACAAACTGTCCAGTCATTTGACCATTTTTACAGAAAATGGGTACATAACCGTAATTTAACTCTATTCTGACCATATTATTGCCCATATTATGGTCATAATAGAGTTAAATTACGGTTATTTAAACATTTTCGGTAAAAACGGTCAAATGACTGGACAGTTTGCTGCAAATTTTTAACAGTGTATGTTTAAAAAAACTGATAAGTTTATTTAATGAAAATAAATCGCCTCTAAGATTATTAAACATTTAGTTTGTTACTCTATTACAATAATTTAATGTTTTCTTTCCATTCGTCTACTAAATAAAGAGAAAAAAAAACATTTTCAGTAACTATGTGTGGATAAAGTCGCTGTCTAATAATTTACCAATTTCCGAAGTTTTAGTAATTTATTTACAGTATATTTATTTTTATACACTGCATATCGCTATCGCTTTATAAGAAACAAATTTACAATAAGAAACGAAACTAAGTAGAAGCAAAAGAAAACAATTCCGGTCGGAGTAATCAAGTATTCTGGATTTTTTACTGAAAATTTTTTGAATTTGCCAAAATATTAAAATAATAAATCATTTACGTTTAAAATTTGTGTTTCGTATTTTTAATATCCTTTAATGAGCTGATACTACTATAGTTTAAAGAAAAATTACAACTCTAAGATTTACAAAGGCTTCATTTTATATTCTGTTACAATAGTTTAATGTTTTCTTAACGTGGAGTTAATGAAAATAATAATAATAATAATAACAATAATAGTAATAAAACATTTTCAGAGACTACATGTGGATACAATCTTTGTCTAATAGTTTCCAAATTAAACATTTCCAAATTTTAGTAATTTATTTACAAATTCAAAATTTTCCGCAAAATTAAAATAATATGATACTTACGCTTGAAATTTGTGTTTCTAATATCTTATTTCTGTTTTTAAAAAGCTGATCCGTTTGTTTAATGAAAATACATCGCTAAGATTGTTAAACATTTAGTTCTATACCCTGTTACAATAATATAATGTTTCATTTTCATTCATCCAGCTAATGAAGAGGAAAAAGCACTTTCAAATATTATGTATGAGTAAAATATCCATCTAATAGTGCCAGAATTAAGCATTTTCCGAAGTTTGATAACTTGTTTATGGTACATTGATTTCCAAATAAAATATGGAAATATTTATATACTTTATTTATTATATCGTAAAGTAATGTAATCCAAAATGCCCTATTAAAATAAGTCCTTGCAATTTTATATCACTAAGCTTGTAACCAGCTTGTAAAGAACTTGTTATATCTGGTTTTATTTTCGGTAAAATATGGAAGTGTTTCAGCAAATAAAGGAATTTAAAGTGTTCTTTTTCTGTTTTATTTTGTTTAAAACAGATTATTCGTAATATTTATTGGCTGTTAAATTGTGAGTGCAAATTAAAGATTAATTCTATATTTTCTATTGAAAATCTTGAGAACTACATGTGTTAGTAAAAATAATATGGAGTAATATAAAAAATGCACACAAAAAAGATGATTAAAACTTTCTTTATACACTGCCTAAAAGATGATCAAAACTTTAATTAGATTTTAAATTTTAAAACATTAAAATCGAGCACTTTCGGCTGTGAACCCAGCTTTCATCAGGATTTATAAAAACAGGTGTTAAAGCACAAAAACTGTATAATGTAATAACAATAACTGTAATATGTCCTATGAGAAATTACTATGATTTAATAATTCGAGAATCTGTAGAAATTATAAATAAGCAAGGAAAAGTGTGCAATGATGTACTGTCTTACAATATTCCGAGAATTTGGCTTAATTTAACCAAAGAACAGTAAAATGTTTTTTCCCCTTCCTCCTTCTTTCCTCACCTGTTTTGCTATGTAATGGTATCGACCGACCGTTGGCGAATGTGAAGGATTTGAACTCTTCCGCAGGCTCGCAGTACAGAACAGAAACATAAACCTCCCGCTCGTGGACAGCCAACCTCTTGGCATAGGACCTATGAGTCCACGAGGGGAAAACCTATATCTACCAGGAACCCCAGTGTCCAAAGACCCGGAGACCCCATCAAGTAAAAAAAAAAAATCACACGAGCTACCCAATATTGCTTGGTGAGCCCAAAGTTATTACATGTATATAAGTTCTATATGAATATACTGATAAGATTACATAATATTAAAGATAAATATTTACAGATATTTACAATAATAATATTGTACTTGAAATTTTCAATTGTATTATGCACTAGTCTATTAAGTCTTTTAAAACATAGTTTTTAAAATCTATAGATCTAGAATTTTATATAGGTTATAATAATTCTTTGATATATGAAAGTTTTTATTTAGGACATTATAGTTTTTATCTAACTTTTCGTAATTGGAAGCGTCTAATAGAACACGTTGTAGGTTTCTCTTTAATGTTTTATTTTTAATGAAGTTAAAATGGCATTCCATAAGAGGGCAGTTACCGAAGATGTAGTGTATATGAGTTCCAGGGTTTTTGTCACAAGGACATCTATCCGTGGTTCTTTTACCAATTTTATATAAAAGACAGGCTCGTAGTACAGAGACATACTGTTATATTAATGTAATCTAGACGTTTTGTGCTTAAACACCTGTTTTTATAAATCCTGATGAAGGCTGGGTTCACAACCGAAAGTGCTCGCTTTTAATGTTTTAAAATTTAAAATCTAATTAAAATTTTAATCATCTTTTAGGTAATGTGAATCACATGTTTTTGTGTGCATTTTTTATATTAATTCGACAAAGATGAATTTAAGCATTCCGAACTTGTTTTATATAATGTGGAGTAATATTAATAAAATTTAAACAATGTTTAAAAAATATTCAAATTGAGGCAAAATAAAAATATAGGTCTTTCATGTTTTATACTACAAGCGTTAATGAATTCTAAAGAATAGTATAATAAAATAATAATAATAAAATGTATGCACAATTTCTTAAATAAAATGAAATAAATAAAATAAAAATAACAAAATATTTGCGTTTAAAATTTGTGCTTCTAATTTTTGACACCATTTAAATAATTAATATAATGTGTTAGATTAAAATAAATCATTCTAAGAAAGTTATACGTTTATTTTCATATTCTACAGCAATAAATTAATGGTTTTTTTTTAAAGAAAAAAACAAAGGAAAAATAAAAGTTAATTTTATTTTTCCAGTTACTAAACATGGAAAAAAAATATTTTGAGAGACTAAGTGAGAATAAAATCGCCGTCTGACAGTTCCCGAATTGAACATATCCGCAGCTTAGTAATGTAGTTATAGTACATTGGTTTATTTTTATAAATAGCAAATAGCAATTTGTATATAAAAGATAAAACACAATAACAGAAGGAAGAGAAAATAATCCAAATCAAGCAATTATATATTCGAAATTTCTGAATTTTATGAATTATTAAAATAATAAAATATTTAAGCTTAAAATTTGTGTTTCGTATTTTTGAAATCTTTGCGATAACTGATACGGTGTAGTTAATAAAGTAATCGCAATAACAAAGTTAATCGTTTACTTTTATATTCTGTTAAAGTAATGTAATGTTTCTTCTTTATTTGTATTGTTTAATGAAAATGAAAAGAAAAACATTTTCAGAAATTTAGTACGGGCAGAATCGCAGTGTAATACTTGTTGAATTAAAGTTCCTCTGAAATTTAGTAACTTGTTTATTTTATATTACATAGGTCTGTTTTTATAAAATATAGAATTATTTGTATATTTTAGTTTTTATATCGTTAAGACTTGTCTTCCACCATGCCTTAAGATAAATCATTTACTTTTTATCATAACACTAATATATATATATATATATATATATATATATATATAGCCTTTCAAATAATATAAAACAATTATAAAAGAAATAAAATATTTTCGCATTAAATTTGTCATTTTTGATATTCTTCAAAAAAGGTGCGATCATAACTTTAATTAAAATGAATGTCTATAAGATTGGAAGAGATTTAGTTTTATATCTGCTACTTCTTCATTCTCCTGTTAATGAAAAGGGAAAAAAATCATTTTAAGAGAATAAGTATGGGTACAGTTGTCACCTAATACATTCTGAATAATCTTAATTTTAGTAATTTTTTCATTGTACATTGTTTGTTTTTTAAAAAAGAATTAATTATATATATAAGATTTTATGTTGTTAAGATTAATCTGACATACCTTGAAATATATTGTTGCCCGTTGTATTATTTGCGGTTAAAAGAAATAAAATATTTTTGCATTAAATTTGTGTCATTTTTGACATTCTTCAAAAAGGCGATATCATAAGTTTAATTAAAATGAATCCCATTAAGAATGTGAAAGATTTAGTATTATTCTCTGCTTTTTCTTCATTTTTAATGAAAAGGGAAAAAAAGCATTTTCAGAGATTAAATATGTGTAAAGATGCTGCCTAATACATTCTTAACACGTTGACGGACACTTGCGGCTATAGCCGCCAAAGCGAAGTTCACAATGTGGCATGACGGCTATAGCCGCCCAAAACGAAATGGTCATTTTTAGACATTGCGGCTATAGCAGCACAAATGTGCATTTACCGGCGTACAAATAGAAGCCCAGTGTCATGTTTTGGAAACATTTTTTTAGGTTGAAGTTCGTTTTCCACCTGTTATACCAGTTGTAGCGTGCAGGGTGGCTAGCGGTCAGGGAAAAATACAGTAAAAAAAATGATAATTACCAGTATATTCTTATAGAAAAATTCAAATTGATTATTTGATCGAATAATTAAGATAAATTTTTCTATAAGAATATAATGGTGTTTATCACTTTTTTTGACTGTATTTTTCCCTGACCACTAGCTACCTTGACGTGGTTGTGAAGGGAGTAGTGCAACCTAATTAAAGGTGCTGAATTAATCAAAATTAAGTTTATTTAAGCAGAAAGAGTAAAACTATACTTCTAATATTCTAAAAATTACAAAAACATAAGTGTCAATTTTCGAACTTCACTTGTTCCTACTGTCCGTCAACGTGTTAAAAATCTTAAATTCAGTAATTCTTTTTAGAGTACATTTGGTTTGCTTTTATAAAATATGCAAATAATTATATATATTAGGTTTTATGTTATTAATAATTGTAATTCGACATACCTTGAAATATATTGTTGCCCGTTGTACTACTTGTGGTTAAAAGGAATAAAATATTTTCGAATAATGTCTTTTTATTTCTGACATTCTTCAAAAAGGTGATATCATAAGTTTAATTAAAATTAATCCCTTTAAGATTGTGAAAGATTTAATTTTATACTCTGCTTCTTCTTTATTTCCCTGTTAATGGAAAGGAAAAAAAAACATATTCAGAGACTAAGTATGGGTAATGTTCCCGCCCAATCTGAATAATCTTAACTTCAGTAATTTTTTTTTATAGTACATTGGTTTGTTTTTATAAAATGTGGAAATAACTATATCTATTACATTTTAAGTCGTTTAGAATTGTAATCCGACTTTGAAATATACTGTTGCCTGTTGTATTATTTGTGGTTAAAAGGAATAAAATATTTTCGCGTTAAATTTGTGTCATTTTTGACATTCTTCAAAAAGGTGAGATCATAAGTTTAATTAAAATTAATGCTTTTAAGATTGTGAAAGATTTAGTTTTATTCTCTGCTGCTTCTTTATTCTCCTGTTAACTGAAAAGGGAGATAAAAAAATTCAGAGACTAAGTATGGGTAAAGTTCCCGCCTAATACATTCTGAATATCTTAAATAATTTTTCTTACAGTACATTGGTATATTTTTTAATGAAATTTGGAAATAAATATATATATTAGATTTAATATAGTTGAGAATTGCAATCCGACATACATTGAAATATACAGGGTGCAACTGTCAGAAATGTAAGTGGTGGTTGTACATGTCAAGACAAGCAAATTTTGTATAGGGAACCGTGGTCGCAATCCCCTTATTAATTCAATAATACATAGCGTCTCGCAACAAGCCCAATCCACAATTTTGGTCATAACTGTAACAATAATGAAAATATTTTAGCGATATCTTCAACACAATAACTTTGTTTTCTGTAAGCTGACGTGACATCAAGGAAAGTGTTGGAATTTCACTGTAATTCGATCAATGACATCGCATGCATTGTCAGTTATCTTCCGAATTTTGAGGCGCCTATCTCAGTGTTACCTGAACACGGAGGCTTTCCGTATCTATTACTTTCTACTATGTGTTTCATAGCAAGCAAAGTAACCATGTTGAAGATATAGCTAAAATATTTTCATTATTGTTACAGTTATGAACGAAAATGTGGTTTAGGCTTGGTGTGAGACACCCTGTATGTATTGATTTAATAAGTGAAATGAGACCCTGGTTTCCACTACAAAATTTGCTTGTCTTGACATGTACATACCACCCCTTACATTTCTGACCATCAATTCAGTTACACCCTGTATTGTTGCCCGTTGTATTATTTGTGGTCAAAATTTGTGTTTCATATTTTTTATATCCTTGAAAAACCTGATGCAGTGTATTTAAAAAAAAATCCCTCAAAAATTGTTAAACGTTTAGCGCCATACTCTGTTACAATAATTTGACGTTTTTTCTTTTAATTCATAGGTTTAATGAGATGGGAAAAAAACATTTTCAGAGTCTAAGTATGTGTAACATCGCCGACTAATAGTATCCGAATTAAGCATTTTTCGATGTTAGTAAAAGTTTACAGTACATTTGTTTATTTTTATGCGCTGAATATCGCGAGAGATTTTCACATATAAAACACCAGAATAAAAATAGGAAGAAGTAATCACTATCAAGTTATTTTGAATTTGCTATTTATTTGAATCTTATTTGTTAAATTAAGATTTAAAAATCAACATTATATTTTACTTTTATTTATCTCGTTTCAAATAAGATTGTTGTGATGGAATTAGAAACTTAGCTTTTATTGGGAAAATATTAGATTTCTTTGTTAATGGAACAGAATAATAATAAGTTTTAAAAAATATTTTAATTTTGATGTTAATCAGAAAATTTTATTCAATTTGTCTAATCAGAACAAATAAAAATGATTTTACATTAAAGGAATAATTCAAGCTATATGTATACTAGAAGATATTCCCAGAGTAACCGGTACCCAGTCCCGGACTAATGAGAGCAAATCGACCAAAACACTCCCTCGGCTGCTCAACTTTCTGGCTCGTAAAAATGAAATGTAAATATTAATTGGCTGCTCAATGAAATATGAACTTCCCACTGCATCCGTTCTATTATCCGTTCTATCCATTCAATTATTGCCATGGCACTAGCAGACGCGAACTGCTGGTCCCATTTTTAGGTAGATTTCGTAAGAAATACTACCTATTACATTATCCCCTATGTTGGAATTTCGGGAAAAATTTTGCAGATCTACACCGATCATGATTTCTAGAACCCAAAACCACCCCCAGTTCAAAACTTTATCGATCTATATCACTTTTTTATGGACACTATAACTTCAAAAGTCCTTCCGGCCTGTACCGGGAGGAAAAGGTAGCTTTCCTATATCTTCGTTTTAAAATTTTAGCTAATGTTACACGAAAACAGCAAGTTAAAATGCAAAGAAACGTTTACAAAAGATTCGTTAATACTGAATTTGAATAAGAAATTCGCCAAATTATTGAGGAATAGCCAAACTGGCTTCATTTATGAAGACTTATTTGGGTCGCCAAATTTGGAGATATTACGCCAAATGTCGCAAAATTTGTCGCCAATGTTGCCAATTTTGTCGCCAATGTCGCCAATTTTGGCGCTAACGGATATGAATATATAGTTTTATGCGTATGATTGGGAAAATTATTACAACAATGAAAGAAAATAATTTGCAAGTAATGGCTTTAATGTGCTGTTTTGTTTCAAAATGTCAGCCACCCTAGAATTTCAAACTGCTCTATCTCAGCCATTTTTTATAAAAGGAAGTGAGTTATATTTACTTGCTCAAACCGACCAGATAAATAATACAATTACTTTTCAATTATTCGTACAAAAAATATGTAAGCTGTGCTTACCTTGTTATAATGCATAATCCTTATTAATGATGCAGCGAGTGATAGTTGCTGTTGGAATCTTATAAATTCAATTTTATTAGACAGAAGCTGTAATCACAGAGCATCGTGACTTGTTACGAAAGAAATTTTATATCTGAAAAAATACATAATATCTTGGTTAAAATAGATTACGCTTATACAATATATAAAAGAACGTTATTGAATCCGTAAAATTTATGCTTCGTCAAAGTTCCGGAGCGTATTGCTTCCAGAACCCAGTTTTTATTAATATTGGACGAGCGAATTGTTTATGTCTTTCTGACACGAAGTTTCAGCGTCAACTAACTAATAAAAGGGGCTCTTGAATGTTCTCTCACGGAATTACACAATTCACAAAAGTTTATTGCTGACATAAACAGTTTTCCTTTCTTTAGAATGTTCATTTGTGAGTGAGGATTACGTCTCTGTTGAACTGTGGTGCTGCCATCTTACGGTGTTTAAATAAAGTTCCATTCCATGTGGTGGCGACGTCTGGTGGTAGTTCACAAAAGCATATATCACAAACAAGGGAACGGATGAAATTAATTTATAAGCTGTTTCCAACACCCCCCCTTTTCATCTGAGCCCTGTGGTGGTGTAAGTTGAAGTTCTGTTCTCAAGTGCTCAAATTGAGGTTTGGGGATGGGCTTGGTAAGGATGTCAGCTACCATCCTTTTCGAA
The DNA here is from genome assembly GCA_963931845.1 of Maratus michaelseni. Taxonomy (NCBI): domain Eukaryota; kingdom Metazoa; phylum Arthropoda; class Arachnida; order Araneae; family Salticidae; genus Maratus; species Maratus michaelseni. The sequence continues at coordinate 97,746,481 of OZ007597.1, read as the reverse complement.
GGGCAATATTCCAGTGTGATCACCCCGCTTTCTTTTAAATGTCTCACGTTGTGGTACTTTATGTCCACGTGTTTCACACGGGATTGTTGTTTTTCATTTTCACTCAACTTTATACATGCGATATTGTCCTCGTATATTACGATTGGTAAAGTTTGATGCAATTCTAGGTCTTTTAATAGGTTAAGAACCCATTGAATTTCTTGCGTGGCATTGGATACAGAGATATACTCTGCCTCTGCAGTCGATAACGCTACACAGTTTTGTTTTCTTGATGTCCAGGACACGAGATTGTTCCCTAATTTTAACACATTCCCAGTTGTGGACTTCCGATCTTCTCTATCTCCTGCCCAATCTGAGTCACTATATGCAGTTAGTACGGGCGGCTTATTTTTGTTTACAGTTAGCCTCAAGTGCTTAGTGGTATGCAGGTATCTTATTACCTTTTCTACCGCCTCCCAATCTGCTTTTCTGGGATGTTCGTTCCTTCTTCCAAGGATGTTTACCGTGGCAGCTATGTCCGGTCTGGTTAACGTCGCTATGTATAATAACGCTCCTACAGCCTGTCTGTATTGTTTGTTGTCACTTAGTGTTTCACTGTTTGGGTCTGCATTGAAATAGTCTGTGCGCATGGGCGTGTATGTGGGCTTTGATTTGGACAATTTAAATTTTTCGGTTATTTCCTCAATTTTATTCTCTTGGTCTAGCTCAAGGTTTCCGTTGTCTAGCCTTTTAATATTTATTCCGAGAAATTGCGATACCCTGCCGAGATTCTTAATTTCGTATTCCTTAGATAATTCCGCGTATATATTGCGCGTGTTTTCTTCGCTCGCGGCGACTAAAATATCGTCCACGTACACGATTATATAGGAAATATCCCCGTTTTCATTTCTCTTATATAAGCACTGATCTGAATTGCACTCCTTAAAATTTAAATTTCTTAATGACTTGTTAATTCTTATGTACCAGGCCCTTGCGGCCTGTTTTAGCCCGTATATTGCTTTCTTTAGCTTGCACACCTTATCTTCCTCCCCTTTTACAACGTATCCCTCGGGTTGCTTCATTAGGACTTCTTCGTCTAAATCTCCATGTAAGAATGCCGTCTTTACATCTAGGTGTGTAATATTTAAATTTTTATACACGGCGGCGTTTAGGAAGCTTCTTATTGTGGTGTGCGCTACCACCGGTGCATACGTTTCATCGTAATCGCTTCCGTATTTTTGCGAGTAGCCCTTCGCGACAAGTCGTGCCTTATATCTCTCTACCTCTCCGCGTGCGTTATATTTTGTTTTAAATGTCCACTTACACCCTATTGTACGTTTTCCTGGTGTTGGTTTCACCAATTCCCAAGTGTTATTCTTCTTTAACGACGTAATTTCTTCATTTGCGGCCTCTAATCCATTTGATTTTTATTTCAGGATCCCTGATATTATTTATGTCTTCCCAATTTTTCGGATCTTGTATTCTACAGATATTCGCGCTTATCCCGTAGCGGTCAGGGGGGACACCTCTGTTACTTCTTAGTGACCTTCGCGGTTCAGCGGTACTTTGCTGTGGGGTGTCGTTTTGATTTTGTTCATCATTACTTAGTTCAATCTCCACGGTTTCAGTAGGTGTCTCTGAATCACTTATGCTTTTGTCAATTTCGCTCGCTCCGTTCTCAAGGAATTTTACGGTTCGCGATATTATCACGTTGTTTCCCCCTGTGTATATTCTATACCCTTTACTACGATTATCGTAACCCAATAGAATGCCTTCAACGGCCTTTTTGTCAAATTTGGATCTCTTCGATTCTTCGACATAGGCGTATGCCTTACATCCGAAAGACCGTACGTTCGATAAATCGGGTTTTCTATTATTCCACAGCTCATAAGGCGATTTATTGTTTTCGTTTGCTTTGGTAGGCAAGCGATTTATCAGGTATGTTGCTGTAAGTACGGCTTCGCCCCAAAATTGGTTCGGTAAGTTCGCGTCAGATAACATTGTGCGCGCCATCTCAACTATAGTCCTATTTTTGCGTTCGGCAACACCATTCTGCTGGCTGCAGTACGGGACGCTCAACTGGTGTTCTATACCGTTTTCTGATAGGTAACTCTCAAAACTATCTCCTAGATACTCCTTTGCGTTATCGGATCTGATTGCTTTTATAATTTTTCCGAATTTATTCTTCGTTAGGGCTATGAATTCTTTGAGTTTCGTTATTGCCTCTGATTTATGCGAAATCAAATAAATCATTGTAAACCGACTGTAGTCATCAGTGAAAGTTATAAAGTATTTCTTTCCGCTGAGTGTTTGTGTATGCATTTTTCCGCAGATATCTGTATGTACCAGATCTAATGTTTCCTTTGATCTATTAGAAGCGGTTTTGGGGTAGGGTGCAATCGACAGCTTTCCCTCGACGCATTTTGTACAAACAGTTTCATGTTTACAATTGTGTATTTCTATGCCCTCAGCTAGTTTGTGTTTCGCGAGATGTTTTAACGCTTCAAAATTTTTGTGTCCCAGCCTTCTGTGCCAAATGGATATGCAGTTTTTATCGCTGCAAGATGTTTGGATTTGCGCGTTATATCCGTAATCGTCTTTGGGTTGTAATTCATATAAATTGTCATTTAACCTAGCTGTAAAAATTGTGTGGTTATCCTTCACGAACGAGCATTTCTGTTTTTCAAATATTACTTTGATGTCATTTTCGGTGGCCCTTTTTACCGATAGCAGATTGTTCTGCAATTCGGGACAGTATAGTGCGCTTTTAAGTGTAATGGAATTTTGTGAATCTATTTTAATGTTCACGTCTCCCAGACCTTGTGAGCATAGCCGCTTTCCGTTCGCTATTGTAATATCCCCGAAGTTTCCTGGCGTAAAATTTTCAAAATTGTGCTTTGACATTACGACATGCCTAGTACATCCAGAGTCAATTATATATTTTTCTTCATTTGGTGTTTGCGCCCTGTTTACAGAGATGGGTTCGATTTTATCTTCTGATGTTTTGTCGTCGCCGGGGGGAACCGAGCTTCAATTTTGTTATTGAAGCAATAGTTGGATGTTTCCTTGGGATTGTTCTGGGCATTTTTATGGCCAATTGTGTTGTTTCTATTGTTACTGGAGTTATTAATAGTTTTATTTTTGTTCCAGTCAGGTCTTGCGTTATTGCAGTGTTGGTTTTTATTTTTCAAAAGGTAGCATTCTGATGTTGTGTGGTTTTGTCGTTTGCAGAATCCGCAATATTTTCTGTTTTTGTTCTGTCTGTTGGATACTCTATACGCGGTTTCGCGTGCATTTGTGTTGGATTGTTTATTTTCAGCCCGGTGCTTGAATTCATCTAGTAGTTTTGTCTTAACAAACTCTAAAGTGAGATCGCTTTCATCCCTAGCTTCGAGGCCTATAATGAGAGGATCATATGATCTAGGGAGACTGCACAATAAAAGTGCTACGATATGAGTCTCCGGAATTTCTTCGCCAATGGCGTACAATTTATCCTTTATTGTTAGAATTTCGTTGATGTGGCGGTTCATGTCTCCTCCGTCGCTTAATTTTTGTGAGTATAATTTTCGGAGGAGAAACAATTTAGACGATAAGGTGGATCTTTGATGCACCTTCTTCAACGTGTCCAGATTTCTTTGGCGGTTTTTAAGTGCTTTATATGACAGATTTGGCTGTCATCTATCGAAAGATTTATTGTTGCCCTAGTTTCCCATCGTTTTTCTTCCATGAATCGTCGGGAGTTGCAGGTGGGTTTTGGGTAACATATTTAAATAAATCTTCCCTAATTAACAGCATTTCTAGTTTGAAGGCCCATAGTTCGTAATTACTGTCATTCAGCTTTTCGACAAGCGATATATCCTTCGCGGACGAAGTAGCCATAATTAAATGTTGAATGCTACGTTATATAAATGTGTATATATATTTTTCAGTTATTTATATTTATCATTAGTCTATACATATATATCACAACATAGTGACCTATATAATACTTCAATATTCATTTAGGTTAATTATCTACCGTTTTGTTCATCATATATTCTATTCAATGTTTATTATTTACTTTTGCATTATCAATGATCAATAGCAATAATTATATGTTATATGCACCAAGAAAAAACAATATCAATAATATATCTCAGAAAATAATACCAGTATATGTAATAAATAAATTCCACAGTTATTTGTTATATAATACTTATTCAATATTTATAATACAATGCTTTATATTATTTCTTTTCTGGTCTAGTTTTTTTTTTTTTTTTTTTTTTTTTTTTCTCCTCTTTACTGAGTCTTATGAATCTAAAAGGAAGTGAGTTATATTTACTTGCTCAAACCGACCAGATAAATAATACAATTACTTTTCAATTATTCGTACAAAAAATATGTAAGCTGTGCTTACCTTGTTATAATGCATAATCCTTATTAATGATGCAGCGAGTGATAGTTGCTGTTGGAATCTTATAAATTCAATTTTATTAGACAGAAGCTGTAATCACAGAGCATCGTGACTTGTTACGAAAGAAATTTTATATCTGAAAAAATTACATAATATCTTGGTTAAAATAGATTACGCTTATACAATATATAAAAGAACGTTATTGAATCCGTAAAATTTATGCTTCGTCAAAGTTCCGGAGCGTATTGCTTCCAGAACCCAGTTTTTATTAATATTGGACGAGCGAATTGTTTATGTCTTTCTGACACGAAGTTTCAGCGTCAACTAACTAATAAAAGGGGCTCTTGAATGTTCTCTCACGGAATTACACAATTCACAAAAGTTTATTGCTGACATAAACAGTTTTCCTTTCTTTAGAATGTTCATTTGTGAGGATTACGTCTCTGTTGAACTGTGGTGCTGCCATCTTACGGTGTTTAAATAAAGTTCCATTCCATGTGGTGGCGACGTCTGGTGGTAGTTCACAAAAGCATATATCACAAACAAGGGAACGGATGAAATTAATTTATAAGCTGTTTCCAACATTTTACGATAGAGGTAAACCAAAAAATGCTCTGGAATCCTTGTATCAAGGACTAACACGTAATTAAAAAATAAATTTGAATTTTTATTTTTTTGGTATATTTATTTTAGTTTTAAATTTTTAAATTTCCGCCATCTTGAAACAAAATGGCGGACCAAGCTGGCCAACGAACTCGGTCGAGACATTGGTGAGCTTAATACACACAATTAGTTTCATCAAAATCGATTTATAAATACGAGCGTTATCGTATGACATAGGTCAGATATATATATATATATATATGGATATATCTATATATATAAATCAACATTTGAGCGGAGGGTGGTTTTGGGGTCTGGAGGTCATGATCGGTGAAAATATATCGAAATTTTCCGGAACCGCTTTCCTCCGAATGGCTGCAATAGGTAGCTTTATACTTTTTAGTATTGAAAGCTACCTAAAAACAATCAAAACTTTGTAGAAGAAACAAAACCTTTTTTTTTATCTTATCGTGAGAGAGAGGGAGATAGTCAATGCTTATCTCTGTTACATAAGATAAAATTGAAACGGTCATTTCAAAAACCACATAAGTCAAGTTTACTCCAATTATATATATATTTTTGTCGCAAATGCTTCCTTAAAGATAGAGCTATGATCTGGGTAATAACCACAAAAGTCAATGTATTCTTTCCTCTTCAAACAATGCCTTCTAATTTTTGTTCATTACTTAAACGACATAAAGTCAGCGACTTATGTGGTTTTTGCATGCAATACCAGATTTATGCGGATACAATATTACATTACCATGTTACCATTTGCATGCAATACCATATTAAAACATAAAAATGTTTCTGTATAAGTGCTATTTTCATTAACTTGAATTAAAAATATGTTTATGACTGTTTTGTTCAAATTAAATAATGCCTAATTTTGTTCCTTGCTAAAGCAACATAAGTCAGGAACAGTTTTTCTGTTCTTTTTCTTTTTATAATTAATCAATTAAACAAATTATTCGATATTTACAACCTTTGAAGACCAAACTCTATAATAAGCCGAAACAAACCCCATAAAAATGCGTTTACTTGTGAATAACACAGTTTTTTTTTTTAATTTCTGAAAAGTCCTGATTCTGTGACTTATGTGGTTTTTGAAATGACCGATTCAATTATTAACAGTTGTTTTTCTGTTATTTCTTTAAAAAAAATTCAAAGTGTGAGGATTGAGTTAAATACAATATTTTCGGTTTGGGTTTTGGTTCTTGTGGGTTAGGCTCGGGTATCCCAAATGTTCAACAGGGAGTGCAGAATACTCTTTTAGACGAAAATTCTACATACTTTAAAGTCATTTTTTTTTTCATGAAAAAGAAAATTAATAATAGATAAATGACTGTAGACTATCTTTCCGCAATTCCATTAAAATATGGAATTAATTTCCATTTCTTTTGGATTTCATTTCCATTTTGGGTTCAGTCATACGAAATTCGGGATTGATGGAATTTTATTACTTTGTTTAAATTTAGCAATTGTCTCATTTCAAATAGCATTTTCGACTTCAGGCAGGACCAAAAATGGAAAGGTTAAGATTATCAGGCGGTGTTCTCTTTTTTAGAAGACAGTGTTCCTTTTTAAGGCGGGGATAGTTGATTATAATAAGCTGATCATCTGACCAGCTTATCCTAATTACAATCAATGTATCTAAATTTCAGTTTTTCAAAACCGTGTAAAATGCCTTTAAAATTAGCTATCTACCACCTTAATGGCCATTTATCCACCACCTCTCTTTCCAATTTGTCTCATTTCTTTTTCATTTATATGATTTAGTTATGCGTCTTTTCTATTATTCTATAGAAAATTTTGCAACTAACGCATAAAAACCCTTCTTTTCAAAAATAAAACTGTAAATATATACGCTTGAAAAGAACATTTTCTTGCTTTCCATATATTGTAGAAATGCAATGCAATATGTCCAATTAAAACGTATTATTTTAAATTTTATAAAGATTTATTTGTATATTCTAATTTATTACTTTAACGTTTCTTTTCCATTCGTCGAATTAATCAAAAGAAAAAAATTATTTTCATAAGTTAAATGTATGAAATTTGTACTCTTACTTTTTTGGATAAAACAATTTAAGAAGTTCTGTAAATTGTTTACAATGCATTGATTTATTTTAATACCTTGCATGTCGTAATTTATAGTTGCAACTACCAAGTCGTTAATTTATAATCAACACCAAGGCTCGACCGCTGTTCCTAGGACAATGGAATTTGGAAGACATGTTCCTTACACAATGTAGGCACCCACTACGAAAGGAATATTTTAAAATTCACCGTCTAAGAGAGTTAAATAGGGGAATCGAAAGTTTTAGGTCATTTCGTCATATCTCAGTGATAGTTTTAGGTAGGAGCGTGAAATTCAGGACAACAAATTTATTAAAAAATAGTTAAATACATATTTCAGCGGTTTTAGAAATTCAACCACCAAAGGGGTTAAATGGCATGGAGGTCTAAAGTTATAGGTCATTTCTCGATATCTCAGAAGCAGTTACAGGTAGGAGCGTGAAATTCAGCATAACAAATCTACTTATAAAAAAAATTAAACAGGTATTTCAGAGAATGCTAGCGATTTGTCGCAAACATCGGCTATAAACCAGATTAGACGAATAAAACAACTATTGATGACTTTTTATTAGATATTTTGAGTGACATTTTTCAAGGGAAAAGGTTTTTTTTTATTTCATACGTTATAAATTGTCTTTGCGCTTTTCGTCTTTTATTGATTGTATTTCAATTAGTACATTTCCTCTTATTCTCAAAATTTAGAAGTAAAGATTTCCAATTTAAATACTATTCCCGCCATATTTATGGTCTTGGGTATGCACAAGTCTTCGTTATAGTGATTGCCATATAATTAGTTTATAGGCCTGAAACCCACAGGGTATATTAAATAGATTGTCATTTTGACGATTTATGCACGCAAAATTGACAGAGCACCGTTATAGGGATCGCTGTATTAACAATATCTGGAGGAGAAGCATACAAGGCCCCATTATTTTCATAACCGTATTAACAACGATGAAACTACAATGATCGTCATGTACTTTAGGCTACCCATTTTCGTTTATTTTATCTGAAAGCTCTCCCTTCTCCATAGATAATCACGGTTTGTGCCGAGCGGGTCTTTGTCAGGGAATTCATGAAAATAAATATTATTTATGTCGCGAAATCTTTATTTACGTGTTTTTTTATATTCATATTTTTGTATAGTTTAAAATAAAGTATTTTATTTATATATTTCTGTTTGTATGTTAAATACACTTTCTGAGTCCCAAACGAAGTCCGGGCGATAAGCTGCAGAAGGTATCTGAGCCCCACACGGAAGCGCCTGGCTAATATATATATATTTAAAGCTAAAAGCGCATTCTGTCAAATTCACATTCTCTTTTCCACACGAAAATCGTCTCATTGCGCATGCTTCAACGTTTTTTCTGAAGGCTTCTCCCCTGAGAAGCGGGAAACGTGTTCAGCCTAGGGGCATTGAAAAGGGTTGATTGCGTAATATGGCCATTGCATTGAAAGCTTTTTTTTTTTAAGAACTCATTTTTTCGCTACTAAATATGCATATTTTTTAGTAAAATTTTTAACAGAGCTTGGATACAGTTACATTTATAGCCAATTGAAACTGCAGAGAGTTCAGAAGATGAGAACTATTTTTTTATTGCTATGTTAAAGGAGCCGACGCGAAAACAAACATACAGACAAAAAAGTGAAGAGAACACATTTCTTTTACAACTAGATAACAATATTTTGTCATGTAATCTTCACATGGGCTGTAAAACTGTTTTATTTATAACCAATAAAGATTTCAAAGAGTTCGGACAAAAAGAATTTTTTATTTTAAAACTATGAAAAGACCCTACGTGAAAAAACAAGAAAATGAGCGCTTTTATCACTAAACATCAATTTGTTTTCGCGAATTTTTCATTTTAAAATATAATTTCATACAAAATCGAGTTCAAGATATAAAATAATAAAAACTTAATGATTTTTTTAATTTATTATCCGGGCAACGCCGGCGGGCCAGTTAGTATATTAATAAAAACAATAATATCAGAAACAAAACAAAAATAAATAAAATATCAATTAAACGAATGAGTATTCTATTCTCTCTCTCTCTCTCTCTCTGTGTGTGTGTGTGTGTATACGCGTGTATGTTTAAATTTTAGAGTTTAGAATAGATATTATAGTTAATTTTGATTTATTTCGTTCTAGGTAATATTGATATCGATAGATATTTCAAACTGCAAAGAAATTACTTTTGTAAGGTAAGTATGATTTCTTTGTTTATCCAGATAATAATAAATTTATTCAGGAAATATTCTTTATTTAAATATCATTTTAAAAAATTATGTTCAGTTAAAACAATTCATTTTCGAGTTAATATTAAACGATCGTTAATTGTATACGTATTTACTGAGAGAGACTTTCACAATCTTTTTACTGTTTGAAAAAATTATTTTACTGCAATTTTCCAATACCCCTTAGATTTACAGGCTGATTTTACATGTTTAGCTTAAGAAATGCAGCGATTGTTTTGCAAGTATATTTGTCGTATATTTCATTGTTTATTTCTGTAAAAACTTTTTCATTTGATGATTCGTTGGAATTTTCGTTTGTTCTTAATCTAATATATATCGTATCGGTCAAGCCTCTGTTTTTAAAAAGGGGGGTTTCCGATTAAAGAAAAACTTTTTTCACATTCAAATTTATATTTAAACACATGTGTGCACATGCATAGGCATAGTGGCACACACACTTTCACACATGTTTGTACCATTTCAGCTGCGTCTTCCGTACACAGACGCTACTAATACTTATATTCTTCGTAGCTGTATTTAAAAATTGAATTTCTGCTGTGACAATACTATTGTACATAAATTATGCTTAATGTCAAAAATTAAAAATAAATACATATACACTGTAAATTTTAATTGCCAAATTTTAGCAGAGAAAAATTAAAATAGCCCATGGGAATCATGTCTTCTTTTAATTTATGTTGAAAAAAATAAACTTAAGGGGCCGTCTCTATATTGAAATTACAACATGCTTTGAAATTTTTATATACGAACTATCAATTTTGACACCACCCATCAAAATACATAAATGAAAAAAATATATATGTATTGTAATCTATACAAATTTTAACAGCACTCGCTTTCTAGAAGTTTTAAACATGCGAATCCAAAATTACAGATAATTACAAGTAGATTTTGAGTAGTGCTTAAAAACCTACCTACATTGCAGTTTGTTTTGCAACTGTTTGTCCAAAAACGACCCAACCGAATGGTTTGAAATTTAATATATATACTCTTTGCAGAATTTTGTCGAGTTATTTCAAATTTTATGAAAATCGAATCAAAACTTTAAAATATATTAATAAAAGTTTTCTCCTTTCTATTAAATACTATCATATGTAATTAATTCAATGATATCCCATGATAGGTAATGATTCTAGGTTGCCATGGTTATTACGTCATATTTAGAATGTCGAGGCTAACGAAAAAGATAGGCTACCGCGGTGCATTCCACTTATATTTTTTACAGACCGCTAGAGTGACGTGATGCTCTTTTCGTACACCTGCATTGGTGCATTCGAGCATCACGTGACTCTCGCGGTCTGTCAAAAAAAGATACGCGTAAAGCACCGTGGTAGCCTTTCTTTTTCGTTAGCCTCGTAGAATGTAGTCATATTATTGCCGTATTTAAAAACCGAATGTGTATACTAAAATAGTTTAATTATAGCAATCATATAATCTACCGGCAGTTTTTTGGATAAATGTTTCCGGAGATATATATATTAAATGGAAAAAGAGTCTAAATATGAATTTCAAGTTCTGAAATTTTCAAAGCTAGGCTTAAGTTTCCCATTGGAATTTTCAGTAAATGTCAACAAAATATAAAAGGTTGCCAACTTAAAAATGATTTATTTTATTACGAAAATTAATCATATCATGACAACAGACGATATAATTCATTTTTTCAGTGAAATAATAACGATGATCTTTTTACATTGTCTTGTATTGTGCATAGTATAATTTTACTGTAACAGAATTGTAATTGTTTGTAAAAGTATATTGAAACTTAATTTCATAAAATAAAATTAATATCTATCATATGAAAAGCTGCACATAAAGTAAATTTTGTATTCATGCATTTTATGAATGCATTTTAAGTGTGGAACAGCTATTGCACCAAGATCTGGATATTTATAAAGCTATTTATTGTACGAACGCAACATATTTGTCACGTTTGACGTACAATTTTCAACGTGCTGTTTTACTTGCGACAATTTGGCTTAATTGTATGGTGCTCCGTATATTTTTATCCTTTTTTTTTTCCTTTTTGTCACCGACTTTACATTAAGTTGCCATGTTTCTTATTTGAAATAATTTAAGTCAAGCATTGGTTTTTAGAAATGACATTTTAATTGTCCTTTAAATTTTAAGGGTTTTTTTCACTGCTGTTTTTTGTAAGAGTAAATTACTTCTTCTCCATTTGCGTAATTAATGACGAACGACAGCAATTTTACTGATTTATTCTTAGATGAAATTACATTCTAATTGTCTCTAAAGAACGTGTCTTGTTTAGAAGTATAAACTCTTTACATTTGGTTGATTTATTTTTATTTTCAACATTAGTTCATTGTTATCAGAATTTTATAGTTGAAAAAGAAAATATCTACAGCTGAATGTTACTTTGCAATCTTTTTTATCACAATTTTCTCATTACGCATTATATTCAAATATTTCAAATATACCGATACATATGTGTATATATATATATATATATATATATATATATATATATATAGTATTAAAAATTTTGAACAAACAAATACTTACATTATTGTTTAAATAGTAAAATCTATCCATCAGAATGCTGAATGTAAATTAAAAATCTCTCTATATTAAAAAATTAACCACTGCAGCTCTAAATGAAATTTTCGTGCCTTGAGGTTCTTCTGGACTAATATTCAGAAAACTATGAAAATTGGTAGCTTTATAGAAAAATGTTCGATAAATACGCTGAAGCAGAGAGTTTTTAAATCGAAGAATTATTTTAAGCGACATTTAATATTAAAGTCAGTCAAAATAGTTCTCTTAAAAAAAGTTTTATAGGAACAAAAACTATGCACAGCAATTTAATAATATTTTGAGAGGATATACTTAATAAATTTGCGGTGTGCAGAGTGCAATGATTTTTGTTATTTCACTAATTGTTTTAGTTTTTTTTTTTTCAATATTTCATTCAAAAATTCATCATTTTAATTGAGATTTATTTCATATTTAGATAAAGTTCATTATTAAAATTGTTGTCAATTTGTAAAATAGCACACATAACAATATTCCCTTTCAATTAAAAAATGTATTTACACTTTACTATTAAAAACAGTAATAAAACTTTAAAATAATAATTAAATGATCACGTGTTGAAAGCAGTAAGTGGAGAAAATTAGGTCATAAAAAATGTAATTGCGCGTGAATATTAAAAACTGAAATAAAACTTGAAAATAATAATTAAATTATTACGCATCCAAAGCATTAATTGGGAAAACTTAAGTCATTTTTAAAATGCTCAAATAATAATATTTCCAAACAGTTTCAATTTAAAAATATATTTACACGAGGGATTCATTTATTTCGACAAGATCTTTTACTTAGTGTTGCAAATTTTAAAACAGTGTAAATAATATTTCCCTTCAATTAAAAACTATATTTTTACGTTTAATAATAGGAAGAAAACTTCGATGAAAATTATGTCATATTGGAAACGATACATTTAAAACGCCTTACTGAAAACAATTTTCGGTACTTCTTCACTATACCGATGACAACTTTCCATTAAAAAAAACTATCGCCAAACTCTAACGCCCAAAAAACGAATGGAAGAATGTTGCCATTGAAATCTCAAAAAAAAAAAAAAAAAAAGAAAAGAAAGAAAGAAAGAAAGAAAGAAAACAAAAGAAAGGAAGAAAAAGAAATAAAGAAAGAAAACAAAAGAAAGGAAGAAAAAGAAATAAAGAAAGAAAACAAAAGAAAGGAAGAAAAAGAAATAAAGAAAGAAAAAACCCCGTAGTGTCAACTATCAGTAACTTTAAATAATAAAATTTATAATAGTGAAAAGAGGAAAAAAAGTAATCTTAAACATTTATTTATTTACAATATGATTCTTAATTATTCTCCTCGACTGGTGGATGAGTTTTTATGACGTCAGTTGAAACGGATCTGTTGTGCGTAACTATGCATAGCAACATTTTTTCCACGCTTTTTCAAATTTAATATCATGGCGGCGCAGTTTACGGTCGTAGTTATTATTTAAATTAACGAAATAAGTAATAAGTTGGTAAAATATCATTAAAAATACTACAGATAAACGTCAAATTAAGTATCACTGGATGACAACGTGTAGCGCATCTAATGTCAGTTGAATGTAACGCCACGGTCATGAATTTTGGGCGTGAAATCGTATATTTTGGCAACAGTGTTTTTCTTTTATGGAAAGTGTTAGACGGAATAATGGAAAGTACCCAATTTTCTTATAACATCGTTATAAAATTCCCTGATGCAGCGATATTGTTTACTGAGCCATTTTGCACAGGTTGATTTTCGAATGTTTAATTCATCTTATTTAATCAATCACGAAAAGAGTTGTTAACTGTTTCGAAAGCAATTGATTTGGCCTTAAAATCCATCAGTCAAAGGAAAATGAATGGAAACCCGATTACAGCAGATCGCCACTGGTCGTTTAATTATAATTCAATCTTCCGTAATCGTTTTAGAGTTGATCAAATTAGCGTGTTTTTAGACTTTGCGGTGTCAGAACGTGGGATGGCGAGCGTAGCTCTTAGGGGGCAGAGACCACTAGTGATTCAAAAAATGGTTTCAGCAATGAAAGATGATTTGTTAGAAAACACGTTCACTAAAACTCATAAATGAATCCCTGATTTTTTTAAAATTTATTGTCTAGTTTCAAAATGTCAGGCATCGCAAACATTCAAACTGCTATATATCAGCTATTTTTTAAGATAGAGGCAGAAGAAAACATGCTCCGGTATACTTGTATCAAGGGTTAAGTAAAAAGTAAATTTGGATTTCAAAATTTTTTAATATGTTTTTGAGTTTAATTTTTTTTTTAATGGACCCCATTTTGAAACAAGATGAACAAGGCGAACTCGGTACTATGTACAATTTATTATTTACAAGTCAATAATTAATAAACAGATCGTCGTTTATGAACAAACATCTTCTTCGCCATGTAACTTTTTGTTACGTTTTCAGCAGGCAACCAGCATGCGTCTTGTTCATTCAGTCACATTGCGGCTTCTGGCGCGAAATGTTTTATCAGAGGAGAAATAATGTGTGCCGCAGTTGTCCATTCTTATTATCGTTCTGCAGGGAGGTGCTATCTGTCGACATATATATAACATATATATATATATATATATATATATATATATATATATATATATATATCAACATTTTAACTGAGAGTGGTACCGGGGGGTTATGATCGGTGAAAATATACCGAAATTTTCGGCGGCTGCAGGTGTTTCTTATTTTTTGTAATGGAAGCTGTCTAAATTTACTGGGTACTTTGTTATAGGGGCCTCGGCACTACTCAATATTAAGAAAATACAATTTTGCACCAAATGTGGAGGCACCCACCGCCCCTCCTCCACCCCCACACCAAATTATTCATCTGGATTTACACTTGTTAAGAACGTATTTTAATAAGTTTTCATCAAGGAATAAAAATGCATGAACATTAAAATAAATATTTCACACCGAAAACATTATTCAGATAAATAGAAATATTTAATTAAACAAGCTGTTAAAAGTGGGGTAGTTGGATTTTATCTTCAACCTTCAAGAAAGCGCGCTATTGTTCAAGAATACGTGCAGTATTAATATAAGTGTAATACAGTATCCTTAATTGACCCTTCCGAGTAACGGAGTACTATGTTTAGCGAACACTTTTTCAATACTGAACATAGATATTATCTGTATGTATTTATGTCTGAATTGCGAACAAATTGCGTGGTTTCGTAGTGTCCGTTATTTAACGTTTTTACTGTATATATAATAACGTTTACTTAGTTTATTTATGGCCAATGGATTCCTCTTGCAACCCAAATTCTTCAAGTAGGATGGCTGATAGAAAAAGCTTGTTGTCTCAAGTGAACACGGTGCATAAAGTCAACCTGGAACATGAAACCGTCATCGAAAGTGCAAGAAAAACATAAAAATGAAATTTAGAAGCAAATAAACACTCATAAAATATAATTTTTAAAACGTTGTGGGAGAACCACGCAAGCAAGTACATTTCAGAATTGGGAGCACCAGACGCTAATTATTATTGGAAAACCCTAATAAATAATCACCCAATTTAAGAAAGAAATATGTTACATCAGTGATCTTCAACCGAGAATCGTAATAGGAGGTGTGTCTTGCATCATCCTAAAGTGCATCGGCTGACGACATGACTGTTTTTCTCCACCTGTACTAAACAGAGACAATTGCATCATTCAAAAACTGAACTTTCTTCTAAAGGACTAAAAACTCACTTTTAATCTCTCTCTTGATCTGAACGGATCAAAATGTAAAACTAAATATTTACGAGGAGCAAAAATGTTAATCTCCTCAATTCTTGTATAAATCTAATAGTTATTAAAAGTAATTCTTTAACCAGTTAACAAGTTTTAAATTAAATACGAAACCATGCATTTTGTTTATAAAACCTTTGCTAATTACAATTTTATCTTAAGGTAATGTAGGAAATAGCAAAGAAATATTTTAGTGCATTATTTGTGATGGATATAATCAAGTTTTGTGCTCTATTGGATTAAAACGCTCGATGTGCCTGACCCTGCTCTTACGCCGAAATAGGTAAACTGAAATACTTTCCTTACCATTTGTTTGTTTTTTGAAGTATTAAAAGATTAGTGCGCGCTACTGATTTACCTTATGATATTTAGTTTAATGCTTTGTATCTCCCAAATTCGCAACAATTTGATTATGAGACTGATGTGAAATCTTTTAAAACAAAGCAGGCAGGCAATAAATAAATACATAAATAAAATAAAATAAAATAAAAACATCGAGATTTGAAAAATGGCTTCGTTTAGCAATAGCCAATTAATTGAGAAATTAAATTCTCAAAATTATTCGAATTGGCGCTTTAAAATAGAAATGATGCTCATAAAAGAGGAATTGCTTGAAGCTACAACAGAAAATCCCCCAGAACAACCCAATGCTGATTGGATTAAGAAAGATAAAAAGGCCAGAGCCTTAATAAACCTCAGCATTGAAGATGATCAAATAGTGCACGTCAAGCACTTAAATAGCGCAAGAGAGACGTGGACCGCGCTTAAAGAAATTCATGAGAGATCAAACCTCTCCAGCAAATTGTTCTTATTAAGAAAGCTATATAGCACTAAACTAAACGAAAATGGGAATATGATAGTCCATATAACTAAAATTTTAGAACTAGTGCATAAACTATCAGCCATCGGGGAAAACATAAGTGACTCCCATATTTCAGCACTATTATTGTGCTCACTGCCCACTCATACGACACTTTAATAACCGCCCTTGAGGCAAGACCCGAACAAGAATTAACCCCCGCTTTCATTAGAAGCAAGTTGACCGATAAATATACCCGAAGAATAGAAAATTCAGAAAATTCGGAAAATACATCGAAAGCATTTAAAACTCAAAAAAGATACGGATGCAGATAATAAAAGCAGATATAAAGAAATGCAGATAATAAAAAAGACGCAAAGTTTTGTTCGCATTGCCGAATGAGAAACCATTCAAATTCCCAATGTTGGTTCCAAAAGGGAAAAAATACCAACACATACGCACAAAATAATAAAAGCTATAAAAATAAAAATCATTCTACTTCACTATGCTTTGCGAAAAATGAAGAAAACTTAAAATTTCACAATCACAAAACTCATAAAAGTGAAATACATGAAGAGATTAAAAGAGAAAATATAGCATTTCTAGTAGAAAATACAGAAAAACATACATGGGTCGTGGACAGTGGCAGTTCCACACACGTAACAAATTCTAAAGATATGTTAACGAATTTTAAAGAACTGACAGAAACTCAAATAACTGTAGCAAATGGAAGTAAATTAGAATCTTACGGTTCCGGTGAAGTGATTATAGAAAATGGTAAAAGTAACGGCGAAATTATTCTGAAAGAGGTACTATATGTCCCTGAAATAGAATCAAACTTTTTATCCGTAAGTAAAGCAACCAAGAATGATTGTAAAGTTATTTTCGAGAAAAATCATTGCTACATAAATTATAAAAATAAAACAATCCTCGAAGGCACATTAAAAAATAATTTATATGAAATACAACTCGTGTACAACAAAACCACCAATTGCGCGTATCTTACACACACATGTAAAAACTCCAACTGCATAGAAACGTGGCATAGAAGGATGGGTCACCGAAATTACCAAACAATTAAAACAATTACGTCCAAACAATTAGTGAACGGAATTAAATTAGATAACTGTGAGCACGAAAGTATTTGTGAGGTATGCATAGAAGCAAAAACCAGCGAGACCCCATATTCAAAATCGGCCGAATACAGAGCGAAGAGAAAATTGGAATTAATACCCTCCGACGTTTGTGGTCCGATTCAGACACCTACAATAGGCGGAAAAACCTATTTCGTAACATTCATAGACGACTATTCAAGATTCTGTATCATATATTTAATGTCTAAAAAGAGCGAAGTGTTTGAAAAATTAAAAGACTATGTCGCGACAGTACACAATAAATTTGGAAGAATGCCGAACGCAATCAGATCCGATAACGGAGGTGAGTACACAAGCTCAGAAATGGAACAATATCTTAAAAACAATGGAATTGAACACCAATTAACAGTTCCACAATCACCGAGCCAAAATGGCGTTGCGAGGCGTAAGAACAGATCTCTGTTAGACATGACAAGAAGCATGCTATTGGAAGCGAATTTACCTCATGAGCTATGGGGAGAGGCTATAAGCACTGCTAACCATCTACAAAACCGGCTTCCAACCAAACCAAATGCTAAAACTCCATACGAACTTTGGTTGAATCGAAAACCAAACCTACACTATTTAAAAGTCTTTGGCTGTATAGCTTACGCTTACGTACACAAGACAAAACGTGGAAAATTAGACAGCAGAGCTGAACAAGGAACTTTCGTTGGTTACGACAACCGCTCTAAAGCGTACAGACTTTATATGAAAGACGGAAGAGTAATATTTTCCCGATCGGTCAAATTCGTCGAAAACAAGTTCTTAAATGCTAAAAATGATGTAAATTTAAATTCAAACGAAATTACATTAAACAAAAATGAACAACCAAGAACCAGCGATACAAGTAACATAGAAATAAGCATTGCACCCACTCCTTGTGAACCAACCGCGTCCCAACAACAACAACAACAACAAACACTCGAACCCCGTAGATCACAAAGAACAAACAGAGGCGTACCACCTGATAGATTTGCATACACCGTAAAATATGAACCGATCAACGAACCTAAAAGTTGGAAAGAAATGTTAGAAATAGAAAATCCGGAAGAAAAGAAAAACTGGCTAATCGCTACACAGGACGAAATTAACTCCCTAAAAGAAAATAAAACTTGGATACTAGTAGATCCACCGCAAGGAAAAAGAGTAATTGGTTCCAAATGGACTTATAAAGCTAAATACGACGAAACGGGAAAAATAAAACGTCATAGAGCTCGATTGGTAGCAAAAGGATTTTTACAAAAGTACGGAGAAAATTATGACGAAACCTTTGCCCCAGTTGTGACACACACTACGATCAGAGCATTCCTAACAGCAGCAGCGTATCATAAGTTAGAAGTAAAACATTTAGATATAAAGACAGCTTTCTTACACGGCGATCTAGAAGAAGAGATTTATATGGATCAACCAGAAGGTTGCGTTGTTTATAACGAACGCAATAAAGTGTGCAAATTGACAAAAGCCATCTACGGCCTTAAACAAGCAGCAAGAGCCTGGCACACAAAAATAAGCGAAACACTAAATAAGCTAAACTTTACACAAAGTACTGCAGATAATTGTTTATTCTTCCGCGGAGTAGAGGAAAACACAGTTTACATAATTGTGTACGTGGACGATATTCTCATAGCTGGAAAAGAGAAACAAATCAAAGAAATAATTCTAAGCCTAAAATCACAATATAGATTAAATGATTTAGGGCAGGTAAACAATTATTTAGGAATTAAAATCAACAAAATCGAAAACGGATTTACTCTGAACCAAAAATCTAAAATTGAAGAAATCGCGAGAAAATTTAATCTTGAAGAATCCAAACCCTATAGTACACCTATGGATACAGGGTACTTACGTCTTGAAAACGACGACAAACAAATGCCCAACAATACACAATATAGAAAGGCCAGTGGAGGAGTACTTTACATAGCAACCATAACAAGACCCGACATTATCACAGCCACTAATATATTAGGCAGAAAATGTGAAAGTCCCACCGAAAGGGATTGGAAGGCTGTAAAACGAGTTATAAGATACTTGAACTCAACAAAAGATTTAAACTTAATTTTAAGCACCGAATCAGATCCAATCTTCGAAGCATACTCTGATGCTGACTGGGCAGGCGACGTTAAAACGAGAAAATCAACTAGCGGCATCATTTTCCTACTAGGGAAAAATCCTATTCAGTGGAATTCAAAAAGACAGACTTGCATAGCCCGATCGTCTGCGGAAGCGGAGTATATTTCTGCCGCAAATGCTACTCAAGAAATTGTATGGATCATTAAACTTCTTGAAGACTTACATTTACCACAAAAACTCCCGATCAAATTACATGAGGACAATACATCTTGCATCAAAATGATAGAATCCGAAAAACATGCAAATAGAAGCAAGCATATCGACATAAAGTATCACATAATAAAACATCTGAAAGAATCAGGAACTATAGAACTAACCTATTGCTCAAGTAAAGAGATGATAGCAGATATCATGACCAAGCCCGCGCCTAAACCTGACTTTCTGCGGAACAGACTGAAACTAAAACTCCAGAACTTTCCACCATTGGGCGATTAAGGGGGAATATTGGAAAACCCTAATAAATAATCACCCAATTTAAGAAAGAAATATGTTACATCAGTGATCTTCAACTGAGAATCGTAAAAGGAGGTGTGTCTTGCAGCATCCTAAAGTGCCTCGGCTGACGACATGACTGTTTTTCTCCACCTGTAATAAGCAGAGACAATTACATCATTCAAAAACTGAACTTTCTTCTAAAGGACTAAAAACACACTTTTAATCTCTCTCTTGATCTGAACGGATCAAAATGTAAAACTAAATATTTACGAGGAGCAAAAATGTTAATCTCCTTAATTCTTGTATAAATCTAATACTTATTAAAGTAATTCTTTAACCAGTTAACAAGTTTTAAATTCAATACGAAACCATGCATTTTGTTTATAAAGTCTTTGCTAATTACAATTTTATCTTAAGGTAATGTAGGAAATAACAAAGAAATATTTTAGTGCATTATTTGTGATGGATATAATCAAATTTTGTGCTCTATTGGATTAAAACGCTCGATGTGCCTGACCCTGCTCTTACGCCGAAATAGGTAAGCTGAAAAACTTTCCTTACCATTTGTTTGTTTTTTGAAGTATTAAAAGATTAGTGCGCGCTACTGAGTTTCCTGATGATATTTAGTTTAATGCTTTGTATCTCGCAAATTCGCAACAATTTTAACCTCGGACTTGTCAGTCATTATTTCTATCGAATTCAATAATCTAATCTCCGCATTTAATAATGTCGTTCAAGCTATAAAATTATATAACAATGACAATTATATTATCCGCATCATTTACATTAATTAACAACAATTATAAAGCTAATAAAGCATGCGTCCTCTAATTTTTCGAACCGTACCAATTTTAATAATCCACTGCCTTTTGAAATATTTAACTTTCATATGTTCAATGAAGATCGGCATTATGAATGGAATTTCTATATTTATTATATTTAAGCGTCTATGAACGTTAAATTACAAAACTGATTTTCATTTCACTATTGTTAAAATAAGTAAAAATATTACAAATTTTTGTAATAAAGTATCTTTTATTACAAAATTTTGTGTAGATTTGTAATATATTTAAAATTACAAAAGTACAATGCTATTATTCTGCTTTACGAGTGTAATAAATTAACATATAAACCTCTTTGCCACGCCCAACAGGCAATGGGATATTCAACCAATATGTTTCTGAAATTGTGCTTATAAAAACAAGTGTCAATGCTTGAAAAACAAGCTTAATTAAGTCATTTTGTTATTACTTATGTTGCAATTTTCTTTTTCTAATAAATTATGTTGCAAATAAACGAAGATATAAGCGTCCTTTTTTCGACATTATTGCATTATGAATATACACTATATATATTCATACTGTAAGGATGTCGGAGAGGTACGTATAGTTTAGATTGCTGTAATAAACTTATAGATCAGGGTCGGCAAACCTTTTCACATCCGCGTGCCAATTTTCGTCCAAAAAAATTTCAAGCGACCATGGCGTGCCAACCCCCACACCCCACCTATAAGCGCCAAAAAAAAAAAACTGTAAAAATAATGAATAAAATTTCTTTTATTATTATTAGATTAAGATATATATGGATAAAATACCTGCAGGTAATAATATTAACATAATATTAATATCAACATGCATATTAAATTAAATTATGCACCAAAATAACTCAAACCAAAATAACTTGTCACATGGAAATATAAATTGATTATAGTAACAATTATAGAAAGAAGATAAGTATAAGAAATAATTTTAGCAATCGTAAAAGTATTAAACACTCAAATCGAAACAACTTGCCAAATGACTGTAAAAATTATGGTAATAGATGGTGTGTCCCTTTGGATCTGTTGATTTTGACATTTTAAGCAACGTGGTAGTTTTATAATTGAGGTAATTTTATTTTAAAATAGAAAATGAGAAAAGAAACATCGAAAAAATCATTTACGAATCATATCTGCAAAATATTTGTTTTGCATCTGCTATTAAATGGAAAATTATTGTTTTTAAAATATATTACAATACATAAGAAGAAATTAGCAAATATAAAAAACTTTATCTAAAAAGTATGCGAAAGAAATCTGTTTTCTCTTTGGTTTTCGTTGATTCACTTTTATTTTCTAATTTCATAAGCATTGCAAAATCTTTTTTTTTTCAGAAGAAAATTAAAAACTTTGTAAAGTACGTAATGCAGCAACAGCATCTTGGAATTTCCGTGTTAGTTTCTCTTCATCGAGTTCGTAATTACTCTCATTTAACTCATTGTCATAAATGTTGTTTTTTCTATAAATTTTCCGCTATCGTTTGTACTAAAAAGATACATCGTAAGTCGAAGATAAAGTAAGTGAAGGTTTAACAGATCTCATGTTTTCAAGTCAAGATTTATTAGGATTTTTTTTACCGCAATTTCCTTCTTTGGTTGGGACCTTAATAAATTGGCTTAATATGCAGAGTGATGGTTTAAAAATGGCTAACTGTAGTTTTTTAAAGTAATTAAAAAGA
Source organism: Maratus michaelseni (assembly GCA_963931845.1). NCBI lineage: Eukaryota > Metazoa > Arthropoda > Arachnida > Araneae > Salticidae > Maratus > Maratus michaelseni. The sequence continues at coordinate 97,723,887 of OZ007597.1, read as the reverse complement.
GAAGAAAGTAAAGGAATTAAACAAATTAATGTGATTTTTTATGTTGCATCTTGGATGCCATATGATGGACTCATAATTGGTTATTTTTGATAAAATACGTGATGAACTGAAGTCCTCTGATAAGTTGATTCGATTAGAATTTTTAATATTGTTCATCACTGATAATAATGTTCACAAGCATAAGTAGAGGGAGAGATTGTTAACAAGGGGCAAATGCCGACTTCTTCTTTAATTGAATTCAAAGTGTACATAATTTTACTATCAACATTTTTGTTTATGATGCCTGGCAGTCTAACTTTTTCGATCATCTCCAAATCCTCTCTCAATTTGACAAATTGCTGAGTCCATATTGAGCTGGATTGTAAGTCAATAAGCTACATTTTAATTTCTGAAATTTCCAACCTGTCGAATACAAACCGTTTATCAATTGAAGTCACATCTGTGTAGATAAAAAATTTAACCATAAATGCATGAATTTTTCTTTTAGAATTTAATTTTTTTATACTTATACTAAGGATTAGACACCAGAAATTTTAAGATAGATTTTAAACTTTGTTTAGTAGCCTATTTTATGTGATTTTTACAGCATTAATATTTCTATATAAATATAGTGGTGGCAAAGATGTTGATTTATTTATTATAAAGTTAAATAAAAGGTGATGCAACTTTGCATCACTATACATTTAAGGGTTAAATGATTCCGAAATGGGTAATTCATTGATATGACAAGTACTTATTATAACAATCAAAAGCTACTGCCAATCAAGCTCGTGTATTAACGGAACAAAAATAATGAGGTGCAGAATTTTGGGGAGTTTGACTAAATTTGATTTAATCAACGGCGTGCCAAAAATATCCTCTCGCGTGCCAGCTACGGCACGCGTGCCATAGGTTCGCCGACCCTGTTATAGATGCTTATCGTTTAATTACATTTTAAATATGCAGTCTATACAAAATTACTAAATTTTCTGCATTGATGCCTATATTATAAATTAATACATACTATATTGCGAAAGTCAGGAATATAGATAAAAGCAAAAAATAATCAGTATGGGAAGCAGCACTGGCGTTAAGAAAAATAAAATTCCGTTAAAGAATGTTGTGTATAACACGCCTACAATTTCAACAGCTATTATATGCAAATAGGCATACAGTAGAATTAAAAATTTGTTTTTGTTTAAAATCATGCATTTTGAAATGGAATAATTAGAATGGCATTTATTTCAACATAAAAAGGAAGTTTAAATATGTATTTATATCTCATAATGTCGCAAAGAAATTTTCAATTTAGTTTGCTATGTACGCTTTCAGTTTAGTTTTGGGTACTTCTAGATTAGTTATAGTTTAAGTGCTCCACCCATTTTATATTGCTAATTTTTTTGCATTGTTATCTTCATTAGAATTGCGTGCATATCATAATACAAACACAGCATTTCTGATGAACATCGGATTATTTTCCATAAATAATATTTGAGCCGTCTGTCGTCTTTTTTAGTCGTGAGGAATATCTAGGGGATTTTTTTTTCATCCACGAATTTACCAGCGTAGAGCACCCATGTTGAGATAAAATGAAGTGAGCCACTGTGTTGAGTTTAATTCAATGAAAACGCTTTAAATAAATTACTATTATATTAAAGACTATGTACAAGTTATTATTTACAAATTAATAATTAATAAACTGATCGTGTTCTTTGCCATGTAACTTTTTGTTACGTTTTTAGCATGCAGCCAGCATACGTCTTATTCATTTAGTCAGATTGCGGCTTCTGACGCGGAATGTTTTATAGGAGGAAAAATAAGGTGGACGCTATTGTCCATTCTTATTATCGTTTTGCAAGGTGGTGCCATCTGTCGACACACACACAAACATATATATATATATATATATATATATATATATATATATATATATATATATAATCAACATTTTAACTGAGAGTGGTTTTGGGGTCTGAACGTCATGATCGGGGAAAATATACCGAAATTGTCGGCAGCAACAGGTAGCTTCTTATTTTTTGTAATGGAAGCTACCTAAATTTACTGAGTATTTTGTTATAGGAGCCTCGGCACAGCTCAATATTAAGAAAGTACAATTTTGCGCCAAATGTGGGGGCTACCACACCCCTTCTCCACCCCTACACCAAATTATTCATCTTTATTTACGCTTGCTAAGAATGTATTTTAATAAGATTTTGTCAAGGCATAAAAATGCATGAACATTAAATAAATATTTCACACCGAAAATATTATTCAGATAATTTTATATATAAAAATAAACAATCTTTTTAAAGTATGGTATAAAGTCTTTATCAAAGTTCAAGAAAGCACGCTATTCTTGCAGAGTTCGTGCAATATTATTAAAGCAGTAATGCAGCATCCATAAACGACGCTTTCGAATAACAGACTATTATATTTAACGAGCAGTTTTTCAATACTGAACACAGATATTATCTATATGTTTTTATGTTTGAATAGCGAATAAATTAAGTGATTTCGTGTTGCCGTTACTTAACGTTTTTATTGTATATATAATAACGTTTTCTTAGTTTATGGCCAATGGATTCCCCTTGAAACCCAAATTCTTCGGGTAGCATGGCTGATAGCAAAAGTTTGTAGTCTCAAGTCAATGTCAATACGGATCATGAAACCGTCATGCGAAACCTCCATCGAAAGTGCAAGAAAAACATAAAAATTAAATTTAGACGCAAATAAACGCTCAAATAATATAATTTTCAAAACGGTTTTCGGAGAACCAAGCAAGCAAGGCCATTCCAGAATTGGGAGCACCAGACGCTGAATATAACCTGGGACTTGTCAGTCATTATTTTTATCGAATTCGATAATATAATGTCGTTCAAGTTATAAAATAATATAATACTGCTCTCCAATTATATTATCAGCATTATTTACACTAATTAACCACAATTGTAAAGCTAATAAAGCATGCGTCTGTATTTTTTCGTACCGTACCAATTTTAATAACCCACTGCCCTTTTGAAATATTTAACTCTCAAATGTTCAATGAAGATCGGCATTATGAATGGAAGTTCTACATTTATTATATTTAATCGGCTATGTACGTTAAATTACAAAATTGATTTTCATTTCACTATTGTTAAAATAAATAAAAATATTACAAATTTTTGTAATAAACTTTCTTTTATTACAAAATTTAGATTAGATTTGTAATATATTTAAAATTGCAAAAACTACAATGCTATTATTCTGCTTTACGCGTGTAAAAAATGAACATATAAACCTCTTTGCCACGCCCAACAGGCAATGGGATATTCAACCAATATGTTTCTGAAATTGCGCTTATAAAAACAAGTGTCAATGCTTGAAAAACAAGCTTAATTAAGTCATTTTGTTATTACTTATGTTGCAATTTTCTTTTTCTAATAAATTATGTTGCAAATAAACGGAGATATAAGCGTCCTTTTTTCTACATTATTGCATTATGAATATAAACTATATGTTCATACTGTAAGAATGTCGGAGAGGCACGTATAGTTCAGATTGTTTTATTAAACTTATAGATGCTTATATTTACATTTTAAATATGCAGTCTATTCAAAATTACTAAATTTTCTGCATTGATGCCTATATTATAAATTAATACATACTATATTGCGAAAGTCAGGAATATAGATAAAAGCAAAAAATAATCAGTATGGGAAGCAGCACTGGTGTTAAGAAAAATAAAATTCCGTTAAAGAATGTTGTGTGTAACATGCCTACAATTTCAACATGGACGCTATTATATGCATATATATAGGCATACAATAGAATTTAAAATTTGTTAATCTTTAAAATCATGCATTTTGAAATGGAATAATTAGAATGGTATTTATTTCAACATAAAAAGGAAGTTTAAATATGTATTCATATGTAATAATGTCACAAATAAATTCAAAGTTTAGTTTGCTATGTACGCTTTCAGTTTAGTTATGAGTTCTTCTAGATAAGTTATAGTTTAAATGTTTCGCCCATTTTATGCTGCTAATTTTTTTGCAATGATACCTTTATTAGAAATGAGTGCATATCATAATAGAAGCACTAAATTATTACTCAAAAGTGGAATGCTAAACAAAATGTATAAAACAGCGAAGAACTCATAGTCCAGGGGAATTGTACATGTTACCTTGCAAAAGGTCGGGTAGAAGATTTTATTTATCCAACTTGTATATGATGAGGCCAGCATGGAAAAACCGAATTACCCAACAAAATTTCTTAAGGGAGAATTTTCTGTGGCCAAAAAAACAATAAATTTTTGGGACTTTTTTTGTTGTCTTTTAAATATCTCGAGACTCGTTGTCGTAGCGTATTATTTGTTAATTACAATGTTAAAGAAGACGAAATTCTCTACAACTTTCATATTTACAACTTTTTAATACACTCAATAGCAAGCGCAGTACGACATTTCAAAAATAAGACATTTTTTTCGATTTCCTTAAAAACCGCGAAAAACGTAGTTTTTCCCCTATGATTCAATGTTCCCCACGGATATAATGATGTATGTCAACTACAGATACTACTATGATATTGACAGCAGAAAATTATCTATTATTTGTACACCCTCTTCTTCATTTTCATCAAAACATAAATATTTTATATTCAATAAATCTGTAAATTTTCAATCAATAAATTTTCATATTTAGGCAGTAACTTTAAGTACATTAAGTACTTAATTTTAAGGTACTGTTTAAAAGAATATTTCAGGATTTAGTAACTTATTTGCACGACAGTTTCAACAAAAAAGACCTTGTTTAATTTTAATAATTATTTTTATAATGCATACATATAGTTCATTTTATTCCATAAACATTTTACTCTATAGTACAATGGTATATTTAATTTAACAATTATTGATGACATATGTTTTAATGTTTTATTGTGTTAAGTATAGCAAACATTGAATTGTAGTTCCATATAAAGGAGGGACTCAAAAAAAATGTATCTTATGTAACAAATACTTTTACCTTATAAAATATCTACAATAAAAATGACAACAGATTATTTCATTAACTAATATTATGCATTTATATCTATTGTAAAATTTAAAAATTCTATCAATAAAATATTTGAGATCACTATTTTCATAAAAATGTTCAAAATATTAGTTTTAGTAAATATTGTTAATATTTTTCCACTCTTATTAAATATAACAAGAGATTATAACATTTTAGCGTTTTAAGATTTTATCTAGAGAAACTTACTTTGGCTGTTGAAAAATACACTTTGTGGAATAGTCTAATCTTCTGTAATATGTACTGTTTTGAAACTATATATGTTGAATGATCTCAGTGCTACAATTTATCAAATGAAATACCAAGTTATTTATGATTGTAGATCATATAAACATTTTTGTTGTTACATTCATCCCCTATTTCATTCAAGTCCACTTTTCCTACATAATAAAGTAAGGTACGCTATATGACTGTTGTTGTTGTTGTTGTTTCTAATCCCAGATGGTTTAGCTATGCTGCTAAACCATCTCCACAAAACCAAAGACTTCCAGAAAATCATGAAAGAGCGCTGGAGTTTCCAAGATTTCACAGCGGGTAAAATTTAGGCATTCGATAATATGCAGAGGAGAGGCCTGGACTCCCGGACACCGATGACACTCAGATGATGATCGCTATATGACTGCATAAGCTAAATGAAAAAATGTATTTTAATAATAATAATTTATACGGGATATTTAGCAATATTTTTGTCTCTTTGATGGGACTGTTGTAGGATTATTAGCATTCAGTTCTCCTGAGTAGAATATATATCAGGATCGTTTTCCTCTACAGCAGGGGTTCCCAAACTTTTAGACCGACGTACCACTAAATCGAAGTTCATACTTCCGCGTACCACCAGGTAACAAACGTAAAGCTAATATAGAAAACCTATAAAAAGGAACCTGTCTAAAACGAAATATATCCTCGGTCTTTCGTGTTTCCGTCATAGCAGGTTTTAGTGTATATAAAAATTAATGATTACATTACTAAATTGGTACTAAGATAGACTGCTTCATAATAACATTCAAGTAAAAAGTAGTATCACCATTAAATTTTTTTAATGTATACAATATAAAAAAAGTGTTTTGGTTTAGGAAAAAAGCCCCAAAACTTAATGACATATTGGCGCACACTGATTCATATACTCTGTTACAGTAGGCTGATTACACTAATTTGTTTCTATCGCTAATGAAAAGGGTGGACTTGTTTTATCAAGCACAGCTTCCAGCACATCTGGCTCAATAATAGGTAGTTTTAGTCATAAGTCAGATTCTATGTTTAGTTTATTCCTATATTTGTGTTTGATATAACGAAGGTGGGAAAGCACATTCGCAGAGATGTGTTTTGCTAAACACAAGCAGACTTTGACGATATCAGACGGTACTCCCACATTATCGCCAATGAAAAATCTGTTTCATTCATCCTTTTGAATGTGGACTCCAGTAATCCATCAGAGGAGAGCTGAATAAGTTAACTTCTTTCCTCTATCGTGAGATACAGTAGCAGGGTGTCTCAAATGAGAAACGAATTTCTTATCCAAAGCTTAGTTAGCGCATTTAACTCGATTATTAGGCTCGATACAACTATATTAATAGTAAATGCGACAATAACATCGCGCATAACAAGCACTTGCAAGTTTCTTCATACATTTTTGTATATACTACTTCAAAGCATATGTAAGCTATATGTACCTATGTAGCTTTACCTTTTTATTATGTACCTATATGTAGCTTTACCTCAAGTCCGCACTGCATATGACCACAGTTTTTGTTTGATTTCAGATCACCCTTTTAAATAACCTTACTCTGTTAAAAACTAATTTTCATGAAATAGAAAGGAATTATGCACATTTTATACAAGAGAAGAAAAAAATTCAGTCAACAGAATCAATTAATTTGTGAAATGTGTTTGAAATAAAACTTTTATTTCAACACTTCCTAGAAGCTCTTCCAGTGCAAAGAGAACCATGTGTTATAAATTACACTTGGAATTTTATTTTGTTTTAACTGCTGCTACTCACACAAGCTACTCCTGCTTCCAACCATCCAGACTTTACCTTCAAATAATTCAATTTATAAAGAATATTTTAAAAAGTTCTTCTGCTAATTAAAAATACTTCATTCATTAATTTTATAATTCGGTCATTATTATAAATTCAATTTTTATCCATACAAATCAAATAATTATGTTTTTAATTCTGGAAAACTGATTGCATCATAAGCGGTGTGTGCGAATTTCAGCAAGTCTGCAATAACAAACATGTCTCGTAACAACAACAAAAAAAAAAGCGTTTGCAGATATACAAAATCGATTTTTTTTTTTAATTTCCAAGCAATAAAGACAAGCCGGGTTTGATTCCATAATAATATGCTGCATTCTGTATTTTATTCCACGTACCAGTATTGCACTTCTGCGTACCAGTAGCCAGAGCAACGCGTACCATAGTTTGTACCAACACCTACTCCAGTGGTATATATTTTTTTTTCTCTGCAGTTATTTGTCACCCGTCCCCTCTTTCCAATACACACTCTATCTATATCGAGCGGGTATGTAAGATGCAAAAATATCCTCATTTTTGAAAGGCTGTACTGCACTTAAGGAAGAGAGCATGCACATAACATATAATTTACTGTTATCAATATGTACAAGTTGACATACATCATTATATCCGTGGGGAACATTGAATCATCGGGGAAAAACTACGTTTTTCGCGGTTTTTAAGGAAATCGAAAAAAAAATGTCTTATTTTTGAAATGTCGTACTGCGCTTGCTATTGAGTGTATTAAAAAGTTGTAAATATGAAAGTTGTAGAGAATTTCGTCTTCTTTAACATTGTAATTAACAAATAATACGCTACGACAACGAGTCTCGAGATATTTAAAAAATAACAAAAAAAGTCCCAAAAATTTATTGTTTTTTGGCCACAGAAAATTATCCCTTAAGAAATTTTGTTGGATAATTCGTTTTTTCCATGCTGGCTTCATAATATACAAGTTGGAAAAATAAAATCTTCTACCCGACCTTTTGCAAGGTAACGCCTTTTTTGGTACATTTCCCCTGGACTATCAGTATATACCGTAATTTCTGGTATATAACCCGCGGTTCAAATAAATCGGTTTCGAACCAGAAATTTTATTTATTAAAAAAAGTTAAATATTAAGTAGCAACCAGTTACACTTTCATAAATAAAATTTCGGGTTTGAAATCGATTTATTTGTGTCGCGTGCTATATACCAGAAATAACGGTATGTTGAAAAGGTATAAAAGTGATAATATATAATATATAATATTTATAATAATAAATAATATTTAATATATAATATTTATAATTATAAATAATATTTAATATATAATATATATTAAATATTAATATTATAATATTAGATAATATATAATATTTCAATATAAAAAGGAAGTTTAAATATGTATTCAAATGTAATAATGTTGCAAAGAAATTCACAGTTTAGTTTGCTATGTACGCTTTCAGTTTAGTTACGAGTACTTCTAGATAAGTTATAGTTTAAATGCTTCGCCCATTTTATGATGCTAAATTTTTTGCAATGATACCTTCATTAGAAATGAGTGCATATCATAATGGAAGCACTAAATTATTACTCAAAAGTGGAATGCTAAGCAATTTGTATAAAACAGCGAATAAATCAGCATATACCGTAATTTCTGGTATATAACTCGCGGTTCAAGTAAATCGGTTTCGAACCAGAAATTTTATTTATTAAAGAAAATGAAATAAGTATTAAGTAGCAACCAGTTACTTTTTCATAAATAAAATTTCGGGTTCGAAATCGATTTATTTGAGCCTCAAATAAATTGATTTCGAACCCGAAATTTTATTTATGAAAATGTAACTGGTTGCTACTTAATACTTATTTCACTTTCTTTAATAAATAAAATTTCTGGTTCGAAACCGATTTATTTGAGCCGCGGGCTATATAGTACCAGAAATAACGGTATGTTGAAAAGGTATAAAAATGATAATATATCTGCGGGGTGCGATTTATAACACACCTAAAATTTCAATTTCAACGGTGTTACAAACATAAGTTAGATTTTTCTTTTATTAAGTAATAATAAGTCTACGCCGTGTGATGAATAACACATTGACAGTTTCTACCTAAACTCTGTTACATACATACGTTAGAATAAAAAAAATATATATGTTTTTAATTAAAAAAAGTAATTAGAATGTAATTTATTTCAAGATAGAAAGGAAGTTTAACTACTATTTAAAGTTTCATTTTATTTTAAAAATAATTTCATTCTAATTAATTTATTTCGAAAAGTGCAACTTGGCAGTAAGAACGTGTTTTATAGTCTTATATGTGTATAATAGAGTTTTAGTTGAAAGTTTAGGTGTGTCATGTACTATTCTGCGGATACGTTTTACTACGTACCATTACAATATTGCGTGTTATCTTTTACATATTTCTACTGTCCGAGCTTTATTTTTTTACATTTGTAAGTGATATTCTCGAAATTAGAAAGTTGTTTGTCAATACTTTGAAAAGAACTACTATCAAAAGGAATTATAACACTTTGAATAGCAGAAAATTAACAACAGATGGCAAAATATTTTGAACTGGAACTTACTTATTGCTATCAGAATAAGACAATTCTACGTTATTGCCGAAATTATTTTAGCGATGCAACATTTTGTTTATTCGCAGTATTATTTGAATTTAATTCAGTTTCCGTTTCAGCGTCACTTTCATTTTGAATTATGTTAGTTTGAAGCAATGTTAAATCGGGAAGATAAGTAGTTAATCGCAGTGGCGGCTCTTGATTGGATTTATTTGAGGTACTAAATGCATGGCAGCCAAATTTATTGTTTTCTTACCATTATTTTTTTAATGAAATCTTTTTCTTATTAAGTGGAAGCAAGTTCGGCCATTAAACAAGAGAAATATTTCTTTAAAAAATTAATGTTATGAAAATAATAAATTTTTCAGTCATGCATTTTGTGCGCCAAAAAGAACCAGTCACGAGCCGCTACTGGTTAATCGGGTAGTAAGATCGAATAACTATCCTTCATTATGAATACAAATAAAGTTACATAAGGCTATTAAATCATTTAGAGAAAATCTAGCTTGAACCCGATCCACTTTCTGCTTAAATTCTGGAGAGTCTGTTTGAATTTCGAATCTAGAAAAGTGAGGAATTCTTTTCCTATTAGATCTATCACCTTCCGCGTCGAAACAAAAATTATGTAACAGCCTTTTTTATATTGGTTCGTTCGTTTTAGACAGCAAATTCCAGTTCTGGGATATCAACTATATTCATTATTGAAAATAAAATATAAAAATAGAAACTCACCGCAAAACATCCTCCGTAATGAAAAAAAAAAAAAATGCAGTTGCGTCGCGTCGTTGAAATTGAATAGGCCTCTTTCTTTTCTTTTCTTTTCTTTTTTTTTTTTTTTTAATTTATTTATTGTGGAACAGTAAATTTTAAAACAGCATTCTGACGAACATCGGATTATTTTCCATAAATAATAGTTGAGCCGTCTGCCGTCTTTTTTAGTCGTGAGGAATATCTAGGGGATTTTTTTTCATCCACGAATTTACCAGCGTAGAGCACCCATGTTGAGATAAAATGAAGTGAGCCACTGTGTTGAGTTTAATTCAATGAATACGCTCTAAATGAATTACTATTATATTAAAGACTATGTACAAGTTATTATTTACAAATGAATAATTAATAAACTGATCGTGTTCTTTGTCATGTAACTTTTTTTACGTTTTTAGCATGCAACGAGCATACGTCTTATTCATTTAGTCAGATTGCGGTTTCTGACGTGAAATGTTTTATCGGTGGAGAAATAAGGTGGGCGCTGTTGTCCATTCTTATTATCGTTTTGCAAGGCGGTGCCATCTGTCGACACACACACACATATATATATAATCAACATTTTAACTGAGAGTGGTTTTGGTGTCTGAATGTCATGATCGGGGAAAATATACCGAAATTGTCAGCAGCAACAGGTAGCTTCTTATTTTTTGTAATGGAAGCTACATAAATTTACTGAGTATTTTGTTATAGGGGCCTCGGCACAGCTCAATATTAAGAAAGTACAATTTTGCGCCAAATGTGGGGACTCCCGCTCTCCTTCTCCACCCCTAATCAAATTATTCATCTTTATTTGCGCTTACTAAGAATGTATTTTAATAAGATTTCGTCAAGGCATAAAAATGCATGAACATTAAAATAAATATTTTACACCGAAAATATTATTTCGATAAACATATATATAATATTAAACAATCTTTTTTAGAACTTGAACCCAAAACGAATCACCGAAACTCATGAACGCACGCTATTCTTCCAGAGTTCGTGCAACATCCATAAACGACGCTTTCGAATAACGGACTATTATATTTTAACGAACACTTTTTCAATACTGAACACAGATATTATTTGCATGTTTTTATGTCTGAATAATGAACAAATTGCGTGGTTTCGTGGTGTCCGTTATTTAACGTTTTTATTGTATGTATAATAATGTTTTCTTAGTTTATGGCCAGTGGATTCCTCTTGCAGCCCAAATTCTTCGGGTAGCATGGCTGATAGCAAAAGTTTATTGTCTCAAGTCAACACGGTGCTTAAGGAGTGTCAACATGGAACATGGAACCTCTATCGAAAGTGCAAGAAAAGCATAAAAATTAAATTTAGAAGCAAATAAACACTCAAAAAATTTAATTTTCAAAACGTTGTTGGAAAACCATGCAAGCAAGGACATTCCAGAATTGGGAGCACCAGACGCTGAATATAATCTCGGACTTGTCAGTCATTATTCAATAATCTAATATCCGCATTTAATAATGTCGTTCAAGCTATAAAATTATATAATAATGTCAATTATGTTATCAGCATCATTTACAATAATTAACAACAATTGTAAAGCTAATAAAGCATGCGTCCTGTAATTTTTCGTACCGTACCAATTTTAATAATCCACTGCCCTTTTGAAATATTTAACTCTCAAATGTTCAATGAAGATCGGCATTATGAATGGAATTTCTACATTTATTATATTTATGCGGCTATGTACGTTAAATTACAAATTCATTTTCATTTCACTATTGTTAAAATAAGTAAAAATATTAAACATTTTTGTAATAAAGTTTCTTTTATTTCAAAATTTTAAGTAGATTTGTAATATATTTAAAATTACAAAAACTAAAATGCTATTATTCTGCTTTACGCGTGTAATAAATGAACATAACAAACCTCTTTGCCACGCCCAACGGGCAATGGGATATTCAACCAATATGTTTCTGGAATTGCGCTTATAATAACAACTGTCAATGCTTGAAAAACAAGCATAATTAAGTCATTTTTTTGTCACTTATGTTGCAATTTTCTTTTTCTAATAAATTTTGTTGCAAATAAACCGAAATATAAGCGTCTTTTTTCCTCGACATTATTACATTATGAATATACACTATATGTTCATACTGTAAGGATGTCGGAGAGGCACGTATAGTTTAGATTGCTGAAATAAACTTATAGATGCTTATCATTTAATTACAGTTTAAATATGCAGTCTATAAAAAATTATTAAATTTTCTGCATTGATGCCTATATTATAAATTAATACATACTATATTGCGAATGTCAGGAATATAGATAAAAACAAAAAATAATCAGTATGGGAAGCAGCACTGGTGTTAAGAAAATTAAATTCCGTTAAAGAATGTTGTGAGAAAGAAGCCTACAATTTTAACATGAATGCTATTATATGCATACAGGCATACAGTAGAATTTATTTTTATTTATTATTTTTTTTTAAATCATGCATTTCAAAATGAAATAATTAGAATGCCATTTTTTTTTCAACATAAAAAGGAAGTTTAAATATGTATTCATATGTAATAATGTCGCAAAAAAAATTACAGTTTAGTTTTCTATGTGCGCTTTCACTTTAGTTGTGAGTTCTTCTAGATAAGTTATAGTTCAAATGCTCCGCCCATTTTATACTGGTAAATTTTTTGCATTGATACCTTTAATAAAAATGAGTGCATATCATAATACAAGCACTAAATTACTACTAGAATTGGAATGCTAAAAAATATATATAAAACAGCGAAGAACTCTGCACATATGTTGAAAAGAGATAAAAATGATAATATGTCTTCGGTGTGCGATTTATAACACACCTACAATTTCAACCTCAATGGTGTTACAAACATAAGTTAGAATTTAAAAAAAAATAATAATAAGTCTACGCCGTGTGATGTATAACACATTTACAGTTTCTCCCTAAACTCTGTTACATACATACGTTAGAATTTAAAAAAATCTATAATTAAAAAAATAAATAGAATACAATTTATTTCAAGATAAAAAGGAAGTTTAACTACCAGTTAGTTTCTTTTTATTTTAAAAATAATTTCATTCGAATGAATTCTTTTCGAAAAGTACAACTTTGCAGTAAGAACGTGTTTTATAGTTTATTTTATATGTGTATAATAGAGTTTTAGTCGAATGTTTAGGTGTGTCATGTACCTTTCCCCAGAGACGTTTTACTACGTGCTATTACATCATTATGTATTTTCTTTTACATATTCTACTGTGCAGGGCCTTTTTTTTTTTTTTTTTTTTTTTTTTTTTACATTTGCAAGTGATATTCTCGAAATTAGAAAGCTGTTTATCAATACTTTGAAAAGAACTACTATCAAAAGGAATTATAACACTTTCGATAACATGAAAATTAGCAACAGATGACAAAATATTTTGAACTGGAAGTTACTTATTAATATCAGAATAAGACAATTCTACGTTATTACCGAAATTACTTCTAAGCAATGCGTCATTTTGTTTATTCGCAGAATTATTTAAATTTAATTCAATTTCTGTTTCAGTGTCACTTTCATTTTGAATTATGTTAGTTTGAAGCAATGTTAAATCCGAAAGATAAATAGTTAATCGCAGTGGGGCTTCGTGACTGTCTTTATTTGAGTCACTAAATGCATGGCTGCCAGATTTATTATTTTCTTACAATTATTTTTTTTAAAAGAAATCTTTTTCTTAGTAAGTGGGAGAGAGTTCTGCCCTTAAATAAACGAAATATTTCTTTAAAAAAATAATGGTATGAAAATAATAAATTTTTCAGTTTGTTCAGTACAGTTTGTGCCCCAAAAATAACCAGTCACGAGCCGCTACTGGTTAATCGGGTATTAAGATTGAATAACTATCCTTCATTATGAATACAAATAAAGTTACATAAGGTTATTAAATCATTTTGGGAAAATCCAGCTTGAACGCGATCCACTTTCTGCTTAAATTCTGGAGAGTCTGTTTGAATTTCGAATCTAGAAAAGTCAGGAATTTTTTTCCTATTAGATCTATCAGCTTCTGCATCGAACAAAAAATTATGTAACAGCTTTATTTTATTGGCTCGTTCGTTTTAGAACGTAAATTCCAGTTCTGGGATATCAACAATCTTCATTATTGAAAAAAAATATATAAAAAGAGAAACTCACCGCAAAACATCCTCCGTAATGAAAAAAATAAAAATGCAGTTGCGTCGTTCAAATATGAATGGGCCTCTTATTTTTTTTTAAATTATTATTTTTTTAATTTACTGTGGAACAGTAACTTTTAAAGCAGCATTCTGACGAACATCGGATTATTATTTTCCATAAATAATAGTTGAGCCGTCTGTCGACTTCTTCAGTCGTGAAGAATATCTAGGGGATTTTTTTTTCATCCACGAATTTACCAGCTTAGAGCACCCATGTTGTGATAAAATGAAGTTGCCACTGTGTTGAGTTTAGTTCAATGAAGACACTTTAAATGAGTTATTATTATATTGAAGACTATGCACAGGTTATTATTTACAAATTAATAATTAATAAACTGATAGTCTTCGTTGCCATGTAACTTTATGTTACGTTTTTAGCATGCAACCAGCATACCTGTTATTTATTCAGTCAGATTGTGGCTTCTGGCACGAAATGTTTTATCGGAGGAAAAATAAGGTGGGCGTTGTTGTCAATTCTTATTATCGTTCTGGAAGGAGGTGAATCTGTCGACACACACACACACACACACACACACACACACACACACACACACACACACACACACACACACACACACACACACACACATATATATATATATATATATATATATATATATATATATATATATATATATATATATATATATATATATATATATATATATATATATATATATATATCAACATTTTAACTGAGGGCGGTTTTGGGGTCTGGGGGTCATGATCGCTGAAAATATACCGAAATTGTCGGCAGCAACAGGTAGCTTCTTATTTTTTATAATGGAAGCTACCTAAATTTACTGGGTACTTTGTTATAGGGACCTTGGCACAACTCAATATTAAGAAAGTACAATTTTGCGCCAAATGTGGGGGCTCCCACGTTATTCTCCACCCCTGCACCAAATTATTCATCTTGATTTGCACTTGCTAAGAATGTATTTTAATAAGTTTTCGTCAAGGCTTATAAATGCATGAACATTAAAATAAATATTTCATACCGAAAATATTACTCAGATAAACAAATATAAAAATTAAACAATATGCTATTAATATAATAAAAGTAAATATTTCGATTTCAAGAAAACACGGTATTCTTCGAGAATTCGTGCAAAATTAATAAAGGTGTGATGTAGCATCCATAATCGACGCTTTCGAATAACGGACTATTATATTTAGTGAACACTTTTTCAATACTGAACACAAATATATGTAAGTTTTTATGTCTGAATAACGAACATATTGCGTGGTTTCGTGGTGTCCGTTATTTAACGTTTATGCTGTATATATAATAACGTTTTCTTAGTTTATTTATGGCCAATGGATTCCTCTTACAACCCAAACTCTTCGGGTAGCATGGCTGATAGCAAAAGACTGTTGTCTCAAGTCAACACGGTGCTTAAGGAGTGTCAACATGGAACATGATACCGTCATGTGAAACCTCCATCGAAAGTGCAAGAAAAACATAAAAATTAAATTTAGAAACAATTAAACGCTCAAAAAATATAATTTTCAAAACGTTGTGAGGGAACCACGCAAGCAAGGCCATTCCAGAATTGGGAGCACCAACTAGCTGAATATAACTTCGGACTTGTCAGTCATTATTTCTATCGAATACAGTAATCCAATGTTCGCATTTAATAATGTCGTTCAAGCTATAAAATTATCTAATAATGACAATTATATTATCAGCATCATTTACACTAATTAAAAACAATTGTAAAGCTAATAAAGCATGCGTCCTGTAATTTTTCGTACCGTACCAACTTTAATAATCCACTGCCCTTTTGAAATATTTAACTCTCAAATGTTCGATGAAGATCGGCATTATGAATGGAATTTCTAGGTTAACTGGATGAATTGTTCCCTCCGGGTTCGGCCGGGGTGGCTAGGTTGGTGGGGCGTGGCGGCTTCGGCCGGGGGATCCCGGGTTCGGGTCCTGGCCCGGACATTTTTCGTCCAGTTGGAAAAATTACAACTCGTTTGATTTCTTTACAAATTTGAAATAATTGTGTTAAAATTAATCTAGTGTAATCTCGTACCCAGCGTTTACTGGAGTTCCTTTACCTGCGATATATTCTGTTGAGCTGATTAAAATATCAGACCAGATGCTATGATCATAAAGGTTAACTGGATGAATTGTGCCCTCCGGGTTCGGCAGGGGTGGCTCGGTTGGTGGGGCGTGGCGGCTTCGGCCGGGGGATCCCGGATTCGGGTCCTGGCACGGACATTTTTCGTCCAGTTGGAAAAATTACATCTCGTTTTATAGATGCTTATCGTTTAATTACAGTTTAAATATTCAGTCTATACAAAATTACTAAATTTCTGTATTGATGCCTATATTATAAATTAATACAGTCTATATTGCGAATGTCAGGAATATAGATAAAAACAAAAAATAATCAGTATAGGAAACAGCACTAGTGTTAAGAAAAATAAAATTCCGATATAGAATGTTATGTGTAACACATCTACAATTTCAACATTAACGCTATTATATGCATATAGGCATACAGTAGAATTTAAATTTTGCTTTTCTTTAAAATCATGCATTTCGAAATGAAATAATTCGAATGGCATTTATTTCAACATAGAAAGGAAGTTAAAATATATATTCATATGTAATAACGTCGCAAAGAAATTTACATTTTAGTTTGCTATGTACGCTCTCAGTTTAGTTGTAGGTACTACTTCTAGATAAGTTATAATTTAAATGCTCCACCAGTTTTATACCGCATTTTTTTTTTGCATTGATACCTTTATTAGAAATGAGTGATGATTATGATATGATTATGATATGATGTGATTATGATATCATAATAGAAGCACTAAATTACTACTAAAAAGTGGAGTTCTGAAAAAAAATGTATAAAACAGCGAAGAATTCAGCACATTTGTTGAAAAGAGTTAAAATCATAATACGTCTTCGGCGTGCTATATATAACACACCTACAATTTCAACCTCAACATTGTTACAAACATACGTTAGAATTTAAAAAACAGTAATAATAAGTCTACAGCGTGCGATGTATAACACATTTACAGTTTCAATCTATACTCTGTTACATACATACGTTAGAATTGAAAAGAAATTCTATGTTTTTAATTAAAAAAATAATTAGAATGTAATTTATTTTAAGATAAACTAGTCGTTGGGGGCCACCGTAATACTTACCCATCATGGATATGCATAATGTAAAATATTAAAATAAAAATGCGTAAACTACTTATAAAATGCATTGCAATTCAAATAAAATCGTGGCTTGATGACGTCATAAACTTTAAAGGCTTGATTACTGAATTGCTTGAAAGAGGTTTTTCCTTATAACAAAAAAATAATAATCCTATTAACTAGCGGTTTATTGCATCTGATTAAGCGTCAAATTTCCAATTAAAATATATCTTTAAAGTGAAATTTGGATGAAATACAGGGTCATGAAAGATCGAAGAGTGTGGAAAAATAAGATTCCAAATATCTCGGCAACTAATTATCCGATCGACTTCATGCTTTATGCAAAATTTATGTTTTTTTATTGTCTTTTATATTCATTTCTTAAAATAAACAATTTCGAAAATTTTTATATACCTTTTATCAGAACGAATATTTTGAGAGTCCGAAAAAAATAGTTCCGGTTAATCGAGGTTATTGAAATGAAATAGGCTTCTTCCCATTATTACATACTAAGTACATACCAAATTGCAAGTCTCTATCTCAATTTTTTCGGGAGATAGAGCGTTTACAGACACACAGACACACACACAGACACACAGACGGACGGCAAAAAAATTTTTCTAAAAATATGTTTTTCGGAATCTCCAGTGTCTGAAACGTGTAAATCCGTCAAAAAAAAAAAATTTCGATTTTCAAAACGATTACAAGACTTACCCTATACTACGTATGATGGGTAAGTAAAAGGAAGTTTAACTAATAGTTAAAGTTTTTTTTAAATTTTGAAAATAATTTCATTGTAATGAATTCATTTCGGAAAGTACAACTTGGCATTAAGAACGTGTTTCATGTTCTATCTTATTGTGTATAATAGGGTTTAAGTTGAAAGTTGAGGTGTGTCATGCATTTTTCACCGGAAACTTTTTCAAATATGGTAGAGATTAAGATTACGCAGAGAAAAAGCCCTGCCATTAATTAAAAAAAAAAGACTTTTTTAAACTTTTATATGATCCCTGGGTTTTATAAGTTATATTTAGAAAAACATTTCTCCGTGCTCTGACAAGTAAAACAGTAAAGATTTCATTCTTTTACGACCAAAACTTATAAAGTTATGATGCTTTGAACTTTATGAAACTTCTGTGCTCCAACAGGTAAAGAATTAAAACGCTTTTAAGTCTTTTAGAGACGCATTGTATAAACATCAATGTAGAAAGTTTAGTGATATTGAATGGGCGGAGTATCAACACTAGAGCGTGAATCATATAAGTGAATGCCGTATAAGTGAGAGTCCATTGTAGTTACAATACGTTATAAATAGCATCGTTTAGACATTGCAATTAATAACTGTAATTATTTATAGTCATTTTATTAAGAAAATTGTAATATGCATGTAAGTAATATATTGGGAGGAATAAGTAAGGACATTCTTGTTTACGATAATTTTTTTGAATTCTTCAATATCCCTCTTTAAATAATACTGATTCAAAATTATTCAACTAACACCAATAAAATTAGTAATTTATATATAAATTTATTTATTTTATTATTTTTATTTTTTTAAATGCAGATAATATGCGATTTAAAATGTCCCATTATTATTTTCTAGTATATATATGTATACAAGGTGTTTCAGTTAAACGTTTCAGAACTTCTAAGAGGGGTAGGGTACATCCTGACGAACCAAAATCATATACGAATGGGCAATCAGAAATGCTTTCCTGACGCGGTAGATGGCGTTGTGCGAAAGTTCCGAGCTTTCGTGCAGGGAATCTTCATTTCGTACAAGAACGCTAAGTTAGTAGGATGGATGATTACACGAACGCAGAATTAGCCGATATGCATTTGGTGTAGTGGGCCAGCCGCACAGCGTTTGTACGCGGAACGATATCCGACGAGGCGTATTCCCAGTCATAATTTATTTGCAAGACTGCGCCGGAGGTTAGCTGAGACAGGTTCATTTGAAAGAGCTGACAGGGGCAGGGTAAGAACAGCACGGACTCCAGCCGTCGAACAGAATGTGCTGCAGCATGTACAGAGGAATCCAAGAACGAGTACACGAAGTCTAGCAAACGTAGTCGGGTTTTCCCCTTGCAGCGTCTGGAGAATTCTCCGAGAACAAGACATGTATCCGTTTCACGTGCAGCGTGTCCAGGCACAGCAACCGGAGGATTATGCACCTCGTATTGCTTTCGCACAGTGGTACCTTGGAAAATGTGCTACAAATCCCACTTTTCCTGCTAAAGTGTTTTCCGACGAGGCATCCTTCACAAGGGAAGGTATTTTCAACTCGCATAACGATTATATCTGGGCGGTCGAGAACCCGCATGAAATACGACGTCGTGCAGCACAGATTCAATTTTCGGTCAATGTATGGGCCGGTATTATGGGAGATCACCTCATCGGACCTTACCTGTTACCGTGTCGTCTAACCGGAGATAACTACTTGCTCTTTCTGCAGCAAGTATTGCCACAACTTTTGAGAGATGAACAGATTTCTGCATCGACGCAACAGACAATGTGGTTCCAACACGATGGAGCCCCTGCCCATTATAGCGGAGCTGTTCGTAACTACCTGGATGTCACATTTAGTCAACAGTGGATCGGACGTGGTGGTCCCGTGCATTGGCCTGCTCGGTCAACTGACCTATTATGTCTTGATTTTTATTTCTGGGGTCATATGAAATCGCTAGTTTATGACACCCCTGTTGACAATGCTGAGGAGCTGGTTGCAAGAATCGCAGTAGCTGCCGGAGAAATTCGAAATTCGCCTGGAGTATTCCAGAATATTCGGATGTCCATGCGTCGGAGATGTGACGCGTGCATTGTAGCCCGTAGAAGCAACTTCGAACACTTACTTTAATCCATGTACCTTTTGCTTCTTTTCATGTATCGTTTCATGTTTCATATTCGAGGTTTTATACAATTCGATATCCCGATGTAAATTACGAGCCCACTAGTATATATATTAAATTCACTCCAAAATTAATTGCGCATCTTAATTAACTTTGACATATATTCTTTGCATTTGTTTTTTTATTTATTTTGTTAATTAACTAATATAACTATATCAAAAAATATTTAACTATAATCCTTTCACGATAAGTAGGCAAATGCTCTTGAAAGAATTCTAATAATTGGGAAATAAAAGTTGCTAATAGACAGAAATGCATTATTTAATTAAAAACTAGATTCTACTAGTAGCCGGTAGTATTTGTCACATTAATAATTAAAGTATAAAGCTATCTAAAATCTAAACTTGCCCAGCTTGATTTACGAATTTGCGTTACTCGTGGTTATCGCGCGCGTACTATATTAGAATAGTGTTGTAAAATCAATCCTCCTTGTTGACAAAATGAAAGTTATTTTCATAATTTTTAATTTTACAGTATATTTTTAAAACAGTTATTTTCATGAAGCTTCTCAAAGGCCTGCAATTTTACATTCTTTAAGAAGGCAAGTGAGTTCATATTGAAAACTTCCAGTTTGTGTTACACAGTTTTACAAATTACGAGGTCTTTTCGAAAAGTAAAGATACACCGCAGACAGCTGGAAAGAAAAGGTTTTAATGAGCGCGTTGGCAACACATATTGTAACCTTGAACATTTGACTTTTCCCTTGCAGTTATTCATTATTTGTACGGTGAGTCTGTTTCGTGTATCATGTGTTTATAATAGCGGCGTCAATTTAGAATCCCGCCAAAAGTGAAGTACGTTCCGTCATACGTTTTCTTCATAGAAAAGGTGAGCGTCCAGTGGATATTCACAAAGAAATTGTTTCCGTCTATGGCAATTTTAGGAATCTACAAAATGTAACGAAATGATGTTGTGCTTTCTCTGGGGGTGGGACCAGTCTTCATGAAGAACCCAGAACAGGTAATCCTTGTGTGATCTGTGATGTCCCCAGCGACTACCACTTATTCCTTTACCTGAAGAAACATATTGCTGGGCAAAACGTACACGACGATGATGAAATCAAAATCGAAGTTGAAATGTGATTTCGACAACAGGCGGAAAATTTCTATGACAATGGGATACAAAAACTTGTATCCAATGTTAACAAATGCTTGAACAATGACAGACACTATGTCGAAAAATAAGATATATACCATTGAGTAATTTGTAATGCACATTTTATCAATTAAAAGTTTTTTGAATGAGTATGCGGCATTGTATCTTTACTTTTCGAAATCTCTTGTACTATATAGTACCCGTCAAAATTTGACGGTAACCAACCTAAGAGTTCCACAGAAAAAATATTCATAACATACGGTAAAATGTGAGAAATTTTTACAGAATATTTGTTAGCATTAGTTAAAAGAAATAAAAAAAACCCTCTCCTTTTATGACCGGGCTAGAGACATAAAAATTGTCTGTACACGAATACCAGACAACAGATTATTTTCCAGAGAACTTAGTTTTCAGATGAAAAAAATAAAGCAATTTAGTTTTTTTCCCTTTAAAACTGTTAGAAATAAAGAAATTTTTTTAATTAAAATGTTATTAGTCTTCTTAAATATAAACATTTAACTGCATTGAAATACCAACAGATGACACCACAGTTTTTAAATAAATATTTTTCCTTTTTTTTCAAAAATTTTCTTTTCTTTACGTTTTTTTATTTATTATATATTTTTTTTGTTTATGGAAAATAATCACCTGTTTTTCTTGTCATATATGCCTTATCGATCAATTGTAATAAAAAATATACCATAATTTCTAGATTATTTCAATTTATTTAAACGATAATTGTATACCAAAATTTTTATCTTAAAATTTTAAATACAAAATCATTAATTTTAGAAAATATATTGAGGATCGTAACTTTTCCTTAATAATAGTGAAGAAAAATCAAACTCTATAACTTTTCCTACTGAAATAAAATATAATTGACATTATCATTTCCGTATTTATTCAGTT
Organism: Maratus michaelseni; assembly: GCA_963931845.1. NCBI lineage: Eukaryota > Metazoa > Arthropoda > Arachnida > Araneae > Salticidae > Maratus > Maratus michaelseni. The sequence continues at coordinate 97,701,252 of OZ007597.1, read as the reverse complement.
CTGCTATTAAAAAAGAGATATATAAACAGATAGATATGTAAATTGTTTACGAAGGTAAACTATATTTTCATTTTTTTGTTTTGTAAAAGAGGAAAAACTAAATCAATGAATTATTTAAAAAGCGTTATTATCATATCCATAATGCCAGTTTTTTACAGTTTGCTAAATTGTTTACTTCAAATTGATAAATTTTCAATCTTTGCACTGCTTTATCGATTTACGTAACTTGATGCTAAAATGAGGAGAGAGGTGGAGAGGAGAAGAGCTAACGATCAAGAATTCTGAATTTTTTGTTGTTTTTCATGATAAATTCAAGAGTTGGGGGATAAACATTATATTTTGTTTTGATTTATTAGCGCATAAACAAAAGTTGCTAACGACAGCAGTTTAGAATGTGCAGAAGAATGATGTTCGGGAAGCTTGTGTTAAGCAGTTATTTTCATAATGCTTTTCAGACGCATATGGAATTTTACGCTCTTTAAGATCGCATTGCAGGTTCATATTGAAAACTTTTATTTTATATTGCACAGTTTCATAAATTTTGTCAATATTATAACGTGTTAAAAAGTTTGTTATTAGTTTCATTACGAAATTTTATGTTATATTATCGTTATTATATACATACAATCGGTGCACTTTTAATTTAGGATTAACTTTCCTATAATTATATACAAAAAAGAAACCGTCTTTAAAAATCATATTAGCAAGCTTTTTCATTCGTTTTGAACACAGTGGTATGGTAAACATTGGAACAATATGACCGCTATATTGAGTTAGTTGAATGAATTAATATTCCCAAAAATTTCACTCGTAAAAATATTCAATGAATATACGAGGGTGAATCAGATATAAAGAAGACTTTTTCATTGATTATTTTTGAAATATAGTTTATCAAAATTATATCATGCATTTATCTAGATAGTTTTTTTTAATATCTATTTTTTAATATCTCTTTAATATCTATATCTTTTTTTAATATCTATCATAGTGTTTTTTTCATAAAAAAATATATATATTGTAATAGTGTTTCGAGTCCAAGTGTCCTCTGGCAGTTTCGGAAGTAAATAAGCATAATAACATTGCGTCGTTTTTTAGCAGATGACCCATAGTTCTCCCCCCCCCCCCGTGTAAAGATGCATGGCAAGAAGAATAAATAAACAGATGATTTCCATGGAATATTGTTATTTTAAGAGAAAGAGAGTTCCCCCTCGGCACTCAGAAAGTAGTTCACATCATGAAAATTCCGATCTTCTCCGTACCAGAGATAAAAAGGATCTGCTCTAATTTTACAATACATTCTCGCCGATGCTTTGTTTTCCACACCAAATATACATGTGTATCGCACATTTTTCGCCAAAAATAATTTCGGACAGTTAGGCATCTGGCATATTAATTTACAGGGGGGGGGGGGGGATGAATCAAAGGAGTGCCATGCCTGGCTACTTATTGCTATTTTCGTAATTTTTGAGCAGCAACCCAATTAATGTTATGAGAAAAAGTCAAATGTGGCTTTCTGTATATGAATCATATGACAAGCATATAGAATTTTGGCAGCTGGGAATTAATTAAAAATAGCATTTACATTTTAAACCAGGAAGTTAATATTCTGCTTGGTCAAAGGCGTAAATGTAAAAACGTTTTGAATTTATCATTAAGTTTTCCAGACAGAAAGCAAAGTTTGAAAGGATAATGAAAATATCTAACGTACATATTGAATAATTTTGCAGCTGCATTTATGCAGAAAAGGAAGATTATTTTTGCGGTTAGAAGCCAGACATAAAGATGATAGAAAAGGAACGCTAATGTATTTGATGAAATATAATTGCTTTTAATCTTTAAAATAGAAAGGGTTTAAATAAAAATTTAATTAATCTTTAGAAACATAAGGGAACTATAAATTTTGAATAATAATGAAAATATGTATATGATCTTCATCATATATATATATAACCCCCTCATCGTCAAATGCAGCATGCGTGTGAAATATAGAAAACAGGTATGCATGTCGCACGTATGCTTCGTTTGATGAAAAGGTTTATGAAATGTAAAATTTAGAAACTAGTCGATAATTCCAAGTGCTTTTTTATTGTTAAGAAACATTTTCTTCCTTTAATTTTAACTTATCCTATTTTCTTGCCTTATTTAACGCAATCCAAAATTATGTAAAAGAAATTAATGTACAAATTTTGATAACAACATGTTTTAAAAAAAAATTTTTTTTTGTTAATAAAATGTGTGTTCAATTTTTTGTTTCAAGCTTCCGCCACCAAATGATCGACACGCATATATTAATGAGTAATAAGTGTCACTGACCTTTGATGGATCCTGAGGCAGTTTGCGGTTGGGCTACCTCCACTTTTGCCAAGCTGGTTGCCCAATACATCAGCTTCTTATCCTCTACAGGCTATCAATATGACAAAATTTATAAATTTTTAAAATTCGTTGGTTTTTATATTGCACAGTTTCATAAATTTTGTCAATATGTTAACATGTTAAAAAGTTTGTTATTAGTTTCATTAGGAAATTTTATGTTATATTATCGTTATTATATACATACAATTGGTGCACTTTTAATTTAGGATTAACTTTCGTATAATTATATACAAAAAAGAAACAGTCTTTAAAAATCATATTAGCAAGCTTTTTCATTCGTTTTGCACACAGTGGTATGGTAAACATTGGAACAATATGACCGCTATATTGAGTTAGTTGAATGAATTAATATTCCCAAAGTTTTCACTCGTAATAATATTCAATGTTATAACTTGTTTGAATATACGAGGGTGAATTAGATATAAAGAAGACTTTTTTATTGATTATTTTTTTTTAATATAATATAGTTTATAAAAATTAAATCCATGCATTTATCTAGATAACTTTTGTAATATCTATACACTTTCTTAAGCATAGTGGGATTTTTTTTTTCTTGCGTCATAAAAAAGAAATCGGATGTGTATGAAGACAATTGCACAAAACTTTTTTTTTACTTCTTCATCTGATAAAAATCTTGCTTCTCCTAACTAGTGATGGACATAACGATTATTTTAATTATTCGAATGAATTATTCGGGATGCTCAGAAACATATCTGTAAAACTTCAATTTTTTTTAAAATTCAATTACTACCAGAAATTTTAAAGAAAAAAAATCAGAAACATCTTTTTTTTTTTTTTTTTCAAAATTTCTGGTAGTAATTGAATTAAAAGAAAATTGAGGTTTGACAGATATGCTTCTGCGTATGCCCGAATAATTCATTCGAATAATAAAAATAATCATTATGCCCATTACTATTTCTAACGCTTTTTTAACAGGATCCACATAAATATTAGCGATAAGATGGTAAGTTCAGATTATAAGTAATGTGATCGAGTTATTTACAATAAAAATTCTGTTTCATTACACATGTAATGTACGGTATTTCATTGTCCTCGAGGAGATGAACATTCGTATCGAAATGGAACGTCTTTAGTCACAGCATAATACTGACATCCCAGCTGCCAGTATTATACCGTAAAATTAACAGCAATAAACAGTAAAATAAGCAGTAATACGCAGCCACGCATGCGCGAAATAGTCTGAGCCGTTTTTTAGATAAAATTAACTTGACCCACAGTGACCCCAAAATGACCCACTAATCAAATTTTTTCGGACATGTGACTCAGCCCAATGATTCTCTCGTGCTCAAAACTCGTAGAATACAAAAAATTAATCAAAATCGTTAGAGACGTGTTTTAGATAAAATCAACTTGACCCGCGTTGACCCTAAACGGACCCACTAATCAAAAGTTCTCGAACATGTGACCCAGCCCAATAGTCTTCTCGTGTCCGAAAATGGTAGGATACAAAATTTAATGAAAATAGTTTGAACCGTTTTTTAGATACAATTAGCTTGACCCTGACCCCTGGTGACCCAAAATTACCCACTAATTGAATTTTCTCGAACATGTGACCTAGCCCAATGGTTTTCTGGTGCCCCAAAACGGTAGGATACAAAATTTCGTCAAAATCTTTAGAGCCGTTTTTTAGATAAAATTTGCATATATAACCACACACACAAGATTTGTTCGTATTAGAATATATGATTGGGAACCGGGACACATATCCACCACTAATTTCGTATAGCAATTTTTGTCTTAAGTTTGAGAGAGGTTTCAAGTTTATATAAGGAGAAAATGGATATTTAAAAATATACTGGTAATTATCTGGACAGGAGACTGCGTCCCGTGTACCCACGCCCTAATCTGTCCCTAAAAATACTATTCATTTAGCACCATTCAGAATTCAAAGTCAATCTATAATCGAATCGATAAAAAAAATAAATAAAAATATAAATAAAAATAAAAATAAAAAACGTTTTTATTACTGATTTAGAAAACTGTTCATACTTGGTTGATATGCTTTTAGTTTTCCTAACGTCTTTGCGAATTTATGAAATAGAATAATGAAATAAGGAAAAGTTGCAACGATGGACATTTTTGTTCTTCAAAGTTTGCCATGATAAATTTTAGAGCTGAGGATGTGTTTCTTCCTTTAAGCTTACTTGCGTAGGTGTCAGCAAAATTTGTTAGAGATAGTTCCTTAGAATTTTTAAGAGACTGTATCAGAATTTTTTTTTAAAGTTTTATTTTTCACTTTTATATAGAAATGTTGTTTTGTTTTTATCACAATATTAGAGGCATAGCAAAAATGTTTTAAACAATATTGATATTTTAAGTTTAACTATAAAGTAAATTGGTGCACATGCATAATAATTTTTGTTAAGCATTAACCAGTTTTGGCAATATTACTGTAGAAGGAATGCCTTCAAGGAGTACTTTTGAAGAGAAAGTTGCCCGAATTAATGTGCTTGTACAACACTGTAAAAATACAGGATATTTTCCGTAAAATTTTACAAAATTGTTTCATTTTTCTGAAAAACAGTATGATATCCGTAAGTGTCATTTGGAGAATATAAATCAGTGAAAATGCAGAAAGTTTTCCTTAAAATTAATGGACATTTTCCGTATTTCTTTCAAAACAGTGCAATTTCCGTAAATGACGTTTAGAGGTTTGAGTAAAGAAATCACTTTGTTTGAAATGCGAATTAAGATTGTTGTACATACTAGAGTTCTTCACGGAGCCAGATATGGCCCGACCCGACCCGACCTGGGGGTCTATTTGCTGCCATTAGACTCGGGCCAAGCCTGGAGCTTTTTCTAACAGGGCCGTGTCTGGGCGGTAATGTTTTGTGAAAATAATAGTGATATTTATATTTTTTAATGAAATCTTTAGAACTGTATTTTACTTTTATAAATTACAGAAAAATATATTTTTATAAATCTACTGTTTTCTTTTTCATTTCTTTTTTTTTCTTTTTCTTTCTTTTTTTATAGTGCTTTATTCTTTTCGCTGACTTTTTATATTTGTATTTTAACTTTTTAACGTGAGGAAATTTAAGTTATGGTTAACGTTATTAACGTTAGGTTATTTAATAAAATTTAGGTTTCATAAAATAATATCTCTGCATGTTATCGGCATGTAAATTGGTATTAAACTAAACTGATTTGGCTTATAAATTTATGAACTAAACTAAAATGTATTATTTTATAAATTATAATTTTTTTCTGATAATTTATAAAAAATAGTTAATGTTTTTTTCTTTACTTTATAAAAACGTAGTTTATAATTTTATAATGTATTTAATTTATTTTTTTAGATTATAATTTTAAAAATTAAACTAAATTAAAATTATAAATATAGAAAATTCCACATATTAAACGTCAAATTCACCTTCTTTAACTTGAAATAACGTAACGTAAATACATTGATATTATTTAATTTTTACTATAATAGGTGCAAATACAAAAACACAGTTTTAAAACATTAACTCATTAACAACGGGTGGCAAGAAAACTTGCCACTTAAGGTGCACGAAATATTTAAATTTGGAATACAGCATTTTAGCACGGAAATTTTCATCTTATGAAATCTGAAATTTTGACAGATTAAATAACTCAAAATTACAGCATGGAAAAACTGGTGTCAACTGGTGTTGAAGAATTGAAAAAGTGTAACAGATTCTCGTCGTGAATGAGTTAAAACTATTTATGATGTAAAATCAGATGAAAAAATTCCTTAGTGCTTTCTATCAAACATTAGCTTAGCCATCATCAGAGGATAAAAACACTAAGGAATTTTGACATCTGATTTTGCATCAGCGTCTGATTTTTCGCCTTATCATATATTCTAATGCGAGCAAATCTTGTGTGTGGTTATATATTTATGCAAATTTTATCTTAAAAACGGCTCTAACGATTTTGACGAAATTTTGTATCGTACCGTTTTGGGGCACCAGAAAGCCATTAGGCTAGGTCACATGTTCGATAAAATTCGATTAGTGGGTCATTTTGGGTCATCAAGGATCATGTTCAAGCTAATTGTACTAAAAAAAGGTTCAAACGATTTTGACGAAATTTTGTAACCGACCATTTTCGGGTACGAAAAGACTATTCGACTGGGTCACACGTTCGAGAACTTTCGATTAGTGGGTCATTTTTGGGTCAACGCGTGTCAAATTAATTTTATCTAAAAAACGGCTTTAACGATTTTGATTAAATTTTGTATCCTACGAGTTTCGGGCACGAGAAAATCATTGGGCTAGGTCACATGTCCGAGAAAATTCGATTAGTCGGTCACTTCTGGGTCATGCTAATTTATCTAAAAAGCGGCTTAGACTATTTACACTAAATTTTGAATCCTATGGTTTTCGGACACGAGAAGACTGTTGGGCTTGGTCACATGTTCGAGAAAATTCAATTAGTGGGTCATTATGGGTCAAGCTATTTTATCTTAAAAGCGGCCCAGACTATTTAACTAAATTCTGCATCCTATGGTTTTCGAGCACGAGAAGACTGTTGGGCTAAGTCACATGTTCGAGAAAATTCAATTAGTGGGTCATTTTGGTCATGTGTCATGATATTTGAACTGAAATTTAATTTTGACCGAGCATAGCTCGGTCTTCCCTGCTCGTTTAAACATAAAAACCTCCTAAAAACATATATTAGCAAACAATGCTAGAAATTACTAGTGGAAAAGAGCATGCTCAGTTTGAATAGTGGAATTCGCCTCAGATATTGTGTATATTTTTGCGTAACAATGTGACATATCAAATGCAAATGTACCGCCACAGAGTATTTGATGCAAAATCCTGGTCAAAAAGGCAGAAATTAAAATTTACTCAACAATTCTAAAACGCATATTTTATAATAGCTGACTAACTGGTGCATCGATCTATGTGTATTTCAAGAGTATGAGTCCTGTCCGGCGGCTCCTAGCCTCATTTGAAGTGAAAGTTTCTTCGTGATAAGATGTGCTTTTTTGTCATGTTTTAGCTTTGTTATTGTGTTTAAATGCATACTTTGACATGGGAATTTAAATAATTTTACTTTTCATATAATAAAAAATAATTTAAATTTTAAATGGGTTACTATTAAGCCTTTTTAGATCTAAGTTATTGAAATATATTATCTAATATATTCAAAGCTTTTTAAAGCTGTGTCGAGGTTTGTCGGACCATTTTTGAATTATAATCGTAAAGGACTTAATTTGAATGGACGTAATTTGAAGACAATAAAAAAAAATCTGCATATTGTTGCCGTTTTTTAGATATCAATGTTTTTTGGTAGGACTACAAACCTATTAAAAACACTCAAAAACGAGCATCTCTATGCTATAGAGACTCAACTTTGATAAATATTAAATGCAAGTAATATATACGAGGGTTGTAAATTAAATAGTGGCAACTTAACCTTGAAACTCGCAGAAGGGCGGGCATGCGCAAATAGGATATGGGAGCGGTGAGATGGCGCTGTTGTCGCTGTGTAGAGTGCAAAAAACAGTCGATCTGCTTAGAAGGGTTGTTGTTGTGTGGCGTTAAAGTGAGGAGTTTCGTTTCCATCGCTCTAAAGCATGTTTTCAAAAGGTGATCAGCGGGCGCGTCTTAAAATCGAGGTTGCCCGTGGCAAAAATGCAACAGAATGCTATCGAGGATTAGTGGAAGTCTGTGGCACAAATGCTTTACCGTATAGGACAGGAGCACGATGGGCACGAAGGGACACTCTCCGAGGTCACCGATTTCATGATGTTTCATCTGTTCTCCACGCAGTAGGGCGCTCGTTCGCTCACATCAACAATCAACACCTTGCCACTGGTCTACAACGGCTTCCCGACATTTGGCAAAAGGTTATAGGCTTTGCTGGTGATTACATAGAAGGAATGTAATGCAATTGTACTTGTAAGTTCAGTAAAAATTGATTTATACCTATGTTGCCATCCCTTAATTTACAGCCATCGTATATATTATATGCATTGTTTTTTATAAATAATTAAACATTTATGTGTAGTAAAATTAAACACTTTTAATTAAACATTACTTGTAAATAAAACAAACCTGTCACCAATTAATTTCGTCTTATAAACAATAAAGAATTAAGTAAACATTGTATTACCTATTTATTTAAATAAATAAATACACACATTTATGCATATATAATATTAATTAAGTGTGTTTACTAATAGTAAGTCAACAACAATGGTTTTAACTTTAAAACCACATGAAAATTAATTTGCGTCAAATACTCCACTGTGCGCCAGTGTGTTGAGTTACACATATCCAAAAGACGATAATTTGCATCAGCCATCTCCAATGTGTTAAAGTAATATAGACTTACATTTTCTAATTAAAAAAAAAAGTTTTAAAATGTTTTTCCTGACGCTTTAAACATTTATTCATCATCTTCTTTTTTTAGTAATAAATTATTTCTTCTTCATTTAAATAATTAATGAAGGAGAAAAACAATTTTTTCGGCTCATTGCGCATGAAGAACCTTCAGTGTTATATTCTTAAAAATCTATTTTGCATCAAGTGGGGAATTCTCGCTCTCGTTTAATTATCTTTTCTTCTTATATTATTCGTGAAATCAGTTAAAAAATTTGATGCGGAAAGTGTTCAAGTAAATGCATTGACGACAAGTAAATGCATTGAGTGTGCTAAAATATTTGTAATATTTATCGATAACTTTGTGTACAACTCATCTAATTCATTATCACTTACCCATCATACGTAGTATAGGGCAAATCTTGTAATAGTTTTGAAAATCGAAAAAAAATTTGACGGATTTACACGTTTCAGACATTGGAGATTCCGAAAAACATATTTTTAGAAAAAAAAAAAAAATTGCCGTCCGTCTGTGTGTCTGTATGTCTGTCTGTAAACGCTCAATCTCCCGAAAAAATTGAGATAGAGACTTGAAATTTGGAATGTACTTAGTACGTAATAATGGAAAGAAGCTTATTGAATTTCAGTAACCTCAATTTTCCGAAACTATTTCTTTTCGGACTCTCGAAATATTCGTTCTGATAAAAGGTACATAAAAATTTTCGAAATTGTTTATTTTAAGGAAAGAATATAAAAGACACTAAAAAATCATAAATTTTGCATAAAGTATGAAGTCGATCGGATAATGAGTTGCCGAGATATTTGTAATCCTATTTCCCACACTCTTCGCTTTTTCATGACGCTTTATTTCAACCAAATTTCAATTCAAAGATGTATTTCAATTGGAAATGAGACGCTTAATCAGATGCAATAAACCGCTAGTTAATAGGATTATTGTTTTTGGAGTTATAAGAATGTTTCTTTTAAGCAATTCAGTAATCGAGACTTTAAAGTTTATGACGTCATCAAGCCACGGTTTTATTCGAATTGCAATGTATTTTATAAGTAGTTTACACAGTTTTTTATTTTCATATTTTATATTATGCATATCCATGATGAGTAAGTATTACGGTGGCCCTCAACGACTAGGTTTTTTTTCGGATCTGATTTTTTTGTGTGAGGGGAGGGGGGATTATTTTCTAGTTCAAAAAATTAAACGTAGCTATACAAAGGACAAAAGTTAAGATTTACTAAAATATAATGAATACTAGCTGACACGCCCGGCGTTGCCCGGGCAGACTGTCATTGAAAAGTTGAACAGTGGAGTGGACTTCATAAAAAAATGGCTAAATAATATTATCCTGCATCGACGCGACGGCTACGATTAGCACCTCTTCGATTATAGGCCGTTTTAAGTCCCAATAGGATCATCTACGTGGATTCCACTCCACGGCTTGGAATACGTCCACAAAAATACCCCTTTTTTCTTACGAAATTATCTACTGCCTCCAAAGATGACAATGGAATTCAGGATACCACAACTATTGCGAGTCTCGTAGTAATGGGAAATTTTTACATTTATTGACAAAATTTTTACTAACCCTTCAACACCCATAAGTATAATTTATTTTTCTCAAATTCATAGGTTGTGTTGAATTGATTTCACTGAAAAAGAATAATAATTTTTTTAATCAAAAATAGATTTTTTCAAGTAAGTGACACACAAATTCAAAATCCCATCACAGCAATGAAAATGAATCAAACATTCCAAATAATCGTCAGAATATACCTTCATCAACGAAATCCACAAAATCTAGTTGAATTAGCTAACTAGTAGTTATTTTAAAAATACAACAGTTATTTTTATTTTTCTTCAAATGAGAATATAGCGATTACGAAAAGTGTACTGCTTGACCAGTCTTAAAAGACGGCTCTTGGCATGCTGCCAAAAAAAAAAGATCTTTCCGAAGAGTGGGAAGGATTGAAGGATTGTATTAGGAGGAGACAAAGCTTAGGTTTCGCTTAAGGTATCTGACTACGTTAAAAAAGTGGTTTTTGATCAAAATTGTCAAAATGGTTTTATCACATTTTATTAAAGCCCAACTTTTTACCTTTCCAAAACTGTATTTATTTTTAATGTATGACAAATAGAACCAGAGTTGTAGCGGTTTTTAAACTACTCAACAGCTGTCACTCAAACCGGAAGTACTGTTTAAAGGACCGGAAGTACTATTTTAAGGTATTAACTGGAAGGGGGGAAGCAAAACTATGACCTTCTAGAAATAAACAAAGGCTCAGTACTTAAAAAAAGAGTATGGCTCATAAACACAGAGAAGTTTAGATGAATATTACTGTGCAAATTCTTGTAGTAAAACATAAATCTAAACTTTAAATGCATTTTTTGGAAAATGGAATTTTTGGTGAAAATTCCACACGCAAAACACAATTTCTCAAAAAGTTATTAGAATATCACTATCAAATTTAAAATGCATGTTATTTATAGTATTGCGAAGCCAATGAACTACAGATTTAATTTTAGAATAAATATTTTTTGTTTTATGGATGTTTTCGTGGAAAGACATCGATGAATTTTAACGAAATCAGCATGTAAAAAGGTTCGATATGCCATAAATTAAAAAAAAATTAAGATATCTTTTAGATTTTAGTTCATTGCCTTCACCAATGTCATTAGTATGAAGTGTAAAAAGGAATTTAAGATACATATAATATATTTTTCTGTAGCGCGTTTTGGGTTTTGGGCCAAAGTTCAATAAATTTTACCACAAAATCCCCAATTTACCAAACTTTCGCCAACGAATGAAATATTTTTAACCTTTTTTCACAGTTTCTAGTCATAATCTTAATAAAAATAAGTTAAAAAAATAATTAAATAGCTTTTTTGGAAAAAAATGCTCCGTACATAGTCAGGCACCTTAATAGTCTGATCGCATGTCATTTCTTCACTGGCTGTTCTTGTACTAGTAAGTATGAAACTAGCGAAATTCTCCTATTCATCCCCCAGAATAACAAAACTAGAGGAAACTTCCCTATTATCAAGAATAGACTCATCTTACTCAGACATGTTATTCACGTGATCAGTCTTTAAAGCTTTCCTGAGCAGCTTGCGTGTGGGGCGGAAAATAAGGATAACAAGATATTGATATACGCTTTACATTTGTGTATGATTAGTAAATTGTAAATTACTTGTAGTAAAATATCTGCAGTAAAATACCCGAAATTAGAACTTTTCGTGAAACAATAATGATAATTTAATAATAATAATAATAATACCTAAAATAACGAATTTATAACAAAAAATAAAACATGATTTCCAACAAAAAATTGAAAATATTAAGCATACTTAAATATTTTGTTCTGTGCTTGTAATACTTTCAATTAATATTATCCAACATTTTCCAATTAAAATAAACTTTTAAAATGTTTTTCAGTTTTATGTTTTAAGGTTATGAGTTAATTCAACAATTTCTGAACTAAATTATTTCTTCTTCATTTAAATAATTAATGGAGAAGAAAAACAATTTCTCGGCTCATTAGCATGAAAAACATTTTCTGATAGTTTCTTGAAAACACTTTTTGAATAAAGAGGATAAAGGCTCACTTCAGGTTTTTTTTTTTTTTTTTTCATTTTTATTCTAATTTTCTTTTTATCAAGTTACGAAATCTGATTCTAAATATGTTGAAAAAAGAAAATATTAACGATAACGTGTGCTGTAAATTCTTATTTTTTCTACAAGTATTAGCTGTAAAGATTTTAATTCGTTATAAACTAAAATGAAATATTTTTATACATTGCAAAGTTATTAACTTTTTGGTTATTTTAAAAATTGGAATTGTATTAGAGACATTCATATACTGTATTTTTTTTTTCAAAATTGTACTTAATATGAGTGAGCTATACACAAAAGCGATTTGAAGGGTTAGGTAGAAAACGGTGATATCGCGGATAGTTAAATAATAAGTATTCGTAGCTCTTTTTTTTTACGAGGGTTAACTTTCATGTTATGATTCTTTATACTAATCTACAACCGTGTTTTTTTAGAACAATTATCGTTCTTCCACCTTTATATCACTTCAAATGTCTTTTTCAAAGGATTACCTTAAGTTTTGCCTCGTTCTATGGTTGCTAAGTGATAGTATGCCTCTCACGCCGAAACTGTCATTCCAAATTTCACAAAAGGGTGAAATTACGGTTTTTCATTTTACTTTTAGATCTAGGAAACGTTTTAGAAAACATTTTTTGAATTTTGCTTTTAGAACTGTATTATTTTTTTCAGCACCCACTGTTTTAATATCAACTACTTTTTAATTTCTTCCACCTTCTAACTAAAATTTTGTATACACCCGTGACCAGGGCTTAACAAATGCGGTCGTCAGGTCGCCACTGGAGAACAAGTTTTTTTTAAAAAAATCTGGCAACCAAATTATTTAATTATGTACGTTTATTTCAGTTTTTGTACCAAAATCGACCTACGAAATGAGCACATGCGGCATTTCTTTTTTCCCATCCCTACTCGTTCGCGGCAAACTGTGATCTTCCTTTTCTATCGTACTTTTAATGGACGAACTTTTTCAAATGACAACTAGAATTTTTCGCTAGCTACCAGATTTTATCAACTTTGTCGATACCCTGCCCTTGACTAATTGAATTAAAACAAGACAAGTTTGGTGCAAGTCGAAATCGGCTGCTTCAAGTCAAAATGTTTGGTCATCATACTGATATGTACTAGGAGTCCCATAATTGTGATTAACACATGAAAAAATCATAATAAGGTAAATATTTTAGTTGCGGGAGTTTCATTTGAAATATTTGTCAATAGAGGTCGCTGCAAGAAAAAAATTAGACTATTTTGAGGTAAACAATATTTGTTTGTTTTCTGGATAAACTTAAAAAAGATTTTATAACATCAAATATTGAATCACTCACCACTAGATTGAATTATGCTTTTGAGGTAATTATAGCGTTCAGCCCATGAACGGCTGAGATGTTCTGCTCTCAAAGTTTATGGACGAGAGATGCTGAGTTCGAATCCATGTCGAGTTCGTCGCCGTTCCTTTTTCCTTTCATTTAGTTTTTCTGAATCTTGCGTAAATACGGCTTAGAATTCCTTAGAAAGATGCCGTTATATCATACATAATCTTATTTAATGTCAGGTATACAAACACCTGTTTTTTGTTAGACACAAATGCCTTTATGTTTTGGATAACTATGTAGAAAAATAGTGTAATGTGTTTGAATAGTTAATAAATATGCATTTTTACCAAATTTTGTATCTAGTTCTTTTAACACAGTCATGAATTTATTTTGAGAATAATTCTAGTATAATTCTTTCTGGTGGCGAATACATTTAGCAGATGTTGCTTATAATGCCTATAAAGTTTTATCAAAATGTAAATAATCGTTATTTGACAGGTACTTTTCTAAATTTTATTCGTCTCTCTATTGGAAAATATTTCCCCTAACTTTTCTTAGTATTAGCAAAATAAAATAAGATAAAATAAAAGTTACAATAAATTTCCATCAAACCTCATCCAATAAAATCAATTCCATCCTTTTATAGGAATTATAGACACGCGAGCGAATAGATGGAACATCCGGTATATATTAAAAACTTGAGCTATGGTAAATCATACTCATTGAATCTATGTTCACTTTGTACTATAAATACAATTTAAAAACAACATAAATGTCTAAAAACATATACATACGTACCATGTTATAAAATGCTTTACTAAAGGTGTTTTTATATACAAAACTGCATTTCTACATAGAGAACCGAGTGCTTTCGAGCAAACTTTTGCCCATCTTCAGGGTTACTTTATTATATTATTATTATAATATTATTATTATATTTGTGTGCTTGCGTTTTGATTTGTAACCCTGAAGATGACCAAAAGTTGCCTATGAAAGCGCTCGGTTCTCTATGTAGAAATGCAGTTTTGTATATAAAAACACCTTCAGTAAAGTATTTTATAACATGGTACGTATATGTTTTTGGACATTTATGCTGTTTTTAATTAGTGTCCGTCACAAATACACACACACACGCATATATATATATATATATATATATATATATATATATAGAGTCATATATATATATATACATCATATATAGAGTTATATATATATATATATATATATATATATATAGAGAGAGAGAGAGAGATGTAAGTGTGTGTTATAAAATTACAAAAATGTAATGTTACAAAAGTGCAGTTTATATAAAACTTTTATAATAAAACGCAACACTCTTCTATTCTGTTTTTAAATCGTTACCTAAATACTTCCAATGGTTATATATTAACCCATTCCAATTGTTGGAATTTGTATATAAAATAATTTAAATATTATTTGGTACTTTTTGTTTACAAGAAACCTTTAAATCTTTTCTTGGTACATACTATTTTAATCTGCATAAATATATTCAACAATTTCTGTTTTTAACACGTGATTAATTCTTCTTCTTCATCCGCGCAATTGACGTAGAAGAAAAACATTAAGTTTGGTTCATTACGCATAGACAACACTTTCTGATAGTTTTTAAAAACACATTTTCACGTAAAGTAGCAATGTGCTCGCCTTAGGTTCATCAACTTTTATTTTCATTCTTATAATCAAGTAACGTAATATGATACGAAATATTTTGCTGAAAATAATGATTACCACGAAAGTGTGTCGACATTTTATTGTTAGAATTTGTATATAAAATAGTTTAAATATTATTTGGTGCTTTCTATTTACAAGAAACTTTTTAATCTTTCCCTGGTACATACTACTTTAATCGTTATAAATTTATTCACCAATTTCTGTTTTTAACACGTGATTAATTCTTCTTCGTCATCCGAGCAATTGACGTAGAAGAAAAACATTAAGTTTGGTTCATTACGCATAGACAACACTTTCTGATAGTTTTTAAAAACATATTTTCACGTAAAGTAGCAATATGCTCGCCTTAGGTTCATCAACTTTTATTTTTATTCTTATAATCAAATAACGTAATGTAATACGAAATATGTTGCTGAAAATAATGTGAAAACGAAAGTGTGTCGACATTTTATCATGCACAGCCCTCTCCATTGCAAATATTGTACCAATTTCCTATATTTTCTTATGATCTTTTGAAATTTTAGGGAATTTATAAAACACTGGTACATTTATTTGTTATAAAGTTAAAAAAAAATATTATTCTAATAATTTATAGATCATATTGAACATTTGTATTACAACGATAAACCTTTCTATTATGTTTTCAAATCTATCATTAAATCCTTTTAAATGGCATATATCGTCCCCCTTGCTGTCCTCCATTCCAGCTGTAGAAATTTATGTATACAATATTTTAAATATTATATTATACTTTCTAACTATAAGAAGATTTTAAATATTTTTTTATATTATCGTAACTTACAGGGTATAAACTGCCAATGTAATAAATTTGTTTTAAACCGGAAATGTTTGACACCTTAAATTATACTAACTAAAATGTAACTTATCCCGGTGTGGTATATATTTAATAGTGATCGGCATAACGATTATTTTGAATATTCGAATGAATCATTCGGGCATGCTCTGAAGCATATCTGTCAAATTTAAAAGAAAAAAAATTATTCAATTACTACCAGAAATTTTGACAAAAAAAAAAGAAATTTCTGATAAAATCGGAAATTTCTTCTCTTTACAAAATTTCTGGAAATAATTGAGTAAAAAAAAAAAAAAAATGAAATTGACAGATATGCTTCTGCGCATGCCCGAATGATTCATTCGAATAATCAAAACAATCGTTTTGATGATTTATTTTGATTATTCGAATGAATCATTTGGGCATGCGCAGAAGCTTAACTGTCAACTTCAATTTTTTTACTCAATTACTACCAGAAATTTTGTAAAGAGAAGAAGTTTCTGATTTTATCAGAAATTTCTTTTTTTTTTATTTGTCAAAACTTCTGGTAGTAATTGAATAATTTTTTTTTTTGAAATTTGACAGATATGCTTCTGAGCATGCCCGAATGATTCATTCGAATAATCAAAATAATCGTTATGCCGATCACTATTAACTAGGACTTCATTCAAAGGGATTAGTCTGAGTGATATTGCTGAGAACATAGGGTTAACAATTACAATATAAAGAAAAAGAGCAAATTAAATGATAGAATTACAAAATATCATACATAAATTCATATACACTGTTAAAAAAATAGAAAAGAAGTACCGTTCATCAGATGTGTTGTCATAATTTTTTTTAACATGTGGCAAAGAATCTCATTTTCTTAAGCGCGTATTCCTCAAAACTTGAAAAATTAAAAAAAACGCCAAGCTTTTTAAAGTTACGTAATTGGATTTGCAGCCAATAGATTATTCTATCAAGCGTGGCTTAACGCAAATTTAATTTCATTGTTGCACCTTTTTTTTTTGTGTGTGAATTTAAAATTTTTCTTCCTTGATTATATATCTATTATTTGTATAACTGTTTATAGAAACTCTTACACTTCAAACCACATTGATAGCATGCTTTGCTATAAACCAGATTGCAAAACTATAGTCTAAATTACTATTAAAGTATACAAAAAATCTTTCGATGACTTCTGTAAAATAACTTTTACATTAAATCTCCATATCGGCAAAATTGAAAAATTATATATATTTCAAAGTTAAGCTTAACAGATACTTCTTGATTATTCTCTAGGAAGCTCTGCCCCCTGCGCCTTTATTGCGCCTTTACTGCGCCAATCCGCAGACTTTTCTTTTGCCTGTCTGTCTGTCTGTCTTTCTACAATCTGTCTGTTTCCCTATCCGTTCTTCTGCCCGTCTCTCTAACCGAATGTCTATCTCACTACACGTCTCGCTACCTGTCTATATTTCTCTACCGGTCTCGCTACCCGCCAATCTATTTCTCTAACCGTCTGTCTATCCGTCTAACTACTTCCATGTCTCTATCCACTTCTCTACCCATTTGTCTATCCGTCTCACTATCCGTCTGTTTTTGTACCCGACTCGTTACCAATCTCATTACCCGTCAGTTAATTTGTCTCTGTACTCATCTCTCTACTCGTGTCTTTATCTACCACGCTACGCGTCTCGCAACCTTTCTCGCTACATTCCTGTCTACCGGTGTCGCTACCCGTCTCGTGACCCATCTCGCTACCCCTCTGTCAACCCTCTTTTTACCTTTCTCTCAAGCCGTCTGTCTACCCGTTTGTTTACTCGTCTTTCTGCCTCTCGCCACCTTTTCCCAATATTTAAACAATTCATTTAATATACAGAAGCCGTTTATCAGTTATTGAATGCAAACAGAAGTAATTTATCTAATAAGTGTAATCAGATGCAATTTTTTTAAATACATATATAAACATGAAAATAATTCATCAGTTTTGTGTTCATAGTTGTTTATATCATTTGACAGTAAATCTCAACTTCTTAAACCTGAATTGTCTCAAGCTATTCAAATTTTAATTGCTTAATAGGCGTATAGCCAACATAGTGAAAAAGTACCCACGCTGGGACTCGAACCCGGGTCATCAGATTAGCGCACTGACGTTCTACCAACTGAACCACTTGGGAACGATACCCAGACTGGAACTTTTTCACTATAACATATTGGCAAGGCTAGAAATGCAGCACAAGATGGAATATTTTCCGTGAGCCGCCAACCCTGGGGCAAACACGAAATCAAAGAGAATCCAGCATCGACAATTGAAATAAATTCTGATTTTTTTAATACTTGGAAATTTTTCCAGAGAAAATTTCTCACGCCTTGCATTCATAATTAAATTTTTCCAAGTATTAAAAAAATATGAATTTATTTCAATTGTCGATGCTGGATTCTCTTTGATTTCGTGTTTGCCCCAGGGTTGACGGCTCACGGAAAATATTCCATCTTGTGCTGCATTTGTAGCCTTGCCAATTCAGTGCGCTAATCTGATGACCCGGGTTCGAGTCCCGGCTTGGGTACTTTTTCACTATGTTGGCTATACGCCTATTAAGCAATTAAAATTTGAATAATTATGAATGCAAGGCGTGAGAAATTTTCTCTGGAAAAATTTCTAAGTATTAAAAAAATATGAATTTGTCTCAAGCTTTTTTAAAAAACCACAAGGCCTGTATAACTGCAAAGTACCATGAGGGCTATATTAGCTACATGTTATTAAGTTAAGTGAAAGTTTCGTTATCGCGTTTGCAGCCAATTGCTTATGTCAGAAAGCGTGGCTTAACGCCATTCTAAATTCATTACTGTAACTTTCTTTTCTTTTTTTTCTTTTTTTTTTTTTTGGGGGGGGGGGGGGGTAGGAGGGGAAGGGTTTCAAATATATACATTTAAATTAAAACTTTTGCCTCCATGTGTTGTTTGTATTATTAACTAATACCTTGTAGACCGAGCTTCATTTGAATCAAATGTAAAATACTTCTTCTACAGTTTTTTTTAGAAGAAACTTTCGTAATTGGGCCCAAAGCCAATCGGAGCATTTAATATCATTATTGTAACACTTATAGAGTTAAAACAATATTGTTGCTAGCTTTACTCTTGTTTGAGACCAGCCTTACCTGTGTATCTGAATGGGGAAATGTTTCGTATCCTATGTCGGTTGGCGAAAAAAAATTTAAAATGGTGCCAAAAGGTAGTTTTAGCATCTTACAACATTTTTCAAGGGAGCGGTAAAACATGTTTTTGAAATATTTACAAACATTTGTTTATTAAAGCATGTTTTTGCACCATCTTAAAAATTTGAGCACGATGCTAAAATAAAATTTTATCGCCATATTCGATATTTTAATAAGTAATGAAAATACATAAACAAACTTATTTAACAAACCTAAGTGGCATTTTTGTGATACATAATTGTTATTGTCAGGGGGGTAAATTGTAAACAATTAATAAACGGCTAGTAAATAATAAATAGCATTTAAAATCTAAAAATGGAGAAGTGGTCCGTATAAAGATGCAAAACATAACATTATACGCTTGATATATGTAAATCTTTTTTTATTTTGTAATATTTCCGAAGGCACAGATAAAAAGGTAAAAATCTCTTTTCCAAATGCCAAATAGAAAATATACAAAACAGAATGCCAAATATACAAAATAGAAAAATATATGCAAAAACAAATATTTACATAATACTACATCTGCAAAAAAAATAAGATTTAGAAAAAGTAAGCCAAATCCTGCAGATCCCAACAATCACATCGAAAAACTTATCACCAAAAAAGAACTCGACAAATCTTACGGCACAGAAGATGGATTTTTCCGTCTGAATGCAGAATATTAGTTTTTTTTCTTGTACGATGGGTGATTATAATATAATTGTTTCATTTCACATACTACATACCGTTTGATATATTGGTACTTTTATGTTATCCTGGCGCAGTTGATAAATCGCCAAATAGTCTTCCTATAACATTTTCATATTGAATTCATTTCATTTAAATTTAAACCTTTCACTCATTTAATTTAAAATACATGCCTTTCATTAATCCCATTTAAAATGCTAAAAAGAGAAAAAAATAAAGAAATAATGCCATAAATCGGAACCTTTTATTTAAACACCAAAGAACTTTTTTTTATTTATTTACACACGCGAAATAAAAAAAGCTGCTATTGCTGAGATTTGCGCCAAATCTCTAATACCAAGTCTACCAAGTTATTGCGGGGTTTTTCTTTTAAACAGAAAAAAATCCAGATTAATTTTCGATTTCTACTAAATTTAAATATATTTTATTGTGCTGAATATTAGTGCGTGCATAATTTTTTGCTCCATGTACTCCATGAACTTTTCAGTTCCGATTGTCTACGAAAATCTCCCGTCGGTGAAAATGACGTATGTACAAAATTTCGTGACGTATGCACTTTAATTGAGCTTTTTTATCTATTTTTTAATATAATTTCCAAACAGTTTGACATTTATTCTTGGTAATAAATAGACGTCGTTGTCACCTTTATAGGTACCTGCTGTAAAAATTTGAACGAAATCCGTTAAATATTTTTTGAGTTATGCTTGACGAAAGGTTTTAATATCCATCGTCGCTATATATGAGGCAAAGTAATACTGCGCTGTATATGAGTCTTCGTTGCACTCAGACAAATATATACCACACCGGGATAAGTTACATTTTAGTTGGTATAATTTAAGGTGTCAAACATTTCCGGTTTAAAAAAAGTTTATTTGATTCGCTGTTTATACCCTGTAAATTACGGTAATAGAAAAGATATTTAAAATCTTCTTATAGTTAGAAAGTATAACATAATATTTAAAATATTGTATTCATAATTTTCTACAGCTGGAATGGGGGACAACAAAGGGGAGGGTACATACTATTTAAATGGATTTAGTGATACATTTGAAAACATAATAGAAAGGTTTATCGTTATAGTACAATTGTTTAATATGATCTATAAATTATAAGTATAATATTTTTTCGAATTTTATAACAAATAAATGTACCAATGTTTTATAAATTCGCTAAAATTTCAAAAATTTATAAGAAAATAGCGGGAATGATTTAACTTGATCTATTTAGAAAATTTTTCTTTTTAAAACAGGCTTATTTGATCCGCGGCTTATATACCGAAAATTACGGAATGTATTTTAATTTTCATAAATTTATTCAACAATCTCTGTTTTTAATCTCGGATTATTTCTTCTTCACATAAGCAATTAATATAAGAGAAAACATTCCATTTGGATCATTATGCATGAATAACATTTTTTGATAGTTTTTAAAAAACCCATTTCGGCATAAAATGGTTAATATGTTCACGTATGGTTCATAAATTTTTATTCTTATCTTTTAATCAAATAACGTAATCTGATTCGAAAGATTTTACGGAAAAAAATATTCGGAAAATGTGCCGAAATTTTCTCATTTAATTTTACGATAGCATTAGATATAACAATTTTAGCTCAACATTATGCCTACAAAACTGTCGACACCTGTAATGATTAGGTCCATATAGATTGCTAAATGTAATAAAAAGCATTTTGTTATAGCAGTTTTCTTGCATGCCGGGTTGAAATAACCATCCCTCCATTTTTACGAAAATTTGTAATGTTAACGAATTTTTGGACTACCTGCTACATCTATATGTCATAAAATTAGAATATATTTTTTAATAATAAATTTAAGTTCATATTGAATTTTTCTATTAAATTGAAAAAAAAAACATTTTATTACGTTTTCACATCTTTAATTAAAACTTTTCAAATGATTGCTGACCCCCAATCCAGCTGTTTAAATTTATGTATAAAATATTTTAAATATTATGTTATACTTTCTAACTATAAGACAATTTTAAATATTTTATAATTATTCCCCCAGTCCAACTGTTGGAATTTTTAGACACAATATTTGAAATATTATCGTACAGTAGGCCAAGAGAAAGGGAGACAGAAAAAATAAAAATTCCATACATTATATAAACCAAATTGTCGCAGAACAAAAACGAAAATAAAAACTCGATTGGGAATGAGGTTTTCTTTCAATTTGTGTCACAAAACGGAACATAGTGTGTCATCTTCATACAGTTTGACCCAAAAATGACTGATGGATTTTGAAATTTAATTAAAAACGGAACGCGATAGAAATGCATCGTTTGCGGCCTTATGTTTGGGAAACCAGGGAATTTTATCCCACCAATTTGCAAATTTAATTACCAGTTTCGCCAAAAGATGGCACTGCAGGTATGCGAGAACTGCAGAGAAAGTGAATCCTCGTCGCTACCATGTCCAACTTTTGAATGTGAAAAAATGTATTTTTCATTACTTTTAAAAATTGGTCGATTGACACCACTAAATTTTATTAGAATTCTTCACCTGATAAGAATATAAATAAAAGTTTTGAAAAGAATAGGGTTGCCGGATGGCTTTCTTTTTCCTTGAGAGATGCCGAATTCATACCGAAAAATTTTAGAAATTTTGTTTTTACTTAAGTAATCAGGAAATGTTTGTCATTGAACAAAGTAAAAATTTCTGTTTCAAATTTCTGGTATGGACTCTGGATTTCTGAATAAAGAAATAGACCAAACTGGTAACGCTAGAGAAGAATGCTATTAAAATTTAGTGGTGACATTCAACACATTTTTTTTCAACACATTTAAGGAAAAATGCATTTTTTTCACATTCGATAGTTTGACATGGTAGCGACGATTCTTTCCATGGTAGGGATCTTCACTGGGCATTTTGCTGCGCAATCTGTTAGTGACTGCTTTTGAAAGAGTATACACTATTGGAAATGGTTTATTCGTTGGTACAGTGGATATTTTTTGTTTTGGAGTATCGCCACCTGGAACACAGTTGTTGCAGCGCCATCTTTTGGCGAAAATGTTATCTAAATATGCAAATTGGTGGGATACAATTCCCTGGTTTCCCAAACATAAAGCCGCAAACGATACATTTCTATCGCATTCCGTTATTTTTTTTAATTATTATTATTGACTTTTAAAATCCATCAGTTATTTTTGGGACAAACTGTACTAAAATTGCATGAAACTTAGAAATTCTTAATACGAACGCCTAATTTTAACACCATGTTTGGATTTTTCGGAAAATGTTACTTTAACACATTAACGGACAGTAGGAACAAGTGAAGTTCGAAAATTAACACTATATGTTTTTGTAATTTTTAAAATATTAGAAATATAGTTTTACTCTTTCTGCTTAAATAAACTCAATTTGGATTAATTCAGCACCTTTAATTAGGTTGCACTACTCCCTTCACAACCACGTCAGAGTGGCTAACGGTCAGGGAAAAATACAGTCAAAAAAGTGATAAACACCAGTATATTCTTATAGAAAAATTTATGTTGATTATTCGATCAAATAATCAATTTGAATTTTTCTATAAGAATATACTGGTACTTATATTTTTTTTTACTGTATTTTTCCCTGACCACTAGCCACCCTGCATATTGAAGCTGCAACTCGTATAACAGCTGGAAAACGAACTTCAACCTAAAAAATTGTTTCCAAAACAGGACACTGGGCTTCTACTTGTACGCCGGTAAATGCACATTTGTGCTGCTATAGCCGTAGTGTCTAAAAACGACCGTTTCGTTTTGGGCGGCTAGCCGTCATGCCACATTGTGAACTTCGCTTTGGCGGCTATAGCCGCAAGTGTCCGTCAACGTGTTAAGATAGCAAACGGCAACTCATTCGTTCTAGTTGTTTAGGAATTATGCAGGTTTAAATTTCGGAACTTCTAATATTGAGTTCAATTTTAATAGTTCCAAAACAGATTACAACGAGCATGGTTTTTTAAGCATAACTCTAAAACGACGTGGCGGAATATAGTGTAATTTTGGATTCGCATATTCCAAGCTTCTGGATTTTGATTTCTGTTTTTTTTTTTTTTTTTTTTTTTTTTTTTTTTTTTTTTTTTTTTTTAAATACGTTACAATTCATATTTTTATCGAAGATTACTTTCCAAAATATGTATATTTTGAAATTTTTCGGCTGATTGTGTATACTCCGAATACAAGAAATTTTAAAATCTTTTCTTGCTACAGATCATAACCAGCATTCAACAATCTCTTTAACAGGGGATTATTTCTTCTGCATCTAAGCGAAAATGAAATTAAAAATAAAAATTATTAAAAAATATTATCTATGCATAATGAGCCAAAGGGATTTTTTTCTTGTACATTAATTATTTTCCCCAAAAATCAAGGTCGTAAATTGATGAGCATTTCTGAATTATTGAACCTTCTGAAAAATTTAAACTGTGATTGCTAGATCAGCAATGGTTAACAATCACAGATCGTTTAGTGTCACAATTTTTAACATAGTTTTTATGTTCCCCCAAGAGGCCGCTTAGTTTGACCTATGTACATTCTGCCTATCACATAGCAAGATATCTTATAAATTCCCCAATGTGAAAATTTGTCCATTGGATGTTTGAGATCTGTAAATTTTATTTTGTTAAATGGACGTTTTAATTTTTCAGAAGGTTCAATAATTCAAAAATGCTTATCGATTTACGAACTTGATTTTTGGGAAGCTTATCATAAATGGAAGAATTCAGGCAACGTAGTTAATGATATGTCCAGTACATCAAATTTTCAAATGCCTGGCTACCTTTCATTTAATTCATTCTCTTCGATCCATCCCCCGTTTTCTCTCTTCCGTACTTAAACTCGTCCAGTCTGGCCGAGCGCTCCTATTGGTTTCCTCCGTCACGTGCGATTTCTGACTCCGCTGTTGTTTTTAAAAAACTCGCAGCCATTCTATCTTGGTCGCGTGCGGAGACGCAAGCATACCTACATGGCTTAAACTTTTGGATCAGTTTTTAATCTTTTAAATTTGGCACTGATCATGGAGCTTTAGGGGCTCCGAAACAGCTGTTTACCATTTTACATATTTTTATTTGTGCTATTTGACGTTGATCATTTATTTTAATATTTCTTAATTGTCTAATTAAAGTTTTAATTTGGCATTCAAAGCAATTTCAGAATGCAAAATAATCATTAACACTTTTTAAGAATTATAATTACTGTTCTTTTCATTTCTGCGTAAAGGTAAAAAAGTAAATGAAAACCGATAAGAAAAATAATTATTATAGACAATAAAAGAAAAAAAAAACATTTTTTGCCAAATTTTGTTTTTGGAATTTACCTACAAATAGTTTTTTTTTAAACATAAATTAAACTGATTATCTAAGTAATATCGTTGTTTATCGGAGAAAAATATATTAATATACTATCACATTTCATTGTAAATGGTTATTTTCTAAATTATAAACGTTTTTTCATTTTTAAAGGCATTTTTAAAGGCAATTTAAATGTATTACATAAACATAATTAACGGGAAAAAAAGGAAGAAATACTGGATTTTCTTGCGTAAAAAATGCAAAACTACGAATTGTTTGTGTTACTTGTAAAATTGTTATCATTATGTTTTTTATGTTATTTTCTGAAGGAGATCCTTAGATTCAATAAGAAAAAGAATTATTAAAGACAATAGAAGAAAAGAAAAGAAAAAGAAACATATTTTATGCCAAATTTTGTTTTTAGAATTTACTTACAAATAGTTTTTTTTTTTTTTTTTTTTTTTTTTTTTTTCACAGAATTTAAACTAATTATCTAACTAATATCTTTGTTTTTCCGAGAAAAAATATTAATATACTATCACATTTCATTGTAAATGGTTATTTTCTAAATTGCAAAAGATTTTCTTATCATTTTTAAAGGCATTTTTTAAGGTAATTTAAATGTGTTGCATAAACATAATTAACGGGAAAAAAAGAAAGAAATACTGGATTTTCTAGCGTAAAAAATGTAAAACACTTTAACATGAATTGTTTGCGTTACTTGAAAAATTGTTATCAGTACGTTTTTATGTTATTTTCTGAAGAAGATCCTTATCCAGTAACAACATTATATAAGAATGCGAAAAACAAAAATAGCCTTATTGATAGATTTTATTTACATTTAAATGAGATCAAGTTAAATATGTGAAGTGTCGGTGAGGGGGGGGGGGGGGGGGAGTGGTGAGGAAACAGTAAAATCTTTCTTAATCTATGAAAATATAATATGTCCACGAACGAAAATATAATATAACCTGTTCCGAATTATCCACTATTTCGAAAACGATTCTTTAGTTTTTAAAACCTCAAAAAGAATTAGATTTTTGAGAATTATAAAAGCATTTAACAAAAAAGTTTTTTTTTTACTGCCAGTGATTTTCGGAAATGTTTTCGAGTAGTTTTTACAATGTATTCATTTTATTAACCTGAAATGTCACTTTTTTGGATACTACCAATTCTCAAGTAAATATTATCATGTTCAACAAATATATTACATTAACAGCATTAACATAAACATTAAAATTAGTAACACTGACATTAACTATAACAAATAATAACACCTTGTAATTATGTACTTCCTTTAATTAATAAAAGGTGTAAAATAAAAAGATTATAAACAGTAAAATAGGTTTTATTAGACTGTTGACACATGTTTTAACTCAATCTGAGCCATTATCAAAACAAACAAAAATATTCTATAAATGCACGGTCTATGAAGTTATTTGAAACGCTATCATTTAATTTTTCGCGTACTTTAAAAAATAATTAAACACGTTATTTTTATTTTTTACTTGGATGTTTATTTCCATATTTGTAACCATGCAGTAACTCGAACCACAATTTTAATAAATTTAATAATGTTGCATCGTTACATACTAACACATCAGGAATCGGGACAGCTTCACAGAGTCCCGATTCTGAGACGAGTGCCCGAAACTAAAATTCAGTTATTTTTACCAAAGAAAAAATTGAGTTTACTAAAATGTTATGTGGGGGACCGAACTGGATTTTTACCCCAGTGTACCACGTAGGTTAAGTTGGCCGCTTTGCATAAGTCTATATAATTTAGTTTTAGAGATAAAACGATTTTTAACAGCTTTTCTTGTGTGAGAAGTGCATAATGCTTTCAATACGAATTGTTTTCAGTAATTGGGAAATTCTTATCATTATATATTTTATATTGTTTTCTGTATATATATATATATGCAGTTGAAAAATGCAATATTATATTAGAATAAAAAGAATAAAAGCGTATTTAAAAAAATTAGTACTCTTTATTTTTTATTTATATTTTATTAACAATTTTGAATGTTTAAAATATTTCTTTTGTTGCAGTTTCTCAGCCAGTTGACATACTTTAGCGAGCGTGATTTGCCGCATAATTTACTTCATTGTTGTTGTAACTCGTATACAGTTATAACAATATTGAATGTTTGACGATTTAACAACCGTTCTAGGCTAACAGCAAAATGCTTTAAAAATATTTATTAATTTATAATTAATTCCTAATGATATTAAAATGTTAATTTACCATCGGTAATATACCAATGAACATAATTGTTTGTTAGTGAAACATAGATTACAAAATTTCATCTTTACGTATATGAACCAAGTTCAGTAAAATAAAAAGTAATAAGTATAAAAGTAAAAAAAACAAAAAACAAAAACAAAAAAAAACAAACATTGATAAGCATTTAATGTTTATCTTAAATATTACGCTTCATTTAATGACTTCAATTCATGTTCAAATAAAATTCCGTTAAAATCCGTGAATATGGCGTGGACCCCAACTATGGAAAATTCCGCGCATCGATTTTTGAATGGTATAATGCACAAACTAGTAAATTTATTAAAACAATTATAATTTTTTTCTCTGTTTCTTTTTAAAGTTTTGGAAGCAAGAAAGAAAAAAGGCATTATTTAACTATCATTTCAGGATTTCTAAATTGTTTCTTAACATATAATTATAATTTAATAATATTAAGTTCTTAATTAGTAAAAGCGTATTCATAATTTAATTTTCTTTATGTCGCTTTTGCCTAGTCTACTTCCCAAGCGCACAAATTTTATAATACTTACAACTTTTTTCATTTTTAAATTTTTTTTTCGTTTTTGTTGAGAAATGATAAGTAAATAATATAATATTTAAATCTTTTCTGAAATGTTCACTACCGCTTCTTTGAACCCTAACAGTGCACAATGTTTAGAATAAAAACAATTAAAACAGCAATTTTCCTTAAGAATTTAAACAATTCTTTACAAAAAAATGCTGTCCTAATTATTTAATGTTTTGCTCCATTTGTTGTATTATTAGATTTAAAGTAATAATAAATAAGTAAAATGCATCTACCGTCTAAATTATTCCATCTCCTTCAAAAGAAAAAAAAAATATATGACCCACCAGAACACATTTAAATTCTTTCTTTCTTACTTTCTTACTTTCTTTTTTTTTAAACAGAATATTTACCTTTTCATCTAGCGCGCATGATTGAAAATAATCAGTTAATTTAGGCACTATCGTAATGTAAAATACGTTGCTTCATCCGCCACCATTCCAAGTTCAAGTTCAGATCAAAACATGGACGATTGGCGATAGAATTGACTGTCTCTTTCATCAAATTGCCAAGCACCTGCTCAGAACATGAGCCACCTAGGTTAGGGCTCCTAGTCTTTCTATGCTTCTGAACTCTCTTTAGAAGGATTCTTAACGCTCTCAGCGCCATCTATCGGTGCCATTTTTAACTAAATTTTGAGATTTATGTATAAGGTTCTTACGATTTTTTTAATAAACATACCACTGGTTTCATGTTTCTATCTATCACCGTTCCCCGGTTATTGATTTTTAAAGTTAGGGGTCCTTTGTGAAACACCTGGTATGAACACCTGTATTTTTTAATATAACCGGAATGAAAATATCAATTGTTAAGCGACACAGTTGTTTATTGTTTTCAGTCGACGGCAAAACATCGAATCATTTACGATAAAAGTATCCCAATGTTGGTAAAAAAAAATTCCGGGTTAGTTCTCTTTAAAGGGTGATTGCATGCATTTTTGCCAGAAGAAGTGGTTTTGTGGCCCTGGTTTTCAATACAAAAAAAAATTTCACCTTTATCAATTACACTGGTTAACAAAATTTAATCTTTGTCATGTCCCACGAATATTCCAGGTGCTTTTGAATAATACAGGGTGTCATCAGTAAAAATTATCAGTTTTGAAATTTTGAATACCAATGAATTTAATTTGTTAAAGAAAAAATGTCTTTAAAGGAAAAATAATAATTTTCCAGAAACACGCATAAAGAATGCGCTGTGACGAATTCATTAAATCCCTCACAGTCTGCTAATTAGGCAGAGTAATCAAAGATAGAAGTCCCCAGGTGTTGGAAAAACTTCTCTCACGTTTCTCTGCTGAGGTACAAGAATGTCGCCGACTAAACTAGGAAAAGATAAGCTTCGATCAATCTTGTGAACTGAAATTGCTTAGACAGCAAGATATTTCTCTGATCTATCCGAACTTCAGGTGAGGTCTCTTTCGTGGGAACTTTAGCGTGAGAACCTTGCCCGTGTGAACATTTAGTATTTCAGTAAGACCTCCCAAAAAGGAATCCCGATCGAATCACAGGAAAACTGAATGCTATGACGTGAACGGAAACTTCTTTGATTGGTGAACGGAGAGTCTTTTGTTGGAGCGAACGGACCTGAGGAGAGAATCAAGGGGAGGCAGTTAGAGTTTGGCGAGAGACGAGTGTTGTTGGAAAAACACTCATCTCAGGAGGGATTCCCAACCCAGTGGGAAAGAAAATGTTTTGCTGACACATTTTGAAAGAGAGAGGATTTCTCTTAAGGCAACGGCAAGGCCGTGGGTTTGAATTTTTCGTAAAGAGTGAAAAATAACTCTGGTTAGACTTTAAGATTTCCAACTACTGTACAAGATTGGACTATGCATTATTTGCTAATTGATTGTAAGTTGAAAGACGCACGCTGAAAAAAATTGTTGTAATGAGTTGAATTATTAAGAAATTCGAGAACGAAAGTTAAATAAAACTCGTTCTGAAATAATATATTGACGTTGTTTCATATTAAAAAGTTCCACGCTACCCCTTTTTATTTTATAACACCATGGAACCATTACAGCGCATTAAAAGCGTATGAGCTATGATTTTTTTTTGGATTATCTGATGTCCGATTGGTCCCTTTTGATCGTCCAGCAGAAGTGTGCCAATAACGTTGGGCTCCACCTACCCTGATGACATTTTCCCATCATCGAAATGTCCTGATGGAACCTTTCTCCATGCTCTTCGCTCACAGCCTCAAGATTCTCCGATAAAAATCGAGATGCAAGTTTAAAAATTTGATTTTAAGCGACATATTGCAACGCAAGTTTTATAATCGAAGTTCGTTGACCAATTCTCTACAGCTGTCACCCGCCACAGATGTCATATTGCACCACGTTGGCGCGATATTTCCCCCCGCCAATTTGGCGAAAACTTTGTTTCTGAATAGTAGTTACAAATAGCATGCAATAATAGCACGTGATTTTTTATTTAAATATAAAAATAAAATAACGTAGTAAATAAAATAGCTTCTATTATTTTAAAAAAGGAAATAAAAATAAATAAATAATAGTTTCATATAAATAAATATTGATATACATAATAAAAATAATTTATAAAATTAAAATAAAAAATAAAAGTAAATAAACGTTATCAAAAAAAGAAACAACAGTTGAAGCAATAAATAAACAGTTATAAATAATACATATAATAATAAATATAATAATAAATATAAAAATCACAACAAATCGCTTACAGCAATATAAGTGAGTTTTAACAAAGTTTTCGCCAAATTGGCGGAGGAAAAATCGCGCCAACGCGGTGCGTATATGACATCTGTACCCTATGACTCCTATGGTTATCCAGAAAATTCACAACCACGTTCTTGAAGCCAGAGATCGTTGTGGCATGACTACTATTGACCAGTGTTATTATCAGCTCTCTTATTTTGTAAAGGCAGTATACGAATACCCTGCTGATTTTTCCAAAACGTTCAATTAGTCTTCAAATTTCGGATCTTTTATTAATTCCCTTATTTACCAGAGATCGTTGTGGCATGACTACTATTGACCAGTGCTATTATCAGCTCTCTTATTTTGTAAAGGCAGTTTACGAATACCATGCTGATTTTTCCAAAACGTTCAATTAGTCTTCAAATTTCGAATCTTTTATTAATCCCCTTATTTACCAGAGATCGTTGTGGCATGACTATTATTGGCCAGTGTCATTATCAGCTCTCTCATTTTGTAAAGGCAGTTTACGAATACCATGCTGATTTTTCCAAAACGTTCAATTAGTCTTCAAATTTCGGATCTTTTATTAATTCCATTATTTACCAGAGATCGTTGTGTCATGACTACTATTGACGAGTGTTATTATCAGCTCACTTATTTTTTAAAGGCAGTTTACGAATACCATGCTGATTTTTCCAAAACGTTCAATTAGTCTTCAAATTTCGGATCTTTTATTAATTCCTTTATTTGAGGGCCTGCGAAAATTCCCTCTTTAATTTTAGCATCCTTATTTTTACATTACCAGAGATCGTTGTGGCATGACTACTATTGACCAGTGTTATTATCAGCTCTTTTATTTTGTAAAGGCAGTTTACGAATACCATGCTGATTTTTCCAAAACATTCAATTAGTCTTCAAATTTCGGATCTTTTATTAATTCCCTTATTTACCAGAGATCGTTGTGGCATGACTACTATTGACCAGTGTTATTATCAGCTCTCTTATTTTGTAAAGGCAGTTTACGAATACCATGCTGATTTTTCCAAAACGTTCAATTAGTCTTCAAATTTCGGATCTTTTATTAATTCCTTTATTTGAGGGCCTGCGAAAATTCCCTCTTTAATTTTAGCATCCTTATTTTTACATTACCAGAGATCGTTGTGGCATGACTACTATTGACCAGTGTTATTATCAGCTCTCTTATTTTGTAAAGACAGTTTATGAATACCCTGTATAAATTAAAAAATAAAGTATATTTTCCTAACGTACAAGCAAATATCAAGAAACTAAATCAATTAAAATTTAGAAACTTTATATTGAGCGTAAAACGGTTTAAAAAAATTTTTTTTTATTTCATTCTCAAGAAAGTAGAACCCTTCTGCATAAAGAGTTTAAAAAAGAAAAGTAAAACAATAACAAAATTATTAAAAATAAAAATAAAAGTTAAATAAGAAAATATACTTTTGCAAATTTTTCTTTTCAAATTTTATTTACGAAAAGTATTTTTGCGAAAATTAAACTAATTATCTGACTAATATATTTGTTTATCACAGAAAAATATTCACAAACTATGGCGTTTTATGGTAAATTATTATTTTGTAAATCGTTTTTTTTTCTTTCATTTTTTTTAAAAGCACTTTATTTTTTAAGTCAATTTAACTTCTTTGGACTAGCATAATTAATGAAAAGAAAAATATTTCTAATGGCTTTTTCGTGCGAAAAACATAAACAATTACTTTCAATGTAAATTGTTTTTCTTCTTTAGTGGAATCTGTTCGTAGTGTTTTGAGCGACAGACATATTTATTCCGTTCAATCACAGGAAAAATGTTGTGTCTTTTATGATATAAAGAAATATAACTTAAAAAAATAAATAATATGCTTTTAACCAACATTTAAAATAATTCTAAGCAAAAACGAACAAAAAAACATGCGTTAAGCATAGATGATGAAACACTCTCCAACACTTCCAGAATATTGTAACAGAACTTCATCGTTTAATAAGGTAAAAAAAAAAGTATATTAAGGGTCCTTTCTCCTCACGGGAAAACACTCACTCGCTAATGTTAACCCATGGGGCAGTTATTTTCTAATATCTCGTTTGCATTTCAATACTTTTAAACGATTTTTATTGCATTGGATAGCTGAGATCGATCTCTATTTTCACCGTTAATTACTTTTTCGATTTTTATTTGCGGATATTTTTTACGAAGATATTTTTACTTTAGTAACCGGTCCCGAATGTAAAAGTATCTCAGCTATCCAATGCAAAAAAAAAAAAAAAAAAAAAAAAAATCGTTTAAAAATATTGAAATGCAAACGTGATATTAGAAAATAAATGCTCTGTAGGATTAACATTAGCGAGCGGGTGTTTTCTCGTGAAGGAAGAGGACGCTTAAGTAAAAAATTTAGAAGACTCATAACAACTCAAAACGCACTTTCAGAAATAACCATAAATAGACAGCAATGTATCCATTCTTTACGTATACCTGTATATGAATTTATTTATATTTTACAAACAGCTGGAATTTCAGCTGGAAAGCGCATAAACAAATTTAAAAACATCTTTAAGCAATGCACTCTCATACACACCAATGTTTGGGAATTATTTTATAAAGCCCTGTATATGATCTACAGAATTTATACAGACCATATAGTAAAACAAAAAAATATTTAAACTTAAAAGTGCACACTAAAACTGAAAACGCACTTCCAGCATTTATCGCCCATAGGTAGTACTGTAACCGAATTATTTTGTGTGAACCTGTGAATGAATGATAAATATTTTGCACTCCGTACTCTACAGAAAACATGTTTTAGTGCACCTCAGAAATACATATTAATTTTATGATACTTGGAGTAGTATAATATCATTAAAATACACGGAAAACTATTATCCCTGTACACCATAATGTTACGGGATTCTTTTGAGTGTCCCCGTAAACGAACTAAAAATGCTACACACTTCTTTTCAATAGGCAACCTGCCATAGTGAACCACAATAACATGTATCAATTACATAGCAATCCCAGCATGTTTAAGAGTTAGAGCATGGACAGACGGCAGACACACAGACAAACCTAATTCATAAACACTTTTCAACTATGTTGGGAAGTGTTAAAAAGAGGGAGAAAAGAATGTATTGCTGTAAGGATTTCGGTTTTACAAGCACTATTACATTAATTTGTTTAAAAAAGGCTTGTTAGATCAATTGTGTTTATTGAATCTCGATTATGGGTAAATGACATTATTAATCGTTTAATTTCTATTACAAATTTCAAAGGTGCTTGCACAGTTAGCAATTTTGTGAGGAAGGTTTTCCCACATTCGAGTATAAAAACTTTTCAGAAATTTTTTAAGTATTATTTTACAGCACACAGTCAAAAATTGTCATGATAACATTTACGGGGCTTCAAAAATAATTCAGTACTACAATGCATTTTCGTAGTAGTATAATTTTTATAATAGCTTTTTATAAAATTTAAAAAATATATAAAACAGGGGGAAATTTAATGAAAAACAGAACTTAGTGGTATATTTTCATTGCTGAAGTTTGGAAAAACGTCAAAAATCGCCGTCGAATAAAAATATGAAAAATTCGTTGTTATTTTTTTTATATACTGTAAACAAGTTGGAAATTGTACGTCAAACGTGACAAATGAGGTGCGTTCGTACTATAGCTAGTTATATAAATATTCAGATCTTGAGGATTTTTAATTCTGTAAAATGAATTATATCGTCTGCAGATTAATTTCTGTCATAAAATAAGTATCTCGGTCGCTTGACGGTTAAACCTCGGAAGCTCCCATAACAAGAAAGCACCGATTTCTTATTAAAAAATTCAAATTTCTTAATAAATATTTTTATTAATATCGTCTAAAGTTTGGATTCAATTTTCCTAAAATTTGAAATGTCTCGACAAAATTCTGCAAAGATAATATAGTTGAAGCACTTTATAACGAATTACGATATAACGAAAAGCACGATATAACGAAATGTTCATTACCATTTAGTTGGTCTGCATGTTAAAGAATACTGAATTCGAAACGATATAACGAAATATTTATAAGGAAAGGCACGATATAACGAAAAGAATTCGAGCATGAAAAGTGCAATAAAAACGATATAGCGAATTTTTCCTTTTTTTTTACTTAACGCGGGAAATATTTTATTTTCTTAATTACTAGTTTTTCCCCCATGACATAACCTTCAATCTTTTTCTCTATGGCCAATCACATATTTTCAATAGTTCCAGGAGAGATTTGGGGGAGGGGTAGTGTTTTAAGACAGGCAGAAAGACGACAGCTTAGCAGAACTGCATTATGTTCTTTTTTATTCGATGACTGATTTCATTGACATTTGCTTTGCCTGTAAATTTATGGCGTGTTAATTTTTAAAACTCTGTACGCTGGCTGTGTCTGACAAAAGAAAATGGTTGAGTTTAGAAGAGAAAGTCGAAATTATAAAATGCTTCCCAGAATTATGTTAAAAAAAAAAGCGATGTGGCGAAAAAATTTAGGATTAGCACTCTCAGCACAATATTGAAAGATCGAGAAAAAATTCTTAAAATTTTCGAAAAGGATGCAGTTTTCTCATCGTTTAAACGTTTACGTACAGCAAAATATGCAGATGTGGAGGAAGTATTATTTTCATGGTTTAAAGATGCAAGATCCAAAAAAAATCCCGTTAGTGGAAGTATTTTGCATGAAAAAGCATATCACTTTATAACTTTGATCAATACTTTATAATGTTCAATAAAGAAAATAGCGCCAGGAAAAAAAATATATATATATGAGTTGTCTGATGGCAGTGTCAGTGAGCAAGAAGGATTTGTAGAAATTTGCCAGAAACTTTTACCATCTGATGCACTCGAGTATTTACAGAAAATTGTGTGTTACATATGCGTAGTAAAAACTTGTTAGCGAATGAAATTAATATGTATGTTGACAAAATAGAGCTTACATTATTAGATAATGCTGTAAAGAAAAGAAAGCAGAGCTTGTTAACTTCATTCTTCAAACCAATATAGGTATGTAAAAGTTTCCTTTAACAGAATTAAATCACTAATATATATTTTTTTAATTTGCCCAGTTTTTTTTTCATGTGTAGCATAGTAATATATACTATACATATACCGCTAAAATGATACAACAAAACTCTTAATTATCTGAAATCCAGTCATCCAGATCAATAATCACAAAATAAAAATTTTGATATGAATTGTACGTATAACATTCGTAAAAATATAATTATCTTGAAATTTCTTTTTAAATTAGCGCTTTTCTTCTTTTCACTCTTTCTAGTAAAAGTAATTTTTCCTGTGAAGCATTAATTTAATATGAATACATCAGATCTAGCTTTTTTTTTTTTTTTTTTTTTTAAACAAAAACAATTTTAAGAGATCTTAAAGAAATAAACAGACTTTTTTTGATTGTCTCCAATATCCGGACTTATGCATAATCAGATTACGTTCAAACCACATTAATCCGGATAATTGGATTTCTTACTGTATAACGAACTAATTCGTTATAACGTTTTAATGAAAGCACTTTATAACGAGCAAATCTATGGAGCACTTTTGATTTCGTTATAAGGTGCTTCGACTGTATATCTTAAATTTCAAACCAATCGGTTGGGTCGTTTTTGCGTTGTTATATGCGGACGGACGGACAGACAGACGGACGGACCAGACGACGACAATAGGTGCTACGTATTTATATAATTACGAACGCACCTAAAAAGACAGATGTTTCTTAATATAGGAAAATATAATATAACTAAGAACGACAAAAACCTCTTCCGAGTTACTAAGATTTCCGAAAAGCGTTCTTTATCATTGGAAACCTCATAAACCCCTATATTTCCGAGATTTAGAGAAACAATTATGAAAAAAAAAATTCCTGTCACTGATTTTTTGAAACGTTTCCAAGTAGTTTTTATAGTGTATTAATCAGTTTTTTTTTTCTATCTGGAATATAGGTTTTACGGATACTGTCCGTTCTCAAGTAAACATTTTCATGTCAACAAACATGTTTCATAGACAAACATCATAAATTAACGCCATTAACATGAAAATTAATACAAACTGGCTGCACCCGATAGCGGGCCTCGAATTTACATTGGGGCCTCGAATCTTGTAAAACCATGAACTGTATAGAACCTCGAACCGAACAAACATCCGTCTCGGGTCACCGCTGACTTCGGCAACGTATACCAGGCGTGCAGCGCATGCACTGAAAAAAACCCCTTAATTTCCTACTCGAATAGTATAAATCTCTAACGAATGAACCTCCTGCTTTCATCCCCCAACAGTGTACTCTGCAATTTTCAAAAGACGCCTGAAAATGCACTCGCCTCATTAGAAAATCTAGCACCAGCCACTGGCAACTGTATATTGTCGTAAATCCTCATACCTGGGATTCTTGAACAACTTCATATGATATTTAGTTATAGAATTATTGTGTTATATAGAAAGTCATAGAAAAATCGTACTACTGATATAAACATACCAGCCTCAATCACTGGTCTTAAAATCCTAAAATTCGTAGGTTTAGTTACACTGTAAAAAATTTCAAGTGTTTCTTAGTTACGAAAATATAATACAACCTCTTCCAAGTTACCCACGATTGAGAAAAGCGTTCTTTTATCTTTATTAACCTCTTAAAATATTAGATTTTTTAGATTTAAGGAAGCATTTTTAAAACTAAAGTTTCTCTTGCTGCTCGTTATTTTCAAAAACGTTTCAGATTAGCTTTGAGGGTGTATTAATCAGTTTTCTGTACTCGGAAAATCGTTTTTTTAATACTATCAATTCTCAAGTAAACATTTTCATTATGTTTAAATGAATGTATGCATGCAAATATTATTTTAATGCTAATTTTAATGCTATTAATTTGGATTGTAATTTTAATGCTTTTAATTTATCATGTTTGTTGAAATTGATAATGTTTATTTGAGGATTGATATCCGAAAAATTTATATTTCGGGTTGAGAAAACATATTAATACACTGTAAAACCTTCTCGGAATCGTTTCCGAAAACTTCGGGCAGAAGCGACAGGCAGAAAAACTGTTTTTATAAATGCTTCTTGAAATCTCCAAAATATTTTACTTTCTGGGGTTTCTCAAGATATAGGAAATCTTTTCGGAATCGTGGGTAACTCAGAAGAATTTTTTCGTTCACGGTTATATCATATTTTCATAGATAAACAAATATTTGTCTTTTTTTTTCAGTGTACCATTTAAAACATAAATTGATAATTGTTAACTTCTCCAATCACATTGAAAGGAATTACAAAAACGTGTAAAATAAAGGCACTTTAAATATTAATAAGGCATCAATAAGACAGTTTTTTTAATTAGTTTCAGAAAAATAATGTTACCCAATTTCAATAAACAAACAAACAAATAAATAAAAGAAAATGTATTCAAGCTTTATCTAAAGTCTATTCTTATCTGTTTTAATCAATTGTCAAACGATTATCTTTTTCTAAATTTAAATCACTATAACAGTTATTAAATATTAAAAATTTCATTTCATTTCCAATAGAAATAAAACTTATCTACACAAAATTCTTAAATGGGAAAAGAAAAATAACAAATAATTGATTAAAATGAAAAATATTATAAAAGTATAAGAAATAATATTATAATAAAATACACTTTTTTCCCCAATATATTTTTTTAGATGTTACTTATGAACTGTACGACTTATGTAAATTAATCTATTTGCTAAATGTTATCTTTGTTTATCCACGAAAAAATTAATATATTATCAAGTTTCATTGTAAAATTTATTGAGCAAATCATAAAAGTTTCTTTTTGTTTTCAATTTTTAAATGCATATTCATTTTAGAGGAATTTAATCCTCTTGCTTTAGCATAATTAATGAAGAGAAAAAATATTTTAAATGCTATTTTTAATGGCTTTTCTTGCGTGACAAATGAAAACAATTATTTTTAACGTGAATTGTTTTTATTATTTCGAAAAATCTTTTCTGTGTGTTTTTAGATTATTTTTTGCAGAATGTACTTATGTACCTGCAAAATTATCTAAAAAAGAAAAAGAAAAATAAGGAAAACTTTATAATTCCATGAATAATTAAGTTTTTATCAGAATCATGAAAAGACTTTTAAATTTATTTTGGAATTATTATTATGTACAAAATAAAAAGAAACTGATGTAGAATGCGATTTGGTGTTGCAAGCATCTACAAAGTTCTTTGAATAAT
The DNA here is from genome assembly GCA_963931845.1 of Maratus michaelseni. Taxonomy (NCBI): domain Eukaryota; kingdom Metazoa; phylum Arthropoda; class Arachnida; order Araneae; family Salticidae; genus Maratus; species Maratus michaelseni. The sequence goes on along the minus strand of OZ007597.1, from coordinate 97,662,232 downwards.
TTAATATAAAAAAATACGAAAAACAAAACTTAATTTATGCATGAAGAAAATTAAAATAATCATTTTATATATGCATAGATTATTAATACTTACGTGGTTCTGAAGGTATATTCCGTACGATTCTGCCAGATCGTAAGATTATTAATATTAATTGGTTTTAAATAATTAGTAATTTATATAATAACTAAAAATTTATATTCCTCACCCATATATGTACAATATCTATTATGAATAAGTTTATAAAATTTTCAAAATAATTTAAGTAATTATGCATGTAATCACAATGCAGCACCATAAAATTACAGTGTAAAAGTTAAACAATTTTCCTGATAAAATAGAAGCTATTAGGAAAATTCAATGTGACCTCTTAGTTACCCATGATTTTGGAAACCTTTCCCTCATCATTAGAAACAATAGATTTTGCTGGGTTTATGGGACTATTTCAGAAATAAAAAAGCCACATTCCTTCCTTAAATTTTGGAAAGACGTTACCGTTAATTTAGGAATCATTGTGGTATCTGAGGTTTTTGATTGATCCTTCTACTAAAGGTTGCTGAAGATATGAAAAAGTTTCAGAATTACATATTACTAGGAGATTATACTAAAATTTTATAAATGCTTCTTATACCTACCATTAAACGCTTTTGAAATTTTTAGAGTGTACATTGCACAAAATAGATATTATCATATTATCAAGATACGAGGGAAAGTCATTAAGTAAGTCTCAAAAGATAATTGAATAATAACTAAGAATGATATTCACTTCGAAACTATTTTTATTTCTCAACATATTCTCCACCAATATTTATGCACTTATATCACCGTTTTATCAGTGTCCCATTACCAGCTGCATAACATTCTTTGGGTTGCTGTCTCAGCCACATTAAGACTTCAAGTTGAACCTTTTCATATTTGTGAACATCATCTTGCTTCCAGGTTGTTTTTTTAGTGGACTAAACAGATGAAAATCGCTTGGGGTTAGGTCGAAGCTGTATGGTGGATGTTGAAGAAGTTACAAGATGATGCTCACAGATGATGAAAAAGTTCAACTTAAAGTCTTAATGTGGCTGAGACAGCAACCCAAAGAATCTTATGCAGCTAGTGTTGGGGCACTGACAAAACGGCAATATAAGTGCATAAATATTGGTGGAGAATATGTTGAGAAATAAAAATAGTTTTGAAGTGAATATCATTGTAATTTATTATTTAATTATCTTTTGTGACTTACTTAATGACTTTCCCTCGTATTATGTTTATCTTAAAATAGATACTATTCAAAGTATCCAAAAAGAATAAGAAATTTTTCCTTTCACCATGAGAGAAATTAATGAGGAAAAGAAAAAATAAATATTTCCGACAGTTTCTAAGTAAAAAAAAAAAAAAAAAAAAAAAAACCTACATAATCGCTTTAAGCAGCGAGTTTTGCATAGTTTAGTAAATTGTCCACGTTGGGTTTATTTATTTTTATTCTTCTGCGTGTTATCGATCAAAGAAATTTAGCAGGAAAAAATCACATGCACTAACGACCAAAATATTTAAAATTTTTAGATATCTTTTGATAAAGAGATTCTTTCTATTGTGACTTACTTACTTACTGAAACAAATTACTAATAAAGGTTTATTATACAATTTAAATTAAAGATAATTTTTTTTAAACCAGACTTTTTAATACAGTTAATAAAATAAAATGGCAAAAAAAAAAAACTATAAAAAACAGGAAAATTGCTATCAAAACGTTTCGTTTCGCATCGCGACACCTCATCAATTGCGACCCTCATCAGTTGCGATACAAAAGTCTTGATATATTGTAATTTCCATGTTTTTTATAGTATTTGTTTGCCATTTTATTACATTAACTGTACACTGTAAAAAATGACCGATGTTTCTTATTTTATGAAAATATGCTATAACCACGAACGAAAATATAATATAATCTTCTGAGTTATCCGAAATTTCAAATAGCATGTTATATTGTCTTTTGAATCCCCAGAAACGAATACATCTTCAAAATTTAAAGAATAATTTATAAAAACAAATTATTTTTAGCTGCCCGAATTTTTCAGAAACGTTTCCGAAGGGTTTTTATAGTGTATTAATTAGTGTCCTTAGCCTGGAATACCTGTTTTTCGAATGCTATCCATTCTGAAGTAAACATTTTCATGCTCAAAAAAAAATGTTTAACAGACAAACATGCAAAATTAACAGCGTTAACAATAACATTAAAATTAAGATTATTTATTTACTCTTTCATGGATAAATTAACTTATGCGGCTGAAAACGTGCACTTGATAATGGATAACATTCAAAAAACAGGTATTCCAGCCTGAGGACACTCATTGATGCACTATAAAAACCCTTCGGAAACGTTTCTGAAAAATTCGGGCAGCTAAAAATAATTTGTTTTTATAAATTATTCTTTAAATTTTGAAGATGTATTCGTTTTTGGGGATTCAAAAGACAATGTAACATGCTATTTGAAATTTCGGATAACTCAGAAGATTATATTATATTTTCGTTCGTGGTTATAGCATATTTTCATAAAATAAGAAACATCGGTCATTTTTTACAGTGTATTAAAAAGTTTGGTTTTAAAAATATTGATCTTTAGTTGCAACTTACAGACTTACAATGTTTTCATGTTTTAAATATACAATTTAAAGTAAAACAGTATGGAATAAATATTTCCCTGTGGTAATAATTTTGGGCTAATATCTATTTCTTTTGTACTTCTACTAAATATTTCTAAAGATATGAGAAGTGTTTCAGAATTGTATATTACTACGCAGTTATACTACAATTTTGTAAATGCTTCTTCTATATCATTAAACGGTTTTCGCAATTTTTAGAGTGTACGAAAAATTAAATAAATTTAATAAAGTAACATTGCACGAAATAGAAAATATAATCATATTATCAATATATTATCTTTATCGTAAAATACATATTATTCAATGTATCCAAAAAGAATTTTTTTGGCAAAATTCTTCCTTTCACCATGAGAGAAATTAATGAGATAAAGAAAATAAAAAATTCGACAGTATCTAAGTAAAAAAGAAACCCTACCTAATGGCTTGAAGCAGCGAGTTTTGCATAGTTTAGTAAATTGTTCACACCGGATTAATTTATTTTTATTCTTCTCCGTGTTATCGATCTAAGAAATTTAGCAAGAAAAAACACACGCACTAACGGCCAAAATATTTAAAATTTTTAGACATTTTTTGATAAAGAGATTCTTTCTATTGCGACTTATTTACTTACCAAAGCAAATCATTAATGAAAGTTTATTAAACAATTTAAAGAAATATGGTATGGTGTGGACGTTTCCCTGTAGTAGTTAAGCATTATTGGAACAATTTCTATTTCTTTTGGCCGTATCTTGACTAATTTTGGCATTATTGCTTAAGTGAGAGTTATTTCTCATTCACAATAAAAAAAATCCTAAAGCAATAACTGGGATTATTTCAAGCATTATTTTTAATAGAAATTATTCTTAAATAAATTGCCTCAACGTTGTAGGTTTAAAATTTTTCAAATATTCTCTCAACATTGGAGTGTTTACATTCTGATAATAATGCACCAATATCAACAAAAACACTCACCCATTTTACCACCAATATTTTGCAAATGTTACATTTTATTACAAATATTTCCAACGTAATGCAAATATTACATTATTGGTGGCCTTTGATTGCAATTATTTCCGTAGTAAACTTATTATATGATCAAACTCGGTATTTGATTTGATGTATCTCCAACGAAAACGGCATTGGCACCAATATATCCAATATTCGTTTGCTACAATTAAGAATTTTCCATTTTCAAGAGATAGAAAAATGACCAAGAATGAATTTATTTTTAGCAAGTAATTATTTTTAAAATATGAAACATCTGCCATAATCATACAATTTTTTTTTCAACTGAGTGAAACTTTGTACAGGCCTGGATTCGAATTCATGATCATTTTACTTTAGCTGAAAACGCTCTACCAACTAAGCTATCCAGCCGACGCAATTCACCCAGACAATCTTTCGACGTCCATCTGGTCTGCGATAACGGACGCAGCTTAAGAGATTAAAGCTCAGGTAATGCTACTCCATGGAATTATTTTAAATCATTTAAACTGATTCATAAAGAAAAATCATACAAATCGATTTTTTCCAACTCAATGAAAATGAATCCAGGACAGGACTCGGACACAGGATCTTTTTTTTAACTTTAGCTACCAACGCTGATTTTATCTGCTGTTCTTGACCAGGATAGCTTACCTGGTAGAGTGTTGATAGCTAAAGCCAAAACGTCTTGGGTTCGAGCCCTGACTTTAGGATATTATCACTCAATTGAAAAAAAAATCCACTTTTTATGATTACTTTATCAATTTGTTTGATGGAGTTAAAATAATTCAATATCATTACGTAACAATCGTTTAATATAGAGTTTTATTACCTGAGGAATAATCTGCCGACCTGTGTTCTTTATTGCAGACCTGATGCCAATGCTTTAAAGTTGTCTGAGTGAATTTTGCCTGCTAGTCTTCTGCAGTGTAACTTAGTGGTTAAATCATTAGCATCTAAAGCCCTAAGGTCGTAAGTTCGAGTCCTGCTCGTGACACATTTTCAATCAGTTGGAAAAAAATCAACATGTATGTTTTCTTTATAAATCTGTTTGTTTGAGTTAAAATAATTTAATAAGTACCATTATCTCCCTTTTTTTTCGATCCACTTTTCTCCCGAAACTTTAACTAGTTATTTCAAAATCTGGGCAATATTTCTTTGTTTGTAACTGGAACTTATCCTTCTATATTAAAAAAAAAGTAATCTGGAAATGTGCCAAAAACGAAATGGACCAATCAAATTCTGCGTAGATATTCCGGGTTATTCTCATCACTTTTTTACTAGGGACTTTTTTGAGGAGCTATTACTTTTTTTATAGCCATCCTACGGATTCGAAAATCATACCACCAGACGCGAAATATAACAAGCTTTCAGAAATAAAAAAAATTATCACGATCGGACAATAAAAACTAAAAAAATCCTTAAAAATCGAGTAAAAAATCTTTTAATGAAAAAGTCATTTTTTATATTGTTGCCAATTTCTAAATAAGCGCAAAGGATTACGTTTTATCTCAAATAAAAAATGTATTTGCGCGAGACTATTAAAAACAATAATGAAAGTTTAAAATAATAATTAAATGATCACGTGTTGAAAGCAGGAAATAAAGAAAATTACGTCATAAAAATTGTGTTTACACATGAATATTAAAAATCGAGTAAAAAATCTTTTATTGAAAAAGTCATTTTTTTATATTGTTGCCAATTTCTAAATAAGCGCAAAGGATTATGTTTTATCCCAAATAAAAAATGTATTTGCGCGAGACTATTAAAAACAATAATGAAAGTTTAAAATAATAATTAAATGATCACGTGTTGAAAGCAGGAAATAAAGAAAATTACGTCATAAAAATTGTGTTTACACATGAATATTAAAAATAAAAAAGATGAATTAAATGAAAAAGCATCATAACCTGATTACAGAAGAAAGTCGCCGTTCGTGATATCATCATCATCATCTTTTTAAAACAGGATACATTACCAGGTTTTAAGAGGCTGTGAAATCAGAACGGGGGTTGGTGAGCGTAGCGAGCAGGGGGCAGAGCCCCCTAGTATATTAAATGAAACAAAATCCGAGCATATTTATTTTAATCAGAAACTTACAAGCTAGTGAAGATAGAAGCTGTTTGTACTAAAATGCTGTTTGAAAGGAACGTCAGGTTTTTCTCAAGAAACCAATATTTTTTGTTTGCCAAGATTACGTTCTCGAAAATTAAATGGCACTTGATTTTTATCGTATTTATCGTAAGACATCAGGATGTTCTCAAGCATGCAGTCCCACTGTTCACAGCATTAACACTAGAACTACCGAGAGTTTTACTCAAGTGTTTTAAAAATATTTCACACCAGAAATTTTATTTAAAACTACTTAACTTATTCATTTAACGTATTTCTGTGAGTTTTATATTTAATTTATTTAAAAAAAGAAATTTTTGGTTCGAATCGAAATACATTCAGTTGGTAACCGTCAAAATGACGGCTCATTGTAGTTCTAGTGTGAAAGAACAATTATGATTGTATAGAAGACACATATTGACATATGTCATCTTTCAGTACTAGTAATGAGATTGATTGATACATGTGCGATTTGGCATACATTTGGACACATTTTCAATCAGTTGGGGAAAAATCAACATGTAAGTTTTCTTTATAAATCAGTTTGTTTCAGTTAAAAAAATTTAATTACTACCGTTATCTCCCTTTTTTTCAATCCACTTTTCTCCCGAAACTTTAACTCGTTATTTCAAAATCTGGCCAATATTTCTTTGTTTGTAACTGGAACTTATATATTAAGTGAAACAAAATCCAAGCATATTTATTTTAATCAGAAACATGCAAGCTAATGAAGATAGAAGCTGTTTGCACTAAAATGCCGTTTGAAAGGAATGTCAGGTTTTTCTCAAGAAACCAATATTTATTGCTAGCCAAGATTACATTCTCGAAAATCAAATGACACTTGAATTTTTATCATATTTACCGTAAGACATCCGGAGGAGTATCTATTCTGCGATAGCATTAAACAACAATTGTGATTGTATAGAAGACACATACTGACATATGTCATCTGTCAGTGCTAATAATGAGATTGATTGATAAAGGTAGGATTTTGCACACATTTGGACACATTTTCAATCAGTTGGGAAAGAATAAATACGTAAGTTTTCATTATAAATCAGTTTTCAGTTAAGATAATTTAATTACTACCGTTATCTCCCTTTTTTCAATCCACTTTCCTTCCAAAACTTTAACTCGTCACTTCAAAATATGGCCAATATTTCTTTGCACTTGTATGTTTTACATTGTTTTATTTGTACTTGTACGTTATATATATATATATTGCTTTAAATGCAAAATATTGCGTAATAAGATAACGGCAAAATGTCTTATTGGTATACTATAACACATAGTATACACCAATTGTCTATTGGTATAATATATACTTGGGTATTGTGTATTTGTACCGTAAGATTAATATAGTTCAAATTTCAATGTTTCAATTACTATTGTGTATTGGTATAATAATATTGGTATAATATATATCTATAAGACGTTGTTTGTTACTTTAAAACTGTATTTTCCATTTATGTTTTTGATGATTTTTATGGCATCTGTGTACATTTAAAACGTATATTTCGATCAAAATTTCAATTTTCTGTTTTTTAAAATTACTATAACATTTCAATATTTTTCTTTCGATTTTCGATTAAAAATTTGTTGTTATCTAATTTTAAAAATAAATAAAAATAAAAATGCGGCTGTTTAAGGTTTGCTTACAGATAAATTTTGAAACCGGAAGAATATATAATTGTGTTGGAACAATAGTCATAATTAAAAAAATAACTGGTCAATAACCATAAAATTTTTAAATTATGTTTTAAGTATGTATTCAAAGGAATTAGACTATTCTTATGTTGATTTATTAACGTGTTTAACAGTTACACAGTTTAATTTATGAATTATTAACTTTTTTCAGGAATTTTTAGCGTTGTTTGTCTTTTTATACCTATAACTTTTGAAATATTCATGTAATGGTCATAAAAATATTTTAGTTCTTGTATAACATTATTATACTTATTATAGAATTCCTAAAATGCATTTATATTTAATAGTTTTAAATTTAAAAAGTTAAAAAAATAGTTATTTTTCGGTTAATTTTATACTAGTTTTAAAAAATTTGTTTTACATTGAAATTATTTTTTTGTATGTTTATATTACATCTGTATGACACTTTCAATAATAATTAGCAATTTTATGCTTAAAATTTAAGAAAATTCAAAATATTTGCTACGAAGGCATACAAATACCTTAAATAAACAATTTATGTAAGCACACATGTAGAAACTCAAGCTACAATAACTTACAAATCCGACACATGTAATGTCTATCTGAACTCAAGAAATTCTGTTAGAGAATTCTTTCCCAAAATATATGACAAATAAAATTTTCGAAGATAGTTCCGAAAAAAATAACAAAGAAAAAAATATGAAGCTTCTCCATGTTTTTATTGCTAGACTGGATTCAATCTGTACATTTTTTCCTCTTTTTATTTTTTCTTTTTGAATTAGAACACGTCAAATATTTGACATTGATTTTTCGTGTTCTTGGTCATAGATATTTCATTCATGACTGATTTATCGTTTATTTTTCTTATACTGGATAACGGAAATAGTTTTAGATAAGTATAAATTTTTGGACTTTAGTGATATTTGTGGTATCATTGAATATATTCGATTTGGATTTTCATTTAAATTCTTCATATGTACTGGATGGATTATTTATCCTATTTGCGAATATTTTTAATTAAAGAGTTTAATTAACTGTAATAATATCGTGATAATTTAAATTACTTAATGTACAAGAAATTAATATTTTTAGAACAAATCTGTGGTAGGAAAACAATGTAGGGACAATAGTATATTTACTGACTATATATTAGCCATATAAGGCTTGTCCAACTGCCGCATCATTACGATCTTGAGACGATTAGTGCAAAAACAGTCGTTTTATTGTTTCCCTTGGCTGTTATCCCTTGGCTGAAAATTGTCCCACAAAACGGAAAACCAGGTCATGAAGAGGCAACGTATTTGGGTGCAGTGTCTATCCCATATAGCACCAAAGCTCCTGAAAACCTCCCCAGGAGTTCCAATTCATCCCAAATTCCTCCTGAAACTGTAATGACGCTATCAGGCGTTCCTGGGGAAGATACTTTAATCACTTCCCCAGGACTGATCTCCCAGATCCCTCCCAGGGAGCAAGCTCCTCAGGACTGATCTCCCAGATCCCTCCCAGGGAGCAAGCTCCTCAGGACTGATCTCCCAGATCCCTCCCAGGGAGCAAGCTCCTCAAAACTGATCTCCCAGATCCCTCCCAGGGAGCAAGCTCCTCGGGATGACATTCCCAGGGAAGTACCTAGGAAGAGACGGTGCTGGTGCCATCTCATGGGTGATTTTGACACTAAAATAACTTATTATAATTTTTTATTAAAAAAAAAATATTTGATTTGATGTGATTCGATTTTTTAATTAATAAAGTTTATATTATTATTTGATTTATTTTATTTCCTAAGCACATCTGATTATTGTTTAACTTTTAATTATTGTTATAATATTTAATTATCCTTAGTTAGATATATTTTTAATTTATAAAATGCAATCAAAATGTAGTTAAATAAATAAATAAAATAAATTAATCTTTAAATATAAATTGAAAATTTATTATTTATTTTATTTCTGATCTTTTAAAAATTAACTTATATATTAATTCATTTTATCATTACATTCATTAATTATTTTTTCTGAACTTTCAACAATTACTTATATATTTTTACTATTACTTTTTCATCTAACTAATAATTTTACATTGATTTCACTCATATACTTTATTAGTTTCTATAGAAAAAATTTAATTTTAAATATAAAATTGATTTACTTTCTCCTAATAAATTATTTTTATTTTCAATTATAAGAAATCTGAGTTATTTTTTTCGAAACACGAAGTTTAATATATATTTATATATTTGTATATAACCATATTTTATAAATTAAGGATTAGAGATACCTACTAAAAATTATTTCTTCTGATCCTTTAAATATAGTCTTATATATTGAATTATTATTATTTGTATTAAATAATTAATAATTTCATATTAATTTGAATTATATATATAAATAATTTTTGGATCAATATTTAATTTTAAAATATAAATTAGATTTATTATTTTTTTTTCGCTGATCATTTTAAATTATCATATATATGTATAATATATATTTCTTATTATTTCTAATAAATGAGGGTTTTTTTTCCGTAACTGTAAGAAATCAAAAGGAATCAAAATTTTGTTACAAATAAGGGTTTTATCAACAGTTTAATATATATTTACATATTTGTATCTATTCAGAATTTGATAGTTAATAGATTAGAGATAAGCATTTTTAAATTAAACAATCTATTTAAAAAAATCTTATTTCGATTATAAAAGTTAATTTTCATGTAAGTTTCAAAATTGAATCATATTTAAGTCATATCGAGCATATTTACTTTTATTATTATTCTTCTATTAATTATTTTTTTCTGATCTTTTTAAAAATTACATATATATTTATGTATTTTATTATTACATTTTCAACTAATTAATAATTTTATATTTATCGTCATTATCAAATCAATAATTTACTTTTAAGTCTAAATTATAACACCAACTTAAAGAGATTACATGCTCTATTGAAATGGCACATTTGGTTTTAAAAAATACAAACATACACCCCCCCCCCTCTCCCTGAATAGGAGTTTTGCTTGAAAGATTTTTATTTAAAAATATACATTCTTACAAAATCGGGTTAAAGATATAAATTCGTGCTGATTATTATCACGGACCTGGTCAATACCACTTGTCTCATTTAATATACTTTATATATGTGTTGGTAATGGGCATATGTTCGCTAAATGATGTCAATTTTTAATTATGTATGAATTTTTATGAAGCGTCTGTTCTGGAGGTTTTATCATATTAATTTTATTTTATTTTTTAAATACAAATTAGTTATTTTCTATTACCTCTTTCAAATTACGATACATGGTATATATTTTTTAATTCTTAATAATGAAGGTGAAATCTCAATTTAGTGAACTTAAGAAATATTAACAAGATACAGATTCAGAAAATATAAATAAATATTTATCTTTCTAAATAACAAATATTTCTCCAGAATTTAAAACTGAGTTGTGTTTTGCTTTAGTTGTTAAAACTTTCATTTAAGAAACCTATTTTATATTTGGCAAACTTTTTAGTTTAGGATATTTATAAAAGATTATTTTTCGTGCAAATTCTTCACTCCTGTTTAAGCAAGGAAATACTTCTATCCAGATATCAAGAACGATTATATAATCAGCTGCAAAAGTCCCATAATGCAAATATGTTTAGTCAGGTAAGGGTAGAATTTTAACTACAATAAGAACATGAATAGTACTGAGCAACCTCCAATTCCTTTTGATGAATGAAGAATGGATATGTATGCTTACTGGACTGCATGCAATACTTGCAAAGAAAAGTAGTTGAAAGCATGGAACTTAGTTCCATGGTTGAAAGGAGAGAAACGTTCTTCTTCCCAGAATAAGGAGTAAGCTATTTCAAATTTAGCTTTGAGATAACTAAAATAAACAATTGTCGGTACAATAGAAAAAATAATCTTTAAAGCAGTCGACCAATGATTCTATAAAAGACAAAAGTATTGCTTTTAAAGGATTTCCTTGTTTAGAATTTTTACACAATACTTCGTTGACAATCATAACAAAGAACTCAAATTTTATGTCAAAGTATCCGTACATTTAGGCATTTTAAATCTCCTGAAATATTAGTTTTGTTAGCTAAAATGAAATTATATTTCAATGAAAAATAGTGCATAATGAAATTTCTATGTATTGAATGTTTTCACAGGATTTCAAAAGATCGCTAGATGGAGATTTAATTGTAAATTAGTTTATTTATTACAACAAGAAAAAAAATATTTTTGTTACAGACACAAATTTTATTAACAGTACTTTTTTTCATATTTAACTAGTTACAGATATAGAGTAGAAATGCCCATACTTTAAAAATTAAGAGCTAAAGAAATATTATTGTCATTTTAAACAGCAGTTTCATGTAGGTAATTGAAAATTAAACGATGTATTTATGCATCTTAGGGTGTTTCTCAAATGATCTGCTCAACAACGCGAAACTTTCTGACACATCTTTTGACTTATTTTTAAACGCAAAGACATAAAATTGGCTGGCCTGACTATTGAATTGATTTGAGATCGAAATGAATTTTCCATTTTTTGATAAATAAATTACTTATCGGGTTATAAGTGATTCATGTTACATGACGACACGTTTTTCTCCTTTCTCATGCTACGGCGTCGGAAATTCAGCTCAAAACACCGACTTTGACGGTATTTTCTGAAAGATCTTCTGTCTTTACCAAAAAAATGGAAAACATCTTTTGATTACAAAGCTTATAAATAAGAACATCTGCCAATTTCAAGCGTTTCCGAACAAAAATGAACTAAAAAATATGTCATAAAGTAGCCAATTTGAATTTGAGAACAGCCTAGCATGCATAAACTCAGAAAAGCTTTTATAGATATATCGTTTAACAACTTGTAATATGGTAATATCAATATTAGAAATCAAATTGAGTTTTGCTTATTCTAATTCTAAATTTAAAATTATAATATTTCTAATTTTAAAAAAAGTGCATTTTGAATTTGTCTTTCAATTTTTGGTTCATAAAAACGTCAATTTTTCTCTTACTTTGTTTAATTGTGATTATTTATAATTTATAATTTAATTTATTTAATTTTAAATATTTTTATTTAATTGGCCCCTTTATCATAGACCCCTGACCCTGATATATGTGGCTCCTAACTAAAATGATAAAACGCATTGTTGTTGTAAATGATAAAACACCCCTTCCCTTTTCCCTTTTATTGTGATGCCGCGTGGGGAATTCGGTTCAAAACGACGACTTTCACAGTATTTTCTAAAAGATCTGCGTTTACAAAAAAATAAAAAATAAATAAATAAATAATAATTAAAAAAAAAAAAAAAACGAAAACATTTTTCTAGTATTACATAGTTTCTAAATAAGACCACCTGTCAATTTAATGCATTTCTGAACAAAAACGAGTTAAAAAATGTGTCAGAAAACAGCTCCTTTGGGTTTGAGAACAGCCTTAAATAATTGATACGCTTTTTTCTAGTTATCAATTTAATATTGTATTGAATATATATCAAAGGGTATGCATCTTTATTTGCAATAAAAGTTACAGAATTCCTGCTATACGAAGCATAAAAATATGCATGTTTTCTATTTACTGACTTTCATAAGAAGAGAAAGATATACATGAATACCTTATAAACGATTCAAGTACAACGGCCGTGTAGCGTAATCACTAGAGCGTGTTTCTCGTATGCGTAAGTACCCAGGTTCAAATCCAGTGGGTGGTAAGAAAGTTTATACCGTAAAATCTGTATCATAACTGTCATGTGATTCTGTGTGCGTGATTAATAAAAGTAATGTGTATTATGTAAATTTTTAAAAGATAATGTCCGTATTTATTAATTTAAAAAAAAAAAAAAAAAAAAAAAAAAAAGAAACATTAAATACTTTTTACATTACGTCGAATAATAATAACTTCGGATGTTTTTTATGCACATTAAGTGACCCTGAAGTCTCCCAAATTCCTCCGGTATTACTTCCTGAAATCTTCCCTAGAACAACCTGAGGAGGAACCTGAAGGAGGTCCTGGGGAGCTCCCTGGGATGCTATGAGGCGGACATTTTCGGTTCCTGAGGACCTCCTGATGACAAATTTTTGCATCCTCAGGGATGCCTGGAGGATGAATGTCAATCTTCCTGGGGACGTCCTAGGGAAGCACATGTGCTATATGGGATTTAACAGGCACCACAGGAGTGAAAGACTAACTAGATCTAAACTTTTTCACCAAAATATTGCAACCATACAGGACTAAACCATATCCCAAAAGTAGGTGGTCCGGATTGGTGCATCTTTCTCCTATACCAACGTCTCAGAGATAGGACTCACCACAACACTACATTTTTGTACAGATGTGTTCCATCTACACGGAGCCAATAAGAACACAATGATTTCAGGACGTGTTTTCCCCACACACTCATCACATGGTGAATTAGTTCAGTGTTAGGATACAATTTGGAAAATATTGGGGGACCATTTCACGGAAATATATAGCCCAGTTTTGACTAACGCGGCATTCTCAGGTGTCAGGGCACCCTTTGAAAGTTCTCTTGGCACCCCTTCGCATTTTTTTTTATAGCTAGGCTTTTAAAAAATAAAAATCCTTTTAAAAGAATATCTGCTTTACAATTATTAATGTTTGATTGATATCTTTTCTCACAAAATGAGGTATACTTCTTATTTTTAATAATAAGAGACACACATTCACACAATGAAGGGCATTGTTACTTATATAATTGGAAACGTAATTATATTGTCTTTTATAGTACCAGAAGCGACATACCCAGATATACACAATGAACAATTGTGTCAAAATGGTATATATAAAGCCCGAACAATTCTGAGTACCCATGTAGAAATAAATTGCAGAAACAAACATTACTCATAGCGTAAATGTTCCTTTTAGAATGCTTATCACAAAACATTTTGCAGGGGAGGAAGCCAAAACCTTTATGTTATTTTATAAAAATACCATACAAATATTAATAATTTTAAAACAAAGCGTATTTTAAAATGAATTCTAATTTTAAAGAGTTCAGTAACAAAAAGCACTGTCAAAGGGATGCCATGAGAGCTTTCAAAAGGCGCCAGGGTAACTGTGTGTGCCTAATTGGTCAACTTTGCGCTTTATGTTGGCAGGAAATATTGCCCCAATATTCACTGATTCCTATCCGAGCAAAGAAATGAATCACCATCGAACGCGATGAGTATCTGGGGAAGTAACCTCCGGCGCTGCTGTTGGCTCCGTGTGGATGCTACAGAACTGCCTGCACGTAAATGTACTGCTGTGATGAGTCCTCTCTATGGAGAGAAAGATATCCAAGCGGATCCACTCCCTTTATGGTAAGGTTGGGTTCTGTAAGGTTACGATACTGAAAATGTTCAGAGTTAGTTAGACATTTCCTCCTGTAGTTAAATAGAAACTGCACCCAAATACCTAGTTTCTTGAGGAAATGATCCCCCGTTTTGGGTGGTGACTAGAAAAACCCAGAGTTGAACCTGGGTATAAATAGGGTTTTTGGGAAATAAACTAGGATTTTTTCGGAATAAACCGGGTCTTTTGGGAGAAAACCGGATATTTTAAGTTTAAACCTATTGATAAACCAATTTTGTGCAACTTTATTTGTTAGACAGTTTTCAGTCAGGGGAAATTAGAAACAATAAAACAACTTTTTTCTCTTATATGGCACTAATGCTTGTAAGATCATTATGATGCAGTGAACACTAAAAAATTGTATTTGAAAATGTTTTTTTGTGCTCCTCTGTGTCTGGCTCAGAAGATCAGTCTTACTTTTTAATTCTACTAACGCTCGTATTCACGAATAACTTCGACCGAGAGTTGAACCGAGGTTCCAGTAATCCCAGGTTGAGGTTTTCAACCGAGAGTTGAAAACTCGTATTCACCGTCTACTTCGGACGAAAAGTTACCCAACTCAGAGTTACTCGACCCCGGTTTAATAAAGCGTGCTAATTGGTTAAAAAAATCAGATGACGTTTTCGGTTTCGCGTTGAAGCTTTGTTTGTTTATATTATGGAAGAAAAGTGCCGGAAAAAAAAGGAAATTAAATGTAGTACTTATTTTATTTTTTACAAAATATATGCACAAAATAAAAACTTGTAATTACTAAATATGGAGATTAACTTATTTTAATTTCTTACAAAGTTTAATATTTTTTTTAACAATTTATTCAAATTTTATGTATTATTATTATTACTTTTAAACATATATGTGAGTTAAGAAAGGGATATGAAATGTGTTAATTGCTAAAGTAAATTTTATAAGTTTATTTTTCAAATAAAATTTGTCTTAGTAGCTAAACGAAGACTTGATTTGATCAAAACGAAAATTTTATTTCAACAGCAATTATGTTGATTTCTATTATTAATAGCTATAACTAGTAATTAATTAAATAATTTCTAATTAAGAAAATATTAAAATGGAGAAAAAGGAAAAAATTCCAGAAAGTAGCCTCTAGTACTATTTTTATTTTGTCGAATCAATTTATATATTAAATGATATCCAGATGTATTGATTTGATTTTTTTTATTTTCAGCAATCTAATTAAACTGATTAATTCTAATACAATTAGATAGTAATTAATATGCACATTGACAAAAACAACAACAACAAAAGAGTGGAAATAATATCAACAGAGCTTCAAAGGAACAGAGCTTCAAAGAGTGCTTAAAAGGTGGTGTTTGTGGTTCTAACAGTGCCCTGGCACCAGGCACCCAAGTTTTTCAGGAGCTCCAATGGCGCATTCAATTATCGCTTCCGATCGGTTAACAAACATTTTATTTTAACTAGTCGCTAAATAATAAACTCCAAACTTGTTTTTAGTTTAAACTGTCAACCATGGATATATTGCTATTTTATTAGATGTTATTTTAATGAACACTAATATTTTAAACCTTTTAAGGCTACTATAATTTTCATTCAACACAGAATCGAGTAAAGTCTTTTCTAAATAATGATAAATGAATTCTGTATACTATCTGGACATAAAACTGTGAAATATTACAAAAAGTTGATTTTTTTTTTTTTTTTAATTGTAGCTTTTAGAAGCTTTACCCCTTTTGTATAAGAATTTTTCCACTATCAGATTTACAAGTTCAAAGGTATTCACTTGACTGCCTTTGAATATTTTTTAATAAATCAGCCTAAGTAATTACAAAATATTTTTACATGCATAGACATCTATTTTTAGATCCAGTGCATCATTGAAAAAGATGTATTTATATAGAAAATTATACTTCATTTTCTATATTCTTTCTAGTTCTTAAATTTTATTTTTTTCACTCATTTAGATGTCACTTCATAGATTCAATTACAATTTTATTTATGAGAGAGAGAGAGAGAGAGAGAGAGAGAGAGAGAGAGAGAAAGATTTTTAAATATTTTTTTATGAATGAATGGCGATAGATTTCTAGACTAGATAGGGAAAATAATGATAGTTCGTAATCTGATAAAACAATCTGAATTTATTAACGATAATTTCAGATAATTTTATAGTACTGAATTTTAAGGAATATAATTTTTTTAATGTGATTTAGTGGAGAAGAATAAGTGCCCCATTTGCCCCACCCTACCCATGCATCTCTCCGTCTATCTATCTTATTTCTTTCTTTCTTTTTTTTTTGTCAGTGTCTTAAGTTAATTAAAGTAAATTAAAACGTGATTCAAGATTATGTGTAAGATATAGAAATAAAAAGAAAGTTTAAAGTATTAAAAATAGAATGTATGTAATCTCATATATATATATATATATATATATATATATATTATCTGCAAACTTTTTAGCTGGTTTGTTTATATTTATACATACAACTCATATATTATATGTTTAATTATTTGCTTACATAAATATTCAAGATCATGAAGAGTAGAGTTTATTTGCCTTAAAAAATTGTCAACATTACCTAAAGGGCTAATAAAACATTACTAAAATAACATATTTTGCATTTAAGGTTATTTATTTTTTTCAAATTTTCATTTAAAAAAAATTAGGAATAACGAATGTATTTTAACAGTAGCGAAATGACTCCTGTTTACATAAATGAAATTTCAGATATCAAACTAATTAGTATTTTTGATTTACCAACTAAAGTAAAAAAATTCAAGTTTTTTTTTTTTTTTTTTTTTTTTTTTTTTTTTTTTTTTTTTTTTTTTTTTTTTTTTGGGGGTGGGGGGGGTGGGGGGGGGGGGTGGGGGGGGGGGACATTTTTGTGAAAAGTAAAAGAAGTTATTTTTGTGAAATGTATTATATTTTTGCGAAAAAAACATTTTGTAACAAAAGAGGAAATTCAGTTATTCAAATTCAACCAAGCATTTATTAAAAATAACTTCTTTAAGTCCTGCTAAAGTTTTACTTTTTGGTGAATTTGTTTTGTTAGTAGATTACACATTTTAAAAGCTGACACAATAAAAATAATTAATGAAGAGTATGTTTTTGTGGAATTGAATTTTGTGAAGGGTCCTGTTTTATTAAAAGGAGTTTTGTGAAGGGCTTGTTTTATTAAAAGCAATTTTATGAAGGGCCCTGTTTTATTAAAAGCAATTTTATGAAGGGCCCTGTTTTATGACATGGATTTTTGTGAAGGGACCCTAAATAGGCCCCAAATTTTGTCTGGATTGATCCTTAGTATATGTATATGTGAAAACATGATGGGAAAAAGGGGAGGGGATAAGTTTGGTTCTGTAAGTTTATTATGTACAGTTGTTATAACTTTTTATATACCGTACAATCAATGGTTTAGGTCATATCAATTCTGTCATGATAAACAAAATTGGAAGTGACAAAACGTTTATTTGAAGAGAAGCATTATTTTAAAACAAAGGTGTTTCTGGATTTTTTGCCTGGTGTTATTTTAAAAATGAACAATTTTTTATCAATGTATTTCAGCCCTTTACTTCTATTGTAATATTTTAAATTATATATAATTTTGAAATTAAAACACAGTTGAAACTTAAATGTAGTTAAATAAATATTTCAAATTTCTCAAAAATTGGGAAATATAACGTAAAGCTCAAAAACAGAAATAACAATAGTATAGGGTTAATCAATGATAGAGTTGTTTAATTAATATAAACATATTCGTGATTTAAACAAAGAATAAACCTACTAAAAATCTTCAATAGATAAATACAACTCGGATGATATATTGTTTAATTTAAAACCACAATATCTAATTTATAGAGCTAATCTTATATTTATATAACAGATCGTACATAAATAATAATAGTGTATCTTTCACACAAGACACAAAATTTAACTTTCACCCATATTCTACGAGTACCAAAATCGAAAACCTACATTGAGTCGATGGATACTTAAACATAATCTATTTTTTACTTAAAGAAAAATGCAAATTAGTCTGATGTCTCAAATTTTAATTAGAACTTACGTACGACATTTATTTCGCCACTACTATTAAAATACATTCAGAAATTCTTTTTAAGATCAAAAATGCAAAAACAAATAACCTTAAATGCAACAATTTTTATTTTAATAGCAATTTATCTACCATTAATGTAATGTTGACTATTTTTTATGGCAAATAAAATTCTTCGCGACCATGCTTATTTATATAAACAAACAATTGAACATAAAATATAGAGGATTTATATATAAATATAAACAAACCAGATAAAAAAAAATTGAAGCTAATACATATATATGAGATCACATACCTTTGCATATTGTTCTTTAATAGTAATAAATTTCTATTATATCTTATACACAGACACTTGATTCAGTACGTAAGCTCGTAAGCCGCCATTATTGTAAAATGTGACTAGACTTGCTCTCTCGTCTTGTTTTTTGTTAACTACGCATGCTCGGTTGAAAAACTTGAACTTCAACCATCTGTAAAGCCAGGTCCAGTAACTGACAGTAACTGAACCCAGCGTTAGATTTCGCCTTCAAACCGGTCCAGTCAGGTAGACGATGAATACCATTTTAGCTTTCGACCCGGGTTTTCGGCTTAACTCGGGGTCGAAGTTATTCGTGAATACGAGCGTTACTATTCGAGAAGGTGGAAGTAGAATGGAATAATAAAAAAATAATTGCACTAATCACGACAGATAACGCTACTGAGTATGAAATGTAATGTGTAATACAAGAAGAGAGAATTAAGGCGTAAAACCGGATGGCACACCTAATTTATTCGAAACTGTTACAGTGAGTATGGTTATGCTTTCGCAAGGCGACGCCGATCATGTTCAGGTTCCACACGGCCATTGACACAATCCAGGCGGTGCACGACGTGCTCAACTGCGGAATGTAACGCACTATGTTAATTAACGCATTATGTTAATTAGTAAATTATTAGGGATCTGTTTAGGAAGAAATTGGGTTCCTTTAAAGAACCACAATATTTTTCATTTCAAAACTAGACCCTTGACAAAAATTTTCATCTCAAATCATTAAAAAAATTATTTGTCTTAAAAAAGGACCCTTCACAAAATTCTTTGTCTTAAAAAACTTTTACAAATTTAATTATTTAAAAGTAAAATCTGTCACTTTTACATAAAGAAACTGTATATTTTACATACACATATCTTCTTAAAAGTGTATAAACAAGAACCAGAATATGACGATCCTTTCAAATTCACAAAATTATGACTAGATTTTTCACAAATGTAAAAAGCTGTTCATAATTTACAAGGACAGGACCCAGGGAGTTAAGTCTGGACAGACCTCTGATTATGCTAAGTATGCTATGAGATTTTGGAAAATTTTAATGCTGTTAGCGAAATATATTAATTAAACTATATACATTTTTAATGTTGTTTGTGAAATATGATTTAAACTAAACAATTTTTTAGTGTTGAATAAATATTTAATGTACGCAAAATCTTTCATTAGTTATTTTTATTTATTTATTTATTTATTTTACGAATTATCTTTTTAACGAAATGTGTTAATTACATTTTGGAAACAAAACGAAATAAGTAGTAATGCTTTCCCTTATTAGTTCTCAATAGAAAATATGTTTCAATCTTTATGTATGTATTATGACTCACACTATATTTCATACATATACAAGACAGTGCAAAAATATTCCGGTAAATTTCATTAGTATATAAATTCTATCGGTAGTGTAAAACTGTTTTATATTCAAATTTTGTTGTACATGTGTTTATATTAAATAAATTACTTTACACTTTGAATTAATTATTATTATTATTTTTTTTTAGTTTTTTACCCTATATAAACACTATTGTTTTTATGCATTTGTTTTACAATTGTGGCCACTGGATTTTTTGGGTTTAGGAGCCAGTGACTCTTTCCAAATGTTGGGAATCTGCACCTATAGTATTGATGCAATTTTCAAAACTTCATTTTTTCCTCATGTTTTTCCAGTGGTGTTTTCATTTAACATCCTCCTTTTGTGCACCCACTTTTTAATATGTTTTCATACTTTTAACAACTTTAAACATTAATGGCATCTTAGCTTATAATACGTACATGGTTTTAGTATTCATTATTTTTAGTTTTGATGGGTTTTAATATGTATAAGTTATATTTTTGTTTTTATTCTAAATTGCAAATGGCGCCCCATAGACTTAACATTATATTGTTTACGTTAAATTTTCATTGTTTTTATAATCTTTAATATAATCATTTTTTAGTATATATATTTTTTAATTTAGTTAGCGTAACCTTTTACTCATCTTACTTGTCTAAAATTTTAATTAATGGAACCATTTTAATATTTTAAATAAATTATTTTTTGAGTATCGCTTTGTAAAGTTGTTTACATTCACTTAACATTGATTTCGATGTTTTTTAATAAATTAATTAAAAATACAAATTTTTAATTTTTTGGTTATTTTAGGCATTTAAATCATGCTTGAATTAAACTTTTATTTTCCTTTGGATTTTTTAAAAAAAATTAATATTTTCTATTTTTAATTGTTAATTAAAATTTGTTTTGATAATTCAAAAAGGGCAACTTAGTTCATTTCTGCAATAACCAGGAGTCGAGGCAGGTTTTTTTTCTTGGGGCCCATTTTGTGAAAAGTAAAGGTTATTTTTGTGAAATGTATTATATTTTTCTGAAAAATAACATTTTGTAACGAAATTTGAAATCCAGTTATATACTCAAATTTGAACCAAGCATTTATAAACAAAAACTTTTTAAAATCCTTTTACTGAAGTTTTCTTCTCTGGGGAACTTGTTCGTTTACAAATTACACATTTTAAAACATCACAAAATAATAAATAAATATTAAATGCTAAGTTTTTACACGCTGACAAATCTCACGTGATGACAACCATATGCAGCGCAAATTTGTAACATCCTCAAAAGTCTTCGCACAGCTCATCGATAGTCTTCTTAGCCTTTCAGGAGGTACGCTGCAAATTTTCTTACGAGGGCGCATCGTATTTTTTTTACGACACAAGTTTTTAATTTTTCTACGTTGTCACAAATGTACGACATTTCTTAAACACTAAGAATATATTAGATAAGTAATTATACATATTGGTAGCAAAAATTAAATTTTAATAATATTTATAAATATTTTTTTATTTATATTTATTATATTTTACATTTATTTTAATAATGTTTAATTTTTTTTTTCTAATAATTCAGAAAAGAAATGTCCAGAAATATACGTTTTAGATGACAAGAACAATTATTAATGATGAAACAATACAACTATTTCATTAAAAAATATCAAGCATGATTTATTGCAAAAAGACAAAGATAAGAGAGAATCTAATATATTACAAAAAAGACCTATTATTTTCAATAAATAATCCTGTTATATTATTTTTTCTTATGTCAGAAAGAACTTTAACAATGTAGAAGTCTTTCGAGTTTTACATCTTGGCATTTTCCATTTTACGCCCTTTTGTAGCTTTATGTTTATAGATACCATTTAATTTCTTAAACTTATTTTTTTGGATCATCGTCAGATATATATTGAATGTTTTACAATTTTTATAGTTTTAAGCAATAATGGAAAATTTTCTGTTAATTATTTTTTATTTGGCAATGTGACAAAAAAATAATAACACAGCGTAGCTAATATCAATTAGATTATTACTGAAATAAATCTTTAAAACGTGAAATAATTAATTATTTCATATATTTCCAACAGTGGAAAGCGATTCAAATTTTATGAAAGACACACAAAACTGCATTTGAAATCGGAGAAACTAGTTTTATCACGAAAGGAATTAATGAATTTAGGAATAACAATGTTCTTTAGATAGATTCACTGCCTTTTGTGGGAACAATTTAAGAAATATCACATTTTCTGTACACGTTGAAAGGTGAAATAATGACAGCTTTGAATATATCCTTCACTCCGTTGTTGCGAGCAATCAAACTGAATTGTCTTAAAATCATAATGTATACCTCTTTAAATTGTTTGAATCCCGGAAAAGATGTTTATTGTTGTAACCTCGTCTTATGCTTGTTGTTCATAATGCTTTGATGCTTATTTAACTAGTCGAAGTATTTTATTTTATATTGATTTCCTGATTACCGTAATTCCGGGTGTATAAGTCGCGGCTCAAATAAATCGGTTTCGTACCGGAAATTGTTTTTAATGATATGCAACATTTTACATCTTGGAACATATTTGTATTTATTTCTATAAAAATAATTCTGGTTTGAAATAGACTGAATTTACCCGCGGTTTATACACCGGAAATTACGGTATTTAATCTTGTGTCTTATAGTGATACAAAGTGGATTAAATAATATATCTTATTAATTCGCATGATTCAAAAAATGCATTCTGATGCGCAGAAAAATAGGTCTGCAAGATTTGGCACTTAATCGGCTATAATAATATTAAAATATGCCAAATCTATAGAAACCGATAGATAGTAATTATGGGTGATGTCACGGTGTCACGTTCAAATATAGAGAAATAAAGTAAAAAAAAAAATAACGAAATTCACTTCAGTATTTTTATACTTGATTATTAAAAGTAAATTCATTACGAATTATTTGTAGCCATAGTTTCATATTTAGTGCATTCATCTCCGCTCTATTTGTTAGAAAATTCTAATTAACTAACATTAACAACTTCTTGCCCGTACATAAATAAGTCGCAATACAAGGAATGCCTTTATTAAAAGTGTTTTAAAAATTTTAAACATTTAATCATCGGTGCATAATTTTTTCCCTACTAAATTTCTGAAATCAATAACACGCGGGAGAACAAAAATAAATTAATCCGGTGTGAACTATTTCCTAAACTATGCAAAACTCGCTTCTTCAAGCAATTACGTAAAGTTTCTTTTTTCAATACAGACACTGCCAAAAGTTTTTTTTCTTTTGCTCATTAATTTCTCTGGCGACAAAGGAAAGAATTTCGTCTAGAAAGTTTCTCACTATACTTTTTTTTAAACTTTGTTGCTTGTCTATCTGGATGTCTCTGAGTTTGTCAAGGTCAAATCTTGAAATCGATTTTTGACCGATTTCCTTCGAACCGGTTTTCCTCAAATGTTGCACACAAGTTCACTGTTCATGACAGTACAACAGTCGTGTAGTTTCAGGGCAGTACTTCATTAGGCGCTTTGTCTAGAAGCAAACAAATATATGAATTTGATTGAAATAACATATCTAACGAGGTAATTTTGCTCAAATGTTTCACAAAAATTTATTATTGATGACAATACATTATTCATCTAGTTTCAGGGCCGTGCTTTGTTAGGCGCTGGGTCCAGGGGCAAAAGCATTTTTTTTTAGGATTTTGTTTGAAATCACATATTTAACGAACCGATTTTGCTCAAATATTGTACACAAATTTATCATTGTTGACAGTGCATTATTCATATAGTTTCAGTACTGTAACTCGTTAGGAGCTGAGTCCAGGGGCAAAAATGTTTTTTTTAAAGATTTTGAATGAAATTACATATTTCAACGAATCGATTTTTCTTAAATTTTACTCACAAATTCACTGTTAATCACAGTACAATACTCATGAAGTTTAAGGGTCATACCTCGGTAGGGGTTAAGTCCAGGGGCAAAAACATTCTTTTATGATTTTGAATGAAATCACATATCTCAACGAACCAATTTTGTTCCAAATTTTGCTCACAAATTCACTGTCGAGGACAGTGCAAAATTCATGTATTGTCAAAGCCGAAACTTAACAGGGGGGAATCCAGGAACAAAAACATTCTTTTAAGAATTCGATTGAAATCGCATGTTTAAGAAACCAATTTTGCTCAAATGTTGCACACAAATTCATTGTTTATGACAGGAGTTTCAGTGCCGGATCTTGCCAAGCGCTGAGTCCAGTGGCAAAATCATTTTTTTATGATTTTGATTGAAATAACATATCTAACTAGTCGATTTTTCTCAAATGTTGCACAGAAATGTGTTGTTGATGGCAGTACATTATTCATGTAGTTTCGGGGCCGTACCTCGTTAGAAGCTGTGTCCGGGAAAAAAAAATCTTTTAAGATTTTGATTAAAATCACATATCTAACAACTCAAATATTGCACACAAATTATTTATTGATGCCTGTTCAATATTTATGTAGTTTCAGGGTCGTACCTCGATACGGGTTGAGACCAAGGGCAAATACATTTTTTATACGTTTGTCACTAAAAACAAATGTATCACAATCCGATTTTGCTCACATTTAGCGCAAAAGTTCACTATCGATGATAACGGATGTTTAAATATTTGCAGGGCTGTACTTTTCAAAGGAAGAGCCAAAGACCGAAATTCTCTTTTAAGTTTTTGATTGAAATCACATATTTAAGGAACCGATTTTTTACAAATTTTACATACAAATCCATCGTCGATCACAATGCATATTCGGTGTATTAAATTTTGAATTAGATGCCTGTTACTTGATTTTTTAATTTACAATTTTGTGTTTATTATTTATTTTGAATCGCACATATCTTGCAGCAAAAATAATATCTTCTTAATATCTACATCGGGTTAAATTTTTTGATTAAAGTTATTCCATTTCTTTTCATTGTCAAAAGTTATAAAAACGATAACTTAGTATAATCACAAAGTTACCAATAATTCCGGACACCTTTCCCAACTTCCAAAAACTTATAGGGAAAAAAATGGAAAATTCGATGTTTCCAAAATTAACAAAATCGTCTTTTTCGAAATTTACGTCAGTAAAAGGAATTTTTATTTCCTAAATGTTTCGTAAAGTTTGCAAGCATTTTCTCGCAAGGGGCTATTGTTTGAGTAAAATACTTCCAATAGACAATTATTTTAATTAAACAAACTTAAATATATATATATTGATGATAGATTTTTTTAATATAGAATCTTTAAGAAGAAATTCCACAGGAAAATATAATACAGACTCTCTTTTTATTTCTGTCGAGAAAAGTCGAGTGAACTTACTTCTACAAAATGCTTCATTAATCATTTTTAAAAGTCAAGCTGAACGATAAAACAATTGTACTTATACAGGGTGACAAGAAATAACTTGGACGAAGTTTCAAGCCAAAAATCTGTAACTACCACTAAAGTTATAAAGTTATTGTCATAGGGAATTGATTCTAGAAAGCTACTAAACAGGTGTAAGTAAGTTAGTTGTGATAACCATTATGGTTAACAAACGATCTGCCATGCTTGAATTACATAAGAAAGGAATGAAACAATGTGAAATTGTTCAACGATTGAAAGTGCCTAAGTAGACGGTTTCATACACAATCAAAAGGTTTAAAGAACTCGGACATGATGGTGACAGGCCAGGAAGAGGAAGAAAGCGCACAGGTTAACACATCAAGAAACCGGGTAGTAATCAAAAAGCGAGTTCAATGAAATCCTAGGATTTCAATGAGAAAGGTTGCTAGAGAGATGAAGATCAACAGAGAAACTGCACCTTTGATGGCAATAGTAGAGCTTGGTCTTCACCCTTACAAAATGAAAGAGGCTCAAAAGCTAACACCAGAGAACAAACGCACAAGACTTCAAAAGTGTAAAGAACTTTTAAAGCAGGCCGCAGGTGATCGATGACAAACATTTGTCTTCATAGATGAGAAACTGTTTTCGATTGAACAAGCTCACAATAGCCATAATGATAGAGTTTGGTCAGCAGAAGCACCTGGACCTTCTTGCATTGTTGAACAGCGTCAACGATCCCAATCTGTAATGGTTTGGGGTGGGATATGTGCTAGTGGGAAAACATCACTTGTTTTTGTTGATCAAGAGATAAAGATTAATCAACAAACATATCGCAAACTCATTTTGGGAGATGTTGTCTTACCTTGGTCACAAAAGTTCTTTGGAAACGAAAGATGGACCTTCCAACAGGATTCCGCACCAGCACACAGAGCTAAATGCACTCAAGATTGGTGCAAGACACATTTTCCTTACTTCACTGGAGCTCAAGAATGGCCACCGCATTCCTCAGATTTGAACCCAATGTATTATTCTGTTTGGTCCATCTTGGAGACAAGGGTGTGTGCTAATGTATCATGTGTGTCCAAGTTATTTCTTGTCACCCTGTATAATATGAGGAAAGATATTAAAAAAAATACTGATTCTATATAAATTATACAAATTAAGTTCTGATTAAAAACAAAAATTCAAGATTTTTACAATAGTAAGATGTAATGTATTGTGTAAATTGTAAATTACATTAATGAACTGTATTGTAATGTATACATTGTAAATTAAGTTGTAACATATTAATAGTAAATTGAAATGTAAATTCCAAGATGATTTATTTAAACTGCAAAATTACCGAATTAAAAAAAATATATAGTTTTTAATCAAACCTTTTTTTGTAAATATTTAAACTTTGTGTATATAATTCCATTACATTGTAAAAGAAAAGTGTGAACCAATATCAAAATTTAGACAGTTAAAGTTTTCTTCTGTGTACTGGAATAATTTCAAGATTTGAACTGTAAGTATATCTGTACTGCAATATTTTCGATTGTTAAAAGTAAGATTGTATTGAAAAATTTTTTAATTACTGCATAGCTATTTTAACAATATTATTTGTAAAACTTAAAAGTTGCTTTCCAATAAAGAGAGTCCTCTTCCACGTTGAATTTTCGCCCCACCAGTGGCTGAGAAGTTCTGATCTCAAACCTGGTAGAAGGGAGATGCTGGGTTCAAACCCCTGTCGCGCTCGTCGACCTAACCGTTCGGAGTTTTCCATGGTTTTCTTTGAACCTTGCCGTAAATTCGGGTTAGGATCCCTTAGAAAGACTCCCACGGAGGGCACTTACCCCAGGGTCTATATCCCTCGTGTTGATAATCGGCCATCATAAAATCAACCAACCAACCAACGTTGAATTTTCTGAGCACAAACCTTAGTTGGGTCTCACCTACATGTTTGATCGAGTATTGACTGACCCTGGTAGCGTTATACTCATAAGGCTCACGCTTGAGACCGTGAATCTGGTTCTCCTGTACTTGAACCTGTATCTATTTATTTTTTATCATTTATACTTTTACTCTAAAGAAACAGCCTTTTTATGGGAATTAAAGACAAGAAAGTTCAAATAAAGATGGGTTTCTAGACATGTACAAGGGAAAATGGGGCATTCTTTGGATAATTCCCTGTCTATTCTTCTCTCCTGGGGTAATCATACTTCAGAGACTATCAGGACATAAAAGTTACAAGACAGTAGATCTAAGAATATAGGCACAAAATATCAAATGTATATATATATATATATTATTAATTCTTTTCAGAGAGTTAAAACCGAATATCAAAATTTATTACTGCTTCAAAAAAGAAACTTTTCGGAATAGCGAATCTGAAGACATAAGCGCCGGTGCAGATTGTCTTTCTTTGGGCTTTGTGGCAATAAAAACAATAAACCAACCAACCCTAAATACAGGTTAGGGGCAGTTTTTTCGAATTTCAGATGACACCCTCTCCCCCCCCCTCCCCTCCAAAAAAAGGAGAAAAAAAGGAAAACTGTCTCAAAATCTAACAAGGTCTCAGAGAAAATATATGGTAGATCTTTCAACATAAGGTGGTACACAGATTATTTTTACCGATATTCATTTTCCCTAGTCGCAGGGGGTTAAAATTATATCTCAAACTCTAGCAAAGTATCACAGAAGAAAATTTGTAGAATAATGAATCACAGGACATAAGCATAGCATAGTTAAAAAAAATTCCGGAATTCAGCCCCTTTTCTTTTAGAAGGGGAAAAGATATATATCAGAATCTATCCAAGCGTTAGATAAGAAATATAGCAATAACAGTAGGTGTGGATTATACATAAGATAGTTTTTCTTCGAACTCCTTGCAAACAGGCAAAAATCTACTTCAAAATGTACTAGATAATATCCCTACCTCAAAATATATTCCTATTAATATTAAAAAGATTTTTAAATAAAAATGGTTTTATTGATTGGTAGATTGTACTATTAGTAGATCTGCCACTCTATAGTCAACCTGAATATTTTCTCTGAGTACAAGGCCTGAGAGTCGCAGTTCAAAAGTTCAAATTCCTTCGAAGATTTCTTTGCAGAGTCACTTGGGATTGTGTAAGAATTCTTTTAGAAAATTATTTTTTATCACAAGCATAGACTGAAGACGCCGTTTCTGTATCAGCCGTATGACTTAATATATCATTCTCTATTCATTATTTCTAACCATTTAAAAAGTTTTCTCTTTTAACACATGCTTAACTACAATGATGTTATAAATGATATGCATTTATAAAGAAGATTTTGATGACTTAAATCCTTTTTTATTTCTACCTTATTAGTTCAATTCTAAGCTATTTCTCTTTTAAAGTTAAAGATTCAATGAAGCAGTCCTTTTATTATTCGAATGTTGGAAAACCCATTCCTGAAAGTATGAAATCGATTCACAATAAGAAATCTTAGAAGGAATAGAGAAAAACCAAGTTTGTGTTTATTCGAACTCCTTGTAACGGGACAAATTTGTCAGATAATATTTCTACCCCAAAATATTATATGCCTATTAACATTAAAAATTTTTTTTATAAAAATGGTTTTATCGATTGGTAGATTCTACTGTTAGTCGATCTGCCACTTTATAATGAACCTTAATATTTTCTCTGAGTCGAAGTTCAAAAGTTCAAATTGACAAGATCACTAGGGATTGTAAAAGAATTGAAGGGGTCAGGGCAAGAGAGTGCCAAGCCACATTTTTGAACTTCTGAGATATTTCAATTTGAAAATTTGATCAAATACTCAAATCAATATATATAACCTAAAGTTTTTTCGCCAATGTCTTAGTGACATTTGTGGTATTCTGAGTAACAATATGGCATTACTTTAATGATATTACTAATACGTTTTTTATAAATTAGCTATCTTTATTGGGGGTATAAACGTATGGTGCAAAAACGAAACTTGTCACATATGCTGCCACCAAGTGACATTAGAAACAAATTATATGTTGGATATTATAATTTACAATATTAAGCAACAGATCACATTGTTAGATTTATTTCACCAAAAATGTGGCTTGGCACTTTCTTGCCCTGACCCCCTCAATTCTTTTAGAAACTGATATTTTAACGCAATCCTAGAAAGTCTTCTCTGATGACATTGCTTCGATATCAGCCTGTGATTTTCGATATAATTCTTGTTTCATTATTTGTAACCATTTAAAAGTTTTCTGTTTTAACATGCTTAAATATTATGATATGATAAATTATATGCATTTATAAAGAAGATTTTGATGACTTAAACTCTTTTTTTTATATCTTATTTGTTCAATTCTAAGCTGTTTCTCTTTTGAAGTTAAAGATTAAATAATACAGTACTTTTACTACTTGAATGTTAGAAAACACATTCCTGAAAGTATGAAATATATCACAATAAGGATTATTCGAAGTAATAGAGAAAAATTAACAAGGAGAGGACCAAGCTTGGTAATCATAGATTTTGATTATTTTTATATATGTTGTAGGGTAGAAGGCCCTTTGTCTCAGGTTCAACGGATTATATACAACGCTCTTTAGTTCTCGAGAAATAGGGGGTTTAATATTTTAACACAACTTAAATACTTACTTTGCTACGAAATTACTCCGTTGGTCGTAGCTCAAATGTTATGGCGTCCCCACGTTGATCCGCGGGCTCGGGTGCGAGACCGGGACGAGCTACGTTTGTATTCACCATTTTTGTTTTATAAATATGCTTATAATTATAATTTAATAATCTTAATTAAAATTTTTAATATCGTACATTAATTATAATGTTAACATATTTAAATTTAAATTTAATTTATTTGATTTATAAGGCATTATTAAACATTTCTCATCATTTAAAGAGATTTTGTTTTTAATGGATTCATTATTGACTAGTAACAATTACAAAATCATACCTTATTTTATTAATTATAAATTAATTCAAAGCGCAAGCATATGTATTTCAAATTTAAAAATCTTTAATATGCAAAAAAAAAAAAAAAATGTTGTAATTTAATTCTTATGCTAAATTTTAATATAATTATGCTTCTTACTTTAAAAACAGAGTAGTATTATCATCGCATTGACTTCCCTTGTTAAAGCAATATATAAATGATGTTTCTTTAAAATCACGAATTGACACAATTATTCGAAATCATTGCATCGATAAAGCATATATGAAGAACATTTTAAAAGTGATTAACAAAAATTGACTGTTTAATGATGTTTTATACAACGATTTTGTTACAAATAAAAAATAAATAGATTAACATTATAATTAATGCGCAATATTATAATTTTTATTTAGGATTATTAAGTAATAATTACAAGTATATTTATAAAACAAAAAATGAGAAAAACAAGCGCACCTCGTCCAGGTCTCAAACCCTGGCACACGGATCAACGAGTAGACGCCATAACAACTGAGCTACGACATTCGCAGTATTTTCGTTACAAAGTAAGTATTTTAGTTGTGTTAAAATATTAGACCCCCTATTTCTCGAGAACTGAAGAGCGTTGTATAAAATCCGTCGAACCTGAGACTAGGGGCTTCTACCCTACATCATATATAAAAATAATCAAAATCTGGGATTACGAAGCTTGGTCCTCTCCTTTTAAGATTATTTTCTTCGAATTACTTGTAAAGGGACAAACATCTACATCAAAATTTATCAAATAATATCCCTACCTCAAAATATATGCCTATTAATATTAAAAAGATTTTAAAATAAAAATGGTTTTATTGACTGGTAGAATTCAGATCTGCACCCTATACACTGTAAAAAATGACCGATGTTTCTTATTTTATGAAAATATGCTATAACCACGAACGAAAATGTAATATAATCTTCTGAGTTATCCGAAATTTCAAATAGCATGTTACATTGTCTGTTGAATCCCCAGAAACGAATACATTTTCAAAATTTAAAGAATAATTTATAAAAACAAATTATTTTTAGCTGCCTGAATATTTCAGAAACGTTTCCGAAGGGTTTTTATCGAGGCTAACGAAAAAGACAGGCTACCGCGGTGTATTCCACTTATCTTTTTTTACAGACCGCGAGAGTGACGTGATGGTCTTTTCGTACACTCGCATTGGTGCATTCGAGAATCACGTGACTCCGGCGGTCTGTAAAAAAAGATACGCGTAACGCACCGCGGTAGCCTTTCTTTTTCGTTAGCCTCGGTTTTTATAGTGTATTAATTAGTGTCCTCAGGTTGGAATACCTGTTTTTCGAATGTCATCCATTCTCAAGTACACGTTTTCAGCCGCATAAGTTAATATATACATGAAAGAGTAAAGAAATAATCTTAATTTTAATGTTATTGTTAACGCTGTTAATTTTGCAAGTTTGTCTGTTAAAATTTTTTTTTGAGCATGAAAATGTTTACTTCAGAATGGAAAACATTCGAAAAACAGGTATTCCAGGCTGAGGACACTAATTAATACACTATAAAAACATTCGGAAACGTTTCTGAAAAATTCGGAGAGCTAAAAGAAATTAATTTGTATAAATTATTCTTTAAATTTTGAAAATGTATTCGTTTCTGGAGATTCAAAAGACAATGTAACATGCTATTTGAAATTTCGGACAACTCAGAAGATTATATTATATTTTCGTTCGTGGTTATAGCATATTTTCATAAAATAAGAAACATTGGTCATTTTTTACAGTGTAGTCAACCTGAATATTTTCTCTGAGTACAAGGCGTTAGAGTCGAAATTCAAAAGTTCAAATCTGCAAGGTCACTAGGGATTGTGTAAGAATTATTTTAGAAAATAATTTTATAGACTGAAGACACCACCGTTTCTGTATCAGCCGTATGATTTAAGATATCATTCTTTGTTTTATTATTTCTAACTATTTAAAAAGATTTCTCTTTTAACTCATGTAAAATATAACGATATGATAAATGATATGCATTTATAACTAAGCTTTTAATAACTTAAACCTTTTTATACCTTATTAGTTAAATTCTAAGCTATTTCTCTTTTAAAGTTAAAGTTTTATTAATACAGTTCTTTTATTATTGGAATGTAGGAAAACACATTCCTGAAAGTATGAAATAGATTCACAATAAGAATTCTTCGAAGGAATAGAGGAAAACTAAAAATTTCATCAGGCATTCTTGATTACAGAAATTCTTTCAAAGCAAAGTATTTTTCTAGATTCAGGCAAAATTTTCCATCAGAGATTTCCGGAATCAGAGAACATCGTATCTCACTCGGGGACGTTCGTGTTCTTTTATACAAGGACTTTCTTTTCATGAATGATTTATTTATTTTCAAAGTTCACGTCACTGACATAAAAATAATATTTTATGAAAAATGTAAGTTTTGGAACTTTGACAGATGTTTGTCAAATGTTATAAAATTTATGACGATACATCAAAATAACGTAAACATTAATATAAATGTTTGTGAATGATTTCGAAATATTTTAATCTATTTATAATACCTTGAATTTCAAATATGATAAGAAACTTTAATCAAATAAACTCACAAATTCCTACATTTTACTGTACATGGCAACATTTTGATTTCTTTTAAAACCTGAATTTATAGTTGTTGCATTTTTCTTATATCAACATGTTAGTATGAAAATAACCAGTTGATACCAAAATTAAATTAATAAAACAAATTACACAAACTGTAAAAACTATCGGAAATGTTTTTGAACATTATGGAATAGACAGCAAAAGAAACTTTTTTTTTTTCAAAAACGCTTTTTAAACCTCAGAAATACATTGGTTTCTGTGCATTAAACAGATAAAGGCACGCTTTTCGGAATCGTGGATAACTTGGAAGATGTTATATTTTACTTTCATAAACTGTATTAAATTATGTAATACTTTCGAAAATATCTGTTTTCTTATTATGTATACATGCCGTAAATTATTTTTATAAATTTTGAATTAACTTGAATATTATTTTATTTCCCCCGGCTTGATATTTTTTGTTTCACCTGACAGTTTTTGACAGAAATGTGTCTGTTTAAAAACACATTTGATATTTAATAAACTATTTTTCTTTAAAACTTTCATAAATAGTGACAGATTATATCACGTTGAATGAAGCACAAAAAATGAAGTAATGAAAAATGCCTTCAATTTTTAAACTTTCTAAAATTATATATTTTTAAATCATCATTAATGAAAATTTTGGTATAGTAAAAATTTTAATAAATGTCGAGAAAAACGTTTGAAGGAAAGAAAACAAAAAAAATACAATTATTATTTAAAAGAACATCTTAAAATTTCCTAAAAAATCTTCACCGTAAAAAATGAGCGCCATATCAAGTAAAATAAAAAGTTGTTATTAATAATGGCAGTTTTTCTTTTCTAAAAAATGGTTTTAATAACTGAATAAGACAGTTTATTTAATTAAAAAAACATTAGTTGCTCGTGTTTTAAATACGATATGAAAAAAAAAAAACATTTTAAAAGATTTTCTTTAGTATTGTTTTAGATTTTACGACAATAATATTATAAAATATTGTGATAGGTACAGATTTTATATAACTAGTAGAAAATCTTTAAACATTGGTATGAAACAAACACTATGAAACAAACTTTGCTTTACTTGAGAATGTGTGACCGGAATTGTTGCACTATTTGCACATAGTGCTGTTTTTGATTATAAAGGAAGACCTTTCACTTGCCAGTACATTCTATATGATGCCTAGCTTAGTTTGAATGTAATATTTTTAGTATTGAAAATGTTAGTATAAATAAAAAATTCATATCTCAATTTTTGACTGAAGTGTTTCTGTTTAAAAATGTATTTATACTTAAAATAACTATTATGCCTTAAAACTTTCATAAACAATGACAGATTATATCATGCGGAATATAGACAAAAAATGAAGTAATGAAAAAAGCATCTTGATTTTCGAACTTTCTCAAATTCTTTTTTCTTTTTAAATCACCAATGATTAAATTTTTTTGCTGAAGGAAAAATTTTAATAAACGTCAAGGAAAAAGTTTGAATGAAAGAACAAAAAACAAAAAAAAAGAAAAAAAAAAGAAAAAAAAGCGCATTCGTTACTTATAAGCGCATATACAATATAAGATGGTTATTAACAGTGGCAGTTTTTTTTAGAGAGAAAAATTAGATGAATGAAAAGGAGTTTTCATAACTAAGACGGTTTACTTTAAAAATTTTTTGTTAGTCATTTTTTTTTAATTTATGAAATGAATTATTGAAAAAAAGAATCTTTTAAAAATCTTCCGTTATGTAAATAAATGTAGTTTTTTTTTTTTTTTTTTTTTTTTTTTTTTTTTTTTTTACAATAATAACAAAACTCTATTGTATAACAAATAGTAACAAAGCAATATTGAACTAATATTTATTTTATTGCGTATATCATGCGTTTATCTTATTTTATCTTGGCAATATTAGCAGAAATTCCCCAACATTAGGGAGTTTAGATCTTGTGAATATTATAACAATAATAACATGAATTATTTTGTAGTTCCAATAACAATATTTCAAATGTACAGCCAATATTTTTAAAATAAAGGCAATTCATTGACAGAATTTAGACCGTATATATTTGTCCAATATTGGTAATTCATGTAATATTAATGCAATATTCGGTCCCAGTAAGATCTATTGGTTTTTTAATAGGGTAATATTGCAATTGTAATAGTTAGCAATATTTTTTAAAGTGGTATACTAAAATGACAGAAAATTAACTTTATCTCAAATAAATATAAATACCTCACATTCTATGAAAAATTTTAGCTACTAGGATAACATTTTACTTTTCCCTATTCGGAATTTTTAACTCTTAGCTTTACACTGAATTTTTCTATTTAAAAATTCGTTTGATATTTATTAAACTATTATTCTTTAAAAGTTTCATAAACAATGACAGATTATATGACACGGAATACAGACCAAAAAATGAAGTAAGGAAAAAAAGGATCCCAATTTTTAAACTTTTTAAAATTCTATTTTTAAATCATCAACTATGATTAGTTTGCTGAAGGAAAAGTTTTAATAAATGTCAAGTAAAACGTTTGCCTTAAAGAAAAAAAAAATGTTCAAACGTTACTTATAAGAGCATATTAAGGTTTCCTAAAAACATTCATAGTAAAAGTGAGCATCATATCAAGTAAAATAAAAGACTGTTAGCAGCAGTGACGTTTTTCATTAATAATAATAATAATAAAACAGAAGAATGATAAGGGATTTTAATAACTGAAAAATACAGTTTACTTTCATTAAAATATTTTAGTTATTATTTTCTTTTAATATGTGAAAAGGATAATTAAAAAAAAAAAACTAAAATTCATAAAGATACAACTAAATGTAAATATATTGCTTGAAGGTGCGTAAAAACATACATAAAACATTTAAAAGCACATTAAAGTCCTTTTAAAAAATTCAAAACGTTTTCAACCAAACTACTTGGTCATCATCAGTGAAAAACTAATTGTTGAGTTGAGTTGTTGTCTCTTCGCGTTTTCTTGCTTGCCCGGAATAAACTATTTTACTTCAAGCGTTTGGAATATAAGGTGGGATGGGAAAGGTAATCAATGACGTATTAATTCATTCCAGACTGCGTGGATATCATATGATAATACATCGTTACATACTATTTTTTTTTTAGATATTATTTCTAGAGACTCTCTTATGATAGCTTCCAGGTGATTATTTGTGCGGAATATAATTTTAGATCCATTGAAATCTACTTTTATAGGTTCAGTTTGTGCTAATCTTGCTAACGCAGTGTGGGGTCTATTTAATCTCAGATCTGCTTCATGTTCTTTTATTCTGTCCCGAAATTTCCTCAGTGTCATACCTATGTACACATATGTACACATATGTACATATGTATATTTAAAAGGACTTTAATGTGCTTTTAAATGTTTTATGTATGTTTTTACGCATCTTCAAGCAATATAATTACATTTAGTTGTATCTTTATGAATTTTAGTTATTAAACAAGGTGAATTTGCACTGAAATTTTAACTTTTTATTAAAAAAAAAAGTCTTTTAAAATTCTCCTTTTGTAATTTAATCCATTTTTTACAACAACAGTAGTATCAAGCATTGCTATGTACCTCTAATTACAAAACATCATTGAACCAACATTGATTATATTCGACATACTTTGTGTATATCTTCGCATAAAATATTATCTCATTATTAGGGCGTTTAGATTTTGACAATATTCTACAGATATCAGCAAGGATTATTTTGTACTTTAATTATTTCCAATACATAGCCAATAATTTTGCATTATTGGTGTTTCAATGTAAATATCAACAATGCAAGATTTATGTTTCTATAATAGCAGCAATTTCTTGACAATGTTGACACTATAAAGCGAATATTTAAACAATAATTGTAAATCGCGTATTGATTGATAATTGATATAACATTCGCGCAATATTGGCTTCCAGTGTAATACATATAGGTTTTCTCGCTATTATAATGCAATTTTAATAGCGAGCAATATTGCTTAACATTGTACGCAAAAAATATAGAACATTAACTTCATCTCAAATAAATATACATACCTACATTCTATTACATTTTTTGATTTAATTGGCAATATTTTAATTTACCCTATTTGAAGTTTTTAATTTTACTCGCAGTTTTTCACTGAGTTGTTTTTGTATGAAATTCAGTTTGCTAAATAATAAACTATGATTGCTTGAAACTTTCTTAAACAGTGACAGATTATATAACACGAAGTACAGCACAAAAAAAGTAATGAAAAAAGCCTCTCTATTTTTGAACTTTCTTAAACTTTCTTTTTTAAATCATAAATAATGAAAATTCTGCTGAAGGAATCTTTTAATAATAATGTCAAGGAAACGTTTGAATGAAAGAAGATTAAAAAAATGTGCAACCGTTATTTATAAGAACATATTAATGTTGCCTAAAAACATTCACTTAAAAAAATTAGCAGCATATCAACTAAAATAAAAGATTGTTATTAACAGTGGCAGTTTTTATTCTTAAGAAATCACAATCAGATGAATGATAAAGAATTTTAATAACTGAAGAAGACAGTTGACTTTAAAAAAAGTTATTTATTTTATTCCAATATGTGAAATGAATAATTTAAAAAATCTTTTAAAATTTCTTCTTATGTAATTTAATATGATATCTTTTATGGCAATGATAATATAAAACACTGCTATATGCCTCTAGTAACAAAACAACATTGAATCAATATTGATTGTATTGGCTATAGCTTGTCTATATCTTATCCATATCTTGCTGATATAGGCATGAAATATTGCCTCAAGATTAGGACACATAGATTTTTTTCTAAATATTGTATCACTACCAGCAAGAGTTGTTTTGTATTTTCATTGACATTATTTCAAAGGCATATCTTGACTGTATCTTGCCTTTTTCTTGGCGATACTGGAACAAAATATTGCTCCAACATTAGGATGTTTAGATTTTGTGAGTATTGTACCAATGCCAGTAAGATTACTTTGTATTTTCATTCATTCACAATATTTAATTGCAAAGCCATTATTTTTTAATTATTGGTGTTTCATTGCAAATATCTCCAATGTAAGATTGATCTTTCGATAGTAGTTGACAATTCGATGACAATATTCAGACCATAAAGTCAATATTTAAAAAATATTGTTAATTCACATATTCGTTGATAAGTCATGCAATATTGGGCTCTACTATAATACATATTGCTTTGCTACTAGAGTTATATTGTAATTTTAATAGCGAGAAGTATTACTTAAAATTGTATGCAAAAAAATATAGAAAATTTACTTCATCTCAAAAAATACACATAAATATATTCGAGTGAAAATGTTTATTTATTGGGTAATATTTTAATTTACACTATTCAATGTTTTTTATTTTACTCGCAGTGTTTCACTGAAATATCCTTGGTCTTAAAAATCCATTTGATATTTAATAACCTATGATTCTTTTAAACTTTCTTAAGAAATGACAGGTTATATCACACGAAATACAGCATAAAAAATGAAGTAATGAAAAAAAAGCCTCTCAAATTTTGAGCTTTCTCAAATATTCTTTTTTTAAATCATCAATAATGAAAATTCAGCTGAAGGAAAATTTTAATAAATGTCAAAGAAAACGCTTAAATGAAAGAAGATAAAACAAAAAGTACAATAGTTATTTATAAGAACATATTAATGTTTCCTAAAAACATTCACTGTAAAAAATTAGCATCATATCAACTAAAATAAAATATTGTTACTTTTAGTGGCAGTTTTGTTTTTCTTAAAAAGTAATAATCAGATGAATAATAAGGGATTTTAATAACTGAAGAAGATGGTTTACTTTCTTTAAAATATTTTAGTTACTTATTCTTTTTTTAATATGTGAAAGGAATTATAATAAAAAAATGCATTTTAAAATATCCCCTTGTGTAGTTTAATATGATATATCATACATGATACATCATATATCATATATGATACAGTAAATATATGATTATGATGTATATATATATATATAGTATATATATACATATATATATATAGTAAATATATACATATATATATATAGTATATATATACATTTTTTTTGACAATAGTATAAAACATGTCTATATAACTCTAGTAGAAAACAACATTGAACCAATATTGATTATATGGGTAAAATATAATTAATATTATATTTTGCCAACCTTGCCTATATCTTGGCTAATATTGGCACGAAATATTGCGGTATAGATTTTGCCAATTTTGTACCACAATCAGCAAGGATTATTTTGTAATTTCTTTGACATTATTTCCAATTCATACTTTATATTGGCTATATGTAGCCTGAATCTTGGCGAGGTTGGCACAAAATATTGCCTCAATATTAGGGAATCTAGATTTTGTGAGTATTGTTCCAATACTAGTAAAGATTATTTTGTACTTTTATTTACATTATTTAAGTGCAAAGTTAATATCTTTACATTATTGGTTTTCATTGCAAATATCTCCAATGGAAGATTAATATTTTTATAATAGTGGAAATTCACTGTCAATATTGAAACTGTAAAGCCAATATTTTAACAATATTGGTAACACATGTATTCATTGATAATTCATGCAACATTTGAACAATATTGGGTTCCATTATAATACATAGAGTTTGCTAAAAATATTGTGCTTGGTTGAACCAACTTTTAATACTGCAGTAGCTACAACCATAATATGGTGAAATATCGTACCAACATTCGGAGCTCTGATTGAACCATTGTTCCAAATGTTGGAACGAGATTTCACCCTTTTATGTTTGCAGTTATTGCAGCATCAAAAGTTGGTTCAATCAAGGAGAAGTTTTAACAGTGCACGAGGGTTATATTCCAATTTTAAAAGTGAGCAATATTGCTTAAGGTTGAACGCAAAAAAATATAGAAAACTGACTTCATCTCAAATAAATATACATACCTACATTCTATTCTAAATTTGTATTTAATGGGTATTATTTGGATTACATTTTACTCGCAGCTTTTCACTGAAACGTTTTTGTCCAAAATTTCGTTTGATATTTAATAAACTATGATTGTTTGAAACTTTCTTAAACAGTGACAAATTATATTCCAATTTTAAAAGTGAGCAATACTGCTTAAGGTTGAACGCAAAAAAATATAGAAAACTGACTTCATCTCAAATAAATATACATACCTACATTCTATTCTAAATTTGTATTTAATGGGTATTATTTGGATTAAATTTTACTTGCAGCTTTTCACTTAAACGTTTAAGTCCAAAATTTCGTTTGATATTTG
This sequence comes from Maratus michaelseni, assembly GCA_963931845.1. Lineage (NCBI taxonomy): Eukaryota > Metazoa > Arthropoda > Arachnida > Araneae > Salticidae > Maratus > Maratus michaelseni. The sequence continues at coordinate 97,621,756 of OZ007597.1, read as the reverse complement.
ATAAACCATGATTGTTTGAAACTTTCTTAAACAGTGACAGATTATATCACATAAAATATGAAGTAATGAAAAAAGCCTCCCAATTTTTGAACTTTCTTAAATTTTCTTTTTTTAAATCTCCAATAAAGAAAATTCTGCTAAAGGAAAATTTTAATAAATGTCAAGGAAAACGCTTGAATGAAAGAAGATAAAAAAATGTGGAATCGTTATTTATAAGAACATATTGATGTTTCTTAAAAACATTCACTGTAAAAAATGTGCATCATGTTAACTAAAATAAAACATTATCATTAACAGTAGCAGTTTTTAATTTCTTAAAAACTAATAATCAGATGAGTGATAAGGGATTTTAGTAACTGAAGAAGACAGTTTACTTTCTTAGTTATTTATTATTATTTTTTTATATGTGAAAGGAATAATTATAAAAAAGCCTTTAAAATTTTCCTTTGTGTAATTTGATATGGTGTTTTTTTTGACAACAATAGTATGAAACACTTGTATAAAGACTTGTAACTAAAGAACTTTGTTCCGTTATTGTGATCGCATTTTTAGACTATTTTATTTACATTTATTTTCCCCGAAAAGCTCTATGGTAACATAGTTTGTTACGAAAATCACTCATTATTAAAGAGAAGACACTACAAACAATACAAATTGTAATAACAATGAAACATTCCGTTCGTCTATTCTTGGTTGTAGTTTTTGACAGCCCAGAATTTTACCAGAGCTATAACAGGTGTATTGCTGCTGTCAATATGCTAATGTTCATTACAAAATTATAAATAATCAATGTCGACGACATCAAAGAAAGGTTTTCTGGCTCATCTCTATTTTGTGCTGGTCTCGCATGCGCTCCCCTAGTGGATTTCTCAATAGTAGCCATCGTAATGAAATATACATTTTAATAAGTGAAACTGTCACACATATTGCTAAATGCTGTATTACGTAAAAATATATATGTTAAGTTAAAATATATAAAATTACATTAAAAACATAAATCTACAGTTTTGTCCTTCATGTGAGGCTATCATCAGGATATAAAGTCAATCATAAAATGTTTTTGACTGCACTGTCGTTGAGAAACCAAGAAGTCATAGACATCTTATGGTTGACTTTATATCCTGATGATGACCTCAGATGTAGACCGAAAATGTAGCTTCATGTTTTAATGTAATTTTATATCTTTTAACGTAATATACAGGGTGTCCATAATTAAACGACCCTACTTTAAAGTTGTCTACAGCCGAAACTATTGGTCAGAAAGTTCTGAAATTTTGTGAAGGACATATTGAAAGAATGGGAATTTGTTTAAGCGAAAAAAATGGTTCAATATTTCACCGACAGAGGGCATTTTTAATGAATTACATATTTAGCATGCATTTACAATAGTTTACATATTTTATTGCAACAAAAAAAAATAGATTTTATTGCAACGTCATGTTCCACGTGACGGCCATCATTTTCAGCTACCATTTGGAATCGTAAGATAACATGTTCCAGAGTTGACCGGAGTGTGTTCTGGGAAATGATAAAAACATGTCACGAAAAAGGTTTTGTTCAACATGTTTTATAATAATAAAATTTGTAACCTATCGTAATTCATTAAAAAATTCCCTCTGGTGGCAAAATTTTGAATTAATTTTTTTCGCTTAAACAAATTCCCATTCCTTCATTATGTCCTTCACAAAATTTCACAACTTTCTGACCAATAGTTTCGTCTGTAGATAACTTTAACGTAGGGTCGGTTAGTTATGGACACCCACTATTTTTAATCTAAAGAACATTCAGAAATGCGTGTGTATTTCACCAGTTTTATTTATAATATTATAGCTGTATAGTGTGTAAGCGTCGAAGACTTTTTGACATTAAATATACATTTTGGATAAGTGCACGATATTTTACAATTAAAATTCATTAAGTCCAATAAAATAAAATCTTTGAGACAAAAAATATTGCACATAGTTAACTGAAAATCAGATTTTGTTCGGGTTGAAGTCATAATGGTTTTGGTTGTAGAGGTTATTTTAGTAAAATTGAATATCGAATATCTCGAAATTTGCATTTAGTTAGTTAACTGTTTTACACCCGAATTCTTCAAATGTCAAGGAAAACTTTTGAGTGAAAAAAATATGCAATCGTTTTTATAAGAACATATTTATGTTTCCTAACTTAAACAAATTAAGAGCATCATTTTTAGTGTGGTAAAATATGTTTATTAACATTGGCAGTATTTCATTTTTAAATAAATAAATAAAAGTAAAAATATAATCAGATGAATTATAAGGGGTTTTAATAATTGAAGAATATAGTTTATTTTACTGTTTTTAAATGTTACTCATTTTTTTAAATATTATATCAAAATAATAATTAAAAAATTCTTGTATGTTTTTATCTTTTATGAGAACAATATTTGAAAATATTATATTATAAACATGAGACACTAGTTATGTAAATAACTAGTAGAAAACTCCTTAAACGTTGGTGGAACACGATAAAACAAACGTTTCTTTACTTGAGAATGTGCGGTTTGAAATAAAGCGTTAATGTGTTAGACGACGGTTTCTGATTATAGAGAAAAACCTGTTTAATAACGAGTCTCTTCTAAATGATATATAACTTAGCTTGAATGTAATATTTTTGGCAATGAAAATGTTAATATGAATAAAAAATAAAAAAAAGATGGGTTAATTATAAGGAAAAAAAATTGTAATAAAGAAGAAATAAGAATAAAATTGTACTGCTTTATTTGCCAAGATGCTTCGAAAAAGAGGCAAATAAAGAAAAAATGCAATTGCTGTTAACTAAAAGTTATCATATCGGGGATTAATTTTTATTATAGTTTGTTTAAAAATTTTTTCTATCGAAATATGTTGCCTCTTTAACAATTAAATCATATCATAAAAGGTATTTAGTATACATTTATTTTAATATAGGTATGACTCGATAATTGAAGAAGAGTTTGAAGACATAAATTCTTCAAGTTAATATTGCGTTATTCGAGACCTTTTCGCAAGCAATTTTCCCAGTTATTAAAAACAAAGTGATGTATAGTTTTCTGGTAGAAGAAGTCATTGCATTCCCTTGTTTTAATCACTGTCTTTCGCATCGAGTAGCGTTACAACGATTAGATTATACATGGGCTAATATATAATTTATTAGAACAGATGTCAAGAATTAGTTTACTATACATTTATCACGTCATTTATAAAAGGATAAATTAAGTGTAATCAAGTTAAGCTTAAAATTAAAACAATTTTCTACTGTTTATTTAAATTATAATTATTAACTCCCTTTAAAATGTTATCAAGTGTGTAATATTAAAAGGATTTAAATTACAGATCAATAAAAAGAATCTTTCAGTAATATTACTATATTTACTTTGTAACGATTTCATGCCTTTTTCCACGTTGGTCATTTATTGTAATATTATCAAGAGCAATCTGCATTTGAAATTTAAGTGTACAAAGCGTAAATTAAATGAAGAAAAAAAACGTAGAATATCGAAAATACAGGGATAAATTGGTAGATATAAACTATCATAATGGGAATAATATTGTATAAAAATTATATAACAATTTTGTTTAAAATATTTAATCATTGAAATGTTAAAATTTTCTAATTATCAAATCATAAACTAGTCGCTGGGGGCCACCGTAATACTTACCCATCATGGATATGCATAATATAAAATATGAAAATAAAACATGTGTAAACTATTTACAAAATGCATTGCAATTCGAATAAAATCGTGGCTTGATGACGTCATAAACTGCAAATGCTCTATTACTCCAAAATTGATAATCATATTAACTAACGGTTTACTGCGTCGGATTAAGCGTCTCATTTTCAATTTAAATATTTCTTTGAATTGAAATTTGAATGAAATACAGTGTCAGGAAAAATCGAAGAGTGTGAAAATAGGTTTACAAATACCTCGGCAACTCATTATCCGATAGATTTCATTCTTTATGCAAAATTTATGTTTTATTATTGTCTTTTATATTCACTCCTTAAAATTAACAGTTTCGAAAATTTTTATATACCTTTTATCAGAACGAATATTTCGAGAGTCCGAAAAAATAGTTCCGGATAATCGAGGTTACCGAAATTCAATAAGTTTCTTCCCATTATTACATACTAAGTACATACCAAATTTCAAGTCTCTATCTCAATTTGTTCGGGAGATAGAGCGTTTACAGACACACAGACGGACGGCAAATTTTGTTTTTCTAAAAATAGGTTTTTCGGAATCTCCAGTGTCTGAAACGTGTAAATCCGTCAATTTTTTTTTCAATTTTCAAAATGATTACAAGACTTACCCTATACTACGTATGATGGGTAAGTAAAAGGATAACTTGATAATTGAAGAAAAGTTTTTAGATACAAATTCTTCAAGGTAATATTGCGTTATTCGAGAACTTTTCGCAAACAATTTTCCCAGTTATTAAAAACAAAGTGATGTATAGTCTTCTGGCAGAGGAAGCCATTGCATTCCCTTGTTTTAATCACTGTCTTTCGCATCGAGTAGTGTTACAACGATTAGATTATACTTGGGCTAATTTATAGTTTATTAGAATCAATGTCAAGAATTAGTTTACTATACATTTATCACGTCATATATAAAAGGATAATTTAAGTATAATCAAGTTAAGCTTAAAATTAAAAAAAATGTTCTACAATTTATTTAAATTATACTTAGGGAACGAGCAAGTTGACAGCACACAATATACTGGGAACTTAATACCTCCGTGACAAAAAGTAGTGCGCTGCCTATTTTAATAAAACATCTCTCTGTATCCGATTTTTTTTAAATGTTTAAATGCAGAAAAAATTGACCACTTAAATGAAACTGATTTAAGTTGAAATGTGCCACTGTTATGATATATATATATTAATATTTCGCAAAGATGTATATATTCGCTTGGCGGAATTTTGGCGAAAAACAGGGACAGGTTAAAGAGAAACAGCAAACCTACTAATGATAATTCCACCCCAATTCCGTCAAGTTACAGATAATTACCTTAAAGATTGTGGTTTTAAATGCACAATATATGTTTTTAGGTAGATTTCGTAAGAAATACTACCTATTACATTCTCACCTAAGTTGAAAATTTTGAAAAATTTTTGCAGATCTACGCCGATCATGACTCCCAGAACCCAAAACCACCCCCAGTTCAAAAGTTTATCTATCTATCTATCTATCTATCTATCTATCTATCTATCTATCTATGTCACTTTTTTCTGACCACGATAACTGGAAAAATTCTGCATTAATCTTTTACAAACTGATACATAAAATCAAGGGGCATAAAATCTCGGTCAAGTTCGTTAATGGGCAAAATCGAACCAAGGGGGGGAGGGTGGGGGGGCTTTTTGTGAAAACAGAAAAAAACCCATAATTTTTTAATTATTATACGTATCGAATCCATTTAAAGTTATTAATACTTCTAGGAGAAGGGCCGAAAATTTATGTATGACAGATTTTTGATATAATTAAAAATGGCTCCAAGGGGGGGGGGAAAGGGGGGGTTTTAGAAGAAAAAAAATCATAGCTTCGTCAATTCACAAGATATCAAATCCGCGTAAATTTATTATTAATCCTCTTAATATTATCTATTATATTGACAAGTTTTTTATAGGACCAACCGTTATAGCAAAAAAAAATTTAAAACAAAAAAAAAATCCCTGCCGGCTCCGCCAGCAAACAAGTTATTTTTCGAAGTAGGCGGTTCCAATCCCGCATCTTTTCGAAACTGATACATAAAATCAAGGGGCATAAAATCTCGGTCAAGTTCGTTAATGGGCAAAATCGAACCAAGGGGGGGGGGGATGGGGGGGGGCTTTTTGTGAAAACAGAAAAAAAACAATTTCTTAATTATGATACGTATCGAATCCGTTTGACGTTATTATTACTTCTAGGAGAAGGGCCGAAAATTTATGTATGACAGATTTTTGATATAATTAAAAATTGCCTTAAGCGGAGGAAGGGGGGGTTTAGAAGAAAAAATTCATAACTTCATCAATTCCCAAGATTTCAAATCCGCTTGAATTTATTATAAATCCTCTTAATATTATCTAAAACTTTTATATTGACAAGTTTTTTATAGGACCAACCGTTATAGCAAAAAAAAAAATAAAAAAAAAAAAAACCCCTGCCGGCTCCGCCTGCAAACAAGTTATTTTTCGAAGTAAGCGGTTCCAACTCCCGCATCTGTTCGAAACTGATACATAAAATCAAGAGGCATAAAATCTCGGTCAAGTTCGTTAATGGGCAAAATCGAACCAGGGGGGGGGATGGGGGGGCCTTTTTGTGAAAACAGAAAAAACCCCATAATGTCTTAGTTATGATACGTATCGAATCCGTTTGCAGTTATTATTACTTCTAGGAGAAGGGCCAAAAATTTATGTATGACAGATTTTTGATATAATTAAAAATTGCCTTAAGAGGGGGGGAGGGGGGGTTAGAAGAAAAAAATGCATAACTTCGTCAATTCCCAAGATTTCAAATCCGCTTAAATTTATTATAAATCCTCTTAATATTATCTAAAACTTTTATATTGACAAGTTTTTTATAGGACCAACCGTTATACCAAAAAAAAAATTAAAAACAAAAAAATCCCTGCCGGATCCGCCTGCAAACAAGTTAGGTTTCGAAGTAGGCGGTTCAAACTGCCGCATCATCGTAAAAAAGGTCATTTCTTCCGCAATTCCGGACAAACAGGCGCCCCACGGTCTGCGTCTTCGAAATCTACCTGTGCCTGTAGGCCGAGCCGTCAGGGATTTTTTTATCTTTGAAACTATTAAAGATACAGCAAAAATGTTTGCGGATTTGAACTTTTCGAGAAATTTTATCTGAAATACACACCAAGTATGCCAATAATATATTTAAAATAACAAAACAAAAAGAAACTTTTGAAAATTAAATGAATGGAAACGTGTTTAAGAAATACTGTGGTTGTAATTAAAAAACAAACAAACAGCAACAACAATCCCACTCAAAAACACGAATCTTTCATTATACAGAAACATGGCCATATGCAGGGGGGGGGGGGGTGTCAATAATATTTAAGACTGTTCTCAAATCCAAACTGGCTACTTTATGACATATTTTTTAATTTATTTTATTCGGAAACGCATGAAATTGGCAGGTGTTCTTATTCAGAAACTTTGTAATTGAAAGACGTTTTCCATTTTTTCGTAAAGGCAGAAGATCTTTCAGAAAATACTGTCAAAGTTGACGTTTTAAACCGAATTCCCAACGCGACATCCCGATGAAGGGAAAAACGCGTCGTCACGTGACACGAATCGCTTGTAACTCATTAAGTAATTTATTTATAAAAAAAAGAAAAACTCATTTCGATTCCAAGTCGCTTCAATAGTCAGGCCATGCTAATTTTATGCCTTTGCTTTAAAAAATGAGTCAGGAAATGTGTCAGAAAGTTTCGCGTTGTTGAGCAAATCATTTGAGAACCACCTTAAAATAACAAAACAAAAATGAATCTTTTGTAAAATGAAATGAAATGTGTTCATAATAAATGCTGTGGTTGTAACAACAACAAAAATCGCTCTCCACAACAAGAATCTTTCATTATACAGAAACATAGGGATATGCAGGGGGTTTTCAGGAGAAGCATCCCCCTCTAAATCTTTGAAAAAGTAAGATTTTTAAAAAGGCACTAAGAAAATGTAAATATAAAAATCTGTCTGTGGTGGAATTGAGTGTTGCAGGAGTGCAATTTCTTTCTATTATAATTTTGTTTTGAAACCTTTCGTTGTATTTCATTAAAACTGTAAATCGAAGTTTTATTTTAGCTTGAAACGTTTCGCTCTCTAACACCACTTAATATACTTAGTGAACATTTTGAGTTGTCTACGGCCTTTCGGTTTTCTAAACTAATGATATTAAACAGTAAAAGATCTAAGGCGAATCTCAAATTCCATGCTCAACAACGCAAAACTTTTTGACGCATTTTCCAATTCATTTTTAAACATAAAGGTATAAAATTGGCAGGCGTGACTATTGAAGTAATTTAGAATCGAAATGTGTTTTTCATTTTTTTTCTTATAAATAAATTATTTATCGAGTTATGAGCGATAATTGTCAGCATGACGACCAGTTTTTCTCTTTTCTCGCTCCGGAAACTCGGTTCAAAACGTCAAATTAACCGTACATTCTGAAAGACCTTCTGCCTTTACCAAAAAATTGAAAACTCTATTCGATTTCAAAGTTTCTGAATAAGAACATCTGCCAATTTCCTACTTTTCCGAACAAAAATAAATTAAAAAATGTGTCTAAAACTGGCTCTTTTTGATTTGAGAACATAATTCAAACCAGTAGCCAAGAATTTTTGTTTGTTTCTTTCCATTTCTTCCCTTTTTTTTTTTTTTTTGGTCGGTGTGCGGGCGTGGGAAGTCACAGCTACAATATCATTCTTTTAAATAAAATTATTTGAATAGGTCTTTTTCTATCTATTACGGGGAAGGTGAGCCATCCCCCCCCCCCCCCCCGCCGTTATGCCTATAGACTTCATAAAATTAATTAATACTTTTGAAAAGTATATATATATTGAATCATGGTATTTTTAAATATTTTTAAATATAATATATTAAATTCAATTATTACATTAGAAATTATATCTGACTCATTTTTTTAAATGGGGGGGGGGGGAAGAGAGAAGAAAAAAAAAGAAATATTGGAAGAAATTGCATAATTTTGTTAATAGTTTTAACATGACAATGTGGGACTATATATATATATATACACATAGAGAGTGAAAATCCCCGATGGGTTTTATTTATTAAGATGTTATATATATGTCTGCGTGTGTATAAATATAACTGGAGATATCCATTTCGTATTTTAAGGATGTTTAAAAATGTGTTTATTCCTTTTTTTCTTCAAAATTGACAATAGTCACCAATAGACAACAATAAGTTTTTTTGATGCAAGTCTTACGTTCGGCACATGTGTTAAACATCTGACCTTATATGTAAAACCACCTGATTTCTAATTTTAAACCTGTTTCCAATAACTATACTATCAGCTTAACTCTTTAGTCGTGTGAAAACTGGATATCAGAGTAAAATTTTACCTGTTACCTATTTCGCATTCTACCTTTCATTTTTGGCTGATTAAAGATAATAGATTTTAAAATTTGTTTTCGCATCTTAATTTAAAATTACTTTACATAAAAATATAAATGGGAATTAATGTGGTTCTTCAAGATTACCCATGTCACCTACATATCAGTTTAAACCTGATTAGAAAAATATTTGTATTACATAATATATATATATATATATTATGCTTTAAAAAATAAGAAAAAAGTTATATATATGATGTTAAATAGCAACAATATAATTTTTTCCCCTTTCAAACTATTTTAATACTCAAGATTACTTTTGTGGTCAAACGATTTTGAAAATTGACGCATGTTATCTTAATTTAAGTAAAGTGCATTTGTAATAGATTGTAAATTAAATAACTAATTAAATTCAATTTCAAAAGAACACACACACACATTAATTTTCAAAGTATTAAAATTCTAAGACTCGTGTGTATCAGGTAAGGCCTTGGACTATCCACACCTAAATTTTCAGACTTCTAGGTGGGCTAGATTTTGCTAGCCATCGCACACAAACACACACACACACACACGCAGAGAGAGAGAGAGAGAGAGAGAGAGAAACTTTCTTTTATTAGTATAGATAATCATTTTATTTCTTTAAGATGTTGTAAAATTTTTAACATAAAAAGGATTTAAATTACAGCTTTATACAAAGAATTTCTCAGTTATATTAATGTATTTATTTTGTTACGGTTTTATATTTTTTTTACACGTTAGTCATTGGTATTTTCAACATTAAAAAATCTTCACTTGAAATTTAAGTGTACAAAATTTAAATTAAATGAAGAAAATATACGTAAAATGTTGAAAATGCAGAGAATATAATTACCAATTAATAAAAAAACATATTCGAAATATTATTGTAAAATAATTATTACAATTTATTTAAAATATTTATCCATTGAAATATCAAAATTCCCTAATGATTATATTATAAAAAGGATAACCTATTTTACCATACATATTCTTACATAATTGAAACAAAGTTTGGAAGGCAGAAATTCTTCAAGATAATATTACGTTATCCGAGACCTTTTAGCAAGCAATTTTCCCAATTATTAAAAACAAAGTGATGTATAGTTTTCTTGTAGCCGAAGCCGTTACATGCCCTTGTTTTAATCACTGTCATTTCCATCGATTAGTGTTATAGCGATTAGGTTATAAATACTCTAATATTTGATTCTTTATGGCTTGCTAAAATCTATGTAAGGTATTACTTATAATAAATTTGACACATCCTGATTTATAAAAGAGTAAGTTGATGCCAATACAGTAAATCTTAAACTTTATAATTATTCTGTAGTTTAGTTAATATCAAGTATGTTGTCTCATACGAGCTTATCATTCTATTGAAATATTTAAAAAATTTAAATTATGGATCAATAAAAGACAATTAATGGAAATAATAATAAAGTTAGTTTTATTCTTATTATAAAATTTATATACAGAAAATTAATTAAAAATACTGCAATATTTTTATAATACAAATTTAATAAAATGTCCAGTAGTTTGTAAAGCCAAATTGTATTGCAACATTTGGTTAATTTTAAGTTTCTTTTACTTTATTCTTATTAGAAGTCTTCATACAGCAATTTTCTCATCTAACACTTTTTGTTAATTTTTATTTCAACTACATTCAGAGAAGTCAAATTAGTCACATAGGAAATTAAAGTAACAATCTCATTATTCTGTCAAAATATGCATCATTAGGAGTGGTACCTGGGTTTTCGTTCAGAATTTTAACAATAACAAAAATGTTGTATTTACATTTCCTGAAAAATTACATAGCTTTCCGTAAAATATGGCGGTATCCTGAGAAGCAGTGGATGTGCGCAGTTATTCTTTCAGTTACACAGTAGGTACTGTCAATCACATCACAAAATATGGAGCTTAAATTCAGTGTTGTTTGTGTGCAGATGGTACCTTTTTCACGACTTGTCGTGCTGCTATAACATTCCCCACAAAGTAAGGTAAATTCCTGATATATTCATTACAGTATCCTTAAAACTTTCAATCTGTACAGAGGAGTATTCATACTTTTTAAAAAGATTTCCACTTGCAGAAATATTTTACATAAAATCTCTGTGTTTTAAATGTTAAATTTGGTAACCCTTATTCTAAACTACCTTTCTACACCGTAATTTCCTTGACAATAATACCTTTTGTAGTTTTGAAAGAGGTATTTTGTCTCATTCTTCCCCAGGTCGAAATTCATGCTTGTAACAGCAACAAAAAATAGGCTAGTTATTGCTATGTTTTGCTTTGTATACTAGATTTTCATGGTATTATATGCTTTATAATGCTAGTCAGCATCAAAAGGATCAATACACACCATGACTTGCTAGGTAATTCTGGTGGAACCAGCAAATAGTTATGCTAGTACCAGCAACAAAAATAGGCTAGTTATTGCTATGTATTGCTTTGTATGCTAGATTTACATGCTATTGTATGCTTTATAATGCTAGCCAGCATCAAGTGGGTCAATACACACCATGACGTGCTTTTAATTCTGGTGGAACCAGCAAATGTTTATGGCAGTTTATGCTATTTCATTGCTGGGATACAGCATTTAATGCTAGTCTAGCAAACAAATACCAGCATGAAATTTGACTTCGGTCTTGAACAGCTTTCCAAAGTCCATGAAGTGATGTAGGTCAACGTTTGGATAACGCGCTTTTTAAAAGTCCAAAAGCGCAAAAATACAAGGGTCATACATCAGAAAATTTAGCCGGTATATCAGCGAAGGGTATAGCCCTGACACCCGTTTTTCGTTCCATGATTGTTTCAGGAAATTAACAATTGATTGTGGTGTGTAGGTGCTTGCTTTATTTTGATGCTGTTCAACAAATTGATGGCACTGGGGGTAAAGAGATTGTATTGCATGTTTGAAGATTGGGAGTGCACTGTAAAAAAAAAAATTGTAAATTGTGAATCCATGAAGTGATGTAGGTCGACGTTTGGATAACGCCCTTTTGAAAAGTCCAAAAGCGCAAAAATACAAGGGTCATATATCAGAAAATTTAGCCGGTATATAAGCGAAGGGTATAACCCTGAAACCCGTTTTTCGTTCCATGCTTTTTTTAGGAAATTAACAATTGATTGTGGTGTGTAGGTGCTTGCTTTATTTTGATGCTGTTCAACAAATTGATGGCACTGGGGGTAAAGAGGTTGTATTTCATGTTTGAAGACTGGGAGTACACTGTAAAAAAAAAAAATTGTAAATTGACAGGCATTCTCCGTGAATTGCTGCCGTAATTTTACGGGAAATGTCCCTTTTTCAAGGTAAACGATCAATTTCCGTAAATTTCATGTTTTAATGGGCTAAAGCCGTTTATGTAAGAACAAAGCTCGTTTACTTAGGACAAAACCCGTTTTCTTATGGACATTGCCTGGATTCTCTGCTGCAGTAATTTTACTGCAGCAATTTTTTATAGTGTAAAATATTATTTATGATAGTATGTAGAGTTGATCTTAACATTTTTCTGCACTCTCTTTATTTTTAATTTGTCGTTATATGCAAAGCCGGCAACAATCATAAATCCTCTATTAAAACTTTTTTTAGATACAGTGGACCATGTTTTAATATATTTTTTTCCTCTATAATGATACTAAATGGACCACTTTCTATCCAATGGTTGGAATATCATAGTTGAGATTTTTTCCAACAGAGTGAAAATATGCCGGGATCTATTCATTATGGACCACTTTCTATTACAATCATTTAAATAGATCCAAGCTTCATCTATTGTAACAACATTTTTCCATTTTAATTTGTCGTTATATGCAAAGCCGGCAACAATCATAAATCCTCTATTAAAACTTTTTTTAGATACAGTGGACCATGTTTTAATATATTTTTTTCCTCTATAGTGATACTAAATGGACCACTTTCTATCCAATGGTTGGAATATCATAGTTGAGATTTTTTCCAACAGAGTGAAAATATGCCGGGATCTATTGATTATGGACCACTTTCTATTACAATCATTTAAATAGATCCAAGCTTCATCTATTGTAACAACATTTTTCCATTTTTCTCCAGGTAAATGTTTCTCATAGAGAATTCTGCATCGCGTTCTACGTTCGATGATATGTCATGGTGAAAGATGATGAACATAGTGTTTTTTGACCTTTCTAAAATTCAAATCAGTGTTAATGAATTTGTTAGCAGTTGACACTGAGCATTTTAACGATTTAGCAACAGTCTATTGACTTGGAGGATTTACTTTTACCATAAAAGATCTTACCTTTGAAATATAAAAATAATTCCATTTAGTTCTTGATTAAATATTTGGAAATTTTTTTCCACTTCAAGCAAAACCTTCCCTTTTTCCCTTATCTTATTCCCAATATTACCTACTATGACTTTAGATATAGAAAACAATGCCTTTCACAGCGTTTTTTATAACCGAATACGAATAGTTCTCTTCGGAAAGTGCAGAAATATAGCCTTCCATTCATCGATCCTTTAAAAGCCCCATTTTGCATGTAAAAAAAAAAATTCAGTTGCCTGACGAGAATTTACACTTTCAAAAGTACAGGGTGATTAGAAAATGAGTATACATTTGAAAAATTAATAATTCACGGAATAATGTAGGTACAGAGGTAAAAAATGACACACATGCTTGGAATGACATGGGGTTTTATTGTAACCACCCAAAACAAGGTTAAAACAAAAAAAAAGGCCGACAGATAGCACTGAACAGCAAAACGTCAGCGACTCTGCCTGAGAATCGTGTATAAAAGGAGCTGTAATGAGAGAGAGAATCAGATGCACCAGCAATCGCAGCATGTTGACGTTACCAGAAAAGGCAATGTTAGTGAAGCTCTACTATCAAAATGGGGAATCTGCCGCGATCGACCGACATCAATAGGCATGCTAAAAGACAACATCCAACGCCAATTTCTCTCCATAACTACAGATATGATGCACAGTGCTGTGCACAACATTGTCCCTCGGCTACAGCTATTGTTGCGGGATGACGGTGGACATGTTGAGCATTCGTTCTGAAGAACATCGTCTTTGTTTTGTCATAATTTGTTATGCTAATTATTTGTTTTTTTTTATCACACGAAGCGCCATCTGTCGGCCATTTTATGAACTTTTTTGTGGATACAATAAAACCCCATGTCATTCCAAGCATGTGTGTCAATTTTTACCTCTCTACCTACAATATTCCGTGAATTATTAATTTTTCAAATGTATACTCATTTTCTGATCACCCTGTATATTAACTGTAAAAAATAATGTCTCTCAGCAGACGATTTTTTTCCACGAAAACAAACTTGTCTAAAAAATGTACGAACCACCTCTGTATTATAAAGCAAAAACATATCCGTGAGTTACGATGACGTCATATTGATAGTACAAACGGTTTAAGCAGTCTATTTCCATTTTACTGCATTTTTTAAAACTTCTAAACATAGCACAATTTCAAATTTTACACCGTCGATTAGGGGAAAAAAGGTTCTTCCAAATGCAATTTGTTTGAAAAGTGTATACGAATTTACTGAATTTTCGTTTATAAAACTTCAGTTGCTATATAAATATTTAAAACATTATTTTTGAACAAAGAAAAGGAAATTTAAGTATTTTCCGTAAAAATCGTGCAATTTTAAAAAAGTTGAGAAATTAGAGAAATTTTTTTAAAAATTCACAAAATTCGTGCTACGATATAAACGCTCAACGCTAGTTGTTGTTGTTGGCTTGTCAGAGAAAGTGCCATGGCACTTCTCTGAAAGAAGGGATGCCAGAGTCTCATGAGAGGTTGAGTTCTAGAGTTGGTCTCCTAATTTTGAGAATAATTCTCCTAATTCCAGATGAGAGACCTGCACCTGGATTGGCACGCCCAGAGGTACAGTTTTTAAACTTAGAGGACATTGGAGGCACGGACAGAGTTTACGTGCACCAGCTCCCATTAACGTACACGTCCCACAGCAGCCGAAGTTGGGAGAGGTTATAACCCTCCCAAGCATTGACCATGGTCGATACGCCACTGTGGGACTCTCAACGCTAGTAATTAACCAATATAACATTCATATAATATAATAACAGCTACATCTCATTTTTAGGGTAAGTGATCCAACAGTCGGCCACAATGAAATAAAAATGCTTTATGAATAGTTTATTTTTTGTATCCAGATTTTACGTATATGCAGTCATAGTGCATAAATCATCAAATATCAGCAAAAAATTGTGGGTATTTTTTTTTTTTTTTTGAATTAGTAATCAGTCATTTTTGCCTCATATAAATGGTTGGCTACTAAAATTAAGAGGCTGACTAATGATGTTTTTACTGTATATAAACTATGTGATTTTATTACATTATATGCGGGATATTCCACGTTATCATTTCCTAAAGATAATGTTATTTCCTGTTATATATATATATATATATATATATATATATATGTATACATATGTTATGGCCAAAACCCGAAATACTCTGTTCATCGGGCTGTGGCCATGATTCTTGGCAATTCGAGAACTTCGGGCTTTGGCTGTAACATATACATATCATACACAAAATTTTATTGCACATTCCAACAGCTAATTGTATGAACTCATTATTAACATTATTGCTGAATTTAGTAACCATAATCGAACTTGTATCGTATAGCAAGAAATTAAATTTCTGTGAATCCTTACTTTAATCGTTTAAGCGTCTCGCAGTATTTTTAATGTATGTTTAAAGATTCGTAAAATAGTAGCTATGAAAAGAATTGGTATGGAAATTTATATTTGATTATCTTACTCATTTATTTGTCTGATGAGTGGAAAAAAATCACATTAATATAAAATTTTTGTTAAATCAGACTTTGAATTCAAAAATTGCGTGACGGAGAAACACGGTTAGGTCACTTAAAGGGTTAAAAGCATTTGTATTATTTTCTCCTTAAATTCCTTTCATAAAATTATAAACGAACGAAAATTATTTTGAAAATTTAATAATCTCTCATATTTCATTTTTTTTAACTGTTCAATCTATCCTGCCAAACTCTGTTTGAATACAAAATGAAGAGTAAAAATTCTCGTATTACTTACCCATCATACGTAGTATAGGGTAAGTCTTGTAATCGTTTTGAAAATCAAAATTTTTTTTTTGACGGATTTACACTTTTCAGACACTGGAGATTCCAAAAAACATATTTTTAGAAAAAAAAAAATTGCCGTCCGTCTGTGTGTCTGTAAACGCTCTATCTCCCGAAAAAATTAAGATAGAGACTTGAAATTTGGTATGTACTTAGTATGTAATAATGGGAAGAAGCTTATTGAATTTCAGTAACCTCGATTAACCGGAACTATTTTTTTCGGACTCTCGAAATATTCGTTCTGATAAAAGGTAGATACAAATTTTCGAAATTGTTTATTTTAAGGAGTGAATATAAAAGACAATAAAAAAACATAAATTTTGCATCAAGCATGAAGTCGGTCGGATAATTAGTTTCCGAGAAATTTGTAATCCTATTTTCCACACTGTTCGATTTTTCATGACCCTGTATTTCATCCAAATTTAAATTCTATATTCCAAATGGAAAAAAAAGTCAAATGTTATTATACATCGGAAATTTAATTGGAAATGAGACGCTTAATCAGATGCAATAAACCGCTAGTTACTAGGATTATTGTTTTTGGAGTTATAAGGATGTTTCTTTTAAGCAATTCAGCAATCGAGCCTTTAAAGTTTATGACGTCATCAAGCCACGATTTTATTCGAATTGCAATGCATTTTATAAGTAGTTTACATATTTTTTATTTTAATATTTTACATTATGCATATCCATGATGGGTAAGTATTACGGTGGCCCCCAACGAGTAGTTTTATATGCTTGTGAAATATGTAAAGATTTTATATATCATTGTGATTATTTTCTTATAATACATTTAATTAAATTCTTCGAATGTTATAATAAATCTTAATAATATTATCAATAAAAAATTAAGCTAAAATAAGTGATAAAAACTTAATCATCCACAAATTTGTTTTCAAATTAATTATATATCGTTCAAAGGTTCTTTCTTTTGAGAAATTATTAAATTCTTGGCTGTTCTGCATTCTCATTTTGATGCTAAGAGATTTTTTTGTTTTTAATTCGAAAGCGGGCAACTGGTTTTAATTAATAGAAGGAAATCTATTTTTCTAACCACGGTTGCAGATCTTTAATTAGAAAAGCGATCTTATTAGCAAGCACTTTTCATTTAAAACAGTGTATCTGACATGACTGAATAGTGGTAAAGGTTTATAACTTTATTTGAAATTTTTGCTACAGTGAATTTAATATGTACTGTGATATGTTTATTTAGTAATATTTTAAAGAACTCAGTATGTGGAAATAAATTTTTTTTAAAGCATTCTGTTTTAACAGTATCTTTTTCATTTCGTTCTATGCGCGTTTATAACAACTAACATATTAATTTTGTAAATTATTAAAGTTTAAAAAATACTGTTTATATATATATATATATATATGGGTCATTCCATGGAAACTTACGTTACATTTAGAATAATTGACTTCAGTAATTTTAGTAATATAACACTAAAAAATATTCAAAATGTAATGTTTATATGATTTGTTAATTAAACCTAACAAAGCTAAATTCGGATAAAAATTACTTAAATTTAGTACTATTTCTTGAACTCTAAAAATTATATTTACTATGGTAACTTACGTTTCTGACGAAAAGAACGTAAGTTACCATAATAAATATAATGGCCAGTGTTCAAAAAATAGCACTAAAGGTAGGTAATTTTCATCGAAATTTCGCTTTGGATAGGTTTAATTAACAAATCATATAAACATTACATTTCCAATATTTTTTGGTGTTATATTATGAAAATTACTAAAGAAAATTATTCTAAATGTAACGTAAGTTACCATGGAATGACCCATATATATACATGCAAGGTGTCCAAAAAGTCAGGAAACAGTCGTATAACTCGAGAAATATACATCTGATTAAAAAACGAAAAATATGTGTTCAATATTATTGAAAAATCTATTTAAGGATATCAAAGTTGCCTCCCCAACTCTCTAGGGGGAAAGGGTGGAAACTACGAAATCTTAAATGATAACCTTACCTTTTTCTATTGCAGTTTTGGATTCTCCGGGATAAAAATACGTAACTTTTGTATTTAACATTTTCTTAGGAAAATCATAGATGGCGCTATAATCGAGTAAAATGCATTGAGAATCGTTTCCATTGAAAAGTGTTGAAACGGTCGAATATACATCGGATTGAAAAATGGAAAAATACATGGTCAATATTTTTCAAAAATCTGTTTAGCGATATCCAAGTTGCCATTTTTCTAAAATATGAAACACGTATTTTTCCGTTTTTCAATCCAATGTATATTTATCGAGTTATTCGACCGTTTCCAGAATTTTCAACAGAAACGATTTTCACTGCATTTTACTCGATTGCAGAGCCATCTACGATTTTTCGAAAAAAAATGTTAATTACAAAAGTTACGTATATTTTTCCCGTAGAATCTAAATCTGCAAAAAAGGGTGTTATCATTTAAAATTTCAAAGTTGCCCCCTTCTCCCCCAGAGGGTAGAGTTGGTGGGGCAATTTGTTATACCTAATTAGATTTTTCAAATATATTGAACATGTATTTTTCCGATTGTTTTAATCCGCTGTATATTTTTCGAGTTATTCGACCGTTTCCAGCCTTTTCAATAGAAATAAATCTCACTGCATTTTACTCGATTACAGCGGCATCTACGGTTTTTTGAAGAAAATGTTAAATACACAAGTTACGTATTTTTTTCTATAGAGTACGAATCTGCAATAAAAAAGAGTGGTTATTATTTAAAATTTCAAGTTTTCCCCTCTTTCCGCCCAGAAGGCAGAGTTGGGGCTTGCAACTTTGACATCTCTAAATAAATTTTTTTTTAAATATTGAACACATATTTTTCGTTTTTCAGTCCAATGTATATTTCTGGAGTTATTCGACGGTTTCCAGATTTTTCAGACACCATGTATATATATATACGGTGTAGTTAGGAACTGGTTTTAAAAAATAATAACATTTGACTTTTTTTTTTTCCATTTGGAATATAGAATCCTAGCTAGTAGTTTTCGTATGCAGATACACACAGTTTAACAAACAAAAAAAAAAAAAAAAAAAAAAAAAAAAAAAAACAATGGGCAATTTTTTTTTTCAAATTATTGCTTGATTATTAAGCAATCAATATTCTTGTGGTGTGAAAGCAGTGTAAGGAAAAGCTGGGTTAGGAGATAAAGCAAACAGAAATTCTTAAAATGCCTAAATTAAGACAGAAAATTAGAATAAATGTTTACTCTAAATCCCACTCCAACTCCTCAATACAGGTCGCGCGTATAGTGGAAGCACCAAATACGATGTTAAACCTAGCACTAAGAAAATTTAATGAAAACTCTAAAAATTATAATTTATCTGAAATTTGAAAATTTACTTCAATGTAAAATATGAATTACATTTGCTAATTAAAAGATACTTATTTTCATAATAATCTTAACTTTACGATGAGATGAAAATATCTGAAAGCTAAAAAATAAATGGACTCACCCAGAACTAGTAAGAGAAGACAGAAACATTATTGAAGAAGGTGAAATTCTTTAATCACATAGCACATAAAATAGCAGCATCAATTTATCCAATATTCAAACACTACTTACTATTGTTCATTTTTCAGTTCATATTTATATTTTAAAACAGATGTAAAAGACATCAAAATACCTTATGGTATTACTGTATTTGATAGTTATTTAAAAAAACTAAGTATGGATGACGAGATTTAAATTAGAGTTTTATAGAAATAAACCTAGATGTTTATGGTATAATAAGGATCTGATAAGTTCTGTAAAATGAGTCAATAGAAAGTTCAATTAGAAGATTTCTTTGACTTTTGAGAATTATTTCTGCCATAGCAAGATGAAGGAAAGTTTGAAAACTGGAGAGTAGTTGAAAAATGTACTTAAAGTAGAATTAAAATAGAAAATCTATCAACTGGCAGTATGCCGATAGGTGACGTAGATTACTGGTAGATCTTTCCTCCGAATCTTAGTTGTAATATCATTCCGCTAAATCTTCCTTATATCTTGAAAATCAAACTGAAAACTTACTGGAATATTGCCTCGCCAAAATTCCATTGTTTTTAGTAAAGATGGTCATATGGATCTTATGAATTGAAACGTTGATATTCCACTGGATAATCTATTTCAAATATCGTAGTTGCAATATAATGATCAATCAAAAGCATTCGTTTTGAAAATGGAAACGTCGATATTACGCTGGGTTATTAATATTAAATTCCGTCGCCGAGTTGCGATGATAAAGAAAGAGTCTTTCTTACTCAAGATCACTTCAAACAAAAGAAAACTCTCCTCATATTGTAGCGATGATAAATTGGCTATTCGGAACTGCGAGAATTAAGGTGACCAACTTCAATGAAAACTTTTCCAATTGTGTCCAGCCTTTCGGCCGAACACGGTACTTTTCGTCTTGCAACCTACATGCAGCAACTCACATGTTCCAACTCATATTTTTTGAATTCAAACTCCAACAGATCTTAACTGACGCCTTCGGTCAAACGAACCAATCAGAAAAGGCGAAAAATTCCTCTTCTTCGTTTCGCACCGCTTAACACTCAACCGTAACTGCTAAAAAGCATTAGTGCGACAACTCAACTCTACACACGAACGATACTGGCGAAAGGAAAACACTTACTCCCTAGCAACAAGTAGCGGAAATTAAGATCTTACGTTCGCGAATGTACTAGAACAAATTTGAATTCCCCTTTCTCCCCACTGAAAAATGCACCCCTTAACCTTGGAATGTCCTCTCGAACGACCCCTACACCAAAATGGGTGACAATTACCTCTTAAGTTGTTGTTTTTTGAACACACGAAGATGCGATTCAAAATGGCCAGGCATCATAGTGAAAGCAAACGAAGTAAACATTGAAATTAGAGAAAATGTTTAAAAAAATCATATCTGCCACGATTTACGTTGAATCTTGCTAGGATTTTGGCAGACTGCATAATTAATTATGTTTAATCTTTTGAATCAATTTTAAAACAAAAATAATTAATATTTAAAAGTAGAAATTATATATTTTAACTTAGAAGAAAAATCGCGGTACTTTACCGGAATCGATGTCAACAAACGGAAATCTTTAATTCTCTATCCAGAGATTTAAATGCATGATTATAATTTAATTTACAAGTGATTATTGATATTGAAAAAGTGATTTAATTCTAGAAGTTATTTTTAATTAATAATAAAATATTAGAAGAAAAGTTAAAAAGATTAATTTTAAAAAGATAGAAATTATTGACTGTTTAAATAATAACGAATAAATAATTAATTTAAATGTTAATTAATATGAAAACTTTTAATTAATGATTAATAAGGATTAAATATTTAATTTAAATCAAATAATTAATGAAAACTATTGAATTTAAAAGTATAAATGGAATGTATCATAACAAGCAGAATATTGGTTACCTGTGCAACGACAGTTACTTAACACTATTACACATACACACATAACACACAGACAGTTACTTACTATCTTTGTATTTGTAAGATGCAGTGAATTTTTTTTTCTTTTGCTGTCAGAAAAAAAAGTATTATTTTTTTAGTTTTTGTGATTAAAGACAAAAGAATATACATTTCCAGTTGGTTACTACACTGTAAAAAATGATCAATATTCCTATTTTATGAAAATATACTATAACCATGAACGAAAATATAATATAATATTTTGAGTTATCCGGAAAGAGTGTTCCATTGTCTTTTGAATCCCCAGAAAGCAATACATTTCCAAAATTTAAAGAATTATTTATAAAAACAAAATTTTTCTAGCTGCCTGTATTTTTCAAAAACGTTTCTGAATAGTTTTTATAGAGTATTAATCAATTTCATCAGTCTGGAATACCTATTTATCGAATGTCATCCATTCTCAAGTAAACGTTTTCAGCTGCATAAGTTAATTTATACATGAAAGAGTAAATAAATAATCTTAATTTTAATGTTCATGTTAACGCTGTTAATTTTACATGTTTGTCTCTTAAACATATTTGTTGAACAGGAAAATGTTTACTTGAGAATTGATATTAGCATCGGGAAAAACTATATTCCGGGCTTAGAAAACTTATTAATGCAGTTTAAAAGCTACTCGTAAACGTTTCGGAAAATTACGGGCAGCTAGAAAAATTTTGTTTTTCTAAATTATTCTTTAAATCTCGAAATGTCATTGATGTCTGAGGTTTCTAAAGATAAAGAAACACTGTTCAGAATCATGGTTAACAAGAATGAGTTTATATTATAAATTTATTCGTCATTATATTATATTTTCGTAGATTCAGAAACATTCGTCATTTTTTACAGTGTACCTTTCCCCCAAAACATTGCTCTATAAAGTGTATGAACAGGGAACTTAAGACATATGCTCTCACAGATACAATGACAGCAATAACGTAAGTTTTTAAATTTTTTTTATAGTAATTGAGTGTTACACTTGTTGTCAAAAACATATAATTACACTGCGTTATTGTCTTTCCTATACTGTTAAAATTTTTAATTCAAAGTTAAACCATTCCATGGTATAAAGTAATCGAATAAAGCATTCAAAATGATACTTAAAAATTTTCAAAAGTTTTTTTTTCATTTTTAAACCTTAAAAATGCTTTGAACTTCTATCCCCCCCCCCCTCCACCCACAAAAAAAGTATCTATGCTAAAATTCATCGGAATAAATAATTCTATAAAGTAGCTTCAGCGGACAAAGATAACCGACTGTTTCTCTAATGGCTAGAACGTAAAAAGTCAACAGGTGTCAGATTCGAATTCAGGCTTAAGTGTTCGTAGTGTCTCAAATTCTCCTTTAAACAAAGGTCCCCGTCTGATTACCCCTTGTTTGTAAAGATACCTGTGGACACTTTATGATTCCTAATTTTAGCAGTTTATTCTTTAATATTTTACCAATTCTTGATTCCACATTTTATTAGCTCATGCTTAAATATTTTGCAGTTTACGGTTCTTAACAAACATAAAATTACGGTGCAATATTGTAACATTTCATGGTTCAAGCAAAGTACCAAATTACGGTAAATCTTTTCACCTTCTTGTACTTAGAGCTACTATACAATATCAAAATTTGTTTACTTCTATAACCCCTCCCCTCCAAAAAAAAAAAAAAAAAGTGGCAATGCAACAGGCTATCGAAACAAAAAATTCTATAAATTAGCTTCAGCGGACAAAGATATTAAGCCTGCTTCTCTAGTGGATAGAACTTAAAAAGTGAACAGGTGTCAGATTTGAATCCTGATTCAGGCTTGAGTGTTCGTAGTGTCTCGAATTCTCCTTTAAACTCAGGTCCCGGTCTGATCACTCCTAGTCTGCAAAGATACCTGTAGCCACTTTGTGATTCATAATTTTATCACTTTATTCTTTAACATTTTACCAATTCTTGATTCCACATTTTATTAGCTCACGTTTAAATATTTTGCAGTTTACGGTTCTTAATAAACAAAATTACGGTTCAATATTGTAACATTTCATGGTTCGAGCAAAGTACCAAATCACGGTAAATTTTTTCACCTTCTTGTACGTAGAGCTACTATACAATACCAAAATTTGTTTACTTCTATCCTCTCCCTTTCCCCCAAAAAGTAGCTATGCAACAGGCCATCGGAACAAATAATTCTATAAATTAGCTTCAGCGGACAAAGATATCCTGCCTGTCAAAGATGTTAAGCCTGCTTCTCAAGTGGCTAGAAAGTAAAAAGTGAACAGGTATCAGATTCAAATCCTGATTCAGGCTTGAGTGTTCGTAGTGTCTCGAATTCTCCTTTAAACTAAAGTCCCCGTCTGATTACTCCTTGTTTGTAAAGATACCTGTGGCCACTTTATGATTCATAATTTTAGCAATTTATTCTTTAATATTTGACGAATTCTTGATTCCACATTTTATTAGCTTATGCTTAAATATTTTGCAGTTTACGGTTCTTAACAAACATAAAATTTGTGTAATAATGTAACGTTTCATGGTTCAAGCAAAGTACCAAATTACGGTACATTTTTTCACCTTCTTGTAGTTGAAGCTACTATACAATACCAAAATTTCTTTCAATTTGGCGCGAAAATTTTAGCAGTGTGCGTGAAAAACTCTTAATTGAAAGCATATGTAACGTGTTCTTTAAAAATAACTTTTTTGTTGGACGCGACGCCTACATTTGCAGTAAAGTCCAATGTGTCTAAATTTCAAAACTAAAAGAAATGTAAAAATAACAATAACTCATTGAAAATGATATACATTCTTAAAATCATCTATATAATTTTTGGCTGTTAATATAATACTGAAATGTAATAACTGAATCTTTTTAAAGGAAAAACCTTTATTTAGACAATAGTTTTTCAATAAGACAAGCAAAATATCTTTTCTAAAGAATTCATCACATTTACAACATACGAGTAAAATAGAAATACAGTAATTGTAAAATACCTACGATATTTATCCATATTACATATTTTTAACTTTTTATCTTAAGCACTGATGTATACGATTTAAATCACTAGATGTTTTGCATTTTCACTAAATTTCATAATTTTTAATTTCTGGCAATTACAAATGCAATAAAAACTTTTATATTCACGGTTAACAACAACAAAAAAAAAATAACGAGGATCAGGGAGATAGAAATATATGCAATAAAAATGCAAAATGTATATTTTCTATAATTTAGAAAATGATTTTTATAAATAAAAAATTTAAATGTATGGAATACTTTTTTTTTTAGATTAAAAAATAGTTTGGTGCTTGTTATATAAAAAAAGAATTTTAGATATACTTAATTTGTTTATGAGTTACAGAAGAAATATATTTATTTAGTTTTTTAAGCATTGAGAAACTGGACATTTGTTCTTTCTTATTAAAAAAGAAAACTAAATGGAAATAAAAGAAGAAAACCGAATATCTGACTATTTTGCCGATGTTTTTCCTATATTTGTGCATTTAAATATATATATATATAATTAATTGCTTTACTTTCTCACTCAAAGGCAGTTTTTCCTACTCAAAGGAATTTTTTTAAAGCATGTGTATAGTTGAATTAGTTTCCAAGTAAAAAATTGATACGTGATAGTTTTCTTATAATAATATTTCTCTTTAAAATTTTTATTTACTGTTATTACGTTTCTGGATGTATTAATTATAATCACTTATCGCCAAATTTCATGAACATAAATTATTTTTATATCATTAATTATTTTTAATGAAATTTAAAATATTGTTTGATGTTTATACCCAATAACATGTAAATATTAATGGTATTACTTAATTTTTTAATTGTGTAATTACCCCCCCCCCCCAATATATATATATAATAAATAAAATAAAATAAAATAAAATAAATAAATAAATAAAATAAAAATAAATAAATAAATAAAAATAAATAAATAAAAATAAATTAATTAATAAATAGAAATAAAATAAAATAAATTTATCCTCAAAGGTAAAATCAAATCAATTATTTATTTTATTTTATTTTAGTGAGTATCTTAAATAAGACATCTAAATATTGAGGAATACAATTACTACCGGTCCTAAATGTCCTGTTCTAATGTAACCGGTTTACCCTCTTTTATTTTATTTTTTTCACTCGAAAGCAATTTTTAATGGCATACTTATCGTCATTTTTTTTTAATTGCAGATAAAGAATAAACCGTATTTATAACTTTTATACGTATTTCTTTCAATAATATTTTATTTTAATTAATATTTTAAAAAATCATCAACTATTTTATTGCAATATTCCAAGAACCACTGCTATTTATATATTATTCAAAATTATCAATAAAACTTGAAAATAACGTTACAAGTTTTCTTTTTATCATGCATAGAGTAATCTAATTTTTTTTTCAGATTTCAATTACATATTTTTATTTTATTTTTATTAATAATTTTTTGTAGATATTATACGTTGAATACAGTTCAGAAAAATGCTGTACTTTCATTCTAAAATTTTCAAAAATAAATGCGATTGTAAAATAAGAATCGAAAAGAAAAAAAAAATCATTAATTATTTTATGGCTATATTCCAAGAACCACAGTTATTTCCAAATCATCCAAAATTGTCGATAAAATTTAAAAACAACGTTCCAAGTTCTTTTAGGTAGTTTTCATAAGAAATACTACCTATTACATTCTCCCCTATGTTGAAATTTCTGGAAATTTTTTGCAGATCTACGCCGATCACGACTCCTAGAACCCAAAATCACCCCCAGTTCAAAACTTTATATCAATCTATCTATCTATCTATATCACTTTTTTATGGACACGATAACTTCAATAATTCTGCACAAATCTCTTCCAAACTGATACATAAAATCAAGGAGCATAAAATCTCGGTCTAGTTCGCTAATGGGCAAAATCGAACTAAGGGGGGAAATCGGGGGCTTTTTGTGAAAACATAAAAATTCCATAACTTCTTAATTATGATACGTATCGAATCCGTTTAAAGTTATTATTACTTCTAGGAAAATGGCCGAAAATTTATGTATGACAAATTTTTGATATCATTAGAAATGGCCTAAAGGGGCCGGGGAATATGAGTTTAAGAAGAAAAAAATTCATAACTTTGTCAATTCAGAATATATCAAATCCGATTAAATTTATTATAAATCCTCTTAACATTATCTACAAGTTTTATATAGGATCAACCCTTACAGCAAAAATAAATAAATTAATTAAAATAATAATAATAATAATAATAATAAACAAAGAAATAAAAATAAAAATAAAAATAAAAATAAATAAAAACAAAAATATCCCTGCCGGCTCCGCCTACAGACACAGGTAGATTTCGAAGTGGGTGGTCCCAACTGCCAATTGCAGAAAGGTCATTTCTTCTGCAATTCCCAATAAACAGGCGCCTCACGGTCTGCGTCTTCGAAATCTACCTGTGTCTGTAGGCCAAGACATCAGGGATTATTTATTATTATTATTATATCCTGTATAGAGTTTTTCCACTTTTTCAGTTTTAAATTACGTAATTTTATTTTTATTCTTATGAAAATGTTTTTTTTTAGATATCTTCAATGTTTATTACGGTCCAGAAAAACAGTGTACTGATATTCACTTTAAAAATTTCATATAAAAGCGATTGTAAAATAAGAATAGTTAAAAACTACATTTTCTGTAATCAAGTTAAAGATTTCACAGAAAAAAAAATACAATTAATATTTGATTTCTTTATTTGCAAAGATAGTCTTACAGTTTTACATTTAAAAAAAAGTAAATAAAATGAAAAAAAAAATCTATTTAAATAAATTAGGCATGCTGTAAAAGAAAAAGTGAGACTAATGATTTTTTTTTATTATTATTATAAGGATGGGAAAATTAAACATTTGCTCTTTTTCTAACCAAGAGCAAAGGGAAAAAAATCTAGACTTTTTTCTTTCTCTTTTATCACTATTTGCTTTATGTACATTCTTTGTTTTCCTTTATACAAAGACATATTTTACTGCAAGTAATTTTTAAAAACGTATTTAATGGTTTTTTTTTTTTTTTTTTTTTTTTTTTTTAGATTAAGAATAATGTATATATTAATTTTCCTTAAGCGTTTCCTTTCAATTTTTCATTTTTAATTAATACTTCTTAAAAATATATTAATTATAGTTCTTACGGTTATATTCCAGAAACTTCAGTTATGGTATATCACAAACAAATTCCCAATAAAATATAAAGTAGCATTTTTCATTTTATGTAAATTCATTTTTTTATTTTCTGTTGACTTGAAATGGTATGTGGTTTACAGAAAAAAAAGCATGATTTCATTCCAAATATGTTATAATATTTTTCAATTATCTAAGTTTGCATAAGGAAAAGAGCCTCTTTGACATACATACACACACAGACATATATATATATATATATATGTGTGTGTGTGTGTGTGTGTATTCAACTCGGTATAACAATAAATTCAGTGTAGACTGCTCTGAACTACCAGAATCGTACTTCCTGCCGTATTGTGAATTATTGGTTGAATCATGCATCCCAGCAATTATTGAGAATTTAAAAAAAAAATCATTCATATTCTTAAAGCCATTCTTTCGCCAAATGTCGCCAAAATTTGGTGAAAAGTCGCAAAATTGGTGACCTTTTTTCATTTGGTGCCAAGCATGTGTTTTGGCATTGCTATTCTTAAAAGTCAATTTTCTCGTGAAATCTTGCCACCATTTTACCAAATGTCGCCAAATTTGGCGAAATATGGCCAACTCAGCGACTTTGTTTACTGCTAACTGTTTAATAACTTAACTGTTTCTATCATCATTCCCATTGAAATGCATTGACCCGTAGTAACCCCAAATGACCCACTAATCGAATTTTCTCAAACATGTAACCTAGCCCAATGGTCTACTCGTATACCTAAACGGTAGAATACAAAATTTAGTCAAAATCGTTAGAGACCTTTTGTAGATAAAATTTACATATATATACCCACACACATGCTTTGCTTGTACAAGAGATTAAAAAAGTCAGAGTCAGAGATTAGTTTATCGGTTTTAGTGAACGTGGTTTCTCACAAATTATCTTTCATTGTTGTAACCATTTTTCCAATCATGCGCATAAAATTATATATTCATATTCGCTAACTTCAAATTTTTGCCAAGATTGGCGAAACATGGCAAAATATTGCCAAACTTGGCAAGCAAAAATAAATCACCATATATGAAGCCAACTTGGTTATAGCTGACTAATTTGGCGAAATTCTCATTCAAATTCAGTATTGAAGAAAACTAGGAATGAATCTTCTCTAATTGGGTTCTTCGAATTTTAGCTTCGTGTTTTGAGAAAAATAGCTATAATCTTAAAACCAAGAAATAAAGAAGCTACCTTTTCCTCCCGTTACAGGCCAGAAGGACTTTTTTCTTTATTTTTCACTGTGATGCTTGTTTATCTATTTGTATATTTTATATAATACATGCACCCTTTTAAAAAAAAGTATTTTGATTATATCTCAATAGAAGGATTTTAAAATACCATATTAAAATACTCATTTTCAGATATAATTTTTTCTATGTTCTTTAAATGTTTTACTTTTTGTTATTACCTTATATAGTATATTAAATAGGGTAATTTCTAGCCATGTTCTATGGCACATAGTTAAATTTACATAATTATTTTTTAAAGAAGATGAACATATTATCCCAAGCTTATCAATATTATCTGTCATACAATTATCTGATTTAATTTTTAAATTGAGTTTGTATTTTACACATAATTTTTAAAAAATAAATTAACTAAGATGTACAGTCAAGATAAAAACAGCACTGCAGTTTTCCGTTCTGAAATTTGAAAAGAAAGAACTAAAAAAAGGAAGAACTAGTCGGATGTGCCAATCCCAAAACTGTCTACCTCACACATGTTACTAATTCAAAATTCGCTATCCCAGTGCTAATAAAATCAATATTTTTCGTCATTCTGGTGTACAATAGCTGCTTGCGAATCGCCAGGTTACGTGGATGCGAAGAACCCTTCGCTGCACGAACACCCTAAGTACAACACTACTAAAGAAAATCGAGAAAATCGCAGAAAAATCGCTATCGCAGTTATCCCTTTCGGCGGAATATCCCCATATTTAACTAGGAACTGCTGGCCTTAGCCCAAAACATAAAAATGAAATTTGGTTCAATTCTATGCATAACTTTATACACTTTTCGATGTTAAAGTGGACAGGCTCACCTAGAGGCAGACATTTTGTAAAAATATGCTTTTTCGTGATCTGTGACTCCTAAGAATCTGTTGAAAACCGGAAGTGAAAAAAAAATGTTGTTTACAATATTTTCTTCTATTATAGATAGAAGGAAGTAAAAATGCAAATTAATTTGTTCTTTAAAAATATATATATCTATCTATATATTATCTAAAACTTTTATCATTATTATCTGTCATGAAATTAACTGATTTAATTTTTGTGAAATTTGGTTTATATTTGATAATTCATTTGCATGTTTTTTAAGGTATTAAACGAGGTGTGCAGTCAAGACTAAAACAGTACTGTATTTTTTTTCCTATTGAGAATTAAAAAGAAACATGTGGGTTAAGTGTGATCGATGATCTCACAAAGGGTTTGGTTTAATGTGCTTTTTAAAAACACTTATCTTTTAATTAATAAATCCCTCATTAATTTATAATTATTAAATCCTTATCATTTATGAGCACATTTTATCAATAAGGACATAAATGGTAGAACCATTAAATTTAATATTAAAATGATTACAAGAGGAAACTATTTTTTTAATAAAGTTAAAATATTCAACAACTGCTTTTCAAACAATTGTAACAGCATATGTTCCAGAATTTCTAGTGTGGAAATGGGCAATCGAAAACGCATTTAAAACATTACATTATATAATTTAAATTGAATGATAAAATAAATATTACTTGATTAGAAGAAAGTTTAATAAATTAAAAGTGAGATGGCAGCACTGGCGATTAACGAGAATTAAGGATTTAAAGAGTACTATTTAAAACTAACAGCTGTTTTTTCTAAATATTTAAATAAAATTCAAAATTCTAAAAATTTTTTAATTCCTGAATTTGAAAAATGTAGCGAAAGTTTAAATAAAATTTAAAATTTCTAAAAAAAAAAAAAAAAAGAATGTTTGAACGAAATTTAAAGTGTCGAAATCTCAAGAGCTAGTGGATGTTCAAGCAAAATTTAAAATTTAGAATTTTCTCAAAACAAAACAAATTGTTTAAACGAAATTTAAAGTCCCAAAATTTCAAAAATTCAGAGAAAGTTTAAGCAAAATTTAAAATTTCTTAATTTCTCAAAAAAGATTTTTTGAATTAAAAAATATAATTGATAAAATATTTTTTAACAACTTTTGGTCTTAAAATTACAAAAATTCTGTAAAATTGAATCTATTAGAAAATGAAATGTATTCCGGGGAAAATATTTCAAACTCTGAAGTCCAGTTTCGGTTTAGGAACCTTTTGAACAGCAGTCAAAAACGCTACCATGGAGCCACCTAACCTACACGAAAATAAACTGAAATTAAGGCTTTGCTTGAATGTCTTTTCGGATGTCATTAAGTTAATTAATTTAATTAAAATAATGCAAGACTTTTTCAAAATTTTATAATTTGTCATGTGATCTAAGGTATTCAGCTATAAGTATGCAGAATTTCAAATATCTAACTTACACAGTTTCCGAGAACAAACTCTGTGGAAGACAGACAGAGCAGTGAGACGATAAGGGTTTCATCAAGTGAACGAAACTCTAAAAAGAAATGAAAGAAACATAGAAGAAATTATTATTATTGTAATTTAATAATTTATAAAGTGTATTCCTTTTAAACTTTTTAAACATTTCTTTGAAAATATTAAGAACTCTATTTGATAAAAATGTTTAGACTTCACTAGGAAAAAAAAAAAAACAATTTTACATAAATAAATTAATCTTTTTATTGAAGAAAAAGGAAACCAACCTATTTTTTTTTAAACAATGGAAAATTACATATTTTCCTTTTCCGAGTAAAATAATAGAAAACAAATTCAACAAAATTTATAATCTAACGTTTTTTGTTTCCAATTTTTTTCATTGATTTCTTATGTTATAAAAAATACACTCTGATGCTTGTTCCTTTTATTCTCAGTCAAAGTAGTTTAAAATGGAGGTACATTTTTTAAAGACTTGTTTATTGCTATTTTTTTCTTTTTGTAACTTTACATAAAAGATAAAATATATTAATGATTTTTAAGCGATTTTTTCAATATTTTGCTTTTAATTAATGTTTTAAAAATTCATTAATTACAATTTTATGGCTATCTTCCAAGAACCGCAATAATTTCTATATGATTAAAAACTGTTAGTAAATCTAAAGTAAAGCTAAGAGTTTTTTTGTATATCAATGTAATCAATATTTGAACGGGTTCTGGGGGTCATGATTGGTGAAAATATACCAATTTTTTTTGGAATTGCTTTCCTCCGAATGGCTGCAATAGGTAGCTTTTTGTAATGAAAGCTACCTAAAAATAGCTGAGTTATAGCAGTTTGAAATTCTAGGGTGGCTGACATTTTGAAGCAACATTATTTTTGTCATGCGATAGCACTCGTATATATCAACCGATTTGCATGTGACTAAGCATGTGTATATGACTAAGCATAGACTTACCAAGGTATCGACCGAGTTCGTTAGACAGCTTGATCAGTCATCTTGTTTGAAAATGGTCACTATTTAAAGATTTCGAATTAAAAAAGATGGATAAAAAAATAAAAACCCTAAACTTTTACCCTTGATACAATGATTCCGGAGCATTTTTTGCTTTGCCTCTACCTAAAAAAGGGCTGAGATATAGCAGTTTGAAATTCTAGCGTGGCTGATTTCTCCATAGTCAGGTTTTATTTATGAGCTTTAGGAAACGTGGTTTCTCGAAAATTTACATGAATTGTTGTAACCATTAGTGCTACTATTATACACTTAAAACTACATAGTCGTATCCGGCATCGTTAAATTCTAGCCAAGCCTGTAGACACTTAGCGAAATACCGTCCAAATTTGGCAACCAAAATTAAATCGCCTAAATGTAACCAACTTGGTTACAGCTGACTAATTTGGTGAAATTCTCATTCAAATTCAGTACGGACGAAAACTTGGATTAAATCTTCTATTATCGTGTTCCACACATTTTAGCTTATAAACGAAGAATTATAATAAAGAGTGAGAATTATATAAGCTTTGCGGTGATAGAAACATATAAATATCTTTATTCGGATGACGAGTTTCGTTCCCCGTTTTACCGTTTGGCACAAAAAACTTATGATGGCGCTCGCCATTTTATCGCCTGAGGCTAATCTTATTATTGTAAAAGAATGGAACCTATTTATTAAAAAATTAAATAGGGTAAATGTACCAATAGTCGGCCACATTGAGATAAAATGCCTTACGCATAGCTTATTTTTGGTTCTAAATGAAATATTACAATTTGGTTATATGCAGCCATCTTTCATAAGTCACAAACCATCACCAAAGAATTGTGGGTATTTTTATTGAATTTGTAATCAGCCATGTTTTTTCAAGATAGAGGTCAAATCACCATTTTCCCTATTTTTTTGTTAACTGATGGCAATTTTTTTAAAAGGCAAGTATTAATTTATTTTTTTATGTTTTTCTAAAATTATAAGGCTAGAGTATTAGCAGGGTAAATAAACTAATGTTTATGAGTATAAAAATAAATAAATTTGTTGCTTTTAATTAATTTTAATGTGGCCGACCATTGGGTATTAATTTTGCTTACATGTCCAATAGTCGGCCACCAGCAGCTGAATACTGAGTACATAACTTATTATACTTTTTTGAGTTTATTTTTAATTGTTTGGTAGATATAACTTTATCTCTACATCTATAATAATATTATATATAAAAAAAATCACGTGCTTGTTTGTTTGTAGGGGAAACTACTGGAACTACCGAAAGAATTTCAAAAGTAAAGGTGGCAGTCTCTGCTCCGACATAGACTATATTTTACGTCAGAGCCACTTTTCGCAAGTAGATGGATGAACAAAAAACATTCTAAACTTGCCTTTTTTGTGATATTGAAGGAGCTAATAACTTGAAATTTGGCATGTTTGTTGTTTTCTAAAAAGTTCGAAATTTAAAAGTGTGAAATGAGTGGGAAAAGTTCTAAATTACAATTTATGTAGAATTGTTAGGAATATAAACTTGAAATTTAACATGTCTGTTACTTTTAAGACATAAATTCTGGATCAAGGCACTTAAAAAAGGGGGGAGTTTTAGAAAATGAAAAAAACTGTGAACATTCTAAAAACATTCTAAATTACGATTTGTATGGAATTACTAGGGATAGAAATTTAAAATTTGCCAATTCTGTCATTTTTAATATGTAAACGCTGGTACAAAATAGTTTATAAAAAAAAAAAAAAAAAAAAAAAAAAAAAAACGAAATTTCAAAGGGTATAGGTCCAAACAAATATTCTAAAGTTTCAAAATCTGTGATAGTTTTGGTGCTGGAAACTTAAAATTTGGCATGGTGGTTAATTTTAAGATATAAGCGACCGGTTAAGAAAGGTTTCTAAAAATTTGGAAATTTAGAATGCTGAAATGAGAGGAAATTGTTCTGAATTAGGTTTTTTTTTTATAAATATTAGAATAGAAACTTGAAATTAGACATGGATAACCTTTTCTATACGTAAGTGGTCTGATCGTACCCGAACAGTTTCTAAAAAATTCGAAATTTAAAAGGAACTAAGAATTTTCTAAAATTGCAATTTCTGTGATACTGTTGGATTTAAAACTTCAAATTTTGCATGGGGGGGGGGGGGATCTTTTAAGATGTAAACTCTCGCAAAGAATGGTTTCTATAAAATTCGAAATTTAAAAAATTGAAATTATCAGTAATTGTTGTTTATCATTCTAAATTATGATTTATTTAAAATTAATAGGGATAGAAAACTGATATTCGATATCGGTGTTACTTTTAAGTCGCAAATGCTCGTACACAGTAGCTTTTTCTTAAACTAGATTAGATGCGGCAGTTGGTACCCCAATTATTTGCTTTTCAATTCTGTTGAAAATTGTTAAAACAACTAGATTGGAATGCGGCAGTTGGGACCGCCCCTCCCAACGTGTTTCCACTGCGGGATTCAAAATGAACTCATATACTAATAAACTACATACTAAATGTATTTCATATTCAAAATGCATAAAAGTGTTAAAACAACTAGATCGGAATGCCGTGATGCGGCAGTTGGGACCGCCCCTTCGCTGATGCACGAATGTATGCATATTTGCTTTTCCACTATGTTGAAAAGTGTTAAAAGCAACTCGATTAGATGCGGCAGTCTTTACCCCCATTATTTGCTTTTCAATTCTGTTGAAAAGTGTTAAAACAACTAGATTGGAATGCGGCAGTTGGGACCGCCTTCCCTACGCTTTTCCGCTGCGGGATTCAAAATGAACTCGTATACTAATAAACTACATACTAAATATATTTCATGTTCAAAATGCATAAAAGTGTTAAAAGAACTAGATCGGAATGCCGTGATGCGGCAGTTGGGACCGCCCCTTCGTTGATGCACGAATGTATACATATTTGCTTTTCAACTATGTTGAAAAGTGTTAAAAGCAACTCGATTAGATGCGGCAGTTGGTACCCCCATTATTTGCTTTTCAATTCTGTTGAAAAGTGTTAAAACAACTAGATTGGAATGCGGTAGTTGGGACCGCCCCTCCCTTCACTTTTCCACTGCGGGATTCAAAATGTGTAATTCGATTCAAAATCCACTTTAATCTAACTTCAATTTGAGCGCGACCAGAAGGGGTACCAGCGTTATTTATTTATTTATTTAATTTTTTTTTTTTGAAGTCGACTATAGCATACAAAATTTAGTCAAAATCGCTTAAACCGTTTCTAAATGGAATTTGTTTGACCCATAGTGACCCCCAAATGACCCACTCATCGAATTTTCTCGAACATGTGACCCAGCCAAATGGTCTTCTTGTATCCCAAAAAGGTAGGACACAAAACTTAGTCAAAATCGTTAAAGACATTTATTAGATAAGATAAAATTACCTTGGACCTTAACATGTGACCCTTAACGTGTGACCAAGCCCAATAGTTTTTTCGTACACCAAATCGGTAGGATACAAAATTTAGTCAAAATCGTTTTAGTCGTTTTTAGATCAAATTAGTTTACCAGTAGTGACCTTAAAATGACCCACTAATCGAATTTTCTCAAACATGTAACCCAGCCCAATGGTCTTTTCGTACCCCAAAACAGTACGATACAAAATTTAGTCAAAATCGTTAGAGCCATTTTTTAGATAAAATTTATTTGACCCATAGTGACCCCCATATGACCCACTAATGAAATTTTCTCGAACATGCGACCCAGTTCAATGGTCTTATTGCATCCCAAAAATGTAGAATACAAAATTTAGTCAAAATCGTTAAAGCCATTTAGCAGATAAAATAAAATTAACTTTACCCACAGTGACCCTAAATGACCCACTAATTTAATTTTCTCGAACATGGGAGATAGCTCAATCATCTTCTTATAACCGAAAATGGTAGAATGCAAAATTTAGTCAAATTTGTTAGAGTCGTTTTTCAGGTAAAACAAGATTCTGAAATGGCCGACTATTGGTGCAGTGATGGCCGAACATTAGAGTTAAAGTGGCCGACTATTGGAGAACTTGCCCTTTTTGAACATAACTTTGTCTAAAAAAAACTATTACCGTGTTTTTTAAAAATAATTGCTGAAACATAATAAGAAACGTATGTTTTAACATATATCACTGTTAAAAATGTTGTGTCGTTTTTTTAAAAATTCTGCGTTAAGGTTTATATACAAAAAAACAGTTAAGTGGCCGACTATTGGTACATTTACCTATCTCCTTTTCTGAAGGAAAAAAAAATTAACAAAATTTAAGATCTAACTTTCATTGTTTCATTTGTTTCTTTTTTTTCTTTATATATATATATATATATATATATATATATATATATATATATATATATATATATATCTTATAAAAATTTGCTTTGAGGCTAGTTTCTTTTAGGCGTCCAAAATTTGATTTTAATAGCAGGTACCTGCCTAAAGGCATGTTTCGTCCTGATTTTTTTTTTTTTTTTTTTTTTTTTTTTTTTTTTTACAATAGAAGGAAAAAATACAGGTTCATACTATCCTTAATTTGAATAACGCCATTACCAAACAGTAAATTTTGCTTTACCTAATCATAGAATTTATAGTAATTTTCTAAAATTACATTATGCGAAGATTTCTATTCGGAAATAGTGATGGTCAAAAATAAGTACCGTACGAACCCTGGTAGATCAATAGTTTTTAAACATTTTATTCAGTATCTTGCTTTTTATTAATAATTTTAAAATTCATTATTTACACTCATATGGTTATGATTTCAAAAAGCCACAGTTATCTTTATACCAGTGGTTCATAAATATTGATCTCAAGGGATCCACAATACTATTTATTTATGTAGAACTTGAAAGCAATCTTTCGAATTTCTCGAACTCCTGCACTGTTAAAAATCTGTAGCAATCTGCCCAGTCATGCAACCGTTTTTATAGATAATGGTTTCTTGACCATATTATGAAGCGTTCTCATTGTCAGAATAGAGAAAAATTATGTTATGTAACCGCTTTCTATAAAAACGTTTGAATGACTTGACATTTTGCTGCAGAATGTAGCGTTTCGTCTTCGCAAGTTTTACTGTATCTCTATTAGCTTATATATCATATTAATATTCTAAAAACGCCATTAATTTCAGCCTTACATCCTATACTCTTAAAAATCTGCAGCAAACTGTCCAGTCATTTGACCATTTTTGTAAATAGTGGTTACTTGCCAATATTATTGACAATATTATGGTCCGAATAAAGATAAATCACGGTATGTAACGGTTTACTTCAAAAACAGTCGAGTGCCTGGACAATTTGCTGCAGATTTTTAACAGTGTAGAGTCCGCCAGGAAAGATAGCGGAAATACAAAAAAGATTCCGTGATAGCTCACTGTTAAAAATTTGCAGCAAACTGTCTAGTCATTCGACCATTTTTGTAAATAGCGGTTACTTGTCAATATTATTGACAATATTATGGTCAAAATAAAGATAAATCACGGTTATGTAACGGTTTACTTTAAAAACGGTCGAGTGACTGGACTGTTTGCTGCAGATTTTTAACAGTGTAGGGTCCGCCAGGAAAGTTAGAGGAAATACAAAAAAGATTCCGTGATAGCTACACTGTTAAAAATTTGCAGCAAACTGTCTAGTCAATCGACCTGTTTTATAGATAACAGTTACTTAACCGAAATTTTAATTGATCATAACCAATACTTTTAAAATTTGCTGCAAACTGTCCAGCCATTCGACCGCTTTTATAGATAACAGTTACTTAACCGTAATTTTAATTGATCATAACCAATGAGAACCCTTCATAATATGGTTAAATAACCATTATATACGAAATGGCTATGTAGTTTGATGGAGATTTATAACAGTGTAAGAGTTTAAGAACCGCTGCTCTATACCATTTTAAATTATTAACAAATCTTAAAATAATACTCTCGTTTTATTCTCTGTATCATCTATGGTGTTCTTTTCTTTTTTAAGTTGTTTAAATAAAATACTTATTTTTTTGTGGACAATTAATGTTTATAAGGCTCATAAAAATAAAGAAATCATTCTGATAGTTAATCTGAAAATTGTAAAAAATGTAGACGATTGCAAAAGAAGAATTGAAAAAATTACATTTCCTGTAATTGAGTAAAAGTCCATACAAATTAAAAACAAAGAGGAAGAACATTTGATATCTTGTTTACAAAAATAGTATAACATTTCACAAAAAAAAAATTAAAAAACGAATTTTCTTTAAATAAATTAGGTTTATTGTAAAAGAAAAAAATATATATCCTTTTTAAATTTTCTTTTTTGTACGCATTGAAAATTAAATATTTGATCTTTTTTTTCTACTCAAGAGAAAAAAAAAACCCCATCAAAACTATTTTTTTTCCTTTTGTCATTATTTTTTATCTTACATAAAGTATGTATATATATATATATATATATATATATATATTCCCCTCAAAGGCAATTTTTATGTCAGGTAATTTTTTTAAATGATGTTAATCGCTGAGTTTTTTTTTTGAAGATTTTTAGATAAAAGATAAAGTGTATTAATGCTTTTTAAACGTTTCTTTTTTTAATTTTTACTTTTAATTAATACATTATATAATTTATTAATTACATTCTTTTATGGATACATATCAGGAACCTCAGCTGTTTTTTTTTATTAAAAAAAGGGCCAATGGTTTTAAAAATTCTAAACTATTATATAAATTGATATTTTCTCTTGACACTAAGTGTTCTGTACTTTCATGGAAAAGAAAAATGCGTTTTCTATTTTAAGATTATTCTTCTATCTGCATATTTACTGCTTGTTTTGCGTCATCTACAATTTAAAAAAAAAAAAAAGACATATGTTTCTTAATCTAGTAAAATATATTATAACCACGAACTAAAATATACAATAACCTCTTCCGAGTTACCCATGATTTCGAAAAGCATTCTTTATCTTCAGAAACCTCAGAAATCAATATAGATTTTTCGTATGCTATCAAATCTCAAGACAACATTTTCATGTTCAACAAACGTGTTTTACAGACAAACATGATAAATAAAAGCATTAACATTAAAATTAAAATTTATATTATTTTGTTACTCTTACATGCATAAATTGAATTACGCAGCTGAAAATGCTTAGTTGGGCATCCTAATAGCATCCTGATAGCATATTAAAAACCGACATTCCGGTGTAAGAATATTCATTTATACACCCTAAAAACTACTTGGAAAAGTTTCTGAAAATCAGAGGCAGAAAAAAGAAAGTTTGTTTTTATAAATGCTTTTTTAAATCTCGAAAATCTATTTGGTTCCTAAGATTTCTAAACATAAAGAACGCTTTTCAGAATCATGGGTATCTCGGAAAAGATTATTGTATATTTTCGTCTGTGGTTATATTATTTTTTATTTTTTATTTTTTTTATTTTTTATTCTTTTTGCGAATCCAAAGAAATTTTTGTAGGATGAACACCAATTTGTTGGTACAAAAGATTTTGATCATGAAACAAATATTTGTGTGTCTCGACAAAATTTCGATTTAAATTTGATGCAATAGAATTTTTTTTTATAACAATACACCGGTACTCCTATTTTTGACTGTGAAATTTAGGTAGTACAGTTAATATATATATATATATTTTCAATTTTGTCTAATATTCATTTTGTATGTTCGAATTCCGAGGTAGTTGTTGTACAGTTGCTGAAATTCGACAGAATAAAAACTAATAGTAATACGAATGTGTTAGATGAAATTATGATAAACCTATAAAAATAATTGTAATAAAAAAATCAGTCTTACATTGGATGAACTAACTCCAAATACAATTACAATTTTAAACTATATTTAAAATAATGCTATTTCTATTTTAATTTTAACTATCCATAACGTTAAAAGGTTTAGCTGTATTTAATTAATCCATATTTTATTTGAAAATGAGGTAATCCGAGACATGTTATCAAAGTAAATAATCGAGATATAGTAACCAATTTAGACTCCAATTTTAACCTTTTAGTTGCAAAACGAAAATTCAGGGAAAATTACGTCATTTTGACATAATCTTATTATTATTTGTTTGTTGTTTATCTATGTAAAAATACAATTCAAACATCATTTTAATCGGTGAAACCTTTTCATATATATTTTTATCCATGTATATTTTAACCAGCAATAGGTTTTGAATAAATGTATTTCCAGCAAAATTGACGTCATTTTTCTCAGCGAGAACATTGCATACGAAATGATTTTCGCACTCCATTAGCACTTTTGGCGTCCCATGTACTGGTTCCGGGGACAGGTTTTAAAAGCCTTGAAAATCGGGACACATGGACACACTATGTCTGTGTCTGGAGGGGATATTAAGAGAAAATTGGGCACCTCTGCAGGTTAATACTTCGAACTGGCTACATTCTAAATTTGACAATGATTAGAAAATTAATATGTTAGTGCACATTGACAACGCAGCAAACTGGTTCAATGTGCCAACCCCAAAATTTTCTTCAATCTTACACAAGTTATTACTTCAAAATTCGTTATCATAGCGCCAATAAAATCAATACTTTTTGTCATCTTGATGTGCGTCAACAGCTTGTGAATCGCCAAATTACCTGGATGCACCCTTCCCTGCACGAGCAGTTGATGTATAACACAACAACAAAACTAGTCGTTGGGGTCCACCGTAATACTTACCCATCATGGATATGCATAACATAAAATATGAACATAAAACATGTGTAAACTATTTATAAAATGCATTGCAATTCGAATAAAATCATGGCTTGATGACGTCATAAACTTTAAATGCTCTATTACTGAATGGAGTAAAAGAAACATCCTTATAACTCCGAAATTGATAATCATATTAACTAACGGTTTACTGCGTCGGATTAAGCATCTCATTTAGCATTACAATATATCTTTGAATTGAAATTTGAATGAAATACAGGGTAATGAAAAATCGAAGAGTATGAAAAGTAGGATTACAAATATCTCGGCGACTCATTATCCGATCGACTTCATTTTTTATGCAAAATTTGTTTTTTTTATTGTCTTTTATATTCCTTCCTTAAAATAAACAATTTTAAGGAAATAAGAAACATTTCGAAAATTTGTATATACCTTTTATCAGAACGAATATTTCGAGAGTCCGAAAAAAATAGTTCCGGATAGTCAATGTTACTGAAATTCAATAAGCTTCTTCCAATTATTACATACTAAGTATATTCCAAATTTCAAGTCTCTATCTCAATTTGTTCGGGAGATAGAGCGTTTGCAGACACACAGACATACAGACGGACGGCAATTCTTTTTTTCTAAAAATATGTTTTTCGGAATCTCCAGTGTCTGAAACGTGTAAATTCGCAAAATATTTTTTTTCGATTTTCAAAACGATTACAAGACATACCCTATACTACGTATGATGGGTAAGTAAAATTGAGAAAATCGCAAAAAATCGTTATCACAGCGCTCCCTTCCGGCAGAATATACCCAAATTCAACTGGGACCTAGTGGCCATAGCCAAAAACATATAAATGAAATTTGGTTCAGTTCTATGCGTAACTCCATACACTTTTCGATGATAAAGAGGACCGGCACACGGACAAACAGACACTCGGAAGCACAGACACTCGGAAACACAGACACATGGATACACGGACAAACATACATTTTGTAAAAACATTTTTTTATGGATCTTCCACCCCTAAAACGTTTAAAGCCGTCAAAAACCGGAAATCGAAACAATTTTGATTGCAATATTTTCTTCTATTATAGATAGAAGAAAGTAAAAAGATAATTTCAAGACAGAAAATACGTTCATTTATTATATACTAATATCTTTAACATATTACTAAATAAACATACTATTGTACATATTAAATTTAGTGTAGCAGAAATTTTAAATACATTTATAAACTTTTCCATTATTCGGCCACATCAGATACACAGTTTGGAATGAAAA
Source organism: Maratus michaelseni (assembly GCA_963931845.1). Classification (NCBI taxonomy): domain Eukaryota; kingdom Metazoa; phylum Arthropoda; class Arachnida; order Araneae; family Salticidae; genus Maratus; species Maratus michaelseni. The sequence goes on along the minus strand of OZ007597.1, from coordinate 97,579,511 downwards.
ATACTTGCTAATAAAAGTGCTTTTCTAATTAAGGACTTGCAACCATGGTTAGAAAAATAGATTTCGTAATTTAATTAAAACGAGTTTCCTACTGTTGATTTTTTTAAAAATTCCTTTTGGCATCAACGAAAATGCAGAACATCCAAGAATTTAATAAATTTTTAAGTGAAAGAAGGTTTGAAAGCTCTGTTAATAATTTCAAAATTAATTTGTGAACGATTCAATTTGTGTTAAACTTAATTTTTATTGCTAATATTAGCAAGATTTATTGCAACGCTTGGATATTTAATTAAATATGTTAGGAAAATATCGTAATTTTTGTTATAATCTTTACCTACCTCGTGCGAAAATCTAATGTAGAAGTTTTTACTCAGTAATTTGTGTTTAAATACAGCTGTTAGATTGAGTAATTTAAAATAATCAGAAAAGGAAAAGTTTAATTAATTTACAAAATGATTTTGTCTGTTTTTGATTTTATGAGGGCGAATTTTAAAAGGAATACCAACAGCAATTGCTTTAATGAGTTGATTTTAAGAAGTTTATTTTTTTATATTTATATATAGAGTGGTGTTTCTAGCTGCTTTCAAAAGTTAATAATTTTTGACTTAGTTGCTTTTTCATTTTTCTAACAGGTATAGAAAATGAAAATTTTGGATTAAGAAATACAAATATTTTATTTTCAAAATAAAATGAAAATAAAAAATATTTAAAAATTCTTTCGCTTTATTAATGTGTATCTTATCAAAAGTCTGGTGATCAAAATGAGATTCACAAAAGCATGGGGCACTGATAGAAATATTGTAAATAAATTGAATTTTAAATATTCGTAATATATTTTTATTCGCAATATATTTTTATTTTTAATTATAGTTTCCGAATTGTTTTGTTGCTTAATTTTTTTATCATGTTGTTGCACATTAATATGTGAGCAAATAATATATTAGACAATTATTCTGTCTTTACAAGCATAAAACAAGTTAAATTAATACCAGGAATGTTATCAAGACTAAGTTATCGAAAACAAAACATGTCACAGATGTTTTAATGAGTGAAATACTCCCCAGAAATAACAATACACAATTTAATTACACATTTTCGAAAACAAGGTCGTCTAACTAACTTAACACAAACAAAAAGATTACACTTTGCCTTTTATACCACAGAATATTGGGAGCTGATTTTGAGAAAATATATATACCACTACTACTTTTTGTTCAACTTCGTATCTTTGTATGATAAAAATCTAAAGACTATAGATTCTAAATCTAAAAGAAAAAAAAAGAGATTAATTGAACTCAATTATTATTAAATTGTAAAATAACCGACAAATTTTTGGGCCACAGTGTATATAAATGTTCTTAAGCAATACTTATTATATTAAAAATAAATAAACAACGTAAAAAATAGCACAAATAAGACATATAAAATGGCAAACAGCTGTTTCGGAGCCTCTAAAGCTCCATCATCAGTGTCAAGGTTAAAAAGATTAAAAACAGATGTAAATGTTTAGACCATGTATGCTAGCGTCTCCGCTCGCGGCAAAGGTGGAATAGCGATGAGTGTTGAAAAAAAGAAGCGGATCAAGAGTCCCATGTGACAAAAGAGACCAATAAGAATCGCTCCGCCAATCTGGACGAGCCTAAACAGTGAGGAGAAAAGGGTGGAGAGAGTGAATATTTTTTTCAACATTCATTGCCCTCCCACCTTGGCCTCAAGCAGAAACTCCTCTAGCCTCTAGCACACATGGTCTAAACATTTACATCTGTTTTTTAATCTTTTTAACCTATTGGTACTGATGATGGAGCTTTAGAGGCTCCGAAACAGCTGTTTGCCATTTTATATCTGCTATTTTTACGTTGTTGATTTATTTTTAATGTAACGGCACAAAATTCAATCCTCCCATTTTAAATATTAATTTATTTTAGTAATTTAGAAAAATAATATGACGGTTGTTATAAACGCATTGAGAATGCAACAAAAAAGTTACTATCTAGACGAAATTCTTTCCCTGAACTAATCAAGGTTCAGTTACCAAGAACAAAACATGTCACAGATGTTTTAATGTGAGAAATGCTCCCAGAGAACTGACAATACACAATTTACTTACAAGATTTCGAAAACAAGGTACTCTAGCTAACTTATTTCAGACACGTATTGATTTTATACCCCATAATATTAATTTTAAAAACAAATTTTAAAAATAAAATTCTACGGCTGCTCTTTTTTGTTCGACTGTGTATCTTCGTATGGCAAAATTCTAAAAAGTCTAGATTCTAAATCTGAAAGAAAAAGAAAGAGATGTTATTCTTGTTAATTCAAATGTTATTAACTTTTAAAATCTCCGACAAATTTTTGAGGCACTATGTATATAAATGTACTTAAGCAATATTTATCAATATTTATTATACTTTAGTTATTATGCCAGTTGTTATAAACCCATTGAGAATGCAATAAAAAAGTTACTACCTAGCCCACTAAGCGTTTTGCCCGTATTTTTCCGTTTTCCGAAAAACAACTTAAATCGGCTTTAGACAATTTTTTTTTTTTAACAAAATTGTATTTTAAGATATATGTAAAATAAAGATATATGAAGTGTATTTTAGAATTAAACGGGGAAAAAAAATTATTTATTTTAAGTTTTAGAAATATTTTTATGAAAATGCAGGAAAGCCCTTAGACGCTCAGAGGGCTAGAGGAAATTATTTTCGTGCACTGATTATTTTGAAATATTACTATTACATATTAAATTCAATGCAGCAGAAATGTTAAATAAAGTTATGAAACTTTAGCATTAGTCATCCATATCTGGTACGCAGTTTTAAATGAAAACTTCGTATTAATAAAATGCTTTTTCTAATCAAAGATACAGTCTAGAGAAAATGCTTTTCATATATACATTTCTTTGAAACCTTACTAAATAAATATGCCTTGTTACATATTAAATTTAATGTAGCAGAAATTTTAAATAAACTTATAAACATTTACCCTTAGTCAGTCCTGTCAGATACGCTACTTTAAATGAAAAAGGCTTGCTAATAAGATGGCTTTTCTAATTAAAGAGTTGAAACCATGGTTAGAAAAATAAATGTCCTTCCTTCAATTAAAATGAATCATTCACTGTCGAATTAAAAAACATAAACTCTATCGACATCAAAATAAAAATACCGAACAGACAAGAATTCAATAATTTCTTAAACAAAACGTTTGAAAGCTATATAAATGATTTTAGAGCTAATATGTGAATGATTAATTCTCTCTTATAATTTTTTTTAATATTAGAAAACTTCCTTATTAGCGTTTGGTAATTTAATTAAATGTGTTCGGAAAATAATCATTGTGGTTTGAAAAATCTTTACATATATCTCATAGATTATAAACATACATATTTTTACTCAAAACTTAATATTTAGACATAGTTTATATACTTAGTTGAGTTTCAGACTTTAAAGGATCGATTGAGACTTTAAAAAATGAAAAGGATAAGATTATTTAATTTTCTAAATAATTTTCGTCGGTTTCTGAATTTAAGACATTAAAAATATATATACATGATAAAAACTGTTTTAAGCTAAAAATTCATAGAAATTTAATTTCTTGCTGTATGTTTCATGTTTGATTGTAATACGTGACCACAGTAAATAACAATATCAGTTAAGAATTGAAACAATTAATTCTTTGACCGTTCTACTAAATTTTGTAGTAGTTTTGTGTATGCAAGATTGCCACAGATGACTATTTGTTTTCTTTACCATTTAGTCTGCCACCGTTTCTAAATAATAATAATTTACTTCGAAGGCTAGTGGAAATTTACCATGCGGATAATTGTTTGGAAGTAGTGGCAAACAAAATAATCGAAAAAATAGTCTTTCCTGCCAACCCTGTGTATGATAAAAACTCAGATTCGTAGATTATAGGTTCGAATTAGCAAGGTAAAGAATGATTTGTTTTTTAGTATGTTCTTTACCTGAAAAGTTTTAACCAGTTTTTTCTAAAAAACTTTCCTTGAAGGTGTTTTGCTAATGGAAGTTTGGCTTTTTTTGCTACTTTCCAAACGCGATCACGAAAAAAAAAACATTAAAAGGTTGTACCTAGTCACAAATTTCAAAAATCTTTTTGTGCTAGTTGCAGCTTTAGAGACTTTATCAACTGACTAGGGGCTACTTTATTTGGCTTGAATAGATGATTCTATGTGAGTAAAAAATAATAAAAAGTATCGTTCTGTAATTATGACACAAAACTTTAAATTCATTCTCTTCAAAAGTGCCTTTTCAAAACGGTCACCACGATTACTCAAAAGCTGCAGAACACTTCTAATTTTGTCAGTTCTTTTCTTATATATTATGTACAGACTAAACGAAGAATTTTTACATTAGTTTTTAACTCTTTTATTTCTTTTTCATATTTGAGCATTCGCAGAATACAATATTATTGGAATCATCTATATATTTTCTGGGATAAGTGAAATAATTCAGCAATCTATGCCATACTATTGCAATTAACCATTTATAATTATGATACAATAATTAAATTCTGATATAATTTCCTTTTTTGAAAATAATCCAGAGAAAAGTTAAGACTGGTGCTATTATAAATAGCTCAGCAAGAATTTAATTTACATGAAGGATGACTTGCGACGACTTGACATTTAAATATCGTCTATATATTTTTATGTATATGAAAAACTCCAAATAAATTAGTGAAGGAGTACATAATTATATACATAATCAATATAAATTAAATAAATACATTAAAAATAAAGTATAGTAAATTTATAACAGTAAGAATAAGCAGAATAAAGACTACAACTAGAATTTTATCTCTGTGCTTAGTATGCTTTACAATTGCTACTCATTTGTAATATCATATATCTTTATTGTTAGCATTGAAAATTACTTTTCCGTTTACGATTTCCATATGCTTCAGAATTACGCTTTAAAATATGGTATCAGTTTCAGTTAGATTCATAATGATTCGTTCAGATTTCTAATTCATAACATTTTAAATTATTCGTTACAGATGAGATTTCAAAATATTTAATTAGAAGTTTAAACTTAAGCAAAATGCTATCCGGTTTTAGATTAGTTTAAGATTAACATAGTGTATTCATTAGAAGAAAATTTAGAACAAAAATAATTTTCAGACAATTTTTTCAGTTTCATTAGTTAAAGTTGATTTCAAATTCAAAGTATCTATTTTATTACATACTCTTGATTTCTTCTGTGTTTAGAAAAGCAAGAGACTGGCAGGTGATCTTATTAAAAAACTATTAAATAGAACAATTTTTTCCATTATTTCGATAAAGGTAGAGAAAATTTACGAATTTCAACTTTGGCAGCGTTTTTCACAAAATTAGAACTATCTAAATTTTTCACAAAATTTTTCAAATCGTTTTTCACAAAATGCTGTCAAATTTGCCATTTTGAAGCGAATTTAAAGACGCAACAGCCCAATAAAGATCGTTATGGGACAATAATATATTTTTAAGTACTTTTCCATTATATGGACCTTGGCGACAGAAAGAAATTTAGCAACATATTTTCTGGAAATCTATTCACTGTTTCATATACACATACAATTTTTTCAATATTTATACAATTTATGTAATAGAAAGAAACCGTTTATATATTTTTATATGCAAACATATAAAACACAATAAACAAAATGTTTATATATAGATAAATTCGAATATAAACAAGCATGAAAGTTCATTATGTTTGTTTCCATGAATGTTTATACCATTTCAAAACAAATCTGACTGTCTGATTTTCTGAATTGCGCCAAGAATTTTAAAGAAAACGCCAAGATTCCTATAGTAGAAAAATACCAATTTGTGTCTCATAACGATTTTTATAACTCAAGATATAAAGTACTACAAATAATAAAATATATCTTTATAATACAAGATATTAGTCATTTATCGAAAAACATAAACTAAAAAAAATATATTCGATTCAAGTCAGTTTAATAGACGTATCTACAAGTTTGATGCTTTTAAGTTTAAACACGAGTCAGTAAATGTGTGACAAAATTTCACGTGAAAATATTCTTTGAGGACACCATTCGGTAGGGTTCGTTCATTTTTAAAATGCCTTTCTTTCTTATATATTGTTCGGTCAAAGATCTTTTATTTAAGTTAAAAATAATGAAAATTATTAAATTTCTTCTATTATAAAAAGTTTTGAAATATTCCTTCAAAAGGGAAAATTAATGACGCCTACAGTCTTTCAGGACAATTCTTTTGAAAAAGATTAACCATCATTAATTGTCTTCCTTTAAAGTATACTCTGGCTTATTATTCTCTCTGTTTTAATTAATGATGTCCATTTCATTATTCATTTTTAAAGTTTTAAAAAAGTCCCTCCTTACAGACAAGATATTTTGAGTGAGTAATGATTTTTTACGATGTATTTTCGGTTATTAAAAAAATAGAGAAAAAGTTTAAAAATTAATATTTTATTTTATTTTTGAATTGTTATTATTATTTCTAAATTCTCTGGAGTTTTTTAAATACTTGTGAAATATAGTTATACTGTGAATTTTGTAAAATTAATATAGTTATAGTACATTATATATATGTATGTATGTATATGTATATATGTGGGATTAAAAAATAAATAATACCCATCTACGCATTAATATTCACAATAACACAAACTCAGTGATTTAATTAATAGATACATGATATCGCAAGATTATTAGTAGACTCGTAAAAGATGAAGTGAAAAAAAAAGAAAACGAAAACGAAAAATGCTGTTGTTCCTTAGATTTTTGCCACAAGTGTTGGTTGTTATAAAACGCAAGGTTCAGAGGAGTTTATAAAAGTAATTATTTAAAGAAAGACTTAAAGTCTTTAGTGTTTGCTAATATTAATCACATTGTATGTAGACTGTGAAACTGTACATACATGTACTGTACATCTAGTTCATTGTTTATTAAACAAACTTATTTGTATTTGTATTTATAGAATCTAAATTGAAGTGAAGTTATGTAATATATGTATCACATATTTAATAATGACCCTATCTTAAAATTAGTCCAAATGTTCTTACTTAATTTACGATTTTCCGTCTATAAAAATGTTATTATCTTTTTTCATCGTTTCCCCTTTTTAAAAAATCTAATTGATTTTCCTACGCGCCAATTTTTTTTTTTTTTGGTATTAGGCCAGTAAAATTTCTGCGCAATGTTTTTCGATGGAACGTCTTTTACTCTTTTTCAACGCGATTCTAGAAGCTATCAGATTTTTTTCCGCATTTTTCGGGAGCCTAATCGATGACTTTTGAATTGTTCCACCGTTACTTAAAAATTCGAGCCTTTGATTGAATAAAATCCATTTGTTGTTCGCATTTGTACTCTTCCGCAAATTGGTTTATAGCCTTTTGCAAGACTATGAAACACAACTTTTTCAGTGATATCGTCTGTTAAAAATAGTCACAGTATCAGAAGAATGAATTCCGATTTTTTTTTAGAATTTTGTTGTAAAGATGTATTTCATTAAATACCGTGCTGACTAATTTGAGAGTTCTCCATTTTATGGGACGAGAAGTTAATAAAGATGTTCTTTCTCGGAAAATGCACCCAGCAATTTTCGACGATTGCCCTTATTGTTTTTTATTCACTACGTTCTACGATGACATGTCTGCACTGTTACTAATTAGGGCATCTCATTTATTTGACGCTGTACTCTCCCATTTTTAGTTATGCAATCTACGCTGATAAAACTGCAAATTAGCATATTTTTTCACTCCAACGTCATTGAATATGGGATCGTTTTGAGTGTACCATCCATAATTCATTGGCCGTATAATAATTTTCATGGCTGCTCGCCGAAATAAATCAACTTCTGCAATCAAGTAATTATTGTGCGCTATGTAAATGGAATCTCATCGTATACATCTTGCACATATATATATACAGGGTGGTTATAATTAAAGTTACACTGTTTAGACCTACGTAGAGTCCGCTCTGGTTGATAGATATCGATGAAACTTGGAATATAAATTATATGGACAGGGGAAATAAAATCTGCAATAAAAAAAATTGTTTAAATTTCGACCACCAGGGGAGAAGGAGACTGTGACAATCCTTCTTCTCCTGACTTTAATAAGTCTAATTAAATCTTACTCTCACTCATTTTAATCTTACTCCTACATGAATATCTGAAGTGGTAAACCAGATGTGGGCCCTTAATCCTAAAAAGGAGCCGCTTCCAGATGTTCAGCATAAAATTTCGTCTGTGCAGACCGCCAGATTACTTCAAGATCTCGACCATCTGAGTTTTCTAATAAACTTGAAATTCATTGCAGTTATAAATTTGTGTCGCTCCTTTTCAAGTGACGTTATATGAACATTAATGTTCAGATATATTCTAGCCACTCGAGGCCAAGTGCTTATGCCTTCCAGGCACTACAGATATCAAAGAACTGTTCATCTCTGAGAGACTGAACACGTGCAAACACTTCAAATCTACCCCAAACCTATATACTCAAAGAGCGGAGGCCTGAGTAAGTAGTCTGTTTTCAGTTGCGGCCAAGCAACGAGCTCCTAGACTTCTCTAGTGTGAGAAGGTCTATGTATGCGGCCCTGGTGCCGGTTAGGCAAGAACTTTGCCGTGTATTTGAAAGTACTCTGATTCCTTGAGTGTAAGAGAGCGCCTTGCTCTGGAAAAACCTCTCTCTAGTGAGACTGTGTTGTTCGGCTCCCAGTGTCGAGTCGAATATTCGGAAATCCTGATACAAAATTCCCAATGGAAGCCCATTACATGTTGCTTATGTATTTTGTTGTGTGTACTGTGAAAGTAACGTAATTAAATCCGTGTTTGCTTAAAAACTGTTTGATGATTTATTAATTACGCTACAAGACGCATGAAGACCAAAAGTCTCAAACTGGAAACACAAAACTTTTTTTATTTACAGCATATGTTCATTATACATTCCATTTGCGCCAAGCACATGTTCAAAGTGTGTTATAGCGTGTTCAACAGTAGCGCGAAGTATTTCTCGATCAATTGCAGCACCATGACGAGTTATGCTTGCTTTCAAATCAGGCAAAGTTCGTATGCTTTCTCCATACACACGGTCTTTCAGGAATCCCCACAACCAGAAGTTACAGGGATTCATGTCCAGACAACTAGGAGGACAGGTTATCGGAAAACTTCTCGAAATTTCCCGATCATCTCCAAAATGGCCATGAAGCAGTGCCGTCACTGCACAGGCTATGTGAGGTGGTGCATCATCTTCCATGAATACGGTAGTTTAAACACTATCGCTCTTGTAAGGATGGAATGACCTGCTGATAAAGGAGGTCGCAGTAACAGGTTCCCGTAATAGAAAACACTTAAGGACCCTGAGAAGTGTTCTCAAAAGAAGGGACCAACAATGAAATCAGCCGTAAAGCCAAACCATACAGTAATGTAATCAGGGTGCAAAGACTGTTCATGCACAATATTAGGACTTGCAGTACCCCATACGCGACAGTTCTGAGTATTCACTGCTCCATCTAGGGTAAAATGCGCCTCGTACGACCACAAAATGTTCCAAGGTCACGCATTGTCAACGGCTATTTTGGCCAAAAACCTCCTCGCAAATTGAGTTCGTGTGTCCGGGTCTGAGGGGTTCAGCGCTTGCACAAGGTGAATCTTGTATGGATACCACTTTAGATCGAAGAACCTTTCGTATTGTAGACCAAGGGAGAAACAAATCACATGACACCACTCGAGCACTTGTCGAAGAATATTGGGAACCGGACGCTCTTTCGACCACGGCAAGAGCGACTTCTTCGGCAGTTTCATTTGAAATCCGTTTCCGTCCTCTTCCTTGCAGCACACCCAGCTCCCGAATCTATACGAATTTAGACATCATCTTTTTTCAAAGTCTGCCTCGACATTGGTCTTTTTGGTAAGCCTTTCAAGCGTCGATATTTTCGCAGTGCAATTGACAAATTACTGCCGTCCTGATAAACCAACTTCACCAGTAACGCTCGTTCCTTCTTCTTTAACGGCATGGTGCAGAATGATTTTACGGCAGCGACTACTGGCATTTTAAACCGCTCCACATTTGCATAAAATCCTTTCTCGTAGATGAAAACCGCCATCTATTGGTCGAAATTGGAACTAATTTTTTATTGCAGATTTCATTTCCTCATGGTCCATTCAACTTATATTCCAAGTTTCATCGATATCTGTCAACCAGAGCGGACTCTACGTAGGTCTAAACAGGGTAACTTTAATTATAACCACCCTGTATATAAATGTATATGTATTATGCCTTTAAAATTAAAAATATAACATACAAGTTGGTATAACCAAAAAGGCCGAATTACTTATTTAAAGAAGGTATGTAATTATATTTTACATTAATTGTTATAGTAATAAAATCTGAATAGAGAGCATCTTAGCAAATAAAATCTACCAGGGAATTTCAATATTTTTATAATCATAAGCATATTTTAAAGCTTGAAGAGGCCAAAAATATATAAAATTAAAGAGATTTTATCTTCAGCAAACATAGCAAAAGTAATTTCCTTTAATAAATTTGCACAGAAATGTAACATAACACACACACACATATGTATATATATACACACTAGTGTGCGAAACTTAAGCAACAAACACAAAATGCTAATTTCTGAACACGTGAGTACTCAAAAGGAAATTCTATAAAGAGCAAGTGTGAAAATAGGTACTACCCTAACAGCTCAGCCAGTCGGTGTGAAGTCTCCTTGACATCACAAATGGTCACAATTGTTACAGTCACTACAATGAACTGAAATCTGACGTCTTTCATTCGTCTCATTTATACTCTCCTTTGGTCACTCCACTAAGAAATCCCCATATGACTGCAGCTTTTTGACGAGTCACCAGTTGACTTTACAATGAAGTCACATTGTCACCTTGTGACTCTCGTATGACTGTCAATTTGACACTCCATTGTAAAGTCATCATGATAACTGTTCTGCGATGAGTTCCCAAGTGACAGAAAATGAAATCATCTGGTGACTTTTTACAAAAGAGTACAATGGTGACTTCAGTGTAGAGTGTCGGACACCTGAAAGTCATCATGCGACTTCATTCCGACATTATTTAGAGACTCGTCACAATGCAATGCTCCCAATGACTTCAAAGTTGAGTCTTCAAATAACAGTCACGTGAGAATCACAAGGTGAGTTCATTGTAATGTCACCTGGTGACCCATCACAAAGTAACAGTCACAGTGACTTTTCAGTAATAACAATCATATGAAAGTAATAATGAGACGAATGTATGAGTAATAATGAGTTCGCATATTTTGATTCACCGCAGTGACTGTGCCACTTATGACCATGTGTGACGTCAAAGAGAATTCACATCGACTGGCTGTTGTGTTAGGGTAGTACCTATTTTCTACACTTGTTGTTTATAGAATTTCGTTTGAGTATTCACGTGTTCAGAAATTATCATTTTATGTTTGTTGCTTAAGTTTTGCACACTAGCGCATATAGATGAATTTTGTAAGAGGAAATAAGGAATAAAAATAATGATTAGATAAAAAATTAATATACAAATCTTTAATTTCAGTACAAAAAGTAAAATAATAGTCATAAGATAGTCAATATATAGTTAGTTATATATTTAGTTAGTTTTATATTTAGTTAATATATAGTTAATAGATAAATACCATGAGGTTATAAAATATTAATAATATTTTACAGAAACAAATCTATAAATAATTTATTTGGAACTAATTTTCACGAAAGATATTTAAAAAATATGAAAGTAACCAGGGTTCAAATAAAAGTATTTATTATCGTTTAATTACAAGTATACAAATTGAGAGTTAGAATGTAACACTGAAAGCATGAATCAGTGTGAAATGCTGAAAAATGTTTTGCGTTTTTTATAGTTTGCATAAATTTCATTTGCTGATTTACAGAAAAGTGATACACATGTTATTATGTTCGACTCTTAACAATAAAAAACTTCATTCTTACTTGTTTTTAGCTCACGGGCTAGCAAAGCCTGAGAGCTAATGTTCCTGCAGGTTTTGTATGTACACTGGTATGCAAAAATTAAGGACGAGAGGGTTTTTCGAATGTAACGTCACACAGAAGATATTTCCACACCGACCAAAATCATTCCATAAGATCTTCACGATGCGAAAATATCGGACAAGTGATAAAAATCATCTAAACAAAGAATCAAAAAGATATGAAAGCATTTTATTGAAAAGATCACTTGGAGCACAAATGCAGAGAAGACAGAAACGTTCATCTTACAAGGACCTTTCAGGAAAAATTCAGTCTCTAATAGGAGATATAGTCACCCCTGACTGCTATGCAGGATTTGCAACATCTGACCATGCTCAGGACAAAGTTGTCTAGTAGCTCTTGAGGAATGTAGTCCTAGTCCTCTTGTAACGCCAATTTCAGCCCCGGAATCGTTGCTGGCGCTTGATCACGTGATGCCAAGCGTCTCCCGAGATGGTCCCACACGTGTTCTATGGGATTAAGGTCCAGGGACTTTGCAGGCCAATCCATGCGTTGAATATCTACACTCTCCAGGAGCTCTTCGACAGCCGCTGTACGATGAGGGGGACCGTTGTCGTCCAAGAAGAGGAAGTCCGGACCCACAGCACCTCTAAAAAGACGCACGTGAGGCAAGAGAATCTCGGCGCAGTAGCAGGCACCAGAGACTGAACCTCCTTGGAAGACGTGGAAGTCCGTACGGCTACCAAGCATGATACCACACCAAACAAGAACTCCGCCACCTTCGAAACGGTCCCTTTCGATGATGTTGGAGGGGTGATTACGTGTTCCCTCCTCTCTCCAGATGTGTATATGTCCAGAATCGCTCGTCCTACTAAATCGGCTCTCATCCGTAAAGACTGCTCGACCTCACTCCCGTTGTGTCCAATTCTTATGTTCCTGACACCACAGAAACCTCAGTCACCGATGAGCAGGCTTTAGTGGTACACACCGTACTGGTCGTCGTGCATACAGGCCACCTTTGTGCAGCCTCCTAGCCAAGGTAAAACGTGATATCCGACGGCCAGTAGTCTGCCTTGCGATTTCTCCAGTTGTCTGACGCCTGTTTCTTTTCGCCTGTAGGACACTATAACGGTCCTCCGCTGTTGTTATTGCGCGTGGGCGACCACTGCTGAATGTTCGGACAGCTGTTCCCTTCGTTTGAAGTGCACTCCAGACTCTTGAAACAATGCTATGACTGATTCCGAACTCTTGTGTCACACTTGTCACACATCGAGCTTCTTGCAACTTCCCAATGATTCGACCTCGTGTAAGATCATCCAGATGACATCGTCTGGATTGCCTCTTGGCCATATCACACAATAATACAAAAACAACGTCGCTGAAATCACTTTACACAGTGCAATAGATTTCACGAAATTTCAGAACGGTCACCGCCTCTGTGTTTTTATCCCCTTAGCACATCCTCTTTCAGGCCATATGCCTTATATGGGCATGTCCTGCTGAATTTGTTTCAGGTCTATCCCCTGATTGGTCTTCATTTAGTTCTGTTGCCTTTTTTGGATTTTATGCTAATTTAACAGCTCCGTCCTTAATTTTTGCACACCAGTGTATGTACGTATATGTATATACGTATGTATATACGTAGCGTGATAACTCTTAATTGAAATATCCAATTTGCTTCAAATATTGTATAGAGGTTTATTCTGATAAGGCGCTGCTCTGATTAGTTTTGGAGTTCATTAGTTAAGTATAAAGGGGGGGAGCGGGAGCTAATCCCCTTTAATTTAGATAAATGGGTTTTTCATGCAGAATTATCCGATGTGCATCAAATTTAGTATACCGGTTTATTCTGATAAGGCGCTTCCCTGATTAGATTTGGAGGTTCATTGGTTCAGTATAAAGGGGGATATGGGGAAGCTAATCCCACCCCCCACCTTAGCTAAATGGGTTTTTAATGCAGAATTATCCAATTTTCTTCAAATTCTGTCTATATGTTTATTCTGATAAGGCGCTTCCCTGATTAGATTTGAAGATTTATTGTTTAAGTATAAAGGGGGAAACAGGGGTCTAATCCTCCCTTAACTTAGATAAATGGGTATTTCATGCAGAATTATATAATTGTGTGAGTATAATATACAATTAGTGTGAATAGCTTGTGAGCTCAATGCCATCATTTTCAATGGGCACTTTTCTTTTTTTTTTCTTTTGTTATTTAACATATCAAAATATTATCTAGTAGAAATTAAGTCTTAAAGAACTACAGGTTTTACATAAACGTACTATATAAACATACGTTTAAAAAATTAATATTTACTGGTTTTTACAGAAGTGTTAGCAAGAACTGTAAATAACACTACTTATTCTCTGTATTTTTATGGTAAAAAAAATAAATATAAGAGTTTATAGACAATATATTATTGTAATTACTGTTTAATATGTTTATTATTTATTATTTCAGTATAAAATAATAACTATTTAGAGCATGTACGATCAAGATAATTGCATATGCCATTACTAACAATTTTTGAAATTATAGTTTATTAAAACTATTGATAAATACATATCTTTGCATAATAAGGCAAGTATGGTGTTTAAGACAGAAAATGATTTTTCAAACTTTTGCTGTCTGAAGTTTCTAACAGAAAATTTCTAAAGTAATTATCTGATTAATAAGCTGTGGGTTAATAATTGGTTCCTTAAGATATGCTGTATACCTTTATCATTGCGTGTCCTTGGCATTTTTATATATATGCAACCTTGGATTAAATACGTTATAAATGCTTAGATGCACATTTGAATGTTTCTAGCTTACGACAAAAAATTTGAGATATACGCACTTTTTTTTCTTTTTTTTCTTTAATGTGAAATTATTCTATGAAGAAATAAGGAAAATTAAAAGTTTAATTACTTTTATGCAATTCAATTAATCATTCAATAAATCTATAATTAATTACTTCAGAATACTTAAAAACTTGTCCACTTTAAACTAGGTTTGGATAAGGATAATTAAAAATTAAAAATTTTATTAAAAAAATTTGTTACATTTTTCACTGTTAAAAATATGTACTCAAAAAATGAGAACCTGAACTAGAGTGCTGCATCGAGTCGGGTAACCCGATTTTACTCGAACACAACCCGACTCGCAGTTCGTGTCAGGTCGAATTGACGTTATTTTTTTCTTTGAGGCTCGGGTTCGGATTGAGTGGACTTTAAATGTCTCGAGATCGGATACATTTTGGGTTGGGTTTTCACGATTTTGAGTCGGGTTCGGGTTGACTCGAGTTTTCAAAAGAATCTAATAGCTATTTTTCAAAGGAAAAAACTATATATTTGAATATTAATGAGTGTAAATGTGTGTAAATGTGTTCATTTTTAGACAAAAAATGTAAAATTGATATTAGAGACGTAATTGTAGACTGGTTTTGCATAATTGTATTAAAATATGTATTCATTTTTTTCACTCTGGTTTCCGGTTTGAAAATTTCGGCTTCTGGTTGGTTTCGGGTACTGGTGGATTGCGGGTTGACGAAATTGTTTTTTCGATTTCGGTTCGGGTTGTGGGTTGACGAAATGATGTTGTAGGTTTGGGGTCGGGTTTCGGATTGACATTAAGCAGAATTTTTGGGTTCGAGTCAGGTAAGACATGACACGTGTAGGACTCCACTTCAAACGTATCAAACTATATTTTCTGACTGATTCCGTTTTATATGTGTTCGTTTTACTTACATTTCTTGTGCCTCAGTGGTTTATTATAAACGCATTCATAATAACGAAGTTACATAAAAACGAAACACATACTCAATATAAAAATATGTACGTGTATTTTTTTAAATGCATTTCAAATACTCGGATATTATAAAGATTTTATTTCATAACTTAAAAAAAATTCCAAAGTAAGTACATTTTACATATTTTTAGGTACTTCAACTTAACATTGTTTACCTCATTAAATTAATTTAATAAATGTATGGTTAGCATAATAAGGGAAGTACAGTGTTTAAGACAGGAAAGGATTTTTCATACTTTTGCTGTCTCAAGTTTCTAACGCAAAATTTCGAAAGAACTAATTACCTGATTAATAAGCTCCGGGTTAATAAAGATATTTTGTTTCTTAAGATAAATTATATATGCACTTCTTTTAATCCTTTTCAATTTTATCTGAAGCGTTGGATTATTTATATTGTAAACGCTTAGATACATATTTGAATGTTTCTAGTTTATAAAAGGCTATTTGAGATATTACACACTTTTTTATGCGAAATTATTTTATGAAGTTTAATTACTTTTAATAATAATTTAATAAGTCATTTACGATAAAAGCAAATTAACTTTGTCAATTTGAGAATTATAATAAAATATTTAATTAAAAAAAATCGTTGCATTCATTACTGTTAAAATTGAGTACAGTTATTTTAGACTATTTTAATACAGTTATTTTAGAATATACAGTTGTTTTAGAATATTTTAAAGATTCACTAGTAGACCCGCAGGGATTTGACTGTCCGAGTCTGCCGAGAAAAAATAATATCGGGCACAGCACAGATTAATATGAAAAATCGGCACCAGACATGTTCGCGGGCCGCTCAACTTGTGGGCTTACAAAAAAGAAAAAAATACTATCCTGAAAATTTCAATCG
Organism: Maratus michaelseni; assembly: GCA_963931845.1. Lineage (NCBI taxonomy): Eukaryota > Metazoa > Arthropoda > Arachnida > Araneae > Salticidae > Maratus > Maratus michaelseni. The sequence continues at coordinate 97,562,910 of OZ007597.1, read as the reverse complement.
TGTCGTATAAATCTTTAAAATAACAATCAATATAACGGCATCAATACGCGACATCATCAAAATAATATATTTCGTTAAATCGTGCAATCGTAAAATAACTTGTTAAAAATATTCTTAAAATGTCTTTGCAATTAAAAAAAATTAACCACTTAACCTGAACATGTCTATTGTGCCAAAATAAATTATTTCTTTTAAACGCTCTATCTTTCAGTATATGAAATCAAAAAGTATAATCAAAACAATGAACACTTAAAAATTTCTCCGGAAAATAAGTTCTAGCATAAGAAGCCCTAACCAACACCTTACCCTCTTTCAAAGTCGTTAGGAAATGCGTGAGGTAAAAATGTATTTCATATGTTTTGATCTTTTTAATGATTCATCAAGGTTTCCTCCATACATGGATATAAAACTTATGATTGGATGACAAAGATTAGATACCGAGATCATTTAATAAAAAAAAAATATAGCAAAAATGTGACTTTTTTTAAAATGTGGAAAATTTAAAGATCACTGCACAAAGAGCAAATAAAGCTTATTACAAAGATGTTGGATGTGTATTTATTAAGGTTTCTCTTAATTTAATTACAATTGCCATTAATTACCTTTCTTTTAACTCACTTACAATTAGCATGAATCTTCATATGTATGTATATATAAGCTCAACTTACAAACTCCTAACAATTGAATTGAGACTGCTATTTGTGTTCTTTTGTGACAAGCAACCAAGAATCCACAAGTGTCAGTAAAAGACAGGTGCAGTCAAGAGTTTAAATTTTGAATAAACCACCTGAAATTGAGGTGGAGAATATAATTAGTGGTGGTTAAAGACAGCACCTGATCACAAGATGAGCAAATCACAAAAGCACACTCTGTTTCATGGTAAGCATGAAACATCCAAAATTTAGAATAAATGCTGATGAAATCTTAAACAGGAATGCTTAAAGAGTTGCGTTGTAAAAATCCTAGTATAACATTTAGTCAAGTTTATCTCAATACCTGACAGATTACTTAAATACCTGGAACCGACATGTTTATTGATATTTTTAGAACATTCTTAGATTCCTCACTTTGTGTAAATAATATTAAATGCAGAAGCCATGAAAGTGTGTAGTAAACTGACCAAGGACTTCACACAGAGTGTATCTTATGACTTAAAAATAAATAAGCTTCAAATTTGGTCTTAACTCTCTAAATAAGTGGAACTAACCATCCTTAACCTCTTGTGAACTATAAGAGCTCTTCAATTACATAAGTAAGTTTAGAGACAATAATCAAGCATTTAATTGAACAAAGTGAATAAAATTTATTTAAGAAAGTAGAAAGTATATTTTTTAGTTTCAACAGTTCTTTCAAGAGCATCTACTAAATTTATGGGATAAGCCACAAGATTTATCAATTGACAACAAATCGTAGATCACAGAATCAAGACATAATACCAAGAAGCTATAAAGAATTATACTTGAGCACAGACACTATTATGCTATTACTTTCTAAACAAGCATACTGGAATGGTGATAAGAACAATGATTTTATATAATTCTTATATATTACAAGACATTTATATAGCTAAACATTCTGACAATAAACCAGATAGTCTCTTTTTTTTTCACGTAATATAACAAAATACAGCACTCACGAGACAGCCTTGAGAGGTGTTCGCCATTTATCGGCTGGGCACAGCGTTCATATATCAGTCGATAACCGGGGCATTTAGCCGCCCTTCTCCGTCAAAATCGTGCTGTATCGCACTCCACGCCAGTTTTACCAGGATTCTCTTCACTGAGGACAAGAGCTGGGGACCCCTTCTCGCCGTCTCTCCCGCTGTATTCCCGTCAGACAACGAAGTTATCCCGCATCTGTACGCTCATATTTCCCCTAGCATGCCGCGTAGAACTCGGACGAAGACCGTCGCGGAAAACACCGAATGCACGAACTCTGCTGCCGCGCGGGTTGAAGATTCTGCGGCACGCTACGCTAAATACCGCGGTCTCCGTAAGTTACGAGTCTTTTTCGAGGGACGAGAGCCTACCGCATTCAAACGCCGGAGCTTCTTCGTATCTCCTGCCGCCACAAAAACTTTCGCTCTCCCGTACAAAACCGTAGTTATTCACAAAAACTTCAGTTACTCTTATCCTCCCCTCATTATTTCGGGATCACTGTCTTCGAGGCTCTTCCATCTTCATCTTTTTTTTTCGATCTGACCTACACACCAGCCCAGCTAATTCTCTTCCATCCACTTAATCCAATCAACATCCTTTCTTTTTCACCCCTTCGCATACGCTTAGCTGAGACCCCTGTAATTGGTCAAGAGCGCACACAGGGTCAAAGTTGAGTTGCTAGGTCCACTCCGAAGAAACCACGTGATAAGACAACTCTGTAGGTCCACGTTTCGTAGAAAAACCCTGGTGAATTTATGATGACAGCCCATACTGATCCGTGAAGCAATAACGTGCATTTGTGATGCACTTTAAATACACACGAACAACAACAAACCTTATTTTTATGAGTATTAGAGAAACAGGCATTTATTCTCACTTGAAACTTTTTGCAATAAAAAATCCCACTCCTGTTGTAAAAGAAAAATATCTACTGTGTGGTCCTTTTAATATCAACACATTCGTGAGAAAATAGCTGTCTGTTAAATACTAGTGAGTGTGGGAAGGGTGTGAAATCTTTCGAATTACCACCCATACGTCTAAAACGAATATTATTTTGAGAGAAGGAAAAAATATTTGCTAGCTATACAAACTGGGGGCTAAATTTTACACAATGTTTTATTTATTTACTTATTTTATTAAATTTTATTTATTTATTTTATTTTTACAAAATGGGGGGGGGGGCGGTCTAGAAGAAAACTGAAAACTTACATTTAAAACTATAAAACAGTTAAAACTCATCTGTCATAACAAAGAGAACAATTTTTTTATAATAAGCTGAGACTGAAACTGGAATCCTTTTACTAATTTCAAAAATCGCTGCTGAACGTGAAAAAAACTAGAGATCGTATAAAAAATTAAATAACAAAAAATAAAAAATATGAGCCTTAGGTAGATTCGGAAGTATCTTCGCCTATTTGGAATCAAATTTTTCGACCTTTACGTCTGATAGAATTTTTTAGCCATCGCCAAAATACACACACACACTAATAACAAAATTATTTTTATTAATACAGATAATAGCTCTAAGTATTTAGGTCTCAACTTTGAAAGATAGACGTACTTATTTTTTTTTTTTTATTGTTATTATTTGCTAAGTTTCTATAAACATTTGCTATTACATAACTTTGCTTTTACGAATGAGTCCACAGTGAATCATTGCGCCCCAAGAAATATAAATGAAAGAGGACTCGTTTATGTTACAACTGTATTTAAAAATAAGAATAGGTATAGGTTCTTAGAAAAAAAAACAGTGTTGGATCGTTTGAAGGAATGAATAAAAATAATCTAAATAAACATTGTAGTATTACTATCATTTGAAAAGCTCATAAATAATGTAAGCTATGTATCCTATTCATCCTAATCTTCTTTTCAAATTGTAATTTATTAGTTTAATAATTTAATAAATATACATTTTAACCTAATAAAGAAATTAATAATTTGCCATACGTTTGTGGTAACACGTTTCTAATTGAAAATTTCTGAAATAATTATGTGATTAATAGGCTGCAAGTGAATAGTAGATTTTAGTTTAGGTCAAATTACGAACCTCTGTTAAGCCACTTTCATGATGTTTGATTATAAAGATTAGTCACTTGGATATTTGAATCTTTTTATCTTTCTAAAGGAGATATTAGATATATACAATTAATTTATGAAGAATTACAATTTTAATTACTTTCAGCAATAATTTAATACGTCATTTCGTACAATAACAAGCTCATGTGTCTATTTTAACAAACTGATCTAATTTTCACTAACCGGATTAAAATGGATATTTAATTAAGGGGTCTTGCGCCTTTTAAGCGCGACGAAAATCGAGAAAAACAAAGTTTGAATTAGTGTATTTTCAAAACTTTTATATGTATAAGCATAAAGTTTTGATTATTAATGAAATATATTGTCCTCTTTAATATAATACTGTTAGAAACTGACTAATATTTTAATAAATTTGTGCATTGCTGAAATTAAAATAGCTCTTTTTTTTAAATCCGTAAGTCATTGCGCGCATGATATCTTGAGAACGTATGCATGAATTGTTATGAAATTTGATTTAGATAATAAACGCATATGTGTATTTAAAATGATCTACTTTTAAATATTTACAATGGTAAGATTTTTAATTATGACTATTTTTATTTCCTAAAAAATGTAAAATTTTGAAATTTTTTACAAAAATATATTTTTTACATGGTTAATGAGATAATTTTGACCAAAGAATACGTCATTTTTAAAATACATATGTGCTTATTATCTATATCAAATTTCATAACAATTCAGTCATACGTTCTCAAGATATCATGCGCGCAATGACTTACGGAATAATAATAAAAAAAGAGAAACTTTATTTTCAACAATGCTTAAATTCTGTAAAAGATTACTCAGTTTCTAATGGTATTATATCAAAAAGCACAATCTGCTTAATCTATAGTCAAAATTTCATGCTTATACACAAAAAAGTTTTGAAGATACACTAATTCAAAGTTTGAAAGTTTTTGTTGATTTTCGGCGAGTTTAAAAGGAACAAGACCCCTTAAGCGAGTCTCTTACATTCTTCGCTCTATAAAAATGATTTAACATGATTAAAAATATTTCCAACATTTCTGTAGGTAAAATATTTCGCCCAAAATAAGAAAACATTACTTCAAGGTCGCCTCAGTCATCCTTATTGTCGTAATTCTTCTTCTTTTTTTGTAATTAAGATTTATTAAATATTTTGTGTTTAAATTATAAACTACTTAATAAATTATCGAGCGATAATTTAATCTAATTGTGTGATTGTAGGAAAAATTAATTTGGACAAAAGATTCTAATTCAACATTGACATATAAATTGAATCTCGCCTATTTTATGTCTCATATTAAACGATTTTATTAAACATGGACTTTTTTTTATATAACTATTATTAAAAAAAAAATATGTTATTATTTCTTTGCAAATGTAAGAAAGGTAAAATCACTAATATTTCGTTTTACATGTCTATTTATTATTCAACTTCTTTCATATAATAATTCTATGCACAACCCATTTTCACAGACTTTATTTTATTTTCAAACACATAAACAAGCAGTGTAAACGTCTAAAAGTCTTAAAAAATACCTTTAAAACTATACAAAGCTAGTCAATCTGTTAAAAATTGTAATACAGTAAAAATATTTTCAGAGGAAAGACATAGTAATATTTACATCACTAGGGGGCTCTGCCCCCTACGAGCTGCGCTCGCCAACCCCCGTTCTGACACCGCATGATTTAAAAACACTCTGATTTGATCATCTCTAAAACGATTACGGAAGATTGTATTATAATTAAACAACCAGTGGCGATCTGCTGTAACAGGGTTTCCATTCATTTTCCTTTGACTGAGGGATTTTAAGGTCGAATCAACTGCTGTTGAAACAGATTACAACTGTAACTGTCACCAAAATATATGATTTAGCGCCAAACGTGCATAATCGTGGCGTCGCGTCACTTTCAGTTGACATCAGATGCGTTACACGAGTTAGTTTTTTCATCGGGGAATTTTTAATTCAACGCTTATTTGTCTTTTGATACTTTTCCATTACCCCGTCAATCAATTTTCATTAAAAAAAAAAAAAAAAAAAAACTATCGTTAAACTGTAACACCAAATAAACAAATAGAAGAATTTTGACATTGGAAAGGAAATATTATTATTTACGCTGTTTTAAAATTTGCAATAATGGGTAAAATATATGTCGAAATAAATTGATCTCTCATGAAAATATAATAATTAATTGAAATTGTTTGGAAATATTGTTTTTTTTTTTATCATTTTAAATGTGACGTGAATTTCCCTAGTTACTCGTATTTCTCTTTGTAATATTCACGCGCAAGTATATTTTTATTACGTCATTTTCTACATTTATTGCTTTTAACACGTGATCATTTAAATATTATTTTAAAGTTTTATTTCTGTTTTTAATAGTCTCGTGTAAATACATTTCTTAATTGAAAGGGAATCTTATTACGTGCGCTATTTTACAAATTGGCAACGGTTCAAATAATGGAATTTATGAAATATGAAATAAATCTTCGTCAAAATAATGAAAATTTTGAATAAAAAATTGGCAACGGTTCAAATAATGGAATTTATGAAATATGAAATAAATCTTCGTTAAAATAATGAAAATTTTGAATAAAAAATTGAAATATAACCTGAAAAAATTACTCAAATTAAAAAAGTGATTGCAGTCTGCACTCCGCAAACTTGTCAACTATATCCTTACAAATTATGGTTAAATTCCTGCGGATAGTTTTCGTTCCTATAAAACTTTTTTCAAAAAACTGTTTTGACGAACTTTGATTTTAAATATCTCTTAAAATAATTCTTCGATTTAAAAACTGTTTGCTTCAGCGTGTTTATCGAACATTTCTTTATAAAACTACCAATTTTTAAAATTTTACATGCAATAGTTTTCTAGATATTAGTCCAGAAAGACTTCAAGGCACAAAATCTTAATTGACAGCGGCGGCAGCGGTGGTTACTTTTTTTTAATATAGAGAGAAACTCAGAAACATGCAATATGATCCACGCAAAAATAGATAATAGATGGCGCCAGATGTTGCTAGAAAAAGCAAAATGGCGGTTTTCAACGGATTGATGGACGAAACAGAAAACATAACATCAGACTGAGGATGCCTGAGAGCGACAGGTTAAAATATTTTTAATGTTTTACAATTTTTAACAGATTAACTAGTTTTGTGTTGTTTTAAAGGTATTTTTAAGACTGTTAGACGTGTACACTGCTTGTTTATGTGCTTGAAAATAAATAATGTCTATGAAAATGGGTACTGCAAAGAATTATCATATTAACAATGACATTATGAACGATCATAGATAGGAAAAAAACTATTTTCATATCTATTTACATTTTATAAATTACCAATGCACTTTACGTACGAGTCTCCCATAACCGAACTAATATGGACTGGAGTAATCCGAACCCACACAACCATTCACATTCTTTAAAATTTATATACGTTATTGAGATACACAACAGGATGTTTCCAATTGAAAATAAAGTGTATAGCATTTGTATTTCTGTTACAGGTCCACACAAAAGAATTTGGATAGATTCCATTCTATGGGCATGAATTTTAATTCAAATTCAACAACATTTACATAAGTTATTGAGGTACACATCAGGCTTTTCCCAATTGAAAATGATGTATGTAGCATTTATATTTCTTTTACAGGGTCAGGCAAAAGAAGTCATATATATATATATATATATATACGACGTATGGGTAGAAAGATATTATTGTAAAAAGTTTTCATTTGGTAGTTTGGAAACTTTTGTTTGTATTCTATTGAAAACGAGTATTATATAGTTTTTGCAGTTAGTAGTTTTGGAAGTTTTTTGCAGTTAGATTAAAAAAGCAAATATTTTTTAAAATTAAAAACAAGCGTTTAAATAAATAAAAGCTTGATGCTACTTATAAAAAAAATTCTAACGATTTTTTAAAAACTTATATTGGTATAATATCTATAAACTTTAACTACCTTGTTTTCATCATGTTCTTTGTGAACGACAATAACATATGTCAATTTCATTGTGAATGAAATAGTTTTATATCAATAAAACGCATTTGAAACAATTTCCGTTTATAGAACATGATTTATGGAAATACTTTTGTTTGTCCGTGTAAAAGACCGTACATGGATAGACTGTCTATTATACACATATCATTTTCAATAGTAGACTGCATTAATACTTTATATCACATATCAATTTCGTTCAGTTTGAAATGGTTTAAATTTCTTCAAATACACTTCAAACAATTTACGTTGATAGATATTAATGTATAATTTTTTTTTGTGTGTGTCTCTTGAAAAGATCTAAAAATGCAATCACACCATTTTCAATAGGAAATATACTGTAGTACTTCTTAGTGATATGTTAAAATTTCTTTGCAATCAAGCATATTTTAAAAAGTTAGAGCGCGCACAGATAGATAGATATCCAGACAAACCAAAGTCGTTGAACATTCTCAAAATAATTTGCTCATATAAATTAGTTATACACACAAAAAATAAATTATCTTGATAATTAGCAAAAACAAATACGGTAATGCATTTAAACAAAAATTAATGAAAGGTAAAGAGCGGAAAACAAATTGTTTGAAAACGAGCCATTAAGAATTTTTATCTTTTATCTAAAGAGAAATATTGTCAATGATAAACTGTATAAAAAGTACTTTTTACTGAAAAAATAAAGTAATTCGTAAAATAGTTTTTTTTTAAATTAGAAAAAGGAAATTGGAAATGACAATAATATAAAAAGGAACTCAGAATTGCCTTTTCTAATCATTTTCTCAAAGTGAGCTCTCTACTATTGTAATTTGGAGAAAGAAAAAAAAAAAAAAAAACCTTCAAAAAACTGTATTTTTTTTTCTTCAACCGAGCGTAATTAATTATGAAGAATTTCATTTTTATTTTAAGGATACATATTATCGTGCCTTAGAGACTTTTAGATATTACTTGTTTTAAAAAAGTAACGGATGTTTTTCTGACAATAAAATTTCACGTATTGTTTTGTCATACCTGTATGAAAAAGTTTAGTTACTTATATATTATTCGGGTCAGGTCAGATAGAACTGCGTCAAGCATGCCGCCAATTATACTAATTAGAGTAATCCTTGTTTTTTTTTTACAATTATATAGTTTATTTGTTTATTATAGTTCATTTTTTACTGTAATTTATAGTTAATTTTTTTTCATTATAGTTTATAGTTTTTTCTTATTTATGTATTATTGTTCATATATTATATGATTTATTTATGTATTTTATATTATTTGCCATTTTTAACATTGTTATGTGTTTAATAATGTTAAATTACTCTTTGAACATGATTAGAATCTATAAACAAGATTGGCAATTGGCAACCATTTTTGGCTATCTATCTCCTGGTCCGGATAATACGTAAGTACAAAAGTGTCCGGACGGATTAGGTACTTAATCCATTTTTAAACCATTTTGCAACCGAAACTCCAACGAAAATTACCAAGGGAATGAGACGGAGTATGGGTGATAAATATTGCGGCGATATAATCAAGTTATTAGTAGCGCAGACCAAACGTCTCCAGTTTTAAAAAAATTCCTGACGGCTCGGCCTACATACACAGGCAGATTTCGAATACGCAGCCCGTGGGGCTCCTGTTTGTTGGGAATTGTCGGAAGAAATGACCTTTGTGCCATGGTGCGGCAGTTGGCCAGCAGTTACTTCAAAACCTAACTCATTTGCAGGCGGAGCAGGCAGGCATTTTTTTGTTTGAATTTTTTTTTTGCTGTAAGGGTTGGTCCTATAAAACACTTGTCAATATGAAAGTTTTAGATAATATTAAGAGGATTTATAATAAATTTAAACGGATTTGATATCTTGTGAATTGACGAAGTTATGGATTTTTTTCTTCTAACCCCCCCACCCCCACCCCACCCCCAACCCACACCCTTGGGGCCATTTTTAATGATATCAAAAATCTGTCATACATAAATTTTTGGCCCTTTTCCTAGAAGTAGTAATAACTTTAAACGGATTCGATACGTATCATAATTAAGAAATTATGGGTTTTTTTCTGTTTTCAAAAAAATCTCTCCATCCCCCCCCCCCCCTTTGGTTCGATTTTGCCCATTAACGAACTTGACCGAGATTTTATGCCCCTTGATTTTATGTATCAGTTTGGAAGAGATTTGTGCAGAATTATGGGAGTTATCGCGTCCAAAAAAAGTGACATAGATAGATAGATAGATAAAGTTTTAAACTAAGGGCTGGGGGGGGGGGGTCTGGGAGTCATGATCGGTAGATCTGTAAAAAATTTTCAAAAATTCCAACTTAGGGCAGAATGTAATAGGTAGTATTTCTTACGAAATCTACCTAAAAGCGAGGTCCTTTGTTCGAATCCTGCCGATTCCATTCGGAGAGACCAAAGACACAAAATGTTGTGTCTTTGGTCTCCCCGATGGTGGCTGTGAAGTTACAGGCCGAAACTGTTGGATAAATTTTAACTAAGTTTTTTATTGTATTGTGCACTGTTTTTAGCAAGAACAAGCACAGTTTTATGCTATTTATATTTTAATATAATATTCAACGGTGTAATGTCCATCTTTATGAATTTTATTTAATTGAGGTATATTTAATATTTCCATAGCATATTAAAAATTATGTTTTTTAATTTTCTTATTTTCTCTTTCAGGGTGTGAAAAAAAAGGTTATAACAAATTTAAAACTTACATTATAAAAGGATGCATGCGGTAAGTATAGTTAAAATTATCATGTTAAATCTTGCAACATTTATTTATGGATTAATATATTAATAATGCAGGGTGTCCGAAAAGTCTTTCCAGAATACAAAATTTATTCATATCCTCCATATATATAAGATATACATGTGAAATTGGTGCCAAAATGTTAGAAAAACTAACCAATTTTTGTTGTTGTTGCAGCTTTCCGTAATGTAGCTACAGTGTAGCAATGTCAGTGTCCAGGAAATAGGAACAGTTCACAAATTCGGAAAAGCTCAGTGTGTCCTCTGGTATAACGAGACACTTTTGACATCTGTAGTTCACGTGAGGCCGTAAGGGTGAATTCTTGGGACTTCACACAAAATACTGTCTTACTTCTTCCAGCTAGTCAGCTGAGGTTATTGCTCAGCCACTTCTCGGTGCGTGGTCTGGTTTCCTGAAGATTGACACTGCTACACTAGTTAGAGAAACCTGCAACAAAAAAACTTGGTAAGTTTTCAACATTTTAGCACCACTATCACATGTTTATCTTATATACAGAGGATATGAATATATTTTGTAATCAGGGAAAGACTTTTCGGACATCCTGTATATCTTTAGTGTGACTTGTTTAAGATGTACTTTACAAAATATTTAATAAAAATATAGAGGACAAAGGTGGATAAGCCGTATATTTTTATCCAGTGATTTCAGGAAAATTGTTTTTTATATTTAAAATAAGTAAATGCTATATTTGTATAGTTGAACATGAAATTTTCACGTCAGTAGAAGTTTTAAGTTTGAAAAACAACAGTACGAGCAAGTTGTAAGAATAGATTTTTAAAGGAAATGTGTTTGCCTCTTTTTTGTATTATCTTGACCTTTTTTTGTAATTTTATTATTTATTTTAAAGTCTCTAGAAAAAAAAAACTATACCACATTTTATATCAAATTTTTTAAACTTTTGAATAATGACGTGCTTATTTTGGTTCACTGCAAAATAAAGCGAAATCTTTGCATGAGTCCCTGTGATGTCCATGTCTGTTTATCTACCGAGAGAATACCTTTGTTTATCAGAGCACAGACATACGGCATGAAAAATTTGATTGGTAAAGCTACCATTTCGCCAAGCTAATGTTTGTCTATTTATCTAAAACTCGTTCAAACTTGACAAAGTTCTGTGATGCAGATTTGGTAAAAAACTGCAAACACGTGCATGTATTTTTTTGGCGTATGTCACAACTCTAATAAGTCAAGGTAAGAAAGAAGCAATAAAAGAAGAAAATGAAAAAGCAAAAGTTGATAGGGTTGTAGGAATTTACCTACATGTCACCTCCTCGTTGCGGTATCTGAGTTGTTGGCAACACGTACCCCACTTTGGGGAATCCTCCATTAGATGAAAGTAACGTAAATGATTTGTTAAAAGTTAACGTCTACTTATATAATTACAAATTATTATTTTTTTTACTATAAATAAAAATAATTTTCGAAATAACTACTTGCCAAGGTGCTGCTACTTGGAAAAAATAATATCATGTGGCATGATTTATGGATGAAATAAGACTCTTATTTAGTCACCCTTCGTCTGGTAACCGCTTAACAGTTTTGCCGGACCGCCATGTCATTCGGGCAAGAAGAGTTTGTTTGCTTCGTTACTAAAAGCTTTTGAATACCACTAATTTTTAACTGTAATCTTCGCTTTATAAACTGACAGACATTTTCGATTATGTAAGGCAATATTTTAGTACGGAAAAAGTAATTTTTCGTCTCTAATTTTAATTTATTATGTAAAAAAAAAAAAAAAAAAAAAAAAAAACGAATATGTTAAGGAGTTAAATCAATATTATTTAAATTATATTTTCTTTAAAACTTTACTTTTGAATTAATAACATTGCATTATGATCTTTCTACACAGCTAAATATATTTTTTGAGTAATGAAGTAGATACAACAGGAAAAAACTCATTAAATTAATCTTTTTTATAATTCATTGCTTATAAATTAAATGAATTATTTATTTATTTATGTACATTACAGATAAAGAGAAAATACATTTTTCATAAAATTTTTATCTTAAAAGAAATATATCCTTAATACAAACATTGATGTTTTATGAAAACCATAATCATTATTTCAGAATATTTCATTGAATTAAATACAATTATTTCTTTGGAAAAAATATAGGCTAACTTTTTTTATTGCAATATAACTATCTAAACATTGTTGTATATCTTTAATATAGATATTTCTTTTTCATGATGAATAGTGTATAAAAACTGCCTGTAAGTATACATAATCCTTTATACAGTTGATTACAGCTTTTCCAACAGAATAAGTTTTTATCATCACAGAATTATTGTTTAAGATTATTAACACATCGAGGAATTTTTTTTTCTTTTTTTGTATCTATAAAAAATATTAAATACCAAATCAAATTGGAAATATATTACTTTTTCATTGTTGTTGTTATGCTTAATTGAATATAAACTTAAAAATAAATGTTATAGTTTTAATTATAAAGCAGCATTTAAAACAAAATTATTTAAATATTGAAATTTTGAAAATTTTCAGAAATCAAAGACAGATAATAAAATATTTTAAATAGGTGAAAGATTTTAATTACCATTTATTACAATCTGATAATTGCCAAAACTACAGGAATTTCCTGAAAATAAGTAGTTCAAAGACTATTATCTATTATCATCTATTATCTTAAGAAAAGTTTTTTGTTTTTTTTATTTAACTATTTGAAAATTTAAAAGCTTTCAGACATTAAAGATATATATTAAAATATTTTAGATAGGTGAAAGATTTTAAATTACCCTCATTTTACAGAGTGATAAACGCCAAAACTGATTGGTTAGAATTTTTAGAAATTGAAATGTAACATCGATTTCCTATTTAGTTCAATATTGCCTCAAAAATTAATCCCATTAAGTAAAGCTTTGTAGACAGGGGAAAAGGAAATTTTATCAAGCTCGTATTTATTACCCATTTTCGACAATTTCAGTTTAACAATAAACAAAAAAAAATGTTATTTCATGTTATTATTTAAAAACTTACTTTATCGCAAAATCTTTGAAAAAAAAAAATTAATAATTAAAAAATAACATTTAATGATTTTTTATATTCTGTACATTTAAAAGGAATTCATCTTTAGAAACTCCTTCTCATTATTTTACCTTAAAAAATTAAAAAAAAAATAAAAAAGGGAATTTTTTTACACTTTTTCTTTTTTTTTTTTCTTATTAATCAAGTTTTATTAATAATATCCATTTCACAATTAAGCAGAGGTGTTATAAAAAAAAGTTTTCAACAACCAATATTTAAAAAGACTATTATTTTTTAATTACTAAATTAAAAAAATACTAATGAAAATTTAGATTGACTAAGAACATGACATTTATAAACACCTCAAGCTGTATAAAAATTGCTTTTTAAAAAATTGGCAAAACAAAGAAAATAATGAATATAAACAAACGATTAAAAAGAGGGGAAAAAAAACGTAAAAATTAAACTTTTTAAATTTTCTTCCTTGACAATTTCTTTAACAGCATCACCAGAAAAAAAATCATCGTTAAAAAAAAAAAAAAAAAAAAAAAAAAAATTATTTCCTGTAACGTACTTTACAATTCAAAAGAATTCATCAAAAATATTCAATGCGTCTGATCTTTAAAAACTCATACGACATTTCGTTTCTTCAAAAGGATAAATTGTAAGGCATTTCCTGTCTTTAGAAAAACTTTTTCCATATTATTTGAGTTATAATATTAATTAATGTTATTCTTTTTCTTAACTAAACAGAGATGTTATAATAAAAGATAAATAAAAGCAATCCTTTGTCACCGGATTTTTTTTTTTTTTTTTTTTTTTTTTGCTAAATTTTGTTTGTCATTGCTATGTGACTTTTTTAAGAAAGTAGGAAATAGATATATAGGATAATACCATTAAAATTCCTTTAGAAAAAAAATTATTTTTCTAAAAACGTCAATCTGTATCAAAAATACCTTATGAAAATTGCTCTATTAAGTTTCTTATTAATAAAACAGCAATAACATACTATTGTACTTGATTAAAACAACAACAAAACTATAAGAAAGTGATCAGATATAGTACAATACCATTAAAACTCTTTAAATTATTTTAATATTTATAAAAATCTCAACTGTAAGAAAATTAATTCATGAACATTGTATTGTTAAATTTCTTATTAAAAAACCAGTAGTAATATATATTTGATTAAAACAACAACAAAAACCAACAATAATTAATTTAAACCCTCTAAAAAATGACATTTTACCTCTTAAAACTTATTTTGTTGCTAATTTCTTTAAAAATATATCCAGAAAATTTAATAGTTAAAAAAAAAAAAAAAAAAAAAAAAACATTTATTGCCTGTAATGGTCTGTAAATTTAAAAAGATTTTTTTTTTTAATTATTCAAAGTATTTAATTTTTAGAACGTCATACGACATGTTGTGTCTTTTAAAATGATAAATCATTAAACATTTCCTTTCTTTTGAAAAGTATTTGGCTTAGAGTTAAAGTTAACTGTATTCGTTCCATAACTAAGCGTACAGATGTTATAAGAAAAATGAAAAAAAAAACGGACTTAATCAAAGGCTAAACAAAATTTATTTTTTATTTTTCATTGCCATATCACATATTTAGATTGTTTAAAAGAGTGAAGAGATATTGTACAATTAAAAACCCTTTAAAAAAAATATATTTATAAAAATTTCTAAATGTGCTAAAATTACGTAATTGAAATTGAACCTTAAAGTTTCCTATTGGAGAAAAAACAGCAATAATATTTTTTTTTATATTAAAACAAGAAAACAATAATAAATAAAAAAAAATAAAAAATTAAAAAAATTAACTTAACATTTAACTTTTTTAAAATTTACTTTTTCCAATTTCTTTAACGGCATAACCACAGTATTTAATAGCTTAAAAAATAGTTATTTCCTGTAATATCCTGTACATTTTAAAAGAATTCTTTTGAAATATTCAAAGTATTTTATATTTAGAAACTCATGCGACATTTCCTCTCTTCAAAAAGATAAATGGATTGTAGTGCATTTTTTTTTTTTTTTAAACATTTTGCTTATCATTTGAGTTTAATTATATTAATATCCCTTTCATAAGTAAGTAAAGAAGTCATAAGAAAATGAAAAAAATACAACCATTGGTCAAACATTTTTTAAAATTATTATTTAAAATTCATTTTCATTACCATGTGATTTTTTTTAGATTGTATAACAAAGTAAAGAAATAAAGGACGTTATCATTAAAAAACCCTCGGAAAAAAAAAACCTTATTTTAATTTATATAAGAATCACAAGATGAAAAAAATAGCTTTAAAAAAATGGTACGATTAATTAAAATGAAATCACATGCGTAAAAAAAATTTAAAAAATATATATATAAAAATATATTGAACGAGAGAGAGAAAATACTAAAATAAAATAATAAAAAAAAAACTTTGAAAGTGATATGGAATCGTCAGAGGAGACTCAAATGAACATTCATACTGAAGATATCTTATGTCGAATATTGTTGGCATAAGGCCTTAAAGTGACAAAATTATGCTCCTTATAACATAAAAAATCCAGGATGATTGAAATATATTAAGAAATAAATGAAAAAATAACTAAACAAGACAGAAAAATCGTGCGTAAAGCATAGATTATGAAACACTTTCCAGCACATTCAACATACTGTAAAAAAATTTTACTGTTAAATATGATGAAATATTATTTCTAAATAAACAATTTGGAAAACATATCATACATTTGAAAACCCAATTTCACCAATTGCCATCTATAGCCAGAAAAATATCAGAATTATTTTGTGCATTCCTGTATATGATCTATAGATTTGTACATAGTCTGCACAGCCTACGCTATAGTAAATATCTTGTAATGCCTCTCACTGATGTATATCAATTTCAATATGTTTGAAATATTATAACATTATTAAAATTCACTGCAAACGATTTTTCTCCATAGACCATAATGAAACGATATTCCTTTGAGTGCCCCTGAAAAAGAACTACAAATTATATACAGTTCATTTGCAATATGAACAAGCCATGATAAAACTCAATAACATATATCAATTACATAGCAATTAGAGCATATTAACGCGAATTAGAGTACGGACAGACAAACCGAACAAGTAGTACTCGGTAAATTATGCTTGATTTTTCATTATAACATACTTTTAGCTGTTATCTTCCATTCTTACTTCATTGTACGATTAACTTATTCTTCAAAGGAATATATAGTAATATTGAATTTCTGATTTTTAAAAAAATAATAAATATTTTTAAAAAAGTAAAAATTTGAAAATGAAGTAATTTTTTTTTTGTCAAATAGTAATATGCTTTTTCAAATGACATGCAATATATATATATATATATATATATATATTGCATGTATATATATATATATATATATATATATATTCGCCAAATTAAACCAGTGTTAATGACTTTAACTGGAATGTATTTGAATTAACTAATAAACTAAAATAGTATTCACTAAATTTCATGCTACTTTCTATAAAATATTCCTGCATGAATAATCAAATGAGAATATTTTAAAGCATTAAACAGTTTACAGTTATAAAAGATTTGTATGACATTTCAATTATATTTTAATCATCGGTAACAGCTGGTGTTGCTATGTTTAACGTAGAAAAAAAGCGGTGCATGGATATAAAAAAGCCGAGACTATTACCTTTTAATCGGGACATTATAACAGAGTTATTTCTCCGTATTAATTTTATGCGAATTGAACAATTTCTAAAATCAAAAGCAGGAAGTTAGTTAAACATAGCTAGTCATTGTCTTATAAACACAGTCAAACATGCTAAGACCAATCACAAGTTTCAGACAAGTTCCCGTTATAACAGGCACATTGTTATAACTGTCTGTATTATTTTCCACACTTACATTATTTTTTTTCATAAACTTGATATTCATTATATACTCCTATGTCTGCAAAACAGAAAAAAATTCAAACTCTTTCCTTAAACGTTGATATTTTTTTCTATTTATGAACAACATTATAATAACTAGAGCTCAGCAATCCTATATGAGTTTCAAGTAATAAAATGTGATTTAAATAGTTGCAGTTTTACTTAATTACGAATCATATTTCCGCTTCTTTAAAAACTTTGCCCTATTCAACAACTTATTACGCAAATTCTACATTATAATTTACGGAGTTCGACGTTTAAAACATTAGATTCTTACTCATGTTTCTTAGAAATTTACCGATTTTTACTTTCTTCTATCTATAATAGAAGAAAGTATTGTAATAGAAAATTTTTTAGATTTCCGGTTTTTGACGGATTTACACGTTTTAGGGGTCAGATATCCGAAAAACATATTTATATAAAATGTCTGTCTGTCCGTCTGTGAGTCTGTCCTCATTGTATCATCGAAAAGTGTATGAAGTTAGTCATAGAATTGAACCAACTTTTTATATAGGTTTGTGACTATGTACAGTAAATCCGTCTTGAATTTGGAGATGCTCTGCCAGAAGAAGGCGCTGTGATATCAATTTATGTTCCATTTTCATTATTGTATCATCGGAAGTTGCAGGAAATTATGCATAGAATTGAACCAAGTTTTATGTGTATGTTTTTGATTATTGCCTGCAGGTCCCAATTGAATTTGGGATTATTCCGACGGAATGCTGTGATAGCGATTTGTGTGCGAATTACTCGATTTTTCGTAGCTCTATTGTAAATCAACTGGTCGTGCAGGGAAGGTAACCCTGCTCTTCGCAAAGAGCTGACGTGCAACAAAATAACGAAAAATATTGATTTTATCGGCGTTGTGCTAGCGAATTTTGAAGTAAACATGTATGAGATAGAAGAAAGTTTTGGGATTGGCACATCTGACTAATTAAGTATTCATCTGAGAGCAATAAATTTCGTGAAATGTGAGAAAATTTAAATAAATTTCCGAATTATGAAAAACTGGGACATTTGGCGTCCCGCGCTGCGAATTCGCGGGACTGGTCTTATAATTTCTGAAAATTAGTACATCTCGTAATTCTGGTAACAGCAATTAGTATAAATGTAAATGATTAAAATATTGACATACCTGGTTCTAGGCAAAAAAAAAAAAAATGTTTATCGAGAGGAAATTTATTAATGCATAATAGCTTCTTTTGTAACACTTTTGTTTAATAATTATGAGAGAATTGTAACTGTTATAAAAAAATGCCATTTATTTATTCAAACCTTTTTAACCATTTTTCTGAACAATGCAGCACAAATGGATAAACATGTTCAAAATAAACACACAATCTGAAGTTTTCAGCTATGTTGAAAAATCAGCTAAGTTGCATATTCATGCAGTAAAATACGTTTGGTAAATATGAAAAGTAAATAATCTTAGTAAAGTCTAAGTTTCATGTTATTTTCCGTAAAACTTTCTCACTTAAATATTTTAATACTGAATAAAAAAAATAAGAATTAAAAATCTTTTTCAGTTTGCAAAAAATAACTGTAACGTAAACGCCTAATTTAATCTTTGTAATAGGTATTAATACAAATGACGGTGATTAAAACAGGCATGTTCGACTCCGGGTAACAAGACTATCGCTTATGCAAAGGCGATTTGTTAGAGGCTAATTGCTTGAGAAAAAGTGTACATGAAATAGGGCATGTTTCAGTTATAACGGGTATGTTTGTTATTTTATAAATAATATTCTTAGTATGATATTGAAATTAATATAGGTAAAAAATACCAACACACGATGCTAAATTAAAAAATTCTGCTGTAATTTAATTACTATAAAAAAATTATTAATTACTACTAAATCACGTTTAACACGTGACCCCCGCTTAATACCCGACTTTTGTCCAGTACCTTGAAACGTGTCTTAACCGGGTTCGACTGTAAATAGCTCAATGTTTGCTTTCGGCTAATATTTCATATCGAAATTAAAAATTCATCAATCAATCGAACTGCGTGTTAGTGGTGTTTTTAGTGGGCCATTGAAATTTTCAGAATAAAAAAAGACTGCTGTAAGTAGCGACATCTTTGTCAATTTCTTCGTCTATTAACTCTTGACTTGCGGCTAATACGAAAGTATCGCTTTTAATAAATTTCTAAACAATATTTGAATACATAATTGATATATTTTGTATTAAATGCTTTTTGGTGTTTTTAGGCGGCAATTGGAAGAAGTATATTAAATGTAAGACATTATCGTTTTTAATACATTTCGACAAACTATTCGAATACATAATTCATATTTTTTATATTAAATGCTTTTTGATATGTTTAGTGGCCAATCGGAAGAAATATATTAAATGAGAAAAGTATCGCTTTTAATAAATTTCTAAACAATATTTGAATACATAATTGATATATTTTGTATTAAATGCTTTTTGGTGTTTTTAGGCGGCAATTGGAAGAAGTATATTAAATGTAAGACATTATCGTTTTTAATACATTTCGACAAACTATTCGAATACATAATTCATATTTTTTATATTAAATGCTTTTTGATATGTTTAGTGGCCAATCGGAAGAAATATATTAAATGAGAAAAGTATCGCTTTTAATAAATTTCGAAACAAAATTTGAATACAATAATTGCTATTTTTTATACAAAAGTAGCTATTTGGTGTTTTTAGTGGGCAATCGGAAGAAATATATATGTAAGTAAGTATCGTTTTTAATACATTTCGAAAAAAAAAATTATTATGATAATTAATATTTTTTATATATTTTTTTATATATATAAATGCTTTTTTTGCGGTTTAAGTGGGAAATCTGAAGAAATATATTAAATGTGACAATCTTTTATAAGCTTTTCAAGAAAAAAAAAGGTTTTCACCTATATTTTGTAATTTGGGAAGCCAGGATTCTATCCCCTAGCATAAATAACAGTGATTTAATAAATGTTTTTGGAAAAAGAAAATTGTTCATCGAGTGGCAATTTGTAAAAGGATAATTGCTTGAGACAATTAGTAAAGGGAATATGATATGGTAAAATCCTAATATACATGTCTTTACTTTATATATATTTATACATAAAGTAAGTAAAAATTAAAGCAGAAAAAGCATGTCAACGCTTTCATAATGAGGTTTTAAGAATATCTATGCTTTAATTAACTGAAGATTAAAATAAATGTTGCATATGAAAAACTTAATTTTATAACGCAAGCTAATTATTTTTTAACATGCTTGGATGTGTTTGTAAATTTAGAAGAAGTGGATATTTCAAATATTAAGCACTGTGAATGATAAATATAGAGATTAGAGTATAATGTTACAGTTTCTAATTATAAGTAAATACAACAAAGTTTTAAGCACCAAATATTTACCAAGTGCAATTTAATCTTTGTAATAGCTGTCAATATAAATGACAGTGATTAAAACAATGGCATGTTTTGCTCTGGACAACAAGAAAATCGTTTACCAAGAGGCCATTTGTAACACTGTATTTGCCGGAAAAAATTTATAGTGCAAGTATGATTGGGTGTAGTGTATATTTTTGTATATTGTGTTTTACATTCTTTTTATTATATGGAAATTTATAGAGATAAAACACATTGACTGACGATGAGGGATTAAGGAGCTTACTAACCGGTGATTTAAGTACATAAACAAATACAAAGACTTTATATTGTTATGCAATCTAATTTAAGGAATGTTATAAATTTTTTTGGAAAAAAAATCGAAACTTTTTTTTACCATATTTTTACTCTTTAAACCCATAAAAACTTTGTGGTAAAGCTGTTTTTTCGAAATTCTTATTAGTTCAAAAGTTACCCGTCTTTTGGTGTTGCAGTGAACAGGCTCATTTTTAGCGTACTGTGAATGCAGTACTGTGCATGTACAAACAAAAGAATTGAGAAAGAAGAAGTACAGGAGGGTCCATTATATAGCCATAGTATAGATGATTTTATGTAAGTTGAAAATTGTCACTGTTATCTATGTGTGTTTAAAAACGTTGTAAAACTTTAAACCTGTTTTTCTCGAAACTCTGTTTTACAAATCGGTACTAGGTGAAACTGGAGATTGGATCGACTGATTTGGTTGAAATTTTCATGCTTTTCTAGTATATACTATCTTGTAGTCCCTCACGGACGCGTTTTTCAATATTCGAATTGTAAATATTTTTTTTTGCTCGATTTAAATCCGAAAATTTGTGTCTAAATTGAGAACGGTGTTGCGTCAATTCGTCGCGTACAATTCATCGCATCGTCAGTTCGTCACAGCGTCAATTCGTCGTGGTGTCAATTCGTCGCAACAAAAATGTTTTTGAAGGCTATAATGATAAAATAAAGATAATTTAGTAAAATTATTTAATGATCTGTAAATTGTTAGTTATAATTCTCTATATCAAAAAACTAATTATCATTAAATAATTTTACTAAATTATCTTTATTTTATCATCATAGTCTTCAAAAACATTTTCGTCGCAACGAACTGACGTCGCGACGAATTGACGCTACGACGAATTGACGCTGCGATAAATTGCGAGCTCTGCGATAAATTGAATTGTTCCGCGATGAACTGTGCGCGACGAATTGACGCAGAACCCTTGAGAAACATTTTCTCCAGGATAGAAAAATTGATAAACCCATCTGAGAAGGACTACAAAATACGTAAATTTTAAGGTTTTTGTTTGGTTTTTTGTTACAGATAAGCATATTCCGCGATTCACCTGGTACCACGGAACGCTTCAATTTTTGCACACCCCTGTATCAATAGCCGCCAGAGGACCATTTTTCAACCAATTTTCAAATAAAAAGTTCTTTTTAAAACTTAAAGATATGCTTTTTCATTTGAAGAAAACAAACATTATTATTACTGTATAATTTCGCTCAAAACAAAATCGCAAAAAAGTGGAGAAATTTTAGGTAATTTTTTTTTTAAAGTTATAACATGTCAATTCGTTTCAAAATACCTAGACGTGCTTGGAAATTTAATATAATTAAGTTATTTTAATACCAAAACCGTGAATGCTAAATTGGTATACATGAAGTAATATATAGTGGGTAAACAACAAAATTGTATTCAAAAGTAAATAATGTTTAACTTTCTTGTTGCTTTCATTTAAAAAGTTCTCTCGTATATAACGATAGGTAAAAAGTTAAAACATCGAATATTTTTTTTTCTACGAAAAATATCGTGTAACATAATCGAATAATTTATTCTTTGTACCAGCAGTCAGTATAAATGACAATGATTTCGAGTAATTTGATCTTTGTAATAGCAGTTAATATAAATGACAGTGATTAAAACAACGGCATGTTGCGCTCTGGGCAACAAGAAAATCTCTTATCGAGAAGCGATTTGTCACAGGATAATTGTTGGAGACAATTTACAGAGCAAATATGATAGGATATAATGAGTATTTCAGCATTTTTTAATTTATTTTTTTATTGCTATATGGAGAGGATTATTGTCAATAAGATTTTAAAAGTGGAGCATGAGGTAATTATATAATTTGTAAAATATATCATAGAACAATTGCAATTCTTAACTAACATAATAATATGCATTGAAATGCTATTTAAAAAAACTATGTAAATAATACTTAGTATGTAAGAAAATTACTCAATATAAATTGATGCTACTGTAAAATGATTTATTTATTAACACAACAGAAATGTAATTTATTTAAATATAGTACAAAACAATATTTTTTAAATATACAAAAATTTTTTAAAATAAGTGGATAAAAGTATAATATGATAAATTTTATTAAATTTTATTTATTTTGTAATTTTTTTAAAGTATGAGTGAATTAAGGTACACATTGTATTTAAATCCTTTATAAATCCTTACACGCTTAACATAAACATATATCAAAATAAAAAGGATACCTTCCATCAGAATTTGTTCTAACAAAATGTTCTTGATAATTTTTTTAAGTATGAGTGAATTCAGATCAGATATCAATTTTATTTTTGTTTTATAAATCGTTATATCCTTAACATAACACGGTGGGAAATAAAAATGCTCAGCTCAAACCCAGACTTTCTCCAGCTCAAAATGAGAATTTTATTTATTCACAAATTGAAACAAGTTGGAAATCGTACGTCAAACGCGGCAAACGAAGTGCCTTCGTACTATAACTAGTTTTAAAAATATTCAGATCTTCGTGCACTAGCTGTTGCACTCTTATGCAAAAATGGATGACTACAAAATTTATTTTAGATGCAGTTTTTCATATTATAGATATTAATTTTATTTTATGAAATTAAGTTTCAATACACTTTTACAAACAGTTAATTACAATTCTGTTGCATTAAAATTATACTATGCGCAAATATCTAATACAAGAGAATGTAAAAAAAAAAATCATCTTTATTTTTTCACTGAAAAATTAATTATATCGTCTGTTATTATGATATGATTCATTTCCGTTAAAAATAAGTACATTTTAAGTTGGCAACATTTTATTTTTTGTTGACTTTTACTGCAAATTCCAAATGGGAAACTTAAGCCTAGCTTTAAAAATTTCAGAACTTCAAATCTATATTTAGACTATTTTTCCATTTAATATCTATTTCTCCAGAAACATCTATTCAGAAAACTGTCGGTAGATTATGTAATTGCTATAATTAAACAATTTTAGTACACAAATTCGGTTTTTGAATTCAGTAATACGGAAATAATAAGACTGCATCTTAAATACGACGTAATCACCATGGCAACCTAGAATCATTACCTATCATGGGATATCACTGAATTAATTACGTATGATAGGATTTAATAGAATGAAGAAAACTTGTATTAATACCTTTTTAAATTTTGATTCGATTTTCATAAAATTTGAAATGTCTGGACAAATTTCTGCAAGGATTACATATATTAAATTTCAAACTATTCGGTGGGGTAGTTTTTGTGTTGTTATATGCGGAGAGATGGGTGGACCAGAAAACGGCTATAGGTGCTAAGTATTTATATAATTACGAACGCACCTAAAAAGGGAAAAAACTGCTATTTGAGAAACAAGAATACAGTCTAAGTTTCTTTAAGTGATTTACAATCCTTTCAATCAGTTTTAAAGGTCACTGAATTGTTATTGACGGGATATAAAGTGAAACATTCAATCTGACTCTGATGCTTCTGCACTGTCAGTGTTATTAACATAAAGTAGGTTACTCATTGTTAGTAACTTAAGGATATCCTTTTACTCTTCTCGCTTTAGATTGGAAGACCTTTTCCAAAATTACTTGAAAACAGAACTCATGTCTTTCTTCCGTGGTTGTACAATGGTATTTCAAAAAAGGTAAGAATTGAGTCAGTGATTGTTGAAAGAAACTAAGTCCAAATTTTGAAATATCCCAAATCATTGACTTGGTGCTTTTCAACACTCAACTTTTAAATTCCTCCCTCCTATACATGCATAGATATAGTAGTACCCGGGCTGAGTTCTGTTCTTCATGAAACGGTCAATAAACATGCAAAAAACATTGAAACAGTCTTAAAAATACAAATGTCAAAATATGGACTTAGTTCCTTTCAAAAATCACCGATTGAATTTTGATGTCAGCAATTGAGTATACGTAGCAAATTTGCTATTTTAATCAGATTTTCAGAGACATGAAAATCACGAAATGTTGTCATGCGAGAGTACTTAGGATAAATAGTTATTTCTATGACAGAAGAGATTTTCAAATGAGAAAAATAATCTTGGAGCAATTTTTAAATGTTAATTAAAATCTGCTCCTGCGTAATTTCAGTATCGGAGCCAGGTGGGATTCGGGCTCTGATGGCACAAAATTTTTCAGACTCGGACGGGATCGGATTTTAAATGGTTAGGCTCGGACTCCGAAAAGAAGAGCCCGAACGTATCTCTAAAACATTTATCAAAATCAAAATCGTATCTTTGTTTGCTCTGCATGAAATAATTAGATAAAATATGAAAACAAAATAGCAAAAATATACAAATTACAAAGTCTGGCCACCTAAAAATGCTTGTTTTACAACCGCATCAAATCTAAATAGCATATAATATTGAATAGATACAATAAACAATAAAAAAAAATGCTATAACGAAAAAAAAATGAAAGGTATCACTTTCATAATCTTTTCGACTTAGTCCATTATACAGATAAGACACATAACCGCTTTGATAATGAAGGGTTAAGACGATGAATACTTTAATAACTGAAGATTAAAATACATAAACAATTGGAAAGAACTTATTTTTTGTTAAAGCGAAGTACTTTTATTTTTAATATGTTTAGACATATTTGTAAATAAAAGTAATATATATGTCTGTTTAACAACCGCAGCAAACCTAAATAGCATATAATATTGAATAGATACAATATGCAATTAAAAAAATGAAAGATAACACTTTCATAATCATTTCGACTTAGTCCCTTGTACAGATAAGGCACATAAACGCTTTGATAATGACGGGTTAAAACGATGAATACTTTAATAACTGAAGATTAAAATACATAAACAATAGCAAAGAGCTTATGTTTTGTTAAAGCGAAACACATTAATTCATTTTTAACATGTTTAGACGTATATGTAAATAAAAAATACATATGCGTACAGAAGAAACGGGAACAAAATTTGCGCTAAATTTAATTCTGTTTTCGAACAGATACTCAGTTCTCAAACAGTAAGAGTGCTGTCGCTAAACCGATTCCTTGAAAAACCGTAAAAAAAATTACCGAATTCTTGTTCTGTTGTTATTGGGCACAAATTACACACGCATGTGATACGGTGATCGCAGCGTTACAAAAATTCATGCATTTTGAGATTACTCTACAGCGAGATTGCTGACTCTGCTGGTATTTATTTATTCTTATTTTTATTTTTTCTTTCATTCTTCTTTTTTCTTAGCCACCCTTCCTCCCTTTTATTTTCATGGGCACATATATACATGCGATCCCAATGCTAACGAATTTCATGCATTTCCAGATTAAAAAACAGCGAGTATTTTTTCATTCGGACCATTAAGTTGTGGTCCGAATCATTTAAAAAAATAAGAGTAGAATCCCTTCCCCTCTTCACTTCAATCTCAAAATATTCATAGTTTGATCAATAATAGGATGGTTAAGGTTTCTAAAATGATATGAAAATTACATTGCCTCGTGAAGTGCGTAGAATTATAAAATAAGTTTCCATATTTTACATATGCATTTTTCATTGCATTTTCTGGAAGTGCAATTAGTAAAGAATATTCAGTTATATTTTCTAGTCCATCTGATGAAAAATTAAGTAATTTACACCGCTTTAATTTACATTCTTCTATCATACATAAATCATAACTTGAATCTTTAAACGTGATTATCTCAAAACTATATTTTTAAAGGCGGTGATCACAATAACTCGAATAAATCTCAATCAGATTTTTCAGATGTTGACCAATTTTTAACAACAATATTATCTAGAGTGTAATCGTTCCTTTTGGCGATCTGATGATTATTTAACATTTGAAACATGTGAAGTTATTTTTCAAATTGCTCACATGTGTTCACCTATGCTGGGATTAGTTTCGTTTTATGTATGCCTCAAAGGTTGTGTACTGTTAGAGACTGTTTCATCTTGTGCTGCAAGTTGCAGCCTTTCCGACACATTAGAGTGAGAGATGCCAGACTGTGTATCGTCCTCGAAGCTCAATGGTAGAGCGTTGGAGCGCTATTCCAAAGTATCCGGGTTCGATCCCCGGCCTGGACATCATTTCACACTGTCGGTTTTTCTCTTTGTGAGCAATTTGAAAAAAAAAACTTCACATGTTAAATATTCAATAATGGCGTAATTTAACTGCTGATAATTAATTAAAAAATTAATTTAAAAAAAACTTGTAGTTGGGGGCCACCGTCATACTTACCCATCAGGGGTATGCATAATATAAAATATGAAAATAAAACATGTGTAAACTATTTATAAAATGCATTGCAATTCGAATAAAATCGTGGCTTGATGGCGTCATAAACTTTTTATGCTGTATTACTAAATTGCGTAAAAGAAACATCCTTATAACTCCAAAATTGATAGCCATATTAACTAACGGTTGACTGCGTCGGATTAAGCGTCTCATTTCCAATTAAAATATATCTTTGAATTGAAATTTGAATGAAATGCAGGGTCATGAAAAAATCAGAGTGTGGGAAATAGGATTACAAATATATCGGCAACTAATTATTCGATCGACTTCATTCGTTATGCAAAATTTATGTTTTTTATATTCACTCCTTAAAATAAACAATTTCGAAAATTTTTATATACCTTTTATCAGAACGAATATTTCGAGAGTCCGAAAAAACTAGTTTCGGATAATCGAGGTTACTGAAATTCAATAAGCTTCTTCCTATTATTATACAGGGTGGTTATAATATAAGTATCCCTATTTAGAGCTGTCTGTAGCTCGAAGGAATGATCCGAATGAAACCAAAATCGGTAAACTTACTATTCGAGAAGGGGGAAGAAGAATGGAACAATAAAGGAAATAATTTCAATAATCACCAACAGATGGCACTACTGAGTATGAACTGTAATGTGTAATACAAGAACAAAAAATTAAGGCGTCAAAGCGGATGACATACCTAATTTATTGAAAAATGTCACAGTGAACGTGGTTACGCTTTTGCATGCCGGAGCCGATCATGCTCAGGTTCCACATGGTCATTTTGCTTAGAACACAATCCAGGCGGTGCACGACGTGCTCAACTGTGCAATGTAATGCATCAGGAGTGATGTTTCGTACATGTTGTGATATGCGGTAAAGTCATTGAGGTTTGCGACACCTCCACGGTACACAATATTACACATTACATTTCACATTCAAAAGCGCCATCTGTCGGCGTTTATTGCAATTATTTTTTACTGTTCCATTCTTCTTCTCCCTTCTCGAATAGTAAGTGTACCGATTTTGGATTCATTCCGGTTATTCCTTCAAGCTACAGACAGCTCCAAATAGAGATACTTATTTTATAACCACCCGGTATATTAAGTACATACCAAATTTCAAATCTCTATCTCAGTTTGTTCGGGAGATACTGCGTTTACAGACAGACACACAGACAGACGGACGGCAATTTTTTTTTTCTAAAAATATGTTTTTCGGAATATGTATCTGAAACTGTAAATCCGCCAGAAAAAAAAAAATCGATTTTCAAAATGATTACAAGAGTTACTCTATACTACGTATGATGGGTAAGAAAAAAGAGTTGATGCTTTTTTCAATTTGTATAAACAACCAAAGTTCAAAACATTTTGTGAAAATTTTTACTTAAACTTTAAACAGCCGCCATTTTGTTCAAAATCAATTTTTCCAAAAACCGAACGATTACACTCTAGTTTTAAGTATTCGAAATAAAGACATTTTGCTTTTTATGGTATCGGATAACATTAGGCAGAGTTACGGTGATCATCGGGGACGGCTAACAGAACGGCATATCTCCGGGGAGCGGGTCTGCAGATCAGCTCCAATTTTATTTCGTCATTACAAATATCAATTTATTTTGTTTCGGTGTAATAAACAAAATACAGAAAGAGTTTTTTAAATATCTTGTTTCATTTTCCTAAAACAAATTCCCAGGTTATTATACGAATTTGCAGGTAGGTAAACCCACTTAATATAGGTGAATACATGAAGTAACATCTAAAGTGGGAACTAATTACTTACATTTTCATTATATTTTATGTTTAAAATTCGAGTATATAACAAATCGGAAACCCCCAGAGATAAGGTAAGCTCCCTTAATATAGGTAAATACATGAGGTAGCATCTAAAGTGGGAACCAATTAATTACATTTTCATTATATTTTATGTTTAAAATTCGAGTATATAGCAAATCGAAACACCCAAAGATAAGGTAAGCTTCCTTATTATAGGTAAATACATTAAATAACATCTAAGGTAGGAACCAATTAATTACATTTTCGTTATATTTTATGTTTAAAATTCGACTATATAAGAAATCGGAACACCCAAAAATAAGTCAAACTCCCTTAATATAGGTGAATACATGAAGTAACATCTAAGGTGGGAACCAATTAATTACATTTTCATTATATTTTATGTTTAAAATTCGAGTATATAACAAATCGGAACCCCCGGAGATAAGGTAAACCCACTTAATATAGGCAAATACATGATGTAACTTCTAAGTTGGGAAGCAATTAATTGCATAATATATTTCATTCAGTGCTAAATGTAAAAAAAAAACAGTATTTAATATTTTTAAACAATTTTAAGTAACTCACTTTCTGAATGTTTCGACTTTTATTTAACACATTTTAGCAATTAATGAGATGTGTTAAAATTTGATTTTATGGGACGAAATGCAAGTGTATTTGTAATATATAAATAATGGGGATGATAAACCTAAAACTTAACTTATAACTTTGAATCATTGCTGTATTTATTATTTTGAGATCTTGCGGAGGGGGGGGGGGGGATTAAAAAAAAGTTAGCTTGAGATATCAAAAATCGATCGTGAATTTAGTTCTCAATATTAATTTATGTTTGTCCTCCAAATCCTTTTTCTAACTGGAAATGAATATTTTACTTAATAAATATATTCAAATTCTTATTTCGTCTTCACAATACCTTTATTAATATTTTTACTACTAAGGCTTTTTCTAAAGTAAATTTTTCTTTTAATAATATAATAAACAAAACCAGGCGGCGATGTCCTAGAAAATAATAAAAGGTGTCAGCAGTTTAAGACAGAATTCTTTTTTAATGAATTTTAAAAGGCAGTTCTTTTAAGATAGAGGAACATAAAAAAGCATATTTATTAAAAACTTAAGTCAAACTCTTAAATTTTCTATTACGGTAAAGCATTTTAATATTGTTTTAGCACACAGTATGACAGACATTTTTTCATATTAAAATAAAGTGAGGGTTTTTTGTTTTTTTTGCCAGAAACTGATGACACTTATAATTATTTTTAACTTATATATGTGACTTTTGATACTTTTTTCCTTTAAAGATTATACATTTTATAAAATTGTTACATAAGACAAACGTATTGACATCATGATAAACTAATATAAATAAATACTTAAAAATATGAGAAATATACTATTTTTTTCTGTTTATATTTAATATCTTCAAGTTTATAAGTCTTAAATATCAAATACGCATGTAATCAATTTTTTTCAGTATACAACAAAAAATGTAACGCGAGCCCCATGTAATCATATATGTTTGACTGAGTGATTTAGGGTGACTACGGTAGTATCACACGAAGACTAAACACACCGATATCTCCGTTTAAATTAAATCCGAACTAATACGAATAGCTAAGCATAAAACGTATTTCTATTTCGCCATTTTTTGTGTTATAACAATCGTATTAATCTCTAAATTGTACAAGTTGAATTTTTTTCTACTGAGTGAAAAGTAACCTGGGCTGGAAATCGAATCCAGAATTTTTGACCTAAATTGCCAATACTCTTTCCAATTGATATACCTGGAGCAACAACCGGCTGATACAATTCTCTCAGACAACATTTTCTCAATAGAATCTGGCCTGCCATGTAAGCATTTCAACAGAATCTATCGCAGGTAATGGAACCTCTTTAACGCCTTCAGCACTAGACGTACGCTGCATACGTCACGAGTTCGTCGTAGACCCCTACCAGACGTACTACCTATGCGTCATATGTAATATTGTAGTGTGTAGTGGTGTTTCATTTTGAGGTAAAAACTGCCTTCCCTAAAGTGTTTCACGGTAGGGTTTGAAAACTTGCCAATTGACGCCTATATTATACGTCGTGCCAATAATATGGTGCTGAAGGAGTTAAACGATGGAGGTGTACATATACTTCTATTTTTATACTAATTGTTAACGATATCATACAAGTTGAATTTTTTTCAACTGAGTGAGAAAGTGTCCAGACTAAGAATCGAACCCAGAACCTTTGGCTTATATTGCTGGTGCTCTTTTCGATTCCGCTAGATGGAGCCGATTATCTTCTTTTCCAGTCACTCAGTCTCTATTCACTCTTTCAGCCAGTTAAAAAAATTCCAACTTGTATGTTATCTTTACCAATCTGTACGATTGTGTTAAAATAATAAAAATATATCTAATTTATATATCTAATCTTCCATTTTTTAATGCAGTTCCATTACCTGCGACTTATTCTGTTGAGTTGTCTACATGGCAGACTAAATGCTATTGCCAAAATCTTGCATGAATGAAATGTTTCATCAGGTTGTCGCTCCAGATAACTGGAAAGCGCAATGGCAAATTAAGCCAATGGGTTCAATTGTCCTGGGAAATTCTGGGTTCTTGGTTCTATTCCCGGCCGAAACACTTTTTCACTCAGTTTAAAATATCTTTACTTTGTATGATATCTTTACCAATCAATATGATTGTGTTACAACAATAAAAGTATAACCTCTAAACGTCACACACGGATTCGAAAACAGTCCTTTGAATACTAGACCTAAGCGTTGACATAAAAATGGCGGCTGTCGTAGGTAGATTTTTCTCAGCATTTGTACAGTCGTTTGAATTTTTCTATTAATATTTTCGAATAATATTCTTTTCCTTTTTCAGTCGTAGCAAAATAAGGCGAATAATTTTGTTCGAATATGGTGGTATTTAAATTGAAGTGACGTACAAGCGCTTAGAGAATATTCCTACAACCACTGACATTTTTATGTCAACCCTGATATTCAGGGGCTGTGAATTCTAAAACTGTCCGTCTAAGATAAAGTTAGTTAAGATTGAAATGATCAATTTTTATTTTTCAGGCTATTCTGAAAAATACTTCTTGTACATGCACACGTTTATTAAATAAATTTTCTTGAAATCTATATTATGCAAAATTAGGTAATGCGAATATTTGTATTTATCTACAAGGTTACTTTTATGTACGTATGGCTAGTTATATTTGAAAGTGTCGTGAACTCGTTTAGGATAAAAGTTTACTTAAAAGAAAATGAGTAACTTCAGGTTCTCGGTTTTCATTAGATTTTTTTTTTTCACCGCTAACTTTTTTTCTTTCAAACAAATCAATCTATTCAAATTTCAATATCATCTTCGCAATACCTTTATTAATATTTTTACTATAAGAAATTTTAAGATAAGACTTTTATGTGCACTTTGATAGCCCGTTTGTTGAACTATCATATTGCATCTTGATTTCAATAAAAAAAAAGAGCTTTTTAAAAATATCAATGTTTACTTTGTTCCACTCCGCAACCAAAATCTTCCAGAGTGCATCTGATGTTTTTAAAAGTCCAAATACACCGTAATCCAAATGAGGCACGTTGAGGGATTTGGGGGATGCATTTAAATGGAATAATCTCAATTCTGGTTTCATTTCTCATTTTGCTCTAAAAAGATAGCTGTAGATTTAAAGATATGGTTGATAGCCTTATCCTGAAGGAATTTAACACAATGAAAATTGTTTGCGTAAAGTGATGGAATATCGTCTTTGAAAACAGGTGCTAAAACGTGTATCTGATAGTACTGCATTGCGTAAGTTTTCCGTTATATGAAAATCCAGCAATAACCACAAAAATCGTAAAAAAACTTTCATTGTTTTCTCAGGACCAACATTTTATATTTTTTTCTTCTCTTTTTCGGTGGCAAATCGATCTTTTTCTTTTGCAATCAGATAAATACATTTAAGACTCATAAATTGTACTACATATTCCATTTTTCATCTGCCAAATATTTTTTATATGCAACAATCTGCACATAGTCTTACGCTGAGAAACATGTTTTCGCATTAGGTGGTGAACATCATGTTTTTATTAGCTTAAATCAAATTTTATAATTTTGTTTACAGTTCCTATAGAGATGTTTAGAGATTGTCTGATGTTCTTTGGAAGGTCGTATTTTCTTTTAAAACTTGGAGATACGACTTTAGATATAGTAAGGGGTGAATGTGCCTTTGTTCGGTATGTATTTATTTACCTTTTTCACAGTCAAATGTAAACTTTGACATTTCGTTCCGTTTTTATTAATTATGTCACTTATTTTACGTGTAGAAATATTAAAACCACGCTTTTCACACTTTTTTTTAAATAAACGAATAAGAAAATTTCTCTTTGTAAAGAGCAAACACATAGCCTCCGATCGTTGTTTATTTTCCAGCGACATTTTAAAGCAAAGAATATTTTTAATGATGCAGACAATAATTAAACTTCTTTCCGAATTGATGCCATATAGGTTTTTTTTTCATTTAAAGTTAAATCATAGAGAAAGTAAAATTCGTTACAAAAATGTGTGAAGAAATTGGTAAAATTTGGGGAAAGTCGTAAAGAAATGTTGAGAAAATTTCTAGAGAAAAAAAAGCTAGTTAAAAAGAAATCATTAGAATGCATTTTTCAATCTGCAATACCGGCATGGGATAATATTGGTAATCAAGTAAAATGAGTGAGCGTGTTCCATCATGCTATTTAAATGTCTTATTAAAGAACTGAAATCATAATTTTTTCTTGCGTCACCTAATATAAGGTTGGCTTTACCAAAGGCGTTTTGTTGGCAAAACAGTTTTACCAAATCACACTACCAAAGTCCTACCACGGTAGCAATGCAGAAATTTCGTTCTTTGAAGGTGTTATGAAAATATCCACTCATGTTAAGGGACTACAAAATATGATTGTGAAATTTGAATCATGGTGATCATTGATTGTTAATTCAAGAAGGGCACGAATGCTTATTGATTTACAAGTAGTGGATGACGTAGCGCTATAACTGAAGAAGAACAGGATGTTACAGTTTATTGTCCATTTTACCAATTTTCATTCTGACAATATTTAAAAAACATGGTCAAAAATTTTCACTAAAAACGTCCCCCACTTAAAAATGTAAAAACAGTTTCGAATAAAAAATCTTCACCATTCCACAAAAGCGCTTTCGCCCTAGCTAGAGCATCATCAGTTGTGATCTTCAATCCTCTGCCTCTCCGCTATATATACGACTGCTGGTTGAAGAGCTCCCCCTATCGGCATTCAATTCTCTCTCCCTTTATCTCCCCCTCTTCTAAATTTTTTTTCCAGTGGCAATCAATCAATGAATGAACCATATCATTGCATGCCTCTCAACTGATGATGCTCTAGCTAGGGCAAAAGTCCTTTTGTTGATTGGTGAAGATTTTTTATTCGAAACTGTTTTTACATTTTTTAAATTTTTAGTGAAAGTGCGTTTTTAGTGAAAATTTTTGACCATGTTTTTTAAGTAATGTCTGAATGAAATTGGTAATATGAACAATAAATAGTAAATTTACAGACATTAATAAATGAACACCTGTCTTTAATGTTTAAGGATGTTACAGTTTATGGGCAGCACTAACGTTTGGCAAATTGCAAATGCTATAAAACAACTTCTTTCCACTGTCTACAGGGTTCTTAAAAACTGTTACTCTAACTATCTCTACTCGGTAAAAAAAGACAACTATTTCTTAATCTAGCTGTTATGTCTTAAGGTTTATATTGAATTACAATAAATCTCTACCCGGTAAAAAAAAGAAAAAAATTCTTAATCTAGCTGTTACCTTTCTTAAGGTTTGCTGAAGTACAATAAAATCTCCTTCGAATTACCAACGATTCCGAAACACGTTGCTTTACTTTCAGAAACTTCAGAAACCAAAAATATCCCAGATTTAAAGAAGCATTTCTGATACAAAAGTTTATTTTTGGTAATTTTTGGAAACGTTTCCGAGTAGTTTTTACAGTGTATTAATCAATTTTATCAACCCAAAATATTCGTTTTTTGGATGGTATCAATTTGCAAGTAAACATTTCCATGTTCAACAAGCAAGATAAATTTATAGTATTAACATTAAAATTAATAGCTTTAACATTAACATTAAAATTAACATTTTTTGTTATTCTTGCGTGTATAAATTCCGTTATGCTACAGAAAATGCTAACTACCTTAAAAAGTATTCGTAGACATTTCAGAAACTTAAGGGCAGCAAAGAGTTTCAGAAACGCTTCTATAACTCTGTGAAATCTATCGGTTTCAGGGGCTTCTAAAGATAAAATAAAACACTTTTTGGAATCGTACACAACTCGGAAGAGGTTATCATGTACTTTCGTATAACTTAAGAAAGATAAGAGCTACATAAAGAAACATTTGTCCTATCTAACAGTGCACAAACTCTCAATTTTTCCATAACCTCTTACTTGCTGATTTTAGTACACGAGAAATGTTTGCGTCGGAGGTTCTTCTTCGCAACTTTTCTCGAAATGAATGTCCGTGAAATGTGCAGTTAACACGCATCATTGCCATATTTGAATTTCAGAAAATCTGTTACAGTCTCCGTAGGTTACGGGATGGTATATTTCTACTGCTGTATTTTGGAACCATTCCTTAAAGATCTCTCTAGTGAAGGTCCTGTAACGTGTCCTGTTACGTCTTTATCGATATCGTTAATGGTTTTTAGTCATATTCCATTTACGCAAGGTCGTAGCCAATGGGGGAATCACCAGGATTTGATCCCCCCCCCCCGAAATTTTTTCAGGATGACTATAAATAAGTCATTAAGTATCAATCAAGGAAGTTAAAAATCTGACATTGAAAAAATGAATGCAGCTTAAGAAATTAGGAAATAGGTAATAAACAAAAAAAATTAAATTCTTATTTTTATTTATTTATTTGAAATAGAATTGTATAAAAGCGCGATTTCCATGCTATCAAACAAATTGGTGGTATATTCAAATAGATTCTCCAACTAGTTTAACTGAAACGCTTGAAGAATATAATGAGCGTCTAATTCCAAATATTCACAAATTGGCAAACTTAACAGTTTTGTCATATGCTCCAGGGAATACATTCTGACAAGACATTTTAAAATATATGTTAAAATCTTCTGATATCTTCAGATTTGGTTGACATTATTGTTGATACATTGGCGAAGTAGAAATACAATCAACACAAATGAAATTTTTAATTTCTTTGCAATGAAGAAGACTCAAATATTAAATTTTCTTTTGTGATAAGTATTGGTTACTCAAATTCGCAATAGACAACTTTTAAATAATTTTACCTTTATTAAAGTATTACAAAACAAATATAAAATGCGATAATAAGAATAAAATTTTGAAATTACAAATCCCTCTCCGAAATATTTTTCTGGTTACAGCCTTGCATTGACGATCCAACATGATAAACAAATATGATTCTTAACATGCGAGACAACAACACAATTGGGAGTTCAATGTAATACACTAATTTTGTGTTTAAAATTCAAATTAATCATTTTGTACAACATATGTTCGCAAATACAGGGTGATTTTTTTTAAAGTTGTGAAAGTAAAACACCATAACAAAAGAACTACTGATCCAAATGACCTGAAATTTCACCAATATGCTCCCAAAGCAATGGGCATTTTTTTGCATGCTTAAAAAAAACTTAAAATCGCACCGACAGATGGCGCTGTAAGGTAGCAGAAACAATATCGTCTGTGGGAGGAAAACAAATGGACGGTACTTTGAGAAACCATCTTCCATAGGCCCTCTGTCGTCATTTGACCTTTTCTTAAATTCTTAAGTGTCCTAAATCTCCTAAGAGCAGTTGCTGCACTGTCATTATTCTGATAATACACCTCCACTAACAACGCACGATCCGTCAATGGCGCAGTCATTGAGAGGATTTCCGTAAAATAATGAACACGAGGTGTGCGTACTTCACGTTTTTAACGCCAATGTGCGTGTGCCGGGCACAAGTTCGTCTCCCGACTTTACTGCATGTACAACGTCATCTGTCGGTGCGATTTTAAGTTTTTTAAACCACGCCTAAAAAATCCCCATTGCTTTGGGAGCATACTGGTGAAATTTTAGGTCATTTAGATCAGTGGTTCTTTCGTTATAGGGTTTTACTTTCACAACTTTAAAAAAAATCACCCTGTATATTCTTTAAAATGTATATTACAATAAATTTCCTTATGATTTAAAAACTATTCAATTAACCACATCTTCTTTCAACTATGGATTTCTAATCAGCTCGACATTTATGAAATTCATTGCTATGGTCTTAAATTCACCAACAAAAAATATTGTGATGCAAACATATAGTTTCTAAAACAGAAAAATGTATTCATACTCATAAATTACTTAAAATATTAAGTATTATGTCATAAACTGAAATAGACTATGATGTGACTATGATGTAGTATTTTTAAATTAAAAAATTTCGAAGATCTTTGCCGAAATATTCTTCATTCTTCATTTGTTAGTAAAACAAAGGCGACATATAAAAAATCTGCAACACAAAACATTGATATTTATAAAAACTAATTAAAATTGTCATTAAAAATTATATTTCTGAGAAGAATTAGCAAGGAAAATGACAAATGCCATATTTGGATTTCAGAAAATCTGTTACACTCTCCGCAGGTTACGGGTTGGTATATTTCTACTGCTGTATTTTGGAACCATTTCTGAAGGATCTCTCTAGTGAAGGTCGTGTAACGTGTTCTGTCATTGGGTAAAGTTACACGTCCTTATTGATATCGTTAATGGTTTTTAGTCATATTCCATTTACGATCCAACATGTTAAACAATCAAGATTCTTAACATGCAAGACAACAACACAATTGGGAGTTAAATGTAACACACTAAGTTGATATTTAACATTCAAATTAATCATTTTATACAAAATATGTTCGCAAATATATTCTTTAAAATGTATATTGCAATAAATTTCCTCATAGATTTAAAAACTATTCAATTAACCACATCTTCTTTCAACTATGGATTTCTAATCAGCTCGACATTTATGAAATTCATTGCTATGGTCTTAAATTCACCAACAAAAAATATTGTGATGCAAACATATAGTTTCTAAAACAGAAAAATGTATTCATACTCATAAATTACTTAAAATATTAAGTATTATGTCATAAACTGAAATAGACTATGATGTGACTATGATGTAGTATTTTTAAATTAAAAAATTTCGAAGATCTTTGCCGAAATATTCTTCATTCTTCATTTGTTAGTAAAACAAAGGCGACATATAAAAAATCTGCAACACAAAACATTGATATTTATAAAAACTAATTAAAATTGTCATTAAAAATTATATTTCTGAGAAGAATTAGCAAGGAAAATGACAAATGCCATATTTGGATTTCAGAAAATCTGTTACACTCTCCGCAGGTTACGGGTTGGTATATTTCTACTGCTGTATTTTGGAACCATTTCTGAAGGATCTCTCTAGTGAAGGTCGTGTAACGTGTTCTGTCATTGGGTAAAGTTACACGTCCTTATTGATATCGTTAATGGTTTTTAGTCATATTCCATTTACGATCCAACATGTTAAACAATCAAGATTCTTAACATGCAAGACAACAACACAATTGGGAGTTAAATGTAACACACTAAGTTGATATTTAACATTCAAATTAATCATTTTATACAAAATATGTTCGCAAATATATTCTTTAAAATGTATATTGCAATACATTTCCTCATAGATTTAAAAACTATTCAATTAACCACATCTTCTTTCAACTATGGATTTCTAATCAGCTCGACATTTATGAAATTCATTGCTATGGTCTTAAATTCACCAACAAAAAATATTGTGATGCAAACATATAGTTTCTAAAACAGAAAAATGTATTCATACTCATAAATTACTTAAAATATTAAGTATTATGTCATAAACTGAAATAGACTATGATGGGACTATGATGTAGTATTTTTAAATTAAAAAATTTCGAAGATCTTTGCCGAAATATTCTTCATTCTTCATTTGTTAGTAAAACAAAGGCGACATATAAAAAATCTGCAACACAAAACATTGATATTTATAAAAACTAATTAAAATTGTCATTAAAAATTATATTTCTGAGAAGAATTAGCAAGGAAAATGACAAATGCCATATTTGGATTTCAGAAAATCTGTTACACTCTCCGCAGGTTACGGGTTGGTATATTTCTACTGCTGTATTTTGGAACCATTTCTGAAGGATCTCTCTAGTGAAGGTCGTGTAACGTGTTCTGTCATTGGGTAAAGTTACACGTCCTTATTGATATCGTTAATGGTTTTTAGTCATATTCCATTTACGATCCAACATGTTAAACAATCAAGATTCTTAACATGCAAGACAACAACACAATTGGGAGTTAAATGTAACACACTAAGTTGATATTTAACATTCAAATTAATCATTTTATACAAAATATGTTCGCAAATATATTCTTTAAAATGTATATTGCAATACATTTCCTCATAGATTTAAAAACTATTCAATTAACCACATCTTCTTTCAACTATGGATTTCTAATCAGCTCGACATTTATGAAATTCATTGCTATGGTCTTAAATTCACCAACAAAAAATATTGTGATGCAAACATATAGTTTCTAAAACAGAAAAATGTATTCATACTCATAAATTACTTAAAATATTAAGTATTATGCCATAAACTGAAATAGACTATTATGTGACTATGATGTAGTATTTTAAATTTGAAAAATTTCGAAGATCTTTGCCAAAATATTCTTCATTCTTCATTTGTTAGTAAAACAAATGAAACATTAAAAAATGTCACATGACACAACATTGATATTTACAAAAACTAAGTATAAAATTGTCATTAAAAATTATATTTCCCAGGAAATTAGCAAAGAAAATGACAAATATTGCTTTAAGCATTCATTTATCAAAGAAATAATTAAATTCTCGGTATTATTGTATTTTTCTTGAAATGGGGAATGGATTTTTAAGTTCAAACACAGGTAATCACATTAATTTAAAGGAGAAAATGTGTTTTTCTAACCAATAACACTTTCAAATGAAAAAGTTATTTTACATGCGAATCTTATTTTATAAAGCAAAAAATATGTTCGTGAGTAATGGTGACGTTTTACCAACTGTGACAACGACCTATTAAATCTGTTTCGAATTTTTAGCAAAATTATTAACTTTCAAACAACGCACAATTTAATTTTGATACCATCGTAGGGAAAACAAGTTGGAAATTGTACGTCAAACGTGACAA
Source organism: Maratus michaelseni (assembly GCA_963931845.1). Taxonomy (NCBI): domain Eukaryota; kingdom Metazoa; phylum Arthropoda; class Arachnida; order Araneae; family Salticidae; genus Maratus; species Maratus michaelseni. Next base: position 97,522,576 of record OZ007597.1, on the reverse strand, counting down.
ATGAGGTGCGTTCTTACTATAACTAGTTTCAGTGAAATGAATTGTATCGTCTGTTATTATGATATGATTAATTTCCGTACTAAAATAAGTACATTTTAAGTTGCCAGCATTTTATCATTTGCTGACATTTACTGAAAATTCCAATGGGAAACTTAAGCCTAGCATTGAAAATTTCAGAACTTGAAATCCATATTTAGGTTTTTTTCCATTTAATATCTATTTCTCCTTAAACATCTATCCAAAAACTGTCGGTAGATTATAGGATTGCTATAATTAAACAATTTTAGTATACAAATTCGGTTTTTAAATTCAGTAATATGGAAATAATATGACTCCAACTTAAACAGGACGTAATCACCGTGGCAACCTAATATAATTACCTATCATGAGATATCATTGAATTAATTACGTATATGATAGGATTTAATAGAATGATACATCTCGGTCGCTTGACGATTAATCCTCGGAGGCTGCTATAACAAGGAAGTACCAATTTAAAAAAAATCAAATTACTTAATAAATATTTTTATTAATATATTTTTAAGTTTTGATTCGATTTTCATAAAATTTGAAATGACTCGACAAAATTCTGCAACGATTATATATATTAATTTTCAAACAATTTGGTTGGGTAGTTTTTGCGCTGTTATATGCGGACAGACGGACTGACAGACAGATGGACGGACCAGACGACGATTATAGATGCTACGTATTTATATAATTACGAACGCACCTAAAAAAGCTATTTTCAGATGCAGTTTATTTGAAAGCTGTATCTCAATCGATTTTCTTCGATTTCAGAAGAATTACACGTTTGTACTTGAAACAACGTCAATAGTTCAGCATATACTCCCGGCTAATATTCCAAAACAAAATTAAAACTTCAATAAAAATAAATAAATAAATAAAACACAATTTTAACAGATGCGTGATCGAACTACAAGTTTAAGCATTGAAATGATAAGAATAAAAAAATTATAAACAGTGAAATCGGTGGCGATTTCTTTGACTATTAACCGTTGTCATGCAGCTAATACGAAAGTAATACCGCATTATTAAATTTAAAAACTTTTTTTTTAATGTGTAATTCATATTTTTATATACATTTTTTTCTTGGTCTAATTTTGGTGTGCAATCTAAAAATATATACATTAAACATAAAGAAACTATTAAAGTCTTCAATTAAAATTTGTTTTCACCTATGATCTGTACAGCGTGTAGTATGTTCTGTAACCTGGGAATCCCGGGTTGGGTTCCTTGGTATAAATAATTCAGCACTTGTTTGTTTCCACGTAATATTTCATAACTAAATTACCAAAAGAAATTAAAACTAGACAAATAAAGGCAGTATACAAATACACAAATAATGTGATCGTTTACCTAAAACATAACTAAAATACTTTAATAGATGTTAAAAATTTACATTAAAATCATCTACACTGTAAAAAAATTTCTTGAAGGTTCCGGAAAAAAGTGGTGACATTAAGATGCCACGGCTTTTGGCTGTTACGTTTCACAACAAAGTAGTGAAACTTTCCAATTTTCAATAATCAATATTCTTTTTTTATTCAGTGTGTCATTTAAGCAATTAAATTTGAAAGTTTTGTATTACAGATAAAATGAAAATTCAAATAATGAAGCATAAAAATATTTAAATTAGCTACTTACTTTATCGGTTGATATCCAAATAAAGAATGGCATTTGTTCAGATTGCATTTGTCTCTAAGTATCTAGGTAGCTGTTTTTTTATTCTTCTTTAGTTATCAAAATGGCTGATGGAACGTAAAACTTGAAGCACGCATGCGCAGAATGTAGTTTACGGAAAAGTTGAAACCCCTGAAAAATATTACAGGATTTATTGCCGTAATTGACGTGGGACATATAGAAATTCGTAATTCCGGTAAAATATGCGAAATGTTTCGGAATAATTTCCTGAAACGTTCCGAAATTTTTTTTCAGTGGAGTAGTTTCGGCTACGTACCCAGCCTTCATCAGGATTCAGGATTCAAAACGATGTTATTAACGTCGCTGGATCTCACTCGTAAATGGTACGCTTCAAAACTGAGAACATCAGGGAGAGTCGATAAACGTTCATCCTGGTTCTGATGGTCGATACCATTAAACAGGAAAGAGGTGTGGAACGAAGAAGGGGAAAATTATTGCACTTTATTGTTTTCTGATTAAATCAAGCTATATATTTGGAATAGTATGTTTTTCGAATCTCCTTGATGTTCTCAGTTTTGTAGCATGCCATTTACGAGTGAGATCCAGCGACGTTAATGACATCGTTTTGAATCCTGAATCCTGATGAAGGCTAAGTATGTAGCCGAAAGTACTAAAGGATTTTAATGTAAATTTTAAACATTGATTAAAGTATTTCAGTCATCTTTTAAATAATCGATCACATTATTTGTGTATTTGTGTACTGTTTTACAAAGATGAATTTTAGCATTCTGGACTAGTTTATTTTATATTATACAAATAAATAAATACCTAAATAAATAAACAAAACACTAACTGGACGGACATGCAATCGAACTACGCGCTTAAACACTGAAATAGTCAGAATCAAAAAGGTCGTTATAAATAGTGAATGTTTAGCGATTGACCGCTGGCTTACGGCTAAGTACCAAAATGAGCCAAAAATGCATTATGCAAAAAAATGCATTTAAAAAAAATCTACTGTAGCTAATGCACAACATAACAAAATATACTAAATGTTAAAAATAATCTATTGGAGGTTTCATTTCAAAGTAATTTTTTATCGACGCACTGTACATCGGGCAATGCGTTGAGCATTTATAACCCGCGTAGCCCGAGTTGGATCGCATCGTATTTTTAATCAGAAAACTTTTGAGCGTAATGCTGTAAAGTTCTGTTTTTTTTTTTTTTTTTTTTTTTTTTTTAGTTCAAAGGCATTGGATTACGCTTAAAAATGGATTACATTACTATGAATCAGGGTTCTTACGCCTCCTGTAATTTTGCGACCAGGAAATTCTTCGGTACCAGTATTTTCTTACAGAAAATCTCTACTTAAAAGAAGGCGAAGTTTCGCGAGTTTAACTTAGATTTCATTTTCTATAAAATACTAGTATTAATCCTGGAAAATTCCCTGATACGTACAAACCCAGTTGAATTATAATTACTTTTACATTTATACGCATTTTAAATTTTATTACATTACGAAACTTTTGTTAGTGTTTATTATGTATCATTTACTAGTTTTACAAATTTTCTATTAAAATTAATATTTTATAACAATTTTGCTTTACTTAGCAAGACAATTAAAAAATTAATTAATTTATCATTATTAACAGCAGAAGAACACCATATATCATGATGTTAACAAAGTTTTAATCTCGCCACTTACTTTAATGATTTTTAATTAGATGCTTTTAATGTATCAGCTTGAAAGATAAACTACAACAGCTTAATTTTCTCTATTATGACAAAGCTGAGATTAAATAATTAGTAATATTCCTTGTTGGAATATTGCAAACCATTTTACACAGAGTATGTTCGTGAAGATGGTTATAGATATGCACATGGCTTTATAAGTTTGCCCGTATATCTTTAAATAAAATTCATTTTATTGCTTTCTCAATGTATTTAAAATCATCTGCACGAAAAAAAAAAAAAAATATTTTTTAAGAGCCTACATCAGTCATGTTAAGTCTATGGGAAGGTTCTACCGCGATTTCTCGCTCGCATTTCAATTTTTTTTAAATGCTTTTTTTTGCATCAGGATAACTGAGGTCAATCTCCAACGTTGTTAGTTTTTACTTTTTCTATTTTGGTTCCAGTTTTTTTTTTATATAAGGGTACTTTAACTTTCAGAATCAGTTCCGAAATTGAAAATCACCGCTTATAAAACAAGTTGGAATTTGTACGCCAAACGTCACAAATGAGGTGCGTTCGTACTATAGCTAATTATGTAAATATTCAGATCTTGATGATTTTTAATTCTGTGAAATGAATTATATCGTCTGCAGATTAATTTCTGTCATAAAATAAGTATCTCGGTCGCTTGACGATTAAACTTCGGAAGCTCCTATAACAAGAAAGCACCTATTTTTTAAAAAAATTCAAATTTCTTAATAAATATTTTTATTAATATCTCCTAAAGTTTTGATTCGATTTTTATAAAATTCTCGACAAAATTCTGCAAAGATAATATATCTTAAATTTCAAACCATTCGGTTGGGTAGTTTTTATGTTGTTATATGCGGACGGACGGACAGACAGACGGACGGACCAAGCGATGACAATAGGTGCTACGTATTTATATAATTACGAACGCACCTAAAAACTGCAACAAAAATCGAAAAAGTTAAAACTAACAAAGTTGGCGATTGACCTCAGCTATCCCATGCAAAAAAAGCATTTAAAATATTAAAATGCGAGAGCGAGAAATCGCGCTAGAATCTTCCCATACATTGTAAAAAATGACCAATGTTTCTTATTTTATGAAAATATGCTATAACCACGAACGAAAATATAATATAATCTTCTGAGTTATCCGAAATTTCAAATAGCATGTTACATTGTCTTTTGAATCCCCAGAAACGAATACATTTTCAAAATTTAAAGAATAATTTGTAAAAACAAATTATTTTTAGCTGCCCGAATTTTTCAGAAACGTTTCCGAAGGGTTTTTATAGTGTATTAATTAGTGTCCTCAGGCTGGAATACCTCTTTTTCGAATGTTATTCATTCTCAAGTACACGTTTTCAGCCGCATAAGTTAATTTATACATGAAAGAGTAAAAAAATAATGTTAATTTTAATGTTATTGTTAACGCTGTTAATTTTGCATGTTGTCTGTTAAACATTTTTTTTTTTAGCATGAAAATGTTTACTTCAGAATTGATAGCATTCGAAAAACCGTTATTCCAGTCTGAGGACACTAATTAATACACTATAAAAACCCTTCGGAAATGTTTCTGAAAAATTCGGGCAGCTAAAAATAATTTGTTTTTATAAATTATTCTTTAAATTTTGAAAATGTATTCGTTTCTGGGGATTCAAAAGAAAATGTAACGTGCTATTTGAAATTTCGAATAACTCAGAAGATTATATTATATTTTCGTTCGTGGTTATAGCATATTTTCATAAAATCAGAAACATTGGTCATTTTTTACAGTGTAGACTTAACATTAGCTTGAGCCTTTCTTCCCGTGACTTGTGTAGGCTCTTGATCTACGAAAATAAAATATAACCACGTACGAAAATATACAATAACCTCTTCCGAGTTACGAATGATTACGAAAACAGTTCTTTAACTATAGGAACTTGCGAAACCAGTATATTTTCGAAATATAAAAGAAATATTTATAAAAACAAAGTTTCTTTTGCTGCCTTCGTTTCTCGGAAACGTTTACGAGTAGTTGTTATAGTGTGGTAATATGTTTTCTCAAACCGGAATATTAGTTTTTAGGATTCTGTAAATTCTAAATTAAACAATTTTAGTTACCTAACTAAATTTATACGTGCAAAATTATCAAAAAAATATTAATTTTAGTGTTAATGTTAATTCTGTTAATTTATAATGCTTGTTATACCTATATCAATATAACCTATATTATTAAACCTATATTCCGAGAAAATTAATTAATACACCATGAAAACTACTCGGAAATGTTTCCGAATGGCAGCAAAATAAACTTTGTTTGGTACTTCTCTATTATCCCTTCGACCACTTTTCATAACAAAAAACTATTGCCAAACTGTAAGATTAAACGCCAAAAATGCAGTCCCATTTACTTGATGTCAGAAGCATTATACGTGTTTGTTATGTCATCAAATGGTTTTTAATTCAACATTTGCGTGTAGTTTTCATTATGTTTTACTGATTTATTAGTTATTTCATTAGTTAAAATAACAATTGTGTCCTTAAATTCTTATATTTTATTTATTTATTAATTTTCATATTCCAATGGCAAAATTCTCCCGTTTATTTGGCCTTACAGTTTGGTGATAGTTTTTTGTTATGAAAAGTGGTCGAAGGGTTAATAGTGAAGTACCCTTTGTTTTTATAAATGATTCTTTAAAACTCGAAAATATGTTAGTTTCTGAGATTTCAAAAGATAAATAACGCTTTTTGAAATCGTTGGTAGCTTGAAAGAGATAACAGATACACTATAGCTAGCAATTTCTAAAATTGGATTTTTACATGTGTTATGCGTTTCAAAATTGTTTACTTAAATATAATATTTCACCTTATTAAACGGGGAAGCTTTGATACAGTGTTTTGAATGTATTAGAAAGCGTTTCATAATCTATGCTTAACGCATGATTTGTCTTTCTTCTCTGATATATTTAGAATTATCCGGACACTTATAAATTTCATTATTTCTATCTTGAAACCAGCAAAAATATTATTATGCAAATATATTAGTTTTTAAACTTTCAACATGCACTGTTAAAAATTTGCAGCAAACTGTCCAGTCATTGGACCTTTTTTATAGAAAACGGTTACATAACCGTAATTTAATTCTATTTTGACCATATTATTGCCCATATTATGGTCAGTATATAGTTAAATTACGATTAGGTAAGCATTTTCTATATAAACGGTCAAATGACTGGACAGTTTGCTGCAAATTTTTAACAGTGTGTATATACTAATGATCTCATAACAAAATATTAAGTGTCATGACACATATTAAAACAATAGAGACTCTTATGAGCTATTTATCAATTTAAAAATTTTGCTAAAGGTTTGTGAAATATTCTGTATTGTTATTTTACTGCAACCACAAATGAGATATTAAAATAAACTGAAACACAGTACGTTGATATTTAAAAAATGAGTTAATAGATAGACTATATAGATAGTAATTTCTAAAATTGGATTTTCACATGTGTTATGCGTGTTTCAAAATTGTTTACTTGAATATCATCTTTCACCTTATTAAACGGGGAAGCTTTGTTACAGTGTTCTGAATGTATTAGAAAGCGTTTCATAATCTATGCTTTACGCATGATTTGTCTTTCGTCTCTGCTATATTTAAAATCATCTGGACATCTACAAAATTAATTTATTCCATCTTGAAACCAGTAAAAAAATATTATAATGCAAAATTATTAATTTTTAAATGTGAAAAATGTATATACTAATGACCTCATAACTTAAAATATTAAGTATTATGCCACACATTAAAACAATACAGACTGTTGTGTGGTGTTTATAAATTTAAAAATTTCGCAAAAGCTTTGTGAAATATTCTCTATTATTATTTTACTGCAGCAACGAATGAGATATGTAAATAAACTGAAGCACGTTACGTTGATATTTAAAAAACATAAGTAGAGTTAATTGATAGACTATGGATAGTAATTTGTAAAATCAGATTTTCACATGTGTTATGCGTGTTTCAAAGTTGTTTACTTGAATATCATCTTTCACCTTATTAAACGGGGAAGCTTTGTTACAGTGTTCTGAATGTATTCGAAAGCGTTTCATAATCTATGCTTAACGCATGATTTTTCTTTCTTCTCTGATATATTTAGAATCATCTGGACACCTATAAAATTCATTGTTTCCATCTAGAAACCAGCAAAAAATATTATTACGCAAAATTATTATTTTTTAACTATGAAAAATGTATATACTAATGACCTTATAACTTAAAATATTAAATGTTATATGCCACACATTAAAAAAAATAGAAACTGTCGTGTGGTATTTATAAATTTAAAAATTTCGCAAAAGCTTTGGGAAATATTCTGTATTATTATTTTACTGCAACAACAAATGAAATATGAAAATAAACTGAAATAGATAGACTATAGATAGTAATTTCTAAAATTGCATTTTCACTTGTCTATGCGTGTTCCAAATTTGTTTACTTAAATATCATCTTTCACCTTATTAAACGGGGAAGCTTTGTTACAGTATACTGAAATGTATTGGAAAGCGTTTCATAATCTGTGTTTTACGCATGATTTGTCTTTCTTCTGTGATACATTGAGAATCATCTGGGCACTTATAAATTTATTATTTCTAACTAGAAATCAGCAAAAAATATTGTTATGCACAATTATTAATTTTTAAATATTAAAAATGTATATACTAATGACCTCATAATTTAAAATATTAAGTGTTATGCCACACATTAAAACAATACAGACTGTCGTGTGGTGTTTATAAATTAAAAAAATTCGCAAAAGCTTTGGGAAATATTCTCTATTATTATTTTAATGCAAGAACAAATGAGATATGCAAATAAACTGAAGCACGTTACGTTGATATTTAAAAAACATAAGTAGAGTTAATTGATAGACTATAGGTAGTAATTTCTAAAATCGGATTTTCACATTTGTTATGCCTGTTTCAACGGGGAAGCTTTGTTACAGTATTCTAAATGTATTAGAAAGCGTTTCATAACTTATGCTTAACGCATGATTTGTCTTTCTTCTCTGATATATTTAGAATCATCTGGACACCTATAAAATTCATTGTTTCTATCTAGAAACCAGCAAAAAATATTATTATGCAAAATTATTAATTTTTAAAGATGAAAAATGTATATACTAATGACCTCATAACTTAAAATATTAAGTGTTATGCCACACATTAAAACAATAGAGACTGTAGTGTAGTATTTTTAAATTTAAAAAATTTGCAAAAGATTTGTGAAATATTCTGTATTATTATTTTACTGCAACAACAAATGAGATATGAAAATAAACTGAAGCACGTTACGTTGATATTTAAAAAACATAAGTAGAGTTAATAGATAGACTATAGATAGTAATTTCTGAAATTGTATTTTTATATGTGTTATGCGTGTTTCAAAATTGTTTACTTAAATATCATCTTTCACCTTATTAAAGGGTGAAGAGTTGTTCCAGTATTTTAGAAATCGTTTCATAATCTGTGCTTTAAGCATAATTTGTCTTTTTTCTCTGATGCATTTAGAATCATCTGGACACTTATAAAATTCATTGTTTCCACCTAGAAACCAGCAAAAATAATTATTACGCATTATTATTATTTTTTAAATATGAAAAATGTATATACTAATGACCTCATAACTTAAAATATTAAGTGTTATGCCACACATTAAAACAATAGAAACTGTCGTGTGGTATTTATAAATTTAAAAATTTTCGCAAAAGCTTTGTGAAATATTCTGTATTATTATTTTACAGCAACAACAAATGAGATATGAAAATAAACTGAAACACGTTATGTTGATATTTAAAAAAACTTAAGTAAAGTTGTTATTAAAAATTATACTTCTGAGAAAATTAGTATCCATAATTGCAAATGTTGCCTTGGGCATTCATTTTTGAAAGAATTGTCGGTAGTGTTGTCATTTTTCTTCTGCTGGAAATATGAATTTTAAATTAGAGTTCTAGCCCCATTAATTAAAAGAAGAAAGTGTATTTTTCCAAATATTTTAACAACTTTCAAATAGGAACGTTGTTTTCTTATTCGAATATTTTCAATTTAAAAATATTTTAAACGTTATGCTAGTGAAATGGGAAATATCATTACTTTTATTTTAAATTCAGTGGCGCTAGATTACTTCAATTTTAAGTTTTAAAATATTTAAAATACATTGACTTCCAAAATTTTGATTAGCATTTATTATTTATAATTTACTATTTCTAAAACATAATTTTTCTGAAATTTTAATAATTGATACTATTTGTTTTACTGAGTAAACAAACTCAAAATTATTTAATTTATCATTTATAACAGCTGAAAGAATACTGTATTTTATGGCGTTAACAAATGAGTTTTGAAAACGTTTTGAACATCTCAAATTGTAATATAGTCAATAATTTTTAGTCACATATTTGTGACCTGGTAACATGATAAATAATTGTTAAAAGATTAGGAATTACATTGCAACATATGCTGAACTAAAAAGTAGTGTGCCTATTTTCTGTTCTAAAAAATTGCTGATCATTTTATATAGCGTGTGTTCATAAACTCGTTCAAATGTGCACAAATCTATATCATTTCCTCGATGGAAGTAAGTATAATTCATTTATTACTTTAAAAAATATATAATTAGAAACAGTTCGACATTTTAAAATACATTTTTCTCATCTTAGATTTACCAATAATCTATATATTTAAAACGAAAAGCGTATTCTGTCAAATTTTCCGCACGAATATCGTCTCTTTGCGCATGTGCCAACGTTTTTGGAAGGTTTCTCCCTTCAGAAAAGGGAAACTTGATGGATTAGCCCTCACCTATATAGCCTTGGGAGATTGAAAAGTGTTGATTGAAAGCGGATGGAGTCACCATTGCATTGAAAGCATAGACCTTCTAATATACTTTTGCTCTGATATTGAAGCTAAAGCTTTTTCTTTTAAGAACTCATGTTTCCTCTACTATATATGCATATTTTTTCGCAAAATTTTAAAGAGAGCTTGTGTACAATTATATATACATGACGGATTGAAATGTCAGAGAGTTCGGAAGATGAGAACAATTTTTGTATTGCTATGTTAAAGGAACCGACGCGAAAACAAAAGCAAGCAAAAAGCGAGAAGAAAACATTTCTTTTAAAACTAGATAACAATATTTTTTCATCACTAATAAAGATTTCAAAGAGTTCGGACTAAACGGACTTTTTATTTTAAAACTATGAAACGACCCTAAGTAAAAAAAAAAAAAAAAAAAAAAAAACAAGAAAATGAGCGCTTTTATCACTAAATATCAATACTTTTTCGTGAATTTTTCACTTTAAAATATCACTTCATACAAAATCCGGGTAAAGATATAAAATAATAAAAACCTGATGTTTCTAGTTAAATTTATTATCACGGGCCCGGGCAACACCAGGCGGGGGTCAGCTTGTAAGAATAATAATAAAATAATAATTTAAAAAAAAATAACAAAAAATTCTACATTTGGCATAGATTATGAAACACTTTCCAACACTAACAGAATATTGTTAATAAATTTCATTTTATTCATGCAGTTTAATGCGATGTCTAAATAAATATTTTTATAAACGCACGACACGGTAAAAATTCCTTTTGTGTAATTATTGTCCATATCCGGTAATGTGTTCAAATTCTTTCATACAGGCTTTTATGTGATCTATAGAATTTATATACACTACGTAATATACTAAAAATTGTTTTATTTCCCCCACTGCAAGCCAGATTAAACAACAAATCTCCAAATTCAATATACTTCAATAATTAAAAAAAAAAATTCCAATTATAATAGTTTAAATTACGCAATACAAAGGGAAGCCATAGAAATATTTACATCAAACTCCGAAACATGCAATGATATGATCCACGCAAAAATAGATAACAGATGGCGCCATATGTAACTGGAAAAGAGCAAAATGGGGGTTTTCAATGGATTGACGGACGAAACAGAAAACTTAACATCAATGACTGAGTATGCCTGAGGATGCCTGAGTAGAAAATATTTTTACTGTTTTGCAATTTTTAACAGATTGACTAGTTTTGTGTAGTTTTAAAGGTGTTTTTTAAGACTTTTAGACGTGTACACGGCTTGTTTATGTGTTTGAAAATAAAGAATGTCTATGAAAATGAGTAGTGCAAAGAATTATTATACTAAAAATTGGTTAACTTTAAAAATACATACAGCAGCTAAAAACGCACTTCCAGCAATTATTAAATGTAGTCCGTCCTGTAATCGAATTTTTCTCTCTGTGTCTGTAAATGAACGTTAATGCTGTGGACTCTAAAATGTATAGAAAACGTGTTGTAGTACACCTTAGTGATCATTTCAATTGCAACATATTTGAACTATAGTAACGTCATTAAAATGTGCCGAAAAAGCATTTTAACCATACATCATAATATAACGGAATTGTATTGTGTGCCCCTGTAAACGAACCATAAGTGCTACATTTTCTATACTCTACGGAAAGTATGTTGTTCCAAAGAGATGCATACCAATGTCACTGGGTTTGAATTATCATAACATGATAAATATGCACCACACACGATTTTTTCCAATAGAAAATAATGTTACGGAAATATTTTAAGTGCCCTGTAAACGAACTATAAATGCTAAAGACGTCATTTTCAATAGTGAACATTCTGTAATGAATCTCAATAACATATAAAAATTACAGGACAGTCTGAGAATATTTACGAGAATTAGAGTACAGACGGACGGCCAGACAAAGCGAATTCATAAACACTTTTCGATTATGTTGGAAAGTGTTAAAAAGATTGAATTAAATATATAGTTTCTAAAACAGAAAAATGCAATTATTAACGACATCCTAATTTTCTTAAAGTTTTACGGCAATCATTGAGATACTAGAAACTTTTGGACTACTACTTCAATTACTAAAACATTTAAATTAAAAAAGTAATTTTTTAATTTAAATTTACATTAAATTTAAATTTACTAGAAACATTTGGACTACTACTGTGGATACTAAAAACATTTAAATTAAAAAATTATTGTTGTAATTTAATTTTTTTAAACATTTTGTGAAATAATGTACTACATTCTATATAGCAGTAAAACAAATCATACTTAAAAATAAATGGAAACATATAATGTTAATATTTATAAACAAATAAGTAAAGTTTATGTTAAAAATTATTGTGTTGTGGAAATTAGTATCCAAAATTACAAATGTTGCCTGGAGAATTCATTTTTCAAAGAAAAAAATTAAATTAACAGCAAGTTTGTATTTTACTTCTGCTGCATATTTGAATTTTAAATTTTACTCCTGGTAGTCACAATAATTAAAGGAAAAAAAATGTATATTTATAACCACAGCTGCAACTTTTGAAATGGAAAAATTTCTTTTGTAAGTGGATATTAAGTTAAAATCATTTTAAAAGGAATGTTAGGGTAATTTGAAGTTTATTAAAGTTTGTGAAGTTTATTAATTTGAAGTTAACTGAATGGCTTTGGAATCATTGAAATTGAAAGATTAAGGTATTTACAATTTACAATTTTCAGAACCGAAGTTTACTATAAAATTAATACTTTGTGATCGTTGTTATTCTGAGTAAAGAAACGTCAAATTTAATTACTTTTCCGTTAATGACAAATGAATAAATTTTGTATTTTATTGTGTTAACAATGTTTCAATTTCATCGTGTCTCATGATATCGTTAATCAATTTCTATTTTTAGAGCCTAAGGTTACTGTAAAATTAAAAATAGATGATATTTGTTATTCAGAGTAAAGAAACTTAAAATTTAATTAATTTCTCGTTAAACATAGGTGAATTAATACTGTTTCTTATCGTGTTAAGAATGTTGCAATTTCACCACATCTTGTGATATCTTTAATCATTTTTAGATGCATTCGTAATTATATAAATACGTAGCACCTATTGTCGTCGCTTGGTCCGTCTGTCCGCATATAACAACGCAAAAACTACCCAACCGAATGGTTTGAAATTTAAGATAGATTATCTTTACAGAATTTTATCGAGACATTTCAAATTTTATAAAAATTGAATCAAAACTTTAGGAGATATTAATAAAAACATTTATTAAGAAATCTGAATTTTTTTTAAAAAAATCGGTGCTTTCTTGTTATAGGAGTTTCCGAGGTTGAATAGTCAAGCGACCGAGATACTTATTTTATGACAGAAATTAATCTGCAGACGATATAATTCATGTCGCAGAATAAAAAATCATCAAGATCTGAATATTTATATAAATAGCTATAGTACGAACGCACCTCGTTTGTCACGTTTGACGTACAATTTCCAACTTGTTATTTTTAGATTCAATTTACTATTTTCAGAACACTATAAAATTAACGGGGCTATTTCTTATTCAGAGTAATAGAAACTTAAAATTTAATTAATTCCTCGTTAATAACAGGTGAATGAATGCTGTATTTTATTGTGTTACAATGTTGCAATCTCACCACATCTTGTGATATCGGTAATCGTTTTCTATTTCCATATTCAATTTACTATTTTCAGAACACTATAAAATTAACGGGGTTATTTCTTATTCAGAATAATAGAAACTTAAAATTTAATTAATTTCCCGTTAAATATAGGTGAATTAATACTTTTTCTTATCGTGTTAACAATGTTGCAATCTCACCACATCTTGCGATATCGTTAATCATTTTCTATTTTCAGATTCAATTTACTATTTTCAGAACACTATGAAATTAACGGGGATATTTCGTATTCAGAGTAATAGAAACTTAAAATTTAATTACTTCTTCATTAATAACAGGTGAATGAATGCTGTATTTTATTGTGTTAACAATGTTGCAATCTCACCTCATCTTGTGTTATCTTAATCATTTAATATTTTCGCATTCAATTTACTATTTTCAGAACCTAAGGTTACGATAAAAATACAAATTAATGATATTTGTTATCAAGAGTAAGGAAACTTAAAATTTAATTAATTTTCCGTTAAATATAGGTGAATGAATACTGTTTCTTATCGTGTTAACAATGTTGCAATCTCACCACATCTTGTGATATCGTTAATAATTTTCTATTTTCAGATTCAATTTACTATTTTCAGAACACTATAAAATTAACGGGGATATTTCTTATTCAGAGGAGCAGAATCTTAAAATTTAGTTACTTCTTCGTTAATGACAGGTGAATGAATGCTGTATTTTATTGTGTTAACAATGTTGCAATCTCACCTCATCTTGTTTTATCTTAATCATTTAATATTTTCACATTTAATTTACTATTTTCAGAACCTAAGGTTACGATAAAAATACAAATTAATGATATTTGTTATCAAGAGTAAGGAAACTTAAAATTTAATTAATTTCCCGTTACATATAGGCGAATTACTACTGTTTCTTATCGTGTTAACAATGTTGCAATCTCACCACATCTTGTGATATCGTTAATAATTTTCTATTTTCAGATTCAATTTACTATTTTCAGAACACTATAAAATTAACGGGGATATTTCTTATTCAGAGGAGCAGAATCTTAAAATTTAGTTACTTCTTCGTTAATGACAGGTGAATGAATGCTGTATTTTATTGTGTTAACAATGTTGCAATCTCACCTCATCTTGTTTTATCTTAATCATTTAATATTTTCACATTTAATTTACTATTTTCAGAACCTAAGGTTACGATAAAAATACAAATTAATGATATTTGTTATCAAGAGTAAGGAAACTTAAAATTTAATTAATTTCCCGTTACATATAGGCGAATTACTACTGTTTCTTATCGTGTTAACAATGTTGCAATCTAACCACATCTTGTGATATCGTTAATCATTTTCTATATTCAGATTCAATATTCTATATTCAGAACACTATAAAATTAACGGGTATATTTCTTATTCAGGGTAATAGAAACTTAAGATTTAATTAATTCCTCGTTAATGACAGGTAAATGAATGCTGTATTTTATTGTGTTAACAACGATGCAATCTCATCTCATCTTGTGATATCGTTAATCATTGAATATTTCCATATTCAGTTTAATATTTTCAAAACCTAAGGTTTCGATAAAAATAACAATTAATGATATTTGTTATCAAGAGCAAGGAAACATAAAATTTAATTAATTTCCCGTCAATGACAGATGAATGAGCAAAGTTCCTAATTTTGATAACAATGTTACAATTTCCCTTCTTGTAATATTGTTAATCATTTTCTATTTTCAGATACAATTTGCTATTTCCAGAATCTAAGGTTACTATAAAAATAACGATTGTTGATGGTTGTATACTGATTAATTTTTCATCAGAGCTGAAATTACGCTGTAAATTACTGAAATACAAAGGATGTGAGTTATCACTTTACTAAACAGCGTACAACCAACAGTACAACCACTCTGTTGGTTGTACGCTGTTTAGTAAAGTGGTAACTCACATCCTTTGTATGTTGATGGTTGTTATTCCCAGTAATGAAACTAAAAATTTAATTAATATCTGGTTAATGGAAGATAAATAAATACTCTATTTTATTGTATGAACAATGTTGCAATCTCACCACTTGTGATATCGTTAAACATTTTCTATTTTCAGATACAATTTACTATTTCCAGAATCTAAGGTTACTATAAAAATAACGATTGTTGATGGTTGTTATCCCCAGTAATGAAACTAAAAACATTAATTAATTTCTCGTTAATGGCAGATAAATAAATACTGTATTTTGTTGTATGAAGAATGTTGCACTCTCACCACATCGTATGATATCGTTAATCATTTTCTATTTTCAGATACAATTTACTATTTCCAGAATCTAAGGTTACTGTAAAAATAACGATTGTTGATGGTTGTTATTCCCAGTAATGAAATTAAAAATTTAATTAATTTCTCGTTAATGGCAGATAAATAAATACTGTAGCTTATTGTATCAATCTCACCACATCTTGTGATATCGTTAAACATTTTCTATTTTCAGATACAATTTACTATTTTCAGTATCTAAGGTTACTATTAAATTGTTATTCTGTGTAAAAAAACTTAGAATTTATTTGACTTAACGTTAATGAAATATAAATGTACTAGGGGGCACAACCCCTCGCTAACGCTCGCCAACATCCATGAATTGCGAGGCAATTCACATTGAAACAGTATGTATCTGCTCGCTTGCCACTTTTTGCAGCAACTCTAGCCAGAATAAGTACTATCATAAATCCTTTGAGCATATGGAATTTACAAATTTTTTAATATAAAAAAAAACAATTAAAACCTTTGTTGAAAACACAATTAAAAAGGCATTTAGTGCGTGCTACCAATCGGCATAAATCCTTTTAACATTATGAAAAAATTACCTTCTATTAATCTAAATTAAACTAAAACTCATTCCGCAGCACGGCGTTCATTTCGCCTATAATATTGCACACCACAGCTTAAATTGATTTAAAACTGTTTGAAAAACACTACGCAGACGCTACATATGACGCTAAAAAAATATAAACAAAACGTTTTCTGATGTGTATAAAAGAAAGTCTTGATCAGAAAGATGTTTCTCTGAATTAATTGAAATTGAATTTATATATGTGAGAGTTACAAAGTAATATTGTGTTAATGTTAATATTAAGGTTGTTAACTTATCCTGATATTTTGTAAAACAAATTTGTTGAACATGAAAATGTTTGCTTGAGAATTGACAGAAACCGAAAAACATATATTCTGGGTTGAGAAACGCCTAATAATTACACTAAAAATACTACTCAGAAACATTTCCGAAAATCAGTGACAGGAGGAAAAAAAACTGTATTGTTTTATAAATGCTTCTTTAAATCCCGAAACTATATTAGCTTCTGAGGTTTCTAAAGATAAATAACGTTTTTGGGAATTGTGGGTAATTCGGAAGAGGTTATTGTTTATTTTCGTTCCCGGTTATTATATTGCCCTAGATTTAAAATAACACGCACACATATATATACAAGGTGTCCATAATTAAACGAGCCTACTTTAAAGTTGTCTACAGAGGATACTATTGGTCAGAAAGTTGTGAAATTTTGGGAAGGACATAATGAAAGAATGGGAATTTGTTAAAGCAAAAAATAATTAGTTCAAAATTTCGCCACCAGAGGGCGTTTCTTAATGAATTACACATTTAGCGTACATTTGCGACAGGTTACAATTTTATTACAACAATAAATGTTGAACAAAACTTTTTGCGCGACATGTTTTTAGCATTTCCCAGAACACACTGCGGTCAACTGTCGAACATGCCATCTTACGATTCCAGATGGTAGTTGAAAATGATGGCCGTCATGTGGAACATGTTTTGTTGGAATAAAATATGTAAACTATCGTAAATATATGCTAAATATATATAATTCATTAAAACGCCATCTGGTGGCGAAATTTTGAACTTTTTTCTTGTTTAAACAAATTCCCATTCCTTCATTATGTCCTTCACAAAATTTCACAACTTTCTGACCAATAGTTTCGGCTGTAGACAACTTTAAAGTAGGGTCGTTTAATTATGGACACACTGTATTTACAGTGTAATAAACTAAAGTATAAACTGCGCTTAAAAGTAATGTGCCAATATTCTATGTTAAAATCTAATTAATAATTTTTTACAGCATGTCTTCCTAAATAAGTATACAGAATATATTTTTTCAAATAAATTTAAATACAATTCATTTTGACATTTTTTTTCTAATCGATTTAAAAACATTTTAAAATTATACAATTCATTAGTTCCTTCTTATGTCTGCAAAAATATATTCAGTAATCAGATGCGCTCTCTAAAACTGAAAATTGTATTTAGTAATAGCCTCATATATATATATTTTAAATATTAAGCACTATGCCGTTACATTGAAAGAGTTTAAATTCATGTGTAATAAATCTAAATTTCAAAATTTCGCAAAGCTTTTGCGAAATATCCTGTATTTTAATTTTGCACGTGCAACAAATCAGACGTAAAAAGAAACGGAAATACATTACGGTGATATTTACAAAAATTAAGTAAAGTTGTTATTAAAAATTATATTGCTGAGAAAATTAGCATCCAAAATTGCAAATGTTGCTTTGAGCATTAATTTTTCACAGAAATAATTAAATTCTCGGCAGTTTTGCATTTTTCTTCTGCTACCGAAAGGACTTTTAATTCACGTGCTGGTAGCCATTTTAATTAAACGAACAAAGTGTATTTTTCTAGCCATTGTAGCAACTATTCAAATGGAAAAGCTGATTTTTTATGTAAGTATTTTTAATTTAAAAATATTTTGAACATAATGTTAGTTTAATTTGAAATTTGTTATTTTCATCTTTTGTTCAACGGGATTGTATTATTGAAATTTTACATTTAAAGGTGTTTAATTTGCATTAATTTTCGTCACTTTCTTTTATTAGTAATTATTTACACTTTACAATTTTCAGAACATAGCTAATGAATGTAAGATAATTTGAACACCTAAAAATTTCATTAGCCCCGTCTCAAATTTACCAAGTAAGCTCAGTTCCCGGGGCGGTCATCCACAGTCATCCTTGGTCATCCTCTTAAGGAGGGAAATCTTGTTGATCAGCCTGAAGATGACAACAATTAAACCAGTTAGAAAAACTCTGTAGTTTTAAAACCAATGAATGAAATTCAACAATTATTTTTCTATACTTTCGCACATTCTTATGGTTTTAAAAAGAAAAAAAAAACAATCAAATATATATATATATATTTAGAAACATTAATTATTTAAATGATAACAATAAACATGGCTTTTTAAAAATATGAATACTAAAATATGCATTTCTCCTGCAAGATTTTAAAACTTCTAATGCGGATACATATTTAATATTTAATTTATTTTTACTTATACTACTATATTTTACAGTGAACTTAAATTTAAAGCTATATTCACATTCATAATTAATTGCTTTTATAATCGTATTTACTAAATTTACCAAAAAGTTTAGATTTAATTTTTCAAAATACAATTTCCTATAACAAAATTCCGTCTAAATTTAGGTTCAGCATAAAACACATGGCAATTAGTAATACGCGAAATTCCCAGGTTCTATGATAATTAATTTTTAACTGAAAGTACACGCAATGCCAAAAAATACAATTTTGAGAAAATGGGATTCAAAGTTAACAGCAAATGTTTTTATGCAACATATTTTTAGCGATAATTTGAGTTCTAATTTATTTATTTTTTATTTTTATTTATTTATTTACTTATTTATTTTGTAAAATTCATTTTGCAGTGGATTTGTATAATTTCATGGTATCCATGTTAAATTTTTTGAAAATTCGATTTTTTTTAAATCAATGTGATTTCCCATCTTATATTTACTAGCAAAAAATAACGTGATGCAAAGATACACTTTCTAAAACTGGAAAATGTACTTGCGAATGATCTCATAATTTACGTTAGATATTAAGTATTATGCCATATATTAAAATTCTAGAGAAGTGTTGGGCTTCCACTCTCTCCAAAAGTGGGACACTCACACAAAAAGGTGGGACGGTGACTTTTAAACGGGACTTGAAAATACAGTAACTCCTCTAAAAACGCAACCTCTCTATAACGAAATCCTAATTGAAATGTAAAAAATTCTTAGTCCCTAGGGAAGAAATAGCATAAAAGTACACCTGCTCAGACGGAAGCCTGTCTAAGGCGAAATATTTCTACAATCATTTAAAATTATTTTTAGTGATGTTTTACTGTACTAAATAAACAGACTAATCTTACACAGTAATATCTGTGAGATCTGAATCGCTAGGGACAGCAATAGGATTCAGTTTTGGAGAGGTTTCCGATTGAACGATAATAATTGTATGGCATTCTTTCACTAGAGACTGTGAAATTTTTACGTTTAAGACAGTGTTACATCCTTTTCTAGAAAATGAATACATGATAACATTGATTTCCTGAGAAAAGAAACTTAAAATATAACATACAATAGTTATTGTTAATAACAGTTGTAGTTACGCAGAAAATATATCACTTTAAGAATAAATGTGAATTTAATCGCAAGTTTAAATATTTCAGTTTTAACTCTGAAGTTTAACTTTCATCAATTTAATCTTATCGGTATGACAGATTAAGTAAAATAAAATAAAATGGTAGGTGGCCGTTTAAGAATTGACATTTTGCATAGACTAAATGAAAAATTATTGAAAATTATATAAAAATCTCGAAGATCGGTAAATCATGTTATAGTTTTGAGACAACATTTATTTGAAAATATATACTTTTTTTCTATAAGATGGCTTTTTTCATAAAAACATTGTTTTGTTATTCTGTTTTTCAAGCTAATTTTTCATCGTCATTAATTTTGAAGTTCTAAAGAAATCCCTTTTTAGTTATTTACATGTCAACGACAGTTTGTATGGCAAATTAGCTTATCGTTTTTTTCTTTCTTTTCTTTTCTTTCTTTCTTACTTACTTTTTTTTTCTTTTTTGACGAAATATAAAATACACCAGTGGACCCGTGCGAAAATTTCGCACTGCAGTCTTATATTTTTTAGATACAGGTTTAAACTTCCAAAAGAAATTAAGGACCAAAAATATCTGCAAACAACATTAGTCAAGACAGAATTTATTCTCATTTATTCCATCAAAGTTACAGTAAAATATGATTGAAGATAGCAAACGAAAAACAAAAAATTATCAAACGTGTTTTAACTGCATTAGAAGGTACACATCATCTGTTTCGGGCAAAAAAAAAAAAAATAAATAAATAAATAAAAACATGGTTAAAGCAAAAGCAATTGAACATTTGAATTTAAATTTTGTTTTTTAATCATAAATATAAAATAAACCCGTGCAGCAACTATGTCCAACTTTATCTTTATTAGACTTTTTTTATATAATCATTGTTGCGGTATTTTGTTTTTGTGGCAACAACTATTTTGAGGAAAATCTTTCATTTCATTTATGTTTCATTCACTGAAATACAAAGGATGTGAGTTACCACTTTACTAAACAGCGTACAACCAACAGTACAGCCACTTTGTTGATTGTACGCTGTTTAGTAAAGTAGTAACTCACATCCTTTTTATGTTGATAGTTGTTATTCCCAGTAATGAAACTAAATATTTAATTAATATCTGGTTAATGGAAGATAAATAAATACATGTATTTTATTGTCTGAACAACGTTGCAATCTCACCACATCTTGTGATAATACTTCGAAATACAATTAATCTAAAACTCATTGCGTAGCACGTCGTTCATTTCGCCTATAATATTGCACATCACAGCTTAAATTGATTTAAAACTGTTTGAAAAACACTACGCAGACGCTACATATGACGCTAACAAAGTATAAACAAAACGTTTTCTGATGTGTCTAAAAGAAAGTCTTGATCAGAAAGATGTTTCTCTGAATGTATCACATCACCGTAAAACGAACCAATGAGAATTGTTGCTGTTTTCTGCTGTGTCTAAAAAAAGTCTTGATCAGAAAGCTTATTTGATGAATGTATCACGTCACCCGTAAAACGAACCAATGAGAATCATCGCTGCAGAAACTACGGCTGTTGCCAAACGGCAAGTTACAAATTCAGCCCTATTTTCGCGCCACGTAAAAGAAAAGTATATATAGATGCTGTATTTTACTGTGTTAATAAAATTGGAGTCGCAACAGATCTTGTCATTACGTGCTATCATACATTAAGTATGAAAGTACTTATAGTGTATTATTCAGTTTTCTCAAAACCGCATATCGTTTTCTAGAAAGCTATCAATTCTAAATTAAATATTTTACGTTGTGTAATTGAATTTATATATGAGAGAGTTACAAAGTAACATTGTGTTAATGTTAATATTAAGGTTGTTAACTTATCCTCATATTTTGTAAAACAAATTTGTTGAACAAGAAAATGTTTGCTTGAGAACTGACCGAATCCGAAAAACATATATTCTGGGTTGAGAAACACCTAATTAATACACTAAAAAGACTACTCAGAAACGTCTCCGAAAATCAGTAACAGCAAAAATACATAAATAAAAATAAATAAATAAATAAATAAATAAAAAAAATTATATTGTTTTATAAATGCTTCTTTAAATCCCAAAAATATATTAGCTTCTGTGGTTTCTAAAGATAAATAACGTATTTAGGAATCGTGGGTAACTCGGAAGAGGTTATTTTCGTTCGCGGTTATTATATTGCCCTGGATTTAAACACACACACACACACACACACACACATATCCTCTTTAATAAAAAGGTATGTGTTGCTGGCGACTGGGATCGTTGCCACAGATTAATCTCAGAAAATGAAACATTTGAAGTTACTGAAAAAAATAATATCTCGGAAAGTATTTGTCAGAAAATTGTTATAGACAAACTGCGTTAGAAAGGTAAAAAATTGTATTTTTCTCGATATAAATTTCAAATCCACTGATTATGCCATTTTTCAAATATTGAATGAAAAAAATTACCAAATTTCACATTAGAGTACCATAGCGAAAACTTGACGTGTAAAAAAATAATAATAACAGCAACGTGTCAGCACGAGTCACAAATTATAGTAACCGTATTATTCTGTTAAAATATAAAAGTGAATTATGATGTCACGAGTGCTGATTTTTATTTAATTCTCGACAAATACTAGATGCGCCATTTCTATTTAGTTCTGAATAATATAGGTTTACTCCCGTTATTAAAAAATGTAGCTATAAAACATATAAATCAATGGAAAACGGTAGGTAATAAATTGTAAACGTAATAATAAACCGTATTAAAAAAACATAACTTAGTGAAATAAGTATTCGTTTTTATGTTATTTTAGGATATTCCAGTTAAGGGTACAGATTACTTTAAAATACAAGGTTAAATTTACCGATATATTTCGTTTGATTCAAGGTTCTTTTGGAGAAACCGACCAGCGCAGCGGGCGTAGTCTGCTAGTATATATATAAATTTACAGTGAAATAAACTAAAGCATAAACTGTGCCAATATTCTATGTTAAAATCTAATTAATCATTTTTTTACAGTATGTCTTCCTAAATAAGTATACAGTATATAATTTTTCAAATAAATTTAAATACAATTCATTTTAACATTTTTTCTCTAATCGATTTATAAACATTTTAAAATTATAAAATTCATTAGTTCCTTCTTATGTCTGCCAAAATATATTCAGTAATAAGATGCGCTCTCTAAAATTGAAAATTGTATTTAGTAATAGCCTCATATACAGGTGGTTATCAAAATAATGGAAACACTTGTGAATGAAAGGGACATTTAAGAATTCCATTCGTAAGCATTAAAATATAATCTTAGCTACCAGATTTTTTTTAATATAAAAAGTACATGTATTAGGTAGTATGAGAGAGCTCTAGAAGAGTTGTCTATGTTTTGATTTTTTTTTGTCAGAAGCGTAAAATGTCAGACCTCACAGATTTTCAAAGAGGCCAAATTGTAGGAGCCCGACTAGCTTGAGCAACGGTGACCGAAACATCCCAGCTTATAGGCGTTTCTAGAGGTACGGTGTCTAAAGTCATGACAGCATACACACAGCGCGGAAAGACAAGCTCAGCAAAGCAAAATAGTGGACGGAAGGAGAAGCTGAGTGAAAGAGACCGACGGGTATTGAAGCGGATTGTAATGTCTAAAAAGAAAACAACTGCAGCCAAAGTGACCGCAGAGCTCAATCAGCATCTGGATTCTCCAGTATCAACAATTACAGTTCGGAGATACCTTCATAAAGAGAACATTTACGGCAGAACAGCAATTCCCAAACCACTTGTCACAGATGCTAATGCCAAACGTCGTGTAGAGTGGTGCCACAACCACAAAACCTGGTCGATTGATAAGTGGAAGACTGTTATATGGTCAGACAAATCATCTTTCACACTTTTCCCCACAACAGGACGGGTACATGTCTGGCGAACACCTGCACAAGCGTATGATCCTGATTGCCTCCGTCCAACTGTCAAGCATGGAGGTGGATCGGTCATGGTATGGGCAGCCGTGTCATGGTTTTCTGCTGGTCCAATCGTAACCCTGAAAGGAAGGATCACTGGGGAGAAGTATAGAGAAGTTTTAGCTGACCAGGTCCATCCCATGATGCAAATTTTGTTTCCTGCAGGAGATGGAATTTTCCAGGATGATAATGCCCCTATTCATGCAGCCAGAGTTGTCCAATCATGGTTTGATGAACATGAGGATGAGGTGGAACATCTACCTTGGCCCGCACAGTCCCCAGACCTCAACATAATCGAACCGTTGTGGTCTATTTTAGAGCTTTCAAACCGGAATCGATATCCTCCACCGGCATTTCTCACGGAACTTTCACAATATCTCCATGAAGAATGGTACAATATTCCTCTAAACACTATTCAGAATTTGTATGATTCGATTCCCAGGCGAATCCAAGCTGTATTACATGCCAAAGGCGGTCCTACGCCATATTAATAAAGAATTCCTTCAAAATCTAGGGTGTTTCCATTATTTTGATAACCACCTGTATATATATTAAATATTAAGCACTATGCCGTTACATTGAAAGAGTTTAAATTCATGTGTAATAAATCTAAATTTCAAAATTTCGCAAAGCTTTTGCAAAATATCCTGCATTTTAATTTTGCTCGTGCAACAAATCAGACGTAAAAAGAAACGGAAATACATTACGGTGATATTTATAAAAATTAAGTAAAGTTGTTATTGAAAATTATATTGCTGAGAAAATTAGCATCCAAAATTGCAAATGTTGCTTTGAGCATTAATTTTTCACAGAAATAATTAAATTCTCGGCAGTTTTGCATTTTTCTTCTGCTACCGAAAGGACTTTTAATTCAAGTGCTTGTAGCCATATTAATTAAACGAAGAAAATGTATTTTTCTAGCCATTATAGCAACTTTTCAAATGGAAAAGCTGCTTTTTTTTATGTAAGTATTTTTAATTTCAAAATATTTTGAACATAATGTTAGTTTAATTTGAAATTTGTTATTTTCATCTTTTGTTCAACGGGGTTGTATTATTAAAATTTTACATTTAAAGGTGTTTAATTTGCATTAATTTTCGCCACTTTCTTTTATTAGCAATTATTATTTTACACTTTACAATTTTCAGAACATAGCTAATGAATGTAAAATAATTTGAACACCTAAAAAATTCATTATCCCCGTCTCAAATTTACCAAGTAAGCTCAGTTCCCGGGGCGGTCATCCACGGTCATCCTTGGTCATCCTCTTAAGGAGCGAGATCATGTTGAGCAGCCTGGAGATGACAATAACTAAACCAGTTAGAAAACTCTGTAGTTTTAAAACCAATGAATGAAATTCAACAATAATTTTTCTATACTTTCACACATTCTTATGATTTTAAAAAGAAAAAAAAACCAATCAAATATATATACATTTAGAAACATTAATTATTAAAGTGATAACAATAAACATGGCTTTTTAAAAATATGAATACTAAAATATGCATTTTTCGTGCAAGATTTTAAAACTTCTAATTTAGGTACATGTTTAATATTTCATTTATTTTTACTTATCCTACTATATTTTACACTCAATTTAAATTTAAAACTATATTCAAATTCATTAGCATAATTAATGTCTTTTATAATCATATTCACTAAATTTACCAAAAAGTTTAGATTTAATTTTTCAATATACAATTTTCTATTACAAAATTACGTCTAAATTCAGGTTCAGCATAAAAGTACACATGACAATTAGTAATACGCGAAATTTCCCGGTTCTATGATAATTAGTTTTTAAATAAAAGTGCAGCACGCATTGTAAAAAAAAATACATTTTTGAGAAAATTTGACTCAAAGTTAACTTTATAGAATAACAGCAAATGTTTTTATTCTACATGTTTTTAGCGATAACTTCTGTTCCATTGGAATTTTTGTAAATTCTTTTTGAAGTGGCTTTGTAAAATTTCAAAGTATTTATGCTAAAATTTTTGAAAAATCATTTTTTTTAACCTTTAATGTGATCTCTTAAAATTTACTTAAATTTACCAACTTAAATTTACCAGCAAAAACTATCATGATGCAATGATACCCTTTCTAAAACTGAAAAATATGTTCTCAGAATTAACGCTAAATATTAAGTATTATGCCATATATTGAAATTCTAGAGTAGTGTTGTACCCCCACTCTCTCCAAAAGCGGGACAGACAAAAAAAAGGTGGGACAGCGACTTTAAAATCGGGACATGCAAATACAGTAACTCCTCTGAAAACACAACTTCTCTATGACGAAATCCTAATTGAAATGTAAATAAAAATAAAAGTGCCCAGTTAAACTGATGGCATTGAGCTCACAGGCTATTCATATTAATTGTATATTATACTCTTATTTCAAAGAATAATGCCCTGGAAAAATAAAGAAATCGATAATAAATTAAGGGGGGGATTAACAACCCTGCCCCCCCTTTATATCTAGCCAGTGAATTCCTAAACTAACCAGGGAAGCGCCTTATCACAATGAACCTATACACAAAATTTGAAGCAAATCAGATAATTCTGCATGAAAACCCAATTTATCTAACTTAAGGAAGGAATTAGCCCCCCATTCCCCCCTTTATACTTAACCAATGAAACCTCAAAACTAATCAGGGAAGCGCCTTATCACAATGAACCTATAAACAAAATTTGAAGCAAAACGGATATTACTATCAAGAGTTATCGCGTTACGTACGTACGTACATACGTATCTATATACATAACTATACAGAGCGTACATAACTATACAGAACGGGCGGGCACATTAGCTCTCAGGCTTTGATAGCCTGTGAACTAAAAACTCTTAGTCTCTAGGGAAGAAATAGCATAAAAGTACACCTGCTCAGACGGAAGCCTGTCTAAGGCGGAATCTTTTTACAGTCATTTAAGATTACTTTTTGTGATGTTTTACTGTACTAAATAAACAGAGTAATCTTACACAGTATTATCTGTGAGATTCGAATCGCTAGGGACAGCAATAGGATTCAGTTTTGGAGAGGTTTCCGATTGAACGGTCATAAATATATGTCATTCCTTCACTACAGACTGAGAAATTTTTACGTTTAAGACAGTATTCCATCATTTTCTAGAAAATGAATGCATCATAACCTTGATTTCCTGAGAAAAGAAACTTAAAATATAACATAAAATATTTATTGTTAATAACAGTTGCAATTACGCAGAAAATATATCAGTTTGCGGATAAGTGTGAACTTAATCGCAAGTTTCAAATATTGTAATTTTAACTCTGAAGTAATTATTAATTTATTCATATCAGTATAACAACTTAAGTAAAAGGAAATAAAATGGTGGACGATCATTTAAGCACTGACATTTTATATAAATTAAAAGCAAAATTATTGAAAATTATATAAGAATCTCGAAGATCGATAAATTATGTAATAGTTTTGAGAATACATTAAGGTAACTTGGGGTGAGATGCCGTATTGGACAAGATACCGTGTCACGTGGTTTTCAGGTGCTGTAGGGAAACCCCACTCAGTCGTGTGGAAGAGGCTTCCCTACTGATACTTTAATTCCAGTTTGCGTTGCTTTATTTAAGTTTTAAATAGTTTTTTTCTATTGCTATTTCGTCTTAACACCTTTGTTAAGTGTCCAAAATCTTTTACGCTCTTTTTTTATGTAGTTCCTATGTACTTGGCCATATTACCCCAACATTGGGGTAAATGCCGAAATGCAAGCATTTACAAAAGCAAATTTTTTTATGCTATCTATGACATTTGTAAAATGAAATACATTTTTAAATCATACATAAATGTATCAACTTTAACAAGAAATTAATGGACAACAAATAAAAACAACAGACGATTTTATAACAAATTAAATCTAAAACTACGGCATCTTCATCCAATTTACCCTATTTGAAAGTACTTACTTTTTTTCTGTAAGATGACTTTTTTCATAGTTAAACATTGTTTCATTGTTCTGTTTTTCAAGCTAATTTTTCATCGTCATTAATTTTGAAGTTCTAAAGAAATCCCTTTTTATTTATTTTACATGTCAAGGACAGTTTGTATATGGCAAATTAGCTTATCGTTTTTATTTATTTATTTATTTATTTATTTATTTTTGACGAAATATAAAATACACCATTGGACCCGTGCGAAGATTTCGCACTGCAGTCTAATATTTTTTAGATGGAGGTTTAAATTTCTAAAAAACATTAAGGATTCAAAATATCTGAAAACAACATTAGTCAAGCCAAAATATCATCTAATTTACTCCGTCAAAGTTACAGTAAAATCTGACCGAAGATAGCAAACGCAAAATAAAATTTATCAATCATATTAGAAGGTGACATCAACTGTTTCGAAATAAAAAAAAAGATGGGATAAAGCAAAATATATTGAGCATTTGAATTTAAATTTTGTTTTTTAATCATAAATATAAAATAAACCTGTGCAGCAACTATGTCCCATTTTATCTTTATAGAACTTTTTTTATAATCATTGTTGCGGTATTTTATTTTTGTGGCAACACTATTTTGAAGAAAACCTTTCATTTCATTTATGAAAACAATACCGATTTAATTTTTAACTAGCTGACCCGCCCGACCTTGACCGGGCAGACTGTCATTGAAAATTATAACGGTGGCGTGGACTTCATAAAAACAATTCTGAATAATACACTGTTAAAAATTTCCGTAAAATAATAATGCATTGACCGTAAATTTTACATTGACTTTACCATTTTTCTAGAAAATTGTCGAAACACCGTTAATTTATAAAGATTTCATTCGCCCAGTGATAAAAAAATCATCGTTTAGCAATTATTTATGAATCTGGTACAATGATTGTAATTTTACATCTATCGTAAACTCCATGGACCAATGAGAACGCTTTCTTCAAAATGTTTCGTATCTGTATCTGGAATGGCAACTTCAGGAAATTGTTTGTGTTTGTTTACACGCCGTGCCGACGTCGAGACAGAATCTTGTAAGGATGCACTAAAATTGGTACGATTTTAGTGATTTAATGTAAGTTACATTGCTGTTTTATAGTTTTATGGTATTTATTTTCATTCAACTATGTTTATATATTAAAAAATTACGCTTTATATCGATCTGTATTACAAGATCAATCTTATGTACTCGTAATAGATTTGGAAATTTATGATAAGTTTTCACTTCCTAGTTTGATAAAAACCGTTTCCGGTATAACTTTTTTTTTTTCTCTAGTCGTCTTTGATCATTATTATTTAGCTGAATTGATCGAATAATGGGTCTATGATGCTTTGGTGACTTGATTGAACTATTTTATCTTGATTGGTTGTTTTGAGCTTCTAAAAGTAAAAATTTTTCAAAATCCTATTTTGTTATTTATTTTAGTAAGTAAAGGTTGTAGATAAATAAGTTTTTACTTAACTTTAAAGTTAGTATGTTTAAAAGAAAGCTAGTATAAACAATATTACTATGATTATTTATGAACTTCAACATGGGGCACAGTAGTCCACAATCCACTCTGCTCCTGTAATGCAGAATGTTCAAAATATTTAATAATTGCTTATTTTCTATAAAGAAATATTGTTTTAAAGTAGTAAGAAAAATAACAATTTATTTAACATAGTAAGAAATATTTTGTTTTGCATTTACTGCCTTTGAATAAATATTAGTGTGAATGTAGTCTAATTGGTGATGATTCTATTCAAATAAGATTCATGAGATGCAAATTGAATGGAAATCAGTTTATTTTAACCGAAACTGTGGATGAATCTGTTGTTAATGTCAATCATTTCATAATGTTGCTTCCAGACCCAAAAATATTTCAGGAAAATTCCAGGTTCAATTTTACTCATAAGTATTTTGGAATTTCATTTGCAAATTTTAATGTGCGCTGATTTTTTTGTACTTAAGTAATAACTTCAACTAAATTGTTCCTGTATTAATCTGTTATTATTTTCAAAATATAATGAATTATTTTGTTTTTGTTTCAAAATGTTACTTGTAAATTTATATTACTATGTTATCGTGGGGTAAAGGGGAAATATAAATGAATTAGACTAATAAAAAATAGATTTATATTATATTTCAGATAATTCCTAATAGCGATCCACTGTGCCCCACTTTTGGGACACACTGGTCCACTTTACGGGTGCATATATATATATATATATATATACATATATATATAATTTTTTTTTTTTTGAAAAATGTACTGAAAACTATGTTCTGAGAAAATTATGATGAATGTATTTAAAGGCTTAAGGAATATTAAAAAATATTTTCATGCAGATTGGGTTGCCCGTTAAAGAGAAAAAAAATTAACTGAAAAAGTGGTTCACTGTGTACCAGTCTACCCTATTAGAAAACAGTAGTTTGGTGTGAGCTTGGAAATAACACCAACATTGGTGCGTGACTGAAACACATTTGTTCTGAATTCGGAAAACACAATGTTTTGGAGTGTAATATTAAGAAACTTAATGAATACTATATATGTATGACATTTAGCATCTATAATAATAATGAGTTTTTCAGTGTAATTGTACCCACATTAAAATAATGTAGATTACTTTTACGAAAACTTTTTTTATTTAAAAAAAAAAAAACGAGACGAAAATAATAAGTAGCTGTAGTAGATCAGTAGAGCCATCTGGTAGAAAATTAAAAATTAATCTTCTAAACGAATTTATATACTGGGTTAGTACCTTGTTCGTACATTTAAGAAATGGTTAATTGTTTATGAACTGTCATGCTAATTCATTTCTAAGTATACACCATTCTGGCATTTTTGGCAGTCTATCTGTGAAGTTTTGTATACTCACCAATAGATTTGAAAAATTGTGCCTGAATTATAACCATTCTTTTACTTAAGTGCAGCATTTTTTTAGCATACAATGTTTCAAAACCAGGGTCGCCATTTCATAATTTTCTTGGGGGGGGGGGAGAGGAGGACTTTTCTTTGACGGCAGTGGCATAGCCAAGGATATGAGGTTCGGCAGGGCTGTAAACCCTCCCCCTCCGAATGAGAAACGTTTACTAAATCATAGATACAAAAGAAGTAAACGAATACGAATTCGCAAAAAAAGATGAAAATTTCCGTCTTAGCAGGTATAATTTCAAGATACTATGAAAGTTTTCTGTTATAGGAGGTTTTGTTACCTTTGTTTAAATGTTGCCTCTAAGACTGTTAAAACATTCTTTCTATATTGGACCTCTGAAGAGCATAGCTGTTTTACAATGAAACTTGTGAAAACAAAACCTGTCTATGACAGAATTCTTCTCATCCGAAAAAAAGTTTCGGCGAAAAAGCACCAAACAATTATACCTACTAAGACGGCGAAATGTCTAACATTTAGGTTTTTAATAGCCCTTTTCAACTAATTCTTTGCAGGTTTTACTGCAGGGGTGCCATTTCAAGATTTTTTTGCGAGGGGGGGCAGGACTTTTCTTTGAGGGATGGGGTGTGAAATAGTGCATGGGATTGCACAAATCACACACAAAATAAGAAAATCCTGCACAATAAAAAAGTTTGTACATGATTTTGCCCTCTTAATTTCTTTTGCAGAGAATTTTTTAAAATTTCCGTGAAAGTCTGTGACTTTTATTTATTTATTTTATGAAATTATGCAAAATTAGCTAATTTTTCAATTGATCGCGAAAACATAGCGAATTTTCCCAATTGGACGTAGAATTAAACAAATTGTTAGTTGTAAAAATCACTAATTTTCTCGAACTGCCATGGAAAAATATGGAGAATTTCGCCAAAGATTGTAGAAATAAATAGCGATTTCTGTCATTCGGTCGCAGATAACAACATTCATTCGCATAAAAAAGTCAAATTTTTTCAATCAGATTCGAAAAAAGATTGCAAATTTTGTCAAAAGACTTTTCAAAAAATTGTAAATTTTATGTAATTATCACGGAAAAAAAATCACGGATTTCATCCAAAGGTTCTGCGACAAATCACTAAATTAGTCAAACAATCGCACATAAAACAAATCGAGAATTTCATCAAACGATCACGCAAAATAATCGCAAATTTTGCCAGTCAGTTTCGAAAAACAAATCCCGAATTTTAACAAATGATTGTAGAAAAGGATCGCAAATTTTGTCAAAAGGTAGCAGAAAAAAAAAAGCAAATTTCGTAAATCGGTCGAAAAAATATATCTTGAGTTTCGACAAATAGTCGCGGGCAGGGCTTTACAGATGCGGTCGCCAGGGTCTACCAAGTTATTTACTCTTTTGGGGCGATTTCTGTAAAAAAATTGGCATAATCCTGCATATTAATCCTGTTAATTTTTGATGACAGGGAGGGATGTTAATTTGGATGTATAATTTATTGGTTTCTGGGTCTGAGCTCAATGCAGAGAAAAATTCATTTTTTTTTCAAAATAAATTTAAAACACATAAAAAAAAAAAAGCTAAAACATTACAATTTTTCAACTAATAAAACTTTTATAAATTCTTTAGTGAAGTTAATTGTAATTAATAAAATTAAATAACTTCTTCGGAAAATTAAAATAAATCAATAATTTTTTATGTGTTTTAAAACAAATATTTATGA
Source organism: Maratus michaelseni (assembly GCA_963931845.1). Lineage (NCBI taxonomy): Eukaryota > Metazoa > Arthropoda > Arachnida > Araneae > Salticidae > Maratus > Maratus michaelseni. The sequence continues at coordinate 97,489,731 of OZ007597.1, read as the reverse complement.
AAGAAATTTTGAAAAAGGAAAATTTTAATCAAATAGTATTTATTTGAAGTTATATTTGTGTTATCAGAAAGGGGGGGAAAACATCTAATTCAAATGGTGGCAACTCAGCAAGAATCCTTTTTGTTATTTCGCAAGGAAGTTTTTAAATGCACCACAGCGGGTTATTGTTTTTTGAGATTGTAATAGAGTCCTGCATGGGTCGGGTTGTATCCAACCCGAACCTGCAAATTCCATTTGAAGTCAACCCACAAGCCACAACTGACATGAACTCAACAAAAAAATTTCCTCAACCTGCAACCCGACCCGAACCCGCAAGAACAATTTTCGGCGACCCGCAACCTGTCCTGAATCTGACATATTTCAACCAGCAATGAAAGGACAATAAATCATGTTTTAATACTATTATGAAAAGTCATGTACAATTATATCTCTAATTCAAATTTTATATATTATAGAAAAATGGGCAAATCTATATTCTTTAATATTCAGATATAGTGTAACCTCTGAATAGCAGATACCTCAAGATCATTGAATAGAGTCCTGCATCCGATCGGGTTGTTTCTATCTTTTTTTCTGGCTGGGATGACTCTAATTTTCTTTCTGCTTATCGGGTTCATCCTAGAATGATTCTGTCGGGTCATGTATGTTTTTTGAAAGTCTAATTATTGGGATTTTCACAAAACATTTGAACAGAACTATGTTTTATATGAAAATAAATATGTATTTTAATATGAATAGGTATATATATTCAAATTACTTCATGAGAAAAAATAAAATGTACAAGAAATGTAATCATAGATTGTTCTTTTTTTACGGTGCAGTTAATAAACATTTTTTAATTTTTGTCAGAATATGAAAATATTGCAAACATTTCATTTATGATACTCACAAAAACACATGTATTATATTTGTGATAGTTATGAGCACATACACACGCTACATGTGTGTAGATTTCGAGGTGCCCCCTATTCCAAGGTATAAGCTTGCAAATATATGTGTTAAGAATTGAAAAAGTGTTCGTTAAATAGAGGTGTCTGCTTTTTGGGAGTGTCCATTATGGAGGTCTTATTGTATATATATTTAATGTGAAAAAATACTGTGGACCAGACTTGTATAAAACCAAAAACATTTGCACACATAAATGTTGGGTCAAAAACTTTCTGCAAATTAATTTAATGTTTAATAAAATTATGTGTTATTATTTTGACAATATGAATTAAAAACAGTAGTTTAAAATACTTACCATTTAAAATTAATTAATATTAATTAAAGAATAATTATTTTGGTTATAAAAATAATAAAGCTAAAAATCCATGATAGGAAGAGCTGCATTCTTATCAATTATTTTGCCAATGCTTTTAGATAACCCAATCCTTAATATTTTGATCTCTTCACAAGTGCCTGTAATGTCACAACAATATCTTTCATCTTTAAACTGTAAATTGTATGCAAACAGTAAATAAATCGTACATAAAATTGGAATATTTTTTATTTTTTGGTATTAAAACAAAAATTATGTTTTTATTTTCTAAAATGTTTTCTGCAAAGTTTCGAATTTTGCAGAAAATTTTCCACGCGCATGTGCGAATATATTATACAACTCAGCAGTGTATATTTGAAAAAGCAGGTCAACCTGAACCCGACCTGCAAGAGTCAAAACCCAACCCGAAACGCAACAAAAAATATAGCAGCGACCTGACCCAAACTGCGTGTGAGGTAACAGCAGGTAACCTGACCCAATGCAGGACTCTAGATTGTAAACATACAGGATGTTCCTAAAATTTTGGAACAAATTTTAAGGCAGGATAAAACATTTTTTGTACAGGAAACCAACATTGCAACTTACTTATTCCATCCAAACTATAGGGCATCTCACTAGAAGCTGAACCAGAATTTTTGGTAACAACTTTAAAATAATGAAGATATTTTAGTGAGAATTTCTTTGTAATATATATATAACTTTGCTTTGTATGAAATATGATGACATCATTGGAAGGGACTGAATTCTGGTCTGTGACATAATATATGTGCTGTCAGCTGTATTTTGAAGGATAGGATGTGTACCTCACTGTTTGGATTTGAACTTTGGCAATTTACAGCATTCTCATCATGTCATCCTGTTTCACAGAAATTAAAGTAAGAAGTTTGAAAACCTCGTTACATTATTTTTATTATTGCTAAAGTAATAAACGAAAATCCAAGTGATGCTTATAGTGAGATACACAATATATTTTTGACTGAATAAGTAGATTTCGATCCTGGTTTCCTGTAACAAAATCTCCTTGTCTTGATGCAATATAACTACCCCTGAAAGTTTGTTCCATTTTGTTTAGAAACACCCTGTTTGTGAAAAAGCAAGAAACAGAATATTACCTTTAACAGATACTATTCAGGAACTCACATTTATACATCATTCCCTTTTAATTGTCTTTTCTAATCTTCTTTTACAGTTAATTTTCTTAAGTGTCACTTTTAAAATATCAAATAAATAATGTCAAAGCAATATCTTTTATTTAAGGGATTTTGTTTGTTAATTCAAAATATCTTTATTTATTCATAGCTAAAAATAGAACTTATGTAAGATTTAACTTTTTTTTTTCTTTTTTTTTTAAAGTAATGGGTTTGGTCCAGTATCAAGATATTCGACCAATTCTAATATTTGAAACGGGGAGTACTTTGATATTTGGCCTAGCCAAATAAATACATCGAATATTCGGTACTTTTATGTTAGCCGGTCGCTGGTGATATATTTGTATACATGAATATATATATATATGCGTATAGTATATATCACTGGTGCCCTTCTAACATAAAAGTATTAAATATTCCGTATATTCCTAATAAATAAATAAATAAATAAATATAGATAAGATATACTGCATATTGGTATTATCAGTGTTGACATTCTTTTTAGGGTTCATCTTACTTTACCTCTGATGGATGATGAATGGTGGTGCTGTTCTTCATGGAATTCAAAAGTTCTTTAGAAAAGTTTTTTCGGAGGTAATTAAACATTTTAAAGATATATCATTATTTAACTTTTTTTTTTTTTTTTTTGTGACTTGGTTAAACCGAAACTCGGTTAAGCGGGACTCGGATAATCGCGACTCTACTGTATTACAGGGCTTGAATTTCAGGGCGGGATTCGCGCCGAAAATTTTGAAATCCCGCCCAAAAAAAAGATCGTGGGCGGGAGCCTCCCGCCCAAAAAATTTCACAATTTTCGGAGATTTAATTTACCTGCAACCGAACGATAAATTTCGTGATTTTTTTTCCCGCAACCGATCGACGAACTTTGCATTTTTTACGCGACTGATCGACGAGCTTTGCGTTTTTTTCGCGACAGATCAACGAACTTTGCGTGTTTTCCGTGGCAGATCGACAAATTTTTCATTTTTTAAGCGACTGATCGACGAACTTTGTGTTTTTTCCGCGACAGATCGACGAACTTTGCGTTTTTTCTGCGACAGGTCAACGAATTTTGCGTTTTTTTCCGCGACAGATCGACAAACTTTGCATTTTTTCTGCTACTGATCGACGAACTTTGCGCTTTTGCACGATCGATCGACGAATTTTGCGTTTTTTATGCGGCCTATTGACAAAATTCGTGTTCTTTCCGCGATCGATCGACGAAATTCGCGTAATTTCTCCTTTTTTTTTCTTTCGACAGATTGACAAAGTTCGTAATTTTTTTTTACCTGTGTCTGACTGACAAATTTAGATTTTCATCTCTGCATTCGACTGATGAATTTCACGATTTTTCTCCGCGACCGACTGATGAATTTCACAATATTTTCCCGCGACTGATTGACGAATTTCGCAATATTTTCTGATGAGCAATCAACGAATTTCATGTTTTTTTCCTTGACTGAAAGACGAACTTTGAGAATTTTTCCGTAACCGATTGGTGAATTATTCGGTTTCTTCTGGTTACAGATCGATGAAATTCACTATTTTTTTCCTCGCACCTCACTGAAAAATTTCAAGTTTTTTTCCGCAAATGACTGACGAATTTCGTGTTATTTTCTTGCTACCGATTAACAAACTTCGCCATTTTTTCCCGCGACTGATCGACGAATTTAGCGATTTTTTTCTATGAACATAGACATAGATAAGGACTTCTAATAAAATAGCCTTTTGAATAAGAAAATCGTTTCTCGAAAAATGTTTCAAATACAATGTCTGTGTAGAACAGTTGTATTAGTTCATCTACCTCTTCAAATCGTGTCTGCTTGACAGCCATCATCTGGTAGGTATAACAGATTTATTCTATGGTATTTATCTGCATTGTTGTTTGTAGGTGGCGTTACCTTAGCACAGTTGTACACTGGCTGCCATGAAGTCCCAAAGTCGCAAATCGATATTAACGCTATTTCGTTAGAAATCCTTCTCTATTTCTGTTCATGCGTAAGACGAATTTCATTATCTTATTCCCTCAACCAATTGACTAAATTCACAATTTTTTCGAACGACAAATAGACGTTTTAAAGATTTTTTTCCTGCGACCGAAAAGAGGGAAAAGAACAAAAAAGGGCAGTAAGAGCCACCGGTCACTGCACCCTGTTAAATTGGCCTAAACAAAAATGAGATTAGAAGAGCTGCAAAGATCTTATTACTTTTACTCCTTGAAGTAAAGGAGTAAACGTTTTTAACCCTTGTGAAAGAGTAAAAGTCTACCTTGCTAAAGAGGCTTCAGCACCCCTCAATCAAATAAAATCTAAATTCAGAAATTTATTTAATAACCTAATTGTTAAGGGTCCCTAACACATTTAATGGAACTTGAAAAATACACTGCATATATAAAACTTAACTTTCTTCCCTTTTTTATAATAAAAATAAACATTTTACATAATCATTCTCAGTTGACTTAATTTTTTCTATGGTATTTTGTCATGTCTGCATTAATGTAATTATTTAAATAGCACGTAAAATAATAGTGGGATTTAAAGATTTTTTTTTTCTCTCTCGCAAAGATTATAACTCCCCTCCATTTAAAAATGTTGGTAGGGAGTCTCCCCTACTTGGAAAAATTGAATTTCAAGCCCTGTATTATATATTAGGTATTTCGTTTCTAGAGGTATTGAGAATTTTGCTAATTCTCGACACTTATGCTAGTCGTTCAAAGACACTCACAAGCTAATGCTAAAACAATGGCAGTGTTCTTTACAAACTTCTTATTTGGCTTTCAATATTTTTAAATTATTATTATTATTTATTTATTTATTTTTTTTTTTTTTTGCATAGGATAGGATGTCTGACTGGGTATCTTTTTATTATTTTGATTTTGTGTAGTACAGTTTTTGCTTTTCATTAAGAAAAGCAAAAACTGTACTACACAAAATTTTACAAACTGTACTACACAATTGCAGTTTTCAATTTTGCAATGGTTAAAAAATTTAAAATATCTGTAGAAAAAAAAACTACAAACAAAATTGAAAAAAAAAGTTATACCATCAAAATAAGATATCACATGTAAAAATAAATAAATAAAACATTAAAAGAAATGCAATCAAATAATTTGTAAAGAATGTTGTCATTTGGTTTAATATTTTACAAGTGTCTATGCATAATTAAACATAGGTTTGATTTTTCTTTCATATATATTTTTTAATTCATACTTTTCTGAATCGAACAAAACAAATGGCATTAAAATATTCAAATTGAGCTGGATAATATTGTGTATTTTTTTATATATCATATTTTTCTAGTTGTGCACACTGTTTGTAAAGAACAAATCGTTTGCAGAAAGATTATTCTTTTGCACAGAAATCTATAAAAGGATCATATGTGCAATCACCACCTGTTGTTTTCTCAATTAAATGAGAGAAATTTTATTTGTCGCCAGGGGCCGATCCAGGTAAAATTTGGATCCTATTTAGGGCCCTTCACGAAATTTCATTTAATAAAACAATTTATCAACAACTGTCTGTTCACAAAAATCCATTTAATAAAACATGACCCTTCACAAAATTGATTTAATAAAATTAACTCTTCACAAAATTCCATTTCATAAAAACATTCTTCATTAATTGCTTTTATTTTATTATGTTTTAAATTTTGCTAACAAAACAAATTCACTAGAAGGAAAAAGTTTAGCAGAAGGACTTAAAGAAGTTATTATTAATAAATGTTTAGTTTGAATTTGAGTAACTGGATTTCATATTTCATTACAAAATGTTATTTTTCATATAAATATAATAAATTTTACAAAAATAACTTTTACTCTTCATAAAATGGGCCCCAAGAGCGAAACCCTGCATCGACTGCTGGTTGCAGTTAGAATTTTATTTTTAAGGTTTATCTCATTTAAAATGCATTCTAAATGCAACAAATAAAGTTTGCATTATTTATTTGACAAAAGTGTAGGTGAAGATTTTAGGTATGATCTTTTCATATATATCTGTGCAAAATAAATTATATTTCTGCAAAAGATGTTTTTTAAACAGTGTAGCAAAAACACGATTTGAAAAGAATGTGTGCCAAGTTAAAAATCAATTTGAGCTTGTATTAAAGTACTTACTTTTTTGACCGGTTCTAATTTGAATTTTTTTCATGCCATTTGTTTATTCGATTCAGAATTATATAATTAAAAAAAAAAAAAAAAAGATGAAAACAAAAACATTTATTTTTGGAAAATTTAAAACAGCGAGTCCCCTTAAAAAGTTGATAGATAATTTTTTCAATCATAGACTTTGTTTTCATTATGAACAACTAAATAGTTATTTTTTTCATTATAAATCACCGATTAATAAGTATATATCAATGTTTTCATATTTTTTAGCATGTATGTGACCACACATGATTTAGCTATTTTTGTAAAAAAATATTTGGACTAGTATTTCTGTTAAAGTTTCTAATTTCTTCCAACCAATCCTATCTGTTGGTTCCCTGATATTCACTAAAAGTTTTTATAAATTTTTAGACAATATACAATATTATTATTGGCGATTCAAGTGCTTGAATGTGCCATCTGATGGAAAAAAGATGTAACTTCTCGCTTTCAGAAAATCCTATAAAAGCCCATTGCATTACATGTATTTTTAATTTGTTCATAATGATTATTTTTTTGCTCAATTTCAGATTTCATGTGATATATTAATGTTCTGTGTTTATATGACAATTTAAAAAATATCGAATTTGAATATCTAACACTTTCAAATGCGTTTACAATAAATAATGATTTCAATGGCACTTTAGCGTTAGTTGAACATGCATCATGCCATGGTTAAAGGTACAATTTTCTGGTACCAACAGGTATGATTAGCGCCCTCTTTAGGCCTTTTCAAGTCTCAATTATTTGCTAAAGAAAACCATCGCATTGAAATAAACAGTTGAACAGTTTAATTAGTATTTATTCAAAACAAATGTTATGACAAGTATTAAAAAGTACTACATGAAATAAAGTATGAAATTTGTAACTATCAATTTCAGTAAAATCTGTGTAATTGAAACCAATTTGATACTGAAATTTTTTATGGTTTTATATAAAATTTTACCCGCTAATATAGAAACTTGAGCAACAGAAATTTCCTTCAGTCCTGTACGATTTCATCTTGGTAGGTTTTACTATTTTCTGCAGTAGCTTCATCAGCCAGTTTATTTCTGTATTATTATCTTGCTTACTGTTTATTGCTTGTTGCTTTATTTAGTTACATAAAAAACTAACTATAAAGTTTTGATCATTTCACAACTAAATTTCTTAATTTTTAATGAACTACAAAATTTTGTAAAAGTTGTGTTTGGCAAATGCGAATATGTCGCTATCGGCAACCAAAATATTTGAACTGGTGACTATTTTTATATTACTTTCCAAAATTAAATTTTAACTAAGTTAAAGAATTAAAACGAATACTTGATATATTGTATCTATAGAAATAGTTAGTTTTTGTTGATCAATTTATAAGCATTTTGAGTGTCAATGATTAAATAATATGCATGTGGGAGGGTAATTTTTTTTTTACCAACAACCAGTAATTTTTGCAGATTATCATTTTTTTCCTATTTACCTGGTATATGTGTGTGAGAGAGACTGATGATAAATTTGGTTTTGTTCATACCTAGTGTTTTTTTTTTTTTTAAATTATGAAAACCAGAAGTGGATTTTGGCATAAATGGGGTTCTCTGTTGGGCCCAATTGCAAAATTTCATTTATTAAAAGGGAAAAATTTACAGAATTCCTCTATTAAAAAGAGGCACTTCATATAATTTCATTCCAAAAAAGCATACTCTTCATAAATTTTTTATTTTAATAAGATTTGAAATGTGAAGCTTGTATCAACAAATGCTTAGATAAATACCTGCATAGTCAATAAAATGGGACATGATTCATCAGAAAAATCTGATTGATAGTTAAAATAAGTCTGTTTTCTGTATCGCTAATGATTCTGATGCTAGGTTATATTCCATTCTTATTTATTTTTGATATAAAATGCAGATAGTCCAAGACATTTTGCATACTATACTTTGGCGATATATTGCATTCCATTCATGCTCAGTTAAGTTCAGACTAGTGAGCAAGCTGGCCAATCCGCTTGTAAAATATCTATTTCTATGGATTTTTATATCACAGATTTTCAGAGCATTGCTACCTATTATCAAACAGTGTGGGATAAGTAGTATTTCTAAACAGATTTACATGCAGTTCAAAGGCCTTATCTCCATCTGACCTGTTGCAGAATATCTATTGTACCAGTGAATGAGATGCAATTTAAACAAGACCCTTTGGAAGATGGAGTAAGTTGTACAGAAATTATTGGTTCTTGCAATGCTCCATATTGTTGTGGAAAACTGTACAGATAGTGCAGAAAAAACAAAACAAAACAAAAAACATGCAGTTCTTTGCTGCTTTTCCAGAGAATGCACTGCCTAAAGTATTTATTGAACAAAGGGTTGTGCTTTCCATTAGTCATTTCTGACTTTTTCATTGTTGTTCTAACTTATAGCCTTAAAATGATTTTATGACAACTTCTATTTTTGTATTTTCTTAAAAATGTATATGAATGCTTATATCCATGGTAAATGCATTTAATTTTTTTTAAGGTACTTAATGTTGATCAACTCTGTGTGTGGAACAGACTACAGCAAATCAAATAGCAGCATTCATGCTATATATCACCAAACCTGTTCATTTGTTACCTGTGTTAGTTGTTGCTATGCATATATTGTAATGTATTGTATTAATGTAATTTATATATTATAATAAATGTATTTCTATATTTTAATTGATTGTTTTGACTATTTGTGAATCACATTACTCTTCTTTTTTTTCTGGATACATGTGCACCAATATTTTTACTGTAATTTATCAGATTGAGTTAATTTCTAAACCAATAATTAAAACCAATCTTGTAAGTGATTAAAAATACATTATTTTATGTTCACAATGAAAAAAAAACTATTATAAGCATTTTTAGCTAAGCAATCATGAAAAATATTTATCAAAAATACTTAACTATCTTCTTATTTCTGAATTTAAATCTTCCAATATAAATAGCTTGATACTTAATGCAAGTTGTATTTTAAAGCATAAGGAAATATATTTTTACTGGGAAGTTAATTTATAATACATTTCCTAAATTTCTTAAAATATTAATTTAGCTAGAATGATTGTTTACAATTTAACTGTACATACAAAAATTCAAAACATTTATGATATACTCATTGTCATTGCATATCTCATTTTTCTATTGTCAAATAAATTTTTAACATTATTTTCATCACTTTTTTTCTAAATATGAATGTAATATTACTTTTATAATTTTAATCAGATTTTGAATAACTTTGAAACAATCAATAGTCTTGCTACACCTATATTTAAGTAATTTTTGGAGTAAGTTGCAAATATTTAGAAATTATTTAAATTTTTTACAGATATATTAAGTTTGTTAAATGAAAAAAAAAAAAAAATGGCATGGTATTTTTCAGTCATTGTAGTTATTCAGAAATATTTCTCATCTAATTATTTATACCGTATTTTTCAGCCCATAATCTGTGGTTCAGATAATTTATTTTAGACCCAGAAATTGTATTTGATAAAATACTAGTTTTTTGTTCTCGAAATATACTTGACTTCAATTACTATATAAAATTTCTGGGTCTATACTGAATTATTTGAGCCGCTGACTATACGCCGAAAAATACGGTATGTAGAACTTTTGCTTGAAAAATATATAGGTATGGCAATTTCTGTATTCATTCTACATCAGCCAAAAATCTAAATATTCATAATTTATTTCACTAAAAAAATATTCTAAAATTTATATACTCTCTACTGATTTCCTTAAAATTCCACCATATATTCATATATGGTTCAGTGATAAATAATTGATTTATTGAAAAATATTTTTATACCAAGTTTTGCAAGAATAATGAAACACTATTGTTTAATATTGAAGAAACTGCAAAGGTTTTATTTGTTGCACAGTGGTAGTTTTAAGTATGTAACTTGGGGAAAAAAAAAAAAAAAAAAAAGATTATATGTTTTTAAAAAAAAAAAAAAAAAAAAAAAAAATTCTTATTTCCATGTGAAGAAAAATGTCAGAATATCAGAAGTAATTTATAAATTTTGGTCAGTTATTTATTAGTTTTATTTTATTTGTTGAAAATGTATGTAATCTTTAAGTATAAATTTAAGTTCTTGTTTAATAAATAAAGGTAAAATAGGAAGCCCATATAAAAATGTTCATATATTATATGATCAAGGAAGTCCAGTTAAGTACAATAATGAATTTATTGTTACATGACAAAAAAAAAAAAAAAAAAAAAAAAAAAGGCTTCTGATCAGGCATAATCAACATTATGAATTATTATAAATGTTATATTTTTTCCTATTAGTATCTATTTATTAGAGAAGAATTTAAATTTTGTTTTAAGATGCTATACATTTGTAAAGAACAAAATTAATTTAATAAGTAATTGGGTACATTTTTACATTTATTTGTGATATTTTTATTACATGGAAATATGACTTTTTATCTCCCATTTGTTACACACAATTATGATTTTTTTGTTTTATGACTGTAAAAAATATATGTATGATCTTTTAACAGTTATTTTAAAATATGGGCATATAATTGTACATATATATTTTAAGGTCATATAACAATAAATTCAAAATATGGTTAATTCACCATTATCTAAATTTATAGTCAAATGACCGTACATATATGCTTTATGGTCATCTGAAACTAAACCCATAAAATGGTTAAATGACTGTATATGTATATTTTACGGTCATATAGCAATAAACTCATAATACGGTTGTGTAACCATTTTCTAAAAATATGGTCAACTGACCGTACATATATATTGCACGGTCATATGCCAATAAACTCATAATACGGCTATATGACCATTTTCTAAAAATACGGTCATATGCCAATAAACTCATAATACGGTTAAGTAAACGTTATGTACTGCTACGGTCAAATGACCATACATATATATTTTACGGTCATATGACAATATATCTTTAATGCGGTTAAGTAACCGTTATCTTAAATTACGGTCAAATGAACGGCCGGTTTGCTGCCGTTCAAATGACGTTTTCTTATGATGAAATTTTTAACAGTGTACTTATTTTTACTAAAAACATGTAAAAAATTAAATAAGAGCTAAAATTTCAATAGTATAACAGTTACGTTTAAAATATGATACGGTCAGGGAAAATTATTTCATAACTTTAATACAAAATTCCTTTCAAGGTCAAATTTACATAAACAATATTGTTAGGTTTATCACTAAAATTTGTAAATCTGCGATATTTAGAAATGAAGACATGTGTAATTTATGACGATGTGGATAGAAAAAACAAATCCTAGAAAAATCCCTTCATTGTTAATTTGAAAAACTGTTTAAAAATATATATATCTCTCTTCGCGGTATTATTTGTCTTTGTGTCCAAGTTTGTAGGTGTGAACCTTCCCGTTACAGCGGACGGAACGGGTATCGACAGACAGATAGACAGACAGAAAAGCATTTTTAAAGAATAAGACATTAAGCAATACCTAGGATACCTAACATAGGAGTATAATTCGTTTTGCATAATGGTGTTTCTACGGAAAACTTTTTTTTTTTTATTTACATTTTTAGTTCATTTTTCACTTATTTAATATCTATATAGGTTTTTTTCTTATTATTATCATTGTTTGTTGCTTAATTTATTTTAAAAAGATATAGGAGGTAATTTCCTTATTAATATTGTAACGAAGAATACAAAAGCATACAGTTTTGCTTGACAGTACCATGTTTATTTAGGATAGTATATTAAACTTTAAGTATATATTAAAAAAATCTTTATATATATATTAATTAAAAACTGATTTTTATTAAATAAATGATGCTTACCTTTTAAATCAAGTACGGAAAATACATAAAGTTCGTGACTTTTTTTTTAGTTCAGTGAGAAATTTTCAAAATTAATAACAAATTAGAATATGCACATTATCGTCTAACAACTGAACAAACATCCTGCATCTGAATATTTTTATTGGGTTACAAAAACTACTATATTTTGGGAAATAGTATTGAATTTATTGTATCAGAGGATTCAAGAAAGGCTTGTAACAGTAATTCAAACACATTTTATGAAAATAAATAAGAATTGTTACAATATAATTTAACTTGAAAATAAAAGAATTTTCACAATAAAAAAACAACATTGAATGTATAATATATTTATCACATTCACAAATTAAATGAAGATCCTGATAGAAGAAATTAGCTGTAATATGTAATGGAGGTATAAAAGTATATCCAAATTCATTAAATATAAATAAATAAATAAATCGCAGATCATCAGTCTTTAACAATTTTATATTTTTAATGAATTATATTATGTAAACCTTCTAGAATATTTATATAAAATAATATGTAAACAATTAATTATTATTATGTAAAACCTCAATTAGAAATGAAGACGACGAGGAGAGAAAAAAAAAATCCAAGAAAAACTCTTCAAAGTTAAGTTAAAAAATGGATTTAAAAAAAAATCTTCACAGTAATATTATGTAAAACCTCATAACATACAAAAATAATACTCTGAAGACAATTAATTATTATTATGTAAAACCTCAATTAATATTATGCAAAACCTCTAGAACATTTAAGAAAAATCAGTAAACAATTTATTATTAACTAGCTACCCGCCCGGCGTTGCACGGGCCCGAGATAATAACAATCTCAGTGCAAGTCGTTAACCCACTCCCTCCCCATACCCGCAAATATAATGAATAATTTGTTCAAGAGAACCACCGTCACCTACATTAACGCGATCATTAAAAAAATAACTAAATTTTTCTGATAATTAGAACATAACGAATACGCTACGCTAAAATAGCCGGCAGATGATACCCCTTCCCGACCTCAATTTCAAATCTATATCTTAATTAGTTACCTAAATTTTTGTTCATTAGTAAAAATTGGCAATTATTTCCTTTCATTTTCGCAAACTAAATGGAGGGATCGGCCCGAGAAACAGATCTCTTTGTAGTTCACTTTTTAATGAAAGCAGATCCCTGTCTGAAACTTTTGTCGGATCGTTTTCAATGGCGCCGGCAGATTTTTGGCAGTTTTTTGCATAAATTAAAGAAAATTACCAACCGAATTTTTCAAAAATCACATAGTCAGATACAGAATATTTTTTTACATATGCTCAGAAATTTTTAAATTGATATCTCAATTAGTTTTCTTAAAATTCGCTAATTAGTAAAATAATTTTGAATTTGTTCATTTCCGCTCGCAAATTCAACGCGCCAGTTCGTTTCTTTCGCCATTTTGTTTTAAAAGATGACATTTTAGAAGCGATGGTTAATGAGAATCTAATTAATATCTAGGGTAATTATCAAAATATTAAAATTCTGAGGCTCAGGTGCACATGGCCAGACCTTGGACTATCCACACCCAAATTTCCAGACTTCTAGGTGGGCTAGATTTTGCTAGCCATCGCCAACAGGCACACACACAGACAGACACACACACAGAGCGAAACTTTCTTTTATTAGTATAGATATGCAAAAATTCTAGAACATTTAAAAAATAATAATCTGTAAATAATTAATTATTATTATGTAAAATGTCGATTAATATTATGTATAGCGTGAGTTAATATTATGTAAAAACTTTAGAATATTAAAAAATAATAATAACATAAACATAATAATATAAACATGTAATTATCATGTACCGTAATATTTACCCATCATGTATATGTATAATGTAAAATATGAAAATAAAAATGTGTAAACTACTTATAAAATGCATTGCAATTCAAATAAAATCGTGGCTTGATGACGTCATAAAAAGGCTCGATTACTGAATTGCTTGAAAGAGGTTTTTCCTTATAACTCCAAAAATAATACTCCTATTAACTAGCGGTTTATTGCATCTGATTAAGCGTTAAATTTCCAATTAAAATATATCTTTGAAGTGAAATTTGGATGAAATAGAGGGTCATGAAAAATCGAAGAGTGTGGAAAATAGGATTACAAATATCTCGGCAACTCATTATCCGATCGACTTCATGTTTTATGCAAAATTTATGTTTTTTTATTGTTTTTTATATTTACTACTTAAAATAAACAATTTCGAAAATTTTTATATACCTTTCATCAGAACGAATATTTCGAGAGTCCGAAAAAAAATGTTCCGGTTAATCGAGGTTATTGAAATGAAATGGGCTTTTTCCCATTATTAAATACTAAGTACATACCAAATTGCAAGTCTCTATCTCAATTTGTTCGGGAGATAGAGCGTTTACAGACACACAGACACAGACACAGACACACACACACACCGACACACAGACGGACGGAAATTTTTTTTTTCTAAAAATATGTTTTTTGGAATCTCCAGTGTTTGAAACGTGTAAATCCGTCAAAAAAAATTTTTCGATTTTCAAAACGATTACAAGACTTACCCTATACTACGTATGATGGGTAAGTAAAAGTAACGTTCTGTGTAGAATGACCCAATTAGGTTCGTTAGACGAAATGAGCTTTAGCTGAAACACGACTTCTCGTCCAATTAAAATGCAAACTAGTTGCATTATTTTAGTTCATATATCTAACGAAATGTTTCTACACTGTAAACAATGATCAATGTTTCTTATTTTATGAAAATATACTGTAACCACGAACGAAAATATAATACAATCTTCTGAGCTATCGGAAATTCCGAATAGCGCGTTCCATTGTCTTTTGAATCCCCTGAAACCAATACATATTCAAAATTTAAAGAATTATTTATAAAAACAAAGTATTTTTTCGCTGCCCGTATTTTTCAGAAACGTTTCCTAAGTGTTTTTATAGTGTATTAATTAGTTTCCTCGGCCTGAAATACCTGTTTTTCGAATGTCATCAATTCTCAAGTAAACGTTTTCAGCCGCATAAGTTAATTTATACATGAAAGAGTAAAGAAATAATCTTAATTTTAATGTTATTGTTAACGCTGTTAATTTTGCATGTTTGTCTGTTAAACATATTTTTTGAGCATGGAAATGTTTCCTTGAGAATCGATAGCATTCGAAAAACAGGTATTCCAGGCTGAGGACACTAATTAATACACTATAAAAACCCTTCGGAAACGTTTCTGAAAAATACGGTCAGCGAAAAATACTTTGTTTTTATAAATATTTCTTTAAACTTTGGAAATGTATTGGTTTCTGGGAATTCAAAAAGCAAAGGAACACGCTATTCGGAATTTCGGATAACTCAGAAGATTATATTATATTTTCGTTCGTGGTTATAGTATATTTTCATAAAATAAGAAACATTGGTCATTTTTTACAGTGTATGTCTGAACCAGGTTCGTTAGCCAAAACATAAAAGGAAGGAAAACGATGATCGATTCGATAGCCGAAACATTCGTTAACTAAGGTATCACTGTATATTTAATTTAAATAACTGTAATTAATCTATAAAAAAATTACGAAACTTTGTAGTCTGAAAAAAGTGTGATTTGCATCGAAATTAAATTTTAAAATGTTTTAAATTTTCAGAAACTCAACTTATTTCTTTTCGCAACATTGTATAATAAATCTTTCTAAACACTTTAAACAATTAAATGATTTTTCAGAGAAACTCTTTGGTTCGAACCATATCTAATGAAATTAAAAATCGAACTTAATTTACAAGAGAATAAACTGAAACAGGTATATCCAAACTTAATATTTGAATTATTAACAATTTTTATAAAACTTTTAATTAAAATGTAATTTTCGTTGAATTTATTCATTTATAAACTAATTTTAGAAAAATTGTTGTCACGAATCATGATTGATCTACAACAAAATAAAAATGTTAAATATCTTAAATAATGAGAAACTTCAGTTCCTTCATTTAGTTATCGTGTGCATTCAATCTTTCAAAACACTTTCAATGTAAAATACTTTCAAAGAAAATGTTCAGTCAATACTTTGACTGATAGAGTATTAAGTATTTAATTTTCTAAGAGAATAAATTGCTAGCGCAAACTTTTATAGGAAAATTTTCCTCTTATTTATTGGATTAGATTAGAAACATTAGCATCAAGCCATTACAAAAACTTCATTGGATTAACTTTTTCCAGAAGTTTTTGTTGTGGATCATCATATAATTGACTTTATATTATTTAACTTTAGAAGCTTTTAAAGTAACAAATTTTAAAATACTTATACTGATTTAGCAAATATTATATAATTGAATGGTGCAACAACTGCTGCGAAATCATAAGAAAGACAGTTAACATTGGTGAATCTTTTCCGCGTGAAATACTGAAGCTATTAATTTTTTTATAGTTTGGGTTGTAGCTAAATTATAAGTTGATCATTCGGCTAAAATACAAAATATATAAATAAATAAATAAATAAAATAATTATGTTATTTTAAAAAACGGGGTTTGTTTTGTTAGCGAAACTTCAAAATTGTTGTATTTTTAAGACTTTCCAACATAGTTGAAGAATGTTTATGAATTTGGTTTGTCTGCCATCTGTCTATCTGTCTCTCCGAGCTCAAATTTTTGTAAATATGCTCGAATTGCCATGTAATATGTATATGGTATTGAGTTTTACGATGGCTTGTTCAGTATTGAAAATGAAGTGTGTAGCATTTACAGTTTCTTTAGTTAGTGAAATTGTGTAACTATTGTATCTTTAACACTTTAAAACATAGTTGAAGAATGTTTATGAATTTGGTTTGTCTGACCGTCTGCCCGATCTCTAATTCGTGTAAATATAATCGAATTGTCATGTAATATATGTGTGATATTGAGTTTTACGATGGCATGTTCGGTATTGAAAATGAAGTGTGTAGCATTTGCTGTTTCCCTTGTTAGCGAAATTGTGTAACTGTTGTATTTTTAACACTTTCCAACATAGTTGAAGAATGTTTATGAATTTGGTTTGTCTGGCCGTCTGCCCGATCTCTAATTCGTGTAAATATAATCGAATTGTCATGTAATATATGTATGATATTGAGTTTTACGATGGCATGTTTGGTATTGAAAATGAAGTACATTTACAGTTTCCCTTGTTTGCGAAATTGTTTAACGATTGTAGTATTTTTAATACTTTCCAACATGGTTTGAAGAATGTTTATGAATTTCGTTTGTCTGGACGTCTGTCCGATCTCTAATTCGTGTAAATATAATCGAATTGTCGTGTAACATATGTATGATATTGAGTTATACGAGGCATGTTTGTTATTGACCTTGTAGCATTTACAGTTTCCTTTGTTAGCGAAATTGTGTAACTGTTGTATTTTTAACACTTTCCAACATAGTTGAAGAATGTTTATGAATTTGGTTTGTCTGGCCGTCTGTCCGATCTCGAATTCGTGTAAATATAATCGAATTGTCATGTAATACCTATATGATATTGAGTTATACGAGGCATGTTCGGTATTGAAAATGAAGTGTGTACCATTTGCAGTTTCCCTTGTTTGCGAAATTGTGTAACTGTTGTATTTTTAACACTTTCCAACATAGTTGAAGAATGTTTATGAATTTGGTTTGTCTGGCCGTCTGTCCGATCTCGAATTCGTGTAAATATAATCGAATTGTCATGTAATATCTATATGATATTGAGTTATACGACGCATGTTCGGTATTGAAAATGAAGTGTGTACCATTTGCAGTTTCCCTTGTTAGCGAAATTGTGTAACTGTTGTATTTTTAACACTTTCCAACATAGTTGAAGAATGTTTATGAATTTGGTTTGTCTGGCCGTCTGTCCAATCTCGAATTCGTGTAAATATAATCGAATTGTCATCTAATATCTATATGATATTGAGTTATACGACGCATGTTCGGTATTGAAAATGAAGTGTGTACCATTTGCAGTTTCCCTTGTTAGCGAAATTGTGTAACTGTTGTATTTTTAACACTTTCCAACATAGTTGAAGAATGTTTATGAATTTGGTTTGTCTGGCCGTCTGTCCGATCTCTTATTCGTGTAAATATAATCGAATTGTCATGTAAAATATGTATGATATTGAGTTTTACGAAGGCATGTTCGGTATTGAAAATGAAGTACTTTTACAGTTTCCCTTGCTAGCGAAATTGTTTAACGATTGTAGTATTTTTAACACTTTCTAACATGGTTTGAAGAATGTTTATGAATTTGGTTTGTCTGTCCGATCTCGAATTCGTGTAAATATAATCAAATTGTCATTTAATATATATGTGGGATTGAGTTTTACGATGGTATGTTCGGTATTGAAAATAAAGTGTGTAGCATTTACCGTTCAAAAGATTTGCGTTACATTATTGTCAAAAGGAAAAAAATCGTTTGCAATGTATTTTAATGTTACTTTATTTCAACCATATGGAAATTAATATATATCACTGAGGTGCCCTACAAGAAGCTAACTGTAGAATATGGTGTCGTGCATAGCATTTTGTCGATCATTTACAGAGACACAAAAAATAATTCAATTACAGTATTGTCAATGAGCGATAATTGCGGGTAAAATGTTTTTAGTTATGGTGTGCGTTTTAAAATTTAACTGATTTCTTGCATATTACTTGCTGAGTACAAATTCTGTAGATCATATACATTGCTGCAAAATGGTATACCAGTACATTTCCGTTTTTTAACGGAAATTTCTGAAAGTGAATTTTCAATCGCGTTATACGTTTCCTAATTGAAATAATTTATTTCCATACTAAGCTATACACATACAAATCTATAGATCATATAAATCCCATAATAATAATAATAATAATAAAAGTAAAAATAATAATAATAATAATAATAATAATAATAATTATTATTATTATTATTATTATTATTGCTGTTATTTTATTAATGTTGTTGCTTTTGATGATGGCGATGATGTTATTTTATTATTTTTGTTGTTGTTGTTGTTATTGTTGTTTCTGCTGTTGTTCTTGTTTTACTTTATATTCTAAAATTTCCGGTTTTACTGGCAGCTTTGATTCGAGCTTACAAACATCGGTACTAACTTTTTTATATTTCTGACCGGTATTCTACCTGCTAGTGTGATCTATGTGGTAATCACGTTATCTGGGTGACATAGCAGCATTCCTAATTTCTAAATTACATTTGGTTTTGAAATTAATTATTGAAATAGAGAAAAAGAAAAAATGATTTATTTTTATGATGGCCCATAATTTGCACCTTTCTCTTTATTTTTATTTTTATTTTTTAATTTAAATTAGGAGAATACCTATATATTTTTTTGTAAATATAATAGCAAAACACAATGATATGAAAGAACATATGGATGAATAAAATGTTTTTCCAAAATGAGGGAGTTGTTTAACTTCCATTAGATATTAGATATAAACGCAATTTAATATTATAGATATAAATGATTAAATGTGACCGATATTATATATAAACAGATACACGATATTCAAGATATAAACACGAGCTTTCATCTATTTTTTTCCATGTGTAAAAAAAACTGATATGTTTTTTATTTATATTTTTTAATTTAAATTAGGAGAATACTTATTTTTTTTTGTAAATATAATAGCAAAACACAATGATATGAAAGAACATACGTATGAATAAAATGTTTTTCCAAAATGAGGGAGTTGTTTAACTTCCATTAGATATTAGATATAAACGCAATTTAATATTATAGATATAAATGATTAAATATGACCGATATTATATATAAACGAATACACGATATTCAAGATATAAACCCGAGCTTTCATCTATTTTTGTTCCATGTGTAAAAAAAACCTGATATGTTAACTAAATACTTCAATATAAACTGTCAAACATAGAAATATGTATATATCTTGTATTTCTGAAATATGTTTTATGCATGTTACATTTTAGTAAATATCAGTCTTTCAAAAATAAATATAAAGAAGCCATTTTTTTCAAAAAATTATATATACATTAAAAGACCGTTAACACATTCTGACCTTTATTAATTAAATCTGATATCGTAACGTAACGACATTTTTCATAATTAAAAAGAAACATTGTTTATTTATTCTGTTTTCATATTCATTAATTTTTAATTTTTAAAGGAAGCACCTTTTATTTATTTATTTATATTTTATGTTAAAAAGAGTTTGGATGGTAAAACAAGATATCTAAAAAAATAAGAAGATAAAAAAAGAATTAAGTTAACTTTAAAGATACATTTTGGAAATTTTGTTTGAACCGTTGATGAAAAATTACACTGCACTTATATGGTTTCTTTTTAGTGATTTCTTTTCTAAATTTGACATTTATCTTTAAAAATATAGTTTACACTGATATTTTTATATCTATATATCTTGTATTTTTATAAAATAAGAAATAAACTATCAAAATAGAAAAATATATTTTTACATATATTCTCTGATATATATTTCAACAAGCTAATTAAAAAATAAAATCCAGCCTTTCAAAAATAAATATAAGGGGGTTATTTTCTTCTTCAATAAGTTATGAATAATTAATTTCTTTATTTAACCAAACATTTATCACATATATTACAAAGCAGAATGATAATTTTTTAGATTCTATTTTGCATGTGCTATACGTAATCAATATTTATTTTACTATTTTTGTTTTTACGTTCTGTTGAAATAAGAAGAATATTTATTTATATTATTATAATGACAAGGCAATTCAAACAGAGTTACCCGCGACAAAGATTTTTGGTGTAATGCTCGGTATACAGAATAAAGAAAAAAAATTCAATTTAAAACTTCAATAGGATTCTTACCTTTAGTATCTATTTTAGGGTTTCGTTCATCTCACAAAACCCTATTACTCCCGCTCCGGTCTGTCACAGAGCCATTCTCAAAAACTATGTAACTTACAGAGTTGAAACTTTATATATGTACCTGAATACTAGCTATGAACAGCTCAAAATATTAAAATTTGAAAAATTCGTATTATTTTAATAAATAGAGATAAAAAACCAAAATTCTAACAGCCTTTTCCTATTAAATTTAAACATTTTTCGTTACAGCAGATGCCAAAAATTAAAAATCCATGATGAAATTCTTTCTTCAATAATTAATTTTCTATGAGACGATTTCCACGTGAAAAATGAAAATGAAATAAAAAGTTTCATTAATTAAAAAAAAGA
This sequence comes from Maratus michaelseni, assembly GCA_963931845.1. Taxonomy (NCBI): domain Eukaryota; kingdom Metazoa; phylum Arthropoda; class Arachnida; order Araneae; family Salticidae; genus Maratus; species Maratus michaelseni. The sequence goes on along the minus strand of OZ007597.1, from coordinate 97,468,192 downwards.
TTAATATGAAATAAAATTGATTGACGTCATAGTAGTAATAAAACGGAAAGATTTCTCAATAATACAAGGAGTATGAGTATGTGTATGTACACAAAACAGATTAATATCCCGTCATTAGAGAATTAAAAAGAAAATCTGACGTCATATCGGAAGTTTAGCGGATTTTTCAAATATTTCTGAATAATACAAAGCGAGTATCAATATGAGTAATAGAGAATAGTAAATATATGAGTTTGAGGAACGTATTGAATCATGATAAAAACCCGATTAGGGAAATATTCGCATATTTTAACATTTTGAAGATGTACATGTTTAATTTTGAAATTATTTTTTTTTTAAGTATCGCATTTAGTCTACATGACAGATATTATTATGACAGATTATAATATCGGGCTAGTTTAGATATTCGAAAAAACGAGAAAAATAGACCGGTAAATTTTTACTTTATAAAAAACATGACATTTTCTTTTTTTTTTTTTGATTGCTAAATGAAATTTATTTGGCTTTATTAAAGAAAGGATAAAGTGTTTTGAAAGGAATGTTAAACGGAACCTTTTGAGCGATCTTCGATCACACTTACTCACTTGTTTAGATTGGCCAACAACTACACAAAAAAGCATTTTTCTTTTTCTTTACCTTCGTATTAGACGCATGCCAGCGGTCCATCTCGAAACTCTTAAGTTTTTATAACAGTCTTCCTGATTCGGATTATTTCCATTTTTAAGCGCATAGTTCGATTACGTAATTGTAAATTCGTGCTTTATTTATTTATTTATTTATTTATTTATTTATTTGTTTGCGAAGTTTTAAATATGGTTTCACAATTTAGTTATAGAATATAACATGAAAACGAAAAAAAAATGCTGAATTATTTATCTGATATATTAAAGTGAGAAGCAAAGTCTTAATTTTTCAGTGCCAATTCGACAATACTGCGCATGCCTCAACTTTTTTTGAAGGATGAAAATTTCAAAGGGTTGGACAACAAAAGCTTTTTTTTTAAAGTGTTTCTTAGGTGCACTTTTATCACTAATTATCATTATTTTTATTTGGAGTTCATTTAAGGTTTTATCACGGCCCGGACAACACCAGACGGGTCAACTAGTATTCTTTAAAATGCAAACGGCGGGTTAATCTTCTGTAATTGGATTGTACGCAGAATTAAATATATTAAAGCGAGAAGCTAAAGTCTTAATTTTTCAGTGCAAATTCGACCTTACTTCGTATTCCTCAACTTTTTTTGAAGTGTTCATAACGCAGGAAATAGAATTAAGAAGAATCAAAAGGGTTGGGGAAAGTATAGCTTGCCTATTGGCCTTCAATGCTCCTGCATTATCGCAATTCATATACATTCCCGGCTGTTAAAGCGCGCACCCTTTTTGTCATTCTCTTTCAACGAAGACTTTTAGTCAAATTCATGCATATTGTTTTTAAATTATCATTAGCGTACTCTATTCAGTCTCCCACACATCAATGTAAATGAAATTATACAAGGCATAAAATGTTTCCTTTCTCATGGTCAGTTTTGACTTCATAATGCATCCAGATGTCTATTGCATCTCGATGGCGCCTTTACAACATTCTTCTAAAATATCTTTTACCATGCTCCCAAAACAATAATTAACGGTAAGATTCTTAATCACTCTCTTTTAGCCAAAGTCCACTCTTCGCCAAATTCCCTACCATTGACGTCAGTTATGAAGTTGATATGATGTATATGTAACGGTTACAATTCCCACGCAAAAAAAATGCGATTCTCTTGGCTCAAATAGTAAATTGCTTGGCGTGTTTTTCTAGCGCACGCTTTCATATCGGATACAAACACTTCGCCTCTGAACTTCATCGCTTAAACATCTCCAAATAAACGACTAAGGCCCCTGTGCCACACTGGAAAACCTAACTTCTTTATATCACCTCCCTGCTGAATGTCTCCTTCCTTCTTAGAATGTAGCCCGATTATGGCAATACTACCTGATTTCAAAGATGTTGAAATTGTATTGTGTTGGACTACTCATTAAACTATATTAGCTTCACCGTCTTCGCCTTTTTATATGACTCCATGCTTGCACTCACAGGTTATCGAACTTTAATATTATTGGGGCAGCGCTCTGAAATTTGGAACTACCTATCTCACGTGCCATGTTTTCGAGTCAAGAGTTAACTTCTTCTTTGCAAATTAATCACATCTCTACATGTATCATATTCTTCGCTAATCTTATCAACCATATAACGCAAAAGGATATATTCTTTATCAAAACTTCTTAAACTTCTTCATAGGCTAGAAAGGGAAATGGCAGGGGTGAGAGTTCTCCCCTTGTATATAATTTGAAAAGGTGTCGTTTTTTGGGGAAGAAAACATGTTTATTTTACAACCAGCTAACAAAATTTCTGACGTAATTTTTAAACGGGCTGTAAAATCTTTATATTTGTAACCATTAAAATTTTCAAAGCGTTTGAACAATAAAAGCTTTTGTTTAATGTTATCTTACGAGCATTTTATCCCTAAATATCAGTATTTTTTATTTGGGGATCCTTTAAGTTTATATCACGGGCCCGGGCAACGCCAGGCGGGTCAACTAGCATTTTTTTTTTTTTAAATGCCAACGGCAGGCTTCCGTAATTTGATTGCACGCAGAATTAAAAATATATGCTTGAAAATTATCGCAATATTTTCGCATGCTTGAAAATTATTTTAAAATACATAAAAATTCAGTACATTGAGATAAAGTTGTCAAAGAAATTGCATTTGAAAGTACTTTTTTTCTATTCCACGAAGTAAACATTGATGTGCGATGTTTAAAAATTATATATATAAAAAATGGCAGTAAAATCGAAATTTGTAGGCCAGTTGTTGCCACCGTAAATATGACGGTCAGTGTTACTCACAAAGTGTCTTTTACTTTATAATTGGATAACGAAAACATTTTTATGTATGTGTTGATGTATGCATATAGGGAACATACAGCTAACGAAAACATATTTTCTGAAAACGATGCATTAGATTAATATTCACCTGAATATAAACATGTTAAGATATATATAACAATGTTCATTGTAAAATACTTTTTTCACATGGGATAAAATCAGCATATATAAATTTACTCAAATATAATAAATCAATATAAACTATGAAACTAGAAAAAACATTTTACTTCGTGTCAGTAAAATATATTTTCGAAGTGATGTACTTTTTTTTTTCTTTAACAAAAAATAATCTTTTAAAAAATAAATGCAACCAAGTCATTTTCTTTTTAAGTCAGTTATGAATATTATAAAAGTAAGTAAATTGATTTTGATCTTTATTCATTAAATCTGATTTACTAAAATAAAAGCATTTTTTCATAGTTAAAAAGAAACATTGTTTCATCATTCTTTTTCCATATCAATTAATTTTTATTTTTTAAAGGAATCGCTTTTTATTTCTTTTACATGCCAAAGACAGTTTGGATGGTAAAATAAAGCTGCTTTTTAAGATATTTTTTTTTTCAAAATGTGTTCAATTTTGATGAAAATTTCAATTTACGTTTAGTCTATTTTTAATGATTTTTTTTTCTTTAATCAGATATTTACCTCTTCTAATCTAGAATGACGTATATATTTTTTAACTTGCAAAATAAGATCATAAACAGTCGAAAATGGAATTTATTTTTAATCTGAGCTAACGAAGATATATTTTAAACAGCTACATTTTAATAAAAAATTCTTCCAAAAATAAGCGTAACTGACACATTTTCTTCTTTAATAAGTTTTTAATATTATAAAAGAGGATAAACTATTTTTTGGACCTTTATTCATTAAATCCGATATACTAAAATAAAAACTTTTCACATAGTTAAAAGGAAACACTGTTTCATCATTTTTCTTTCCTCTTTATTTTCCTTCATTAATTTTTAAATTCTAAAGAAAGCTATTTTTATTTATTTCTTTTACGTGTCAATGACAGCTTGGACGGAAAATAGCTTATTAAAAATTATTTTTAATTGCTTTTTTTATTTTAAGTTCGTTGAAAATTAATTATATTTATGGTTAATTTTTCAATGATTATCATAATTTTAATTTATTTTATTTTTTAAAATATCTCAAAATCAAAACTTTATGTGTGTATACATTTTGTATTAGTGCTTTATGTACACTGAGTTATTCTAAACAATTTAGTAGTTTATAAAATGCAGAAAATTTCTCGAAAACAATAAATTATTATAGATAATATTACAGACTTACAGAATCTTGTAGACATTATATAGATATAGTATTAATATAGCTATAGTATTATGTATAGTATTATATAGGTATAGTATTGCATATTATAACCAAATATTGCTTTGTTTTTAGTGTTTTGGTGATTTAATCCCGGACATAAAAGCGATACGAATAGGAAAAACACATATTTAAAATAACTTTTAGGACATATCTAATACTTAATCTGCCTTTTTATTAACAATTTACATTACTTTTCACTGTTAGTGTGTAATGCATGCAGGATCACTCTCACGTGTTTTAATTTATCTTTTGGAATAGTTTTATAAAATAAAGTTAGAAAATTAGAAGAATGTATTTAAAAATGTATATTGTAAGATATAACTCATTTTTAAAGACTTAAATATGCCTTTGAACCGATGAATTTTTTTTAATTTTTTAAGTACAGTTAGTTATGTTGAACAAACGAATAAAATGGAAATGGAAATAATAGGAAATAATTCTTGCTAAATTGTTAAGCACACATTTAAAACATTACAATATGAATTGTTAAAATACAATAATGATTACTCACAATTCTTTACGATGTAAAATTAATCATTTCGAAACGTAAAATTTAGTACGTATATTTCACCAAGTATGTATTATCTCACAGTTGAAATCAATTAACATTTAAACTGTTGCATTTTTTATGTAGTTTTAATCAATTAGACATTACACGATTTTCTTTTTAGTAAAAATTTTGGTAAAAATTTTGAGATAAATGTTTGATTTCAATTTAAAAATAAATTAGAAATGATTTAAGTAATATTTTATTTAACAAGCTATCTTCAATATGAGAAGCGAAAAAACTTTCTTTAGTATATTTAAGTTTCTTTGATATACAAAAATATAAATGCATAAGAAAATACAAAATTAAATTTTGAATGTATTGAATGTATTGTGCTCGATCCTACCATCTTTGGATATAAATTCTTTCAATGAAAAATTTCCCCTAAAATTAATTTATTAATTAGGATCATGATATAATTTTCTACAGCATTGACACATTTTTAAAAAAGTATAATTTTAACTTGCATATTGGTAAATTCTTAATTGATTTTTTTTTTAAATGTATATATCTTTCCCTTTTTACTTGCCCATCATACTTAGTATAGTGTAATTCTTGTAATAGTTTTGAAAATCGAAAAAAAAAAAATTAACGGATTTACAAGTTTCAGACACTGGAGATTTCGAAAAACATATTTTTAGAAAAAAAAATTTGCCGTCCGTCTATCTGTGTGTGTGTGTCTGTAAATGCTCTATCTCCCGAACAAATTGAGATAGAGACTTGAAATTTGATATGTACTTAGTATATGTAATAATGGAAAGAAACTTGCTGAATTTCAGTAACTTCGATTATCCGGAACTATTTTTTGCGGACTCTCGAAATATTTGTTCTGATAAAAGGTATACAAAATTTACGAAATTATTTATTTTAAGGAGTGAATATAAAAGACAATAAAAAAACACAAATTTTGCATAAAGAATGAAGTCGATCGGATAATTAGTTGCCAAGATATTTGTAATCATATTTTTCACACTCTTTGATTTTTCATGATCCCGTATTTCATTCCAATTTCAATTCAAAGATATATTTTAATTGGAAATGAGACGCAGTAATCCAACGCAGTAAACCGTTAGTTAATATGATTATCCATTTTGGAGTTATAAGGATGTTTCTTTTACGCAATTCAGTGATAGAGCATTTAAAGTTTATGACGTCATCAAACCCTGATTTCATTCGAATTGCAATGCATTTTATAAATAGTTTATACATGTTTTATTTTCATATTTTAAATTATGCATACCCATGATGGGTAAGTATTACGGTGGCCCCCAACGACTAGTTTAAATAGCAAATAAATGTGTTTATAAGCTTCGGTAAGATTTAAAAAACTAGATGCAATGTAGACACACATACAAATTGGCTAAGGGCATATAAATTTAATAGACACACGAGAGTATGTGTGTATCACAATACATATATTTATATAATATTTTGAAGTAGTTTCTTTCAATAACAAATTTATTCTATCATTTATTTATTATTTATGATCAAATAATTTTCTGTAGCAATGATATATTTTTAAAAAGATTTAATTTTAACATGCATAATACTTATATTTTCAAAATGGGTGATTTTTATTTTTAGTTTGAAAGTATTGAGGCAATGATTTTAAGACACTAACAATGTATCAAATTATCTGCAATATAAAACATGAATTAGTTAGTTTTAAAGTATTTTAATTTACTAGACACGAAAATATGCGTGCATGACACTACACAGATTATCATTTTCCCCTATGAACGAATATCTTACAGCATTTTAATTCAACAAGAAATTACTACTTTAACCCTAATTTACTGTTTATGATACGCAGAGTTGCATAATATAGACGCACGGGTGCACGCCTTGCGCGGAAAATTTTCGTCAAAATATTAAGGATTGAGTTGTTTCTAATTGCATTGACAAAAAAATTGATTTGAATTCAGCTCTTCCTATCATGGATTTTTAGCTTTATTATTATTTTTAACCAAAATAATTATTCTTCAATTAATATTAATTAATTTTAAATGGTAATTATTTTAAACTACTGTTTTTAATTTATATCGTCAAAATAATACAACACGTAATTTTATTAAACATTAAATTAATTTGCAGAAAGTTTTTGACTCAATATTTATGTGCGCAAAAAGTTTTTGGTTTTATACAAGTCTGATGATACAGTTCGTTTTCTGCAGCATTGATACATTTTGAAAAATGATTTTTTTTTTATTTAAATATTGATATTTTCTAAATACAATTTTTTATTTTTATAAAATAAGGAAAAATTATATCCCCTATCTTTAAATTAGTAACATTGTAATATATTATCAACAGTATAAATTCCTGAATTTGTTGGTTTTAGGAAATTAAATTCATTAGACACATAAAAATATGGTTCTGCGTCAATTCGTCACGCACAATTCATCGCGGAACAATTCATCGCCGCGCCAATTCGTCGCGGCGACAACTCTTCTTAGCGTCAATTCGTCGTGGTGTCGATTCATCGCGACGTCAATTCGTCGCAACGAAAATGTTTTTGAAGGCTATGATGATAGAATAAAGACAATTTAGTAAAAATGTTTAATGATAATTAGTTTTTCAAATATAGAGAATTATAACTAACATTATTTATATGCGATTATATCTAAAAAATAAATTATCATTAAATTACTAAATTATCTTTATTTTATCATCATAGCCTTCAAAAACATTTTCGTTGCGATGAATTGACATCACGACAATTTGACGCTGCGACGAATTGACGCTGCGATGAGTTGTTGCTGCGACGAATTGACGCTGCGATGAATTGTGCTTGATGACTTGTTCCGCGATGAATTGTGCGCGACGAATTGACGCGACACTCAAAAATATATGTGCATTACAATACAAATATTAAACTTTTGTCGTAGTATAAAATAATTTTATATATTTTGTAAAAGAGCTGAATTTTTAATGCAATTTTCTTTCAGGGAGAAATTTCTATTTTAAATAATTTATTTTTTATGATTAAGCTAATTTTGTGCTACACTAATATATTTCCCAAAGGAATATATCTTTAGAAGATTCTTCATTAAAAAAAAAATACCCGCTATAAAATATTTTATTTTCATTTATAAAATAAGGAAGTAATGTTTTTAATATCTTTCATTGTAAAACAAAAATAACCGCAATAGTTTTTCTATTCAGTTATAAAATAAGGAAGAAATGTTTTCACTGACTTTCTTTATAAAAAATTATCCGAAATAGAATGTTTACATTTTATTTATAAAATAATGAAGAAATGTTTTCACTATCTTTCATTATAAAAAAATAACCGCAATAGATTTTCTTTTCATTTATTAAATAAAAAGGAAATGTTTTCACTAGCTTTCATCAGAAAAAAAAAATATTCGCAATAGAAAATTTTCTTTTCATTTATAAAATAAGGAAGCTAGCTTCATTATGAAAAAATATCTGCAATATAAACATGTGTATATTTTTTAAACCATTTAAATTTATTGGACACACAAAAATATGCATAGGAGTGAACAAAAAAATGGAAACACCTTGCAAAATACTTGCCGTAAATTACATGCTGGCGAGGGTGTTTCCATATTTTTGTGCACACATTGTACAGAGTGTCTCATTTATTTTGCAACCCGTGTAAACGCGAAGCAATTGAGCAACACGAGTGCACGCGCACACCATTATCGCAGGTAGCGGTGTGGACGGGCGTGTGAGCAACACTACCAACACGCGAGAAAACCGCAGGAGACACTTCAGTGCTAAGGAGAACGAAGTGAAAGGTAGTTTTGTGATATGGTGCTATGTGCAGAAAAACGCGCATTTATTATTGAACATTATTTTCGAACGTCTTCGTACAAAGGAATAGTCAAAGAACGATATGAAAACAAGTTTCCAGACTCTGTGGTCCCGAATAAAAGCACAATTAAGCGAATCGTGGACCATTTTCAAACAGAATGGACTGTGGAATCGAAAAGAAAGAACCGTCTGTCGTTTGTCCTAACTGACCACAAAATGAAGGAAATCAAGGAGAAACCGGCCACATCAATAAGAAAATTAGCAGATGGACGTTTCGTTTGGTTTCAACAGGATGGCGCTCCTGCGCATACGGCCAACGACACTCTGTCATTTCTCCAAGAAATTTTTGATGATCGGCAAATTACAAAAGGACTATGACCTCCACGCAGTCCAGACGTGTCACCGCCCGATTTCTTCTTGTGGGGCTATTTCAAATATCGCGTGTTCCGTGAACTGGTAGCCTCGATTACTGAACTAAAAACTCGCATTACGGAAGAGATAAACGCTATCACGCCAAACACATTACAGAATGTGTCTCAAAACCTCCTCAAACGGGCCCAGATATGTAAAGATGAAGACGGCGGTCACTTCTAACACCTTTTGCAGTCGTTTAAGCACTTCTGTAAAATAAAAATTAATGTTTGTACAATGTTGTTTTTTTAGGGTTGCAAAATAAATGAGACACTCTGTATTTAATACATTAAACAAATGAAATATTTTTCCTATTGCAAATAATTTGATGCATTCTTTAATACGAAATTTCATTAACCATTTTTCTAATATTAAGATCATCTTAGTTTTCTGTAGAACTGATAGTATTTTAAAAAATAATATTTTTATGACTATTTTTTTAAATTGTAAGATCGTAATAACTATAATGCAATATAGACACTTAATAAATTCATTTTAGAGTATTTACGTACATTAGGCACACAAAAATGTGCATGTATTACGCTATGAAAATTAGAACCCTATCACAAAAGATTATATATATATATATATATATATATATATATATATATATATATATATATATATATATATATATAATTAAAATTAAAATTAAAATTAAATGACACGAATGAAAATAAAGGGTAAAATAAGTGAAAAAAAAATTTAAGATGGAGTAAAAATGTTCAAATAGAATAATAATAAACAAAGTAAAAACTAAGAAAGTATGTATAAATTATCAGGTAATAAACACATGCAGATTTCTTGTGAATAATACAGTAAAATCCACAAAATGTGTACAATATATATACGACAAGAATTTGACTGCAATACTTCTGACAAAAATCTGGACGTCATTTCTTATTCTTTTTTCTTGTCGTCGGAGTTCCTTAGGATGTAGACGTGGCTATCGTTTAATAAACTAGGGTTGTAGAATAAATTTAGAAGGGAAGTTTTTATGGAAAAAATTTAATGAAGCGCGTAAATTTAATTTTTGTAATATATATATTGTAAATGTAAAGACATTAGTACAAATATTATCCAGAAACAAAAATCTTTCTGATTTAATTATGGTTCAACATGTACTTATTTTATATCTATACCACAGAACAGATGATATTCATGATTAAAGATTTGTTTTTGTATTTTTTGTTTTGTCCTTTTATTTTAATTCTGAGATGTTTCAAATATTTAATTTAATTTTCTTTTAAACAATTTATTCAATAAAATGTTTGAAATAGTGAATATTTCATTAATATAATTCTATTTTCTCTAGATTCTGAAAATAAAGTAACAGAATAACATCAGGTAAGGATTCTTTTTTCGTTTGTGCCTTGCAGTAATGATTCTAAACTATAAGCTTAAAATGCATTTTCTAGACATTAAGTTCTATAGGTAAATATATTTTTTATTCTTTTAAATGTATAATAAACACTTTTGACAAATTAGATGATACTTGAGTTAGTACAATATAAGTAGATAAAGCAACGTTTTAAGCAACAGAACATGATTAGCTAATTGCAAACCAGCTTCAGTAGTATTCAGCGTACCATCACCAGTCCAACGAATGATGGAATTTTGTTCATATATATGGAGGAAAAGCGGAATCGGGGAGTAGGTTTTAGAATTGCAGGAAATTACTTTCAAGCCCTTTATTTTATTTACTCTTAAATATGGATTAACAGTTTTCTTCAAGCCGCCGACAAATTTAACATCAAGATTTAGATTTCTGTTATACACTGCGAAAAATATCTGACCTTCTCAACTAGAATACAAATTGTGGCTCTAGAAAAAATAGTTCCATGTCATCTCTATAAATTCTGGCTACCTTTGCCAGAGCGTTCTAGAGTCTCCTATTAGAATTCAAGAGTGTTTTCCTATATTCTCGTGGTCAAACTTATTTAAAAATGTCTGCAAATAGATGCGAACACAAGACGGTAGTTTTAGTAACTATAATGCTGGTTTATAAATCCATTCCAGAAATATTCTCTCAATTTACACGATTCATTATCGTTTCGTCACCTAGAAGAAAAGAGACTAGAAATTCTCGATTATTTCGTCTATTCAGTTTAGTTGCTTACCCTATTCGCATAGCTCGGACTTCTATATTTCTAGTTTAGGGATTTAGAAAACGTCTAACTATTCAGTCTACTTGAAGGAGGTATTTTTTTTTGCTTTGTTTAGTATTAAAAAAATTAGAACTATAATGATTCGATCATTTTATATTTAAATCAATATATAAATATTGAAGGTTTTAGAGCAATATAAAATGTAAAAAATTGACTATTGTAAAATAGTTTAAAATATCAAAAAAATTTATTTTCATTATTTTACGATTTAAAAAAAAATATCTCGCATATTTATTACTTCAAAATCTGAAATATATATATATATATCTGACTCATTTAACAATATTACTGAATCTAATTCTTAAAAATCTGCCTGCGTTTCTTATTAAACTCGCTAATTTTTCATTTATATATCTGAATAGTACAAACCTTATTTTCTAACTTTAATTAGGCTACTTACGTAACCACTGTGGTTAAGTTGTTCCGAAATTTCTCTCATTTAAGTTTCTTTTAAATGCATTCCAGAAAACATAAATAACTGCATCCTACAACTGGGTTTATAATCTCAAACGTAGTCTGATTTTTGATTTAATGCAATAAGTTATTTACACAAATAAAAAATATTTTGCTAAACATTTACATAAAATATGTTTTACAATATTTTACATGGTATATTCAGCTATCTCTGGGCGATTTTTAGATTATTTTGCAATAGTATTAGATATTATTTTTAAATTAATATTAGATTAATTTAGATAATATTATTATATAATATGGTATTATTTTTATTAGACGAATTATACGTTTACCATATTTATTTTTAGTACACTGCTGTCTTTGAAACTCCAGTTTAATACATTTTAGAAGGTTAACAGAAATTATTTTGTGAACTTAATGAATAATTTAAAGTGGTTGGTTTTCTAAAACTAATAAACACCTCATTAAAAGGAATTGCTTAAATTTTACTTTATTCTATAGGTTATAGAATGTTACCCAGTCATCTGCTTTTTAATGAATTTTTTAAATAATATCTTTGATAATACCATACTTTGACGTTTCCAAGACGATCCGTAAAAAAATTACAAAGCTAATAGCACGTTTCGGGAACAGTAATCTTACAAACAAGCCAAACTGAACAAAAGATTTTATCAAAATCACATTTTTCAAACTCATCCTATATTTATCTCTAGTACTATGGTAGTTATTTTTAAGTGATTCTGTATAGTCTATATCTATATGATAAAAATAATTTTTAAGCAAAGGGTCTATCTTTCTGATGTACATTTATATTTTTACCAAGCAAAATCTGACAGTTTTTTTATAGCTGTCATCGATTTTGTGTTTTGTTTTTCAGTTATGTCCAGAGTTATGACGGCAAAATATCTTTCTTTAAACTTATATCAGAAAATATACTAAAAGTTGAATTATTTAGATTTTTTTCTCAAAAAAATTATGAGACCTTTTAAAACGTAGAATTTGAACTATACAAAGTTTTGTTTGAAAATTATTTAGATTTCTCGAATTACAAATCCTAAAAATCATAGAGCGATTTCCGTTACACTGTTAAAAATATGCAGCAAACTGTCCAGTCATTCGACCGTTTTTTTTTGAAAAAATAGTTACATATCCGTAATTTAACTCTATTCTGACCATAATATGGACAATAATATGGTCAAAACAGACTTAAATTACAGTTATGTAATCGTTTTCTGTAAAAACGGTCGAATGACTGGACAGTTTGCTGCAAATTTTTAACATTGTATGGCTGAACGCCACCTTGCGAATATTTTACATTATAATACCGACCTTTATACCACAATCTATTACCAATATTCATGATCAATCATTATCAATCAATCATTCATCAATCAATAACCATTTCTTTTATTTTCAAGATTACATTATTCACCAGTCTGTTGTCTAAATAAACACCATAATGTACATAATCCGTTAATTTGTCACTAAGTTTAGCTGCTAGGGCTGTGCGTTAATCGCTGCAGTCGGATTCACCACCAAGAGCTCCCTTCAAATATAAAAGAAATTTCGAATAATATAGTAAATACGCCGATTGGCGGGTGACCCGATTACAGAAGTTTATTGCAATATGTTTAAAAACCTTCAAAAAGAAGGAAATATATGCAAAGAAAACTAAACAGAAATGATTGGTGAATTTTTTTTTTAAATGTGTGAAATAATTAGTATGTCGCAGACATTTACACTAAAATTTCAACATTTGGCCAATATTAACTGTTATTTATATAATTCACATTTCAATATAAAAAATTACTCCAAAAATGTTGTCGTACACTTGAAAAAACACCATTATTATGCATTATTGTGACCGATGTCATGCTTATGCCTTTTTTGGCTTATCAATTTGCGTGGCGACAAAAATAAAATCAAAATCATAAATAAACAAATAACATGTGACTCAGAATTAGTCATTTTTGTAATTACATCTGCTAGTTTCTTCTGTAAGTCAAATCACGCAGTAGTTAGATAAAAATATAATTTAAATTAAAAAATAAAGAACAACTCAAAAATAAAATTGTTACTCAGATTTTATCTAATAGAGTTTTCAGATGCATTTTTCTTAACCTGACGCAAACGATAAAACGCCAAATGTGATTTCAGTTGCAATATTTCACATTGAATATTTTTTTAAGAATTGTGAACATTCCCTTTCACGTATAAATTAAATATTTTAGTTTTATAACATTATTTTTCATCAAAACTATTTTTCTTATTTTATTTTAAATAAAATTAGTAAGTTTTGTTTTTCTTTTTGAGGTGTTTGTATTATTTTCTAAATGATATAGTCCTTTCACCAACGATGATTGTCGCCAAAAAATAACCAGTGGTAACCTTTTCATCCAAAAAAACAGATCATTTTATCATAATTCTATAACTAATCTACGTAGAACGTTGTGTCATATACTAAAACTTTCCCTGAATAATTATCTATTGACCAGTGCAAGTTCCATCAAAATGCATTCGGCAGAACTCGAGTTATAAAGGAACGGAACGAAATTTCCGTTTGTGTTTTATACATATAGTAGATGTTGTTATTGAAATATATATGTATTAAGTCACTATTGATGTACTGATTTAGAGTAAGTTCACAACTTACCTACTTACTTTTGTAGTGATAAAAAACAGCTATCGCAGAGTTAAGATATCCATAATTTTTAAGTTGGAATTAACTAGATTATCATAAACATATCAGTGGTCATATCTAGCTATATAATTGCAGTCAGATTATATTTAATTATGAAAAATCTAATAGCAACCCCATGTCGTCGATGGAAGAGTTGTGTTAGGACTGAATTCGCATATTGAGATCTCCCTGAGACAGTGATCAGTCATTAATTACGTCAAGTACCTTTATTGACTTGTAGAAATCACAATAAAATTCGAGAGGGTCCCACAAGCTTTTCCAATAGTTTAGATTTAGTATTATGCAAGGCATAAGCAGTGACGAATTAATTAAGCAGCTACATGACTACGACTTCGAAGCTAACAATCTTTTTGATTCCATAGAATATTTGATGATCTACATAGATTTGGAAAACAAAAAATCATTGGAATATGTTCTCGTATTAGGGCGTGCATTCTGTTTTAATGGTAGGTACGTATGACAAAGACAGCTAAAAACCATGATGCGAGTCTATACGCTGGCCAATAGGATAACTTTACGGCACTACTTAACCACGTAGGGAAAAGTGGATGCTATTAAGCATGTAAAACGGCGCGAAAATCTTGCAACGTGTTCCCGAAAAAATAAATAATTAGGCTTATGAAAGAAAAATATTATTCGAAATGGAAGGATTTTGAATTGCAATAGCTAAAACACCAGGAGTAGAATAGTGAAATTTTGAGATGGAGAAAAAAGAAAAAGTATTTTAAAGTGGCAATAAGTAAATTAAATGGGAAAAAATGTATAAATTTAATATATATATATCTATATATATAGATATATATATATATACATATATGGGATTGATTGATATCAAGCCGATTACATAACATATCACGATTAATATATTTACAAGAACAAAATTAACATATACTATTTCAAAATAAAATTAATCCATGTAAATCGATTATTTTTTTTTCTTTTTATGAGAAACGTAAAAAAATATTGTAATTATGTCAAGCATTTTGTTTCTTTTTTCAAATACATAAATTCCAAAATAATTTTTAAAAATGTTTTCGTATATTCCTTTTCCAATAAATTAAAAAAGTTAATTTTACTACATAATGCACTCTGATTGGAAACCCTGTCTCTATAAAAATAAATGTTAATAAAATCAAACGAAATGCACGTTTCAAACAATGTAAGTTATTTAATGAATCGTTTCAACATAATTCTTAAATATCATTAGTGTGGATTAAATGGAAGTCATTACTGAGCGCAGGTGCTTGTAATTACTTTTTTCGACTCATTTTAATTGCTTTCATCGTGAAATTTATTAGCGGAATGAGTAAAATCTCGTGTAGTTCATTTTTGATAAGGCATTGAAACATTTTTTCATATGCTAATTTTACATTTTTTTTTTCATTATTTGTATTATTTGCTGGTCTCTATGATCAATAGTGGTACTTATTTTCTTTTACATTTGAACTTTTAGAAATACAATGTGTCATTAGAAATAAATGAGTTAAATAAAGTGTATCAAATATCCTTGACGTATTTTTAAATTTAATTTTAAAACAAGGACGAAAAATCATGCGTCGAGCATAGATTATGTAACACGTTCCAACACTTACAAAATAATTTTGTAAATCTTTACCGTAAGGTGTAAGATGATATATAACTAAACAATTTTTAAAACGCATAACCTATTTAAAAATCCAATTTCAGGAATTACCAACAATATTCGGAAAAATATCTCAGCTCTTTTGTGCAGCCCTGTATATGATCTATACATTTGTATATATAGTAAATAGAATGCTAAATTTTGGTTCAGTTGGGAAACGCGCAGCACAGTTTAAAATTTCCCTTCTGCAATTTCCGACAATAAACGGAAATGTACTCAAGATCTTTTGTGCTACTCTGTATGCAATCTGTACAATTTATACACACCCAGTAATAGACAAAAAAAATAAGTTAAATTTAAGAACGCGTTCAACAACTGAAAAAGCATTTCCAGCAATTATTATTAATAAATATGATATTAAACGAATTCTTTTATGTGTCCCTGTAAATAAACGATGAAACTATACACACAATATTCTACAGTAAGCCTCTTGTAATCCACGTTAGATATATATATATATCAATTTTAAAATGTTTGAAATAGTGAAACATTATTAAAATAAACTGCAAACGATTTTTCTTCATAGACCGTAACGTAACGGCAATCTTTTGAGTATCCCTGTAAAGGAACTATAAGTGCTATGCTCACCACATTCTATAATTAGTCTTTTGTATTGCATCTCAGTGGTATATATCGATTTCAATATATTTGAAATTGTGTAACAGCATTAAAATAAACCGCAAATGATTTTTCCCCATAGACCGCAATGTAACGGAATTCTTTTGAGTGTCCCTGTAAAAAATCTATAAGTGCTGCACACTTCATTTTCAATACCGAACATGTCACAGTAAGCCTCAATAACATATATCAATTGCATGACAATTCGGATATATTTACGCGAGTTAGAGCACGGACAGACAGACAGACAGACAAACCGAATTCATAAACACTTTTCAACTATGTTGGAAAGTGTTAAAAACAAGTAACTGGAGTAAGAGAAGTGCGATTTGGACGAAAGTGCTTCTCATGATCGAAAGTTTTGTTTAAACAAATAGCAAAGTAGTTACAAAACTTTCTCATAGATGACGCTACATTTACAAAGCTACCCAAAAAGCATAAAAAAATTAAGATTAAGAAACTTTTATCATCACAGATGGAACATTTTATTCCTACAATTAAAATTATTTTATAGTTACGTGGTGCCTCTATAAGGTCTAGGAGAGTCTGCGCACAATTCAAAAGAATAACAATAAAAAATCTAAATATGAATTTTTTGCTAAACTATCCATGAATAATTTTTTCTTCATTTGTTTTTTATGCATTTCCATTGCTATTTTATTGTTATGCTACGATTTAATAGAACAGTTGTAATAAAACCAAGAAAGTTATTTTGCGCAATCTGTCCTTACAGGGTTGGTGTGATTGCGCACATGGGTAGGAGAGCTTGGAACTAATAATAACTACAATTAAATTGTTAACAATAATAATTACACTTAAATGACATTGTTGTAAGGTTTTTGTGAACAAATATTATTGTATTAGGAGTGAATATTTCAACCAAATGATTAAAGAATCAGAAAAAGGAAATAATTTTAAAAACGATTAAAAATTTTTAATTAAAGTAAAATAAAAATAAAGAATCAGAAAAAGCAAGTCCAGATAAGATTACAAAATAACATTAAGTTACTTGATAACACGTTTAACTTAAAATTAGTCCATTTTCATTTTTTCATTTTTTATGCAAATTTACCAATAAGATGCGTAATCTCTCCTAACACGGAAACTAATGGGAACAATGCACCATCTCTCCTAAGTAGCAGATGCGCAATCTCTCCAATTTCGGTAGGAGATATTGCGCAGCCTTTTATTTAAACAAATACCGCTTCTAAAACGAGCCGTTGATGTTCACATTGTTAGTCTAGATTAGTTGCTTATGAGAAATCGTTTAAGTTTAAAATATTTTGTACTACTGACATTCTATAGAAATTCTGATGAATAGCTATGAAAATTCAAGCACTTACTTTGGGAAAACAAAACAAAATAGCAATGCTTTATCTTAGACGCTCAAAACAATCAACGTGCACTTTCAAGTAGACACTCCACTACTGCTGTTGTACAACTACCTGGAGTCGCCTCACGGTCACTCTACTCCTTCCCCTCGATCTTCTATGTGCGTAATCTCTCCGACCGCGCCATCTCTCCTGGCTTTACCTCATGAGAATGGCGACATGGAATAAAATTTGACAGGTCAAAACGATTTTGGCCGAAAACGAATTGCCAAGCCGCCTAAGGAAGCCAATCATTATCGCCAAGATAATGTTTATTGACTTGTTGCACTCGTCTAATTGAATTCGTCCAGGCCACTTATCGCCAAGTCTGGAATATAATTTGTCATAGTTTAGACTAAACCTTCAATCTGACCATGCGCCCTATGCATATATCGCTGTCTTTTATAGAGGTACCCTATTGAAGAATGTATTTTTTCTCTTCAGAAATTTTGTGTCTGAGACTCAGAATGATGGAATTCTAAGACAAAAGTTTAAATTATAAAGACACAACTTAAATGAATCAGAATAAAAATTAGATTTTAATTTATACCAAAACTAGTTAAAACATTTGAAAAAAATGATTAAAAGATTAATTAATGTAATAATAAGGAATTCGGTGTTAGAGGTAATTCGATGCCTGTGTGTGTTTTTTAAAAAATATATAATTTTTTACTCCTCAAATAAAAAAAATGAGGAAAATTGGAGCGATATGTAATGAATGTAGCTGCTCTTACATGTGTTTGTATCTGTCCTAAAAAAAATGAGTAGAATTGTAAACAAGTGGGTAAGTGTGATCGAAGATCGCTCAAAGGGTTTCGTTTAATATTCCTTTCAAAACACTTTATCCTTTCTTTAAAAAATCCAAATAAATTTCATTTAGCAACCTAAAAAAAAAAAATGTTTTTTTTTTTATCATAAAGTAAAAGTTTACCGGTCTTTTTTTTCGGTTTTTCGAGTATCCAAACCAGCTCGATGGCGGGCGAAGCCTGCTATTATATTCTGTCATAATAATATCTGTCACGCGGACTAAATGCGATATAAAAAAATAATTTCAAAATTAAACATGTTGTACACCTTCAAAATGTTAAAATATGCGAATATTTTCATAATCGGAATTTTATCATGATTCAATATGTTTCTCAAACTCGTATATTTACTATTCTATATTACTCATATTGATACTCGCTTTGCATTATTCTCAAACATCTGAAAAATTCGTTGAACTTCCAATATGACGTCAGATTTTCTTTTTAATTCTCTGATGACGTGATATTAATATGCTTTGTGTACTTACACATACTCATACTCCTTGTATTATTGAGAAATCTTTGAAAATTTCTGTTTTATTACCACAATGACGTCAATCATTTTCATTTCCTATTAATCTTTTTTCCGATTGGTAAAACTTTTTATTTCATTTTCATTTTTCACGTGGAAATCGTCTGATAGAAATTAATTATTGTAGAAAGAATTTCATCGTGGATTTTTAATTTTTGGCATCTGGTATAACGAAAAATGTTTAAACTGAATAGGAAAAGGCTGTCAGAATTTGGTTTTTTATCTCTATTTATTAAAATAATACAAATTTTCCAAATTTAATATTTTGAGCCCTTTATAGCTGGTATTCAGCTATATACACAAAGTTTCAACTCTGCAAGTTACATAGTGTCTGAGAATAGCTTTGTGACGGACAGACAACGGAGCGGGAGTAATAGGGTTTCGTGAGATGAACGAAACCCTAAAAATTAAAGAGTAAATGCTATCATTCAATTAACCCAGCCTAACCCTAAATTATTAATGTAAAATACGGAAATTAGATCGACCAAAAACTAACATGCTTATTTTTAGAATGTATCAAAAAAATACTAATTTTTTTAATTAGTAATTTCCAACTTTTTTTTTTTGGCGCGCCCCTCCTAAACATCTCTAACTTCAATATGCATTTTAGTTACGTTGCATGACTCAAGTGAAACATGTTTTCTCAGCTGTATAGAATAAATAGCATTTATTTTACAGGTACGCACAATATAATTCCATTATAATATGAACAAGAACGAAAAATCATGCGTCAAGCATAGATTATATAGCAATTTCCAACGCTTCCAAAATAATTTTACAAATCATACCGTTTAATAAGCTAAAAGCTAACATCTAAGTAAACAATTTAGAAAACGCATAACATATTTAAAAACATAGTTTCAGGAATTACCAACATATACAATATTCGGAAAAATATCCGAATACTTTTATTCAGCCCTGTATAGGATCTATAGATTTGTATATATACTACATAGGATGATAATTTTAGTTCAGTTAGGAAACGCGTAGCACAGTTTAAAATTCTCCGTCTGGAGTTTGTCAATAAACAGAAATGTGTTCGCGAACTTTTGTACTGCCCTGTATAGGATCTACAGAATTTATACACACCACGTAATAGACAAAAAGCAAGTTAAAATTAAAATCGCGTTCAATAACTTAAAACGCACTTCCAGGAATTATTGTTAACAGACAGTAGAGAATTCTTTTGCGTGTCCCTGTAAATGAACGATGACTGCTATACACACAATATTCCGTAGTAAGTCTCTTGTAATGCACCTTAGTGATCTATATAAATTTCAATGCGTTTAAAATAGTGAAACATTATTTAAATAAACCGCAGACGATTTTTCTCCATAGACGTAATGTAACGGAATTATTTTTACTGTCCCTGTAAAGTAACTATAAGTGCGATGCACACCCTGTTCCATATTAAGCTTCTTCTAATGCACCTTAGTAATATATATAAATTACAATGCGTTTAAAATAGTGAAACATTATTTAAATAAACCGCAAATGATTTTTCCCCGTAGACAGCAATGTAACGGAATTCTTTTGAGTGTCCCTGTAAAAAAACTATCAGTGCTACACACTTCCGTTGAAATAGGGAACATGCTATAGATAACGGCAATAACATGTAAAAATTGCAGAGCAATCCGAGCATATTTACGGGAGTTAGAGCACGGACAGACGGCAGACGGCAGACGGCCAGACGGCAGACGGCCAGACGGCCAGACGGCAGACGGCCAGACAAACCGAAGTCATAAGCACTTTTCAACTAGGTTGGAAAGTGCTAAAAAGAGTTTTTAATGATGTTCTGATACTTCAAATATAATGAATTGAAAAAATTATTTAGTTGCACAAAACGCGTTGTTTTTATCGTTCATTGACAGAGGTACACAAAGAGTACGATTACAGGATGAACCATGATTGATTTCATTGTATGAAAAGGTGAAATTTCTTAATAATTACCCATTAGTGTTGGAAAGAGCTTTATAATCTATGCTTGAAGCATGATTTTTCGTTCTTATACTTCATACGTTCACTTTGAAAGTACTTCTTGTAAGAAAATAAGTGTTTAAAACGGTAGTTGTCTTTAACACTTTTTTTGTTTTTGCTCTTCTTTCCATAGTTCTAGACAAATTGGTGATTCTTCAAACACTGTATTTCACCCTGAAATGAAAATCTTTAACCTCTTTGCGATAAGCGTCCTTTTACATTCATTTTCATTTTTTTTCCAGTTTTTCTAAACAGAATTTTCCGCCTTATTCAATATCTGAAAATCTGCGATTAGATAAAGCACAGTTTTCTGTTCAAATTTAGTGGTGTTCAAAGTCATTGATTTCGTGTAACTTAAACGGCAAGAAGCACAGTGGAACAAACACCGTAAAAATCTGGACATTGATGAAAATTTGAAGTTTTTATTGTGGGTTGTAATAACATTGAGATTGTTCTAATACACATAATGTACCTTAAAGAACACTATAGACTTATCTGAAATTTTCCTTTCGAATTTTTAGCCTAATGGAATGATAGCAGATTCTGATTTTAGTGACTTACATTTTAAATCGTTAACAACTACTTTTAACAAATATTATTAATTTTTAATTCCTGAATGATATTAAGGAAGATATTTAATAAAATTTTGGTAAACAAAAAAATAGATATTTGTACTTCTCTTGGTAAGGTAAATTTGGAGTAATTTTCTCGACTACCTCAGCAAAGACGACTTCGTTTTCGTCATTGACTTAAAATACTAAAAACTGTCCAAATTTTCGCCTTTGGTACTTTAATTTTGTTGCATTCTAGTTTGAAAAAATATCAATAATACCTGCAACCAGGGCTTGAAAAATGCGGTCGCCAGGTCGCCAGTGGGGACTAAGTTTTTTTAGCTGGCGACCAAATTATTTAATCTGGCGTTTTTTATTTGTTTGTTTGAGAATAACTTTTTTTTAAATATAAAAATTGAACTAAGAAATGATCATAAAAAGTAGTTTTCTCTTCTCAACCACTAGTGCGCGGTAAGCTAGTGCGCGGTACCACTAGTGCGCGGTAGTTTTAATTGAAGAACCAAGTTTAAAAGCATTTTCATCTCATGCATAGAAAACACCATTTTTTCCGCTCTAGACAGCTAGCATATCATGTAATTAGAATGTGGGGGGTGGGAGAGGGGAGAGGGGACAGGTTTCAGTAAATCAGTACGAAATAGTGTTAATCCAGCGAAAATTGGAAACAATGCGAAAAAATGCACACCATCGGATATTTTTTGTAGCACACTCAACTACCCGGACATTTTGAAGCATTCGGCAATCAGCATTTTCCGAACATGCTGGTTAATTTATCTTTTACATTTTTTTTATTTTTGAGATAATTTTCAATACAAAACTTAGTTTATATTATATTTCTAAATTGTGTACTATTCTAAACTACTTAATTAATAATTCTAAACTATGCTTGTTATTATTTTGTTTCTGAATTAATTCATCAAAAACTTTTATGCTACAGCATTAAAGAAGTGAGTATAAAACATCACATATTTTTACTGAATGGTGTACACAAATTTAAAATTTTATACATACATTAATATTAAAAATATCGACGTTTCGACCACCATCTATGATCATCTTCAGGAAAATTTTCTTATATTGCTTTTAAAGTTTCAAATGCGAAAAACAAACCGAACCGCATTTGAAACTTTAAAAGCAATATAAGAAAATTTTCCTGAAGATGACCATAGATGGTGGCCGAAACATCGATATTTTTAATATTAATGTATGTATAAAATTTTAAATTTGTATACACCATTCAAAAAAATATGTGATGTTTTATACTCACTTCTTTAATGTTGTAATATTTCATGGTGTAATCGTCCAGCATTTATATTAACTTTTATGCTTTTTGAAAATCAATGACGGCGGTGGGGGGGGGGGGGGGGGTAAATATTTTTTACTGGTGACTAGAATCTTTTGCTGGCTACCAGATTTTATTACATTTGTAAAGCCCTGCCAGCAACCACTTGCGATCTAGAGAATAATTCTAATTATAAACATGCAATAAGCTCAATGTTTACATTCAGGTATAGTGTCTGGAAGATATAGTGTGGCTACCGGCTATCTATACTATAAAGGACAAACGTGTCCGTGCGTAACGCTGACGTCATTTTGCGAATCGCAACACTGGACGATAAAATTTCGGTTTTGAGATTTTTGCTACTGCAATTTCTTTAATTTCTATACATCGAATATTTTTTTATTTTTACACCATTATATAAGTGAAAACATATACTTTAAAATGAAATTTGTTTGAAAACTGTGTCTTAATTGACTGATTTATTATAGCATTTAAATTAAATTTCAAGCATGATTTTTTTAAATCTATATCGCTTGCAGACGATTACAAAATATTAATCCGTTTACACTTCACACAATATCAAAAATTCAGCATTTTTTTCCAGCTAATATTCAATAAAGAAATTAAAACTTTATTAAGCAATCAACAAATCAGTATAAATAAAACCCAAATTTAACAGACATGTAACTGAAATAAGAGCTTAAAACCGCTGAAGTTATCAGAATAAAAAAGACTGCTGCAGATAACGAAATTTTTAGCGATTTTTTCGGCTGTTAACTTCTTGCATGAGGCCAATACGAAATGATTGCTTTTATTAAATTTCAAAATTTTATTTGAATATATTATTGACATATTTCAAATAAAAATGCTCTTTAGTGTTGTTAGGGGACAATCTAATACTATTATTAAATGTAAAAAATCTGCTAGAGTTTTCAATTAAAAAAATAAATGGTTTTAACATATATTCTCTATCCCGGGAAGCCCGGGTTCGATGCCCTAGTTCTAATAATGCTCTAAAAAGTGCTAAAAAATTGAAGCCGATAAACCACTAACCTCTAATACATGTGTACAAAGAATTTATTTTATGTCTGCGATCTGTTGGCTCAATGTCCATCGAATGTTGGCGAAACAATCTATTTCCAAAAAGAAGAGATCACTCCCAGCTCTCAGCCTGTCAACAACTGTTTAATTCCTCTAATAACCGAGATTACTCCCATTTTTTCAGCATCTTACGTTCTATATACAGGGTGATTTTTTTTAAAGTTGTGAAAGTAAAACCCTATAACGAAAGAACCATTGATCCAAATGACTTGAAATTTCACCAGTATGCTCCCAAAGCAATGGGTATATTTTAGGCGAAGTTAAAAAAACTTATAACTGCACCGACAGATGGCGCTGTAGATTAACATCAACTGGTTTCCTTCCTCTACCGGGTTTTAGGCTCAGTGAAACAGTCTGTTCAAATTTCAAAACCATCTTCCGTAAGTCTTCTGTCGTCATTGGACCTTTTCTTAAATTCTTAAGTGTCCTAAATCTCCTAAGAGCAGTTGCTGCGCTGTCATTATTCTGATAATACAGTTTCACTAACAACGCACGGTCCGTCAATGACACAGTCATTGCGAGGATATCCATAGAATAATGAACACGAGGTGTGCGTGCTTCACGTTTTTATCGCCACTGTACGTGTGTCGTGCACAAGCTCGTCTCCCGGCTTTGCTGCATATACAGAGCCATCTGTCGGTGGTATTTTAATTTTTTGAACCCCATCTAAAAAATGCCCATTGCTTTGGGAGCACACTAGTGAAATTTCAAGTCGTTTGGATCAGTGGTTCTTTTGTTATAGGGTTTTACTTTCACAACTTAAAAAAAAAATCACCCTGTATATCAATAAATAAAATTTCAGCTGAGATGACTTCGCCTTCATTTAATATTTTATGTCTGCCTTTCTCATGGATATCGAATACTGTGGTAATTGCTTGTTCAACGCATGTACGAAGTTTCGGCTTATAAATATTATTCGAATTTATCGTTTAAGCATAAAAATATTTCAGCCCAAGATCATCACCACATATGTAATAACCTAACCAGAGCTTTACAAATCTGATAAAATCAGATAACATAAAAAAAAAAATTCTCGTCGCCAGCAAAAAAATGCGCCCTTCCCCCTCCTCCGTCATTATTTTTCAACCCCCCCTTTTTTTTAATGAATTAACTATGAAAGAATTATAACCAGCATAGTTTAGAATTAATAGTTACAAAGTTTATAATAGTATATAATTTTGTAATATAACTTAAACTAAGTTTTCTAATGAAACTTATCAAATTTTTATATCTCTGAAATAAAAAGAAATACTCTAAAGACTGAATTAACCCGGCATGTTCTGGAAATGCTGATTGCCAAATGTTCTAATTTCTCCGGTCACTTTTGTACAAAAAAAAAAAAAGAAAAAAAAAGAAAGAAAGAATGAAAGAAAGAAAAATCCGTTAGATTAAATAACTTGGTTGCCAGATTAAAAAAAATAATAATAAATTGGTCGCCAGTGGCGATTTAGTGACCGCATTTGTCAAGCCCTGGCAATAACTATGCCAAATTTCATAAATAAACAATCAGTTGTGTATGTGCATGAATGTTCCTGAATTTTGAAATTACAGTTCACTGTGCGATGCCGCGATAGCGTTAAATCCGTACAACCATAAGTTTATTCAAATCGTGCTTAAAATATATCAGGAAATAGATGGAATCAGAAGGTATGTTCTTTCGATCTTCTTTCTTATCAAAGCTTAAACCCAAGCAATGTTACCATACATTTCTAACACTAACCAGGAAATCAGTAACCAAGTTCCCAGTAACTAAAGGCGATAACTAAATGCTACTAAACCCAGTAATTAAATGCTTATGTGACAATGTAACTTGTTTACCTTTGAATAAGCCTTTTTTTAAGTAAAACAAATTTTGTAAAAGGCTTTTTATAATATGCTTTATTATAAATTTCAGTATTCGAAAAAAAATTAAATGATAGATTTATAGTATTGTTTATATATCTACCCTATATATATAAAATCCTAATGAAACGAATTTGTGAAACGATTTTATGAAACGAATTTATGAAACGATTTTATGAAACGACTGATTATGTTTCAGGATTATTTTTAATAAAATATTAAACGCTTGATGGTGAAATTAATACCAATTGTCCATAAAAATCCGCGGATGTCAAAACTGGTAATAGAATTTTGAAATTGGAATTAGTTTTCGAGATATTAATTTTTTTCTAATTTTAATGATATTTCAGTAATGATGGCAACTAATTACTCAGTTTTTTTGTGACAAAAAAGGGAAAAAAATTGAAAAGGATCCCGATAGGGATTATTGATTTCTTTTTATTCGTCATTTTCAAATTGAAATTGAATTTATCTTTTATTTCAATCGATAATGAAGACAAGATTGTGATTAAATTATGTTTTTCAAGAAAATTTGAAAAAAGAAATCACATTTCTATCGTCAGGATTCAATCGTCTGTCAGCATTTAATTTAATTTATAAACTGAAAATATTTTGAATAAATTCGTCCAAATGACGTCATTTATGTAAACGCAAAAGAAAGGGGGGGAAAGGAATTAATAGTAATTAATATTTATTGATATCATTTTGTTATTTTTTTGTAAAATTTAATTAAACGAATTTATAAAATCACTAATTCGGATATTTGAAACGAATATATAAAATAATAATTGCCCAACTGAACGGAAGGAGAATAAAATATCCTGCTTGGTTTTCTATCCTGCTTGGTTTATTCCGCCAAGCTTTTTAAAAAAGCGTCAAAGACCCCTATAATAGAAAAGCACCAAAAGTTCATTGGGTTTGTTTTCATAACTTTTGGCAACAAATCTATATATATTAACGAATCTATCCCTTTTTAAAGCTCGAATTACGCCAAACCTAAAAGCAAAGGATCCTATACTGGAAAAGTACCCGATTTTCTTATGGACAATATTCAAGTGACATAACATGGTGTAAAATTATCGCGGATAGCAAATTTGTTTAAATATCTCATCAATTGATGCCGAATAAATGCAGGCATGCATGCACAAAATATTTAATTAATTTTGTATGATACATAATTATTAGAAAATTCGTTTATACATATTAATTAAAATAAATAATTTACGTATTTAAAATAACATGAAAATATGCATGATGGTGCACTAAAATAGAGAGAAAATTAAAACCTGTTAATGAAAATGTGTATAACATAGTACTTTTCAATACCGTGGTTCTTAATGTTATTCACAAGCAGATGGAATTTTTCTCATCTTTAAACGCAAAGGAAGAATAGAATACAGATCGTTGTTATAAAAGTCCGAGAGGTAGCCACAATTTAAACCTAACCATTTTATACAAGCTGGTTTTCAAGTTGTAAATTATTTTACTTATCAATCCCGAAAACAGTCGTCAGTTGCCTCAACAGCTGTGTATGAGACCATGGTAATCAAAAAATGCCCCATTAAAACGTTAAAAGCATGGCAACCCAATTACAGATTTACCAATATTTAAAAAATAAAACACGCTGTCATGTTTTTAGAGGCCTCAAAGTCTGAGCGGGGGTTGGCGAGCGTAGCTCGCAGGGGGTAGGCCCCCTAGTTTATTTATATAAAAGAAATATGTAATCATATACTTATTGAGATTTAGTTATAATATATTTGAAAGCTTGTTTAATTTCAAATGCATTTCAGATGCATTATAATTAAATTTTAATAAATAGTATCAAAAGCTTATAATTAAATACAGATTACAATTTATTCCGGATTATAATCAAATTTAATAATCATATGTATTTCTGTTTACATACAAATATAACTTTAAATGAAAGTAACAAGCACGTACACATAACTATCAATAATCAATTAATTTTTCATATTCATAAAATAAATGACTGCAGCCGAAGAACATTAAGATTAATTAACTAAACTGAAATGTTTCTCCGAATAATGAATTTTTCTATGAAACTAATTAAAACAGACTACAAAACTAACAAGCAATTACATGCACCAGCTGTCAGTAATGACTTTCATTTAGAGTGAGTATAAAATTACGTCGGTATGATTCATAAAGTAACGTTACCTTGTTACAACAATGTTTTGTTTAATTGTGTATGTACTTCCAACATTTTCTGAACAAAGCGAATGAGGGTAAACGATTTTTAGGATAAAGATTATTCATATTATTACTACCATGTGTATAATTTTTTTAACCTATTTAAAAAACAAGAACGAAAAATATGCATCCGGCATGGATTATAAAACACTTTCTAACACTAATAGAATAACATTTATAAATTTCTTGTCTTTTTAATATAATGAAATGAGATATGTAAAATTTATTTATAAAAACAAAACTTTAAGGTAAATAAAACATTTTTCAAATGTTCCTCTATTGATATGCTGATAAAACAACATGACTAGCTTCTCTTCGTTCTAATAACAAGAACGTAAAATCATGCATCAAGCATAGATTATGTGACTTTCCAACACTTCCAATATACGTTTTCAAATCTTTAACGTTTAATGAAGTGAAAGATGATGTCTAAGTAAACAAGGTCAAGGTCAAACTGGAAGGGGAGGCCTACCTTTCGGCTTAAGCTCAACTAACCACGTCCAGCAAGTTTGTTTACTATGCGGCAAAGCCTTACAAGATAATTATTAAAGTTGTGAGAAAATAATAAATACATAACAATTCTAATAGCTCACTTATTGAACAATAAAAAATTAATAAATATGATAATATAAAAAAAATAATAATCATAGTTTGAATAGTAACATCGAGTGTATAAAAATACTTATTTGGGGAAAAACTTGAATAATTAGATAGGGGTATTTACAGTAAAAAGTTAATACGATTTAAGTAAAGCAATGTACTAGTACTAAGTATATTTTGGAAAAAGCATAACACATTTGAAAACCCAATTTCAGGAATTACCAAAAATATTAAAAAAAATATCCGAATTCGTTTGTGCAGCCCCGTATATAATAAATAGATTTGTATACTACATAGAGTGCTAAAATTTAGTTCCGTTAGGAAACGCATAGCACTGTTGAAAATTCTTCTTCATCCATTTCTGGCAATAAACGGAAATGTGTTCGAAAATTTTGTGCTGCCCTGTATATGATCTATAAAATTTATACACACCAAGTAATAGGCGAAACGTTGGTTAAATGTAAAAACGCGTACCGCAACTGAAAACGCACTTCTAGCAGTTATTGTTAACAGACAGTACTTTAACCGAATTCTTTTGTGTGTCCCTGTAAATGAACGATAGATGCTATGCACACAGTATTCTATAGTAAGCCCCATGTAATGCAACTCAGTGATATACAGGGTGAATAGAAAATGAGCATACATTTGAAAAATTAATAATTCACTGAATAATGTAGGTACAGAGGTAAAAATTGACACACATGCTTGGAATGACATGGGGTTTTATTGTAATCACACAAAAAAAAGGTTTAAAAAAATGCCGACAGATGGCACTGAACAGCAAAACGTCAGTGACTCTGCCTGAGAATCGTGTATAAAAGGAGCTGTAATGAGAGAGAGAATCAGATGCACCAGCATTCGCAGCATGTTGACGTTACCAGAAAAGGCAATGTTAGTGAAGCTCTACTATCAAAATGGGGAGTCTGCCGCGATCGACCGACATCAATAGGGATGCTCAAAGACAACATCCAACGCCAATTTCTCACCATAACTACAGATACGCTGCACAGTGCTGTGCACAACATTGTCCCTCGGCTACAGCTATTGTTGCGGGATGACGGTGGACATGTTGAGCATTCGTTCTGAAGAACATCGTCTTTGCTTTGTCATAATTTGTTATGCTAATTATTGCTTTTTTATCACACGAAGCGCCATCTGGGGGCCATTTTATGAACTTTTTGTGGATACAATAAAACCCCATGTCATTCCAAGCATGTGTATCAATTTTTACTCTCTACCTACAATATTCCGTGAATTATTAATTTTTCAAATGTATACTCATTTTCTCATCAACCTGTATATCAATTTCAATATGTTTGAAATAATGAAACATTATTAAAATCAACCGCAAACGATTTTTCCCCATAGACCATAATGTAACGGAATTATTTTGAGTGTTCGTGTAAAGAAACTGTAAGTGCTATGCACGCCACATTCTATAGTAAGCCTCTTGTAGTGCACCTTAGTGGTATATATCAATTTCAATATGTTACATATAGTTTAACATATTTAAAATAATCCGCAAGTTATTTTCCCCAATAGATCGTAGTGTAACGGAATTCCTTTGAGTGTCCCTGTAAAGTAACTATAAGACCGACAAACTTAATTTTTAATACCGAACATGCCATAGTGAACATCAATAAATATCAATTGCGTGACAATTCGAGTATATTTACGCGAGTTAGAGCACGGACAGACAGACAGACAGATGGCAGATAGACAGACAAACCTTTTCAACTATGTTGGAAAATGTTAAAAAACACTTTAATTTGTTTTACCCTTTGATTACGGGAGGAAATTAGCGACAATTTTTATATTTAATCCTACCACAATTTGCAAAAACTAGTCGTTGGGGGCCACCGTAATACTTACCCATCATGGATATGCATAGTCTAAAATATGAAAATAAAATATGTGTAAACTACATAAAATGCATTGCAATTCCAATAAAAACGTGGATTGATGACGTCATAAACTTTAAATCGAGGCTAATGAAAAAGACAGGCTACCGCGGTGCTTTACGCGTATCTTTTTTTACATACCGCCGGAGTCACGTGATGCTCGAATGCACCAATGCAGGTGTACGAAAAGAGCAACACGTCACTCTAGCGGTCTGCGAGGCTAACGAAAAAGAAAGGCTACAGCGGTGCTTTTCGCGTATAATTTTTTACAGACCGCGGGAGTCACGTGATGCTCGAATGCACCAATGAAGGTCTACGAAAAGAGCAACACGTCACTCTAGCGGTCTGTAAAAACAGATAAGTGGAATGCACCGCGGTAGCCTGTCTTTCTCGTTAGTCTCGCTTTAAATGCTCTATTTACTAAATTAATTAAAAGAAACATCCTTATAACTCAAAAAAATTTTAATTATATTAACTAATGGTTTATTGCGTCGGATTAAGTGTCTCATTTTCAAATGAAATATATCTTTGAATTGAAATTTGGATGAAATACAGGGTCATGAAAAATCGAAGAGTGTGGTAAATAGGATCACAAATATCTTGGCAACTCATTATCCGATCGACTTCATCCTTTATGCAAAATTTATGTTTTTTTTTATTGTCTTTTATATTCACTCCTTAAAATAAACAATTTCGAAAACTTTCATATACCTTTTATCAGAACGAGTATTTAGAGAGTCCGAAAACAATAGCTCCGGATAATCGATATACTGAAATTCAATAAGCTTCTTCCTATTGTTACATACTAAGTACATACCAAATTTCAAGTCTCTATCTCAATTTGTTCGGGAAATAGAACGTTTACAGACATACAGACACACAGACGGACAGCATTTTTTTTTTCTAAAAATATGTTTTTCGGAATCTCCAGTGTCTGAAACTTGTAAATCCTTCAAAAAAAAAATTTTCGATTTTTAAAACGATTACAAGATTTACCCTATACTACGTATGATGGGTAAGTAAAAATTATCGTGGTAGATTTCTCTAAAAATATCCTAGTATATATGTACAGCAGAGATTGTTTTTCAAAAAGTGGTACGAACATAATGAAAAAAAAAATAGTCCACTGGGACGTATATGTTCCGACCCACAGTCAAAGATTAACAAAAATATGCATCTTTCACAAAACATAAAAATAGATTAACGCAAATGAACATTTTGGCAGATGTCCAAGGATCATTACATTATTAATTCAGCATTTTTTTTTTGCTTGTATTAACTTCTGTTGTAGTATGTTACACATCTGTCTCCAAAAGTTATTGATCTTCACTCTAATTCTGTCAGTTTAACAAAATTGAACACAAAAATAAAAGAAAAATTACTTATGATACATTCGGGTGATAAAAAAAAACCATCAGAATTTGGAATAAATTAATTTGTGAGTCCTGAACATGTTGATGGATCATCTAATGAGAAGAATTTAATTTAGTTCTCCTTTATTCTGCGGATAAATTCTTCTCATTAGAATTTTTATTCAAAGATAGATGAGATTGTCGAATAATAATTTTGATGTAGTTATTCAAATTATGTGAAAGTTTTTTATAATGCGAGATGATGTATAATGAGACATTATAGATAATATATTTCTCCAGTTTATGCAAATTCTCACCGCAAGCGAAGAGTTAATGAATAAAAATGATAATTGAAGATAATACGGGATGTATAATACGTGTCTAGTTTTTTTTTTTTTTAGAATTTACACTAAATTTCCTTATTTCGGAAATACGCTATATGTCGATATCATATTTTCATTAGGTACTTCTCTATTATCCCGTCGACCACTTTTCATAACAAAAAAATATCGCCATACTATAACGCCAAATAAACGGGAGAACGTTGCCATTGGAATATCAAAATAAATAAATAAATAAAATATAAGAATTTAAGGACACAATTGTTATTTTAATTAATGAAATAAGTAATAAATCAGTAAAACATAATGAAAAATACACCCAAATGTCGAATTAAAAACCGCTTGATGACATAACAAACACGTATAATGTTCAGTTTTTATGAACTTCAGAATCAGAAGTTTTTAGATGTAGGGTAAAAACATTCCATAACTTTATCACAAAGTAAAGTTTATTTACAGTTCTAATTTGTACACTCGTACACTCGTTTGTTTTAACTCACAAAACTATACACAGCAATACTTATGGCGTAATAATATATATTAAATTTCTCAAAATAAAAGAAATAGAATCTCAAAGCCATTTTAACTGCGTATTAACAAAAAAAGGAAAACATGAACACAAGACTGTTGCCATCGGCAACGTAACTTACAAAATATCAAAAACAAAGATAATAATCATGTAGAGTTTTAACCCAACATCCTCCCACCTAAGTTAAATTTTAACATAAAAGTTAACTTACAATTAATAATAGTCACAATTACAATAGCAAAATTATATAAATAGTTCACAAGTCCAGTCTATGAGGCATTTTAATGATACGGCCACTTCTAGTTTTCCTTGCCTCCTCAGAAGATTCAATATTGCAGTCAATTGATTGACTGGCTGTTGGTTTCTCACTTAATTTTGTACCTGCCAATTTTTCTCCAACTAGAAATTGCTGATGGCAGCTCTGCATCCCAAGTTGTTTTCATTTCCCACAGTTCTTGTAACATTAATTTCGGATATAAGGTCACTGGACAAGTATAACCAATAGGGTCAAAAATTTTGTGGACTTCTGACAATATTTTTCTTTTAGTAACAGGTCCATTATCTTCACAAACTTCTTTTAAATTTACAGAAAGAGTATCTGAGTTCAAGAACCACTGCAGGCCTAATACTGGGACAACTTTATTTTTTGTACAAGAAGCCTCTTTTGTTGAGGAATGGGGATAATTGTGCTCCCACCCTCTAAGGTCAAACTTCCTTTCTGACATAATATCTGTAGCTACTTTAATGAATTCATGCAATTCTGTCTCCGTTTTTACACTAGTTAGACAATTGTCTACATAAAAGCTGTTCTTAAGTTTCTGGACAATATCCACAGGGTATTTTGAGTTTCCAAGTTGTGCTTCCTCCAAAATCATTTCCAGATGATACTGAATCACAGAATTAAGTAAGAAAGGACTACTTGAAATTCCGAAGACGACACGACAATGTCTATAATATTTCAGTTCCTTATTTTCGTCATACCAAAGAAATCTTAAATAATCTTTATCGCTTTCTTGTAGGCGAATTTGTAAAAATGCTTTACGGATGTCCGCCGTAACTCCAAACTTGTTCATCCGAAAACGTGTTAATATTGTAGGAATTAACTCAACAAGGTTTATCCCTTTCTCCAGGCAGTCATTTAAGCTTGGGAAAGCTCTCAGCTTTGCTGAAGCATCAAACACAGGTCTGATTCTAGTTGTGCTATTTTCTTTCACGATATGTCTGTGTGGTAAATAATGAGACGGTAATTGAATCTCGTGCTTAGGAATTTTTTCAATTATTCCTTCTTTTTCCCATTCTTCAAATATTTTATTATAATCATCATATAAATTTTCTTCTTTCAACTTCCGTGCAGTACCTTCCAGTCTCTTTAAAGCCAAGTTATAATTATCAGGTAGTGGAGGGTGATCGGCAAGCCAAGGTAAATGTACCACAAAACGATTGTCTTTGTCGATTTGAACTGTGTTAAGAAAATGCTCTCTGGCGGATTCATGAAGGTCTTCTTTAGTTTTCTTCTCAGAAGGATCTGTAATACCGAGAGTGTCAAGAGTCCACAATTCTGTTATTGTTCGAGTAGTAGAAAGCATAGAATTAGCTACTGAGATTTCATTTACCTCTGAAGAAATCTGGGGTATACGTCCCATTGTGGTCCACCCTAAACGTGTTTCCATTGCTGTTAAACCACATGATAAGGATTTGTAACCACCGGTAATGATTTTTCCGGCTACATCGGCTCCTATTAAGATTTCAATAGGACCTATATAATCATCGTTGACACAAATATTATAGTCAGTAAGCTCTTTTAAATGAATCGCAGGTATTGTCGGTGGAACGCTCCCACAGATAACAGGTTGACTCAGTACTTTAAAATGACAGTTATAAGATCCATCGCAACTTGTCAAATATAAAGTAAACACATCATGCTTGCACACTCCTGTATTTTCTCCTCCGAACAGAGAATGCTGAAGATATTCATAGTCTTCCCTTTTATATTTCATCTCTTTGGCAGTGTTTTTTAAAATGTAAGAGCGCTGCGAAGCAGAATCTATGATGGCTCTTGCCTTCCGTTTTCTCCCATTACCTCTGATTAAAACCGTTAATGTTAATAACATAACACTAGGGCTTTTGGATATATTCGCAAGTGCTTGATCCTCTTTTGAAACATTATCTAACTCTGTAGTTTCTTTTCCGGTTGGTGAGAATGCTGGTTGCTTTATGTTACGACAGAGTAATATATGATGTCTTTTTCCACAACCCAAACAAGTTATCTTTGAATAACACTTACGAACTTGATGACCCGGTTTTAAGCACAGAAAACAGCACCCTGATTTCTCTACGAGATTTTCTCTATCTTTCATCGTCATTTTCCGTACCTTCAAACAGTCAGTGGAATTATGGAAATTGCGGCAAAATATGCACTGCTTTTGTTCATTCGAAGAGGTCAAAAGCTCAGCTGCACTAGCTATTTGACGAGTGTCCCCGTATTTGTGTCTATCATTTCCAGCCCTCTTCTCTTTGAACAATTTAAAATTACTCTTGGTCTCAATCCCAAAGTTTTGAGAGGCTAGGATTATGCGCTCCTCTGCCTGCACTTCATCTTGAAGAAAATCAAGAATTGAATCGAGATCAGTCTTTTCAGTAATTTTAGATGTATTTTGATCCTCCTCCTCATGTGATCTATGACTTACAGATCTATATCGTTCCCAAGCTAGAAGCGTTTCCTCAGGTAAAGCAGATTCGACAAGTGGTAAAAGCATCGACGCATACTTATCTCTCGTTACCCCTAGTATTTCAAGCGCACGAAGCTTTGTTTCTAATAAATCATAAATATTTCTCAAAGATTTTTTCGACATATTCTGCTTTTGGATAACCAATGACAGAAGATCCCTAACATACACCTGTATAAGCAGCTCTTCTCTCCCAAAACGTAATTTCAATTGTTCTATTGCTTTCTCATAACTATTTCCCCCGGGTGGAAAACTTTTAATTAACTCTTCGGCAGCACTTCCCTTCTCCATACATTGGGATAGATATGCAAACTTATCATGCAGATCTAAATTAGGGTCTTTATTAATTTTCTCAAACTGCCCCCAAAAACTAACCCAGTTCCTTAGATTTCCATTAAATGTAGGCAATTTTATTTTTGGGTAACGTAATAACGTATTTTTCTGAGAATCACTACAATTCGAAGAAACGTCTTCTCTTTCTGAAAGCAAAAGCTGACTCAACTTAATCTGTAATAACCGCCAACGGTCTATATAACATTCGGATTCATCGATCTCTGTTTCAATTAAATCATCTGTAATGTTTTCAGAATAAAGAAACTGTTTAACATTTTCTTCAGAATTTAGCATTAGCGTAGCTTTCTCCTCAATAAGTTTCAGTTTAATTATTTTGTCAGAATTTGTTAAGTTTGTTTCTTCAGTATCGAACTCGTTACAAGCTTTGCTAAACAATCTCCTATGCTGAGTTCTAATTTTCTTTGCTGCTTCCATATCAACTCAAAAATAAGACAAACAAAACAAAACTTACTCGATAATCAGCAGCCGAGTCCTGTCGGCGGACGCCAGATGTTCAGTTTTTATGAACTTCAGAATCAGAAGTTTTTAGATGTAGGGTAAAAACATTCCATAACTTTATCACAAAGTAAAGTTTATTTACAGTTCTAATTTGTACACTCGTACACTCGTTTGTTTTAACTCACAAAACTATACACAGCAATACTTATGGCGTAATAATATATATTAAATTTCTCAAAATAAAAGAAATAGAATCTCAAAGCCATTTTAACTGCGTATTAACAAAAAAAGGAAAACATGAACACAAGACTGTTGCCATCGGCAACGTAACTTACAAAATATCAAAAACAAAGATAATAATCATGTAGAGTTTTAACCCAACATATAATGCTTCTGACATCAAATAAATGGGACTGCATTTTTGGCGTTTAATCTTACAGTTTGGCGATAGTTTTTTGTTATGAAAAGTGGTCGACGGGATAATAGAGAAGTACCTTTTATTATGTTTAATTCATGCACCCTAATGACTTTTATTCAAAAATATTTTTGGTAAAATGTTTTGTTATTATAATATGAGAGATGCAGATTTTGGAATACCAATATTTTCCAGTAGAAAATTTATTTTTATTTTATTCAAAAATTCTGAGATTAAATGAGATAAAGATATATATTCGAATTCATATTCTAATACAGGTTTACCAGATCTGCAATATTATACATGAATTTGTACATTATGTATTATGAACACAGTATGTATGTATTATGTATTATACACTTTTAGTTAAAAAATAAGGTACTAAAAAATATATATAAAATTAAATTAATAAATAAAAAATGTTTTTCCAATGCTCTACTATGAAAATGTTCATAAAGCGATGTGGCTTTATGCACATTTCAATTATGTTACCTTATTGTAATAATTTTCTTTTAAGAAGTACTGAAAAAAAAGCTGCTAATACTAAAGAGCATTTTGATTTATTTAATAAAAATATGCATCATTCATGCGTTTTTTACAAAATATAAAACATAGTTTGACTTTTAAAAGAACTTTTTGGAAGACATCCAAGGATTATTAAATTATTAATTTAACAATTTTTTGTTTACATCAACTAAATTTGTAGTAAATTAAACATCTGTTGCCAAAAATTATTGATCTTTATTTCAATTCTGCCATTTTAACGAAATTGAACCAAAAATAAAAAATAAAGTATTGCCTGCGATCTAAGAAAAAACACCAGAACGTTAAATAAATTAATTTGTGTGTGCCAAATATGTTGATGGATGATTTAAATAATATGTTGATGATGATTTTTATTCTGTGTACGAAATAATTTTTATTCAAATTCTAGACAAAAAAAAAAAAAAATCGAATAATTGTGTAATTTTTCGAATTATGTACTTTTTATCTTTGTAGGTCTCTCCATCCCTCGAGTTGTGGTAAAGCAAGTGTGGGTCGGGAAAACCCGACTTAAGGCCCAGAGCCTGGCTCCCTTATGGGTGTCCAGCCTTGAAGCTGTTGGGGGACACCGGCAAGCCCCCAGGTGGCGTTCCCGCGACCGCCGAAGCGCATACGGAGAGACAAATCCGGTCGTGCGCGTTATAAGTCCCTCAGGACTTTGGTTCGGTGGTCGAAGACGCGCAGGGTGCTCCTCAGGCGCCTGGTGGCGCAGCCTAGTCTTATGTACTTTTTAACACTTTCCAACATAGTTGAAAAGTGTTTATGAATTTGATTTGACGTCTATCTGTCCGTACTCTAACTCTCGTAAATATACTCGGATTTTCATGCAGTTCATATATGTTATTAAATTTACTATGACATGTTCGGAATTGAAAATGAAGTGTGTGCCGTTTATAGTTCATTTACATTGACAGTCAACAGAATACCGTAACATTATAGTCTATGGAGAAAAATTATTTGCTGTGTATTTCAATGATGTTACACTACTTCAGACACATTGAAACTGATATATATATATATATATGAGGACTACATGATGCTTACTATAGAATATGGTGTGCATACCATTTATCGTTCATTTACAAGTATACTCAAAAGAATTCCTTTACATTATGGTCTATTTTTAAAAAAATGTTTGGGATGTTTTTAATGATATTACACTATTTCAAAAATATTGAAAGTGATATATATCACTGTGGTGAAGTTCAAAATGCTTACTATAGAATACAGAGTGCATAGCATTTATCGTTCATATACAGGGACACACAAAAGAATTCGGTTACAGTACTGTCTATGGACAATGATTACTGAAAGTGCGTTATCATTGTGGTATGCGTTTTTAAATATAACAATATTTTTTGCATATTACTTGGTGTGTATAAATTGTATAGATCATACACAGGGCTGCATAAAATATCTTCAGTGCGATAATGTTGGCTGGAAAATTGGAGAAAGCATATCGGAGATGAAAGTGATCGTAATTTTTAGTACATTTGTGTTCATCGAAATAACCATAGGTTCCTCTCCTGATAAGGAAACTGTCTACAAAAATACAAAAGTTGAAACTAAGACGTTCACGTGAAAGTTTTCTTTTATTCAGGACACATCGGCACATCTGGAAAGGTGAGGGTGGCCCTCTTACACCACTACATAATCCATCTTTTCGTTCAACAGTTAGAAAAGATCTGGTCTAATTTTTTAGATGTATTATCGACAACATATAGATGTAAACATGCCAAACATTGCAATTTTTTTCAAGCACTAATCGTCAAATTTTGGCTGTTAGAGATAAACCAATATTAAAATTTTTCATTGATAAATGAGAAGGCATGTCATAATTGGCGGATATCAATTTTGTGACATTTAACGCACAACCCGAGGTTATTTTGAGAAAGCGAGAACATGTGTTATTCGAAATGAACAAATAATTTCATATTGCATATTTATGCTGCAGACAATTTATGAAAACGGCACCTGCTTTACCGGAAAATACGAAAGAAAAAGAAACAGCATATGTTAAGACCAACTGGATAGTACATTAATATTCAGAATTGAAACCGCAAAAGTAACGTACATTTAGTGTTACGATGAAAATATCTGGGAGCAATTTAATATAGTAAAAATTATTGCTTTTCGGATTAAAGAATAAAAATGATTTTGAATAAAGTAATTTATTGTTATAAAACATTTAAGATAAGAAAACTAAATTTTAGAATGAAACATACAATATATATGATTCTATATCCTATTCAGTACATTTCTATTGCTGGAAGGGAATTTTCAAATCTGCTATGCGTTTTCTATCTAAACTAAATTTTAGCATGCTATATGTAGTTTATATATAAATCTATAGATCATATAGAGTATCGATCATATAGAGATCATATAGATATACGACTGTACAACAGGATTCGGATATTTTTGTGATTATTGATGTTAATTACTGAAATTAATTTTTCAAATGTGTTATGCGTTTTACAAATTGTTTACGTAGACATCATATTTCACTATATTATAGTATGAAGTTTTATTATAGTATTCTGAATGTGTTGGAAAGTGTTTCATTATCTATAGTTTGACACGGGATTTTTTGTTCTTGTTTTTATGATGCAAGACTTTAATCAGACCTTTATAGATAATATATTTCTGTAGTTTATATGATTTCTCACTATAAATGATTAACTACTAAATAAAAATGATAATACAGGGTATTGCTTAATACATGTTCTTTGTATATAATTTTACTATGTTTCCTTATTTCTTAAATACACTGTATCCACATTTTAATATTTTCGTTAGTTCATGCGTCCTAATGATATTTTTCTAAGATTGCTTTGGCTAAAATGTACAGTTATTACAACATCATGCATGAATTTTTAGCTCACAGGCTATCAAAGCCTAATAGATAATGTGCTCGCCGGTTCTATATGTACGTATGTACGCAACGCAAGGGGGGGAATGGGGGATAATCACCCCCTTTAATTTAGATAAATGGATTTTTTATGCAGAAATATCTGATTTACTTCAAATTTCATATGTAGGTTCATTGTGATAAGGCGTTTCTCTTATCAGTTTTAGGGGTTCATTGGCTAAGTATAAAGGGGGGAGGAACGGGGGGCTAATCCTCCCCTAATTTAGATAAATGGTTTTTTCATGCAGAATTATCCGATTTTCTTCAAATTTTATATATAGGTTCATTGTGATAAGGCGCTTCCCTGATTAGTTTTCGGTTTTCATTGGCTAATTATAAAGTGGGGAAACGGGGGGCTATTCCCCCCCTCTTAATTTATTGTTGATTTCTTTATTTTTTGAGGGACATTATTCTTTGAAATACGAGTATAATATACAATTAGTGTGAATAGCCTGTGAGCTTAATGCCATCAGTTTAACTGGGTACTTTTCTTTTTATTATATAATGCAATTGAAATCCTTAATGAATCCAATACTTTCTCGTTGTAAAGATAAAAAAAAAGTAAAAAATAACTTGCCCTACATGAAGTTTTTAGCCGATATCCAAGGATTATTACTTTATTAATTGGACATGTTTTGCTTGTATTGACTTCTGTTGTAGTATGCTAAACATCTGTCACCAAAAGTTATTGATCTTCAGTTTAATTCTGTAAGTTTAACGAAACTGAACAAACAGAAAAAGAAAAAGATGACTGAAATAT
Organism: Maratus michaelseni; assembly: GCA_963931845.1. Lineage (NCBI taxonomy): Eukaryota > Metazoa > Arthropoda > Arachnida > Araneae > Salticidae > Maratus > Maratus michaelseni. Next base: position 97,427,088 of record OZ007597.1, on the reverse strand, counting down.
ATTCGGTTGGTCATATGAAAATATGAAAATAAATTAATTTGTGTGTCCCAAATATGTTGATTGATGATCTAATGAAAGGAGTTTATTAATTTTAGTTTTTTATTATTTGTACGAAAGAACTTTTATTCAAAGTCTTCACAAATAGATCTAATAATTATGTAGATGCAATTTTTAGAATTATCTAAATTTTTTTAATCTGACTTTATAGATAAACTCTTTCTTCTGTTTATGTCATTTCTCACCATAAAAGATTATCTACTAATTAAAAATGATAATACAGGATAATATGTACTGTATAATACATTTTTTTTAAAGATTTTTATTGAATTTTCTTACCTTTTTAAATTTTCTATATTCAAATTTTAATATTTTCGATAGGCCATGCATCCTAGTGTTTTTTAAAGATGTTTTTGAAAAAGTGTCATGTTATTACAATATCATGCATGAACTTATAGATTATGCATTGTGTACAAATTACGTCTTTTTATTAAGAACCATGATTTTTTTTTTTATTATTATTGCTTTTTATAAAATAAAATTAGTATGCACAAATATTTTTTAGTATGTTTATTTTTGGAACACTGTTAGGTGGCTTTCATTACAAAAATCGACCTTTTGCAGCCATTCAAAGAGAAACAATCCAAGAAATTTTGGTATATTTTCACCGATCATGACCCCCAAACCCCCAAACCTAACTTCGTTCAAATGTTGATTTATATATATATATGTGTAACGAATTATCCGGGGACGACTTGGGAGAAATAATAATCGACAGAAACATACAAATAAGTTGGACTCGGGACCTCTGGACAGATCGAACTCGTTTATTGAAGCATTTCTTCGTACAGACATCTTCGCGCGTTCAATCGGAGGTCCCGCGAGCCATTTACGTTGTTTTGAGAACTACATGGCCGAGGGTTTGGCTGACCGCTCAAATGTGCCAAAAATCCTGTCTTCTTCGCCCTTGCATGGGGTTTTAATCAGAATTTAGGATATTTTCCAGCAGAGGGAGAAAGAGTCAAATTGGGAGGATCATTTATTTTAATTGGTCAATTAGCTTTTGACTGATGTCTGGGGTCTTATGCCGACACCAAGGCTTGGCCGGGCCTGGGAGCCGCACCCAACAGACGGCTGCAAGAAATGCAAACTCATCACTTTTAAAACTTAAAGAGATGTCGAAATTGATAGATGAAAGTAATATTTGTGAGGCTGAGAAACAAAGATCACAGGGGCAGATTAGATTTAAGCATTAGATTTATAAGTTAGAAAAAATGTTTTGGGATTTTAAATTTTAATTTTGCATTTTAAAAAGGGTTTATTTTTATCCTTTCATATCCCCCCCCTCCAAGATGAGATCCACCAGATTTGCCTGCAAAACTGGGGGAACTCTCCTGGAAGACTGAGAATGCCAAAGTGAATTAAAAAGAAGTGTTTAATTGAGTGAGGCTTCAAAATAAGTTAATGTTAAAGTTAAATGTACAACTAAGATTGGTAAAAAGTGAGGGCTGAATTTTGCTGCTGGAAAAATATATTTAAAATTTAAATTTCAACACATATAAATTAAGGAAAAATTAAAGATCTTATGGTTTTATGCTAAAAAGCTCTAAATTTGGGATATGGCTCACGGGACAATCTGACCGAACTTTACATTAAAAACTTGAAAAATATAATAATTATACCACAAAACATGCGGAATATATGAAAACAATAATACAGTAATATTACCACAAAACTATATGAAAAAAAAATACTAATAAGATAAAGATTAAAATAATAGCCATAAATTTGTTGTTTGTCTTTTGGCCATAATTGTATGGATTAAAAGTTTTTTGGCCATTTTTGTGCTATTTTTGTTCAAGTCCTTACAGCACAAAATTTCAAAATATTTTATAAAATATATATAGTTCTGTGAAAATTATAACTTTATGGTAAAAAGTGCAAAAATTAAATATAAAAAATAGTTATGTACAAATATATAAACATATGGTATCAATATAATAAAATAATAATAAACGTAAGAAATTGGTGTGAAAAATATACGTTCTTTATATGCAAAATATTCACATTAGACAAATACTTGAAAATGTTAAATTATGAAAAAGAAACTTGAAATTATTTATTCACATTTTTTCAAAACGTGAAAATATTAAAATTGCAGTAATATAAGATTGTTAAAATTAAAAAGATTATGCAAATATTTAAAAATGGTGAAATATACTGTAAAATGGACAAAACAGGTGTGGACAAAACAAGTGTAAGATATAGAGTTTATTTACAGGGCTACTGGTTAGGCAAGTAGCTTTATTTGTATCCTAAACCTTTGGAGGTTTTAGCAGATCCTAAACCTTGGGGAGGTTTTAGCAAAAATTAAAAAAAAAAAAGAAAAATGAGCATGATGTTTCTATTTGGGGTGAAGATGTAGATGCAATTTAATTGTAAGCAATGGAATTTACTGTTTTGCAGACTGAGGTGTATTTGTTTTCCCCAGTGGCATCAATAAATCTGAGCAGCAATATAATAAATTACAATTACATCTCACTGTTAGCTCAAAGAAAAAAAAAAAATTCCTGCTCTAGACAAGTATAACTCACAGAACACTTTTCCTTTAAGATTAAGGCCAGAATGCTCAGAGTTTTCCTTGCTAGATTTTACGCAAATAGCAAAACTTTTTTATTTTTAAGGGTTTTACTACTGGCAAAGGAAAAATTAATTAATAAAACAAAAAATAAAATAATAGACCTTGTTGTCAATCAAAAAGGACAGTGTTTTAGAAGTGCATGGCAACCTGGTGATAATTCTGTTTACTAATGGATCTATTCTTACAAAAATATCAGCAGTCGCCACATTTGCACATGTACATAACTGAATCCTCTTTGATTGCACAGGGGTGTTTCTGGTTGGAGTTTAACCAACTCAAAAACTTAAAAAATTGTGAGCTTAAAGATTTAATGGAATGGAAACATGGTCATCTTTAAAAATCGAATGGGTGGATTTAGACACTATTGGACTTACCACGGTAAAAGTGGATTCACCAAGGTCATGCCTAAACCGATTGGTTAATGAATTGAATTTATTTTGAATATTTAAAATGGTAAGAACGGGGTCTTCCAAAATTTTCTTTAAAACTGGTTGGGGTTTAACCAACACAGGGAATGATGGGTCACGATATTTGAATTAAAAAGTGATATGGGAAATAAAGGGGTGATATGAGTAATAAAAAAGGAAATGGTAAAAATAATATAATATAAAATATAAAAATATTGAATAAATGCACTGGAAACACAACATAAATACTTACTTACATGAAATATTTTTAAAAATACTGCCAATCTGATTGGTATCTCCAACAGTTCAATAAAAATATATTTTCATATAAAAAGAAACGAACTGTAATGATGAATAAGTACCATAGCTAATAATTAAACACACACAAAATCTAAAAATAATAATAATCATATATTTACAACTTTAAAAAAATTCACTCTTATATGGAAAAAGTTGTAAAAATAAACAAAAAGGTTGTCTGTTTAAATCTTTTTACTGGAAAACATTCATAAAAGTAACTAGTTCAACCCATTTCTTTATAAAAGCATAAACATTAAATTCAACTGCATTTATTTTCTGGGGATCACACGTATGCTTCACCTCATGAAAAAGAAAAGAAACTACTGTTATCAAAACTTATCACAATTTTAATGTGCATAGCTGGTCATTTCCAAATTTCCTATAACTTTAATAACTTGAACTTTACAAAAAAAAAATAAAGCTAATAAAATGTTAAAATAGTAAGTTTAAATTTGCTTAAGACTTCTAAAATCCCTTTAACCCACCTGTGATATTTTAGAAAAATCTACTTTTGAACCTTTAAAAGTTACACATTGATAACAACAATTTTTTTTTTTTTTTTTTTTTTTTTTTTCATTCTTGATATTTCCAGAAGTAACTTTTCAATATTAATTCGTTAAGCAAATAAGTAAATAAAATATTGTTTATTTTAACAAAATCGATTTTTCAAAACACCTTTTGATAAAAGAAATAACGTAAAAGAAATCTGTAGTGTGGCTTAATTACTTTTAATACAAAAACTTATTAAAATATTTAAAAATTTAAGCTTCAATTAAAAAATATCAGTTACTTTCAAACACTTAAATGAAGAAATTAAAAAGAATGTAATCAAACTTTATACTTTTTTTCTACAAAACTATTAAGACGGAAATTTATATAGCAATAAAACTTACCTGTGGATTAAAATATCCAATTTGCTTTAACACACCCACACACACAAACAAAATAAAATAAAATAAAATAAAATAAAATGCAGTGCTTTTTCTGACCCAGATCATTAACGTTATTTGTTCACTAAAGGTAAATAATAACACTTTCCGGTGGTCAAGTCATTGCATGCTGAATCACTTTACTTCAACGTGCGCAACTGAAAGAAAAGAAAAGCTTTAAAAAAATAAATGAACACTGAATGTTTTTTCCTTTTCTTACTCAGTTCTAACCACAAAAATTTAAAGTCGGGATCGCACAGATAAATATTTCAGTTCTGTATCAGAGTTTGCACGATCTTGAAAATCAGCTGTCTCTATGACCTACATATGTTGAGGATGAGGTATAAAAGAGTTTTTCGAAAGATTCAGTTTGATCTTCAGTGAGTCTAAAGTTAATAAATTGATGCGGTTTGCACATAGATAAGTTTCTTTTTGAAGATAACAGAGTGAGGGGAAAAAAAAAAGTTTCTTGGTTGAGGACCGAAAATATAGCAAATAAATTTCAGCATAAAGGATGTTTATTTTCGGTTTTTCTCAGATGATCACGAAAATTATTTTAAGTTTATCTGGCGACTAAGCACACTAAGTAAAATAATTTGATTTGGAGAAAAAAAAAAAGTTATTTTTTACCGGCCATCGGGGGGAAAAGTATTTTTCTTTTCTAGGTGACTATATTCAGTTTTTATACACAATAAAAGTTCTTGATGGTAAAATGCACTTTCTTGAAAGACTATAAGGACCCGGTACTCATTATTTTTCAGCAGTCTCATGATATTTCCGAGTGTAGCCAGGCGACGAAACACGAAAAAGGAGTTTTTATCCGCAAAGGTATGCGCAAAAACATCGTTCTCTTTCTCCAATCGAATGTCACATTAATTACAGGCAATATTCTAAGATTGTTCGTGGGCCGATTGCGCCGACACAACTCTGAAACTATCCGAATTTTTCATGGCACAAGTGGATTTTGTCCTTTATCAAGTTCTGGAAGAAAGGCTGGGATTTTCCCGAAGTAGGCGACCGTCATGCCGACTTTATAAAATGTAACGAATTATCCGGGGACGACTTGGGAGAAATAATAATCGACAGAAACATACAAATAAGTTGGACTCGGGACCTCTGGACAGATCGAACTCGTTTATTGAAGCATTTCTTCGTACAGACATCTTCGCGCGTTCAATCGGAGGTCCCGCGAGCCCTTTACGTTGTTTTGAGAACTACATGGCCGAGGGTTTGGCTGACCGCTCAAATGTGCCAAAAATCCTGTCTTCTTCGCCCTTGCATGGGGTTTTAATCAGAATTTAGGATATTTTCCAGCAGAGGGAGAAAGAGTCAAATTGGAAGGATCATTTATTTTAATTGGTCAATTAGCTTTTGACTGATGTCTGGGGTCTTATGCCGACACCAAGGCTTGGCCGGGCCTGGGAGCCGCACCCAACAGACGGCTGCAAGAAATGCAAACTCATCACTTTTAAAACTTAAAGAGATGTCGAAATTGATAGATGAAAGTAATATTTGTGAGGCTGAGAAACAAAGATCACAGGGGCAGATTAGATTTAAGCATTAGATTTATAAGTTAGAAAAAATGTTTTGGGATTTTAAATTTTAATTTTGCATTTTAAAAAGGGTTTATTTTTATCCTTTCACATCCCCCCCCCTCCAAGATGAGATCCACCAGATTTGCCTGCAAAACTGGGGGAACTCTCCTGGAAGACTGAGAATGCCAAAGTGAATTAAAAAGAAGTGTTTAATTGAGTGAGGCTTCAAAATAAGTTAATGTTAAAGTTAAATTTACAACTAAGATTGGTAAAAAGTGAGGGCTGAATTTTGCTGCTGGAAAAATATATTTAAAATTTAAATTTCAACACATATAAATTAAGGAAAAATTAAAGATCTTATGGTTTTATGCTAAAAAGCTCTAAATTTGGGATATGGCTCTCGGGACAATCTGACCGAACTTTACATTAAAAACTTGAAAAATATAATAATTATACCACAAAACATGCGGAATATATGAAAACAATAATACAGTAATATTACCACAAAACTATATGAAAAAAAAATACTAATAAGATAAAGATTAAAATAATAGCCATAAATTTGTTGTTTGTCTTTTGGCCATAATTGTATGGATTAAAAGTTTTTTGGCCATTTTTGTGCTATTTTTGTTCAAGTCCTTACAGCACAAAATTTCAAAATATTTTATAAAATATATATAGTTCTGTGAAAATTATAACTTTATGGTAAAAAGTGCAAAAATTAAATATAAAAAATAGTTATGTACAAATATATAAACATATGGTATCAATATAATAAAATAATAATAAACGTAAGAAATTGGTGTGAAAAATATACGTTCTTTATATGCAAAATATTCACATTAGACAAATACTTGAAAATGTTAAATTATGAAAAAGAAACTTGAAATTATTTATTCACATTTTTTCAAAACGTGAAAATATTAAAATTGCAGTAATATAAGATTGTTAAAATTAAAAAGATTATGCAAATATTTAAAAATGGTGAAATATACTGTAAAATGGACAAAACAGGTGTGGACAAAACAAGTGTAAGATATAGAGTTTATTTACAGGGCTACTGGTTAGGCAAGTAGCTTTATTTGTATCCTAAACCTTTGGAGGTTTTAGCAGATCCTAAACCTTGGGGAGGTTTTAGCAAAAATTAAAAAAAAAAAAAGAAAAATGAGCATGATGTTTCTATTTGGGGTGAAGATGTAGATGCAATTTAATTGTAAGCAATGGAATTTACTGTTTTGCAGACTGAGGTGTATTTGTTTTCCCCAGTGGCATCAATAAATCTGAGCAGCAATATAATAAATTACAATTACATCTCACTGTTAGCTCAAAGAAAAAAAAAAATTTCTGCTCTAGACAAGTATAACTCACAGAACACTTTTCCTTTAAGATTAAGGCCAGAATGCTCAGAGTTTTCCTTGCTAGATTTTACGCAAATAGCAAAAACTTTTTTATTTTTAAGGGTTTTACTACTGGCAAAGGAAAAATTAATTAATAAAACAAAAAATAAAATAATAGACCTTGTTGTCAATCAAAAAGGACAGTGTTTTAGAAGTGCATGGCAACCTGGTGATAATTCTGTTTACTAATGGATCTATTCTTACAAAAATATCAGCAGTCGCCACATTTGCACATGTACATAACTGAATCCTCTTTGATTGCACAGGGGTGTTTCTGGTTGGAGTTTAACCAACTCAAAAACTTAAAAAATTGTGAGCTTAAAGATTTAATGGAATGGAAACATGGTCATCTTTAAAAATCGAATGGGTGGATTTAGACACTATTGGACTTACCACGGTAAAAGTGGATTCACCAAGGTCATGCCTAAACCGATTGGTTAATGAATTGAATTTATTTTGAATATTTAAAATGGTAAGAACGGGGTCTTCCAAAATTTTCTTTAAAACTGGTTGGGGTTTAACCAACACAGGGAATGATGGGTCACGATATTTGAATTAAAAAGTGATATGGGAAATAAAGGGGTGATATGAGTAATAAAAAAGGAAATGGTAAAAATAATATAATATAAAATATAAAAATATTGAATAAATGCACTGGAAACACAACATAAATACTTACTTACATGAAATATTTTTAAAAATACTGCCAATCTGATTGGTATCTCCAACAGTTCAATAAAAATATATTTTCATATAAAAAGAAACGAACTGTAATGATGAATAAGTACCATAGCTAATAATTAAACACACACAAAATCTAAAAATAATAATAATCATATATTTACAACTTTAAAAAAATTCACTCTTATATGGAAAAAGTTGTAAAAATAAACAAAAAGGTTGTCTGTTTAAATCTTTTTACTGGAAAACATTCATAAAAGTAACTAGTTCAACCCATTTCTTTATAAAAGCATAAACATTAAATTCAACTGCATTTATTTTCTGGGGATCACACGTATGCTTCACCTCATGAAAAAGAAAAGAAACTACTGTTATCAAAACTTATCACAATTTTAATGTGCATAGCTGGTCATTTCCAAATTTCCTATAACTTTAATAACTTGAACTTTACAAAAAAAAAAATAAAGCTAATAAAATGTTAAAATAGTAAGTTTAAATTTGCTTAAGACTTCTAAAATCCCTTTAACCCACCTGTGATATTTTAGAAAAATCTACTTTTGAGCCTTTAAAAGTTACACATTGATAACAGCAATTTTTTTTTTTTTTTTTTCATTCTTGATATTTCCAGAAGTAACTTTTCAATATTAATTCGTTAAGCAAATAAGTAAATAAAATATTGTTTATTTTAACAAAATCGATTTTTCAAAACACCTTTTGATAAAAGAAATAACGTAAAAGAAATCTGTAGTGTGGCTTAATTACTTTTAATACAAAAACTTATTAAAATATTTAAAAATTTAAGCTTCAATTAAAAAATATCAGTTACTTTCAAACACTTAAATGAAGAAATTAAAAAGAATGTAATCAAACTTTATACTTTTTTTCTACAAAACTATTAACACGGAAATTTATATAGCAATAAAACTTACCTGTGGATTAAAATATCCAATTTGCTTTAACACACCCACACACACAAACAAAATAAAATAAAATAAAATAAAATAAAATGCAGTGCTTTTTCTGACCCAGATCATTAACGTTATTTGTTCACTAAAGGTAAATAATAACACTTTCCGGTGGTCAAGTCATTGCATGCTGAATCACTTTACTTCAACGTGCGCAACTGAAAGAAAAGAAAAGCTTTAAAAAAATAAATGAACACTGAATGTTTTTTCCTTTTCTTACTCAGTTCTAACCACAAAAATTTAAAGTCGGGATCGCACAGATAAATATTTCAGTTCTGTATCAGAGTTTGCACGATCTTGAAAATCAGCTGTCTCTATGACCTACATATGTTGAGGATGAGGTATAAAAGAGTTTTTCGAAAGATTCAGTTTGATCTTCAGTGAGTCTAAAGTTAATAAATTGATGCGGTTTGCACATAGATAAGTTTCTTTTTGAAGATAACAGAGTGAGGGGAAAAAAAAAAGTTTCTTGGTTGAGGACCGAAAATATAGCAAATAAATTTCAGCATAAAGGATGTTTATTTTCGGTTTTTCTCAGATGATCACGAAAATTATTTTAAGTTTATCTGGCGAGTAAGCACACTAAGTAAAATAATTTGATTTGGAGAAAAAAAAAAAGTTATTTTTTACCGGCCATCGGGGGGAAAAGTATTTTTCTTTTCTAGGTGACTATATTCAGTTTTTATACACAATAAAAGTTCTTGATGGTAAAATGCACTTTCTTGAAAGACTATAAGGACCCGGTACTCATTATTTTTCAGCAGTCTCATGATATTTCCGAGTGTAGCCAGGCGACGAAACACGAAAAAGGAGTTTTTATCCGCAAAGGTATGCGCAAAAACATCGTTCTCTTTCTCCAATCGAATGTCACATTAATTACAGGCAATATTCTAAGATTGTTCGTGGGCCGATTGCGCCGACACAACTCTGAAACTATCCGAATTTTTCATGGCACAAGTGGATTTTGTCCTTTATCAAGTTCTGGAAGAAAGGCTGGGATTTTCCCGAAGTAGGCGACCGTCATGCCGACTTTATAAAATGTAACGAATTATCCGGGGACGACTTGGGAGAAATAATAATCGACAGAAACATACAAATAAGTTGGACTCGGGACCTCTGGACAGATCGAACTCGTTTATTGAAGCATTTCTTCGTACAGACATCTTCGCGCGTTCAATCGGAGGTCCCGCGAGCCATTTACGTTGTTTTGAGAACTACATGGCCGAGGGTTTGGCTGACCGCTCAAATGTGCCAAAAATCCTGTCTTCTTCGCCCTTGCATGGGGTTTTAATCAGAATTTAGGATATTTTCCAGCAGAGGGAGAAAGAGTCAAATTGGGAGGATCATTTATTTTAATTGGTTAATTAGCTTTTGACTGATGTCTGGGGTCTTATGCCGACACCAAGGCTTGGCCGGGCCTGGGAGCCGCACCCAACAGACGGCTGCAAGAAATGCAAACTCATCACTTTTAAAACTTAAAGAGATGTCGAAATTGATAGATGAAAGTAATATTTGTGAGGCTGAGAAACAAAGATCACAGGGGCAGATTAGATTTAAGCATTAGATTTATAAGTTAGAAAAAATGTTTTGGGATTTTAAATTTTAATTTTGCATTTTAAAAAGGGTTTATTTTTATCCTTTCACATCCCCCCCCCTCCAAGATGAGATCCACCAGATTTGCCTGCAAAACTGGGGGAACTCTCCTGGAAGACTGAGAATGCCAAAGTGAATTAAAAAGAAGTGTTTAATTGAGTGAGGCTTCAAAATAAGTTAATGTTAAAGTTAAATTTACAACTAAGATTGGTAAAAAGTGAGGGCTGAATTTTGCTGCTGGAAAAATATATTTAAAATTTAAATTTCAACACATATAAATTAAGGAAAAATTAAAGATCTTATGGTTTTATGCTAAAAAGCTCTAAATTTGGGATATGGCTCTCGGGACAATCTGACCGAACTTTACATTAAAAACTTGAAAAATATAATAATTATACCACAAAACATGCGGAATATATGAAAACAATAATACAGTAATATTACCACAAAACTATATGAAAAAAAAATACTAATAAGATAAAGATTAAAATAATAGCCATAAATTTGTTGTTTGTCTTTTGGCCATAATTGTATGGATTAAAAGTTTTTTGGCCATTTTTGTGCTATTTTTGTTCAAGTCCTTACAGCACAAAATTTCAAAATATTTTATAAAATATATATAGTTCTGTGAAAATTATAACTTTATGGTAAAAAGTGCAAAAATTAAATATAAAAAATAGTTATGTACAAATATATAAACATATGGTATCAATATAATAAAATAATAATAAACGTAAGAAATTGGTGTGAAAAATATACGTTCTTTATATGCAAAATATTCACATTAGACAAATACTTGAAAATGTTAAATTATGAAAAAGAAACTTGAAATTATTTATTCACATTTTTTCAAAACGTGAAAATATTAAAATTGCAGTAATATAAGATTGTTAAAATTAAAAAGATTATGCAAATATTTAAAAATGGTGAAATATACTGTAAAATGGACAAAACAGGTGTGGACAAAACAAGTGTAAGATATAGAGTTTATTTACAGGGCTACTGGTTAGGCAAGTAGCTTTATTTGTATCCTAAACCTTTGGAGGTTTTAGCAGATCCTAAACCTTGGGGAGGTTTTAGCAAAAATTAAAAAAAAAAAAAGAAAAATGAGCATGATGTTTCTATTTGGGGTGAAGATGTAGATGCAATTTAATTGTAAGCAATGGAATTTACTGTTTTGCAGACTGAGGTGTATTTGTTTTCCCCAGTGGCATCAATAAATCTGAGCAGCAATATAATAAATTACAATTACATCTCACTGTTAGCTCAAAGAAAAAAAAAATTCCTGCTCTAGACAAGTATAACTCACAGAACACTTTTCCTTTAAGATTAAGGCCAGAATGCTCAGAGTTTTCCTTGCTAGATTTTACGCAAATAGCAAAAACTTTTTTATTTTTAAGGGTTTTACTACTGGCAAAGGAAAAATTAATTAATAAAACAAAAAATAAAATAATAGACCTTGTTGTCAATCAAAAAGGACAGTGTTTTAGAAGTGCATGGCAACCTGGTGATAATTCTGTTTACTAATGGATCTATTCTTACAAAAATATCAGCAGTCGCCACATTTGCACATGTACATAACTGAATCCTCTTTGATTGCACAGGGGTGTTTCTGGTTGGAGTTTAACCAACTCAAAAACTTAAAAAATTGTGAGCTTAAAGATTTAATGGAATGGAAACATGGTCATCTTTAAAAATCGAATGGGTGGATTTAGACACTATTGGACTTACCACGGTAAAAGTGGATTCACCAAGGTCATGCCTAAACCGATTGGTTAATGAATTGAATTTATTTTGAATATTTAAAATGGTAAGAACGGGGTCTTCCAAAATTTTCTTTAAAACTGGTTGGGGTTTAACCAACACAGGGAATGATGGGTCACGATATTTGAATTAAAAAGTGATATGGGAAATAAAGGGGTGATATGAGTAATAAAAAAGGAAATGGTAAAAATAATATAATATAAAATATAAAAATATTGAATAAATGCACTGGAAACACAACATAAATACTTACTTACATGAAATATTTTTAAAAATACTGCCAATCTGATTGGTATCTCCAACAGTTCAATAAAAATATATTTTCATATAAAAAGAAACGAACTGTAATGATGAATAAGTACCATAGCTAATAATTAAACACACACAAAATCTAAAAATAATAATAATCATATATTTACAACTTTAAAAAAATTCACTCTTATATGGAAAAAGTTGTAAAAATAAACAAAAAGGTTGTCTGTTTAAATCTTTTTACTGGAAAACATTCATAAAAGTAACTAGTTCAACCCATTTCTTTATAAAAGCATAAACATTAAATTCAACTGCATTTATTTTCTGGGGATCACACGTATGCTTCACCTCATGAAAAAGAAAAGAAACTACTGTTATCAAAACTTATCACAATTTTAATGTGCATAGCTGGTCATTTCCAAATTTCCTATAACTTTAATAACTTGAACTTTACAAAAAAAAAATAAAGCTAATAAAATGTTAAAATAGTAAGTTTAAATTTGCTTAAGACTTCTAAAATCCCTTTAACCCACCTGTGATATTTTAGAAAAATCTACTTTTGAGCCTTTAAAAGTTACACATTGATAACAGCAATTTTTTTTTTTTTTTTTTCATTCTTGATATTTCCAGAAGTAACTTTTCAATATTAATTCGTTAAGCAAATAAGTAAATAAAATATTGTTTATTTTAACAAAATCGATTTTTCAAAACACCTTTTGATAAAAGAAATAACGTAAAAGAAATCTGTAGTGTGGCTTAATTACTTTTAATACAAAAACTTATTAAAATATTTAAAAATTTAAGCTTCAATTAAAAAATATCAGTTACTTTCAAACACTTAAATGAAGAAATTAAAAAGAATGTAATCAAACTTTATACTTTTTTTCTACAAAACTATTAACACGGAAATTTATATAGCAATAAAACTTACCTGTGGATTAAAATATCCAATTTGCTTTAACACACCCACACACACAAACAAAATAAAATAAAATAAAATAAAATAAAATGCAGTGCTTTTTCTGACCCAGATCATTAACGTTATTTGTTCACTAAAGGTAAATAATAACACTTTCCGGTGGTCAAGTCATTGCATGCTGAATCACTTTACTTCAACGTGCGCAACTGAAAGAAAAGAAAAGCTTTAAAAAAATAAATGAACACTGAATGTTTTTTCCTTTTCTTACTCAGTTCTAACCACAAAAATTTAAAGTCGGGATCGCACAGATAAATATTTCAGTTCTGTATCAGAGTTTGCACGATCTTGAAAATCAGCTGTCTCTATGACCTACATATGTTGAGGATGAGGTATAAAAGAGTTTTTCGAAAGATTCAGTTTGATCTTCAGTGAGTCTAAAGTTAATAAATTGATGCGGTTTGCACATAGATAAGTTTCTTTTTGAAGATAACAGAGTGAGGGGAAAAAAAAAAGTTTCTTGGTTGAGGACCGAAAATATAGCAAATAAATTTCAGCATAAAGGATGTTTATTTTCGGTTTTTCTCAGATGATCACGAAAATTATTTTAAGTTTATCTGGCGAGTAAGCACACTAAGTAAAATAATTTGATTTGGAGAAAAAAAAAAAGTTATTTTTTACCGGCCATCGGGGGGAAAAGTATTTTTCTTTTCTAGGTGACTATATTCAGTTTTTATACACAATAAAAGTTCTTGATGGTAAAATGCACTTTCTTGAAAGACTATAAGGACCCGGTACTCATTATTTTTCAGCAGTCTCATGATATTTCCGAGTGTAGCCAGGCGACGAAACACGAAAAAGGAGTTTTTATCCGCAAAGGTATGCGCAAAAACATCGTTCTCTTTCTCCAATCGAATGTCACATTAATTACAGGCAATATTCTAAGATTGTTCGTGGGCCGATTGCGCCGACACAACTCTGAAACTATCCGAATTTTTCATGGCACAAGTGGATTTTGTCCTTTATCAAGTTCTGGAAGAAAGGCTGGGATTTTCCCGAAGTAGGCGACCGTCATGCCGACTTTATAAAATGTAACGAATTATCCGGGGACGACTTGGGAGAAATAATAATCGACAGAAACATACAAATAAGTTGGACTCGGGACCTCTGGACAGATCGAACTCGTTTATTGAAGCATTTCTTCGTACAGACATCTTCGCGCGTTCAATCGGAGGTCCCGCGAGCCATTTACGTTGTTTTGAGAACTACATGGCCGAGGGTTTGGCTGACCGCTCAAATGTGCCAAAAATCCTGTCTTCTTCGCCCTTGCATGGGGTTTTAATCAGAATTTAGGATATTTTCCAGCAGAGGGAGAAAGAGTCAAATTGGGAGGATCATTTATTTTAATTGGTTAATTAGCTTTTGACTGATGTCTGGGGTCTTATGCCGACACCAAGGCTTGGCCGGGCCTGGGAGCCGCACCCAACAGACGGCTGCAAGAAATGCAAACTCATCACTTTTAAAACTTAAAGAGATGTCGAAATTGATAGATGAAAGTAATATTTGTGAGGCTGAGAAACAAAGATCACAGGGGCAGATTAGATTTAAGCATTAGATTTATAAGTTAGAAAAAATGTTTTGGGATTTTAAATTTTAATTTTGCATTTTAAAAAGGGTTTATTTTTATCCTTTCACATCCCCCCCCCCTCCAAGATGAGATCCACCAGATTTGCCTGCAAAACTGGGGGAACTCTCCTGGAAGACTGAGAATGCCAAAGTGAATTAAAAAGAAGTGTTTAATTGAGTGAGGCTTCAAAATAAGTTAATGTTAAAGTTAAATTTACAACTAAGATTGGTAAAAAGTGAGGGCTGAATTTTGCTGCTGGAAAAATATATTTAAAATTTAAATTTCAACACATATAAATTAAGGAAAAATTAAAGATCTTATGGTTTTATGCTAAAAAGCTCTAAATTTGGGATATGGCTCTCGGGACAATCTGACCGAACTTTACATTAAAAACTTGAAAAATATAATAATTATACCACAAAACATGCGGAATATATGAAAACAATAATACAGTAATATTACCACAAAACTATATGAAAAAAAAAATACTAATAAGATAAAGATTAAAATAATAGCCATAAATTTGTTGTTTGTCTTTTGGCCATAATTGTATGGATTAAAAGTTTTTTGGCCATTTTTGTGCTATTTTTGTTCAAGTCCTTACAGCACAAAATTTCAAAATATTTTATAAAATATATATAGTTCTGTGAAAATTATAACTTTATGGTAAAAAGTGCAAAAATTAAATATAAAAAATAGTTATGTACAAATATATAAACATATGGTATCAATATAATAAAATAATAATAAACGTAAGAAATTGGTGTGAAAAATATACGTTCTTTATATGCAAAATATTCACATTAGACAAATACTTGAAAATGTTAAATTATGAAAAAGAAACTTGAAATTATTTATTCACATTTTTTCAAAACGTGAAAATATTAAAATTGCAGTAATATAAGATTGTTAAAATTAAAAAGATTATGCAAATATTTAAAAATGGTGAAATATACTGTAAAATGGACAAAACAGGTGTGGACAAAACAAGTGTAAGATATAGAGTTTATTTACAGGGCTACTGGTTAGGCAAGTAGCTTTATTTGTATCCTAAACCTTTGGAGGTTTTAGCAGATCCTAAACCTTGGGGAGGTTTTAGCAAAAATTAAAAAAAAAAAAAGAAAAATGAGCATGATGTTTCTATTTGGGGTGAAGATGTAGATGCAATTTAATTGTAAGCAATGGAATTTACTGTTTTGCAGACTGAGGTGTATTTGTTTTCCCCAGTGGCATCAATAAATCTGAGCAGCAATATAATAAATTACAATTACATCTCACTGTTAGCTCAAAGAAAAAAAAAAAAAATTCCTGCTCTAGACAAGTATAACTCACAGAACACTTTTCCTTTAAGATTAAGGCCAGAATGCTCAGAGTTTTCCTTGCTAGATTTTACGCAAATAGCAAAAACTTTTTTATTTTTAAGGGTTTTACTACTGGCAAAGGAAAAATTAATTAATAAAACAAAAAATAAAATAATAGACCTTGTTGTCAATCAAAAAGGACAGTGTTTTAGAAGTGCATGGCAACCTGGTGATAATTCTGTTTACTAATGGATCTATTCTTACAAAAATATCAGCAGTCGCCACATTTGCACATGTACATAACTGAATCCTCTTTGATTGCACAGGGGTGTTTCTGGTTGGAGTTTAACCAACTCAAAAACTTAAAAAATTGTGAGCTTAAAGATTTAATGGAATGGAACCATGGTCATCTTTAAAAATCGAATGGGTGGATTTAGACACTATTGGACTTACCACGGTAAAAGTGGATTCACCAAGGTCATGCCTAAACCGATTGGTTAATGAATTGAATTTATTTTGAATATTTAAAATGGTAAGAACGGGGTCTTCCAAAATTTTCTTTAAAACTGGTTGGGGTTTAACCAACACAGGGAATGATGGGTCACGATATTTGAATTAAAAAGTGATATGGGAAATAAAGGGGTGATATGAGTAATAAAAAAGGAAATGGTAAAAATAATATAATATAAAATATAAAAATATTGAATAAATGCACTGGAAACACAACATAAATACTTACTTACATGAAATATTTTTAAAAATACTGCCAATCTGATTGGTATCTCCAACAGTTCAATAAAAATATATTTTCATATAAAAAGAAACGAACTGTAATGATGAATAAGTACCATAGCTAATAATTAAACACACACAAAATCTAAAAATAATAATAATCATATATTTACAACTTTAAAAAAATTCACTCTTATATGGAAAAAGTTGTAAGAATAAACAAAAAGGTTGTCTGTTTAAATCTTTTTACTGGAAAACATTCATAAAAGTAACTAGTTCAACCCATTTCTTTATAAAAGCATAAACATTAAATTCAACTGCATTTATTTTCTGGGGATCACACGTATGCTTCACCTCATGAAAAAGAAAAGAAACTACTGTTATCAAAACTTATCACAATTTTAATGTGCATAGCTGGTCATTTCCAAATTTCCTATAACTTTAATAACTTGAACTTTACAAAAAAAAAATAAAGCTAATAAAATGTTAAAATAGTAAGTTTAAATTTGCTTAAGACTTCTAAAATCCCTTTAACCCACCTGTGATATTTTAGAAAAATCTACTTTTGAACCTTTAAAAGTTACACATTGATAACAACAATTTTTTTTTTTTTTTTTTTTTTTTTTTTTTCATTCTTGATATTTCCAGAAGTAACTTTTCAATATTAATTCGTTAAGCAAATAAGTAAATAAAATATTGTTTATTTTAACAAAATCGATTTTTCAAAACACCTTTTGATAAAAGAAATAACGTAAAAGAAATCTGTAGTGTGGCTTAATTACTTTTAATACAAAAACTTATTAAAATATTTAAAAATTTAAGCTTCAATTAAAAAATATCAGTTACTTTCAAACACTTAAATGAAGAAATTAAAAAGAATGTAATCAAACTTTATACTTTTTTTCTACAAAACTATTAAGACGGAAATTTATATAGCAATAAAACTTACCTGTGGATTAAAATATCCAATTTGCTTTAACACACCCACACACACAAACAAAATAAAATAAAATAAAATAAAATAAAATGCAGTGCTTTTTCTGACCCAGATCATTAACGTGATTTGTTCACTAAAGGTAAATAATAACACTTTCCGGTGGTCAAGTCATTGCATGCTGAATCACTTTACTTCAACGTGCGCAACTGAAAGAAAAGAAAAGCTTTAAAAAAATAAATGAACACTGAATGTTTTTTCCTTTTCTTACTCAGTTCTAACCACAAAAATTTAAAGTCGGGATCGCACAGATAAATATTTCAGTTCTGTATCAGAGTTTGCACGATCTTGAAAATCAGCTGTCTCTATGACCTACATATGTTGAGGATGAGGTATAAAAGAGTTTTTCGAAAGATTCAGTTTGATCTTCAGTGAGTCTAAAGTTAATAAATTGATGCGGTTTGCACATAGATAAGTTTCTTTTTGAAGATAACAGAGTGAGGGGAAAAAAAAAAGTTTCTTGGTTGAGGACCGAAAATATAGCAAATAAATTTCAGCATAAAGGATGTTTATTTTCGGTTTTTCTCAGATGATCACGAAAATTATTTTAAGTTTATCTGGCGAGTAAGCACACTAAGTAAAATAATTTGATTTGGAGAAAAAAAAAAAAGTTATTTTTTACCGGCCATCGGGGGGAAAAGTATTTTTCTTTTCTAGGTGACTATATTCAGTTTTTATACACAATAAAAGTTCTTGATGGTAAAATGCACTTTCTTGAAAGACTATAAGGACCCGGTACTCATTATTTTTCAGCAGTCTCATGATATTTCCGAGTGTAGCCAGGCGACGAAACACGAAAAAGGAGTTTTTATCCGCAAAGGTATGCGCAAAAACATCGTTCTCTTTCTCCAATCGAATGTCACATTAATTACAGGCAATATTCTAAGATTGTTCGTGGGCCGATTGCGCCGACACAACTCTGAAACTATCCGAATTTTTCATGGCACAAGTGGATTTTGTCCTTTATCAAGTTCTGGAAGAAAGGCTGGGATTTTCCCGAAGTAGGCGACCGTCATGCCGACTTTATAAAATGTAACGAATTATCCGGGGACGACTTGGGAGAAATAATAATCGACAGAAACATACAAATAAGTTGGACTCGGGACCTCTGGACAGATCGAACTCGTTTATTGAAGCATTTCTTCGTACAGACATCTTCGCGCGTTCAATCGGAGGTCCCGCGAGCCATTTACGTTGTTTTGAGAACTACATGGCCGAGGGTTTGGCTGACCGCTCAAATGTGCCAAAAATCCTGTCTTCTTCGCCCTTGCATGGGGTTTTAATCAGAATTTAGGATATTTTCCAGCAGAGGGAGAAAGAGTCAAATTGGGAGGATCATTTATTTTAATTGGTCAATTAGCTTTTGACTGATGTCTGGGGTCTTATGCCGACACCAAGGCTTGGCCGGGCCTGGGAGCCGCACCCAACAGACGGCTGCAAGAAATGCAAACTCATCACTTTTAAAACTTAAAGAGATGTCGAAATTGATAGATGAAAGTAATATTTGTGAGGCTGAGAAACAAAGATCACAGGGGCAGATTAGATTTAAGCATTAGATTTATAAGTTAGAAAAAATGTTTTGGGATTTTAAATTTTAATTTTGCATTTTAAAAAGGGTTTATTTTTATCCTTTCACATCCCCCCCTCCAAGATGAGATCCACCAGATTTGCCTGCAAAACTGGGGGAACTCTCCTGGAAGACTGAGAATGCCAAAGTGAATTAAAAAGAAGTGTTTAATTGAGTGAGGCTTCAAAATAAGTTAATGTTAAAGTTAAATTTACAACTAAGATTGGTAAAAAGTGAGGGCTGAATTTTGCTGCTGGAAAAATATATTTAAAATTTAAATTTCAACACATATAAATTAAGGAAAAATTAAAGATCTTATGGTTTTATGCTAAAAAGCTCCAAATTTGGGATATGGCTCTCGGGACAATCTGACGGAACTTTACATTAAAAACTTGAAAAATATAATAATTATACCACAAAACATGCGGAATATATGAAAACAATAATACAGTAATATTACCACAAAACTATATGAAAAAAAAATACTAATAAGATAAAGATTAAAATAATAGCCATAAATTTGTTGTTTGTCTTTTGGCCATAATTGTATGGATTAAAAGTTTTTTGGCCATTTTTGTGCTATTTTTGTTCAAGTCCTTACAGCACAAAATTTCAAAATATTTTATAAAATATATATAGTTCTGTGAAAATTATAACTTTATGGTAAAAAGTGCAAAAATTAAATATAAAAAATAGTTATGTACAAATATATAAACATATGGTATCAATATAATAAAATAATAATAAACGTAAGAAATTGGTGTGAAAAATATACGTTCTTTATATGCAAAATATTCACATTAGACAAATACTTGAAAATGTTAAATTATGAAAAAGAAACTTGAAATTATTTATTCACATTTTTTCAAAACGTGAAAATATTAAAATTGCAGTAATATAAGATTGTTAAAATTAAAAAGATTATGCAAATATTTAAAAATGGTGAAATATACTGTAAAATGGACAAAACAGGTGTGGACAAAACAAGTGTAAGATATAGAGTTTATTTACAGGGCTACTGGTTAGGCAAGTAGCTTTATTTGTATCCTAAACCTTTGGAGGTTTTAGCAGATCCTAAACCTTGGGGAGGTTTTAGCAAAAATTAAAAAAAAAAAAGAAAAATAAGCATGATGTTTCTATTTGGGGTGAAGATGTAGATGCAATTTAATTGTAAGCAATGGAATTTACTGTTTTGCAGACTGAGGTGTATTTGTTTTCCCCAGTGGCATCAATAAATCTGAGCAGCAATATAATAAATTACAATTACATCTCACTGTTAGCTCAAAGAAAAAAAAAAAAAAATTCCTGCTCTAGACAAGTATAACTCACAGAACACTTTTCCTTTAAGATTAAGGCCAGAATGCTCAGAGTTTTCCTTGCTAGATTTTACGCAAATAGCAAAAACTTTTTTATTTTTAAGGGTTTTACTACTGGCAAAGGAAAAATTAATTAATAAAACAAAAAATAAAATAATAGACCTTGTTGTCAATCAAAAAGGACAGTGTTTTAGAAGTGCATGGCAACCTGGTGATAATTCTGTTTACTAATGGATCTATTCTTACAAAAATATCAGCAGTCGCCACATTTGCACATGTACATAACTGAATCCTCTTTGATTGCACAGGGGTGTTTCTGGTTGGAGTTTAACCAACTCAAAAACTTAAAAAATTGTGAGCTTAAAGATTTAATGGAATGGAACCATGGTCATCTTTAAAAATCGAATGGGTGGATTTAGACACTATTGGACTTACCACGGTAAAAGTGGATTCACCAAGGTCATGATTAAACCGATTGGTTAATGAATTGAATTTACTTTGAATATTTAAAATGGTAAGAACGGGGTCTTCCAAAATTTTCTTTAAAACTGGTTGGGGTTTAACCAACACAGGGAATGATGGGTCACGATATTTGAATTAAAAAGTGATATGGGAAATAAAGGGGTGATATGAGTAATAAAAAAGGAAATGGTAAAAATAATATAATATAAAATATAAAAATATTGAATAAATGCACTGGAAACACAACATAAATACTTACTTACATGAAATATTTTTAAAAATACTGCCAATCTGATTGGTATCTCCAACAGTTCAATAAAAATATATTTTCATATAAAAAGAAACGAACTGTAATGATGAATAAGTACCATAGCTAATAATTAAACACACACAAAATCTAAAAATAATAATAATCATATATTTACAACTTTAAAAAAATTCACTCTTATATGGAAAAAGTTGTAAAAATAAACAAAAAGGTTGTCTGTTTAAATCTTTTTACTGGAAAACATTCATAAAAGTAACTAGTTCAACCCATTTCTTTATAAAAGCATAAACATTAAATTCAACTGCATTTATTTTCTGGGGATCACACGTATGCTTCACCTCATGAAAAAGAAAAGAAACTACTGTTATCAAAACTTATCACAATTTTAATGTGCATAGCTGGTCATTTCCAAATTTCCTATAACTTTAATAACTTGAACTTTACAAAAAAAAAATAAAGCTAATAAAATGTTAAAATAGTAAGTTTAAATTTGCTTAAGACTTCTAAAATCCCTTTAACCCACCTGTGATATTTTAGAAAAATCTACTTTTGAACCTTTAAAAGTTACACATTGATAACAACAATTTTTTTTTTTTTTTTTTTTTTTTTTTTTCATTCTTGATATTTCCAGAAGTAACTTTTCAATATTAATTCGTTAAGCAAATAAGTAAATAAAATATTGTTTATTTTAACAAAATCGATTTTTCAAAACACCTTTTGATAAAAGAAATAACGTAAAAGAAATCTGTAGTGTGGCTTAATTACTTTTAATACAAAAACTTATTAAAATATTTAAAAATTTAAGCTTCAATTAAAAAATATCAGTTACTTTCAAACACTTAAATGAAGAAATTAAAAAGAATGTAATCAAACTTTATACTTTTTTTCTACAAAACTATTAAGACGGAAATTTATATAGCAATAAAACTTACCTGTGGATTAAAATATCCAATTTGCTTTAACACACCCACACACACAAACAAAATAAAATAAAATAAAATAAAATAAAATGCAGTGCTTTTTCTGACCCAGATCATTAACGTTATTTGTTCACTAAAGGTAAATAATAACACTTTCCGGTGGTCAAGTCATTGCATGCTGAATCACTTTACTTCAACGTGCGCAACTGAAAGAAAAGAAAAGCTTTAAAAAAATAAATGAACACTGAATGTTTTTTCCTTTTCTTACTCAGTTCTAACCACAAAAATTTAAAGTCGGGATCGCACAGATAAATATTTCAGTTCTGTATCAGAGTTTGCACGATCTTGAAAATCAGCTGTCTCTATGACCTACATATGTTGAGGATGAGGTATAAAAGAGTTTTTCAAAAGATTCAGTTTGATCTTCAGTGAGTCTAAAGTTAATAAATTGATGCGGTTTGCACATAGATAAGTTTCTTTTTGAAGATAACAGAGTGAGGGGGAAAAAAAAAGTTTCTTGGTTGAGGACCGAAAATATAGCAAATAAATTTCAGCATAAAGGATGTTTATTTTCGGTTTTTCTCAGATGATCACGAAAATTATTTTAAGTTTATCTGGCGACTAAGCACACTAAGTAAAATAATTTGATTTGGAGAAAAAAAAAAAGTTATTTTTTACCGGCCATCGGGGGGAAAAGTATTTTTCTTTTCTAGGTGACTATATTCAGTTTTTATACACAATAAAAGTTCTTGATGGTAAAATGCACTTTCTTGAAAGACTATAAGGACCCGGTACTCATTATTTTTCAGCAGTCTCATGATATTTCCGAGTGTAGCCAGGCGACGAAACACGAAAAAGGAGTTTTTATCCGCAAAGGTATGCGCAAAAACATCGTTCTCTTTCTCCAATCGAATGTCACATTAATTACAGGCAATATTCTAAGATTGTTCGTGGGCCGATTGCGCCGACACAACTCTGAAACTATCCGAATTTTTCATGGCACAAGTGGATTTTGTCCTTTATCAAGTTCTGGAAGAAAGGCTGGGATTTTCCCGAAGTAGGCGACCGTCATGCCGACTTTATAAAATGTAACGAATTATCCGGGGACGACTTGGGAGAAATAATAATCGACAGAAACATACAAATAAGTTGGACTCGGGACCTCTGGACAGATCGAACTCGTTTATTGAAGCATTTCTTCGTACAGACATCTTCGCGCGTTCAATCGGAGGTCCCGCGAGCCATTTACGTTGTTTTGAGAACTACATGGCCGAGGGTTTGGCTGACCGCTCAAATGTGCCAAAAATCCTGTCTTCTTCGCCCTTGCATGGGGTTTTAATCAGAATTTAGGATATTTTCCAGCAGAGGGAGAAAGAGTCAAATTGGGAGGATCATTTATTTTAATTGGTCAATTAGCTTTTGACTGATGTCTGGGGTCTTATGCCGACACCAAGGCTTGGCCGGGCCTGGGAGCCGCACCCAACAGACGGCTGCAAGAAATGCAAACTCATCACTTTTAAAACTTAAAGAGATGTCGAAATTGATAGATGAAAGTAATATTTGTGAGGCTGAGAAACAAAGATCACAGGGGCAGATTAGATTTAAGCATTAGATTTATAAGTTAGAAAAAATGTTTTGGGATTTTAAATTTTAATTTTGCATTTTAAAAAGGGTTTATTTTTATCCTTTCACATCCCCCCCCCTCCAAGATGAGATCCACCAGATTTGCCTGCAAAACTGGGGGAACTCTCCTGGAAGACTGAGAATGCCAAAGTGAATTAAAAAGAAGTGTTTAATTGAGTGAGGCTTCAAAATAAGTTAATGTTAAAGTTAAATTTACAACTAAGATTGGTAAAAAGTGAGGGCTGAATTTTGCTGCTGGAAAAATATATTTAAAATTTAAATTTCAACACATATAAATTAAGGAAAAATTAAAGATCTTATGGTTTTATGCTAAAAAGCTCTAAATTTGGGATATGGCTCTCGGGACAATCTGATCGAACTTTACATTAAAAACTTGAAAAATATAATAATTATACCACAAAACATGCGGAATATATGAAAACAATAATACAGTAATATTACCACAAAACTATATGAAAAAAAAAATACTAATAAGATAAAGATTAAAATAATAGCCATAAATTTGTTGTTTGTCTTTTGGCCATAATTGTATGGATTAAAAGTTTTTTGGCCATTTTTGTGCTATTTTTGTTCAAGTCCTTACAGCACAAAATTTCAAAATATTTTATAAAATATATATAGTTCTGTGAAAATTATAACTTTATGGTAAAAAGTGCAAAAATTAAATATAAAAAATAGTTATGTACAAATATATAAACATATGGTATCAATATAATAAAATAATAATAAACGTAAGAAATTGGTGTGAAAAATATACGTTCTTTATATGCAAAATATTCACATTAGACAAATACTTGAAAATGTTAAATTATGAAAAAGAAACTTGAAATTATTTATTCACATTTTTTCAAAACGTGAAAATATTAAAATTGCAGTAATATAAGATTGTTAAAATTAAAAAGATTATGCAAATATTTAAAAATGGTGAAATATACTGTAAAATGGACAAAACAGGTGTGGACAAAACAAGTGTAAGATATAGAGTTTATTTACAGGGCTACTGGTTAGGCAAGTAGCTTTATTTGTATCCTAAACCTTTGGAGGTTTTAGCAGATCCTAAACCTTGGGGAGGTTTTAGCAAAAATTAAAAAAAAAAAAGAAAAATGAGCATGATGTTTCTATTTGGGGTGAAGATGTAGATGCAATTTAATTGTAAGCAATGGAATTTACTGTTTTGCAGACTGAGGTGTATTTGTTTTCCCCAGTGGCACCAATAAATCTGAGCAGCAATATAATAAATTACAATTACATCTCACTGTTAGCTCAAAGAAAAAAAAAATTCCTGCTCTAGACAAGTATAACTCACAGAACACTTTTCCTTTAAGATTAAGGCCAGAATGCTCAGAGTTTTCCTTGCTAGATTTTACGCAAATAGCAAAAACTTTTTTATTTTTAAGGGTTTTACTACTGGCAAAGGAAAAATTAATTAATAAAACAAAAAATAAAATAATAGACCTTGTTGTCAATCAAAAAGGACAGTGTTTTAGAAGTGCATGGCAACCTGGTGATAATTCTGTTTACTAATGGATCTATTCTTACAAAAATATCAGCAGTCGCCACATTTGCACATGTACATAACTGAATCCTCTTTGATTGCACAGGGGTGTTTCTGGTTGGAGTTTAACCAACTCAAAAACTTAAAAAATTGTGAGCTTAAAGATTTAATGGAATGGAACCATGGTCATCTTTAAAAATCGAATGGGTGGATTTAGACACTATTGGACTTACCACGGTAAAAGTGGATTCACCAAGGTCATGCCTAAACCGATTGGTTAATGAATTGAATTTATTTTGAATATTTAAAATGGTAAGAACGGGGTCTTCCAAAATTTTCTTTAAAACTGGTTGGGGTTTAACCAACACAGGGAATGATGGGTCACGATATTTGAATTAAAAAGTGATATGGGAAATAAAGGGGTGATATGAGTAATAAAAAAGGAAATGGTAAAAATAATATAATATAAAATATAAAAATATTGAATAAATGCACTGGAAACACAACATAAATACTTACTTACATGAAATATTTTTAAAAATACTGCCAATCTGATTGGTATCTCCAACAGTTCAATAAAAATATATTTTCATATAAAAAGAAACGAACTGTAATGATGAATAAGTACCATAGCTAATAATTAAACACACACAAAATCTAAAAATAATAATAATCATATATTTACAACTTTAAAAAAATTCACTCTTATATGGAAAAAGTTGTAAAAATAAACAAAAAGGTTGTCTGTTTAAATCTTTTTACTGGAAAACATTCATAAAAGTAACTAGTTCAACCCATTTCTTTATAAAAGCATAAACATTAAATTCAACTGCATTTATTTTCTAGGGATCACACGTATGCTTCACCTCATGAAAAAGAAAAGAAACTACTGTTATCAAAACTTATCACAATTTTAATGTGCATAGCTGGTCATTTCCAAATTTCCTATAACTTTAATAACTTGAATTTTACAAAAAAAAAAAAAAAAAATAAAGCTAATAAAATGTTAAAATAGTAAGTTTAAATTTGCTTAAGACTTCTAAAATCCCTTTAACCCACCTGTGATATTTTAGAAAAATCTACTTTTGAGCCTTTAAAAGTTACACATTGATAACAGCAATTTTTTTTTTTTTTTTTCATTCTTGATATTTCCAGAAGTAACTTTTCAATATTAATTCGTTAAGCAAATAAGTAAATAAAATATTGTTTATTTTAACAAAATCGATTTTTCAAAACACCTTTTGATAAAAGAAATAACGTAAAAGAAATCTGTAGTGTGGCTTAATTACTTTTAATACAAAAACTTATTAAAATATTTAAAAATTTAAGCTTCAATTAAAAAATATCAGTTACTTTCAAACACTTAAATGAAGAAATTAAAAAGAATGTAATCAAACTTTATACTTTTTTTCTACAAAACTATTAACACGGAAATTTATATAGCAATAAAACTTACCTGTGGATTAAAATATCCAATTTGCTTTAACACACCCACACACACAAACAAAATAAAATAAAATAAAATAAAATAAAATGCAGTGCTTTTTCTGACCCAGATCATTAACGTTATTTGTTCACTAAAGGTAAATAATAACACTTTCCGGTGGTCAAGTCATTGCATGCTGAATCACTTTACTTCAACGTGCGCAACTGAAAGAAAAGAAAAGCTTTAAAAAAATAAATGAACACTGAATGTTTTTTCCTTTTCTTACTCAGTTCTAACCACAAAAATTTAAAGTCGGGATCGCACAGATAAATATTTCAGTTCTGTATCAGAGTTTGCACGATCTTGAAAATCAGCTGTCTCTATGACCTACATATGTTGAGGATGAGGTATAAAAGAGTTTTTCGAAAGATTCAGTTTGATCTTCAGTGAGTCTAAAGTTAATAAATTGATGCGGTTTGCACATAGATAAGTTTCTTTTTGAAGATAACAGAGTGAGGGGAAAAAAAAAAGTTTCTTGGTTGAGGACCGAAAATATAGCAAATAAATTTCAGCATAAAGGATGTTTATTTTCGGTTTTTCTCAGATGATCACGAAAATTATTTTAAGTTTATCTGGCGACTAAGCACACTAAGTAAAATAATTTGATTTGGAGAAAAAAAAAAAGTTATTTTTTACCGGCCATCGGGGGGAAAAGTATTTTTCTTTTCTAGGTGACTATATTCAGTTTTTATACACAATAAAAGTTCTTGATGGTAAAATGCACTTTCTTGAAAGACTATAAGGACCCGGTACTCATTATTTTTCAGCAGTCTCATGATATTTCCGAGTGTAGCCAGGCGACGAAACACGAAAAAGGAGTTTTTATCCGCAAAGGTATGCGCAAAAACATCGTTCTCTTTCTCCAATCGAATGTCACATTAATTACAGGCAATATTCTAAGATTGTTCGTGGGCCGATTGCGCCGACACAACTCTGAAACTATCCGAATTTTTCATGGCACAAGTGGATTTTGTCCTTTATCAAGTTCTGGAAGAAAGGCTGGGATTTTCCCGAAGTAGGCGACCGTCATGCCGACTTTATAAAATGTAACGAATTATCCGGGGACGACTTGGGAGAAATAATAATCGACAGAAACATACAAATAAGTTGGACTCGGGACCTCTGGACAGATCGAACTCGTTTATTGAAGCATTTCTTCGTACAGACATCTTCGCGCGTTCAATCGGAGGTCCCGCGAGCCATTTACGTTGTTTTGAGAACTACATGGCCGAGGGTTTGGCTGACCGCTCAAATGTGCCAAAAATCCTGTCTTCTTCGCCCTTGCATGGGGTTTTAATCAGAATTTAGGATATTTTCCAGCAGAGGGAGAAAGAGTCAAATTGGGAGGATCATTTATTTTAATTGGTCAATTAGCTTTTGACTGATGTCTGGGGTCTTATGCCGACACCAAGGCTTGGCCGGGCCTGGGAGCCGCACCCAACAGACGGCTGCAAGAAATGCAAACTCATCACTTTTAAAACTTAAAGAGATGTCGAAATTGATAGATGAAAGTAATATTTGTGAGGCTGAGAAACAAAGATCACAGGGGCAGATTAGATTTAAGCATTAGATTTATAAGTTAGAAAAAATGTTTTGGGATTTTAAATTTTAATTTTGCATTTTAAAAAGGGTTTATTTTTATCCTTTCACATCCCCCCCCCTCCAAGATGAGATCCACCAGATTTGCCTGCAAAACTGGGGGAACTCTCCTGGAAGACTGAGAATGCCAAAGTGAATTAAAAAGAAGTGTTTAATTGAGTGAGGCTTCAAAATAAGTTAATGTTAAAGTTAAATTTACAACTAAGATTGGTAAAAAGTGAGGGCTGAATTTTGCTGCTGGAAAAATATATTTAAAATTTAAATTTCAACACATATAAATTAAGGAAAAATTAAAGATCTTATGGTTTTATGCTAAAAAGCTCTAAATTTGGGATATGGCTCTCGGGACAATCTGACCGAACTTTACATTAAAAACTTGAAAAATATAATAATTATACCACAAAACATGCGGAATATATGAAAACAATAATACAGTAATATTACCACAAAACTATATGAAAAAAAAAATACTAATAAGATAAAGATTAAAATAATAGCCATAAATTTGTTGTTTGTCTTTTGGCCATAATTGTATGGATTAAAAGTTTTTTGGCCATTTTTGTGCTATTTTTGTTCAAGTCCTTACAGCACAAAATTTCAAAATATTTTATAAAATATATATAGTTCTGTGAAAATTATAACTTTATGGTAAAAAGTGCAAAAATTAAATATAAAAAATAGTTATGTACAAATATATAAACATATGGTATCAATATAATAAAATAATAATAAACGTAAGAAATTGGTGTGAAAAATATACGTTCTTTATATGCAAAATATTCACATTAGACAAATACTTGAAAATGTTAAATTATGAAAAAGAAACTTGAAATTATTTATTCACATTTTTTCAAAACGTGAAAATATTAAAATTGCAGTAATATAAGATTGTTAAAATTAAAAAGATTATGCAAATATTTAAAAATGGTGAAATATACTGTAAAATGGACAAAACAGGTGTGGACAAAACAAGTGTAAGATATAGAGTTTATTTACAGGGCTACTGGTTAGGCAAGTAGCTTTATTTGTATCCTAAACCTTTGGAGGTTTTAGCAGATCCTAAACCTTGGGGAGGTTTTAGCAAAAATTAAAAAAAAAAAAAGAAAAATGAGCATGATGTTTCTATTTGGGGTGAAGATGTAGATGCAATTTAATTGTAAGCAATGGAATTTACTGTTTTGCAGACTGAGGTGTATTTGTTTTCCCCAGTGGCACCAATAAATCTGAGCAGCAATATAATAAATTACAATTACATCTCACTGTTAGCTCAAAGAAAAAAAAAATTCCTGCTCTAGACAAGTATAACTCACAGAACACTTTTCCTTTAAGATTAAGGCCAGAATGCTCAGAGTTTTCCTTGCTAGATTTTACGCAAATAGCAAAAACTTTTTTATTTTTAAGGGTTTTACTACTGGCAAAGGAAAAATTAATTAATAAA
This sequence comes from Maratus michaelseni, assembly GCA_963931845.1. Lineage (NCBI taxonomy): Eukaryota > Metazoa > Arthropoda > Arachnida > Araneae > Salticidae > Maratus > Maratus michaelseni. The sequence goes on along the minus strand of OZ007597.1, from coordinate 97,396,862 downwards.
ACAAAAAATAAAATAATAGACCTTGTTGTCAATCAAAAAGGACAGTGTTTTAGAAGTGCATGGCAACCTGGTGATAATTCTGTTTACTAATGGATCTATTCTTACAAAAATATCAGCAGTCGCCACATTTGCACATGTACATAACTGAATCCTCTTTGATTGCACAGGGGTGTTTCTGGTTGGAGTTTAACCAACTCAAAAACTTAAAAAATTGTGAGCTTAAAGATTTAATGGAATGGAACCATGGTCATCTTTAAAAATCGAATGGGTGGATTTAGACACTATTGGACTTACCACGGTAAAAGTGGATTCACCAAGGTCATGCCTAAACCGATTGGTTAATGAATTGAATTTATTTTGAATATTTAAAATGGTAAGAACGGGGTCTTCCAAAATTTTCTTTAAAACTGGTTGGGGTTTAACCAACACAGGGAATGATGGGTCACGATATTTGAATTAAAAAGTGATATGGGAAATAAAGGGGTGATATGAGTAATAAAAAAGGAAATGGTAAAAATAATATAATATAAAATATAAAAATATTGAATAAATGCACTGGAAACACAACATAAATACTTACTTACATGAAATATTTTTAAAAATACTGCCAATCTGATTGGTATCTCCAACAGTTCAATAAAAATATATTTTCATATAAAAAGAAACGAACTGTAATGATGAATAAGTACCATAGCTAATAATTAAACACACACAAAATCTAAAAATAATAATAATCATATATTTACAACTTTAAAAAAATTCACTCTTATATGGAAAAAGTTGTAAAAATAAACAAAAAGGTTGTCTGTTTAAATCTTTTTACTGGAAAACATTCATAAAAGTAACTAGTTCAACCCATTTCTTTATAAAAGCATAAACATTAAATTCAACTGCATTTATTTTCTAGGGATCACACGTATGCTTCACCTCATGAAAAAGAAAAGAAACTACTGTTATCAAAACTTATCACAATTTTAATGTGCATAGCTGGTCATTTCCAAATTTCCTATAACTTTAATAACTTGAATTTTACAAAAAAAAAAAAAAAAATAAAGCTAATAAAATGTTAAAATAGTAAGTTTAAATTTGCTTAAGACTTCTAAAATCCCTTTAACCCACCTGTGATATTTTAGAAAAATCTACTTTTGAGCCTTTAAAAGTTACACATTGATAACAGCAATTTTTTTTTTTTTTTTTCATTCTTGATATTTCCAGAAGTAACTTTTCAATATTAATTCGTTAAGCAAATAAGTAAATAAAATATTGTTTATTTTAACAAAATCGATTTTTCAAAACACCTTTTGATAAAAGAAATAACGTAAAAGAAATCTGTAGTGTGGCTTAATTACTTTTAATACAAAAACTTATTAAAATATTTAAAAATTTAAGCTTCAATTAAAAAATATCAGTTACTTTCAAACACTTAAATGAAGAAATTAAAAAGAATGTAATCAAACTTTATACTTTTTTTCTACAAAACTATTAACACGGAAATTTATATAGCAATAAAACTTACCTGTGGATTAAAATATCCAATTTGCTTTAACACACCCACACACACAAACAAAATAAAATAAAATAAAATAAAATAAAATGCAGTGCTTTTTCTGACCCAGATCATTAACGTTATTTGTTCACTAAAGGTAAATAATAACACTTTCCGGTGGTCAAGTCATTGCATGCTGAATCACTTTACTTCAACGTGCGCAACTGAAAGAAAAGAAAAGCTTTAAAAAAATAAATGAACACTGAATGTTTTTTCCTTTTCTTACTCAGTTCTAACCACAAAAATTTAAAGTCGGGATCGCACAGATAAATATTTCAGTTCTGTATCAGAGTTTGCACGATCTTGAAAATCAGCTGTCTCTATGACCTACATATGTTGAGGATGAGGTATAAAAGAGTTTTTCGAAAGATTCAGTTTGATCTTCAGTGAGTCTAAAGTTAATAAATTGATGCGGTTTGCACATAGATAAGTTTCTTTTTGAAGATAACAGAGTGAGGGGAAAAAAAAAAGTTTCTTGGTTGAGGACCGAAAATATAGCAAATAAATTTCAGCATAAAGGATGTTTATTTTCGGTTTTTCTCAGATGATCACGAAAATTATTTTAAGTTTATCTGGCGACTAAGCACACTAAGTAAAATAATTTGATTTGGAGAAAAAAAAAAAGTTATTTTTTACCGGCCATCGGGGGGAAAAGTATTTTTCTTTTCTAGGTGACTATATTCAGTTTTTATACACAATAAAAGTTCTTGATGGTAAAATGCACTTTCTTGAAAGACTATAAGGACCCGGTACTCATTATTTTTCAGCAGTCTCATGATATTTCCGAGTGTAGCCAGGCGACGAAACACGAAAAAGGAGTTTTTATCCGCAAAGGTATGCGCAAAAACATCGTTCTCTTTCTCCAATCGAATGTCACATTAATTACAGGCAATATTCTAAGATTGTTCGTGGGCCGATTGCGCCGACACAACTCTGAAACTATCCGAATTTTTCATGGCACAAGTGGATTTTGTCCTTTATCAAGTTCTGGAAGAAAGGCTGGGATTTTCCCGAAGTAGGCGACCGTCATGCCGACTTTATAAAATGTAACGAATTATCCGGGGACGACTTGGGAGAAATAATAATCGACAGAAACATACAAATAAGTTGGACTCGGGACCTCTGGACAGATCGAACTCGTTTATTGAAGCATTTCTTCGTACAGACATCTTCGCGCGTTCAATCGGAGGTCCCGCGAGCCATTTACGTTGTTTTGAGAACTACATGGCCGAGGGTTTGGCTGACCGCTCAAATGTGCCAAAAATCCTGTCTTCTTCGCCCTTGCATGGGGTTTTAATCAGAATTTAGGATATTTTCCAGCAGAGGGAGAAAGAGTCAAATTGGGAGGATCATTTATTTTAATTGGTCAATTAGCTTTTGACTGATGTCTGGGGTCTTATGCCGACACCAAGGCTTGGCCGGGCCTGGGAGCCGCACCCAACAGACGGCTGCAAGAAATGCAAACTCATCACTTTTAAAACTTAAAGAGATGTCGAAATTGATAGATGAAAGTAATATTTGTGAGGCTGAGAAACAAAGATCACAGGGGCAGATTAGATTTAAGCATTAGATTTATAAGTTAGAAAAAATGTTTTGGGATTTTAAATTTTAATTTTGCATTTTAAAAAGGGTTTATTTTTATCCTTTCACATCCCCCCCCCTCCAAGATGAGATCCACCAGATTTGCCTGCAAAACTGGGGGAACTCTCCTGGAAGACTGAGAATGCCAAAGTGAATTAAAAAGAAGTGTTTAATTGAGTGAGGCTTCAAAATAAGTTAATGTTAAAGTTAAATTTACAACTAAGATTGGTAAAAAGTGAGGGCTGAATTTTGCTGCTGGAAAAATATATTTAAAATTTAAATTTCAACACATATAAATTAAGGAAAAATTAAAGATCTTATGGTTTTATGCTAAAAAGCTCTAAATTTGGGATATGGCTCTCGGGACAATCTGACCGAACTTTACATTAAAAACTTGAAAAATATAATAATTATACCACAAAACATGCGGAATATATGAAAACAATAATACAGTAATATTACCACAAAACTATATGAAAAAAAAAATACTAATAAGATAAAGATTAAAATAATAGCCATAAATTTGTTGTTTGTCTTTTGGCCATAATTGTATGGATTAAAAGTTTTTTGGCCATTTTTGTGCTATTTTTGTTCAAGTCCTTACAGCACAAAATTTCAAAATATTTTATAAAATATATATAGTTCTGTGAAAATTATAACTTTATGGTAAAAAGTGCAAAAATTAAATATAAAAAATAGTTATGTACAAATATATAAACATATGGTATCAATATAATAAAATAATAATAAACGTAAGAAATTGGTGTGAAAAATATACGTTCTTTATATGCAAAATATTCACATTAGACAAATACTTGAAAATGTTAAATTATGAAAAAGAAACTTGAAATTATTTATTCACATTTTTTCAAAACGTGAAAATATTAAAATTGCAGTAATATAAGATTGTTAAAATTAAAAAGATTATGCAAATATTTAAAAATGGTGAAATATACTGTAAAATGGACAAAACAGGTGTGGACAAAACAAGTGTAAGATATAGAGTTTATTTACAGGGCTACTGGTTAGGCAAGTAGCTTTATTTGTATCCTAAACCTTTGGAGGTTTTAGCAGATCCTAAACCTTGGGGAGGTTTTAGCAAAAATTAAAAAAAAAAAAAGAAAAATGAGCATGATGTTTCTATTTGGGGTGAAGATGTAGATGCAATTTAATTGTAAGCAATGGAATTTACTGTTTTGCAGACTGAGGTGTATTTGTTTTCCCCAGTGGCACCAATAAATCTGAGCAGCAATATAATAAATTACAATTACATCTCACTGTTAGCTCAAAGAAAAAAAAAATTCCTGCTCTAGACAAGTATAACTCACAGAACACTTTTCCTTTAAGATTAAGGCCAGAATGCTCAGAGTTTTCCTTGCTAGATTTTACGCAAATAGCAAAAACTTTTTTATTTTTAAGGGTTTTACTACTGGCAAAGGAAAAATTAATTAATAAAACAAAAAATAAAATAATAGACCTTGTTGTCAATCAAAAAGGACAGTGTTTTAGAAGTGCATGGCAACCTGGTGATAATTCTGTTTACTAATGGATCTATTCTTACAAAAATATCAGCAGTCGCCACATTTGCACATGTACATAACTGAATCCTCTTTGATTGCACAGGGGTGTTTCTGGTTGGAGTTTAACCAACTCAAAAACTTAAAAAATTGTGAGCTTAAAGATTTAATGGAATGGAACCATGGTCATCTTTAAAAATCGAATGGGTGGATTTAGACACTATTGGACTTACCACGGTAAAAGTGGATTCACCAAGGTCATGCCTAAACCGATTGGTTAATGAATTGAATTTATTTTGAATATTTAAAATGGTAAGAACGGGGTCTTCCAAAATTTTCTTTAAAACTGGTTGGGGTTTAACCAACACAGGGAATGATGGGTCACGATATTTGAATTAAAAAGTGATATGGGAAATAAAGGGGTGATATGAGTAATAAAAAAGGAAATGGTAAAAATAATATAATATAAAATATAAAAATATTGAATAAATGCACTGGAAACACAACATAAATACTTACTTACATGAAATATTTTTAAAAATACTGCCAATCTGATTGGTATCTCCAACAGTTCAATAAAAATATATTTTCATATAAAAAGAAACGAACTGTAATGATGAATAAGTACCATAGCTAATAATTAAACACACACAAAATCTAAAAATAATAATAATCATATATTTACAACTTTAAAAAAATTCACTCTTATATGGAAAAAGTTGTAAAAATAAACAAAAAGGTTGTCTGTTTAAATCTTTTTACTGGAAAACATTCATAAAAGTAACTAGTTCAACCCATTTCTTTATAAAAGCATAAACATTAAATTCAACTGCATTTATTTTCTAGGGATCACACGTATGCTTCACCTCATGAAAAAGAAAAGAAACTACTGTTATCAAAACTTATCACAATTTTAATGTGCATAGCTGGTCATTTCCAAATTTCCTATAACTTTAATAACTTGAATTTTACAAAAAAAAAAAAAAAATAAAGCTAATAAAATGTTAAAATAGTAAGTTTAAATTTGCTTAAGACTTCTAAAATCCCTTTAACCCACCTGTGATATTTTAGAAAAATCTACTTTTGAACCTTTAAAAGTTACACATTGATAACAGCAATTTTTTTTTTTTTTTTTTCATTCTTGATATTTCCAGAAGTAACTTTTCAATATTAATTCGTTAAGCAAATAAGTAAATAAAATATTGTTTATTTTAACAAAATCGATTTTTCAAAACACCTTTTGATAAAAGAAATAACGTAAAAGAAATCTGTAGTGTGGCTTAATTACTTTTAATACAAAAACTTATTAAAATATTTAAAAATTTAAGCTTCAATTAAAAAATATCAGTTACTTTCAAACACTTAAATGAAGAAATTAAAAAGAATGTAATCAAACTTTATACTTTTTTTCTACAAAACTATTAAGACGGAAATTTATATAGCAATAAAACTTACCTGTGGATTAAAATATCCAATTTGCTTTAACACACCCACACACACAAACAAAATAAAATAAAATAAAATAAAATAAAATGCAGTGCTTTTTCTGACCCAGATCATTAACGTTATTTGTTCACTAAAGGTAAATAATAACACTTTCCGGTGGTCAAGTCATTGCATGCTGAATCACTTTACTTCAACGTGCGCAACTGAAAGAAAAGAAAAGCTTTAAAAAAATAAATGAACACTGAATGTTTTTTCCTTTTCTTACTCAGTTCTAACCACAAAAATTTAAAGTCGGGATCGCACAGATAAATATTTCAGTTCTGTATCAGAGTTTGCACGATCTTGAAAATCAGCTGTCTCTATGACCTACATATGTTGAGGATGAGGTATAAAAGAGTTTTTCGAAAGATTCAGTTTGATCTTCAGTGAGTCTAAAGTTAATAAATTGATGCGGTTTGCACATAGATAAGTTTCTTTTTGAAGATAACAGAGTGAGGGGAAAAAAAAAGTTTCTTGGTTGAGGACCGAAAATATAGCAAATAAATTTCAGCATAAAGGATGTTTATTTTCGGTTTTTCTCAGATGATCACGAAAATTATTTTAAGTTTATCTGGCGACTAAGCACACTAAGTAAAATAATTTGATTTGGAGAAAAAAAAAAAGTTATTTTTTACCGGCCATCGGGGGGAAAAGTATTTTTCTTTTCTAGGTGACTATATTCAGTTTTTATACACAATAAAAGTTCTTGATGGTAAAATGCACTTTCTTGAAAGACTATAAGGACCCGGTACTCATTATTTTTCAGCAGTCTCATGATATTTCCGAGTGTAGCCAGGCGACGAAACACGAAAAAGGAGTTTTTATCCGCAAAGGTATGCGCAAAAACATCGTTCTCTTTCTCCAATCGAATGTCACATTAATTACAGGCAATATTCTAAGATTGTTCGTGGGCCGATTGCGCCGACACAACTCTGAAACTATCCGAATTTTTCATGGCACAAGTGGATTTTGTCCTTTATCAAGTTCTGGAAGAAAGGCTGGGATTTTCCCGAAGTAGGCGACCGTCATGCCGACTTTATAAAATGTAACGAATTATCCGGGGACGACTTGGGAGAAATAATAATCGACAGAAACATACAAATAAGTTGGACTCGGGACCTCTGGACAGATCGAACTCGTTTATTGAAGCATTTCTTCGTACAGACATCTTCGCGCGTTCAATCGGAGGTCCCGCGAGCCATTTACGTTGTTTTGAGAACTACATGGCCGAGGGTTTGGCTGACCGCTCAAATGTGCCAAAAATCCTGTCTTCTTCGCCCTTGCATGGGGTTTTAATCAGAATTTAGGATATTTTCCAGCAGAGGGAGAAAGAGTCAAATTGGGAGGATCATTTATTTTAATTGGTCAATTAGCTTTTGACTGATGTCTGGGGTCTTATGCCGACACCAAGGCTTGGCCGGGCCTGGGAGCCGCACCCAACAGACGGCTGCAAGAAATGCAAACTCATCACTTTTAAAACTTAAAGAGATGTCGAAATTGATAGATGAAAGTAATATTTGTGAGGCTGAGAAACAAAGATCACAGGGGCAGATTAGATTTAAGCATTAGATTTATAAGTTAGAAAAAATGTTTTGGGATTTTAAATTTTAATTTTGCATTTTAAAAAGGGTTTATTTTTATCCTTTCACATCCCCCCCCCCTCCAAGATGAGATCCACCAGATTTGCCTGCAAAACTGGGGGAACTCTCCTGGAAGACTGAGAATGCCAAAGTGAATTAAAAAGAAGTGTTTAATTGAGTGAGGCTTCAAAATAAGTTAATGTTAAAGTTAAATTTACAACTAAGATTGGTAAAAAGTGAGGGCTGAATTTTGCTGCTGGAAAAATATATTTAAAATTTAAATTTCAACACATATAAATTAAGGAAAAATTAAAGATCTTATGGTTTTATGCTAAAAAGCTCTAAATTTGGGATATGGCTCTCGGGACAATCTGACCGAACTTTACATTAAAAACTTGAAATATATAATAATTATACCACAAAACATGCGGAATATATGAAAACAATAATACAGTAATATTACCACAAAACTATATGAAAAAAAAAATACTAATAAGATAAAGATTAAAATAATAGCCATAAATTTGTTGTTTGTCTTTTGGCCATAATTGTATGGATTAAAAGTTTTTTGGCCATTTTTGTGCTATTTTTGTTCAAGTCCTTACAGCACAAAATTTCAAAATATTTTATAAAATATATATAGTTCTGTGAAAATTATAACTTTATGGTAAAAAGTGCAAAAATTAAATATAAAAAATAGTTATGTACAAATATATAAACATATGGTATCAATATAATAAAATAATAATAAACGTAAGAAATTGGTGTGAAAAATATACGTTCTTTATATGCAAAATATTCACATTAGACAAATACTTGAAAATGTTAAATTATGAAAAAGAAACTTGAAATTATTTATTCACATTTTTTCAAAACGTGAAAATATTAAAATTGCAGTAATATAAGATTGTTAAAATTAAAAAGATTATGCAAATATTTAAAAATGGTGAAATATACTGTAAAATGGACAAAACAGGTGTGGACAAAACAAGTGTAAGATATAGAGTTTATTTACAGGGCTACTGGTTAGGCAAGTAGCTTTATTTGTATCCTAAACCTTTGGAGGTTTTAGCAGATCCTAAACCTTGGGGAGGTTTTAGCAAAAATTAAAAAAAAAAAAGAAAAATGAGCATGATGTTTCTATTTGGGGTGAAGATGTAGATGCAATTTAATTGTAAGCAATGGAATTTACTGTTTTGCAGACTGAGGTGTATTTGTTTTCCCCAGTGGCATCAATAAATCTGAGCAGCAATATAATAAATTACAATTACATCTCACTGTTAGCTCAAAGAAAAAAAAAAAAAATTCCTGCTCTAGACAAGTATAACTCACAGAACACTTTTCCTTTAAGATTAAGGCCAGAATGCTCAGAGTTTTCCTTGCTAGATTTTACGCAAATAGCAAAAACTTTTTTATTTTTAAGGGTTTTACTACTGGCAAAGGAAAAATTAATTAATAAAACAAAAAATAAAATAATAGACCTTGTTGTCAATCAAAAAGGACAGTGTTTTAGAAGTGCATGGCAACCTGGTGATAATTCTGTTTACTAATGGATCTATTCTTACAAAAATATCAGCAGTCGCCACATTTGCACATGTACATAACTGAATCCTCTTTGATTGCACAGGGGTGTTTCTGGTTGGAGTTTAACCAACTCAAAAACTTAAAAAATTGTGAGCTTAAAGATTTAATGGAATGGAACCATGGTCATCTTTAAAAATCGAATGGGTGGATTTAGACACTATTGGACTTACCACGGTAAAAGTGGATTCACCAAGGTCATGCCTAAACCGATTGGTTAATGAATTGAATTTATTTTGAATATTTAAATTGGTAAGAACGGGGTCTTCCAAAATTTTCTTTAAAACTGGTTGGGGTTTAACCAACACAGGGAATGATGGGTCACGATATTTGAATTAAAAAGTGATATGGAAAATAAAGGGGTGATATGAGTAATAAAAAAGGAAATGGTAAAAATAATATAATATAAAATATAAAAATATTGAATAAATGCACTGGAAACACAACATAAATACTTACTTACATGAAATATTTTTAAAAATACTGCCAATCTGATTGGTATCTCCAACAGTTCAATAAAAATATATTTTCATATAAAAAGAAACGAACTGTAATGATGAATAAGTACCATAGCTAATAATTAAACACACACAAAATCTAAAAATAATAATAATCATATATTTACAACTTTAAAAAAATTCACTCTTATATGGAAAAAGTTGTAAAAATAAACAAAAAGGTTGTCTGTTTAAATCTTTTTACTGGAAAACATTCATAAAAGTAACTAGTTCAACCCATTTCTTTATAAAAGCATAAACATTAAATTCAACTGCATTTATTTTCTGGGGATCACACGTATGCTTCACCTCATGAAAAAGAAAAGAAACTACTGTTATCAAAACTTATCACAATTTTAATGTGCATAGCTGGTCATTTCCAAATTTCCTATAACTTTAATAACTTGAACTTTACAAAAAAAAAAAATAAATAAAGCTAATAAAATGTTAAAATAGTAAGTTTAAATTTGCTTAAGACTTCTAAAATCCCTTTAACCCACCTGTGATATTTTAGAAAAATCTACTTTTGAACCTTTAAAAGTTACACATTGATAACAGCAATTTTTTTTTTTTTTTTTTTTTTTTTTTCATTCTTGATATTTCCAGAAGTAACTTTTCAATATTAATTCGTTAAGCAAATAAGTAAATAAAATATTGTTTATTTTAACAAAATCGATTTTTCAAAACACCTTTTGATAAAAGAAATAACGTAAAAGAAATCTGTAGTGTGGCTTAATTACTTTTAATACAAAAACTTATTAAAATATTTAAAAATTTAAGCTTCAATTAAAAAATATCAGTTACTTTCAAACACTTAAATGAAGAAATTAAAAAGAATGTAATCAAACTTTATACTTTTTTTCTACAAAACTATTAAGACGGAAATTTATATAGCAATAAAACTTACCTGTGGATTAAAATATCCAATTTGCTTTAACACACCCACACACACAAACAAAATAAAATAAAATAAAATAAAATAAAATGCAGTGCTTTTTCTGACCCAGATCATTAACGTTATTTGTTCACTAAAGGTAAATAATAACACTTTCCGGTGGTCAAGTCATTGCATGCTGAATCACTTTACTTCAACGTGCGCAACTGAAAGAAAAGAAAAGCTTTAAAAAAATAAATGAACACTGAATGTTTTTTCCTTTTCTTACTCAGTTCTAACCACAAAAATTTAAAGTCGGGATCGCACAGATAAATATTTCAGTTCTGTATCAGAGTTTGCACGATCTTGAAAATCAGCTGTCTCTATGACCTACATATGTTGAGGATGAGGTATAAAAGAGTTTTTCGAAAGATTCAGTTTGATCTTCAGTGAGTCTAAAGTTAATAAATTGATGCGGTTTGCACATAGATAAGTTTCTTTTTGAAGATAACAGAGTGAGGGGAAAAAAAAAAGTTTCTTGGTTGAGGACCGAAAATATAGCAAATAAATTTCAGCATAAAGGATGTTTATTTTCGGTTTTTCTCAGATGATCACGAAAATTATTTTAAGTTTATCTGGCGAGTAAGCACACTAAGTAAAATAATTTGATTTGGAGAAAAAAAAAAAGTTATTTTTTACCGGCCATCGGGGGGAAAAGTATTTTTCTTTTCTAGGTGACTATATTCAGTTTTTATACACAATAAAAGTTCTTGATGGTAAAATGCACTTTCTTGAAAGACTATAAGGACCCGGTACTCATTATTTTTCAGCAGTCTCATGATATTTCCGAGTGTAGCCAGGCGACGAAACACGAAAAAGGAGTTTTTATCCGCAAAGGTATGCGCAAAAACATCGTTCTCTTTCTCCAATCGAATGTCACATTAATTACAGGCAATATTCTAAGATTGTTCGTGGGCCGATTGCGCCGACACAACTCTGAAACTATCCGAATTTTTCATGGCACAAGTGGATTTTGTCCTTTATCAAGTTCTGGAAGAAAGGCTGGGATTTTCCCGAAGTAGGCGACCGTCATGCCGACTTTATAAAATGTAACGAATTATCCGGGGACGACTTGGGAGAAATAATAATCGACAGAAACATACAAATAAGTTGGACTCGGGACCGCTGGACAGATCGAACTCGTTTATTGAAGCATTTCTTCGTACAGACATCTTCGCGCGTTCAATCGGAGGTCCCGCGAGCCATTTACGTTGTTTTGAGAACTACATGGCCGAGGGTTTGGCTGACCGCTCAAATGTGCCAAAAATCCTGTCTTCTTCGCCCTTGCATGGGGTTTTAATCAGAATTTAGGATATTTTCCAGCAGAGGGAGAAAGAGTCAAATTGGGAGGATCATTTATTTTAATTGGTCAATTAGCTTTTGACTGATGTCTGGGGTCTTATGCCGACACCAAGGCTTGGCCGGGCCTGGGAGCCGCACCCAACAGACGGCTGCAAGAAATGCAAACTCATCACTTTTAAAACTTAAAGAGATGTCGAAATTGATAGATGAAAGTAATATTTGTGAGGCTGAGAAACAAAGATCACAGGGGCAGATTAGATTTAAGCATTAGATTTATAAGTTAGAAAAAATGTTTTGGGATTTTAAATTTTAATTTTGCATTTTAAAAAGGGTTTATTTTTATCCTTTCATATATATATATATATATATATATATATATATATATATATATATATATATATATATATATATATATATATATATATATATATATATATATATGACGTATGTCATGTTGTAACTCTCTTATTATGAACCGATTTGGATGTGACTGCGTATGTGTATAGGACTTACCAAGGTCTCAACCGAGTTCGTTGGCCAGCTTCATGCGCCATCTTGTTTCAAAATGGCGACAAGTTAAAAAAATTTTTAATTCAAAAAGATGTATAAAAAATTTTAAATTGAAAAAGTTGTTTCCATTATGTATTAGATCGTGATACAAGGATTTCAGAACAATTTTTGTTTCGGAATTATCTTAGACTAGTAAATCTACAGATCAGGAGCCTCAACGTCAGCTCTGAAAGTCGCTGTTTTTTAATCTCACTTTTCATAATATTTAACATCTTACAATCCGCAAATTGATTTTTTTTAATTATTACATATATATTTATACGCTTATAAAATAATTCGAAGGTTTCAGAAAATAGAAACGTTAAATTAAACACGGTTTATGCAATAATATTATGACATTCTTATGAGCTTATTCTATTTTTTAGATTAAAAAATACATTTCTTCAGGGGGGCCCTTCCCCCCCTGACCCCCCCGTAATCGTATTAAATTTATATTCGTGGTTTCCTATTGTTTGTGTATATGATTCTAGTACATCTTGGATTTCGTTCTACAAAGGGGTTTTATTAGGATAAGCAAAAATTTCGAAAATAATTTCATGTTATCCTGATACCTAAATAGCCATATTTACTTACCTATCAACCACGAAACACTCGCATTTGATAGATAAGTTGAATAATATATCCTGTACAAAAGCAACTTATAGAAATGTAAACTGAATCTACTATATTTCACTTATATCTATTTCAGAAATCTAGTGTTATTACAATTTTTGCTTCGGAAAAACAGTTTTGATGGTCATTCTATAATATTTATTTTACCTTAGTACATCCTGATCTAATTCGATGGCAATAGCATACTAAAATCTCCCCAAAATAGGCTTATTTGGAAACTTTTAAACCTATTGGATAATCATTCATAATCGTGTCCACTGTCAATCCACTAAATAGCAACCGTGATTTGGCGCTATATAATATTTTTTGTGATAACTTTTTATGATCTCAGTTTCCAGTAATTGTGCTATTTCAGGCTGTATGGATGCGTGTTACTACGCTAATTTCTTTAGGTTAACTATCTCGTTGTACGAGATATTATATCCTATTTTAAAAATAAATACTAATTTTCAACCACGAAAAATCCACATCTCTTCCAGAAAATGAATAATATCTGATGTAAAAATGTTTCGGTTATCATTCTATAGTAGTTAAAAAGTAACTTGCATCAAAATAAATTCTTATTTATTTCAATAAAATATTAAAATCACCCAAAAATACTTTATTTTGCGAATAAAATATTGTAGCAAAATAGTCTGAGTTATTTGAATTTTATTACTTAGATATTCTTTGAAATATAGTTGCTAGGTTACGGTTAAATTATAGAGGAAAATAAAAATAAATGCATTTTAAAATTTGCAAAAAACGATAAAATAAAATGTATTATATTATTAGAAGAGATGTATAAAATTGCACCAAAAATTATACACCTTATTTAAAAAATCTGACGAATGTGTTAACAAAATTTCAAATTAATTTGAATAATTTAAGACCTGACTTGATAAATTTTAACCTTCATAACTTACCGTTTCAATACATTAATCAAATGCGCCATTTTATTTTCAACGAATGAAAAATTTCAAAATCGTCTGAATTCCCATAAGAAAGCATTATGACCTAAAAAGAAATGTTCTATATTTTCCCAACGAACGAACCAAATGTAACTAAAAACTATACAGCTAATTCCAGGTACCTCACCAACCAAAAATCCAAAATACCAAAAATCAAACTAATCGGATCATTTTTGCGGCAGTTATCGCGGAACAGACAGACAGAAACCAAAAACTTTTTGGGTCTCCACAGTGAGCCTCAACTGACGTTTCGGCAAAAATGGCAGAGATATGGCAGTTTGAAATTCTAGGGTGGCTGACATTTTGAAACAATCTAAATGTTGTCATGCTGGAATTCTCATGCTTGAAATTCGCATTCAAATTCAGTATTAAAGAAAATCCGGGGTTGAATTTTCTATAATCGAGTTCCAAGCAATTTAGCTTGGGGTGTTTGAGTAAAATGAGTTGAATTTTTTAAAACATGCACTAACACATGCATAACCTTTTCCTCCCGGTACAGGCCGGAAGGACTTTTAAAAATTTGCAGCAAATTGTCCAGTCATTTGACTGTTTTTGTAGAAAACGGTTACATAATCGTAATTTAACTATATTCTGATCTCTAAATGATCAACAATACACTCAAAATATCGTTAAATTACGGTTATATAATCGTTTTCTACAAAAACGGTCAAATGACTGGACAGTTTGTTGCAAATTTTTAACAGTGAATATACATAAAGCGACATGGCTCTTTTCTTTTCGTTTTAAGTACACTGTAAAAAGAAAACAAACGTTTCTGAATCTGCGAAAATATAATATAACCACGAGCGAAAATATACAATAACCTCTTCCACGATTCCGAAAAGCGCACTTTAACTTTAGAAACCTTTGAAACCAATATACAGGGTGATTCATAAGTAAGTATACAACTTTCAGAAGCTATAAAACAGGAACCGTTTAAGGCACGCTCCACAAATGCAAGCCGTAAGATAGGTATGATGATAAAGTTGTCTCCTCGCTGCCGTGAAAGGTGACATAAGCTAGCGTGTCATGAGAATATCAGTAGAAATGGCTGCGTATAGGGTGGAGAAGGCATTTTGTGTTCTTGAATTAAGCAAAATGGAATCTGCCACCATTGTGCAACGGCATTTTCAAACACGATTTGGAAAAGAACCTCTAACCAGAAAATCCATTTATAACTAGTAAAATTTTTGAAACTACGGCCTGTTTGCGCTATGTGAACTGAAATGGATTACCGGTTTGGTGTGTGTCGTGTGACTAAAGATGCACACATAGATTTTTTTAAATCAGGCATGGATGAATTTTCTGATTAGAGGTTGTTTTCCAGATCGTGTTCGAAAAGGCCGTTGCACAATGGTGGCAGATTCCATTTTGCTCAACTGAAGGACACAGAATGTCTTCTCCACTGCTGACGCAGCCATTTCTACTGATATTCACGTGACACGCTAGCTATCGCCTATATTACTTCACAATCTTTTTGAGTACACCTACCTTATAGTTTGCATTTGGGGGACGTGCCGTAAACTGTTCCTGTTTTACAGCATCTGGAAGTTGTATACTTACTTATGAATGACCTTGTATTTTCGGGATTTAAAGAAGCATTCTAAGCATTTTTTTTCTATCACTGATTTTCGGAAACGTCTATAGTGTATTAATCAATTTTCTCAGACCGGAATATTGGTTAGTAAGTATGCTATCAATTCTCAATTAAACATTTTCAGCTGTATAATAGAATTTATACATGCAACAGTAACAAAATAATATTAATTTTAATGTTAAAGTTAATGTTAGTGTCGTAATATGATTATGTTTGTCTGTAAAACATGTTTGTTGTACATGAAAATGTTTACTTGAGAATTCCTATTATTAAAAAAACCGGTACTTTTCCGTTATACGGACACCATGCCAAAATATATGCCAATGCATAATGTATTTAAATGTATGTAAATGTATGTATAAAATGTATGTAAATGTATGTATTAAATGTATGTAAATGTATGCTTGGCAACAATGGTGTCCGTGTAACGGAAAAGTACCAAAAAACTTATATTTCGTGTTAGGAAAACTAAATTATACGTTATAAAAACTACGCGAAAATGTTTTCAAAAATCGAAACAGTAAAAGAAATTTTTATTTTTATAAATGCTTCTTTAAATCTTGAAAATATATTGGTTTCTGGGGTTTCTGACGATTAAAAACGCTTTTCGGAATCGCTAGCGACTCGGGAGAAGCTATGGAATACATTCTTTCCTGTTTATTGTATATTGTTCTAGATAAAGAAACATTTATCATTTTTTTACAGTGTACTAATAAAATCCCCTCTGATTTGTTTAACAAAAATACATATTATTCATACATCTTTTAAAAGCAAAAAGTAAGTTGACTTAAATGAAATTTTTAGCAGAAATCCGAGGATTATTAAATTATTAATTCAGCATTTTTTGCTTGTATTAACATCTGTTGTAGTATGTTAAACATCTGTCACCAAAAGTTATTGATCTTCAGTTTAATTTTTCAGTTTCATCAAAATTGAATAAAAATGAAGGAAAAATACAAGAAAAAAAAATGCCTTAAATGTATTCAGTTGTTTCTAGGAAAACATCAGTATTTGAAATAAATTAATTTGTGTGTCTTAAATATGTTGATAAATGTTCTATTGAGAAAAAAAATATTAAATTTAGTTTAACTTTATTTTATTAATACTAGAGTTGTTATTAAAAATCTTGGAAAATAGATGACATTATCAAATGATTTTTATATTGTGATTTTTCAAAAATACTAAAATTCTCTCATTCAGAACCATTTTATGTAGTTTATAATATATAAAATGCTTATCAAAGAGAATCAGATGTATGTATGATTATGAGTCTCGAAGATTATATATAATTAATTATTACAAGCCTATTTTTTTTCCAGTTTCTATAATTTCACATCACAAGCTTAAATTTAGATATGAATATTTAAAAAAATTAAAAAATATATCAAATTAATGTGCGTACATCAGATGATTTTTAGCAGCTTCCTTATTCTTTAACCCTTTGAAAGGCGGTGGTATATTGTATATGTTACGGTCAATATGATTAATCCGGTCATTATTATAATAATAACCGGTTATTATTAATAATTACCAGATTAATCATACTAATCGTAACATATATACAACTTAATTTTTCAAAACTGCCAAATAGATCCAGATTTTTAAAACAAAATTTCGATTTTTTAATATATGTGAATAAAATAATATTTTTATTTCCAAATCAGGGTATTCTTAAATTCTGATGGCATTGAATAGCTTCATTATATTAGAAACAGAATCACTTTACTCCTGAAAGTCTTGAACAGTGTATGTTCAAATAGTAGACGTATATTTTCTTTATTTTATTACCTCTGACGACTTTTGAAAATATCTGATTTTAAGCATTACATTATTACAATACGAAGCATGAATATCTTGATTTTTCGTTTTTTGTACAGTAAATAAGAAACTATAGTTATGTCTTTATATAAAACAAAAATTTAGTATACGAAAAAAGATTTTTCGAAAGACAACTACTGATACGATGCTTAAGAATATAGCCTTTCTTTTCTTTTTGTAAACTAAAAGATCCAACCCGGGCATCCCGGGTTACAGAACATACATAAACTTAAACACCCTTTTTATTGAAAACTAATAGATTTTTAACATTTAATATATTATTTTAATTTGCCCAGTAACAATATCAAAAATAATTTGTATATGAAAAATACCAATTATGTAGTTAAAGTTTTGAAATATATTATAAGCAGTACTTTCATCTTGGACTCGTGCCAGAAGTTAACAGCCGAAGAAGCACAACAAATCGCTATTCACAGCAGCCTTTTTTATTGTGATCACTTCAGTGGTTTAAGCGCATAACTCGATTACATGTATTAAATTTGTGTTTTATTTATATTTATTATTTTATTTTATATTTATTGATGAAGTTTTATTTTCATTATTGGAACCGGAAACAAATGATGAACTATTTATGTAAATTCAAGTGTAAGCTATTATAACTTTTGTAATGGCCTACACGCGATAGAGACAGATTTTGTTTGTTAGTACAGCTGCCGTAGACGCACCGGGGTATCGTTTTGGCACCAAAATGGCAATTTTGTGCCTGGGCAACCCGGCGGTTTCGGCTAGATTTTGTTTCATATGGCAACCCGGTAGAGCAGATTCCGTATGTTTTATATCAAATTAAATAGTGTGTGTTTTATAATAAATTAATCATTGTGTGTGCTTTTTAATATAAAATAAACTATTTCATAATAAAATAAAAATAACATGCTATTTTAGCAATCTCTAATAGGTACCTGAAAATGGAGTTTTCTCGCCAAAATGGCACAATACAAAAATCGCGCCAACCTCGGTGCGTCTGCGACAGCTGTTTCTTTATTTTGAATCATGCTTGAAATTTATTTTTTAAACCATAAAAAAGGAGTAAATAGCGATACAGTTTAAAACAAATTTCGATACAGTTTTCAAACAAATTTTGATACAGTTTTCAAACAAATTGCATTTGGAAGTTCTTTTTTCCCCTATTCGACGATGTAAAAATTGAAAATGTGCGATATTTAGAAATTTAAGAATTTGCAGTAAAAGCTAAATTTAATCGTCTGGTATTGCCAATGGCAAAATGACGTCAGCGTTACGCATGAACACGTTTGTCAGTGAAAAAAAAAATACTTTAGCAATAAAAAGCACTTTGAGTTGTTTAATAATATTATGCGTCATTCGAGCATCTTTTACAAAACATAAAACATAAATTGACGTAAATGAACTTTTTGGCTGACATCCAAGGATTATTACATTATTAATTCAGCATTTTTTTGCTTGTATTAACTTATGTTGTAGTATATTAAACATCTGTCTCCATAAGTTATTGATCTTTATTTTAATTTTGTCAGTTTAACGAAGTCGAAAAGGAAATAATAAAAGAAAAATTGCTTGCGATGTGATAAAAGAAAAACATCAAAATTTGGAATAAAATACCAAAAATGTTTTTGGATGGTCTAATGGAAATAATTTATTATATTTCGTTCTTTATCCTGTGGATGCTAGATTTACAGCAATATGCATGAATTATATATGCATATATTACATTATCTATAATATATATGAATAGTTTTCATTACATATATATACATTGAGTAATCAGAAAAAAAAAGAAAAATAATTAAAAATATTAGGCATGGGAGTGTTTTAATAAAAATGTATAGAAATACATGCGTTTTTTTTAATAACGAAATTTTTATTTTCAGAATTATTTACATTTGCAACCAAGAAGTGTCGTCTGAATTTTGTCAGCTGGCTGTACTGCTTCGGGGTTAATGTTGCCAGTTCGTTACTTTTATTATTATTATTATTATTCAGATATCTTGATTGTTACCACTCTTTTTTAAATAGCATAATTCGCCGTATCTTCGACTTTTTTAATCCTTCATTAAATCAGGCGAATACTACATCTTTAAAAAAAATGGTAGCAATCAAGCAATTTGATTTTTTTTTTAAATAGGGAGCTGGAAACACTGGGCATAAAACAGTTTAAAACGAAACTAGGATAACAAATGTTCAATTTGATGCACGTTATCATTGCAAAAACAGTGCAAAAAATTCTGTATATATCACAGAAAAATCTTGTAAGCAATGCTACCAGTTTTTTCCTTTAACTTGTACAGAGAAATCCTGTTAAACTAGTACAGATTTTCTCTATGTGAAACAGAATTTCTCATTTCTCAGAACTTCATTTTCAATACCAAACAATTTTTCCAATAGATAGTAATGTAACGTAATTCTTTTATGTGTCCTGTAAATAAACTCTAAATGATACACACTTCATTTTCAATACCAAGCATGCCATATAGTAAACATCAATATCATATATCAATTCCATGGCAATCTCAGCATATTTAGGTGAGTTAGAGCACGGATAGACGGCAGACAAACGGCAGACATACGGTAGACAGACAAACCGAATTCATAAACACTTTTCTACTATGTTGGAAAGTGTAAAAATGTAGGGGACTGGCAAAACTGGGAACAGGAAAGTTTAAAATGAAACCAGATTACAAATGTTCAATGTGATGGATGCTATTATTGCAAATACAGTTTAAAACCTTTTTATTAATTTCCCAGAAAAGTCTTGTAAGCAATGCTACCAATTTTCCAAAATAATGGGAAGCAATGCTACCAGTTTATCAAATAATTAACTAAGTGCTTAATAAAACCTCCCCATTTTGCAGCTATTTTCAGCGTTGATAACGAAACAAGACCTTCTCCTGTTTGTACTGAATATATGAGCAATCTAACACTAAAAGGCACTTGGATTTGTTTAGCAAAAATATTCATTTTTTTTACAAAACGTTGACTTAATATTTTGGCAGACTTCCAGGGATTATCAATTATATTATTAATTCAGCCTGGAAGTCTGCCAAACATGTTTTTGCTCGTATTAGCTTGTGTTGTAGTATGTTAAACATATGTTGCCAAAAGTTATGGATCTTTAGTTTAGTTCTACTAGTTTTAAGAAATTAAACTAAATAGACCGGGAGGCGGCAGCACAGACAATCACCTCATCGAGTTCACGGCTGAAATTCCCGAATTAGTTAAAACTCGATTCACATATTAAAACGCAATCGGTCTGCCAAGTCATATCTTGGTGGAAAACACATTAAAACCCGATTTTAGCGGTTGACTCGTAGGTTTACCATTATGTTTTCCTGCACCCAAAGGTATGAAAACTTGGAGGCCTGGGAGCAGGAACACACAATGGTAAACCTACGGGCCAACCGCTAAAATCGGGTTTTCGGGTGTTTTCCACCAAGATATGACTTGGCAGACCGATTGCGTTTTAATATGCGAATCAAGTTTTAACTATATCTGGAATTTCAGCCATGAACTCGATGAGGTGATTGTCTGTGTTGCCGCCTCCCGGTCTAAAACGAAATAAAAGCAAAATTGCTTGCGACGCATTCGGCTGATCCAATAAATGCCTCAGAATTTGAAATAAATTAATTTGTGAGCCCCGAATATCGTGACAGATTATCCTATGAGAAGAAATTATTAATTTTAGTTCTTCTTTAATCCGTAGCTGTTGTAATTTGTATGCAGTCTTGATAAGTAGATGAGATAAATATTAATGTTCTAGTCATTTTTCAAATAACATAAAATTTTCACTTTCATAAATACAAGGTGTCCATAATTAAACGACCCCACTTTAAAGTTGTCTACAAACGAAACTATTGCTCAGAATGTTGTGAAGGACATAATGAAGGAATAGAAATTAGTTTAAGCGAAAAAAAAAAGTTCAAAATTCCGTCACCGGATGGCATTTTTAATGAATCAATCGCATTTGAAATATTTGGTAAGTCATGATAAACCAAGAACTTTACTTGATCTTAAAGACAGCATTTCGAGACATGTTTTTAGCATTTCCCGGAACACACTGCGGTCAATTGTGGAACACGCAATCCTACGATTCCAGATGGTAGCTGAAAATGACGGCCGTCATGTGGAACATGTTTTGTTGTAAGAAAATATGTAAACTAGGCTAAATGTATGCTAAATGTGTAGTTCATTAAAAACGCCATCTGGTGGCAAAATTTTGAACTAATTTTTTTTTCGCTTAAACAAACTCCTTTATTATATCCTTCACAAAATTTCACAACTTTCTAACCAATAGTTTCGTCTGTAGACAACTTTAAAGTAGGGTCGTTTAATTATGCACACCCTGTGTATTAATATGCAAATTGAAATAACAGGACACGTAGAGGTGCTTATTTTTGAGTACCACTCTTTCCAAATATTAATTTTCGCTTTGTTTAAACTCAGAATTTTGCTCTTAAACTCTACTATATAATATTTCTTAAGTAGCGCTAATCAAAAATTAAAAACTCTATGAATAATCAATAAACCATGAAATCTTTGACCTCTAATGTATCAGTAAAAAAGTAAACAGTTTATCAATTCAAACGGATTCCAAGTTGCAAGCAACTCCTCTCCCTGTATAAGAGTGTTTATGTATCACATCTTAAAGGAGTCATGTTTTATATTATAAAAATAGCAAAAATGCACTGTAAAATGAAAGAGAAGCTGAGGATTACACCATCAACTTCAACAGCCAATCCGAAATTAGTACGCTAGACAGTCAAGATTGGCTTGCGTAAAGCAGCCAATCAGAAATAACTTGCTATTTAAGATCGAAAGAGGAGGAAAAAAAGCAGTAGGCTGAGCAGAATGAATTAAAATAGGATTATTTCGAATAGAAATAGGTGAAATGATGATAAAGAATATTTTACTGTTACTAAAGGGGAATCGTTCCCATAATAAGCAAAGTGAAGAAGTAAGAGCTTAAAGCTACCCCAATTTAAAAAACAAAAGCAGTTTTCATTGCCATACATTTAAATATAGTTAAATTAAGGTTAGTATATGTATGAATAAAAGAAATATATATATATACATTTTAAATAAGAAATACAAAAAACAAAGCGTATTAGCACCAGAGGACTACTCCGGCCAAATAAAAGTATACCGAGGTCTTTTACGCTTGTTAGGACTATGAACATCGTTATGAAACAGTGAAACAGTTGATTGTTTCTAGAGGATACCCAGTTGCAAGCAACTCCACTCCCTGTCTATGTGTAATTGTATATCACATCTTAAAGGAAAAGAAAAATATCCCATCAAAAAACTTTCTGTAAAAAAAAAAAGCGCCAAGTTCTCCTTAATGTTTCGGCCGTAAAAAGTACTGATATCTGATGTTCGTCCAAGTTAAAAGTCAAACATCCGAAATCTTTCATTCAAAATGGCTTCCTGCGACTTGGCCGTTAATGCATTCTAGGTTAAAAACATTAGAAGAATGTAATACTGAGTAAAATAAATTAGAATACATAATATACCCTGATTGATGTTAAACATGCCATATCTTTTATTTGCAATAAATAATTACGTCGATAAATCATTTCAAAATTAATGATTGGAAATTATGCATTTAAAAGTAATATCGGATTTGCAAATAGGCAAATTCGTATGATGATATTGTAATTAAAAGCTTTGTGATACATACCATTGAGTTTCAAGAAACATTAGTTTTGATTAACCATCATTTAGTTTTACCATGGTTTAATGACCGTTTTGTATGGTCTATTGTCATTAACACGAATTCCAATGAATATTTTTTTCATCAAATTTCACATTGTGTTACATTATATGAGACGTTGAGAACCAGAGTAGACCATTCTCGACAGCTGTGATTTCGAAATTATGTTTTTAAAAATGTGTATTATATTTTAGTACTTTGTACAACAAAATGCGTAAGATATTAAAAAAAATGTAGTAGACATGTAGATCATTATACATTCTTTAGAATTTGAAAAACCTTCTAAAATGCATTAACGGCCAAGTCGCAGGAAGCCATTTTGAATGAAAGATTTCGGATGTTTGACTTTTAACTTGGGCGAACATCAGATATCAGTACTTTTTACGGCCGAAACATTAAGGAGAACTTGGCGCTTTTTTTTTTTTACAGAAAGTTTTTTGATGGGATATCACTGCTTTTTGTAGGTTTTATCAAATGTATAAAGGATATAAATATAATAAATGTATAAATGTCAAAGAATTTTTAAATTATTTTATTATGCTTTACAAATCTATATTTTTATTTGTAGTTTACATCAAAATACTAGCCGTCTCAGGCAAACAATATATTCTTTCTTATATGTATGCTAAGCACATCATCATATTACTTTTATTCATAACTAGCCGAAGTACCTGGTGTTCGAGATTTAAAGAATGTTTGTGTAGAAAAATCAATTTCAAAATTAAACATGTTGTATAGATAACTTCAAAATGTTAAAATATGCCAATATTTCTATAATCGTGTTTTTATCATGATTCAATACGTTCCTCAAACTCGTATGACGTTGTATTCACCTGCTGACATCTTACCTACTTGCTTTCACTATTACTCATATTGATACTCTCTTTGTATGATTCCCAAACATTTGAAAAAGTCCATTAAACTTCCAATGTGACGTTATATTAATTTTCTTTTTTAATTATCGAATGACGTCCTATTAACCTGCTTTCTGTATTTACATATACTCATACTCCTTGTATTATTGAGAAATGTTTGAAAATTTCCGTTATATTATCAATATGACGTCATATTAATATTTTTTTCCATTGGTGAAACTTTTTATTTTTATTTTCATTTTTCACGTGGAAATATTTCAATAGAAAATTTATTATTGTACAAAGAATTCCATTGTGGATTTTTAATTGTTGGCAACTGCTATAACGAAAAATGTTCAAATTTAAAAGGAAAAGGCGGGAAGAGTTCAATATCCTGTGCTGGTAGGTATGGCGAGTTGTTTTAGGCGATAACTGTTTGATTTGGTTATTGCGATATTCAGTCTTTGGAGTTTTAACTTAACAACTGGAATTGACCTTATCTACGTGACATCACACCCCTTTTGGCAGCAGTTTGGATTTTTTCTCCAATCGCGCGAACCAGCACAGGATATGGAACTCTTCCCGGAAAAGCTGTTAGATTTTTTGTTTTTTATTATTTAAAAATTAACTCTACATTATTTCGATTCCGGATTACTTTAGTTGCCTCGGCCGTGTTTTAATACACCTACACGTAACATTTCACAATTCTGGCTTTCAAACTCTTGATTTGTATAGAAGTGCAGACAGACAAACATATTTTCATTTTCATACATTAGATTTTCTTGCTCAATCCTTCGCCAAATCGGAAGTTTCTGTTAGAGAAATTCTCTTTGCGATCATTGGCAGCATATCTTATATTTTGTGTTGTTATCCATTTCATCTTTATTGACAATTACCGCTGAATTTACTTAGGAATTTACGCTTCATGTCCGTTTGCATCATTACACTCTCTAATACGGAGATTTTTAATCCTGTTAAGTAATCTTCTGTAATTTACACTGAAGCGAAGTGGTTCTTGTTAAACGCCTGTTAAGCTATCCATATTTACAGTAAACCATATTGATGCTAATTTTTTCCCCTTTCATTCTAACATTGGAACGATTAATGAAGATTAGAAAATCTACGGACGCACTGCCGTTCTTCCATTAGAAAATCTACCATTATTCTCATCTAATCGTCCTAGATAATATGTCAATATGTCTTGGTTTTAAGATTTTAGCTAAATTTACTCGAAAACCTGAAGCTAAAATGCGAGGAACTCCATTATAGAAGATTCATTCTAACGTACATATTGATAAACTGGATATATGTTATAAAATTATAATAATCTAGAACTGGCAGTTTCGATGCCTTAATTCTGAAAATTCTCTTTCTATAATAAACTTTTAAGAGAGTAAAGACTAACAATATAGTAAGAGTAAGTATAATAACAGTACAATATAATAGCAAGAGCAGAGGTCTTCTGTAGGGACGAAAGATTGAAACTTTATTAACATTCGTGCGTTATGCCATTTAATTAACCGCATAATATTAATAGATGATTACTCGCCCTAAAAATTCGCAATGAAAAAATAGCCTCTAGCGTCAAATTCTCTCCAAGCTTTGCGACACTTAACGAAATATCGCCAAATTTGGCGACAAAAATACCCTGTTTATGTGGACGTCATATTGATGCATATGTATTATATATGTGATGCATATGCATATATATATATACATATATATTTAAAAAAAAATCCAGTGTGCATATATATATATATATATAAAGTTTATTAACATCATTAAAATGCACTTAAAGAACTAACAACCCACTGGAATTTTGCCAGATTGACTGAGTGCTATTGCGATTAGAATACCGACATTTATAATGAAATTTATTTTAAGGAAGTAAAAAATAGAAAAACGGACAGATAAACTAAAAGATTTGCCTTCCCAACATTTTCGGAAAAGAATATAAAAAATTTATTCTGCTTGAAACCATGTAACACCTTTAAACTCAAGCTAATTTTCTGTAATCCGGCTTTGGCGACCAACTCTGGCGTCAAATATGAGCGAGGAAATGATTTCCTATGCAACTATTATTACTTAAATGTTTATCGTACAACAAAAAACACAAATGGTTGCAACAATGCAATTAATTTAATTTGCCAATTGAATGTGTTACGAACTGTATATAGCCAAATCAGCACCCCCTATTTGAAGGGTTTAAAGGCAGAAATTCTATGTTTTCAGACTTTTCTGGTTAATTGTGTGACAAAACCTACTTACTTGTCAAATTTTATGATTCTACGACTGTTAGAAGTACCTTAGTTATTTGATGATCCCCAACTTTTTAGTTATTTGATGATCCCCAACTTTTTAGTTATTTGATGATCCCCAACTTTTTAGTTATTTGATGATCCCCAACTTTTTAGTTATTTGATGATACCCAACTTTTTAGTTATTTGATGATCCCCTGTGAGTCAGTTACAAAAAAGCCCTTTTTCGGAATCTCATATTTCGAAAAATATTCAATACAGAAATAAGAAATCTTTGACCCTAGTTCAGTTTGACTATATTAATGTGTGTTAAAAAGGAAAACTCTCTAGCTCTCCCCAAAACGCAGTTATGAGGGGGTGAAAAGTAGGCCGAAATGGTCAGGGAAAAGGTAGCTTACGGCCTGTGCGAACTTGGCGGACGCACTGCCGTGCTCCCAGATTTAATCAAAGAAATTTTTACGGTGTTAAACTAATTTCCTGAGATGCAGATTTTTATTAAAGACACCTGATAAATCAGGTGTTTTTTAGCAAACCGTAGTGCCGGACACTTCAAGCTCATCGGCTAAGAAAGTAGTCATAAGACAAAAACTCACAATAACAAGAACGAAACGTCATCCATCCGGCATCGATTATGAAACACTTTCCAACTCTAATAGAATATTATTAAGAAATTTAATTTTTCCATACTATGAAATGAGATATCTAAATAAGCAATTTTAAAAATACATAACTCAGTAGAAATCCATTTTCATCAATTGCTGTCCATATTCGAAGACTTTCGGTCAGTCCTGTATATGATCTACAGAATTTGTAAACAACACGTAATACACTAAAAATTGCATAAAATTGCATACCACAGCAGAAAGAGCACTTTTAGCAATTACTGATCATAGTCAGTCTTTTAACCGAATTCTATTGTACGTCTCTGTACATGAACGATAAATCCCATAATCTACAGAAAACAAGTTGCATTGAACCTTACTGATCTTTTTAAATTTCATTATGTTTCAAGTACATGTTCAAAATGCACTGCAAACAATTTTTCCTCATAGATCATAATGTAAAGGTATTATTTTGCACGTCCCTGTAATTGAACTGTAAATGTTACTAATTGTATACTCAGGCTAAAGTTATGCTGTAGTCCACCTCAGTAATGCATATTAATTTCGGTATGTTTGAAATAACGTAACATCAATAAAATGGATCACAACCGATTTTCTCCCGTAGACAATAATGTTAATGTATCTTTTGTGTATCCCTGTAAATGAACAATTAATGCTACACACATCATTTTCAATATCAAACATTCTATAGTAAAATTCAATAACGTATTAAAATTTCATTACGCTCTGGATATATTTACGAGAGTTAGAGCACGGACATACGGGCAGACAGTCAGACAAACCGGATTCATAAAAACTTTTCAACTATGTTGGAAAGTGTTAAAAAGAAATTTATTTAAAATCAATAGAAAAGGTCTTTGGCAGTGAAGCAACGCAGCAGCTCAACATAAAAAATCTCAGGTAATGGAACTTCAGTAAACGTTGAATACTCTAATTAGTGTAACTACTTATCCAACGTTTACTTGGAATATCCATTACCTGCGATAACGTTTACCTGTAGTTCCATTAACTGCGATGTATTCTGCTGAGCTCTTTCCGATAACATACCATATGTTATTGTCAAAAGGTTGTCTGAGTGAATTGTATCCGCCGAATTTCCATAGGATAACTTGGTAGAGCGTTGGCAACCTAAACCAAGGTCCTATGTTTGCATCCCAGTCCGGACACCTTTTCACTCAGTTGGAAAATTACAACAGGTATGATTTATTTACCAATCAGAATAATTGTTTTAAATTATTGAAGAATTAATCCCATGTGTTTATATATTATGGGGTTACATCAAATATACTGTATTCGTGCATTCAGGATGATTTAATAGAATTGCGAGGAAGAATCACACGTGCATTGAACGCGAGATGCTGGGACGAAAATGTCAAGAACCTGATTTTAAAATGGAAGGTCGCGTCACCAAGAGTGCTATGAAAGCTTGTAAAGCGTAACACAGCTCGAAATGGATCTTTACATGGTGGTATGACACTGTCTGCTGCATTCGTAATAGTTTTAAACAACAAACTTTCTAAACGCCGAAGGTTAATTATGATACACCCTGTATGTCATGCAGAATTGAAATTTTAAGTATATTGTGTTTAAAATTTCTTGATTTCGATTCAAATACCAGAATAATCTTCCAGTTTTCGCATGTTTTTAAGAAAAATTTACCTTTTGTAGAGAAGTGGTGAGGGGCTGCATAAAGATCCTCCGTTTAATTATAATAGTGATTCGAAAGGGGGGAAGGAACTCATCAAGAATAGAACCGCTTCAACCACGTGATCACCAGTCCACCAATTTTTATCCAACCAATCATAATTTTCAATTTGTAGCCTGTATTATGAGCCAACCAATCACAATCGACCAAATATGAAGGGCAAACAAAACGTCCAGCTGGTTGCTAAGCTGGTTGCTAGGGTGTGACGTCAGTTGAAACTGATCTATGCTATGTAGTACCAAGGTCTTCGAAGTGCCGTATCGTGTTTCTAGGGCCGCCAAACACGCAAAAATGGCCTCAAATGACAACAGATGAAACACGTAGAAAAGGTCTTCAATGGCAACACATAATAGACAGTTTGACACTTTTAACAATCACAAATACAAAAATCCACGAAACAAAAAAACATAAGAAATTTAAATCGGAAGAATCGGAAACTTAATTAATGTTTAAAAAAATTCATTAGTATATCTGTTCCTTTTTCTAAAACTAAGAGAATTGATTTCGTTCTTTCACTTATTTGATAACTGACTTAAGGGCAAAAAAGAATGAGAAGTAAAGTTAAATATTTTGCTTTATTACATTGTTATTCCCTTTAACGTTTCTATAAAAAAAAACTTGACGTAATTTTATTACGAATGGCTGATTAAAATACAACTGATGTAATTTATTTTGTCTCTTTGAATTTTTATCTTCAGAGTATTTAGCATATCATATCATTCTAGCTAAGAAAAAGAAAAAAAATCCTTCTTAATTAAGGAATATAGTTATTCTTCAAGATCGCACAGCAGTTGGGCAAAAACAAATAATAAAACGGATTGAAGCTTCCAATTATTAAGGTTCAGAAATTATTTTTAGAGGTCATGAAACAATAAAATGAATGGGTAAGTGCCAGAAATAAAAGAAAAAGTATTAACACTTCATTATTTCTTACAGGGAATATTTAACTTAGGGTTTACTAATCTTAAAAGAACTATTCATTGGGGGCCACCGTAATAGTTACCCATCATGGATATGCATAATGTAAAATATATAAATAAAAAATGTGTAAACTACTTATAAAATGCATTGCAATTCGAATAAAATCGTGGCTTGATTACGTCATAAACTTTAAAGGCTCGATTACTGAATTGCTTAAAAGAAACATCCTTATAACTCCAAAAACAATAATCCTATTAACTAGCGGTTTATTGCATCTGATTAAGCGTCTCATTTCCAATTAAAATATATCTTTGAATTGAAATTTGGATGAAATACAGGGTCATGAAATATCGAAGAGTGTGGAAAATAGGATGACAAATATCTCAGCAACTAATGATTCGATCGACTTCATGCTATATGCAAAATTTATGTTTTTTTATTATCTTTTATACTCACTCCTTAAAATAAACTATTTCGAAAAATTTTTTGTACCTTTTATCAGAACGAATATTTCGAGAGTCCGAAAAAATAGTTCCGGTTAATCGAGGTTACTGAAATTCAAATGGCTTCATCCCATTATTACATACTAAGTACATACCAAATTTCAAGTCTCTATCTCAATTTTTTCGGGAGATAGAGCGTTTACAGACACACAGACACACTGACGGACGGCAATTTTTTTTTTTCTAAAAATATGTTTTTCGGAATCTCCAGTGTCTGAAACGTGTAAATCCGTCAAATTTTTTTTTTCGATTTTCAAAACGATTACAAGACTTACCCTATACTACGTATGATGGGTAAGTAAAAGTATTAACACTTCATTATTTCTTACAGGGAATATTTAACTTAGGGTTTACTAGTCTTAAAAGAATATTACTGCATTCAAATATAGCCAGTCGATGTGTAGGGAAAAATATTGGATTTTTAAAAATATCTAGTCAAAATTTCAATGCTATTAAAGTGGACAAAAACTATTTTATTTGTATGGAATTGTGCATCTGAAAATGATATTGAAAGCAATGTTGCCATTAGCGATTTTTTATCATTTTGCCTACCATTAGCTCTAAGCAAAAATAATCTACCTAGAAGGTTAGTAGAAATGTACCATGAAGATCATTGTTCTGAAATAGTGGTAAGAAAACTAATAAAATAATAATTTCTAAAAGAATTAATAATGAAAAATAATACACTCGGTAGCATAATGCTGAATTTAAACACAAATTTCGTTATGTGTTTAACTGGTATATTTATATTTATCAATTAAAGGAAATAATAATTCCTTACCTTCATCGATAGCACAATCACAGATCACTGGTAGCTGCTCACTATTGACAGCTGGAATAATAATGATTAATTAATGATATTTATTATTATGATAATAATGGAGTATCCAATAATCCACGGCGATCTTTGCTTCTTGATTAATTGATTTATTGTAACACAATTATTGAAGAAAACAGGTGTAAAACATAATGCTGCACTTATAAACAACAAATCACATTCATTAAAACTGAAGCACAAATGCTTTCAGATAATTAATTAATCATGAAAATACGTAGCTTGGATATTACCAGCTAATCATGACAACAATCTACGGGGAACTGAAAAGTACATCGAAAGTCTACATTAACAGTATTCAAACACAATAGAAAATTGTTGACTATGCAGATTTCTCAAAAAGTTAATTAAATGTTTTTCCGGACAGAAATTCGTGGTGCTGCCATCTACCGAGAACTGTCGAAGGTGCTGTCTACATTGGATTCCTTCCGCATAGTCTAGAATCATCCAGCAAATGTTATATAAATGTTTTCACAAAACGTACACAAACACACAAAAATGCATATTTCACAACCAGGTTTCTCAAGGAAACCCTGAGCACAGTAGTTGCTTACTTCCAACACCCCTACTTTTCGTTGGAAACCGATGGTTGTGCTAATTGCACTTCTTTTCTCAAAGTCTCAAATTGAGTTTGGGAAGGGGTTTGGTTAGTAAGTCTGCGATCATCCTTTTGGACGGACAATAAATCATCTTTATTATTCCACTTTCTCGTAAATGTTTTATATTGTGGAATTTGGTATCAATGTGTTTGCTCTTCGTGTGGGCCTTTTCGTTCTTGGTTAGTTTTATGGCTGAGATGTTCTCTTCGTACACCGCTATCGGGAGTTGTTGCGGTAATTCGAGATCGTTGAGGATGTTTAACAGCCATTGGATTTCTTGTGTTGCTGTGGATGCGGAGATATATTCCGCTTCCGTGGATGATAATGCCACGCAGTTCTGTTTTCTAGAGAGCCATGAGATAACATTGTTCCCTAATTTGAAAAGATTTCCAGTGGTGGACTTTCTGTCCATTTTATCAGTTGCCCAGTCGGCATCACTATACACCGTTAGTACTGGTGGTTTTGATTTGTCTATTATGAATTTTAAATGTCTAGTAATCATCAGGTATCTGATGAGTTTTTCAACGGCGTCCCAGTCTGCTTCTCTTGGCGACTCGTTCCTCCTACCCAGAATATTTACAATAGCTGCTATGTCGGGTCGCGTTAATGTCGCTATGTATAAAAGCGCCCCTACTGTCTGCCTATAATTTTTGTTGTCTTGCATCAATTTACTATCTGGGTTTAAGTTATAATAATTGGTGTTCATAGGAGTGTAAGTAGGTTTTGCGTTTATTAAATTAAACTTTTCCGCAATTTCCATTATTTTATTTTGTTGGTCGAGTTCTAAGTTACCGTTTATCAATTCTTTAATATTTATTCCCAAGTATTGTGTAACATTTCCCAAGTTTTTTATTTCGTATTGTTTACTTAATTGTGGGTACACTTCGTCTATGTCATTTTTATCTCCCGCAATGAGGATGTCGTCAACGTATACGATTATGTACGCAATTTTTCCGTTTTTATTTCTCTTGTACAGACACTGGTCCGAAGTGCATTCTTCAAAATTTAGATCTTTAAGGGATTTACTAATTTTGATATTCCAAGCCCTAGCTGCTTGTTTGAGCCCATAGATCGCTTTATTTAGTCTACACACCCATTTCTCATGCCCCTTCTTTACGTATCCTTCGGGTTGTCTCATAAAAACTTCTTCCTCGAGATCACCGTGAAGGAAAGCCGTTTTAACGTCTAGATGCGTTATTTTTAAGTTCTTATATACCGCTGCATTTAAGAATGCTCTTAACGTGGTGTGTGCAACTACGGGCGCGTAAGTTTCGTCAAAATCGCATCCATATTTTTGGGAGTAACCCTTCGCGACCAATCTAGCTTTATATCTCTCAATAGTTCCGTTAGCCCCTCTTTTCGCTTTGAATGTCCATCGACATCCTATGACGCGTTTGCCGGGAATTGGTTTTACCAGTACCCATGTTTTATTCTGTTCTAAGGAGTTCATTTCTTCTCTAGTCGCATCTAACCATTTGTTTTTAATTTTATCGTCTTTGATGTTTAGTATATCTTCCCAAGATTTCCGTTCATCGACTTGGCAAATATTTGCGCTAACTCCCAATCGGTCCGGAGGGACGCCTCTGTTATGTCTTAGCGACCTTCTAGGTTCTATGGGAACCTGTTGATGGACTTTGACATTGTCTTTTTCGTCATCGCTTGGATCTATTTTTATGTTGTCTAGAGGGGTCTCAACATTGTTTTCGTTGGGATTGTTTTCGTTTACTCCATGTTCTAAAAATTTGACTGTTCGAGATATTATTACTCTGTTATTACCGATGTGGATCCGGTATCCCTTGCTTCTATTGTCATACCCCAAGAAAGTACCTTCAACGGCGTTGTCGTCAAACTTTCCTCTTTTTACCTTTTCTATGTAGGCGTAAGCCTTACACCCGAAAATTTTTATATGCGACAGATTTGGTTTCCTATTGTTCCACATTTCGAATGGTGTTATGTTGTTGTTTGCCTTTGTGGGCAGACGATTGGTGAGATAGTTCGCGGTGAGAATTGCTTCGCCCCAGAAAGATTTTGGTAGGTTTGCGTCGGAAAGCATGGTACGTGCCATTTCGACTAGTGTACGGTTTTTCCTGTCAGCAACACCGTTCTGTGGCGAACAAAATGCTACACTGAGCTGGCGCTCAATCCCGTTAAGGGTTAAGAAATCTTCAAAGTCCCTTCCGAGGTATTCTCCGGCGTTATCAGATCTGAACGCTTTAACTTGCTTTCTAAATTTATTTTTGGTAAGTCCGACGAATTCTTTGAATTTTGTCAGGGCTTCTCCCTTATGCGAGAGTAAATAGATCATGGTGAACCTGCTGTAATCATTTATAAAAGTGATGAAGTATTTTTTCCCTGTGAAGGTTTCTGTCTTCATCGGACCACAGATGTCACTGTGTATCAACGATAAAATTTCAGTTGATCTATTTGAAGCCTTTTTAGGATAGGGCAATTTTGTAAGTTTCCCTTCAATGCACTTAGTGCATATAATATCGTGTTTGCATTCGCTTAACTTTATCCCTTCTGCGAGGTTTTGGTTAACTAGACATTTAATGGAGTCAAAGTTTTTGTGTCCAAGGCGTCTATGCCAAATTGTTATACAGTTTGGGTTGGAACATAATGTGGGGGTTTGAGTGGTATAACCGTATTCGTCCTTGGGTTCGATTTCATATAAATTATTGTTTAATTTTGCTTCTAAGACAGTATTTTTATTTTTCACAAAGCTGCAAGTTTCTTTATCGAAAATAACTTTAAAGTTATTTTCAGTGGCTCTTTTGACAGATAATAAATTACTTTGCAGTTCAGGGCAATATAGGACGTCTTTTAGTGTGACCTGATTTATTGAATCAATATTTAATTTTATGTCACCTAGGCCATATGAATTAAGCCTTTTTCCATCTGCTATCATAATGCTACCAAAATTCCCGGATATGAAATTTCCAAATTTTTCTCTTGCGAAGGCAACATGTCTAGTACACCCTGAATCTGCTATAAATTTATTTATGTTTAGTGCCTGAGCTTCGTTGATAAGAGGGGATTCATTTTCCTGATGGATTTGTGCAGAGTGCTTATCTGATGCATCTCCTGAAGAAGTAGAAGGGGGTGAATCGTTCGAAACTGTGGTTGCGTTGGCTTTACTTTCAAAGCAAAAATTTGATGCATCTCTTGAATAGTTCTGACTGTTTTTGTGATGATTAGAATTGTTTCTAGAGGTGTTCGAATTATTGTTGAATTTATTTTTATTATCATCATACCTTTGGAAGTTGTTGAATGTTTTGTTTTTGAGGTAAAAACATTTTGACTTGAAATGGTTGTCGCGTTTACAGTGACTGCAGAACTTTTTATTTCTTGCGTTTTTATTTACGACTTTATATGCAGAATCACGCGAGTTGGAACCAGTATCGCGGTTTTCAATTCTGTGTCTGTATTCATCAATTAATTTATTTTTTATAAATTCTAGCGTTAAATCGTTATCGGGCCGTGCCTCTAAAGCCGTGACGAGTGGATCGTACGAATGCGGCAGAGAGCACAACAACAAAGCACATATATGAGTTTCAGCTATTTCTTCGCCGATCGCAAAGAGCTTGTTTTTTAATGACAGTATGCTATTAATGTGAGTGTTCATGTCACCTCCTTCACTTAATTTTTGACCATACAACTTTCTTAACAAAAGTAATTTTGAGGAGAGGCTTGACCTCATGTGTACATTTTTTAATGCATTCCAAACTGCTCTAGCAGTTGTTAAATGCTTGACGTGTATAATTTGGTTATCGTCGATACAAAGATTTATGATCGATTTCGCTTTAACATCTCTTTTAGCCCAGTCAGTCGCGGACGGTTTAGTTGGTTCGACCGAAACGACATCAAATAAATCATCTTTCAAAAGGAGTATTTCAATTTTGAAACTCCAGTTACTGCAGTTATTATCATTTAATTTTTCTATAAGGGCTATTTGTTTGCTAGCGGCCATATTTCTAAAGTTTATAGTTATGACAAACAAATAATATATACTTTGTTTTCGTTTCGTTATAAGCTGCACATTATTTCTGTGCTCTTCTAATTCTTATTATTTATTTCATATATACACACATTACCATATTACACATGCATTTTATTTATTAATATATTGTCGGTCTCATAATCTAAAAGAATTAATAATGAAAAATAATGCACTCGGTAGCGTAATGCTGAATTTAAACACAACTTTCGTTATGTGTTTAACTGGTATATTTATATTTATCAATTAAAGGAAATAATAATTCCTTACCTTCATCGATAGCACAATCACAGATCACTGGTAGCTGCTCACTATTGACAACTGGAATAATAATGATTAATTAATGATATATATTATTATGATAATAATGGAGTATCCAATAATCCACGGCGATCTTTGCTTCTTGATTAATTGATTTATTGTAACACAATTATTGAAGAAAACAGGTGTAAAACATAATGCTGCACTTATAAACATCAAATCACATTCATTCAAACTGAAGCACAAATGCTTTCAGATAATTAATTAATCATGAAAATACGTAGCTTGGATATTACCAGCTAATCATGACAACAATTTACGGGGAACTGAAAAGTACATCGAAAGTCTACATTAACAGTATTCAAACACAATAGAAAATTGTTGACTATGCAGATTTCTCAAAAAGTTAATTAAATGTTTTTCCGGACAGAAATTCGTGGTGCTGCCATCTACCGAGAACTGTCGAAGGTGCTGTCTACATTGGATTCCTTCCGCATAGTCTAGAATCATCCAGCAAATGTTATATAAATGTTTTCACAAAACGTACACAAACACACAAAAATGCATATTTCACAACCAGGTTTCTCAAGGAAACCCTGAGCACTTAGTAGTTGCCTGAGTAGTTGCTTACTTCCAAAATTTCTAGAAGTAGCCCTGTGCTGTTGTTGTGAAAATGTGTTTTATTACGGGGGCACTGACGGCTATACTTCTATTAATTTTTCTACCACTATTTCGAAACATTAATGTTCGTGGTACATTTCTATTATTTTTTACTGTAGATTATTATTGTTTCGAAATATTAACTGGTAAAGTAGTAAAAAAATTATTAACAGTGGCAACCCTGTACTAGTTTATGTAAACTGTTTACAGGAAAAATGAGTTTATTTTTTCCTAAACAAGAGATTAACAAGTGCACCATTTATCTCACTTTGTCTAAGCTAATCCTACGATGTAAGGGCATTTAACACATAGACTTGGGATAACATTATATTATTTCGTTATTTCGTCTCAATGATTTAACTCATTCTAGACGAAGGTCAGAAATACTTTTTTTTTCTTAGTTACTTTTTATTTGACATCTCTTTATGGGTACAGGGTGATTACAAAGGAATATCCTAACTTTGAAGGGCTATATCTTCTGAACAATAAAAGGTAGTGTTCCGTTTCAGACGTCGAAGTAAGTGAGAAGTTATGAAGTTTCATAAAGGTAAAGGTTCGTTTTTTTTTGGCGAGAGATGGCGTACTACATTTACATGTAGAAAAACATATCCAGAAATATACGTTTAAGGAAGGTAAGTACTCTTTATTAATGCTGAAACAATAAGATTATTTTATAAAACACATCAAGCATTATTTCATGGAAGAACAAAGAAAAAGAAAATATTATTATTATTTTTAAAATAATCTATTATCCAAGCTTCTTACCCCAAAATGAAAGGTTCCATTTCATCTCCTATATTATTTGAAATTTTGTATACCAAAAAGAAATATAACAATGTACCGCTTTTGAGCTTTTGAACTCTTTGCATATTTATTATACCATTTTGCAGCTTCATATTTACCAATATAAAAATGTTTATTTTCAACTAATTCTTCTGTATTGTCGTACGATATATGTTAAATACTTTCCAATTTTACCAGTTTTGATGCTATAATTAAAAGAATTATACTAAATGTTTTTCGTTTCAATATGCAAAACAAAAAAATAACTCGGCGTAACACATGTCAATTACATTACTACAAAAATTAATTTTTAAACGTGAAATATTTAATTAATTACTATCAACTTAATAGATCATCCGCAGAAGGAACTTTATATCAAATACACACAAAATTGCACTAGAAATCAAATAATCCGGTTTTAATATGAAGGGAAGTGTTAAATTGGGGAATACCAATCACCTCCAGATATATTCAATGCCGTATTTTGAATGGTTTGAGAAAATCATTTTTGTCGTAAAATTTGCGTTAGCGCGCCCGCTGAACGGTTAAATGTTTAAATGCCTGTTAAATAAACACACATGCCAAAGACTGATTTTTAAGTGGGAGGAGTCATCAGTTATAAGCATCATGTTCCTCACACATAAGAAAAAACCAGAGGGCCCGTGCGAATATTTCGCACTGAAATCTAATATTTTTTAGGTACTTCTCTATTATCTATGCCGTCGGCCACTTTTCATAACAAAAAATTACCGCCATACTGTAAGATTAAACGCCAAAAATGCAGTCCCATTGACTGGATGTCTGAAGCATTATACGTGTTTGTTACGTCATCAAGTGGTTTTACATTCGACATTTGCGTGTATTTTTCATTATGTTTTACTGATTTAGTAGTTATTTTAGTCATTAAAATAACAATTGTGTCATTAAATTCTTATATTTTATTTTATTATTTTTTTTTTTATTCCAATGGCAACGTTCTCCCGTTTATTTGGCGATAGTTTTTTATTATGAAAAGTGGTCGACGGGATAATAGAGAAGTATCATTTTTTATCAATATGTAATATTTATTAGATGCATATTTAAACTTCTAAAGAAAAAGTAAGGATAAAAATATCTGCAAATAACATTTAGTTTTTAGTCAAGCCAGAATATCATCTAATTTATTCCATCAAAGTTAGAGTAAAAACTGATCCAAGACTGCAAAAGGCACGCGCGAGAAAAAAAAATTTAACAATTGTATTTTGACTGCATTAGAGGATGACGTCATCCGCTTCGGGAAAAACATGGGACATAGAAATATAAATCTAAACATTTCAATTTCAATTTCGCTTTTTAATCATAAATATAAAATGAACTCGTGCGGTGTTTTTTATTATAATTGCTGAGCATCATATAATGTGGTATTTTATTTTTTTGGCAACAATAATTTGAGGAAAACCTTTCATTTCTTTTATGAAAACAATGCCGATTTAATT
This sequence comes from Maratus michaelseni, assembly GCA_963931845.1. Lineage (NCBI taxonomy): Eukaryota > Metazoa > Arthropoda > Arachnida > Araneae > Salticidae > Maratus > Maratus michaelseni. The sequence goes on along the minus strand of OZ007597.1, from coordinate 97,358,117 downwards.
TTTATTTTCAGCAAATTTTAATCAAAAACATGTTTTAACGAATTGTTAAGTGGGCTATGTCAGAAGCCTGTTTAAAATCCTTTCATATGCTGTCTCATTCGTCGTTCTGCGTTTCGTATTTTCTTAGAAAAAGGGATGTTGACAGGAGAAATAATATATATGATCAACAGAATTCCAATCTTTGTTGACTGGAAGTACAGTTTAAAAAGTTAAAATATACAAGAAAAGTGAACTATAAAAAAGTAGAGGAATTAAAAAACGGTAAATGCAAAACTTAATTTATATGTTTAAAAAAAAGTTCATCATTACAATTTTTCGGTGTTTTTTTTTTTTTTTTTTTTTTTTTAACGTAAGAGGATTGCACTAGATTAATTTTAACACAATTATTCAAATTGGTAAAGAAAAATGATGGATAGAGAAATGGATGGTAAAGAAAAATGAAATTTTCCAACTGAACGAAAAATGTCCGGGCCAGGATTCGAACCTGGGATCTCTTGGCTGAAGCTGCCATGCTCTACCAACTGAGCTCTTCCGGTTAAATCTGGAGGGCATAATTCATCTAGTCAACCTTGTTGATCATAGCAGCTGGTCTGATATTTTAATCAGCTCAACAGAATAGATCGTAGGTAATGGAACTCCAGCAAACGCTGGATACGTGAACTTAGGCGTTCGTGAACTGGACGTGAACTGGAATTCCATTACCTGCGATCTATACTGTTGAGCTGATTCAAATATCAGACCAGATGCTATGATTAACAAGGTTAACTGGATGAATTATGCCCTCCAGATTCAACCGGGATAGCTCAGTTGGTAGAGTATGGCAGCATCAGCCAAGATATCCCAGGTTCGAAACCAAGGCCCGGACATTTTACGTCCAGTTGGAAAATTACAACTCGTAAGAGGATTGATTTGAACTGCGATGTATGCTGATTTTTTTCAGTTACTTATTAGATAACTTACGAAAAAAAATTATAAGCTGAATAATTTGCTTTATGTACATTCTTATCACCTACAACATATATATATAAGTCGCTAAATAATTACAAATGACTGAATAAAATACAGTTAATGCAATTTATTTCCTTTTCTTGGATTTTTATCTGCATAATACTATTTAACATATTATATTATTCGAGTTTACTAAAATAACTTTATTCTTAATTAACGTAGATTGTTATTATCCAAGATTACTCAGCGATTGTGCACAGGCAAATAGTAAAATGAATAGAAACTTCAAATTAGTAAGGTTAAGAAATTTCTTTTGAAGTTTGAAGCATTAAAGAAAGTGTGTGAAAATGCCAGAAATTAAAGGAAGAAAATTGTTAACGCTTCGTTATTTCTTAGAATGTGTACTTAAATGAAGATATATTCTTCTTAGAAAACTAAACCTAAACAAACTGGATTGATGCGTAGAAAAAGGTACTGAATGCTTCTAAAATAGCTAAGATTAATTTTTAACAAAAACAAAATTTTATGCAGCATGCGTAGATTATGGAACACTTCCCAACACTATCAGAATAATGTTAAGAAACTGAATATTTCCATATAATGAAATGAGATACCTAAATAAACAATTAAAAAATACACATAACGCGGCAAAATTCCATTGTCAGAAATTGTGGTCCGTAGCTAATAATGTATACGAATGCTCCCGTGCAGTCTTGTAGTATATGATTTATAGAATTTATACACGCTACTCAATACACTAAAAATTAGTTTAAAAATTCATACCATAGCTGAAAACGCATTTCCTGCGGTTATTGCTCAGCAATTATAGTTAGTCTTGCTCCAAACTCTTTTCTCTGAATGAACACTAAATGCTATAAACTCCATAATTTATAGAAAATATCTTGTGGTGCATTTCAATAATGCATATCAATTTAATCATGTTTGAAGCATCGTAACATCATTAAAATGCATCGCAAACAATTGTGCTCCATACACCATGGTACAGCGAAATTATTGTCTGGGTCCCTGTAAAGTAACTAGAAATGCTACAAACTCCATTTTCAATAGCAAAAATGCTACAGTAAACCTCAATAACATATATTAATTACATGGCGATTCGAGTATATTTACGAAAGTTAAAGCACGGACAGACAAACAGACACACCAAAATAATAAACAGTTTTGAACATTTTTGAAAAATGTTAAAAACGGTGGAAGGGACCCTACTAAAGGTTTTTCTGTCTAAGAATGTGCCTCCAGAAATTATCTTGTACTGTTGCTGCACAGTCAGTCAGTAACAGAATTTTCTTAAAGTCGTAACATTTTATTCTGACTTTGAACCATTTGTTTTGTTATCCGAATTTTCTGTAAGTCAAAGAATGCGCTACAAAAAGATCGCGCTGAGTTCGTGTAAAATTACGTTTAGCCGTTTCAAAAGACCTCTATCCTTCAGTTTCAACTTACGTCACACCCTAGCAACCACCTTAGCAACCAGATGATTTCGTTTGCCCCTCAAATTTGGTCGATTGTGATTGGTTGGCTCATAATTCAAGCTAAAAATTGACAATTATGATTGGTTGGATAAAAATTGGTGGTCTGGTGATCACGTGGTTGAAACTGATCTACTCGTTTGATTATCGAAGTGAAGTAGCATGGAGCGGGGTTAGTATTTTGTGTTTGGGATTGCCACGTGGATCAATTTCTATCATGCCCAGTAGCAAAAAGAGTGAGATGGAGAACAACACCCCGTCCAATTTAATCGCCAAATTGTCGCAGTGAAAACGAAAATAGGTATTTGATTAGGAATAATGCCACCTTTCAATTTATGTTAAATAAATAAGTTTAGGGGGCATCTCCATATTGAAATTGCCAAAAACTTTGAAATTTTCAACACGAACTTCTTTTGACATTATTTATCCATGGGTACCAAATGGGACGTCATTCGGTAAAGAAGTTTATGAATTATGCAGATGTAAGTTTTTGAATTTAAAGATGTAAGGTTTTACATTTTTATTTAATAATTTTGGAAAAATTATGTAATTTTGTAACATTTTTATGTATGCACCGTTGTGTTTTATGTTTCAGTATGTTTTTTCCTTATTTTATTACATTGAGTTATTTTTTTAATTAAAAAACACTTTAATTTAAAAGAGGAACAGAATTTAATTCCAGCTATAATATTTAAAGAATTTCAAACAGTTTTTTTTATAAATTGTCGTAACGTAAATGTAATTTTTAAAAAATCTGAGCAGTTTTAATAGCGTATTAATCAGTTTTTTCTACCTGGAATATAGATTTTTGAGATGCTATCAACTTTCAAGTAAACATTTTCATGTTTAACAGACATGGTTTACAGACAAACCTGATAAATTAACAGCAGTAACATTATCAATCTCATTTCCAATTAATATTTTCATAATATTATTGCATGGTATAAATCTGTAAAAAATGTTTGCAAATATTTACACATGTGTTCTGTGCATTAAATATATTCCTATTAGCACATTTTCAGGAAGAAAAAAAATATTTTCTGAAATCTACCAAAAGCTGTGCAAAATGACACCTTCCAATGTTTCAATATCTCTCTACTTATACATGAAGCCACAGAAAAAGAGAGATGATGTACGTATGCATAAAAACTTGTACTGACATGTTGAAAGTACACTCTAATAAGCATTGCATTTCTTCTTTCTGCACCTTTGAAAATGACCCAGAAAAAATTTATATTAGTGTAAGCACCAAATTTCACCGCGTTAAAAAGCGGGGTAATTTGGTGCCACTGTATTTTACTTATTTGATTTATTACTTACTTGATTTATTTTTACTGCATTTTTATTATGTTTACTGATTGTCACTAACATTTTGTTTATTACTCATTTCTCACAAGTAAATATACTATATTCTGTGGCGGTGAATTTCGATTTTTATAGCTCATCGAGCTAAGTAATTTGCTGCCTCGCATATCAGCTGTTGAGTTTTGATAATGACAGGGAGCCGGGTCAAAGTTTAAAATTTCGTTCATTGAAAACCAGTTTCCGTCAAATAAATAAGTAAGATTTAAATTTATTTATGGTACTTACACTGACATGCATTGATGATAGTCAATTCTTGAGACATTGTTCATTCCGAAGGAGAAAGTAAAACAAAAATGTTTCTCACAGTTTTTCACAACGAGCGAAGGCTTCTTCAGCTGACTCGACGTCGCATTCAAAACAGCTCTGCTTTCTTTCTGGAATTTTAAAACAGTAGTCTGTAGGGTGTGACGTAGTATTCGTCTTTATCAATGTATCCTGTCAAGTAGCATACGAATATTTTATCTGCAATTACAAATTATTATAATAACAGCAATAATATAAACTTATAGTAGTTATTGGCAATGTATCGCACTGTAAAATCAATTACTAAACTTAAAAACTTATTTCTTTAAAGGCATCTGTTTTTCACTGAACAAAATTTTGAACTTTGACACAACCTCCTGTCATAATAAAAACTCAATAGCCGATATGCGAGGCATAAAATTACTAAGCTCGATGAAACGAATCGAATGAGCTATAACAATCGAAATTTGCCAATGTCTAAAATATCATTATTTTCATTCTAAACTGTTTCACTCTAGCCTATACCATTTAGTTGGGTTCATTTTGTCGCCTGTGTATAAAGTGCAAGAACGTTGATAGCTATTTCTTAAGAAATTGTTATAGACCGGGAGGCGCCAGCACAGACAACCACCTCATCGAGTTCACGGCTGAAATTCCAGAATTAGTTAAAACTTGATTCGCATATTAAAACGCAATCGGTCTGCCAAGTCATATCTTAATGGAAAACACCTGAAAACCCGATTTTAACGGTTGGCTCGTAGGCTTACCATTGTGTGTTCCTGCTCCCAGTCCTTCATGTTGTTATACCTTTGGGTGCAGGAAAACACAATGGTAAACCTACGAGTCAACCGCTAAAATCGGGTTTTCGAGTGTTTTCCACCAAGATATGACTTGGCAGACCAATTGTGTTTTAATATGCGAATCGAGTTTTAACTAATTCTGGAATTTCAGCCGTGAATTCGATGAGGTGATTGTCTGTGCTGCCGCCTCCTGGTCTATTAGAAAAATTTTATTGTTATTATTATTATTATTCTACAGGTATATTATCTAAAATATCATAACATCCATTCTAAAATGTTTTCCTCTATATTATTGAGCTGTATTAAAACCTTCTAAGTATCATTTAAGCTTTCACTGCTGTATAATAAACGCGCGTATTAAACTTTTATTTCAACTAATAATGTTGTATTAACACTTTGCCGTCCGGTGATACCACAGTGGTGTCGTACTTAAAGTAACTTAATTGTAATCCTTAAATGCTACATTGGCATCAGAATTTCGGAATGAAAATGTCCCTTTTATCAAGTACATGAAGAAAAGATTTTACTTATTTTTAAATAAATTTGTTTCTAAATTCTGGTGTCAATCAATCATTTCAACATTTTACGAATAGAAGTATTTTTACGAGACATGCGGACGGCAAAGTGATAATTGTTATGGTTAATTTAGTTTAAAATGGAATCTTTTAAAGAGCATAAAACATCATGAATTTCAACAGAGCATTTAAAATTCTTCATGTAATTGCTATTTCAAACTATCTCTTCAGAAAACATATGCTCTCAAATGTTATCTGATTGAAAAAATAACCAGTGTTCTGAATAGTACATTGTTAAAGGTACAAAATGCATGCACCTTATTACCTCAAAATTTACGATTGGTGGTGAGGCAGTGGTTAAAAATGTGACACCAAATTGCCCCTTGAGGGATAATTTGGTGTTTTCTGTTTTTTTTTTTATTTTTAAAACATAGTTCTAACTTACTAAGAACTGACTAAAATTCCTTCTTTCTTTTATGAATTTACTCCTGAAAAAGGTATGTTTTGTCTTGTAAATTTCAATCTTTTTAAAGACTATAGTTTTTTTTTTTTTTTTTTTTTTGTATTGTAGTTTAAAAAAAATTTAGCACCAAATTATCCCGCATTACCCTACTGAATAAAATACTAATTAAAATATTTGTCTTATATCTACTTTCTACAAAAATAGGTGTAAAATTATTATGAATAACTGAATAAAATACAGTTTGTGTAATTTATTTCATATCTAAATATTATCAACTTCTGAACATTAATCCTGTTGCTTTATGTACTATTTGAACAAAAATGTTTTAATTAATGTAGATTAAAAAGCATCAAGTATTTTCAGACATGACAGTGTAAAGACAAAAACAATCTAGCTTCTAATTACTAGAATTCGTCTTTATATTACAATGTTAATGAGAGATTATGAGAGTGAAAAGTTCTAGGGATTAAAAGAAGAAATTTATTAGAGATTCGAAAACTTAAATGCATACTTAAATGACTTACGTGAAGAATTATTATTCTGTCATAAAAGATTATTTTATAAATAATTAAATGAGAATAAGTGGTAGAAAACTGTATATATAATCGAAGAGCAAAGGAATTTGATGAATACAAAACTGAAAAAAATCTATTTTGATATTAATCCACTTGTTGTGTAAATAATTTTATTTTAAAACATTAGCTTCTTTATCATCAACTTAACTAATTTTTATATAACAAGTACATGTTTTATTATCCTTACTTTATTATAATGCCAGAGCCAGATATTAATTCTTTTTTAAATTTCAAAATAATTGATTTGAAATAATAAATAGGATGAGCGTAAAAGTTTAAAATAAAATGCCAAAAAAATAATAATAATAATAATAATAAGACAGCCTAAGTTGCTTTTCCTTAGTTGGCCGGTTACTAATAGATGTTTGGATGAGATCTTATGTCTCGAACACTGATTTGAATATGAAGTTTTCTTCTTTTGATTTATCTTTTCCATGGTTTTATCGAAATAATGCAAATAAATCTACTGATAACTAGCGTTTATCAAAAGAATAATAATTTAGACTTTGAGATCTTATGTCTCGAACACTGATTTGAATATGAAGTTTTCTTCTTTTGATTTCTCTTTTCCATGGTTTTATCGAAATAATGCAAATAAATCTACTGATAACTAGCGTTTATCAAAAGAATAATAATTTAGACTTTGAGATCTTATGTCTCGAACACTGATTTGAATATGAAGTTTTCTTCTTTTGATTTCTCTTTTCCATGGTTTTATCGAAATAATGCAAATAAATCTATTGATAACTAGCGTTTATCAAAAGAATAATAATTTAGACTTTGAGATCTTATGTCTCGAACACTGATTTGAATATGAAGTTTTCTTCTTTTGAAGTCTCTTTTCCATGGTTTTATCGAAATAATACAAATAAATCTACTGATAACTAGCGTTTATCAAAAGAATAATAATTTAGATTTTGTGATCTTATGTCTCGAACACTGATTTGAATATGAAGTTTTCTTCTTTTGAAGTATCTTTTCCATGGTTTTATCGAAATAATATAAATAAATCTACTGATAACTAGCATTTATCAAAAGAATAATAATTTAGACTTTGAGATCTTACGTCTCGAACACTGATTTGAATATGAAGTTTTCTTCTTTTTAAGTCTCTTTTCCATGGTTTTATCGAAATAATACAAATAAATCTACTGATAACTAGCGTTTATCAAAAGAATAATAATTTAGACTTTGAGATCTTATGTCTCGAACACTGATTTGAATATGAAGTTTTCTTCTTTTGAAGTCTCTTTTCCATGGTTTATCGAAATAATGCAAATAAATCTACTGATAACTAGCGTTTATCAAAAGAATAATAATTTAGACTTTAAGATCTTATGTCTCGAACACTGATTTGAATATGAAGTTTTCTTCTTTTTATTTCTCTTTTCCATGGTTTTATCGAAATAATGCAAATAAATCTACCCGATAACTAGCGTTTATCAAAAGAATAATAATTTAGACTTAGAGTGTAACAAAAATCAAAAGAAGAAAACTTCATATTCTAACGAGAGTTCGAGATGTCCAAACATGAATTAGTAACCGGCCAACTAAGGAAAAGCAACTTAGGCAACAAGATGCACTGAAGCCACGTCGGACTAGAGGCTTATCAAACAGATCTTCCTCATGCGGAGATCAGGCGAATTGTCACCCCATTGCCAGGCATCAACCCGTTAAGTTGGGCAGGCAGGAGCCTAATCAATGGTCTAAAAAATAGAAAAGGCATATGAATGTTAAAATCGCGATTTCACATATAGGTTTCTTGCTTTCTCTGCCTTGTTCGTAAAAGACAATTGTTCAAAGGTTTTGGAGAAAAGCTTATTTCAAATTGCCACAAAGGACCTAGAGATTTACCAAAATCCATCTCGCTTGACGAATAATTGGGAATCTGGAGTTTAGGCAAACACGGTGATTCTAGTGAAATCTGTAGGTGAGTCAATGGACATCATTTCCCGATACTGAATTCAATTTCTAGAAAGAGGGAATATTAAACATCTTCCAAGGTAATGTCGTTTACGTGATAATATAGCAACTAACTACCGGCAAATGACTTTCGACTACTCGTCGAAAAAGAACACGTAACACTATAAATAAATAAATAAATAAATAAATAAATAATTCGTTGATCCTACAATTTCCGTATGGTGCAAGTTTGGTGGAACGATATTTTTTCGTGGGTTGCCATAGTTTGGTCATAAACTGGGCATACAAATTGTGCGTCTTTCGCAATTGTTATGTATAAAGTATTCTACCTATTCAATAATTTTCCATAAGCATCGCCACCTATGAGAAATTTTTGGAACTAATTATTTTATTTGCTTAAACAAAGTTTTCCATCATGAGAAACATTTTCATCGAAACCGCACTCTACGCCAATTGTTTGAACTTTTGTTGAGTTTTAAAACGTGTCAAGGACTTTTGTGACACTTGTATTTCCATTTACTGATCTTATGAAATTTAGAAAAAATACTCTCTCGAAAATAAGAGATACCTGTTTGAAACTACAAAATATTACTTATTTATTTTACAACATTTTATTTAACTCTGCTTTACTTTAAGCAAGATCAGCAGTTCTTCAACTAAAGAAAGACGCCAAATCAGTGATTCTTAAAGTGAAAAGTATACCCTAAGGTGATTCAAAGAATTATTTTCGGTATTAGTTGAATAATATTTAATCTTATAGTATTTATTTTAGCAAGAAAAATGCAATTCACAGAAAGGATTAATTATTTTTCCATAAAACTTGTTTTGAATTAATCTTATTATCTTGAATACACTAAACGTTGATCAATTTTTAGATTTCTTAAACATAAATTATCAGATATTTGGGTTCATACTATTATCACAAGTAAATTATTATTATTTTTTTAAGTATTCCCTAATTACTAAGTATATATGGATTATGAAAGAATCCTTTTTAGATTTCCTTATAAAAATGAACCGGTTCACCTTTCCTAAACCAATATTTGGTTTTAAAAATTTCATCAAAAGCGTAATTCTATTCTCTTTTATTCAACGCTTCCCAACATAGTTGAAAAGCGTTTATGAATTCAGTTTCCATGGCCGTTTGGCCGTGCTCTAACTCTCGTAAATATACTTGGATTGCCATGAAATTAGTATATGTTATTGATGTTTAATATAGAACTAGCTGACCCCCGCCCGGCGTTGCCCGGGCCCGTGATAATAAATAAATTTAAAAAAAACATCAAGTTTTTATTATGTTGTATCTTTAACTCGATTTTGTGTTAAATTATATTTTCTAATGAAAAATTCGCGAAAAAATATTGATATTTAGTGATAAAAGCGCTCATTTTCTCTTTCTTTACCCAGGGTCGTTTCATAGTTTTAAAATAAAAAGTTATTTTTGTACGAACTCTTTGAAATCTTTATTGGTGATAAATAAAACGGTTTTACAGCCCGTGTAAAAATTTAGTGGAAAAATATTGTTACGTAGTTGTAAACAAAATGTTTTCTTCTCGCTTTTTTGTTTGTTTGTTTGTTTTTGCGCCGGCTCTTTTAACATAGCAATAAAAAATAGTTCTCATCTTCCGAACTCTCTGACATTTCAATCGATTAGAAATATAACTGTATCCAAGCTTCCTCTAAAATTTTGCGAAAAAATATGCATATTTAGTAGTAAAAACATGAGTCCTTTAAAAAAAGCTTTAGCTTTCAACCTCAGAACAAAAATAAGTCTATGCTTTCAATGCAATGTTACGGCTTTATCCTATTTCAATAAACCCTTTTCAACCCCCTAAGTTAAAAAGGTGAGGGTTGGGTTAATCAATTAGGTTTTCCGTTTCTGAAGGTAGCAGCCTTCAAAAAAACGTTGACGCATACGCAAAGAGACGATTTTCATGTGGATTTGACAGAATGCGCTTTTCGTTTTAAATATATAGATGTTCGGCATTGAAAATGAAGTGTGTAGTATTTATAGTTCGTATTAGTAAAATATAGTTCGTTATTAGTAAAATATAATATGGGCTTTGTTAGTAGTAAAATATAATACTTAGTTTGATCAAGTACCATTCTAAATCACTAGGGGGCTCGCCCCCTACTCACTAACGCTCGCCAACACCCCGTGAATTGCGAAGCAATTAACATTGAGACCGCTACGCAGTCACAGCTCGCTTCGCTCGCTCCCCCCTTATATTCAGCAATTCTAGCCGGAATAAGTTCTACCATAAAACATTTGAACATATGAAATTGACAATTCTGTTTCATGTAAAAAAGTAATTCTCCGTTGAAAACACAACTGAAAATGCATTTAGTTGGCGCTACCAATGGGCATATAAATCATTTAAATACTACGAAAAAAGGATCTTTTGTACAGCACGACTTAAATTTACGACTTAAACTTAGGAAAAAAATATTGTTCTGATTGATTATAGATTTTTACAAAAGAAATTATTTTTTACTTCATCAATACAGCAACAGATGGCGGCAGGTGCAATCTAGACAGTTGATTTTTTTTCTCCGACTTTTGAGTGAGTGAAATTCGTAAATGAATTCTAAATAAGAGTTGAGAATTCATTTGAAATTAACGATATTGCTCATAATTAAAATGAGGAATCATCTCAGACGTTTTGGATTACGTACATGTTATTTCATATTTAATAATTGCTAGTTTGAGTTTCATTCTATGGTTTCACTGCTCTCACACTGACCGCCATATTGGAGGCGGAGCTGATCTAACACAATCTAGTCTGTTCATTGGTCTGAGCTCTGGAATATACGGTTGTTGCCAAACCATAAGTTACAAACTCAGCCCTATTTTCGCGCCACGTAAGACAAATATATATATATTTGATAAAATGAAATTAATTTCATGTTGCTACACTGTAAGCGGATTTTGAAATAACCCGTTATCGAAATTTCAGTTATAATCTAAATTTTAGTAAATTGTCAGTGAGATGTTAAATATAGATTATAATATACTACTCCATAGTCGAATATTCCATTAAGAAGATTGGGTACTTTATGAAATATGTTTTTTTTTATTTGAGTATTTTATAATACCTTTTTGGCTATCACTAAATGGTTTTATAAAGAAAAATGATTTAATGAAGCAAAAATGCAATTATTATAGTACAATCAAAAATTTTTTATTTTCAACACTTTTGAACATATCGTTGCAAAGTGTTCATGAATTTTATTTGTCTGGCTATGCCCTAACTCAGTCACTATACTTGGATTGTCATGTAATTGTTATATGTCATTGAAGTTTACCACAGCATGTAAGGTAATTAAAAATGAAGTGTGTCGCATTTATAGTATGTTTACAGGAGTATTCAAAAGAGTTACTTTACATTATGGTCTATGGAGAAAATCGTTTGTTGTGTATTTTAATGATGCTAAACTCTTTGAACAGGCTATATTAATTTTTTGTTTTAAAAATCTAGCTTTCAAGCAGTGGTTGTCATGGAAACGTTTTTGCGTTTTTCTGCATGGCGTTTTTTCAACGATTAACCGTTAACGATATTATAGTTGATATACGTTACTGAGGTGCCCCACAAAATTCTAACTATATAATATGGTGCGCATAAGATTTATTATTCATTTACAGGGACACACAAAACAATTCGGTTAGAGTACTGTCTATGAGCAATAATTGCCGGAAGTGTTTTTTTAAATTCAACTATTTTTTGTATATTGCTAAATGTGTATGCATTTTATGCATCATATACATGGCTGCAAAAAAGAATTCGAAAACATACCCACTTATTGACGGAAATTTCTGAAAGGGAATTTACAACTCTGTTATGCTTTTCCTAACTGAGATAAAGTTTTGCCTATTGTGTCGTACACATATAAATCTATAGCTCATATACAGGGCAGCACAAAAGTATTCTGATATCTTTCCGACTATAGGGGATAATTTCTAATATTGGGTTTTCAAATGTGCTATGCGTTTTATAAATTGTTTACTTAGTCCTGGGCGGGGCTAGTTGAGCTTAAGCCGAAAGGTAGACCCCCCCCGCGCTGTTTTACCTTGACCTTGTTTACTTAATCATCATCTTTCACCTTATTAACTGGTGAAGTTTTGTTACAGTATTCTGAATGAGTTGGGAAGTGTTTCCTAATCTATGCTTGATGCATGAATTTTCATTCCTGTTTTAAATTGAAGAAAATTTTTAAATTACACCTCCTCCTAATTTTAAACTTTCTACAATTTTTTTTTCTTACATTTATTAAAAGTGTGCTCGATAACTGTAGGTACCATATTTTCGCAAAGATTATGAACTTAAGGAAAAATAAATAAAATGTCTTGACAACTAAAAACACAGTAAAATGACTATTTACTTAATAGTTTTATTATTATTTTTAAAAATAAACTATTCATGTTACGTAAAATCCGATTCTTGATTTTTTGAAATGCCTCAACTAGAAAATATCAAACTGGCAAATATAAAAAGTAAACTCAGTGCAGAAAATATGTTAACTAGAATAAGGTAAAGCTAGCAGAGTCTGCGCACAATTCAAAAGAATAACAATAAAAAATTTAAATATTAATTTTTTGCTAAACCATCTATGAATAATTTTTACTTCATTTGTTTTTTATGCATTTCCATTGCTATTTTGTTGTTATGTAGCAATTTAATAGAACAGTTGTAATAAAACCAAGAAAGTTATTTTGCGCAATCTGTCCTTACAGGGTTGGTGTGACTGCGCACATGGGTAGGAGAGATTGTTACTAATAATAACTGCAATTAAATTGTTAACAATAATAATTACACTTAAATGACATTGCTGTAAGGTTTTTGTGAACAAATTTTATTGTATTGGGAGTGAATATTTCAACCTAATGCGTAAAGAATCAGAAAAAGAAAATAATTTTAAAAACGATTAAAAAATTTTAATTAAAGGAAAAAAATAAAGAATCAGAAAAAGGAAGTCCAGATAAGATTACAAAATAAAATTATGTAACTTAATCACACGTTTTACTTAAAATAAGTCCTTTATTTTTCATTTTTTTAATGCAAATTTATCAATAAGCTGCGTAATCTCTCCTAGCATGGAAACTAATGAGAACAATGAGCCATCTCTCCTAACTAGCAGATGCGCAAACTCTCCAATTTTGGTAGGAGAGATTGCGCGGTCTTTTATTTAAACATGCCCGCTACTAAAACAAACCGTTGATGTTCACATTGTTAGTCTAGATTAGTAGCTTATGAGAAATCGTTTAAGTTTAAAATATTTTGTACTATTGACATTGTATAGAAATTCTGATGAACAACTATGAAAAATCTAGCACTTACTTTGGGAAAACAAAACAAAATAGCAATACTTGATCTTAGACGCTCAAAGCAATCAACGTGAACTTTCAAGTAGACACTCCACTACTGTTGTTGTACAACTACCTGGAGTCGCTCTCACCTTACTCTTTCCCGCCGAACCTCTATGTGCGCAATGTCTCCGACCGCGCCATCTCTCCTGGCTTTACCTTACATATTGAGTGAATTTACTGGCTCGTCTGCTAGTACGAAATAAAGCTCCTAATGAAGTGTTTCTTTCAAAATTTAATAAACAAACAGAGCAGGTTATATTTAGTTTCCACATATTTGTTTAATAATTAAAATCCATTATCATATTATAAACCCATACCACATAAAATCTCTTTTATCAAAAAATATATAATCATACATATTTAAATAATGTAAAGAACTGGTGGATGATGGTATCGTAAAAAAATTACGACCATATCTTTTTTATTAACAACTTTCACTCCCATCTTCACTACCCGAGATTATTACATTCTTCATATACTTATATCACTAAGAAAAAAATATTTTATTGAGAAAATTAAAGGCACCATCATGCAGCGCGTAAGAGCTAAAAGGATTCTCGCGAAATTATTATGCTCGCTTCGTTTACTTTTCTAAATTAAAGCTAACACAGGAATTTCCTGGAAACTTCAGGTTTTTATTACCACTTAATACATTTTAAGTTGAAAATGTGAACGCATTTAAATTTAATGAACCTATTCTAGAATAATTCTTTATTTAAATCACTGCATTTTTTTAAAAAGTAGCTTTTGTATTTTAAGATTACAATAGAAGAGAATAAAAAGGAGTTATAAAGTTTATAACGCCTGGGAGTAGATATAATGTTTTGTTCTTTTATATAAAAGTGGACTGAATGATTTTAAACGCTTTTCTTTTCATAATTCATTTTCATTGAGTACTCTTTTGTCATGACAATTGTAAAAATGTATATAAAATTCAGTACCCATGTGTAAATGCAAAATGGGAGCAAAGACTACGTGGTCTTACTGAAATATTTAGTAATCCTCGATTCTTTAAATACATCGAACATGAAATACAATCGAATCATGATTTGTACATGAAATACAATCGAATCATACATTAAATACAATCGAATACATATTGAGTGAATTTACTGTCTCGTCTGCTAGTACGAAATAAAGCTATTAATGAAGTTTTGCTTTCAAAATTTAATAAACAAACAGAACAGGTTATATTTAGTTTCCACATATTTGTTTAATAATTGAAATCCATTATCATATTATAAACCCATACCACAGGAAATCTCTTTTATCAAAAAATACATAATCATACATATTTAAATAATGTAAAGAACTATTGGATGATGGTATCGTAAAAAAATTACGACCATATCTTTTTTTTTTATTAACAACTCTCACTCCCATCTTCACTACCCGAGATTATTACATTCTTCATATACTTATATCACGAAGAAAAAAATATTTTATTGAGAAAATTAAAGGCACTATCATGCAGTGCGTAAAAAAGCTAAAAGGATTCTCGAGAAATTATTATGCTCGCTTCGTTTACTTTTCTAAATTAAAGCTAACACAGGAATTTCCTGGAAACTTCAGGTTTTTATTACCACTTAATACATTTTAAGTTGAAAATGTGAACGCATTTAAATTTAATGAACCTATTCTAGAATAATTCTTTATTTAAATCACTGCATTTTTTTAAAAAGTAGCTTTTGTATTTTAAGATTACAATATAGAAGAGAATAAAAAGGAGTTATAAAGTTTATAACGCCTGGGAGCAGATATAATGTTTTATTCTTTTATATTAAAGTGGACTGAATGGTTTTATACATTTTTCTTTTTATTATTCGTTTTCATTGAGTATTCGTTAGTATGACAATTGTAAAAAATCTATATAAAATTCAGAAACCATTATGCCCTGTGTAAATATAAAATGAGATCAAGGATAACGTGGTCTAACTGAAATATTTAGTAGTCCTCGATTCTTTCAAAACGTGCATAAGTAATTTTAAAATAAATGCAGATACACTGTAAATAAGTACAGACGTTTCTTAATCTACGAAAATTTATTATACAGGGTGTTTCTAAATTAATATCGGGGTTTCAACGCTTTGTAGTTTCTGTTATAAAAAACTTAAAAATTATACTTAATACATAAAATGAAAGAGCAACTCAAACAGTTTTACCTACAAGCTTACAAGTGCTCAATGTGAACACCTTTCGTCACACGGCACACATCAAATCGATAGCTCAGTTCTTCCCAAACGCCCACTCTACGCTCACCCGATCTGACGCCATGTGATTTCTACCTGTTGGGGTTCATAAAGGATCGAGTGTATGTGCCTCCTGCACTACCAGCTGACCTACCCAACCTAAGACACATGATTGAGGCAGCTATTGCAACAATTACTCCACAAACACTAATTAACGTTTGGGAAGAACTGAGCCATCGACTTCATGTGTGCTGTGCGCTGTGTGACGAAAGGTGTTCACATTGAACACTTGTAAGCTTGTAGATAAAACTGTTTGAGTTGCTCTTTCATTTTATGTATTAATTATAACTTTAAGTTGTATGTAATAAATACTACCAAGCGTTAAAACCCCGATATTCATTTAGAAACACCCTGTATAACCACGAACGAAAATATACACTATCCTCTTCCGAGTTACCCATGATTCAGAAATGCGTTCTTTATCTTTAAAAACATCAGAAACTAATATTATTTTCGATATTTAAAGAAATATTTTTAGAAATAAAGTTTCTTTTGCTGCCACTGATTTCTGAAAAATTTTCCGAGTAGTTTTTATAATGTATTATTCAGTTTTATCAAACCGGCATGGAGTATCGGTTTCCAGAATGCTATCAAATCGCAATTAAATGATTTCAGCTGCGTAGCTGATTTTTTACATGCAAGAGTAACATAATATTAATTTTAATGTAGATGTTAATGCTGTTAATTTATCATGTTTGTCTGTAAAACAGGTTTGCCGAACATGAAAATGTTTAATAAAAAGTTAAAATTTCAGTGCAAATTCACCCTGTTTAATAATTAAAATCCATAAAGATACAACTAAATGTAAATATATTGCTTGAAGGTGCGTAAAAACGTACATAAAACTTCAATGGATCCAACATTATATTCCGCACAAATAATCACCAGGAAGCTATCATAAGAGAGTCTCACAAAATAATATCTAAAAAAGAAATAGTCTGTAACGATGTATTATCATATGATATCCACGCAGTCTTTAAAACATGATTGATTAACATGTACTTATTCTTGAAATGTTGAATGACCTTTCCCATCCCACCTTATATTTCAAACCCTTGAAGTAAAATGTCTTTTTTTTTCGGGCAAGCTAGAAAACGCGAGGAGACAACAACTCAACTCAACAATTAGTTTTTCACTGATGATGACCGAGTAGTTCGGTTGAAAACGTTTTAAATTTTTAAAAGGACTTTAATGTACTTTTAAATGTTTTATGTATGTTTTTACGCACCTTCAAGCAATATATTTATGTTTAGTTGTATCTTTATGAATTTTAATGAAAATGTTTATTTGAGAATTAATAGCATCTGAAAAATCTATATTCTGGGTTTAGAAAACTGACCATTAGCTATTGATCTGATAAAAAATATTCGGATGTGTTTCCGAAAATCAATAGCAGCAAAAGAAACTTTGTTTTTATAAATGTTTCTTTAAATCTCAAAAATATACTGGTTTTTGAGGTTTCTAAAGATAAAGAACTTTTTTTTTCAAAATCGTAGGTAACTCGGAAACGGTTACTGTATTTTTCCGTTCATGGTTATATTATATTTTCGTAAATTAAGAAACATTTACCTTTTTTACTTTCTTCTATATTTACAAGAAGAAACTATTGGATTCGTGAAGAAATTTGTCTTCCAGATTTCGGCGGATTTATACGTTTTACAGGGTCCTGATCACGATTTGACTGATTTTAGAAAATGTCTGTCTGTGATTCTGTGATTTTGTTTGTCTGTCTGTATGTGAGAAAACTTTTATGGGCGCTCTATCTCAAGAACTAATGCACGAAATTTAATAAAACTTTATATTCAGTTAATTCCTGATATACATTGGTGCTGATTAGTTTTTGGTGTAACTCGTCCAACAGGTGGCGCTGCTATGCTATATTTTTCAAAATTACTATGATAGCTATATCTCAAGACCTAATGCATATATTTTCATCAAACTTCAGATTCTGTTAAACCTTGGCATAAATAGACGATGATTATGTTTTAATGTAAACAACCCAACAGGTGGCGCTGCTATACTACTGTTTTAATGATTTTCACGATTACAATATCTCAAGAACTAATGCACAGAAATTCATCAAACTTCAGATTCTGTTAGACCTAAACATACATAGATGCTAGTTACGTTTTGGTGTAAACAACTCGACAGGTGGCCCTGCTATGCTACTTTTTTCATGTTTTTCACGATAACTATATCTCAAGATCTAATGCACAGAATTTCATAAAACTTCGGATTCAGTTAGATGTTGACATGATGTAGACAAAAACTTATTATTCCTGACTTTCATTTTGTTTTTATAAACTTTTAGGGATCTAATTTTTTTGTTTATTTTGTTTCATTAAAATTTTCTATTATTTCTTACTATTAACATACAGGGTGATTTTTTTTAAAGTTGGGAAAGTAAAACCCTGTAACAAAAGAACCATTGATCCAAATGACATGAAATTTCACCAGTATGCTCCCAAAGCAATGGGAATTTTTTAGGCCCAGTTAAAAAAAACTTAAAATCGCACCGACAGATGACGCTGTAGGTTAACATCAACTGGTTTCTTTCCTCTACCGGACTTTAGGCCCAGTGAAGCAGTTTGTTCAAATTTCAAAACCCTCTTCGCAGGTCTTCTGTTATCATTGGACATTTTTTTAAATTATTAAGTGTCCTAAATTTCCTAAGAATAGTTGCTGTGCTGCAATTATTCTGATAATACAGTTTCACTAACAACGTACGGGCCCATCAATGCAACAGTCATTGCGAGGATATCAGTAGAAAAATGAACACGAGGTGTGCATGCTTCACGTGTTCATTGCCACTGTACGTGTGCTGTGCACAAGCTCGTCTTCTGACTTTGCTGCATATACAGCGCCATCTGTCGGTGGGATTTTAAGGGTTTTTTTAACCACGTCTAAAAATTCCCATTGCTTTGGAAGCACACCAGTGAAATTTCAGGTCATTTGGATCAGTAGTTCTTTTGTTATAGGGTTTTATTTTCATAACTTTAAAAAAAATCACCCTGTATGATAAAACCTATAAAATTCCCCACGGATCTATCGCACGCAAAAGAGAGAAATCTCTCTTAATTCCGTACCTCTCACTCTTACCGAACAGCAATTCAGCGAGAGAGAAAAATCATTTCACGGATTTAATGTGCACATTTATGACGTTTATTTCATCAATTAATCATCAAACTAGACCCCTCCGTGTATGAGCAAAAAAGTTTGTTTCTTCTCTTAAGATGTTACAAAACACTGCATTACATTGATTTCAGATATATTGTTATTGCAATTGTTTTATTAATGTACAAGTAGTATTAAGTATTGTGCGGGAGCGCAATACTTATTAAATTCTATATTTAATGTCAGTTAAAAACAGGAGATACAACCTGGGCTTCCCGGATAACAGGACATGCACGGTGTACAGAACATAGGTAAAAACAATTTTTAATTGACAACTTTAATAATTTTTTTACATTTCATATACAGGGTAATTATATATATATATAAAAAAAAAAAAAAAAAAAAAAAAAAAAAAAAAAAAAAAACTATCCTGATATATGAGCCCCTGAATGAAATTTTGGTTTAAAGTATTTTGACGTATGCGACAAGAATCATATGAAAAACAACAGATAAAGTCTAACAGTTAGGGTTATAGTGGCAAAATATAGAAAATTTTAAATGACAACACGTATTTTTTTTTTTTTTTTTTTTATTGGAATGTGATCTTCATATTGAAAAACCATAAATATAAGACAGACTAAGAAGAAAAGTGAACACAACCAATAAAGGTCAAAGAAGCAACAGGAAATAAAACATTTTATTGTTCAGTGCTATCCACCATCTGCCGTATGCAAAGTGCCATCGTGTGTGAAGTGGAAAATTTGTAAAACACAATAAAATGTTTTGTTTTCTGTTGCTTCTCTGTTTATATTGACTGTTTTCACTTTTCTTCTTAGTCTGTCTAGCACTGGCGATTTTCGTGCACAAAAGGTTCTAACTCTTTTTATGGTTTTTCACTATGAAGATCACATTCCAATAAAAAAATAGGTGTTGCCATTTGAAATTTTCGAAATTTTGTCACTGTAACCGTGACTGTTAGAATTTAACTGATGTTTTTCGTATGATTCTTGAGCGCATACCTCAAAATACTTTAAACCAAAATTTCATTCATTTTCTGTGAACGGAATGATAGTTAGGGGCTCATATATCGGGATGGGTTTTTTATATAATCACCCTGTATGTTTTAAATTTCTCGCTAAGAACACAAAAAAGCACTTTTAAGTAAAAAGTATCAATTATGTGTTAAAATAAAATTTCGAAAATTTATTAAAAGCGATACTTTCGTATTAGCCTCATGCCAGGTGTTAATAGCGGAAGAAATTGCCAAAGACATTTTGACATTTTATTAACATACATCTGTCCTGTGTGCTTGGCGTCAAGCGCCCGCTTATAAGTCATCGTCAATATATACAGGGACGAGATAGCACACACAAGAAAATTTAATTGCCAAAGATTTTTCTATTGACACCACACTATCTCTCACCACACACCTGACTATCACTATTAACACCACACACATAGCAGTAATGCGCTACCTCGCATGCGCGGTAGTGTATTACTGCTTATTTTACTGTTTATTGCTATTAGTTTTACGGTATAATATTGTCAGCTGGGATGCCAGTATTATACTGTAAAATCAACATTTTTTGTTTCAGTGTAATATACATTCAGATTAAAATTAAAATCTAGATTACCTATTCTAACAAGACAAGCTATATATGCCGCAGACTGAAAATAATTCAATTCTACTTAATAATTTAAAGTATTGCTTCATCAAACTACATTTTAAGTACTTCATTACTTTACTTTAAATACTTTCTAACATCGTGGAATCAGAATTTTATAAATGTATCTAATGTTGACTTGATTATGATGTCAATTTATCTTTCAACGAAGGACACATTTTTCGCTGTTTAATTATGCAATAAAGTTTAATGAAACCACTAGCATTTTTCCCTTGCTTCATTAAAATCCAATACATTTTCAATTTCAAATAAATTAACTAAAAAGGGAAAAAATATATTAAGGAATATTCAGCAAAGTTTCGTATAATGAGTAAAGTTTTGAAATGCCATGTTATAAAATGATTAATAATACTTCGCTTGTGTTTTTAAATTATGACGTATTTGAAGAAAATTACTTGGCTGAAACTCTTTCATAAAATTTGATATTTTCCACTCGCATCAATTATTTTATATTTAATTATAATTGAGAGAAATTTTATAGAACGTTTATACTAGCAAATACTGCATTTTGAAACCTAAAACATGTCTGATTTTTTTTTTTAATAAACAAATGAAATGTGTGTTTAAAAGTATAAATAATTACGTATAATTGTATTTCTGTAAAATTGATAAAGGTAGTGCTTCAGTTAACCAAATGAGCAATTGAAAACTTTCTTAACCAAATCTTTCTTATATTTGCAGATTACTCTATGCTTAATCTCTGAAAATTACAGTCAATATAGGAGATTTTTGACTCATTAATACATTTAACCTTTTTCTATCCAATAAATGTGCTTATGATTCTTTTTACATATAACTGAAATATTCATTAAGTGTGTGTTTGTGCTAAATTTTATAAACATGGCCATTCGTAAAATACTTTCTTTCAAAACAATCCTTTTTGAACGATGGTAAAATCATAAACAAAAAATCATGCGTCACGCATAGATTATAAAATACTTTCCAATATTGCTACAATATTTTAAGGCAGGTTTATTACTTACCCATCATACGTAGTATAGGGTAAGTCTTGTAATCGTTTTGAAAATCGAAAAAAAAATTTGACGTATTTACACGTTTCAGACACTGGAGATTCCGAAAAACATATTTTTAGAAAAAAAAATTTTGCTGTTCGTCAGTGTCTCTGTATGTCTGTGTATCTGTAAACGCTCTATCTCCCGAAAAAATTGAGATAGAGACTTGAAATTTGGTATGTTCTTAGTATGTAATAATGGGAAGAAGCTTATTAAATTTCAGTAACCTCGATTATCCGGAACTATTTTTTTCGGACTCTCGAAATATTCGTTCTGATAAAAGGTATATAAAAATTTTCGATATTGTTTATTTTAAGGCGTGAATATAAAAGACAATAAAAAAACATAAATTTTGCAGGAAGTCGACCGGATAATGAGTTGCCGATTTTTCATGATCCAGTATTTCATCCAAATTTCAATTCAAAAATATATTTTAATTGGAAATGAGACGCTTAATCAGATGCAATAAACCGCTAGTTAATAGGATTATTGTTTTTGGCGTTATAAGGATGTTTCTTTTAAGCAATTCAGTAATCGAGCCTTTAAAGTTTATGACGTCATCAAGCCACGATTTTATTCGAATTGAAATGCATTTTATAAGTAGTTTACACATTTTTTATTTTAATATTTTATATTATGCATATCCGTGATGGGTAAATATTACGGTGGCCCCACAACGACTAGTTTTTTGATACATTAAAAGAAGAAACCTTATGTAGAGTTATATAAATAGCTTAGCATTTGTTTTCGGCTAATATTTCATAACGAAATTAAAACTTCATCATTATGTGAATAAAATAATATAAATAAAACACAAATTTAACACAGACGTGTAATTACGCGCTTAAACCACTGAAATTATCAGAATCAAGAAGTTCTGCTGTAAGTAGCAAAATCTGTAGCGATATCTTCGGCTATTAACTCTTGGCATGTGGCTAATTCGAAATAATTGTTTTTAATTAATTTCAAAATTATATTTAAATACATAATTGATATTTTTCGTAAATAAAATTGCTTTTTTATGTTGTTAGTGGACAATCATACCTTAAATGTATAATTTCTTTTAAAGTTTCAATTAAAAAAAATGGTTTTCACTCATGTTCTGTAATCCGGGATACTCGGGTTGGATTCCTTAAAATAAATTAAGAACAACTGCGTGTAAATGGAGAAATAATTATTAAGTATGGAATTTTCCACATGAACGTTTTTTTTCTTTATAAATAAATTTTAATGAAGATAAATATTTCTTTTTCATTGGCTATTAACTCCTGGCATGCGGCTAATACGAAAGAAATCTTTTTAATGAATTCAAAGTTATATTTAAATACATAATAGATATTTTTCGTAAATAAAATTGCTTTTTGGTGTTGTTAGTAGACAATCGTACTATCGTGGAGTGCCGATATATCGAAATGAACATTTCTTCTTAAACATTGTCGAGGTATAATGGCTCATTGGATGTACCGCAATTTAGTCCGTTTCCTGGAAACATAAATCAATCCATACAAGAGGCATTAGATGAAAACAAGAGGAAATCCATGGAACTCCTTTTTTATTTTATCCGAACAATCGACACAAGAAAACACAGAGGGTGGCCTTCGCTTACTCCACAAAAACTTACATCATTATTCGACAACAGCGAGTGGAGATCTCATCTAATTTTTCAGATTCATTATCGCCAACACATTAGATGTAATATGCCAATCCTTACATTTCCAGCCAGGCTTAAAACCGTCAAACTTTTGACAGTTATGGATAAACCAATATTAAGAATTTTGAATGAGGGAAAAAAGGCACACTATAAATTGGTGCTTTAGCAATTTTGGTGATTTTAAACGGACAACCGAGGTTGTTTTGGGAAAACCAGACACGTGTTATTAGAAGCTAACGAAAAGAGTTCATAGTGCATATTTTTGCAGCAGTCAAATTATGAAAACGGCGCCTGCATTTAACACAAGATACGAAGAAAGACAAACAGCATATGTTAAGGTCATCTGCAGTACATTAATATTCGAATTGAAACCACGGGAGAGTAACGTACATTTAATGTTACGAAGAAATATCTGGGAACATTTTTAGCTAGGAAGAAAAATTGCTTTTTGGTGTTGTTAGTAGACAATTATACACTAAGTGTAAAATATCTATTAAAGTTTCAATTTGAAGAAAAAAAAGGGTTTTCACTTATGTTCTGTAATCCGGAATACACGGGTTGGATGCCCTAGAATACATAAAGAAAGAATGCGTGTGAATGGGGAAATAAGGTATTAAGTAAGGAGTTTTCGACATGAACGTTATTTAAAATAAATAAATAAATTATAATGAAGAGAAATATTTTTTTTCATCTAGATAAATCTTCTTCTAGTTTGGGGTAGCATAGATGAGGTTTATTCCAATTGAGCGAAAAATATCTATGTCAGGACTCGAACCTTGGCAGCTCCATTTCGCATTCATGTCTAAGTATTAAGAGTGTAATATGTCAGCCAGGTATCGTCCGGGTAGCTCAGTAAGAAGAGCATTGGCACCGGAAGCCAAGGTACCCAGGTTCGAGTTCTTTTTCATTTTTTGCTTTGATTCAATAAACCACAACTATGCTACTCCAACCTAGAAGAACAAATAAATTAATTAATCGATCTTAACCACTCCGAGGCGTAAATAAAATGTTCCAATAAGACAGTTTATTTTTTTATTCTTTCCTTTTAAAAATCAAGTAAATAAAAAGCATCTATCTAGTCACTTCAAGATAATTCAGGAACAATTTCTGTGGTTATGTAGAAGGGGAACGCCCTAGAATGATGCTTGCCCCGCGGCCCTAGATAGTCTAAGTCAACTTGGTAACAATAATCGTCAGTCCATATCAAAACACCCTGTATACATACATCAACTGAAATATACACACCCTCATTGGGCCGCCGCCATCGAGCAAAAATACTTTTTTTTTCAATTATGATGAACAAACGAAATAAGTCTATAGCTTTCTTTTTTGTTTACCAAATAGCGACAGGTGTGGAATTATGAAATTTCCGGCGATTTAAAGTTAACAGGTTATGATGACGCTGGCTGGAAAATCGGAGAATGTTTTACAGAGCATTTACGTGATTGTAATTTTATACATTTGCGTTCATCGCTATAAACAGAGATTTCCCTCCTGATTGGAAATAGTCCACAGAAAAACATCAGTTGAAACAAAGACGCATAATCATGTGAAATTTTTCTTTATTCAGGATACATCGACACATCTGGCAAAGGCGAGGGTGGTCCTCTTACACATCTACAAAATAGAACCTTCTTGTTCAACAGTTAGAGAAGTTCTGATCAAAATTTTGCACTGAGAGTACGACAACATTTTTGACGTGCAAAGCTGCAAACTGCTACGAATGTGCCAGATACCAGATGCCCCTTTTTTGTCAGTTATGAATAAATGTGTATTGCATTTTTGAACGACAATTCGTCAATCGTCTACCAGAATGGCGATTTATCAATAAAACCACATTAGAAAGATAACCCCGTAATTATTCTGGGAAATGGATGACCGTATTAATGAGAACAGAAACAAAACTTGTTGATTTTGCATTATGATGCAGGAGAAAAGTTAAACTGAAAACGCGTTTGTTTTAATACAAGATATGAAAGAAAAGGAAGGGCAGATGCATCAACGAAAATGGACAATTATTAATATGCAGAGAGAAAAACCACATGGCTGAATTACATCTGCATCTAATGCTAAGATAAAAATAACTGCTGCATTTGACGTAGGAAAATTTAATACTTTCGTGTTTAAAGAATAGAAAATGAGTTTGAATAAGGAAATTAATTGACATAGAGAACATTTAAGATAGGAAAACTGCATTTTAGAATAAAACATAAAATATATATTATGATTCTATATCATAAGGGGATAGTTGTTTTTTAACTACGATTTCGAAATCAGCTGACGGTAAACATTCTGAAATCCTTTTTTAAGAGTAATCTATAGTAACATGTGATACTGTTTTACTTTTAAAGCACAGAATGATACCAAAAATCGTTTTTCAGTTTCATAAAAATTATAACCTTGCTGCTTTGCCCTTGATGTGAGAAGAATGGATGAAAACTATTAATTTTAGCTCCCTGGCAATTCTTTCAAGTGTAATATATGAAAGTAATTTTATTCCTCTTTAACTTAACATGTGTCATTGGAATCATCATATGCAAAAAAAAAATTCTTCATCCGGAAATACAACTTTTGTAAATATCAGCCAATAATATTCTTTTTTTTTTTTTTTTTTTTCAAAAAACTAGCTACTTTCTAAAAAGGAAAGAAAATAAAGTGCGAAGTTGAACCAAAAAAGTTTTTTCGGCCTGTACCGGGAGAAAAAGGTACATTTCGTATATCTTCCTTTTAAAATTTTAGCTAATGTTGGTCGTAAGCAGCAAGCTAAAATGCAAAGCACTCGATAAGAGAAGATACGCTAATACTGAATTTGAATAAGAATTTCGCCAAATTATTCAGTTATTGCCAAGTTGGCTTCATTTATGAAGATTTATTTTTGGTCGCCAAATGTTGCCAAGCTTGGCGATAATTTGACGCTAACGGATATGAATATAGTTTTATGTGTATAATTGGGAAAATGATTACAACAATGAAAAACAATAATTTGCGAGAAATCCCGTTCACTAAAACTCATAAATTATACCAGATTTATTTTAATCTGCTGTCTTGTTTCAAAATGTCAGCCACGATAGAAATTCAAACTGCTATATCTCAGCCGTTTTTAAGATAGAGGCAAAACAAAAAATGCTCTGGAATCCTTGTATCAATACCTAACACTTAAGCAAAAAATAAAAATAAAATTTAATTTTTTTTTGTATATTTGTTTTAGTTCTAAATCTTTTAGTGGCCGCCATTTTGAAACAAGTTGACGGACCAAGTAGGCCAAAGAGCGCGGTCGAGATATTGATCAGCTTAATACACGCACTTAGTTACATCCAAAGCAGTATCGTATGACATAGATCATATACATAAATCAACATTTGAACGTAAGGTGGTTTTGGGGTCTAGGGGTCATGATCGGTGAAAATGTACCGAAATGTTCCAAATTGCTTTCCTCCGAACGGCTGCAATACTTTTTGTAATGAAAGCTACCTAAACGCGCAATTTTGTTATTAATTAAAACATTAGCTCCATTGTTGTACCTTATGTAGTTTAACCTCATTGTTGGCCACATCGTTATGTCGTCAATGTTACTGATGCACTTATTTGTGATTTATAATGCATATTGAATAAAAATAAATAAATAAATAATAATAAATAATAATAAATGAATAAAATAATCTTATTGTGTGGAGATTTCCGTCAATCCACCCCATAAACTGAAATTAAAGCCAGGAGCTATCATAATGGTACTAAGAAATTTAGTACCTTCTAGTGCAATGGTACAAGACTTATAGTTAATAACTTGCAGAATAATGTTATTGAAGGTAAAACATGGATTCCAATATTAATAAAACTTTTCTCATCCCTCGAATACTACTTATTCCATCAGACAATATATGCCTTTTACATTTAAGCGTATACAATTTCCTATCCGGTTAGCTTTTTCAATGACTATAAATAAAGCTCAGGTTCAAACTTTTTAAACAATTTGCTTAGATTTGTCAAAACCAGTTTTTAGCTATGGTCAGTATGATATGTTGGTCTGTCAAGAGTTAGATCTTTTGATTCAGTTACTGCAGTATCTCAGTGCTCTGAAATTTTCAATTGAGTATATAAAGAAGTTTTCGATGCTGAAAAAAAAAATCAACTAAAATATTTTGATAATTGTGAATGGTGTAGATACTTTCAATATAATATGTATGCACTTTTTTTTAAGAATATCCAGTAACTATTGTGTGCATTCAAATGATTTTATATGCCTGATGTTGAAAAAATACCTCTGTTTTCACATTCAAAATGTTGTCCATATCTTATGATGTATATATATATATATATATTTATATATATATATATATTATTTCAAAGTACCTAGTCCTAAGTGGAAAAATTTTTATGCGTAGAATTTATACTTATAACGCTGAAATTCGAGTATTATAATATGTATATATTTAAGAGTGGACACTAGAGCGCAGATGTTCTGCGCGGGATCAGCTAGTTACATTTTTTTGTTCTTTGTATTTCACTTTGATTGTTTCTTTCCTTTTAAAAATCAAGTAAAGTATCATCCAATTTAGTTTATTTTAAACCAATAATATGTTCGTGAAGTTAAAAAATTTCTTAGAAGCAATTCCCTTCTTCTGTCACTTTTTAGTGAAAACAGCACCTCACAATTTAAATAGATTTTGAGTTTTTTAAGATTAGAGGATATGCTAAACCGTCCTAAAAGCTTTCACAGGACGTTGTCAGGTGGATGAAAAAGTGATGTGGATTATTAATCTTGTCACAAGACGGAATGTTTTTCCAAAACAGAGGTTTGACAAGAAGTCCGTCGTTGAGTCAACAAATTAGAATAAGTTGGTTCAGTAGCTTACACTAGTTCTTCTTTTGAAACAACATTTGAGTAAGACTATTTCGCCTTTTTCAATTAACTTGAAATTTAAATTGATTGAGCTTTATATAGTTTAAGTGCTTCACCTTGCATTTTAATAACAAAAGAGTATTTTTAATAGCTGTATCTGGTTTTTTATTTGCTTTCTCTATGGATAATCAATCACGAAGTTAAAGTTAATAAAGTCTACTGAAAATATCTATTAATTATTCTTCTTTGTGAAGACAGGTTTTGGCCATCTTAAAATGAAAACAAGAACGAAAAATCATGCGTCAAGCATAGATTATGTAACACTTTCCAACGCTTCCAAAATAATTTTACAAATCATACCGTTTAATAAGCTAAAAGATAACATCTAAGTAATCCGAATACTTTTATTCAGCCCTGTATAGGATCTATAGATTTGTATATATACTACATGATGTTAAATTTTAGTTCAGTTAGGAAACGCGTAGCACAGTTTAAAATTCTCCGTCTGGAGTTAAATAATACGGAAATGTGTTCGCGAACTTTTGTGCTTCCCTGTATATGATATACAGAATTTATACACACCACATAATAGACAAAAAGTGAGTTAAAATTAAAATCGCGATCAGTAACTTAAAACGCACTTCCAGGAATTATTGTTAACTTACAGTAGAGAATTCTTTTGTGTGTCCCTGTCAATGAACGATGACTGCTGTACACACACTATTCTGTAGTAAGCCTCTTGTAATGCAACTTAGTGATATATATAAATTTCAATGCGTTTAAAATAGGGAAACATTATTTAAATAAACCGCAGACGATTTTTCTCCATAGACGTAATGTAACGGAATTCTTTTGACTGTCCCTGTAAAGTAAGTATAAGTGCTATGCACACCCTATTCCATATTAAGCTTCTTCTAATGCACCTTAGTGATATATATAAATTTCAATGCGTTTAAGATAGTGAAACATTATTTAAATAAACCGTCAATGATTTTTCCCCATAGACCGCAATGTAACGGAATTCTTTTGAGTGTCCCTGTAAAAAAAATATAAGTGCTACACACTTCCATTGAAATAGGGAACATGCTATAGATAGCGACTATAACATATAAAAATTGCAGAGCAATCCGAGCATATTTACGGGAGTTAGAGCACGGACAGACGGACAGACGGCAGACGGGCAGACGGCCATACGGCCAGACAAACCGAAGTCATAAACACTTTTCAACTAGGTTGGAAAGTGTTAAAAAGAAACTTAACTGCATTCATTATGGGCAACTTCACTTTTTACACTTTTTTATTTAACTTTCTTTTTTAATTGTGTACAAAGGTGTGTTTCCGATGACAATACAACATTTCATATTTTTAGAGCTTAATTATAAGGAGTTTTTTCGTTAACCTGCCACAGCTGATAAATCGCCAAATATTCCTCATGGTTGACATTGTATACGAGTTACAAAAACAATGACTTTAATTGTGCGCAAAAACACGGTCGCCAAAGTATGCCAACTACCTGTGAAACAGCGACAACGAAATAGTTTAAACACTAAAAAGTGGAAATAATAATAACATTAAGGAATTAAATATTTTTTAAAAATACCCTTTTATCATTTATTGGTTTAATATTAATTAAAATATAATTATACGTTGAGAAAACAAATTAAAAAACCTGAATAGATAGTTTAAATAATTCTATTTTTTTCTTTCCTGTTGCCATTTCTAAAAAAAGAAACAGAGCAAGATTTATAATTTTTTTTAAAAGTTCAATAGTTTCCGCTGTCTATCAAGTAATAATGAAAGTGGTGAATTTTGAAGAATGAGAGCCCACGCCAAATTAAACAAGTTGGAAATTGTACGTCAAACGTTACAAACGAGGTGCGTTCGTACGCGCGTTTTCGAATTAAATTCATGATATCCCGTGCGTAGAACGGGTTAAACAGCTAGTTAAGTATATATTTTATGACACTGTTCATACAAATATCTTAACTAGTTATATAAATATTCAGATATATATGTATCAGCTCAGCTAGTTATATAAATATTCAGATCTTGATGATTTTTAATTCTGTGAAATGAATTATATCGTCTGCAGATTAATTTCTTTCATAAAATAAGTATATCGGTCGCTTGACGATGTAACATCCATCGGAAGCTCCTATAACAAAAAAGCACAGATTTAAAAAAAAAAAAAATTCAAATTTCTTAATAAATATTTTTATTAATATCTCCTAAAGTTTTGATTCGATTTTAATAAAATTTGAAATGTCTCGACAAAATTCTGCAAAGATAATATATTTTAAATTGCAAACCATTTGGTTGGGTAGTTTTTGCGTTGTTATATGCGGACAGACAGACAGACGGACGGACAGACAGACGGACAGACAGACAGACAGACGGACGGACAGACGGACGGACCAAACGACGACTATAGGTGCTACGTATTTATATAATTACGAACGCACCTAAAAATTGTGACAGAATTTATTTTAAATTATATAAATTGCAGTCATGAAATTAGACATGATTTTTAACAGATACATTGAATTATTATAGAAGAGTGGACTTTTTAAAATTATTTTAACTTTCATTATTTATTCTTTCTTTTTAAAAATCAAGTAACGCATCTTTCAATTTAGTTTATCAAACCACGAATATCCTGATACAATTTTAAAATACCTTTGAAAGAATTTCCTTCTTCGTTATTTTTCAGCGAAAACAGCACTCCACAACTTAAATAGATTTTGAGCTTTTTAGATTAGAGTATATGGTAAACCGTCCACAAAGCTTTCAAAGACATTGTCAGGTGGGTGAGAGAGGGATGTGGATTATTAATCTTCTCACAAGAAAGAATGTTTTTCTAAAACGTAGGTTTGACAAGACCTCCGTCGTTGAGTCAGCGAAATAGAATAAGTGGGTTCAGTAGCTTAGATTAGTTCTTTGAAATAAATTTTCAGTAAGACGGTTTCGTTTTTGTCAATTAACTTGAAATTTAAATTAATTGAACTTTACATAGTTTAAGTGCTTCATCTTGTATTTTTATAGCAAAGGAGTATTTTAAAAGCTCTGTCTTTGTTTTTTTTAACTTGTTTTCTCTATCAATAATTAATCACGAAGTTAAAGTTAATAAAGTCTACTAAATATATCTATTAATTATTCTTCTATATGAAGACAGGTCTTGTGTATCTTAATTTGAAAAATGAAATTTTACTGCATCTATTAGGGACAACTTCACTTTTTAATCTGTTTTAACTTTATGTTCTTTTTCTAAACGACAGAGTTGCTTTTCGTCTTCAATCTCCGAAAGAACGTTGTTTCATTCATGAAAAAAAAAACGGATCACGGGGAGAAGCCATCGTTGTAGTGTGTTATTTTCTGGAGTAGGATATGGAAAATTCCACATTTGTCACTATTATTTTCGTTTGCTGAAAATAGATGTTATTACAAACTGTGGTATTTATTTAACTTTTTTGTGTGTAATTGTGAATGTATGAATATTATATTAATATGAATGTAAGTATGTAACGTGCATGTATATAAGCACATAATTAAGGACAGTATATGTGTAATCATGGAAGTAATGTCTCAATTTTAATGTTTAGAAGATAATGAGTGAATGAAGGTAATTTAAAAATTAAAGAGCATTTATTAATCGCATTCGTTCTGGTGCATAATTAAAGTTGTGAATAAGACAGTTTTTTATATTCTTGTTTTCAATTCCTTCCTATTAAAAAACAAGGTAAAATATCATCAAACATAACATTTTTTAATTCATGAACACCAAAAAAGATGAGAAGGGAAAGAGTCATTGCCCCTCGCGGATTTTGAAATTTATTTAAATGCATTTTTATATCTGATTTTGGAAAATATATAGTAAAATTTATTTTTTATAAGCGACTTAAAGTAGTTGAACACTAAAATAATGCTGAAACAAACAGTTTTTCATATGAGATGTAATCTTCCCAACTGGGCGTAAAAGTCCGGGCCAGGATTCGAAATTGTGGCAAAAATTAATCTAGTGTAATCATGTTACTGGAGGTCTATTCTGTTGTGCTGATTCAGATATCCGACCAGATGCTATAATCAATAAGGTTAACTGGGTGAATTAGATCCGCCAGATTTTTTCGGGATTGCTCACTTAGTAGAGCATTGGCAGCTTCAGCCAAGAGATATCTGACCAGGTGCTATGATCATTAAGGTTAACTAGGTTAATTAGTTCAGCCATCTTCGTCCGGGATTACTCAGTTGGCAGAGCATTGGCAGCTTCATCCAAAGGATCGCGGGTTCGAATCCTGGTGCGGTCTGTTTCGCCCAGTTGGGAAGATTACATCTCATATGATTTCTTTACCAATTTGAATAATTGTGTCAAATGTTAATCTAAGAAGCTTTCGTTAGGGAATTCTGTGTTTAAAATTTATTTTCAACAGCAGTTTCAGGGGATGACAAAGAAATATATATATATATATATTGTTTCGATTCTAGATTTTGAAACTGCTGGTACAAATTTATTTTTGAATATGTAATATTTTAAAACTTTTTGTTAAATTTCAAAATTGTCTCTGGTGTTGATATTTTTTAAAATATCTTGCAGGGGACAGAGGGCATGAACATCTCGAACTAAGATCCCAAAGTAAAATTAGCTCTGTGGATGAGCATCGTGATTGGTCGAAACTATCACCGTAAATCCCTACCAATAGGCAGGTCCCAGAGAAAATTTAGTGGGAAAAAACTTCCATTTTAAACAATTAAGATGATGGTTATATAATGAATACTAATGGTTACACAATGATTGTCAGGTTAAGCCAGGCAGGGAGGCCTAGCAAATGGCTTAAGTTCAACAAGGTTATGTACTCATCCGGTAACATAATGAACAATGGAAGGGGGATAGGTGAGCGATTCTGACAAAATATTCTTAGTTTAGCTTATTTCATAGTTATACTACCCATTAAGGAAAAAAACCGCGGTTAAGGCTGAGGACTACAGGAATATATGATCCAAAATTTTGCTCCTCCATGGATTTAGTTTTGCCGGCGTGCATGTTTAAATCATAAATAATTTTATGCAGTTTTTAAACTCCCTTGTCTTCGAAACAATTTACATCTTCCATTTTTCAACAACAATAGTGTCCCACAATCTAAATAAAAATAGCTCTTTTTAAACTGTGGATATTGTAAATCGTCTGAAAATCTTTCACATATGTTGACAGGGTGTAGTTTTGAATACCTTTTCGTCAAACAGTGTTTACGGGCTCTTCAATTATTATTTTCCCTTATCCTTCTTTATTTCACGTAGCATATCCGGTTTTACTCCAAGAAAATGTAGATCGGAAAACAAACCGAAAAAGTATTCTTTTAAATACTACTAACAGTTATATTGTGGAAACTAAATCCTTATTAAATATGCTATTTATAATAACATAACATAATCTTCTTACAAGAAAGAGTGGATTTTCAAATGTGTAATATTGACCAGATATTGATACAAGTGATGTCAGCGATGTAGAATAAATTAGTTCAATAACGTAGATCGTTGATTTTGCAAAAAGTGTTCCGTTACAGGTTCTCTTTGTTTTTTAATTAACTTAGTTCTAAGTAATTTAAGTACTTCAGTTTACTTTTTTATAGCGAAAATATCTTTTCAAAATCTGCCGCATGTAAAAAATTATACTTTTTTAACGCATTTAACAATAAAATTCAGTGTCTATAAAACGTGAAAAATATCATATTTATGAGATACTTATGTATTAAGATATTTACCCTATACATCTTAGGTGAAAAGTATAATTAAAGCAATTCTCCATTAAAGTACAATCATTTTAACTTTGTATAAATATTCCTTTTGCTTGAGAAAAATTTTGTTCTCGATAGTACTTCAGCCGCCATTACTTTAGAAACATCACATTTGTTACTATTAAAAGCAGTAAAGTAGTTTTATTTACAGTGTCTCACAAAAGTGATGGGACACTTGTGCTTTATAAAAAGAAACTGCAATAAAATAAATAAACAAACATGTGCAAAAATTTTTTGGGTGTGTTTCATATTTAAAGTTAGTAACAATTATTACATAACATACATTTTGTCAAAATATTAAAATATTAATTTAGTAAAAATACAATTGTTCAGAACGGAGCAAAAAATGGCTCACATAAGTGATGGGACACTTACTTTTCCATCAAATATTTATCCACAAATTTTACTTTTTAAAAGGTTTTAATATTTTGTTGGATTTCCTTTTACTTTTAAAACATGATTTAATCTTTTTGGGATGGATTCGACTATTTTTTTTGTGATTTCTGGAGTGATTTTACCCCATTCTTCTTGAAGCACCGATTTTAGTTGTTGTTTTGAAGAAATGGTGTGTTTGCGAATTCTTGATTCCAATTCTTGCCAAATATTCTCTATGGGATTTAAGTCTGGAGATTGTGG
This sequence comes from Maratus michaelseni, assembly GCA_963931845.1. Classification (NCBI taxonomy): domain Eukaryota; kingdom Metazoa; phylum Arthropoda; class Arachnida; order Araneae; family Salticidae; genus Maratus; species Maratus michaelseni. Next base: position 97,323,456 of record OZ007597.1, on the reverse strand, counting down.
TGGTGTTTTTATTATTTCAGGACAGTTATATAGCAGCCAGAGTCTAACGTTCAGAGCAGTGTGCTTGGGGTCATTGTCCTGGTAGAATTTAAAATCGTTATGAAGATTCAATTTTCGTGCTGAAGATTTCAAATTTTGCTTTAAAATATCAATATACTTGTACTGATCCATTATACTGTCAATAAAAACAAAATTACCAACTCCAGCGGACGACATACACCCCCATACCATAACTCCTCCTCCACCATGTTTTACTGTTGGTACCAAGTTCTGTTTGCGAAGTTCTTCCCTGGGTTTTCTCCACACCAAGATTCTACCGTCAGAACCAAATATATTAAATTTACTCTCATCAGCAAATATAACTTTATTCCAGTAATCAGAATTCTTATTTATGTTGGATTTTGCGAAAGCTAGTCTGAGTTTTCTATTCTTTTCACTTACGAAGAATTTTTTCCTGGCTACTCTACCGTGATATCCAGCAGATCGAATTACCCTTCTAATAGTTTCAGGATTAACAATTATTCCATATAATGCTTGTAAATCAGCAGCAACTTTTGAAGCACTAATTCTTGGATTTTTTTTAATATTTCGAACGATAATTCGCTTTATTCCATTGGATAGCTTTGATGGTCAGCCAGGTCTTCTTTTATCCTGAATCATATGATTCTTTTTATATCGTTTAATGATATTGAAAACTGTTGAACGACTCAAGTTAACTGTTTCAGCAGTTTTTCTAATAGATTTTCCACGTTCAATATGCAAATTAATAACTAATTTTCGAATTTCAGGCGAAGTTTCTTTTCGTTTAGCATTCATGACTACACAGAGCTAAAAAACACAAAAATTCCAAAACAAACTGGAGAGAAATACTGCAGACGATTTTATAAATTATTGCCAATTGCTTTTAAGTAAAAATAAAACCCCAAAAAATATTTTTATTGCTTATTTCAGGCGATTTTTGTTGCATATATAATGGTGTCCCATCACTTATGTGAGCTATTTTTTGCTCCGTTCTAAACATTTGTATTTTTATTAAATTAATATTTTAATATTTTGACAAAATGTATGTTATGTAATTATCTTTACTAAATTTAAGTATGAAACACACCCACAAAAAAAATGTGTACATGTTTTTTTAATTTATTTGATTAGTTTCCTTTTGTAAAGCACAAGTGTCCCATCACTTATGTGAGACACTGTAGGTTCTTCAAAAAAAATGAGGCTATCTTGGTAGATAAGAACTTTTTACGATACATTATATAACACTCATTTACCATGCATTCTTTTCAGTTTTATATTTATTTAAATATTAATCCAGTACATTACAATCATAATTAAATGAGTTATCGACTATTACAACGCCTTCACGTAATTTATAAACCCCTCAGAAACAATTTACTCCTTTTTTATAGTTTTACAGCGTTCCACAAATTAAAATAAACTTTTAACTTTTATGCAATTTAAATCGTCTGCAAGCGTTGTCAAGTGGGTGAAAGAAGAGGTAGATATTAATCTTCTCGCAAGAAAGAATGGTTTTCCAGGTTTGACAAGATGCCATCGTCGTCGTTGAGACAGCGATATAGAATAAATAGGTTCAGTAGCTCAGAGTAGCTTTTTTGTAAAAAAAATTGAGTAAGATGGTTTATTTTTTGTCAGTTAAGTTCAAATTTAAATTAATTGAACTTCAGAGAATTCGCCCGTTTAGTCTGGCTTTTAAACAACAAAAATGTACTTATGAATACTCTGTCTGATTTTATATTAGCTTCTCTTTATTTAAATATCACTCCAGTAATTTATAATTATATTTCAATGATTTATAAACTACTACAACATCTTCAAGTAATTTATAAACTCCTTAGAAACAATTTTTTTTCTCCACAAAATAAAATAACTTAACTTTTGAGTAACGTAAATCGTCTGCAAAGCTTTCACTTACGTCGTTAGATGTGCGAAAAAAGAAAGTGGATATTAATGTTCTCCCAAGAAAGAATGGTTTTCCAAGTTTGACAAGACGCCCGTCGTTGATGATTCACGATATAGAATAAATAGATTCGGTAACTCAGAATAGTACTTATATAACAAATTTCCAATAAGATGGTTTCGTTTTTGTCAATTAACTTAAAATTTAAATTAACTGAACTTCAAAGAGTTTACCTGTTTATTTTATTTTATTTTATTTTATTTATTTATTTATTTATTTTTATTTATTTTATTTTATTTATTTTATTTTATTTTATTTTTTTTTGGGGGGGGGTAATATCAAAAGAGTACTTATGAAAATGTTGTCTGATTTTTCATTAGTTTTCTCTTTATTTAAAATATCAATTCGGTATTTTATATTCATATTTAAATAATTTATAAACTACTACAACATCTTAAAGTAATATATAAATCCCTTAGAGACAATTTACTCTTTTTTTTTTTTTTTTTTTTTTTTTTTTTTTTTTAAGAATTTTACAGAGCTGCCCAAAATAAAATTAACTTAACTTTTGAGCAATGTAAATCGTCCGCAAAGCTTTCAATTGCGTTGCCAGATGGGTGAAAGAAAAAAGTGGATATTAATGTTCTCACAAGAAAGAATGGTTTTCTAAGTTAGACAAGATGTCCGTCGTTGTTGAGTCAGCGATATAGAATAAATAGGTTCGGTAACTCAGAATAGTTCTGAAAACAAATTTCCAGTAAGATGGTTTCGTTTTTGTCAATTAACTCTCAATTTAAATTAATTGAACTTCAAAAATTTTACCTGTCAATATGGGGGGTTTTAATAGCAAAAGAATACTTATAAAAATTCTGTCTGATTTTTTATTAGTTTTCACTATCAATCAGGAAGTTAAAGTTAATCAAATCTGCTCAAAAATATGTGTTAAATATTCTTTTATATGAAGGCATGTATTATGCATCTCATTTTTAAAAAGAACTAATTATAGTTGCATTCCTTCTGCATACCTCCGGTTTTTCAGTTCTTTTAATGGTCATTTTATGTTAGGTACTGAGTTGCTTATTGTTTTCAATCTCCAGAAAACGTCATTTTACTTATTATAAAAGCACGTAATCATGTAATAAAACTGTTAGGGTAGCGATTGTTGTTTGGATTAGGAATAGGGAACATCGTTAGTCACTCTATATCTAATGATGTATTGATCTCTGATCATCGTAACGAAATTTAACTTATAACCTAACTTCTACTGGACTAATTTCTTTGCACTTTATACAAATGCTTATATGCAACTTTTTGAAGATAATACAGTATCTCTAGAACAATAGTTTCTTAAAACATGTAAGTACGAGGTATATCCACAAAGTAAGTTCCGTTTCTATTTCTATCCGCAGCAGCGCTGTGATCGCAGTTCCCAGCATGCGCGGCAGTTACTCTGACTGAAGGAGAAGAAATGTACGCCATTTTCAGATCGCTGCTGCTGACGTGTTATTTATAGTGCTTCTTTAGAATGTCAGCCTTAATTGAAAATGCCGCCGCTTGTGAAATCATATCTGTGATTCGTTTTCTCAATGCAAAGAAAGTTAAACCAAGTGAAATTTATCGACAAATCTGCGAGGTTTACGGACAAAATGCTGTGAGTGATTCAATGGTTAGAAGATGGGTCAGACAGTTTAATGAAGGACGTGATCAAGTGCACGATGAAGAACGAAGTGGACGCCAGACCTCGCTCCTAGCGACTTCCATCTCTTCTTACACCTCAAATCTTTCCTTGGTGGTCAACACTTTACCGATGATGACGAGCTGAAAGAACATGTAACCACATGGTTGAAAACACAGGCGGCAACCTTCTATGAAGAAGGCATACAAAACCTTGTGGCACGCTACGACAAGTGCCTACAAAATTTCGGAAGCTATGTAGAAAAGTAGTTTCACAGTTGTAGACTTTTGTACAATAAATATTTTTTTTTGTATCTGTATACGTTTTTTTTTTTATATAACCAAACGGAACTTACTTTGTGGATATACCTCGTATTTTCAGTTTATAATACTCATATTTGAAAAATTGACTGTCCCCAATGAGAAACTTCAAAAAGAAAGCTTTGAAAATACTAGATACAGAATGGAAATGTATTTAAATTATACATCGTTTCAAAATTAGATACCTTATTTTTCAATTAAAATATAAACATTTTAATTTTAATTTTAATTATAAAAATATAATATAGCTTGAAATAAAATGTCCCCAAATAATTCACTTTTTCTTATGTCCACTCTGTTACCAAATTTTTTTATTGATCCTATTACACAGTAGACGATAGCACATGTCTCAAGACTGTGTACATATATGAAGATTTGGTCCACCTGAAATTTTCATTCATAAAGTGGGAGAATATTTTTTTACAGATTTTTGTAACAAAAAACTACGTAAGTACATGTTTGTCTGTCCACTATGTTACCTTGCTATATATAATATAAATAACTGTTAAGATTGGTACATATAATTAATAGTAAGATTATACAGGGTGTAACTGAAATGCTTCAACAAACTTTGAGGGATGATAGTACTCATGAAGACGAACAAAAAATGCAATGGAACATGGGGTCGCAAATGACGTTTAACCCCTTCAAGGGCAGTGGTATGTTTATGAAAGCGCTTAATTTTAATTCCAAAACGCCATAATGGCACCAGAATTTTGCTAAAATCTTTTCCATTTAATATGTATGTGAAATATAGCCTTTTTCTTATTTACAAACAATTTTTTTTTTATAAATTCCGGTGCCAGTCATTTATTTCAACATTTTAGTACTAAAAGTAGTTTGCCCCTAAAAGGCTTAAAGGATAAAAATAGAGAAAATGCGTCTGAAAATGGACTGGCACCGGAATTTACAAAAAAAAATTGTTTGTAAATAAGAAAAAGGCTATATTTCACATAAATATTAAATGGAAAAGATTTTAGCAAAATTCTGGTGCCACTGTGGCGTTTTGGAATTAAAATTAAGTGGTTTTTTAGACATACCACTGTCCCTGAAAGGGTTAAATGTCATTTGCCACCCCGTGTTCTATTGCATTTTTTGTTCATCTTCATGAGTACTATCATACCTCAAAGTTTGTTGAAGCATTTCAGTTACACCCTGTATATGTATGTAATTATACAAGGCTACTTAAGCCTAAATAATGTATTGAATAATTTTTAAAAAATGGAAATCCTGTATTTGTCTACTCTGTTACCTGTCCACTATGTTACTAGAGTAGATTTTCCATTAAATTACAACTCATATATTATTTCAAATTACATTATGGTATGCTTCTAAAATATTTTAACTAGGTGAATTAAATATTAGGGCAATACTTCATATTATTTTAATGAATCTTTTAAAGGAATTGATATGTTTAATTTTTAAAACCATAGATAGTGCGCACATATTTGTTTTTCTATCCAAATTGGTAATATATTTGAACACTTATTTGTTTTCTATAATATTTGTCACCACTTCAAAAAATATATATAATAAATTTGAAGAATTAGGAATAATTTTTATGTCAAGAAATTTAATAAAGTGGTAACAAAATAGACATTTTGCTCATATGTGTTTCACAAAAATTGATAATTTTTTTTTCTATAAATAGAAAGAGAAGTGTGGAAAAACTTTCTGTTTTCATAACACGCGATACTGATGTAGGTAATTAAAATAAAAAATTATATGAAATTATGAAAAAGTTTCAAGACATAATAAATTTCTGAATTGTAACTTTTTTTTTAATGACCCTTAGAACTGTTTTAGAAAAAAATAAATGAAAAAGACATCTTCAACTATTTGTGCATAAAATTATAATGGTTTTCATCTATATATTTAAAATGGTCAAATCCACATGAAAATCGTCTCTTTGCGCATGCGTCAACCTTTTTTTTTTTTTTTTTTTGAAGGCTTCTACCCTCAGAAACGGGAAACCTGATTGATTAACCCAACCCTCACCTGATTAGACTAAGGGGATTGAAAAGGGTTGATTGAAAAAGGATGGAGGTGTACCATTGCATTGAAAGCATAGACCTTCTAATTTACTTTTGCTCTGAAATTGAAAGATAAAGCTTTTTTTTAATTAACTCATATTTTCACTACTAAATATGCATATTTTTTTCGCAAATTTTTAAAGGAAGCTTGGACACAGTTACATTTATAATCGATTGAAATGTCAGAGAGTTCGGAAGATGAGAACTATTATTTTTATTGCTATGTTAAAGGAGCCGACGTTAAAGCAAACAAACAAACAAAAAACCGAGCAGAAAACATTTCGTTTACAACTAGATAATAATATTTTCTCACGAAATTTTTACACGGGCTGTAAAACAGTTTTATTTATCACCCATAAAGATTTCAAAGAGTTCGGACAAAAATAACTTTTTATTTTAAAAGTATGAAATGACCCTGGTTAAAAAAAAAAAACAAGAAAATGAGCGCTTTTATCCCTAAATATCAGTATTTTTTCGCGAATTTTTCTTTAATAATTTCATACAAAATCGGGTTAAAGATATAACATAATAAAACTTGATTTAAAAAAAAAATTATTTATTATCATGGGCCCAGGCAACGCCAGGCGGGTGTCAGCTAGTTCTATATAATTTGAATTAAAAAATATTTACTCATATTTATTAAAGGCAACGAAAACTTGTCATTCTCATCGAAAAGATTTGACAGATATAATCTTAGATATGTTATTTAAAAAGATGAACATAATTCCCTGCTTTCTTCACCTCCTACCTTTGAGAGAGGAAAAAAAGATGCGTCTATCGATAAGAAGATATTTATTGGTGATATTTTTCATTGTGTCAGACCCTTTGTTCTCTGAGTGTATCTGTCTGCCATCATTGTCACTTGTAGATTTATTTTTCTTTTCTTTCTTTTTAACACTTTATTCAGTCTCGAAAGCATGTTTGAAGTGTATTCTTTCTAAATACTTCTATGTACACAGTGATCGCTTATCTGAAGAGAAGTTTTTTTAATCACTACAGGTAAAAGAAGAAGCACTATCATTTTAAGAATACCTGCTAGTTAAATACGTTACTTGTATTAAAGTAGTGAAACAGCATTGACAAAATATTGTCATATTAACCCAATAACTTCTAATATTGCATCGATAACTTTTCATTCTCATCAAAAAGGTTTGACAGATATAATCATAGATATGTTATTTAAAAAGATGAACATTAATTCCCTGCTTTCTTCACCTCCTACCTTTGAGAGAGGAAAAAAAAAGATGCATCTATCGATAAGAAGATATTTATTGCTGATATTTTTCATTGTGTCAGACCCTTTGTTCTCTGATTGTATTTGTCTGCCATCATTGTCACTTGTAGATTTATTTTTCTTTTCTTTCTTTTTTAACACTTTATTTAGTCTCGAAAGCATGTTTGCAGTATGTTCTTTCGAAATACTTCTATGTACATAGAGATCGCTTATTTGAAGAGAAGTTTTTTAATCGCTACAGGTAAAAGCAGCATTATCATTTTAAGAATACCTGCTAGTTAAATACATTACTTGTATTAAAGTAGTGAAACAGCATTGACAAGATATTGTCATATTAACCCAATCGCCTTTTAATATTGCATCGCTATTGGAGCTTTTATGTATAAGAAATCAGTACAAAAACCCTTAATGGGTGACGCAGCACTTTCTTATGTCTCTAAGAATTTTAAATATGGGTCTTAAAAGTAATGATATCAAATTTGAGTGACGATATGTTAATAATAAAAAAAAACCCTTTTCTTTTTCGTTTTATTTATATTCACAGGTGCCATTATTATTTTTAACATGGAAAGCTATGTAAAATTTATTCGCTGATGCTTTTTCATTCACATCTCTCATGAATTCAAAACATGGGTTTTAAAAAGAAATGATATTAAAATTCGAGTGAAAACCTTGACGTGAATTTAATAGGACTGTTTTAAAATTCAATTTAAATTATTTTTGGTTTGTCTTCTAAAGTATATTTACATATACAAACAATACTTTTAATTTTCCAATACACCGTTAAATATATTACTTACACTGGGCCTATATTGTGCACTGAAATGTATTTATTTTAATAAATTGATTTATCTTTTGTGCCACGCTATTCAAAATCATAAGTAAAATTTATGTAAATGATTATTTTATGTCATATTATCGCTTATCTGAAGAGATCGCTTATCTGAAGAGAAGTTTTTTTAATCGCTACAGGTAAAAGAAGCATTATCATTTTAAGAATACCTGCTAGTTAAACACATTATTTGTATTAAAGTAGTGAAGCAGCATTGACAAAATATTTTCATATTAACCCGATACCTTTTAATACTGCATCGCTATTGGAGCTTTTATGTATAAGAAATAGGTTGTCCATATTCTCGGGCAACTGCTAGTACATCAACTTAGAAATATTTACAGTTATATGAAGTTTTTTCATCAATATTGGCATCCCGAACCACGCAATCCACATAAAATATGTTTTACCGTTTTAGAAAAAATACTTCTTATCAAGAATATTTTCAGCTGTATTTGCATAATAATTTAATGGTTTGCATATGGTAACTAAACGGTAAAATAATATTTGTAATAATATTTGTCAGTTTAATCCATGACATGTTTTTTTTTAATTAACATAAGTTCTGTCTTGCTTCCATTACCCATGAGAGAAGAAAGAAATATGCATCTATGGATAACAAGATATTTATTGCTGATATTTTTATTGGGTCAAACCCGTTGCTCTATGAGCGTATTTATATGCCATCATTGTCAATTGAGCTTTATTTTATTTTATTTTATTTTTACATATCTTCAGTTTCAAAAGCATGTTTGAAGAATACACAATTTAAATGCTTCTATGTACATAGAGATCATTCGGTCATGTAAAGATAACATTTTTAATAGCTACAGGTAAACGAAGCATTATTGTGTTACGAATACCTCTTTTTTTTTCTTTTTTTTTTCTTTTTAAGGGCAATTGTTTCTAAATCTGCGAAATTATAATATAACCATGAACGAAAATATACAATGATATCTTTCGAAAAGCATTGTCAGAAATCAATATATTTTTAAAGATTTAAAGAAGAACTTATAAAAATAAAGTTTCTTCTGCTGTCACCGATTTTCGGAAACATTTCCGAATAGTTTTTAAAGTGTATTAATCGTTTTTCTCAAACCGTGATATTGGTTTTTAGGCTGCTTTCAATTCTCAACTGAGCATTTTCAGCTGCGTAATTTTACATGTAAGAGTAACAAAATAATATCAATATGTAAGTATTAGGGATGTTGTTTTATCATGTTTGTCTGTAAAACATGTTTGTTGATCATGAAAATGTTTACTTGGGAATTAATAGCAACCAAAAAATCTATGTTTCCTGTTTAGAAAACTGATTAATACACTATACAAAGTAACTTGGAAACGATCCAGAAAATCAGTGGCAGAAACATAAAATTTCTTTTTATAAATGCTTACTTAAATTACGAAAATTTATTGGTTTCTGAACTTTTTAACGATAAAGAACGCTTTTTGGGTTTGTGGGTAATTCGGAGAAAATTATTGTATATTTTCGTTTGTGGTTATATTATGTTATCCTAGATTAAGAAACAGTTGTCTTTTTTGCAGTGCTACTACACTGTAAAAAATGATCAATGTTTCTTATTTTATGAAAATATACTATAACCACAAACGTAAATATAATATAATATTCTGAGTTATCCGAAATTCCGAATAGCGTGTTCCATTGTCTTTGGAATCACCAGAAAGCAATACATTTCCGAAATTTAAAGAATTATTTAAAAAAACAAAATATTTTTCGTTGCCCATATTTTTCAGAAACGTTTCCGAGGGGGTTTTATAGTGTTTTAATTAGTGTCCTCAGCCTGGAATACTTGTTTTCAAATGACATTCATTCTCAAGTAAATGTTTTCAGCCACATAAGTTAATTTATACATGAAAGAGTAAAGAAATAATCCTAATTTTAATATTATTGTTAACGCTGTTGATTTCGCATGTTTGTCTGTTAAACATATTTTTTGAGCATGAAAATGTTTACTTGAGAGTGGATAGCATTCAAAAAACAGGTATTCCAGACTAAGGACACTAATTAATACACTATAAAAACCCTTCGGAAACGTTTCTGAAAAATACGGGCAGCGAAAGATACTTTGTTTTTATAAATAATTCTTTAAATTTTGGAAATGTATTGGTTTCTGGGAACTCAAACGACAATGGAACACACTATTTGGAATTTCGGATAACTCAGAAGATTATATTATAGTTTCGTTCGTGGTAATAGTATATTTTCATACAGTAAGAAACATTGGTCATTTTTTACAGTGTACGTAAATACTTTGCTTGCATTAAAATAGCAAAGCAGCATTGACAAAGCGGCCTAACATAGAGTCCATATTATTCCAATATTTTAAAAAATTACATTCCTATCGGAGATTTTAGGCATTAGAATACTGTAGTCAATTATCTCTGCCAACTAATAGTAATTTAATTGGAATTATTTCGAAGCAAATCAAGATTTGTTTGCAATATTGGTATCGTATATGAAGCAATATACTTGTTGGATATAAGATACTAATATTGCAGAAAAATCTTGATTTAATTCCATACACTACCAATTGAATTAATATTAGTTGGCAGAGATAATTTTGACTACAATGTTCTAATGCCTAACATCTCCAATAGTATTTTAACAAGAGAATTTCTATCTGTTTTTGCATAATATTTTAATGGTTTGCATAAGGCATTTAAAGTGGTAAAATATTTACTCAGAATTAGTCATATTAGAAACGAAAACATTTATTCTCCATACAAAATATTTGACAGTCTAGTACATGACAGGTTTTTAAAAAAATTAACATAATTTCCTTCTTGCTCCATTTACCCTTGAGAGAAGGGGGGAAAAGAAGCATCTATCGATAAGAAGATATTTATTGCTGATATTTTTCATCGAGTCAGAACCTTTGTTCTCTGAGTGTATTTGTCTGCCATCATTGTAAGTTAAAGATTTATTTACTTTTCTTTTTACACATTTCTTCAGCCTCCAAGGCATGTTTGAAGTATTTTCTTTCTAAATACTACTTCTGTGTACAAAGAGATCAGTTATGTAAAGAGAAGATTTTTAATCGTTTCAGGTAAACGAAGCGCCATCGTATTAAGTATACATGCTACTTAAATACCTTGCTAGAAGTAAAGTTAGCGAAAGAGCATTGACAAAATGACTTTACGTTGGTACCATATTATCACAATATTTTTTTAATATTACATCATTATTTGAGCTTTTATGTATCAGAAAATTGTGGGCAATATTCTCTGCTAACTGGTAGCAATTAAACTGGGAGTATTTCCAATTACACTGCAAATATTTATTCACTTTTCAGAACACTTTTTAGAACACTTTCAAGCGCATTTTTTGGAACATTTTTTAGAATACTTGTGAGAACACTTCTTTTTTTCAGCACACTTTCTAGCACGCTTTTTGAAAGCGATGATTTCACAAGTGTGCCCAAATGTGCTCCCAATCCGTTCTCAAATGTGTTCCCAAGTTTAGATTAAACAGATATCCTGAGCAGAACACTTTCAGGACATATTGTTTATAGCGGAGCATATTCGGAACACATTAAAGGAACACATTCAATACACATTAAGGTAACTGGAACACTTTTTTTTAATCAAAGCGTTCCAAATGTATTCCCAATGTGTACTGGGAATTTGCAGTGCATATGAAGAATTTTCTGCATTATTGATGTAGTGTTTCAGGCAACACATAAAATACACATATTTCACAGTTTAGAGAATTGTTTAGTAAAAATACTTCGTGAAAAGGAAGTTTCCAGATGTTTTTGCATATTATTTTAATGGCTTACTTACGGTAATTAAGGGGACTTATTACTCTTAAAATGTCGAAAAGTGAAAAAAAAAAACACTTTTGTCATTTTATATCTGAAAAAGTATAAATTACTATAACACACATTTTAAAGTCAGAAATAGATACATGTTTCTGCTTTTATTTCACATCTTTTCAGATCATAATGGGGAAAATTTCTTTTCATAGGGATTTTTAAACTTTTAGATAATTGTCGAGCAGAAAATTTGAATAACAGGTTGCGCGCATGATTACGAAAGAATTTGTGCATGTAAAACAAACTTTTTGTTATCTAGTTATACTTAAGAGTCTTATACTTACGCTGAATTTTTTTTAAGTTTATTTATAAAATTTCTATGTTTTAAGGTATCCGAACACCTTCGCAGGTAATTTTTGAAATTTTTGAAATTTTTACTTTATACCATTTTTTTCTAATGACATTTAAGTTAAAACTTTGAAAAATTTATAAACATTTTAGATGTTACACAGAGATGTTTTATTAAAAGTGAAAGATGGTCAAATTTATTTGAAAAATTTACATTCGTGCAAAACATAACTCAAAATCAAATCAATGCATTCCCAGTTTGTAAATTGCATAATAAAGAGAATAAATTTCTCTAGGACATAGACTAGCCTCATTATAATTGCATCTCTATCGCAGAAGCTATGGCACTTGAAATACTAATGTAATGAAAAATTCGTCAACTTTCTTGCAACTTTTTCACTTATACCAGTGTAAATATAAAACTAATTAATATATCATCACGATTGCACTCTATTACCTCAACAGACATTTGTAAAATAAGTAAAAAAAAATTCAAGGTATTTCATGCATAATTTTTTGCTATAGGATTTTTTGAGTAAAGTAAAAATCTGAAAAACTTCATTTTGAGAAAAAGCTAAAAATGACTTTTAAAGGCGGTTCTTGCTATAAAAATAATTATTATTCTTTAAAGGTTTAATTATATACTCCATGTATTTTCTTGAACATATAACCAATTTAAATGCTAAATCTTGAAAAAGAATAATGTAAACATACATTTCAGCTTACTTTCGGTTTGCAGAACGATATTTCCGGTTGTAAAATTTTTCGGCAAGCTTTAATAGATGTAACTTTAAACGGCTGTAACTCGGGTTCTAATTCAGATACAGACACAATTAAAGTAGAATTCGGATACATAAAAGATCAGATTTTAATATTATAGCAAAAATGAAAAATCGATGAAAATGACGTTTCAAAGGTGTGCGGATACCTTAAAAACAAAACTGTATCTTGCCTGTATAAAATTTTCAAAATTTTAGCAATGTGAGAATAGTACAAAAAAAAATCAGCAAAAAAACTTGAACATTTAGGTTTACTTTATAGAAACTAACATACACTATATATTCTGAAAATTTCATTAAAAATATTGAAAAATTTTTAACTACCTTGCGCGAAATGCCTCAAAATCTCAAGATGTGAAAAATTACTTAAAGTTCTCACTGTGAAAATATACCATATTTAACAACTATAAAGAGTGTCATTAAGTTTGTTTTAAAGTGTTTAATTATTAGAAAATAAGAAAAAATAGAAATTATTACTCTTTAAAAGAAATTATTACATTTTTTAATTGAATTTTTTGAAGATTTAAGAGCCCTAATTCCCCTTAAGACGGCGAAATATTTACTCATATTTATTTATAATTGAAACGAAAACATTTACTTTTTATACAAAACATTCTACAGCCTAATTCATGACATTAAATAAAAATAACGTTGTTTCATTTACCCTTGAGAGAGAAATAAAAAAGAAGATGCATCTATCAATAAGAAGATATTGATTGTTGATATTTTTCCATTCGTTCTCTGGGTGTATTTGTCTTCCATCATTGTCACTTGTAAACTTCTTGTTCTTTTTCTTATTTTTATGTTTGTTTGTACACTCAATCTTCAGTTTTGCGAGAATATTTTGAGTAATGTAAGATAACATTAAACTGTCTTTTCCATGCTTAACAAACTCTCCGGGGAAAAGAAAATACCTTTCAATAAAAACATTTACACCTGTATATGCCTGTGAAAAAAATTACATCAATAATTCGCAAATGATATTCGCAAATGATTCGAATATGAATGTCAAAATATTCATTAATATTTATTGAGATCAACGAAAACTTTTCATTCCTATTCAAAATATTTGATAGTCTCAACCAAAACATATTTATATTAAAAAAAAAAAAAACAAGTTGGAAATTGTACGTCAAACGTGACAAATGAGGTGCGTTCGTACTATAACTAGTTACATAAATATTCAGATCTTTTCTGATTTTTAATTCTGTGAAATGAATTATATCATCTGCAGATTAATTTCTGTCATAAAATAAGTATCTCGGTCGCTTGACGATTAAACTTCGGAAGCTCCTATAACAAAAAAGCTCCGATTAAAAAAAAAAAAAAAATCAAATTTCTTAATAAATATTTTTATTAATATCTCCTAAAGTTTTGATTCGATTTTAATAAAATTTGAAATGTCTCGACAAAATTTTGAAAAGATAATATATTTTAAATTGCAAACCATTCGGATGGGTAGTTTTTGCGTTGTTATATGCGGCCGGACGGGCAGACAGACGGACGGACCAAGCGACGACAATAGGTGCTACGTATTTATATAATTACGAACGCACCTAAAAATTGCGTAACTTTTACTTTGCATCATTTACCTTTCTTAGAGATTAAAAAAGAAAGACAATTATGAGTCAAGCATAGATTATGAATCACTTTCTTACACATTCAGGATTTTGTAACAAAACTTCATGGTTTAATAAGGTGAAAAACGATGTATAACTAAACTAGTCGTTGGGGATCACCGTGATACTTACCCATCATGGATACGCATAATATAAAATATGAAAATAAAACAGGTGTAAACTATTTATAAAATGCATTGCAATTCGAATGAAATCGTGGCTTGATGACGTCATAAACTTTAAATGCTCTATTACTGAATTCGTAAAAGAAACATCCTTATAACTCCAAAATTGATAATCATATTAACTAACGGTTTACTGCGTTGGATTAAGCATCTCAATTCCAATTGAAATAATCTTTGACTTGAACTTTGAATGAAATACAGGGTCAAGAAAAATCGAAGAGTGTGGAAAATATAATTACAAACAATTTCGAAAATTTTTATATATCTTTTATCAGAACAAATATTTCGAGAGTCCGAAAAAAATAGTTCCGGATAATCGAGGTTACTTAAATTCAATAAGCTTCTTCTCATTATTACATACTAAGTACATACCAAATTTCAAGTATCTATCTCAATTTGTTCGGGAGATAGAGTGTTTACATTGGGAGATAGAGCGTATTACACACACACACAGACATGTGGACGGCAAAATTTTATTTTCTAAAATTATGTTTTCGGAATCTCCAGTGTCTGAAACGTGCAAATCCGTCAAAAAAAATTTTTTTTCGATTTTCAAAACGATTACAAGACTCACCCGTGTGATGGGTAAGTAACAAGTAGGAAACGCATAACGCATTTGAAAACCCAATTTCGGCAATTACCATCTATAGTCATAAAAATATCCGATTTTTTTTTATGCGTTGCTGTATATGATCTAGATATTTGTATGTATTATACATAGTATGAAAACATTTAGTTCAGTTAGGAAACGCATAACGCAGTTGAAAATTTCCCTTCAGCAATTTCCATCAATAAGTGGAAATGTACTTGATTTTATTACGTAGCCTTGTACATAATCTCTAGAATTTATACAAACCAAGAAATATGCAAAAATAAGTTAAATTTTAAAACGTATACCAGAATTAAAAGAGAATTTTTAGCAATTATTACGCATAGACAGTACTGTAACCGAATTATTTTGTGTATTCCTGTAAATGAACGACAAATGCTATGCACGCCTTATTCTATACTAAGCATTTTGTAGTACACTTTAATGAAATATATAATTTTAAATGTGGGTGAGATAGTGTAACATCATTAAACTACACTGCAGATGATTTCCCCCATAGACCATGGTAATGTGGTAACGACATTCTTTTGAGTGCCCTGTAAACGATCTATAAATGCTCCACCGAATATTCCATGGTAAACCTAATAACATATATAAATTAAATGTCAATCCGATTACGTACGCGAGACAGAGTACTGATAGACAGAGAGATGGCCAGACATTAAAACGGACAAACAAACTGATTTCATAACCATTTTTTAAATAAGTTGGAAAGTGTTAAAAAGGTGCATTTATCAACATGAAGATATTTATTGCTGACATTTTTTGTTATGTCACACCATTTGTTCTCCGATCGTGTTTGTTTGTCATCATTGTCACTACATTTTAGCTGACAGGCTATTAAAGCCTGAGAGCTAATGTGCCCGCCGGTTCTGTAGGTACGTATGTACGTAACGCGATAACTCTTGACAGAAATAACTGTTTTGCTTCAAATTATGTGTATTGGTTCATTGTGATAAGGTGCTTCCCTGATTAGTTTTGGGGGTTCATTGGTTAAGTATAAAGGGGAGAACGGGGGGCAACCCCCCTCCTTAATTTAGATAAATATGTTTTTCATGCAGACTTATCCGATTTATTTCAAATTTTGTATATAGGTTCATTGTGGTAGGGCACTTCCATGATTAGTTTTGGGGGTTCATTGGATAAGTATAAAGGGGGATACGGGGAGCTAATTTCCCCTTAATTTATATAAATGGGGTTTTCTTCCAGAATTATCCGATTTTCTTCGAATTTTGTATATATATTCATTGTAACAAGGCGCTTCTCTGATTAACTATGATAGTTCATTGGTTAATTAAAAGGGGGGAACGGGGGATGGGCCCCCCTAATATATTGTCGATTTGTTTATTTTTCGAGGGGCTGTTTTCAAGTTCTTTGAATTTAGAGTATAATATACAAGTAGTGTGAATAGGCTATGAGCTCAATCCCCTCAATTTAACTGGGCAGTTTTCTTTTTATTCCTTTCCTGTTTAACCATTTTTCAGTATCGCAAGCATTTTTGAAGAATATTCAATTTAAATACTTCTATGTACAAAGAGATCGATTATGTAAAGAGGGTTTTTTTTAATCTCTAAAAGTAAACGGAGCACTATCGCATTAAGAATATTTGCTATTTAAATATCTTACTTGTAATAAAGTAGCGAAACTGTGCTGATAAAATGGCTTTACTTTGATGCCATATTCGTCCAATATTTCTTAATGTTGCATCACTTATGGACTTTGTATTTATTAAAAAGTTGTAATAAATATTACCTGCCAACTGGGAGGAATTTAACATGAAACATTTCTATTTAGATGAAGATTTTTATTTGCAATATTCGTGTCATGTACCAGGCAATACGTAAAATATGTTTTATGTATATTTAGAGAATTGTTTGAGAAAAATTACTTTTTAACGAGAAGATTGTCATTGTTTTTGTATACTAGTTATGACATGTGTACAATAGAATTATTTGAAAATAGAATTATTTGAAGCAAACATTTTGTCATCTTAATCCAAATTAAAAGATTTTTTTTTTTTAATTATTGCAATCTTTATTTTTATTTATATTTTAATTTCTACATTTTAGTGTTTAAAATGTTTCATCGTTGAAGCTTCACAGACTGTTAACATAGTGTAGCGAACGTGGTTTGGCGCACAATTAACTCCATTGTTGCTGCAACTCTTATGCAGTTGTAACCCTAATTGGCGATTTATCATTTGCACCAAACTAACAGAAAAATGTCTTAAAATTAATTCATTAAATTGTAATTAACTCCTAAAAATATTCAAATGTTGTATTGTCCTCCGAAAAACACTTATTTACATAATTGTTATAAATCTAACATTTCAGAAAATGAGTGAAATATTGAATAAAAAATTCCAACTTATATATATATATATATATATATATACACTGCTCAAAACAATTAAAGGATATTTGAAGTTTTATATAAAATAAAGATATCGTCGTCAAAAACGTCGCTTCAGCGGCAGCGAATGAAATTTGACTTTCAACTGGATAAAAGAGAATGAAGACAAGGATGATCGGCTTTCAGTGATTGCTTTGTTTCGATGAGTACGATGTCTCAGCGTAGTCATTTGACAGATTCAGAAGCTTGGAGAATTGTTGGTAGGTTAGAAGGGGGCCAAACTCAAGCCGAAGTAGCGCAAGCCATTCGAGTGTCACAAAGTGTCATTTCCAGGATCTGGAACCGTTTTTTGGAGAGTGGATGTGCAGGCCGAAGACCAGGGCAAGGTCGTAGACGGGTAACAACGCCCAATGAAGATCGGTATTTAGCGTTAACAGCTCGGAGACACCGAAACATGAACGCTACTCTTCTCCAACAACACCTTCGCTCGGCTACAGGCACCACGATTTCAACTCAGACTGTCCAAAACCGGCTCCATGCTGTAGGTCTGTATGCTCGCCGACCGATGGTATGTGTTAGATTAACATCAAGGCATCGTCGCGACCGCAGGTAGTGGGCAACCGAGCATGTCAACTGGAGGAGAAATGAATGGAGCAATATTCTGTTTTCTGACGAGTCCCGTTTTTCTGTGCATCCGGATAATAGGCGTATTTTCATCTGGAGGGACCGCGGCAGTAGGAATAATCCTGCGTTCGTGCACGAAAGTGTCAGATTTGGTGGTGGAGGAGTGTTGGTGTATGGTGGCATCTCCATTGACGGGCGCACTGACCTCTACATCATTCGAGATGGAGCTCTGACTGGTCACCGATATAGGGATGAGATCCTCAGACATATTGTAGTCCCTTACGCTGCAGCAATCGGAGATAACTTCATTTTAATGGACGATAACTGCAGGCCACATCGTACAAACCTGGTGGAGGATTTCCTTTTCGAGGAAGGAATCGTTCGAATGGAATGGCCAGCGTGTTCTCCAGACATGAATCCAATCGAGCACGTTTGGGACGCTCTAGGAAGACGAGTTTCTGGCCGCCAACAACCCCCACAAACTCTCCAAGAACTGGAAAGAGCTCTTCTGGAAGAGTGGGGCAGAATACCCCAACTCGTCATTAATAGCCTTATTGAGTCCATGCCTCAAAGGTGTTCAACGTTGTGCCGCCCGTGGAAACCATACCCCCTACTGAAAATGATTTTCTTTGAAGAAAACACTTTTCTTATTTTTGTTTTCTCATATGCACAAATTGTGTTTTTTTCCTTTTGTACACAAATGCGCAATAAAATGCGTTTTTTTCTGCCAAACATGTGTAATTTATTATCATATAACCTACTATGTCTGTCGACCATGTATCAATCAGCTAAAAAGTTTCCCAGATACAAAATCCACCTAAAACTGCAATATCCTTTAATTGTTTTGAGCAGTGTATATATATATATATTACGCTATCGTATGTGGCACAGAAATCGCTATTATTTGTTAATTGCTTAATGGCAACGCCCGAATGAAACACATCTCATTGGTTATTGTGTAAAAGTCCTTTGGCAGGATTTAGGCTAGGATTTTTTTTTACATTTAAATGTTTGGTGCTGCCATCTACAGGAATAAAAGCGAAACAAACAATGATTTCTTGATTACTTCAACATTGACAATTAAATAGATATATTTTTATACATTTTCATTTGAAATATTGATTTAATATTTATAATTTAAAAAGTACAATTAGCAATATAAAATTTAAAATGTAAACAAAGCAATAATTTTTAAAAAGGGATTTTTAGTAAAAAGGGAAAAGTAAGTGTAATAATTTTCCCTGACCGTTTCATTTTTTAAACGTAACTGTTATACTTTTAAAATTTTAGCTCTTATTTAATTTTTTTCAAGCTTTCAGTATAAATAAATATTATTCAGTCTTTTTTTATGAAGCCAATGATGCTAATGTTATATTTTCCAATGACAGTCTGCCCGGCCAACGCCGGGCGGATCAGCTAGTATAAATATAATAATTGAATTTAACTTCTTTCTTACTTCATCTTTTACCTTTGAGAGAGGTGAAAAAAAGATGCATCTTCCGATAAGAATATATTTATTGCTGATATTTTTCTTTGTGTCAAACTTTGTTCATTGAATGTATTTGTCTGACATCATTGTCACTTGTAGATTTTTCTTTCTTTTCTTGTTTACTTACTTTTCAGCCTCACTCACATGCTTGAAGAATATTCAACTTTATTTTTAATCCCTATATGATTATGTAAAGATATATGTATTACGTAAAGGGAAGAAATTTTTACAAACTTTGATTAGGTGCGTTCGTAATTATATAAATACGTAGCACCTATAGTCGTTGTCTGGTCCATCCGTCCGTCCGTCTGTCGGTCTGTCCGCATATAACGGCGCAAAAACTACCCAACCGAATGGTTTGAAATTTAATATATATAATCGTTGCAGAATATTGTCGAGTCATTTCAAATTTTATGAAAATCGAATCAAAACTTAACAAGAACGAAAAATCATACGTCAAGCATAGATTATGTAGCACTTTCCAACGCTTCCAAAATAATTTTACAAATCATATCGTTTAATAAGCTAAAAGATAACATCCAAGTAAACAATTTGGAAAACGCATAACCTATTTAAAAACATAATTTCAGGAATTTCCAACATATACAATATTCGGAAAAATATCCGAATACTTTTATTCAGCCCTGTATAGGATCTATAGGTTTGTATATATACTACACAGGATGCTAAATTTTAGTTCAGTTAGGAAACGCGTAGCACAGTTTAAAATTCTCCATCTGGACTTTGTCAATAAACGGAAATGTGTTCGCGAACTTTTGTGCTTCCCTGTATAGGATCTACAGAATTTATACACACCACGTAATAGACAAAAAGCGAGTTAAAATTAAAATCGCGTCCAGTAACTTAAAACGCACTTCCAGGAATTATTGTTAACAGACAGTAGAGAATTATTTTGTGTGTCCCTGTAAATGAACATGACTGCTATATACACAATATTCTGTAGTAAGCCTCTTGTAATGCACATTAGTGATATATATAAATTTCAGTGCGTTTAAAATAGTGAAACATTATTTAAATAAACCGCAGACGATTTTTCTCCATAGACGTAATGCAACGGGATTCTTTTGACTGTCCCTGTAAATTAACTTAAAGTGCTATGCGCACCGTATTCCATATTAAGCTTCTTCTAATGCACCTTAGTGATATATATATAAATTTCAATGCGTTTACATTAGTGAAACATTATTTAAATAAACCGCAAATGATTTTTCCCCATAGACCGCAATGTAACGGAATTCTTTTGAGTGTCCCTGTAAAAAAACTATAAGTGCTACACACTTCCGTTGAAATAGGGAACATGCTATAGATGGCGACAATAACATATAAAAATTGCAGAGCAATCCGAGCATATTTACGGGAGTTAGAGCACGGACAGACGGCCAGACGGCAGACGGCCAGACAAACCGAAGTCATAAGCACTTTTCAACTAGGTTGGAAAGTGCTAAAAATATATTAATAAAAATATATATTATGTAATTTGAATTTTTAAAAAATCGTTAATTCGTTGTTATACCGGCTTCCGAGGATTCATCAAGCGACCGAGATGTATCTCCAAGTTATCAGACATGTTTGACGTTTATAATCATATATGACGTATATGACATTTTATAACCTCTATTTGACCAAGTTATAGTCACATTCTATCAAATCCTATCATACGTAATTAATTCAGTCATATCTCATGTTAAGTAATGATTCTAGGTTACCATGGTGATTACGTCCTATTTAAGATGGAGTCATGTTTTTTCCGTATTACTGAATTTAAAAACCGAATTTGTATATTAAAATTGTTTAATTATAGCAATCCTATAATCTACAGACAGTTTTATGGATAGATGTTTCCGAAGAAGTAGATTTCAAATGAAAAAGGAGTCTAAATATAGATTTCAGGTTCTGAAATTTTCAAATCCAGGCTTCAGTTTTCCATTGGAATGTTCAGTAAATGTCAACAAAAGATAAAATGTTGCCAACTTAAAATGTACTTATTTTATTACGGAAATTAATTATATCATAATAACAGACGATATAATTCATTTCACTGAAATAATAACAGTACGTATTACTGAATTAAAAAGCCGAATTTGTATATTAAAATTGTTTAATTTTAGCAATCCTATAATCTACCGACAGTTTTATGGATAGATGTTTCCGGAGAAGTAGATTTCAAATGAAAAATGATTCTAAATATAGATTTCAAGTTCTACATTTTTCAAATCTAGGCTTCAGTTTTCCATTGGAATTTTCAGTAAATGTCAACAAAAGATAAAATGTTGCCAACTTAAAATGTACTTATTTTATTACGGAAATTAATCATATCATAATAACAGACGATATAATTCATTTCTCCTTTGTTACGTTTGACGCACAATTTCCAACTTGTTTGGCTTAACTTGGTTCATGTAACTTGGTTCATGTAACTTGGTTCATGCTCAGATGGAATTTTGTGTTCGATTTTTCATTTACTTCCTGATAGGCTAAATTTATAAAAAAATATATATATGTACACAGGTGTGTTTCCTATGACTATACGTCATTATAATACAGCTCAATAATAATTTAATAATTTAATTTTAAGGTAATTTTCCGTTTGCCGTTTACAGTTGATAAATTGCCAAATATTGTTGAAAACATATAGTTACAACTGTAAATGTGTTACAACAATGGAGTTAATTAAACGCCAAACCACGCTTATTAAAATATGCCAAATGGTTGTGAAACTGCTACAACGAAATATTTTAAACACTAAAAAATTGAAAATAAATTATAGATGAAAAACAGTTTAATATTAATAAAATTATGTTTATACGTTTATAAAACAATTTAGAATTCCTTAAGAGCAAATAGTTTACATAACCTTTTTTTTTGTCATTTTTTATATATCTTAAAACAGAAATAGAGCAAGAATTATAATTTTTGTAATTATAATTTAATTTAGTAATTCATCAGAATAATCAAAGCATAAGTCAAAGCGGCGAATTTTCCATAATCGAAGCCCATGCCAAATTAACAAATTTTTTCAAAATGAATTGATTTTTGGTACAGCATCAATTGTTGTCATGAGAATTACGCATGATTTTGAAATAGAAGTGTTTGGCATATTTTTTTTAACCTTTATACTTATTATCGTTAAAAGTAAACAAAATATTGAGTGGTAACACAACTTTGACGCACTGAAATGTAAGATTTCTTTAGGAACTTTTTTTAAAAACATGCGAGGTGCTTATAAAAATTCATTTACATTAACATCGCCGCTTTTATTTAAGCTCGGTTGAAAGCGTGAACAAGTGAAATTTTTAAAGAAAAATTATTTTGTTCATTTTCTTTTTAAGATGTGTCAAAAGAAAAAAAAAGATATTTATACAACCGCAAATGTTACATTATTCTAACAAATAAATCAAATGTTTATTGTTGAATAATAATGTTGGTAAGAGATTTAAAAATATATTTAAAAAATTCAGTTTATTTTAACGATGTATTAACAGAAAAAAAGATGATTTAAATTATCTATTTTGATTTTGATTTTCTTTTTAAACATATAATAAAAAATTAATTGAATTTAATTGAATTTAATCTATTATATGATAAATAAGTTCTTAAATTTGAATATCATCGGAAACACGCAGATATGCCCAATTGGTAGAAGTGCACTGCGTGTAAGGAAGTGGTAATCTTGTAATCTTATACACCAAGCGTTTGAAAAATTATTACAAAATTCTATCAATGCATATACTAATCAAGTTAAGTTTAAAAGTGTCTAAAACGTTGCGTTATCGATAAGATGATATTTATTGCTGATATTTTTCATTACGTTAGGCTTTTTGTTCCATGGGTGTCTCCGTAAATGAATTATAAATTATACACAGTTTTATTTCAATATACCCAACAAGTCATTATAAACCTCAATACCATATATCAATTACATAATAATTCGCGTATATTTACGCGAGTTAGAGAACACTAGATAGCTATACAAACGGAAGCCATAAACACTTTTCAACTACGTTGTACAGGTCATACGCAGGTCGACACAATTTATAAATGCCAAATATTATTTATGGTTACAATTGTATATGAGTTACAATAAAACTGAGTTAAATTATACGCCAAACACGCTCGCTAAAAGAGGCCAACTCTCTAAAACTGCATCAATGAAATATTTTATACACTAAAAAGTAGAAACTAAAACATAAATGAAAAATAAAGAGTGTAAGATTTTTGTAAATACGCTTTTATCAATTAAGAGTTCAATATTGTTTGAATACAATTAAGCATTGAGAAAAGAATTTAGAAATCCTGAATAGATAGTTTAAATAACCTTTTTTTTTTCTTTTCTTTGCTGTTTCGATATCTTAAAAAAGAAACAGAGCTAAAAATATACTTTTTATTTTAATAATTTCACTACTTTGCGCATTTTACCAAGCGTAAATCAAAACGGTGAATTCTCCATAATCGGGGCCGACGCCAAATTAACGTAATGTTACGGAATTTTCTGGGAACAACATGAATTGCAGTCATAAAATTAGGCGTGAGTTTTCATAAACAATAAGTTCTTATCAAAGAACGTTGTTTACAAAAAATGTTTTTATCTTTATACTTATTAAATATCTGCTATAATTCTTAAATGATGCAAAATCTACGTCATAATCGTTGGTTAGATTAATTCGGGGAATATTTTTCTACTGAAATAAAATGTGAGAATAAAACAAAAAATTCTCTCTCCCTTTCAGATTTTGAGAATTCCGTCAATAATTTTGAAATCATCTTTGTCTTTCACCCTATCTTTTGACATCTACTGTTTTTTTCAATTCAATATAATGGCCAAAAACAGACATTTTTGAACTTCTGAGACGGTGTAAATCGCTTACTGGAGCTAGACAGTAGATGATTTATCTTCTTGAAAGCAAAAAAAGGTAATGTTTTAAAGATAGATATGACAAGTTATTGTCAAATCTTATTGCAGAAGTTTAAAAGAATGTGATCAAATGAAAGAAAAAACTGTCAAAAGATACTTCAAAGACTTATAAAGGAATTCGAAAATATAGCTTTTAAGTCAAGCCTTTTTTATTTTATTTTAAAAAAATCAGTTTTTTCTTTTCATTTATTTTATTGCCTTAAAAATTGCATGAGACATAAATACTATACGTTACTTATTGTCATTCAAGTATTATTTAAGTCATTGTCTAATTTTTAACTTCTCTTCAATTTCAAACGATATCACTGCACTGTAAAAAAATTGCAGAAAATTATTTTCATATAGTAAGAATTCAATGTAGCTTCGTAGTTGCACTACAAAAAAAAGTGTTGCGCGGTAGCGTATTACTGCTTATTTTACTGTATATTACTGTTAATTTTACGGTATAATTCTAGCAGCTGGGTATCAGTATCATACTTTAAACTCAACACATTTTTTTGCAGTGAAGTCATTATTCCGGAAACATTTTTTTTTTTGTTTATCTTCCGAAACAATGTAGGAAATAAAATATTCAAAAAACCTTCGAAATCAATAGAAATTCCGAAATTTACAAAACGATTTCTGAAATACAGCGTCATCTTTTCTGCCAGTAAATTTCGAAAAATACATTCCTGTTAATTATAGAAGACTATTTATTTCTGAAGTTTCTACTTGGTTCCTCTCATAAAACACTTTGTTGACCGGCGATTTTGTATGAAAGCTTGATTTTAAAATAGTAGAAACTCCGCCTTCTTCTGAAATAGTTTTCTAGATAGGTTTTTCAAGTTTTTGCAACAGTAAATATCATTCAATGTACGGATTCAATATAAAACTCTTTCAATCTAATAAATAATGGACAACATAATAAAATGCATTTTCTGTAAGGTAAAAGCCATATGCTCTTAGTCAATGATGCTTGGTAAAACAAACACTAGTTAACTCGTGACCGGTCAACAATGTGTTAAGGAGTCTTAGGAGTCTTATTACTTACCCATCATACGTAGTATAGGGTAAATCTAGATCTCCTATAATACCTTTTTACCTATACCTTAATACCTATAATACCCTTATATGTAAATCTTAGGTAAATCTTGTAATCGTTTTGAAAATCGAAAAAAAACTTTTTTGACGCATTTACACGTTTCAGACACTGGAGATTCCGACAAAACATATTTAAAAAAAAATTTGCCGTCCGTCTGTGTGTCTGTAAACGCTCGATCTCCCGAACAAATTGAGATAGGGACTTGAAATTTAGTACGTACTTAGTATGTAATAATGGGAAGAAGCTTATTGAATTTCAGTAACCTCGATTATCCGGAACTATTTTTTTCGGACTCTCGAAGTATTCGTTCTGATAAAAGGTATATAAAAATTTTCGACATTGTTTATTTTAAGGAAATAATATAAAAGACAATAAAAAACATAAATTTTGCATTAAGGATGAAGTCAATCGGATAATGAGTTGCAGAGATATTTGCAATTATATTTTTCATGACCCTATATTTCATTCAAATTTCAATTCAAAGATATATTTTAATTGGAAATGAGACGCTTAATCCGACGCAGTAAACAGTTAGTTAATATGATTATCAATTTTGGAGTTATAAAGCATTTAAAGTTTATGACGTCATCAAGCCATGATTTTATTCGAATTGCAATGTATTTTATAAGTAGTACACATGTTTTATTTTCATATTTTATATTATGCATATCCATGATGGGCAAGTATTACGGTGACACCCAACGACTAGTTTTTCATTGCGTTGTGATTTTTGTTCTCTGAGTGTCCCCGTAAATGAATTATAAATTATACACACTTTATTTTCAATATACCGAACAAGTCATTGTAAGCCTCAATAACATATCAATTACATAATAATTCGCGCATATTTACGCGAGTTAGAGAGTACTATATAGACGGCTATACAAACCAAAGCCATAAACACTTTTCAATTCAGGTCACGCAGGTCGACACAATTTAAAAATACCAAATATTCTTTATGGTTACAATTGTATATGAGTTACATTAAAAACGGAGTTAAATTATACACCAAAGCACGTTCGTTAAAAAGGCCAACTTGTCTAAAACTGCAGCAATGAAATATTTTATACACTAAAAAGTAGAAACTAAAACATATATCAAAAATAAAGAGTGTAAGAATTTTTTAAATACGCTTTTATCAATTAAACGTTCAATATTGTTTTATGACTATGTGTTGAGAAAAGAATTTAGAAGTCCTGTATCGATAGTTTAAATAACGTTTTTCTTTTCTTTGCTGTTTCCATATTTTAAAAAAGAAACAGAGCAAAAAAAAAAAAATATTTTAATAATTTCACTACTTTGCGCATTCTACCATGCGTAAATCAAAACGGTGAATCCTCCATAATCGGGCTCACGCTAAATTAACGTATTGTAACGTAATTTTCTTGGAAAAACATGAATTGCAGTCATAAAATTAGGCGTGATTTTTAGATAAACATTAAATGCTTATAAAAAAGATGTTGTCTACAAAAAGTGTTTTTTATCTTTATACTTAGTAAATGTATCTGCAATAATTCTTAAATGATGCAAAATCTACGTTTATTACGTCATAATCATTTGTTAGATTATTTGTTTTTCAGGGAATATTTTTCTACTGAAATAAAATGTGAGAAGAAAACAAAAAAATTCTCTCTCCCTTTCAGATTTTGAGAATTCCGTCAATAATTTTGAAATCATCTTTGTCTTTCAACCTATCTTTGACATCTACTGTTTTTTCAATTCAATATAATGGCCAAAAACAGACATTTTTAACTGAGACGGTGTAAATCGCTTACTGGAGCTAGAGAGTAGATGATTTATCTTCTTGAAAGAGAAAAAAGGTAATGTTTTAAAGATAGGTATCACAAGTTATTGTCAAATCTTATTGCAGAAGTTTAAAAGAATGTGATCAAATGAAAGAAAAAACTGTCAAAAGATACTTCAAAGACTTATAAAGGAATTCGAAAATGTAACTTATTTAGCTTTTAAGTCAAGCCTTTTTTATTTTATTTTTAAAAAAATCAGTTTTTTCTTTTTATTTATTTTATTGCCTTAAAAGTTGCATGAGACATAAATACTATATGTTACTTATTGTCATTCAAGTATTAATTAAGTCATTGTCTAGTCCTAAGTTTTTAACTTCTCTTCAATTTCAAACGATATCACTGCACTCTAAAAAAATTGCAAAAAAATTCTTTTCATATAGTAAGAATTCAATGTAGCTTCGTAGTTGCACTACAAAAAAAAAGTGTTGCGCGGTAGCGTATTACTGCTTATTTTACTGTTTATTACTGCTAATTTTGCGGTATAATACTGGCAGCTGGGGTGCCAGTTTTACAGAATCGTGTGTAACAAAGAGGGTACATTTATTTTTTGTAAATGTTTCTAGCATATCAAGAAATATTTATGAAATTTTTATATAATATTTCTGTAAATAATCTTTACTCTGAAAATAATACCAAATACCTGTTTTTTTTTTAGAAGTTTATATCAAAATACCTGCAATAATTCTTCAGTGATATAAATCTGCATTTCACTGCACTACAATCAATCCTTAGATTCATTTAACCTTGTTCGGGGAATATTATTCAGCTAAAAAATGTAAGACGAAAATGAAAAATTCTCTCACATTCAGATTTTGCGAATCCCGTCAATAATCTTTAAGAATCTTCTGTGTCTTTCAAACTTTTGACATTTGCTGTTTTCGATTTGCAAATAATGACCAAAACCAGAGGTTTTTTTTAAATCTTGAGAAGGTGTAAATCGTTTTTGAGAGGTACAGAGCAAACGATTTATTTTCTTGGAAGCAAAATAAGAGCTTTTTTAAGAATACATATGACAGGTTATTCTCAAAGCTTATTTTAGAATTTTAAAAGAAACTGTTCTAGTGAAAGGAAAATTGTCAACAGATACTTCAAAAACTTGTAAAGACATTCTATAACGCTACTTCTTAGTTTTTAAATCAAGCTCTTGTTTTTCTTTCCTACTGTAAAAAAATTCATTCTCTATTTTTATTTTTATTTTTATGTAATATTTTATTCCCTTAAAAATTCCATGTAACATAAATATTGTATCAGTTACGTATTGTCATTTAAGTATTACTTAAGTTAATGTCAATTCGTAAGTTTTTAACTTCTTTTCAATTTCAAACTATACCATTGCAGTGTAAAAATATGCAGTGTAAAAATTCTTTTGATATAGTAAGATTTCAGTCTAGCCTCGAAGTTACCTATGATTTCGGAAACATTTCTTTTATCTTCCAAAACGATTAAAAAAAAAAAAACATTTAATAAATTTCAAAATTAATAATAATTCGGAAATTTAAGATTTCTGAAATACAGAGGCATCTTTTCTGCCGTCATAATGGATCGTTAAATTTTCTGCAAATATATACGAAGAAAACCGAAAGCTTCACTCATTTTCTTATTCATTTATTATCAGTATTTTATTAACATGTCATTTTTTATTAATCTATTTTTTTAATTAATCTTTTAATTTAACATAACGTTTGACATCTGCTGTTTTTAAATTGCTTATAATTACCAAAAACAGATATTTCGGAACTCTTGAGATGATTCAAACCGCTTTCGAAAAATAGAGGGTAGATGATTTATCTTCAGGAAAGAGAAAAATGAGTATTTTTAATGATATATACGACCGGTTATTGTCAAAGTTCATTGCAGAACTTTTTAAAAAGTGTATTTGAGAGAAGAAGTTTCGTAGTATGCCTGGCTACTCTTATATATGGTGGACAAGCAATTTATTGCATCACAATAAGTATTTAGATGCATTTAACATTGTTTGTAGGATAACTTTTAGCTGAAAAATGCAAGTAGAAAGCAAAAAAAAATCTCTCTCACTTATAGATTTTTAGAATTCTTTCAATATTTTCTGAAATTTCCTTTGTCTTTTAACCTAACGTTTGACATCTGCTTTTTTTCAAGTGCATATAAGGGTCAAAAACAGACATTTTGGAAATCCTGAGGTGATGTAAGCCATTTTAGAGAAATAGAGGGTAGATGATTTATCTTCTTGAAAGAGAAAAAGTCCTTCCGGCCTGTACCGGGAGGAAAAAGTAGCTTTCCTATATCTTCATTTTAAAATTTTAGCTAATGTTACACGAAAACAGCAAGTTAAAATGCAAAGAAACGTTTACAAAAGATTCGTTTATACTGAATTTGAATAAGAAATTCGCCAAATTATTGAGCAATAGCCAAATTGGCTTCATTTATGAAGACTTATTTTGGTCGCCAAATTTGGTGATATTTCGCCAAATGTCACCAATTTTGCCAATTTTTTCGCCAATGTCGCAAATTTTGGCGCTAACGGATATGAATGTATAGTTTTATGCGTATGATTGGGAAAATTATTACAACAATGAAAGAAAATAATTTACGAGTAATCGCGTTAATGTGCTGTTTTATTTCAAAATGTCAGCCACCCTAGAATTTTAAACTGCTCTATCTCAGCCATTTTTTAAGATAGAGGTAAACCAAAAATGCTCTGGAATCCTTGTATCAAGGCCTAACACGTAATCAAAAAATAAATTTGAATTTTTAACTTTTTTGTATATTTATTTTAGTTTTAAATTTTTAAATGGCCGCCATCTTGAAACAAAATGGCGGACCAAGCTGGCCAACGAACTTGGTGGAGACATTAGTGACCTTAATACACACAATTAGTTTCATCAAAATCGATTCATAAATACGGGCGTTATCGTATGACATAGGTCATATATATATATATATATATATATATATATATATATTATATATATATATATATATAACAAAATTTAAAATTTATCGCGATAAGACAAAGTATTTTTATTACATCCTAGTCTAACTTACTCTATAATATTTATTTCCTCCGTTTATTAAAATATTTAAATATTTTAACTCTATTTATTCCGAAAAAAACCTCATATCTAAATTCAATATTTTAATGGCTGCTATTTAGTTCAATAAATCGCGTCTTTATCTTTAAATTATAAAACTCCCTAATATTCATATTTTTAAAAACCCGCATAATTCCCTTTTAATTTTCTAAATTCCTAAAAAGACTGTCTTTATTTTAATAAGTTCCGATATTAAAAATAATTCGCCAGATCATAAAATATTTTTCTTATATTAAAATGTAAAAACATTTATTCTAATTCCATTCTGGCTATGTTCCAAATTCGATAAACCATTTCTCTTATTTTCTTTTTTTTTCCTTTCCCTAAAAGTCAAAATCATTCCATATTCTCGAACCAATTAACTAACGGTAATCAAAAACTAAAATACTCTGGGTCATAGCTAAATCATCGAACATCATGGAATTTTCGGGAATCTTCTTTCGCGCCAAAAATTTAGCGGAAACCATTTTATTCCAATATTCTGGAGCCGTCGCATAGAATCCCGGTTATCCCGGCTCACGATTGGCGCACAGGCCCTCACGTGATCTCTGTATCCCTACTCTTACTGAAAGGATATATCGTCGCTTTTTCCACTTCAGAGAGCATTCGTTCGGAGAACATTCGAAGATTTGATGCACTGATGCAAGCTAGACGTATTCGTGTAATAGCATTCGAAGAGATGGGCGCTGGAACGGTGTTTGTTTGGTTAAATCGAACCTCTGTCTGGTATTAGCGTAGTGACCTGTAATTTTCTGATGCTATTCGGAATGAATATTTATAAAATTTAACCATCCGGCTTCTACTGTAAATAAAATTTGGTCATCTAAACTAAAAAGATGGCTCGGGTGAAACCAGATCTACAAATGATGTCGTTTACTTTTCTAAATAAAAGTTTGATTGTGTTGTACGATGAAGTTTTGTTCTTATGCAGACGTACACACGCCATCTACTGGGAATAACATGACTGTCATTAATCCGAGTGCTGAAACTTCCTCTTCCGGTGATTATGTGAAAAGAACACATTTTATTTAAAAAGAAAACCATTTATTAAAAAATGGTACTGCTGAATCAGCTCGGCCCTAAATATCACCACATATATAAATCAACATTTGAACGGAGGGTGATTTTGAGGTCTAGGGGTCATGATCGGTGAAAATATATTGAAATTTTCCGGAACTGCTTTCCTCCGAACGGCTGCAATAGGTAGCTTTATACTTTTAGGTAGCTTTCAATACAAAAAAGTATAAAGCTACCTATTGTTCGGAGGAGGAAAGCAGTTCCGGAAAATTTCGATATATTTTCACCGATCATGACCCCCAGACCCCAAAACCACCCTCCGTTCAAATGTTGATTTATATATATAGATATATCCATATATATATATATATATATATATCTGACCTATGTCATACGATAACGCTCGTATTTATAATCAATTTTGATGAAACTAATTGTGTGTATTAAGTTCACCAATGTCTCGACTGAGTTTGTTGGCCAGCTTGGTCCGCCATTTTGTTTCAAGATGGCGGCCATTTAAAAATTTAAAACTAAAATAAATATACAAAAAAATTAAAAATTAAAATTTATTTTTTAATTATGTTTTAGGCCTTGATACAAGGATTCCAGAGCATTTTTTGGTTTACCTCTATCTTAAAAAATGGCTGAGATAGAGCAGTTTGAAATTCTAGGGTGGCTGACATTTTGAAACAAAACAGCACATTAACGCGATTACTCGCAAATTATTTTCTTTCATTGTCGTAACAATTTTCCCAATCATACGCATAAAACTATATATTCATATCCGTTAGCGCCAAAATTGGCGACATTGGTGACATTTGGCGAAATATCAACAAATTTGGCGACCAAAATAAGTCTTCATAAATGAAGCCAATTTGGCTATTTCTCAATAAATTGGCGAATTTCTTATTCAAATTCAGTATTAACGAATCTTTTGTAAACGTTTCTTTGCATTTTAACTTGCTGTTTTCGTGTAACATTAGCTAAAATTTTAAAACGAAGATATAGGAAAGCTACCTTTTCCTCCCGGTACAGGCCGGAAGGACTTTTTTGTATTGAAAGCTACCTAAAAGTAGCTTTTTTAGTGATATATATGACAGGTTATTGTCAAAGCTTATTGCAGAAAGTATATATAAATATATACAGTTGAAGCACTTTATAACGAAATACGATATAACGAAAAGCACGATATAACGAAATGCTCATAACCATTTAGTTGGTCTGTGTGTTAAGGAATACTGAATTCGAAACGATATTACGAAATATTTATAGCGAAAAGCACGATATAACGAAAGCAATTCGAGCATGAAAAGTGAAATAAAAACGATATAGCGAATTTTTCATTTTTTTTTTAACTGAACGCGGGAAAAAGGATCCAAAAACATTATTTCTTAAATACCACCTTTTTTTCCATGACATAACATTCAACATTTTTCTCTACGGCCAATCACATATTTTCAATACTTCCAAGAGAGGTTTGAGGGAGGGGCAGTGTTTTAAGACAGACAGAGAGGAGACAGTTTATCTGAACTGTATTGTTATTTTTTATTCGATGACTGATTTCATTGACATTTGCTTTTCCTGTGAATTTATCGCGTGTTAATTTTTAAAACTCTTTTTTAACTGGCTATGTCTGGCAAAAGAAAATGTTCGAGTTTAGACGAGAAAGTGGAAATTATAAAATGCATCGACAATAATGTTAAAAAAAGTGATGTAGCAAGAAAATTTGCGATTCCAAGTGGCACTCTTAGCACAATATTGAAAGATCGAGAAAAAATTCTGAAAATTTTCGAAAAGGGGCAATTTCCTCATCGTTTAAACGTATACGCACAGCGAAATATGCAGATGTGGAGGAAGTATTATTTTTATGGTTCAAAAATGCAAGATCCAAAAACATCGCTATTAGTGGAAGTATTTTGCAAGAAAAAGCATACGCATTTGCCGAAAAACTTGGATATAAAGACTTCCATGTAAGTGATGGTTGGCTGAGTAAATTCAAAAAAAGATATGAAATTGTGTGTAAAAAATTATGTGGAGAAGCAGCTTCTGTTTCGGAAGAAACAATTGAAGAATGGAAGAACGAAAACTCTAAAATATTTGAGGATTACGATCTAAAAGATATATTTAACATGGATGAAACTGGATTATTTTTTCATTTGATGCCTGATAAAACTCTAACTTTAAAAAAAGAGACTTGCCACGGTGGGAAAAGGAGCAAAGATCGACTTTCATTAGCGTTATGCTGCAATGCCGACGGCTCTGAAAAGCGAAAACCTCTTGTAATTGGAAAAGCAAAGAATCCACGATGTATCCCAAAAGACTTAATGAAAGCTTTGCCTGTAATTGTAATGTACAGACATAACTGCAAAGCTTGGATGACAAAATGTCTTTTTGAAGAATGGATTTTAGATTTTGACAAAGAGATGCAAAAAGCCAAAAGAAAAGTTCGGCTTATTTTAGACAATGTATCCTCGCATGTGAGTTCTGTTCGTCTTAAATGTATAAAATTACTTTTTTTGCCACCTAACACTACATCCAAATTACAGCCACTAGACCAAGGAATTATTCATTCGTTTAAAACTAAATACCGGAAGGTGCTTGTGAAAAAAATAATCGTGAATTCAGATGACAATAAAGAAACAAAAATAGACGTGCTGAAAGCAATTTATATGATAAGTAACGCTTGGTCCGATGTTTCGAAAGAAACTATTGTTAACGCTTTTGCAGTTTCGGGAATATTCCCATCACCTTCAAATAGTAATGAAACTGTTTCTTTACCTAAATTGGAAGATGCAGATGAACTGATATCGTCCTTCAACCCGACTTCTGACTTCAACTTTGATCAATACGTTAACGTTGAAGAACACATAATAGCAAATGAAGAGTTCAATGAAGAGAATGTCGTTAAAAAAAGTGCAGAAAATG
Organism: Maratus michaelseni; assembly: GCA_963931845.1. NCBI lineage: Eukaryota > Metazoa > Arthropoda > Arachnida > Araneae > Salticidae > Maratus > Maratus michaelseni. Next base: position 97,288,827 of record OZ007597.1, on the reverse strand, counting down.
AGTCGTCTGATGCCAGTGTCAGTGAGGAAGAAGAATTTATAGAAGCTGGTGAGAAACTTTTACCATCTGATGCACTCGAGTATTTACAGAAAATTGTGTGTTACATGCATAATGAAAACGTGTTAACGGACGAAATTACCATGTATGTTGACATAATAGAGCGTACAATATTAGATAATGCTGTTAAGAAAAAAAAGCAGAGCTTGATAACTTCATTTTTCAAACCTATATAGGTATGTAAAACTACAATTTAAGAGAATTAAATCAATAATATTTTTTTAGATTTAAATTTGCCCGGTTTTTTCATGTATAGCATAGATATTGTATGTGTGTGTATGTATATATATGTATATATATATACCGTTAAAATAATACAACAAATCTCTAATTATCTGAAATCCAGTCATCCAGATCTATAATCACAAAATTTTAATTTTATGATATGATTTGTACATATATATTTGTAAAAATATAAACATCTTGAAATTACTTTTTAATTTAACGCTTTTCTTCTTTTCACATCTTTTAGTAAATGTGATCTTTCCTACGAAGGCTTTAATTTAATATGAATACATAAGACCTAGCTTTTTTTTTTATTAAACAAAAGCAATTTTATGGGATATCTTTATGTAATAAATCGCCCTTTTTTATGACTGTCTTCATTAACCGGACTGCTGCATCAGTGTTGAATTCCACTTTTCTCCGGGAGGGATTTCTGTGGTTATGGGGGGCGGACATTGTAGAGTTCCTGGAGGGAAATTGCACTTTTTTACCATTAAAAGCATACAATCTCAAATCTTCCGGGGGGGAATGTCCCCCCCCGGGCCACCCCCTGAATTTAACACTGCTGCTGCATACTCAGATTACGTTCAGATCACATTAGTCCGGATAATTGGAGTTCTTACTGTATAACAATATAATTCGTCCTAACGTTTTAACAAAATAATTCGTTATAACGTTTTAACGAAATAATTCGTTATAACGTTTTAACGAAAGCACGTTATAACGTTTTAACGAAAGCACGTTATAACGAACAAATCTTTGGAGCACTTTCGATTTCGTTATAAGGTGCTTTGACTGTATATATATGTATGTGTGTGTGTGTGTGTGTGTGTATGTATGTATGTATTTGTAAATGGTGTTGCAGCCTGGCTACTCATTTATAAGGTATTCTACTGGACATGGTGGTTTTTGTTATTTTGCGCACGATTGTGTTGTCCAGAATAGGTAATATTTGTGCATGAATAAGAAATATATTCTGTATTTCTTTAAGTTTTGCAACGTGCGGATGTATAGGTTGTCACGGTTATTTTGCAAAAGTATGTTAATAAGAGACTGTGGTTCTGTAGTGCTATATAAAATGACGTGTTAGCAGGAAAATCCGCATTTCTAGTTGATCTCGCCGTATAAGGAACTCTAGTTGAAATCAACAACGTGTCGTAGAGAAAGCTTTTTTCCAAGCTTGATGTACTGAAGTCTTTGTTTGGCACGTGGAAAACGAAAATGCTGCAAAGCTGCAGGTGTTGATAAGTATCTGTGATTTTCTCTTACTTGGAGTAAAATAATATTTAGGCTCACGGAGTCTATTAAGCGACATTAAGTAAAGATTGTACTTCTAGAAAAAAAAGGTGGTTTTAGAATCATTGTGAGTATAGTGAAGTACGTGAATTTTAGACGATTGAGAAAAGATATCTTCACTTCTGAGAAATTCAATCTAAATTTTTACATTTGCTGTTTTTCAGTTACATATAATGGCTGAAAGCAAACTTTATGGAACGCCTGATATGATGTAAATTGTTTTCGAGATACAGACGCTAGGAGATTTATCTTTTTGAAAGAGAAAATAGTGCTTTTTTATTTAATTATATATATGACAGGTTATTGTCAAAGTTTATTGCAGAACTTTTTAAAAAAGTGTGGGACAGTAAAAAGTTCGCCTGGCTACTCTTTTAAAAGGTATTCTAGTAGACAAGTGAGTTTTTAGGATTTTTAGGCGTTATCGTGTTGTTTTGAATCGCTAATATTCCGACATTAATGAAAAATCTGTTCTGTCTTTCTTAAAGTTTCATCAAGTGCGAATGGACCTTCGGATATGTTTGTTAAGGTTATTTTACAAAGATATGTTAATTACGTTGCTGTGGTTGTGTAGTTGCCATATATAATGAGGTGTTACGGAGAGTGAGATCCACAGGAAACTTCGGATTTCCAGCGGATCTCACCGTATAATATAGTCTAGCTGCAATCAACAACATCTCGTAGAGGAAGCCTTCTTCTTTGCTTAGCACGTGGAAAGCGGGATTACTGCAAGTTTGTGGGTGTTGGTAAGTAATCGTGTTTTCATCTACTTAGAATAAAGTAATATTTAGGCTCACGGAGTCTGTTAACCAACATTATGTGTGGATTGTGATACTAGAAGAAAATGGTTTTAGAAGCATTGTGTGTGTAGTGAAATACTTGAATTTTTGCAGACTGAGGAAGGATATCTTTGCCTCTGAGGTTTTCTCCTTATTACGCTTGCTTGGAGATACCTAAGTTAGACTTGTTAACTCCAATGATCTTCCTCTTCTTAAAGTTTGTTAATGAACTATTGTTTTTGTTGTAAAATTGGTATCATTTGCTCCTTTCAAGCTAATAGTTCTGAAGCAGTTGTGACAAAAGAAAACTGTCGAAAAATACTTTAAAGATTTATAAAGAACTAGCTGACCACCGCCCGGCGTTGCCCGGGCCCGTGAAAAAAAAAAAAAAAACATCAAGTTTTTATTATTTTATATCTTTAACCCGACTTTGTATAAAATTATATTTCAAGATGAAAAAGTCACGAAGAAATATTGATATTTAGTGATAAAAGCACTCATTTTCTTGTTTTTGTAGGGTCGTTTCATAGTTTTAAAATAAAATATTATTTTTGCCCGAACTGTTTAAAATCTTTATTGGTGATAAATAAAGCGGTTTTACAGCCCGTGTAAAAATTTCGTAAAAATAATATTGTTATCCAGTTGTAAAAGAAATGTTTTCTTCTCGCTTATTTGTTTTCGCGTCGGCTCCTTTAACATAGCAATAAAAAAAAAATAGTTATCATCTTCCGAACAATCTGATATTTCAATCTGTTATAAATATAACTGTATCCAAGTTCTCTTTAAAATTTTGAAAGAAATTATATTTTAAAATGAAAAATTCGTGAAAAAATATTTATATTAAGAGGCTACTTCACTCAGACGAAAACACCTGCTTGCTAATGTTAATCTTATGAGGAAATATTTTAAGATATCTCGTTCGATTTCAATATTTTTGAATGATATTTTTTTTTTCATTGGTTAGCTGAGGCCAATCTCTATGCACGCTCCTTTGTACTTTTTCGATTTGATTTAAAGTTATTTTTAATTAAGATTCTTTCACTTTCGGAACCGGTTTCGAAAGTGAAAGTATCCTCAATAAAAAAAACTGCAGCAAAAATCGAAAAAGTACAAAGGAGCGTGCATAGAGATCGACCTCAGTTATCCAATGCAAAAAAAAATCATTTAAAAATATTGAAATGCGAATGAGATATCTTAAAATATTTCCTCCATAGGATTAACATCGGCGAGCGGGTTGAGGTAGCTTCACCTCTCCAGATAATAATCTGATTTCATTGACGTATAAATATTAAACACCATTCGTTAAATCGTGTATAACTGTGTTTTAGTCAAAATTCATCTAAATTAAACAATTAATTTAATAACAACTAACATACTTTACAATACCTACAAACTCGCGACATGCGGCGTTACAGAACATGAAAATTCAGGCGACCGATCATTTCGTGATCCGTAGAGCAACCGACTGTCTTCGCCTTTCGTTCCTTTTCGTCACCACAGAACTTCAGGAACCCAGGCTTGTAGCGCCATCTGTCTTCTGCTTCGGAATTCAATTGTTCGCAAAGGAACGACGAACCTTGCGAGTCTGCAGGCACCTCAGAATCCCCTTCCTAGTGGAAACGATATTAAATGATTTACTGTTCGACCAAACGAAACTGGAAAGCGAACAGTTCTTCCATATCTTGTGATACGGCGTGGTTCTGCCACCGTTGTTTATGGAATACCAAGGACTTAATTTAATTTTGGACACTATCTCATTTTGAATTAACTAATCAACTTTTCCTCTGCGGTTCCCTAGTCTCCAATCAGAACGAGGGAGCCTAGATATGAGAGAGGGTGTAACATTTGATTGGTTGAGACGATTCTAGGCAAAAGCGAATCACCAAGAATCTTGGCGATCCTGACATTATTGCCAAGGTAATGCTTGTTAATTTGTCTCATTCATATAAGTGACATAAATTATTACTTTTCTGCCTGACATAAATATCCCCGTTATGGCATCCAGGTTCTTCACTTGGCCTTTAGTCGAATATATGAATTTTAGATTAATATTTTTATTACTTAGGTTAGCATGCCTAGATGTGCCATTGTTTGGACAAACGCGTCTGTCTAAGCTCAGCCTGATGCGGAGAGCTTGAAATAGCCTCGAACCCAAAATTCCATATACACGTTTTAATTTTTAAAAAAAAAACTAAATTAAAATTTAAAAATCCGGCGCCGAGGTATACTTTCCGGTGACAACATCTACACATGACAAAAATTTCAGAATCCTAGGTGTTATAATTACGGTGAAAACCGCGGGCAGGCAGACAGACACCTACTGCTTTATATAGATAGAGATTTCGAATATGTCCCTGTTTTAATATTGGAAGTTACGTATATTTTCTGTTCCAATATCAGTTTTATTTTAACCTTTTGAATCCCGCAATAGCAGAAATCATCCAAAAGCTCTGAAATTCGTAATAGCCCTCGATAGCTGAAAGGATTTTCCTTCCCCTAAATGAGTTTGTGTGCTGTCAAGGGGAATGTCTCTCTCAGTGATCGATCGGGTAATCTGTGGGGCTTTTCTAGACACTGCAGAAGGAGAAACAGGGATTTTTTCAGTAATTAGAACAATAATCACAATGATAAACAGAGTGGTGTAACAGCTGTCGAAATTTGAATGAAAGAAGAAAGCAGTGGGGTCATTTCCACTACTTACCTAGTAAAAAGGCGGATACGAAAAAACCAAGTACTTCGGACTATTTTGTTGGAATTTTAAGATCACCCTGCTTTTTAAAGCTTAGGATTTAGAGAGTTAATTGTAACCTATAAAAATTTTCCTTAGACAAAAATACTAGCGCGGGTATTAGCTGTTTTGATATCAATCCTAAAATATTATTTATACCAAGATTTTCAAATTAGCTTGAGTTTCAAATAACTAACTAATATTTGAATATAAACATATAATGTAAGAAACTGAAAACGTATAGCATTTGGCAGAAAACGTGATTGAATAACTTATTTAACAAAATATTATTTAAACAAAATTAATAGATAATATTTTAATGTTTATAAGTATATTAAATACGTTTTAAAATAATGTTTTATAATTTATAATTGAATAAAATATCTCATTTTAAAGTATCTTCGAATCACAATGTAAAAAGAAAGTGAAATTGTCTCTCTAGCTTCCAGATTTTGAGAATTCCTTCGATATTTTTTGAAATCCTCTTTGTCTTTCAACCTAACTTTTGACATCTGCTGTTTTTCAAATGCATATAACGCCCCAAAACAGACATTTTTGTGCTCCTGAGATGGTGTAAACCGTTTTCGAGAGGTGGAGAGTAGATGATTTATCCTCTTGAAAGCAAAAAACTAACTTTTGTAAAGACACATATGACAAGTTATTGTCAAAGCTTATTGAAGAAGTTTAAAAGAACGTGTTGGAGCAAAAGAAAAACTGTCAAAAGATACTTCGTAGACTTATAAAGAAATTTGAAAATGTGACATTTTATTTAGGATTAATTCCTAAGATTTTTTTCTGGTATTCAAAAAGTGAATTCTGTTGCAATACCAAAATTCAATTCTGTTGTGATTTTTTTTTTTTTTTTTTTTTTTTTACTTTAGCATATGAATTTGCATCAAACAAACATTTTTATAAGTTGCAAGCTTTATTGAAAGAACTGATGAAATCCTCTCCCCTCCCCTAAGTTTTCATGTTCTATGCATTTTCAAATAATATCAAAAGCGAATTGAATATCTTCAGCACCAACTTTTATAAAACATTACAAGAATATAGCTGTATGGAGATTGAATGTCTTTTTTTTAACTATTTTTTTTTCTAATTTTCGTATAATTTCGGTATGTTTAAACATACGAGGGTGGATCAAATATAAATAATACTTTTTTATTTGATTATTTTTAAAATTTCATTGTCCAGATTTAAACCAATGTTTATTTTGAAAGCTTTCTTTAACATCTACACACTTTCTTCAACATATTGGGAGTTTCTTTTTTTATTTTTGTATAATACTAGAATTAGAACATGTATGAATAATACTGAACAAAAAATTCTTTGACCTATTTATCTAATGAAAATCTTGCTCCTTGTAACGCTTTTTTAAGGGGATCCAAATACATGTCAGTCAGAAGATGATAAGTTCAGATTATAAGGAAGGTTGATCAGTGGTTGACAGTAAAATTTTGTATCGTTATACCTGGTGTGTGAGGTTTCGCATTGTTCTGGAAACGATGAATACTCGGATCGGAACGAAACCGTTTTAGGATCGATGTGTAGCTTTTAACATTCTCCAAAAATTAACATTGCTATACTTCATTATATGTACGTCGTTTATGATGAAATTGGAAGTACAAAATATAAGTACCAAAAATTAATTGTAAGAACTTTATCAGTTTTTGCTTTAGTGGAGTACTTTAAAAATTTGTGTGGTATGCCATAGTGGATCGCATTGTTTCACCACCTTTTAAAATGATTTATTTAAAACATTCAACCAACTTGGAATATTAAACAAAAAAATGTTTTACTCGAAATGTAAACTATTTCTTTTAACATAAACAATTTAATATAAGGGTCAGTGAAGTTTTTTAAAAATATGTGCGGTATGCCATAGTGGATCGTATTGTTTCGCCACCCTTTAAAATGATTTATATAAAAAATCCAACCTACTTGAAATATTAAACAAAAGAAATGTTTTACTCAAAATGTAAACTATTTCTTTTAACATAAACGCTTTTTAACATGATATTATACAAGGTGATTCCGAATTCATGGTAGAAACTTTAAGGATTGGTTCAGGACACTGAAACAATCATTTATTGTATAGGAAACCAGGGTCAGAAATATATTTATTTAGTAAAAATTACAGGGAATCTCACTTTAATCTGAAGTCGTTTCTTCGTTCATAACTGTAATAGTAGTGACGATGCTTTAATGAAATCCTTACAGTATCCTTATAATTCATACAAAGATGAGTCTGTTGCGAATTTTATTAAAATATCTTCACTACTGTTAAAGTTATGAACGAAAACTCGACTTGAGATGAGTGCCTCGGATGATGTGAGACGGATGATCTGAGACGCCCTGTAATTTTGACTAAATAAACGGATTTCTGACCCAGGTTTCCTATACAATAAATGATTGTTACAGTGTCCTGTACCAACCCTTAAAATTTGTAACATGAATTCGGGATCACCCTTACATTATTTTTGAAATAATCCACTTTTGTCAGTTTTTGCTTTAGTGGAGTACTTTAAAAATTTGTGGGGTATTCCGTGGTGGGTCGCATTGTTTCACCACACTTCAAAATGACTTATTTAAAAATCAACCAACTTGAAATATTAAACAAATAAAATGTTTTACACAAAATGTAAAACAATTTTTTTCATCATAAACACTTTCTAACATGATATTATATTTTATTTTTTAAATAATCCACTTTTGTCAGTTTTTGCTTTAGTGGAATACTTTAAATATTTGTGCGGTATTCTATAGTGGATCGTATTGTTTCACCATCCTTTAAAATTATTTATTAAAAAAATTCAACCAACTTGAAATACTAAACAAAAGAAATATTTTACAGAAGATGTAAAATATTGTTTTATGAACGTAAACCCTTTTTAGTATATTTTTTTTTTCGAAATAACCCACTTTTAAAAATTTATTTTGCTGATGGAAGGTAGTCTAGACAAATTCTACTTAAAAAAAAAAAAAAAAAAAAAAAAAAAAGAAAAAAAAAAAAAAAGAAAGAAAAACATTTATTTTCTATATCTATTTTTCACTTATTTTCCAAGATCTATATAGTTTTCTACTATACATTTTTCAGAGATTTGTAGGTGTTAACATTGTGAAAGGTTTTTAAAAGATTTCCGAATAGAGTCTTTTGAATGTATTGTAGAGTTTATTGGTTTATTTGAAGTGAAATAAAAGGAAGCACTTATTTTGCTTATGTAGTATTTACCTTAAAAAACAAAAAAAAAAAACGACAAATATTTTATTGAACAGATGTGCACTGTTAAATTTTTATGTAAGATAAAGAATCATTGATCATGTATTTCACACTCGCTTTACAATTTATCTATAAAATGGTTGAAACACCGTTTACAAAGATTGCGGACAATCAATGAAGAAAAAATATGTATTGTTCAGCTATTTTTAATGAATTTCGTAAATCTTTGATTTGTTTTGTTGGAAGGTGCTCCGGTGCACACGAGAACTAAACAGATCAGGACCTCCGTTTACACTGAAATCCGACGCACTACAAACATCCGTGACTGCACTGTTCAAAATCTATAAAAACTATCCAGTCATTCAACCATTTTTAACACGTTCCAACTTAGCTGTAAAGTGTTTATGGATTCGGTTTGTCTGTCTGTCCGTACTCTAACTCTTGTAAATATACTCGGATTGCCATGGAATTTTTATATGTTATTGAGGTTTACTATTGAATGTTCGTTATTGAAAATGTAAAATATATATTTTTTAACATAAACACTTTCTAACATTATATTATATGTTATTTTTTAAATAACCCACTTTTGTCAGTTTCTGCTTTAGTGGAGTAATTTAAAAAATTTTTATAGTGTTTTGCATTGTCTGTCCTCTACAGACTCTTTATTAATTAGTTTACAAAAAACACATTCATTTTTATTGAGTAACTTTTCACTTATATTTAGTTAATTTGAAGGAATAGTAAGTAATAGTAATAATAATGACTAATAGTAATGATAAGGTAATAATAATAATAAAAACTAGAAACCTTCACCTTATTTAAACGCAGATTTCTGACTAAATCACTCGAATATTGATTACAAATAGATAGCAACTTGACTGCATATTTAAATATCTGTTTTTGAAATTGAATATTTATATACATAATTTGCAGATTAAAGAACGCAACATAAATAACGTAAATCATATGATTAAAGAAAGAAAGCTTAAAGAAGCTAATTCATAAGCAGAAAAATATTTTTCAAAAACACTGTAGCATTTACAGTTCGTTTACAAGGACACACGAAAGTGTTTCGTTACATTACGATCCATAGAAAAATATCGTTTGCTATGCATTTCATTTACGCTACGATATTTCAAACATAATGATATCATTGATGTAGACGACAACATGCTTCCTCAGGAGTATAGAATAGGTAGCATTTACAGCTCGTTTAGGGACGCACAAAAGGATTCCTTTACTTTATGATATATATATTAAGTAAAATTATTTGCGGTGCATCTTACGATACTTCAAAACATAACGATATCACTTAAGTGTACTGCATGTTTTCTATAGATTATAGCGTGCATAGCATTTATGTTTCATTTGTAATGAATTCGGTTAAAGAACTGACTAGATCGATGATTGTTGTAAGTGCATTTTCCTGATCTAATTTTGAGTGTATTAGGTGGTGTACAGTCCTCAGCAAAAGTTTAGACACTGATGATATTTAACCTTTAAATAAAAAATACAAACTCTTGGATTACACAAATCGGTATACCTATTTTTAAATATATTTTAAACATTTTAGGACGGAAATAATGATTTTAATGGAGGATAATATTTAATTTAATTGAAAAAAGTGAAATTTGCATATTGCAAAAGTTTAGACACTTTCTTGCTTTTTGGCAACTGTTCACGGAAAAATGCAAGTGTTAAACCTATGACGTCACATGCATGAAGTATTTAAGGGGTCAGGTAACCTTTAAAGTGTGAGAAATTTGAAATTTTTTTTATTAGCTTATAATTAAATATGATTGTTTAGGAACATTTTAAAATAAACCCCATGCAAAAATTCACTTTAGAAGAGGAGTTATGTTTTAAAGAGTCTGAGCTTTTTGTATATGATCAAGGGACAGTTTGATCTTTGAAGTCTATTTTCTCAAAACGACGATTTTGGTCATTGCGCGCAAGATTTAAGAAAAATTATTGGTTAGAATTTCATGAAATTTTGACTGAATGTCTTAACCAAACAGATGCACAAAATGACCTACGATTATGTTTCTCAAGTAACAAGTTTAGAATTTATGACTACTTTTGCAGTAAAAAACACTCGATATTTCGAATTTCTCTAAAAAAAATTTTTTTTCTAAAGAACTACTCATTTTATTTTTTTCATCGTAGGTCATTTTGAGAACACATTATATATGTACTCATTAAAATTTTTTTGAATGGTTTTAGCAATTCAAATGTGAAAAATCGTGCGCGCAGTACATGCAAGAATAATTCTTTCGTAAAAAAATTATTATATTTTAAATTAAATTTAAAAGCTTTATATGAGTGTAAACATTTTTGGAGAATTTTAATTTATAAAATAAACCTTTATTAATATGCATTTAAAATTTTATAATTCAAAGTCAAATAGTTACGGAGTTATGATAATTCTTACAGAGGTCTCCTTTTCATGTATTTTGTGAGTTCAAAGGTTACCTGACCCCTTAAGTGCACCTTACATTAGCATTGGTTACTGAAGATGCCACGAGCTAGAGAGATTCATCCAGAGGATGTAATTGAGATATTTAAGTTGAAATCGAAAGGGAAGACTGTTGCAGAAGTTTCAGCTATTTTGAATCGTTCAAAGAAGTCTATCTATCGAGTATTGTCTAAGGGTGACTCCTACAAAACAAAACGCAGATCTGGAAGGCCTCGCGTGACCAGAAAACGAGATGATAGAAGGATCCAGACACTGGCATCTACACAAATTATGAGTGCTAGTCAGATTGAAAGTGAGTCAGGACTTTCTGTATCAACAGATACGATTCGTAGGCTAATTAAGGAAAGATGTAAATTAGTTTATAGGAAAATGAAAAAACCGCCAGCTTTGAAATCTCACCACAAATTGACGAGAATGCAGTGGGCTCGTAAACATATGTCATATGGACCCCAGTGGCGTACTGTGATATTCAGTGACGAAAAAAAGTGGAATTTGGATGGCCCAGATGGGTGGGCCTATTATTGACACGACTTGCGTAACGAGCCTAGGACTTTCTTCAGTCGACAACAAGGTGGTGGCTCTTTAATGATTTGGGCCTCATTTTGCTTTAATGGTCAAGTAGCTCTAGAGTTCCTCAGTGGTCGCCAAGACTACATACATAGATTGGAGAACAATTTAGAGCCATTTGGGGAACTTTTAGCTGGTCCAAAGTATGTTTTTCAGCAAGATAATGCATCCCTTCATGTTGCATAAAAAACAAAAACTTGGTTTAACTCTCAAAATATTACTGTTCTCGATTGGCCAGCGTGTAGCTCTGACTTGAAACCAATCAAAAACTTTTGGGGCATCATGTCTCGTAAGGTTTATGCAAATTTTCGACAATACTCCTCTCTTAATGAACTTCGAGCTGCTGTTGAACGTGCTTGGTACGAAATAGATCACCAACTGATGCAGGATTTAATTTCTTCGATGGAAAGTCGCATTTTTGAATTAATTGCAAATAATGGAGGTGCAATTCGATTTTAATTTATGGTTATTTTAATGTAAATATATAGATTGTCTATATTTTTGCAACAATGTTAATTTTGTTTTTATTGTCATTATATATTATGTAAAGTGTATAATTTAAAATTTATTGTCTGTGAGTAAAGGATAAGTCACAAGCAATATATGGCAGTTGACTTGCAACAATTCGTTACATACTTCTCAGTACAGAAGCGTAATCGACCATTGTCTAAACTTTTGCTACGTACTGTATATAAGTACTATAGATCGCATACAAGGCTACACAAAAACGTCGCACATAATACCGGATATGGAGAGTAATTGCTGAAAATAGATTTTTACTGAGTTGTGTTTTTTTAAGTTGCTTTTTTAGATATCTTGTTTCATTCGAGGAAAAAAATGAAATTTCTCAATAATATCCTGTTAGTGTTAGAGAGTGTTTCATAATATACGCCTGATGCATGATTTTTCGTTCTTGTTATAGATGAGCCGTTGATTTTCAAAGTAGGTAAAGTCTGTTTTATGCTATTGCTCGATACTTAATGGTTTGCATTTGAATAGTTTTAACCCCTTCGTAACGAGCGTCCTTTAGAGAATTTTTAAACTTTCACCACCGGTTTTTCAAAGCAGAAATTTTCGGCTAATTCAATCACAGAAATTCTAAGATTACATAAGGCAAAGTTTACAATAAAAAGTAACTGGTGCGAATAATCGAGTATTCTGAGAATCTTATGCGTCACGTATATGTGTCACTCATCCCCAAGGGGTTAAAAATATACATAAGCAGTAAGAGACCTATTTTATATTTTTGCGGTCTTATTTCATCTAAATTTAATATGCAGTAATATTTATGAGTGTTAGCTGAAAACAATCATGGTTTTGGTATGCACCAATAGACTTGTCTTACTTTCAAAGGCAATGATTTGTTTGAAAACGTTGATTTTCTTTGAATGGAATATAATTATAATAACAGAAAATCGAATAAACTAAATAGATTAAACTATATTTTCAGAAGGTAGTTTAACCTTGAAACTAATAAAACCATTAAACCATACAAAATCAAACTAAATTATTTTAATTTACTGAAAGGCAGATCTTAAAGATCTCCTCCTCTCCTAACGATGACTGTAATAACAGTCGAAAGTGCTCCGGAAATAAATTTTAACATCTTTTTCGTATCTACGATGGTTTTAAGAATTAAAAACCTATATATAACTACTTTTAGCACCTTTTTAATAAATCAAATCATTTATTTTGATATTGTATGATTTAATGTTTGTAAGAAAATTGAATACTATATGTTATTTACTTATTTATCTTATTTCAATATTTCATTCTTCTTTAGAAATGTTACAATAAAACAAACAATAAATTTAATTTAGAGAAAAAAAAGGGGGGGGGAATAAGTAAAAGTATGCAATAATAAGTTGTATACATATAAATATATTTCTTAATTTATATAGTAAAACAATGTTCTATCAATGTTGAGAATTTACCACAATTGTAGTAAAACTACTAAATTCTGATTAGTGCTTGTTAATATTATGCAACATAAAAAAGTCATTTGATTGAAAGTGCATTTGCCTTACTTTAAAAATCAACGCATTTGAAGTATCGTTGACCAAACAAATTACTACTAACAAATTTATACTGATATTAAAATATATTTATTGTGACGTGACTAAAACCATAAATTTTATGTTATTATTTTTTTTGGACTTTTCTCACTTTCAAAATCTGTTCAGATTGTGGTTTACTTGGCTTTACTATGAAGCATTCTCATTGTGCAGAATAGAGATAAATTACTGTAACCGTTTTCTGTAAAAACGGTTGATTGCCTGCATAGTTTGCTAAAGATTTTTAAAAGTGTGAGTTGGGATCCGTATCCGGCACCATTTATCTAGTAACCAGCGCCCTAACCATTATGAATTTGGTAAATCAATCGTAATTTCTTAGGTGGACGGTTTCACATTCGCATCGGGTAATTTTTATTAAATCTGTGTTTTAAAACTGTAGATGCTCCTCCCTCTTCTAAAACTCTTTCGTAAATTGGTTTCCTAGAAAGGTTTTTCAAGTTTATTCTTCAGCAATTATCTTTCAAACTGCGATTTCAATAAAAAATGTCGTAAAAGTTTTTTTTTTTTAAATGAGCAATTTGATATAAATGTCTTTTCTGTAAGGTAGAATCTACTCCCTTTGTCAATTAAGTTTTTTGAGCAAAAACGAGAATTCTCGTTGCCCGATGCGAATGTGTTAAGAGGCTACTTCACTTAGACGAAAACACCTGCTCGCTAATGTTAATCCTATGGAGGAAATTTTTGAAGATATCTCGTTCGCATTTCAATATTTTTAAATGATTTTTTTTTTTTTTTTTTTTTTTTTTTTTTTGTATTGGATAGCCGAGGTCAATCTCTATCCACGCTCCTTTCTACTTTTTTGATTTTGATTACAAGTTTTTTTCATTAAGATAAATAAAAAAATAAGATTAAGATAATAAAAAATATTGAAATGCAAACGAGATATCTACAAAAATTTCCTCCATAGTATTAACATTAGCGAGCGGATGTTTTCGTCTGAGTGAAGTAGCCTCTTAACAGTACAAGTCCGAAATTGCAATTTTATAGGAAAGTGAAAAAACTGTGTACGCCTGTTTTTGGTTTAACTAGGTACAGATTGTTTCAGTTAATATCAATGTATTTACCGCTGAAATGTGTGTTGATAGTGTAAAGTAACAATTGTTACTTTTTGGTTTTGTGCATTGAGTACTGCAATATACATAATAGCGATTATTTATTGTACTGTTATGATCACTAACTAAAATAGTTCTCTACGTTTGACCTTGACTTAAACTCTTTTAACCACCCATAGATATCATATTTTTCCTGTAAAATATGCAAATATACTGATTTGACTAAAAACTGACTTGTACAGTTAAGACCGTGCACCTAAGATTTAATCTCTATCCTAATCAAAGAGAACAGTTCATAATATGATCAAGTAACCGTTATTTATAAATACGTTTGAATGACTGGACAGTTTGGTGTAATAATAAATTACACTATTAGAAAATTATTATTAATAATAAATTACACAGAGTTTTCAACCGAATTTAATACCGCTTTACAAAATCTTGACAAAAATTATAGAAATAGTATACTGCAATTAAAATATTAATATGTTGAATATTTGATGAGATATGGGTATTTGTATGAAATAAATTTTAACTACGCAAGCGCGAACTACAGCAAAGAATTTTTGTCATGATTTGATAGTCAATACTATAGGGCATCTCATATAAAAAGACCAATGAAATATCGTGAAAACTCAACAAGTACAGCAATAATTGATAAATTGAGGAGGAGATCCCATAGGATTATATGGGATTTCCTCCTCAATTTATCAGCTATTGCTGTAACTTTTTGAGTTTTCAAGATATATCACTGGTCTTTTTATATAAGTTGCCCTATAGTATTGACTATCAAATCATGACAAAAATTTTTGCTGTAGTTCGCGCATACACAGTTAAAACTTATTTCATACAAATAGCCATATTTCATCAAATATTCAACATATTAATATTTTAATTACAGTATACTATTTCTACGATTTTTTGTCAAGTATTTGGAAAGCGGTGCTAAATTCGGCTGAAAACTCTGCATGGTATAAAAAAAACTTTTGAATTTTTCACAGAAACGTTAACATCTTCACGAATATACGTGCTATGCTAACACGAATGCCAACAAATTTTGAACAGGACTTACATAGTCATTTGCTACAGTGACAGACCATTTTTAGCATTTTCTGTTACTTGGGTGCTCAAAAATATTATTTTATTATTAAAATTATTATTGTCCCCCCTAATTGTCCTCGCGACAACATCTTCACTGAAAACATGAAGTCAAACATGTTCTTTACATCCTCAAAGTTCAAGAGCATTTCCTCACAAGTTTCAGTAGATATTCGACGAAACATCTGAAATTGGTCACTGCCCCTTAATTTTTGGACACCAGTGTATAAAATGGCCGTTTCTTATGGTGAATTTTTTTACAATGTAGTTAATAGAACTATGTTTAAGTAGCTTTCAAATAAAGAAGATTCTTCTGTGATATATTTCAAATTATGGCATAGTTTAGTTAACTGGCCTCTTGAACCACATGTTGTTAACCTATGGGAAAACCTAAATACGTGACTACGCAATACCTAGTACAAGTAACAAAATACGATTTCCATCATTAAAAAGTAGGCAGCAGATGCCTTTTTTTAAAAAAACGTCTCTTTGAATTTTGAGTATTTAGAAAGTCCCTATAAACTTTTAAATTATCACCTGATAAAAGTTTATCATAATCTTAAAAATATTTAACATTTAAGGTAGGGGTGGAACGGAACAGGGAATTTTGCAGTGAGTATACCAGTATTTTCTTACAGAAAAACTCGCCTTATGCAATTGCAGGATAACATAAGTCGAGTTTTTCAGTAAGAAAATACTGATATTTTCACTGAAAAATTTCCTGTCGCGTGGTAACCCTGTAAGTGGAGAATTTTCAAAAACGCACCTCGTGGGTCTCTAACGTCTACTTAATGATTGTAAAAATCTTATTTTGATAAGTATATTAGGTAAAGAGTAATCTTATATTTAAGTTTTGCCATATGTTAATAATGAATTTCGCGATCGGAAAGTTTAAAGAAAACGGCCCCTTACTCGTTTTTAACATAATATTTTTTTTAAATAACTAATCTTTAAAAAAATATATTGCTCACGGTAGGTATTCAAGACTTGTACTGCTTTTAAAACATATTTATCTTCTATACCTATTCATATCGTCACTTATTTTCCAAGATCAATAGAATACAACAACATACATTTTCAAAAGTATTAACATTGTGAACGGCCTTTAAAGGATTTTCAAAAAGTATCTTTTGAATGGACTGCAGATCATGTCGATTTATTGGAGTGAAATAAAAGGAAGAACTTACTTAGAGTCTGTGATATTTAACTGATAGAATGAACTAACAAAATGTATGAGAATCAGTTTACTGAGCGAAATACAAATGGTGATATATAAATAGTTTTGAAAAAAAAATATTTTGTAATATGTTTAACATGATGATGAAGTTGTTTTAATTGGCTTTTATAAGAATGAATAAATTTTTATTGATTGTTTTTTATTAATTTTCCCTTATTATCGATTAATTTGAAATTTGAGTTCTACAACATCTGTTTTGACGCATATTTATATTTTTCTGCTGTTGAAACTCGTTTTCTGTCTTAAAAAATTTTGTGAGTTGAAATATTTTTAACTTTTCTAATGTTTTAGTTTAACAAGCATATTTTTAGAAGGTTTTCTTCTTTAGAAAATACTAGCTGATCCGTCCGGCGTTGCCTGGAAATGAGTGACTTTCTTTTCGGTTTCGATAAAAATAGTTATTTTCGGCGCGCATTCTGTTCTAAACAAACCTCTTTCCGAATGAAACTCCGGCACTCGTCCCTACTGCCTACGGCATTGTATAGCAGGCGTGTTACTCACGCGCTGCAATATCGTTTTTTTTTTCAATTTTCACCGCTAGGGAATGCGAAATCATCTTACTTAGTTATCTATATCTTAATTAGTTCATTTTAAGTTGAACGAACCAATTCCCGTTGAAGAAGATTCCAAACATTTTTTAGAACACTTTGATCTAAATAGGAAAATGCGCTAGGCCGACCATTTTCAACCACTTTATCTACCACACACGTACAGATACTGACATGCAACCACCATAGTGCACGATGGGAGACTCGAGGCTTACCACACACAAACACCAGTGGTCTCCGCTGGGTAGTTGGGGCTACAAAGTGAAATATAGGGATACACACATATAGGGATACACGCTTCTATATATATATAGAGAGAGATAGATAGATTTAAAAATTATACTAAGCGACCTAATGTAACGTATCTGAATTATATTAGCACATATATCCAACAACATTTTAGTAAGCGGAAGGCAGGCTCGTTAGGCGAACCAGATAAACAAGATAAATAATAATCCTTAACCTTTAAAATCACGAACTGGTTGTAGTAGCCTAAAAACATGGTCAGAGTACTTCATGCGCCAAGGCATTTTAAAGTCTAAATAACAACTTCTAAACATATTCTTGTTTAAACTCTTCACCTCGTAAGTCCACATATGTGGACATCCGTTCTTCCTCGTTTTATTTATGATTTTCGTACTCAATTGCGATTCCGACATCAGAACGATATGCTTTGATGTCTAATATTCGAAATAATGCAAATAGGTTAAATTTCTAGATTAAAATATTATTCATAGATACTTGGAGGGAAAGTAAATTGGCTCCATTGCATTTCACTGATAATAATAGGAGTCTAGAGCCATTTGTTGCTCACATTTTCAATCTAGAATTTGGTTTGATACGGCACCGAATCAAGAAGGATTGAATAAATGGAGTAGTCATCACCCCCTGAATACTAGACCTGAGCGCCTGAATTTTTTTTTCAGCGTTTCTACAGTCCCTCGAATTTGAACACCAATATTTTTTAAAAGTTTTCTTAGCCATATTTTTCTGAGATCCAATAACTCAAAGTAAACTTTTAAAAATTACTGGTGTGTAAAATCGGGGGGACTGTAAAAACACTGAAAAAAAGTCCGTCCACGACATCCGCCATTTTTGTGTCAACGCTCAGGCCTATTTTTCAGGGGACTGTGGAGTAGTAAAAAATAACGTCCCTTGAAATCCTTCCGACTCCCTCCTGCGTCTGCCGTATTTGGCCGCATCTTGCACTGGAAACTACTGATTGGACTGCTATTGGTTAAAGTCAAATATGGCGGGCGCAGGAGGGGAGGAGGGAGAGAACTCGTCTTCCAGCGTCAAATTTTTTCAATGAGTAAGATTTGTCTACTCCTCGCTTTTCTATCCTCCTGTCCAGGAACAAGTCTACACAACAAGAAATTTGTCAGAATGAAAAAAATGGGCTCTATCTTCTAAGAGACTCACATACTTAATTCCCAGAACAGAACATAGCATAGAAATATTGATACATACTTACTTTAAGAAAGTAAGCATGTGGAAAACTAATTTTAAAAGTAAAAAAATATTTGAAAATTTTCAAATAACAATCATAGTTAATAATTTCGTAAACCCTGTAACAAATTAAAATATCTTTTTATACATATATATAAAATGATATCAACACACACACACACACAGGCAGATATATATATATACACTGCTCAAAACAATTAGGGGATCAAGCAAGGAAGTGAAGAGAACCATGCGAGACAGTCATGCAGGGGCATAAAATGGAGAGTAGACGTGTATTAATGAGCAACACAGAAGCAAAGACGCCGAAAAATTTATCAGGGAGCTTTAATTCTTTAAAACAATGGAAAAAAAACAAAAAAAAAGATGGTTTAGGGGAACAATTTGGTCACATGTAAATAACAAAAAGAGTATTGTTTAGAATTTATGAAAGATGTTGAATGTAGCGTGTGGTCCCCTCGAACAGTTAAGACTGCTGAACACCTGTTTTCCATGAATGCAATGAGGGTATCGATAAGACTTTGTGGAATATTGTACCACACATCAAGGATAGCAATCTCCAAGTCCCGGACAGTAAAAGGTCATGGATTCGCTGCAATGCACGTCGTAGTCTGCACCAAACAGGCTCGATCGGATGCAGGTCAAGAGAGCACACTGGCTATTCCATATGCTGTATTGTTTCAGCTCCAAGCATGTTCTCCACAAGACGAGATGTACGCGGCCTGGCATTTTCATGCATGAAAACAAAGGAATCATCAATGGCTGCAATGAAAAGTACGACATGAAGTGTCAGTATCTCTAACTTTATGCAGTCAAAGTGCCATTCCGAAAGATATGCAGGTCCGTATATACACCTATGCTGATTCCAACCCATACCATCAACCTACCTCGTCTATAGTGTGATCTCTCACGAACGAATGAGGTGTTATTTCAAGTGCCCCTTTACCTCCACACCAAAACACGTCGGGTATCACACTCCAGACTGAACTGGGACTCGTCTGTAAACAGAACTTGACTGCAATCACGTTGCCTCCAATCTATATGTTCAGCAGCCCACCTTCTTCGGGCAGCACGCGGCTTGAGGTAAACGGAATACAGACCATTGACCTACGTGCGTAGAGACGAACCTGATGAAGCCTATTTCGGACTGTTTGGCTGGTCACCCTTCGTCCTTTCGCCAAGAGAAATTGTCTCTGCAGCTATGAAAAAACTGCATTGCCTATTTCGTCTCGACGAGCTGTTAACAGGATATATCGATTATTAGTTACTGTGGTAGCACGTGGCCAACCTTGCCCTTGTAGACGTCTAACATTACCTGTTTTTTGGAATCGATTCTACAGCCTTGCAATGACACTTCTTGCGACTTCAACAATGTCCGCTGTACTTCGTTATATTTCCCTGGATTCCAGTCTCTCGAAAATACGTCAAGCCATGGTTTCCTATAAATTACGTTGTTGTGACATTTTCAAGTCACCTTTTCTCAAAACAATAGCTGAGCAAATGAATTTCACAACTGAGACAGTGAAACAATAGTTTATGCAAAATCCCGATTTCTGCACCTATCTCCTTTTTCTGATTTCTGACGTCATGAACTTTGATTTGCATATGAAGTTTTCTTCTTCTGTTTTCAGCTACGCTTTAAATTATGTATGTTTTATTTTACGTTACTTATCGGTGTAAGTATTTGCGTAATTTCGCTAAAACCATATGCCCCCTTAATTGTTTCGAGCAGTATATATATATATATATATATATATATATATATATATATATATATATATATATATACCGTAATATTCAATATCATATATACCATAATATGCAAGTACCTGGCAGAACCAGAATTCCACACCATATTTAAACATCAAAGAAAAAAACAAATCAAATCAGAACAAGATAATGAAACTAAAAGGCAGTGACCTCATCGGCAGTAGGTATAATATAAAAATAACAGCCATGTTTCAGAACGAAAATTATGCAGGATGAAACAGTGTAAAAGTGGCAATGGGTTTCATCCAGAGTGTTGCAGTGCATAAATCAAATGCAAAAACATTCAAAAGCATATTGAAAACACTCCCGGTCCCGATGCCACATTAACCAGTATATCACAGGCACTAGAAACAGCTGGATTAAAACTGATACATGTAAAATACAGTAGAAAATAATTATCATTTGTACCCAAAACTGAGCCACGCAGCTGCAAAACAAACCAAAATACAACGTTCAACAATCCATCCAAGTCCGTTCCGTGTTCATTGCCACACAATCGCAGGCATCATTGTAAAACCGTCCAAAAAGGCTTTAAGCAATACAAGTCATTAACTGTCAACTGCAAGGCAAACATTCAAAACACTCTGGTCGAAACCCACTGCATCTTTTGCACTGTTTTATTCTGCATAATTTTCGTTCTGAAACATGGCTGTTATTAGGTAGATTTCGTAAGAAATACTACCTATTACATTCTCCCCTAAGTTGGAATTTTTGAAAAAAATTTGCAGATCTACGCCGATCATGATTCCCAGAACCCAAAACCAACCCCAGTTCAAAAATTTATCTATCTATCTATCTATCTATGTCACTTTTTTATGGACACGATAACTCCAATAATTCTGCACAAATCTCTTCAAAACTGATACATAAAATCAAGGGGCATAAAATCTTGGTCAAGTTCGTTAATGGGCAAAATCGAACCAAGGGGTGGGGGAAATGGGGGTCTTTTTGTGAAAACAGAGAGAACCCCATAACGTCTTAATTATGATACGTATCGAATTCGTTTAAAGTTATTATTACTTCTAGGAAAAGGGCCGAAAATTTATGTATATCAAATTTTTGATATCATTAAAAATTGCCCCAAGGGGGGAAAGGGGGGGGTGTAGAAAAAAAAAATCCTAACTTCGTCAATTCACAAGATAACAAAACCGCTTAAATTTATTATAAATCCTCTTAATATTATCTAAAACTTTTATATTGACAAGTTTTTTATAGGACCAACCCTTATAGTAAAAAAAAAAATTTTTTTTTAAATCCCTGCCGGCTCCGTTTGCAAACAAGTTAGATTTCGAAGTAGGTGGTCCCAACTGCCGCATCATGGCAAAAAGGTCATGTCTTCCACAATTCCCAACAAACAGGCACCCTATGGTCTGCGTCTTCGAAATCTACCTGTGCCTGTAGGCCGAGCCGTCAGGTATTTTTTTTTTATATTATACCCACTGCCGATGAGACCACAGCGTTTTAGCTTAGTTACCTTGTTCTGGTGAGTTTTGTTTTTTTCTCTATGTTTAAATATGGTGTGGAATTCAGGTTCTGCCAGGTACTTGTATATTATGGTCTACTATATATAATTTGTGTGGTTGTTTGCGGTTATAGCGCTTATCACACAGATGCTTTTATTTTAAAATTTTATTTTGGCTTATATATTTATATACATACCACAAGTTTCAACAAAATTTTAAATATGTTCTAAACATAAAAATAACATGATAGCATTTCTAACATATTTTGAAATAACCCACATTTAAAAATTCAATAGCTACGCAAGGTATTTCAGACTTGCAATATTTTAAAAATAAATTTATCTTTTGCATTTATTCCTACCTTGACTTATTTTCCAAGATCAATACAGTTCAACAACATACATTTTTCAAAGATTTCGAGGTGTTAACATCGTGAACAACCCTTAAAAGAAATTTTTCGAAAAGTGTCTTTTGAATGGATTGTAGGGGTTATCGATTTATTGGAATGAAATAAAAGGAAGAAGTGATTTTGTGTCTGTTATATTTAACTGATAAAATAAACCGGAAAAATTTTAAATAATCACTTTATTGAGCAAAATGCCGTGATGTTTATAAGATTTTGAAATAAAAGTATTTTCCTGTAAAGATATTTACATGTTATTCTTTTTGATAAAGTTCATTTAACCGGCTTTCACAAGAAAAATAATATGTTTATAGATTTTTAAGAACTAGGGTGTTTTGTTTATTTAAATCTATAGAAAAACGTCTGTTATTATAAAAGCTTTCCGATCATTAAAATAAACTATTGTCTTATGGAGTAGTATCAATTACTGATTCGTTTCTGCATCTATACATCTCAAACGTCAGACGCTATAAACTTTTACATCGACTTAATAGGTTTATTAAATTTTAATTGAATCAGATTTAAGAAAGCTCCATCAAAAGTCACTGATGCATTCAGTTGATGAAAACATGTATTTATATCCAGTGTATGTACTGAAAGCTGTTCATGTAAAATTTGTTATGTTATAGAAAGAATGTAAGTATGAAAGCTGTTTGTATGTAAGCATGTGAGTAAAGAAAGCATGTATAAGCTAATATTGAAATAATGTGTGCAGTACGTTTGTAATATTCATGATGCAATTTAAAATTAACGAAATTAACGAAAATAACGAATTAAAGAAAAATCATGCGTCAAACATAGATTATGAAATACTCTCCAAAACATTCAGAATACTGTAATAAGATTTTGCCATTTAATGAAATGAAAGATGATATAGAGTAAACAAGGTCAAGGTCAAACCGGGTGGGGAGGTCTAACTTTCGGCTAAAGTTCAACTAGCCCTACCCAGCAGGTTTGTTTACTATGCGGAAAGGCCCCAGCCCAGGGAGCTATGCCTGGAAGTACCATCCGGGAAGGGGCCCCCTCACTATTGAAAATTAACTGTCAAAGATTACAATGTCAATCACAAAGGCTATCCAATTTTGTTGGACGAACCAAGTTAGGTACAAGAATGGGCTGAATGAACAATTGTGATTGTAATTAAATATAAGGAGATGTAGAGCTTTTACAAGGTAATAATTAAAGTTGAGAGAAAACTATAAATACAACACAATACTAATAGCTCGCTTAGTAAACGATAATTATGTAGGGGACTTGAATAATTATATAGGGGATTCACAGTAAACAGTTAACACAATTTGAATATAGCAATAATGCCTGAAAACAAATCTGAGAATACAAATACTGTGTACTAGTACTAAGAATAATAGGGTATAACATAAGTGATTATATAAGATTGTGTATGTGTTGTGAAAACAATCAACACAAATCAAATACCACCATGAAATTAGAAAAGTAGTATTGAAACACAAATTCCAAAAATTCAAATTTTGATGATACAAAATCTGAAAAAACAAAGCGCATAACACATTTGAAAATCCAATTTTGGTAATTACCATTTACAGTCGGAAAAGTAAGTTATGTTAACTGAAAACGCGCTTCCAGCAATTATCGCTCATACACAGTACTGTATAACCAAATTCTTTTACGTGTCTCTGTAAATGAACTTTAAATGAACTTTAAATGCTATGCACACCGTATTCTACAATCGGAAAACTGCTTGGAGTGATCGTTTTGTAGTGCACGGTAGTGATGTATTTATACCCATTTCAATATGTTTGAAATAAAATCATTGAAATTCATTGCAATCAATTTTTTATATTTCTTTTGAGCGACTCCGTACACGAGTTCTAAATGCTACATACTTCATTTTCGATACAGAAACATAATACCATAGTAAACCCCAATAACACACATTCATTACAATCTGAGTATATTTACGTGAGTTAGATAGAGCACTTACAGAAAAACTGAATTCATAATCCGTTTTCTTATATGTTGGAAAGTGTTGAAAATAATTAATTTATCTTATTTATCTATTATTGAAATTTTTTTGTTGCATGAATTTAGTTTTCAGAGTATATATATCAGAATATAATAGAGACATAGAATGTCTTAACTATGAAAGCATGTGAAAAGCTGTATAAATGTGTGGAAAAGCATGAAAAAAGATGTATAAATGTGTGGAAAATAACTCAAAACTATAATTTTGCGATAAGCAAAAACAAATAATCTTTTGTTAATTTTTTTTATAAAATGGTAACAAAGTAAAATATAATTTTATATCTAAAAATATGATATTATTTCAATTATGAAAAAAGTACAATATCATGTACATTAAAATTTAAAAAAGAAATCTTTTATTTTCTGTTTCAACCTACTGGACAATTAGACTACCCGTCAGCCCGGTAACAGTTTTTTTTTTTTTTTTTTTTTTTTTTTTACAGTGTGCAAGCCCGTTGCTAAATGATAAGTAGATTTTTATATGAAAAACCCCGCAAATTTAGAGTCTATTGTAATAAAACTCTTTACAATTTACAATATTTACACTTACATTAAACCATAATATTTACAATTGATACAAATATTTCGGTTTTTACAACTGCATTAGGATATATGGAATACAAACAAAATTATATTAAGTTTAACGTTAATGTTAATGTGTTTTATTATCATTTTTGTCTGTAAAACATATTTGTTGAACATAAAATGTTTATTTGAGAAATGATAGCATCCAAACAATCTATATTCCAGGTTGGAAAAACTAATTAATACACTATAAAAATTACTTCATACTGTACCCATACTTCATTCTGCTTCAACACTATATCATTTTCAGCTGCGTAATAAAATTCATACATTCAAATGTGACAAAATAATATTAAGTTTAATGTTAATATTAATGCTGTTATATTATCATGTTTTTCTGTAAAACATATTTGTTGAACATAAGAATGTTTACTTGAGAATTGATAGCATCAAAACAATCTATATATTCCAGGTTGGGAAAACTAATTAATACAGAATAAAAACTACTTCATACTATACCCGTACGTCATTTTACTTCAACACTATATCATTTTCAGCCGCGTAATAGAATTTATACATTTAAGTGTAACAAAATAACATTTAGTTTAATGTTAATGTTAACGCTGTTATATTATCATCTTTTTCAGTAAAACATATTTGTTGAACATAAGAATATTTACTTGAGAATTGATAGCATCCAAACAATCTATATTCCAGGTTGGGAAAACTAATTCATACGCTATAAAAACTACTTCATTCTACTTCAATACTATATCATTTTCAGCTGTGTAATTGAATTTAACATGTTTGTCTCTAAAACATATTTGTTGAACATAAAAATGTTTACTTGAGAATTGATAGCTTCGAAACAATCTATATTCCAGGTTGAGAAAACTAATTACCGTAACCCCTCATTATATCGTGTCTCGGTATATTGCGCATTCGGCTATTTCGCTCTTATTTAGTTGTACCCCGATAAATTTCTGGTTTTCAGGAACTGTTCGTGGATGGTTAAGAGATGAAGTAAAACTACGAAAGTTTTTGCAAGCTGTGAATAAAACGCCCAAGTTAAAGAGAAAAATAACGAGAGTCAGTAATGAAGAAAAAATTGACGAAGCTTCGTTTTTGTGGTTTATGGAACAAAGAGCCATTGGAGCTTCTTTATCTGGACGTATCATCATAACTAAAGCTAAACTTTTGGCTAAAAAGATAAAAGATGATCCAAACTGCAAATCCAGATCAAGTGATTGAAGATGGCAAAAACGACATGGAATAGGACAAATTTCAATACTCAGAGAAGAACAATCTGCTGATTATGATTCCGTAGAAAAAAATTCTGTTGATTTGAGAAGCATTATAAATAAAGAAAAGAAGGTGGATGAACAGATTTATAATGCTGATTAAGCAGCTTTCTTTTGGAAATATTTGCCAAACAAAACATAGGAAATGTAAAATGTACCTGAACTTCAGGTTAAATAGAAGTAAAGGACAGATCTACACTCTTATTTACTGAAAATAAGATTGGAACTCACAAATTTAAGTTGCTTTTAATTGGCAAAAATAAGACACCAAGAATTTTGAAAAACGTGAATCGGAAGACCTTACAAGTTTTGTATGATTTTTCAGAACTCTATTAGATGACGCAAAATATGTTTAAGCAATGGTTCAATGATGTGTTTGTTCCTTCAGTTCTGTTACACCTTAGAAACAAGCGATTAGAAGAACAAGCTTTGCTCCTTCTGGACAATTTCAAGTCCCATCCTGACGAAACAGAGCTCATTCCTAGGGATAAAAAATTCCGCACTATTCCTTTCTAGTGAACACAAAAAGCACAACAAGCTTTTTTGACCAAGTATTAAGTCGAAACCTCGTAGCTTAATTAGGGCTCTTTATTTTTTATTTATAAACAATCTTCTCCCCCCTCCCTTCCTCGTTATATCGCTTCCCTCAATATATCGCGCTTTTTTCTTATCTCCCAAGTAGTGCGATGTATCGAGGGGTTACTGTAATACACTATAATAACTACTTGGAAAAGTTTCCGAAAATCAGTGGCAGCAAACGGAACTTTGTTTTTATTAATGTTTCTTTAAATATTGAATATATTGGTTTCTGAGATTTCTAAAGATAAAGAACGCTTTTCGGAATCGTAGGTATCTTGAAAGGGGTTATCGTATCATCGTAATGTAATCGTT
Source organism: Maratus michaelseni (assembly GCA_963931845.1). Lineage (NCBI taxonomy): Eukaryota > Metazoa > Arthropoda > Arachnida > Araneae > Salticidae > Maratus > Maratus michaelseni. The sequence goes on along the minus strand of OZ007597.1, from coordinate 97,261,645 downwards.
CGTGGATATATCAGATTTCCCTAGATTAAGAAATATTTGGCTTTTTAGGTGCGTTCGTAATTATATAAATACGTAGCACCTATTGTTGTTGTCTGGTCCGTCCGTCTATCTGTCTGTCTGTCTGTCCGTCCGTCTGTCCGCATATAACAACGCAAAAAACTACCGAGTGGTTTGAAATTTTAGATATATTATCTTTGCAGAATTTTGTCGAGACATTTAAAATTTTATGAAAATCGAATCAAAACTTTAGATGATATTAATAAAAACATTTATTAAGAAATTTTATTTATTTATTTTTTTAAATTGGTCCTTTTTTGTTATAGGAGCTTCCGAGGTTTAACCGTCAAGCGACCGAGATACTTACTTTATTACAGAAATTAATCTGCAGACGATATAATTCATTTCACAGAGTTAAAAATCATCAAGATCTGAATATTTATATAACTAGCTATCGTACGAACGCACCTCATTTGTCACGTTTGACGTATAATTTCCAACTTGTTTTACAATGTACTTTTAACGTGGTATTTATTAAAGAGCGCATTATTAAAAGATTTCTTCCTTTGAACTATCCATGATATCCGAGATTTTTACTATTTTCAAAATGCATATATGTGCTGGATCTGTTCTTAAATTCACTTATATTTCAAGATGAATAAAGTTCAACAACATGCATTTTTCAAAGGTTCGAAGGTGTTAACTTTGAAAACAGCCCTGAAAACATTTTTAAATAAAGAGGCTTTTGGAAACGTATTGGGACGAAATAAAAGAAAAGAATTTACTCTGAGTGTGATATTTTTAACTGACAAAGAGAATCAGTAGAATTTACAAAGAAAAGGCCGTTTTATTAATATGTATGTTGCAGTACAGAGTAAAATATTGCAACTCCAATTCTAAAAGTTGCACAATAAAGATGTTTGTAAAGTTACTTGTTTATGATTTGAAACATTTCTTTTAAACATGTCATGTATTGAAAAATTATCAATACATTTATATTTGATGGAAATTTGAATTTCGTAATGAAATTCTGAAATTTCATTCTCTTATTTCGATGTGTCAAATTTCATTTACGTGAAATATAATTTTTCAGTACTCTGAAGAACACGCTAAATATAATCTAAAATATAGGGTAAGTCAAAATGAATATAGCGATTACAAACGGCTATAACTATTAAATGGAAAAGAGTTTATCGATAAGATTAACGCAGAATGTAGACGGAACTTCAAAATTTTGTTTACATAAGTCATAGATATTCTATGTGACTTCCCTTGGTCACACGGACAACATCTAGGCGGTAGTCCATTTCACGCCATACATTCTGAAGCATTTTTTCAGTCACCGACGCAAGCGCATTACAAATGCCTACTTTGAGTTCTTCAATTGTTTTGGGCATGGGAGGCACATACACCTTGTCTTTCATATAACCCCATAGAAAAAAATCGCAGGATGTCAAATCCGGAGATCTCGGTGGCCAACAGCAGAAGACATCGTCGGCTCCACTTCGACCGATCTATGGGGTTATGTGAAAGACATACGTGCCTCCCATGCCCAAAACAATTGAAGTACTCAAAGTACGCATTTGTAATGTACTTGTGTCGGTGACTGAACAAATGCTTCAGAATGTATGGCTTGAAATGGACTATCGCCTAGATGTTGTGCGTGTGACCAAGGGAAGTCACATAGAACATCTATGACATATGTATACAAAATTTTGAAATTCCGTCTACATTCTCTGTTAATCTTATCGATAAATTCTTTTCCATTAAATAGTTATAACCGTTTGTAATCGCTATATTCATTTTGACTTACTCTGTATATTTGGGTACTGGGCTTATATTAAGAAACGATTTTTTTACAGATGGATGATAAAACTTTTATAACTAACTAGCGGCCCGTACCGACTTCGCGCGGGTGGACAATGTGTCAACTACAATGTAGTATAAAGATGGATAGGTAATTTTTAAAAAAATGTTCTAAATCGGATAAAAGCGGAAGTGAGAAAAAAATTCCAATACTTTCAAATTTTAAACTTTAAATAAAAGTTTGTAAAAATGTGAGAAATATTTTTACTGTTTATGTACATACTGAAATTAATAAATTTATTTTAATATACAGAACCACCCGGCTTTGCCCGAGTAAACATTGGCTTTACGTTAAACATAAGTAAAAATGTAATATCCTAAAAATACGCCGATCACAATAACGCATTCGTGTCTATAAACCGTCAAAATGACAATCAGAAAAAAACTTATGTTATTTTGATGCAATCATACTAAATCCCTCAGCTTTATAAATTATTTTTTTAACAATTCCTTTTTTGAAATGTCTTACGCAAAATATCTTATAAAAAATTAGCAATACTTGTCTTATTTGTCTAATCTTCCCTAATCTGGTTCATATCCGATGTTGAACCCCCATAATGGTTGAATTTCTAAAATCGTTGAAGTAAGTGTTTAACTATATTTTTAGTAGATTTGTTAACCTGAATTACCTGCACCTACCTAAAACTGCTGCTGAGATATGGCGAAATGACCTAAAAGTTTCGACCCCCCCCCCCATTTAACCCCTTAGTGAGTGAATTTCTAAAATTGCTGAAATACGTGTTAATTATTTTTGTAGTAGATTCGTTATCCTGAATTTCATGCTCTTCCCTAGAACTCCTGGTGAGATATCGTGAAATGACTTAAAACGTACGACCTCTATTTAACCCCCTTAGGGGATGAATTTCTAAACTCAATGAAATGCGTGTTTAACCATTTTTTTGTTAGATTTCTTATTCTGTCTTTCATGCTCTTACCTAAATCTGCCGCTGAGATATGGCGAAACGACCTAAAAGTCCGCCCCATTTAACCACCCTCCATTAGTGGAGTATTCTAAAATCACTGAAATACGTGTTTAACTATTTTTTAGTAGAATTGTTATCCTGAATTTTGCGTTCCGACATAACACTGCTGCTGAGATATTGCGAAATAACCTAAAATTTTCGACCCCCCCCCCCTTTAACCCTCTTTGAAGGGGGGATTTTCAAAAATCCTTTCTTAGCCTAGGTCATAACAGCAATCTACTGCCCAAATTTCGTGATCCTGACTTCAGTCGTTTCAGCCGGGTGTTGATGAGACAGTCAGGCATTCTCTCTTTATATAACAGTATAGATTAAAAAAAAAGTATATTTTTTTAAGTAAAGTTACTTACCTGTATATCCATAAACATGCCGCTTTTGCTAATATGAACGATCAAATAATTTTTTCGATCGAAGGTATGTTTTAAATTTTAATCTATATACATATTTTAACCTATATAAATATTTTAACCGTGGCCATTTTTATGTATTTGCTAACAATGTGGCGACTGAAAATTCAAATGTTAAGGAAATGTGTATTAGAACATTTCCGACCGTTCTAATTATAATAAGGACTAAAAAAGTTTTTTTTTCGATTTACATTTTGTATAATTGCATCATTAGACACTAAATAATGTTCAAAATATTTTTAATCTAAAATTTGCATGCACTAAATTCGCATATATCGCTTTTACAAGGTGCCAGTAAAACGAAAAGTAACAACATACATAAATCATTCTAAGGTCTATGAAAACTAAGTAAATGGAATTTATGTTTAATTGCACTGTTAAAAAAAAAAATTCTTAATTTACGAAAATATAATGTAACCACGATATAAAATATACAATAACCTCTACCGAGTTACCCGTGATTCCCGAAAAATTTCCTTTATCTTTAGAAACTTCAGATATCAATATATTTTCGAGAACTAAAGAAACATTTATAATTTTAAAAAAAGTTTATTTTACTGCCACTAATTTTTTTAAATGTTTCAGAGTATGTTTCTTTTTATAGTGTGTTAATCATTTTCTCAAACCATAATATCAGTTTTTCAGACGGTTTTTCAAACCAGAATATGCTATCAACTCTCAATTAAACATTTTCAGCTGCGTAATCGAATGCATACATGCAGGAGTAAAACAATTATATTAATTTTAGTGTTAATTTTAATGCATTTAATTTATCACTTTTGTCTGTAAAAGACATGTGTGGAACATGAAAATATTTACTTGGTAATTGATAGTATCCAAAAAAACAATATTCCTGGAAAAACTACCCGTAAAGTTTCCGAAAATCAGTCGCAGCAAAAGAAACTTTGTTTTAAAAAGGATTTTCTAAACCTAGAAAATATATTGGTTTCTGTGGTTTCTAAAGATAAAGGACGCTGTTCGGGATCTTGGATAACTCGGAAAAGATTATTGTATTTTTTCGCACGTGGTTATATTTTATTTTCGTAGATTAAGAAGCATTTGTATTTTTTACAGTGTATTGCTTTAGTAATTTATTATGTTGTTCTTTCCGTATGGGAAAGTTAGCTCGCACCGGAAAATTATATCATGCAATTATAGACATTAATTCCGATATCTGATGTCTAATAATCACCACATACCTAAAAAACGTATATATCAACTTTCCAAAATATTTTATAGAACTGTTTACAACATACGCAACGAAATCATAGCAGAATTGCCAGACTAAGAGGTCTCCGACCCCAATAACCGTAAATTCCCTAAATATTCTTTATTAATTGATGATGTAGATTGAGTTTTCCTCTCTCTCCAATTATACTTAGTTTTTTGTCTTTTGTCTTTGTATAGCCTTATATATATATATATATAAATCTTTAGTCTGCCTATTGGCTTTTTAATGTTATTATTCTGTAACTTTTAAACTAAATGTATGGTCTCTTGAAAGAGTCTTTTTTTTCTATTTTGAGATGGGTTCGACCCTCGGTAGGTTTCGGCTGTCTTTTTTTTTTTTATTGATGAAATGGAAATTTTTCATTTTTATTTACTGTTTTTACTATTTTTGTTATACTTCTATTTCATTATTATATTAAAAAATATTTTTATTTAATTTTTAAATTTTTAAATTTTTCACGGCTTTCTTTTGCCTTGCAAGTCAATTACCTTTAACCTGGAAGTTTAGTTGGTACGCAACAAGGCATTCCATGCTGCTAACTACATTGTTTCAATGTTCCATTGTCTAATAATTGACGGGCATAATTTTCCGCTACGAATTGGTTTTCCCAAACTGAAGAAAATATACGAACAACCCAGTACTTTAAGAAGATTGTTCCAAATTACCTAAATAAAGAAATTCGTTTTATTTTCTTAAATACATATTTTGCTAGAGATTTTTATATGTATTTTATCTCTTTCATCACTCTTAATTAACTTATTTTACAAACAAGTTCAACTATTCTCATTTTTGAAAACTTCTAAACTCTTGAATTTCTAAGCAGTATTCAAACGAATTTAAAAAGAATTTTCGGTTGAATGAATAACTGACGCTATCAATTTACACTATGTAATAAATGGAATTCAGATTCAATGTATTAATGTTATGTGTTAAGGATCTTAATAAAGTTTTCATAGGATTTTAAAAATTGTGCTGATGGATATCTTTCAAAAGTCGTATGTTTAATTCAATTTAAAATGAGATTGATATTAGACATGTTATCGTATTTTTCATTTAACAGATGGTAGTCATTTTAAAATATAATTAGAGATTCGATTTTATTAATAATGATGAAAACAACTAAAATGTTTTTTAACTTGTTGCATTTCCCTTCGAAACGAGAAATTATAAACGGTGAAACCTTAATAAAAAAATTTTCAAAAAACCTTAATAAAAATAATGTGTTGAAATAATAATTTTCTTGAAATACATATTCTACTAGAGAATTTTTAATCGTTTTATCTCGTTGTTTTATTCTTGACTTCACTTATTTTTCAAACACGTGAGAAAGTTCAACCACGTATTTTTGCTAACTTTTAAAGGCTTCAAATTCTGAACAGTGCTCAAACGAATTCAGAAAAGATTTTCGGTGTAATGAATAACAAAGGCTCTCGATTTAAACGAATGAATAAAAGGATTTCAGGCCGCGTATATGACAGCTAACTCCTAAAGCTCTTGATAAAGCTTTCAAAGGATTTTAAATATTTTATTTAGGAATATATGTCGCAATTATACGTGCTTAAGTCATTTTCAAATGCTTCATAATAAAACGATATACTACTCTAAATATTCACAAAAAGAGCAGATTTTCGCTAATTTTATAAAGTAAAACTTTATAAAATTAGCGAAAATCTCGTCTAGATTTTAAAAAGATAAAAGATAAAAGTACTTTAAAAAGATAAAAGTATATATCTGATAAACTTTTATTAAATATATATCTGTATTATCAAGCTTTTCACAATATATGATAGCAATTTTTACCAATTAAATAATAGATTTAACTTTCCCAGATTTAACTTTTTTTTTACATTACACAAATGCTAAATTGTCCTATTTGTCTGAACTTTAAGTAATAATATGATTAAAATTTATTGGCTTTAGCAATACTTTCGTACTAATTTATGCGACAAATGTTCCAAGTATTTCACTAGTATATGAATGTTTTAATGTTTGAAACATGTTTCTGATTTTATCGAGCAATATTTAAAAATTATTTGAGGCTAGTTATTGCTTAAACATGGAAATTACGGAACAGCTTTAGATTTTTTTTTCTTTAATAGCTGCCTATATTGGGAAAATATTTCTAAAATAATTTTTACGTACATGAAATTATTTGCAGTATTTATATTACATTTTAAATATCTAAAAAGTCAGTAAATACATTATTAAGTGTAATGTTTTCAATTGTTTTATCTGTTTGATCTATTCTTAACTCCACTTATTTTCCAAACTCGTGAAAAAGTTCAACTATATATTTTTGCTATCTTTTAAAGGTTTCAACGTCTGAATAATGCCCAAACGAATTTAGAAAGAATTTTCGGTTGAATGAATAACAAAGGCTCTCAATTTAAACGAATGAATAAAAGGATTTTAGGCCGCGTATATGACAGCTAACTCCTAAAGCTCCTCAAAGGATTTTAAAAACTTTATTAAAGGGTATATGTCAAAATTATACATGCTCAAATCATTTTCAAATTCGTGATGATAACTGATACACCGTTCTAAATATTCTCTAAATAATCTCTAAATATTCCCAAAAAATATTCTCTATACGAGATTTTTGTAAATTTTATATAAAGTAAAATTTTATTGCACGTATTTTTACATTATCAATCTTTTTACATTAAATGATAGCATTTTTTTTTTCAATTTAAATGATGGATGTAACTTTCCCGATATTACACCAATGTTAAAATATTCTATTTGTCCAAACTTTAACCCCTTCGCGACGAGCGTCCTTTACAGAATTTTTAATCTTTTAATTGAATCGCAGAAATGCTATCATAAAATAAGGCAAAGCTCACAATAAACAGTAACTGGTGGGAATAATCGAGGATTATGCAGAGCATCTTATGCGTCACGTATACGTGACACTCGTCCCCAAAGGGTTAAGTAATAATATGATTAAAATTTATTCGTTTTAAGAATATTTTCACATTAATTTATATGTCAAATTTGCCAAGTATTCTACCTATATAGGAATGCTCTAATATTAGTAATATGTTTTTAATATGATCGAGTAATATTTAGGAATTATTTGTGGCTAGTTATTGCTTAAACATAGACATTATGAAACAACTTTAGAATTTATTTTTTTTTTAACTAATTGCCTGTATTGGGAAAATATGTCTAAAATAATTTTTACATGTATGAAATTTTGTGCAATATTACATTTGTATTACATTTCAAATATGGAAAAAGTAAATAAATACATTATTGTTGCAATATTGAACCAATGTTAATTTGCTTTTTTGGTAAATATTACTCAATTTCAAATAAAACTCAATTTTATTAATAAGACTAAAACTACATTTTAAAAAACCTTTGTTTCATTTCCGCTAAAGGACATATGCTAAACTTTCAAATCTTTAGAAAAATCATTTTTCTCTTATAATACGTATGCTTCTAAAGATTTTTTAAGTGATTTTGGCGTGCACTCTTGACTGCCCTTATTTTTCAAACACGTGACAGTTCAAATACTCGCATATTTGCAAACTTCTAAACTCTTCAACTTCTGAAATGAACTCAAACGAATTTAGAAGGAATTTTTGGTTGAATGAATAATAAAACCTGTCGATTTACGCGATGAATAAAAAGATTTCAGACCGCGTGTATGACAGATAACTGTTAAAGCTCCTACAAAAGTTTTAAAAAACTTCATTAATGGATATCAGTCAAAATTATACATGCTTAATTCATTTACAGATGCTTTTGATCTCAGATATTTCGTTGTAATTATCCACTAACAGACGAGATTTACTCTCATTTTTTAAATAATGACATTTCACTCAATTTTCATTTATTTTGAAATTTTCTTTTATTTAATTATAGGAGAAATTCGCCCAAAATTGCACCATTATTAAAATGTTCTATTTTCAAAAAAAATTCGATGCCAATATTCGACAATATTCTCCAATATTGATCAATTATATGTAAATCATTTTGGGGGAAATATAAAAACAAAGGCTTAAGTTTGAAATTACTTCTGAAAATAATAATAATACAGTAATCTCTCACTTATACGTCGCGCCTTTTATACGTCTCGCTCATTTATACGTCGATTTTCGGTAGTCCCGGATAAAGATATACTAGCATTGCAATGCTATTTTTTTTTTTCGATTATGCGTCGCAACGTGAATGTATATCTCTCTTATGCATCGGAGAAACTAAGAAATTTCACATATCTTGTAAATGAGAAATCAATTGGTTGTATTTTTACATTTGTTTTGTGGACATTATTATAAGCTGAATTCTTGGGTCACACCCCTTTACACCCGCTATTTTTTTGTGAGAACTGTTACAAAAAAGCAGGCTTCATTCTGAAGACATTTGAAAATGATGCATCTTGTACCAAGAATCAACCCTTATTAGATAAAGAATAGAATTCCGTTTCTTGAGGAATGATTAATTTTAACGTATGTGTGTGATGAAAATGTAATAACAACAGAAAAAGGGGGATATACACGAAATAGTTGCAGAAATTAAAGATGATGCTAATGAAAATGAAAAAGATAACGAAGAAAACGTTGAAACACCATCCACTGACTTTTGCAAAGGCATTAGATGCTCTGGAAAGCCTTCGTCACTTACTTCCAACGAACTGTTACATCTGGATCAACATATTAATGTTTCAATGAACTCAAAAAAGTTATTTTTAGGGAAAGACATCAAGTTTATAAAATAAATCTTCAATTTTAGACTATTTAAAAAATAGAGTATGCTGTAATTAAAATTTTGAGATGTGTGTATTTTATTAAATTAGTAAATCTTTAACAATCTAAATAATTCGTATTTTTCATTTTTCTGCATTTTATTTAACCATTTAATGTAGAATTTTGTCTTAGCATTTATTTCAAATGTAATTTTTACTCGTATTTCATTTATGCGTCTCTCTCGTTTATGTGTCGTTTTTGGTTTGTCACTTGAACCGACGTATAAGATTACTGTATTCGGGAAATATTCAGAGTACATTTGAAATACTTTCTTATAAAATATAAATATATCCTCAATTTTTGTAGGACAATATTTGTAAACAAGCTGTTTTGCTTTGGTTTAATATATTTTCTTAAAGAAGTTTTGTAACTGAATAATGTACGTAACTGGATAAGTCCAATTTGATTTCGCTTTCAATTTATAAGGTATTTTCTTCTGATTTCTAGGTGCGTTCGTAATTATATAAATACGTAGTACCTATAGTCGTCGCCTGCTCCGTCCGTCTGTCCTTATATAACAGAGCAAAAACTACCCAACCGAATGGTTTGACATTTAATATATATAATCATTGCAGAATTTTGTTGAGTCATTTCAAATTTTATCAAAATCGAATCAAAACTTAAAAGATATTAATAAAAGTGTTCTTCATTCTATTAAACCCTATAAAACGTACTTAATTCAATGATATCCCATGATAGGTAATGATTCTAGGTTACCACGGTGATTAAGTCGTATATATAATGGAGTCATATTATTTCCGTTTTACTGAATTTAAAAATCGAATTTTTGTACTAAAATTGTTTAATTATAGCAATAATATATTCTACTGACAGTTTTTTGGATAGATGTTTCCGGAGAGATAGATATTATATGGAAAAGGAGTCTAAATATAGATTTCAAGTTCTAAAATTTCCAGAGCTTGGCTTAATTTTCCCATTGGAATTTTCAGTAAATAGGTAAAAGGTAAAATGTTGCCAACTTAAAATGTACTTATTTTATTACGGAAATTAATCATGTCATAATAACAGACGATATAATTCATTTTGTCAGTGAAATAATAACAATGATTTTTTTTTTACATTGCCTTGTGTTGGATGGTTGCGCTTAGTAGAATTTTAATGTAACAAAATTGTAATTAATTGTTTGTAAATGTGTATTAAAACTTAATTTCATAAATAAAATTAATATCTATAATATGAAAATCTGCACATAAAATAAATTTAGTATTCATGCATTTTTGCATAAGAGTACAACAGCTATTACACCAAGAACTGAATATTTATAAATCTAATTATAGTACGAACGCAGCTCATTTGTCACGTTTGACGGAGAATTTCCAACTTGTTTTTTTTCTTTATTAATTACAGTTTCATTATTAACACATCATGCATTTTTTATCTTCCTCTACACAAGAAAAATATTATTTCTGGATAAGTTTGGAAATATCAAAAAATACCGTTCAAAAATGTGCGTAAAATAAGATGCAGTGAGGTGCAGTGAGTACTATTCCAAAAATAAAAAATATATAAAACATAAAATAACTTTCATCAAAAAGTGCTTTTGCTGAGAATTTAAATAAATCTTTCTATGTGTTGCGTTGAGAGACGTATTTCCATCAACATCTTTTAGCAAGAAGTTTTTTCGGTGAATAAGATTTTAGAATATTTTAAATGAAAAATTTTTGACTCGATATATCATGCACATAATGCATAAGAATGATCTGTGTTTCATGTAAATGTTCCTTTTTGCGCAGTTTTGTTAAACTGCAACGACTTCGAGAAAAGAAATGTTTGAATGACAGCGAGTGAAAACTACTTACACTTGTGATATTTAAATTAGGAGCGACGCTCTGTCACAAAGATAGTAGAAAAAAAAAAGTAGGAAATTGTACGTTAAACATGACAAATGAGGTGCGTTCGTTTCGTGCTATAAGTAGCTTTACAATGTAAAAAATCATCGTTAATATTTCAGTGAAATTAATTATATCGTCTGCTATGAACGAAATGAGGATGCCTTTTTTTTTAACACTTTCCAACCTAGTTGAAAAGTGTTAAGGACTTCGGTTTGTCTGGCCGTCTGCCGTCTGCCGTCTGTCCGTGTTCTAACCCCCGTAAATATGCTCGGATTGCCCTGCAATTTTTATATGTTATTGTCGTTATCTATAACATGATCCCTATTTCAACTGAAGTGTGTAGCACTTATAGTTTTTTTACAGGGACACTCAAAAGAATTCCGTTACATTACGGTCTATGGGGAAAAATCATTTGCGGTTTATTTTAATGATGTTACAAAATTTCAAATACATTATAATTGATATATATCATTAAGGTGCATTACAAGGAGCTTAATATGGAATAGGGTGTGCATAGCACTTATAGTTACTTTTCAGGGACAGTCAAAAGAATTCCGTTACATAATGTCTATGGAGAAAAATCGTTTGCGGTTTAATTAAATAATGTTTCACTATTTTAAACGCATTGAAATTTATATATATCACTAAGGTGCATTACAAGAGGCTTACTACAGAATATTGTGTGTATAGCAGTCATCGTTCATTTACAGGAACACACCAAAGAATTCTCTACTGTCTGTTAACAATAATTCCGGGAAGTGCGTTTTAAGTTGCTGAACGCGATTTTAAATTTAACTCACTTTTTGTCTATTACTTGGAGTGTATAAATTCTGTAGATCATATACAGGGCAGCACAAAAGTTCGCGAACACATTTCCATTTAATGACAGAAACTGCAGAAGGAGAATTTTAAACTGTGCTTACGCATTTCCTAACTAAACTAAAATTTAGCATCCTATGTAATATATATACAAATCTATAGATCATATACATGGCTGAATAAAAGTATTCGGATATTTTTCCGAATATTGTATATGTTGGAAATTCCTGAAATTACGTTTTTAAATATGTTATGCGTTTTCCAAATTGTTTACTTAGATGTTATCTTTCAGCTTATTAAACGGTAATGATTTGTAAAATTACTTTGGAAGCGTTGTAAAGTGCTGCATAATCTATGCTTGACGCATGCTTTTTTGTTCTTGTTTCTTATTACGTATGCCATGTTTCACAGATGCGAATTTTTTTTTCGACACCAGACAGAGCTGTAATTTCACCATGGATATCTTGCTTTGCGAATGATTACCTCCATGGTTAACATTTCTATGACTCACGATGAATGAATATTTTGTTTATTTACTTTAACGGATTGAGATATTCGGCTGTTAACCTAATTTTCACTGAAGTTATCTCAGAATCTAAAAATTTTTTAATGTAACTCATCTCTCAAGCAAATAATTTTTTTGAACGGTCTTTCTAAAAATGTAACTTTTACGCAATTTTATTCGAAAAATTAATTTTGAATAAAAATGGCCGCTTGGCATATGGAAAAAGATCTAGTTCGCACGTATTTGTTAACTTGTATTAATATATTTTTAAGTTTTAATTCGATTTTCATAAAATTTGAAATGACTCGACAAAATTCTGCAACAATTATATATATTAAATTACAAACCATTCGATTGAGTAGTTTTTGCGTGGTTATATGCAAACAGACGGACAGACAGACAGACGGATGGACTAGACGACGATCATAGGTGCTACGTATTTATATAATTACGAACGCACCTAAAAAGACTGATTTTTTAAGAAATGTTTATGAAACATCTTAATTTGTTTAGCCTTCTTAAGGATGAACTATTTTTAAGTGGGTGAAAAAGATATTTTGATATTTTAGCTCTTAAATAAATTTAAAATAAATAATGGAGAACAAATAGATAAAATACTTATTAAAAATATGCTTAAAAGGTGCTGAAATGAGACAAACATATGTATAAGATATTATAACATATTTAATCCCGAGATCTTTCGAACGGAAACGCGTTCATTTTAAAGGGAACCGTTGATTCAACGGTTCTCCTTGAAAACGGACGCGTCTTTTGACGTTTTTCTTCAAAAAATAAATTTTGCTTTGTAATAATTATTATTTTTTATGCGTTAAATAGAAACCTTTTCATTTTATTTCACCTATGTGCATATTACCTGCACATGGCCATATTACCTTCATCAAGTGGCATTTTGTTTTAAAAAAAACTGCTGCAGGTACAGATTTTGACTTTTTTTTTTTTTTTAAAGTGATAAAAGGAGTCTGATTTGTTATACTTTTTTAATTTCTTCTATCTTTAGAAGAAGAAAGTATTGGATTCATGAAAATTTTCAACTTCTGGTTTTCGACGGATTTATATGCTTTAGAAGGTCCTGAACACGATTTGACTGTTTTTAGAAAATGTCTGTCTGTGACTGTCTGTCTGTCTGTCTGTATGTGACAAAAATTTTGTGGGCGCTCTATCTCCAGAACTAATGCGCGAAATTTAATAAAACTTTATATTCAGTTAGTCCCTGATACACATAGGTGCTGATCAGTTTTTGGTGAAAATCGCCCGACAGGTGGCGTTGCTATGCTGCATTTTTGCGATTTCCACAATAGCTCTCTCTCAAGAACTAATGCAGTTATTTTCTTCAAACTTCAGATTCAGTTAGGTATTGACATAAATAGACGCTGATTGCATTTTGGTGTAGATATTCCAACAGGTGGCGCTGCTGTACCACTTTTTTATTATTTTACGATAGCTATATCTCAAGAACTAATGCACGGAATTTCATCTAACTTCATATTCTATTAGACCTTGACATAAATAGATGCTGATTACGTTTTGGTGTAAATAGCCCAACAGGTGGCGCTGCTATGCTACTTTTTTCATTATTATTACGATAACTATATCTCAAGAACTAATGCACGGATTTTCATCAAACTAAAGATTCAGTTAAACGTTGTCGTAAGTTATTGTTGATTAGGTTTTGGTCTAAATCTCCCAAAAGGTGGCGCTACTATCCTGCATTTTTCAAGATTTACACGATTTTAGTAGTAGTCATATGTCAAGAGCTAATGCACGGAATTTAATAAAGCTTTAGATTCAGTTTCTCCTTGATATAAATTGGTTGTTGATTATTTTTAGTGTATGTGAAATCTGTGTGAGATAGAAGAAAGTTTTTTGATTGGCACATCCGACTAGTTTTAATTAGTTACAACGACTGTTTAAAAATGTCTAACTTTCAGATGGCCATATTACCTGCAGATACCTTATTCACGAAATGAGAGCCCAATCAGAAAAATGCAAATCATGATTACAAGACTTACTTTATATTGGGTGTTTGGAAAGTAATAATCTAAACTTATCTTCCTTTATAACATTTTCAGAAATGTAGGCCAGATAAAAGAGTACAATTTCCATTCTGTCTTAATTTTACTTGTTGGATATTTCCTTCAAAAACCAAATTTATATTAAACACGAGAAAATGTCTAGGGATAAGAGCATTTTTCATACAATTCGAATCAAAAAATTCAAATACCTTTCAGTTATTGAATGTCAGACATACAAGAGAAAAATATTCCTTGCATTGCAACTGGCTCATATTTTCGAAAGATTTTATTTCCAGATTTTAGATTTGGGTCCCTTCTTCTTGCTTACAGGAATTCTATACTTGAATTTTGCATTTGCTTTTATTTATCCAGAATGTTTTTTTCAAACTCAGATGAAGTATTTTAAGCTTGTTTTTTAAGCTGTTCTACACTGTAAAACATTTGGTGTAACGTTACTCCATAAAACTGGAGGCAGCATTGCTGCCTCCAGTTTTACGGTGGTATTTAACTGATATAACTGGTGTAACATTACACAGCTATTCTGTAAGTTTACACCATAATATTGTGGAACATATCACAATTTCTGTGTAAGGTTACACCACAATTGCGCGTAAGGTTACACCACAATTGCGTGTAAGCTTTCACAGTAATTGTGTGTAAGGTTACACCACAATTGCGTGTAAGCTTTCACAGTAATTGTGTGTAAGGTTACACCACAATTGTGTGTAAGGTTACATCACAATTGCGTGTATGCTTTCACAGTAATTGTGGTGTAACCTTACACACAATTACTGTGAAAGCTTACACGCAATTGTGGTGTAACGTTACACAGAAATTGTGATATGTTTCACAATATTATGGTGTAAACTTACACAAGAGCTGTGTAATGTTACACCAGTTATATCAGTTAAATACCACCGTAAGATTGGAGGCAGCAATGCTGCCTCCAGTTTTATGGAGTAACGTTACACCAAATGTTTCAGTGAATACTGAGAATCCATTTTAGGCAGTATTTAATATCCAATTTGGTTATACACCCAATATGAATACCACTAAGTACCCATTTTGGCCATGCTAACACCTATTTTGCACAATCTTAAATATCTATTTTAGAACACATGAATACTCAATTTGGGCGCCTTTAAATACCTGTTTTAGGATGAATTCAACATCCAATTTTGATAAATTTAAATACCTTTCTTGACACATTTAGTGCCTATTATTTTTAACATTGCACAATCATCCAAAATGCTGGATACAGTATTTATGAATTTATTTTAAATGTTTATTAGTGTACAGCTTCATAACTTATTGCTTTTATTAAAACATTACAGTAAAATTTTAAAGTTAAAATCGTACCTCCAAAAATTATTCATATTTGAAATATAAGACAATTAGCTCAATTTCGATGAGATTCCAATAATAAATAGCTGAATAATTTTCTCAGCAACTTCTGGAATTTTCTCAATATTTAGAATCCTTCTTCTCGGGATCTTGATTTGAAACAAAATTATGACTTTCTTATGAGATAAACTACCAAATTAAATGTGTTATGACACCAGCTTTTATGATTTCTTTCATTTGTCATATTAAAAGAAAATTAAGATACAGATTTGTACTAATTTTTGTCTCTCATTTTTTAAATTTCTTAGAATATTGATAGAATATTATTCTTACCACAAGCAATAGATTTGCTTTTAACATTAGAAAGATCAATTGGGGTTACTTTGACTACTATGTCGAATAGGGAAATCATAATTGTTATTTATCACGTACATAGTTTTGTGATATTTTATATATGAATATAATATTCAGGCCTTGTGTCGATGCTTAAAATGCTTATAAACCCACATTTAAATGGAATAGAGTTGATAAAGACTATATCTTTTAAAGACTATAGTACCCCACGTTTACTCAAATATTATTTTCAAGTAATTATATTTTATTCTTGCTGACTATTACATTTAATCTTCAAATCTTTGTTTAAACAGATTTTAATAATTTAATAATTATTCTTAAAAAATATGAAAAAAATACAGTAAAATATATTAGGTACATTAGGAAATTTTATTGTCTAAACATTTATATTCAGCTATTGTGTATTTAGCATAGCTTTAAAAAAAAAAAAAAAAAAAAAAAAAAAAAAGTGAACTCATGCAAGAATTTTGCACTGCAATCTAAACTTTTTATTTATAGATTTAAACTTCTAATGAAACAAAACCATAGTGGTACAGATGTCACGGATGCACCGGGGTTTCTTTTTGGCACCAAAATGGTGATTTTTTGCTTGGTGTGGTAACCTGGTGACTTTTGCATCATATGACAACATGGTATTTTATAACAAAATGAAATGTGTATGTAAATAAATTTAAAATAATTACTAAATAAAATTAAATACACGTGTATTAAAAATAATGTGTTTTAAATAAAACTGTGTAATAATAAAATTAAATGTGCGTGTTTTAAAATAAAATTATAATACAATTTTATAGGCCGTCTAACAATTATTCGAAAATGAGATTTTCTTCCCAAAATAGCACCACAAAAAATTTTTAAGCAACCCTGGAGCGTCTGCGATATCTATTCCATAAGATTAGTCAAGCCAGAATATCAACTCATTCCATCAAACTTACAAAAAAGCATGCGCGAGAAAAACAAAATAATCGTAAACTGCATTAGATGACATCATTCGCTTAAAAAAGGTACAACATGGACAATCTATGGTATTTTTTTCTCCTAAACATTGAAATTCGAATTTTGCTTTTTTATCATAAATATAAAATAAACATGTGCAGAGATGTCACACTTTATAAAAATATAAATAGTATAAAAAAGATAATCATTGTGAGTGTGATATACTCCGGAATTTAATTTTTGTGGCAAGACAATTTGAAGAAAACCTATCGTTTCATTTATGAAAACAATGCCAATTTAATTTTTAATTAACAGCAATTTTTAATCAAGAAAGATGTTTTAGGAAAATGTAAGTGTATATGTCAGAAGCTGCTTTTAAAACCTTTTGAATGATACTTCATTCATTGTTCTGCGCTTCGTAAATTCATAGAAAAAGGGATGTTGACAACAGAAATAATATATATGATTGCCATGGATCACCACTTTGTTAAATTTACTTGTGATCATGCTTAAATTAAACTTAGGAAGTTTTAATGGTCATACAATATTAAATTTGGGGCCACTTAATCAGACATTTTTCAAGACAAACAAATATTAACACAGCTTTATAACTGTTACTTATAAATATAAAATGTTGTATTTGATATTTAATTATTTAAAGGGAGTGGAGAAAAATTTAACTTGATAATGGCAATGAAAAAAAGTAATATGAAATCGTAAATAACTGCTAAACTCCACAGTACATAATACAATTAACACATAAGGTTTAAAAACTACATGATGATTTAAAATTTGATAAAAAAAAATATTAACACTTGCTTAATATTCTTGACTTGTAGTTCTTGGCGCAGTACAGACAATATTCAAAACAAAAAGCATAAAAGCAAATATGGTGCTCATAATTTGCTTTATGCCACACAAATGTAGGAATGCTGTTAACAGCTAAATTATACTCTTAAAACTGTGTCTCTGATATAAAAGGTACATTTGGAATGTTTGCGCCCCTGAATATTCAGAGACACATTTGCCTTTGAGATTAAGAGGCACATTGTGCCTTTCAATTTATATGATAGTGCTTCTTATGTAAAAATATATTCTGTGCCTCTAAAGATGGTGGTACATGTTTTTATTGTACATCTCATTTCCAATATAACCCAAGTCAATAAATTAATACTTATACAGGGTGTCCCTCTTAATTATTTTTTTTTTCTTTTATGACAAAACTAACAGAATTAGGATACTTTGAATTTTATGAATATTCAGTGTTTACAGGTTCTAAAAACAAAGACTCTTGTATAGAAAAATACTGAAAATTAAAAGAATAGAAAAAGTCAGTAGGATTTTGCCGTAAAGGAAAGAATTTTGTTTTTACTTGTAAAGAAATGAAGGAAAATTTTCTACATATAACTCTAGAATGCAAGGAGCACACAAAAAATTTAAATTTTTAATGTTTAAAAAAAAAAAAAAGAAGTATTTAATAAAAGTAAAGTTTTTAATATGATAAAGAACATTTTGAAACATTTTTGCAATTAGAAATATACTTTTAAAGCTGCTTAAGAACTTGGTATGGGATAACAATAAGAGGAACAGCTTGAATAAAAGAAATTAGACATATAAATAACAAAAGTAAAAAATCTTATGATATACATTTATTTTCACAACTTTACATTTATAAAACTTTTTTTTCTTTTAGATTACAAATTAATGTTTTCCAGTTTAAGATTTAATCAAAAAATAAGTTTAAGAGGTTATATCTTAACATCTTATTTTTACTCTTCTATCATAAAAAATCCCTTTATATCAACCATCTACTTAAATTAAATAATTTTCATACCTCATTTTATTAACTCTCTCTCTCTCTTTCAGTTGGAAATATTCATTATATGGCGTGTAAATAAATACATTTTATAATTATACATTTACAGTAAACTCTGTCTACCGCAGAAAGATTTTCAAGTCCCAGTGAATTTATAGACGTAGAGTAAACTTTGCTGAAGGTAAAATAATATGACGGAAAATGTTCTTAGTCCTAATTAATTTCACATTAGACAGAAGAGAAGGTTACAGTATTTAATACTATTTCTCCCGTCGTCAAATGATAACTTACAAAGTTTTGATTTGTTTATTTTATACATAATTTTTAAAGCTAAGAAGCATAAAAATAATTCATCAACATATTAAAAATGATTTGTGGTTGATTTAATCTAAAAAAAAAAGGGTGGGGGGGGGGATATAAAACATAACAGTGAATTGGTGTATCAGTGGTCACATTTAATAAATTTGTGCTGGATGTCAAATAGTTTATATATATATATATATATATATATACTCCCAGCATTTAATGTTTATTTTACCATTTTGTCCCATGTTTTCTTTTATCCTTCAAAAATTATATCAAAAGAGAGAACATAAAAATTATTGTCATTACTGATGCCTAAGAGCTTAAATACTTTAAAAGAAATAAAACACAATAGATGGGAAAATAAAAATATAAGACATATAAATAAAATATAATTTATTAAATTTACTGTAGATGCAATAAAATTTTAAATGCAATATAAAATCTAATAAAATAGTTGCACAGTCTAATTAAAAATTATATACAATTGGTCAAAACAGACGGCCATTTCAAAAAACTTGGAACAGGTCTCTTCTGTTGAGAAGTAGTATATTCACCCTAGGGAGAAATTTATAAGAAAATAATTAATATTTAATACTTGATCATATCTACAAATTCACACAAATTCTAATACCTGTTTTAAAAAAAATTCTATTACTAGAGTAAATTCCTGACTAAAATGTGTTCAGGTTGAGAGTCAAACTTGAAACCTTTCACTTAAATTGACAACGCTCTGCCTATTGAGCTACCTGGACAGACAACTGTTGGCAATAACATCTGTTCTGAATTCAACAGAATAAACTACAGGTAATGGAACTTAATTAAAAATGGATGCTAACATAATCGCCAATCAGGTTATCTAAGTGAAATGTGTCTGCTGGCTATCGGCCCAGGTAGCTCAACACAGACAATTTATCCAAAGGTCTTGATTTCGACTCTCGGCCTGGACGTATTTTCACTCAGTTGGAAAAATGTCAATTCATATAATATTTTTATCAATCAGTTTGAGTTAAAAATTAGAGCCGTACCGAGTACTCTGTATATACTCTGTACTCGGCCAATTCCGAGTAGTTGCAAGAATTTCATTTTTTAAGCATATTTGAAGACAAATTAATTTATATGTGATCTATAAAAAGGTATTTGAATATAAATGTATAATATATGCCCTAATTCATAAAACTATTTACTCGGTACATAAAAATTTATCTATAAAACATAGCAAAAGGTAAGAACCCCCCCCCCCCCCCTGCAAAATTAATGTAAATTAAAGTTTAGTTTATATTTAAAAAAAAGAAAAAAGTCATTTTTAAAACTGTAGGAAAAGACTGATTTTGGATAAAGAAGCAGTGTGCAGAAACAGAAAATACAATAAATGCAATTAAAAAAAATAATACCGTATATACTCGTGTATAAGTCGACCCCCCCCCCCCAATTCTTACGCAAAATTTTGGAAAAAATTGAATTTTCGTGTAAAAGTCGAATCACATTTCTGGCAGTATGTTCAAAAATGATTTGTAATCCAGGATTTAAAGAAAAACCATTCATTAAATTAGTATTAGTATTTTTTTTTTTTTTTTTTTTACGTTTCTAATCAGACTTTTTTTTTTTTTTTTTTTTTTTTTTAATTCAACATTTTAAAATTGTATAATTATGTATAACTAAAGAAGCTTAAACTATTTTGAAAGCTATTCACATCAATTTAATGATTACTTACTTTTTTTTTCTTCTTAATCTATTCAAGCCTTATTTACAAGGTAAACAACTTCTTAAACTGCTAAAATATAGTACTTCTTTGTATTGTAGGACTTTTAGGAGAGAAATCTAGTAGCATTCTCAAGTTGAACTCTTTTTGAAAAGGTGATTAAAATGTTGAAAGGAATGCCCCTGTATTGAAGGGAATTCTATCCCAAGAGAAAATGAGTGCAGAACAATTACAGAAGCATTATTGTTGAGCTTTTTTTTTTTATCAATCACCATTGTCTGCTTTTATCTGTCTCTCCAACCTAGACCCATATGTGATTAATTAAAAGACTTGCACATTCACCAACTATCTGCGAAAAACATATGACTCCGGTATTTCACTCCGCTATTTTTTTTTTTTTTCTACTTACTCGTGTATAAGTCGACCCGCCATTTTCAGCTCCCAAATTTTGTCTAAAATTCTTCGACTTATACATGAGTATATACGGTAATTAAATTTGCTGTATGACAAATTATGGTACAAAAACACTACAATCTTTCTACATTTTCAGGAGATAGGGCATTTCTTTTATTGATGTAAATTTGGCCTGCACTGCAAAAAATAATTGTTGATTTTACAGTATTAAAACTGGCACCCCAGCTGCCAGTATTATACCATAAAATTAACAGTATTAAACAGTAAAATAAGCAGTAATACGCTGCCGTGCAAGTAGTAATACGTTACCGCGCATGCACGATAGTGTATTACTGCTTGCACGGCAGCGTATTACTGCTTAGCTGGGATGCCAGTTTTATACTGTAAAACAACAATTTTTTTTTGCAGTGTGCTTCAGAAAAAATGGGTTCACTGCGAGCACTTATAAAATAGCATTTTAGCTGTACATTACAAACACACACAAAAGAGAAAAGAAAAGAAACTGTAAAGCCCCGCCCCCTTTTTTGATGTTTTCGTGTTATAGCGGCCTCCACAATTACAATTATGCCAAGGTTTCAGCTCTGATTTCGCCAAGATCATCGAAAAGCTTATATATGCATCATATATACACATATTATTCCAAACACCCATTATACGTCATTACATACATATTATTTACGTTTTATATGCCATATATATACATCCTATACAACTTATGCACATGTTATATGTATACATCATATATGTGTTATATATGACTAATAACTTGGCCATATACATCACAAAAGTAATGATTTAACGTAAAAATATATCATATTATGTCATACATGCTTTATAATTTGGCGATAAATCTTGGTCGCTTGGCGATTCATCCTCAGGGGCTGCTATTACACAAAAGTACCCAATTTTTTTAATCAAAAGAAAATAAGCTACTTTTAAAAAATATGAAACTTTTGCATTATTCAAAGGTATTGTTACAGCAAGCAAAAACCATTTTTGATAGACAGATTTCAGGTATCAAAATGACAAATGGGTAAAGTTGTGTTGAATAATCAGTTTTAATTTCATATTGGTTAATTGAACTTTTTATATATCAATTCTTTTTATATATATAAATTTTAAATAATGTTACTGTTTTAAAATTTTTGAATATACAAAAATTGTCTTTAAAAGGTCCACAATAAATAAAATTTCAAAAATTGAAGTTAATTTTATAAAATATGATTAAATTATATGCTCAAGATGCATGTTTATAAATAGGTATATATATATAAACACACACACACACACATAGAAGTGTTACCACTAAGCACACTTCATGTTCGAATCAGTGATTCTTTCTGAAACACAATTACTCGGTATTCACTCGGTACGCGGCCAAAGCACTACTCGGTACACCACTATTAAAAATAATAATATATAATAATGTATTGATATTGTTTTTGATGTATTATTGTTAGAAAATACATATTACAGCTTGATTTGAACCTTTAAGAAAAGTATCCAATTTCCATGAACTTCCATTAACATAAACATGTGAGCTAATTTAATAAGTAACAATCGAGAAACGTTGAAAAGTCAATTTTAATTTTGCAATACTAGGTTTTTCTTTAGGTTATGTATGTTACTTTATTTACCATTAATTTAATCTTTATAAATTTGATAATTTATAAGCTATTGTAATACAATTTGATTACTTTAAACTTAATTTTTTTTATTTATTATTTAGTTCAGGGTTGGTAAGTTTGTGCTGCAGGTGGAAAAAACTGCGGTAAAAACCGTCCTGGCAAAAAATCATAAATTAAAAAAATTATAAATGCATGTTTTATTTCTTTTACTTATCTTAAATTAACAATCACAGAATAGTAGTACAATGCATTATGATGGTAACTTAATATACTCTAAATAACTGAGAAATTATTAATTTCACCATAAAAAAAAAAAAAAAAAAAATTAATTGAAAAAAAGCTATTGTTAGTCTGATTTTTATGCTGCAATAAATTAACAATATTGCAAAATCTACAGAAATTATAAACACTTCTAGTTTTAAAATAAGATGTATCAACCTATCAATCAGCATAATGCAATAATTCAGAGATGCAAAATATAAGCAATAGTAGTGAGTACATGTATTAATATATTGTGTTCAAATAAGTGAAATCTTAAATTTCTTTTAAAAAATTAAATATTTTAATAACATAAGAAATTACACATTCAACATTAAGCGGCACTTTCATCACCATCATCATCATTACAAAATAATTATTTTTTCAGCATTCCATACCAAAAAACAAGTTCTGAAACATTACTTATTGTCAACCTATTTCGAATTTTTGAGTGGACAAAAGAGAAGTTGGAAAATATTCTGTCGATTGCAGCACTACTGGCTGGGCATTATAGGTGCATCCCAAATTTGGGTTTCCAAAATTTGGAAGGAGTCACTGGCTTCTAAACCCAAAAAATCCAGTGGCCACAATTGTAAAACAAACGCATAAAAACAATAGTGTTTAAATGGGTTTAAAAAAAAAAAAAACTCAGGAATTTAAAGTGTAAAGTAATTTATTTAATATAAATACATGTACAACAAAACTTGAATATTAATTAAATCTTAAATCATGTACAGTCAGTCAGAAGATAAAGTTGGGCAAGATACGGTTTTAAAAAAAAATGTATAAGCTAAGCAATCATGATAGCGAGGAATATCAGAAAAACAATATTCTTATTTTGATTTTGCCAGACAAAAGTACATATGAAAGAAAATCTGAATTTGTAAGATTATTTTGCACTATAAAAATCAAAACACACTTCAAACATTTATTTATATATGCATATATATATATATATGCATATATATATATATTTAAATCACAGTCTATGTAATTTATAGTGCCTAATTAGAATTATGAAGGTAGTGTCATGCAATGTAGCAACATGTAATATGTCACATATAACAATGCTAAACAAATATTTAACACAGACATATGCAAATCAATTTAAAAATACCATTGTTATTGCACTTCATGTAGCTCTTTCTGGCTGCATCAGTTTCTTGATTATGCAAAGAATTAAATATGCAGTCCCTCTTGAATTTCCTTCTCCATGAATGAAGCAACTTATATCCAGCTGAAAAAGATTAAATAATTTATCATTAGTTTTTAAAATAGTAAAGACACATGCTGAGCTATAAAGCCACAGAAAAAAACGCAATCTAATTTATGTTAAAATCTAATCCCTTATCTAATTTATGTTTATAAAAAAAAAAAAGAGGTTGTGTAAAGCTAAAGTGGCCATTATTCAATGACTGATCATAAGTTACCTAGATTTTTAATTTCTAAATGTTTGTTTTTGTACATATGCAACACAAATGTTCTCTGAGTAATTAAATGAATTATAATATGAAACCAATATAATTAAACATTCTTTAAATCAATAACTTAAAAGAAGATGGTTTGTTATTTTCAATATTTACATATCTAATATCTTCAATTTTATTATGTTAAATTCAGTTCAATCATTTAGAACAATGTTTATGTTAAATTTTATTTTTATAAATTATAAAAAAGTCCCTGCACCCCTTCTTTTTTGAGCATGTTATTTCACGTTTGTAGCTGTAAGCCTAGCCTTAATCCTTAGTTTGTAGAATGTGCATTTGCAAGCAAAGAACAGGTAGCCTTTTTTCGGTACTTTTCGGTTAGCCGGGCACCAGTCATACATATACATGTATATATACACACACATATATATATATACACACTTATATGTATGAAAATATATTATATATATACTTACATATTTATTTATTTATATATATATATATATATATACACTTATATGTATGAAAATATATTATATATATACTTACATATATATTTATTTATTTATATATGTACATAAATCATTGGCACCCGGCTAACCGAAAATATATGTATATACACACACACACATATATATATATATATATATACACACTTATATGTATGAAAATATATTATATATATACTTACATATTTATTTATTTATATATATATATATATACACTTATATGTATGAAAATATATTATATATATACTTACATATATATTTATTTATTTATATATGTACATAAATCATTGGCACCCGGCTAACCGAAAAGTACCATTTTTTCTTTGTTTGGATTCTATTAAGCTGTACCTGCAATGGTAGGTGGGAAAGCTTAAAAAACCAATATAACAAGTTAATTTATACAGCTCATGGAGTTGCATTCCAGTTTCCAGTCCATGCAGTTCAGCATCAATGGTGCGATATTTTCCAATTTTGGATTTATCCACTCCTAATTGCAAAACAAACTTGAAGAACAGAAAGCATCCAAACTAGTGTTTTGCTACAACATGTTGTTCCATAGAAAAAAAGACTTAGAATGAGACTAACATTAAAACAATATAAAAATCTGAATATTATTTATATAGGGTAATTTTATACAATAAATTATGCAAATATTTTCACAATGTACTTTCATTTTTAAAAATTAAAGTATTTAATAGTAGTTAGAAAGGGTCTATTGATATAAATCAATTCCATTCCCTCTAATCTCCAAAGTTTGGGATTAAAAGTCATGTAAATTATACAATTTTGAAGATTATTGTTAATTATTTGTTATTATTTCTCTTTTGCATATGTGTTACATTTAAATACACAAATCAAAATACACATTGACCAATGATTAGTTTTTATTTTATGAAACATTGATGTATTAGTTGTATATTTCAGTAATTTAGATTTCTGTTTGGAAATTGTATCTAGCAAGTAATGAAAAATATGACATTCCTTGTTCAGAAATGAAAGACTGCTTCGATAAAATTGAATACAGTAGACTCCCTAAAATCTGCACATCATTACAAATGAAAACAATGAAACTTACAGTTGAGATGTAGGGAAAGAATTCAGGATTTTTTAAATGATTATATCATTCCATGTACATTTTAATATGTAATTCTTATTAATTGGCTGAACATGCTTTCTCATCAAGGAAGTATAACTTTATTTCTGAAAAAAAAATTCAAGACAGTGCTGTTCTCAGTGGTGATTGTGATCTTTTTACCAAATAAATTAATGTATTAATCGAGAACTTTTGGATATTAAGTTTGCCTAAGCATGAAATAAAACTTTTATTTTATGATTTTTATGTAAATTATTAGTGTAACTTTATCAGGCAAGTTTCATTGAATAATTAAAAGAAAAAAAATCTCATCGTTATTATGCCTATTTTTAGTTATGTATTATTGTGTACTTGACCTTTACCTTTAAAATTTTAATCATGTTTTAAATTTTCTTACTTTACTTAATTATTTTAATATTTTACTTTATTGTAAGCATTCATTATAATTTACAGTGCATTATTACATTCAAATGACTGTTTAAAAAATGTAAACAAAACAGTGACCAGAAATCCGCAAAATTCTAAAATCTGCACAATCTTTGGTTTCAAGTTATGCAGATTTGAGGGAATCTACTGTACTATATATATTTTTAAACTGTTGATTTAATTATCGTTTAATTTATGGTTCCAGGAGAAGCAAGGATTAAACTGAAATTTTCATTGAATTAATGTTTAAAGAAATAGCAGTAACTTTCTGTAAAAAATGGTTTAAAAAAAGTTTCTTGCTGCCTTTTTTGTTTCAATATCTTTACTTTCAATTTTATTGTTTACATTTGAATATATATTTGATTTTTTATTTTAATTATATTAAAACAAATATATTATTCCAAGAAATTCTTATATTTATGAATCTTAAGATATGTTTAGTTTTGAAATTTTAAATAATAACAGGCTATAATAATTACGTTTACCAAATATTATTTGTTTCTTATTATGCTAAATAAAAAATGAGCACCCATTGCTGAAAAAAAGCAATGAACATTTTAATTTAGTTTTCAAAAACACATTTGTGCAACAAGACTTTTTATTTGTCACAGCAAATAAAATAGTAACTTGACCACTTTCTGTTTTTCAGCAACATCATTCGAGCCAAAACCAATCAGATTATTTGAAAACAAACTAGAGCAAATATCAGAGTTTCTCCCAGACAGTTTCAGAAGGGTGCTGCACCCTGCCTGCCCTTTTCTTTACAAAATAGCACCCTTCTTGCCCCTCATAAAATAATTAGCACCCTCCTTGGAAAGAACTAGATCTTTCGAAAGGCCTAGCGCATTTAAAAAAAAAAAAAAAAAAAAAAAAAAAAAAAATTATGGTGTTTTTAAAGAAGTTATTTTAGTTCAAAATAATACCTTTTAACAATTAAAAAAAAGTGCCTTTGCAGCACCCTGCCTTTTTTTAAACCTGGGGGAAACTCTGCAAATATTAGGGGAGACTGGTACACAGTGGACCACTTTTTCAGTTAATTTTTTTTCTTCTCTGTAACAGGTAAACTGATCTGCATGAAAATATTTTTGAATATTCTTTAAACCTTTATACATTCAGCATAATTTTCTCAAAACGTAGTTTTCAATACATTTTTAATTTTTTTTTTTATATGCACCCATAAAGCGGACCGCCCACCCACCGGGGCACAGTGGACCGCTGTTAGGTATTATCTGAAATACAATATAAATCTATTTTTCATTAATCTAATTCTTTTTTATTTCCCCTTTGCCCGCAAAATAACATAATAATAATATAAATTTACAAGTAACATTTTGAAACAAAAACAAGAATAATTATATTTTGAAAATAATAACAGATTAATACAGGAACAATTGCAATTTAGTTGAAGTTATTACTTAAGTACAAAAAAAATCAGCACACATTAAAATTTGCAAATGAAATTCCAAAATACTTATGATTATGAGTAAGATTGAGCATGGAATTTTCCTGAAATACTTTTGGGTGAGGGAGCAACATTATAATATCCTTGACATCAACAGCAGATTCATCTACAGTTTCGGGGAAAATAAACTGATTTCCATTCAATTTGCATCTCATTTGCATTGAATTTTACTTGAATATAATTATCACCAATTAGACTACAGTTATATTTATCAAAGACAGTAAATACAAAACAAAATATTTCTTACTATGTTAAATAAATTGTTATTTTTATTTGTTTACTTTATTTTACAGTTAAATACTACTTTAAAACAATATTTCTTAATAGAAAATAAGCAATTATTAAATATTTTGAACATTCTGCATTACAGGAGCAGAGTGGATTGTGGACCACTATGCCCCAGGAGTGGGTGGTACATTGTGCCTCATATTGAAGTTCAATAAATAATCATATTAATATTTGTTTATAGCTTTCTTTTAAACATATTAACTTTAAAGTTAAATAAAAAAGAAGTATCTGAGCTTTGCAAAAAGGCTGTTTTACCTTATTTATCTACAACCTTTAATTACTAAAAAAATAAAATATGATAATGAAAAATTTTATTTTTAGAAGCTCAGAACAACCCATCAGGATAAAATATTTCAATCTGAGCTAAACATATTTTCTGAAGGCCATAAATAATCAGTGCAGTGCTGTTGTCTATTAGGATAGAAGAGAAGCTTAAATTTTTTTTTAATAAATAAATAATTAGGGGGTAGTCCACTGTGTCCATAGGTCTAGTGTGTACCGGTCTCCCCTACACTAAATATGCAATACTTAGATAAGCTTCAATTAAATTGTAACAAGTAAACAAATTTTATTACAATTAAATAACCTTTAAAGATTTATGTTGCGATTAAATAAGAATTTTGTTAGATATTAAACAGATACATTTTATTTCTTAAAAAAATGGCAGTTCTCTGACCGTTATAGTACACAAGTACTATTTTATGTTCCACAAAATATCATCATGGTGATCCGCAGAACTAAAAATTATAAATTTACTGGTCTGTGAGATTCCAAAGGTGGGCGACCACTGATTTTAGATGACTGATTATTACAATAAAAAATTTAAATTTTGTGTGCTGCTGAAGGGGGGGGGGGGAGGGGAGGGGGTAGATTTTCTTAAAAAAAAAAAAAAAAAAAAAAAAAAACAGACATCTGCAGAAGTGCGAAAGATTCAGAGCTCTTAACCTGAAAGGTATGTGTAGTGATAGTTTGCTACAAAAAATAGTTTTTCTCAACCACTGACCATAAGAAATAATGACAATCTGTGGCCAGGACAGGTCTTAAATGTTTGCTTATTCACCTCCGACCAAAAAAAAAAAAAAAAAAAAAAAATAATAATAATAATAATAATAATTTTAATTAAATTTATAGTAGCAATGAAACTAGTAAATCTGCAGATCAGTGGCCTCGAACGTTAATTCTACAATTTTTTTAAAAATTATTTTACTTATTATTTAAAAAATTCAATCCGCAGAAAAATTTCTTTTATATTTGTAATACTAATTACAACAAATAATATATCAAGTAGTTTCGGGGAATTTAACTGTTAAAAATAGTGGGAATTATACGAATCTATGTAAAACTATTCCAAAACTTTTTTTGTTCAGATTTTTTTTGTTATCACCCCCCCCCCCCCCCCCCCCACTCTCTCTCAATTTGACAACTGTAATTCCCTGATATTTAGTATTTTAAAACATCTATCTAAAATAATTAAAATACTGATATTGTGATAATCATTGATATCATAATTGGTAAATTTACTTTAATATAACTATTTTTTTTATTAGAATGTTTTCATTAAATTCTGGTACTAAATACAGTCATAAAAACAATTATATTTATTTTCTTTTTTGTGGGGTGTCAATTACTGGAATTTTGATATTTTTCTGTTATTTACAATTAAAGTTCGATTCATATTTTTTCTGTTATTTACAATTAAATTTTTATTTATAATAATAATGTACATTGGTCTTAAAACTTTAAAAATAAATTTTGTAAATGGCCGTGAGTATATAAAATTCAGTTACCAAAACAAACACATCCAAATTTTGAAAGAAAATATAGAATATATAAATTTATTAAGTGAAGCTAGCTCTTAGCATGTTCATTAAGATTTTCCCTGAAAAACAGTGGAACTTCGGAACATCCCCCCCTACCTCCCCATTCCCGGCGACACTTTAAAAAAAAAAAAAGTAGGTTTATTTGATGAGTTGACAAAGTTGTTTGGGTGAAAGTTTCAAGTTTACAAAAAAAAAATTAACCTACAAGAATAATCAAGAAAATGAATTACCGTCCACTTTCTCAAATAAGCATTTGTATAATTCACAAACATCTATGATCCACAGTTTATGTTGCAGAATAAATAAAGACGTCTTTTTCAAAACTCGCCTTATCCAAAATCATAAAAATTGTGTTTTCCCTAAAAGTCTGGTAATCAAGGGCCCGCCCGCTTAGGACTTACATATAGGGGAAGCCCGACGTCACACAGGGGGGGGGGGGGGGAGATATAACAAATTATTTGAAAACAATATATATATTATAAACAATATTATTTGAAAAGTATTTGATTAAGGAAAAAAAATAATCAGCCACATAATTTGTGGGCCCAGGCATTAATCAGGCCCTTAAAATACTCTATATTTTGCATAAAAAATATTAAGAAAATGACAACTTACTTAATATTTAAGTTTCTTCCTGAAATGGCGACTAGTAACTTGCAACAGCGTCCTTTCCTTCACGTTATCGCATTTGTTTCTGCCTCGTTTCTTCATTTCCCGCCTGTCACGTGTGAGAATATTTATCATTGCGCATGCGTTTGGAATTTACGTCATCCGTTATTCCGGAGAACAGTATCTTCACACAGCACTGTGAAACGTTTCACCGGCGATGTGTGTTTTTAAATAATCAGAAGGGGTTACTCCAGAATTTGTGTAATGTTACACAGATAAACCATGGTAAACTTACACAAATGTTTTACAGTGTACTAAGAATACAATTTAATTTTCTCCTTTTAAATGCAACAAAAATTGTACAAACAGTAGATAAT
The DNA here is from genome assembly GCA_963931845.1 of Maratus michaelseni. Classification (NCBI taxonomy): domain Eukaryota; kingdom Metazoa; phylum Arthropoda; class Arachnida; order Araneae; family Salticidae; genus Maratus; species Maratus michaelseni. Next base: position 97,230,437 of record OZ007597.1, on the reverse strand, counting down.
TCACATACATGCTTTTTATCGATAGTTAGTGGGGAATTTTTTAGGAACAATTGACTATTTTATGTATGACAATTTTCACTTATTTGGAAAAGTCCAACTTGTATGATTTCCTTATTAATGTAATGAATGAGATAAAATAATAAAATATAGTTAAGTATCCACCGGTTAATAGAGTCTGTATGTCTGAGGTTTAATCTGTTAAGCTACGTAATATTGCAGATTGGATTTTAGTGTCATAATTGCATCTGGCAAGGAAGGTCTCCTTAAAGCGCATACTCAGAATATTTTGAAAAAAAAATGCTAATGGAACTACGTAACAAAGGATCAGTCAAATTTAGCTGCGGAATCATAGTAAAAATTCTGTAACAAGTAATATAAAAAAAGATTAAGTCAATTCCTACTTAGGTCAAAAAGAAATTTTTTTCCAGCGATTTACACACTTCGCCACTGACGGTTTTTATTCCTAAATTTATATCCTTCTAAATATCTTATATAAGAGAAAAAAATTTCTCCCATATAAAACTAAAATTAATTAAATAAATTTAATTATTGAATTAATATTTGAAAAACTGTATTAACATCAAGTGTCATCCACTACAAGTTTTTAAAAAAATGTAGGACTATATATATAATATCACTGTAAAAAAAATTTACTACTGGCAATCGGGACGCCAGTACTATTTCCGTATTTTAGTGGAAGAAAAATCCGTAAATTCCAGAAATTTTCCGTGATTTATGAAATGTCCATTTTTAAATCTCCATTTTATAACAGATATCTTCCGTATTTGTTAGAAATTTTTATAATGTTAAAATAAAACATTATAGGACCAAAAAAAAATAATAATAAGACTTCTCAAGAACAACCTAGATATATTTCTGCTTTTTCTTTTTTTGCATTTCTGAGTGAGTTTTGTGTAAATAACAAAACCTTGCCACGATGAGAATTGAACCCGCAATCTTCCGAATATTAAACTGGAGGTTCCGGCAACTAGGCCATGACTAGATATTCCGCTGTCTTAGTCTTAAGCGTTGTTACTTATTTTAGTCACTTTTTATGATCCAAAAACTAAAATTAATTAATTTAATTTAATTAATGAATTAATATTTGAAAAAACTGTATTAACATCAAGTATCATCCACTAAAAGTTTAAAAAAAAATGTATTGGAACTTGAGTGGATGAATAAAAAGTATTTTATTAACGATTGAAAGTTTGAACAAAATATATAAATATATATAGGGAGAGTGTGAACTAATAGTTGGAATTGAAAAAAATAAAATATTTTCGAGTATTTGGCGCAAAAACACGCGATTTGGTGAGCAACTCTTTTTCCCCTCCAAATGCAAGCGATTTTAATGTATTTGAAAATTCTTGGTTAAATGTGTTTAAATGCACAGTACTGTATGAATTTAAACTTAAACGATTAAATAGTTTTTTTTTCTAAAGCTTGTATAATATATATATATAAATATACATAAAAATTGCGTTATGCTGATTTACATGGTTTTGCCGACCAGATAAGGTAAGTTTTAAGTGTATTTTAACAGTAATTGAACGATTAATAATGCTCTCATTAATACATTTCGATATTGAATAAGTCGTTGTTTCCATGGCAACAATACTCTTCACTTGTTGTCTCCGACATTAACAATATCCAAGTCAAATTGACAGTGCTCAGAATCGGACATTAATGTTTAGTTTGAAGCATTTTTAATCTATTTAAATTTTGTTCTAAACCGTACAATACGATCGTTAATTTTCTTTATATATACATATAAATATAAACGATAAAACCGTAGTTATAAAAGTGAATTTATTTAAGCTAAACTTACTTAAACGAGTTCAGTAGAAAAAGTAGAAAAAGTTTTCTTAAATGAGTATTTTTCATAACACCGTTTTTTTTTTAAGAAAAAGTTTTCTTAAATGAGTATTTTTCATAACACCGTTTTTTTTTTTTCATTGTGTCTCCATCCAGCGATAAATTGCCTAAAGCACGAAATTAAAATGATTTTTTTACAGTCGTTATATTGAGGTTCCGCAGCAATTTTGTATAGATGTATAGTATAGCCACATGAGAAGAATATTACGTAATTTTTTCAAAATTTTCTGAGTATGAGCGTATGAAGTGAGTAAATTGTGCCGATCAGGTATAGCTGAGGTGCTGGGTGTAAATCCTAGCGTGGACATGTTTTCACTCATTTCGAAAATTTCAATTCGCAGAATTTTATGTATATTGCTTTCTTTTGACTGAAGGAAAAATATATTACGAAGGAAGTCTTCTTTTACCATAATATAACTTTACAGTGAATACCTTTGCAATAATAACTTTACAACAAATAAAAATTTCTACCCGTATTAAAGCAGAGTAAAATATAACTTTTGTAAAGTTTAAATGTTCATTTAGGATTTTACGAAACCTTTCAAAACTACTCACATTTCGTTCACAATGCCCCAGTGTACTGATATATTACACTATTTTATTTAATTTAACTTGTTTTTTTGTATGTTAAGAAGGAATTTTGTAATTGATTTTTTAGTTACTTCCTGATAGGCTATAATCATGAATTATGTACACAAGTCTGTTTTCGATAACAAAAAAAAAAAAAAACATTTTAATATTTTTATAACTTGTTTATAAATTAAAAAAATAATTTTAAGGCATTTTTTGGTTAGTCGGTCGCGGGTGATAAATAGCCAAATATTCTTAATGGTTAGAATTGTTTACGAGTTACAAAAACAACGGAGTTAATTGTGTGCCAAAACTACGCTCGCCAAAAATTTTCAACTTGCTACAAAACTGCAACAACGAAATATTTTAAACGCGAAAGAGTGGAAAAATATAAATTAAAAAAGTGCAATATTAAAACAAAATATTGTTTGTTTAAAAAGTAATAATCGCATTTATGACATTCTGTGACGTCACAGCAATGTCACTGTTGTGACTAAAATTATTCATTACTGTCATTGAAGACTCAGATACGTCTCTGCCACCATAATGTCTGCACGGATTACTATCATATTTTCGGTAATAAGATTTATTAAAAAAGTATATCATTGGAAAATATATCTTTCTCGATGAAAAATGCACCATTCTTCTTATTGGAATATCGATCTACTCCAATAATAGAGATTTGTGGGTAGGGATATTTCTAAATACACGCAGCCTATTTCAACCAAATCTGAAAATAATTCAAACTAAATAATAAATATGAACAATATAAAATATAAGCCCAAAACCAATAACTATTACAACTTTTGATTTTATTCGTAAACATTAACTGAACCCATATTGTTATTAGTAATAATGCAGATACTGTTCCTTGTGTACCAGAATTAATTGTTTCAGTAAAGTTATATGATACAAAATATTTTTATTAGGATTGATGTAGATAATATCTGATGATTAATGAAATCAACTCTTTCAATAAAGTGATGAAACGAAATATATTGAATCGATCATGTATCAACGCCCGATTTTAATAATGAGAGTTATTAATGTTAGAAATGATTTTCTTATCAGTGATAAAACTTATCTGACGAAACCCACCCGATTTTTTAAACATAAATATTAGCAATTAATATATGATGTAAAATTTATCATTTCAAATAAGAAATAATATTTCGCAATAGATTTCTTGCAATAATGATAAAAGTATGATATTTTCTGTACGCTATGAGTGTTCTGTAAGTGGTAAGTGATAATTCAAAGCGGGGATTTAGACTACGTTGTGCAGAAATACCTAATCTTCATTAACATAAAAGAATTAAAACTTTAAAAAAAAAAAAATTCATATCACCCTCCATTTTAATAAAGTTTTAGAAGATAATATGTTCAAATAAGTAATAAATAAGAACAATATAACAAATGAGGCCAATAGTAATAGTTATTATCGATTTCTAATTTCGTCGTATACATCAATTGGATCCGTGTTTTTATTAGGAGTTATTATTTCTGTAAGTGGTAAGTGATAATTCAAAGCGGGGATTTAGACTACGTTGTGCAGAAATACCTAATCTTCATTAACATAAAAGAATTAAAACTTTAAAAAAAATTTCTTCATATCACCCTCCATTTTAATAAAGTTTTAGAAGATAATATGTTCAAATAAGTAATAAATAAGAACAATATAACAAATGAGGCCAATAGTAATAGTTATTATCGATTTCTAATTTCGTCGTATACATCAATTGGATCCGTGTTTTTATTAGGATTGATGTTGATAATATCCGATGATTAATGAAATATGATGTATCAGTATCCGATTTGAACGATAAAAGGCTATTAAGAGTGAAACAGATTTACTTATCTATGATAAAAATTTCTCAATACAACCCGCACTATTTATTATAACAATGTCTCATGTTATGGTTTTCTTCTGAAATAAAAAATAATACTCCGTGACATAATTTTTGCAATAATGATAATGGTATGAAATTTTCTGTAATATTTCGTAATAAAAAATTAGACTACATCATGCAGTAATATCTAATCTTTATTCACGTAAAAGCCAAATTAAATATTTAAAAATCTTCCTACACAAACTATTCACCTAAACACCATCGATTCGAATCAAATCCTATAAAAACTTCCAACTAAATAGTAAATATGAACAATATAACAAATGAAGTCAGTAGGAATAATTATTATCGATTTCTACTTTCATCGCAAACAATAATTAGATCCATATTTTTTAAAGGATTAATGCAGATAATATCCGATGATTAATGAAATCAACTCTTTCAATAAAGAGATCAAACGAAAAATATAGGATCGATATTGTATCAGCATACATTTTTAATGATGCGAGACATTAATGTTGGAAATGATTTACTTATCAGTGATAAAAATTATCTGATGAAACCCGCCCGATTTGTTAGATGTAATTATTAGCAATGAATATGTGATGCAAAATTTTTCATTTGAAATAAGTAATAATACTTCATAATAGACTTTTTGCAATAAGAATGAAAGTAGGATAGTTTCTGTAAGCGGTGATTGTTCTGTAAGTGGTAAGTGATAATTTATCGCGGGTATTTAGACTACGTTGTGCAGTAAAGGAAATAAAACTTTTAAAAACTTGTTTGCATAACACCCTCCATTTTATTAAAATTCTACAAGAGCTGAAAATAAGTAATAAATAAGAACAATATAATAACTGAAGAAAACAATAATAGTTATTATCGATTTCTATTTTCGTTGTATATATTAAGTGGATCCATATTTTTATTAGGATTGATGTATTGGGTTGTTCAGAAAGTTCCTTCCGTTTGGGAAAAACAATTTGCATCGGAAAGTTCTGCTTGTCAATTATTAGACATTAGATATCGGAATTAATGTCTAACAATTAAATGATAAAATTGTCCGGTACGGACCAACTTTCCCAAATGGAAAGAACTTTCCGAACAACCCAATATAATATCCAATAGATAATATCCAATGATCAATGAAATCAACTCTTTCAATAAAGTGATGAAACGAAAAGTATTGGATCGATCATGTATCAACCTCCGTTTTGAATGATACGAGACATTAATGATGGAAATGATTTACTTATCAGTGATAAAATTTATCTGATGAAACGCTCCCGGTTTGTTAGATGTAATTATTTCAATGAATATGTGATGCAAAATTTATCATTTCTAATACGTAATAATACTTCATGATAGATTTCTTGCAATAATAAAGATAAAAGTATGATCTTTTCTGTAAGCGGAGGGTGTTCTGTAAGTGGTAAGTGATAATTCTTAGCGGGAATTCAGACTACATTGTGCTGTAATAGCTAATCTTCATGCATGTAAAAGTAATAAAACTTTAAACAAAATTTCTGCATAACACCCTCTATTTTAATAAAATTCTACAAGAGCTTCAAATAAGTAATAAATAAAAAACAATATAACAAATGAAGCCAATAGTAATAGTTATTATCGATTTCTAATTTCATCGTACATATTTTATTATGATTGAGGTAGATATCATCAGATGATTAATGAAATCAATTTTTTCAATAAAGTGATGAAACGAAAAATATTGGATCGATCATGCATCAACGCCCGATTTGAATAATGAGAGACATTAATGTTAGAAATGATTTACTTATCAGTGATAAAAATTACCTGATTAAACCCACCAGATTTGTTAGATGCAGTAGTTATTAGCAATAAATATTTGATGCAAAATTTATTATTTCAAATAAGTAATAATACTTCATGATAGATTCCTTGCAATAAGGATAAAAGTATGATATTTTCTATAAGTGGTGAGTGTTCTGTAAGTGGTAAGTGATAATTCATAGTGGGAATTTAAACTAAGTTGTTCAGTAATAGCTAATCTTCATGCACGTAAAAGAAATAAAACATTAAAAAAAAATTCTGCATAACACCCTCTATTTTAATAAAATTCTACAAGAGCTTCAAATGAGTAATAAATAAGAACAATATAACAAATGAATGAAATTAGTAACAGTTATTATCGATTTCTAATTTCGTCGTGTATATTTTATTAGGATTGATGTAGATAATATCCGACGATTAATGAAACCAACTCTTTCAATAAAGTGATGAAACGAAAAATATTGGATCGATCATGCATCAACGCCCGATTTGAATAATGAGAGACATTAATGTTAGAAATGATTTACTTATCACACTAAGAAGAAAAAATATATACCTCCTTCGACTAGAATGAGTAGTTAGACTTTTTCTAAATCCCTAAATAAGAAATATAGAAGTCCGAGCTATGCGAATAGGGTAAGCAACTAAATTGAATAGACGAAATGATCGAGAATTTCTAGTCTCTATTTTTCTAGGTGACGAAACGATGATGAATCGTGTAACTTCCGATAAATTATCACTTTATTTCTGGAATGGATTTATAAACTAACATTATAGTTACTAAAACTAGCGTCTTGTTTTCACATCTATTTGCAGACATTTTAAAATAAGTTTGACCACGAGAATATAGGAAAACTCTTTTGAATTCTAATAGGGGACTCTAGAACTCTCTGGCAAAGGGAACTAGAATTTAAAGGATGACATGAAACTATTTTTTCTAGAGCCACAATTTAGATTCTAGTTGAGAAGGTCAGATATTTTCTCAGTGCAGTGATAAAAATTACCTGATTAAACCCACCCGATTTGTTAGATGTAATAGTTATTAGCAATAAATATTTGATGCAAAATTTATTATTTCAAATAAGTAATAATACTTCATGATAGATTCCTTGCAATAAGGTTAAAAGTATTATATTTTCTATAAGTGGTGAGTGTTCTGTAAGTGGTAAGTAATAATTCATAGTGGGAATTTAGTCTGCGTTGTGAAGTAATACCTAATCTTCATGTACGTAAAAGAAATGAAACTTTAAAAAAATATTTCTGCATAACACCCTCTATTTTAATCAAATTCTACAAGAGCTTCAAATAAGTAATAAATAAGAACAATATAACAAATGAGGCTAATAGTAATAGTTATTATCGATTTCTAATTTCGTCGTACATATTTTATTTTGATTGAGGTAGATATCATCCGATGATTAATAAAATCAACTTCTTCAATAAAGTGATGAAACGAAAAATATTGGATCGATCATGCATCAAAGCCCGATTTGAATAATGAGAGACATTGATGTTAGAAATGATTTACTTATCAGTGATTAAAAATTACCTGATTAAACCCACCCGATTTGTTAGATGTAGTAGTTATTAGCAATAAATATTTGATGCAAAATTTATCATTTGAAATAAGTAATAATACTTCATGATAGATTTTTTTCAATAAGGTTAAAAAAATGATATTTTCTGTAAGAGGTGAGAGTTCTGTAAGTGGTAACTGATAATTAAAAGTGGGAATTTAGACTACGTTGTGCAGTAATAGCTAATCTTCATGCACGTAAAAGGAATAAAACATTTAAAAAAAATCTGCATAACACCCTCTATTTTAATAACATTCTACAAGAGCTTCAAATAAATAATAAATATAAACGAAACCAATAGTAATAGTTATTATCAATTTTTACTTTCGTCGTATACAGGATGATTATAATTAAAGTCCCACTTTCAAAATGCTGTACAAAAAGAACCACTTGTCAGAATGACTTCAAATTTGAACTCAATATACTGGAAGACGGGGGAAACGGTTCCAAAGTATTCAAAAGATAGCGCTGTAAGCAGCATATTATGCGAAATTAACGGATACTCAAGCGCACGAGACATTGTATGTGGTATAAAAACGCGGAGTATGTGGCGTTCTCCTCATATTGCATCTGAACAACTTGTCATGAGTCTCTCAATGAAGGATCGCGTTCTGCTGGTGAAGTTCTTTTACAAGAACGACAACTGTGCGCTTGCAGCTTTAAAGAAATTCCGGTCATTAAAGGATATGAAAAAGGCTGTGGTGCGATGTCTGCCAAGGGTCTGAAGAATATGATTCAGAAATTCGAAGAGACGGGTAATTTTGAAGTGAAATCTGGAAGATGCCGCTTACAGCGCCATCTATTGATACACTTTGGAACTTTTTATTTCTTATGCCATATCGTTTTCGTCCTCTTCCAGTACATTCTGTTCAAATTTGAAGACCAGTGGTTTCTTCTTTACAGCATGTTGAAAGGGGACTTTAATTATAATCACCCTGTATATAAATTTGATCCATATTTTTAATAGGATTGATGTAGATAATACCTGATGATTAATGAATTCAACTCTTTCAATAAAGTGATGAAACGAAATATATTTGATTGATCATGTTTCAACGCCCAATTTGAATAATGAGAGACATTAATGTTAGAAATGATTTACTTATCAGTGATAAAAATTATCTGATAAAACCCGCCCGATTAGTTAGATGTGGTTATTAGCAATAAATATGTAATGCAAAATTTATCATTTCAAATAAGTAATAATGCTTCATGATAGATTTTTTGCAATAAGGATAAAAGTAGGATATTTTCTGTAAACGGTGAGTATTCTGTAAGTGGAAAGTGATAATTCAAAGCGGGAATTTAGACTACGTTGTGCAGTAATAGCTAATCTTCATGCACGTAAAAGAAATAAAACTTTTTTTTTTAAATTGCCCATAACACCCTCTATTTTAATAAAATTCTACAAGAGCTTCAAATAAGTAATAAATAAGAACAATATAACAAATGAAGCCAATAGTAATAGTTATTATCGATTTCTAATTTCGTCGTACATATTTTATTAGTATTGATGTAGATAATATCCGATGATTAATGAAACCAACTATTTCAATAAAGTGATGAAACGAAAAATATTGGATCGATCATGTATCAACTCCCCATTTGAGTAATGAGAGACATTAATGTTAAAAATGATTTACTTATCAGTATAAAAATTATCTGATGAAACCCGCCCGATTTGTTAGATGTAGTTAATAGCAATTAATATTTGATGCAAAATATATCATTTCAAAAAAGCTATAATACTTCAACATAGATTATTTGCAATTCGGGTAAAAGTATGATATTGTCTGTAGGCGGTGAGTGTTCTGTAAGTGGTAAGTGATAATTCAAGGCGGGAATTTAGACTATGTTATGCAGTAACAGCTAATCTTCATGCACGTAAAAGAAATAAAACTTTTTAAAAAAATTCTGCATAACACCCTTCATTTTAATAAAATTCTACTATAGCTTCAAATAAGTAATAAATAAAAACAATATAACAAATGAAGCTAATAGTAATAGTTATTATCGATTTCTGCTTGCATCATATACCGGGTGGTTATAATATAAGTATCTTTATTTGGAGCTGTCTGTAGCTTGAAGCCATAACCGGAATGAAACCAAAATCGGTACAGTTACTATTCAAGAAGGGGGAAGAAGAATGGAAAAATAAAAATAATTAATGTAGTAATCGCCGACAGATGTCGCTTTTGAGTGTGACATGTAATGTATAACATTGTGTACCGTGGAGGTGTCGCAAACCTCAATTACTTTACTGCATATCAAAACATGTGCGAAACATCATTCCTGATGCGTTACGTTCCGCAGTTGAGCACGTCGTGCACTGCCTGGAATGTTTCCTCCAGCACAATGGCCGTATGGAACCTGAACATGATCGATAACGCCTTGCAAAAGCGTAACCACATTCACTGTGACATTTTCGAATAAATTAGATGTGCCATCCGGTTTTCCACCTTAATTTTTTGTTCTTGAATTACACATGTTGTAATTGGGAATTCATTTCCTGTTGCATCATCCAAAATCCCCCTTTTCTTCTCAAAGTTTTGAAACATAAAAAGCACCTACGCAGTGTAGAGGTAGGGGTGTACTTCGATTTGCAGAAAAGAGACAGTGAGACTTTGACGCATGCGCGCAACATTGTTTATTACGTAACTTTTTCAGAACATTTTTATTAGAACTTTAGTTTTTGAACTCTAACGTTTAGTTTTAGTTTAGTATTGTTTGTGATTATGATTGTAAGAGAGCGTGTCGCTCCGTATTAGAAATGTATATAATGATGTGTGTTCGTCGTTTTATTTGTCATTAAATAGTGATGTGATTATTAATCTCAGAATTTTATTTGAGTCAAGATTATTCTCTCGTGAATATTGCATATATTGGAATATATCGAATCAACTGAAAGATGTTCTTTATTGAAGCAATGGAGCCCCGATGCCCGTTTTTTGGAACTTAGAAGGTAAGAAAATTTGTTTCTTACTGATTTTATTTTAAATAGTTTTAGAAATCAATTATATTAAAATTGATTAATTATATGTCGTCAACATCAGCTGAATTTTATTATAGGTAGTTGGAGTTGCCACATAACTGGCATCCCTGCCGGGATTCGGTGGCTCCGTAGATGATTGGAATTAGAGATTAGAAAGTTAATTAGAAGTTAGTTAACTAGAATTGAACATTAAGAATGGATAAATTAAAGAAATCAAGGACGCCAGTGCGTTCCAACTTCACAAAGTTGATAAAAGAAATAGAATATACTTTGCAGGCTAAATGTGATGATATCGATAGTCTGTCATCTCTTTTAGATAGGTTAGAATCAAAACATGAAGAGCTCTCATTAATAGATAAACAAATTTTAGATAATTTATTTGAAGATAAAAATTGTCAACAAGACGCCTTCGATTCGGAATATGAGCAAATAGACAAGTATAATATAAATTATTGGGAGGGGAAAAATAAACTATCTAGATACATTCTTAAATTAGAGAAAGAGAGCAATCAGGATACCTCTTTATCATCAGATGGTATGGCCACTAGAAGAAAGTTTAAATTACCTAAATTAGAGCTTAAGCCCTTTAATGGTGATATCAAAAATTGGCTATCTTTTTGGGGTCAGTTTGAAAAAATCCACGAAGATCCGGATATTGTTAACGAGGACAAAATACAGTATCTTATTCAGTCTACCCAAAAGGGATCTAGGGCAAGGGAAATTGTTGAATCTTTCCCCCCTACAGCCGATAGCTATCCAGAGGCGATACAATCGTTGAAGGCACGGTTCGGTAGAACAGATATTTTAATCGAAGTATACATACGCGAAGTACTAGGATTAGTTATTAATAATTCTTTAGGACAAGGCCAGAGACTGTCCCTTGTTAAGTTGTATGATAAAATAGAAACATACCTTCGGTCATTAAAAATGTTAGGCGTATCGAGCGAAAACTATTCTTCGATTTTATATCCATTGGTCGAATCAGCATTGCCTTCAGATATTCTTAAATTATGGGAAAGACATCTTGGCACTTTATCTGTTAATGATAAAGATAAAGATCAGGGAATTAATAAATTAGATACTTTAATGAATTTTTTACAAATTGAAGTTGAAATGGAGCAAAAGGTCAAATTGGCTAAGAGTGGGTTTTCTTTCGATAAAGATGTCTCAGTAAATAGAGAACTTAGATTCGATCGTAAGGAAAAAAAATTTTCCCTTCCTACGGCGGCCGAACTGTATAATGCAGATGATAAAAAATTGGAAGAACAGTGTGTTTTTTGCGAAAATAAACACCGTAGTCAAAATTGTAGAGCGGTATGGAAAATGACACTCGCGAAGAGAAAAGATGCTTTATTAAAAAAAAGAGCTTGCTTTCGATGCTTCAATGCCAACCACTTGGCTAAAGCTTGTAAAATTAAAACTAATTGTACTCATTGTGGGAAAAGTCACCACCAGTTCATGTGCATAGAAAAGGATAAAATTAATTTAGGCGATAATTCTAAAGAGGATTCTACTCCTAATAAAGATTGTATGCTTGCGAATAAAACTTCTAGAAAAAGGGTTTTGCTCCAAACATTGGTTGTACGCATATACAATGGGGATATCGTACGAAATGTTAGAATTTAATATGACACGGGATCGCAACGGTCGTATATATCAAAATTTGCTGCTAACATGTTAGGATATAATAGTATAAGTAAAGAAAGAATAGTGCATAGTTTATTTGGGGGTCGACAATGTGAAGAACTACACGATAGATATTTAATTAATTTGGGAAATATGGATAATAGTTATCGATGTAAACTTGAGGTATTAGACCAACAAAAGATTTGCTCTAAAATTTCACCTATACCGGAAGGATCCTTTATTAATGAAATAAAACGGTACGGAATTTTATTGACTGATAGAGTCACTAAAACTAATGATTTACTATACGAATTTTCTCCTGATGAAATTCATGTGTTAATTGGTGCAGATGTCGCCGGAAAATTATTTACCGGAAATTTAAAACAATTACAGGGCGGATTAGTTTGCATGGGAACTCGTTTAGGTTGGACAATTCTCGGGAAAACTGAAGGTTATGAAAATAAAAATATGAACAATTTAGTTTTCTCGCTGCATGTCAAAGAGGCAAAAATTTCCGAGTTATGGCACCTTGACACTTTAGGAATTCGAGATCCTGGGGAGAAAAAGGGTAGAGAAGAGATAGAGTTAGCCACTAAAGAACATTTTCTTAGTAATATAAGAGTAGATGACGAGGGTAGATATGAAGTTAGTCTTCCATGGATACAGGGCCACCCTAGACTACCCAGTTACGAAAATATCGCTCGACGTAGATTAAAAACATGTGTCGATTCATTAAAAAAGATAGGAAAATTAGGTGATTATAATCAAATATTTAATGAATGGTTATACGAGAAAATAATTGAAAAGGTTGATCAGAGGAAAACGTTAGGTAGTGAGCATTTCCTTCCTCATAAAGCAGTGTTTAAAGAAAACTCTACTACAAAAGTGCGGCCAGTTTTTGATGGTTCAGCTCGGGAAAAGGACTCACCATCGATAAATGATTGTATTGAAAGGGGCCTAACCTCGTAGAACTGATTCCTTCTGTTTTAAACAGATTTAGATTGGGGAAAATAGGGGTAATTGCTGACATAAAAAAGGCTTTTTTACAGATTGGTATTAAAGAAAAAGATCGATCATTCTTGAAATTTCTATGGTATGAAGAAGGGGACCCTCAAAAGTTGATAACGCTTCAACATAGAAGAGTAGTATTTGGCATTTCATGTAGCCCCTACCTTCTAGGTGCCACGTTAGAATATCATTTGAAAAATGCACCTGAACAATTTAAAAACACTGCGTTAAAATTGTTAGAGTCATTTTATGTAGACAACTGTGTTACGAGTGTTGATAATAAGGAACAGCTAAACAGATTTATCGAAGAGTCAAAAACTCTTCTTAACAATGCTAAATTCGAGCTTCGCGGGCGGAAGCATAATTTTCGAGAATTTTTTACAGGGGAAAATGTCCCTGTTTTAGGGCTAATGTGGGATTTTAGAAGGGATACACTAGCAGTTGATTTAAAAGAAATTTCAGAGGATGATCGCCTTGTAACTAAAAGAAACATTTTATCGTCTGTACACAGAATTTTTGATCCTATCGGATACACATGTCCTGTAACATTAGAACCTAAAATATTATTACAGGAGTGTTGGAAAGCTAAAGTGACATGGGACACGGAATTACCTGTTTCTATAAAGAAAAAATTTGAAAAATGGAAAAAACAATTAGGAAAATTAGGGACTATTGAAATACCTAGGTGTTTTTCTCGAGATGCAGATAAGTTGCATTCATTACACGTTTTTTGCGACGCTAGTAAAGTAGCGTATGCTACGTGTATATTTATACGGACCGAAAATGAGAACGGTGGTTTCTGTCAGTTGGTTCAAGCAAGAAGCCGAGTTGCTCCTATGAAAACAATTTCCATTCCGCGGTTAGAATTATTGGCTTGTAATATTGGGGCTAGATTAGCAAGTAGTGTTAAAACTGATGTGAAATTAGATAACATTGCCATTTTTTATTGGACTGATTCGGCCAATGCGCTTTACTGGATAAAAAGAAATGAAAACTGGGCACCTTTTGTTTACAACCGAGTGTCCGAAATTCGCTCATTAAGTGATCCTTCAAAATGGCACTTTATTCCTGGCCAATTGAATCCTGCTGACCTGCCTTCAAGGGGTTGTACCGCTGAGATTTTAGCCCGAGATAAATGGTGGGAGGGACCACAGTGGTTAAGAAAACCAATGAACGAGTGGCCAAATTCAGAAATGTTTCCAGACTTCGAAACTATAGATGCAGAAAGAAGAAAAACAATTATTAGTGCTACAAATGTAAATGTTCACAGTGAACAATTTTACACTAGAATTTCATCCTACGATAAATTAGTAAAAGTAATCGCGTGGATATACAGATTTTACAAAAATTGTAAGAAAGCTAAAGAAGAGAGAGAATTTAAAATTTTAACTGTAGAAGAGCAGAATGAAGCTGAAAATGTATTGTTGAAATTAGTTCAAAAATCGTTTACTGGTCCTGAAGATAAACGTCTAAAAGCATTTCAGTCCACAACAGATTCGGCTGGAGTTCTGCGGCTGAAATCACGCACACATTTGAGAGATGATATTCTGAATTTCAGATTTCCTATTATTCTTCCACATGACCATCCTGTAGTTGAAAAATTAATTAGATCTAGACATTTGAAACTAGTTCATGCTGGTGTACAAATTATGATGTCTAATTTAAGGGAAGATTTTTGGATCTTAAAATTCCGAAAAACTATCAGGAAAATTATTAGAACCTGTGTAAGATGTAGACGACACGATTTTAAACCAGTAGAAATTTCCACTCCTCCCTTACCTGAAGATAGAGTAAGAGAAGCTGCCATTTTCCAAATTGTTGGTCTAGATTATGCCGGTCCGCTTATTCTTAAAGAAAATAGGAAAATCTGGATAGTAATATACACTTGTGCTGTTTTTCGAGCAGTTCATTTTGAACTAGCTACCTCATTATCAACTGACGTGTTTTTATTGACGTTGAGAAGATTCATAGCCTGTAGAGGCAGACCTTCTATTATCTATACAGATAACGGTAAAAATTTTGTAGGAGCGGAAAATTTGTTGAAAGAAATAAACTGGAATTCAGTACAAAATGATAGTATATCAAGGAAAATTATTTGGAAATTTATACCTCCTTCAGCTCCGTGGTGGGGAGGGTGGTGGGAGCGATTGATTGGCCTAACCAAGAGAATACTCAGAAAGGTTTTAGGAAAAAGTTCTCTGAATTACGAAGAAATACAAACCATTATATGTGACCTAGAAAGTGTTATCAACAGTCGTCCGCTTACTTATGTGTCAGAAGATTTAAATGATCTCGTACCTCTCACTCCGTCCATGTTCTTGCTAGAAGTTAAAGGTAGTGGTACACCCGATATTGATATTCTAGATGCCAGATCATTGAACAAAAGGCTTGTTTATCAACAGAAAATAAGACAAGACCTTCGTAAACGATTTAGATCTGAATATTTAGGCCAATTGCGACAACCTAGTAGATGGAAGAAAATACAGAAACCTTTAGCAATAGGTGATGTTGTGATTGTTTCCAGTGACAATAATAAAAGAATTGATTGGCCTCTGGCCAAAGTGATTGAAATTTTTCCATCTAAGGATGGACACATCCGCTTAGTGAAAATAAGAATGAAAACTGGGGAATATTTAAGACCTACAAGCAGGTTAATACCCTTAGAAGTATCACAAGATAACGACAGTATGAGAAACCATTTCAAGGACATTAAAAAGAAACAAGATTTTAATGAACATAAAGGTGCTAGTAATCCTCCTAGTGGTTCGGTCAGCGACAGTACATCGGACGTTTCGGTTCGTCGCTCCAGATACGGGCGTATCATAAAACATCGAACGAATTGGGTTTGAGTTCCAGATCCCAAAACTCAAAGGTGGGAGGATGTTGTAATTGGGAATTCATTTCCTGTTGCATCATCCAAAATCCCTCTTTTCTTCTCAAAGTTTTGAAACATAAAAAGCACCTACGTAGTGTAGAGGTAAGGATGTACTTCGATTTGCAGAAAAGAGACAGTGAGACTTTGACGCATGCGCGCAACATTGTTTATTACGTAACTTTTTCAGAACATTTTTATTAGAACTTTAGTTTTTGAACTCTAACGTTTTAGTTTAGTATTGTTTGTGATTATGATTGTAAGAGAGCGTGTCGCTCCGTATTAGAAATGTATATAATGATGTGTGTTCGTCGTTTTATTTGTCATTAAATAGTGATGTGTTTATTAATCTCAGAATTTTATTTGAGTCAAGATTATTCTCTCGTGAATATTGCATATATTGGAATATATCGAATCAACTGAAAGATGTTCTTTATTGAAACAATGGAGCCCCGATGCCCGTTTTTTGGAACTTAGAAGGTAAGAAAATTTGTTTCTTACTGATTTTATTTTAAATAGTTTTAGAAATCAATTATATTAAAATTGATTAATTATATGTCGTCAACATCAGCTGAATTTTATTATAGGCAGTTGGAGTTGCCACAACACATTACATTTAACACTCAGTAGCACCATCTGTCGGTGATTATTGAAATTATTGTTTTATTATTATTCCATTCTTCTTCCCCCTTCTTGAATACTAAGTGTACTGATTTTGGTTTCATTCGGGTTATTCCTTCGAGCTACAGACAGCTCCGAATAGGGATACTTATTTTATAACCACCCTGTATATTAATTGGATCCATATTTTTATTAGGATATATGTAGATAATATCTGATGATTAACGAAATCAATACTTTCAATAAAGTGATTAAACGAAAAATATTGAATCGATCAGGTATCAACATCCGTTTTGAATTATGCGAGACGTTAATGTTGGAAATGATTTACTTATCAATGATAAAAATTATCTAATGAAAAGCGCCCAGTTTGTTAGACGTAATTATTAGCAATTAACAAATGATGTAAAATTTATCATTTCAAATAAGAAATAATACTTCACGATAGATCTCTATGATAAAAGAATGATATTTTCTTTAAGCGGAGAGTGTTCTGAAACTAGTAAGTGATAACTCGTAGCTTAAATTAAGACTAGCAGTTATTTAGTTAAACTAGTTAAATTTAAGCAGATAACCAGTCTTCATGCACGTAAAAATGAAATAAAAAATTTCTGCATTACACATTTATTTTTATCAATTCCTACAAAATCTTCAAATGAGTAATAATTAAAAACAATATAATAAATGAAGTCAATAGCAATAATTATTATCTATTTCTAATTTCATCGTAAACATTAACCGAATGCATATTTTTTAACGATTAATGTGAATATCAAATGATTAATGAAATCAGAAATGTCAATAAAGAGATAAAACAAAAACGGTTGGATCGATTTTGCATCAAAGTCCAATTTGAATGATGAAAGGCAATATTAGAAATGATTTACTTAAGAATGATGAAAATTACCCGATACAACCCGCACGATTTATTGAATTCCTACTATTAGCTCACACTCTCTATATATTTATATATCTTGTTAAAATTTTCAATGGTTAATAAAATATTTTCTATTCATCCATTCAAGTTCAAATACATTTTTTTAAACTTGTACTGGATGAAAATTGATGTTAATACAGTTTTTTCAAATATTAATTCATTCATAAAATTTAATTAATTAATTTTAATTTTTATATGGAAGAAAAAAAATTCTCCCATTGTTTTCATAAATGAAATGAAAGATTTTCCTCAAATGAGTGATGCCAACAAAAAATAAAATACCGCAACGATGATTATAAAAAAATGTTCAATAAAGATAACGAGGGACATTAATGCTGCACGGGTTTATTTTATATATTTATGATTAAAAAGTAGGAATTGACTTTAAAAAAGTTTTTTATATTACTTGTTAGATAGAATTAGTTGCAATAAATATATGATGTCGAAGTTATAATTTAAAATACAAAAAACACAATCACTGTAAAATAAACAATAAAATTGTCCGATATAAATATAATATAGATTTATAACAAAACATAAAAATGGTCAGAGTGTATAGTTTATATAGAGTTGTATAGTTGTATTATAGAGTTGTATAGTTTAATAAATAAAAGGGAATTGAAAACTTTTTATGCCAATATATGTGTAGTGTGAAGTTCTTGGTCGTGGTAAAGTGGATTTGATACGATGAGTGCTTCGATGAATAAAATCATCATTACCTTCTAAGAAATCTAGAAATTCAGAAGAAATAATGATAGGCACATTTGGAAAAACAGGCAGACATGAGTAGATGAAGGTATTTTAATAATCCCAGGTTCTATAGATAATGCACATGTACAGGAAAACGTTGGCTGCCCACGGCAGCGCAGGGCACTCGGGCCCGCAACACAATTCATGAAAAAGCTACATGTTGAAAGCAAGATGATTAACGAGAGAAGTGGTTGTTTCTTGTATCATGACATGAAGTCGAATGAAATTACATTTCGCCAAAAGGTTACAATATGGCGCTCATTTCTCCAAACAGAGCATAAAGACAATTAAAAATTTAGAGAACAGAGCCATTTTTGGCATAAATTATCCTAACGAATATATTGGCGGTAGACAACATGTATGGGAATGCAAAACCACACAAATGGGGCTCAGAAGAGTTTTCGGATTCTTGAACCCGCGAACCTTAGAATTTGTTATGACTTCGACATGTACGTTGGATATTTTTGGACCAGAGTTATTCAGATGCGCTTGGGAATCATTGTAATTAAAAAGGGTGTGTATGAAGAAATCAGTTAGCAACAGAACTTTGTGACCAAATAAGGAGATGGCAGATGGTAAAGCTTATGCTAGCTATTTGAAAGGGTAAATGTAGCGGTTTTCCTTTACATAGCACAGAATAGAAATATTTTTAGTGTAACTGAATTAAAAGGATATTAGAATAAACGGAATGAAATTTGTTACATTGAATTTAACAAAATGGTGGGAAAGGAAAATGAAAAAGTATTTTTGTAGAACAGTGAGCGTTAAAATAATGAAAAAGGGAACAAATTTGGAAAAGGGAATTAAATGAGAGGGGAATAATTACTAAAATTGAAAAAATTGAATAATATATGATGCGACATCATATATTTCTCCTCCTTGTGTAGAATTGAAAAAAAATTTGGTCACATGGTATGTATGCTCTGTTCAAAGATTACATAATATTTTCACATTTACTATAATACCAACATGTACTTTATAAGCAATAAAAAAAAACGTGCAAACCTGGTATAAAATATAAACAAATGAAAAGCATATAATTGAATAATATGACATGAAACATAAAAGTGAACGTTCTTCTTTTATGAGGTACCTCAATATGTACACCGGTGAAATATTTCAATAAGAATATATGTGTCTCATATAAAAATCAGCTGCAGCATTATCATAAGAATATAGATATAATAGTGCACATTTATATTTAATATAGTCCTTTTAGACTATTTTTGACCTATATTGCATGTACTATATGCAATTGAGACTTAGTTAATAGGTCATTTGGCCAAGCATGAAAAACTGTTTAATTAGTTAAAAAGGCCAAAAATATGAGACATTTTTTTTAAAAATTGGCATCTACTGTGCTGTATAAACAATACTGAAAATACAAGTTACATATAAATAAAATAGTGGGTATATCTTTTATATTAAGTGTATTGAAGAAAAATATAGAATAATGTAGCATATTCAAAATTTCGGTATCACTTTGTAGATCATACTGCATATCTGCATATCTTAATTATTTATTTATTTATTTTATTTAATATTGGGAAAGAGTGAAATGTGTAAAGTGGAAAAATTTGTCCCATGACGGATGGTATCTAGGAATGCTCATTACAACCTACCATCTACAAACATGTTGTCGACATGACACATGAAGATAACAACATATGTTGTTCTGCACTAATGGTAAGATACGGGACAAATTTAAATAATACAATATTTGATATAATAATGTTGGAAAAAATCTACGATATTTTGAAAAAGAAATAAAAGTTGACCTCTGTTGTTTTAAGAAAATTAATCTAAATTTAAAATAAAAAGTGTGTGATATTATGATTGTTTATGTAGAGAAAAGTGGTATGTTAAGTATGAGCAACATTAAAAACCATGCAATGTTTGTTAAAATCCTTTAAAAAGGAAACGAAAAAAATAATAAATTTTGAATAAAAAAGTTGATTAAAGTGTGGGAACACAACATTTATGTGAAAAAATTAAAAATGTGAACACAATTAATTAAGTACTGATATGTATGAAAGTGTGATTGTATGAAATAGAAGCTATCAATTAAAAGAAATAGAAACATATTAATTATAACAGAGAAAAAATGTAAAATAAAATATAACAGAGAAGTGTATTAGAAAGTATGTATGTACTGTTCGATTGCAACCATAAATGTATCTTCGACAGAAGATTTAACTGGTATAATACCAACAAAGTTGCAATTACATTAGAACTGAATAAATACCTCTAAACACTAAAAGAAAAATGAATTAAAAATTTTGAAAGAATATGTCATGTTGAAAATTAAATACGAAAAAAAAGCTGATGAAATGATGAAATGCAGTGTTATACATGTAGAAAAGAAATGTGTAAAAAATTTGTGTACGTCCACAGAATGAAAAATAATGCCTCCATTTCAATAATTTTATGAAAGCGACGTGCACTACTAGAAGAGGAAAAAAATTCCTATAAAATCTTATTATTATGAAAATAATAATTTTGCCATACTGGCGTGATTCAGTAGTGTACATTTTTTTTTTCAACTGTAGACAAAATTTGACAAGAAAATGGTTATTTAACTTATTTTTATTAAAAAGAATATGTGATAATGTAAATATGACTGAAAATGTTTAAGTAAAGTAACTGATGAAATGAATAATGAAAAAGTACGTTACCATGATAACTAACATTACCAAAATTGTTGCGATTGCAGTAGGTAACTAAGTACATTGTTGTTTACCATAATTGGTGCATATAGCGAATTCTATGAACTCCTCCAATAATAATATGGTATAACTAGTACCTAATTTAAAGTTACATGGAAAACATGATGAGATGATATATGTGCAAAGATTGTGTTAACGAATGATGTTGAATATTACGAGTAGTGTAATTAGAACCCCTACAAGTATGTAATGTTAAAGAAACGGGTGTTAATTTTAAAAAGAGAATGAATGTGAAAAGCACAGTTGTACATTGAAGAATGGTGGAGCAAATACTTTGACTGGTACTATGTATTTATATCCTTGATTGATAATATGTGTACGTTGATTTACTGGTAATATTTGAAACATTGATTGGTTGTGTAACATTGACTAGTAAAAAAAACTTTGAATGATAACACAGAATACATTAAGTATAGATGATAGAATTATGTGTAAGATGTTTGTGTAAATTTACAGGATGAAATACTTGATGCATAATTCGTGAAAGTTTCCTGAAATGAGTGCATTGTACGGAAATCTGAGTAGATTTCTAAGAATCGTAATATTAAATATAATATAATTAACATTAAGGCCTGATTCAGTAATGCACCATTTATTTTGCATCAGTAAACATATTTAATTTAATGAAAGTTATGTTTGTTTATTAAACTGGAGTTAGAAGTAAAAAAGTATGTAAAAGATGAAGAAGAATATTGATTGTTGTATGCATTTTATATAATAAAAAAACTATGACCATTAACCTACAATGAAAATATTAGCATTATTGAGAATGCAACTGGTAAATAAGTCTAGTTGTTTACCAACAATGGTATGTATAACAGATGTTATGTACCTAATTGATATAGTTTGGTGTAACTAACTTATATATAAACCATGAAATTATCAAATGCAGGATATGCGACATGGAAAAAGAATATGAAAAGGAACAGAATTTATATATATATATATATATAAATGAATCGTAAAAAGTATAACAATGATTGGTACTAACTGGTACTGAATAATGAATGGTAACTTTGACACGTAGAGTTAATGACATGTGTAATTAATTAAAAGAGGAACCATTGCAGATTATAAAACTGGTTATTGGATATAGAAAAGTAGTGTAAAATAACGCAAGATTGCAATAGATCTCAAAGTCTACTTAGGTTGTTTAAAAAGTTCCTGAATAATACTACTAAAACAATACACATGAATTAAAATATATCAACTTAATAAAAATATACACAAAAACATTTGCCATCATACAAATAAAATTTATCTAAATAAAATAAAATATGGTATGTATAAATACAATAGTGAAAATGTCTTTAATTAATTAGTTGCAATATCGATAAGCAGTGCCATATATTTATAAACGAAGAAAAATATTACTTTAATGAGTCCTTAAATTTTTTTTTAACATGGCTCTATCTAATAATGAAAAACACATCTTAAAATATATCCTATCTTCTTTTGAAACAGAAAAAAAAATATATATTTGAGGGTTAATGCTCAAAACATTAATAAACAACAAAAATGTCAATTATGTATTAAACTACTAAATACATACAAACCTGAAATATTTAAACTTCTTAGAAATTATGGCAATAAATATGTGTAAAGAAATTGAGAAGGAAAAGTCATCTTTAATATAAGTAAATATGTGCAAAAATGTTGTACACAAAACCTTATATATTTATTAAAACATGGATCAGCACTGGGGAAAATAACTTTAAAAAAAGTAATTTTATACATGGCCAGAAATATCTGACACATAAGTACTGCAATTTGTTTTAACATGACAAAAGTGACCTTAAAGTGTAAAGAGCATGTTAATTTAAGCAAAGTTATCTTTATTCATGTGTGTAAATCAAAACTTCGATACAAAGAAATGGGTCATATCAAGTGTTATCTATTTACCAATTAAAGTTTAAAGAAGCAATTTTGAAGAAAAAAAATAAAGTGTATAAATTTTACAATAAACAGAGTGTATATATGTCTAGAATGTGTAATAATTAGGTTTCCTTATCAAACTATAACCGCAATATTATAATTATATTTAAATTTAACAACAAAAACAATCAATGAATTAAAAAAAACTAAAAAGAGTATTGTGAAGAAGTGACACCAAGTTTATCATCAAAGATTGATCCGAATGAATTGATGGAAAATTTAGCGCTAAAAATTCAAATCAATACAAAATGACAAAATCCTGCCTTCTTTTCTGGCACCGTGAAAAAGATGCAAGGAAAATATCACCTCAACACAATATAAATTTAGAATAAAGTTAAGATAAAAAAAAATTTGATAACGTCCTACGAATATGGAATTCCTATTAAGAAACTGTAAGTGTGTAATATGTTTGTATGCAAACATTGCCATTTCTCATTACCAGTTTATTTTGTGTGAGCACCCCTAATGTCAATACTCAATTTTTGAATCACTGTAATTATACATCCAAAACATAAATTAAAAAGAAAGGACAATTTGTTATAAATAAAAATATTATATCTGGCAACATGTATCCTATTGCATAATCAAAAATTTGTGCACTAACTGATCCAATACATAAACACAAGATTATTATACTTTATAATGTTATTAAAGAGAATTAATATTTTGATGATGTAATTACCTCATGAATATATGATGCTTATTCGAGTAAAATAAAAACACTGATATTGTATAACATATAATGGCAAAAAAAAAAAATCAGATATATAAATGCAAGTATAAAATGTTAAAAATACAGGTTCACATGTGTATAAAAAGCATAAAAATATGAAAAGATGATGTAAAATTACTGAAGTTTTAATTGCATATAATTAAAAAATTTGTGCATTCGCACAGGACAGGAAGGGAAAGTGACCCACGATCCAAAAAAAAAAAAATATCTGCCCTAATTCTTGTCAAAGGACAAGTGTATTGGCGCAAGTTTACAATTGCCTTTTTTGAGTATGAAATATTTAGGGAGAGATCTATATTGTTGCCTTTAGACACAATATAAGCCTCCTTGCTCCCGCAGCAGTGATGCGACAAACTGAGGAGCAGTCTCGTATATTCATTTCTACAGGAAATTTGAAAATGAAATGTATTTCCAATTCGAAGATGTCTCCCATTACAATGAAGTGGAGGATCCTAAGGGCTGTAATTTTGAACAGATCACCACTCCGAAAGGGAATACTTATAAAATATATATATATATACATTGTATATATGTTAAATGAAAAGTCAGTCCTAGAGTAATGAGAGACGGCTTGTCAAAATCGGTAAGTGTAACAAGTCATGAGATGCGGACATAGATCTCTAAAAAAATACTTAACTGTTGTTAATTAATAAATATAACATATAATTTAGAATTAAATTAATGTGACAATTATTATTATCAATTATTGTAAATATTTGAATGTGAGAAGAATAACATAAATGAAAAATTAAGAAGATTTAGGTTTTATTCTTATTATTATTCTTATCATTTTTTTTAATGTGAGGAGAGAAAAAGAATGTGTATATATGCAAATAACCCGTAAAAAGGTAAAATTCACAGCATGACTGTCAAGTTAGAATTTCCCTTGATGGGCAAAAAAAACTAGGACCAGCCGAGTAGAACCACAAGGAAAATTCAAACACAACATCAGTACATTTTGCGCAGATGTACACAAATGTGTACATAAATGTACACAAGTGTGAAAGATATCAAATTTGCATATTATCCATTTCCTTTTAATGAGGAAAATTCAAAATTTAAAAAAAAAAAAATCCTTTAGATAAAACTTGCATGAGCGGCAGCATATTTAAAAAATGTTGAAATACTGCATAGCAAACTGATACTAAAATAAAGGATTATAGAAGATTAATACACATCATAAACAAAAGTTAAATACCTATTAAGAAATACTTATGAATGAATATTATACCTTTTCTTTATCACATAAAAGATAAATAATATTGTACATACCTTTCAAGATCCGATAACCAAGGAATTAAAGAAAAAATTCTTTACCTTAAATTGCACACATAAAAAACTAAAAAATAAACACTATTTTTGAATTTGCTTATTGATAAAGTCGAACAGAGCCATTTTTGACATAAATTATCCTAACGAATATATTGGCGGTAGACAACATGTATGGGAATGCGAAACCACACAAATGGGGCTCGGAAGAGTTTTCGGATTCTTGAACCCGCGAACCTTAGAATTTGTTATGACTTCGACATGTACGTTGGATATTTTTGGACCAGAGTTATTCAGATGCGCTTGGGAATCATTGTAATTAAAAAGGGTGTGTATGAAGAAATCAGTTAGCAACAGAACTTTGTGACCAAATAAGGAGATGGCAGATGGTAAAGCTTATGCTAGCTATTTGAAAGGGTAAATGTAGCGGTTTTCCTTTACATAGCACAGAATAGAAATATTTTTAGTGTAACTGAATTAAAAGGATATTAGAATAAACGGAATGAAATTTGTTACATTGAATTTAACAAAATGGTGGGAAAGGAAAATGAAAAAGTATTTTTGTAGAACAGTGAGCGTTAAAATAATGAAAAAGGGAACAAATTTGGAAAAGGGAATTAAATGAGAGGGGAATAATTACTAAAATTGAAAAAATTGAATAATATATGATGCGACATCATAATATGGTATTCATGCTGATACAAATTATGCATTATGCAAAGCATAGAAATGATTTCACAATAAATTAACTGGACTATTACACCATCAAAACATCGCAAAAAAAATTTTGCGAAAAATAAAACTCATTTTTACTATATGGTGTATAAACATTTATGTATAATTAAAACTTATACAAACATTAAAAACTTAAAATCGACGTTTCGGTCGACATCTACGACCATCTTCAGGATTATATTGTTCATTTATATTAGAGTCTAAAAAACAGAGTTCACCATCTTGAACTGAATCTTTCGCAAGGATTGTCTCCACCCTATCACATTCCATGCAGTGGCGGCACCTACTAGTTGAAATCCGAGTAACAAATTGAAATGAAATAAAAATGTAGGAAAGTAAAAATAGGCACAGTCGGAAAAACAAACATAGTTGAATTCTCTGAAACCTAAAAGCATAAAACCTCTGTGTAGATGTCAACAGAAACGTCGATTTTAAATTTTTAAGGTTTGTCTAAGTTGTAATTATACATAAATGTTTTTACACCATATAATAAAAGTGAGTTTTATTTTTCACAAAACTGTTTTTTTGTGATAGTGATTGATTTCATAATTTAAATATATATATTTTTTGCACTGTTTGTAACAATTTTTTTAGTTACATAGAAAAGGTCATACAGTTATTTTTCAAAGTTACAGATCTTCAACATAAGTCAAAACGAATTTCAGCCCTGCTTAGTGATATCAGCATAGCTATTGCTTTCGCAAATGCCATTGCAATTGCTTTTAGAGACATTTTAAAGCATGTTTTAAGAGATTAATCTATAAAGTTAATTAAAAATTTGTCAGTATAATAAACATTACAGGTACCAGTTTCAGTGTTTAACAGTGTTCTTTTGTTTGTTAAAGTATTTGGTTTAATTTATATACATACCTAGTGGACTAGCGATAATTAAAATTTTTGTTTAAATTGAACTAATAATAACTTTCCAAACATTTTGCTTTACAAGTATTTTTAAAAGTAGTTGGCTGTTTGAAACTTATTTTTATTTCATCGGCTAATTGTGACTTAAAAAAGTAATATCTTTTAAGGCGGTATTCAAAAAATATATTTTTCCACGCTCAACAACTCAAAACTTTCTGACACATTTTCAGACTCATTTTTAAAAGTAAAAACATGAAACTTGAGGGCGTGATTTATGAAGTGATTTATAAAAGGACAAGTGTTTTTATTTTTCGTTCCATTAATTAGAAATTGATTTACAAACAATTACTTTCACTGTACGATAATTTTCTTTTGTTTCCAGCGCTATCGCTTCAGGAAATTCGGTTCAAAATGTCCACTTTGACAGCATTTTTTGAAATATATTCTGCCTTTATCAAAAATTTGACCAATACGGACATTATAAAGTTTCTGAATAAGAGAACTTGCCAATTGGATGCATTTTAGAGCAAAAATGAAATTAAAAATAAGTTTCAAAATAAGCAGTTTGGATTTGAGTACTCCCTTAAAAAAAAAGAAAACTCCTGTGATATTTCTGTAGAAAATACAGGGTCAGATGATGAGACACTCAATTTAAGTCTCGGCGATGAAATATGATCCGATTTTCATACTTTTTTTCTTGTAAAGGTCCCTTTCTGCAGATGGGGCCCTGTTTAAGTATCAATAGGATCTAAAAGTCGTATGGTTGTCTGTCTGCTTTTTTTCTATTCTTTAAATAGCTCCCATTACAAAAAGTAAGAAGCTACCTATTGCAGTCGTGCAGAGACTTCTTCAGTATAAGGATGAAGAAGCTTCAGGGTGAGATGAAAACGTTTCTTTCGAAGAAAATGAAGAACGAAATGATGTAGAACGTATCTATACCTATATACCTACATCAGAAGTTTGTGAATGTTTTTAAGAGAACAGTGGACTTTCACCAAATTGGATTAAAAAATCGATTTCTTTTAATTTGGAGAATTATGAAAGTAGATGTTCGAATTTATCTGATGCAAAAAGAATTATCCAATTCTAAACCTTCTTCTCAGAGATATAAGCTTTTATAATTATAAAAACTCTATATATTTATGCAGTTAGTTTAACTTATAATGCTGTTTTCTCAAAATTGAAAATTTCGCACGTTTCTAACTTTTGAAACGGTCTATGCGAATTTCTAACTATCACATTCTTTTGAAATTTATACTATATATCCTCTACATAATAATAAATAAATTTCGCATAAAAAGTTGCATCTCAGGGGTGCTTTAGTATGGAAATTTATGTGTATATGGAAATATATAGCTACTGTGTTTGGGAAAAACAAAGCATAATTGTAAATATATACATATTTTTTTGCTTATAGATTCAGCAAACTTTTACAATTCATGCCAACTTCCATTGTAATATATAAAAAGTATCTCATAAATAAATATTGTAATATTTTGCGCAAAATAAATACGCATGGGATAATTTAAAACATAACAATTATTCGTTATTTTAAATTTTTAAAAATTGAATAATTTAAAACGCCAAATTTCGAAGATAACTATTTGAGCTTGTGATTAACAAGTCTGCGAGTTTTCAAATGAATCCATTGAAAATTGAAGGATTTTGTTTTTAATTTCCACTATCCCCTTAAAGGATAAATGGACAGGACTTATAAATAAAAATACAAGGTGTCGAAAAGTTGCGCAACCCTTGAAAAATTTTTTGTTTACTAAAACACAGACAACTAAAACACAATCTTTTTAAATCTCATGTTCAATTTTTTTTTTCAATGGAGTGTGGATTGTTCGCAAAAACAATCCAAACTCAATCGTTGACCTGAAAACAAACATTGAACACGAGATTAAAAAAATAAGTGTTCCAACATTGAGAAGAGTGGCCTCAAATTTGAAACAAGAACGAAAAATCATGCGTCAAGCATAGATTATGTAACACTTTCAAACGCTTCCAAAATAATTTTACAAATCATACCGTTTAATAAGCTAAAAGATAACATCTAAGTAAACAATTTGGTATATATTTTGGTAAAGTATTTGGTAATTTATAATTTGGTAAGTATATTTTTTTATATTTGGTAAGCAATTTGGTAAGTATAACATATTTAAAAACATAATTTCAGGAATTTCCAACATATACAATATTCGGAAAAATATCCGAATACTTTTATTCAGCCCTGTATAGGATCTATAGATTTGTATATATACTACATAGGATGCTAAATTTTAGTTCAGTTAGGAAACGCGTAGCACAGTTTAAAATTCTCCGTCTGGAGTTTCTGTCAATAAACGGAAATGTGTTCGCAAACTTTTGTGCTTCCCTGTGTAGGATCTACATAATTTATACACACCACGTAATAGACAAAAAGCAAGTTAAAATTAAAATCGCGTTCAGTAACTTAAAACGCACTTCCAGGAATTATTGTTAACAGACAGTAGAGAATTTTTTGTGTCTCCCTGTCAATGAACGATGACTGCTATACACACACTATTCTGCAGTAAGCCTCTTGTAATGCACCTTAGTGATATATATAAATTTCAATGAGTTTAAAATAGTGAAACATTATTTAAATAAACCGCAGACAATTTTTCTCCATAGACGTAATGTAACGGAATTCTTTTGAGTGTCCCTGTAAAAAAACTATAAGTGCTACACACTTCCGTTGAAATAGGGAACATGCTATAGATAACGACAATAACATATAAAAATTGCAGAGCAATCCGAGAATATTTACGGGAGTTAGAGCACGGACAGACAGCCAGACGACAGACGGCCATCCGGCCAGACAAACCGAAGTCATAAACACTTTTCAACTAGGTTGGAAAGTGTTAAAAACGCATACGTCTTTGTATCCGAGAAAAAGAGTCACATTTTGAATATATTTTGTAAAAATGTTCATTTTCGCTCAGTTTTATGTCTCAGTATTGTTATTGTATCAATTAAGTTTACGTTTGTAATTTGAATCATGTTTGTGTTTTAGTAAACAAAATATTTTTCAAGGGTTGCACGACTTTTCTATCACCCTGTAAATGAGGTCAGTGAAAGAATTTTAATGACTATTTACAAGTTAATCATATATATTATTTCTCCTGTCAACATCCCTTTTTATCAGAAAATACGAAACGCAGAACGACGAATGAGATACCATATGAAAGGATTTGGAACAGGCTTCTGACATAGCACGCTTACATTTTCCTAAAACATGTTTTTTGATTAAAATTTGCTGATAATTAAAAATTAAATCGGCATTGTTTTCATAAAAGAAATGAAAGGTTTTCCTCAAATAACTGTTGCCAAAAAAGTAAAATACCACATTATATAAAACAGATTATAAAAAACACCGCATAGGTTTATTTTATATTTATGATTAAAAAGCGAAATTGAAATGTTTAGATTTATATTTCTATGTCCCATGTTTTTCCCGAAGTGGACGACGTCATCCTCTAATGCAGTTAAAATACGATTGCAGGTAATGGAAAGCCAGTAAACGCTGGATGAATTATGCTATGGTTAACTGGATGAATTATGCCCTCCAGGTTCGACTGGGATAGCTCAGTTGGTAGAGCGTGTCAGCTTCAGCCTCGAGATCCCAGGTTCGAATCCTGGCCCGGACATTTTTCGTCCAGTTGGCAAATTACAACTCGTATGATATCTTTACCAATTTCAATAATTAAGTTGAAATTAATCTAGTAAAATACGATTGTTAATTTTTTTTCTCGCGCGTGCCTTTTGCAATCTTGAATAAATTTTTACTCTAACTTTGACGGAATAAATTAGATGATATTCTGGCTTCACTAAACACTAAATGTTGCTGCAGATATTTTTATTCTTAATTTTTCTTTAGAAGTTTAAACCTGCATCTAATAAATATTACATATTGATAAAAAATGTTAGATTGCAGTGCGAAATCCTCGCACGGGCCCACTGGTATGTATATAATTATATCTTATAGACATGTTTAGAAACCTATATAGAAACATTTATAGAAACCTATGTTTTTATAAAGTGGTTAAGTTATGTTTTAAAAAAATGCTGATAAATATATTTTTGAAGATAAAACTAAATGTTTTTAGAAAAGCCCAATAGTATACTTTATAGTGAAAATAATTAAAACAGAAGCTTATATACATGAATTGTTCTCTTCTCTTTAGATGATAATTTCTGATGATGAACTGGTATATTTATAAAACGTAATTTTTTTTTTCTGAGATATTTTTATATCTAAAAAGGAACATTACACCGAGTTTTCCTATAACAGCTTAAAGAAATAGTCTTAAATGAATCCATCTATTGCTAAAGAATTCTAGGAACAAATAAAAACAGCAAATCTGAAATTCGACTACAAAATTTCTGAGAATAAGCGAAATGAAAGGAATCTGTTATAAATCTAAAATCCGGATATAAATTTTTCTCAAAATATGAGAAAGATGCAATGGAAAAAATATTTTTTTGCTGTAAATCTGACATGCAATAGCAGAAATATATTTTAATCCATGATTCGAACTGTATGAGAAATTGCACTTTTCTTTAGGCATTTTATCATATTTAATCGGGTAACACCAGCGTCCTACAAACACGACAGCTTCATTCTTCTTCTGTATAGTTAGTTAATGAATCTTATTGTTGCTTTTATGCACGTTCATGTATCCCAGTAATTTTACTTATTCTTTTATTCCACTGCGAACTGTTAAAGTTTAGCTTTTTGTCTCTAGTAACTATTTTAATATTTCATTATTGGAACCAAATAAAAAAAACAAATAAAAACATCATTAAAATAATATTTGAGCAAGTTAACTTAACATCATAGCTCATAATAATTATTCATTTTAATATACAAGTATCCATACGTCAAGCAATAAATTACTACGTCTAGACATTTCCTCTCATTTCACAATACATTCGTCAACCCATAAGTCTTTCCTTGTAAACCAAAATCCTATAACCTTACTTTTCTGTTTTCATTTTAATTTATTAATATTTTCTTGTATTTTTCCGCCATTACCAATATGTTTTTGCGCCTATTCAACTGCTACCTCCGTAATAATAATATTACGGAGGTAGTGATTCAACCGGCTCTCGCATTCAACAAGGACTACGCGTACACCAGGGTGAGAACCATTGGCTTAATGAAATTAGCTTAAATCACCTCATCTACACCAGAAAAATACGAGT
The DNA here is from genome assembly GCA_963931845.1 of Maratus michaelseni. Lineage (NCBI taxonomy): Eukaryota > Metazoa > Arthropoda > Arachnida > Araneae > Salticidae > Maratus > Maratus michaelseni. Next base: position 97,198,456 of record OZ007597.1, on the reverse strand, counting down.
GGCAGTCGGAAAATAAGTTTCCCCTGGCGACTGTGGACAGAGGTGTGTATGAAAGACAAAAAATGTAATGATACATTAAAGATAAAACATAACTTTATTTTTCCACATAAGTACCAAGTACATTGAGACATTTTTCATACCGCTTTAAAGGCTTCAAAAAGCCCTCCAGGAAAAAATCAGGGCTTTGCATACGGACGAAGCGTTGAACGGCTATGGGCGAAAGATGACACACCAGGTGAACGCGAACGTGCAAGACACCAATACCATTGGGTAGAGGTCGACGGCGATCAAGCAAATGGCGCTGTTGCAGTGTCTGCGCAGATGGTTCAGTTGCAGTCAACAGCGCCATCGTTAACTGAAAAATATTCACAAAGTTCTTCATTCTTTTCAAAAATTGCATTACTCAAAACATGTAAATAAATTAATAATTTACCTAATAATCCCCATATTTTTGTCACATGTAAAGTGATAAAATAATGTTGTATTCTACCGAGATACGCTAGAACATAAGATTAAACTGCTTCGTCTATTGATGAAGTATATTTCGGAGCAATTCAAACAAAATTGAAATTCTACAACACTATTCCTCAGAGTAAGGGAAAAGGAAATATGTGATACAATTTTAAAATCTGGAAATAATATATTTCGAAAATATTAGGCAGCTAGAAAAAAGAAAATATGTTTCTGTACATTGAATAGCTGAACGTTATTTGAATCTTTTAATTCGAATTTTATGAACAAATGCAAAAGAACAGTGTTTTTCTACTATTCATGGAGTAACACTACTTGTGATACCTGAAAAGTCACCGATTTTGGATTAAAAAAACAAAAATTAGACACCATACATCGGAATGAATATGGATTTGAAGGTACTTATTATATCCATCTTTAGCATCATTAGCATATTTTGTTTATAATTATTAAAAAATCAAAATGGCGGCACTGAAGCTGTGGCGACATGGCGATACTAAAAAGTTCTTTTAGGTATAGATTTCGTAAGAAATACTACCTATTACATTCTCACCTAAGTTGGAAATTTTGAAAAATTTTTGCAGATCTACGCCGATCATGACTCCCAGAACCCAAAACCACCCCCAGTTCAAAACTTTATATATCTATCTATCTATCTATCTATCTATCTATCTATCTATGTCACTTTTTTCTGACCACGATAACTGGAAAAATTCTGCATTAATCTTTTACAAACTGATACATAAAATCAAGGGGCATAAAATCTCGGTCAAGTTCGTTAATGGGCAAAATCGAACCAAGGGGGGGAGGGTGGGGGGCTTTTTGTGAAAACAGAAAAAACCCCATAATTTCTTAATTATTATACGTATCGAATCCATTTAAAGTTATTAATACTTCTAGGAGAAGGACCGAAAATTTATGTATGACAGATTTTTGATATAATTAAAAATGGCTCCAAGGGGGGGGGAAGGGGGGGTTTTAGAAGAAAAAAAATCATACCTTCGTCAATTCACAAGATATCAAATCCGCATAAATTTATTATTAATCCTCTTATTATTATCTAAAACTTTCATATTGACAAGTTTTTTATAGGACCAACCGTTATAGCAAAAAAAAATCCCTGCCGGCTCCGCCTGCAAACAAGTTACTTTTCGAAGTAGGCAGTTCCAACTCCCGCATCTTTTCGAAACTGATACATAAAATCAAGGGGCATAAAATCTCGGTCAAGTTCGTTAATGGGCAAAATCGAACCAAGGGGGGGGGATGGGGGGGGGCTTTTTGTGAAAACAGAAAAAAAACATAACTTCTTAATTATGATACTATCGAATCCGTTTGACGTTATTATTACTTCTAGGAGAAGGGCCGAAAATTTATGTATGACAGATTTTTGATATAATTAAAAATTGCCTTAAGCGGGGGAAGGGGGGGGGGGGGGGGGGTTTAGAAGAAAAAAAATTCATAACTTCATCAATTCCAAAAATTTCAAATTCGCTTAAATTTATTATAAATCCTCTTAATATTATCTAAAACTTTTATATTGACAAGTTTTTTATAGGACCAACCGTTATAGCAAAAAAAAAATTAAAAACAAAAAAACCCCTGCCGGCTCCGCCTGCAAACAAGTTATTTTTCGAAGTAAGCGGTTCCAACTACCGCATCTGTTCGAAACTGATACATAAAATCAAGAGGCATAAAATCTTGGTCAAGTTCGTTAATGGGCAAAATCGAACCAGGGGGGGGGGGGGGGATGGGGTTTTATTTTTGTGAAAACAGAAAAAAAACCATAATTTCTTAATTATGATACGTATCAAATCCGTTTGAAGTTATTATTACTTCTAGAAGAAGGGCCGAAAATTTATGTATGACAGATTTTTGATATAATTAAAAATTGCCTTAAGAGGGGGGGAAGGGGGGTTTTAGAAGAAAAAAATTCATTACTTCGTCAATTCCCAAGATTTCAAATCCGCTTAATTTTATTATAAATCCTCTTAATATTATCTAAAACTTTTATATTGACAAGTTTTTTATAGGACCAACCGTTATACCAAAAAAAAAATTAAAAACAAAAAAATCCCTGCCGGATCCGCCTGCAAACAAGTTAGGTTTCGAAGTAGGCGGTTCAAACTGCCGCATCATCGTAAAAAAGGTCATTTCTTCCGCAATTCCCGACAAACAGGCGCCCCACGGTCTGCGTCTTCGAAATCTACCTGTGCCTGTAGGCCGAGCCGTCAGGGATTTTTTTTTGTATATATAATAGAATTGTTGATAGATAGTATATTTTCCATTTTTAACACTTTCCAAAATAGTTGAAAAAGTATTTATGAATCTGGTTTGTCTGGACGTCTGATCGTCTGTCTTTCTGTCCGAGCTCTAACACGCGTAAATATACTCAGATTGCCGTTTAACTGATAAAAGGGTTTTTTATAAGAACAAATTTTAAAACTTTTTTCAATTGGGACTGTTCCACTTTAACTAACAATTTAGGAATTAACTATTCATCAACGATTAAAAGGAACACCTTATATATATGCATGTATGTATATAACTATATATATATATATGTGTGTATGTGTGTGTGTGTGTGTGTGTGTGTGTGTGTGTGTGTGTATTTAATATACCTTTGAAATAAAAATATATATTACAACTTCCTATAAAAAAAATCTCTTATTTAAGGAAGGCATAGAATCATATTTTACTTTAGTTCGCATGTAGTGAAAAAATATATAGAAACATCATAATAAATAAAACCTATATAGATACTATATAGATATAAGTGCATTTTACTCTTCCAAAGTAGCTTAAAGGAAATAAATATAAATATTTCATCTATTGCTACAAAAATCTCTGGGTACATATAACCTACAAACTTGCAATCTGACTGTAAAATTTATCTGAATAAAATAAAAGGAAGTCTGCTATAAAAAATCTTAAATCTGGAAATGAAATCTTCCGAAAATATGAATCAGTTCCATAAGAAAAACTTTCTTTTTCCTTGTAAGCCTGACATGTAATAGCTGAAAGATATTTGAACTTTTTGATTTGAATTGTACGGAAAAGCGTATTTCTTTAGACATTTCGTTGTATTCTATACAAATATGTTTTGAAATAATATACAGTGAACTCCCGTTAATTCGGACTTCGGAGGGAGACCATTTTTTGTCCGCACTAACCAAAGTCAGCATTAAACCATGTCTGAAAGATATTTGAACTTTTTGATTTGAACTGTACGGAAAAGCGTACTTCTTCAGACATTTCGTTGTATTCTATTCAAATTCTGTTTTGAAATAACATACAGTGAACTCCCGTTAATGCGGACTTCCGACGGAGGCCATTTTTTGTCCGCATTAAATGATGTCTGAAAGATATTTGCACTTTTTGATTTGAACTGTACGGAAAAGCGTACTTTTTCAGACATTTCGTTGTATTCTCTACAAATTCTGTTTTGAAATCATATACAGTCAACTGCCTTTAATGCGGACTTCAGAGAGACCATTTTTGTCCGCACTAACCGAAGTCCGCATTAAATGATGTCTGGAAGATATTTGAAATTTTGATTTGAACTGTACGGAAAAGCGTATCTCATCAAAAACAACTCGTTGTAAATGATCCCGCCAAGCCACAAACCTAAAACGTCAGCCATAAAAAGAAGTGATATCACATAAAAAGAAGCGATATAGAAGTGCATACTCCGAGTCCCGTGTAAAAATCTATCAGCACTCATAATGTTTCCAAAGGACTCGGAGTGAGGTACAGTGAAAACTGCTTGGCGACCTGCAGGCTTTTATAATGTTCGCGTTTCCTGCAATTACATATGACTATATTATTTTTATTTATTTTTTATTTATTTTTATTTATTTAATTATTTTGCTCCCATAAAATTGTAAAAAGTTGAAGCTTCTGTGTTTGCATGTCTTTTCTTATTTATGAGCTTGAGAAAATAATTTGTTGTTGAGCTTGAGAAAATAATTTTATTTACCATTATTTAAAGTAGAAACACCACTCTTACGAAGAAGATTTCTTAAGTAAACATGCAAAGATTTTGAGTTTGTAATATATATATATATATATATATATATATATATATATATATATATATATATATATATGTAATGATCATACATATATTAATAACAATGCACTTTATAATAAACGTTAACTAAATTGAGATATATTGCAATAATTATAGCGTAAGCGGAATCGCATAAATCTGGGGAAAAATCCGTTCTGTCAGTTCTTTCGCATGAAAAAATATTTATAAAAGTGATATAACAAAAATTAAAAATTTATTTTTTCGATTTTCAAAATTGATATACTGCATATATTCTAAAAGCCTGCAGGTCGCCAAGCAGTTTTCACATACCACTCCGAGTCCTTTGGAAACATTATGAGTGGTGATAGATTTTTACACGGGACTCGGAGTATGCACTTCTATATCGCTTCTTTTTATGTGATATCACTTCTTTTTATGGCTGACGTTTTAGGTTTGTGGCTTGGCGGGATCATTTACAACGAGTTGTTTTTGATGAGACATCACTTCTTTTTGTAAGGTATTTAATTTCAATTACACAGATTCCATTTTTATTCAGAAAAGAAAAGATAAAAGAAAGATGAAAGGGGCAAAATAAAAAAATAATTGTGATGCTATAAATAGAATTATACATCAGAATTATACAATTTATTGAGTGACTTATTCCAATGTACATGTCTCTACCATAGCAAAGGGGAAACTTTTATATTCATTTCCTTAGATTGTATTCATCAGATTATTTATGACATGTTTATTTTCCCTTTTCTTTTGTTAATATCACTCTTCCGTTTATATACATTCAAAAAACAAAAAAATAGAAAATTTTACAGTAGTTTACAAAGTAATTAAAATACTGCAGTTTCAGAAAAATGTGGATAAATAAGAAGTACCTTTTTTTTGGTCAATTATAACAATGAGTTTACTTTACCGAGAATAATCAAATTTGTTTTTCTACGAATCATTGTTACTTACAGGGATTTTTATACTAATATATTAAATATTATTCTTGAAAATTACTGAGCACCTTAAAAGTTTTTTTATTTGTTAAGTTTTTTAACTCAACGTTTCGAGAATCGGAAAAATATAAGATTCGCAACGTTTGCAAAAGTATAAAAACTATTAAAGTGATTTCAAAATAGAAAATGTCCGTAGGATGACATGTATTCCAAAATTTTGTGTGATTTTGTAAATATACCACAAAGACTAATGCGTTTACATAATAAACCGTTTAAAAAAATGTAAAATTTTATTAAAATATTTGATCTGATAAATCATAAAGCTTTAAATTAGATTTTAAAAAAAAGGAGCGTGATTAAACCAAAAAGGATTATATTTACTAAATTCACAAAATACATAGACACAAAATACATAATTAATGTTTCTAGTCTGTCCATTCCGATTCGGGGATCCTAAAATATAGGTCCTCAATCCCCGGCAGTCCATGAATTAATTAGGACATATGTAATGCAACTGTTAAAATGTTCCCAAAGTCGACAATAGAAGCAATAAGTATAGCTGGTCAAATATGAAACACGGCATTGCTTCATCATGACTTTGTTTCGTGAGGTGTTCGTTCTCCAAACATAAAAATATTTTGAAAGTGTTCGTTAACCGAACATGTGTTCGTTATCCGAACATAAAAATCTCACGCGAAAGTGTTCGTTACCGATCACCTATTGTATACGAAATATAGCATTTTTTATTTTTATGAGGAATTTAATAAATTATTTCCTTTTCATTGTGCTCTTAGGCCTGTTTTTAGAGCATTTTAAGTTCGTCATAGCCGGAGATTCGATGAACGGCAAATATTTAAACGCAAAACTTCTAGCAACATTTTTACATTCTATTACTCAGCGCATGAATGTAAAGTTGGAATTTTTTAATCGCTTTTTTCAATCAATTCCTGATACATTTATTAATAAACACAGTTTTTTTTAATCGATGAAAATACTATATTTTAATACAGGGTTCGTACGCTTCAAGGACTTTCAAGCACCTTTTACCAGAATTTTCGTAAAGCAATATTTGGCTTATTTAATGAAAAAAAAATGCTATCTTCAGATATAGCAACCAGTACTCTACGAAATTTCTGGTACTAAAACACATAAAATCTCCCGAATCTCCTGATGCGTACGAACCCTGTAATAGATTTAGAGCTTAAGATCGACGAGCTTTCAGACAGACAAAATTAACCCGTATTAAATTTTAAAGCAAGATAATAAAACCTTACAGAGATTGAAACAGTATAAAATCATTAAAATACATCTCACTCAGTAAATATACATCGGTTGTAATGTAATCAAGATCTTCTAAGAGACTCTGTAAACGAAACGTATATGGTTCAACAATACAAACAATAGAGAGTTTAAATGAATCGGATGTAGTAACATATTTGAATATCTTATGTATATAGCAACTTTGACAAATATTATGCTATTTACTATTGTTTTTCCTGTGTGTTGAGGAATCAAGTACTTCAACGTAAAAATTCGCTAATTACACAATTATTAATCTTATTAAAAAATCTTTTGAGTTACCCTGTAAACAAAAACTAAATTCTACAGTTCTGTTTCACAATAGGAAGCTAACTTAGGTCGTTCGTAGTAACATATTTTAACAACCTGCGCATACGTTCTCTTTTAAAAGAGTTAGACCATTTAATGTGTCTTTGCTTCATCTTAAGTATAGGAATAAATCACTTTAAAGTGATATATATATATAAAACTAATTCATATTTTACACAAATTATTAAACATTTGAACTATTCATAAAAACAATGCAATTGTTGCAAACCGCGTAAAAATCGGATAATTACACAATTCTTTAGCCCTATATCAAATGATCTTTTGTGAGAACCTGTAAACGAACCTTAAATGTTACTATTTTTTTATAATAGGGAGCTTACTTGGGTCGACTGTAATAACATATCTTAATATTATGTGTATACGACCATTTCTAAAAGAGTTGGGTCATTAATTATTTTTTTGCTCTATGTTAAGTATAGGAATCAATAACTTTAAACTGATATAAATCAAAAACTAATTAATATTTTTTCATGAAACTTACAAAGGTTTGAATTACTCATAAAAACAATTCAAATGTCGTAAACCACGTAAAAATCCGATAATTACACATTGCTGTAGCCCTGTCAACAGTTTTTTGCTACATGTTAAGTATAGGAATCAATAACTTTAAACTGATATAACTCAAAAACTGATTGATATTTTTTCATAAAACTTACAAAGGTTTGAACTACTCATAAAAACAATTCAAATGACGTAAACCACGTAAAAATCCGATAATTACACATTTCTGTAGCCCTGTCAACAGTTTTTGGTCTGTACAAGATTTAAAAAGGGCAAAAAACAGCACTTTTAAAATTGCATTTCCTGAAAACCTATTCGACAGATCTTGCTTTTCTTTTGATTTCTTAGTCATTTGGCGCGCCCCATTCCCTAGAATCAAGAATTTTGTTTCTATCATAAATAGAACGCGAGATATAGATATGTCAAAAACCCGTTTTGTCCCGTCCGCAAAATATAAACTAGACAGAGTTTTAAAAAAAAAATTGTAAAATCGTTTGGCATCCATTGGCGGAAATTTCTTTCATTTACTCTGTAATGCATTGCTGTTTCTTATGCTTGGCGAGAAACTCTGTCGAGTTTCTATGATTTCGGCAGACGTTTCGTTGTATTCTATACAAATTCTGTTTTGAAATAATATGCAGTCAACTCTCGTTTCCGCACTAACCGAAGTCTGCATTAAACGATGTCTGAAAGATATTTTAACTTTTTGATTTGAACTGTAGGGAAAAGCGTATTTCTTTAGGCATTTCGTTGCATTCCAGCATACAAATTCTGTTTTGAAATAATATGCAGTCAACTCCCCTTAATGCGGACTTTGGAGGAGGGCCATTTTTTGTCCGCACTAACCGAAGTCCGCATTAAATGATGTCTGAAAGATATTTGCACTTTTTGATTTGAACTGTACGGAAAAGCGTATTTCTGCAGACATTTCGTTGTATTCTATACAAATATGTTTTGAAATAATATACAGTGAACTCCCGTTAATTCGGACTTCGGAGGGAGGCCATTTTTTGTCCGCACTAGCCGAAGTCCACATTAAACGATGTCTGAAAGATATTTGAACTTTTGGATTTGAGTGCGGAAAAGCGTATTTTTTCAGACATTTCGTCGTATTCTACAGGGTGATTCATAAAAGATGGGCAGAACTTTAAGGGGTTATAGTACACGTAAAGACAAATAATATTAAATAGGAGACTAAGGGTCCCAGACGTATTCCCAAGGAGATAGGGGGCATTAAAGTTTAGGGTCCGAAATTTCAAATGATTATAAAACATGGAAAAATTGGTCGATTCGTTTGCGGTTTTTGCAAAAAATTTTCTTTATGCCAGTATTTTCTTGAAATAAAATTTTAAAGTTCAATTTCAAAAAATGCCGATAGGGGGCGCTTTAGACTTTGGAGTAACAAACAACTATTTTTTAACGTTATTTTTTGTATTTCTTTAAATGATTTCGAAAGCTTAGACTTAAACTTAAATTTTGATCTAAAAATCTGAGTCCTAACGAGTAGTTAAGTAGCGTAAACTGAAATTTGAAATTTGAAACCCTTCTCCCCCCAGAACAAAAATCAGTTATTCCCGATCTTTGTGTCGTAGATTAGGCTCTAACTACTGCCGCGTTTTGCTAAAATTATTCTTTATGTCAGTATTTTCTTGAAAATAAATTTTAAAGAAAATTTTCAAAAAATTCCGATAGAGGGCGCTTTAGACTTTGGAGTAACGAACAACTATTTTATACCGTTATTTTTTGTGTCTCATTAAATGCTTTCTAAAGCTTAGACTTAAACTTAAATTTTCAGCTCAAAATCTGAATCGCTGAGCGTGGTTCAGTAGCGAGGGGAGGGGGTTCAAATTTCAACTTCTGAACATAGTTCAGTTTGCACTACTTAACCATGCCCAACGATTCTGTGCTGTGATACGAGGCAAAAATACAACTTTCGTCAAGGACTGCATAGTCGGAATTCACTCATAAAGGCACTGGCACAGTTGGAAACGTCGCTCATGCAAACGTTAAAGCTCCATTCCTGACGCTAGTCACCGGGTGAAGAAGGAAACAGAAAGTATGCAAATGTCAAATGGGGAAGAAGAAGAACACGTATGCAAAATTTCGACACGATTCAGGCATAAAAACCACTGAACGGTGAGTCAAGTGTAAGTCGCTGTAGTAATGAATCGGAAGATGGTGCCCTTCACGAATAAGGAAAAGGCTGAGATGCATTTAATTTACGGAGCGGCAGATGGAAATGGTGCAGAGGCACAACGAATGTACGGAGAGCGATTTCCTAACAGGCGGTTGCCTAACCGCAAAACTTTCGAGCGCTTGCACAGACAGTTGTGTGAGACGGGATCATTTCTCGCTTCCCGGTCGAATGCAGGTCGTGCAAAAAAGGACGAATCAGTAGTTGTTGCAGAAGCCATTCTGGATGTAGTAGCGGCGCAGCCAAGTACAAGTACACGAACAGTGGCTAGCCAGGTGGATACCTCACAGTCCACGACTTGGAGGGTACTGAAGGATGAACATTTGCTCCCGTTTCATGTGCAACGAGTCCAGAAACTGTCTCCAGGGGATTATCCAAATCGTATTGAATTCGCCCGCTGGTTTCTGCAGCAGAACGCGCTAAATCCACATTTTGGACGAACTGTGCTTTTCACCGATGAATGTACCTTCACACGTGAAGGTACATTTAACACACACAATGCACATGTATGGGCGGATGTCAATCCACATGCTACGTATCCACATGCTCATCAGAGACGCTTTTCCATCAATGTTTGGGCAGGAATCCTCGGAGACCACCTAATCGGACCGTACCTTCTTCCTGAACGCCTCAACGGTAAAACATACCTCACATTTCTGCAACATGTGCTGCCAGACCTGTTAAACGTTGTTCCTCCACGCATCCGGCGGGTCATGTGGTTCCAGCACGATGGAGCGCCAGCCCATTACGTACGAGACGTCCGCAACTATCTGGACATCACATTTCCGAACAGATGGATTGGTCGAGGTGGTCCTGTTGCTTGGCCTGCTCGCTCGCCAGATCTTTCACCCCTCGATTTCTTTTTTTGGGGACGATTGAAGGCTCTTATGTATGAGACACCCATTGAATCCCCCGAGGAACTGGTCGCCAGACTTTCCGCCGCTGTAGGGGAAGTGCTCGAAAAGCCTGATGTTTTCGCGAATGTTCGCCGTTCCATTCGTCGCCGTTGTTCTGCGTGCATAACCTCTGGTGGTCACAATTTTGAACATTTATTGTGATTACATGTTAATAAATATGCTTTGGTAACATAATCCTAATTTGTGTCTTTTTACCTCGTATCACAGCACACAATGTGTGGACATGGTAAACTGAACTGTGCTCAGGAGTAGAAATTTCAAACCCCTCTCCCCAGAAACTTAACCACGTCTAACGATTCAGATTTTGGGCTGAAAATTTAAGTCTAAGCTTTAGAAAGCATTTAATGAGACACAAAAAATAACGGTATAAAATAGTTGTTCGTTACTCCAAAGTCTAAAGCGCCCTCTATCGGAATTTTTTGAAAATTTTCTTTAAAATTTATTTTCAAGAAAATACTGACATAAAGAATAATTTTAGCAAAACGCGGCAGTAGTTAGAGCCTAATCTACGACACAAAGATCGGGAATAACTGATTTTTGTTCTGGGGGGAGAAGGGTTTCAAATTTCAAATTTCAGTTTACGCTACTTAACTACTCGTTAGGACTCAGATTTTTAGATCAAAATTTAAGTTTAAGTCTAAGCTTTCGAAATCATTTAAAGAAATACAAAAAATAACGTTAAAAAATAGTTGTTTGTTACTCCAAAGTCTAAAGCGCCCCCTATCGGCATTTTTTGAAATTGAACTTTAAAATTTTATTTCAAGAAAATACTGGCATAAAGAAAATTTTTTGCAAAAACCGCAAACGAATCGACCAATTTTTCCATGTTTTATAATCATTTGAAATTTCGGACCCTAAACTTTAATGCCCCCTATCTCCTTGGGAATACGTCTGGGACCCTTAGTCTCCTATTTAATATTATTTGTCTTTAAGTGTACTATAACCCCTTAAAGTTCTGCCCATCTTTTATGAATCACCCTGTATACAAATTCTGTTTTGAAATAATATACAGTCAACTCGGGTTAATGCATTACCCCCTATATAAGCAAGCCGCCCTGCAGGTTACTGTACTTTGAAATGACGTATCTTAAGTAGTCCACACTAGCCATTCAGCATGGTTGCCATAATTTACCGTCTATCCTTTCCTTTTCCCCATAATGCATTTCACGTTAGCTTAGCTTTTTCTTGTTTCTTCATTCGAAGGCGAAAAAGCATGTAGACAAGTGTTGTTTTGGTTGTTGCTTGGCTTTTATTATTATAATAAATACGTTGTTATATTTCAATTTTACACAAAAATTGTAGTGTGTGAAGAATGCCGTACAGGTGTTGTGCTATAAATTGTAAAGGAAATTATAAAGATAAAGCAAAAGTTCCCGTTTTTTTCGTTTCCAAAAGATGGCGACTTACAGCGAAGACGGCTGCAAGCACTTTGCCGAAAGGATTTCATAGTAACTCCAATCTCAAAAGTAAGTTGACTTCATTTGTAACTTATCTTTTTTTTCTCCCTCTTTTATGGTTCGTAATTGTTTATGCAAAATATATTTGGGACTATTCAAAGCAAAAATGTGTCTTAAGTTACATTCCATAATTTATCGTATTTGTTTACTGTCGGAATCTAACATTAAAAGCTGAACTATCCCAAATTCCACCAAAAAAATAATTTTTATTCAATATTCACCAAGCTCTTAAAATACATGAGTAAATTCTTTAATTTTCATACATTTAAGCAAATTAGTCATAAAATTAACCAAATACCATTTCAATTGTTAACCGATTGGAGCTTTTTGGCGAAATTTCCTGTCTATTAAATGTTTGTTTACAATTACCAAGTGTATTGTTTTTCCGTGTTCAATATGTCTGTTGTTTTAAAATACGTTAAATTTTTTTAATTGCAATTTTATTTAAATCAGATTTTTAAAATTTAAATTTGACTTTTTAAATATATTTTTTTTTTTTTTACGCTATATGTACAATTATTTATTGCATATACATACAGTGTAATTTATGTACAGCGTTGCCCAGTTCTGCCATTTTCTCAGAATTTTCAAATTTACATTAATTGATTCTGCATTTTATAAAAGATTTCAGAATTTTAAAATAATTTTTAGAATTTTAAAAATCTTATATAAGTTTAGATAATATATAATTCTAGGTTTTTTTTTTTTTTTTTTTTTAACCAATTGTATGTGAATTTTATTAACAATTCATAAAACTATGCTAGATTAGCTTTAAACTATTTTTTATATGCTTCTACTGATATACAAATTTGCCAGCTCTATTTTTTAAGGGGGGGGGGGCGGATTACGTGTAAGTTTCATACACTTCATTCAGTCATTATTTTCTATTATTACGCAAGTATTTTTTTTTTAAATGAAATATTATTTTTAAATTTAGTTATCTGTTATGTAAGTCATGTTAATTCTTTTTTTTTTTCTGTTAAGTATTTTAAATTTTATTAGCTTCTAAGAAATAATTTAAAACACAAGTTTTCAAAATTGCATTTATGTTAAAAAATTGACAATAACATTAATTTGTTTTACTGCAATAAGATTTATATATAGTGATTATTCCTTGGGTATTTTGTATTCTCTATGTGCAATTATTTATTGCATATATACATTCTAATTTAGTTATAGTGTTGCTGAGTTCTGTCACTTTCAAAACGTTCTATTTTATATTAATGTTATCCTCATTTTATAAAAGATTTCAGAATTTCAAAATAAATTTTAAAATTAAAAAATTCATATATAAGTTCAAATAATATATAATTCTAGTGTTTTATAACCATTTTATGTGAATTTTATTAACAATTCATAAAACTATGCTAGATCAGCTTTAAACTTTTTTTTATATGTTTCTACTGATATACAAACTTGCCAGATCTATTTTTTAAGGAGTGGGGGGGGGGGTGCATTTTTGCTTTGAATAGAAATATTTTGCATAAACAATTACGAACCATAAAATAGAGAAAAAATATATATGTTACAAATGAGGTCAACTTACTCTTGAGTTTGGTGTTACTATGAAATCCTTTCGGCAAAGTGCTTGCAACCATCGTCGCTAAAACTCATTTAAATGTATTTGAAATTTAAGAAAAATATAAACTCATTCACTTGGTTAATATGAAATTTTGTAATCATATAAACAATTAAATATATATATACAGTTAAAAGAATGGAGCAATAGAAACAGCATTGGAGCAATATAATTTGAAAATGTGTTCCTTTAAACATATATTTATTCCAGATTATATACAATATTCTGGAATACATAAAATATTCATTAAATGAATTTGGAGCATGTATCACATATACTTAAAATGATCATGATTTTTTGTTATAAACTTCAATGGATCTGAAAATATTATTCTTTGTTATTAAAATGTTTGAATAAAAAGAACCAATTTTCGAACTTTATGAGTTCCTAAGCAATTACAGAATTTAGAGTGAATTGAAGTTGGATTTAGTTGATATAAAAAAAATCATTTTTTAAGGCTTTCAAAAAACCACATTGGAATATTGAACCATTTGATTTACATGTGCACAAGGAAGAATAAGATCTCTACATAAATATCAACAAAAATACTTTTAAATAACCTATATATTTATTTATTCTAACATTTTCAATATCTTCATAAGTTTCCATGTTTCAGTATTATAAAAATTACATAAGATTTAGATATATTTTCAATAGATAATATAATCATTAATCTTTTAACATTTTTCAGCTGAGATTCTGTATTTAAAAATTAATATTTTTATTTTAAAGTGGGATATTTGTTTTAAATGAAATTCAAAAAGCATGGATTTTGAGTTCTCAATCTTTCTCACTCATTAAATTTACAATGTATTTTTGTTAAAACATAATATTTATTACTAAACATCTTGATCTTAATTTTTTTCTTTTTTCAAAAATTTTATTTAAATCAATGATTTTTTAAAAAAGAAATCATGATTTAAATCAATGAACCCTGGCTTCAGTCATAAGAAAAAAATCATCTATAGAGAAAAAAGAAAGCTAAACACAAACTATTTCCTAGCCAGGTGTGCCGAACATCGGCGCAAATTCAGCGCTGACACCTACAATGGTCTACTTCAGCGACATCACTGTTTCCGTGCGGAGGCTTGCTTATATAGGGGGTAATGGTTAATGCCGACTTCGAAGGGAGGCCATTTTTTGTTCGCACTAACCAAAGTCCGCATTAAACGATATAAATATTTGAATGGTGTAAAGTAATAAATCTCAATAATATATGTTGGACAGTTGCACCTTGGAATTTTATATAAAAAGATAGAACAATTACTTAAGAGGCTACTTCACTCAGACGAAAACACCCGCTCGCTAATGTTAATCCTATGGAGGAAATATTTTAAGCTATCTCGTTCGCATTTCAAAATTTTTAAGTGATTTTTTTTTTTTTGCATTGGATAGCTGAGATCAATGTCTATGCACGATCTTTTCTACTTTTTCAATTTTTGTTGCAGTTTTTTTTTTTTTTTTTTTTTTTTTTTTTTATTGACGATACTTTCACTTTCGAAACTGGTTCCGAAAGTGAAAGTATCTTAATAAAAAAACACTTGTAATCAAAATCCAAAAAGTAAAAAGGAGCGTGCATAGAGATTGACCGCAGCTATCCAATACAAAAAAAAATCATTTAAAAATATTGAAATGCGAACGATTCATCTCAAAATATTTCTTCCATAGGATTAACATTAGCGAGCGAGTGTTTTCGTCTGAGTGAAGTAGCCTCTTAATGGTACGTAAAAATTAAACAGTCTAAACAGAATACTGCTCTTTCTCGTATCTATCTAGATAATGAAGGCTGTTGTGTTAATTTTAATGAGGCGAAAAGCATCGTTCCATGTAATAACCCATTTGAAAGCATGGTCAGAGAATCTGTTGGAATTACTGCACGTGAACATCATACATGCAACGATAACCTATCTTTTAATATCCTAAAAATTGGCACAATATGTTAAACAATTCCTAATTTTCAAATTTTTTAAGTCTTTCACCTTCCTTCTTTCACCATGAACTTGTTTGAACGTTTGCTTCACCCTTTTCCTCGTTCATAGATGGCAGCACATAATATTTTTCTACTGAACTTTC
Organism: Maratus michaelseni; assembly: GCA_963931845.1. Lineage (NCBI taxonomy): Eukaryota > Metazoa > Arthropoda > Arachnida > Araneae > Salticidae > Maratus > Maratus michaelseni. Next base: position 97,182,652 of record OZ007597.1, on the reverse strand, counting down.
GATTATTTTTAAACTTTTGTTTCGTTTTAACCTTTCTGTTGTATTCACTAGATGGCGCAACTACTTCTCCAATCATGTTATCGGCCGGAAATCAATTCTTTGTCTCTGATACTTTGTGTTTGCATCTCTAGACTTTTTGTATGCTTTAACTTTACATCCTGAAGATAACTGCAGATGCAGGTCAAAACGTTGATTTTATGTATATATAATCATAATTAAATTTTACAAGTTCATATAATTGTTCTTGTTTTTATGTACTATTAAGTAATTTTTCTATCTTTATAAGAAATCTCTTTTGTTGAATTAATTGAATTCGGTTTTCCACAGAAATTAAATAAGTTACCAACTTAATAATTTTAAAAAAAACTTTAGTAATTTTAGTTAAAAAACAAGTTAGTGACGATTTCTTAATACAAAAGAATGAAATACTGAGAACAAACAAAATTTTCAGAGAAATTGTTTTACCTACATAATTTAACTTTAACAAAAGAAATATCTTACTTTTCTTTGTGTTATTTGAATATTTTTGAATATTTTTACCATAACATTTTTCAATTTTGCGACATACTCCAAAATCTGTTAAATCTCATTCTGATTTCTAATATCGGCGAACAGTCATTGCCAATTTTTGAACCTCTCACATTTCTGGTTGTAGTTTTCTTTCTTATTGTCATTGCCAATTTATTGATCTCTCGATAACCAAAGTTACATTAAAGTTGCTTTCGAAAAACTAATGTACAAAAGCAATTTCGTTTCTGCTCGTTCATTTGTGAAAAAAATATCCGCATTATATCATGAGTAATTTTAACTAAAGAAATCTCTTAATCTTTAACTAAAGAAATCTCTGAATCTTTAGCTAAAGAAATCTCTTAATCTTTAAGTAAAGAAATCTCTTAATCTTTAACTAAAGAAATCTCTTACTTTTCTTTGCGTAACATGAACACATGATAACCATTTTCTAATTTTGTGACATACTCTCGGAAATCTGTTAAATCTCATTTTGATTTTTAAAATCGGCGAACAGTCATTAGCAATTTTTGAACCTCTCACGTTTCTGGTTGTAGTTTTCTTTCTTATTGTCGTTGCCAATTTATTGATCTGCCGATAACCAAAGTTACATTAAAGTTGCTTTGGAAAAAATAATGTCCAAAAGCAGTTTAGTGTCTGCTCGTTCTATTTGTGAAACAAATATCCGCATTATCCGATGAGTAGTACGCTTTAAACGATGTTTTTAACTAATTGCAAATAAGAAATGATGGAGAAAATGAAGTTGTTTTCATTAACTGGAGATACGTCTTGAACGGAGACGTATTAACGAGAGTCCACTGTATTCTATTAGGTGAAATGAAGAAAGTTTATAAATATCGATGATAAATCTGAATTCAATTTCCTAATAATACCAGTTTTATCTAAAATTTCAATCTTGTCAAAATTCGTATGCCATTTTCTTGATACCAATCAATGATAAAGTTTTAATTATTCGCAAAATAATCAGTGCTTTTCAAGATTTTATTTTCATTTCCTTATTAATATTTACAACTACAATAGGTGTTCAGTAACACTGCATGTTTGATAACAGACTTCCTAACTTTAAAGTTCAATAATTCCTTATCTATAATTAATAAAAATATAACGTAAGTTATTGGTTTATAAGGTAGCTCGTAAGTTTTATATAAAGTAATTAAAAAAATAGTTTAAATTTCCGTCAATAGATGGCGCTGCTCTGCCTCAAATAATAAGAATACTCAACTTTATTCCAAAATTTCAAAATTCAAACTCTGTTTTCGCGTGTCATTATAATTTAATAGGGAAAAAAAAAAGGATAAACTCAGAGATCTTTGATGCAGTTTTAAACGTTAGTTTGAGTAGGGTGCATACATGAGTGTGACGACATACGCACGCGTATGTTCAGAATGTGCTTAGACAGAAGCGTTTGACTAAACCACTGAACTCCGCAATAGTACGGAGGGCTATCTTCTTATTCTGATACACTGAATCCAGATGTCCGCCCATGAATAAAATGCCAAAGAATTTCCGAGGAAAATTTTTAGCAAAAAAAACAGATTTCCTCCAATAGAGAAGTATGGGATAGATATTTTCAAATTGAATTATCTAATTATCTTTTTAAATTATGACGAAGTTGCTACAATTTTCACTGATATATATTTTTCATTGAAAAAACTACAGATTCCATTTAAATTCATCGCAAATGTTTAATTTGATATTAGTTAAAAAGAAATTTTATGCAAGCTCAACAAAAAATAAATAAATAAAATAAATAAAAATGTGTTAAGTATTATTCATAAAAATACGAAAAAGGTATAGAAATAAGCAAAACATAGAAAAATTATGCTGAAAAAAATTTGAAAAAAAGAACGTAATATTTATTTTTTTTTAATGCAGGATTCAATGATTGCTCGCATTGAAAGTATTAAGTGGTTGCGGTAGAAAGACCGGTGAGTTAGCTCTCCCTTCTATTATGGATCTCAGTGGCCTAAACTACGCCAAATCTACATTCCAGAACTTGGCGATTGTAGCCTGGACGAGATCCATTCACTCAGCTCTATAATAATACGGAGAGCTAACTCACCGATCCACTTTCTACCGCAACCGCATCACACTTTCAGTGCGCGCAAGTAATGAATCCTGCACTTTTCTTAATATTACAGGCAATTTTTTAAACTTTCCCGCATACTCTTTGTCACTTTTAGTTATTTCTACAGCTTCTTCATATTTTTATTAGCAATACTTAACATATTTTTCTTTTTTTTTTTTTACTGTGCTTATATAAAATTTCCTTTTTAACAAATATCAAATTAAATATTGGCGATGAATTTAAATAAAACCTGTAGTTTTTACAATAAAAAATGTATATCAGAGAAAATTATAGCAACTTCGTGATATTTTTAAACGATAATCCAATTTGAAAATATCTACCTTATAGTATTCTATGGAAGAAAATCTGTGTTTTGCCAAAGATTTTCCTCCGAAAATCTTTGGCATTGTATTCATGGGCGAACCGCTGGATACAATGTATGAGAATAGCAGGTTAGCGCTCCGTTCTATTGTGGAGCTCAGTGGATCCATTACACGAGTGAGAAAAGTTAACAAGCATTAGCATTGCAATAATGGCAGGCTGGTCAAGATGCTTCGCGATTTGTTTTTGTCCAGAATCGTCTGAACCAATTAAATTTTATGTACCGTACGTCATCACTCTCGTATTGAGGCACCCTAGTATTGTGTCTATAAGCGCGACCTATGTTATACACGGCCGGTTCATGATAAGGCTCCTACAATCCGGGCTGACTCACGCCGTCATTTAATTGCCTGTAGGAGAAGAACGATTGGCCACGCCTCTTCGCGCTGCGTGGGCAACAATCGCTGATTGGTCTGTGTGGGCATAAAAATGCTTGATGATTGAGTCTGTATTATAGTAGCCCTAGTTCGTGATTTTTAAAACGTCACATGAAATAGATAATCTTTACACGGAAATTGGCACAAAACGATGGGCGCGACGCTTTGTACCAATTGCCGTTTAAAGATGATTCACTCCGTGGGACGTTTTAAACGTCATGAACCGGCCGTGTATAACGTAAGTTGCACTGCAAGTTATAGTATGGCTACCGACTACTCCAATAGTGCTTTAAAAAGTGCTAAAAAATGAACCCTATAAACTTTGAACGATGCTAAATGACAAATGTCGATCACCGACCAAAACGCTTTCTCAATTGAATCCTTATACAATGCTTACATTTGAACTACCAGATGTCGCTGCGATCGACTTTTGTAGTTCAGCATCGTTCAACGTTTATGGGATACACTTTTTAGCACTTTTTCGTTGACCAATTGCGACACTATGGGCGCGTTCACTACGGGACCGAAACACGTATTACTCGTATAATTAGGGAATGCCGTCATCTGATTTTCTCAGAGTAAAACGGCTGTGAACGCTTTTGGGTAAAGTTATGGTCATGTTTACAATCAAACACTTCCGTCAACCAATCAACCATTACATTTTGATCGTAGGATCATTGCAGGAACCAGCCTAACGACGTTGGCCAATTATATCACAGTCCTTTTAAAAGTAGGCTAATCAAATGTTCAGGATTCAAGTGTATAGGGAGGATAGGAAGTCATAAAGAAAGGCAGTTAACTATAAAGCTAACAAACAAATCAGATTTCCCAACCACGTGATCACTTTACCCAATAAAATTCTCCAGGTAATGTGGTTTACACGAAGTCTGGGTAATTTCCGGCTCTGAACGCTACAGGTAACACGCAAAAAGTCACATGATATCGGTCCCTGAACGCTTCGAGTTACCCATATGTTACCCTATGTAACTCGGGATGCGGTCCGTGAACACGCCCTATATTTCTAAGACGCTATAACTTTAGTTTGAGCATTCTTTCAGTTTGAGACAACACAGCGCCCTCTATTTGTGAAAATTTAAACAATTATATAAAATAACTGTATATAGAATTTATTACCTGCCACATAAACACAGGTCGCTTATAATATCTTTATATTTACTACAATTAATAAATTATTGAATTTTAAAGTTAAGGAATCCAGCTTGAAATACTCTGTATTATATGTTCTTTATTTTAAAATCTAAACAGAGAGAACTCTTCGTGAAGAGCTTAAAAAAATAGGCTTAAAATACTTCATCTACTGCTGGAAAAAACTCTTGATGAATGAAAAACAAATGTGAATAACAACACAAACGGGAAATCTGTAATAGAAATCTAAAATCTGGAATAAAGTATATCGGAAGTTTGAATCCGTTGCAAGTGAAAAAAAAAAACTATTTTTATCCTTAAAAATCTGACATGCAACAAATGAAAGATATTTGAACTTTTCGATTTGAATTGTATGATAAATGCTGTTTTCTTCAAGAATTTTTTGCGTATTTAATATCAATTCTATTTTGAAAGAAAATATCCGAATAGATAAAATTATGAAAAATTGGGAATATTGTTGCTCTGTATGTAAAGTTTTTTTTTTTTTTTTTTTTTGATTGAATTTTATGACTTCGATGCTGTTTGGGTTTTAATATTATTTTTTCTTCAATGCATCTTAAAAAATTGTAAAAAATATGCAAGTCCAAATATTTATGTTGTAGTAAGTATTTTTTGCCAAATTTAAATAAGAATCCTCTTTAATAAAAAGGTATGTGTTGCTGACGACTGGGATCGTTGCCACAGATTAATCTCAGAAAATGAAACATTTGAAGTTACTGAAAAAATTAATTGCTCGAAAAGTATTTGTCAGAAAATTGTTAGACAAACTGCGTTAGAAAGGTAAAAAATTGTATTTTTCTTGATATAAATTTCAAATCCACTGATTATGCCATTTTTCAAATATTGAATTTCAAAAATGACCAAATTTCACAATGCATTACCATAGCGAAAACTTCACGCGTAAAAAATAATAATAACAGCAATATGTCAGCACGAGTCACAAATTATAGTAAGCGTATTATTCTGTTAAAATATAAAAGTGAATTATGATGTCCCGAGTGCATGATTTTTATTTAATTCTTGACAAATACTAGATGCGCCATTTCTATTTAGTTGTGAATAATATAGGTTTATTTCCGTTTTTAAAATATGTAGCTATAAAACATATAAATCAATGGAAAACGGTAGGTAATAAATTGTAAACGTAATAATAAACCGTATTAAAAAAACATAACTTAGTGAAATAAGTATATCCGTTTTTATGTTATTATAGGATATCTAGGTAAAGGTACATATTACTTTAAAATACAAGGTTAAATTCACCGATATATTTCGTTTGATTCAAGGTTCTTTTGGAGAAACCGACCAGCGCAGCGGGCGTAGTCTGCTAGTATGAAATAAAAATTATCCCAAAGTAAAAAATTGGAGTGAACTCCATTCGTCTTTTTGAACACTAATGTACGTGTCCAGACAGTAAATATTTTATACAGGGTGTCTACTGTCAAGTTTTTCCAATGGCTAATTCTTAAACCGTTAGTCATAGACATATAGTTCTAATTACAAAAATTTTTTTAATGAGGTAAAGATGTATTTTAAAAGCGATTTGGGTTAATAAAAGGATTTCTTAAAAAGTTACGAAATTTAAATTTTTATACGGTCTTCCGATCTTATAAGTTATATTTAGTAAAAATTTCTTATTACACTAAGAAGTAAGTCAAAAGAAGTACTATCCTTCTACGAATAAAACTGACCAAGTAGGAGCTGTTTAAAGTTGAAGTATCTCTTTTGCTGCGAAATAGGGGTCATTCACAAATTTACTAGAAATATAAATAATCGTCAGATATAAAAAATGATAATAATAGTTGAGAATAAAATTAACATTACGATATAAATTTGAAATCTATTTTCATTCTGATATATTGCATTTTCATTCTGACACACACACACACATATACATATATATATATATAATAAAACTTTTATTAATAATAACCATCAAATAATATAAATAATCGACAATATAAGAAAAATACAGTACAATGAAATATATCCACAAATGTGAGATTCTCAAAATGAAACAAATAGAAAAAAGAAAGTTACGTGAAGAAATATCCAGTGTGCATACGGTGAAAATTGCCCAAGCAAAGGTACACAGCCAAATAACGAGAAGCTACTAGGCAGAAATAAACACATGACATTGTAAAGCATTAGCCAAAATTGCGATAATAGATGTAGGATTTAACAGTAAGCATTACAAAAGCATGGATAACAAAAGCAGCAATAGTACCGCTAAAAATGTATTTAAATTAAATATATGAAAGATATAAATACACAACTGAATGCGCAAATGCAGCAATGAATTTGTTAGTCAGAATTGAAAAATGCCCAAGCGAAACTACACAGCCAAATAATGAGAAACTACTATGCAGAAATAAGCACGTGACATTGTAAAGTAGTGGCCAAAATTGCGATAATAGATGTAGAATTTAACAGTAAGCATTACAAAAACATGGGTGGTAACAAAAGTAACAATAGTACACTAAAAATGTATTTAAATTAAAAATATGAAAGATATACATACATAACTAAATGCGCAAATACAGCAATGAATTTTTGTATTTTATATTTGCTTAACTTATATTAATTTGCCAAAACTGGGCAAGATGTAGATGATAAAACAGTTCCGACTCATTCTCATAGGTTGGATTCGAACGCTGAATCGCCCGTTTTGAAACTAGAGACGTTATCTCAGCACTACTAATTACTTTGCCGCAATAGTTCCCACTTACACTCTGTCACATTTCCTTTGGGATTTACACTGTAGAATTGGTTTCAAAATGGTTTGAAAATGGTTTAAAAATTAATAAAATATCTAACTCGTCACGTCGGATGATTTGTACGAAAATCCATACAGTTCTTACGACAGTAGTTTATAAAACATGCGCTAAATGAGAGCTCAATTGGCAGTATCGTTTGAGAAGTATCGTGTTCTCTCTCTCCCACACACATATATATCATGATTAGAGTAATTTATGTACACTGTGTATTCGGAAAGTAATAATGATTTACAAGATTTATTTTTCAATTATTTGCAAATACCGGGAGTTTCAAAAGTTCGGTGCGAAAGTAAAACGCAATAAAAAAAAAAGATCTATGGCTCGGAAAGACATGCGGTTTGCAGATAAATATTCAGCATGATGCGGGATTTTGATGACACCAAAATAAATTAATTCAAAGTCTCGACTACAAAGGGCGCTGCTTCTACAAAAAATTAAGTGAGACATTTTATTTTACAAGCATTTACATCTGCAAATGCTCAGTATGTTCACCTCCACATTCGAATACTAAGTGCAGTTACATATGATATGAGTAAATTATCATGTGCAATTTTCAATCACAATAACATCACGCACCATTATTATTTTTGCGTATTAAAAGTGTACTTGCTCTAATGTTTCTCTCTAATGTTTTTCTATCCAAATCTCGCGCTGTGTGAGCAAAATGGAATTATTCCATGGGATTATCTGCAGTAGCGCCCTCTATTGTCGGGATTTTGAACTAATTGTGTGTGTGTGTGTCATACAAAGTCTCGTACCACGCTGAATATTTATCTGCAAACCGCATGTCGCTACAACCCATACATCTTTTTTTTTATCGCGTTTTATTTTCGCACCGAACTTTTGAAACACCCGGTATATATGCATAGCGGCGAACTTCTACGCTGTTTTGTTACCACTAAATTTTAAGACAAACATTTGCTTTATTTAATCTCCGATTTTAGCGATTAGTCAAGGAAAAGTTTTCTTTTATATTTAAATAGTATGAAAAAAGCGTAAAAGTTGGCAGCTATTATATATATATAGGAATCATTGTTGGATAGTATATGTTACATTTTTTGTGCATCTGAAGAGAGAAAATTACATTACATTCTTCACAAACAGCTTATAGAAATCAGCTTAAAATACTTTATCTACAGCTAAAAAATCTCTGAGTAAAAGACAAACAGCGAAAGTGAATTTCGCCTGTAGAATTCGTGTGACTAAAAGAAAAATAAACCTTTTATGCAAAACAAAAATTTGGAATAAAGTGTTACGAAAATATGATCTTGTTGCAAGAATGTTTTTTCCTTTCTAATTAGATTTGTAATAGCTGAAAGGTATTTGAATGCTTTAATTGAAACTGTATGAAAAATGAACTCTTCTTCAAACAGTGTTTTCGTATTTAATATAAATTCTTTAGTGAAAGAAAATATCCGCGAAGTTAAAATGGATTAGAAATTTTGATTTTTTATATCTCAGTTAAATATAAATACGAATTGGATGATTGCACCATAAAACTGATATAAAAAACATTGTATTTAAACCATACAAAATTTGCTGAATGGTACACAAGAAATACATTTATGTGATATTACAGAACTCTTATGCAAAAATGCATGAATACAAATTTTATTTCATGTGCAGATTTTCATATTATAGATATTAATTTCATTTTATAAAATTAATTTTCAATACACATTTACAAACAATTAATTACAAATCTGTTACATTAAAATTATACTATGCGCAAATATCCAATACAAGACGATGTAAAACAATCATCGTTATTATTTCAGTGAAATTAATTATATCGTCTCTTATTATGATATAATTAATTTCCGTAATAAAATAAGCACATTTTAAGTTGACAACATTTTACCTTTTGTTGGCATTTACTGAAGATTCCAATGGGAAACTTACACCTGGCTTTGAAAATTTCATAACTTGAAATCCATATTTAGACTCTTTTTCCATATCTATATCTCCAGAAACATCTATCCAAAAAACTTTCGGTACGTAACACAGACAGGCTCACAGACAAACATTTTTTTTAAACTAGTCGTTGGGGGCCACCGTAATACTTACCCATCATTGATATGCATAATGTAAAATATTAAAATAAAACTGTGTAAACTACTTATAAAATGCATTGCAATTCAAATAAAATCGTGGCTTGATGATGTCATAAACTTTAAAGGCTCGATTACTGAATTGCTTGAAAGAAACCTCCTTATAACTCAAAAAATAATAATCCTATTAACTAGCGGTTTATTGCATCTGATCAAGCGTCAAATTTCCAATTAAAATATATCTTTGAAGTGAAATTTGAATGAAATACAAGGTCATGAAAAATCGAAGAGTGTGGAAAATAGGATTCCAAATATCTCGGCAACTCATTATCCGATCAACTTCATGCTTTATGCAAAATTTATGTTTTTTTACTGTCTTTTATATTCATTTCTTAAAATAAACAATTTCGAAAAATTTTATATACCTTTTATCAGAACGAATATTTCGAGAGTCCGAAAAAAGTAGTTCCGGTTAATCGAGGTTATTGAAATTAAATAGGCTTCTTCCCATTATTACATACTAAGTACATACCAAATTGCAAGTCTCTATCTCAATTTTTTGGGAGATAGAGCGTTTACAGATACGCAGACACACAGACGGATGGCAAAATTGTTTTTCTAAAAATATATTTTTCGGAATCTCCAGTATCTGAAACGTTTAAATCCGTCAAAATTTTTTTTTCGATTTTCAAAACGATTACAAGACTTACCCTATACTACATATGATGGGTAATTAAAACAGTCAAATCGTGTTAAGGACCTTCGAAAACCGGAATTCGAATTTTTTCACGCACCCAATCCTTTAATTTTATAAAGATGGAAAAAAGTAAAACCGGCGATATAAACCTCAAACTTGGAAAAGTAATCTTCAGAAAATATGAACCCAGTTCCACGAGAAAAACTATTCTTTCCCTGTAGGTATGACATGCAATAGCTGAAAGATATTTGAACCTTTTGATGTGAATTGTATGATGAATGCGCTCTTCTTCGAGTCTTTTCTCGTATTTAATATAAATCCTGTTTTGAAAGAAAACATCCGACTGGATAAAATCAAGAAGGATTGGGAATATTGCTGCTCCAAATGTGACTTCAATTTCAAAATAATACTAGTTACTTTCTTCTATCTTTATAAGAAGAAAGTATTGCATTCATGAAAAATTTCGTCTTCCGGTTTTCGACGGATTTATATCGTCGCTACCCTGTCAAACTATCGAATGTGATAAAATGCATTTTTCATTACTTTTAAAAATGGGTCGATTGTCACCACTAAATTTTAATAGTATTCTTCACCAGGGTTACTAGTTTGGCCTCCTTTTTCATTCAGAAATTTCGAACTCATACCAGAATTTTCAAACAGATTTTTTTCTTTATTTAATGACAGACATTTCGTGGTTACTTAAAGTAAACATTCTCTCTCAAAAATTCCGGTATGAAATCGGCATCTCTAAATAAATAAGAAAGCCACACTGGCAACCTGTTCTTCACAGAAATTGTATTAGTATTTTTACTAGGCGAAGAATTCTAATAAAATTTAGTGGTGACATTCGGCCCATTTTTAAAAGTAATGAAAAATGCATTTTTTCGCATTCTATAGTTTGACATGGTAGCGGCGATATGTCTGAGAAGGCCCTGAATATGGGGGAGTTGTCGTGTTCCTTTATGCATATAGAAGAGTTATCGTGGGAAGTAAGTTCAGGGGGTGATTATTGAGAAGATGTCAAAGTTGGCGAATCCTTTGAAAAGACCTAAAGGATTTACTTTTACGGAGAGAAACAATTTGTTAAAACAAGAAGGTATAGTGGCACTTGGTTGTTTTGGCAATCCGCAGAGTGCGTTTCCTGGGTACTGAAGTACTAAACTGGAGTGTAGTTTTCCCTTTTATTTTGTATGGTGAAGCAAGGAAGACGAAAATCACATCATTAGAGTTAATAGTCTTTAATTGGAGAAACATGTCACAATTCAGAATCTTCCACAATAGTGAGATTTTGATCAATCGAAGTTTCAGATTTTTTAAATGAATCTGATGAATATTGGTGAGGTGACATTTTAAATTTAAAGTCAGGGGTGAAGAACACAAACATAATCCAAAGAATAATCCAGAAATGCTGTTGAACGGGTCCGATCAAGTTCACGTAATCCAAAGAGTTTTAAGAACATCAAGGTGATTTTTCGTTATAAAACCAAAGGGTGGCCAAAGGGGCCAAGACATTTTTAGATGTTTATGAGATGAAGATCAGAGGGCAAGTGTTCTATCCGATATGAAAGTGGGCGCAAGGAAAAACACGCCAAGCGAGATACATTTCAAGCCAAGAGAATCGCATTTTTTTGCGTGGGAAATGTAACCGTTACTTATATACATATCAACTTCATAATTGACGTCATTGGAAGGGAAAAATCTTTTGGCAAAGATTGCACTTTGGCTAAAAAGAGAGATTAAGAATTTTACCGTTAATTATTGTTTTGGGAACAGGGTTTTGAGGTATGCTGCAAAGGCGCCGTTTAAATGTTATAGACATCTGGAACAATATGCGAGACAAAGCTGACCATGAAAAGGAAAACATTTTATGCCTTGTATAATTTCATTTCTTTTGATATGTGGGAGACCGAATAAGTACGTTAATGATAATTTAAAAACAATATGCATGATTTTGACTAAAAGTCTTTCGTTGAAAGAGAAAGATAAAAAGGGTGCGCTTTTTAACAGCCGGGAATGTATATGAATTACGATTATGCAGAAAGGGGAAAATATATTTGATAAAATACATAAAATATAGATTGCTTTAATTTTTTGAAAGGAACATATATGGTATCTTTACCATACTGAATGCCAATTTGACTGTTTTCAGGAAATGTCTGTCTGTGAGTCTGTGAGTATGTCTGTCTGTCTTTATGTAACAAAAGTTTTGTGGGCGCTCTATCTTAAGAACTAAGCCATGGAATTTAATAAAACTTTATATTCGGTTAGACATTGATATAACTTGAAGCAGGATATTTTTTGGTATAAATCGCCCAACAGGTGGCGCTGCTATGATGCATTTTTCAGGATTTCCGCAATAGCTCTATCTCAAGGATTAATTCGCGGATTTTATCAAACTTCAGATTCAGTTAGACGTTGACATACGTTGTTGGTTATTAGATTGTGGTGTAAATAGCCCAACAGGAGGTGCTGCTATGCTGAATTTTTCACGATTTACATGATTTAAGTGATAGTCATATCTCAAGAACTAATGCACGGAATTTCATCAAACTTCATATTCTGTTATACCTTGACATAAGTTGGTGCATATTAGGTTTTTGTATAAATCATATAACATGTGTTGCTGCTATGCTACATTTCTTATTCTAAAATGCATAATTAAGAAAAATACGATTTTTGAAGTATTAATATGTATGAGATAGAAAAAAGTTTTGCGATTCGGACATCCGACTACTTTTTTCAATAATATCAATCCAGAGCTCACTATTTGATACTGATGTTGGCGATACAGATTAAATTATTCGCAAAATAATTAATGCTGTTCAACTTTCTCAACTGCCTACTAATATTTGCAAAGAGGATCAATATTCAATGATGTTTTTTTTTCTTTTTAACACTTTTCAACATAGTTGGAAATTGTTTATGGATTCGGTATGTCTGTCTTTCTGGGCGTCTGTCCGTGCTCTAACTTTTGGTATACAATGTAATTTCATATGTTTTTGAGGTTTACTATAGAATGTTTAGTATTGAAAATTAAGTGTGCACTAATTATATTTCGCCTGGAGAAACACACAAAATATTTTCGTTAGATTATGGACTATGGGGGAAAATCGTCCATTTTATTGATGTTACGATATTTTAAACATAATGAGATTTACTTGAATCACTGAGGTGGACAACAAAATGCTTTTTTAATACTATAGAATAAATAGCATTTATAGTTTATTTACAGGACGCACAAAAGAATTCCATTACATTATGACCTATGGGGAAGAAATCGTTTGTAGTGCATTTTAATGATGTTATGATATTTCAAACATACTAAAATTAACAAGTTGGAAAATGTACGTCAAACGTTACAAACGAGGTGCGTTCGTACGCACGTTTTAGAATTAAATTCATGATATCCCGTGCGTAGAACGGGTTAAACAGCTAGTTAAGTATATATTTTATGACACTGTTCATACAAATATCTTAACTAGTTATATAAATATTCAGATATATATGTATCAGCTAGTTATATAAATATTCAGATCTTGATGATTTTTAATTCTGTGAAATGAATTATATCGTCTGCAGATTAATTTCTGTAATAAAATTAGTATCTCGGTCGCTTGACGATTTAACATCCATCGGAAGCTCCTATAACAAAAAAGCACCGATTTAAAAAAAAATCAAATTTCTTAATAAATATTTTTATTAATATCTCCTAAAGTTTTGATTCGATTTTAATAAACTTTGAAATGTCTCGACAAAATTCTGCAAAGATAATATATTTTAAATTGCAAACCATTTGGTTGGGTAGTTTTTGCGTTGTTATATGCGGACAGACAGGCAGACAGACGGACGGACAGACAGACAGACAGACAGACGGACGGACAGACGGACGGACCAAGCGACGACTATAGGTGCTACGTATTTATATAATTACGAACGCACCTAAAAAGGATGCACAATATGGTTTCTATCGGTAATATAGTGCATGGCATTTATCATTCATTTACAGAAATGCAGAAAATAATTCAGTTACAGGATTGTCTATGATCAATAATTGCTCGAATTGCGTTTTTCGCAAACATTATCTGATTTGTATTGTATAAAATCTATATATCATATACAGGACTGCACGAAAAATTCGCGCACATTACCGGATAGGGTCAGCAATTGTTGAAAATGGATTTTTACTGAGTTATGTGTTTTTTTTAATTTGCTTATTTAGATATATCATTTCATTGTCTGAAAAAGTGAAATTTCTCAACAATATTATGTTAGTGTTGGAAAGTGTTTCATAATCTATGCCTTTTGCATGATTTTTCGTTCTTGTTTAAATTATTGTTAATCCTCATGTATCTATAACTCCCAATATATGCCTCCTCCACATAATACATACCTCCAGTGTGTAATGTTTGAATAATAGATGGCACTTGGTGTGATCGATGTAAGTCAAACGTGGTGCACGTTACCTTCATCGTAGGCAATCATTAATACGTGAGTTTTGTTAGTGAACTGCGACTTTCTTTGTTTCCTGAACAAGAAAAGTTACCACTACTGGGGCAGAGAAAAGCTTACAATAACTGTAGCCTCCATCTGGGAAAATTCTGATATGACATGCAACATCAATACATGGTGTTTTCGGCCTACTTTTTACGACCATGTGATATTATTGCATGCCATATCAGAATTTTCATCATTGAGGTCACAGTGATTGTAAGCCTTTCTCTGCACTAATAGTGGTAACATTGTTTGTTGAGGAAACAAACTGAGAGTCGCTACTCATACAAAAAAAATCGAATGACAACACTCGATTTTTCGGACACTGGTGTTCGTGTAGAGAAATTAAGAGTAAATAAATTTCTTACACAGACAGACATACAGCGCCCACCCTAGGGACCAGCTTATGGCTAATGGCCAGGACGAACCCCTAAACCTAGGGAGGGAAAAATAATACTATCTGGCTACAATAATTACAAGTTAAACTACAATTTTACAAAGTATAAACGTTACCCAATTTTGCCACAAGACTGGGCGAACGTTAAAATTATTACAATAATTGGTATTTTACATAAACTTTAGTTATAGTTATTTATATAGCATTTTGAGATAAACATTATAATGACAATTAATTACAATTGTACATTTTGAATGCATTAATACGTATTCAATAACATTTAGAGTATAATATATTTTTTTAAATGATTACAATATATAATTACAATATAAAATTCAAAACAATTTTATTTACACACAATAACATTTTGAAATACACTATATACAGTAACCTCTCACCCACACGCGACACACGGCAATCAAACGTCGTCACCAGAAACTTTTATAAAAGTAACACCCATACTCAAATGCAGAATTTATAAACAAAAAAGAAAAAAAAATTACTGTTTAAAACAGCGAGCGGTACGAAAAAGCAACCACCGAACATCGCGCATAAGTGAGAGGTCACTGTATTTACAATTTGGTACTGGTACAATACATGAAACAAACATTTTTTTTTTTTTTTTTTTTTTTTTTTTTTTTTTTTTTTTTTTTGAAGAGAGATAACAGACTATAAGAGGAATTTGTATTTAATAAATGAATATTTTTGATTTAAGATATTATAATTTTGTAAAGTTGAAATAGTTGTTTTTTGTCAGATAGTATATCTAGAATATTGTCAAGAGTTGTTTTAGTTTCATTATATGTGAATTTATACTTCATAAATTTACATTTGCCAAATAAATAATGTAGTAGGTCACCTCTCTGACCACACTGACACAAGTCATCATCTCTTTTGCCAATAGGGGAGATTTGGGAGACTTGATCCCTTTTTCAGTTTTTAATTTTTAATTTGGTAAAAAAAAAAAAAAATTAAATGTTCCAGTTATTATTAAAGGCTCATGTGTCTTTAATGTTGAAGTTTTTTTTTTTTTTTTTTTTTTTTTTTTTGAAAAACCATTTTTAAAATAAATATAAATTATTTTCCAAAAAAGAAAATGAGGATCAATTCTCCCCAATTACAGGGAGACTTGATCCCTTTCCAAGGGAGACTTGATCCTTGAAATAGATGCATTGAAATGATTCAAATTAAGTTGTAGAAATCAAATTTATTGTTGACTAACATGTAAAAAAGGAAGAAAAACACAAAACAAACTCTACATTTGGTAAAAATCACTGTTTCCCATATGAATGATTATTATTGCTAAAATTATGATGAAAAAACATTTTCAAAGCTTTAAAAGTCAAACGTAAATGTTAAAATTGTTGCAGTTTGAAGAGTTCCACCAAGCATGACTGGTTTAGGTATTTCTTTGACAATGTTCTTCATTGCCCACAACATTAATGTTAACATTTTCTGGATAAATAAGTTGGTCGGAATTAAGCCCTCTTTTTCTTAGAAAATTGATTTTGCATTCAGATGATGAAATATTCTTTAGAATTTTTCGAAATGACTAATTTTCTTCTTTCCTAGAAATCGCACAATGACAAAGTCACTTTCATCAATTGACAAATTTTGTGGATTTTCGATCATTTCATCGGAACGTTCATCGAGTGAATCTGGCTTGGTTGAATCATGAACACTACAACTGCTCTCACTTTCTGAAGATTCGGGGCTTTCGTTTTTAGTGTTTTTACTTTTATTTCTTGAGATGAAATGAGTTTTTCTTGATTTATGGTTTTTATTCAGCTGGCGATCTTGTATTTCTTCTTCAATCTGTCTTTTAGTTGGTGTGTTTGTCAAAATTTTTGAAGATTCTTTATTTTCCCGTTTTGGGTAATTAAAATTTAGGGAAGGCGCTTATATGTATCTTGGAGTCACTAGGTTTGTTTTAACTGTAATTGTATTACTGCTTGTTGGGGTTAATGGTTGATCTGTGACGAAATATGATAAAAAATCATCTTCAGAAAAAATATTCCTGTTTAAAGGATGTATGTCAGTGATTTTAAATCCAAGTTAACCATAGTCTAACTAATATTAATATTGTCTAAATGTGACTTGAAAGTGACAATTAGGAGTAGGGGTTAATATAATTTAACATTAATTTAGCTTAACTTTAGGGACACTTGATCCCCACGATCAAATCTCCCCATACAATGGGGATCATATGTTCCTAATGTGCATGTGTTGGAAAAATAATTATTAAATCAAAAGTAAAGAAACCGTATTGGATTTAAATAACGACATTTAAGCAGTAAGGAATGTTAGTAAATTATATCAATCAACTTAAGTAATTTAGTTATATTTAGCAAAAAATAAGAAACATAAACTACCAACTGAAAAAGAAGTTTGATTGTAAGAAATCAGATATTTCTTTCTTACAACAAAAATAAAAATGGGTGAATGAAATTCTGCTGTCAGATCTGTTGATAAGGAATCACTTTATTAGTGTTGCCGGTTTCAGAGACTTAATTGCAGTTTTTCCCTGGTTTTAGACCTAGGGATCAAGTCTCCCTAGGGATCAACTCTCCCAAGTCTCCCCTACTATGTAAGAATGTAGGAAAACTTCCACATCCAGTGAGGAAGTAGAGTGAGACTTTATCTTTACATATAAGTAAGAATTGAACCTTTGGAACAATACTATGAGTAAACCTGCCGCACCCTGAGGAGTCCCAGTTGTGCTGCCACTTGTCCAGCAATTGCAATTTAATAAGCTTATTAAGTAAAGAGCATGGAAGTTTAACTTCCTTGCTTACTGGCAAGTTGCAGTACTGTGCGGCCTCGTACGCCAGCTTGTCCGCCAGTTCGTTGCCCACAATGCCCACGAGTCCTTTTACCCACGTGATATAGAAAATTTTATTTTTATTATCTTTAGTAATTTATGAAGGTCAAATATTTGTTTATATTTAGGGAACAAATTGTTTAATGCTAATACTGTTGATTTGCTGTCTGAAAAAATTTTAGTTATTTTTTGATTTGTTGAGATAGCCCATTTTTTTGAGTTAATGACTGCTAGTTCAGCTTGAAAGACTGTTGTTATTTTGAATTTTGCAAGATTGTTCTTTAATTTTAATTTGATCTTCGTTTACATCCGTCAAAATTAAATTGTTAATATATATTTCAGGATTTGTTTGAAATTTATAGACTTGTTCTTCAATTATGTTATATTCTAATATTTGATTATTAAATATTAGGATGTCTTTATTATTTTTAATTTTGTATTTAAGATTTTTTGCTTCTAATGTAAATAATAGCGGCGAAATGCCCAGGAGCACCTGAAGTGTGTGTGTCGATACATTCTTATAATATTTTGTTATTGATGTTAAGCAAATTCTTTGTATTGATTGTAAGTTTCTTTTATCAATTATTCTCAGATTATTGTACCAAACCTCCGAGCCGTAATCGATAATTTTCTCGAAGACAGCAAGGTACCATTCTCTAAGAAAATCTTGTCTTACCGCCCATGTCGTTGAAAAACTCTTCTAATGGATGACGTTACTAATAAAATTTTACTTTTGATATTTAATATATGTGTATTCCAAGTTAGATTACTTTCATAGGGGATACCTAATAATTTAAGTGTTTCAATACGTTTAATTTTAATGTTATTTAGTTTAATTTGAGGTTCTCTGCTTCTTAAAATGTTTTTACTCAGCATTATATATACCGTTTTGTCTGTCGATATTTTAAGGTTTAGTTTTGTACAGATATTACTAAATAGCGATATCACTTTATTTGATTTATCTTCAAGTTCTCGTCGGCTATTTGCAAATTTCTTACACAATGGAATCGGTTGGATTCGAACTTTGGACCTTCCGTTTTGAAACTGGAGACGTTGTCTTTGTGTTACTGATCTTTAATTTCATAGCCACAATATTTATCACTTATACTCTATCAAATTTCCTTGGTGATTCTTTCTATCGAACTGGTTGCAAAATGGTTTAAAATTGGTTTAAAAATGGACTAAATACCGAATCCGTCAGCCGATTTGTAGATAAATCTATACAATTCTTGCGACAGTGGTCTAAAATATGACTACCAATGGAAGTCCAATGGGAGTTATTGTCTTCACTCATACACACACGTAAATCTTGATTACAATATTTTCCTTGCATTATGTGTTAGGAATATAACAAGCTGGAATTTGTACGTTAAACGTGACAAATGAGGTGCGTTCGTACTATAATTAGTTTTATAAATATTCAGATCTTGGTGCAATAGCTGTCATACTCTTATGCAAAAATGCATGAATACAGAATTTATTTTATGTGCAGATTTTCATATTATAGATATTAATTTTATTTTATGAAATTAAGTTTCAATGCACTTTTACAAACAATTAATTACAATTCTGTCACACTAAAATTGTGCTATGCGCAAATATCCAATACAAGACAATGTAAAAAAAAAAATCATCGTTATTATATCAGTGAAATGAATTATATCGTCTGTTATTATGATATGATTCATTTCCGTAATAAAATAAGTACGTTTTTAAGTACGCAACACTTTACCTTTTGTTGACATTTACTGAAAATTCCAATGGGAAACTTAAGGCTAGCTTTGAAAATTTCAGAACTTGAAATCGATATTTAGACCCTTTTTCCATTTAATATCTATTCCTCCGAAAACATCTATCCAAAAAACTGTTGGTAGATTATAGGATTGCTATAATTAAACAATTTTAGTATACAAATTCTTTTTTTCAAATTCAGTAATACGGAAATAATAGGATTCATCTTAAATAGGATGTAATCGCCATGCCAACCTAGAATCATTACCTATCATGGGATATCATTGAATTAATTACATATGATAGGATTTAACAAAGTGAAGACAACTTTTGTTAATATTTTTAAGTTTTTATTCGATTTTCATAAAATTTGACATAACTAAACAAAATTTATCAACGACTATATATATTAAATTTCAAACCATTCGGTTGGGTAGTTTTTTCGCTGTTATATGCGGACAGACGGACGGACCAGACAACGACTATAGGTGCTATGTATTTATATAATTACGACTGCATAAAAAACGCACTCTTTAGAGGATCTGCACCACGTTTGGCTTGAATCCTCTGATACAATCGTTAAAGCTTTTTGTCAAACATTACCGTCTGAGCCATCCTGCATAAACTTTAATCGTAAATTTCGATTATATAATTTGTCTGATACAAACTGAAGGAAATCTGCGATACAAACCTAAAATCTGGAAATAAAATCTCATGAAAATGTGAACCAATTGCAATTGAAAATTTACTTTTTCGTTGTAAGTGCCATATGTAATAACAGAAAGATATTTGGCCATTTTTATTCAAATTCTACTAAAAATTCGCTTATCTTCAGGAATTTTATCGTATTTAATATAAACTCTATGTTGAAAGAAAATACCCGACTAAATAAAATGAAAAAGGTTTTGAAATATTGCAGTTCTATATCTGACTTCAGTTACATAATATTAGAATTATTTAAAATTTCATTCCAAAACTTATTTTCTTCATGCTGATTTATTATTCAGATTAAATTATTCTTACACTGTAAAAAAAAAATCCTGAAAAAACGGAAATTGTACTGGCAATCGGGACGCCAATACTATTTCCGTATTTTAACGGAAAAAAAAAAAAATCCGTAAATTCCAAGAAATTTTCCGTGATTTCTGAAATATAATTTTTTTAATTTCTGTTTTATAAAATATTATCTTCCGTAATTTTTAGAAATTTTTATGTCGTTAAAATAAACTTTATAGAACCAAAAATAAAGTACTTCTCAATGGCAAACATTTCTACTTCTTTCTTTTTTTTTCATTTCTCAGTTAAATTTCAGTTTCATTTCTGAGTGAGTTTTCAGAAAATAACCAATGCTTGCCACGATGAGAATCGAACCCGCAATCATCCGTTTAATAAACTAACGCCCTGGACCACTACGCTAAATCTGGGTGCACGCCGTTTTCTCAAATGTTGTTACTTATTTTAATTGCTTTTTATGATGTAAAAATTGGAAGGTACTATGGATTTTTTTTCAGAGTTTCAATCATGAAGATGTTCCAATGTCTTTAATATTTTCTTTTCATAATTTTCAATAATTTTTTTTTATTATTTGATGCCTTATAACAGATAAATTTTAACTTGATTTAATTTACTGATTTAGTTTAAACTTAGTTTAATTTATAAAATTATAAACTAAAGAGATAAATTATAAATTTCATTTTTTTTTATAAAAGTAAAGAAAAAATAGTAACTATTTTTATAAATTTAAGGAAAAAATTATAAACTTTGTAAAATTATAATTTATAAAATAATACATTTTAGTTTAATTCATAAATTTATAAGCCAAATCAGTTTTGTTTATAGCCAATTTACATAGCGATAACTTGCAGAGATGTTATTTTATGAAACCTTTAAATAACCCAATATTGCCTCACATCAGAAAAGTTAAAATAAAATTTTAAAAAATTTGTGAAAAAAAATCCTAATTTTCAAGCACTATCAAAAAAAAAAAAAAAAGAGGGGTAGATTAAAAAAAAATATTTTTCTGTAACGTATAAAAATAAAATAAATTTCTGAATATTTCATTAAAAAATATAAATATTACTATTATTTTCACAATAAATTACAGTCCAGACATGGCCCCGGTTAGAATGGACAGCGTATCGAGCTGGGTCAGGCCTGGATCCTTGAAGAACTGTAGTAAATACAACAATCTTAATTTGCATTTCAAACAAGGCGATTTCTGTACGCAAACCTCTAAACGTTATTAACAGAAATTGCACTGTTTTGGAAGAAATACGGACATTGTACTGTTTTGAAAGAAATACGGAAAAAAATCATCAAATTTACGGAAAACTTTCTGTATAATTACAGATTTGAAATCTCCTTTACAGAACTAATGCCATTTACGGAAATTGCACTGTTGTTTTGGAAAAATGAAACTTCTCCGTAAAATTTTACAGAAAATCTCTTGCATTTTCACGGATTTTTTTAGAGTGTACAATAATCAATACGTATTTTACCACTACCTATTATTATATGCACAAAAACTGCAGTTCAACAATATGCAACATTTCGTACAATGTTCTAATAGTCCAGAATGCAGCGTCACATTTTTGCAACCAATTTTAGCGTTGATGATTTTTATACGATAATTTTTATATATATGATATATTAAATGGTACAGATAACGATACTGCCAGTCGGCTGCCAGACCAGCGCTGAGGGGTGTTACCACAGCTAAATCGCACATTCCGCTGTAATGTGAAATGAATGACAACCCGATTAAGCATTTTATCCAGACTCGCAGAGAGTCATCTCTAATCTTGTTGTCATTCATTTCATATTACAGGGGACAATGCAATGTTGCTGTGTCAACACTCTCTGCTGGTGCGCCAGCTGACTAGCAGTTTCGTTATCTACACCATATATTCTATCATATATTAAAATCATCAGCGTTAAAATTGGTTGCAAAAATGTGACACTGCCTCTCGGACATTAATGGTTTTTAAAATTTAGTAACAACTATTGATTTTTTTTTCTTGCAAAATAGTATTGTATGAAGTCAGAAATTTCTTTATTATTCTACCTTGATTTAGTTCCAAATATCCGCGATAGATGGCGCTAAACTGTCTCAATCAATAATAATGCGAAAAATGTTTTGACTATTCAATAGCTAAACAGAATGAAGGGTATAAACTGAGTGAATTTTGATCGATTTTTATAATTTAGTTTAAATGCTCTAACAATTTGAAATAGTGCAGTGCCATCTATTGATGATATTTGGATCTAAAACAAAGAAGAGTAATAAAGAAATTCCCGATTTCACACATTAATCTCCTTAAAGATGAATACCGAATTTTTTCCCCGGAAGAGATTTCTACAGCTCCCAAGAGAGGTGGTAGGGCATTATGGATTTCCTTAGCGGAGGACTTTGTACTTATAGACCATTAATAAGCATAAAACCTTCCGGATGGGGGGACCATTTTGATTCTGCAAAAGAAGTAATGGGACCTGAATTCATCACTGAATTTCCTGCAAGAATAAATGCAATAAATTCCACCGTTTAAAAGTTATTAAGCTTTAAAATCGTCAGCCCATATTAGAACACCCTGGTCTATTTTTTGCTTGTCAACAGAGAAATGTCTCTGTATTCTTTGTGAAGAGCTAAGCTTAATATACTTAAAATAATCTTAAGAAATAAACGATGGAATAATTTTTAAATACTTCATCTACTGCTGGAAATATCTCTTGGTGAATGGAAGCAGAAAAATGTGAATTAAAGAAAAGGAAACATGTTGCACAAATCTAAAATCTGGAATGAAATATTTCGAAAGTACGAACCAGTTGCGAGTGAAAGAAGTTATTTTTCTCTTTGTAAGTCTGACATGTAATAGTTGAAAGATACTTGAACTTTTCGTTTTCCACTCTATGATAAATGCGTGTTTCTTGAAGAATTTTTAGCGTATTTAATAAAAATTCTATTTTGGAAGAAAATATCCTGTTTCAATTTCATAATAATATTAGTTTTATTTAAATTTCAATTCAGAGATCATTTTATTGATTCCGATTAATGTTACAGATTAAAATATTCGTACAATAATCACTGCGTTTCAATACTTATTATCCAACGATCTACTTATATTAACGTGCGGAATGTTGTTAAACAATATACTTGATTTTTTAACACTTTTTACCAAGTTGAAAAGTGTTTATTACTTCGGTTTGTCTGTCTGTCAGTTCGTCTGTTCATGCTCTACCTCACTTAAATTTATTAGGATTGTCATGTAATTGATACATGGTATTGACTGTTACTATATCATGTTCCCTATTAAAAATGAGGTATGTATTATTTATAGTTCGTTTACAGTGACTCTCGAAAAAATTGCTTACATTACGGTCTAAGATAAAAAAAAAACGGTGCGCAGTGTATTTAATCATGTTACACAATTTCAAATATATTCAAATTTATATACATCATCGAGGTTCACTACATTTTTTATCCACTTACAAGGACACACAAAATAATTCGGTTACACTATTATCTATGAGCGAAAATTGTTGAAAGTGCGTTTTCAGTTGTGATACGTGGATTTTAAGTTCAATTAATTGTTTGCATATTCTTTGGTGCACATAAATTTTCTAGATCATACACGGTGCTACTGAAAAGGATTCGAGTATATTTCCGGTTATTGACAGAAATTGCTGAAGGAGAATTTTTAACTATGCTATGCGTTTCCTAACTGAACTTAATTTTAGCATAGTATCTAGTATATATACAAATCTATAAATCATATACAGGACTGTTAAAAATAATTCGAATTCTTTCCGATTAATATAGTAATTTCTGAAATTGTGTGTTTAAATGTGTTATGCGTTTTCTAAATTGTTTCCTTACTAGGGAACCACGCCGTTAGTGTAATAAAGAAAAAAATCTAAAAAGGCAGCAATCGAAAGAACATAGTGAAAGTTGTTTTTTGACGCATAAATCATTTGCCATCGTCTCCCCATTGTCAAGATATAAAGGCTTAAAATTTGCTAATTTATTTATTTAATAGGATGGAAGGAGGAGTCGATATATTTCAATGTAACAACATCATCAAACTCCAGCCACTTGTCCATTTCCAGTTTAGTGCACCGCAATACTCCGACATGATCCGCTATGCTTGGTACAAATTTGGGTTAGTGTAAACTCGGCTACTTCCGTTTGAAACGCCCTTGCAATTGTGTTTTTTGCCGGAGGTTTTGACCATTGTAATCATTGCACTAGATTTAAGTTCATGAAATGTTCTTGGTGCCACCATTCTCTATGCTTCAATCATATTTTGGTTCAGTACCATATTTGTCAATAGCATTTTTTTTTTGCGGGATTCTTTCATTTTCATGTTTTGTATTTTATAATTATCTGATTATTAAAATTTCTGAATCAGAACCCCGCCTTTTCTTCCTAAATTAAATAAATAAATTAGCAAATTTAAGACTTTATATCTCGATAACGGGCAGATGAGGGCAAATAATTTATGTATCATAAAACACATTTTACTATGCTCTTTCAATTGCTTCTTACTTAGATATTTTTCATTATTACACTAAGGCATTATTACACCAGGACTGATGGTTTCCTGGTTAGATATCATCAGTCACATAATTAAACACAAAATCAATCACATAATTTAAAGTGACGTTCCGTTACAGTATTATGAACGTGTTGGGACGTTTTTTATTATCTATGTTGGACGCATGATTTTTTTTCTTGTTTAAGTCTAAGCCGAGAAAATTCTGTTTTTATCTTCGATAGCGTTAAAATTTATAAGCGTAAAATATTTCATCAAATGATAGAAAAATCATTGGATTTATACGAAGTACAAACATGAAATTGACTATATAATAATAAAAAGTTATAAAATAAAAATAAATGTGTGATACAGACCTAAAATCTGAAAATAGAATCTTCCGAAAATATGAACCATTTGCAGAAGAAAAACAATTTTTTCCCTGTAAGGCTGACATGCAACAGCTGAAAGACATATGACTTTTTGATATAAATTGTGCTACAGTGTTAAAAATTTGCATCAAACTGTCCAGTCATTTGACCGTATTTGTAGAAAACGGTTATTTAACCGTAATTTAACTATATTCTGACCGTAATATTGATCATTTTATGGTCAGAATATAGTTATAAGTCAGATTATACCACGGTTATGTAAGCATTTTCTAGAAAAACGGGCAAATGACTGGACTGTTTGCTGCAAATTTTTAACAGTGTAAAAGTGTTTGTTTCTTCTGGGGATATTTTCGTATTTATTATAAATTTTATTTCGATGAAATAAGATGAAATTAAGAAAGTTTATAAATATTGCTGCTCTATATACCCGACTTCAATTTAATAAACTGAAGGTTAATTTCCTTAATCACCTACATTTTTCTGATTAATGATACAGTTTAAATTATTGGAAAAATAATCGATGCTTTTCAAGATTTATTTTTCAATTACTTACAATTACAGTAGACATGAGATTATCCGACCTAATGTAGCAGAAGGATAATATAACGAAACAGGTCGAAAATAATGAAAAAGCAAGAAAGAACAGAGTTCTTTAAATACCCATATCCTACTACCTCCGTAACATTAAAAAACACTTTTTTACCCAAATGATTTATATAATTATTCATAATGTGCAATTACTCATATATTTGACTCCTTAATACAGGCCTGTACTTTATAACTGTTTGTTAGGTACTGTATTGTACGCTTTAAAAAATTATTATAGAAAAAGGAAGTTCGAGAATAATAATATTGTACACATACCAAGATAAATTTTATAATGTCTAACTTAATTGCAGGAAGCATGAAATGATATACCCATGTATTATCAATACGGAACATACACTAAAATAAACGGAAATTTAACGTAAAACGTAAGAAAAACAAGAAAGGAAAATCATGCGTCAAGCATAGATTATGAAATACTTTCCAACAGTAACAGAATATTAAAAAAAATTTTCACTGTTTAATAAAGTAAATAAAATACCTAAGTAAACATTTTAGAAAATGCATAATACATTTGAAAACCAGATTTCAGCAATTACCGTCCATAGCCGGAATAGTACTCTTTTGTGAAGCCCTGTATTTGATCTACCGATTTGTATATATTCTATTTAGTATACTAAAATTTAGTTTAGTAAGAAAACGCATTAGATAGAACATCCACCTTCAGAAATTTCTACCAATACACGTAAACATACTTAAATTATTTTCTACAGTCCTGTATATTACCTACAGATATTTATACACGCCACATATTAAGATAAAATTTAATGCAGGTAAAAACGCGCTTAAAATAATACTTCGAGAAATTATTATCCATAGACGACCATTTATCCGGTTTTTTACGTGGCCCTGTGCATGATTCTGTTTATATTCTACAAATATATCAAGGTATACTAAATATACTTCAGCTCTAAAATGCATAACTCAGTTAAAAACCACCTTTAAGTAATTTCTGCTCATACTCAGTAATGCTTGCAAAGTTTTTGTGTAGCTCTGTATATCATCTATAATATTTATACACACTATGTGGTATGCAAAAATTTAGTTAAACTTAAAAGCGCACTTCCAGCAATTACCGCTAATAGTACTTCGGTTTCAATACTGTATCCGAAATCTTTTGTGTGTCCCTCTAAATGAACGATAAAGCACATCATATTCTACAGAACCTATCTTATAGTAAACCTTAGTAATGTATATCAGTTTAATATCTTTCAAATAGTGTAACATAATTAAACTAGTAAATCTACAGATCAGGAGCCTCAACGTCAGCTCTGAAAGTCAATGTTTTTTAAACTCACTTTTCATAATATTTAATATCTTACAATCCGAAAATTAAATTATTTAAATTACTACATATATATTTATATGCATATAAAATAATTCGAAGGTTTCAGAACTTAAACGTTAAATTAAACACGGTTTATGCAATAATATTCTGACATTCTTATGAATTTCTTATTCTATTTTTTAGATTAAAAAAAAATACATTTCTTCAGGGGGGGGGGGGGGGCTCAACCCCACTGAACCCTCCGTAATCTTATTAAATGTTTATTCGTGATTTCCTATTATTTGTGTGAATGATTCTAGTATATCTTCCATTTCGTTCTGCACAGTGGCTTTATTACGATAAGCAAAAATTTTGAAAATAATTTCATGTTATCCTAATACCTAAATAGCAATATTTACCAATCACGAAACACTCGTATCTGATTGATACGTTGAATAACATCTCGTGTACAAAAGTAACTTATGGAAATGTAAACTGAATCTACTATATATTTCACTTATCTATTTCAGAAATCTAGTATTATTACAATTTTTGTTTCGGAAAAACAGTTTTGATGGTCATTGTACAATATTTATTTGACCTAAGTACATCCTGATCTAATTCGATGGCAATAGCATACTAAAATCTCCCCAAAATAGGCTTATTTGGAAACTTTTAAACCTATTGTGTAATCATTCATAATCGTGCCCACTGCCAATTCACTAAATAGCAACCTTGATTTGGCGCTATAATGTATTTTTTGTGATAGCATTTTATGATCTCAGTTTCTAGTAATTGTGCTATTTCAGGCTGTATGGATGCGTTTTACTACGCTAATTTCTTTAGATTAACTATCTCGTTGTACGATATATTACATTCTATTTTTAAAATAATACTAATTTTCAACCACGAAAAATCTACATCTCTTCCAGAAAATTAATAATATCTTATATAAAAATGTTTCGGCTATCATTCTATAGTAGTTAAAAGGTAACTTGTACAAAATAAATTCTCATTTATTTCAATAAAATATTAAAATCCTCCAATAATATTTTATTTTGCGAATAAAATATTGTAGCAAACTCGTCTGAGTTACTTGAATTTTTTAGCCACCCACAGGGAGGCTTATTCTTTCAATCTCTATCATTTTTCATGTTTATGAAAAGTCACAGCAATCCATCGTTGCCATAGGTTAATCTCGGAAAATGAAACATTTGAAGTTACTGAAAAAATTAATAGCTCAAAAAGTATTTGTCACAAAATTGTTAGACAAACTGCGTTAGAAAGGAAAAAAATTGTTTTTGTTTCTTGATATAAATTTCAAATCGAATGATTATGCCGTTTTTCAAATAATGAATTTCAAAAATTACCAAACTTCACAATGAAGTACCATAACGAAATCTTCACGCGTAAAAAGATAATGATAACGGTTGTTGCTTTCGGTCGAGAATGGACCAAACGATGTTCGCATTTTACTATTTTAACCGTTTTTAACGAAATTCTTTAACTTTAGAAGACTTTGTCTTTGAATAAGCAATAGAAATGCATAAAATCTATACAAAAATGTTAAAATTACAAAAAAGGATAGATGCAAATTATCAGATATGAAAAATAAAAAAGAAATTTGGTACTTTCGTGTTATAGCAGCCACCAAGCATGAAATATTTTTGTTTCTGTTTTCATTAATATATTGTAAATTTGGTACTTTCGTGTTATAGCGGCTTCCAAGGATGATCTGCCAAGCGGCCAAGATTTATCGCCAAATTATAAAGCATGTACGTCATTACAATAATATATGATATAATAACATTTCTGTACGTATGTGGCCAAGTTATAGCCATATATGATGCATATATGATGTGTATATATATGACATGTGTATATGATGTATATACGACATATAAAACATAAATAATATGTGTATAATGACGTATATGGCACATATAGGAGTGTTTGGAATATATATATGCGTATATAGGATGCCAATATAAGCTTTGCGATGATCTTGGAGAAATCATAACTGCAACCTTGGCATAATCATGGGAAAAGTTCAGTAAGACCTTTTTGATGCTCCCCCAAATGTAAACCCCATGTAAACCCCTTCATGTAACATATCAATAGATAGATCTCGTCAAGCACTATGGTCTGGTCCTACTCTCCGCCTCTCACTCCCCCATCCCTTGAGAAACATAGTTCTCTGTTTCAACTCTTTTTAAATTTTAGTTTTTCCCACCTTTCTCAGCCCCTTTAAGCCCCACAGAGGACGTAGGCCTCTTCTAAAAGATCCAAAGTTAAAATCGTCGAAGCCGACATTTCTAAGAGGGTCCCGAGGCCCTATCTTCCATAGGACTGGAGTTACCCCCCCCCCCCACACGGGGGAGACATTCAAGGTGTTCAAACCCCGTCATGTACCATATCAAAAGTTTGATCTCATCAAGCACTTTTGTCTGGTTCTACTCCCCCCCTCCTTCTCTCTCGTCTCCTGTCAGGAGCACTTTTCTTATTTATTTTTTTCAATTTCTCATATTTATTTTAGTTTTTTTTCCATTTTTCTCTGTTCCTATGGGCCGGACAGCTCCAAAATTTCACCAAAATTAGCTGTAAACTGCTTAAGGTTATCCCCCCCTCCCCCGTTTCTTTTGGCGCCCTCGGTGTTTACGTATCTCTCTTGGGGGGCCCGTCAGAGGGGCGAAAAGGGGGATCCCTTTTAAAGTCCCATCTCTCAATTGCAAGTGAGAATTCATTTTAAATCGGGTCTCGTAGAGCACTTGTGTTTTGTATAGCTCCCCCCTCTCCCCCACCGCTTTCCAAGATCCCGTCAATTAATGCTAACTCATCATTTGTTAAACAACTTCTCTTAGCTGTATCCATCATAAAAGCTGCTATCATAGAACTTTTCATTACCTTTTTTAGGTTATTTATTAAGTGTTCAAGTGTCTTGAACCATTAAAAATAAGTTTAAAGGGTGTCATTAAGCCAGCACATTTGTAAACAACGTCTACCTCGCCACATCTCAGTCCTTTGGAGCCACATCTTTTCACTATTATATTTATTAAAAATACTTCTAGTCACCGAATCTTTTTAAAACTTGGTGTGTTCGTGCCTAATATGTTCCACCAGCCTCACAAAAAATCTTAGAGCGCTAACTAAATTCTAAAGTGAAAAAGCTGGCTTATGCTAACAAACATTTTTTTTGACGAGTTAGACTTGGCTGAAAAAATCTCAACGATAAAAGCCGTGGGTGGCCAATCTATATTCTGTCGTAAGGTAGAATTT
The DNA here is from genome assembly GCA_963931845.1 of Maratus michaelseni. Taxonomy (NCBI): domain Eukaryota; kingdom Metazoa; phylum Arthropoda; class Arachnida; order Araneae; family Salticidae; genus Maratus; species Maratus michaelseni. Next base: position 97,152,097 of record OZ007597.1, on the reverse strand, counting down.
TTCCCGCTTGTATCATTTTGATATTCTTTGAAATATGGTTGCTAGGTTACTGTTGAATTGAAAAGGAAAATAAAAATGAATGCATTTTAATATTTGCAAAAAGTGATAAAATAAATGTATTATATTACTAGGGGGCCTACCCCCTGCGAGCTACGCTCGCCAACACCCGCTCAGACTTCGAGGCCTCTAAAAACATGACAGCGTGCTTTATTTTTAAAATATTGGTAAATCTGTAATTGGTTTGCCATGCTTTTAACGTTTTAATGGGGCATTTTTTTATTATCATGGCCTCATACATAGCTGTTGCAACAACTGACGACTGTTTTCGGGATTGATAAAGTAAAATCAATTACAGCTTGAAAACCAGCTTGTATAAAATGGTTAGGTTTAAATTGTGGCTACCTCTGGGACTTTTATAACAACGATCTGTATTCTATTCTTCCTTTGCGTTTAAGGATGAGAAAAATTCCATCTGCTTGTGAATAACATTAAGAACCACGGTATTGAAAAGTACTATGTTATACAAATTTTCAGTAACAGGTTTTAATTTTCTCTCTTATTTTAATGCACCATCATGCATATTTTCATGTTATTTTAAATATGTAAATTATTTATTTCAATTAATATGTATATACGAATTTTCTAATAATTATTTATCATACAAAATTAATGAAATATTTTGTGCATGCATGCCTGCATTTATTCGGCATTAATTGATGAGATATTTAAACAAATTTGCTATCCGCGATAATTTTACACCATGTTATGTCACTTGAATATTGTCCATAAGAAAATCGGGTTCTTTTCCAGTATAGGATTCTTTGCTTTTAGGTTTGGCGTAATTCGAGTTTCAAAAAGGGATAGATTCGTTAATATACATAGATTTGTTGCCAAAAGTTATGAAAAAAAAAACCAATGAACTTTTGGTGCTTTTCTATTATAAGGGTCTTGACGGGTTTTTTTTTATTCTCCTTCCGTTCAGTTGGACAATTATTATTTTATATATTCGTTTCAAATATCCGAATTAGTGATTTTATAAATTCGTTTAATTAAATTTTACAAAAAAATAACAAAATGATATCAATAAATAATAATTACTATTAATTCCTTTCCCCCCCTTTCTTTTGCTTTTACACGAAGCTAGCGAAAAAGACAGGCTACCGCGGTGCATTCCACTTATCTTTTTTTACAGACCGCTAGAGTGACGTGATGCTCTATTCGTGCACCTGCACTGGTGCATTCGAGCATCACGTGGCTCTGACGGTCTGTAAAAAAAGATACGCGCAAAGCACCGCGGTTGCCTTTCTTTTTCGTTAGCCTCGGCTTTTACATAAATGACGTCATTTGGACGAATTTATTCAAAATATTTTCAGTTTATAAATTAAATTAAATGCTGACAGACGATTGAATCCTGACGATAGAAATGTGATTTTTTTTCAAATTTTCCTGAAAAACATAATTTAATCACAATTTTGTCTTCATTATCTATTGAAATAAAAGATAAATTCAATTTCAATTTGAAAATGACGAATAAAAAGAAATCAATAATCCCTATCGGGATCCTTTTCAATTTTTTTCCCTTTTTTGTCACAAAAAAACTGAGTAATTAGTTGCCATCATTACAGAAATGTCATTAAAATTAGAAAAAAATTAGTATCTCGAAAACTAATTCCAATTTCAAAATTCTATTACCAGTTTTGACATCCGCGGATTTTTATGGACAATTGGTATTAATTTCACCATCAAGCGTTTAATATTTTATTAAAAATAGCCCTGAAACATAATCAGTCGTTTAATCAGTCGTTTCATAAAATCGTTTCAGAAATTCGTTTCATAAAATCGTTTCACAAATTCGTTTCATTAGGATTTTATATATATAGGGTAGATTAGAACAGATGTATAAAATTGCACCAAAAATTATACACCTAATTTAAAAAATCTGACGAATGTATAAACAAAATTTCAAATTAATTTAAATAATTTAACACCTGACTTGATAAATTTTAGCCTTCATAACTTACCGTTTAAATACATTAATCAAATGCGACATTTTATTTTCAACGACTGAAAAATTTCAAAATCGTCTGAATTCCCATAGGAAAGCATTATTATCAAAAAAGAAATGTTCTATATTTTCGAACGAATGGACCAAATGTAACTAAAAACTATACAGCTAATTCCGGGTATCTCACCAACATACCTACCAAAAATCAAACTAATCGGATCATTTTTACGGCAGTTATCGCGGAACAGACAGACAGACAGACAGACAGACGGACAGACAGACAGACAGACAGACAGACAGAAACCAAAAACTTTTCGGGTCTCCACAGTAAGCCTTCACTGACGTTTCGGCAACAATTACACTGCAAACAGCTTTTCCCCGTAGACCATTATGTAACCGAATTCTTATTTTTGTCCATGTCAATGAATGAAAAAATGCTTTACACTCCATATTCTACAGGAAGCATGTTTTAGTGCACCTCAGAAATGCAGATCAATTTCAATATGTTTGTAAATAAAGTAACATGATTAAAATACACCGTAAACGATTTTCTCCATAGACCATAATATAATAGAACTATTTTGAGTGCACCTGTAAACGAACAATAAATGCTACACATTTGATTTTCAATACCGAACATGCCATGGTAAGCTTCAATAACGTATATCAATTGTATGACAATCTGAGTATAACGCGAGTTAGAGCATGGAAGACGGACAAACATAGACAGACGGTCAAACAAACCGAATGCATAAACACTTTTCAACTATGTTGGAAAGTGTTTTAAAAGGTTTAAATGTATTCTTATGTTTAATGATTAATGATTATACAATTGTGGAAACTTATGCATGAGATAAAAGCGTCAAAACTTAAAGTTTTTATTTTTTGAAAAAGTCGTTGATCAATGACTACTTCTCCCTTTTAGCCCTTTTCTGCGACGTCACATGGAATATAGGAGGATCCTAGATCTTAGCAAATACCTGCGTTTAACGCCTTGAGGAAATAATTCCTAATTTTAATACGAATGATTTATTTAACTAGGCCGGACAGTACAGAGGACGGATAGTCGGGAGTCTACTTTATTTGCAATCATAATCGGTTTCAATAACTTCCATGATTTTCGTAAAGTGTTTCAACAAAATAAGTTCATTTCATTTCATGAAGTGAATTATGGAATATGAGAAATCTACACAATAGCTAAACATTGTTGGAATTCCAACCACCAGTTTAATTATCCAGAGGCTAAAATTATCCAAAAATGTAATTCAGTTTTGGATCTAGACTTTTACGAAGCTTACTATATTCATAAACATACTTCTTCCTTAGTGAATGATATGACCAGCATCCCTTTTCATCTCGCACGTGTGGAGGGATCCTGCGCAGTGACTCATTTATTTAGTTAGTTCCGGTTAATTACGTCATTTCTTTAAGTTATATAAACTCTTTCTTTGGCCTTTTCAATCAAGCCAGTACTCGGGGCTATAACCGAGGGGTTCTTTGAACCAATTTTAATCTTTTCTTTTTTTTTTCGCACTGACGAAGGGGATCCAAAAATCCTCGAAACGGCCGTATGTGATTTTTGTGTGTGTGTATGTGCAATGTTTGTACGTATTTGTGTGTTAAAGCGTTGTTAAAGGTTTTAGTTTAGTTTATGAATTAAAATAAGTGAGTTTATAGTACAAATTTTGTACAGAAAATCAGGGTCGCAGTGCAGATTAACTCCCTTGAAATAGAATTTGAAGTATTGTTCGTAATTACTAAATAATGATATTTTAGCAAAATTTGTACAGATTTATCTTTCCTTTGTGTGATTTGTGAGGGCATCATGCGAAATTTTGGAATAGAACAGTCGTGTAATTCAGTTACTTACTGACAGCTACATTGTGAATTATGAAGCGCCCTGTTTAGTTGCCCGTTGTTTGGACACTAATGATTTTACAATACTTCACGCAATGTGATCACATTCCACTAATAACAAGATACGTCAGTTGAAAATATCGTTGCAATATCTTTATTATTGATAAAGTTATAAACAAAAATCTGGGATTTGCTTGGAGTAAGACGTTCTGTGTTTTTAAAGAAATAAGTTTTTGGACCATGATTTCCTATGCAAAAAGTGTTTACCTTGATGGATACTATCAGTTGATGGATATTACATTCTTGATAGATACTATATTCTTCATGGATACTATCGATTTCCTATGCAAAAATTGTTTACATTGATGGAAACTGTCGTTTTCCTATACAAAAATTGTTTACCTTGATGGATATTATCAATTAAAGGATAGTATATCCTTGATGGATATTATCGTTTTCCTATACAAATGTTGTTTACCTGTATAAATATTATCAATAGATGGATACTATTGATTTCCTATTCAAAACTTATTTACCTTGATGGATATTATCATCTATCTTGATTTGGTTAAACAGTTTACCGACATCCTATATGTTCTAATTTTCAGGTAGCAGCTTTCATTCCAAAAAGCTACCTATTGCAACCGTTCGGACGAAAGTAATTCCAAGTCATGATGTAACTCTCTTATTTATGAACCGATTTGTATGTGACTCAGTATCAGTATAGGACATACCAAGGTCTCGACCGAGTTTGTTGGCCAACTTCATCCGCCATCTTGTTTCAAAATGGCGGCCAGTTAACATTTTTAAAATTTTAAAAATTCCAAATGATGTAGAAAAAAATATAAATGGAAAAAATTATTTGTATTAAATGTTAGCACGTGATACAAGGATTCTGGAACATTTCTTGTTTTAACTATATCTTAAAAAATGGCTCTAATATGGCAGTTTGAAATTCTAGGGTGGTTGAGATTTTGAAACAATCTGATATTTGTCATGCTGTAACTCTCATGATCAAATTCGCATTCAAATTCAGTATTAAAGAAAACCGGGATTGAATCTTCTATAATCGGGTTCCAAGCAATTTAGCTTCGGGTGTTTGAGAAAAATGAGTTGATTTTTTAAAAACATGGACTGCGAAAGCTACCTTTACCTCCCGGTACAGGCCGGAAGCACTTTTTAATTCTAAACAGAGACAATTGCATTGTATTATTCGCAAAGAGCTTAAAGTAATAAGCTTAAAATATTTTATATACTACTGAAAAAATCTCTATGTGAATGGAAAAAGCAAAAGCTATATTCATATGAATGAAATAAAAGGAGACCTGTGATACAAATCTATAATCTGGAATAAAATATTTCGAAAATATAAAATAGCTCGGAATAAAAAAAAATTGTAAGTCTGAGATGCAACAGCTGAATGCTACTTGTTCTTTTTGATTTGAATCGTATGATAAATGTGATTTTCTTCAAGAATTTTTGGCGTATTTAATATAAAGTCTATTTTGAAAGAAAATATCTTTCTAGATAAAATTAAGATGGATTAGTAATTTTATTATTGTATATTTAAGTTAAATTTCTGCACTTTATTTAAGGTGCGTTTTATAGATAATGGTTTTTCAGTTTACCGTTACCGCCCAAATTTATATACAGGGTGTCCACGAAAGGAGTCCCTGATTTCAAAATTAAATAACTTGGAAGAACAGATCGATAGAATGAAACAAGTGGTATGTTTATTTTGAAAGCCGTAAAAATCTCATACAAAAGCTTCAAAATTAGTTACAGAAGTTTCAAAATTAATAAAATTTTGTCGGTAAGTGGCGCTGTAGGCTGTAGTTGCAGAAAATAATCCAGGAAATAGGCTGCAAACTGTCCTATTTACAAGCGGAGGTTGCAATGACATCACAAACGATTCAAAATGTGTACTTTTTGCATCACTAAGAATCGAACGAAGCAAACGAAAAACGAAACTTTCAGTCACCCTCTTCGTCACCTTCAGTCACCCCTTTTTCATTCTTCGTTCATTAGTGAAACAAAAGGTACACATTTTGATTCGATTGTGATGTCATTGTAATCTCTGCTTGCAAAGAGGACAGTTTGCAGCCTATTTCTTAGATTCTGTACTGCAACTACAGCGCATAGCGCTGCCTATCGAAAACGTTTGTAACCAATTTTGAAACTTCTGTATCAGATATTTACGGCTTTCAAAATAAACATATCACTTGTTTCATTCTTCTATCGATCTCTTCTTCCGAGTTCTTTAATTTTGAAATCAGAGACTCCTTTCATGGGCATCCTGTATATATATATAAAGTTGAACTTAAGCGGCTATTTTAGAACATGTTAAGAATGTCAAGAACTAAGAATTTCTGAAGTTTCGTTTCATTATTCAAAGGCTATCAGAATACATCATGAAAAAGAAGCTAACCATATTAGAACAAATGCTCTCGTATTACAACAAAAGAAAGTCTGTATCTTACACTTAATCTAATAATACTGGTTTTACAATTTTGTTAATACACTTATTTCTTTATTAATGTTTGTAAAATACTTTAAAAAGAAAAAATTTTAAATATTATTCCCCTTTTTCTTCAGATTCGTACAAAGCAGTTTGAAGATTTGACTGGTTTACGAAGGCTATGATAAGATGATATTCTTCCATCAAAGGTAATTTTTGTAATATTTATTTAATAGATTTCTATTAATTATTTACACAAGTCGTGTATTATTTATCGAATTGTTGTATCAGTTTTATTTAAGACATTAGCCCTTAAGCCGGGTCGTCAATTTTATGTGCAATGTGAAGTATATCTAAATAAGTATAATGGCCTTTTCTAAAAAAAAAAAGAAGAAAAAAAACATGCTTTCTAATTTTTTTTTTTTTTTTTTTTTTTTTTTAATGGCACTTTATAGAAAATAGTAGGATATGCCAATGGAAGAAGATTAGGGAAGATTAATGGATTTAAATGGGAACTTCACCAAATTAGCCAGGTATCGCCAAGTTGGTTTCATATATGGCAACTTATTTTTGTCAAAAAATTTGGCGATGTTTTGCCAAGTTGGCCAAAATTTGGCATTATTGTAGTAACTCTGTCATTAGTACTTTTCAACAAATATTCATTGTAGTCATATTTATTCATCAATACTTATTCATTCATATATATTTCCTATAAATGCTGAAGTCGTAATGATGCGGGCAGCAACGTGATTAAAATGGATGAATGTTGCGACAATGGAGCTTTTTTTTCCAATTAATATTAAACAATCGCAACGTTATTTCTATGGAGAAAATACAAGTTTTCGGCCGGCGTTTCCCCCTTCCCCTTAGGGATGGAATTAAAAAAAATCAATGTTCAATTCAGGTACCCTCAGGAATACATATATATTCCAAATTTCAAAGCTCTATGTCAACTGGAAGTGGGTGAAAAATGAGCGACAATATTTGACTGTCACATACATACATAATTGTAAGCTAAAATAAAGCATGTAAAAAAACCGTGGGATCCAACGAGATATATAAAACTGACTAACAGAAACGTCAGATAAAACTAACTAATATAGGGGAAGGCTGGGAAAGTGGTCACCCTAAGGTTTTGTGATTTTTTGTTACCCCTTCAAATACATATACATAACTGAAAATTTGCATTGAACTAGAGTGACTTCTTAAAAGTGCAAGGGTATTTATAATTTTTACGAAATAATAAAGTAGAAGTGAGAATTTGGTTATACATATACATAACTGAAAATTTGCATTGAACTAGAGTGACTCCTTAAAAGTGTAAGGGTATTTATAATTTTTACGAAATAATAAAGTAGAAGTGAGAATTTGGTTTTTTCCAAAAAAGGTCAAAATGACCACTTTGCGCGTCTAGGTCGGGCAAAGTGGTCACTCCGTGGCCTCTTTGCCCTACAGGTGTAAAAAGATTGAAAACACTATTTAAATGATTAGAACATTTTTACTGTCATAAAATATCGTATGAAACATAATGAAAGATTGAAAATGGTATGAAAATCCAATGAGTTTCACAAACCCATATAAAATTTATAAATCAGAATCAAACACTGCATTTTTCATAAATGAACTCCACGTCATCTTCTTTGCGAAGTGAACAGGCCTCATGAGCCCAGAGGTGACAAACATTGCACCTGATCCAACGTTCATCACTTGATCCAATCAACGGCCACTACCCTGACCACTTTGCCCGTTTGGAAGCCATGACAGAAAATACGTTCTACAGTGGAAACTAATGAACAGTCAGCGACCACTCACCCTCCAATGTGAAGCTGAAAACATGCTCTTTCCTTAGACATTCAATAAATAAATGCAAGTACAACAGGTTATTGTTAATTGTATGTAATATAAGTCACTTACCTTAGATCACAAACATCAGAAACTGGAAAACCCGCTCTAAAATTATAAAGCATGGAACCACCTTGTTCAACGATTGTCTGGTTACTCACTGCCATCAAACGAAATAGTTTGATCACAAATCACGCAATGCCAGCGCTCTGGTGACGTCATTATAAAGTGGGTGACCACTTTGCCCACCCTGGCCACTTTGCCCGGCCTTCCCTTACTAAGTACAGCGGAAATGATATGACACTTAAAAAACAGTGTACAAAATTTCCGTTTAACGTTGAACCGTTTGATAGCGAAAAAAAAGGGAGAATAAAAGATTGGTTTAATTGATTTTTCAAAACTCCAGATTATGGTGAAACTTAAGCAAGGATTCAACTTTTCACCGTCCTATGACAATATCTAACATCCAATTTGAACAAACAGTTCTGCAACCTGTTCAATATGGCATTTAAGGCCCGATGATATCCACCTATCTACTTGTGTTTGGAATGACGACTAAGGTGTCAGATTCGAATTCCGGTTCAGGACTGAGACTAAAGTTCATGGTTTGTCAAGAATTGAATTGAGACTTCATCTGAACTAACAAACCATATACAGGGTGTTTCTAAATGAATATCGGGCTTTTAACGCTTGGTAGTATTTATTACATAAAACTTAAAATTATAATTTATACATAAAGTGAAAGAGCAACTCAAACAGTTTTACCTACAAGCTTACAAGTGTTCAATGTAAACACCTTTCGTCACACGGCACGTATCAAGTTGCTAGCTCAGTTCTTCCCAAACGTTTATAGTTTTTGTGGGTAATTGTTGCAACAGCTGCCTCAAATTGGGGGATCACAACTGAACTTTATCAAGAACGCACGTTGCACAGTAACTACAGATTCGGTCTCTGCAAACTGCAGAACACAAAATACTTTCTGTTCACTAGTCTCCATTTTTGCTACTAGCGCTTTACGGAAGATGACGAAAGAAACATTGTGTGCGCATGCGCATGCACAGGTACCAACAAACTGTTTGAGTTGCTCTTTCATTTTATGTATTAAGTATAATTTTAAGTTTTATATAACAAATACTATAAAGCGTTAAAACCCCGATATTCATTTAGAAACACCCTGCATATCTACTTGAAAAAGCCATTTAACTAAAGCTGGATCATTACATAATGATGTATGAATCATACGATTTTCTCAGTTTAATTTATCGAATTTACGTGCTTTTTTATGCATTTTTAATTTCTAAACTTACATGTGACTGACCTATTCACATAAATATGCTTTCATTCCTTAAATATACAATGGTAATATACATTTAAACGATCTTATGTGCTTTTCAGTTTTAAAATAAATAAATAAATAATAAAAGAAACGCGTAATGCTAATGTCTCGCAAGTGTTTACTAGTGATCTAAATCACTGAAATTGTATATTTTATTTTGAAAAACACTTTTAGCATAAACTATATATTAAAACAAACCACAAATGTATATTTATAAATTAGGTATAGGGTGAAACCCTCATTAACTGATACTTTAAGGATTCTTTCTTGTTGAAATCACTATTACAAAAATTTAAATCTATTTTATACTTACCTATGTTTTTAAAAGGACAGTAGAGATATACTAAAAAATTACTGTTGGCAAAATTTTGCAATATTATATATTTTATTATTAAAAATTAATTTTATTCATAAATATGGTCAAAAACTCCAGTAACTGACAACCATCGCTATTTTGAAACACCAATAACTGACACAAAGTGAACCAGTGACTGGCACTTTATTTTAAAAGATTAAAATGCTTTAAAAAAAACTTTATTATTTATTATAAAAACAAAATACATTAATATATATTACAAAGGTAAGGTTTAGTAAGCTGTACTGCATTATTAGTAATGCAGAGCATATAGTAAGACGATATAGCACTAATATTTAGTAATGCATTATTAATAATGCAGATATCCAATAACTGACATTTATGAACCAGTAACTGACATCTGGTGTCAGACCCTGATAAAACAACGTAAATTTTAATGGTGTTTACTACAAGATAAATTTAATTTATTATTATACATTTTTAAACACTTCAAATAATAGATTTCAACTTTCTTTAATATAACCAATAACTAACACCTCGGTCAGAGGTTGGTGAAATGAAATTCTAGGAACTAATAACTGGCACTTCCCATTAAGTTAAATTAAATAACTATAAACCTTAAATCATGGCCCTAATGTATCCTATACATCTTTAAACTAATTTCTACAAGTATAACTATAAGAAAAAAGTTTAGGATGGTTGCATTACAAATAGATTAGAAAAAGACTTCCTTAATTTTAGAAATAAGATGGTTGCTTCAAAATGGTACTTTTGTATTCTCAAAAGTTCCTTCCTCATTGAATATGTTCTTGGCCCTCTAGTGGTGAACGAAGTGACTCCAAAATAAAAATAAGTGTCTCATTGAAATCCAATTCAAATCCTAACATTACTTTGCGGAATTTTACAACAAAATGCTTAATTGAGTTAGATTTTTGCTCAAGCGTCCGTTACTGGTTAGGTGTCAATAACTGGGGGTTTCACCCTATACGTTATTATTCAAGTCCGAGAAAAGTAAGCCCACCAGTGGCTGAGAGGTTCTGCTCTCAAAACTGGTATACTGGAGGTGATGGGTTCAAACCCCTGTCACGCTCGTCGACCTAACCGTTCGGAGTTTTCCGTGGTTTTCTTCAAATCTTGTCGTAAATACGGGTTATGATCCCTTAGAAAGACCCCCCACGGAGGGCACTCCCCCCTAGAGCCTATATCCCTCGCGTAGATAATCGGCCGTCATAAAATCAACCAATAAACCAACCGAGAAAAGTAAGGCGGGTCTGCTTGTTAAAAATAAAGAAGAACGTTAAGCAAATATTTCTCAAGCACTAGAGACGTAAAACAATCAAATGTTGGATTTCATTTTGAAAAACTCTTTAGTATAAATTTTACATTAAACCAAATTGAAAATGAATATGCAACGTGAAAGTCTCTTCCTATTTTGACATAATATGCAAATATAAATTTTTCCATATTACTATAATAATTATTCAAACATTTCAAATACTCAAATATAACATGCAGCAAGTTTTAATTTTTATCTTTCTGAACAAGTATATACATACTTCGAAATAATGCACATTATAAAAATAAACCGGAATTTAATTATTTCTGCCAAAACATCTTTTAATCTTTGAGGACTGAACTGCATTCATAATTTATTCAGAGCTACATTGAAACTATTTTTGCAACATTAGCTCTTTCACGAAATACATCAGCCCAATGAAAGATATTCCATTAAGGCTCAATAGCTGCATTAGTGGATTCCATTTGTCTGTTTTTACTTATAATGTTTCGAAATATATTTCGAATCAACCATAAACGGAAATTTTTACGTTGAAAATATGATATTGTTTAAGATGTTTTCATTTTAACCATCATCAACATCTTCAAAAATATTAAATTATAAAATTCCATCTTGGAAAAATGTAATTCTTAAAATATGCGACATTTACTCTGAAATCTATACTAATAAAATAAAGTTTCGCTCTGTGTGTGTGTGTGTGTGTGTGTCTGTTGGCGATGGCTAGGAAAATTTAGCGCACCTAGAAGTCTGTAAATTTAGATTTAGGTAGTCCAAACCCTCTCTTGATGCACCTGACCCTCAGAATTTTAATATTTTGATAATTAGCCTAGATATTAATTAGATTCTCATTAACCATCCCTTCTAAAATGACATTTTAAATCAAAATGGCGAAAGAAACGAACCGGCTCATTGGATTTGAAAGCGGAAATGAACGAATTCGAAATTATTTTACTAATTAGCGAATTTTAAGAAAACTAATTGAGATATCAATTCGAAAATTTCTGAGCATATGTAAAAAAAATATTCTGCATCTGACTACGTGATTTTTGAAAAATTCGGTTGGTATTTTTTTTTAAATTTATACAAAAAACTGCCAAAAATCTGCCGGCGCCAGTGAAAACAATCCGAGGAAGTTTCAGACAGGGATCTGCTTTCATTAAAAACTGAACTACAAAGAGATCTGTTTCTCTGGCCGATCCCTCCATTTAGTTTGCGAAAATGAAAAAAAAATAATTGCCAATTTTTACTAATGAACAAAAATTTAGGTAACTCATTAGGATATAGATTTGTAATTGAGGTCGGGAAGGGGTGTCATCTGCCGGCTATTTTAGCGTAGCGTCTTCGTTATGTTCTAATTATCAGAAAAATGTAATTATTTTTTTAATGATCGCGTTAATGTAGGTGACGGTGGTTTTCTTGAAAAAATTATTCATTATATTTGCGGGTATGGGGAGGGAGGGGGTTAACGCCTTTCCCTGAGATTGTAATTATCTCGGCCCCGGGCAACGCCGGGTGGGTTAGCTAGTATGTAATATTGAAAATAGATTCTAATGATTTAATTATGATATTCTTGCCAAATAATGATATAAGTTCCGTAATTTGCATTTCGTATTCATTATTTACAAAACTTATTTCTAATTTTATTTCTAGAATAATTAACTGTTACTTTTAGAGTTCAAGTTTTATGATCACAACGTACTTTTTTTTCAATATTGGAATATATATAACGATAATATGAAATTGGAATGTATGTACATTAGTATATAGCATAGAACAATATGATCAATATTTTGATAGTTTTGAAAACTTAACTAAGAAAATGAAAATACGGATTTATTTTTTTCTTTTATCAAAAATTAAACACGAAAGCCAAAAGAGATATTTACAGTAATAACTCTGTTCCTATTTTGACAAAATATGCAAACATAAAACTTTTCCATATTACTATAATTATTATTCAAATATTTGAAAATCTCAAATAAATTTCATCTAACATGCACAAAGTCGTTATTTTGTTCTTTCGAAACAAGTAGATTCATACGTCGAAATAATGCAGTTTATAAAAATAAACCGGAATTTAGTTATTTCTACTGAAACATTTTAATCTTTGAGTAGTAAACTGCATTCATAAATTATATAGAGCTACATCGAAACTATTTTTGCAACTTTCGCTCTTTCACGAAATGCATAAAGTCAATGACAGACATTTCATTAAGGTTCATAATGTATTCCGTTTGTCTGTTTTTACTTATAATGTTTCGAAATATATTTCAAATCAACCATAAACAGAAATTTTTACGTTGAAAGTATGATATTATTTAAGATGTTTTCATTTTAACCATTATCAACATCTTCAAAAATATTAAATTATAAAATTCTGTCTTGGAAAAGTGTAATTCTTAAAATATGTGACATTTACTCTGATATATAATATGTGAAAATACAGTCTAATGAGTGAATTATCATATTCTTGCCAAATAATATCATAAGTTCCTTAATTTTCATTTTGTATTCATTACTTACAAAGCTTATTTCTAACTTTTATGAAAGAATAATTAACTGTTAAACTTTTAGCGTTGAGGTTTTTTTTAAATATTGTATTGTATATAACGATTACCTAAAATTGGAATGCATTTATATTTAAATACTAGTTATGTAGTAACCCAATGTGTTGCATTTAAATTGCATGAGGTCTTTCGATTGTTTGAAGGAAAAATAAACCTATTTTTATTATACATTTCAAGTTACAAATCCTGTACAATTCCAAATAAATCGTATTTAGAACGTTTTTAAAACTTTTTCTGCTCATTTCACCTTTTTAAGTTTCAAAATTTTTAGAAACCGCTCTTATGAGCATTCTGCCATGCCCAGACTCAATGAGCTTCTTGACTGTAAACGGGAGAGTAACTGTTTTGGAACTTTCTGAATTCGAAACTAAAAACATGATGTGCGTGCGCAGCTCTTTGTCTAGTAGGATGTTCGATAGAATACTGTAATAATTGTATTGTATGTGATTTGTCTGTATAAGTTTAACCTGTCTTAATTAAAGTGTTATGTTCCATAATATCAAGATTCATTAATCTGAAGCAATCTCTCACCCACTCCATGACAAAGACGTGTCACATTCAAATCTTATACGTAACCACATTGCAAAATTTCAAATTTTTAACCCCAGCAGAATCACAGAAATCGCAATTTTAGATTGTTTTTGTTCCTGCACCCTTTTACATTTCGATCTTTTAGAACTTGTTTTATTATGAGTATTTACGTCTTAAAAGTAACAGTCATGTCAAGTTTCAAGTTTCAAGTTGTAACAGTTGCAAATTAATGGTAATCCAGAACGTTTTTAGAAAGTTTTCCGCTCATTTTACCCTCTTAACTTTACTTTCTTAAAACTGTTAATAGCGAGTATTTACGTCTTTAGTATAGTGGTCACATACATATATTAAAAACATATCAGTTGGTATTAAACGAAAAAGTTTATTTAATAAATAACAATTGTAAAGACATGATAATAAAATTTTGGATAATATTACAAGACATTCCCTGTACATCCAAGGAACTCTTGCTTTCCTATCACCAAACCGGAGATGCATCTACTCAGAACACAAAAACATGTCTTCCTCCAATGTCGAGAAAACTCCATCTTCTTCCCATCTGCATGCCGTGACTCCAGAAAACATCGATGCTGTGTAAAAATCGTCTTAGATACTCGTGCATCATATGACGAAATAAAAAATCTTTGAACATTTCAGGAATTCACGTGAAGTTGATTGCGTACGATTGTTTTAAATTAGAAAAGGTGTGTGCAGTTTAGATCCCATAAAATTGAACGGTGGTTCAAAACATGCCTATGACATTGTAACAGATGTAAAATTTGGATTTATTTCTGTAATCCTTATTTTAATGAAATCCAAATTAAACAACAATCGACGATTTATTTACTTCAAAATGAGCAATTGGCGATAAAAGTTCTTCGTGTAAGAACAACATAGTTGCTTCACATTTTCGTAACTTTTTGTAACCGTTGATTTTGAGGATCATACACTATAAAAAAGTCTGTTTTTTACAGAAAAATATGATATTTTTTACAGAAAAATACGTAGCAATTTTTGATGCTCATCTTTCTAAACAAATAAATACATAATTCTAAAACATGCATTTCAGAAAATAAATCGGAATTAAATTATTTCTACCGAAACAACTTTAAATTTTTAAGTATGAAACTTCACACATAATTTATTCAAAGCTGCATTCGAAATATTTCTGCAACATAAGTTTTTTCCCAGAAATACATCAGCCTAATGAAAGATATTTCATTAATGCTCAGTAGCTGAATTAGTGGATTCCATTTTTCTGCTCTTATTTAAAATGTTTCTAAGTCTTCTTACATACTATCATGAATAAGAATTTCTGGCTTTGAAAATATTATACTGGTTAAGATAAATTAAATTTAACAATCAGCAAAAGTTAAAAAATTTTCAACTTATAAAATTTCATTTTAGAGAAAAGAAATTTCAAAATACTGCAACATTTATGCTGAGTTATAAGTAACTAGCTTACCTGCCCGGCGTTGCCCGTGCCAACAACCTTAAACGTACCTGAAATCAGGGTTAAATGATTTTTTAATTTTAAACGAAAGTAATGTTAGAGGCCCACTGCCATAGACACAGCATACACTGGGGGTGCCATGCATAATCCCATATGTTACTGTAAGCAGACCTGGAAATTCTCAGAATTTTTTTATGAAAAGCCAAATGGTATTTTTTCCTTCAAGCTTTTATCCAGGCTTAGGACTGGCTAAAAGAAAGGCAATTGCGTTTAGAAAAAAATATTTATTTTATGTTTTAGCCATAAACCAAAAGCCTTTCTTTTAGGCGTTTTAAAAAAATTTGCCTGCGCTAACAACAGGTATTGTTCCTTTGGAACTCAATATCTTTACACAAACAAAACATTTCAATAAATACACATTAAAAAAATAATTTTGTCAAACTGTCGTGAAAAAAAAATTAAAAAAAATCAAGAAATCCGTCATACCTATAGTCTCAGAAAAAAAAAATTCTCAAAATTCATCAAATGATCAAGGGAGAAACATTGTGAAAATAGTCCAATAATTGCAGAACAGAATTGCAAAATTCGTCGAACGACAGTGGAAATAAAGTACACAATTCGAACGTCAGCGGAAAGAAAGTGTGCGATTTGTTGAACGTTCATGGAAAAAAAATCTTGAAATTCATTAACCTTGAGTCGATAAATCACGAAAATCATCAACCAATAGCGGAAAAATCACAAAATTCATCAATTGATAGAGGAAAAATCACAAAATTCATCAATTGAAAGTGGAAAAATAGCAAAATTCATCAATCGATAGCGGAAAAATCACAAAATTCATCAATCGATAGCGGAAAAATCACAAAATTCATCAATTGATAGCGGAAAAATCACAAAATTCATCAATCAATAGTTAAAAAAAAATCTCAAAAATCATCAAATGGTCTCGGGGGGGGAAAAATGCAAATATCGGCAAATAGCTTAAAAAAAAAAAAAATCACAATTTGTCAAATGATTTGGCGGAAACTCATGTCACAAAATGCACATCATAAATATTTCACGGACTGGGAATTTTTAATCAGTTCATCAAAACAATTTAATAATTACTGTAAAATCCCGTTAATCCGCCCCCCTAAATGCGACGGAGAATCGTAAAATAACCGGGGTGGGGCGCTTGCACGGTATTAGAATTGTAGTATATGATATTTATGGGTGGTGGTGGTGGTTGGATGCTACCGGCCGATCGTCGCAAAGTATGCATTCTATAAAGTGACAAAAGAAACAAATTTGGAAAAAAAATGATATACAAAATAGAAAAACAGTATAACTTTACTATTAATGGCGATTTCAGATTATAAAAAATTCTGGATTTCAGAAGCTTTGAAACTGGAATGCATTTAGATTAATAATAACACTAATATCTGTCATTAATATGGTAACAGAAAAATAAAACAAACTTAATAATTTAAAAAAATTAAAAAACACCGAGAAATTGCAGTTGAAATTTTTAGTCGCCCAAGAATAGACTGCTTTTCTTAAACTTTACTTTCTATAAAATGAAAACATTCAGCAAATAATTTCCGTTCTCAGGTGATTAAGATTTAATAATTATTGACTGAATGTTTTCATTTTATTCAAAGTAAAGTTCAAGAAAACATTAGATTCTTGGACGACTAAAAAAGTCCTTAAATCATAAACATCACTCAAAAACACCCCAACAAAAAAATAATGAATATATAGAAACAGCTCAGAAAATCTGTTTCATTAAGAATATTTTTAGTCGCCCAAGAATCGACTGCTTTTCTTGAACTTTACTTTCTATAAAATGAAAACATTCAGAAAATAATTTCCATTCTCAGATCAATTGATTAAGATTTAATAATTATTTACTGAATGTTTTCATTTTATTCAAAGTAAAGTTCAAGAAAAACATTAGATTCTTGGGCGACTAAAAAAGTTCTTAAATGAAACTTCTTAAATGGAGTTAAAAATGGTTCTTAAATGGAGTTCAATAACAAATCTTAATGAGAACATACATCTTAATAATTTATCGCATGTTATGAATTCACCATTCTCGGGAACTAAAAATGTAGTACAAAACAATTACAGGAACAAAAATTGTAAACAATAAATAAATACTCAAACATTTAATGCAAGATGTATGTTTTCATCAAAACTATTGAAGTCATAAACATCACTCAAAAATGCCCCAACAAAAAAATAATGAATATGTTGAAACAGCTCAGAAAATCTGTTTCACTAAAGAATATTTTTAGTCGCCCAAGAATCGACTGCTTTTCTTGAACTTTACTTTCTATAAAATGAAAACATTCAGCAAATAATTTCCTTTCTCAGGTGATTAAGAGTCCATTCATGTGTGATTTTTATGAAACTCATGTCACAAAATGCACATCATAAATATTTAATACATTTGGAATTTCCAATCAGTTCATCAAAACAATTTAATAATTATTTACTGAATGTTTTCATTTTATTCAAAGTAAAGTTCAAGAAAAACATTAGATTCTTGGGCGATTAAAAAAGTTCTTAAATCATAAACATCACTCAAAAACGCCCCAACAAAAAATAATGAATATATAAAAACAGCTCAGAAAATCTGTTTCATTAAAAATATTTTTAGTCGCCCAAGAATCGACTGCTTTTCTTGAACTTTACTTTCTATAAAATGAAAACATTCAGCAAATAATTTCCATTCTCAGGTCAATTGATTAAGATTTAATAATTATTTACTGAATAAAACATTAGATTCTTGGGCGACTAAAAAAGTTCTTAAATGAAACTTCTTAAATGGAGTTAAAAATGGTTCTTAAATGGAGTTCAATAACAAATCTTAATGAGAACATACATCTTAATAATTTATCGCATGTTATGAATTCACCATTCTCGGGAACTAAAAATGTAGTACAAAACAATTACAGGAAAAAAATTGTAAACAATAAATAGGGTAGATGTGCCAGTAATGGACCGCCTTCCAGTAATGGGCCACCTTCAATGTTTTTGGTTTATAAAAAAATAAACAATAAAAATTCAGCTTTTTTTATTTCATTAATATGCTTTTTTTAAATTCTAGTTTTAAATACAATCACAATATCAATTATCTATTACTTTTTGTGGGGTGTCCATTACTGGAATTTAGGGTGTTTTGATTTATTTCTGTTATTTACAATTAAATTTCGATTCACATTGGGAAATGTGACTATGAGCATGGTTAAATATTGTTGGTAGATTAATATAATATTAAAAAATGTGAAATATAACAATTATAACTATTAATTAAAAAATAATTTTTAAAAGAAATTCCTTAAGGGTGTTCATTACTGGCACATCTACTCTAAATACTCAAAAATTTAATGTAAATTGTTTGTTTCCATCAAAAATATTTAATTTGTAAGTATGAGGTAAAAAATAAATCACAATGGATTCCTAACCGCCCAAGAACTCAAATTATTTACTGAATATTTTCATACTAAAAATGTTAAATAATGAAACAAACTAACTAAAAATACAATCAAAAACAGTTTCTTATAAGCGTTGCACAAATTATTTACTGAATATTTTCATACTAAAAATGTTAAAAAATGAAACAAACTAACTAAAAATACAGTCAAGAATAGTTTTTTTTAAATATTATAAGCGTTGCAGATACATGAAGATATACTTTCTGTTCAGTGAAGTGTAAGATGAAATAGGCCTAAACCCCAGTGACAAAACTAACTATCGGGAACTTAATATGATATTTATTGCATATTTCAAACTATTTTTGAAATATTATTAGCGTTGCAGACACACGAAGATAGTTCTGTCACTGGGTTTAGGCCTATTTCATCTTACACTTCACTGAACAGAATGTAAATAAACTACTTACGGAAACTTAAAATAAATATATAAAAAGGAACAGAAACTAACTTACGGGAATTTAAATTAGTAAAAAATATATTTTACAATACTAAAATGTTTAAAAATAGAAAACTATAGCTCAACAGTGAAAACTGCTGTTTGATCTCGTTAGCCAAGCTAAAAGCTCCGAGCAGTGAATCTTTGGGGCTATGGACAGACCTTTCGCCTGCTCTCATTGGCGGATTGTAAATAGCCTCAAACCAGAATGTCATATGCACGTTTGCTGTCGCTTCGCTGGGTGAGCTTGAAATAGCCTCGAACCCAAAATTCCATATACACGTTTTAAAAAATCTAAAAAAATCTAAATTTAAATTTAAAAATCCGGCCCCGAGGTATACTGTCCGGTGACAACATCTACACATGACAAAAATTTTAGAGCCCTAGGTATTATAATTACGGAGAAATCCGCGGGCAGGCAGGCAGGCAGATAGGCAGACAGACACTTACTCTTTTATAGAGATAGAGATGAAATGCAATGGTATTCTGACAGCTGAATTATAATTTTATTTTCAAATGTCAAACGTTGTGTTTTTTCCGTAAGGTATTCATTATTAACAAAGCTCATTCCTAATTCTCATTGAAGAATAAGTATTCGTTGTAGGTATCGTTGAGGATTTTATTTTTATAACGTGCTTTCTTCATGGAAGTCTAATATAAATAACTGTGGCCGTTTAATTCACTGTAAAAAAAATCTGTAATTTTGATATATTAAATTTAACAATCAGCAATAGTTTAAAAATTACTTATAAAAAAACGTATAAAATTTAATTTTAGAAAAAAGAAATTTCAAAATACTGCGACATTTACGCTGAGTTATAAGTAATGAAATACAATGAAATTCTAACAGCTGAATTATAATATTATTTTCAAATATCAAACGTTGTGTTATTTGCTTAATGTATTCATTATTAACAATACTCATTCCTACACTCAGAAAAAAGTTTTGTTGAATCAACAAAAATTTGTTTGACCCAACAAAACTTTTCGTTTAAATATGGGTCAATGGAAATTTTGTTTGAATCAACAAAAAAAATGTTGTTGATTTTTTTTTTTGCAATTCCAAAAAAAAAAAATTGTATCGTCAGCAAAAAAATATTTTGTTAAGTCAAGTAAAATGGTTCAATTTTACTTGAATTAACAAAATTATTTTTGTTACATATAGATATATGCTATGTGTTATTTTAACATTTTCTTTTTTCAACAAAATATATTTTGTTTGTTTAAATAATAAAATATGCTATATTACGAACTTGTTTTGTTTATACTACAAAACCTTTTGTTAAATGAACCAATCTGAATATGCAACTTTAATTCATTTTAAGCAGTGAATTACGCCCGTAAACCTTGAATAATAACAAGTTAATTTTTATCCTGCTTTTTTTCACGCGAAAACCGAGAGAATGAAAATTGCCCAAACCGGGAGTCGATCCCGGGTCCTCAGAACAGTGTTCTGAGGCTCTACCACTGAGCTACAAGGAACGATATCTGAGATCGGCATTTCTCACTCTTATGTATGTCGGAACGGCTGTAACCGCAGCACAAGGAGGCACATCAGGAGCACGCAAATTTCTGCGGCAAACATGAGACGACATTACAAAGCCCAGCATACGGCAACACATAGTTAATTTTTAATTCATTTTCAGCAGTAAATTATGCTTGCAAAAAGCAGGATGAAAATTCACTGTTATATTTTACCAGTGTACTTTTTTCCAGTACGAGAGTAGTTATGTACCAGAGTACTTTCTTCTTGTAAAGATAGAAGAAAGTAATAAATGGGACCGGGGGATTTTTAAAACTACCTTGGTCCGTCCCAATGAAAAAATGTTTTAATTATCCAAAAATTATGTTAATCCTTTAATTGTATAGCTATATAAGTCAAATAAACTGAGTTACGTTCAAAGATTACAGGCGAAATTCACTGCTGAAAATGAGATTAAGCTATTGCAGAAATCGCAAAAAATGCAACATAGCAGCGCCACCTGTTGCGCGATTTACACCAAAAACTAATCAGAAACAATTTATATCAGGAATAATTTAATATAAAGTTTTATTAAATTCCGTGCATTAGTTCTTGAGATAGAGCGCCCACAAAATTTTTGTCACATACAGACAGAGTCATTGACAGTCATTTTCTTTAAACAGTCAAATCGAGTTCAGGACCTTCTAAAATCCGTCCGAAACCGGAAGTTGAAAATTTTCATGATTCCAATACTTTCTTCGTGTAAAGATAGAAGAAAGTAATAAATGGGGCAGGGGGATTTTTTAAACTACCTTAGTCTGTCCCACGGAAAAATAGTTTTAATTATCCAAAAATTATGTTAATCCTTTAATTATATAGCTATATAAGTCAAATAAATCGAGTTACGTGAGAGAGTTATGGCTACTACACAACAATTTAAATTTTACAAAACCAACAAAATTTTGCTGGAATTACAAAATTATTGTAAAATTAAAAAAACAGATTTTGTTAAATCAAGTAAAATTGATGACATTTTGTTAAAATTTTTGAAGAG
Source organism: Maratus michaelseni (assembly GCA_963931845.1). Classification (NCBI taxonomy): domain Eukaryota; kingdom Metazoa; phylum Arthropoda; class Arachnida; order Araneae; family Salticidae; genus Maratus; species Maratus michaelseni. The sequence continues at coordinate 97,130,004 of OZ007597.1, read as the reverse complement.
TGTTAACATAATTTTTTTGTCCAAGCAACAAAACCAATTTTTTTACCTCAACTAAAAATTTTGCTAAAACAACCAAAATGTACTCAACAAAACATGTTTTGTTGTTTTAATGAATTCCTTTTTCTGGGTGTAATTCTCATTGAAGAATAAGTATCCATTGTAGGTAGCGTTGAGGATTTTATTTTTATAACATGCTTTCCTCAAAGAAGTCTAACATCAATAATTGTGGCCGTTTAATTCATTGTAAAAAAAAAAAAAAAAAAAAAAAAAAAAAAAAAAAAAAAAAATCTGTAATTTTGACAGAAAAATATTGTATTTTTTACAGAAAAGTTTTAAAGACCGTTTTAAAGAAAAACAGTTTTTTCTTGCAAAGAAATGTGGATTTTCTAATTTTTACATTAAAAAAACTATATTTTTTTACAGAAAAAAAACGTTTTAATGAAAATATACAGATATTTTCTGTAAATGAAACTGTTTTCCACTGGCGCCAAAATTGACAGGGTTTTTTTTTTTTTTTTTTTTTTTTTTTTTTTTTTTTTTTTTTTTTGTGCTAATTTGAGATTTTTTTTTTTTTTTTTTACAGTGTTGTTATTGACTTTTAGAGACGATCTGTCGATTTTACGATACCCTGAGCATATATAATAAACTATTCATATAAAATTGATGTTAAAATATAGAATGGTAATATAACTGTTAAAAACTTTATATGCTTTTCATAATAAAATAAATAAACATTAAATAAAACAAATTACAGACGGCTGTGATACGAATAATTCTAAAGGATTTACTTGTGATTAAAATAAAGGAGTTGGTGGATTTTATTTTTTTGAATGCTTTTAGCATAAATTATACATTAACATGAATCTAAATGCATATTTATAAAAGGCACTCGCTTCATATTCGTTAACATCTTTATACGCTTTTCAGATAGCATACATAAACATTAAATTAAAAAAAAAAATACAGAAAAGTGTAATATGTATATTTCTGAACACTTTACTTGTGGTTAAAGTAAATATGATGGTGGATTTTATTTTGGAAAAACCTTTTAGCATAGATTAAGGAATCGCGAATACATATTTATAAAAGGAACTTGCTTCAAATTTTGACATGATTTGCAAACATAAAAATCTTAAATATTAATATAACTATTATTCAAATATCTCAAACACTCTCATAAAATTCATATAACATGCAGCAAGTTTTAATGTTTGACTTGCTAAATAAGTAGATGAATATTTCTAGAAGATGCATTTCACAAAAATACACCAAAATTCAATTAATTCTGCCAAACAGCTTACAATCTTTCAACGCGAAATTCCATTCATAACTTGTTCCTAGTTATATCTCAAGTATTTTTGCAACATTTATTTTTCCACGAAATACATCAGCCTAAAGAAAGATTTTTCATTAAGGCTCAATAGCTGCATTAGCGGATTCCATTTGTCTCCTTTTATTTATAATGTTTCGAATTTATCTTCATGTCTAATCAAGAACAAAGATCTTTGGTTTTAAAGTATGATATTATCCAAAAATGCTTTCATTTCAATTATTAACCTCAGCTTCAATAATAATAAATTATAAATTTTATCTTCATAAAAATATAATTTAAAAGATATTCGACTTTTCATTTAAAAAAAAACATTGTGAAAAATATAAGGAATATTCTGATACCTTGATTATCAATTTCTTTATAGAATTATTAAAGGTTTTAGATATTTAGTAATTAGAAATTATATTAGCTGGCGATGAAAAATATATAAAACAATATATTTTTATCCATATAATGAGTAGATAAAACAGCTATAGTTTCGAGAGCAATTAATTATAGTCTCTCTTCATCAGCTGATTAGTAGCAGAAATTAGTTAATCCAACAACGGGAATACAGGTTCTGTTTTCCCGTCCCTGTGTTAAATAGTTTCGAAATATTTCAGCTATTGTAAACGAAATAGTGTATGTTATCATGACTGAAAAAAAGATAAAATAAATAGAGGATTTTTTTTAAGTGTAATTCAAAAACATCAATTTAATTTCAATTACCCTGCATGTTGAAAAACAATTCGATTTTTTTTTTATATCGCAAACGTAAACTATGTACCATGATATTTAAAATTTCACACATTTCAAAAATAGCTTAAACTTATAGAAAATAGTTGAAATGTATTTATGTACTCTCATGAGAAATTTAAAGGTCTAAATATGAAAATTTGTTGCATTGTATAAAATCATAATATATTTTTTTAAATAATCTAACTAATAGGAAATGGTCTTTATTTGAAAAAGTCTTTTAGTGCAAAACATATATTAAAGTCAGTGAAAATGTGCATTTGTACGAGAAACTCTTCGGGGTAATATGAAAACATCCAACTTTTGAATCTTACTATAAGTATAATTTAATTATTTCAAATATCCAAATAAACTTCATGTAACATAAACCATTCTTTATGTTCCTTTTTTTTTTTTTTTGAACAAATGGTTACATACTTCTGAAAAATATATTTTACAAAAATAAACCGGAATTAGATAATTTCTCCCGGAAGATCTTTTAATCTTTGAGTATCTGGCCATAATGCCCGGCAGGTATGGGCCTAGTCTGCGGTTTAATAATAATAATAATCTTTGTGTACAATTTTTCAAAGATAATGTATTCAGAACTACATCTACTACAGCAATTTTTGCATCATTCCCTTAGCCATGAAATATTCTTGCCGAATGAAAGATGATTCATTCAAAATCAGTAGTTGAATTTATTGAAGATTTGTGGAATTTATTGATTGTCATCTGCCGTACCATCGTGAATAAAAATGTCCGATTTAAAGTATGATAGTGTTTATGATGTTTTAATTTTAACCATTAGCAATAGTTTCAAAATCTTTATTTTATAAAATTCCAGTTTGGAAAAATGTTATTTAAAAAAACTGCGACTTTTACGCTGAATTATTTATAAGGAAATACAATGAAATTCTAATAGCTAAATTATCATTTTCTATTCAAATAATATTATAGGGTCTGTAATTTGTCTAAAGTATTTATCATTAACAAAGGTTATCCCTAATTTTCATTGAAGAATAAGTAAACGTTGTTGGTAGCATGGAAAATTTTATTTTTATAATGTGCTTTCTTCGTGCATGTCTAACATCAACAGCTGCCACCGTTTAATTGTTATTATTTTTTTTAACGATTTGTCAATTTTACGTCACCAGGGCATATATATAAACAAAAATCACATAAAAATGCTTTTAAAATATAGAACGGTAATATATTTGTTAACAATTTAATACACTTTTCAGGTTAAAATAAATAAGCATTGAATAGAGCAAATTACAGAAGGTTGTAACTGAAGAATAATTTTTTGTGATCTAAATAAATGAGATGATGGATTTTATTTTTAAAAACAGCTTTTACATAGATTATGCATTAAAAAGAATCGCAAATACATGTTTGGAACTGCCTTCATTTTTTGACATAATATTCAAACATGAAATTCTTAAATGTTAATATAACTATTATTCAAATATCTCAAACACTCAAATATAATTCTTATAACATGCAGAGGGTTTTAATGGTCAACTTTCTAAATAAGTCGATGAATATTTCTAAAAGATGCATTTCACAAAAATACACCCGAATTCAATTATTTCTGCCAAAACAACCTTCAATCTCTGAGTGCAAAATTGCATTCATAACTTATTCATAGTTATATCGGAACTATTTTTGCAACATTTACTTTTTCATAAAATACATCGGCCTAAAGAAAGATTTTTCATATTAGCGGTGATCGGTATTAGCGGATTACGTTTGTCTCCTTTTATTTATCATGTCTAATAAATAATAAAGATTATTGGTTTTAAAATTTGATATTATACAAAATGCTTTAATTTTAATCATTAACCTTAGCTTTAATAATAATATATTACAAATTTTATCTTCATAAAAATATAATTTAAAAGATATTCGACATTTCATTTGAAATAACTATTGTGAAAAATGTAAGGAAAATTCTCAAAACTAGATTATAAATTTCTTTATATTATTAAAGGTTTTATATATTATTTAATTAGAAATGATTTTATTAACAGTAGATACAAAATATGTAAAACAAGATATTTTTTTTTTAATCCGTTTCACAAAAATACACTTGAATTCAATTATTTCTGCCAAAATATCTATCAATCTCTGAGTGCAAAATTGCATTCATAACTTATTCATAGTTATATTGGAACTGTTTTTGCAACATTTGCTTTTCCATGAAATACACTATATTTCCAATGATGACCGGTCACTTGCGATTTTAGACGTTTTGTTAAATATCTGGAAAGATACATGAGGAATTATCCTGAAACTTCAGGAGTGTAAACAACATGATAGACGTCATATATTTCCGTGAAGATTTTTTCCCGAAACCCCATAAGGGGCCGTCAACAAATTGAGCAAAACAAATATATTTTGGATAACCCTGTAAAAACTAATATTGCAAAAGCATTCAAACTGTAGATTATGATTAAGTGGATTATTGTAATAATTTGGGTTCATTTTTATGAAGATAGCATGTATACTCGAAGAGAAATTCAGGTTTTTATAAAAACAGTCCCAAATTTTATCAAGTTTTTTGCTTATAATTTGCAAAGTTTTTAATATAAAATCAAGATATTTTCAGAAAATATGACAAACAAAATTGTACATAACATCCTGTAATCAGAATTAAAAAATAATAAAAATTGTATGAAAAATGAGCAGATTCACTAAATATTGTTTCACTGCGCATGCGCGAATTCAATCAAAATATACTGTACACAATATATTAGCTAAATATATAGACCAACTTTTGTGAAAGTCTCAAAAACATAGCTTGAAAATTCTTATAGTAATCGTCGATAGAATAAGCTCGAAATTCGCTGTTCCCAAAACGAAGCAAAAAGATGAGGGGTTGTATCAAATATAGAATGAGAGACACTTCATTCTTATTATGTCAACTTTCATAAGCTAGTATATTTGGATACAACCCCTCATCTTTTTGCTTCCTTTTGGAAACAGCGAAATTCGAGCTTATTCTATCGACGATTACTATCAGAATTTTCAAGCTATGTTTTTGAGACTTTCACAAAAGTTGGTCTACATATTTAGCTAATATATTGTGCACAGTATATTTTGATTGAATTCACGCATGCGCAGTGAAACAATATTTGGTAAACCTGCTCATTTTTCATACAATTTTTATTATTTTTTAATTCTGATTGCAGGGTATTGTGTATAATTTTGTTTGTCATATTTTCTGAAAATAACTTGCTTTTATATTAAAAACTCTGCAAATTATAAGCAAAAAACTTGGTAAAATTTGGGACTGTTTTTATAAAAACCTGAATTTCTCTTCGAGTATACATGCTATCTTCATAAAAATGAACCCAAATTACTACAATAAGCCACTTAATCATAATCTACCATTTAAATGCTTTTGCAATATTAGTTTTTACAAGGTTATCCAAAATATATTTGTTTTTCTTCAATTTGTTGACGGCCCCTTATGGGGTTTCGGGAAAAAATCTTCACGGAAATATATGACGTTTATCATGTTGTTTACACTCCTGAAGTTTCCGGATAATTCTTCGTGTATCTTTCCAGATATTTAACAAAACGTCTAAAATCGCAAGTGACCGGTCATCACTGGAAATATAGTGTACATCAGCCTGAAGATAGATATTTCATTAAGGTTCAAAAGCTGTATTAGCGGATTCCATTTTCATCCTTTTATTTATAATGTGTCGTAGTTATTTTCATGTCTAATCAAGAATAAAGATTTGCGGTTTTAAAGTATCATATTATCTAAAATGCTGTAATTTTAATCATTAACCCCGGCTCAAACAATAATAAATTATAAATTTTATATTCATAAAAATATAATCTAGTCGATAATTGACATTTCAACTGAAATAAATATAGTAAAAAATATAAAGAATATTCTGGAAACTGGATTATCAATTTCTTTGTAATAATAAATGTTTAGATCTTATAATTAGAAATGGTAGTATCATATAGTCTAATACCAGCAATTCTTGTGTGTGTGTGTGTGTGGTTATGCAAATTTTATCTTAAAAACGGCTCTAACGATTTTGACGAAATTTTGCATTCTACCGTTTTGGGGCACCAGAAAACGATTGGGCTAGGTCACATGTTCGAGAAAATTCGATTAGTGGGTCATTTTGGGTCATTTTGGGTCATGGTCAAGCTAATTGTATCTAAAAAATGGTTCAAACGATTTTGACCAAATTTTGTATCCGACCCTTTTCGGGCACGAGAAGACTATGGGCTGGATCACATGTTCGAGAACTTTCGATTAGTGGGTCTTTTTGGGTCAACGCGGGTCAAATTAACTTTATCTAAAAAACGGCTCTAACGATTTTGATTAAATTTTTAATCCTACGAGTTTCGGGCACGAGAAAATCATTGGGCTAGGTCACATGTCCGATAAAATTCGATTAGTGGGTCATTTCTGGGTCATTGTAGGTCGAGCTAATTTATCTAAAAAGCGGCTCAGACTACTTACACTAAATTTTGCATCCTATGGTTTTCGGGCACGAGAAGACTGTTGGGCTAGGTCACATGTCCGAGAAAATTCAATTAGTGGGTCATTTTGGTCATGGGTCATGATATTTGAACTCAAATTTAATTTTGACCGAGCATAGCTCGGTCTTCCCTGCTCGTTAATAGTTATTAATAGGAGATGAAAATACATATATAAATGATTTTCTTTTTATTTACTTTATAATGATATGAGAACACAGCTGTAGTTTCGAGAACAATTAATTGTAATCTGTCTTCGTCAATTGGATAGTACCAGTTAACAATGCAACGGGGATACAGGTTCTGTTTTCCAGTTTCTTGGTTAGAGAGATTTAAAACTATTGTCCTATTGTAAATTAAATAATGTATTTTATGATGATTGACAAAAAAATTGAATAGGAAGAGAAAATATTTTTTTAAAGAAATATTTTTTTTTAAAGAACCGAGATTCAATAGCATCAATTTAATTTCAATAATCCTGCCTGTACAATAACGAAAGTAATGATAACGTAAGAGATGTAACGTTACATTTAAAATCATACAGATTTCGAGTTACAGAAAATGGCCTAAAAATGTTTATTATTATTATTATTATTATTATTATTATTATTATTATTATTATTATTATTATTATTATTGCTGTTGTTGTTGTTCTCAAGAAGAACTCAAAGGTTTAAATATCAAACTTTCGCTGAATTATATACAAGCATTGCGATTTCTTTAAATAATCTAACTATATGAAAGGATTTGACTTTGATAAAGTCTGTTACTGAAAATTTTAGACTAAAGTGAGTAAAAGTGAATATTTAAACTATGAAATCTTCGAGATAATATAAAAACATCGAAATTTTCAATATTAATACAATTAATATTCAAATGTTTCAAATACTCGAGTACACTTGATGTAACAAGCAACACGTCCTAATGCTCATTTTTCACAATAAGTAGTTGCGAATTTCTGAAAGATATATTTTGAATAAAGAAACCAGAATTAAAGGTTTTCTCCCAAAACATATTTAAATGTTTGCATACGAAATTATAACAACAATGTACTGAAAACTACATCAAAGCTATTTTCGCAACATTTACTTTTCTATGAAATACAACAGCCTAATGAAAGACTATTCTTTAAACCTCAATAGCCTCGTTTGCTGGGTTCCATTTTTATAGTCTTGTTTAAAATGTTTCTAAGTCTTCTTACATAACCCTCATGAATAATAACTTTCGCTTTGAAAGAATGATATTGTTTCAGATTCTTTAATTTTAGCCATCATCAAGATTTTCAAGAATTTTAATTTATAAAATTCCATCTTGGAAAACTATTATTTAAAAATCCGCGACATTTACACTGAATTATGCATAATGAAATACAATGAAATTCTAATAGCTGAATCATCCTTTTATTTTCAAATAATATTATACGTTGTGTAGTTTGCTTAAAGTATTCATTATTAACAAAGCTTAGTCTTAATTTTCATTGAAGAATAAGTAACCGTTGTTGGTAGCGTTGAGGATTTTATTTTTATAACGTGCTTTCCTCGTGCAAATCTAACACTAATATGTGTCACCGTTTAATTTTTAATGACTTTTAAAAACGATCTGTCCATTTTACGATACTTTGGGAATATATATAAACTATTTACATAAAAATGCTTTTAAAATATAGAATGGTAATATATTTTTTAACAAATTTACACACTTTTCATGTTAAATTAAATAAACATTGAATAAAACAAATTACGGAAGAATGTAATACAAATATTTCTGAAGGGTTTACTTGTGATATAAATAAATGGAATGGTGGATTTTATTTAAAAAATAAAGTATTTTAGCATAGATTATGTATTTAAAGGAATCGCAAATGCATATTTATAAAAGGAAACCTGTTCATATTGTAATATAATATACAAACATCAAACTCTTAAATAGCAATTTAACTATTATTCAAATATCTCAAACACTCAAACAAAATTCGTATAACCTGCAGCAAGTTTTAATGCTCAACTTTCTAAATAATCTAAATATTTCTAAAAGATGCATTGCACGAAAATGCACTCGAATTCAATTATTTCTGCCAAAACAACTTTTAATCTTTGATTGCAAAATTGCTTTAATAACTTATTCATAGTTATATCAAAACTATTTTGGCAACATTGCTTTTTCTATGGAATCATCAGCCTAAAGAATTCATTAATGTTTAATAACTGCATTAGCGAATTCTATTTCTGCCAAAACAACTTTTAATCTTTGATTGCAAAATTGCTTTCATAACTTATTCATAGTTATATCAAAACTATTTTGGCAACATTGCTTTTTCTATGGAATCATCAGCCTAAAGAATTTATTAATGTTTAATAACTGCATTAGTGAATTCTATTTCTGCCAAAACAACTTTTAATCTTTGATTGCAAAATTGCTTTCATAACTTATTCATAGTTATATCAAAACTATTTTGGCAACATTGCTTTTTCTATGGAATCATCAGCCTAAAGAATTCATTAATGTTTAATAACTGCATTAGCGAATTCTATTTATCTGCTTTTATTTATAATATTTCCTAGTTATCTTCATGTCTGACCGAGAATAAAGATTTTCAGTTTTAATGTGTAGTTTTAATGTGTGATGTGAATGCTTTAATTTTAATTATTTGCTTCAATAATAATAAATTTTAAATTTTATCTTCATAAAATATAAATTAAATGATATTCGACATTTTTAAAATATTTTGAAAGCTGGATTTTTAATTTCTTTATATCATTAAAAGTTATAGATATTATGCAATTAGAAATTATATTATTAACAGAAAATGAAAAATGTGTAAAACAATATCTTCTCTTTTTTTTATTCGTGCACTCAATAGCAAGAAAAGCTATAGTTTTGAGAGCGATTAGTTATCATCTCTCTTCTTCAAGGGATTAGTAGCAGACTGTTGTTAACCCGAAAACGGGAATGCGGGTTCTGTTTTCCTGTTCCTGAGTTAAATAGTTTCAAAACTATTGAGCTCTTCTAAACGAGTTACTGTATTTGATGATGAATGACAAAAAATAAAATAAAAATAGGATTTTTTTTTCTTTGAAAGAAGTCACATTAAAAAAATTATATTTAATTTCAATAATACTGCATGTACAAAAACATTTCGATAATTTGTATATTCTGGCGTAAAAGATGTGACGTATTAAGATGTGACGTCATTATTAATAAGCTTAGTCTTAATTCTCATTGAAGAATAATTAACCATTGTTGGTAGTGTTGAGGAATTTTTTTTATAACGTGCTTTCCTCATACAAATCTAGCATCAATATGTGTCACCGTTTATTTTTATTGACTTTTAAAAACGATCTGTCCATTTTACGTTACTTTGAGAATATATATAAACTATTCATATAAAAATTATTTTAAAATATGGAATGGTAATATATTTGTTAACAACTTTACACACTTTTCAGATTAAAAGAAATAAACTTTAAATAAAACCAATTACTGAAGAGTGTAATATGAATATCTCTGAAGTTATCTTAATATATGAGATGGTGGATTTTAATTTTTTTTTTTTTTACATAGACTATGCATTAAAAACAAATTCATATTTATAACAGGAATTCGTTTCATATTTTGATATAATGTACAATCATAAAAATCTTAAAGATTAATATAACTATTATTCAAATTTTCAAACACTCACATAAAATTCATATAACATGCAGCAAGTTTTAATGTTTAATTTTCTAAATAAGTAGATGAATATTTCTAAAAGATACATTTCACGAAAATACACCACAATTCAATTAGTTGTGCAGAAAACAACTTTCTATCTTTAAGTGCAAAGTTGCATTCATAACTTATTCATAGTTATATCGAAACTACTTTTGCAACATTTACTTTTCCATAAAATACATCAGCTTAAAGAAAGATTTTTCCTTATCGCTCAATAGCTGCATCTGCTGATTCCATTCGTCTCCTTTTATTTATAATATCTAATAATGAATATCTAATAATATCTAATAATGAAGATTTTTGGTTTTAAAAAATGATATTATCCAAATGCTTAATTTTAATAATTGACCTTAGCTTCAATAATAATAAATTACATATTTTATCTTCTTAAAAATATGTATATTTCTGAAAAGTTTACTTGTGGTTAAAGTAAATATGATGGTGCATTTTATTTTAAAAAACCTTTTAGCATAGATTATGTATTAAAAGGAATCGCGAATGCATATTTATAAAAGGAACTTGCTTCATATTTAGACATAATATGCAAACATATAACTCTTAAAGATTAAAATAACTGTTATTCAAATTTTCAAACATTCGCATAAAATTCATACAACATGCAACAAGTTTTGATGTTCAATTTTCTAAATAAGTAGATGAATATTTCTAAAAGATACATTTCACAAAAATACACCACAGTTCAATTATTTGTGCCGAAACAACTTTCGATCTTTGAGTGCAAAGTTGCATTCATAACTTATTCATAGTTATATCGGAACTATTTTGGAACATTAACTTTTCCATGGAATACATCAGCTTAAAGAAAGATTCTTCATTATCACTCAATAGCTGCATTAGCTGATTCCATTCGTCTCCTTTTATTTATAAAGTCTAACAAAGAATAAAGATTTTCGGTTTTAAAATATGATATTATCCAAAATGCTTAGTTTTAATCATTAACCTTATCTTCAATAATAATAAATTACACATTTTATCTTCATAAAACTTTGTATATTTCTGAAGAGTTTACTTGTGGTTAAAGTAAATATGATGGTGGATTTTATTTTGAAAAAACCTTTTAGATTATGTATTAAAAGGAATCGCTAATGCATATTTATAAAAGGAACTTGCTTTATATTTTACATAATATGCAAACATAAAACTCTTAAGTATCAATATAGCTATTATTCAAATATCTCAAACACTCGCATAAAATTCATATAACATGCAGCAAGTTTTAATGTTTGACTTGCTAAATAAGTAGATGAATATTTCTAAAAGATGCATTTCACAAAAATACACCACAATTCAATTATTCGTGCCGAAACAACTTTCGATCTTTGAGTGCAAAGTTGCATTCATAACTTATTCATAGTTATATCGAAACTATTTTTGCAACATTTACTTTTCTACGAAATACATCAGCCTAAAGAAAGATTCTTCATTATCGCTCAATAGCTGCATTAGCGGATTCTATTCGTCTCTTTTTATTTATAATGTTTCGTCGTTCTGATCAAGAATAAAGATTCTTCATTTCTGATCAAGAATAAATATTTTAGATTTTAAAGGATGATTTTATCTAAAATGGTTTAATTTTAATCATTAACCTCAGCTTCAAGAATAAAAAATTAGAAATTTTCTTTTCATCATAATAAATTAAAAAGATATTCCACATTTGGTTTGAGATAACTATAGTGAAAAAGTAAGGAATAATCTGAAAGCCCTATCATTTTTAGGGTTCCGTACTTAAAAAGTAAAAACAAACCATTTTAAGATCACGCCTATGTCTGTCTGTCCGCCTGTCAGAGGCCTCTTTCTCGTAAACTATGGGATGTGGAAAGTTCAAACTTGGGAAAGCTATAAAGCCGTTTTACCCACATATTTTCAGATTATTAGTCATTCACAAATATGTTTAAGAAAAATTTAGGGGATTAATTAATTAATTGAAAAAAATTCTTTTTGTATATCGTGTGGGGTATCGTGTAAAAGATCTCGTAATACAGAACTTAAAAATATATTTGTTTTAATTTTAGGTATTATATTTTCAGAGATATCGTCGAAACTGCACTGCAAAAATATGTGCTCAACCCTGTATTTCCGAATCTATTGAAACTAAAATTATGGAAAAATTAATGGTAATACAAGTTTTTTTTAAACCTTGCAGAAAACTATAGAGATTTTCCTAGGCAACATAGTTTTTGAGAAAAACGCATTGTCCGTTGCACACAAACTTTACTTTTCGGGCGGCCAGCGAGGTAGTTGACGGGTGCTCGAGTGTATCGACGCAGAATCATCCGAGGATACTTGATAATGATTTTTTAAACAAGTTGTCGGTAATTAATCGAGAAATTAATTAAGTTACTTGAAAAATCTTTTTTACACTGTAGGGTATCGTTCAAAAGATCTCGTAACATCGAACTCAAAAATATATTTGTTTTATTTTTAGGTATTGTATTTTGAGATATATCCTCGAAAGTACTGGAAAAATATGCCCCCCCCCTCCTATTTCCGAAACTACTGAAACTAAAATTATCAAAAAATTACGGGTACTAGAAGTTTATTAATTAATAAATAGTAATTAATTAATTCAATGTATACGGAACCCTTTGAGCACAAGTTTTACTCGCACTTGACCGATTTATTATTTTTTTTTAATATTATTAAAGGTAATATTTAAATTTTAATTGCTTAATAGGCGTATAGCCAACATAGTGAAAAAGTACCCAAGCCGGGACCCGAACCCGGGTCATCAGATTAGCGCACTGACGTTCTACCAACTGAAACCAATGCAAGGCGTGAGAAATTTTCTCTGAATGCTTTTCGGATAACTGGGGTTTTACTGTATTTGAATAATAATTATGTAAATGTTAAAAATTTTATGATTGCATGTATGTCAAATATGAATAGAGTTACAACAATCATTTTAAATACTCGTATTAAAATATCTTTTTTGCTAAAAAAAAATAATACCTTAATTTCATTTAGATAGTTATCGCTTACACTAGCCCAATAGTTTTGAAACTATTTAATGCCGCAACGGGAAAACAGAACCTGTATTCCGGTTGCCGGGTTAAGTACTCCCTACGACTATTCACTTGACGAAGAGAGACGGTAATTATTTTCTCTCCAAACTAACGCTGTGTTCTCTACTTATTCTATGGATAATTAAAACAAGATGTTGGTTATATATTTTCCATCTCCTGTTAATAATATAATTTCTAATTAAAAAATATCTATAACCTTTAATAATTTCATATTTAATACTTGGAAATTTTCTCACTCCTTGTATTCCTAATATTCAAATTTTAATTGCTTAATAGGCGTATAGCCAACATAGTGAAAAAGTACCCAAGCCGGGACTCGAACCCGAGTCATCAGATTAGCGCACTGACGTTCTACCAACTGCACCACTTGGGAACGGTAATCAGCCTGGAACTTTTTCACCATAACATGTTGGCAAGGCTACAAACGCAGCACAAGATGGGATATTTTCCGTGAGCCGCCAACCCTGTGGCAAACACGAAATCAAAAAACATCCAGCATCGACAATTGAAAAAATTCATATTTAATACTTGGAAATTTTTCCAAAGAAAATTTCTCACGCCTTGCATTGGTTTCAGCACTAAGAATTTTATCATTATAACGTGCTTTTATTTTTTAAGCGATTAAAATAGATATAATGATAATATAAAATTGGAAAATATGTCAACAACAGCGATATCACTGCGGTTTTTTTTTTTTTTCGAAAAAATAATTATCTAAATGAAATTAAGGTATTATTTTTCTTTTAGCAAAAAAGATATTTTAATGCGAGTATTCAAAATGATTGTTGAAACTCTATTCATATTTGATATACATGCAATCATAAAAATTTTAACATTTACATAATTATTATTTAAATACAGTAAAACTCCAGTTATCCGAAAAGCATGGGACCAAAGGATTTTCGGATAACAGGGAGGCTTCGTAATTTTATTCTAACAGATGACACTACTCACCCTTCTCACTCCCCCACAATCAGGTAAAGCGTTAATGCTTCCAGGTGCTGCAAAAGTCCATATTCTATTCGATTTCCCTTTCCTGTTTACATGTGTTTTTATTTCCTCCAAACTTTATTTACGATGAGTAATATTTTAAAATACAAACAGGTTTTTATAAGCATGAAGAGCTCAACAAGTGGGAAAAGTTGATATTGGCACCTCAATATATTGAAGTGCAGGAAGATGCAACAGGGTTAGATATAAATAATATAATATAATCACTTGTTAACTTTAAATTAAAGTCCCATAATGCTTAAAGTGATAAAAATAACACAGAATATTTAAAATACCTGTTTTTTAATGTAGATTACATATGTTTCATTCACAACTATCGGTGACATCTTCAGATCTTAATGATAAATACAAAAATTCTCGCATATTTAAAAATATATATAGTAATATAGTATATAGTAAGGAGCAGTTGCAAATAGATTTCAATAATAGTAAAATAATTTTTCAATCAAGAGCTTATTTCCCATCCATTATCCGTGAATCTATAGAAATATATTTGCGAAAAGATTGCATTTGTAACGAAACCGTTTCCTTTGAATTTGCTAAAATTTGGCACGAGATGATTGATAAATGGAAAAGCAATAAAAATAAAAATAAATAATAATTTGTGCACGTTTCCCAGTTTTAGCCAAATTAAGCACCTTCTAACTTTGGACATGCGATCTCGTGGTATATGTTTTACTATTGTCAAATATGCGAGAATTTTTGTATTTATCATTAAGATCTGAAGATGTCACCGATAGTTGTGAATGAAACATATGTAATGTACATTAAAAAACAGGTATTTTAAATATTCTGTGTTATTTTTATCACTTTAAGCATTATGGGACTTTAATTTAAAGGGTTAGATATTTTGATATTTAAAAGGTGGTGTGATTAAGGCAGCGTTGAAGCAATGCGAAGTTGAAAAAAAAAATCGCAACATATTTTGTAAAGAAATAAAGTATGTGGCTATGCAATAAAATGCCTGCATTTAAGCAATAGTCCAAATAAATAAGTTGACGATATTTATATATTTCATAAACAGCATACTTGCTTAAAAATAAAATTTTTCATACTTAAAAAAAAAAAAGTTTTAAGGTCTTTCGGTTAAGCCGATTTTCGGATAACCGGGATTCGGATAATCGGGATTATACTGTATTTCAAATCTCAAATAAAATTCCTATAATATGCAGCAAGTATCGATGTGCATCTTTCTAAACATATATATGCATATTTCTAAAAGATACATTTCAACAAATTAAACCGAAATTAAACTATTTCTACAGAAACAACTTTTAATTTTTGAGTACGAAACTCAAATTATTTAGAAATGCATAGGAACTATTTTTGCCACATTCACTTTTCAATGAAATACACCAACCAAATGGAAGATATTTCATTAAAGCTAAATAGCTGCATTAGTAGATTCCAGTTTTCTCTTTTAATGTTTCAAAGTTAGTTTTACTGGATAAAAATGTTCGCTTTGAAAGTATGATAATGTTTAAGATGTTTTAAGTTTAACCATTAAAAACAGGTTCCAAAATTTTAACTTATAAAATTCCATCTTGGTAAAAATATACTTTTTAAATTATGTGACATTTATTCCTGAATATGTGTAAGGAAATTCAAAGGCTGTATTATCATTTTATTTTCAGCAGTACAAGTTTCGATTAATTAGTCTATAGTCTTCGTTATTAACACATCTTATCATTAATTCCATTGAAGAATAATTAACTTTTGCGGTTGGCGTCGGGGCAATTATGACTATAATGTTCTTTTAGTATCTAAATTATATGAATATTGCGAGTTAAACAGTCGAATTTAATTAATATTCAGAGTTAACAAAATAAAAAGAATGGAAGATTTTTTTATTTAATAGTATCACCAGAAACATCAAAGAATTATTGCCAGAGCGCAGGTTATTAATGTTATACAGGCGTCTCTGAAAGTGATGAAATCTACCACCTCCTGATCGATTATTATTAAACTGAAGACAGCACATAATTTGGACAAATGTTGGTCAAATGTCAAAAAAGTAATAATCAGTGGGAGACATTTCAGGAGAGTTTGGCGGATGAGACGCATTTTCCTATTATTGATTTGTGCATTATTAGATATGATATGGTGTTATTTTGAAACAATAGTGCGCTATTATCAGTTAAATATATGTTCATTAAAGCTCATTGTTTCCCACATTATAAATTGGAATGTCATGTTTAGAATGAAACATTCATAGAATCAATGAATATTTGTATTTTAACGTTGAGCTAAAATTCATGTACATAGTAAAATGTTTATCTTTCTAAAAAGCCAAAATACATACTTCTGAAAGGTGCATTTTATGAATATAAGCTAGAGTATTCAATTATATCCTCCAAAATATCTTTTATTCGTTAAGTACAAAACTGCATTCAAATTTATTTAATCAAGTTATTTTTGCAATGTTCCCTCTTCCATCAAATACATCAGCATAATGAAAGATGTTTCGTTAAAACTCAGCTGCTGCATTAGTGCATTCCATTTTCGTGGTTTTATTCATAATGCTTTTAAGTTAATTTCATAACCAACGTGAATAAAAAGTTTTAGCTTGAAAATATGATATTGTTTAAGATATTAAGATTTTAATATTTAGCTTTAAAAATGTAAAAATTTAAAAAGCCATTAAGAGGAAAAGTTCTACTTAATTAATGACTAAACTAGATACATATAAATATTGGGTCATTCGTAAAGTTCTGCAGTTGGGAAAGTGTGCTTAATATTGCACCCATTTTGAAATTTTGATATAATTAGGCTTGACTGCACAAAAAATGGAAACTGATTGACGGTGTGGGTCAGGGGCGTGCCTAGCGAGGGGGGGATGTTGGGGGTGTACCCCCCGCCCCCACACTTATTTATAAGAGTTGGTAAAATTTAGAATAGCTGTCGGAAAGTTAAGAATACTGCTTGCAAAAAAGTCCCCTCCCCGTCGTCAGTTTCATTTCAAATCTCTGTTTTCCGTCTTTAAAGGGGAAAAGAAAGAACTTCTCACACAGAACGGTAGATTGTGTATGATTCTGTGTGGGAGCTGAGAGGGAGGGGGTGTCAGAAAGCGGGGGTGATGTCCAGGGCTAAAATAAAGAGAGAGAATCGTTTTTCTGAGAATTTGAGACTTTGAAAGGAAGGGGGGGGGGTTGCAATCTCTATTGTGGGGTTCCCCATTTAGCATTTTAAATTGCTCCCTTCTGCTATGGATTGATTCTTAGAATTTGGTAATCGGACCTGGTAAGTAAATATTTCAGTGCAGCTGAATCATTTGCTAGACTATTTCTTACTATAGAATCCATAGTATAGACTAGCGTCTCGATATAGCTCTGCTCCCTATGGAGATTTTTCGCTACGCCTCTTGGTTCTAGATTTGGCATTAGTTATTTGAGGTTGCTGCATTTAAAAGACGAAGCCACGGACACAGAAGAAGAGCGCTTTGCAAAAGTTTTCTTTTGTCGCATGATGACAGATAATTCAGCGAAAATTTATGCACACATTGTGATCGCGTATTCTCAGAAAAAAAGAAATTTATATCGGCACATATGAAAATTTCATCTGAATGAAACATCGACTTCCAGAAAGGAAAACGGATTCAATGTTCAATATGTAGATATTTCTGCATCTTTATTAGAGATCTGCATAGTAATATTCAAACAGATCATCTATATGTAAAATTATCTTTTGAAAAGGCTCCTGTGACCCCCCCCCCCACACCGAAAAAAAAGCCAGTTTTATTCTTTAAATTGTCATAGACACATGAATTTTGTACAGGTACATCTTGAAGAATAACCATGCTTAAAGTACTCCTTTATTTAAAACTTCAAGAGATGATGGCTTGCCCCCTCCCTCCTCTGACATGTTAGATTTAGACAGTGTAGCTGGAAAATGGACTATTCTGAAGGATAGGCGAGTGGTAATGTAAAAATGTAGAGAAGGATAATTTTTAGTCTCTTAGACTGATATATATTTTATTTTTAACAAGCAAGATTTGTCTTTTTTATGTATTTTAAAATGTATACACTTACATCACACAACAGCATGCGATTTTATTTATAGAAACATAAATTCCGAAGTACTTCAATGTTCTTAAATTGTTACTTTGAGAACTGGTTAATGTGCGGTACATCCGTACACATTTCCTTTTAAATCGTAAGCGGAATCCTAATTAATAACAGGATTCTCGACTCTGATTACATAGTAAAAGAATAAAAAAAATTTTACACATACTGAATAACAGCATTTAATTTTAACTGTGGCAACAGACTGTGGTTACGCAGAATGCAGGTGAGCACTTAGGACTTTTAGTAATTTTTTTAAATGCACAGTAATGTAGAACAATTGACTCCGTCACTGAGAAGGAGGGGGGGTATCACAAAGCCTTTCTCACCCACCGATCCTGTACTCGGCAAAATTCAGTTCACACCCCCTCCCCACACTAAAACAGCCTTCAGAACGCCCCTGGTATGGGTTCATAAAACATTCTAATAAAACATTTTTATCTTGAAAAGATGATATTGTTTAAGATATTAAGATTTTAATCTTTAGCTTTAAAAATGTAAAAATTTAAAAAGCCATTAAGAGGAAAAAGTTCTACTTAATTAATGACTTAACTAGATACATATAAATATTGGGTAATCCGGAAAGTTCTGCAGTTGGGAAAGTGTGTCTAATATTGCCCCCATTTTCAAATTTTGATCTAATTCCGCTTGACTTCACAACAAATTGAGACTGATTGACGGTATGGGTTCATGAAACATTCTAATAAAACATTTTTAGCTTGAAAAGATGATATTGTTTAAGATATTACGATTTTAATTTTTAGCTTTAAAAATGTAAAAATTTAGAAAGCCATTAAGAAGAAAAAGTTCTACTTAATTAATGTAATCACTAGATACATCTAAATATTGGGTCAACCGAAACAATATTAACCTTAATTATTAACTAACAATATTATATGCTTAAAACAATAGCATTTCATCAAAGCTATATGTTTTAAACACTAAAAATTGAGATGTCATGATGAAAATTCCATTATTTTATAATTAAGTTTAAAATTAGCCCCCCAATTGACCTCGCGACTAAATCTTCACTGAAAAATGTGAATTCAAACGTGTGACTTACATCGTCAAAGTTTAAGAAAAATTCGTCAAGTATTTCAGTAGATATTCGACAACCGTGTAAAATGGAAAGCGTCCGATCAGATACCCTTAATTTTTGGACAGCAGTGTATATATTTTTTCAAAACAAGAATTTGTTGAACCTGTAACAATCCTAAGTCCCCTTTAAAGATAGAAAATTACTTAGAAAGAATGAAAGTAAGAGTATCAAAAGAGTATGAAAGAAAAAATAGATATTTTGTTACAATTAGCTAGCGTTTTGTCTCAATGTTATATGTGTTAAAGCGTTGTCTTAAAATAATAGCATTTCATCACAGCCATGTGTTTTAAACACTAAAAATTAAAAGTGTGTGCTTATGAATTATGTGTTATATTCTGTCGCAATGTTATATGTGTTGAAGCGTTGTCTTAAAATAATAGCATTTCATCAAAGCCATATGTTTTAAACACTAAAAATTGAAATGTCATGTTGGAAATTCAATCATTTATTTTATGAATTAATTTTAGCATTTCAAATGCTCAGATAAAATTCATGTAAAATTTACGAAGTTTAATATTCATCCGTCTAAAGAACAAAATGGGTGTTTAAAGAATGCATTTTGGGGAAATATTTTCAAATGAATTACAGTGCTTTTGGCAAAACAGCTTCTATCCTTTGAGTACAAAATTGTATTCAGAATTTATTCAGAATTACATCAACGCTATTTCTGCAACATACTATTTTCCAACCAATACATGAGCGTAATGAAGGATATATCATTAAAACTCAACAACTCCATTTTGAAGCTTTCAGTAATAATGTTGCTAAGTTAATTTCATAAGCTCTATGAATAAAAATTTTCTACTTGAAAATTTGTTTAAGATATTTTAACTGTAACCATTAATCTATACTTCAAAAATATTAAATTGTAAATTCCATCTTCAGAAGAAACTAATTTCGAAAGTATTCGACATTTACTTTTAAAATAAGTATAGTGAAATATGTGTTATATACTAAGAGCTGAATTATTATTTTTTTTCATTACTTCGTGTTTTAGGCATTTATTAGTCTATATGATTTATTTTCAAAACATTGTATGCTTAATTTCTATTTAAATAAACTGAACATTTGTTGGCTGCGTTAAGCCAACTATGATTAAAACGCTCTTACATTGGATTATTTCAAAAAGAAGTAGCCTACTTTGCTGGTAATTGATTAAAAAAAATCAAAAGAAGAAAATCATGGTAATCTCGAGAAACATCAGTGTATTATTTTCAGTGATCTGACAGATCATTAATATAATGTCAGTAAATAATTGTACGGGCGAAAGTGATTAAAACTTGTACTTTCCTATAGTTTCTTACGTTGAATGCTAAGCATTTCTATTACAATTGTTTTATAAATACCTAAAAAATATGAGAAGAAGTAGGAAATACGGCTGAAGAAGTATGGAAGATGAGATTCCGTTTTGTACTTGTATTATTACGTCGTACTTAGTCGCATGTTTGTTCTGATGATATCATAAAATATTAGTACGCCAAGCAAATTCACATGTCAGAATTCATCGAATCCCAATTTTTCCTTTATATGGAAATGGAATGCCATGTTTGGAATGCAGTTAGTTCCGTTAGTAAGTCCGTAATAAAATATTAGTACGCCAAGCAAATTCACATGTCAGAGTTTATATAATCCCGATTTTTCCTTTATTTGGAAATGGAATGCCATGTTTGGAATGCAGTTAGTTCCGTTAGTAAGTCCGTAATAAAATATTAGTACGCCAAGCAAATTAACTTGTCAGAGTTCATATAATCCCGATTTTTCCTTTATTTGGAAATGGAAAGCCATGTTTGGAATGCAGTTAGTTCCGTTAGTAAGTCCGTAATAAAATATTAGTACGCCAAGCAAATTCACATGTCAGAGTTCATATAATCCCGATTTTTCCTTTATTTGGAAATGGAATGCCATGTTTGGAATACAGTTAGTTCCGTTAGTAAGTCCGTAATAAAATATTAGTACGCCAAGCAAATTCACATGTCAGAGTTCATCGAATCCCAATTTTTTCTTTATTTGGAAATGGAATGCCATGTTTTGAATGCAGTTAGTTCCGTTAGTAAGTCCGTAATAAAATATTAGTACGCCAAGCAAATTCACATGTCAGAGTTCATATAATCCCGATTTTTCCTTTATTTGGAAATGGAATGCCACATTTGGAATGCAAAAATTGATATTATGAATGAATCTTTGCATTCCAAATATTCATTTCAGTATGGAAGATGAGATTCCGTTTTGTATTGTATTATTAAGTCATACTTTGTCGCATGTTTGTTCTGATGATATCATAAAATATTAGCAAACCATGCTAATTCACATGTCAGAGTTCATCGAATCCCAATTTTTCCTTTATTTGGAAATGGAATGCCATGTTTTGAATGCAGTTAGTTCCGTTAGTAAGTCCGTAATAAAATATTAGTACGCCAAGCAAATTCACATGTCAGAGTTCATATAATCCCGATTTTTCCTTTATTTGGAAATGGAATGCCACATTTGGAATGCAAAAATTGATATTATGAATGAATCTTTGCATTCCAAATATTCATTTCAGTATGGAAGATGAGATTCCGTTTTGTATTGTATTATTAAGTCATACTTTGTCGCATGTTTGTTCTGATGATATCATAAAATATTAGCAAGCCATGCTAATTCACATGTCTGAGTTCATCGAAGCCCAATTTTTCCTATATTTGGAAATGGAATGCCATGTTTGGAATGCAAAAATTTATATTATAAATGAATCTTTGCATTCCAAATATTCATTTCAAAACTTGAGATAAAATTTACATACCATTTAGCAATTCCTCTACTTCTCATTGGGCAATCTTTTACTTTTCAATATATTATATACATTGTCTGTAATATATCTTGGATAAAAATTGTTGAAATTCCGATAATTTCGGAATGCAAACATTGATAGTATTAACGAATATTAGCATTTCGAAAATTAATTTCAAATGTTTGGATAAATTTAGAGTTTCAAAAACTATAAAAAACCCGGTGTAAACCTGGGAATAAACCGCGATGTTTGGGAATAAACTTGTTTTTTTGTTAATAAACCAGGTTTTTTGGGTATAAACCTGGGAATAAACAGGGTCTGTAGGAAATAAACCTGGGAATAAATCGGTTTTTTGCAACTCTAGATAAATTTCAATGATGTATTTAGTAAAGTTCAATGTTCATCTTTCTAAAGAGCAAAATGCATTTTATGAAATTATATGCAAATGAATTACAGTGTTTCTGCTAAAACAGCTTCTGTTCCTTCCCTTGAGTACAAATCTCTATTCATAATTTATTTAGAAATTTATAGAAGCTATTTTCTCAGCATTGTTTTTTCTATCAAATACATCACCGTCATGAAAGTCATTTTATCAAAAATCAACAGTTACCAGGGTTGGCTTTTTCCCGTCCAAAACTAGTTTTTCCCATCCCACCGGGAAAAAGTGGTAAATACCGGGAAAAACTTCCAAATGGCAATATGTAAGAAATATTCTGGCTTTCTGAATCTAATTTGTAAAATTAAAGTTAGAAATACATAGTTATTACAAATTTCTCTTAGGTTTAAAATTATTCTGTAGGAAAGAAATATAAATAAATAAGAATTATTGCATAAAATTTGCTCATAAAATTTTTTAATAAAGAATTTCCTAACTAAACATTTCATTAAATAAACAATATTAATAAACAATAATAAACAATAAACAATTAGAAATAAATTGGGTTTAATAAACGCCTCTAAATTAGTATTTTGTTATATGATGCTAAAATCCAATATGCAAGTGGAAGACGAAGAATATGTATAAGATTACGATTGGTAAATGTTTAGGAATCTGTGTGGTGTGTAAATATTTGAATAAGTGCACTCCATTGTCCGTTTTCATAGATCTACTTTTTTTTTTTTTTTTTTTTTTTTTTTTAACCTTTCAAGCTATTTACTTAGAACTCAATTTTGATATTTTTAACGGTTGTTTTGAATTTATATTTATCTTTTTAATAATCAGTTTTTCCCACGTGGGAAAAACATAGTATTTCCCAGGACGGTAAATACCGGTTTTTACCATGATATTTACCGGGGGTAGGAAAAACCTTGCCAACCCTGGCAGTTACATTAGTGGATTCCGTTTTCAATCCTTCATTCGTAATCCTTCATTCGTAATCCTTCTGAGTTCATTTCACTTCTGTAGTGAAAAGAAAAGTTCATTTTAATATGTAACATTGCGCGATTTAATAAGTTTAAATTTACTATAAAATTTTAGTGGTAGGAAAAAAACGTAAAAGTTGATAGCTATGCACATTATATTCTTTGTCTTGGTTCTCTATTTTCTTTGTTTAATACGTTTCAGAAAATATTTAATTAACCTATAATCTTCATTATCAAGAAATCTTATGCATAGTTTATTGAAGAATAATTAACATTTGTTGGAGATGTTGAGACATTTATGATTGAAACGATTTTCTTTCTTTTGGGGGGGGAGAACAGGGAGGAGGGGTATTGGAAAAGGAATAAGCTATTTTAACGATGCTTGATACATAAAAAATAAAAAAAGGAAAATCGAAGTGATCTCTGAAAAGGTCAGGACATTATTTTCATGATCTTAGAGATCATTAATACAGTGTAGGTAAACAATTCTGCCTGCAGAAGAGAAGGAGTCTCGTACGTCCCAATAGGGATTAAGAGTTATAATTGTCCACGAAGCATTTCTTGGACAGAAATTATTGAAAACACTAAAAATAATGCAATCAGTAGGAGAGACATCAGCAAATTACGGAGGAAGATATTCAGTTTTGTATTAATTACTTGAACTTTGTCGCATGTTCATATGTACCCTTGTGTTATTCTGAAAAATTGGCACGCCATGCACTGAGAAAAAGGACACTTTCAAATCTGAGTAAATCGATGTTTTCATTTTGTTATGAAACTTTTTGTATCAAATATGACGACCCAATGCTTTTAATTCTAAAATACCAGAAATACTCAGAATATTGAAACATGGGCATACTCAAAACTGAGTACATAGAGGTCGGTTCAAACTCATTTTTGACAAATGGAAATACTCAAAAATGCGCACATAGAAATCATTCCATACTTATTTTTGAAACATGCGTTTGTTTTTTGTGTGCAAGTTTTCAGACAAGAGTATATACATGTTTTAAACTTGAGTAATTTTGATTCGGAGCCATTTTTTGACTTAGCGACATACTCAGATTTGAGTATTTTTTGCTCAGTTTTAAAAATGTCATTTTTCGAGTGTGCCCATTCACAAATAAGAGTTAGTCAAAACCTAATTTTTTGTACATTTCGAATTCGAATGTCTTATTTGGAATGAAAACATTGATAGTATTTTTGTATTTCAAATGTTTATTTCAAAAGTTCAGATAAAATTCATGTAGCATTAACAAAGTTTAATTTTCATCTTTCAAAAGAACAAAATGGACATTTCGAGAAGTCATTTTATGAAATTATATCGAAATGTACTACAGTATTTCTGCCAAAACAGCTTCTATCCCTGGAGTATAAAGCTGCATTCATAATTTATTCAGAACTGCATCGAATCTATTTTCGTAACATTCTCGTTTCCCTGAAATACATCAGTGTAATGAAACATATTTCTCTAAAACTCAAAAGCTGTGTTGAGGGATTCCATGTTCATGCTTTCCGTCATAATGCTTCTAAGATAATTTCACTCCGTAGTGGATAAAAAAAAATCACATTAAATGTATGTTATTGTTTAAGATGTGTATTTTAATTTTAAACTTTAACCATAGTTTTAAAAATATAATATTATATATACCTAAAATTCATAAAGATACAACTAAATGTAAATATATTGCTTGAAGGTGCGTAAAACATTTAAAAGCACATTAAAGTCCTTTTAAAAATTCAAAATGTTTTCAACCTAACTACTCGGTCATCATCAGTCGAGTAGTTCGGTTGAGAGCGTTTTGAATTTTTAAAAGGACTTTAATGTGCTTTTAAATGTTTTATGTATGTTTTTACGCACCTTCAAGCAATATATTTATATTTAGTTATATCTTTATGAATTTTAGTTATTAAATAAGGTGAATTTGCAGTGAAATTTTAACTTTTTATTATGATATATACCGTTTTTAAAATAATGTAATTTGTATAGCTTTCCAAATTTGCTCTTGACTACACATTTTTTTTTATTACAAATTTCAGGCATTATTTTATTAACCTATAATCTTCATTATAATAAAATCTTAGTTTAAATTTGAATTTAAGAATAATTAACGTTTATTGGAAGCACTAAACCAACTATGATTAAAACGTGCTTTTATTTATTATTTTTTTAATATCGTGCTATTGGAAAAGAAGTAAACTGCTTTAATGTTGATTGATAAAAATAAGATTATTAATACAACTACAGGATCTAACCCGGAATTCCCGGGCTTTAGAGTAGAGGTGAAAACCTTTTTTTCTAAACTCTAATAGATTTTTAACATTTAATATATTTCTTTAGAATGCCGACTAACAAAACTAAAAATAATTTTTATATGAAAAATATCAATAATGTATTCAAATAAAGTTTTGAAATTTATTAAAAATGATACTTTCACATTAGCCACATGCCAGAGGATAATTTTCGAAGAAATCGTGAAAGATTGCGCTGCTTACAGCAGACCTTTTGATTATGATAATTTCAGTGGATTAAATGACTAGTTCGATTACATGTCTGTTAAATTTGTCTTTTATTCATATCATTTTATTTCTTTATTTGTTGACGGAGTTTTAATTTCGTTATGAAATATTAGCCCGGAATAAATTCTGAGCAGTTCATATTGTTTTAAGTGCAAACGGGTTAATTTTTCGCAATCGGACGCATGCAAGTTTTTTAAAAAATCCAAGCTTGAAAATTATTTTAAAAACCATCAGAAATCAGTAAACTGAGATATAGTTTTCAAACAAGGTGCATTTGAAAGAACTTTTTTTGCCTATTCTATGGTTCAAAAATTAAAAGTGTGCGAGGTTTAGAAATTTAAAAAAAAAAGGTAATAACAAAATTTGTTGATCAGTTGTGCCAGCGTCAATATGACATCACTCACTGACGTTACTCGTGGACATGTTTTTGCTTTATACTATAGATGTTGGTAAACAATTGTTCGTGTGGTAGTGAGCAAGCAGTCTAAAAACGATATTTTCAAAACTGAGCACAAAATACTCAAATCTGAGTATACCGGATAGTCAGAATGGCTCCGAATAAAAATTACTCAAGTTTGAAACATGTATATACTCATTTCTGAAAACATGCACACACTCAATAATGAAACATCATGTGCTCATATTTGAGTATGTCCATGTTTCAAAAATGATTATGAACTGACTTCTATGTGCACCTTTTTGAGTATGTCCATGTTTTAAAAAACTGAGTTTGAACTGATTCTAATCATTTTTGAGTATGTCCATGGTTCAAAAATGAGTATGAACTGACTTCTACAGGCTCATTTTTTGAGTATTTCCAAATTTCAAAAATTTGTTCGAACTGATTCTAATCATTTTTGAGTATGCCCATGTTTCAAAAATGAGTATGAACTGACCCCTATGAGCTCAATTTTGAATATATCCATGTTTCAATATTCTGAGTATTTCTGGTATTTCAGAATTGAAAGCATTGGATCGTCATATTTGAAACAAAAAGTTTCATAACGAAATGAAAACATTGATTTACTCAGATTTGTCATTTTTCTCAGTGAGTCTTTTTGATAGTTTGCTGATAGTTTTATACGCTGAATACTAAGCATTTCTTAGACGGAAGTTGCAGAAATACCTAAAAATATAATAAACAAAAAATAGGTCAGCAGAATGTTGAGGATGAGATTCGATTTTGTATTATTAACAGGTGTTTTGTTGCGTATTTGTATGTGTTCTGGTTATTATCCGCAAACATTCACACGCCATATCCATTCACAAATTCGAATTCGTTAAAGACCACTCCATCATACATTCGAACTTGTAAAATAATGTTTTGTATGCAAACATTCATAGTATCTAAAATTCATTAAGATACAACTAAATGTAAATATATTGCTTGAAGCTGCGTAAAAACATGCATAAAACATTTAAAAGCACATTAAAGTCCTTTTAAAAAAATCCAAAACGTTTTCAACCGAACTACTGGGTCATCATCAGTGGAAAAACTAAATTGTTGAGTTGAGTTGTTATCTCTTCGCGTTTTCTTGCTTGCCCGGAATAAACTATTTTACTTCAAGGGTTTGGAATATAAGGTGGGGTGGGAAAGGTAATCAATGATGCATTAATTCATTCCAGATTACGCGGATATCATATGATAATACATCGTTACAGACTATTTCTTTTTAAAACATTATTTCTAGAGACTCTCTTATGATAGCTTTCTGGTGATTATTTGTGCGGAATATAATTTTGTATCTATTGAAATCAACTTTTATAGGTTCAGTTTGTGCTAATCTTGCTAACGCAGTGTGGGGTCTATTTAATCTCAGATCTGCTTCATGTTCTTTTATTCTGTCCCGAAATTTCCTCAATGTCATACATATGTACATAAAATCTTTGTTATCGTTCTTGAATTGTATAATAAATAGGTAATGTATTTTTATTCATAGTATAAATGAATCTTTTAACTCAAATTGTTTATTTCAAAAGTTCAGAAAAATTCATAAAACATTCGGGAAAATTCAGTGTTCATCATTTTACAGAACGCAATTGCTATTTCATAAATCGATTTTATGCAGTTACATCGATATGAATGACAGTGTTTTTGCCAAAACAATTTCTATCCCTTTAGTACAATGCTGTATTCAAAATTTATTCAGAACTCAATCGAAGCTACTTTTGCTGTATTCCCTTTTCTATCAGATACGTCAGCATGATGAAAGATACTTCATCAACTCAACATCTAGATTAGCGTATTACGTTTTGAAGCTTTTAATAAAAATGGTTTGATAATAAAAAGTTTTACTTTGGAAAAAAAAAAGTTTTATTTTGAATGTATAATATATTTTAAGATATTTTAATTTTAATCATTAACCTTAACTTCAAAAATATAATATTATGACTTCCATTTTGAAAATAATGTGCTTTCTATAGTTTATCATATTTACACTCGACAGCACAGCAGGGCTCCTTTTGGCTATTCGAATTCAAAATTAGATCAAGATATATATTTTAATTAATAACCTAAAATATAAAATACAATGCATTTCTTCACTATAGAAACTGGGATACAGTTATAATTTTACCGTAAATATATACAGGGTGATCAGAAAATGAGTATACATTTGAAAAATTAATAATTCACGGAATAATGTAGGTAGAAAGGTAAAAATTGACACACATGCTGGGAATGACATGGGGTTTTATTGTATCCACAAAAAAGTTCATAAAATAGCCGACAGATGGCGCTTCGTGTGATAAGAAAAGCAATAATAAGCATAACAAATTATGACAAAATAAAGACGATGTTCTTCAGAACGAATGCTCAACATGTCCACCGTCATCCCGCAACAATAACTGTAGCCGAGGGACAATGTTGTGCACAGCACTGTGCAGCATATCTGTAGTTATGGTGAGAAATTGGCGTTGGATGTTGTCTTTTAGCATGCCTATTGATGTCGGTCGATCGCGGCAGATTCCCCATTTTGATAGTAGAGCTTCACTAACATTGCCTTTTCTGGTAACGTCAACATGCTGCGATTGCTGGTGCATCTGATTCTCTCTCTCATTACAGCTCCTTTTATACACGATTCTTAGGCAGAGTCACTGACGTTTTGCTGTTCAGTGCCATCTGTCGACCTTTTTTTTAACCTTTTTTTTGTGTGGTTACAATAAAACCCCATGTCATTCCAAGCATGTGTGTCAATTTTTACCTCTGTACCTACATTATTCCGTGAAGTATTAATTTTTCAAATGTATACTCATTTTTTAATCACCCTGTATATATATATATATATATATAAAACCATATCAGAGTGCACAGTTGAAAGATCAAAGCCAAAATTGAATCAGCACAGTTTTCATAATAATCATCTTACATATTATATTTAGTACAATTCTATCCCATAGACTCCGAGAAACAGATATCACGGAAATCATAAAAAGCATGGTAGCGCTACCTACTGAATTACCTACTAATTAAAAACTAATCAACACAAATTCATAGCAAGCTTTAACTGAATATGAAATTTGATGAAATTTTCTTCCATAAATCCCGTACAGTTATCACTTAAAATGCAAAAAGCATACCCTTAGAAATAATACCAGCAGAACCATAGAAATAATATATCTCGAATTTCCTTAAATCTTCATCTCAATTAATAAATTAATTTAAACCCTCTACACGTGGACTAGGACAGCATATGTTGCGCTTTAACATCTATTTCTGAAATAGACCCTTTCCGAAATACGTGTTAAATACGTGTTAATACGTGTTAATACGTAATACATGTTACTACGTGCTGTCCCAAAAGTTAATATAAGTTAAGTTTCTCAGAGAAACTTATAAAAATTATAATTCTTAAAAAATGAAATATATGCACATTATAAAGTTTAACAGAATACATAATTCAACATCATATGAAAAACAATTGTTTTTTACAAATATCATTATTTTTTTATAAGAAAATTATTTTGTAAGAAATTAGTTAGGTAAAAAACTGATCAATATCCTTAAAGTGTCAGCTATAAGGCATTTTACCATATGTAAGAATATAGTCAAAAGAGTATAAGGCATGTCACAAGTGCTTGTGTATGACTGTATTTTTTTAATCCAAAGTACCACTTATCTATAATTTTCTCTGGTTTATAACCATTAAATAAACAGTACACGTGCATCACTATTAGATCATTCAATGCTGATGCTTCCAGTTGCCAAATAAAAATTTTTGTCGTGGATGGCGACCTGACGACTGCATTTGACGGAGTAACCATGTCAATACATCAATTTCTTTAGCTTGATTTAATCTGGATAGAGCGGTGGATAATTTACCTTCTTTTTAAGTCAGCTGTATGTTCTTTAATCCTTTCCTTTAATTTGCGAGGTGTCATGTTTCATACATAGACATGATAATGCTCAAATTAAAGGAAAGGATTAAAGAACATACAGCTGACATAAAAAAGGTATATTATCCACCGCCCTATCCTGATTAAATCAAGCTAACGAAATTGAAGTATTTTTCGATAAGTCTGAAACAATTGTACATGGTTCACAATATTACAGTTGCATAATCAGAGAGACCCTGGAAATTTTGTAAAAAGATGGTAATATATGTAATGATGCATTATCATATCAGATTCCACGTATTTGGTACAATTTGCTTGGTGTCACTGGTGTTTTTGATTTTTGTTGACCCCCCACCCCCCAACTTTTAGTAGTATCGTCCCATTTTCCTTCACTGCCTCCATTTCATGGTTGGTTGGTTTCGCCCGTTTTCCACCTATCCAGGGCACTTCTTCAGAACTGTGTTTTTCGACTGGTTTTTTATCCACTGATGATGGCGAATGTTTAGCCGAAAGCGCTTAGATATTTTGACATCTGTTTTACATCATAAATAGTTGTAATGCTTTAAAACTGTGTTTTTAGTATTTGCACCTATTATAGTAACCAATGAATTTTTATCCATGTGTTTGCATTGTGTTCTTTTTTTATATATGTTTCACTCTTTAAATTTTGAATAGGTGAATAGGTGCTACCTTTCTGTACTCATAATTTGTAATAGAACGTAAAAAATACTAGAAATTTGTTATGTCTGTTTAATCCTGTCGTAAACGACATTTTCCAAATGTCTTCAAAATTGTTTCCTTAGCCTATTGTCATATGAATAGTACGCAAAGTAACTACATTCCTTATATTTCAGTAAACCTTAACTTTGTAGTTTGGATAGGTACTTTTAATATTATAAACATAAAAGTAATTTTTCCCATAACCTAAAAAAAATATACCCGAAAGGGTTAAAGCAAAATTCGAAACAATACGAACAGCGAATCTCGAACCGGGATTCGACGCGGACACCGCTTGATTTATAGTCAGTATTCTAAACAATGGGCAAACCTCGTGCTCTAATTATGTTCTCTAAAGGCGCCTGGTTCGTGTAAAATCCGACGTGGGTGCAAAGTCCTCCAAGTTCCCTGTGAATTATACCTCTGGAGGTGCCTAGTCAGGTGAATTGTCTCGTCACCTGATCAAGGTTCTAAATTACAAGACCAACTTGCGTAGCGATGGCATGACGTATGGGTGTGCGAAGCAGCGGGAAATTAGTAAATACTCCAGCATCCCACATCCGTCCAGCATGAATTCCCTACACTGTGCAGTGCTGATTCGACTCATCCAAACATCAATTAGCAACCAGCCACCTAAGGCAAAGCAACTTAGGCTACAAGATGCACTGAAGCTACGTCGGCCTAGAGGCTTATCAAACAGATATTCCCCATGCGAAGATCAGACGAATGTCAGGCATCAACCCGTTAAGCTGAGCAAAATCCCGGCAGGTAGGGGGTTGGTCAGCGGCCTAAAAAAAAAGACTCGTGCTCTAAAGCAGCATAGTGAAAGTGCATAGAATTATTTATTCTTATTGGTTGTTGAATAAGTGTATTTTTCTGAAATTTGAAGTTATTTTCTGTGCTTAATCTAATATTTATAGATCAGTATAAGTATTATATTATCAGTAGAGTATTACATTATCAATAGAAGAATGTTTTAAGTAAAGAAGAACGATATCGTGATTAATCTAATTATTTCATACAAATGAATAGTTTGAGTTTGAACTATAATTTTTAATAGTATATATAACTAATTACTTGGAAAGTATTTTTATCTCTTTTAGACTCTCATTAAATAACTAAAAAAGTAACCTTTTAATTTTGCTTTTAAATTCAAATGTTAAATAGTATACTTTTCACATATTTCATACTTCGATTTTCGTATTTTTATCGGTTTCTGTATTTTTTTTTTCTGTCTATTTGGTATTTTTATCTATTTCATATTTTTATCTATTTCGTAGTTTTATATTTCCATATTTTTATCTATTTCGTATTTTTATCTATTTCGTATTTTTATCTATTTCGTACTTTTATCTATATCCTTATATTTTTTATCAGTTTCCTATTTTTATCTATTTCGATATTTTTATCTGTTGCGTATTTTTATCTATTTCAATTTTCATATTTTTCAAGTCTCATATTTTTATCTATTTCAAATATGTCCATTAGTTAACCAAAATATAAATATTTTCAATTTTGCCTTTAAAATCAAATATTGAATAATATACTTTTCATATATTTTATATTTCGATTTTCGTTTGCGATGCATACGAAAGAATTTTCTTTGTTTTACAAAATACTTTAATGCTTCAACAGAAGCATAATAGGTTACAATATTCTACGTCTGACAAAAAATATTTCAGAAAGAAATAATATAGAAGACTTTGAAATTGCAAAATTTCTATCCTGGAGGAGCAATCAATGCCTACAAACTTGCATTTTTTTCTCCTTGCTGACTGGATTTTTACAGAAGCAGAGAAAAATAAGGCAGTTTAAACGGACGAGCTTACTTTACGTAAAACAGGGACAGTTTATTTTTATTTTTATCATGGAATTTATCGCTACTTTTTTATTCCTTGAATGAGAAATTGTTTCCGCTTTAATAAAAAGTTTCTTTAAAATGCAGTGGAAAAGAAAACAAGTTAAAAAGATCAAATAGACAAATGTATAGATTTACAAAATTATTTAAAATGAAGGAAATTTCCTCTACCAGTCTTTTACAATGACTACTCAGAAGGATATCAAAGGACTAATGGACATAGAGGTAAAATGCATTACATTAGATATTTTATTTCAAAAATTTATAAACTTTCCACAATATTTCCTTCATAATGTTTGCTTTTACTGAATTTTGACATATTTTGATTTATTTAAAGTAGGATCTATCGGGGCTAATATGAGATATCCAAAAATTGGGTCGAATGTAAAATTCACAAAAGAGGTATCAATTTTTATTGTAACAAAATTAGCTGTGTGATTATTTTGTCAGCAAAACATAATTTTATTTACATACATCCCATATCACATTCAAGATTTAAAAATAAATAAATAAATATATATATATATATATATATATATATATATATATATATATATATACACTAGTGTGCAAAACTTAAGCAACAAACATAAAATACTAATTTCTGAACACGTGAATACTCAATAGGAAATTCTATAAAGATCAAGTGTAGAAAAGAGGTACTACCCTAACAGCACGGCCAGTCGATGTGAAGTCCCCTTGACGCCAAACATGGTTAGAAGTGTCACAATCGCTACGGTGAATCAAAATATGGGATATTTCATTGTCTCATTATTACTCTCAAATGATTGTTAACACTGAAAAGTCACTGTGACTGTCACTTTGTGATGGGTCACCAGGTGAAAATTACAATGAAGTCACCTTGTGATTCTCAAGTTACTGTCAGTTGAAGATTGAATTTTGAAGTCATTATGAGCATTGCATTGTGATGAGATGATTTCCGGTGATCTACACTCTATTGTGAAGTTATCATTGCAATCCTTTGTGAAAAGTCACTAGATGATTTCATTTTTTGTCTCTTGGGAACTCGTCACAGAACAGCTATCATGTTGGTTTTACAATGGAGTGTCAAAATGAAAGTCACATGAGAGTCACAAGATGACTTCATTGTAAAGTCTCCTGGCGACTCATCAAAAAGCAGCAGTCATGGTGACTGTTAAATGGAGTGACCAAATGAGAGTAAAAATGAGACGAATGAAAGACATCACATTTCTGTTCATTGTAGTGACTGTGACAATTGTGATCATTTGTGATGTCGTCAAGAAAACTTCACATCGACTGTCTGTGCTGTTAGGGTAGTACCTATTTTGTACACTTGATGTTTATAGAATTTCCTTTTGAGTACTCACGTGTTCAGAAATTAGCATTTTGTGTTTGTTGCTTAAGTTTTGCATACTAGTGCATATATATATATATATATATATATATATATATATATATATATATATATATATATATATATGTACATTACAGAACCTTACTTTTTTGATAAGAAAATTTTTTCTGTCAGATTTTAAAGTTTTGGACATGCAACAAATAAATAAAACTTAAGTAAGTTTTTCTAATAGGCTTTTATTCAGTAAGAAATGGCGAGTCTTTTTTAGCATTTAAAATTTGGAAAATACTTAGCGAATATCAAGCAATCAAACTCAGGGAGCTAGCCTGAGACGGTGTACAAGGCTAATATGAGACAGTGTACGGGATCACGCACATTCACGCAAATTCATGACGTAAGTTCACAATCACCGAGGCTGACGAAAAAGACAGGCTACCGCGGTACATTCCACTTATCTTTTTTTACAGACCGCTAGAGTGACGTGATGCTCTTTTCGTGCACCTTCATTGGTGCATTCGAGCATCACGTGACTCCCGCGGTCTGTAAAAAAAGATATGCGGAAAGCACCGCGGTAGCCTTTTTTTTTCGTTAGCCTCGACAATCACTCAACGTCCACACACTTGGCGCAAACGTCTGTAGCCAAACAATTTGGCGAGAAAATTAACTTCGCGCATACGTGCATGGGCATTTGGCTGGCAAACTAGAAAATTTTTTTGACAAATAGTTTTTTTCCGTATTTATAGTGCCCTATGAATGAAATTTTGTACATAATTAGCCTGATATATATGTGTAAAATAAATTACATGCAGTATTTGCAATTTGAAAGTTTTTGAAATATTTGCTGAAATATAAAAAATAGTCAAATATAAAAATCACGCCTTCCTACTTAAAAATCTTGCTTTACAGAATAATTTTGTACATTTTCATATGATTAAGCTGTTGCTTTAATACATATTTGCTTCATTTTATATGAGCATATTCAATAAGAGTTTGGGTATAAGTAATACAGCCTTGACAGTTTAATTGGCTTTAAAATGTTACGCATGCTTTTACA
Source organism: Maratus michaelseni (assembly GCA_963931845.1). Lineage (NCBI taxonomy): Eukaryota > Metazoa > Arthropoda > Arachnida > Araneae > Salticidae > Maratus > Maratus michaelseni. The sequence continues at coordinate 97,094,564 of OZ007597.1, read as the reverse complement.
CACATACTCAAAATCGACAACATTCCCCCTACCTTTTTTTATACCTCGAGTTTTATCAACCTTAAAATGCTTTAAAAAATAAATGAAGGCTTTCATTTTTTAAAGATATTACAAAGATTCAGTAGGCTACCAAACTCATGAAAATTAATCATTTCATGTTTTGTAAACAGTTATACTAAATAAGCAATAATTGTTTTTATCAAATAAGCTTAGAAACAAATAATAATACATTTTATAATAGATGATGTTATTTACTATTTTTACCTTTTATACTAGTTTATTTATTCTAGAATAAACACAAATAGTTATTTATTATATTTAGTTAAACGCTTTTTCACATTTAAATTACCCCCCCTTCCCCCCCAAAAAAATATACAGTTTGTTAAGCAACTGATAGTATGAGATACATTCTAAAGGGATACCCCACTGCAATAAAACAACAAATTCAAAAATAAAACAATTAGCATCATTAGGCTTTAACTTTTTCAAATTCCTCCTAATTAATTATATATATTTTTTAAGTAAATTTGGTAGAGAAGAAGCAAAATTGAGCATTCCAGTGATGGATACTAGTCCTAAAATCATTTTTTTTTATGAAATTTTGTAAATTGCCATTAGTATTAAAAATCCAGTTTTCTATTACTAAAAAAAAAAAAAAAGAAAAGAAAAAGAAAGAAAGAAAAAAGTAAAAAAAAATGAAATTTTTGCAAGAAAACAAGGAAGATATAAAAATTAAGTAAAACCAGCTCTTAGCTTGTCCAGTAAAAATTTCACTGAAAGACAGTGAAACAGTGAAGCAATATTTTCTGATTCCTAACTGCTTTGAGTCTTCCTGGGTAGGATTTTTAACAATAACCCACATGTCTCAAATTGATTTATTATCTGTTTATCTAATGTAGTAAGAGAGGGCAGCACCATATAGTCATTAAATGAAAAGAGATGTGATTTTACCTCCCTATCATGGGTAATGCTTGGGCTCCATGCTATCATGGGCTCCCTATCATGGGTCTATGTAATTTCAGCACTCTGTGACTGTGAGGTCTGTCAAATGTTTTTTTTTCATCGGCACAAAAGTAAAATGAATAAAAGGTTGTTGAGTTTTATAAAATTATTTTCACGTGTTTTTAATGGCGATAATATAAGATGGGTAGATTTTTATTTATTGAATCGCCTTCGTTTGCGATACCACATTATAAAACATGCAAGGAAGAGTTGTGAAAAAAATAATAAAAGATGAAGTTGTATTGGATATTTTTAATGAAGAAAAAACTTTAGGGGAGGGGGGTCCATTACTGTCACATTTACCCTATTATCAATCAGCAACAAAAAATTAGCATGCCTTCAACAAGTAACTATGGTAATTATAATACACGTTCATCTATTTACCGTGATCATTTTACAGAAGATTCGTTAATACTGAATTTGAATAAGAAATTTCCCAAATTAATCAAACATAGCCAAGTTTTGGCTTCATTTATGGAAGACTTATTTTTGGTCGCCAAATTTGGCGATACTTTGCCAAGTGTAGCCAAATTTGGCGAGAATTAGACGCTAACGGATATGAATGTAGTTTTATACGTATGATTAGGGAAATCATTACAACAATGGGAGATAATAATTTGCAAGAAATCCCGTTTACTAAAACATATAAATTAATCCCAGATTTGTTTTAATCTGCTGCCTTGTTTCAAAATATCAGCCCCCCTAGAATTTTAAACTCCTATTTTTCATCTTATCCATTTTTTAAGATAGGCGCACAACAAAAAATGCTCCGGAATCCTTGTATCAAGGCCTAACACTTAAGGAAAAAATAAATTTGAATTTCGAATTTTTTGTATATATTTTTTAGTTTTAAATCATTTAGTGGCCGCCATTTTGAAACAAGATGGCGGACCAAGTTGGCCAACGAACTCTGTCGAGATATTGTTGAGCGTAATACGCACGCTGAGTTTCATTCAAATCGGTTTATCAATACGAGCGCTATCGAATGACATAGATCAGATCTATATATCAACATTTGAACGGAGGGTGGTTTTAGGGTCTGGGGATCGTGATCGGTGAAAATATATCGAAATTTTTCGGAATTGCTTTCCTCCAAACGGCTGCAATAGGTAGCTTTTTATTTTTGTAATGAAAACTGTCTAAAACTCATTAAAATATAGTTTCAGTGTTGTAGATAATTTTCTTCTTAGTTCTTTACCCTAAATTATTAAATGATAATTTAGGGAAGTAGTGTATTGTTGTGGTTTTTCATCATTAATCCCAAGGAGTTTCACACCAGTATTTCAGATTACAAAAATTCCATTTAAATTTTAAATCGCAGAATTTCTAGTCACCTCGTTTAATTGCATCGTTTGTAATAGTTTTCTGTGGTTAAATAAGGCTAAAAGTTATTTTAAAAGATTACGGACTCACAAGAAAGAGACTCACAATTAATTCACTGACAATTCTTTACTAAAAAGGTGTTTAATGCGTACACTAAAATAAAATATAAAATAAAATATCTAAAAACCTAGCACTTTCAAGCACAATCGTGCTCGTATTCAGGGTTAAAAACAGATAATACAAAATCTGAGGGACTGTCTCTCTTTGGAAATCAAGGCTCCCTGGACCGTTCCACATTGAACCGCAGGGTAGGTGGTGGGTTGGTTGGTGCAGACTGTTCATTTTTTAGATTAATTCAAACCGTTGGGATGTTATATGACAAGACATCGTTACAAACATTATTATTTCTGTATATAATCTCTAAAGATTCTCTGATGGATATTACCCATCCGAGCACGATTGTGCTTGAAAGTGCCAGGTTTGTAGATATTATATTTTATATTTTATTTTAATGTACGTATTAAACAACTTTTTTAGTAAAGAATTGTCAGCGAATTAATTGTGAGTTATTGCATAAGTGAATTTGGACTCAACATAGTATTTTTTATTTATATCATAATATTGTTTATTGATTATAGTAGAACTGTGCTTACATTGCCTCTAGAACTGTAAAACATTAATTTAAAATTTTCCAAACATTGATAGTTTCTTTGCAAAGTATACGATAAATTATCTTTTGTTTCAGAAGATAATTTATTACTCCGCCAAACTAGGTTGTAATATTCTACCTCTAACTGGAAATATTCATGAAGGGAATAAAAAAAAAGATTTCAGAATGCAACAATTCCTATCCAGAGATAAAATCAATGCTTACAGTCTTGTATCCACTTTCTTGCTAGATGTTTATATGTATATAAATATAGAAGCAGCGGAATGTAAGTCAGTTTAAACTTTCAAGTTTATTTCAAGTAAAATACCGGAAGCTTTTCCTGGTTACCATGATCGAGTTAAATGAGTTTTGCCGCTCGATATTGAATAACTGGATGGAAACGACTGATTTGCTAGGAATCATTTCCTTTTATTCTTTCAATGAAAAGGTATGTTTGCATTTGAATAAAGCCAATTTTTATAATGTAGATAATCATGAAATAAGATAAAATGATATATGTATAAGAAGAAAAATGGTAAAAAAAAAAAAAGGAATACGGTTTTAAATTAAAGAAATTCCTACTTACAAATTTACTGAATCGTTCACACTGTTAGCTCAAAATGATAACAGTATTACTTATAAAGATAGGAAAGAAAAGTAGATTGCAATAACATACATAACATTAAGTTTGTTCGTAAATATATATATATATGTATATGTGTGTGAGAGAGAGAGTAGTGATGTTATATAACTACAGTATATTTAGTAGATCGAAGTCTTTATTTTTTTTTTATTTATTATATTTTGAGTTAAATGAGAAGCTATTAGTCACAGGATTCATAACTTAAGAACAACAGTCGAACACTCATTACTAAAATAAATCCAATAAACGGTTTGGCATCAACCGTGTGGACGAAAGTTCAAGCTGTTGGGTCGAGCTCTAATAATGGTTCCTCTTTGGACAAGAATCAGAAAGTTTTTACGTCCATATATCTTTTTAACCTTGTAGATCAAATCATACAATCTATGAAAGGTTCCAAATCAATACAGACTGAAACGACTGCACTATATATACTTCAACTATTTATATAATAGTGCTATCACTGGTCTAAACTACGTTATAAACCGTTATATTATATATATATATAAATATATATATATGTTATATAAAAATTTTATTTCGCATTATTCCTTTAAATTAATCTAAATTCTGACATAGTTATTATTTCTTTAATTCTTAATAATATTTATTCCTATTTAATGCCCTTTTAAAAGTAATAACACGTATATTAATAATTATCTTATTCCAAATCTTAATCTAAAACTTTAAGTTCATTCGTAACTTTTATCAACTCCCCAATCTATAAAATTCTGAGACGCTTGTTGTCATTTCGAATGTTTTTAAAAGCCCTTTTTTTTATTCCATGCTTCGCTTCTCTCGCTGGGTATTTTTCACGTCAAAATCAATGCGCAGCTACGATAGGGATTCTTTCTTGTTAAATCTTCTTCATCGCACTTCATTCGCTTAGCTTAAATTCGTCTTTCACTCATTGGTTCGTGCATACGTTACGTCGTTTCAATAACTCTTCGCGCAGTTAACAAAACTCGCTTACAAGATTTTGGAGAGCAAATTTTTGTCGTATTTGGAAGTGCTGACCAAAGCGTTATCTGGTGTTCTGAGACTTAGAATTTCACAACAGCCACTTAAGATCTATTAAATGATGTAGTGAGTTATCGTCAAGCCTGAGGGCTATAAGATTATACCTGATACTGTGGAAACTGTTACTGGCATCCTACCTGGTCGTTAATAAACAATTTATCTGGAAATTGTCTGCTCATTATTTGAGAAAATCTTATGGTGTTTCATCATTGCCTAACCTCCTCGCCATGATTCTTGGTAACGACTGCAATAATTCTACATATGTAACAAACTGCCATTTTCTCGTGGAATATTAAATCAGCTTCGTAAAAAGTTTACAGTTATACATATATATGAAGGTATTTAAATATATACAAAGTATTTAAATCTAGAAATGGCGATAACTACTTAAATTTATTCTTTAAATAGAACACTTTTATATCTGCAAAACCTGACATATCGTTAATGAAATATGGGTTCTGTTAAAAACACATTATAATCTACCCGGATTTTCGAAACCTCTAGAACATTTTTTGCCGCCAGGAAGTTGATTATATTCAAAATTAATGCACCGGAAATACTAAATAAATCCCTTTAAAAACCTTATGATTCGAAGAAACTGAGTCACGTGATGTATGTTGTAGTCTTACACAAGGCCCGTTAAAACCCGATGCACACGCTGATTTCAGCAGAATTTGGACGTTTGGCGTTAGCTAGAAGAACAGAGTAAAAATTTAACTGGCGTCTAATTCACCTCATAGTCTTTTGTCAGTTTAGTGATGTAGAGAGTTTAAATAAAGTTTTAGAAGGGTTTTGTGCCCAGTGGATCCAACCCATTCACCTAAATAAACATCTTGAAATTTGGGAAAGACTCGCGGAAATTATCGACTGTCGCAACGCAACGTACTGATGCGTAGATTCAATTGCAGTTGAATGATCATTCCTCCTGACTTGACGTTTTAAAAAATGTCAATAAAGTTTTTACTTCTACTGAATGGTGACTGAACTGTGATTTGTTGTTGGTGATACCACACGGCTTCCTGGTGGGATCGAGATGGGAAACCTTGCACAGAATTTAAAAGTTTATCAACAGCTTTCGACTGCCACTCAGATCTAACTTGAAGTCAAATTCACGACATATATATATATATATATATATATATATATATATATATATGTATGTATATATATATATATATATAAGCAGGGTGCATCAGAAAAATATATACACACTTTGAGTGATTATAACTCCAGTTTTTATTCACATATAATTAATATTTAAATTGCAAAAGAATTTACATAAAATGTATAACTTTATTCCTATCGCAGATGTTCAAAATTATTACCTTTCTGGTCAATACACTACTTCAAACGGTGGGCTTCGTGATTCATGAACGGGTGATTCATGAACTTCAACAAACATTTCATTTGGTGTTGTGGCGCGTTCTTGCTCAATTGCTTTTGTCTATGGACATCCATTCATTTCAAATGGATTAAAAGTATTTTATCCGATGAATTGTAAGTCGCTTCGGTAGATCTGCCTGAAACTCACTGCGATATTCTTTTTGTACTTCTGCTACTTTTTCATACTTACAATACACTGAAGTGCAAAAAGTCATGGGATAGCAATATACAAATATCCAGATGGCAGTAGCATCGCGTACGAAATGTATAAATGGGTAGTGCATTCTAAGGGTTTCAATTTGTACTCAAATGATTCATGTGAAAAGGTTTGTGACGTGATTATGGGCACCCGTTGGGAATTAACAGACTTTATACGCATAATGCTAGTTGGATCTAGATGCATTGGGCATTCCACTTCGGAAATTGTTAGGGAATTCAACATTCCTCTATCCACAGTGTCAAGAGTGTGCCGACAATATCTAATTTCAAGCATTACCTGCCACTATGGTCAAAACAGTTACCAACCGCGACTATTTAATGACCGAGACCAGCGACATGTGCGTAGAGTAGTCAGTGTTATCAGACAAGCAACACTGCGTCAAATAACAGTAACACTCAATATGGGACATACGACAGACGTGTTCGTCAGTAGCGTGCAGCGAAATTCGGCATTATTGGAAAATAGAGCAGAAGATTGACTCGAGTACCTTTACTAAAACACGCCATTGGTTGCAGCGCATCTGCTGCTCTCTTGAACAAATTGGTTGGACCCTAGATGACTGGAAAAAGGTTCCTTGGTCAGATGAGTCCCGATTCCAATTGGTAAGAGCTGATGATAAGGTTAGAATATGGCGCAAACCCCACAAGGCCATGAATCCAAGTTGTCAACAAGGAACTGTGCAAGCTGCTGGTGGCTCCATAAATTGTGTGAGTTGTTTTGACATTGCATGGACTTGGTCCTCTAGTCAAACTCGACCAATTATTGACGCAAAATGTTTATGTTCAAATACTTGGAGACCATTTGCAGCCAGTCATGGACCCAAACAAATATGGAATTTACCAGGATGACAAAGTTTCATGTCACCGTTCCAAGATCGTTTGCGATTGATTTGAGGAACATTCTGGACAGTTCCTGCGAAGGATTTGGTAATCTAGATCGACAGACAGGAATCCAATCAAACATGTATGGGACAGGTTGTTCACAAAATCATACACCGGCAACACTTTTGCAATTATGGACGGCTGTGCAGCCCGCATGGCTGAGTATTACTTCAGGGGCCTTCCGACTTCTTGTTGAGTCAATACCATGTCGAGTTACACAACTTCGCCGGGCAAAATGAGGTCCCACACAATATTAGGAGGTTTCTAATGACTTTTAGCACTTCAGTGTAGTATTTTAAAACAAATATTCTTTTTTCAAAATTTAATATTGGTCCACTCATTATTACCAATTAATTACTCTTTGAAAAGTACGAAAAATTAGAAAGTTATGACCCGTTAAACAGTATATGTATACATTTTTCTGACGCATCTTGTATGTGTGTGTGTGTGTGTATAGCCCCCATATTTGAAATTATTAGTCATTATCATAAAAATAAACTTATTCAAAATAATGAAATTCGCAGTAAAAAAGAGTAGAAATTATTAAACATAGATAATTTTAAATTATTATACATAACTCCGGTAGAAAATATTTTATCAAGAAATAAGAGATAATTTTAAAATTTCAAAACTGTATTCTAGACAAAAAATAACAAAAAGCAACCTTTAAAATCTCACATTTTTCTTTACTTGCGTAGAATTTTTGGAAAGCATGTAGGAAAGGCTGCTTAAACTGTCAAAAGCATTTTAGATAACAGAAGGATGTTTTACATCTGTCAGTTATTTTTGCGTTTCAAAAATGCTTATATTTTTTTCTCTTTAATATCGAATAACTAAGTTAGAATGAATGATTTGCTAGATTAGGTTACGGGAGAATCTGTTGCTTAAAATGTGGCTACTGACGCAAGTAAAGCTTGCGTAAATATATTGTTAAAAGAACATCATATGATATTATGTTCTTTTAACAATATAAGTGATGTGTCAGAGATGTAAGTGATCATATAAGTGATGTTTCTAGAGGTTCGAATTGAAGATTAAAATAATTATAAAAAAAATCGAAAATGGCGATAAATAAATTTGTAGCAATCTAACATTTCTCTGTTAATTGCTCATATTTATTTAAAAATTACCTCTAGCAAATATTTTCTCCCTGAAAGTAAAATAAATAAAACAAGAACGGAAAATCATGCGTCAGGCATCAGACATGGATTATGAAACACTTTCCAACACTAATAGAAAATTAAAGAATTTCATTTTCACATGTAATGAAATGAGATAGCAAAATAAGTAATTTAAATAAAATACATCACAGATCGATTACAAAATTTTTCATCATGACCATAATGTAACGGAATTCTTTTGTATGCCCCAATAAACTAACTGTGCTTCATTTTCAATAGCGAACATTCTATACTGAACCTCATTAACATATAAAAAGTATATGACCACACGAATATATTTATGCAATTTAGAGTACGGACGAACAGACAGGCAAACCAAATTCCTGAACACTTTTCAACTGAGCCAAAAATTTCACTAGCCAAAAATTTCAAAAATAAAAAATTATTTTTTTTAATAAAAATTCCAGTTTTTTGTAACTATGATGTACACACATTATCTTTACAGTTTTATCCACTATACCCCACGTATAGGTATTTTTAATCGTTTTTCGGTCCAACAGATGGGGATGTTATATTTTCATTCATCGTTAACAAAGGCAGTATATGGTCTGTTTTAGATAAAGAATTTTTTATATGTAGAACACATGTATCGAAAAGCGAAACTTTTTTTTTCCAATGGTAAAAATTTATTAAATTCAAATTTCTATAATCTTTTCATTCAACTATAATCTTCAACATGCTATAACAATATTTCTGGAAGGAGATCTGTGTTCAAAATTATGCCTATACTTTTCCTTGACATGAATTTCAAAAACAAAGAAAAATATTTCTGTTTAAACTGTCAAATATAACTAGGATTTAAAAAATAAAGGAGGGAGGTGAACAGATTTTTGTTTTCAAGCCTCACAGTGTGAATTTTGCTTCTCAATACAAGATTGAATCATTCAACATGAAATGAAAACGAAGGATTTGTTTAGAATCATTCATTTTTAAACACCTTGTGTAAAAAGAAACTATTCGATTAAACAGTCACTACATAATGCAGTAGTGTATCGATATTTCGAGATCACAAAATAATTCTACAATGCGTCTCATAAATATAAAGACATTTAGACCGGGAGGCGGCAGCACAGACAATCACCTCATCGAGTTCACGGCTGAAATTCCAGAATTAGTTAAAACTCGATTCGCATATTAAAACGCAATCGGTCTGCCAAGTCATATCTTGGTGGAAAACACGTGAAAACCCGATTTTAGTGGTTGACTCGTAGGTTTGCCATTGTGTTTTCCCCTGCACCCAAAAGTATGAAAACATGGAGAACTGGGTGCAGGAAAACACAATGGTAAACCTACGAGTCAACCGCTAAAATCGGGTTTTCACGTGTTTTCCACCAAGATATGACTTGGCAGACCGATTGCGTTTTAATATGAGAATCGAGTTTTAACTAATTCTGGAATTTCAGCCGTGGACTCGATGAGGTGATTGTCTGTGCTGCCGCCTCCCGGTCTAATTCATATTTTCAAAATATTACTTTAATAATACAGTATTCAAACATACGTTTATGCATATAGCAAAAAATATATACTAAAAAGACATTTTACAGTAAATTAAATTAGAATTAAATAATTTCAACTCGAAAATTGATAAATTTAAACAAATTTGTTGTCTCATAAAGATAAAGATATTTTACATACTTTTGAATTATCGGCCAATAACAGATCCATTTTTATTAATGAGAGCAAATATTCTAGCTGGCATGCTTTTTATTAAGTTGTGTACTGGCTTTATATCAAACAAACTTCGTTCGATTTCTTTTTTTCAACTCAAGAACGCTGGAAAACTGTCTTCCAGATGCATTTACACTGCAAACGAGAATGCCCCGAAGATTCCCATCTGTATTTAAATCAGGTATACGTGTGGTCCACAGCATAACATAAACATTGTTATCAGCAAACCATTTTTTGTGAGTCTTGATGTGTTAATCGGTGCATTATCCTGTTGATACAAATAATTCCGACCACCAAAAATTTAAGCAATTTGCAACAAGTGACTATCGAACACTTTTATGTATTCTTTAAATGTCTGTTTACCTTCCAGAAAAGCAATATCTGTAGTTCCATTAAAGGAGAAGGCACCCCAAACCATCACTGAACCTCCCCGTTTCTGCGTACTGAAGAGGGTGCGAGGTTCTTCTTAAATCGTGCCAGTAGAAATTCCAACCATCTTGGGCCATCCAAGTTAAGTCTCTTTTCATCTGAAAAAATGACTTGCATCGATTCGTCCTTCCAATGCTTAAGATCTTTAGCTCAGAGTAGCCTCCGTTCTTTGTGTTCTTTTTTCAGCAAAGGAAGCTGAAAAAAAAGCTAAGCTGCACATAGCCGGCATTTACTTTCATTACATTTTTACTTTCTTTTAAACGACGATGTACTGTCTCCTTTGAGACCATATCATCAACTCGTTGGGAAACTTGTCGGAGTGACATTTTTTGCCACGAAACAAGTCGCATGATCTTACGATCGAGTTTTTCACCAGTATTTCTCGGTCTGCCAGATCGTTTTTTCAAATTCAAATTGTAAGTTTTTGATAAAACTTTATAAACTGCAGCTCTGCTTTTCCCAGTTTTTTTTACATATTTGAGAAACTGCTAAGCCATTAGCTATAAATCCACATATTTTGCAAAACTCATCTTTAGAAACTTCAATGTTCCGCGGCATCTTTGCAAATGAAACAAGTCAAACAATTTTGCTCATTTGGTTAACTTAAAGCGTATTTCTGCGCGTGCACATTGTTTCTGTACGCGCACATTCGAAAAAAAAAATTGCATATGAAGTAGTTTCAAATTTGTCTTTATATTTATGAGACAGCGTAATTTTTTTACTGTTATTATTATTATTATTCGAGTCGAAATTATTTTATTTAAATATAAACCCTGGTAACAGATTCGTTTCATTGTTCTTAATATGAAGTATAAAATTTAATTTCTTATACTGAATTAATAAAATGTAATTTCAAAAACATCTGTGTCTTTATATTTATAAAACGCATTGTACACTATTAAAAAAAAAAAAAAAAAAAAAAAAAAAAAAAGACAAATGTGTCTTAATTTACGAAAATATTATATAACCATGGGCTAAAATATACTATAACCTCTTCCGAGGTCCCCATAATTCCTAAATGCGTTCAGTATCAACAGAAACCTCAAAAACCAATATATTTTCGAGATTTAGAGAAGCATTTATAAAAACAAAGGGTTTTTTTCCTACTTTTTTTCTTCTTTGCTGCCAATGTGTTATGGAAATTTTACAGAGTACTTTTTGCTTAATCAGTTTTCTTAAACCGGCATATGAGTTTTTAGGATACTATTAATTCTCAATTAAACATTTTCAACTGGGGAATTGAATTTATACATGTAAGAGTAATAAAACAATATATTGTTTATGTTAACGTTAATGCTGCTAATTTAGCACAGTTATTGAACATGAAAATGTTTACTTGAGAATTGATAGCATCCGAAAATCTATATTCCGTGGTGAGAAAAGTAATTAATACGCTATTAAAATTATTAAAATTACTCGGAAAAGTTTCCAAAAATCAGTGGCATCCAAAGAAACTTTATTTTTAATAAATGATTGTTTAACTCTCTAAAATATATTGGTTTCTAAAGTTTCTAAAGATAATTTTATTGCATAATTTGGTTTATTTTATTCTCCTAGATTAACAAAAGCCTGTCTTTTTTTTACAGCGCAGATAGATGTCGAAAGTGCAAAATATGAAATGCTTTTCGAATAATATTTATTCGTTTAGATAATAATTTTATATCTTTCAGGATCCTTCAAGAATGATCCTTCATTTTCCTAAATCTGACAGAAAATATTCGGGTAAAATGTAAAAGAAATGATTTCAGCATGACAACCTTGCACATTTCTTCTCTTGACATGAATTTTGAAAACAAAGAAAAATAAATTTGTTTAAACTGTCAAATATGACTAAACTTTACAAAAAAAAAGAAGAAAAAAAGAAAGAAAAAGAACATTTTATTTTATTTATTTATTTTTTTTTTTTCGAACTTTGTAGTGTGAATTCTGCTTTTCAATATGAAATTGAGTCATTATATATGAAATGAAAACGAATGATTTGTTTGGAATCATTCCTTTTATTCGTTCAGTAAAGAAAACCGTTTTCTTGAATTAAACATTAACTGTATAATTCAGTATATGGACATTTCTATATCAAACAATAATTCTAGATAGAACCCAAATGTGCAAAAATGAAAATGAGTTTTCAATTAAACAAAAATGTTCTGTCCAATTTCAATTTTTTTTTTTTTTAATCAATAACTTTTATTCGTTTAGATAATAATTTTATATCTTTCAAGATTCTTCTAGAATGCTAGTATTTTCCTAAATCTAACAGAAAATACTTGGATAAAATGTAAGAGAAATAATTTCAGAATGACAACCTTGCACATCTCTTCGCTTGACATGAATTTTGAAAACATAGAAAAATATGCCTGTTAAACTGTCAAGAACGGCTAAGATAAAGAAAGAAAATGTTTTTTTTTTATATATATACCATGTAGTTATAATATAAGTATCTCTATTTGGAGCTGTCTGTAGCTTAAATGAATAATCCGAATGAAACCAAAATCGATAGACTTACTATTTGAGAAGATGGAAGAAGAATGGAACAATAAAAGAAAGTAGTAGCAGTAATCGCCTACAGATGGCGCTTTTGAGTGTGAAATGTAATCTGCAATACAAGAACAAAGAATTAAGGCGTAAAACCGAATCGCATACCTAATTTATTAGAAAATGTTACAGTGAATGTGGTTACGCTTTCACATGGCGGTGTTGATCAAGTTCAGGTTCCACATAGTCATTGTGTTGCAGGACACAATCCAGGCGTTGCATGACGTGCTCAACTGCAGAATATAATGCATCAGGAGTGATGTTTCGCACATGTTGTGATATTCCATCTTATATGTCAATATAGGTGCGCGACGCATAATTTCCCTGTCCACCGCCGATAGACGATTGCGATTATCATGCTTTCTGATTAGTTGTTAAACCGAACGCTTCTTAAGTCATTACTGGTTGAACTTGGTTTCTTATATAATATCTATTAATTTCTATATAATCTAATTAATTTATAACTGTAATATAATAAATATTATAGTAATATAATCTAATTAATTTCTGTATAATCTAATCTCTATCTAATCTAATATTTCTATATAATCTAATAATATATATTAATTTCTTATATTATATCTTCTTATATCTTCATAATCCTCTAAAATACCGGAAATGACTTAAAAAGCGTTTGATTTTACAAATAATCAGAAAACGTAAAAGTCCCAATCGTCGATCGGCGGTGGAGATGGAAATTATGCGTTTGGCGATACCTCCACGTTACACGATTTTAAGGCCCGTTAGGAGCCATCTGTTGGTGATTATTGCAACTATTCTTTTTTTATTGTTCCATTCTTCTTCCCCCTTCTCGAATAGTAAGTGTACCGATTTGGTTTCATTGGGGTTGTTCCTTCAAGCTACAGACAGCTTCAAATAGAGATACTTATATTATAACCACCCTGTATATTCTCGTCTTCCAGCTTCAAAGAGTGTATTTTTGCTTTTGAGAATGGAATTAAATGACTACGTATATATGAAATGAAAACGAATTTATTAATAAAAATCACCCGTTTTATTGCATGTGTCATGAAGACGATATTCTTTGATTAAATATTCATTTTTCATCAGTATTCATTCATTAATAGTGATAATTTTTAATAACATATTTTGAACAACAAAGTTGAAAAGTGGTGTTTGTGAATTCAGTTTCTCTGTCGGTTGTCTATCCGCGCTCTTACTCTCGTAAATATATTCCGATTACCATCTAACTTGAGTATTGAAAATTCGGTTTTGAGAGTGAATTGTTTACCATTTATATTCCGTTTACAGGGACACACAAAAGAATTACTTTACATAATGGTCTAAAGAGAAAAAACATTTACGGTGCATTTTATTAATGTCACGATATTTCAAACATGATGAGACTGATAATTATCATTGAGGTGGATTGCAACAGGTTTTCTCGGGTGTATAGAACAGTTTACAGGGACGTACAAAAAATTCCATTACATTATTATATACAGGGAAAAATCGGGTTCCGGTGCATTTTAATGTTGCACGCTAAAAACGACATTTTCAAAACTGAGCAAGAAATACTCAAATCTGAGTATGTCGCTTAGTCATAATGGCTCCGAATCAAAACTACTCAAATTTGAAACATGTATATACTCATTTCAGAAAACCCGCACTGCACAACACTCAAGAATAAAACATCATGTGCGCATATTTGAGAATGTCCATGTCCATGTTTCAAAAATTAGTTTGAACTGGTTCTAATCATTTTTGAGTATGTCCATGTTTCAAAAATGAGTATAAACTGACCTCTATGTGCTCAGTTTTGAATATGTCCATGTTTCAGTTTCTGAGTATTTCCGGTATTTCAGAACTGAAAACATTGGGTCATCATATTTGAAACAAAAAGTTTCATAACAACATGAAAACATCGATTTACTCAGATTTGAAAGTGTCATTTTTCTCAGTGTGTTATGGTTCTTCAAATATAATTAAATTAATAAGGAGCACTGATATGCATAGCAACATGTTTTCTATAGATTAAGGAGTGCATAGAACTCCTTAATTCTACAGATAGCCTCCCTTACAGACTTATTAAATGTAGAATTTTAGAATAACTGCGTAGAATAATAGTTAGGTTCTTTGTCTATAAACTATTTATCTTATTAACTACTTCTTATTATTTTATGTGCAAGGAATGTTAATATATTTTTTTTCAATTCCTACTATTAGTTCACCTTTCTCCCTATATATATATATATATATATATATATCTTGTTCAAATTTTCAATCGTTAATAAAATACTTTTTATTCATCCACTCAAGTTCAAATGCATTTTTTTAAACTTATAGTGGATGACACTTGATGTTAATACAGTTTTTTCAAATATTAATTCATTAATTAAATTTAATTAATTAATTTTAGTTTTTGCATCATAAAAAGCGACTAAAATAAGTAGCAACGCTTAAGACAGCGGGGTATCTAGACATGGCGTAGTGGTCGGGACCTCCAGTTCAGTTTGCGGAAGATTGCGGGTTCGATTCTCATCGTAGCAAGGTTTTGTTATTTACACAAAACTCACTCAGAAATGCGAAAAAAGAAAAGGCAGAAATATATCTAGGTTGTATATAAGTAGGAATTGACTTAAGATATATATATATTAATTGTTTATTTGTAGATTAAATGCATATAGGGTAACTCTAGGATAGATGGCCATAGTTTTTAAAGATTGAAATAAAAATTCTTAGAATGCAAATACAAGAAATATTTATGCATATTTAAAATCCTTATACATATTCTCATCATATTTTGGGCAAAAAATAGTTAAATATTGAGAACAAACAGTGGGAAACAAAATTGAAATTAAAATAGCAGACGACCATCTGAATGAAATGATATTCTTTGCCAAATATTATAAAAAAATATGAAAACAAACCCGATCTTTTCTATTTTTTTTTAACTGCGTATATGAATTTTTATATGATATTTTGCAAAACTATCATTTAATTTGCTTTTTTTCATTATATCGTAATTGTTAAACACATGTGCTCAGCAATATCACTCAGCAATATCACCCTTTGAGGGAAGATCCAGTTAAAATAAATTTTTGTTTGTTTGTTTGGCTGCCTTCTATGTTCTTATTGAAATAGTGTATTGATAATTATAATTAAAAAAATTTCATTTGGCTTTATTTATTAAAGGATAAAGTGTTTTGAAAGGAATATTAAACGAAACCCTTTATGCAATCTTCGATCACACTTACCCACTTGTCCAGGTGAGTGGAGTTTGCGGATATTGCTGCTCTGGCTTCCTATTATCAATCAAGGGCGCCATTTTAAAATTTTCCTTGTGATATGATAGGCAAATGTTTCTTTGAGTTAATATATGAGCTTTCTATTATCAATCAAGGGCGCCATTTTAAAATTTTCCTTGTGATATGATAGGCAAATGTTTCATTGAGTTAATATATGAGCTTCCTATTATCAATCAAGGGCGCCATTTTAAAATTTTCCTTGTGATATGATAGGCAAATGTTTCTTTGAGTTAATATATAAGCTTTCTATTATCAATCAAGGGCGCCATTTTAAAATTTTCCTTGTGATATGATAGGCAAATGTTTCTTTGAGTTAATATATGAGCTTCCTATTATCAATCAAGGGCGCCATTTTAAAATTTTCCTTGTGATATGATAGGCAAATGTTTCTTTGAGTTAATATATAAGCTTTCTATTATCAATCAAGGGCGCCATTTTAAAATTTTCCTTGTGATATGATAGGCAAATGTTTCTTTGAGTTAATATATGAGCTTCCTATTATCAATCAAGGGCGCCATTTTAAAATTTTCCTTGTGGTATGATAGGCAAATGTTTCTATGAGCTTTCTATTAATCTTTTTCTGCTGAGGTGAAAAAGCAATTATTGCAGTTTTATTTTCCTTATATTTTTAATCTTAGAAATTCTAGGATTAAATTAAGGACAGTTCTTTTCGAAAATAATTTTTTCTGCTGGCCTTAGTTTGAGCACACTGACTTTCCGTATGGTAAAATATAGTCTAAAAAGCGTATAAAAAAAATCCAACTGATTTCGGTAATATATTACAGGAAAGTTTTATAATAAAATTAGACTGCACTGCCCGAAGACAGGTAAAATTATCCCAAAATGTTCCAATTGCAACGGTGCCCATCTGGCCTCATACAGAGGTTGCCCGAAAAAGCCAAACAACATTAAGAAAAAAAATACCCCAACACTCAACACCAAAACGAAACCGCAAAACCAAAAAACAAATCTAATTGCTGACATCGCAGACATTTTCAAACCCTACAATTACACCATTCAAGATAAACCAAACGATATCAACAACAGTGAGACCACTACTGACGTTAATATCGATATCCAGGAAGCCCCAGTGGAGGACACTTCCAGTTACACCAAAAAAAATAAAACATCACCTGTTATACAAAATAATTATACAAATACCTTCAAAGATATTTTTGACACTTTCAAAGACATGAAGGAACTTCTCCAAATTACCAAACTCTTAAAACATTTAAAAAACATCGCCATCAAAACAAAAAATGGCAACAACCCATTCGACAAAATGTATATCATAATAGAAGAATTAGACGCCTTTTCTACGGAGCTCAACATTCCCAATTATGAATAAATACAATAACAAAAATTTCTCTTCTTTTCTTATTTTCTCCTGGAACTTACAATCACTGCAACCCAGGATTAATGAACTCCGCTCCTTTATTTCCATTAATCCACAAATCGATATACTCTTAATCCAAGAAACACTTAACCCTTCTTGCAGTATCACCATCCCAGGTTACAAACTCCATCATACACCACGTGCCAACTCTCACTGGGGCGGCACAGCCATCTACATCAAAAATTATATCCCACATCACACAACTCAATATATTCCACTCCCAGGCATTGACTACACCAGTATTGTCGTCAACTTGCCCCATGCCAAAATCAACTTCACATCTTTTTACGCACAACACGGGCGACGATACCCCATAAACGACCTGACGCCCATCATTACACAACACCAACACGCATTTATCGCTGGTGACTTCAATGCACATAGCAGGCAGTGGAACTGTCATTCCAGCACTACCAGAGGTAGATCTCTTCACAACTTGGTTAGCCATTTCAATCTTAGTCTCCACACACCTACTACACCCACACACATTCCTGTTGCTCGCAACCAGCACCCCTCTATTATTGACCTCGCCATCACTAAAAATCTTACCTTCCCTATCATCACTTCTGTTATTAATGACCTAAGCTCTGACCACCTTCCTGCCTTCTTCAAAATTGATCTTATCAACCCTATCTCTCCTCCTCCTTCAGTAGCAATTGACTGGAATAAATTTCAAAATTACCTCAACAACACCGACCTTACATACCCCACAATCAACAACACTACTGACATTGACAACGCAGTTAATAAACTCAACAACATCATTTACAAAGCTCAAAAAGATGCCACTTACACCAAATTCAAAAATAATAACTCTTACATCTTACCCACTTACATACATAATATCTGTAAAAAACGCAACACACTCCGACGACTCTACCAAAATACCAGAGATCCCACCCTTAAAACAGCTGTCAACAGGCTCAACAATAAAATTAAAACCCTTATTCAAAAAGATAAGCAAAAACACTGGTCCAAATTTCTCGAAAGTCTTGCTTGCGAGGATAACTCTCTTTGGAAAATCAAAAAGAAACTCAATAATAATTACACCCCTATTCCTCCCCTTAGTGCCAATAATCAAACTGCGTCTACTGACGAGGACAAGGCAGAATGCCTCGTTAGCTCATATGAAAGGCAATTCTCTCCGAATCCCTTCCTCGCAAGTCAAGCACACTTTAACAATGTCAATGATACTGTTAATGACTTCCTCTCTACTCCTCCTACCCCCCTCCCCGAAATTCAACCCATCATGATCAACAATATCATTCAAAAACTTAATAATAAAAAATCTCCTGGGTACGATAAAATTTCCAACTATACTCTTAAACAACTTCCTATCAACTGTATTCTCTACATTACGAAGCTCACTAATTCTATCCTCAAACACTGTTATTTTCCTAAACCCTGGAAAACCTCTATCATTTCTCCTATTCCTAAACCATCCTGCAATCTTAATGATCCAACTAATTTCCGTCCCATCAGTCTTCTCTCCTCGCTAAGCAAAGTCATCGAACGCGTCATTAGATCACAGCTTCCTTCACAACAACAACATTCTTATGCCTGAACAATTCGGCTTCAGAGCCAAGCACTCCACCCAACACCAACTTCTTCGATTTGTGAAATTCTTAACTGAAAACCTCAATGAGAAGAAGCCTACTGCTGCCATATTTCTTGATGTCGCCAAGGCCTTTGACAAAGTCTGGCACGCGGGCCTCATTTACAAATTAATTCGGCTTAAGTTCCCGTCTGGACTTATCCATTTAATACACACTTACCTTGGTGATCGTAACTTCTACGTCCGTGTAAACAACTCACTTTCTCTACTACACATTATACTCTGTGGTATTATTCAGGGTTCAGTCATTGGCCCTATTTTGTTCATAATATACTTTAATGACATTCCACGCACACTCTTCACATCACTCGCACTCTATGCGGACGAGACTGTTCTCTATGGCACTGCACATCACCCATACAATCTTTACAAAAATCTACAACATCACCTCAACATCTTCATGGATTGGTGTGATCAATGGCGCATTAAAATAAACGAATCTAAAACTACTGCTGTTTACTTCTCTAGAACCTTTTCCACTCCTAATAGATTAACCATCAATAATGCTACCATTCCCTGGTCTGACGATGCCAAGTACTTGGGGGTTACCATTGACAAACGCATTACCTTTAAAAAGCATATTCTTAATATCCGCGGTAAAGTCGCCGGGATTTCCAAAACCCTCGCCCCCCTTCTTCGTAGCCACTCACTCTCCGTACACAACAAACTCTTAATATATAATGCTTGCATTCTCTCTGTTATTACATATGCATGTCCAATCTGGGGCTTCATTTGCAAAACCAGTATGAACAGCCTCTCTAGTACCCATTACAAACAGCTCCGTTACATCAGGAACGGGTCTAGATATCTCAAAAACTCCACAATCCTCAAGGATCTGAAAACGACTTCACTCAAACATCGCATTAAACACCTTGCGAAAAAATTCTACAATGACATTAATCACATCCCAAATGAACTTATCTATGAGCTACCTGACTACGATGCTTGCAGTCCATCCAACCGGAAAAAACCAAGGTACTCCACTATTCTTGATGAATAGTCCTTCCGAGCTATAATTCTTTTTTTTTCTTTATTTAAAAGAAATATATTATTATATGTTTATTTTATTAAATAAAATAAAATTGACTTTTCTCCTAAACTTCTCCTAACATCTTTACTTTACCTCGTCAGGCATTATTTTTGTTTTTGTTTTAACTATGAACTATTTTTACTTTTATACTTTAACTAGTAAATTTTCATTATTTTATAAATATACTTAACTCTATCCTTTTTTTTATGTAGTCAATTTGACTACGGCTAGACATTTCATATGGCTCTCTCAGGATTTGATATACACCTACTCAAAGCCAGGGTGTGCAGTTGCTTCGCAAGTTGGAAGCCCATTGAACCTATCACAAGTTCAAGTTCAATAATTTTCACCATACACAACAAATTCTTAATATATAATGCTTGCATTCTCTCTGTTATCACATATGCATGTTCAATCTAGGGCTTGCAAAACCAGTATGAACAGCCTCTTTAATACCCATTACAAACAGCTCCGTTACATCAGGAACGGGTCTAGATACCTCAAAAACTCCACAATCCTCAAGAATCTGAAAACGACTTCACTCAAGCATCGCATTAAACACCTTGCGAAAAAATTTTACAATGACATTAATCACATCCCAAATGAACTCATCTATGAGCTACCTGACTACGATGCTTGCAGTCCATCCAACCGGAAAAAAACCAAGGTACTCCACTATTCTTGATGAATAATCCTTCCGAGCTATAATTCTTATTTTCTCTTTAATATAAAAAAAAAGTTATTATTATATGATTATTTTATTAAATAAATTTAAATTGACTTTTCTCCTAAACTTCTCCTAACATCTTTACTTTACCTCGTCTGGCATTATTTTTGTTTTTTTAAACTATGAACTATTTTTACTTTTATAATTTAGCTAGTAAATTTTCATTATTTTATAGATATACTTAACACTATCCTATTTTTATGTAGGCAATTGGACTACGGCTAGACATTTAATATGGCTCTCTCAGGATTTGATATATACCTACTCAAAGCCAGGGTGTGCCATGGGCTTCCAAGTTGCTTCGCAACTTGGAAGCCCATTGAACCTATCACAGGTTCAAGTTCAAATAGTTTTCCCATGTTTGATATCAATGTATTTTCCACCTCCCGATCATCCGGGGCGTCATACTGGTTACAATTCTCTCCGGAAGGGAGTGGTTAACGTTTTTCGTTTGATTATGTTTCTGTTGCTTCACCAGAGTTAATATTCTTTGGCTCCATTTCCTGCTATTAAAAGCATGCTTTGCTGTAAAGTCAAGGAGAACGAAAAGGATCATGGGGCTTATCAAAGAATGGATTTTGTACAAAGCTCTTTAGTTCTCGAGAAATGGGGGGGGCGTGTCTAATATTATAACAAAACTTAAATACTTACTTTGTAACAAAATAACTGAGTCGGTCGTAGCTCAGTTCATATGGCGTCTGCTCGTTGATCCGAGGGCACTGGTTCAAGGCCGGAACGCACTACGTTTGTTTTTCTCATTTTAAAAATATATATAAATATACTTGTAATTATAATTTAATAATCTCAGTTAAAAATTATAATATTGTGCATTAATTATAATGTTAACCTATTATTTTTTTTATAATTAAATCGTTGTATAAAACATCATTAAACGGTTACTTTTTTAAGAAATTACTTTTAAAATGTATTTCATGTATGCTTTATCGATGGAACGGTATTGAACAATTGTGTCAATTCGAGATTGTAAAGAAACATCATTTATAAATTGCCTTAACTAGGGAAGTCAGTGCGATGTTAATACTACTCTATTTTTAAAGTAAGAAGCATAATTATATTAAAAATTAGCGTAAGAATTAAATTACAACATATTTATGTTTTATTTTATTGCAACTAGAGGGCGCCACAACAAACTGTGGTTATTTCTTTTTCTAGTTTGGTGCAGTTAAGTGGTTTTTGTTTTCAATATTTATCGCACAAGTGCGTATCATTCTATAACAGCTTATAATCGTATAAAAATTGAAGAAGCAAGCTGTAGTTCACAAGAAGATCAATCTGAAGTGTCGGGATTCGATGAAAATCAGAAAAGTGATGTCACAAATGCGTTGAAGTACTGTAAAATTTTATTGCAAAACAATGGATTTCTAACAAATAATCCAGCATCTGAAATATCTTCGTTTTCTATTGCTATGGGTGAAGAATTATATAATTCGATAGTAAATATGCTAACAATTTATAAAAACAATTTTTGAATTTTTACTAGTTAAAAGATCCAATAGCCAAGATATCTTCCACTATGACTTTTGCCAAAATACATCTATTGAAGTAAAGTTTTACTTTGTGCCCAAAATACGAGAAAAAAATTAATAACCATTTAAATATACAACTCAAACTATAAAAATTACATTATAAAATTTTATATAAAATTTACGGCAGTTCATATGAACGTCGAATTTTTAGAATAGATCATGACAATCGATGTCTTAAGTTGGCAGCCGGTTTATCTCCTCAAGCAAAGTCCTTCAAAACACTAGCGTCTGGGTATAGATCTGCCAGCGTTCATAGATCTAGGGGAAAATCCTTATATCTAGGGAAATTCAAGTTCATTTCCGGATATGGGGGATTCTTTCTTATTTCTAGGGTATATTCAAAAAACAGACAATTCTTTCAAAAATCTAGGAAAAAAGGGAAATTTTGTTAGTCTTCTGTGTTTTTCTGAGAATGAACGTGAGAAAGTGATAAATGTGACGTGTGTGCTGAATGAACATGGTAAAAGGATGGGAGAAATTGTCTTCGAGCAACTCGTTGGTTAACGGAGGAGGGGTCCAAAATAGTAATCTCGCACCTTCCTTGGCATTTTAAGAGATCCAATATTTTTAATCTTTTTAAATGATGACAAATGGTTGATAATAGTTTAAAAATAAAGAATGCTAAATTAAAATTTAATTATTTTAACAAGATTTTTAATTGAGTTTAATAAATTACAATTACAAGTGTATTTATTTTTCTTTAAAATGAGAAAAAAAACGCAGCGCGTTCCGGCCTTGAACCCGGGCCCTCGGATCAATGAGCAAACGCCGTATCAACTGAGCTGTGACCAACGCAGTTATTTCGTTACAAAGTAAGTATTTAAGTTGTGTTATAATATTAGACATCCCCCCCCCCTTTCTCGAGAACTAAGGAGCGTTGTATAACATCCATTGAACTTGAGACTAAGGGTCTTCTACCCTACAACATATATAAAAGAAAATACCTGACGGCTCGGCCTACAAGCACAGGTAGATTTCGAAGACGCAGACCGTGGGGCGCCTGTTTGTTGGAAATTGCAGAAGAAATGACCTTTTTGCCCTGATGCGATAGTTGGAACCGCCCACTTCGAAACCTAAGTTGTTTGCAAACGGAGCCGGCAGGGAATTTTTTTTTTTTTTATTTTTTTTTTTAACTATAAGGGTAGGTCCTATAAAGAATTTGTCAATATAAAAGTTTTAGATAATATTAAGAGGATTTATAAGAAAGTGGATTTTGATATCTTGTGGATTGACGAAGCTATGAATTTTTTTCTTCTAACCCCCCCCCCCTTCACCCCCCTTGGGGCCATTTTTAATGATATCAAAAATCTATCCTACGTAAATTTTCGGCCGTTTTCTTAGAAGTAATAATAACTTTCAACGGATTCGAAACGTACCATAATTAAGAAATTACGGGTTTTTCCTGTTTTCACAAAAAGCCCCCCCCCCCTCCCCTGGTTTGATTTTGCCCATTAAAGAACTTGACCGAGATTTTATGCCCTTGATTTTATGTATCAGTTTGGAAGAGATTTGTGCAGAATTATTGCAGTTATCGTGTCTATAAAAAAGTGACATAGATAGATAGATAGATAGATAAAGTTTTGAACTGGGGGTGGTTTTGGGGTCTGGGAGTCATGATCGGCGTAGATCTGCAAAAAATTTTCAAAACTTCCAACTTAGGTGAGAATGTAATAGGTAGTATTTCTTACGAAATCTACCTAATAATCAAAGTCTATGATTACCAAGCTTGGCACTCTCCTTGTGAGATTTTATATGTTAAAGTCAAAGCTGCAGAAAAAGTTTGCGGGTCCTGATAATGATTCGAACGTGTGCCCTTAAATATGTTCTTTATAAATAAAAGTTGAATAATTATTTTTTGAAGGTAATTGATATACATTTTTTTAATTTAAATATCACTATAGTTAAAAAAAACAGAAAAGAAAAGAAAATACAGTAAAACATTATTATAAAAAAAACTATTATAAACTTTTATATAAAAAAAAATTACATTAAAACTATTTTTATAATAACTTATGCTTTCTTCATACAATGAACGCTAAAATTCAATTATTATTGCTAACTAATAACTAATAGTTAATGAAATGTGCTTGCTAATATCAAAATAACGCAAAAATGTATAAACAAGATATGCCTAATAATGCAAGATATGTATGTATATGTATGCACGATTACGCAGAGGACCGAAAAAAAATTCGTTTTAGACTGGTTTCCGTCTTAGCAGATACGTCCTCTTTTTAGAAGTGCATTACATTTTTTTCTCCGGGGAAATGATTTTTATTTTCATTTAAATTAGAATTCCTTTATAGATAGGTTTCTATGTTTATATAATTATTGTTAGCTTATTTTAATGGGAATGAAAAACTAATCTCTGATTATAAAAAGCTTTACAAATGAAGGATGTTCTATAAAGATTTTCTTCATGTATGGATTCACTATTAAAAAAGATATAAATCAAATTATCGTTGTTATCGGCAGTTTAACTACTTTCCTATTTACTTCCGTTTCCGTTTCCCCTTTTGACTATTATATCCTGAAAAGGTGCTACTTTATAAACACGCCTTTTTAATTAAATATTTTACACCACAATTTTGCAAATATTTATTTATATATAAAACAATAATTAAATTAGCTAGTTGTTACATTACTACCGTTTATAGTTTAAAATAACGAGGGAAAGCCTACAAGGTTATGCTCCTCGTTTAGAATAAATGTAATCCAGAAGTACTACTAATTAATTCGAAGTTGTCTCGCATTGACAATTTTGTAACAGTAAGGTTTTCAAAGTGCTAATGATATTTTCTGTGCTTAAAGTGTTTATTTAATGTTTCATTCTATATATGTATAACGCTAAGGTACAGTCGTGGAAAAAAAACTGGACACCCCCCACTAACTCTGCAACAAATTATAGTAGAAGGAAGTGAATGGTACCAAACGATTGGAAATAAAGTCTACTTTTAAATGATGTATATAAAATTTGCTTAGGGAGCCATCTACATATAAAAACACACCCAAACTGTGTTTTTTTTTCAATAGCAAGACCCAAATTTAACAACATATTTGAAATCTGCAGTTCAAACTATGCCTAGATGCCAAATTTCATTAAATTCCTACGATTAGTTTCTGAGAAATTAATTACTTTATAATGAGCATATTTAAGGGCTGTATCCAAATTGAAGTTCGGTACTCGAATGTTGAAATGCTGCAGAATGTCACTTCTTTTAATGTATTATGTTTTACCGATATGACCATTTTACTCACTTAATAAGTTTCGGTTATTGTTACGTGGTAAAATAATGTTTACAAGTGTTGAATTATCCGATTTTAACCCCTTGGGGACGAGCGACACGTATACGTGACGCATAAGATGCTCAGAATCCTCGATTTTTTCCACCAGTTATTTTTTATTGTAAGCTTGCCTTATTATATATTAGCATTTCCACGATTCAATTAGACGAAAATTTCTGTTTTGAAAAACCGGTGGTAAATTATTAAAAATTCTGTAATAGACGCTCGTCACGAAGAGGTTAAAAACCCTAAGATTATTTGTAATTAAAATAGTTTTAGAATATGTAAATGTTATTGGAATTTTACCGGTGCTTTTATAATGCTTTTTCTCAGATTTTGCATCTGTTTAACTCGCCTTTTTTGTTAGTTTATTGGCAGAAACGTGAATAATATTGACAAATACAAAATTTAGAATTAAAAAAATAGTATAAAGCAGCGTAAGGAATCAAAGTAAAAAAAAAAAAAAAAAAAAAAAAAAAAAAAACGCAGATAAATTGTTTTTTAGTCTGAAAATAAATCCAGCCATTGCTTTGTTTTAGAAGCGAGGGGGGGTGGGATCTTGTTTTGAGATATGTTCGCAGGATTTATATTCCGATTTATTTGAAGACCTAAAACTAAATCTATGTTACAAAGACATCTGCATAACTTTACATCCGTTATTCTCCTTCGGAATAGGGTTAACAATTCTATGATTAAACCTATTCTGGTAGTTCATTTGAAATTTTACAATGAACTCATTAATGCCTCAATGCATAGCAGAGATGCAATGCCCTGCGCCGACATGCAGTCCCACATTGAAATTGCAATTCTGCCGCTGCGTTTAATATTATTTGTATACCGTGGCTGAAACCTAAATCCCAATCGACGGTACACTCGAAACGAAGAACTGGAGACTGACTAAAGGCAGCTTTCGTCTTTAAATAAAAATGAGCTCCATTCATTTATGCCTCAGTTAATATATGTTTGGGAAAGTGAAGGCGTTGAAGTCGCTGGTTTTCAGTTAATGCTGGTTTTTTAGCCGCCATCCGAATTCGAAAACTTGTTTCTTTGAGCGTGTTGTGAATGGTACGAGATGATACATTAATAATGATGATAATAAAAAGAAAGTATGCCGTAAATATATATATATATATATATTCATAATACATTCTATCGTCTCTTAGTTATATATGCTCACTTGAAGTTGCAAATCATCTTTAATTTGGTTAGAAGACATATAGGGATCTACTGTATAGCCATTGAAACAACTTCTCGAGCTTGGCTGTCTGATAAGATCCTTGGTCGACCACTACTACAAAGACGGTTTATCAAATTTGTATTGCTAAACATTAAAAAAAATTACCAGTAATGTAAATTAAATTTAAATTTAAATAAATTGGATGTAAATGTAATTTTTTCTTCACAATAAACTACCAATATAAAGCTTACCTGTTTATCCATGTTGAAACAGTTTGAAGAGACACTTGAAAATGCCTAGCTATATAACGAAAACTTCTTCCAGCTTGCCACATGCCAATCATTTGGCCTTTCGTTGCTTCAGTTAATTGTGGGGCCATTTTGTTTCAGCAAATACTCTACGCATATGCATTTATAAGAAACTTCACTTCAAACATATATACTGCAGAAAAAAACAATATAGCTTTATTAGACTGGAAAAGAAGCTATAAATCCATTTAAAGGTAACAAAAATGATTAAGTTTTTCCTAAGGTAGAACTGATCATATTTTTCAAAAATGAGCTTTATTAATTTAAAAATAAAAGCGAAACTATTTTCCATAAATGACGTAAACATACATCTCATGCAAATACGTTTTACGTAATTTTAATGAAAAATTTTAAAGCAGACGTTGAAAAAGTAAAAGAAATATATATATATATATATATATATACTAATAAAGGCTGGGGTTCTGGTGCCTCGCTATCTTATATCTTACTACAATCAAAGGTCGTTGTCAGGTTTGTTGTGCTCTCGCGATCATTCACTTACGCTTCAGTTTAAGCTAGCTTTCAATTTAACGTAAGATCGCGAAGCATTTAAATACGGTTTACGCATTGTTTATATTGTAAGACAGACTTAATCTCTAAGTTTATCAAGTCACTATAATCCCAGCCTATGAGTATAATATTTTCTCAAACAGGGATGAGAGCGCTCCGACCCGAATACCGATTCTTACCACTAAATTTTAATAGTATTCTCCAACGTAATGAATTTCAGAAATTTTGTCCTTGAATACTACTTGAATAAGGTAACAAATACTATTAAAATTTAGTGGTGTCAATCGGGATTTCGAGTCGGGGCGTTCCATCCCTGTTCAAACTATGCTTTAATGCACATCATAGACGGCCCCTTAAAGCAGCATCTTGCCGTTTTTTAAGCATAATTTGAAAACTACTTGAAAGAAAAATTTAAAATTTTGAATACACATAAAGCAGGACATAATAAATAAAAACCATCAAAAAAATTGTAGGTTGCAATTCATAATTTTTTCGCATATTAATTTCATAATTCATATTATAAAATTTTAAAAATTACAAATTTAACGTAGTTATGTTTGGGTTTTTGAGTTTTATAACCAAACAAAATGTTAGCACATTAGGATTATAATTTCAGGAGATATTAATAAAAATATGAAAATGTAATTTGACATTAGAAGCTCTAAAATTTGAATGTTTATAACTCGAAAACTTATCATCCAAATGACTTAAAATTTTGTATCTAGGCATAGTTTGAACCGAAGATTTAAAATATCATGTCAAAAGTGGGTTTTGCCATTGAAAAAAATAATGTTTAGGCTGGTTTTAATATGTAGATGGCCCCTTAAGCAAATTTTAGATACATAATTTAAAAGTAGACTTTATTTCCAATCGTTTGGTACCAGTCACTTCCTTCTACTATAATTTGTTGCAGAGTTAGTGGGGGGTGTCCAGTTTTTTTTTTTTTCCACGACTGTACATAGCGGCAAAAAGGCGGTTATTATTCTTCAGCCGATGACAACGAGTTGTTTGTTTTCACTAATTTGCGAATATTAAGAAAAGTGTTTGAGGTATCCATTTCAACTCACCACACATACATAGAAAATTTTTTGCATTCGAAAATCTAATTTTTTTAAAACTCGGCCGAAATATTTTCTTATTTTTTTCAAAAAACTATTTACTTTCTGAAAAGGAAAGAAAATAAAGTGCAAAGTCAAATGAAAAAACGCGCCATATTGTTTCTGTTTCAAAAGTTACCGATATTTGTTCATGTTAAAGGTCTTAAATTTAGTGTGATGCAACAAAAGTCGTGGTTAAATTTAGAGGACGGGGCAGTTCGGTCGTAATTTAAATATTGAGTTAATGTTAAAGACATACAGATCTGGTACTTCTGGTGGTGGAAATTGGAACTTATTTAATTTTGCAGCGCGTGCACTAGACGCCTGGTATGCCTGTTCGTTCCGAAAAACCGATCAGCGAAGCTGGCGTAGCCTGCTAGTTTTAATAAAATCTGACACGATATTTTTTACACGACATCTGACACGATATTAAGTATTGCGCGGCAGCGCAATACTTATTTATTTCCAGTGTGACATCTTAATGTAACATTAACACAGCAAATCCCATTGAACGAGTTAATTTACTAGAGTTTTTCCCACTTTTTGTACGCGTTGCCACAAAATTTTAACTGTGTGAAATTCTAATAAAATTTGAAATTTGAAATAGTGAAATTCTTTGGCTGACGTCAGGATCAAAATGGATTAAATGCCGTTGCATATAGATGAATTATAATCCAGGAAGTAACATAAGCTATGTTTTATTTACGTCATTCAAATATTTTTCTTAATAATTCAAAATTTCATAATTTTCACTGGGAATCAATGGACGTTTTTCCTATAAAATTTAACTATGTTTCTTTATTGTTGCCAACAATTCAAAAACCTAATATAATAATTTGACCACAGCAATAATTTTTCAATTGAAAGATTTCCACGATCAAAATAAAACCGAATTAGATTTTTTTACGTTTTAAAAAATGGAACAACACGACATCATACTCTAAATAAACGGACATTTTCAAACATTTGGTTATAATGCAAGCAGAAAGCAGGTGAATATGTCACCATATTTGTAACAAAAAGAGCATATTCTTAGTTCAGTATACATTTGTTAATAATACAAGGAGCATCAATATGAATAAATACAGGAAGCAATTGTATATGACGCCATATTTATAACAAAAAATTGAAATAATTTTTACTATGTGATTACTATTTTAATTTTTACGATACTATAATTTTTACTATGTGATTAATAACTATGAATATCATAGCAAACGCGGTAACGTTTGCTATAATATGTTTAATAAGTATCGCCTAACAGGCTCCTGCTATTAACGTTCAAACTCACTAAGCATTTTATATGCTTGTTTAAAAGAATTGTGTTTCATAATTTCATCTAATTCACGTAAAATATGCGGCAAACAATTTTCGGTACTTCTCTATTATCCTGTCGACCATTCATAACAAAAAAGTATCGCCAAACTGTAACGCCAAAGAAATGGGAGAACGTTGCCATTGGAATATCAAAATAAATAAATAAAATATAAGAATTTACGTACGCAATTGTTATTTTAATTAATGAAATAACTAATAAATCAGTAAAACATAATGAATAACACACGCAAATGTGGAATTAAAAACCACTCGATGACATAAACACGTATAATGCTTCTGACATCAAGTAAATGTGACTGCATTTTTGGCGTTTAATCTTTGAGTTGGCGATAGTTTTGTGGTGCTGTATCTTTTATTTTGGTACTTTTCCGTTATACCAACACCATGCCAAAATGTTTGCTGATGCGCCAATTATTTCAACCCTGACCGAGCAGATGTTGTCTACAAACCGTGTTGTCATGCAAACCGTGCCAAATATTGTGATTTGTTATTTATTGAATGTTTTTCGGTACTTTTCCGTTATACAAAAACCATTGTCGCCAAGCGTAATAGTTGGCGCAAAATGAAATTCACGTGAATCATAACACTTGAAAAAAAACAAAACAACAACAACAAAACAACAATGTTGAAACGAAAGTGAGCATTTAAAAAATATAACATTTGAAAATTACAGACTTTTAAGCACTATTTTATTAAAATTAAAACACAAATATATACTTCAAATAAGAAAACAAATAATTGTTATACAATAAATTGAAAAATCCTGTGCGGGTAGATTTAGTGGGCTCTTATTGGCGATAAATGTTTGATGTGGTTGTTGCGATCTTGTGAAAAACCTTCAATCATATCCACATTTGCACTGCATCCATATTGTTGCTATAATATTTTTTGGTACTTTTCGGTTAACCAGGTGCCAGTGAAATATATACACACACACACACTATATATATTATATATATATATATATATATATATATATATATATATATATATATATATATATTTTTTTTTTTATTTCACTGGCTCCCGGCTAGCCAAAAAGTACCCTTTTTTTTGGTTTGTTTCTTGCTAACATTGAAACATTGGCTGTAGACTCGATTACGGAATATTAGAAAATCTATCATTATTATCATCTAAAAGGTCATCAATAATGTGCCATAATCAGGCTGCATATTATTACACATAATTTTCAAGTATGGTTTGGTGAAACATTGAACTTTAAATTCTGTTAAAAACTGCATTTTGTCTCGAAAAGGTGGACACCATGTTACAAAGTTATCAGATAAACAAACTTGGATCAATGATTATAATCCCGCGATTTTCTTTATGTGAGCCGCCAACATTGACATCCAGTTTGTTGGAGAACCCAGTTTGGTGTTAAATCATTACAGTACGCGTTATATAACCAACCGGGAAAAAATCGTAAGGAAGAGATTTGGAAGACCATTGACGAAAACAAAAGTCTCGGTGCTAGATTACGCGCTTTTGCGAGATAAAACTTGATTAGTCGAGAAACTGGAAGTTACGAAGCCGTAGACAAAATTCTTGGCCATAAATGCTTCTATTCATGGATGCTGTGCAATACTTAAATACCAGCATGAAAAAAGACCGACGGATAAAACTGAAAGTCACCATGATTTGATTTTATTGGCAAAAGAGGATGAACGATCTACTGAAATTTACTGTCAGAATTTGATTGATGATTATTACCCGAATCGACATGACAAATTAGAAAACATGTGTTTATACGAATTGGCCACTAGGTACTAATACAAACGACTGTAGACCAAAAGTCTGTAGAATATTACGAATTAAAAGAAAACCTCAGTTGGTTCAGAAAACGTTTGAAACCATAGTGGTTTCGAAAACGCCCAATCATAATCCGAAAACGGACGCTGGAATTGAGTTGTACTATAATTCATTTCTGATATTGTTCAAGCCTTGGCGAAACGAATAAGACCTATTGGGAGAATTTAAACTCTACCGTGAATACTTTGAGCACAATGTGAAAAATTTTCCAGAGATGGAAGAATGTCGCGAAACAAAACAACGACTACAAGCTGCAATCAACTTGGTTGAAAAGTTGCAACAAGAAAGTGATTTGCACGACCAGCTTGAAAATATTGAAGAACCAAATGAAGACGTTGATATGATGGCCGCAGGTTTTGATAACTTTGAAACTCACCAAGAAATTGTTATTAATGAAGATAAATTGAACAAGAAAAATGAATGCTGACCAAAGGAAAATATTTGAATCAATTATAAAGGACGTAGAAGAACAAAAGAAAGACCCGTCTATTCCACCCATAAATCTGATTGTAAGCGGAGTTGCTGGTACAAGAAAAAGCTTTCTAATTTAATTACTCAGTCAGAAAGTTCGTTTAACGAGTAATCACAATAATGATGCTGCTGCAGTACTAGCACCAACGGGAATTCCTGCCTTCAGCATTGGAAGAAGTACAATTCACACGTTTTTAAAATTGTCCGTCCAAACCAGCGGGGACCCGAGCCGGAGGTTCGTTCAGTTAGAGGTTTATACTATTCGATGTGCAAATTAAGGAATCGTCCGGTGCGTGTGTAGCACGACCGGTATACGGTGCCGAAGGCAGCGGGACCCAGGTCGGAGGTTCGTTGTGTTAGAGGTTTATAGTATTCAATGTGCAAACTAAGGGATTATCCGGTGCAAAAGGCAGAGGGGACTCGGGTCGGAGGTTTGTTCGGTTCAAGGTTTTACAAGATTCGAGGCACCGATGTAAATTAGGGGTCCGCTAGCGGGCGAAGCCAGCTAGTTTTCTTATCTGCATTATATAACAAAAACTCTTGACACATTCACTGTTTACAGTTATATTCAAGAACATTCTGCTCATATATACTCGTTATTATATTTATACTTCTTATTATGTGATAAAACAACACAAGATTTTATCGATAGCTTTCACACAAACGTGTTTTGCACAGTGGAATAAAATTATTTGCAAAAATGAACATGATTCGTTTATTATTATCATTATGAAGATGAGAAACAATCCGTTGAAGTCCGTTATATATATTTTTTTTGTTAAAAATTACTTTTTTTATTATTTGAATTGCTTACAGAATAATCAATGTTTGAAATGCATATTTCATGTTACAATACTGATTTTGATCTGTGCAGTCTTTTACATACTTGTCTTGTGTGAATCTTATCTGCTTCATATTAATTTGTTATTAAAAAACTTGAGATATTAAAAAAAAGTAACTTGCAAAGCAAATTAAAAAAAATAAATTTATTTCCAAAATTTTAAGCCCGAGAAGGGACAGATATTAAAATTATTTTATTTAGTCAATGCTACAATAATGTTGCATTTTTATATTAAATCTTGTTCAGTCTATTTAATCTTAAAATATTAAATTTAAATTTGAAACATGATATTAAAGCAACTTTAAAACATTTCATTTAGTTGAAATGAAATCTAAATAAATCGTCAACTTTTTTTTTCAGTTTTACATGCATTATGCAAAATTTGTATTGTAGCAAATTCTAACAGACAAGAAACATGAGAAGTTCAAATAATTAAAAAAGTTGAAGATTTATTTAGATTTCATTTCAACTAAATGAAATGTTTTAAAGTTGCTTTAATATCATGTTTCAAATTTAAATTTAATATTTTAAGATTAAATAGACGAACAAGATTTAATATAAAAATGCAACATTATTGTAGCATTGACTAAATAAAATAATTTTAATATCTGTCCCTTCTCGGGCTTAAAATTTTGGAAATAAATTTATTTTTTTTAATTTGCTTTGCAAGTTACTTTTTTTTAATTTATTTAGCTTTTGTGCAATTTTTGAAAAATATTTTTGAGAGAAATAACTATTATTTAAAAAAATATATAAAATAAATTCCTACTATACTAAATGTGTAGACGCATCTTTAAATTTAGAGATGTAATGAATTACCAAAAAGAACTAATTATTTCGGTGCGTGAGCGATCCCGATCTTATCGTTGAAACGAGCTGTTCTGCCAATGCCTAGATCATACTATTCTGTAATGATGTGCTTTCGAAGTTTATATTCTTTCACAGACTTGTAAAAACCCCTGTCGCGCTCGTCGGCCTAACCGTTCGGAGTTTTCCGTAGTTTTCTTCGAACTTTGCCGTAAATACGCGTTAGGATCCCTTAGAAAGACCCCCATGGAGGGCACTCTCCGCCTAAAGCCTGTATCCCAAGTGTAGATAATCGACCGTCATGCAATCAACCAGCCAACCACAGACTTGTAAAAAAATGCCAGTTAAACTTTTTTTTTTTTTTTTTTTTTTTTTTTTTTGTATTACTGAGAGTAAACTTGGTTATCTAAAACCTACTCATATTGAAACAATGACAAACATGGTATAAACATAATGTATAAATTAAATAATTCTAAAAAATAATAATGTTAGCTCTTACGACATAAAAATGCAATTTATATTCAAATAACTACACTATATCTAAATTACCCCAACAGGAGACATATAATATGTGCACTTGCTTCCTTTTGAAAATAGTCCCTATAATTTTAAAGTTCTCTTTTTCCCCATCCCCACCCCCTTTTAATTATTTTTTGTTACAGAAATAAAAAATAAATAAATAATAAATACTAATGTGAGGATATAAGGAAAACAATTTTTTGTTTATAAATAATGTCTAATGTATAAATCGTGTTATTTAATTTAATTATTATTATTATTATTATTATTATTATCATTATTATTATTAATGTTGTTTAGAATATGATGTACAACAGTAATATGGCCGAATCGTGACTTGCGGGATACTACTTTTTTTTAATTGTAATATGTCTCTTATTTAATAGCAGAAATTTCCGAAAGTAAGTTTATACGCTAGCCGTAGTTTGAGTACACTGATATTTCATATGGCGAAAGATAGTCAAAAAAGGTTTCTAAAAATTCATCTGATGCCGGCAATATTTCATTGGAAATGTTTTAAGTAATACAACAATACATGAACATACATAAATGAACAATATAGGAATGAATTGGATACGTTCGAGTTATGTTGAAAGAGTAAATAGACGAGTTTCGCTGCTCAGTGCAGTGGACTTAAATATTGAAAGTTAAAAATTTCCTGCTCTGTTCCCTCTTGCTGTGTGTCGTGCAAAGTTCGTACAAAGAAATAGAAGCATCTATTCTACTTTCTTTGGTGCTTATAAGATTATATGCGCTACGGAGGAGGATACCTGGAGGGGAAACTGAAATAGGCTGATACATCGAAAACGCAAATCATATTTTTGAAACGAAAGAGGGCGCTGTAAAATAGGTAGGCTCGTAGGCGGTCTTTTAACAGAATGTCATTAGATTACATGTTAAATTCCGAAAATATTTTACTCCTTTATTTTTAATTATGGCAATTATATGTCATAAATTTAAGATGGGTTTTTAGTTTTTGTGCTGTATTTGCAGATTTCGCAACATTATTCAAATAAATGCTATCAAAAGTAGAAAAAAATAAATTACATAATTGTAAAAAGTATAATAAAAAAATATTTTTAAAAAATACTGTTTCAAAAGTTTATGCACAATGTCAAAAACAACCAGATTTATAATTTTTACAGAACTTTTACTTACAAATTATTTCTCCGTGATTTCGGATTAGTTCAAATACACGTGCGTCCATCGAAATTATTAGTTTTTGTAGGGTTTCTGGTGGCAAAGAGTACCATGCTTTCTCAATAGCCTCATGGAGTTCTTCAATAGAGTCATACTGCTTTCCATTGCCGTAAACCTGACGGATTAAAATACCCCAGACATTCTCAATCGGGTTTAAGTCTGGACTTAAAGCTGGCCAGTCAAGAACTTTAACATTTTTCTGAGAAAGCCAAAGTTTTGTAGAATGTGATACGTGGATTGAGGCATTGTGTTGTTGAAAAGTCCATTCAGGACCCCCAAAATGTCACCGAATGGAAGCAAATGTTGGTTTAGCGTCTCTTGATACTTTTTTTTTATCTTGTCTTCCTTTTAGAAAATCCAGAGAGGTCTGGCCATTAAATCCAAATGTCCCCCCCTCCCAAACCATAACAGATTTACCGCCTTGCTGCCTGCTGAAAAATGTCCTTGGTTCCTTTCGTAAATCATGCTAATACGCGTTCCAACCACCAGGGCCATCTAAGTTCCACTTTTTCTCATCGCTGAATAAAACAGTAAGCCATTTGTCCCCGTAGGACATGTGTTTTTTAGTCCAGTTCATTCTTGCCTATTTGTGATGTAATTTGAGAGACGGTTTGCGAGCCATTTTCTTTAGTATGATGTAATCACACTCTTTAATACGTCTATATACAGTGTCTTTGGACACCTGTACACTGATATTATTTTTAATTTGCTGCATGGATATATTTTGTCTAGATACCAATCTCCGTATTCTCCGATCAACCTAAACAGTCGTCATACGTGGTCGTCCACATCTTGGTTTCCGCTTAAAATTATCATTTCTAGAGAGTACTTGATATATAACTCGCTTTGATCGATTTAAAACTTTTGCAATTTCAGAAACAGTTTTATGTTGCGATTTCAATTTAAAAACTTTCAAAATCTCACATTTGTGAATTTTTTACTCTTCGGCATTTTTAAAACGAGAGGAAATAATTTCTCCACCTTCTATACTTTTATAAAAGTGCAATATGATGTCATACAACGTCATTACACACGGCCAATCCCGTGTTTCTAAAAAAAATTGCATAAAGTGCTTAAACTTTTGAGACATCGTTTCTTCAAGAAAAAAGAAAAAAGAAATAAAAAGAAATATATTTTTTATTTTAACCACCCAAATTGGCTTATTTTATTTTATTTTTAATTAAATGTCGAGTATTTATTGTAAATTAGCATAAAATATTTTCTTCTTCAATTATTTTACACCAGAGTGCTTAAACTTTTGAGACAGACTATAGTTGCAGGAAAACCTTACAAATTGCTATCTACATTGGCAGATTTTCATATTCAATCCAATTCTATTTAGAATATCATTCAATTCAACATCAGAGATTATTTCTGTATTTTCAGATGATGAAGGATCTGGACCAGTTTGGGCCACATGACATCAGAATCATTATTCTATCAATGAATTTAATTTATTTGTAGAGTAAAAGTATTTTAGGGGCTTCACTCAAAAGTGCAAGTGTAAAAACTTATTTTTAAAAAAATACCCCCCCCCCCCCCATTCCGTTCCATCATATCTAGAGTAATTAAGGATCTATTTTAACAGTTACATTTCCTGAAACTACTTGATATATTACAAAAGCAAGTGAAAAATGTAGTCTGCAGATTTACTAATTTCATTCTACTATAAATCTAATTAATATTTCAGTATTTTTTATCAACACAGTTGAATAATGAAATTTTTAAATCAAATATTTAAACTATATTAAAAACAATACATTTTTAACAATTTATGTCACTTAAAAAAGTGTCTTTATTTGAATGGAGATGCTTGAACTCCATGAGACCCTCCTTTGTATATGTAGAGTAATTAGAGATTTATTTTAAAAGTTAATTTTCCTGAAACTACTTGATATATTACTTGTTGTAATTAGTAAGTAAAAAATGGTTATCTGCAGATTTTCTAATCTTGTTCTTATTAGATTCATGTAAATGCAATTTAAAAATTTAATGTTAAAGCCTGTTAGTGATATCTTACACAGCCCTGGAATAATGAAGTTTAGGCCTGACTTGGTTCAAGTCTAATGAAATAAATCTGTCCCGGGCCGTGAGCGGGTTTCAGGTACGGCCGGGCCCATGCAGAACTCTAATTACCCCCCCCCCCCCTCCCCCTCCCGAGACCATATTGAACTTGACATTTTATTTATATAAAAATTATAGTGATGTTTTACATTTGTTTTGCGAAATCTTTAGACATTTTATTTGGTTTAATAAATTAGTGATATGTTTTTCTAAATCTTTTTTTTTTTCTTTGTAGAGCTTTAAAATTACGATTTCAAAGATATTACTTTCTTTTAAAAAATATTTTGTCGTGAAAGGTTTTA
Source organism: Maratus michaelseni (assembly GCA_963931845.1). Lineage (NCBI taxonomy): Eukaryota > Metazoa > Arthropoda > Arachnida > Araneae > Salticidae > Maratus > Maratus michaelseni. The sequence continues at coordinate 97,056,324 of OZ007597.1, read as the reverse complement.
CAACTAATTAGAACATTTTGCTCTAATACAAAGACAAAAACTAAGCTACATTGAAAATACAGATTTCATTTATAATTACTATTAAACTATTACTAATAAAACTATTACTATTATCTGAATGGTATAAAACTGTCTCTTATGGATACAGAAATAGGAAAATTTCTTGGAAGTGATAGACATTTGTCGGAACTGATATGTGACCAGTTGAACCACTGCGACAAAGGGCTTGAAGGAAGATCAGATAAATTAGCATCCCACACCGTGATTGACCGAGTGACCGAGTGACAAAGAGCAGTTCCATTCGACAGACGAGACATCAAAGTATTTTGTTTTGTGGCGAAGTAATTTATTTTTATAACTATTTTCCCAGGACCCCAGACATTTTCAAGGGAAAAAAAAGTTCACGGGTGCTTTGGAGTATTATTATTTGAGACGTAGCAGCACCAGGGCCCAAGCTAATGCTATATTGGTAATTGGTATTGTATGAATCACAGACAATAGAACCCTTATATATATTCTAGTCTGTGGTATGAATAAAAAAACTTCCTACGGAAAGTAAAGGAAGAACGAAAAAAGAAAAAAAAGAGCGAAAAAAATAAACAAATTTTAAGCATTGCTGTAATCTTTATCAAAAATAATAAATTATTGATTTATTCTGCTTGTCTGTAGTTGATGTCCTTATCAATTTTAAACTAATATTTTTAATTTTTTTTAACAATAATATCTATGGCATTAAAAAAATATTTTTACATAGTCCTTTTTTTTTTTTTTTTTTTTGGTCATGCATCCATTTGGATTTTTTTTGCTATATTCCTTGGATTTTTTCTTTCAAATAAAGGGAAATATTTCTGTATGAAATATAAAAATTGATTAAAAATTAATTTAAGAAAACACTTTGCTTGAGTGAGAAATCAAACTATTTAAACAAAAGTATTCAATAAATAAATATTTTTTTAATATAAAAATTGAACATTCAAAATAAATGTAAGAGAAACGCTTACACAGAGTGGTTATTAAAATTGTTTAATTTCCTTGTTTTTTGTTTTTTTTTTCCTATTTTTGTACTATACTTATGGCATTTGAATTGTACAATATAATGATTTTCTGAGTGTTTGTACGTAATGAAAATTCAATTTGCGCTAATTTTGATCAGAATTTGAAAAAAGAAAAGGAAAAAAAATATGATGAATCTATTTAAACGGAACCTGGCTATAACGAAAGCTGACTTAAATGAAAAATCGTCTAGTTCCTGCGCGGAGAAATGAATGTCGCATAATTACAATAGACGATGAACCTGTTAAAACATAAGGTAAAGCTAGAATAGTCTGCGCATAATTCAAAAGAATAACAATAAAAAATATAAATATAAATTTTTTGCTAAACTATCATGTATAATTTTTACTTTATTTGTTTTTTATGCATTTCCATTGCTATTTTGTTGTTATGTTGTAATTTAATAGAACAGTTGTAATAAAACTAAGAAAGTTATTTTGCGCAATCTGTCCTTACAGGGTTGGTGTGATTGCGCACATGGGTAGGAGAGAATGTTACTAATAATAACAACAATTAAATTGTTAACAATAATATTTACACTTAAATGACATTGTTGTAAGGTTTTTGTGAAGAAATATTATTGTATTAGGAGTGAATATTTCAACCTAATGATTAAAGAATCAGAAAAAGGAAATAATTTTAAAAACGATTAAAAAATTTTAATTAAAAGGATATACAGATAAGATTACAAAATAACATTAAGTTGCTTGATAACACGTTTAACTTAAAATTAGTCCATTTTCATTTTTACTTTCTTTTTATGCAAATTTACCAATAAGCTGCGTAATCTCTCCTAGAATGGAAAATAATGGGAACAGTGCGCGATATCTCCTAAGTAGCAGATGCGCAAACTCTCCAATTTCGGTAGGAGAGATTGCGCGGCATTTTATTTAAACATGGCCGCTACTAAAACGAACCGTTGATGTTCACACTGTTAGTCTAGATTATTAGCTATGAGAAATCGTTCAGGTTTACAATATTTTGTACTACTGACATTGCATAGAAATTCTGACGAATAACTATGAAAATTCAAGCACTTACTTTGGTAAAAAAAAAAAAAAAAAAAAAAAAAAAAAAAAAAAAATGCTTTATCTTAGATGCTCAAAACAATCAACGTGCACTTTCAAGTAGACACTCCACTACTGCTGTTGTACAACTACCTGGAGTCGCTGCGCGCTCACTCTACTCCTTCCCCCCGAACCTCTATGTGCGCAATCTCTCCTGGCTTTACCTTAATAATAAGAAAAAAAAATCCTCTCCTATCCCTTGTTCCGTTTTAGCAGGTTTAACTGTATAGGATATTGATTGTAACCAACATGTTGAAGTATAAAAAATTGTATGTCTTTTTTTTTTTTTTTTTTTTTTACAGATTGATTCTTTATCTTACTTACGGATAACAATTTATTTCCTTTTCTCCAAAGTAACATCTCGTTGAATTTTATGTAAATATTCATTGGGACATTTCTACGGAATTCCACCAAACTTTATTTGAATTATAGTCTCTCTCTCTCTCTTTTTTTTTTCTTTTCTTTTTTTTTTTTTTTTTTTTTCTTTTTTTTTTTTTTTTTTTTTTTTTTTGAAATATTGCATATTATAATGGAAACAATAATAAATAAAGATATATCACATTTAAAATGAAAATCTAAAGAGCTGTACTATTTTAAACTGGTTAGATTTCACATAACAATGTCGATAAGTTTCATGCAATTATGTGAAAGTGAATGTGTCAGAAAGTTTCGTATTGTTGAGCATGGAAAAAAAAGAGCAGATCTAAGCAGGGGCGGATTGAAACATGGGACAACTGAGCCGTGGATCTGGGGTCCTTGATTTCGGAGAGCCCCACATTTCATAATCGATGTTCGTAAAGGTGATATTTCAAATCTCTTGTAAAACCTTCTACTGATTATAATCAATATTGTGTACTTTTAGAGTAGAATAAGATTGAAACAAAAACTATATTTATCTATATATGTATCATATTATATATTCATATCTGTATTTTAAGGCAAATGAGATTTTCTAACTTTTTGGATTGCAAAGGAAAGGAAACTGTCTTTAAGAATATCAGAATTATTATTAATACCATTAAACCATTTACACGGCTTGGAGACTTAAAATCTGAAAAATTCTATATCGGAAAACCTTCTAAGACGGAATCACACAGGAGAGAAAAAAAATCGTTATAGTTTAGTTCCTTTTTTACCAGGTCTGTCGTCTTTTTTGCTAAGTAGTATTTATCTTCAAACAGATTATTATATCCATTTTGCACCGATCAAGAAATTTTTCCGTTTAAAACAGGATTTCGTCATACGTAGATTTTTATAACAGGTTTTACAGTACTGTACAACCCTTGGCAAAATGTTTCCGATCCGTGTTATCAAGTTTAGGACTTTTGCATTTCAAAGCATATATTTCGCGATTCATGAGCATATGTGTGTTTTACATTATGCCAAATAAAAGAACACGTATTACAATATAAATGAAAAGTGAATTCAATATAACAATCATATAATTTATAATTATACTGCAGGCGAAAAAGTTTCCTTGAGAGGAAAAATTTCCGATCAAGACGGAAGTTGGAAAATAGTAATCGATCACAGAGGAATCAAGTTTGAAATTCGCATAATGAAGACAGATAAGAGCTCCTGCGCATGCGTACAATATCTGAATCCTATTTAAAAGAAGAAATCTTCCAGCTGCGAGATCAAAAGCAGCTCTGAAGTGCTGGACAATGGCTCGTGTGAAAACCTGTCTCGTGATTCCAAAATCCGCATGATTAAATTGTTGCAATTGCAAGAGGGAAATTCACAAAGAGAAGTGGTTGCTTTATTAAATTGTGCTCAAAATACGGTATGCGATATTTGAAAAAAATATCAGTTGATTAACAGCGTGAAAAATTTACCTCGAAATGGACGTCCACGAAAGACAACGCCTAGGGAGGACAGAAAACTTATGGAAATAGCGAAAAGAAAGCGGCGAGTAACCTCAAAACAACTCAATGCCGAATGGTCTAAGTATAACATAAAGACTAAGTATATCAAAATGTGACTGCACTGTACGTAATCGTCTCAATACAGCAGGATTTAAATTCTGTAAAGCTAAAACGAAACCTTACTTGACAAAGAAGCATAGAAAAGATCGCTTGCAATGGTGTAAAAGACATGTACACTGGCCACTTGATAAATGAAATAAAGTTATTTTTAGCGATGAATCTCGCATATCTCTCGGAACAGATAATAACAGTGGAACATTTGTTTGGAGGAGAGTTGGTGAAAAGTTCAATGATAAGTGCGTCAATACGAGGACTAATTTTTCACCTGCATTTACAGTTTGGAGTTGTATGACATCACAAGACGTCGGCAAGTTGTGCATTCTAAAATTTGCATGACATTTTAGAGAATTTTTTTATTCCCAGCATCGATCAATGGTTCGGCGATCAAAATGACTTCTTATTTCAAGATGACAATGCAGCTCCCCATCGCCCCAAAACAGTGAAGAAATTTCTATAAAATGTGGGTAATAATCCAATTAAAATCATGACTTGGCCACCCAATAGTCCGGATCTTAATCCCATCGAACATCTATGGAATATATTAAAAAGAAAAATTGATTTTCGAAGGATCACAAATGCCGTAGAACTACGTAAAGCTATAAGGGAATGCTGGTGTGAAATTGCTCCAAATGAGTATAAAAAGCTTATTGAGTCCATTCCATGAACTCCATTCGGTTGTCCATTCGGCTGTCATTCGAGCTAAAGGTGGATTTACTAAATATTGATTACAGTGATCGGTTACTTTTTTCCAAATCAAAGCGTGATGGGATAATTTTTCTTTGGTGCTTAAGTTTCAATCACCATTTTTCTGTTTATAAATTGATGTATAAGGATTTTTCTTTATTGCATATTGTTGTTCATTATATATAATACAAATGTATTATCGCTAGTAATCGTTTAATTTTTATGCAATGAGAATAAATAATCCTTTCTTACAAAAAATGGTAGTGTTGGTGTAATGATCGGAAACTTTGTGCCAAGGGTTGTATATCCCTCTAGAAATGTATATGTATTATTCTTTAAAGGGAATTTTAATTGTAGAATAAGGATAATTTAAAAATATATGTATTTTCGGCAAAAATTGTTGACCCAAGGAGGTTGTTCCTTAAAGAGATTTTTGCACGAATCAGGCAGGCGTAGGTCAATGATTTTCATACAAGCAGGATTGTTGTGACCATGCCAGAAAATTTCGGTCGGTGCAGACTTCTAGGAAGAACAAAGCACAAGTCCAGAACTAAGCCCGGTTCGACCCGGCCCGAACCTCCAGAGAAAGAAAGACCCGGGCACGACCCAGAAAAACTGGTGTTCAGACTCGACCCGTCCCGAGTCCATGTAGCCCTCTAAATAGCATTTGAATGGGAAAAACGTGTTCTTAACAGCTGGAAAAATTTTAAACAAATTATGAAAAAAATTTAGTTTGAGTTTTAAATTTCGTTCAAACTCACAGATTTTTTGAGCTTTCGTTCAGCTCACGTTGGTTTATCAAAAAGTGAGTCAAGTTCAACTCACGTTCACAGAAAGTGAACTAAGTTCGTGAGTTTTCGTTAAGGGAGCGCGCTCATGCCCAACACTGGCACTGGAAACCTATGTAGAACCTATAGAGTTGGAAAAAACTAAAATAAAAATAAATAAATCTTTTTAAATGGGTGTTGGAAAGGCGGGATCAGAAACTGCGATTTTGTAAAATTAAAAATTTACTAGATGGAACCCGTCAAAACTTGACGGAAAAAATACTATAACAATATCAGTAAAATAAGCTACTGTATTATTTAAGAAGGGTGCGTATGAAACATTCTTTCAAATATTTTATTTTAAAAGTTTTTCCCCCAGTGAAATACAGTACTATTTTTGATGCATACTCCGAACAAACAATCCGTAAACAACTATGTAATGCAAATCAGTTTGACATTACAGCCATATTCCCCACGGCAAGAAAGAAAATTTCATGGACCTTTGAAGTATCATACAAATAGTATAGTCCTACGTTCATCTCATATTCAGTAAATAAAAGAACATAGTAAGTAAAACACACATCCCGCCCCCCCCCTCCTCCCCCGTGATAATGCAACCGAATGAGCTCCAATGCCCAAAAGCACCGTCGAAATTCGACGTTAAGAAAAGTTTTAAAATGTTCAAATTAAAAGTTTTAAAATGTCCTCTTTAATCATTGTTTGTTTCAAATCCATATTTTCTAAAACGCATCCATTGTTTTAAGCTAATGAATTTTTGTGTAAAGATAAAGAATTATTTTTACAATAATTAATTCAATCTGCATATCAGAGAGAATTTTAATGATATCAAGTGTAATTCATTTGTATGGTTTCTTCGGTCCCTTTACATAATCAGGATGATTATCCATCACAGTCGGGGATATTTTCTCTCTTATACAGTTAAATACCCAATGGATCTTTAAAAAAATAAAAAAAATACAATTCCTAGCATATTCTGGTGTAACATATGCTCTCTACGAATTCAACATATCAGTTTTATGTTAAACATAAACTGAAAATAGTTTTATATATATTTTTTTTTCTGATATTATGATTTATTAGGTTTTTTTATTATTAATTTTTCCACTTTTCATGATTGTTAGGGAAAATTATTTTAAATTGTGGCAACTTTCCCAGTGTCTATTTTACATTATTAAAGCAAACTGGTGGTTATTGTTTAAATAGAATTGAAAAATATTTCATGCTAGAAAATTATTTAAAAAGTCGTTAAATTAAGTGGGAGTTTTCAAATAAATTTCAATCGAAAGCTAATTTCTTTTCTAATTGATGATGCAAAAATTAAAATTGTAAAATTTAGTAAAATTTAGTAAAAAATTGAAATTTGTAGTATTTAGAAGTGATATGAAAGCTAAAGCGATAGTGCCGTTTGTTATCACAACCATTATACATTTCTAAAAATTACCACTGCGTTTTGGCTGGCGTCTAAAAGTAGACTACCATTTTTCGGCATCAGAAGAGAAATTCACAGTGAAAGAAATAGGACTTTGCCGCTAATAAGGAACTGTAAAATGAACTTATAACAAACCTACCAAATAATTCCTATAAAATATTAGTCTTACATTGTTTATTGCAGCTAAAAAAAAAAAAAACAATAATTATTTCAAGGTTTATTTATTTATTTATTTATTTATTTATTTATTTTAACCATAACACTATTTTTAATAATTTTAATTTTTCTGAAATCCTTTACTTTGTGATTTTTGTTTTATTAAAAAATGAAATATTCTAACATATAATTTAAAAAAAGTAATTGGTAGCGTGTAATCAAGGTATGCAATCAAGATGAAGCACCGAATAAAAGCTCCAGTTCTAATCTTTAAAATTAAAAATTGAAAAGTCAGTTAAAATTACGTCATGTTGACACAATCATATAAACTTTTCTTTTTAGTTTTATCAATGTTAAAATGCATTTCAAGCTAAGCATAACGTCATTTTCACCGGCGCAAACTTTTCACACGTACTTTGTAGACGTTACTTTTATGTTTATACACCATGTATACAAATAAAAAAATATTTTTTATTTAATTGTAATGAAAAAATGGAATCAATAAAGTTATAATGCATAATGATAAAATAAACCCAATGGACGTGACGTCACAATAAATATGAATATTTATTTTCTTATAAAACACGCGGATAAATATTTTTACTGAAATTTAACTTGCAAATTAAAAAGTTCGGCCTAAAAGCCACGTGCGTTTAATATTTATTATTTCTCGTTTATCCTCGCAACCATAGAGTTCAGAGAATAAACTATATGCCTCGCAACAGTGGGCGTATTCCAATTGCCGATTTTATGACATCATAAGCAGATGTAAAAGTTTAATTTAAAATTACGGGTAATTAATTAAATTTTCGAACAAACGGATGTACGATAACAAATCTGTGTCCAAATATCTTTCATTTAAAAAAAGAATGATGTAATTTGATGCAGTAGTTTGTTCTCACGGATTGTGGAAAGAAATGCTTAGCGTTTTAAATATATCGATAAAATCTTGCATATTTTCTGAACAAGTAGAGATTAAAAAAAAAAAAAATCAATATTAAATATACTAATAAATGAAAACTCTGACTTTTATTCAACTAAAACGCACAGAAATTTTTTTTTTATTCATTTATTTATTTATTTATTTAGTGACAAAATAGAAAAATTTTCTATATCTTTTATAATTTCTCTACATGTATACTTTTATCAAACATGTATATTAAGGTATAAAGGGCAAGGCACTAAACTTTAATTACTCACTTGGATTTCTTGATAAAAATGAAGTGGATTTCTTGATACAATTTATTTTTCATTCTTTTATGAGAGAAAAACTCTAATTATATTTGTTTCATCACAAGTGTGTAGTACAAATTTGCTGTCATTACATAGATGTAATATAAAGTGAAATATATAGAAGTTATTTGTAATTTTTATGCCCCATTTAGTAAAATTGGGATATTTTACACTCACGTCATTATTGTTGTACTTTTTCATGATGTAACCGTCCAGCTTTTCTATTAAAATAATTTTGTTTTCACATCGGTTTGTACACATTGAATGCCAGGGAAGTAACTTTTATTTTAATAAGACTATAAAATTAATTCCTACTATACTGAGCAGTATACACGAATTTTGAAATTTAGAGATCGAATGAGTTACTAAAACAAACTAATACATTTTGGTGCGTAAGTGATCCCAATCTGATCCCATATATCTGCTGTTTTCTACATGCCTACATCATATATATATTTTTTAACAATGTGCTTTTCAAGTTGATGTTTCTGCTCGCAGACATGTAAAAATTGGATGTGAAACGTGTTTTTTCCTTTAGAAAGACCTTTAAGTTTTTTATTCACATTTATTGCACACAGGAACAATGGGAAACATGGCATAGGCGTATGGTATAAATTAAATCATTGGAAAAAATTAATGTTATCTTTTACGACATAAAAATACAGTTTAGGCTCAAATAACCTCACAATGTCCGAATTAACCGGGCAGGGGATGTAGATTATGTGCCCACGCTTCCTTTAACAACAGTCCCTATAATCTGTAAAGTTCACCCTTTCCTTATCTCCACCCCCTTTTTATTACTTTTTCTCCCAGAGTGAAAAAAGGGTGATATGAGCATATAAGGATGTATCTTTCATTTTTAATACATGTAGCATGTGGAAATATCTCATTTTATTTAATTAATTAATTAATTAATTTTTTCTGAACGTAGTTCAGAAGGTGATGCCAATTGCAGCTTGCGGAATGCTGCTACTTCTTAATATTAATCCTTCTTTTATTTAATCTCAGAAATTGTATGATTATTTAAGACGAATAGTAGTATTCGAAAATAATTTTACTCCCAGACCGCAGTTGGACGACACTGATATTCCTTAGAGAGAAAGGCAGACATTAAAAAGGTTTCAGAAAATTCATCTCATGTCACTAATATATTACTAGAAATTATTTTAGGATAATAACTGTATAGTGCTTGATAGAGGTGTAGAGTATATATGCCATGGAGTACGGTTGCGTCCCCGCGGCGTGGTAGTAAAGTGTTAAGAAGAATATACATCTCGTATACCCCTACAACTGTTCGGCCATATACATTTCGTCCTATGAACTTGAACTTGAACTTGTGATAAGTTCAATGGGCTTGCAAGTTGCGAAGCAACTGCACATCCTGGCTTTGAATAGGTGTATATCAAATCCTGAGAGAGCCATATGAAATGTCTAGCCGTAGTCCAATTGACTACATAAAATAACCGCTATCTAGGTACAATATAATTGTTTCCACTTCTCTGTCTGATGTTGACATGATTTCGTATACTGTGTCTACAGAAAGTTTGAAAATAAAATCACAAAAAGAAGAAAATCTACCGTCCTTACATTGGCGATCGGTCGCCAATATAGCAATTCTTCTCAATATAATTTATGGCTTTGGCTGGATACGCAATGTACGCTGCCTTAGAATAAAATGAACACCCTGGCGGTAAAAGATGCAGATGTTTTAATCATTCGATGTTCGTTTTTGGAAAAATCGATCAGTTTAGCGGGAGTAGCCTGCTAGTTTTAATGATATATCACACAATATTTTAACTTTTGTGTAAATTTTTATTTAAAAAAAAAAAAAAAAAAACACCGAAATAATTCCTATTACACTAAATGTGTAGTCGAATTTTAAAATTGAAAGATCTAATGAGTTACCAAAAACTAACTGATCATTTCGATTTGTCAGCGATCCCGATCTTATCCTGAAACGGTTTTTGCTGCACGTGCCTAGATGATACTGTTCTATAACAATGTGCTTTCGATGTTTATGCTTCTGTCACAGACTTGTAAAGAAATGCTTGAGGAAATTTTTTTCGAATGAGAATAACCCTTTTTTTTTAAATCTAAAATTTACTCACACTTAAACAATGACAAACATGATATAAACATATGGTATTAATGAAATAAATCAAAAATATATATTGTTAGCTTTTATGGCATAAAAATACAATTTATACTCATATAACCTCACTATATGTAAATTATCCGGACAAGGAATATATAATATGTGCAATGATTCCTATTGAAAATAGTCCCTATAATCTCTCTAAAGTTTTCACTTTCCTTATATCCACCCCCTTTTAATTAGTTTTTTGTTATAATATATATATAGTAATCTGAGCATATAAGGAAAAAGTCTTTTGTATAAAAATTAACGTATAATGTATAAATCGTGTTCTTTTATTTATTTGTATTATTATTTTTTTTTAATGTACGGTTCAAAGTATGATATACAACAGGACGCCCAATCGTGATTTGTGCGATACTACTATTTCTGAATTGTAATAAGTCTCTTATTGAATCGCAGAAATTCTCGAAAATAATTTTATGAGCTGACTGTATTAAGCACACTGATATTCCATTTTTGAAAAATAATCATAAAAAAATGTTTCAAAATATTGTACTCATACCGATAATATTTTTAGAAGAATTTTTAAATTAAAATTAGAATAAATTGCATAGTTGAGATGTGTAGTTCCTAATCAGATTCCATCAATCAATCCTGCTCCGCTGCGCCATGACAGTGCAGTAGACTTAAATTTAAGAATTGAAAGTTAAGTTAAAGTATCCTGTATGTGCTCAGCCCATTCTTACGCTATTCATCTGTAAACCCGTTCACGACGATCGGTAAGTTTACTTAACACGTATGTACGGTACTGGAAACCTTTAAATGTTAAAACCAGTGTTTTAGTACGTAAATTTCCCCCCATAATAAACTAAAGTTGTGAGAGATTAAAGAAGTCAAAATCACAATATGGAAAAACTTGTAAACATGCTCGTCGTGAATGGGCTAATGTACATTTAGAGGCGCCATTTTAAATCTGAATTATGGGGAATTTTTTTTAATTTTTTTAAAATCTTGATGAGTACTGCCGCGAAGCAATTTGTGCATTTTTATTGTCACGTATATTTTAAAAAATATCCAGTGTACTGATTAGTGATCAAATTGTATCACTTTGAATATTTTGTAATAACAATATTTTGAAAGCGTATTTTAACGATAATTTCTGTGTGTGTAGTTTTTATTTAATGCTAATGTTTCTATTTTAATCAAATCGTGGAAAATATTTTAATTTTTGTGCTATTTCTGAAAATTGTTTTTGAGTCTGGCAAGCGGTGATTTACGCACTGTGAAATATCAAATTTAAAGGGGCAACTGCCCCTCCCAGCCTCCTCCAAGTGGTGTTCCATGGCACTTATAGCATTTCTATTTGTAAAGTTATTCAACTTCGATTCTTGAAACAGGGCCAATCCATAGAATTTAAACACACATCAGTTGCCGCAAACTTTATGATTTTCCCCATACTTTGGGTATGGAAACCTATGTAGACTGACTGTTATTCAACTGAAAAGCACTAAAAAAGACATTTTTTTGTTTGTTTGTTTTTCAATTAGTGACAGAAATGGCATTTTTTCTATAACATTAATAATTTCCCTACATGAATACTTTTATCAAATATGTATATTAAGTAATAAAAGGCAGGACAGCAAAGTTTTGTACTTTATGATTTTCCCCTAATGAGTTACTATCTAATTTTCTAATGAGTTACTAAAACAAACTAATCATTTTGGTGCGTATGTGATCCCATATATCTGCTGTTTTCTACATGCCTACATCATATATATATATTTAACAATGTGCTTTTCAAGTTGATGGATCTGCTCGCAGACATGTAAAAAATGGATGTGAAACATGTTTTTTTTTTCTTTTAGAAAGACCTTTACCTTTTTTATTCACAACCTACGCACACAGGAACAAAGGGAAACATGGCATAGACGTATGGTATAAATTAAATCATTGGAAAAAAATTAATGTTATCTTTTAGGATATAAAAATACAATCTAGACTCAAATAACCTCACAAAGTACGAATTAACCGGGCAGGGAATGTAGATTATGTGCATACGCTTCCTTTAACAACAGTCCCTATAATCTGTAAAGTTCACCCTTTCCTTATCTCCACCCCCTTTTTATTACTTTTTCTCCCAGAGTGAAAAAAGGGTGATATGAGCATATAAGGATGTATCTTTCATTTTTTTTAATACATGTAGCATGTGGAAATATCTCATTTTATTTATTTAATTAATTAATTTATTTTTTCTGAACGTAGTTCAGAAGGTGATGCCAATTGCAGCTTGCGGAATGCTGCTACTTCTTAATATTAATCCTTCTTTTATTTAATCTCAGAAATTGTATGATTATTTAAGACGAATAGTAGTATTCGAAAATAATTTTACTCCCAGACCGCAGTTGGACGACACTGATATTCCGTAGAGAGAAAGGCAGACATTAAAAAGATTTCAGAAAATTCATCTCATGTCACTAATATATAACTAGAAATTATTATAGCTTAATAACAGTATAACACTTGATAGAGGTATAACGGTAATTGGATGGAGTACCGCTGCGCACCTACGGCGTGGTAGTAAAGTGATAAGAAGAATATACGCGTTCAACTATTCGCTCATAGACATTTCGTATACGCCTACAACTGTTCGCCCATATACATTTCGTCCTTTAACCTGTATCTATATATAATGTAATTGTTTCCTCTTCCCTGTCTGATGTGGACATGATTTCGTATACTGTGTCTACAGAAAGTTTGAAAATAAAATCACAAAAAGAAGAAAATCTACCGTCCTTACCTTGGCGATTGGTCGCCAATATCGCAATTCTTCTCAATATAATTTATGGCTTTGGATGGATACGCATACGCAATGTACGCTGCATTTGAATAAAACGAACACCCTGGCGGTAAAAGATGCAGATGTTTTAATCATTCTATGTTCGTATTTGGAAAAATCGATCAGTTTAGCGGGAGTAGCCTGCTAGTTTTAATAATATCTCACATAATATTTTAATTTTTGTGTAAATTTTTGTTAAAAAAAACCAAACAAATAATTAATACTATACTAAATGTGTAGTGGAATTTTAAAATTGAAAGATCTAATGAGTTACCAAAAATAACTGATCATTTCGGTTTGTCAGCGATCCCGATCTTATCCTGAAACGGTCTTTGCTGCACATGCCTAGATGATACTGTTCTGTAACAATGTGCTTTCGATGTTTATGCTTCTGTCACAGACTTGTAAAGAAATGCTTGCGGAATTTTGTTTCGAATAAGAGAATAACCCCCTTTTTTTAATCTAAAATTCACTCACACTGAAACAATGACAAACATGATATAAACATATGGTATAAATGAAATAATTCTAAAATATATATTGTTATCTTTTATGACATAAAAATACAATTTATACTCATATAACCTCACTATATGTAATTTATCCGGACAAGGAATATATAATATGTGCAATGAATCCTTTTAAAAATAGTTCCTATAATCTCTCTAAAGTTTTCACTTTCCTTATCTCCACCCCCTTTTAAATAGTTTTTTGTTACAATATATGAAGCAGGGCGGTCGCTCTGCCAAGCCAAGCTTAAAAAAAAAAACGCCACACAAACAACGCCAAGAACTGGAATAAAGACCGCTAATGCTTATATACAGAAAGCAACTTCGCAATGTTAAATCGACAAAACATGCCAAATTAAAATATCCGATATCAAACAAACCAAGCGTCGTAGAAAAAAAAACGAAAACTAGAAGAATCTAATGAAGAATTTCTTCAATTTAAGACCAAACTCATCTTCATAAGTGATTTATAAACAGAGATATAGATTTTTTTAAAAAACGTCGAGTTACTTAAAATGATCACTTTTTTCTTCGTCAAACTTTTTTTTTTTCAAACAACCTACAGACCTTAATATTAGGCAGAATAAAAAAAGGATTGCATTTTTAGACAAGTAATTACGTAATCTATGTGCTTTTATAAAATCCAGTGGAACAAAATATTATTTTCTATCCATAATTAGCAAAAAACTGTTAATTAACTTGGCGATTAAAAAATTATGCCAAAACAGAGATAAAACCCGCCAACGACCATGAACCATCTGTATTATAATAGCACAAATCAGTTACAGGTTATAACCACATCAAATTTCATCTGCAAGTCAGACATTTTCTTTTGAAAATATTTATTTTTTAAATAAAACTTCACAATTATAAGAACACACATTTTATCAAACAATTAAATATGACTGCAAACTGTGGCAGATGATCGTTTCTAACATGAATAAGTATGAGAAATTGCCGGTCAGGGATATGGATCTGGGTAGCTCAGTCGCAGAGCGTCAGCATGGTACGCATAAGGTCCCAGGTTCGAGTCCTGCCCACGGTTAACTTTTCGCTCATGTTTGTTTAGTGTATTTAATTGTCTGATAAAATGCGTGTTCTTATAAACATTGTAAAATAAAGTAATCAGACGTAGTGTTCATGCTTTAAAAAATATTTTAAATATATAATTTACGTTTTTAGAAAGATCTTTAAAAATAAATTAGTTTTTGAGGGAAGATGTACTTTCTAAAATGTATACATTAAGAGTTATCGTCATTTAAAATTTCTTTCCAAACGTAAACAAAATTTTTTAAATGAATTAAATGTGATACATTTATTTCTAAAAATAAAAAAACACGGTAAAGGACAGGCATTTCGTTCGCAGGAATATCTTTCACGTCATTTTCCTATAAATTAATGAAATCCAGTTGTTAAATTATTTTTGTTTTAGAAGTGAAGTTTCCATTTAAATTTATTCTAACAGTACAATGTTTAATTAAATAAAATAATGTAAATCTAAGATATTGCTAAGAAATTCCAAACATGCACAGGGCAACGCAAAAAAAAATAATAATAATAATAATAATAAAAAAAAAAAAAAATAAATAAATAAATAAATAGATAAATAAAAAAATAAATAAATAAAAATCAGCTTTCAGAAATTCTAAAAATTGTTCATATATTTTAATTACAAGCTAAAGGAGGGTTTATTTCTATATTATTATATATATAATAGTAATTTCAGCAAATATATTAAATTCCAATGCGGTCTGTTTTAAACTTAAAGATAGTTTATAACACATGATAAAAAATTTATAAAAAAGAATGGCGCGTCACATTTCAGGGAGGGGATGGGGAGGGGCGCGACCAAAATTAGGAAGTATAATAAGGCTATCTGTTTGAAACTTTACGATATTTTATAACACATAACATAAATTTTAAAAATAAAGCCGCGTCAAAAATTATAGAGAGGGGCGGAGCGGGTTTGGCTACACAAGGGGGGGGGGGGGGCACTTTTCTAAATTTTAACGATATCCGTCATGTCACATATCGTTACAAAGGGCTGTGACCACTTATTCGTGTTAAGCACCACAGGTGTCACCCCCCATTCCCCCCCCTGACACTACTCATGTGATATATTGTTCGAAAGGCCTGTGACCGCTTATTCATATTATGTATCTTCGGGGTCCATCCTCCCACTTTCAGCCCCCCCCCCTAAAGGGGGCACTTTTCTAAATTTTGCCGACACCTCTCATGTGATATATCGTTGGAAAGGTCTGTGAACGCTTAATTATAATATGCAGGAGGGAGGGTAATTTCTAAATTTTGCACATACCCCTCATGTGATACATCGTTGGAAAAGTCTGTGACTGCTTAATCCTATTATGCATCTCCGGTGTTCATCTCCCCTTTTGCCCCCCCCAAACGCGATTAGCTTTCACCACCAGGGGACGCTTTTCTATCTCTGTTTCTATGGGTCGGATCACGACGGGGTATGGCTCATTCGACTCGACATCGATAGAGCTTTCCGATTTTAGTTCGTTTTTCACCACCAGGGGTCACTTTTTATCTCTGGTTCTATGGGCTAGATCACGACGGGGGTCTAGCTCATTCGAGTCGACATCTATAGACTTAATGATTTCAGTGCCCGAGGTTCATGCAGAACATATTGCGCTACCTGGTGGTGGAAGATGGAACTTGAGCGTGCGCAGCATGACTGCTATACGGTGCCGAAGGCAGCGGGGACCCGTGTCGGAAGTTAGTTTGGTTAGAGGTTTATACTATTCGATGTGCAAATTAAGGGATTGTCCGGTGCCGAAGGCCGCGGGGAACCAGGTCGGAGGTCGTTCGGTTCGAGGTTTATCTTATTCGAGGTTTTACACGATTCGAGGCCCCGATGTAAATTAGGGGCCCGCTAGCGGGCGAAGCCAGCTAGTGCTAATAATAAAAGAACGTGATATCACGTTTCATTTTAAATGCAGCGCTGACACGCTATGTACGTATTCCATTTTTATTCATTTCATGGATAAGTCAGTGATATTTTTTAACGAGGGATAACAAGTATTATAACAAGCCACATTTAGTATGTTGTTATTAGTTTAACTGAAAAATCTACTGGTATTTCTAGTTAACCTTTTAAACAATGACTGAGAGTAAAATGTAATTTTAAATTATTTCTCACGTTTAGATTATTTAAATTATGTTTATTCTGTTTTAAAAAAAAAGAAATGATATCTACAAAAACAACTTTTCAAAAGTAAAAAAAAGCCAAGCGTAAAAAAAAAAAAAAGAAAAAAGTTGTGGCTAAAAAATGGTGTGATATCAAATTTCCAAGCTATTATTTTACTTATTTAACTTTTTTCCATTAAATAAGTTATCATATATATAAGTCGAGTGCCTACGTATATGTTAATAGAAATCGTTTTCTCCTGTACTAAATACATCCTAACGAGTTTCTGAAAATTAAATTTTTTTCAAATTATGCATGATGGGCTTGGCGGCCATCTTTCCATATTTCTGAGCACCCAAATTTCTAAAGTAAAAGCGTAATATGTTTGCAATGTAATATGTTTATAACAATTTCGAATTTCAGATTTTAACTACGGACAGATAAATTAGATAAGACTGATATTTTGAGAAATCGATTTTTAATAGTTTGAAATTATTAATGACTCTAAAAAATAAATCATAAGATGAATCTTTAAGATAAGTCATCATTATCTTAAGACACAATTTTCAGAGCATACAAGACTATAAATGAAACGCTTAAAATATTTGCTTAAATAATAATTTTGAACTTCGGATTTTAACTACGGATTTGGATGCTTAGAATTTTGTAAATAATATGCAAAGATTGCCGCCAAGCCCATCATGCATAATTTGAAAAAAATTGAATTTTCAGAAACTCGTTCGGATGTATTTAGTACAGGAGAAAACGATTTCTATTAACATATACGTAGGCACTCGACCTATATATATGATAACTTATTTAATGGAAAAAAGTTAAATAAGTAAAATAATAGCTTGGAAATTGATATCACACCATTTTTTAGCCACAACTTTTTTTTTTTTTTTTTTTTTTACGCTTGGCTTTTTTAACTTTTGAAAAGTTGTTTTTGTAGATAAATAGTAATCTGAGAATATAAGGAAAGGGTATTTTGTATATTATTATTTGTGTATTATTATTTCTTTTAATGTACGGTTCAGAGTATAATATACAACAGTATGCCCAGTCGTGATTTGTGCGATACTACTATTTCTGAATTGTAATATGTCTCTTATTGAATCGCAGAAATTCTCGAAAATAATTTTATGAGCTGACTGTATTAAGCACACTGATATTACATATGCTGAAACATTAATCATAAAAAAGGTTTCAAAATATTCTGCTTATACCGCTAATATTTTACGAAAAATTATTTAAGTAAAATTAGAATACTTTGCATAGCTTAAATAAGGAAAACGACTAAGATTCAGACCTGGTCCGCTCCGCTATAACACTGCAGTAGACTTAAATTTAAGAATGAAAGTTAAGTTAAAGTATCCTGTACGTACTCTGCCCATTCTTACGCTATTGATCCGTAAACCCGTTCACGACGATCGGCAAGTTTAGTTGACACGTATGTACTGTACTGGGAACTTTTAAATGTTAAAACCAGTGTTTTAGTACGTAATTTTCCCCCATAATAAACTAAAGTTTTGAGAGATTAAATAAGTCAAAATTACAATATTGAAAAACGTGTAAACATGCTCGTTGTGAACGGGCTAATGTACATTTAGAGGCGTCATTTTAAATCTGACTTATGGGGAATTTTTTTTTTTTTTTTTTTATCTTGATGAGCACTGCCGCGAAGCAATTTGTGCAGTTTTATTATCACGTATATTTTTAAAAATATCCAGTGTACTGATTAGTGATCAAATTATATCACTTTGAATATTTTTTAATAAAAAGATTTTGCAAGCATATATTAATGATAATTTCTGTGCATGTAGTTTTTATTTAATGCTAATGTTTCTATTTTAATCAAATCGTGCAAAATATTTTAATTTTTGTGCTATTCCTGAAAACTGCTTTTGAGTCTGGCAAGCGGTGATTTATGCACAGTGAAATATCAAATTTAAAGCAACTGCCCCTACCAGTCTCCTCCAAATGGTGTCTCTGTGTTCCATGGCACTTATAGCAATTCTATTTGTAAAGTTATTCGACTACGATTCTTGAAATAGGGCCAATCTATAGAATTAAATAACACACATCCGTTGCCGCAAACTTTATGATTTTCCCCATACTTTGTGTATGGAAACCTATGTAGAGTGACTGTTGTTCAACTAAAACGCACGCACTAAAAAATAGATTTTTTTGTTTGCTTGTCTGTTTTTCAATTAGTGACAGAAATGGAAATATTTCTATAACATTAATAAATTCCCTACATGAATACTTTTATCAAATATGTATATTAAGTAATAAAAGGCAGAACAGCAAAGTTTTGTTACTCACTTGTTAAGAAGTAGATTTCACGATAAGATTTCTTTTTTATTCTTTTGTGTGTAGAAAACTCTAATTATATTTGTTTCATCAGAAGTGTGTGGTAAAAATTTGCTGTCATTACATAGATGTAATATAAAGTGAAATATATAGAAGTTATTTGTAATTTTTATGCCCCATTTAGTAAAATTGTGATATTTTCTACTCACGTCATTATTGTAGTAATTTTTCAGGATGTAATCGTCCAGCTTTTATATTAAAATACTTTTGTTTTCACAAATCATATTATTTCGGTTTGTACACATTGAATGCCAGGGAAGTAACTTTTATTTTAAAAAGATTATAAAATTAATTCCTACTATACTGAGAATTTTGAAATTCTAAGAATTCCGATTTTTGAAATTTAGAGATCTAATGAGTTACTAAAATAAACTAATCGTTTTGGTGCGTATGTGGTTCCAATCTGATCCCATATATCTGCTGTTTTCTCTACATGCCTACCTCATATATATATTTTTGACAATGTGCTTTTCAAGTTGATGGTTCTGCTCGCAGATAAGTAAAAAATGGATGTGAAACATGTGTTTTCCTTTAGAAAGACCTTTACCTCTTTTATTCACATCCTACGCACACAGGAACAATGGGAAACATGGCATAGACGTATGGTATAAATTAAATAATTGGAAAAAAATAATGTTATCTTTTAGGACATAAAAATACAATTTAGACTCAAAAAACCTCACAATGTCCGAATTAACCGGGCAGGGGATGTAAGTTATGTGCACACGCTTCCTTTAACAACAGTCCCTGTAATGTGTAAAGTTCACCCTTTCCTTATCTCCACCCCCTTTTTATTACTTTTTCTCCCAGAGTGAAAAAAGGGTGATATGAGCCTATAAGGATGTATCTTTCATTTTTAATACAAGTAGCATGTGGAAATATCTCATTTTAATTAATTAATTAATTTATTTATTTTTTCTGAACTACGTTCAGAAGATGATGACAATTGAGGCTTGCAGAATACTACTACTTCTTAATATTAATCCTTCTTTTATTTAATGGCAGAAATTGTATGATTATTTAAGACGAATAGTATTATTCGAAAATAATTTTACTCCCAGACCGCAGTTTGACGATACTGGTATTCTGTAAAGAAAAAGATAGACATTAAAAAGGTTTCAAAAAATTCATCTTATCTCACTAATATGTTACAAGAAATTATTTTACTACAGTAACAGTATGTTTCACAGAAGAAGTACAATGAAATCATTTGCTCAAGCTGCACCGCGCACTCACGGCGTGGTAGTGAAGAGAAAAGAAGAATGTAAGTCCAACACTGTTCGCCCATAAAGATTACGCCCTGTAACCTCTATCAGACCTGCCATTTAAAATTTTTTTAATATAGGGGAGAGCGAAATTATATCTCTTAGCCTCCTCCAATTCTAAATTGCCTCCTCTGCTTTATTGATACTTACTGTAAATCTGTTTGTAAAGTTGCTTAACTGTTATTGTTGAAATAGTTCCATTCCACAGAATTTGGACAGACTTGGGGTTGCCTCACCTTTTATGATTTTTCCGTATGTGGAAACGTAACATAGAAAGGAAATTAAAATGCATTTGCAAAAAAAAAAAAAAAACCTATTTCAAATGTTTGTTTGATTAGAACTGGGGAGGAGGTGTGGGGCGGGGGAGTGAACTGCGAGTTATAATAAATAAAAACTCTGATTTTTATACAACTAAAACGCCTTAAAAAGTAGAATATATATATTTTTTCAATTATTGAGAATAATGGAAAATTTCTGGCGATGGATAATTTAAATAATTATTAATTTATAATTGCTAAAAAGTAACTTAAATTTATTTATTTTTAGAGTTATAATGATTTTTAACTTTGTATGTTGATGAGGGAGGGGCTCTAAAAAACAAAACGTTGAATTCGGGGGTAGAAGGGTAATTTAAATGATTGATTATTTATTTAATATTTTAAGAGAGTAACAAACAAGACAGAAGATATTTTTCTAAAATAGTTTTTAAGATTTAGAATTTTATACAATGTGGGGAGAGGAGGGAAAGGAAGGAATAAAAAAAATTCGATGTGAGGGTTTTAGACGAATGATCATTAATTTGCCACTGAAGAGTAACAAACACAAAATAAGTTTTAAAGATTTTAATCTATGTATACTGGGTGGTGGTGGTGGTGTTAGTGTGTGTATGGGGGCGGGGTAGGCAGAATCGAAAATTTCGGGGTGAGGGTTGATTTAGGCGATTCACGGCTAAAATATTGAAATGATTGAATGACACAGGAATTTAAGATTATATTGATTTGCAAATAAATAAATTCGTTTTTTTCACCAACATTATAAATGCATAATTTTATTCAAAAATTTTTGGGGCAAACTGAGAGTTTGAAATTAAAACTAAGTCATACGAAAAATATATCACATCCCTCAATAGCGTTAATTTGTGGTACATTTGAAATGTCAAAACTTAAAGAAATTTTGAAGCTTATTATCTTAAAAAACTTATTATCTTGTGACCCATTTGCAAAATTCTATAAAAACATTAAAAAAGGAATTCTTTAATTTTTTTTTGTTTAATTTATTAAATATATCTTTTTATTATTTTTAAGTCATAGATGCATCCTTTTTTCAATATTTATTTACTACGTATAATAGATTAACAGGCACATAGAGTGGGCGCCATTTTAAAGCTTGCTAGATATTTTGAATCATTTTAAGTCTATTTAGAAATTTAAAGATTGTAAGAAATTGTAAAGCTATTTTAAAAATCTCCCAGTCCACTTGCAGAAATGTGTAAAGGAATATTTAAACAATCAGGCTTTTTTTAATTTTGCTTTCTAAGAAATTAAATATATATTTTTTATTAATTTAAAGTCATAAATAGATGCATACTTTCCAAAAAAAATTATGCACTAGTTACATTCACATATATTAGCCTTATCTTTATAATATTACATAGATGAATAGTATCTTATAAAAATTACCTAATCTTGAAACAAAACTTGAATTATTTCAATGATGAAAAGCAAAGTTTTCATAAAAGTCGGAAGCATTTTAAAAAGATAAACAAGCATATTATAAAGAAGGAATATATTCTTTTCGTGTAAAAACGTTATCATTAATTTAAAAAAAAAAAAAAAAAAAAAAGGCTCTATATTGAGAATTGTAGAAACATATGCGATCATAGAATAATTTTATTTATTTTGATAATGGCTCAGATGAGCTGAAACATCTCAACAGTTGAATTAAACGTATGTTACTGCTTATAATGTTTTATTTTATGGCTTTTAACAATTAAAAGGAGTATATAAAATTTTTCTTTACAATATCGATTTATATTAATATAAAATGGTTTTAAGAAAAATTTCTATAGCAATTTCTATATATTTAAACATAAAATGCTAAAAAAAAAAAAAAAAAAAAAAAAAATCTAGAGCAATTTATATATATTTCTATTTTAAAGTTTTCAAAAGACATTTTTCTGTACAATTAGTTTTGGATTCCTACAGAGTTTTTTTATATAGGAATTTTTCTTTTTGTGCAAATTTCATGGCAGACGTTATATTCCACATGTGTTCTTGATGCAGACTATTTTCTTAACTGCAAATGGGCGGTCCTTTAGAACGATTCCTTCACTTGAGTCAGGAATTAAAACTTCATCAGATATTTTGAACATCGACAGATATATATAGAGAGATGTCCGAAAAATTATGTTGTATTTGCGAATATTGATAGATATCACTGAATATTGTAAAAGTAATAATTATTACGACATTACTCAATGTAAACCAGATATTTTTAAACAACAACAACAAAAAAAAGAGCATTCAGAAATGAAGTTTCATGAAGGTTCGTTTGGAAAGAGGATTGTTTAGAACTGAATGAGCACCCTGGCGGTAGAAGGTGCAGATGTTTTAATCATTAGATGTTCGTTCCGAAAAATCGATCAGCGAAGCGGGCGTAGCCTGCTAGTTTTAATAAAATCTGACACGATATTTTAGCTTTTGTGCAATTTTTGAAAAATATTTTTGAGAGAAATAGCTATTATTTAAAAAAGGTTATAAAATAAATTCCTACTCTACTAAATGTATAGACACATCTTTAAATTTAGAGATGTAATGAATTACCAAAAATTACTTATCATTTCGGTGCGTAAACGAACCCGATTGTATCGTTGAAACGAGCTGTTCTGCCCATGTCTAGATCATACTATTCTGTAAGAATGTGCTTTCGAAATTTATGCTTCTGTCACAGACTTTTTTTTTTTTTTTTTTTTTTTTGTATTATTGAGAGTAAATTTGGTTATCTAAAACCTACTCACATTGAAACAATGACAGACATGGTATAAACTAATTAATTCTAAAAAATAATAATGTGAGCTCTTATGACATAAAAATGCAATTTATACTCAAATAACCTGACTATATCTAAATATCCCCAACAGGATATATATAATATGTGCACATGCTTCCTTTTGAAAATAGTCCCTATAATCTCTAAAGTTCTCTCTTTTCCCATCCCCACCCCCTTTTAATTATTTTTTGTTACAGAGACAAAAAAGTAAAATAAAAAAAAATTTCTAATGTGAGCATATAAGGAAAACAACCTCTTGTTTATAAATAATATCTAATGTATAAATCGTGTTATTTAATTTAATTTGTATTATTATTACTATTTTTTTTTAATGTTGTTCAGAATATGATGTACAGTATGGCCGAATCGTGACTTGCGGGATACTACTATTTTTGAATTGTAATACGTCTCTTATGTAATAGCAGAATTTTTCGAAAGTAAGTTTATATGCCAGCCGTAGTTTGAGCACACTGATATTACATATGGGAAAAGATAGTCATAAAAAAGTTTGAAAAAATTCCTTTCATACCGGTAATATTTACTAGGAAATGTTTAAAGTAATAATAGAATGAATTGGACGAATTAAGTAATGGTGAAAGACTTAAATAATCAAGTTTCGCTGCTCTATCACAGTGCAGTGGACTTAAATATTGAAAGTTAAAATATCCCGCTATGTGCTGTGTCCACCGTTCTTCCTTCTTCCGCGGGCATTTCGACTCATTTTGAGGAGTCGGCTCACCTGATGAAATACGGTTGGCTGGCTGGAAAGAAATTCAAATTAACATTTATGATGTAGCAATATTTATTGCAATTAATAAAAACTAGCAAATGTATACTTTTTAATAAATAAATCCAATATAGATCATGTGACTAAATTAATTTTAACACAATTACAACTCGTAGATCATGTGCTTTTAAAACAGTGATTTGCAAATAAGGCTCGATAGGAAGGTCTCTTGTGACTTTCCATAAATTAAACTGAAATGTGTTCTAAAAGAAAGAAAGAAAAAGAAATAATCCTTTGATCGTCATTGTGGATTTTTCTGACATCGTTTGCTATACGAATTGTTTTTACCACATTCGATAAAATTTCAAATATTCTCAGTGCAGCAGTAAAAATTCTAATAAAATATTTTATTTTCCGATAAATGTAATATATATTTCATTTTTGTCGATTGTTTTCTTGTGCTCACTTTGTTGTGATTGCCTTGACCTGAAAATTAGGTTTAAACATCAATTGGATGCTATCTTTTAATTTTATTTTTATTTACTTTATTTTAAGATGAATTGCTTTTACAGAAAAATTAGAAACGCTGTTTGATCTGATAAATAAAACATCTGCATTTATGAATGAAGATAATTTAGTGAATGTATAAAAACGTAGGATAAAAAACTGTGAATAATTTAAAAAATACTAATAAGGGGCCCCCTTACGAAAAATTCTTTTATTTGTTATTTATATTTTGCATTTCACCCGCTTCCCAAATTTAAACTCTAAAACTGTGATAGATACGGAGATACGTTTTTATGCGCCCTCCCCCCCCCCTTCTCCTGGCGGCAAATTTTATAAAAAAAATGGGGCTGAATTTAAAAATATCTTCCGAATCTTACCTTTATATTCCGACAGTATGTAGCCAAATTTCATCGTGAAAACTACGATTTATTATTTTTGCTCCAGCTCACCTTTGGTGAGTTGGGAGCTGAAGATAGAAAAAAGTCTTCGCATCAGATGTTTACATTATGTGATTCATTCTCTTTCAAAATTTAACCTCTAACACCATGGTAGATTTTAATTTTGCGACCTCCCTCGCTAGCGGGAGGGAAAAGGACCGAGTTTGAAAAAAAAAAAAAAATCATCCGTATCTTATTTTTATATTGTGACGCAGAGCATCTTGGAAAATTTTATCACGAAATCCGCGATAGATCCAAAGATGCATTTTTGCGCCTCTCCCCCTCCCTCTTCTAAACACGCACACACACACTGAGGGGCAAGGGTGTTCATTTCTAAAACCGCCATAGATCTTGAGATACGTTTTAATCCCGCCCCCTTCCAACCCCCCTGAATGAGGAAAAGGACGATGAAGTTGAATTCTGAAAATAACCTCCGTATCTCGTTTCAAATATGAAACATTATAAAAATCGATGGATTGAACTTAAAAAAATGTACAACCTTTTCAGGGTTCGTACGGGTCCCGGAATTTTAAGAATAGTAAATTCTTCGGTACCAGTATTTTCTTATAGATAATCTCTTCTTAAATAAAGTGAAATTTCGCACGTTTAAAGTTGATGTATTTTTTAAGAAAAATATACTGGTATTTCACCTGGAAAATAATGGTACCCGTAAGAACCCTGTTTTTAAAGTTATCTGCGAATAATTATATTTATGAAAATGAATTACAATAACTATATACACACAAATCAAATAAAGGATATCCATTTTCATGTAAAATACTTCGATTACAAAATAAATTCTGTAACAAAGCATATTTATAATAGCCTGTTACTGATGTAAAATTACATTTATCTTTCTTCTAAATTTTTTCTATGTTACTTGAAGCAAAATAACTTGAAAACATTCCACTATTCAATCCTACTTCCTCATTTTTAGAAAAATTCACAGATAAAAACTGCTTTATCACCTATCTGGTGTTCAGCATAACGCAAATTCAATTAATCATTCACGAAACACCTCGCTCACTTGTCCCTCCCCTTCATTTTATACAATCATCCTACTACTAATCCCTAGCTACCGTTCAAACACGCTTCTAAGAACCCCGGTTGGCAGAATGCCAAGCCGATTCCATTCATACTGTAGGGAGAATAGCCCCGGCAAAAGAAGCTGAAATCACCACTCTTTATCTTAGGCAGCGTACTTACGGCTTACGGACTTTTCCATTTTCGACATGGACTAGCCATTTTCACCCATGCGCAGTCCGCACCAGGTTTCTATCAAGCGTGGTGCATCAGTACTGAGCTGAAGAATCGAAATATCAAAGAGTCGAAAGCCAAATCTGTGTTCAACTCCTGACTCTCGTCTCTTCAAATCCTTCCTTCCCACTCTTTTGACGACTCAGTCGAAAGTTCGACTCCGAGAGAATCGCACTCTGAGTTGAAATTAAAGTTCGACTCTTAAGAGTCGAGTTAGTTCGGTAACAAGGAGTTGACAGTTCGATTCACTTAGAAGGAGTCGAGATTCTGAGTCGACTCTCCGACTCTTTGGCCAACTCTATTTCTTGACGATCAGCAAGTTTAGTTGCCACGTACGCACCTTAAACCTTTAAATCTTAAACCTGTGTTTTAGTATGGAAATTTGCCCCAACAAGTGGCGCGCTATTTTTCATGATTTTCACGATAGCTATATCTCAAGAACTAACGCACAGAATTTCCCCAAACTTCAGATTCTGTTAGACCATGACATAAATAGACGCTAATTACGTTTTGGTGTAAATAACCCAACAGGTAGTGCTGCTATGCTACTTTTTTCATGATTTTCACGGTACCTATATCTCAAGAACTAATACACAGAATTTCATCAAACTTCAGATTTAGTTCGGTAACAAGGAGTTGACAGTTCGATTCACTTAGAAGGAGTCGAGATTCTGAGTCGACTCTTCGACTCTTTGGCCAACTCTATTTCTTGACGATCAGCAAGTTTAGTTGCCACGTACGCACCTTAAACCTTTAAATCTTAAACCTGTGTTTTAGTATGGAAATTTGCTCCAACAAGTGGCGCGCTATTTTTTATGATTTTCACGATAGCTATATCTCAAGAACTAACGCACAGAATTTCCCCAAACTTCAGATTCTGTTAGACCATGACATAAATAGACGCTAATTACGTTTTGGTGTAAATAACCCAACAGGTAGTGCTGCTATGCTACTTTTTTTTTATGATTTTCATGGTAGCTATATCTCAAGAACTAATACACAGAATTTCATCAAACTTCAGATTTAGTTAGACGTTGACATAGGTTGTTGTGGATTAGGTTTTGGTGTAAATTTCTTAACAGGAGGCGCTTCTATGCTGCATTTTGTAGGATTTCCACGATTTTAGCGATAGTCATATCTCAAGAACTAATGCACGGAATTTAATAAAACTTTTGATTGAAAATGGTTCTTAAAAGTACCATCGGTAAAGGTTAATTTGCAATTGTAATTATGTATCATAATTTGTTGCCGAAACGTCAGTTGAGGCTCACTGTGGAGACACGAAAAGTTTTTGGTTTCCGTCTGTTTGTTTGTTTGTTTGTTTGTCTGTCTGTTCCGCGATAACTGCCGTAAAAAGCGTCCGATTAGGTTGATTTTTGGTAGGTATGTTTTCGAGATACCCGGAATTAGCTGTATAGTTTTTGGTTAAAGTTGGTTCATTCGTTCAAAAAATATAGAACATTTCTTTTTAGGTCATAATGCTTTCCTATGGGAATGCAGCCGATTTTCAAATTTCATTTTTATCTGAAATGAAAATCGCATATTTCAATAATGGATTTAAACGTTAAAATTATGGATATTAAATTTTCGATATAGAGGTCTTAAATAAATGCAATAGCTTTGAAAATCTATTGACATCTATTAGACATCTTTGACATCTATTAGAATTTAGAAATTAATTATTTAAATTATTGGAAAATTTTTTGCAACAGTTCGAGAAATATAAAACATTTTATTTTCCTATTTTTTACAAATTTTAAAATTCATTTCTTTTTTTTTCCTCTTTATTTTATTAGTTGTTTAGCAACCATATTTCAAAGAATATTAAAATAAGAAATGCATTTTTTTATATAAAAAATTACAAGAATAAGAAGTTTATAAGAATTTCAGAATATCATTGCATAAATCGTGTTTAATTTAACGCTTCTAATTTCTGAAACCTCCGAAGTATTTTATATGCCTATAAATATGTATGTAATATAAAAAATAAATAAATTGCGGATTGTAAGATGCTAAATAATATGAAAAGTGAGATTAAAAAACAATAACTTTCAGAGATGACGTGGAGGCTCCTGAACTGCAGATTTACTAGTTTTAATTTTAATGTTGTAAATTGCAACCTGCCTGACTCTAAAATTATACACACCAGAGAGGAATGTACAGTTTTTGAAATATTTCAAATCGTATAAAAAATATCAAAGTCTAAAACAGCATGTAACACATGGGCTGATAAGTTCCCGGTCTGGAACACAGATGGCGTTGCAATCGCTAAACCGATGTTTTTTTTAGTAAATACTAACCTTTAAAAGGTAGCAGAAAAAATGTCACGACAATTTGCTGTGTGGATAAAACGTTAGAGTGGTTTTATTTGAACAACTTTGTTGATAAACAAAAAAATGGATAAACAAGAATTTCAAGAATTGTTTTTTGATGGGAAAAAACACCGTTCAAACAAAAGCTTGGCTTGATAAGCGTTGTCCGGACACTGCACCAGGTAAATCAACAATTATTGACAGGTTTGCTGAATTTAAACGTGGTCGTACGGACACCAGTGATGCAACACGCAAAAGAGGTTGTTACTCCGGAAAAAAAAAAAGTCCAAAAAATCGTTTTGGGGAACCGTAAAGTGAAGTGCAGGAGGTAGCTCAGACTCTGAAGATATCCAAGCAACGTTTAGGTCTTATTTTGAATGAACATTTGTATATGAAATAGCTGTTGTCAAAGTGGCTGCCGCGCGTGTTGACTTTTGACCAAAAACAACACCGAGTCGATGATTCTGAGCACTATTTGGAGCTTTTTCATTATAAAAATATGTTATTTATTATTAAATTATTATTATTATTTATTTATTAAATTATTATTACTATTTATTTATTAAATTATTATTACTATTTATTTATTAAATTATTATTATTAAATTATTATTATTATTATTAAATTATTATTATCTATTATTAAAGTTATGTTATTTATTAAAGTAAGAAAGTTATAAAGTCATAAAGTTATGAAGTTTTGTTAAAAAGTTGTGTTTTCTTTATTAGACCGGGAACTTATCAGCCCATGCGTTACCAATTGGCTGTGATTGAAATGTAATACATACCATAATTAAAAGTTACTATGTGTGGCTCGTATTGCTTAAACTAAACCGATAAAGCTCAAGCTCAACTCCCCAAGGTAGATATCCATTTATCCATCTCTCTTTCATAACTTTTACTTTTCTTTGAAAACAGGAGAAAATCAAATCTGTTAAATTTTCAAACATATTCTAAATAAAACGAGAAAGCTTTTTTCCCAAATGCCATCTTTTAGCTTCAAATTATATGTTTTTGCTATTGGATATCGAATGACAAAATAGAGATGAATGATTTTCTTGGAAACATTATTATATATTATTTGAATGCGAAGTCTTATTTTTACGTGAATCAAATACTTATCTCAAAATGTAATGTAGTCAAAATTGGATCAAATAATATTACTATAGAAAATAAATCTCTAAAGATACAAATACAGTTTTAACCCTGGAGTATTCAATGCATTCTCTAAGGTGCGCCATTTTTTTCCCCTCTGTGATTCTTGAAAAAATCGCCACATGTAAGATAGACTATTAGCTTCTTCTAGAAATAATGAAGGCATTGATACCAAATTAATATATGACGTTGTGATACTTTTATGTTATCCCAGCGCAGGTGATAAATCGCCAAATATTGTTCTCATCGCCACCATTGGTATTGCTTTCACTTCATTAAAAATACATACATTACATATTTTAAAATTAATGCCTTTCATTAATTTCATTTAAAATAGAAAAAATCATTTCCGTTTTTTCTCCAGTTTTAAAATGTCATGTCCTTTTCAAAGACAAAAGTAAAGGAAAAAAAAAACATCTTATTCATGGTACTTTTTCCGTTATAACGAAATCTTTTGATAAAAAAAATATATAATTTTTTACTATTTGAAAAAATATATATGCATATATATTTTTTCTTGAAATCATTTCGCGGATTCACCATAATTTTTTTTCTCCCGGTGCCTTTGAAGGTATTGTTTCCCATTTTATGAGAAATGTTATTAGAACATTTTCGGTGGGATCTGAATTTTTGCGCATGTCTGGGAAAACTCAGGTTATCAAAACACTGGAAAATATCATTTCGCGTTTTAAAAGAGTGAGGGGCTGATGCGTGTTTTATATTATTTAGGTTTTCTCATGAGCTTCTGGTTAGAATTGCGAGTTTAATATATCTAAATGTTGGAAATTAAATTGGCAATCATTATAACGGGGGACCTTTAGTTTGTTTAAAATGATTTTAGTTTAATAAATATAAAATCATACAAAGTCGAGATTCGTTTCCAAAGTCAGATCGGAATGTGTATCACCCCCGGTGTATGTTGCCGATGTACGCGGTACCCCCCAACTCTAGATTCGTTTGAATACATTTCCGTTTCAAAAAATAATGCACTGTTAAAAATTTGCAGCAAACTGTCCAGTCATTTGACCGTGTTTATATAAAACGGTTACATAACCGTAACTTAACTCCATTCTAACCCTAATATTTCCGATATTATTGTCAGAATACAGTTAAATTACGGTTATGTAACTATTTTCTATAAAAACAGCCAAATGACTAGACAGTTTGAAGATAATTTTTAACAGTGTACGCTGATGCAGGCAGCGGGATAAAAGACATTAGGTTCTTTTGGAAAGATTTTTGTTTAGAAATATAAAATCAAAACAGATCGGAGCGCGCTTAGCACGCCTGAAGTGCGCTTCCGAAGGCAGTGGAGCTTAACTTCAGGCTCGTTTGGATGAATTTTTGTTTAAAAATATAAAATAATTTATATTCGAGGGTATACATTGCCGAAGGCAGAGGGTCCTCCAAAATTAGGTTCGTGTATAAAGATTTTCCTCTAAAAATATAAAATCATTCAACACTTATTTTAGGTATAGTTAAGATTATTATTACAGCCCCAGGTAACGCCGGCACAATCAATTAGTAAATAAATAAATAAAGAAAGAAATAAGAAATAATATAATTCAAAATAAAAGTATTGTTTCTAATTTACACACGCGAAAAATAAAAGAGAGATTGGCGAAATTTGCAGCCGGCTAATATAAAATATCCTTGCTGTTATAACGAGCAGTTTCTTGAAACATTGCGAATTTCCTCGTGCACATTTGACTCACGGTATTTCGATGTTCCCTAAGTTTTTAGTTTACCATGACTTATAACTACTGGCATTTTTTCGCCATTTATTGTTATTATAACACAGTTAGAAATCATTTGTATAAAAATTCTCATGGAACTGTCGCTCCAGTGTTCATTCTACATTGCAGTGTTTTGTACTATAACAACAAAAATAATAAAATACATTTAAAATTGCACATATTTGTCTTATTTAGAGTTTAAATAATTAAAAACCATCAAAAGAATTATAATTGTTCGCTGAATTCTATATGATATGGTAATTGAACAGTTTAGTTAGCATGTGAAATTTGCTTTAAAAATACTGTCAAAATACTGAGTTTTGTAACAATTGTAGAGCATTATTCATTTTTTAAATGAAACTTATAATTAAAAGAAAATAATATTTCAATGAAAAATTCATATGTTTAGAATGATTTTTGATTTACAGACTAAAGTGTAATGACTCAATTGTAAAAAAAAAAAAAAAAAAATTAGCATGTTTATTCACAAAATTACATTCATATCTGAACATCACTTTTAATCCTTTCAAGGGTGTTAGTTTCAAATAGTGCTCCCTATTAATCGTTTTAGCGAGTATACGTATAATACGTATAATACGGGGTACAGAGTTTGGATACGTATGATACCAATACGTTTATACGTATTGTACGAAACAGTATGAAATGCTTTGAAATGTTGAATGACCTTTCCCACCCTTGAAGTAGAATGGTTTGTTCCGGGCAAGCTAGAAAACGCAAAGAGCTCTATTTTTTTTTTTTTTTTTTTTTTTTTTTTGCGCAAAACTCTTAGTTTTTCACTGATGAAGACCGAGTAAGTTTCGGTTGAAAACGTTTTGATTTTAAAAAGACTTTAATGTGTTTTTAAATGATTTTGATTTATGTTTTACTCACCTTCAAGCAATATATTTACATTTATTTGTATCTTGAGGAATTTTAACTATCAAACAAGGTGAATTTGCACTGAAATTTTAACTTTTTATTGAATTTTAACTTTTTATTGACAGTATATACTGTATAGCGTATACACGGAACTTACCCCAGCGGTTAAACGTATTAACGTTTAAACGGTTTTCGTTCATTGCGTGAAAGCGTTCATTACGTGAGGCTTTTCTTCTGCTGGTCTGCGGATTAGAGACATTGAGAGCTGCTAGAGTGTATTCTTGCGATTTACAGGGGCCATCGTGATCCCTTCCTTTTTCAAAGAACCATTATATCCCCAAATTTACCTGCTTTGCGGTTCCTGTGCCGGTAGCGGGTATTATAAAAAAAAAAAAAAAAAAAAAAAAAAACAGGCGCATATAACTTTTTTTGATTTACAGAGAGCACATTTTGCGCGAAACTTTATATTTTTGCATATGGCCGCAGAATACAGACTTACATTTACTTTATATTTTATAGTAACATTGATCAATCCAACTCCTTGGAAGTGTCATTATCTTTAAGGATGCGCTTGGTTTTTGCTAACATAATTCTTGAAGAAGAAAAATCAATTTCAGATCCAAATACGGAAGACAAAATTCTGCCAAATGCCATTTTTAAGCTTCAAATTATATGTTTTTGCAAGTTGATATAGAATGACGAAATAGAAATGAATGATTATTTTGGAGTCTTTCCTATATATTATTTGAAAGCGAAGTGCATTTTTACTTGAATCAGTTATTTACTTTAAAATGTTGTGTAATCAAAAGATAATCTAATAACATATATCTGTAGAAAATAAATCTAGAATTAGTAATGTGCTTTTAATCCTTCAGTTCAAAACGCATCTTTGAGGCTGCGCTTGTTTTTTGCGATATAATTATTGAAAAAAAAAAAAAACCCAGTTAATTCGGGTCCAAACAAGGAAGACGTTTATCCAAAATGCCATCTTTTAGTTTCATATTATATGATTTTGCAAGTCGATATAGATTGACAAAATGGACATGAATGATTATTTTGGACTCATTCCTATATATTATTTGAATGTGAAAAGTAATTTTACTTGAACCAGCTATTTACTATAAAACGTAATGAATCAAAATATGATCAAATGACATATCTTTAGACAACAATCTTAAAAATAGTAACATGCTTTTACCTTTTCAGTTCCAATGCTCTTGGTTATTGTTCGATAATTCTTGAAAAAACAGCCAAAGTTGTGTCCAAACACGGAACGAATTTGTCTTAAATGCGCTCTTTTAGCTTTAAATGACGTGTTTTTGCAAGTCGATATAGAATGACAATATACAGATGAATGATTTTCTTGGAGTCATTCTTATATGTTATTTGAATGTGAAGTGTATTTTTACTTCAATCAGCTATTTACTTTAAAATGCAATGTAATAAAAAATGGATCAAAACACTTTCCTATAGAAAACAAATCTAAATATAGTAATATGCTTTAAACCCCCTATTTTCCAAGGCACCTTTCATGATGCCTTGTTTTTTCTAGATAATAATTGAAAAAAAGAGATAAATTAAGATCCATTCACGGATGGCATTTCTTCCAAATGTCATTTTTTAGCTTTAAATTATATGTTTTTGCTAGTCGATATAGTATGGCAAAATACAGATGAATAATTTTATTGGAAACATTCCTGTACATTATTTGAATGCGAGGTGTATTTTTACTTGAATCAGCTTTTTACTTTGAAATGTATTGTATAACGTTTGTATAGAAAAAAACTTAAAAACAGTAATGTGCTTTTGACTTCCCAATGTACCTTTAAGGATACGCTTGGTTTTTGTTCCATAAAGCTTGAAAAATCAGGCAATTTCAGTTCCAACCTTCGGATTATTGTGGAACTATTGAAAGCGTTGATCTAATCAACATTTGCTGCTATAACCAGATGCTTTTTGTAACTTTTCAAAATTTAATTTGCGACACTTCCGTTGTAGCATAGTGTCTATCTACTCTTTAAAAAATATTCTGTGGTCGGACGAGTTTTGAGATTTTGTGTGATATAGTGATGTCCTGAATTCTAACATTTGTGTGTGAATGAGCTTTCCATTCTGTTATTCCTTTAAGTTTCGCAAAGTAGGTCTAAATCCCCGGGAATCTGATTGTCACAGTTATTTCTTACAGTGATATGTCAATTAGATACATGTGGTTGCGTAGTTGTTATATAGAGCGGTAAGAGTTGAATTCGCTGGATTTAGAACGCATGCTGCCTTCAAGGTATCTGAGTTCTGGATTGCGATCGTCGAGTTCTCCACGTGTTGAGTTTAAGTGGAGTTTCGCACCAGCTGCTTTTAATAGAAAGTACGGCTTTGTGTTTCGCCAGCGTGGAAAGAAGTTAAATTCCGTGTTATGAATAAAAGTATTATTGAAATCCATCGGGTTCCATTTCATAGTGACATAGTGAGTTAAGGTGACTTTTTCCTAGATTCCTACAGAACGAACAGCGAAGTAATTGTGATTTGAGCTAAGTGTTTGAATTTAATGTCTTTTTGGGAAAGGATTTCCCCCTCTCAGTTTTTAGTAATTTGGGCTTATTTTTGATCATCTTTAGTTAAATCTATCCACTCCACTGCCTTATCCCTTATTACTGCTTTTAATAAATTATTGTGCTCTTGTATAGATATGTGTCATGGCTTTATTTCAAATGACTAGCCCAGAAGGGTACGTCAAACCATGTTGATTAAGTTTTGTGTTTACCCTGACCAGTAAAAGATGAGTATCTTTTTTTCATGATTTATGGTTTGTCTAATTGTTCTAGAAGTATTGCATACAAAAATTGTCAAGGAAATATTACTCCAGTACCCAGTGTTCGCAGCATTGTGTAGTGCTATAATAACAAAATATAAACAAAATCTAAATTAAAATTGCAATATATTTGACCTTATTAGAGAGTTAAATAACTGCAAAAAATTGAAAAAAAAAAATGAAAATTGTTTCCGTAGACCCAATGTGAAGTAATTTTTTACAGATTGAAAGTAATCTAGCATATTGACTATTGGATTCGAACGCTGGACCACACGTTTTGGAACTGGAGGCGTTACCTATACACTACTAATGCTTGATTTCATGGCCTCAATATTTATCACTTATACATTGTAACATTTCTTTGGTGTTTTTCCGTAGAGAATTGGTCACAAAATGGTTTGAAAATGGTTACAAAATGAATTAATAACCTAATCCGCCGGCCGATTTTTACGAAAATCTATACAGTTCTTGCGATAACAGTAGAGGCTCCCCCATTGACGCATAGTAGCAGGTGAATCTTCATAGAAAAATGTAGAAATAAGTTAATAAATTAAATAAGATAATTATAAAACACATTATTTTTAATATTTTGTCAATCTCCAGGATGAGCGTTTTATTCCCTCTCTCCTCCTATAAGTATACGTCACTGCTGAAAATTCCAAAGTTTTCAATACAGAGTGCCCGGTTCCGAATGAAGAAATTACACTTCAAAATCAGTTAATGCAGCCAGAAGTGGAGAGAGGAATGTTATGGGGAACGCCTCGCTTATAGCGTCCGTTCGCACAACTTCCACCTTACGGGAGCATGAATTTTTGGCATTAGCAGGGCTCCGAGATAAATGGTCCGTTTTTTGAACACCACTAAAATTTGACAGAAATTGTCGCCTTATTCAATCGCAGCATTTAGATGATTAAAGAATGCAAATTTTTCTATTAAATTTTAGTGGTGCCCCAAAAACGGACCATCTGGGATACCTGCAGTAATATGTTGTTCGTCCCATTTCTCCTGCGGTTTGAATATTAAGTTAGTTTTTTCTTTACTAATTATTAATATGTTTATTTGTTTTATTTTTACTCTTATTATTGTGTACTAGAAGTAGTAGTATGCGTTAATATGGGAAATAATAAATTCATGTTTCGTAACTAATATAACAGTATTTTTCAACATAACCACTGGAAAGAAAAATTTAAATTAAATTGCTTATGTCAACACGTTTTATGATCCTTAACCAGATGATGAAATGCAAACCCAAGAGATTTCAAAAGGAAATTAAAATCCGATTTATATGATAAATGTCAATGGATTACTAGGAAATACAGTAGAACTTCCCTTTAACGAAGTCCCTATTTAACGAAGTTTTCTACTTAACGAAAGTTTCTGCAGAACTTTGACTTTGAACACCCTTAGCATGTAAATTAATCTCCATATTACGAAAACTATATTCTATATAACGAAGTTTATTCCACTTTTGTACGTGTAATTCAAACTAAGAGGTTGCTGTTTCGATGAATATGCGAATTTATTTTAGCCGATTGCACAAAAATGAACATATTTAAATAATTTCCATTCTGCTTGGTGCTAAATAAAACAATTCTTTTTCACACTAAGAAAAACACGTGTTATCATTACTCTCTCAAACCGAGATTCCAGCGCTAACAGTTGGGGGAAGTCAAAATCCCTTTTTTAACATTCAGTCGTATAGAAGATGCAGTGACACAATGAGGTCAGATGCATTGAAACAAAAAATAACAATTAGAGTCAGACAGTTACCGTTCTGACCTTCCATTGCTCATAGACAATTGCTTTGTGCATCCACAAGAATGTGCTTCAAAATGCAAATCGAGCATCAAAGTTATTTTTGTTACTGCTAATATAACTTCAAACCTTCAGCCATTAGTCTAAGGAATAATAAAAAATCTTGAAGTACATTATCGAAAAAGACAGAAAAAAGAAAATATAGTGAAACATTAGTTTGAGAACCTGTGTATCAGAACTGATAAAAGCTTGATCCAAACCATGGGAATGTGACGTGATTTCATCGACCGTACACAACTGTTTTGTAAAAGACGGTTTCATAATTGAAACTGAATCAGATGTTTCTGAATCCAATACCTGTTTGTCATATCTGAAGGAAACATTTCATGAATTTAAGTTGATTTCTGTTTAACGAATTTTCTTCATAACGAAGTTTTTAGGTGTAACGTTGAGACTTCGTTAAATGGAAGTTTCACTGTAGTTCCAGGAATATGAAACAAAATTTCCAAATCAGTTTGTTGAGAAAATAACTAACGTTTATCGCATTTTACAGAAAGATCGTCTGAAAACTGAATTAGGTGTAATTTACAGAAGATCAGATTTCATAAATATGACTGGTGGCATCTACAATTTATTTATAGAAAATAATTTAAAGACTACATTTTCAGAGATCTCCAAACTGCTGTTAATTAATTGGTACTATTCCAATGACCACTGCTAAGGCCGAGATATGCTTTTCCACTTTACTAAAACGAATCGAGATATTTTTAAGGAGTACTACGAGTGAAGGCAGACTCAGTACTCGAGCTCTCTGTTGAAAGACATGATAAACAACATATCTAAATTCAACAAAAATAGGGGGCGAATACTCCGCGAAAATCCCCCAAAGCATCCCTCCCCCTATCTAGCAGCAAAATTATTTTCCAAAGAAAAATGTCTAAATTCAACACTGTACAAATATATTTTAACCTCTGTGTTACTTCGTACCTGCAAATTTTATATTTTGATTGTGAACACCCCCTTTACACAACCCACGAGCAGCCACTATACGATAGTGTGATCTATTACATATTCGCCTAATGGAAACTTAATCGGTTGTATTGTTTTGGGATTTATCGTGTTCAGACACATACATGCACATTCAAATCATGATGAGATTACAATACTTTCCTTACACTAAGTGTTCGGGAAGTTAAAAATAAATAAAATTGTTTACGTAAATTCTATGTGGGGGATGAATTGTTATAGTGATTTTTTAAAGCTTGAAAGTAATTTCCTACTGACTATAAAAAAACCCACTAAAATCTTGCATATCTCTTTCATTACTTTGACTTCTATTTGCAAACAGAAGAAATCAAATCTGTTAAATTTCAAACATATTCTATACAAAATGCGGAAAAGCTTTTTTCCCAAGTGCCATTCTTCAACTTCAAATTACACGTTTTTTGCTAGTCGATATCGAATGATAAAATAGAGATGAATGATTTTCTCGGAATCGTTCCTATATATTATTTGACTGCGAAGCGTAATTTTACTTGAATCAAATATTTACTTCAAAATCTAATATAATCAAAATTGGATCAAATAACATTTCTTTTAGAATATAAAACTCTAAAAGTAGAAATGAGCTATTAATGCAAAAAAAAGCGGCATTTCTATGTGGTTGGATGTTTTATGTACAGGGATAGTGAAGATAAGTTATTTACTTTAAAGGGTTGTGTGGTGGGATCTACTGCTCGAAATGGGATGGAAATTAAAGTATAAATGTCTCAAATGATGCGCTTTGCTATTTATGAACTAAAATTTTCAAGCCAAAGTTTGCGGAAGGCGGCACAGTGGCTTTCAAATGGCTTTTAACGTTTTAATTTCTAATATGTTTCACATAAAAGCTTAATATGCGTATGTTAAGTGCTCAGCATCAGGGCCTGACTAAACAAAAGGCACATGAAGGCACCATCTTCCTCCCTAAAGCTTTTACAAGGTCCCCAAAATGACTGTAAAATGGGGTCTCCTATTACCTTTTTTAATTTTTTGGAGGGGAAAACCCGCTTAATGCAAGAAACAATTCACACTACTTCTGTAAACTTATCTAACTGGGAAATATAAATGTGATCAATACATTGTTTACCAATCATATGACATCCTAAGGCACTGGTTAGAAACCACCAGGGTAATTGAAGATACAGCTACAAATATTCTCTATTTGTAGTATGTACAGGGAACATAAAAAAGCTGTTTATTTAAATATATGTAAACTCGTCTAAGAAACTCTCGGAGATAATATTTATAATATTGATGAGTTTCATGGACTTAGAATTTCACGGATAAAAGTGGCCCCCGAAAAGATGCTGTGCTTCCCCCAGCTTCACTGTCAACAACGTGTTGTAATTGCAAAATCCTATTTTCTATTAAATGAAGTGAGTCTAGCCAAATATCCAAAACATGGAGACGAATGTTTTCTTTTACACTTGTTACATTTATTTGCGATTTTTTTTTGTACTCAACATTTTTAGTTTACACTAGGGTGATTTACCCTTTATTCACTAATATTCGCCAAGCCGGCTGTCGAAGGCGGACTGCTCTCAGCGTTCATGCGGTCCCTTGAATCAGAATACCACTATGCCAGAAAAAAAACTGTCTTGGCATATTCCCGACTCTATTCAGACTTTCAAACATAGTTGTGTTTATTATGCGTTAGAAAAAAAAAATCTATACTGCATTAGAGAGCGGCGTTTGGGACTGCAGCGCTAGACTACGAACCGCCCAGAACCCCGGCGCTCCTGTACGCACCGGGCCGGGGCTTCAAAATTCTTAACACCACACCTGGCTGTACCCCCTGATGCTTTCAGCGGTCCGGATCGCACCGGACTGGAAATTTTCGACTACAGAATTCTTAACATCGCACCGGGCCGGGATCTTTTTTGCGAGTTTTGAGCGAGATTTCTAGAAGGTGTATTGGCAGTTCAACCCGCTAACAGGTTTTTCAGAACCCCGCACCGGGTTGGAAGCTTTCAACTCGGGTCGGAAAAATTCTTAACACCGCCCTGGTCCCGGAAGTTTTCAGCAACAGAATTTTAAAGAACCCCGGCCCAGCAGTCTGGACCGGTGAGATCTGGTCAGCACCGATGTTCGCGTTTTAAGTTTGGGTGTATGCGGGGAATAAAGTGTCATAGTCCACTAGGAAGGAAACTTTCAGCTCCGGTATTTTTAAGACATGGTCGCTTCACATAGAGGTGAAATACTAAGTAGAGGACGAATTCAACCAACATGATCCCGCTTTCATCGCCAAAAAAGTGTCGTCTTTTGGTGTTAATCCTTTTCTTGGCAACTGTCTGTTTCTATAGTCGCAATAAAAGAAACGGTTTCGGCAGGAGTTTGGCGAGAAAAACCGGTTTATTCGCGCTATCCTCTCATCATTACGTGATGTTGGGTAGAGAGATGATAGTTTCAAGAAAAGGTTACCGATTCGTGTTTTATTATATGAAAAGCCAATGTCTCTTCATCCACCCTGGTCCAAAGTCGTTATTAATATATTATTCATGTTGCCAAAAAAAATTTCCTTTTGGCGCATCCGGTATATATATATACATAACATTTTTGATTAACAATAAACAAAAAAATCCTTTTAAATTTGTATTAAAATAAATGATGTCCTCACGTGATCTAGTGCATTTTCAAAGTAAATTGTTGAAGATCTATTTTATCTTTTCGTTTCATTTCGATTGAAAAGAGCCAAAAAGTATATACTATGTACATTTTCATTCCACGGAGTATTGAAACAATGCAATTTTTTCATTCCTGACATTCTCTCGACAGCGAGAAATTCATTGGAGTATTTTAAAATTCCTTTCCTGTTACATTAAGAAAACAATTGTTTTTGAGGTTCAGTAGACCATTTCGAAAGTTAAAAAAATATATATTTTAACCCTCGATTTTTCTAAAGACTGATTGAAATTTATTAAAACAAATTGAATGTTACTAGTTTTTTTTTATGTATTGAAATGCGTATTACTTTTAGTGCATTTATTTTCTTCTCTAACATTCATTTCAAAACAGTAGTTTTAGCAATAATGCTGATACGCAACAAGTACTCTTACACTATAACCCAATAGGAATACTTTTGTTTAAAATAAAAATTTGAAGTGAATCTACATTTTTACATTAAAAATAAGATCTGATATGATCTAGATCAGGGATACGCGTACCAGTACTGGTACGCGGAGCTCTGGCTACTGGTACGCAGAAATCAGATACTGGTACGTGGAATAAAATACAAAATTCAGCATGTTATTATGGAATCAAAAACAACTTGTTTTTAACTTTAAAATTTTCAAAAAAATTTCGAATGCGATTTAGGATAGGTAAACACTTTTTCTATTTTATTATACAAAACCAAAACACTATATTTTGATATTGTATGCATTATTAAAACTTAATGATGATACAACTTTTGGCTTGAATGTTATTATAAAGCAGTCAATCTAAGTACCAATTTAGTAATGTAATCATTAATTTTTAAATAAAATAAAATTTGCTATGACAGAAACACAAAAGATCGGAGATATATTTCGTTTTAGACAGGTTCCTTTTTACGTGTTATTCTATATTAGCTTTACGCTTGTTATTACTTGGTGCTACGCGGAAGTATGAACTTCGATTTAGTTGTACGTCTGTCTAAAAGTTTGGGAACCCCTGATCTAGATTATTTGTGAATAAAAAAATGTTCTTCTTTGCTTTATATCTGACTGTGCGAGGTAGAAATATGCATCTTTTACTACAATATGACAGTAACGTAGATTTTTTTCTTATCTGACATGTATCTGGAATTAGATATTTTATCAAAAAGGATACACAATAAATGTTGACTAATTTGTAGCCTAATAACAATATTTATTTTCTTCTCTAACATTCATTTTACGATAGTAATTTTAGCGGCAATGTTGATGTAAAAAGTATTTCTTGCACTATAACCCAATAAGAATACTTTTATTTAAAATAAAAATTTGAATCGAATCTACATTTTTACATTAACAATAAGATCTGATATGATCTAAATAATTTATTAATAAAACATTCTTCTTTTCTTTATTTATGATTGTACCAGGCGAAAATTTACATATTTTACTATATTATGCGCCAATAATGTTGAATTTTTTCTTATCTAACATGCATTTGGAATTAGATATTTTATCAGAAAGAATAATGTCCAACAAATATTGACTAATTTGTAGCCTAATAAAAATATTTATCTCATCAAAAACAACTCGTTGTAAATGATCCCGCCAAGCCACAAACCTAAAACGTCAGCCACAAAAATAAGTGATATCACATAAAAAGAAGCGATATAGAAGTGCATACTCCGAGTCCCGTGTAAAAATCTATCACCACGCATAATGTTTCCAAAGGACTCGGAGTGAGGTACAGTATGTGAAAACTGCTTGGCGACCTGCAGGCTTTTATAATATATGTAGCATATCAATTTTGAAAATCGAAAAATAAAATTTTATATTTTTGTTATACCACTTTTATAAATATTTTTGTATGCGAAAGAACTGACAGAACGGATTTTCCCCCAGATCTATGCCATTCCCTTACGCTAGAATTACTGCAATATATCTCAATTTAGTTAACGTTTATTATAAGGTTTATATATCCACGAATTTCAATTCATTCATTCAATTTCATTTACTCAATTTTTAATTTAATTTCTTTTTCTTTTAAATAAGTTTTTGGTATCTATATTCAGTGTGTTGGGGAATACTTCCATTGTCAACTAATTATTACATACTTAATTATTATTTAAAAGTTTAAGTTGATGTTATGGTAATGTTTCATTTATGGTTATATATATATATGTTACTCAAAATCTTTATACGTTTACTTACAAAATCCTCTTCGTAAGAGTGGTGTTTTTATTTTAAAGAATGGTAAAGAAAATCAACAGATTTTTCAAGCTCATAAATAAGAAAGGACATGCAAACACAGAAGCTTCAACTTTTACAATTTTATGGGAGCAAAATAAATAAATAAATAAATAAATAAAATAAAATAAAATAAAATAAAATAAAATAAAAATAATATAGCCATATGTAATTGCAGGAAATGCAAACATTATAAAAGCCTGCAGGTCGCCAAGCAGTTTTCACATACTGTACCTCACTCCGAGTTCTTTGGAAACATTATGAATGGTGATAGATTTTTACACGGGACTCGGAGTATGCACTTCTATATCGCTTCTTTTTATGTGATATCACTTATTTTTGTGACTGACGTTTTAGGTTTGTGGCTTGGCGGGATCATTTACAACGAGTTGTTTTTGATGAGATATCACTCCTTTTTGTAAGGTATTTATTTTCAATTATACGGATTCCATTTTTATTCAGAAAAGAAAAGATGAAAGGGGCAAAAAAAAAATAATAGTGATGCTATAAACAGAATTATACATCAGAATTATACAATTTATTTAGTGACTTATTCAAATGTACATGTCGCTACCATAACAACGGGGAAACTTTTATATTAATTTCCTTACATTGTATTCATCAGATTATTTATGAGATATTTATTTTCCTTTTTCTTTTGTTTATATCACTCTTCCGTTTATATACATTCAAAAACAAAAAATTAGACAATTTTACAGTAGTTTACAAACTAATTAAAATACTACAGTTTCAGAAAAAAGTGGAAAAATAAGAAGCACTTTTTTTCGGTCAACTACAACGATAAGTTTATGGAGCATACTTTACCGAGAATAATCAACATTTTTTTTTCTACGAACCTATTTCTATTAATATAAAAATTTACACGGATTTTTATACTAACATATTAAATATATTATTTTTGAAAATTACTGAGCATCTTAGAAGTTTTTCATTTGTTTAAGTTTTTTAACTCAACGTTTCGAGAATTTGAAAAATATAAAAT
This sequence comes from Maratus michaelseni, assembly GCA_963931845.1. Lineage (NCBI taxonomy): Eukaryota > Metazoa > Arthropoda > Arachnida > Araneae > Salticidae > Maratus > Maratus michaelseni. The sequence goes on along the minus strand of OZ007597.1, from coordinate 97,012,154 downwards.
TCGCAACGTTTGCAAAAGTATAAAAACTATTAAAGTGATTTCTGTTCATATAGTCTGTTCATTCCAATTCGGTGATCCTAAAATATAGGTCCCCAATCTCCGGCAGTCCATGAATTAATTAGGACATATGTATGCAACTGTTAAAATGTTCTCAAAGTTGACAATAGAGGCAATAAGTATAGCTCGGCAAATATGAAACACGGCATTGCTTCATCATGGCTTTGTTTCGTGAGGTGTTCGTTCTCCGAACATAAAAATCTCATGCAAAAGTGTTCGTTAACCGATTTGTTCGTAAACCGAACAGTTCGTTACCGATCACCTATTGTATACAAAATTTTGCTTTTTAAGTTCGTCATAGCCGGAGATTCGATGAACGGCAAATATTTAAACGCAAAACTTGTAATCTTGGGGTAGCAACATTTTTACATTCTATTACTCAGCGCATGAACGTAAAATTGGAATTTTGTAACCGCTATTTCAATCAATTCCTGATACGCTAGAATTATATATTTATAAACAAACACAGTTTTTTTTATCGATGAAAATACTATATTTTAATAGATTTAGAGCTTAACATCGACGAGATTTCAGACGGACAAAATGAACTCATATTAAATTTTAAAGCAAGATAATGAAACCTTACAGAGATTGAAACAGTGTAAAATCATTAAAATACATCTCACTCAGTAAATATACATCGATTGTAAGCTAATCAAGATCTTCTAAGAGACTCTGTAAACGAAACGTATATGCTTCAATGCCGCTTTACAATAGAGGATGTAGTAACATATTTGAATATCTTGTGTATATAGCCAATTTGACAAAAGTTATGCAATTTATTATTGTTTTTCCTCTGTGTTAAGTACAGGAATCATGTACTTCAACGTAAAAATTCGCTAATTACACAACTTTTTAGTCTTATTAAAAAATCTTTTGAGTTACCCTGTAAACGAACAGTAAATTCTACAATTCTGTTTTACAATAGGAAGCTAACTTAGGTCGTTCGTAGTAACATATTTTAACATCATGCGCATACGTTCTTTTTTAAAAGAGTTGGACCATTTAATATTTTTTTTTGCTTCATCTTAAGTATAGGAATAAATCACTTTAAAGTGGTATACATAAAAAACTAATTAATATTTTTACACGAAATATTAAACATTTGAACTACTCATAAAAACAATTCAAATGCTGCAAACCGCGTAAAAATCGGATAATTACACAACTCTTTAGCCCTATATCAAAAGATCTTTTGTGAGACCCTGTAAACAAACCTTAAATGTTACGATTTTTTATAATAGGAAGCTTACTTGGGTCGAGTGTAATAACATATCTTAATATCATGTGTATACGACCATTCCTAAAAGAGTTGGGTCATTTATTATTTTTTTGCTCTCTGTTAAGTATAGGAATCAATAACTTTAAACTGATATAAATCAAAAACGAATTAATATTTTTACATGAAACTTACAAAGGTTTGAACTACTCATAAAAACGATTCAAATAACGTAAACCGCGTAAAAATCCGATAGTTGCACATTGCTGTAGCCCTGTCAACAGTTTTTTGCTCTATGTTAAGTATAGGAATCAATAACTTTAAACTGATATAAATCAAAAACTAATTAATATTTTTACATGAAACTTACAAAGGTTTGAACTACTCATAAAAACGATTCAAATAAAGTAAACCGCGTAAAAATCCAATAATTACACATTGCTGTAGCCCTGTCAACAGTTTTTGGTCTGAACAAGATTTAAAAAGTGCAAAAAACAGCATTTTTAAAATCGCATTTACTGAAAACCTATCCGTCGGATTTTGCTCTACTTTTGAATTCTTAGTCCCTTGGCACGCCCCATTCCATAGAATCAAGAATTTTGTTTCTATCATAAATAGAACGTGAGATATAGATGTGTCAAAAACCCGTTTTGTCCCGTCCGCAAAATATAAACTAGACAGAGTTAAAAAAAAAAAAATTGTAAAATCGTTTGGCATCTATTGGCGGAAATTCCTTTCATTTACGGTTCAATGCATTGCTGTTTCTTATGCTTGGCGAGAAACTCTGTCGAGTTTCTATGATTTTGAATTCTTAGTCCCTTGGCACGCCCCATTCCATAGAATCAAGAATTTTGTTTCTATCATAAATAGAACGTGAGATATAGATGTGTCAAAAACCCGTTTTGTTCCGTCCGAAAAATATAAACTAGACAGAGTTAAAAAAAAAAAAAATTGTAAAATCGTTTGGCATCCATTGGCGGAAATTCCTTTCATTTACGGTTCAATGCATTGCTGTTTCTTATGCTTGGCGAGAAACTCTGTCGAGTTTCTATGATATTTAGAATAAAAATTTTAATCAAATTTACATCTTTTTCATTAAAAATAAAATCTAAAATGATTTTGATCAGTTGTGAATAAAATGTTTGAGCGATGACTGTCACGATGATGATTGTCATGTTTAACGTACAATTTCCAACTTGTTTTCATTCCCGCCAGTATCTCGATCCTGATAATTTTATTTGTGGTATTTTAAAATTATTTGCCTGTAAAATTCAATTTTTTTGGTTCACGGACCATTTCTGAAATTCAAAAATAATTTATCGTGCTGTTTTGCCAAAGGCTAATCGAAAAAGATCAGAAAATTAAATATTACAAGATATTAGGGAATAGAACCTCGAAATGATTATTATGTTTAGTGCATTAATTTTTATTCATAACATTTATTTTGTAGTAGATATTTAATCGAAATTGCTAGTACGCAACAAGTACGATTTATAAAACAATAATTGCTTTCTAATGTATAAACAAATAGGAATTTTTTTTTACGATATTTTGTTAAATAATAAATGTACATTTTTCATAAAAACAATAATTCTAATGTAATTTAGGATTTTTTTCTTTTTAAAAGTTTAATCGTAGTTTAAGTTATATCCTTTTTATTATCCTAAGTTAAATGCTTTTTTATTTCATTACACTATTTTATTCTTATTCTATTAAACCATGAATCTACTAGATAACCTGTTCTTATTCTATTATAACTTTAAATCAGAAAAATGTTAGAATGATAAATACTAGGTTGTAATCAAATACGGTGAAGACTATCTTAGTACCTCGACCTTGTTTTTAAACTAGTAATTTTATCAAAAATGCTAGTACTCAACAAAAAGTTTACAGAACAATGACGTTATTGATTTACGAACTGAATGACTATAAAACAATGTACTTTTTGATTTTAAATAAAGAACTGAAACACATTAATTATTTCATAAAAGTAGATGTTTTCACGCGATGTAGTATCGATTGAAATGTAATTCTCAGATTTTTTTCTTTTTCATCTTGATTGTATAAAAGAAAAAAATGTGCTTTTTTTTCCGTTATGTAACCGTAAACTAGTAATTTTATCAAAACTGCTAGTACTGAACAAAATTTGTAAATTACGTTATTTTATTCTTATTCTATTAAACTATGAATCTACTGGATAACCTGCTCTTGTTCTATTATAACTTTTAGATATTAAAAAATGTTAGAATGAGAAATAGGTGGTAATCAAATACGATGAAGAATATCTTAGTATTTCAACCTTGTTTTTAAACTAGTAATTTTATCAATAGTGCTAGTACTCAACAAAAAGTTTACAGAACAATGACGTTATTGATTTACGAACTGAATGACTATAAAACAATGTACTTTTTGATTTTAAATAAAGAACTGAAACAGATTAATATTTTTCAAAAAAAATAGATATTCTCAAGCGATTTAGTATCGATTGAAATCTAATTCCTAGAGATTTTTTCTTTTTCATTTTACTTGCATTAAAAAAAAAAAAAAAAAAAAAAAAAAAAAATGTGCTTTTTCTTTTTGTTACGTAACCGTAAACTAGTAATTTTATCAAAACTACTAGTACTCAACAAAATCAGTAAATTGCGTTATTTTATTCTTATTCTATTAAACTATAAATCTGCTGGATAACCTGCTCTTGTTCTATTATAACTTTTAGATCAGAAAAATGTTAGAATGAGAAATTCTAGGTTGTAGTCAAATACAGTGAAGAATATCTTAGTAATCTCGACCTTGTTTTAAAACTTGTAATTTTATCAAAACTGCTACTACTCATAACAAAGAGTTTTTGCCGGACAGTGGCGTTGTTATTGATTTACAAACTGCAGGACTAATAAAACAATGAACTTTTTGATTTTAAATAAACAACTGACACATATTAATATTTTTCATAAAATTAAATATTCTGACGCGATGTAGTATCGACTGAAATCTAATTCTTAGAGATTTTTTCTTTTTCATTTTGATTGTATAAAACAAACAAACAAAAAATTGTGCTTTTTGTTTTCGTTACGTTACCGTAAATTAGTTATTTTATCAAATGCTAGTACTCAACAAATATTTTACAGAACAATGAAGTTGTTATTGATTTACAAACTGTATGACTATAAAACAAGAACTTTTTGATTTTAAATAAAGAACTGACACAGATTAACATTTTTCATAAAATTAGATGGTCTCATGCGATTTAGTATCTATTGATATCTAATTCTTAGATGTTTTTTCTTTTTCATTTTGATTGTATAAGAAAAAAAAAATAAATGTGCATTTTCTTTCGTTACGTATAGAAACAAACGAGGATTTCACTTTTGCCATTTCACTCTTGCGCTGAACAGCGAGAATTTCATTGGGGTATTTTAAAATTCTTTTCTTGTTTCATTAAAAAAAAAAGAACGATTTATTTTGCGGTTCAACAGACCATTTCGGAAATTTAAAAGAAACCACTTTTCTAAATGCTGATTGAAACTTATTTTTAAGATAACTTTAAAGTTAAATGCATATGAAGTACTAAAATTAAATACCACTAGCTGACCGGCCCGGCGTTGCACGGGCAGACTGTCATTAAAAAATATAACGGTGGCGTGGACTTCATAAAAAAAAGATTGAATAATATTTATTTATACTATAAACTTATAGAAAATTAAATAAGAGATAAAATTTCAAAAGTATAACAGTTATGTTTACAAAATGAAACAGTCAGGGAAAATTATTACCCTTTTTACTAAAAATCCCTGTTTAAAAATCATTACTTTATTTACATTTTAAATTTTATATTGCTAATTGCAATATTAAAATTATAAATATTAAATGCTTACAAAAATCAATATTTCAAATGAGAATGTATAAAAATGTACCTATTTAATTGTTAATGTTTACAAATTATAATTACAATTTATTTGCACTACAATCAAGAAATCATTGTTTGTTTCGCTTTTATTCCTGTAGAGAGCAGTACCAAACAGTTAAATGTAAAAATCCTGGCCTAAATCCTGCTAAAGGACTTTTACACAATAACCAATGAGATGCGTTTTATTCGGGAGTTGCCATTAAACAATTAACAAATAATCGCGATTTATGTGCCACGTACGATAGCGTAATACATATATAGATTTTAATAAGAATGTAAATGTAGCCGCAGACATTACTTATTGCAATAACGTTTTAATGTAACTCACATTCTGCTTCAAGTATAGTTTATAAACCAACGACAACAACAAAAGTTGGATTACCAATTGTACGACAACATAGGTTTAAAAAAAAATTCGATTAAAAATAAAACGGTACTTCTCTATTATCCCGCAGACCACTTTTCATAACAAAAAACTATTGCCAAACTGTAAGATTAAACGCCGAAAATGCAGTCCCATTGACTTGATGTCAGAAGCATAATACGTGTTTTTTATGTCATCAAGTGGTTTTGAATTGGACATTTGCGAGTATTTTTCATTATGTTTTGCTGAATTATTAGTTATTTCATTAATTAAAATAACAATTGTGTCCTTAAATTCTTATATTTTATTTATTTATTTATTTTGATATTCCAATGGCAACGTTCTGCGGTTTATCTGGCGTTACAGTTTGGCGATAGTTCTTTGTTATGAAATGTGGTCCACGGGATAATAGAGAAGTACCAATAAAACTTTGAAGCAATCTTATTTTTTTTCACAAATATAGATTTTTCTAATATGATCTTAGATTTAGAATCTTTTTAATTAAAAGTACAAAGCCATGAAGAATGAATATACAATAAATAATAATATACGCTTATGTATTCATCATTTTGAACTATTAATTTTACGAAATATTTAGTGCTTCACAATTAAAGTTTCAAGACTAATAAGAAATTCTTTTTCTCTCAATATTGTAGCATTATTAAACAATAGTAAAAGCGCATATTTTAAAAACTACTACAAACTCTTTGTTTTTTACTTTTTTTCATTGTTGTCGTTTCACAGCCAGTTGGTACATTTTACTGAACGTGGTTTGGCGCATAATGAACTATATTTAACTCGTATACAGTTGTAACCATAAAAAATATTTGACGATTTATCTACTGCGTCAAGCCAATGTATAAAAGCCTAAAAACTAAATTATTAATTTATTATTAAGTTCTAAAAGTACTAAAATGTTGTATTGATAAAAACAAATCGACTATGGATAGACATTATTTTTGTAGCGATTGTAGTATTGTGGAGGAGAATTTATTAATGATTCATTTCAATATGCTATTCATATAAAATAAATAAAAAGAAAAGTGGCCAGTCAAACTGATGGTATTGAGCTCACAGGCTATTCACATTAATTGTATACTATACTCTTATTTCAAAGAATAATGCCTTCGAAAAATAAAGACATCAATAATAAATTAAGGGGGGGTGATTACCCCCTCCCCCTGTTCCCCCCTTTATAGTTAACCAGTGAATCCCCAAAACTAACCAGGGAAGAGCCTTATCACAATGAACCTATATACAAAATTTTAAGCAAATCAGATAATTATGCATGAAAAACCAATTTATCTAACTTAAGGGGGGAAATCAGCCCCCCGGTCTCCCCTTATAGTTTACCAATGAACCCCCAAACTAATCAGGGAAGCGTTTTATCACAATGAACTTACATATACAAAATTTGAAGCAGATAGGACAATTCTGCATGAAAAACCCATTTATCTAAATTAAGGGGGGATTAGCCCCCCGTTCCCCCCTTAATACTTAACCAATGAAATCCCAAAATTAATCAGGCAAGCGCCTTATCACAGTGAACCTATAAACAAAATTTGAAGCAAAACGGATATTTCTATCAAGAGTTATCGCGTTATGTACATACCTACATACATACAGAACGGGCGGGCACATTAGCTCTCAGGCTTTGATAGCCTGTGAGCTAAAAAGTAAACTCTACAAACATTTGCATCAGTCTGATATACGTATTGAGCTTTTGTTGAATCAGCAGACTATAGAAACTGTATAAAACTTATTTATTTATTTATTTACTAATTTATTTGAAACAGTCAGTACCATACTCGTTTTCGATTTATTAGAAAAAAAAATGGATGTCAAAATAGTGGAATTCCTTAATCTAAAACCGAATTAAATGAATTCTTTTAAAATAAGTGTTTCTTCTAAAAAAGTTCTGATGTGATCTGGAATAATTTAAGGAAGATGGTTCGAATCTTTCTTTTTTTTTTCTTTCTTCATTCTTTTATGGAGGAGGGGGGGGGGGTATGTTCTTTTAGTGGTGTATTAAAACAATGCAATTTTTCAGTACATGTCATTTCCCAGAGGGTGAGGATATCATTGGGGTATTTTAAAATTCTTTCCCTGCTATATTTAGGGAAACAATTTATTTTGCAGTTCAACAGACATTTTTTTTTTTTTTATAATTTGAAAAATATAATCTCTTAGGTTCTTTACGAGTTTAATAGATTGATGATAAAAAAATATAAAATTCTCTAGGAAACCTACTGTTTGGTGTAAATACCTAATGATGATGATGATGATTAAAATTAAGTTTAATATAGTAAATATATAAATTGCTGTTTTATATTTTTCTCATTAATGCATTTTATTCTTTATTTTATTTTATTTTATTTTTTTTTTTTTTTTACATTTGTGTTCCAATTCTAAGCACAAGATGTTGAAAACATATAAATGAGAAACATAAAAATTGTGTTGTGTGGTGAAGTTATTTGTGCAGGTTAAAGATGAGTAGAGCCGTGCTTTTTATAACTTTTGTGATCTTGCTAAGATATAACATTGCATATGCTTTTTGTCCAACAATCTCCAGTTCTCGTCCTGACATAGAGATACAAAATCGAAGAAACAAAAGAAACGCCAAGGTAATTAAGATAAACTGGTTAACTTTTATTGTTCATAACAGGGATATTGTAAATGAGAAGAAATCTCAGTATAAGGAAAGATAATGTATAATAATTTAACCCTTCTTTGCATGAGTTTTTCTTTTACAATCGTGTTTTTTTATACATATATTAAATATTAGACACCAGAAATTTTAAGATAGATTTTTAACTTTCTTCAGCAACATAATTCACGGGAAATTTATTACATTAATATTTCTATATAAATATAGTGGTGGCAAAGTAGTTGATTTATTTATTAAAAGTTAAATAAACAGTGATGGAAATTTACATCACTATGCAATTACGGGTTAATTCAGAGTTGCATAACATAAATGCAATCATGACCGTTAAATAAAAATGTAGACAAATAAGGAAATTAATTTGAGTTATATAGCGGCATTTGAAAGTTATGAATCAGAAAGAATTGCAGAAGTTACGAAGATCATCTCCCTCAAGAAGGCCCTCGTCGAATTTTTTAAACAACCTTACAGCAGTACCTTCGTAATATCGCCAACATAATATTTTTATTGAGCCGTGGTGAAATAAAAAAAGCCAATTGAAGTGGCCGTTATGATCTAGAAATATAAATTTCAAACAAATACGGCGTTACAATTTGACAACTTTATCTCAAGCTTAAAGATGAAATAAATTATGGTAAACCTGTACAAAGCCGTCCTTTAGCTATTAAATAATAATTACATTTTAATCGAAATGATCATAATAAATCTGAAATAAACTATCAACATAATTCTGTAATATTGATTCAGAAAGAATTGCGGAACAACAGGAAATACGAGAAAATAAATTATATTCGATCATTAAGAAAATGTCATGACATATTTATAACCTTTTTTTATATTATGATCTTAGCACAAAAATGTATAATAATTTAATTCAGAGTTGCATAACATAAATGCAATCATGACCGTTAAGTAAAAATGTAGATAAATAAGGAAATTAATTTGAGTTATATAACGGCATTTGAAAGCTATGAATCAGAAATGAATTGCAGAAGTTACAAAGATTTAAAGCAGTCATTATAGAATTAATAATATCGCGATGCAACACATCATTTGAAATTAAGATAAAAATGAAAGAGCATAGATTGATTTTTAATATTACTTTTTAAGTTTTGATTATATCATGCAGTTATGATGAAAAGAACCTAATAAATAGAAAAAAAAAACGATTTTTTTATAATAAAAAGTAAAATGATTTAGCTCAAACATTGAATTATAAAGATGATTTTCTTTTATTTACATGAAATAAAGAAAGGTGTATAATTTAAGATTACTTTCAATTAAAAATATATGATTTGCATCATATGTTGCATATTCAATTGGCGGTGAACGCGATTATGCATGATTACTTCATAGGTTTAAAAGTCTCCAAATATGCTTATTGTGTGTGTGCGTGTGTGAAGGGGGGATTAGTATGCAATTGCTATGACATCGAAACAGAGTAGGATGTATTTAGATAAGATCTAACTTTTGAATATTGTAGAATGTCTACCAAAACTGTTTTTCACAATCAAAAATTTTAAAAACATTAGATCTCTAGATTAGATGTAAGTATAGTAAAACCAGTTTACATTTCCATAAGCACCTTTCTTACATAAGATTTTATTCAACTTCTCCATCAGATGCAGAAGTTTTGTGATTGGCAGGTAAGTAAATATTACTCTTTAGATATTAGGATAACATAATAAAATAAAATCCCTGTCCAAGTTTATGCTTATCATAATAAAATCAAAGTGTAAAATGGAGTCTAAGATATACCACAATCATAATATAGCATAATCAGTAAGAAATTATGAATGTAAAATTAATGACACTACGGAGGGTTAAGGGTGGGGGGGGGGGAGTCACCTTGAAAAATGAACTTTTAGTCTAAAAAAGTTACAAGAGTAAGTAGTTCAATAACATGATTTGATGAAATCGTGTTTAATATTTAATACACATTTATAGTTCTTAAATTTTTTTTGCTAATTGTTTGAAGAATTTGATAAGTTCCTAAGTATATATAACTTAAAAAAATTTAAATTGTCGATTGTAGTATATCAGATATTATGTAGAGTAATATACAGGGTGATTATAATTAAAGTCCCACTTTCAAAATGCTGTAACAGAGGAACCACTGGTTAAAATGACTTCAAATTTGAACTGAATATACTAGAAGAAGTGGGAAATAGTATGACATAAGAAAGAAGAAGTTCCAAAGTGTGTCAATCGATGGCGCTTTAAGCAGCATAACGAAAGTGGGTTAGGCTACAAGTGACATTTTTAAACGAAAAACGACGGGTTTGGCATGAGTTACACAGTAAACCAACCGTCAATGTGCATGAGTGTTTCGGTTGTTTGACGGAAAAAAGGACTTCCAAACCAGTCAACAGTTGGGGTACGGTTAGTGGAAAGCCAATCCACCGCGACAAGGTCATACCACACTGGATGGGAAAAATCGGTTTTTAATTGTTCTTGGGCCAAAAACCGATTCAGTCTTTAATTGCGCATGAGTGTCTTTTAATTTGCATAGTATGCCGCTTACATATGCCGGGTACATAGCTTACATATGCCGCTTTGCATGGTATGCCATCTATTGATACACTTTGGAACTTTATTTCCTTATGCCATACTGTTTACCCCTTCTTCCAGTATATTCAGTTCAAATTTGAAGTCATTCTGACCACTGGTTCTTTTTTTACAGCATTTTAAAAGTGGGACTTTTGAAAGTAGTATGATGTGGCCATCACAAAACGTTCTTCTATGTAAATAAAATCAATTCAATGATTTGAATAGTACAAGAAATTACATCGACGTAGCAAATAGATTTTTTTCTACACAATGTATTTCCATATTCAGGATGCTAAGCGTAAAGTTTCGTTTAATTCAATGCATTTAAACTGGTGATATAAGCATAGCATATTTCAATCACATCACCGAATTTTACCTTCACCCCTCTTAGATGACGGGAACTAAAACTGAATGACAATCTATCCTATCATGAAGACCTGAATTTGGTGTTTTGTTGAATTTTGTGCACATATACTGGAGATATAAGCATCACATAAATCAAACAAATCATCGCTTTGTGTCACCCCCTCTTAGGAGATTTTTCCCAAAACTGCACATAAGTATAGAAAGTCATATGAAATTGCATCCTATTTTATGCAGTAGTTTGTGAGTTAGAGCACCCACAAAATTTGTGGCACATGCAGACAGACAAACAGATTCACGGACAGACATTTTCTAAAAACAGTCAAATTGTGTTCAGTACCTTCTAAAACGTATAAATCTGTCGAAAACTGGAAGTCGAAATTTTTCATGAATCCAATTCTTCTTGTATAGGTAGATAGGAGAAAGCAAAAATGACTTGCTATTCTGACGTTGAGAGCCTTGATCTTATTTACTAGACATCACCTCAACTGCCAAAACACCAGTTAAGGCTTCGCTGTAGAGAGATGAAAATATGTTTTTGGTGTCGGTTTGTATGTATATATCTAAGTATGTATACTTGTTTCGCTACAACTGCCGAAAAAAAATATCCGATTATATCATTATTTGCAGGATATGTTTGTAAGGTACACTAAATTAGCTATATAGCTTTTGATAAAATTTGTATCATTCGTTTGTTTACAAGGACATTGAAAAGAATTAGGATAGATTATGGTCTTTGGAGGACAATTGTTTGAGATACATTTTAGTGATGTCATCTACTTCAACATAAAAACAAAATTTGATATGTGTTGTTGACAGAAGGATTTAGACCCTTTTTTCTCGCAGGCCGTAAACATATGTTTGCAACGTTAGGCGGGCCGCAACACACTTATATAATAATGTAAAAAAAAGAGTAATGATGAGTTTAGATGACAAAAGTAGTATAACAAAGCTATATGATAATTTTAATATAATAAGTAGGATTGGACGTTTGCCGTCGATAAAATGTTATCAAAAACATTTTACATCACTATTTACGAACAATATACATCGTAGTTAGAGTTGCAAAGGCTGGAAAAAACCCGGTTTAAACCTGTTAATAAACCGGTTTTTTAGGGAATAAATCAGGTCTTTTGGCAATAAACCTGGGAATAAACCGGGTCTATTGGAAATACACCTGGGAATAAACCGGTTTTTTGCAACTCTATTCGTAGTAGATTTCTATTGCAAATGATGTAGAAGAATGCCGCGAAGATTGTTGCAAACGTAATAATATAATAATAAGTGAACGTAATAATATAATAATGTAGCATTTCTAAATTCTAAAGAAAAAAATCGGGGGGATTTTCTTTAATAAATCCGTCGTTTTCTCAATGCAAAAACTTTATCTTTTAATGTAGATATACATAGTGCAAATTTAATGAATTCTGTTTGTTTAGTGTTGAAGATTAAGATATCTATACACCACTAAAACACAAATCGAACTACATGTAAAAGAAAAAAACAATTGACTAAGGAAACGACATTTAAGATAATTTTAAATTAGTAACTATAAATAACAGGACAGATTTTGTTTTCCTATGAAAATATATAAAGGTCTTAAAAACTTTTTATGCACATCTAAGATAATTTTATAAATAGGGATTAAAGATTATGTGTCTCGGGCAGCACATAAAATGTCACCGGGTCGCAGTTGGGTATGGCTGATCTAGAAGATGTACATTTCGAGATATAAGGTGGAGGTCAGACAATGCACAGCTGAATGGATCTACACAAAAAACACACTATTCAATCTAGTAGGAATACAACTCCTGCTAAATGGTTGCGAAAAAGTGATTGTGGTTAAAAAAATATTTCATTAATATACCTATTCATTCATTTTTTATTGCATTAGATGCGCATTTTAGGCAAAAAAGTTGAGAAAAATTTCTTAATTTTCTTTATAATAACTTAAAAATATGCAGTTTAGTAGCTTTGTCTATTTTACATTATTTGATATTAAATTAAAAACAATTACAAATCAAATTAGCAGTATTTATTGAATTTTTTATTCACAACAATTTTTCAAATTCTTGATTGGAGTGTGAAACGTAAAGTTTTCCAGAAGCTGAAACTCCTTTCTGATAAACAGATTGTTTTCCACAGTGTCCAATTACTTTCTAATGATTCCATTATTCTTTATCTGAAACAAGATTAAACAAAATCATTACTCATTTATTACTTACAAGACAGTGAGGATCATACATGACCTATGCAAATGACTTCGAAATATTTCAAGTCGTCGCCGAAGAAGATACATGCATACAGTACATGCATAAACTATCTTAATCGTTTTAATATTATGTAATACGACCCTGAAGGATGAATTCATGGTGTAAAGCTCCTTTACATTTAAAAAAGACTAACAAAGATTAACAACTGATCAGGGACCGATTTACAAATTTGGGTGCCCTAGGCATAGATGCTTATGGCGGGTCCCCTTGCATGTATGCCTTGAGTTAAACAAGTAATATAATTTTTTTTAAAGTCAATTCCTACTTTTAATCATAAATATATAAAATAAACCCGTGCAGCATTAATGTCCCACGTTATCTTTATTGAACATTATTTTATAATCATCGTTGCGGTATTTTATTTCTGTGGCATCACTAATTTGAGATAAATCTTTCATTTCATTTATGAAAACAATGGGAGGAATTTTTTTCTCCCATTTAAAACTAAAATTAATTAATTAAATTTAATTAATGAATTAATATTTGAAAAAACTGTATTAACATAAAGTGTCATCCACTACAAGTTAAAAAAATGTATTTGAACTTGAGTGGATGAATAGAAAATATTTTATTAACGATTGAAAATTTGAACAAAATATAGAGAGTGTGAGTAATAGTAGGAATTTAATAAAAATATATTATTGAAAGCGGTACTTGTTAAGATTACTACTTAATAATTTTGTGATATTTAATGATGTTTTGATAAATTTTCTGCTCCAATTTTTAGCAGTAAAAGTTTTTATAACATCCTCATAATCTTAAGTGTTCTATATTTCGCTGACGATTTTTCAATCTTTCGAAATAGGTTATCGCAGAAATTTGCGTGCTCATAATGACATTTCCATCTTGTGCTGCGGTTGCAGCCGGTCCGACAGATATAACAATGAGAAATGCGGAGTTGGGATATCGTTCCTTGTAGCTCAGTGGTAGAACCTCAGCGCGCTATTCTGAGTATACGGGATCAATTCCCGGCTTGGGACATTTTTCACTCTGTCGGTTTACGCTTGAAAAAAGCAGGATAAAAATTCCCTAGTTATTATAAAGAACATGTTTTGAACGTAAAATAAGTATAATTGAGTTGAGCTCTCCCATAAAGTATAATTTTGCACTCTTTATTCATAAAACCTATCGTAACTTTGTAATAAGTGATTGTATCGACTTGCAAACGCTGTCATTTGATTCAGAATTTAAGAAAATACATGGTAAACAATACCCAATTCGATCTATTTAAAAAACTTGAGTTCCTCTCCCCTTACCCCCCAAACTATAGAAAAACAACTTTATTTCTGAGGGGCTCATCGGATCTTCATTTCTAGTGTCATAACGAAGTTCTTCTCAAATTTTCGTGAATGGCCGACAGTTGTTGCTGTAAAACCTATTTTACCTGGGCTAAAGTATAATTTTGAGACTTTTTATTCATAAAACGTGGCCATAACGTTGTAACAAATGACCGTATTGACTTGTAGATGGTGTCATTTGATTTAGAATTTAAGAAAATACATGGTAAACAATACCCCACTCGATCTATTTAAAAAACTTGAGTTCCTTCCCCCTTTCCCCCCCCCAAACTATAGAAAAACAACTTTGTTTCTGAGGGGCATTTTCGTGAATGGCCGACGTTGTTGCTGTAAAACGGTGTTTTAAATGGGCTAAAGTATAATTTTGAGACTTTTTATTCATAAAACGTGGCCATAACGTTGTAACAAATGACCGTATCGACTTGTAGATGGTGTCATTTGATTCTGAATTTAAAAAAATACAAGGTAAACAATACCCCACTCGATCTGTTTAAAAGACATGAGTTCCTTCCCCCTTCCCCCCCAAACTATAGAAAAACAACTTTATTTCTGAGGGGCTCATCGGATCTTTATTTCTAGTGTCATAACAAAGTTCTTCTCAAATTTTCGTGAATGGCCGACAGTTGTTGCTGTAAAACCCTATTTTACCTGGGCTAAAGTATAATTTTGAGACTTTTTATTCATAAAACATGGCCATAACGTTGTAACAAATGATCGTATCGACTTGTGGATGGTGTCATTTGATTCAGAATTAAAAAAAAATACATGGTAAACAATACCCCACTCGATCTATTTAAAAAACGTGATTTCCTTCCTCCTTTCCCCCCAAACTGTAGAAAAACAACTTTATTTCTGAGGGGCTCCTCGGATCTTTATTTCTAGTGTCATAACGAAGTTCTTCTCAAATTTTCGTGAATGGCCGACAGTTGTTGCTGTAAAACCCAATTTTACCTGGGCTAAAGTATAATTTTGAGACTTTTTATTAATAAAACGGGGCCATAACGTTGTAACAAATGACCGTATCGACTTGTGGATGGTGTTAGTCGATTCAGAATTAAAAAAAATCATAATTTAACGACACCTGTTGATCTACTTACAAAAGTTTAGTCCACCCGAGTTAAAATACTCCTCCTTTCCCCCCCCCCCCCACCAAAAAAAAAGGATAAAATAACTTTATTTTTTCGGAACTCATCTGATATTCATTTCTAGTGCGTTCAAAGTTCTTCATTCATAGTTCTTCCCAAATTTTCGTGAGGTCGTCTATTACTTAATTTTAGGTAGATTTCGTGAGAAATACTACCTACTACATTCTCCCCTAAGTTGGAATTTCTGAAAATTTTTTGCAGATCTACACCGATCATGACTCCTAGAACCCAAAGCCACCCCCAGTTCAAATCTTTATCTATCTATTTATCTATCTATCTATCTATATTACTTTTTTATGGACACGATAACATTCATAATTCTGCACAAATCTCTTCCAAACTGTTACATAAAATCAAGGGGCATAAAATCACGGTCAAGTTCGTTACTGGGCAATATCAAACCAAGGGGGGGGGGGGCTTTTTGTGAAAACAGAAAAAAACCCATAACTTCTTAATTATGATACATATCGAATCCGTTTAAAGTTATTATTACTTCTACGAAAAGGGCCAAAAATTTATTAGAAAAAATTCATAACTTCGTCAATTCGCAAGATATCAAATCTGCTTAAATTTATTATAAATCTTCTTAATATTATCTACAACTTTTATACTGACAAGTTTTTTATAGAACCAACTCTTATAGCAAAAAAAAAAAAAAAAAAAAAAAACATTCCTGCTGGCTCCACCTACAGGTACAGGTATATTTCGAAGTGGGCGGTTGCAACTGCCGCATCAGGGCAAATAGGTTTTTCTTCTGCAGTTCCCAATAAACAGGCGCCCCTATGTGTCTTCGAAATCTACACGTGGCTGTAGGTCGAGCCGTCAGGGATATTTTAATTTATTTTACCTGTACTAATATACTAATTTAACTTTACGGTCTCGTTATTCGTAATAGAATATTATTCTAGTTTTTATTTGTCGGCATTCTGTTGCTAAACTACACAGTAAACTTGATTTTAAGTTCGTAAATAATATTCAAAATAATTTGCCAATAATATTAAAAAAAATATCTAAATTCATCTATAAATATTTTTTATTTTAACCTAGCGATCTATTTAACTTCTTGGAAAGCAATGCTATCGAAAAAAATATCTAAGGGTCAAAGATAGTAAAATTTTGAAATGAATGTTCAAATTTTTATTGCTTACCAAATAAACAGGAATCATTCTCTTCGATGCACTTATTGAAACCTGGTTCTACGCATGACTAACATTAAAGAAAAGATTAAATTAAAATGTTGTAAAACACATTAACATAAAATGCAACTCATTATTTATAGGGGAGATGGGGGATGAATGGGACAAGGGATGGATGGGACGTTCTCAATATTTCAGGCAATAAACTTTTTTTTTTAGTTGCTTCCTATCCTCATAGATTTCACTACCATAGTGTGCTTCAGAACCAAAAACAAGAGCACATGGCTGTTTTCAGTTTTCTTCAAATTTGCATTTCCTGAAAACTCTGCTTAAAAGTAATTTTTTTTTACATTTGAAGTTACTTAAATATCTTATGCAATATAAACAATTAAGATATGTTGTAGTTTTTTATTGCAAGGCTCAATATTGGTAATTAAAATGAATGCATATTAACCATTGTGACAAAATAAATTTTGAGACAAAATGGCTGACAATAGAATATATGCATCATGGGGGGGATTGGGACATTTCAAATGGGATGAATGGAACTGTCTCATTCATCCCCAGAGGAAGCTGAAAAATATATTTATTAACTAAATAATGCTATATAGGTTGATAAATTAATACTTTAAGGTAATTATTCTTTTAACATTTCATCCTCATTGTAGCCATCGTCTTCAGCCATTGAATGCTTCCGTTTATGGGCCTTTTAAGGCAAAGTTAAGATGAGTCCAAGATCATTGGCTAACAAATAATCCTGGAGATCATATTACAATTTATAATCTCCCAGCTTTTGCTAAGGAGGCATTTTTGTCAGCTTTTAGTCCTTAACATTGAATACCGGGAGGAAAATGTTTGTGTCCCCCCCCTGCTGTGGGGATGATTGGGGGACATAGAAGAACTTTTTAAAAAATTTCATTTATATTTCTGTATATTAATAATATGGAACAAATATTGTGCATAAGATGTAGTCAAACACTTAATGTAGGACATGTGATATATAATATTGATAATAACTTAAATAAAATATTTAAAATAAATATTTTTGTGAAAATGTCCCATTCATCCCCTATCTCCCCTAATAATAATAATAATAATAATAATAATAATAATAAAGGAACAGTAAAACAGCACATTTTAATGTTGAAATGTATTTATATATACACATTTGTTTACGTACATAAAATCGCTAAGTAATTTAGAATTCCAGTTTTAAAAGTTAAAAATATAACAGAGCTCGTAACAGCTTATAACAGAGTAACTCGATTTTCTTACAATCAACGCCGAGCCTCAACCGTTTGTCCTAGAACAGTGAAATTTGAAGACATGTTCTTTACACAATGTAGGCACCCACTAGAAAGGATTTTTGAAAATTCACACCATAAGCGGGTCGAATGGGGGGTCGAATGTTTTAGATAATTTTGTCTTTTAGGCATATCTCATCAGGCGTTTTAAGTAGGAGCGTAGAATTCGGGATAACAATTCTTTAAAGAATAGTTAAACATGTATTACAGGCGATTTTAGAAAGTCAACCACTAAGTGGGTTAAATGGGGGGTCGAAAATTTTCGGTGATTTCACATTTTCACCATATTTCATCAGCAGTTTCAGGTAAAAGCCTGAAATTCAAGATAACAAATCTACTAAAAAAATAATTAAACACATATTTCAGCGATTTTAGAAATTCAACCAGTAAGGGGGTTAAATGGGGGGGTCTAAAGTTTTAGAACATTTTGCTTTTTCGCCATATCGCAACAACAGTTTTGGTTAAAAGCGCGAAATTCAGGATAAAAAATTTACTAAAAGTTAGTTAAACATAGATTTCAGCGATTTTAAACATTGAACCAGTAAGGGCGTTCAATGGAGTGTCGAAAGTTTTTAATCATTTCGCGTTGTCGCCATATCTCAGCAGCAGTTTTAGGTAGGAACGTGAAATTCAGGATAACAAATATACTAAAGAAACAATTAGACACATATTTCAGCGATTTTAGAAATTCATCCATTAAGGGGGTTAAATGGGGGGGTCGAAAGTTTTTGGTCATTTTGCGTGTTCGCCATATCTCAGCAGCATTTTTAGTTAGGAGGTCGGAATTCGGGATAACAAATCTACAAAAAAATATAGATAAAAATGTATCTCAGTAATTTCAGAAATTCAACAACTAAGGGGGGTTAAATAGGAGGTCAAATATTTTAGGTCCTTTTGTCATATCTGAGTAGAAATTATAGGTAGAATTATGAAACTCAAGATAACAAATCTACTAAAAAAATAGTTTAACACGTATTTCAGCGATTTTAGAAATTCAGACACTAAGGGGGGTTAAATGGGGGTCGAATGTTTTACGTCATTTTGCCATATCTCAGTAAAAGTTATAGTTAGGAGCGTGAAATTTGGGATAACAAATCTACTAAAGAATAGTTAAACATGCATTTCAGGCGATTTTAGAAATTCAACTACAAAGGGGCTTAAATGAAGGTTCGAAAATTTTCGGTGATTTTACTTTTTCACCCTATTTCATTCACATTCAGGCATTTCACCCTATTTCACCCTATTTCACCTAGTTTTAGTAAAAAGCGTGAAATTCAGGATAACAAATCTCCTTAAAAAAATAGTTAAACAAGTATTTCAGTGATTTTAGAAATTCGGCCACTATAGGAGATGAAATAGTGGATCGAAAGTTTTATGTCATTTTGCCATTTCTGAATAGAAGTTATAGGTAGGGATAACAAATTCGGGAATTTCGGGATAACAAATCTACTAAAGAATAGTTAAACATGTATTTTACGTGATTTTAGAAATTCAACTACTAAGTCGGTTAAATGGGGGTCGAAAATTTTCGATGATTTCACCTTTTCACCATATCTCATCAGTAGTTTTGGATAAGACCGTGAAATTCAGGATAACAAATCTGCTATAAAAATAATTAAACGCATATTTCAGCGATTTTGGGAATTCACCTATTAAGGGGGCTAAATGGGGGTCGAAAATTTTAGGTCATTTCGAATTTTCGCCATATCTCAACAGAATTTTTAGTTAGCAGCTTGAAATCACAGATTCAGGATAACAAATCTACTGAAAAATAGTTAAACATATATTTCCGCGATTTTAGAAATTCAGCCACTAAAGGTCAATGGTTAAATGGGGGTATAATTTTTTATGTTATTTTAACATATCTCAGTAATAGGTAGGAATGTGAAATTTAGGGTAACAAATGTACTAAAAAATAGTAATATATGTATTTCCACAATTTTAAATAATAATCCAAAAATGTAGTTAATCATATATTTCAGCGATTTTAGAGCTAGCGAGTTTGTGGGCAACATCGGCTGTGAACCCGACTGCGGAAGATTAGACGGTGTGATACACGTTTATAAATAACCTTCTTTCCTTCGTGTTTCTCGTCGTTCACTTCTTTTTTAAATTTTTTTTCTCGATACTTTGCCACATACCATTTTCGTTCTTCTGCTTTCATAATACCACAGGAATGCAGCCATTTTCTCGATTAAACACAAGTTTATTTAACAGACGAAACATCACACAGACATGGACGCACATAAATATATAAGGAATACCAGTAGCCGCAGTTACAATATTATTATTCGTTCTTTTACCAACTATATTTTATTTTCATACCGTGCCCACAGCACCATACAACCTGTCACTCTGGCCTCCCGCCAACATCTGTTACCTTCTCCCCTTCACTCCGCAGCAGAAGAGAGTCAAAAAAGGGTTGCCATAAACTACGACGTCATCAGGCATGACACCCCCCACCTAAGATTGAAAAAGGGGTATGCCACTTTAGCAATCTGAAATCCAGACTGATGACGTCACTGCTCTTCCTTCTTTACTATTAAACTACTAATGAACAATAAGGAACTCAATATACATATAAAGAAATACAGAACAACAATACTTATACTTTTTCCGGAAAAATTCTGGAAACTCCTGCTAGCTACTGCAATATAAAAATACAATTAATGTTTCATAATATATAATACTAAATACAAATAACAAATGAGGAACAGAATGCAAATTAATATGAAATAGATGGTATAGAATTACAGCTGCAACACAAACAACTGTGAACTATCAAAAGTTTTTTTTTTTCATAAAAGTCATTAATTTTCCATAAAAAGTCTACAGTCAATTTTATTAGTCTGTTGTCTCCAGTCTCGATAGTGCATCAGCGTTCGTCAACTTTGCACCAGGACAGTGTGAAATAGTAATGTCATATTTCTGCAAAGCCAGTGCCCATAGCTGCAGTTTGGAAGATTGGGGAGCATTTTTGGTGATAAAAGTCAGTGGGTTGTGATCGGCAATAAGTTCCACGGGTGAACCCAAAATCCAAGTCTCGAACTTTTTTAGACTCCAGATAACTGCATAGGCCTCCCGTTCAATGGTCGGCCAAGCCTGTTGAGTTTTGGTGAGCTTTTGACTGGCATAACTGACTGGAAATAGTCTCTCATCCTTCTGTTGAGATAGACATGCACCGATGCCTATTGCAGATGCGTCACATTGAATGGTAAAAGGAAGTCCAATATTTGGTGTATAAAGACTAGGTGCCTCAACGAGATCCCTCTGTAGTTCGTTGAAAGCTTTATCATGTTCCTCCAACCAGCACAATTTCTCGGGACTGTTATTTTTAGTAAGTTCTGTCAGTGGGTATGCTGTTTCGGCATACTTAGGCAGGTAATCGCGGTAGTAGTTACATAAACCGAGGACATTCTTAAGTTGTTTTTTTGTGTGTGGAACGGCTAACTTTCGTATGGCTTCAAATTTCTCTGGATCGGTTCGATGGCTGCCGGACCCGATGACATGTCCTAAATACTTAATCTGGTTTTTCGCAAAGGCGCACTTCTTCAGGTTCACCGAGAACCGTATTTCTCGAAGTTTAGAGAATATCGTGTCAAGATGCGTAATATGATCTACCCATGTTTCTGAAAAAACAGCTATATCGTCGATGTACGCTCTAGCAAAGTTTCTGCATTTTGAAAGTGCTTTATTTATTTCTCTCTGAAAGGTCGCAGCTGCATTCCGGAGCCCAAAGGCCATCACTTTGAAGCGATATTGAGCCCTGTGAGTCTTAAAACATGCCAAACCCTGGCTTTCTGCTTCCAGCGGTATGGCCCAATATCCTTTTAGCAAGTCGATTGTAGTTATTACATTGGCCCTGCCAATATTGAACAAAAGATCCGTTGCGTTTTCCATAGGGAAATCGTCGGTTTTTGTGATTGCATTCAAAGCTCTAAAGTCTACGCACAGTCGGAGGGCCCCATCTTTCTTCATCACGCACACTACCGGGTGTGGCGCCTCCGCATCACTCTCTTCAATCAGTCCTAACTCTAGCATTTCTTCGATTTGTTTGTCTACTTGTGGCTTCAAAGCCTCTGGAATTCTATAAACATATGGCTTTTTCATTTATTCGCCGTTTAATCTAATTTTGTGCTCGCCTACCCTAACTATTTGTACCTTTTTTGAAAATAAATCTTTATATTTGTATAGTAGATCTAACATCTCTTTTCTTTCTGTATTTTCTAAGTGCTTTAAATCTACTTCTTCTATGTTAAACAAGTTTGGATTATCATTCACACTAGGGGTGGGATGGACTCCTCCTAATTCTTCTTCATTTTCGAAGATTACTCCCACCGCCCGTACCCTAGGAGTAAATTTTCTTATTTTATTTACATGGATATTCCTAACATTCCCGTTTATTAATTTTACTTTGTAAGAATCAGGCTTACAGCGTGCTACAATTTCGGCTGGTCCCGTCCACCTAGCATAAAGTTTGTTCGTGGAATCTGGGATTAATAGATATACCTGGTCCGCTGGTCTAAATTCCTTGTAAATCGCTCTCCGATTAGCGTACTTCGCATATGAGCCTTGTTTAAATTCCGCTACTATTACCGCTTGCTCCGCCGCCCTTTCTAAATTAATTTTTAACTCTTGAAGATATTCAGTTGCGCTCTTTCCCAGATTTATGGGTAGTGGTATTTCTCCTCTCCATGTAGATTTCAATACTGCTAATGGCCCCCTGGCCTCCCTTCCGTACATTGATTTGAATGGCGATACTCCCGTGGTACTATTCAGAATTTCTCTATAGGCAAATAATAAATAAGGAATGTGTTTATCCCAATTTTTGGAATCGCTCCGAATTATATGGTGTAGCATGCGTTTCAGAACCTGATTATATCGCTCCACTAATCCCGAGCTTTGCGGATGCCCTGGCGTCGCAAATCTAGGAGCCGCTCCTAGCCTAGCATGAAACTCCTGTATTAAACCTGAAACAAAATTCTTGCCCTGGTCACTCGCTATTACGCGGGGTATCCCTGTTCGCATAAATATCTCTAATAATGCGTCGCACGTAGCTTTAGCCGTAATTGTTCTTAACGGGACCGCCTCTGGCCACCGCGAATGCTGATCCACTAAGGTAAGCACATATTTATGTCGACGTGCTGAAGGTGGTTCAATTTTCCCAATTATGTCAATATTTACAACGTCGAACGGAAGTTATGGTCTCTCAATTGGGACAATGGGTATCTGATCGCTAGCCCTTTCTCTACTCCGTAACTGACAGTCTTTACAAGATTTACAATAGTCCTCTACATCCCGTGACATATTCGGCCAATAAAATGAATAACGAATTCTCTCTTTTGTTTTTTTCATGCCGAGATGATTAGCGAAAATCGATTCATGAGCAATTTTTAAAATTTCCCCCCGCCTCACTTTTGGTACCACTAATTGCGTAACACAATCCCCCGTGACTCTTTCTTTATGATAAAGCAAATTATCCACTATAATGAACCCGTTTTTACCATTTTCCGCGTCTTTGAAAGCAACCTGTAACATTTCGCAACTCTTCTGTTGCTCCCTGTATATACTTGCATCTGATCGTTGACCTGCATTCAAATCTCCGTTATCATCTTTCCTTTCAATACAACTAATCGTTAATTCTCTCTCCGCGTTTTGATTTTCACCTCGCCAGCATAAATTTTCAATATTTATATCATCCCCCTCTGTTTGGTTGCCTTCTCCCTCTTTTCTTTCAATTTCATTTCCCTTTTCCGATCGCGTATCATTTACTGGCGCCAAAGAACATTTCTGTCTATCATCTTCCGAAGAACATTCCTTTCCCCCCTCTTTACTAGCTAACTGTAATATTTCATAAACTGCCGGTGTTATAATACATGTCCCATATAATTTATCCGTAACGGCAAACAGTACGTCTACACTGTTGTTAAATATACAACTTGACTCTCCGGATTTTAAAGCTACTGGTAGTGTCATAAGATTAGCAACTATTCTTTCTCCAAAAGCCGATATTAACTGAATTTTTGAATTTTCATTATTTCTAAATGAATCCGGTAATTGATTAGAGTTTATTACAGGTATTTCTGCCGCACTATCAATAATACATTTAATGTCCTTTCCCCTTATTCACAACTGTTCAAATTGAAGTGGTTGTGTACTTATTGGCTCGTTTCCAAAACAGAGTGTTTCAACCTTGGCGACTATTTTATCATCCTGTTTATTTTTTCCGACAAAAGAATCTTTTTTTGTTTGATTTTACAAACTTCCAATTTTATCTTTTTCTCTATTATTGGGACAAAACCGTAAATGCGTCGTCTGTTTACAAAGTCTACATTCTGTTGGTGTGTTTAAATTTTTATCGCTACGAAAATTAAAATTATTTCTAACATGGGGTGGTATATATTTTCCATTATTGTAATTTACATATTCATCGTGACTGCGGGGTTTTACCGGTTTATCAGTTATATAATTCCGAAAATGTTCTGCCCTTTGAAGTAAACCAATTATCACATACTTTCGCGATTTGTCGTGGTTTTAACCAATTATCTAATTGTTTTATCCTCACATAGCTTCGCGTCTCCGAATCTAGTGAACTTAATAATCTATCGCTTACGATTAACTCATTAAGCGTGTCAAAATCATTTACTTTTCTCAGTTCACAATAGAAATCCCAATTGGCTCTGAGCCTACTCGCGAATTGCATATGATTTTCGTTTCTCGATCTCTTCGCAAAAAGAAAGTTTTCTAGGCAGGCCTCTGGTGTGAGTTGAAATTCTTTTAAGATTAACGCCTTAACCTTTTGGTAATCTTTCATTTCTTCAGTGTTTGCGTATACTAACAAGTGCGCCGCCCGTTCTCCTACAAAATTAAACAAAATCTCCACCTTTAATTCCTCTGCGACATTTTTAATTTCGAATGCTTTCTCTAGCGAAGTAAAAAATAAATTCCATGATTCGGGCCTGCTGGGGACTGTAATAGTCAAAGTTTTGACGCTTTTGATTAGTGTTTCTAACGAATTAGGCTTAGGTCCATCCACCCCTGTATCAGAATTTTTTATACTCGCTCTGGATTTTACCCATTTCTATCTGAACTTTAACTAATTCTAGCTTAGTTCTTTCAATTTCTAATAACGTATCTTGTTCTGTCTTAGACTTTTCTTTGTCGACTTTCGCGACTTCTGCATCACGCTTCTCTCTTTCTATGCGGTCTGACACCGTTGTATTTAAAAATTCCTTTATAAATTCATTATCTTTTGAATACTGATCACTTCCCTCAATTAATGCTTTTAAATCAATTATCCTGTGCTCACTCTCTACTTTTAGGCCCAATTCGGTGGCGACAACAACTAAGTCTTCTTTCCTTAACCCTTTAATATTAAACATTTTTGTTTTTAGTCTTAGCACTTATTTATTAATACTATAAATATACTCTATAAATATTTATATTATCTCGTTTCAAATAAAGTTCATACTACCAATAATGATATATATAAATCTTCATAAATATTTCTCAAACATTATTCTATTCTGCAAGTTCTTTTTTATTTGCTTCAGGAATAAACATACAAAAACATGCAACTTACTTCAATCATAAATCCAAGCTCTGATTCTAAGTACGAGAGCGTGTGATACACGTTTATAAATAACCTTCTTTCCTTCGTGTTTCTCGTCGTTCACTTCTTTTTTAATTTTTTTTCTCGATATTTTGCCACATACCATTTTTGTTCTTCTGCTTTCATAATACCACAGGAATGCAGCCATTTTCTCGATTAAACACAAGTTTATTTAACAGACGAAACATCACACAGACATGGACGCACATAAATATGTAAGGAATACCAGTAGCCGCAGTTACAATATTATTATTCGTTCTTTTACCAACTATATTTTATTTTCATACCGTGCCCACAGCACCATACAACCTGTCACTCTGGCCTCCCGCCAACATCTGTTACCTTCTCCCCTTCACTCCGCAGCAGAAGAGAGGCAAAAAAAAGGGTTGCCATAAACTACGACGTCATCAGGCATGACAGACGGAAAAGAGAACTATTGCTGATTTATTATTATATATTTTGTGTGAAATTTTTTGAAGGAATATGTTTTTTAATTTCCTATTTTAAGAATTTTTTTTCGATTTTCGTCTTTTAGCGATAGGATTTAAAATTTTAAACAAAATATTACACTTCCACCTTTTTTCAAAATACATTTTTTGAAAGTAAAAAATTTCGATTTAAATACTGATTGCTATATTTATAGGCTAGGGTATGCACAAGGATGCCTTATGGTGATTACCGTATAGTCAGCTTACAAGCGTGCAACCGAATGGGTCCTGTTAAAATTGTTCATTTTAATGATTTATGCACGCAAAATAACTGAACCACGTTATAGTGATCGATGCATTAACGATGTATGGTTGAGAAATACACAGGACCCCGTTATTTTGATCACCTCATTAATAATTTATGGGCCTGGCAGTACCCATTTACAATGATCGCCATTTATCTTAGGCAATCCCATTTTCATTTATTTCATCTGAAAACTCTCCGCTCATCCTAGATAAATACGCACAGGGCCAGTAGTATTTTGTCAGAGGGATTATGAAAAAAAATATTAATGTCACAAAATATTTTTACGTGCTTATATATATAATTACCATAACACCAACTTAAACTATGAAATAATGATTATATATATTATTTAGTTATTTTCGTATAGTTTAAAATAAAATATTTTATTTAAGTTTCTCTGTTTGCATGTAAAATGCAATTTCTGGGCCCCAATGGAAGTCAAGAGAGTACGCTGCAGAATGTATTTGGGCCCCATTCAGAAGCGACTGATTAATATATATATATATATATATATATATATATATACAGGGTGTCCGAAAAGTCTGGAACTTTGTTATCCCGAATTTCGAGCTTTTAACTAAAACTGTTGTTTCGATATGGCGAAAAGGCAAAATGACCTAAAGCTTTAGACCCAACCCCCCCCCATTTAACCCCCTTACAGGTTGAATTTCTAAAATCGCTGAAATATGTGTTTAATTATTTTTGTAGTAGATTTGTTATCTTGAATTTTACGCTCTTACCTCAAACTGCTGATGAAATATGGTGAAAATGTGAAATCACCGAAAATTTTCGACCCCCCCATTTAATCCACTTAGTGGTTGAATTTCTAAAATCGCCTGAAATACATGTTTAACTATTCTTTAGTAGAATTGTTATCCCGAATTTCACGCTCCTACTTCAAACTCCTGCTAAGATATGCCGAAAAGACGAAATTATCTAAAACTTTCGACCCCTCATTTAACCCCCTTGTGGTGTGAATTTTTACAAACCCTTTCTTAGTGAGCTCCTACATTGTGTAAAGAACATGTCTTCCAAATTTCATTGTTCTAGGATAAACAGTTGAGGCTCGGCGTTGATTATAAGAAAATCAAGCTACTCTTTTATAAGTATAGATATAATATTTGAGTCTACTACCATAATTTACTGAGTTATGATACATAGAATTTTACGAATTTTTAACGCTTTCTAGCATTAAAAATACCCTTTTTTATTTTAGTGCCGGAAAACGTTTAAAATTCAAAGTATCATAACTAAGTAAGTTTTGATCGAAGAAAAATGGAATTTTTAGTGTTTTTACTTGTTAGAGCATGAAAACAGTCTTTCTAAATATAACGTATAGGACCCAGAGATCGTATAAAAAGTTAAACTTCGTAATTTTTTAGAAAGATAACTGTTTTGATGAACAACATTTGAAGTATTTTTGAAACTCGAACTAAATCAATAAAACTAACGATTTAGGAATTAGCCATTGATCAATGATGAGAAGAGTCAACCTATATAGTCTGATAAATGAATTGCTTTTAAATTTTAAGATATTAACCACGTATTAAACACGATATTTAATACAAATTAATGCTAAAATGTATACTTACAAATGCTTTCCATAAAGCATCTCGTTCCTCTTGCAATACACTTAAATCTATCTGTGAAAAAAAAAGTATCAGACAATGAGAGATTATTAAAAAAGATATTGTATATATTTATTTCAGTATCTGTATTTACTATTTTATTATTTATATTACCAATTTATTATCAGACATCATTACATATATAAAATAGAAAAATAGTGAACTATGTTAATATACAAAACGTTCTGATACGTGAAGCCAATGAAATCAATACATCTAAAGTAGAGGTATGTAACGATATGACACATGCGATAATTGACTTTCAATGGCAGAAAATGTTAGAAGATGGAAAAACGTACGACTATAGGGAAACTATCATTCTCAAGTCAGATAAAAAAGGAAAGGAAGATAGTTGAAAAATAAGAATTGAAGATGCTCTAATCAGAGTGAAAACGTTTTTGGTTATTGTACTGGCGAAAGAACTGCAAGGCATATTTCTAAGATATATACAAGATACTTGAACTGTTTCATAGAAAACATTTAACGTATTGCATATAAAATTGTATGAAAAAAGCATTAAAATCATATGAGAAATTTCATCTAGGTTTGCATTCAAAAAGAATATAGGCGGTAAATTATTCTACGACTTAATATCAATATATAAAGTAGATTTTCCGATTGCTAACAACCCTTATAGTGAATATAAAAAATAACAACTGGAGATGCTCTAGTTAGAATGAAAACGTTTTTGGATATTGTAATGACGAAAGAACTGCAAAGCATGTTTCTTAGATGATGTAATGTAACATGCGCCTCAGGCGCCCATGACGGGGCGCACGGCGCGCCATCGACCACCGAACTCAAGTTCTGAAAGACTTTTATTGCGCAGCTTTGTGTCGCTACGGCGCTTTGGCCGGTCAGAGAGCCGAGCCAATACGGATCCTTTAATCTTGAACCCACGTGAGACGATGTAGGTCGTTGCGACACGCGGTGAAACCAGGGGGAGTTACCGCGAGACACTTGGAGACGGGTCGGCGTCCCCCAACAGCTTCGGAGCTGGAATCTCAGGAGGAAAACCAGGCCCTAGGCCTTAAGTCGGTATTTTCCAACCCGTACTGGCTTTACCACAACTCGAGGGGTGTGAGAACCTACAGAGGTAGTCACGTTCCCTCTCGTAGTGTTCTTAGATGATACATCCGCGATACTTGAACTATTTTATAGAAAACTTTTAACGTATATTAAAGAGAATGAGAGACAAAGAATGGCCGAAATTCAATTCTTTGTCTCTCATACTTTATGTTTTCATCTCTAGACTTTTAGTTCGCTTTAACTTTACATCCTGAAGGCGACTGCAGATGCAGGTCGAAACGTTGATTATACTCTCTTAAAACGAAAGTGCCAAAATAACTCAAGTTGAGCCGAAATCCACTCATCTCTCGATTTGAAAGTGAGCTTCTCATGAAGAGTTGAAACAACTCGAGTGAACGAGTTGTTTTTAAGAAACTCATGATTGAGTGATCTCTATTTTACTCATACTTGAGTGAAATCAAATCAATGAAGTTTAAATCCAGTAGCACTTGAGTGATTTATAATCAATTCAAACTTGAGTTAAATGAGGTCATTTCAGATTTAATCCAGTAATTCTTGAGCGATTTGTAACCAATTCATACATGAATGAAATCAACTCATTTAAAGGTTAATCCAAAACCCCTTGGGTGATTTCTAATAAACTCATTCTTGAGAGGAGTCAACTCACTTAAAAATTACAAAAAAAAAAAAAAAAAAAAAAAAAAAAAAAAACTAGAGGGTTTTTTAATCAACTGACTAAATAAAATCAAGCCATTTAAAATGAAATTCAGTAACCTTTGATTTATTTTTATCTACGAAATTCAAAATAACACAGAATTCTTGCCACGTTTTCAAATAAAAATAATGATAAATAACTACCTTATTTTATACTCTATAAAAATTATATTTTATTATTACACCTCTGATATATTTTATTATTTATAGCTTCCGAAATACAAGTTATTTTCTAGAAAGGAGGGGAAGGGGAATTTAAATTCATGGTAAAGATGTAATATTTTATTGTAAAATAATAAATTTCATAAACCGATACAGATTATATTTTAAAAAAAAAAGTAAGTTGCTTGTTGAATGTATACTATATATGTGTACATTCAACAATTAAGTGAAAAGTGTCATTTTATATTTATTTATTTTGTTGTTGTTTTTGAGCTGCTTGAAATATATACCCCCTCCCCCCCCCCTTGATCCAAAAAGAGAATTTTAAAAGAATACTTGAATAGATAAGAATTTATGCTGTTTTAAATACTTTAATCATGGGTTTTTTAAATATATATAATGATTATGTTTTCTATGCAATATTATTAGATATATTGCATGATATTTTTCAGTTTATATCAATATTATCATTAAATGTTTTAATCCTAATACTATTTAGGAATATTCACGCAGTGAATATACGGGAATGGAGATATTTACCTTATTTTTAACAACATATGATAAAAAAAATATGGGATTTTTACAGCTTCACAAATCAAGTATATTTATTTTAAAATATTAGAAAAATAGTATATATACTAATAAAGCTACTTTTCAAATGCTTTCGTCAACATGAAATAGATATTCTAAAGCTTTTCTTATATATTTGAGATACATTTCAAATAATCTAACTCTCAGCAACATAAAATGACTAAAAAAAAACTTATGTATGCACATTTGAAAAACAAGGCAGGTCAATAAAAATATCCAGGAAAAATTTCTTCAGACTGAGAATAAAATAAGAAATATAATTTGTTTACTTTAAAACAATATTTTTAAAGTCAGACAAGTCAATTTTCAATTTATAGTATTATGTAAGTTAGAGTTCTGAAACATCATTAAATAAATATATAAATATAAACAAACGCACAGTACCGCCGAGACATTTTTAAAAAGATTAAATTGCTACTAAAAGCTATTTATAAATCATATTTATTGAAACAACATTAAAAAAACTTAAAATGAGAGGCAAAGGATTTGTATAATTATATTTTAGAGCATTTTTTAATATTTATCCTTCCAACTCAAAAGATCTCTAAATGTTCGTTCGTGTAAATAGTCCTAAATGTTAGGGTTAAGACATATTTGTTAAAAATATTGATATAAACTAAAAAATATCACGCCATATATAAAATAACAATAAATATAAAACAGAATCATTATAAAAAACATGATTAGAGTATTTAAAACAGCAGAAATTCGTACCTTTTCAAGTATTCCTTTTTTTAAATTGCCCCTTTGAACAACGCGAATAATATTTCAACGGTCAACAACGTGCTGTAAAGCTCGATGACGTCACATGCCTGTCGTCTGCTCAGCGAATCAGCGAATGGTCACGTCAGCCGCATTGGCATTTCAGCTCGCCAATGATTGCATTTTTTATTGAGATGAGTTGTTTAGTATTCTCTCTTCTGGAGTGCTTTAGAAAAATAAAAATTTAAATCAAGATGAGTGAAACGTTTAAAAATCAACTCATTCACGATCCAATAAATTACAGCTCTTTTCTGAGAAGCCAAATCCACTCTTTCGTTTTAAGAGAGTATATATATATATATATATATATATATATATATATATATATATATATATATATATATATATATATATATATATATATATATATATATATATATATATATTATATATATATATATGTGGCGTCCGAAAAGACAGATAACCCTTGAAGACCCGGGAAAATGACACATCTTCAGATGATCTGAGCGAAGCCTGGACAAATCTTTTACAAAAAGTGGCAGATGGCTCTCAGCTTTGATGCGCTCTCTTACATCCTTTATTCAATTTTAGGGCGTTGTCCCTCATTTAATCACTTATTTACTTTTAATAATAAGATAGCTATCAGAGCCATTTTCATAGCTTTATATGTCTATATAAATGTAATCATTTGTAAATATTCATTTGATGTATTCTATCGTCATTTGCAGAATTAAATATCTGTTTTAGAAAAAATATAAATCTCACTGTTCTTAATTACTGATCATACAGTAATCATACCCTTAGACCCCATATATATATATATATATAATCATAATTAAATTTTACAAGTTCATATAATTGTTCTTGTTTTTATGTACCATTAAGTAATTTTTCGGTCTTTATATATACTATTCCATGGTGTTACTGTCCAACATATACTATTAAATATAATTTTATTGTACATTTAGAAAAGACCAGTGAATCCGTGTGAAGCTTTCACACTGCAATTTTCACAAAGTTGTAATTAACTACAATTTTCAATATTTTTTTTAACGAAACGTGAGTATATTATATCTAATGTCTGTTCAAAAATCTTTCGTATAATACCTCATTAATCGTTTTTCGTTTTGTATGTGCATAGGAAAAGGGATGTTAAGATCAGAAATAATATATATTATTTATAATATTAAGTTTATTAAATATTAAATTTCAAATTTGAAATTATATTTTTAATGTAATTTGAACGTTTTCTCAATAAAAATGCATGTTTTCAGTGACATAATTTGTCAAGAGCATTTCGTAATTTCAAGATTTAGCTTCGAATTTCGGAGCTGGTCGAATAAAAATGACGCCATTTTGACGAACTCAAATACGGCAATTTGTTATTTTTAGGGTTTCGTTCATCTGACGAAACCCTATTCGTGTCACTCCTCTGTCTGTCTGTATGTCTGTATGTCACAGAGTTCGTACTCGGCAACTGTATAAGTTAAAGACTTGAAATTTTGCAAACTTATAGCGGAATACTGTCACACGGCCAATCATAACATTTTGAAAAAGTCTTATCTTATTTTAATGAAATGAAATAATTTAATGACATCCAACCATTTCTGCGATTTTCTTAGATCTTTAAATAGAGCCTTAATTTCAGTCTTTTTCGCATAGGCTAGGTGGTTCAGTGGTAACGTGTTTTCATTCTAACTCAAAGCATCCGGGTTCTATTCTCGACGACGAAAGTTGGAATTTTTGATATTTACATTTCATGGTCCGATGGATCTAATTAACAGAATTTTTATATTTTTTTGCAATTTTAACAGCTTTGTTTTTGTTTTGTTTTTTAGGTAAAATTAAATCATGTAAATAAATTTGCTTTTTAATTATGCAAACATATGCTATTACAATTGTCTGAAAAGCAGTTCTTGAATATTTTTAGTTTGATTAAAAAAATAGCTTCCTCTTCTTATAATTTTATTATTAAATGTAATGGTGATGTTCCTATTGATAAATGATAAGGATAATTAGAAATTAATGATTTGGATTTATTAATTAAAGGATAAAGTGTTTTGAGAGTCAATTATAAGAAACCCTTTGTGCGATCTTCGGTCACACTTACCCACTTGTTTTTGTGATGCTTTGAAATGTTAATAGACATATGGAGCACCTTGTAGTTCCGGGGTTTTTCAATGCCAAAAACAAGTAAAATTTTGGGGAGTGGCTTCAAATGTGATATACGATGTTATAAGGTTAAGCTATAATACACATTTTATTAATACTCTGCAATAGAAACTAGAAAATCCAAAATAAATCATTCGAATTTTTCATCAAATAATTCAGTCCATTGTTGTATTTATTCGTAGTTTTTATGAAATAAATATTTTTTTCAATGAATATACGGTCCAAAAAAAAGTGGTGTTGAGGATTTTTAAGCATATTAATAATAACACTGGTTTACAAATTTAAACATTTTTTTATATACTTTTGATGAAACACCTATTTTCTTATTATACTACCTCTTACTAATGAAAGGCGGTATTTGAAAAAAATCTATCACGTCACATTTTTTAAATTTTTGCATTTTTCGATATTCACATTTTTAATTCTTTTATATATCTATTACGTCACATTCAACCACCCGCATTGTCAACTTGTATTCTATATTCTGTTGTCTTGTGTTTTTGTGAACTAAAGTGGTTTCGTTTTTGATGAAATGTCTAATAGAGGGTGTAAATTAAATTTTGATCGTTTTTGTTACGGTTGTGGACAATTTATTTTCAAAAAAAAGGAAGACCGATATCGGAACGTTCTAAAACAGCATATTTGCATTATTTTGGATTCTCAATGATTAATCAAAATAAAAAGTGGCTCCCACATATTTTTGTGAAAGCTGTAGGCTTACTCCTATATGCTGGTCTTCGCGAGAAAAAAAGTATCTTCAATTTGGATATCCAATGCTGGGGAGTGAACATTCAAATCACGAAAATATTATTATTTTTGTTTGACAAAAACTGAAGGCTTTAATTAAAAAAATAAACATAAAATTACTTACAACTATTTAGATCCAAGGCAGATATTATTGCCTCTCGTCTACAGCAGTATAACTTATTGACACCAAATACCAAAGTAACTTATTACCAAAATTGAATTTTCAGCTGTTATTTCTTTAAAAAGGATGATTTTGTTTTTGCCATGATATTCCCGGACTTTTTAATGCGATGAATGAAAATTATGATCCAAATAAATGGCGTTTATTTATAGATTCATTTAACTATAGCTTGAAAGCTGTATTACTTCATAACGGTAATATTAAACCATCTTTACCAACTGGCCATGCTGTAAATAGTAAAGAAACCTATTAAATAATGTCTCTTTTAATGAAAATGATACAATATGAACAGCACAGCTGGAAAATATGTGGCGATTTAAAAGTAGTTAGTATGCTACTTTACTTACAAGACGGGTATACCAAATATTCATGTTTCTTGTGCCTTTGGGATAGTCGAGCTAAAGAACACCATTACATAAAAAAATATTGGCCTGTCCGATATGAATTTACTCCATGAAAAATGAATGTGAAATATACATCTTTAACGGATCCGCAAAATATAATTTTGCCACCATTACACATTAAATTGGGCCTTATAAAAAATTTCTTCAAAGCCATGGATAAAAACAGCGCTGCTTTTAAATATTTACACAAAAGTTTTCCAAGTATTTCAGACGCAAAATTAAACGAGTTTTTTTCGGTCCACAGATACGTAAACGCAAGATAAGGACTTTGAAAACTTTTATCTAATAATAAAAATGCTTGGGATTCCTTTAAAAGGGTCGTCCTTGGATTCTTAGGAAATCATACAGATGAAAATTGTGAAAAACACATTGCTGTATTATTAAAAAATTATCATGCAGTGGGTGTGAACATGTCTTTGAAGATACATTTTCCCAATTCACACCTGGATTTTTTCCCTGAAAACTTGGGC
Source organism: Maratus michaelseni (assembly GCA_963931845.1). Taxonomy (NCBI): domain Eukaryota; kingdom Metazoa; phylum Arthropoda; class Arachnida; order Araneae; family Salticidae; genus Maratus; species Maratus michaelseni. The sequence continues at coordinate 96,976,708 of OZ007597.1, read as the reverse complement.
GCCGTGAGTGACGAGCAGGGCGAGCGTTTACACCAAGATCTTAAACTTTTTGAAGACTGACACAAAGGTTTTTGGGACGAAAGTATGTTAGGGGACTAATGCTGGTCTATTTTAAGAGAAACAGATCAAGAAAATTATAAAAAGAAGAGTAAAATCAATCATTTCTAATTTTTTCTTTTTATATTTCATGTTATTATTATTATTTAAGTATTTAATAAATATTTTTTAAACTAGACGCGGCAGATTTTTTACAATAAATTTCCCGTACTCAGTGCACTAGAATCTATGAAAAAAATACACATTTCGGCGAAACTATATAAACCATATAAACCAGTGAATTGGTGGAAGGAGATGAAATTTTGTATACGCATACAACAGTTCATTCAAAATTAATAAATATTTCTTAAAAAACATATATTTTCAAAAATTTGTTTTAATTTAATTTTTTAAATTTAACTAAACAAAAGAACAATTAATATTAATTGATAAATTAAGTACACATATTAACCCTTTATATCCTGAATTAATTTTCCAGCTACTTTTTAATTGTATTTTTACATCATTGGATACGTTTTGGTGCAGAATAAACATAGGAAAGAGTAAAATAATTTTTATAGTGTTTTAGGGGTTAATTATGCAACTGTAACCACCATAAATTTTTTACCCTATGATATAAAATAAAATAGTAAATTTCAAATAAAATATAGGAAATGTTCACCTGTAGAGTATAGAAAACAATAGAAAATAATAGTACTAAATAACCGGTAATAAACCACTGAAATTACTCAAATGAAGAACAACATGCATGTCAATTCTATTGCAAAATGGATTTCGAATGTAGCGTGGCAAATGTAAAATCCCTACAATGCAAAGAAAGAGGATATGTGCGTGAATTTACCATCTCCTGCATGCTGTCAGAAATACACACTTTGTGCCATTGTGAATACCGTTCGGGAAAACGGTCGTATTACGAATATATAGGTGTTTTATTAAAGTGGTACTTATAAGTACCGTCAGGATAAAAAGGGTTAAACAATTATTTCGAGGAGTTGTATTCTTTTTTAACACTTTTCCAATGTAGTTGAAAAGTGTTTATGAATTCGGTTTCTTTGGTCGTCTGTCTGTCCGTACTCTAATTCACGTAAATATACTCGGAATGTCATGTAATTTTTATATATAATATGGGGATTTACTATATCATGTTCGGTATTGAAAATGAAATGTGTAGCATTTATAGTTCGTTTACAGGGACACTGAAAGAATTCAGTTACATTATAGCTTATAGGGAAAAATCGTTTGCAATGTATTTCAGTTATGTTACACTATTTCAAACATATTGAAACTGATACACACGGTTACATAACTGTAACTTAAATTTATTCTGATCATAATATAGTCAATAGGGTGGAGTGAAAACAATAAAGTTCATAATTTCGAAATATAATAATGACTAAAATTTGCCTTTCTACTTACTATTTTACAGAAAAAAATTTCAGGTCAATCGATTAATGTCTTGAACCCTCTACGAGGCCCTGAAATTACGAAAATTGACAGCAAATTGTAACGTATCATGTAAAAATAAAGTTCATAATTTCGAAATACAATAGTCATAAAAATTTGTTTTTTTACTTCTTATTTAACGGAAAAAAATTTCAGGTAAATCAATTAATGTCTTCAACCCTCTACCAGGACCTGAAATTACGAAAATTGTGAGATATAGATAAAAAAAAAACCCAATTTCGAAATACAATAGTCATCGAAATTTCAGGGACTGGTAGAGACATTAATCAATTACTATTTAACAGAAAAAAAAATCAGGTCAATCGATTAATGTCTTGAGCTCTCTAACAGGCCCTTAAATTACGAAAATTGACAGCAAATTGTGACGGATCATATACAAATTCCTAATTTCGAAATACAATTGTCATCAAAATTTGTTGTTTTACTTCGTATTTAACGGAAAAAAAATTCAGGTCAATCGAGTAATGTCTTCAGACCTCTACCAGGACCTGAAATTACGAAAATTGTGACATTTCATATAAAAAAAATCACAATTTTGAAATACAATAGTCATCGTAATTTAAGGTCCTGGTAGAGGGCTCAAGACATTAATCGATTGACCTGAATTTTTTTCTCCTATAAACAGTAAGTTAAAAGACAAATTTTATCACTATTGTATTTCGAAATTGTAAACTTTATTTTTTTCACTCCACCCTAATGGTCAATAATATCGTCAGATAGTTTCATGTTATGGTCAAATAAACATTTGTAAAAACTGTCGAATAACTGTGCAGTTTACTGAAGATTTTAACAGTATAGAATTCGAGTACATTTCCTTTTATTGCCGGAAATTGTTGAAGGGTAATTTTCAACTGTGTTACGTGTTTCATAACTAAATTAAATTTTAGCATACTATGTAGTAGGCAGTAGCGTGAAACCCCCAGTTACTGACACCTAACAAGTAACTGATATACAACCAGTAACTGACACTTGAGCAAAAATCTAACTCAAATAAGCATTTTGTTGTAAAATTCTGCAAAGTAATGTCATCTAGTGGTAAATTAGACACTTATTACATACACATCATACATAGTATAGGGTAAGTCTTGTAATCGTTTTGAAAATCGAAAATTTTTTTTGACGGATTTACACGTTTCAGACACTAGAGATTACGAAAAACATATTTTTAGAAAAAAATTTTCGCCGTCCGTCTGTGTTCTGTGTGTCTGTATGTTTGTGTGTCTGTGTGTCTGTAAACGCTCTATCTCCCGAAAAAATTGAGATAGAGACTTGCAATTTAGTATGTACTTAGTATGTAATAATGGGAATAAGCTTATTGAATTTCAGTAACCTCGATTATCCGGAACTATTTTTTTTCGGACTCTCAAAATATTCGTTCTGATAAAAGGTATATAAAATTTTCGAAATTGTTTATTTTAAGGAGTGAATATAAAAGACAATAAAAAACATAAATTTTGCATAAAGCATGAAGTTGATCGGATAATTAGTTGCCGAGATATTTGTAATCCTATTTTCCACAATCTTCGATTTTTCATGACCCTGTATTTCATCGAAATTTCAATTCAAAGATATATTTTAATTGAAAATGAGACGCTTAATCAGATGCAATAAACCGCTAGTTAATAGTATTATTGTTTTTGGAGTTATAAGGATGTTTCTTTTAAGCAATTCAGTAATCGAGTCTTTAAAGTTTATGACGTCATCAAGCCATGATTTTATTCGAATTGCAATGCATTTTATAAGTAGTTTACACATGTTTTATTTTCACATTTTATATTATGCATATCCATGATGGGTAAGTATTACGGTGGTCTCCAACGACTAGTTTTTATTTTGGAGCCAATTTATTCACCACTAGAGGAAATTCAACGAGGAAGAAGCTTTTGAGAATACAACAAGTGCCATTTTGAAGCAACCATCTTATTTCTAAAATTAAGGGAGTGTTTTTCTAATCTATTTGTAATGCAACCATCCTAAACGTTTTTCTTAAAGTTATACTTGCAGAAATTAGTTTAAAGATGCATATTATATATTAGGGCCATGATCTAGGGTTTATAATTATTTAATTTAGCTTAATGGGGGGTGCCAGCTATTGGTTCCTAGAATTTCATTTCACCGGTCTCTGACAAAGGTATTAGTTATTGGTTATATTAAAGAAAGTTGAAATCTATTATTTGAACTGTTTTAAAAATGCATAATAATAAATTAAATTTATCTTGTAACACCATTAAAATTTAAGTTGTTTTATAAATGTCTGACACCAGATGTCAGTTACTGGTTCATAAATGTCAGTTATATGATATCTGCATTACTAATAATACAGTACTAAATATTACTGCTATAAACTCTTACTATATACTCTGCTTTACTAATAATGCAGTATAGCTTACTAAAACCCACTTTTTATGATAAATATTAATATATTTTGTTTTTATAATAAAGAATAAAGTTTTTTAAAGCATTTTAATCTTTTAAATTAAAATGTCAATCACTGGTTAACTTTGTTTCAGATATTAGTGTTTCAAAATAGGGATGGTGTCCGATACTGGAGTTTTTGACCATATTTATGTATAAAAGTAATTTTTAATAGTAAAATGTACATATTTTTAATATTTTGCCAACAATAACGTTTTAATATATATCTCTACTATCCTTTCAAAAACAAAGATAAGTATAACATAGATTATATTTTTGTAATAGTGATTTGAACAAGAAATAATCTTTAAAGTGTCAGTTACTGGGGTTTTCACCCTATATATACAAATCTATTGATCACACACAAGGCTGAACAAAAGACTTCGGATATGAATGATGATCACTAATATGAATAATGATTTAAGAAAAGGACATAATTTTATGATTTTATGCCACTTTACGGTTAATTGTTCTGAATAGGCTAATTTGGTTTTAAAAGAAATATATAGGTTGAACTCAACTTACCATATGCTGGTAAAATTCATTATTCAAAGTATTCATGCAGTTGTACTGTTAAAAGTAAAAAACAAAATTAGTAGGTAAAATAGAAAATAATAGTATATCTATATCTTATAAAATTGGAGTGTCTGTCTGGGATTTTCAGAAAATACCGATTTCTAATTTCATTCGACTACATGGACGACGCATGGTCAAAAATAACTGGTATTAAAATTTTACATTTTGATTATCATGAAGCCAACCAATGGACCCGTACGCAGATTTCGTAGAGCAATTTAATATTGTTTAGCAATATCTAATATTTTTTAGATGCAAGTTTAAACTTCTAAACAAAAATTAAGGACAAAAATATCTCCAAACAACATTAATCAAGCCAGAATATTGTCTGATGTATTCCATCAAAGTCACAATTTTTTTTCTAAAGATTTTAATTTCAATTTTGCTTTTTAACCATACATAAAATAATTCCGTGCGGATAAATCATACTCAATCTTTTTTGTACTACTTATTTTTTTATAATCAATGTTGAGAATCATACAATGCGGTGTTTTAGTTTTCTGGCAACACTAATTAGAGAAAAACCTTTCATTTCATTTATGAAAACAATGCCGATTTAATTTTTAATTAACAGCAATTTTTAATAAAAAACACGTTTTAACGAAATGTGAGTGTACTATTTCAGAAGCCGCTTCAAAAACCTTTCAAATGATACCTCATTCGTTACTGTGCGTTTCGTAAATTCATAGAAAAAGGGATGTTGACAAAAAAATTATATATGTGGTTATTCAGGGAAATAATCAACAGAAAAACTTTGCTTTCTGTGAAATTCCATGACATGAAGGGAAGTGCTGGATTCTGTCAGTAATTATCGTACGCAATGTAAGCTGCCTTCCAAATTTGTAGCGACTAGCTCAATGTTGTTTAGATGTACAAAGAAAAGTAAGTGCTGAAAATTTAACTAGAATACTTTTATTATTGTGACAGTTATGAATGAAAATTCGGATTTGGCTTAGTGTAAGGTACCTTGTATTTATCAGTAAATAACGCAATTGCCACCCTTTTTTCCTACACGAAAATTATTTTCTTTTTGACCAGTGCTATAAACTAATTATCTCTTGCAGTTCTGTTCAGGGGTTCAGATGCACCTTTTATCCATAAAGAAACAAATTTCATAAGTTTCATTTTTATGGCTCATTACAATATTTGACAGTAATCGCATTTCCTTAACCACGAGTTTTACCAGAGATGTTATAAAAAGAAAAATAGCTGACACCCGCCCGGCGTTGCCCGTTCCCGTGATGATAAGTAAATAAAAAAAAATCATCGAGTATTTATTATTTTATATCTTTAACCTGATTTTGTATGAAATCCTAATAATATTATAAATCCGATTGTGTGCAAGTGTTAGGCTGAAGCCAGCGTCAAAATGGAGCCTTTAATGATCCTGTATCTTTGCATACAGGTTGATTATAACACTCAAATGAACATAGGCTGCTGTTTGTTTATTTTATTCAAATATTTTTCTTAATAATTCAAAATTTCGTTATTTTCATATAGAATAAATGGACATTTTTTCGTATAATATCTTAAAATGGATAAATTTACCTTACCGTTGCTAATACTTTATCGTTGCCAAAACTAAATCAAAACAAGGAATAATAATTTTTACTCAACAATTTAGTTTTAATTGAAAAATGTGAAAAATGAAAATGAAATAAAAAAATTAAAGAATTAAGAAGATGATTAAATAATATTATTATAAATAAAACTTACTTTTTTTAGTTTCTGATAATAATACAAGATTTCAATATGCGTAACCATAGGAAACAGGCGAATATGACATCATACATCGAAAATAAAGCGGATATGCTTTGATGGTGAAATAAAATTATCTTGGTTTTTTCTTTACTTTTTTTCTTATTTTATCTTCTTGTATAGTAACAATACTAGGCGTTTTACCGTCCGCGCACGGCTAATATAACTATACCGTACTTTTTATTTAAATTTTAAAAAAGTAAAAAGAAGTTTGAAAACAAAATGGTTAGCAAATGTCAATAATATACTTAGCAAAATTATCCATGTCGAAAATGATGTCATGGATAGCGAGAAATAGTTAATTTCATTCTTAAAACTAAAAGAAATAACTCGATTACCTAAAAAAATGACGAATGTTAATAGTTCCTTTTTTGTTGATAAAACCTAAAGATTTAATATTATTTCGTTAAAGTAACATAATTTCCCCTATACCAGTATTGAAATTGATTGCCTGGAAAAGAAAATTAACAAGAATTATGTCATTAAAAAGGCATTTCTTGGGGGAAAAATTTGAAATAAAACGGGAATTTTCCAATATATTTTAAAATGAGTGTGAATCAATTATTTATATTAATAATACAAGGATCAGTAAGTATAGAAAGTAGATGAGTTTCACGCCATATTTATAACGAAAAATTTAAATGCTTTTTTATCTATACTGATTATTAAGCATGACTATCCGTTATATACAGATGAGAGTTTTCTGCTAAAAATCACATAATATTTTTAAGAAAGGGAAAATGAACACGAATATATTATATTAAAATCTGATAGTGTGTTTGTATTTCGCAACTACTCCTAGACTATCGAACGCAACGCGATTTACTTAATACCGGTTATCATTGATCCTTCGAGGATGTCACACAAACTCTCAGAATTAAAAAAATTAAATCAGATGCCAATATATATATATATATATATATATATATTTGTAAATTTTAACGAAGTTTCTCTAAAAACGAAAAGTAAATTACTCCATATTTGTGTATAAAAAAGGAGAAATGAAACAGATCAGTATATTTTTTACCCCATTTTCTCATTAAAACTGAAAAACAAAATTTATTTTCACTTTGAATAGATGATGAAAACAAAATCTTGATTTCAGTAAATTATCCGAATAATAAAAACACATTTGTACATATTCAAACTTCACGAATCAATTTATTCTGGAGACCAAAAATTGCCTGTCAGCATACTGTCAATTAGAAAAGAAGATTTGTTTCACCTATACTTTAAACCAAGGAGGCAGAATTGAAACTAAAGAAAAAGCATATACTTTTTCCAATTAATGTTTTTTTGAAGGTTGGCTTTTAAAACGTTTCACAAAGGCGGTAAAAGTAAAATTGTTTATCAGGTAAAATTGACATTTTTTTTTACCCAATTCGTCTGTTTCCCCGATTTTATTTGGCCCTCCTTTTTGAATTGGTTGCAGTTTTATTTTCGCGATTATTTGGCACAAAATTTCACTTTTTTAAGACTGAGTTATGTCAAGGTCCCTATAACAAAAAAGGATATACTATGAAATGTGATAAATAGTTAGTTAATTATTAACGTTTTAACTATCGGGAGTGAAATATTTTGCTTAATTAATGTATTTATTCTTATTTTAATGTTGCGTGAACGAAGTCACGGGTAACAGCTAGTTATATTTTAAAATGAAAAATTCGCGAAAAAAATATTGATACTTAGTGATAAAAGCGCTCATTTTCTTTCTTTCTTTTTTTTTTTACCTAGGGTCGTTTTATAGTTTTAAAATAAAAAGTTATTTTTGTCCGAACTCTTTGAAATCTTTATTGGTGATAAATAAAACGGTTTTACAGCTCGTATAAAATTTTCGTGAAAAAATATTGTTATCTAGTTGTAAAAGAAATGTTTTCTGCTCCCGTTTTTGTTTGTTAGATTGTTTGTTTTTGCGTCGGCTCCTTTAACATAGCAATAAAATAATAGTCTCATCTTCCGAACTCTCTGACATTGCAGTCGGTTATAAATATAACTGCATCCAAACTCTCTTTTAAATTTTGCGAAAAAATATGCATATTTAGTAGTGGAAACATGAGTTCTTAAAAAAAAAAGCTCTAGCTTTCAACCTCAGAACAAAATATATATTTAGGAGGTCAATGCTTTCAATGCAATGGTATGGCTTCATCCGTTTTCAATCAACCCTTTTCAATCCCCCTAGGCTCAACAGGTGAGGGTTGGTGTCGGATTCCACTTCTCCGTCCACACAACTTCGAAATATAATCCGGTCTTTTGATATGCTGCCACCACCGATATGAATACGTGATATCGGACACAATACGTGATGTATATTCAAGAAAAACCTAACTTTTTCTATTACACTTAAACAAACACTTTATTAACAGTATTTACACTTAAACTCGGAGGTAAAGTATCCGGTTTAATATTAAATCAAAATAATTATAGAAACGCTTTACGTGTACCGTTAGACTACGTTCATTCACTCAGCACCGAGATTTCTATTAATCTCACACACGCTAAATCTCTTCCTTTCGAGAGATTGCGTTCCAAACACGTGCCCAGAGCTACTCTCTGCACAACCAACCTACACACTCCAGTCCTGCGTTCGAACTAACTTCCTCTCTGGTCATTCTCCCTAGCACCTTTCTGTCTACGGGGCTACTCCTCTGTTTCCAAGGGTCCTTGACAACCCTTCCTCCCTCTTGACGGATCTGTCTTCCTGAACAAAAGAGTGCAATAGCTTTCGTATCTCTGAAAGACCACATTGCAATGGAAATACTTCTTTCATTCTGTCCAAGTCGTCACCCTTCGGATTAAGATTTTCTAAAGGACGCCTTTAACGGTACACAATAGATACATATACAATACATACAATATGCTAATCCCTTAAGAATAGCTTCCAACTCTTGCAGCTGATTCTAAGAAACCTGACAGTTGGCTTAATCAATCAGGTTTCCCGTGTCTGAGGGTAAAAGACTTCAAGAAAACGTTGACGCATGTCCAAAGAGACGATTTTCATGTGGATTTGACAGAATGTGATTTTCGTTTTAAATATATCGATAACTTTTTATTGTCTATGTAGTGTTATGTCTATGTAAATTCGCAATACTGATTACGGCAGCAAATTGGTGTTCGAAAAATTAAGAATTTTTGAAAACTCGTCTATTGGTATTCATTAGTTAAATTCTTATTTTATCGTTGTACCCGACCTGTGCCGAGCAGAGGTTCCCCAAAATTTCTGCATGAAGCCAACCCGATCCAACAAAAAAAGTTTCGTCACTTTGAAACCCGAACCCGAAATATTCAAACCTGAACTCAATCCAAACCCAAGTGAAAGAAAATTAATCCATATTTTAATAAATTTATAGAAAAATATTCCACAGCTATATCTGTAATATCTCTAGTATCAATTTCATATTTTTTGTATAGAAATGAGCTCATATATACTCATTGATTTTGAAATATAGTTGTTTTTAATTTTAAAAATATTCAGCAACTTTTTTTGGAAAATCGGATCGACCCAACCCGGACTCCAAAATAGTCAAAACCTAACCCAAAACCGAAATATTTAAAGTTAACCCGACTCGAGCTCGGGTGAAATCAGGTTACCCAAACCGTTGTAAGATTCTATTTTGAATTAAATACAATATAAACTAGTTTCTGTTATTTTTTTAAGCAAATCAGAATTTTTTCACTTGAAAGAGTTTTCTTACTATTACTATCAATGATTTATTTTGTTACTAGATAAGTGAACAATTACCATACCGAATCTTCATCCGGATTATGACATGCTCTTAGTAACATTTCTTCAAATGTGCCCTTCTCCCAAGAAAATATATTGTGTTTCTTGCACACTTGCCGTACGTTCATAGCATGGAAAAACCACTCGAGGGTCTGCAATAAAAAGCATAGCAATCATTCATAAATATGTTTGTTATATTAATCATACCTGCCAACTTTCAACTAAATTTCCGTACAATGCGAGTTAATTTTATCCAGGTTAAAGACATTTCTAACCAGAAAATATATCTGAAAAAAAAAAAAAATTAGTTTCATGTTCTTGCGTGGAACCTATTTGAATGCATTTCTTAAAAAACATTCTGGTTTGAAACATGTTTAACCTAGGTTAAATTAACCTACATTGTACGGAAGTTTAGTGCGATGTTGGCAGGTATGTATTAATATAATTTGTTATACTACGTAATTTTTAAATTAAAAAAAGATAATAAAGTATACTTGCAAAATATCACTCATTTTACGTTATTAAATAAATTTTATTGAATAAATGTGCCTTTTATAAGACATTGTTATTTTCATATTTTTTTCAAACAATGTTGTTATTTAAATTGTTAATTTTTTAAAAATCTATATAAATGTATTAACCACTCGAAAGCCTGCAATAAAAAAAAATAGCGGTCATTCATAAACATGTTTGTTATAGTAATATAATTTGTTTATAATACATAACTTTTTGATTCAAAAGAAGATAGTGAAGTATATTTGTAAAATTTTACACGTTCTACGTTATTCAATAAATTTTATTGTGGCTTTCATGATGCATTTTTATTTTCATATTTTCTCAAACAATGTTGTTATTTTAAAACGTTAAATTTGTTTTTTTTTTCATTTTATCTAAAATTATTTATTAAATGATACATAATTTATTAAAATATTCATTGATGTTAATTTTGAAAATATTAATATATGCATACCAACACCGTCTCTGATAAAAACCGCCTTCTCATAGCACATGCGTAAATTATTATTCAGTAAAGTATATCGCGCATTTTATTTTATTCAGTAAATTTTATTGAATAAAAGTGCCTTTTCTGAGACATTGTTATTTTCTTATTTTTTTCACAGATTGCTATTTTAAAATGTAACGTTTTTGAAGGATGTATAAAATTATTTATTAAATGATTTATAATATATTAAAATATTCATTGATATTAATATTGAAAATATTAATATATACAGTCTCAGCGACTATTTCTTTATTCTGTTCACTCAACTTTTTGAAAAATGATCTCTACCATACACTTATACTAGGATACTTTCAAAATAAATCTAACAAAAAGAATTTTTTTTGTAAATTATAGTAGTGAATATAAAAATAATCGCCAGTCCTAGTCCGTAATCAAATCGTTAATGGATCCACAAAATGGAGAAAAAAGCTACTTGCAGTCAATGTTTTAAATGCTTCTAATAATTATTACATATTATGAGGATTAAAAACAGCTGAAATTTAAAATGATTTACAATTGGCAATACTAATTCAAAACATTCCTTGTGGCACATTATGTCTTTTTGTGAAAAGAGAAAAATAACTACAAAGAAACTAGTCCAGTAGAAACCCAGTAGTGTAGTGGTCAGTGCGTCTCTCTACCATTCCACAAATCCACAGCTCGACTCCAGACTGCGGAAGAGCCAATGTCTACTCAACGCTTCATCCCTTCGGAATCGATGAAATGAGTACCAAGCTTGCTTGGGGACTACACACTGAGGGTCCGCGTTAAGGCTGCTCGTCAGTAAACTTCCCGGTTCCCCTCGCTAATGTTATTCCTATGGACGTAGGATGTATTCGTATTTTTAAAATATCTCCTCGAAAAATTAATATTTTAAACTTCTGTTTTTTTTGTACTGCTCTTAAAGAATGTCTCTTTTTTTCTTAGTTGTCAATTTTTTTCTAAAATATATACTTAATTTCATATAAAATGTTAAAATCGTATTCAGTTTCGCTAAGATTTTAACACATAAAAATAAAAATTAATCACATAGTTTAGAAATATTTTAATAACTAAGAAAAAAAGAGACATTCTTTAAGAACAGTACACAGGAAACAGAAGTTAAAAATATTAATTTCCCGAGGAGATATTTTAAAAATACGAATGCATCCTACGCCCATTGGATTAACATTAGCGAGTGGGATCGGGAAGTTTACTGACGAGCCGCCTTAAGCTGATCGTCTGGCCGGGACATAGGCTGTATAGCACCTCAGGTCCCATGGTCAAGAAAACAGAGCTGAGCGCATTGTAGGCCATAATCCTCAATGGATTGTAGTGCCGCAAGTTTAATTTTTAGTGCTAGCATCAATGTATTAAATGCTTGTAATAAATATTACAAATTCTAAGGATTAAAAACAACTGAAATTTAAAATGATTTTTTATTGGCAATATCAGGTCAAACATTCCTTATGCCACATTATATCTCTTTGTGAAAAGAGAAAAAAAAACTACAAAGAAAATAGTCCCAGTAGAAGTCCAGTAGCGTAGTGGTCAACGCACCTCTCTACCATTCTACAGGTGAACAGTTAGATTCCGGACTGTGGAATGGACAAGGTCCATTCAACGTTTCATCCCTTCGGAATCGATTAACTGAGTTCCAAGCTTGCTTGGGATCTACACATTGAGGATCCGCGTTAAGGTGACCGCCTGGCCGGCACATATGCTGTATAGCACCTCAGGTCCCATGGTCAAGAATAAACTAAATCGATGAAATGAATGAACTAAATGAAATCGATGAATGAACTAAATTCGATGAATGAATTAAATCGATGAAATGAATGAACTTGAACTAAATCGATGAAATGAATGAACTAAATCGATGAAATGAACTAAATCGATGAAAGGCGTACCAAACTTGCTTGGGAACTAAACACTGAAGGTCCGCGTTAAGGTGACCGCCTGGCCGGGACATATGCTGTATAGAACCTCTTTTCCCATGGTCAAGAATGAACTAAATGAAATCAATGAATGAACTAAATTCGATGAATGAACTAAATCAATGAAATGAATGAACTAAATCGATGAAATGAGTACCAAGCTTGCTTGGGGACTACACACTGAGGGCCCGCGTTAAGCTGATCGTCTGGCCGGGACATATGCTGTATAGCACCTCAGGTCCCATGGTCAAGAAAACAGAGCTGAGCGCACTGTAGGCCAGAATCCTTAATAAATTGTAGCGCTGCAAGGTTGTTTTTTAGTGCTAGCATCAATGTATAAAATGCTTGTAATAAATTATTACATATTCTGAGGATTAAAAACAGCTAAAATTTAAAATGATTTATAATTGGCAATACCAGGTCAAAGCATTCCTTATGCCACATTATATCTCTTTGTGAAAAGAGAAAAAGAACTACAAAGAAAATAGTCCCAGTAGAAGTCCAGTAGCGTAGTGGTCAACGCACCTCTCTACCATTCTACAGGTCCACAGTTAGATTTCGGACTGCGGAATGGATAAGGTCCATTCAACGTTTCATCCCTTTGGAATCGATTAAATGAGTTCCAAACTTGCATGGGAACTACACAATGAGCATCCGCGTTAAGGTGACCGCCTGGCCGGCACATATGCTGTATAGCACCTCAGGTCCCATGGTCAAGAATAAACTAAATCGATGAAATGAATGAATTAAATCGATGAATGAACTAAATTCGATGAATTAACTAAATCGATGAAATGAATGAACTTGAACTAAATCGATGAAATGAACTAAATCGATGAAAGGAGTACCAAACTTGCTTGGGAACTAAGCACTGAGGGTCCACATTAAGGTGACCGCATGGCCGGGACATATGCTGTATAGCACCTCAGGTCCCATGGTCAAGAAAACAGAGCTGAATGCACTGTAGGCCAGAATCCTTAATGGATTGCAGTGCCGTAAGTTTAATTTTTAGTGCTAGCATGAATGTATTAAATGCTTGTAATAATTATTACAAATTCTGAGGATGTAAAACAGCAGAAATTTAAAATCACTTACATCTGGTGACATTAAGTCATAGCATTCCTTGTACCACATTATATCCTTTTCTGAAAAGAGAAAAAGAACTACTAGGAAAATAGCCTTAAGGCATTTAATGTTAGGTTTCAGTTTAATTTTATATATTAGCCAATATGATATTTAGCGAACACCAATTTTATTTAACAAAACTTAATACGCACCAGTACAATTACAGGTATGTATTCTCATGCATCTTGTTGTTCCATCATATTTTCTTCTTTCCGCTTCCTTTGCCTTATGTAAAGGATCGTAACCTGCAAACACTACACTGAAGAGTGTGAACACTAATACCCATTTTAAAACATCTGCAGAAATCATTTTTAATGTGACGCTAAGAGAAACCGTTTCATACTTTTATAACTTTTATTACAAATCTGCATTATATAAATGCACAAAAAGAGTGGTAATGTTTATTCAGTGACAAAGTATTTATACATGAAATAATATTATGAACGCTTTATTCAATAAAGACTGTGTTACCAAAGCCGAACAATTTGCATGATAATTATTTTTTTGAGCGAAACACTTTTTTTCCTCGTTATTATTTCACCATGCAATATCACGAACCTTTTATAGTTGAATGGTGTAAACTAAAAAAGCGTGATATATTACCTCTGTGTTTAATTTCAAAATCACGACAAACACGTAATATGATAACATCATCAAGCACATAATTTTTTACTAATTGATTTTTAATTATCTTTTTTTTTCTAAGTATGAAATTCTCACATAGAGAACTAATCAGTCTTAGGTAGTGGTACCAGGTGTTCCGATTCACGCGGGACGTCCCAATTTTCAGGGGTTCCACGACCCGTCCCGCGGAACTACCGCGCGGGACACCAAAAGTCCCAATTTATCATCAAGCACAAATTCTTTTAAATGTCTTTTAGTACTATGGTATTGGTTAGTCTGCATCAGGTAAAACTTAACGCAAAAAAAAACCTGTGCAAACAGTATCTGTCTTTAATGAAATTTTTTTTATGATTCCGGGGAAAGGAATATTGTACATATCTACCCGCTAAAATGAATTATTTTTCAGTCCCCAGATAAAACCTGTGAAAATGGAACCTATTCATAACAGAATCCTGTATTAAACGTAAATATTTCACAGCCCCTACGGAAGGAATATCATACAATAACTGCTCAGTTGGAAATCTCTCCAAAAAGGAATTTTGTTTCGGTCACTTAGCGATTGCGCTTTCACAGATTTTACTGTATAAGATTATTTTGCTTATTTAGTACAGTAAAATCTACTAAAATAAAAATTCGAAAGCTAAGTTATTCCTTTTTAGAAGGTTTTCGTCTTAACAATCATAAATGTATGCAGTGATGAATTCAGATATTTTCCTACGGGAGACATTTCTGTGGCTCCGGGGGGAACATTATAGAGTTCCGGGGGGGATTGCAATTTTTGACCATTAAAAGCATAAAATCTCAAATCTTCCGGGAGGGGAATGTCCTCCTCGGGTCACCCCCTGAATTCAACACTGATGTATGGTATTCCTTCGGTAAAAAACAAAACAAAAAAAAACATGATTTTCTTTTCTTTTTGTGTTTCCCACAAGGATCCGTTATAGACAGGTTCCATTTTCATAAGATTTACTCTTTTTATGCTTTCGATTTAGAAGCAACTGGACCGCTTTTTGTGACAGCGGATCTGGGAAAACTAGTCTTAGGGAACCTGGATAAGGGAATTCTAAAACTCTGGTAGATTTCTCGCTCCAGAAATTCAAGATTCTCTAGCTCGAATCCAGATTATCTTACTTTTTTTGTACCAAATTTGGGAAATTTCGGGATTGTTAAATGAACGACTTTATGCAGAATTCTACAATTTGCATTTGTGAAAAGTTAAATAAAGAATTTCTGGATGCCATTGCACATAATTTCACATAATACAGTGCGTTTATAAAGTCTCTATACATTTCTAGAAAATATGTTCTAAATCTAATTTTTTTTACATGTGATCCTAAAGTATGCTTTTAATAGATAAAAGAAAAGTAACTGTTTAGACTCGTTTACATGGAAAAACGTAAGAATGGGTGCAGAAGAATTTCACTAGAAAATTCCAAAAATCATTCTTTACCAAAGACGCTATTAAGGGGACGGTGGACGTTGAAATTTTTTTTTTTTTTCATCACAGATATATGAAATTTTGTGCATATATGCATTTCACCATAAGTATATAGAATACCTTAAAAGAAATTTCTAATCTTAATATAATTTTAAGATTTAAAAAAAAATTTAAAATTTATGAATCAAATTTTAAAATGCTCCTTGCGTCTTAATTTTTAAGATATTTCCTCAATTTGGCATTTGGATCACTTAAAATTTTATTACAAATAAATCTGTGTATCATTTATTTAATCCTTTGAATAAGGAATTTTTGAGAGATTTTTTTCTGAATTCCATTCCAATTTTCATCAAAATTTAGCATTTTAATAAGTTATAAATCAAATTTAACTATCTTACCGAAGTCTAATTGTAAATTGCATACACAGTTTCTTTGTAAACAGTATCAGGATTCTTCCTTATCAATTTCATGAATTCTGAATAAAAATTAAGACGCATGGAGCATTTCAAAAATCTAAAAAACGTGTAAAATCTTTATTCAGAAAAACAGGTCTAAAGTTTACTAAAGCACCAAAAAATTGATTGTGCACATAATTCAAACGCTTATAACTTTGCGAAAAATCATCGCAGATGCATGCAGTTTTTCTCAAATGGTTCAATACAAACTATAGAATAATAATACACACAAAAATTAATATCGATTTTTGGGTCGATTTTTGATCAAATAAAGGTCCACGGTCCCCTTAATAACTTCGAAAACTAATTCAAGCGAGCAGACTGTTCAGTCAGGCATGAAATAACATCAGATGTGCAGAGAATACAAGAAACAGTTAGGCGAAGACTTAGCCATGAACTCGCTATTCAGTATTCTACAGTTTGGGAAAACTACGTTATCACGTCAAAATAAGGCAGTTTTTAGGTATGTTCGTAATTATATAAACACGTAGCACCTATAGTCGTCGTCTTGTTCATCCGTCTGCATATAACAGCACAAAAACTACTTAACCGAATGATTTGAAATTTCATATATATATATATAATCGTAGCAGAATTTTGTCGAATCATTTCAAATTTTATGAAAATCGAATCAAAACTTAAAAAGATATTAATAAAAGTTTCCTTCCTTCTATTAAAGCCTATCATACGTAATTAATTCAATGATATCCCATGACAGGTAATGATTCTAGGCTGTAATGGTGATTACGTCCTATTTAAGATGGAGTCCTATTGCTGAATTTAAAAATCGAATTTGTATACTAAAATTTTTTAATTAAAGCAATCATATAATCTACCGATAGCTTTTTGGATAGATGTTTCCGGAGAAATAGACATTAAATGAAAAAAGAGTCTAAATATGGATTTCAGGTTCTGAAATCTTCAAAGCTAGGCTTAAGTTTCCAGTTGAAATTTTCAGTAAATGTCAACAAAGGATAAAATGTTACCAACTTAAACTGTACTTATTTTAATACGGAAATTAATCATATCAAAATAACAGGCGATATAATTCATTTCACTGAAATAATAACAGTACGAACGCCCCTCATTTGTCACGTTTGACGTACAATTTCCAAATTTGTTCAAATTCATTAGGGTCCAAAAATGGCCTCGTTGTCTTTCTATCGGTTTTCTTCTGTTTTTACTTCTCGAACACATCGTATAAGAAAAGTACTGTAATTAGGATTTGTACGTGTGTGGAAAGTACACAATAACTTCTAAATAGTATTTCCGATTATGCTCACATTTGGCGAATATGTTATAAAGCGAGCCTTCCAAGGATGTAAGCAAATTAAAAGCAGCAAGTGGTAAAACGAAATTTACGTGACATAATCACATAAGCATTTATCTTATATAGTATTTTGTATAAATTGGCATAAATGTTATAAAAATTTTTGAATATTAAAAATGAATAGAACGTTCAAGCTTTTGTGTAAAAAACGCATCTGTCACACTAACAGCATTTTCGCATGAACTGCATATGCAATATGTTTGTAGTATAAATAAAAAATAATAAATATACACTTATTGTTATCCTCGGATTAATTAGATATTTTTATTATGTATAAAATAATATAATTTCCTTGTGTTAAATGATCGTGCAACAAGGTCTTTTTTTTGTGCGCAATGTGCACGTATATATGTTCCGTAACATTTGCAGATTCTTCTAATTTTTTAGCTATTTTCTATCTTTATTTATACTTCCTACAGATTTAACGCTTGAGTACAATAAAAACCTGTTGAATGTTTTACATCACAATTATTAATTTACATGACAACTAAACATCCTATGCGAAAATTTTTCCTGTTATTGATTTCACCTACACGCAAACGAATGGTGACATTTTTAGAAAAAAAAAAGTATTACCGCATATTTTCTTGATTTTTATTAAAAACATAAAAAGAGCTTGTATTTTGGATGCTCAACAATTAATTTTTAAGAAATAACATAAAACAAACTTCAAAGGATTGTTTTTTACGTTTGTGTTTTTCTGGTAACCCTTTATCGTTATCTATTGGGAAGTCCAACATGAATCAAGTTACATGTTGGACGTTTTACGTTGTTCGTTGTACTCAACGAAATTCTATTTGGAGTCAACCCGAAACCCGATCCAAAAACGACGTTGACTCGGCACCCGAACCCAACTCGACGCGCTTACAAACGAAGTGTAAAAATAAAGTCCATAATTTAATGCAATATTGTGAGCTTACTTTAAAAAAATAGGTTTAACAAATGACGTCCACGAAAATCAAATCCCAACTCGAAACCGTTCGGAACTTGAAAAAAATTACAGTCAGCCCGACCTATATCGAAAAAAATGAGTCGGGATCCCTCCCCCTCCAGACACCCCCCCCGAGTCGGGTTCGGGTAAAATTGACAGGATACAGGGCATTTACACTCTTTTATTTAACTTAACTTAATCTTGTATGTAAAGATGGAATATTGTAATCAATTTTAAACACATGGTCTCATTGCATTCTTCTTAATATAATCGTATGACCATCTTGTTATAACCATCCAAATAAATTTCAATGAAAGTAAAATAATTTTTCCCTCCAATGTATACTATCCATCCATAATAAGAGAAACCATAGCGGTAGTAACACGCAAAAATACAATTTGTAACGATGCAGCATCTTTTAACTTAAAGAAATTGTGGCTCGAGTTACTCCGTGGTTACAAATATGGAAATAAACAACCACGTAAAAATAAAAGATAACGTGCGTAATTTTTAAAAATTACGTGGAAATTAAATGATAGCATTTCAAATAATAACTTCAAAGACTGTGCAATTATAGAATATTCTCATTTGTTTTTGAAACTGGCTCGAGTGAGCCGAAGCATCTCAACAATATAATAAAAGTTATTTTACTGTATGTTATGTTGTTAGTTTACACCTTTTAGCATTTAAAAGAAATATATTTTTACAAGGTGCTATAATTTATTATATTTTTACGTATATTTAGTTAGTAGATACTAACACATGTTTGAATGTAAATAAATTCGGTTAAAGAAAAGCTTTTTTAATCGAATTTCGACAAAGGATGTTAAGCAAATTCGTGTCTACCTTTTTTTAAATATCTGTCCACACATAATTCTTGAACAGATGGTCCGATTTTTATTATTATTTTTTTTGTTGTTGTTGGGAAGGTCTGAAAGTGGTTTCCATTGTACTACTAGTCATTGAAAAGTGCACTCCAAAAAAAAAAAAAAAAAAAAAAAAAAAAACATGTAGATTTAACGGAAAAAAAATCTGTCAGCTATGCTATCAGTTACTCCTGTAGTTTGTACAGAGAAAATCTGTTGAATTGATATAGACTTTCCCTGTATGCAACAGAATTTCTGCGTAGTATAGACAGAGGAAACCTGTTATCTGATACAGACTTTCCCTGTATGCAACAGAATTTCTCCGTAGTATAGACAGAGGAAACCTGTTATCTGGTACAGACTTTCTCTGTAGTATAGACAGGGGAGACCTGTTATTTTAATTTTTAACGAAACTAATCAAATCATGTATTTATTTTAATTTTTAATCTTTGTACTTTCTGACTACTTTTTAAAATGTATAATGGCGTTAAGAATACGAATATTTTAAAAGAGATTATTTTCTGAAACAGTGGATATACTATTTTAAATTTAATATTTAATGTGTTCAACAATTTGATTTAATTAAATATTTATTATATGAGGTTAATATTTACACAAATAGTTTTTTACAAAAACATTCGTATTCTTAAGAAGTAAACAGAAAATAAGATTAAACGTTAAAAGAAATAATCTGTTTAGTTTTCATTAAAAATTAAAATATTTCATCGCTCTGCAAGTTTGTTAAATTTACAGGATTGGAAATTTTTGTTTGACGTTACTGTCATACAATCGAAATAAATTTTTTTTTAATTACTTAGTTAATTTGTATTTTGTACCCTGTTTATATAACCATAAAATTATTGTTATTTTTTGTTTGTTTGTTTGTTTCTTAAAATGCCACGAGCCTGTCATAAATATACAATTGTTCAATTGTACAATTGCTCAATTGTTTAAGATTTATTAAATCCATCACAATCTTATACAAGTTAAATATGTCTGCATAATTTTATTTCGTAAAGATTAATCTCTTTTTAAGAAATATGTAAACAAAATTTAGACTTTATATATCTCCTGTACAAAATTAGAAAAATACACTTCTGTAGCACTTTTAAAAATATTTTTACATGATCTATATATTACATATTTTCTTATTTTCTTATTTTTTATTAAATTCTCTAAATATATTTTCATTTATACAGAAGGACAATTAATTGCATCTTACATTATATCTAACTTGATACTTCATAATTTCATTCTTATTTAAATCAAGTAACATTATTTAAATTTTTCTCTTAATTTTTTTCTAAATCTTTCTTTTTAAAATGTAAATATATATTTTCAAAATCTCACATGTATATTATTATGTACATTTAAAATGTCAAATATTTAAATAGATTGATTTAATCAAAATTTTCTTATTTTAAAGTTTATAGAAATAAAATTATTTGAACAAATTTAATAATAATACTTTAAAATTCATGCAACTTGTACAACAAAAATTTAATAAATTAAGATTGAGCATACAAAATTATCTGTTGTTAAATAGTATTATTACATGAAAAATTATACAGATCAAAGTATTAGGATGCGTGAAAAAAAAGGTTTAAATAATTTGAAAAATAAATGAATTAGTAACTTTGAATAAATTAAAGTTCAAATATTATAAATTATTATTATTAAACAATCGAAATTTTTGATGATTTTTGAGTATATGAGTATTTTAAAATTGCAGAGAAATGAACAGATAAGAATATAAACGAATAATAATCAAATGTAATTCTGTAATTATTAGAATAAAAATACGTTTAAAGCATTCGCACTAATTAAAAAGAACAAAAATATTAAAATACGCTACATTTCATAAAAGCTTAAATAATATAGATGCAGAAACATATTTCCCTAATTTCACGACAACTATCATTTTCAACAACGAAAATATCTACGCAAATTTAATTGTTTAAAGATGTTAAAAATGTATTAAAAAATAATGAACTTAATTAAGATTAAAGTGGATTTAACAAAACAAAATTAATGAGCTTGTTTTGAACAGACTTACCGAAAAATCAACACATAACGTGTTTTCCACATTACTCAGCTTTTACGCATTTGGCGGCGAACACCAGATAAACTTATACACACTATAGTGACTAGTCTAGCCTAGAGTAGAGATAAGAAGATCGTAGAGAAACAACTTTACCGGTAATACACGTTGAAAACGAAGAACCGTGTGACTATAAAACTGTTCGCCAGTGGGCGAATACGATATCTTCGCTGGGTAATAGAGAAAATCTTTACATAAAATGGAGATATTCTGTTAAAAGTACTGTAGAAATCTGTTAAAACAGCAGGTTTTTTTAGAGTGTGGTACCAAGCGAGGATAGAACTCATCAACTGGAAACGAGGCGATTACTACGTCATGTGATCCGTTTGGTCAGGGAAGGTTCATCTTCAGTCAAGCGCATCTGGTGGTTATAACATACATTTGGCACTGCGCTTTCTAAGAGTTTTTTTTTGTGAAAATACGAAACAATTGATAACAAGCTAAACATTTGATATTTCTTGTATTTTAGTTCCACCCACTGAGAGAATTAAATGAAATATTTAGGTTATCTGCAACAATGTTTACAAATGACTTGCTAAATTCTGAATAAAATTTTATGATTACAAATCATCAAAGTTAAATATTAAAATAATTTTTCCAAGCAATATGGGAAAGTCATGAATTACATTTGTTGTGGTGACATAAGATAGTGTAACATTTTATAATTTTTTGCAGAAACTTATGAATTTATTTTTACAACCATCTGCTTTCATTAAAAAATAAATAAACAAAATTATAACACATTGTTCAGTTTTTACATTATTTATAAATTTTTATCACAAAAAAATAAATAAATAAATAAATAAATAAATAATAAATAAATAAATAAATAAAAATAAAATAAAATAAATAAAATAAAATAAAAATAAAAATTCTAAAAATGACTTTTAGAAATAATTCAATAATAAGAAAATTTCAAAATTTTATTTAAAAAATATTCTGTATAAGCACACTAAAAAAAAAAGAACAATTTAAAACGAAAAGGTAACTGTAATATTTTCGTATTTTTCCTACTAAAACGCGAACTTCTTTTATACCGCCATCTGTTGAGGCAATTCCTTTGATTTCTTGCTTCGAAGATTCAGTTTTTCCAGCAAAATAGTCACTTTCTCCAAAGGCGAGATAATTTAACTGAATAATTTCCCATTCTTTGCATTCTCCGGAGATAATTTTTGCGTTTGGGGGAAATTTCACCAGAAAATACTTTGAAATTCCTTGGCAATTACGGCAAAAGTAAAGAAAATGCATTCTACTGTGTTCAACAAATTCCTTAAGATCTGAAATTCTGCATTCCTTCTTGCTCTTAGGGATCGATAGAAAATTATTGAAAGTAAGAATTTTAAAGAGTAAGAAAATTGTGTTTGTAGTTTCAAATTATTGTTTCAATTCGTGCAAAAGTCTTTTGTAATAATATAAGAAAAAGTACATGTAAGAATACAGTCTATTGTCATATTTTATTTACACGTCAGACTGGTTAAGATTAATAAGTACTTTTAAAATTTTATTGTGAAAACTGTAGGTAACACTTTGGCTAGTTTCAAATTATTGTTTCAATCCGTGCGAAAGTCATATGTAATAATATAAGAAAAAATACATGTAAGAAAACAGTCTATTGACATATGTTATTTACACGTCAGGCTGATTAAGATTAATAAGTATTTTTATAATTTATTGTGCAAGATGTAGGTGGCACTTTGCCCCCCCCCCCTCCACGCACATATACACTCATACTTGTGCATGAATAATATTTGCAGACCGGGCAGCTTTTTTAATGTTTTAATAGACAGCTTCTGTATGCATTTTCTGCGATCCCTTTCCATAATTAGGTACATGTCCCTTTTGGCGATACATCTGAGAATGTATTGAGAAGCCCCTGCTATCAATGATGAAGATATATGTCATTTCATCTAAAACACTACCAATATTTGCATTTAATTTAGATGTTTAAATCTATCCTTTTTGAAAGAAAAAAATAATTATATGGGTCATTTAAGGGAAATTTGACAAATTTTATTATTATTATTATTATTATTATTATTATTATTATTAATTATTGATTTTTGTTGCAACACTATATTTCATTTTCCGCATACTTTGTATGCGGAATGTAAAAAATCCATTTGTAAAAATGCATCAGCTAAAATCCATTTGTAAAAGAATATCTTAAAAAATCTTCCAAAATTAGAGGGCCGAAAACTGCGATTTTACCAAACTCAATCTTTTTTTTATCAGACCATGCAATTGTAGCGAATATATCTGCAAATTTTAGAAAATTAGTACTTAAAATATACTGAAATATCCGTTAAAATATCAGTTTTTGAAATATTATATCTCATGAAGAGAAATAGATAACAATATGTATTTTTTCTTTATTGTTACTATTTCCAAACATACAAAAAAATCAGGCTTACCTCTTTTCCTTCCTAAATTTAAGTGTTGAAATCTTCAAAAATCAGCATTTTCTACATTTTGTAACTCAAACGGGGGAAATGGTTATTCATATGCAATTTGGCAAAGAAATACCTTTCTATATATTGTCTGTAATCTGAAAATATTTTTTTCCTCCAACTGGTCTATAAAATGCAAAGTCTTCGCTAATGGCGCTCGATGCATGTAAAATCAGTCGTGGGTGCAAAGTCCTCCAAATACCTCTGGAGGTGCCTAATCAGGTGAAGGTCTTGTCCCCTGATCAAGGTTCTAAATTACGAGACCAAATCGCGTAGCGATGGCATGACGTATGGGTGTGCGAAGCAGCGTGAAATTAGTAAATACTCCAGCATCTCACATCCGTTTAGCATGACTTCGCCACACTCTGCAGTGCTGAATCGACTCATCCAAATATCAATTAACAACTTAGGCAACAAGATGCACTGAAGCCAGTCGGCTTAGAGGCTTATCAAACAGATCTTCGCCATGCGGAGATCAGGCGAATCCTCACACTGTTGCCAGGCATCAACCCGTTAAGCTGGGCAAAAGCCCGGCAGGTAGGGGACTGGTCAGCGGTCTAAAAAAATAAAAATTATGCAGCGTCTTGCAGTTGAAGAAATGACAGCCAAACCACAAATAGAAAGAATATTTAGAAACAAGAAACATTTTATTAAATGACATTTATGGATTTAATTATTTTAAAATGCAGTGAATTTCAGAAATATTTTTCTGACTAAGCCAACAAAAATAAATAAATAAATAAATAAATAAATAAAATAATAATAATAATGCCATAATCTGTTATTTGAAATATTCTACTATTTGTGACGTAGAATTTTTTTGCCTCTGGACAAAGTATGTTTTGAAAGAGCGAAAAAGTTATGTTTTATATAATGACTACAACAATATTATAAGTGTTTCAAACACTCAAAAGAAAAAAAAACTATTGTTTGGAGAGATTTGCGATTTGCGGTTTTCAGATTAATATTCAGCGTGATAGGGTGATGGTATGAAAAATTTAGTTCAAACCTTAACAGTAGAGTGCGCTGATACAGGTAATGCCTTTTAGGTTCACCATTACGTGTCTGCGGCCGACTGTGCACCTCACTGTATTTTATACTACTGTGAGTGATAGAACAGCTGCGCACCCGTGTGCCGATTGTCACCACTAAATTTCAATCACATTCTTCCCCTTACTAAATCTCAACAATTCTGTCGTTGCATTACATGAAGAATACTATTTAAATTTGGTGATGTCAATTGGATCGCTGGTGCTCAGGTGTCCCCTCACTGGCTAGAATGCACACTGACATCTGCTTATCATGTTAAAAATCATAAACAGATGTCTGTTCACGCAATTTAATTTTATACCTGTTGAAATACATAATCAGTGTAAATTGCAATAGTATTCAAAATAAGGTAGGAATTAAGATAATGTTAATGATTTAGTACTGCCAATAATTTTCAAAAAGTTACACTTTTTAATTTTTTATACGTTGCCTGGTGCTATAAGTTATATTCAGAAGACTTTTCTTCGTGGTCTAACAAGTAAAACAGCTAACATTGCATTCTTCTACGACCAAAACTCATCGAGTTATGATGCTCTGAATTTTATGACATTTAAGAAATTTCCAGCACAGATAATTTTTCAGTGCCGGAAAGCTCTGAACTTTCATAAAATTCACTGTATTATATCTCAGTGAGCTTTTGTTTTAGATGGACAGAATTTTTACTGTTTTATTTGTCATATCGTGGAGAAATATTTTTCCAAATATAACTTTTGACAAGACTCAGGAACTGTATATAAATTTAAAAAGTGTAACTCATTCAAAATTAATGGCAGTACTATTTCATCAGCATAATCTTAATTCCTACTTATTTTGAAAACTATTGCAATTTACATTGTCTATCTGTATCGCTAACAAGTAAAAAAATTAAGAGAGTTTCAAATTTTGTTTTCAATCACTTTGCTTTTGCGTTTTCAATTATTTTGGGGCAACTATTATTGAAAACTACCACTGAAAAATAGGGGAAGGTCGGGTAGTATTAGACGCTTAAGCTATTTTGAATTTTCAAAAAAAAGTATGTATGTATATATATATATATATATATACATATATATAGTTCAATTTGAATATTTTCTACTTTAATGAAAACTTTAACATGTTTATTTCAATACTTTCAAAAAGGCTCATTTTATTTAGCATCATCTTTATTGGGTTTTCTTTGAATTTTTATAAATCTTACATTTCGACCATTCTGATCTCTGCAGGGTTGTATCGGAAATGTCAATTTTGGATTTAGAAACAATTTACTATTGCTACATATATACATTATTATGCAGAAAAAAAAATATATATACATAGACATTATTCATCGGATGTAAAAATAAGAAAAGTTATTTTAATATTTGAATTATGACAATTATGTTATATATATATACACAAATATCACACTCGTAAAAAAACCTGTTAAACTCAAGATCCACACAGTTTTCATGGGCCGAATGTTTGCAAATATTGCACTGGATCCAGTCTTCTTGAAAAGTTTCATCCTCTTTCCGCAATTCCTCAGACTTTCTAGCTTTTGCTTCAAGAGGATTTTTCTTGGTTTTAGAACTAGGCCTAAAGCTCTTGTTCTGTTGTTTATTTGCTGTGGACTTTATTTTGTCCTTTTCACTTTAACTTCTTTGAGTCTACCACCTAAGGTGCTTTTAAGGCTTTCACTAGCTTTCTTGATTGTCATTTCATGAAATCGGACTTTTATATAGCTTCCTTCTTGTGATTTTCATCCCACTTATGACGTATTTTCTCCATCCGAGAATAAAACAGAAAACCGTAAGAATTAAACTTTTTAAATCTGTAAACTTTTGTCCGATACAATCCGAATGCTACACTCCGACGCTTTGACTAGCTATCATGTGTATTGCCAGGTCCAGACATATTTACAGCAGCCTACAGTATGAAGTATTTTAAACCATACATATAACAAAACACTAAAAACATTGTTGTACTTACTTTCACACAAGCTACGTAGCTCCAAAGTTATCTTCGTGCACTAGAAGACTCGCAAAAAACTAATAACTTACTATCACTTGCAAACACCCAGACCATTTGGTCCACAATGGCGAGAATGTCTTCCTTCTGACTCAATAAACACGACTATAGCGTGGCAGGTACTGCTACCACTGGCCAAAGTTGAAACAGTACTTGTCCTATACAATCCTCTGTCCGATACTACCCAACTTCCCCCCACCATATTACAAGAGGTTGCAACACTTTTCCCTTGATGTATCAACATAATACCGTGATAATACTGAAATGTTGCGATGGAAATACTAAGTATTTGCAACTTTAACCCATGCTGAATAAAGTCTATCACTTTATAATAATCATTTCTCTTTTTCTACTGTCGAAATTTTGACCAATCTGTTTTCATGCCATATAAAACCCCTATAATGGTTAATATTAATCTGACAACTGTAACTCAGTGCAATCTGTCCGGTACTTTTTATCGCGATTTATTTTAGCTTCTCTGGTGAACTTTTGAAACGTCTGGTATTACCGGATATCATGCTAAAACGTCAATCCTTTACTTTGTATCCGATGTAGATTCAACAAAAACAAAAAATAAATACATCCACAAATAAAAAGAAGCAAAAAAAGAAAGGACTTTCTTTCGCCAAACGACTTTCTTTCGCCATACTGATTAATAGCAAATAATTTCCGTGAAGTAGTTTTTGAAGTAGGCCTTTAAATCACAAAAAAATCTTTTTATCACCATATTTTCTACATCTTCCTTTTCGGAAGTTAAAAAACATATATTTCGGATTTAGACGTAAAATAATATCACACTTGTTTTCTGTTATCAACGTTGTTAATTCATAAAAAAAATATGAATGAAACTATATTAAACATATTTCCCGTTTACGTTTAAAAAGAGAAAGAGACAAAAGAACATTCATTGTATTAAATAAATTACTCTTACATTTGAATCAATTATCAAAGTTCTTGTATTTATGTTTATAAAAAATATTATTAACATTTTTATTCACTTAATAAATTTTTATGAAAAATGGTTCTGTATAAGTACTTGAGAGAGAAAATTTTGTCTGTGATTTCGTCAAAAGAAAAAATAGTGTACTCTTTTTTTTTTAGTTAAAAAACAATTAATAACATTACAGCATTGTTCAAGTAGTAATGCTATTCATAAAAGATTTAAATCCCTTGCTTTGTATCCGATGTAGGTTCGGAAAAAACAAGGATATATATATGTGCTGGGTGTTGCCAAATTCGACCGACAAATTCAGAGGAATGATAGTAGACATCAAGAGGATGAAAAGTTACCATAGAATATGTGGTCGCAAAACACGTTTAGTGGAAGAATATCGCAAAAATAGTTATGAAGGGTGTGACGGCGAGTGGAACAAAAGGGCCAATAATAAGCAGAAAACATTTAATTTGACGTAAAGCAGGATTACAATGCATTACAGTTCAACGTCAGAAGGAGACGACGAAACATTTTTATAGGAATTGTTCGAAGCTGCCGGCGCGAAGGTCATTACACAGCTGACACCGACGGACGAAGTATTGCCGGACGTGTTCAAACATACCTCGTGTCCTAGCGATGTCTGCTGAAGCGACGACGATCCGTGCTTCCAAATTCCCCAGTGCATCCACCAGGCGTCTCATAAACAACTGATTTCAGATGCCCCAGAAGAAGAAATCCAAGGGAATGAGTTCCGGGCAGCGTGGAAGCCAAGAAACAGGTTCGCAGTGTTCAGTCCACCTCCCTGGATCTGTAGCATCGAGATGGTTACGCACCGCAATCGCAAAATGTGCTGGTGCACAATCAGGCATGAAATTATTCATGTGTCAAATTAAATGTTTTTCTACTTATTATTTATTGGCCCTTTTTGTTCCACTCGACGTCATAACTATTTTTGCAATTTCCTCCCACTAAACGTCATTTGCAACCCTATCTTCTATGGCAATTTTTCATCCACTTGATGCTTACTATCACCCGTTTGAATTTGTCGGTCGATTTCGACAAAACCCTGTGTACATGTGCACAATACCGAAGTAAATAAAAATAACAGCAAAAAGATTTTTCCTTGCCGTACCCTTTAATTACAAGTAAACGCGGTGAAGTAGTTTTTCAAGTACGTTTTTAATTTTTAAAATAAACTGTTAATCACTATATTTTTCGTTTTGGAAGTAAAAAAAACCCGAATACAGTCGAACCTCGATTTAACGAATTGATTGGGACCCACAAATCCGTTCGTTAAATCGGAGCAATTCGTTAAATCGAATATCAATTTTTGTAAAGAGTATGGTATAAAAATATCAATGCAAAATATCCTTAGATATGCAGATATGAAAAAAAGAGTGATTATTGTTTACTACAAGCTTAAAAATTATAGTTATACGTTAGGAGATCAACTTTAAAATTATCTAAATTCTTTAATGTTACTTGCTTGTTTTAAAACCTAATACAAAATACATACATACTTATTGGCACTTTGGAAAGAAATCCTTGATAGTACTTTGTTTTGACTTTCCAAAGTTCTTTGTCGATATTTTCTAACTTCGTAAGAACATCATCAACCTCGTGAGACAAAAAATAATTTTTTAAAGTGTTCAAGCTGCAAACTGCTTCTTGGAATGTCACCTTTTTTAATTCCATTTCCGTTTCCTCGTCATCTTCACTGCTTTCAGAATCTTCATTCTCTTTCTGTTCACTATCGCAGGCACTTAGCTCTACATCGCAAGACACATATTCTGTAAAATTTCCATTGTTAGCGGAATGCGATTTTTTTTTCAGCGAATTGTTGTTCGTTAAATCAGAGTATTTTAGCACCCTTTTTGTCGGGACAGAAAAAATATTCGTTAAATCGGAGAATTCGTTAAATCAAAGTACGTTAAATCGAGGTTCGACTGTATTTTGTATCTAGATGGATACTAATATTGTACTTGTTCTCTGTTATCAACATGGTTTAATCCAAAAAAGTTTAAGGACGAAATTATATGTGAAACATATTTTCCCTTTACTTTTAAAAAGAACAAGACTCAAAAAGTACACTACTTAGATGAATTAAATTGGTCTTATGTTTGAGTCCATTATCACAGTTTAATTATGTTTATAAGAATTATTAATAATATTTTTAGCCAGTAAATCTTTTTTATGAAGAATGGTCGTGTATAAGTACTTAGAAGAGATAGAAAATTTTATTTCTTCATAAGAAAGTATATTTTTAAAAATTTTATTTTAATTGAAAAAACATTTAATAATATTGTAGCATTGTTCAAGTACTAATGCTGTTTATAGAAGATTTCAATCTCTTGCTTTGTATTCGAAGTAGATTCCACAAAAACAAAAACAAAACAAAACAAAAAAATATGCATACAATACAAAAACAACAACAACAACAAAATATCTTTTCTCGTCTTATGATTTAATAAAAAGTAATCTGGGTGAAGTAGTTTTTGAAGCACGCTTTTAATTCATAAAACAAACTGTAAATCTCTATATTTTCCTTTTTTGAAGTTTAAAAACGAATATTTTATATCTAGATGTACAATAATATCGTACTTGTTTCCTGATATCAACATTGTTTAATCCCAAAAAGACTAAGCGCGAAACTACATTAAACATATTTTCCATTTACTTTTTAAAAGAGACAAGAAAAAAAAAAGTACATTACTTAGATGAATTAAATTAGTCTTATGTTTGAGTCCATTATTAAAGATCTTGTAATTATATTTATAAGAATTATTAATAATATTTTTAGCCAGTAAATATTTTGTATGGAAAATGGTAGTGTATAAGTACTTAAAAGAGATAGAAAATTTCATATGCGATTTCGTCATAAGAAGAAATAGATTGTTTACTTTCTTTCAGCTGAAAAAAAAGACATTTAATAACATTGCAGCATTGTTCAAGTAGAAATGCAGTTCATAAAATATTTCCATCCTTTACTTTGCATCCGAAGTAAATTTGGCAAAACAAAAACAATATATATATATATATATATATATATATAATATATACAATATATATATATATATATATAATATACACAATATATATATATATATATATATATATATATATATATATATATATATATAAAGCCGCCACTGGCGACCAGTTTGGTCTCCCTTAAATGTATGTTAAACATTGTAACACGTTACTTTCATTCCTAATTTATTTTTTTTTTCCTTAATCCTTCTCTAAATCGGAAGATTCTAACAGACAAGTCAAGAATTTTTGCAATCACGGTAGCATTTCGCATATATATATGTATTTTTTGTTATGTATTTCATTTTTCTTGACAAAAGCTGCTTATCCCATTTAAGTATTCATGCTTCATGCCCGTTTGCTTATCAATTGCAATATGTTCTTAAACATATTAAATAATTTTCCGTAATTGGGTCCATTGCCAACTAACGTATTTTAGTTAATACGATTTGATGCAATGAAATCCATTTTGTGAAAGTCTTTAATGATATCCACATTTACACTGAACTATATTGTTGTTAATATTTTATTTTATTTCTCGCTAACTTTGGCTGTAGACTCGATTACGGAAGATTAGAAAATCTATCATTATTCTCATCTAAAACATCTTGAATAATGTGCCATAAACGCCATCAATATGATTTTATGTGTTTTATAAATGTACATGAAATTATTTTTTGTATTATTTTACTTTGATTTTATATTATTTGCCATTTTTAATGATGGTTCCTTTTGGGTACAGTTGTCGCAGACGCACTGGATATCATTTTGGCGATATAATTATTGGCTGAATAAATTAACCTTTGTGTGTGTTTTATAATAAAATTTTGTGTTTTTAAATAAAAAATAAACTATAATATAAAATAAACTTTTCATAATAAAATAAAAGAATCATGCTGTTTTAGCAATCTCTAACAGGTACCTGAAAATGGGGTTTTCTCGCCAAAATGGCGCAAAACAAAAATCGTGCCAATCCCGGTGCGTCTGCGACAGCTGGTAGAATTTAAAATACACGCCGTTCACACTTTTATTTTAAAATAGAAAATAGAAAATTAAGAAATAATATCATAAATTAAAACAATTGATTTCAAAATCAAAATATCGTTTCTAATTTGCACACGCGAAAAATAAAAGCTGGTATTGGCGATTTTAAAAATGTTATTGGCGAGATTTGCGCCCAAATAACATAAAAGTACTTAATAATATTATGTATTTCATAAATGTATATTAAATTACTGTCTTGAACGCGATTAGTCATTAACAATGATAAATATGATTGGCGATTAACAATCATTTTCGGTGATATCTCTTCCTGCCACGTATAGTACATAAATACCAAATTAACTGATCATTTCAAAATTTGATTCATTAAATATTATTACATGAGTTGTATTTGTTTACATTCAACTTACGTCAAAAAAAGATTCGGAAGCAAGTTGAGTTGTATAAGCACTTCATCAAACGGAATTATGGTAAACTTTAATTTTCTCACAGGTCCTGGTGCGAATTATTTTTTTGACACCAGGCAGCGCTCCAACAAATCATTCACGGAAAACTTACTTTACGAACGATTATCTCCATGGTTTAATGGTTTAATATTTTATCCGTTCATGACGAATGAATCTTTTGTTTTGTTTTGTTTACTTTCATGGATAGAGAATTTGAACTGCGAAGCTAATTTCAACTAAAGTTATTGCAGAATATATACATAATTGAACGTAAGTCATCTCTCAAAAATTAATTTATTTTGAACGATCTTTCTAAAATTGTAACTTTTATGCAGTTTTATTCGGAAAATAATTTTGAATAAAAATGGCCGCCTGGCATATGAAAAAGCGATACGGGCATCCCGGAACTGTTGATGACAATCACATGACTTACGGTTTTATTATAGAGATTATTATAATATCTTTGAATTTCAAAAAACATATCAAGTTCTTGTAACATTCTACTTAAATCTCCAAAGAGATAATTAATGATAATGTGTAGACAGAATAACACATAGTTAATAAATTAACAAGTGCAATCATAATATTACCATAGCTTGTGCTTCAATGGTAATTGGCCAAAAATACTGAAAACACGAAGAAAATTTAAAAAGAGAGAGAGAGAGAGAGGAAAAAAAAATATATATAATAAACCATAAAATGTTAGTAGTTTGGAGTTGATATCAAGTGAATACAAATGGATTAAGAAATGAAATATGAACCAAATACAATGGAAAATTGGACAACAAGAGAATTAAATCATAATTGGATATGAAAAAACACGTTATACTCATCAGCCTGGATGTACCCACACGTGTTTTAAAAAATAATTAAGTATTTCATAATTTTACTGGCATATATGCTAAGATCAATAAAATCACCCAGGTATACTGAATTATTACCAGAAAACAATTGGAAATAAAAAACCCATAAAGAATAGATAAAATATTTCACTCACGACAATTATCCAAAAATCCGTATACAACACCACACTGAATTACCACCAGATAACAGTTTGAAATAATAAAATTGGAAATAAAAAACCCGTAAATAGATAAAATATTTTACTCACAATAATTATCCAAAATCCTTAACCAACACAATGTCTTCATGATACCACACGACCACATGGCGCACATCATGAAATATCTCATACTTGTTGACATAGTCAAGTTGAGAGAAATTATTTGAAAGTCAAGTTGAGAGCACATCTTTTGAAATATCACCCTAACTATTACACACCAACACAAATTGATTCAAAAACACACAAATCTATTCTTGTGAAAAATACACTTAAAAACAAATTTATATCCGTGAATATACAAATTCTCCATTCAATTTGAATCCCTAAAAGTAAAATTAATACACAAGCGATAAGCGCCCTCTATAGGTAAATTAAAAATAATATTAACAATATTATCAACATCTACCCGACAAGTAATGTGCCTCCCTCTATTGGAATGATAATTATTCAAAATTAAGTTTGAGTTACATATCCACTATATTAGATTTAATAATATATATAAACAGTAAAAAACAATACTACATTGTAGTTTTACATTATATATATATATATATATATATATATATACACACTATAATGCCATAATTGATGGGAACTTTCAGTTTTAGACATTTTTTCGAATATTTTAAAATATACATGTCAGATTCTTTTGGGGTATTAGGATTAAAAAGAACAGGTTTGATTTCATATTTATCAATGTTGATTTGATAAGTAGGACAACTAGGGGACCGACAAAAAATTAAAGAAGAAAAATAATACTTGGGATCACCCTGTAAAATAAAATGCACGAAATGAATTACCGCTACAGAATACACATAGGCAGACATTGTATAATATGTGTACTCATTTGTGTAAGAATAGCATGCATATTAATTGAGATATAGCGATTTTTTTAAAAAATTAAAAAAATTCTTGCATGTTTTTTGCTTATAGAATACAGGGTTTTTAACCAAATTTAACGTCAGTTTCAGAAAAATTGACAAAATGTAGTAGAAATCATATAGTGTGATTGAAATATAAATATATTAAATATTTAAGGTAATATGGGCAGTTGTATGAAATAATTTTTATCTGCCCATGCGCGAACGATAACAAAAAACTTTTTGCCTAATTTAATACTCAACACTATGGAGCAACTTATAAAAAAAAGCAGTCAAATATCGTAAAAATTCAGAGAGATATCGGCGTTAGAGTGAGCTGTTTTTTAGTTTCTGACTAAAACTCGCTGAATGATAGGGGATTGTCCACAAATTGATATTTTTAAGTTATCTGGCAGCGTTCGGAGAAAATTTTTAGAAAATACAATTTAATTATAACTTACGCTTATGTTTAGGAAGATTTTGACTCTAAACTACGAAGAAAAGGAAAATATAGTCCATACATTGATTACATCTAGGTAAATTGAGGCGTTTATGGTAAAATTTTGTGAAATTTAGCCCAATACGCAAAACACTCTACAGTAAATTTTCGAGAAATTACGTTTTGCGTATTAGACCAGTAAAATTAATAAAGTTTGCCATAATACATGCTAGGAGATAAAAATGAGTACAGTTGTTCATTGATGGCTACTGATGACTATGTAAAAAGTCCTGATGGATAGGAGGTGAGTGGGTGGGGGGTTAAAATAAATTACTTTTTTTAGTTTTTTACAAAAAATCTCAGAAACTGTTGGTTTTCATGAAAAACTTACTCCGATATAAATTAAAGAACATAAAATTCTCTACAA
The DNA here is from genome assembly GCA_963931845.1 of Maratus michaelseni. NCBI lineage: Eukaryota > Metazoa > Arthropoda > Arachnida > Araneae > Salticidae > Maratus > Maratus michaelseni. Next base: position 96,941,244 of record OZ007597.1, on the reverse strand, counting down.
ATGAGAGTTTATACAGTAGAACCTCGATTATCCGTCAGCCAGAAAACCGGAGATTTGACGGATTTTCCGCAAAAAATTCACTTTAATTTCAATTTTATTTACTTAATGTCGCCATAATAAATGCTACAGAGATAAAAATTAGTACAGTTGTCCCGTGATGGCTACTAATGAATATGTAAAAAGTCCTGATGGATAGGAAGTGAACGAGGGGAGGGAAGGGGGGGGGCAAAATACTTTTTTAGTTTTTTACAAATATCTCAGAAACTGTCGGCTTTCATCAAATAATCACTCTGACATTAAAGAACACAAAATTCATTACAAATGACAGGTATTTACAGTAGACCTTCGATTATCCGTCATTCAGAAAACCTGAGCCTTGACGGATTTTCCGGAAAAAAATTACTTTAATTTGATATTTATTTACTCAATGTCTATTCAAATTTATTAAATATTGTTGCAAAATAAAAAGGAAGACAGTAAACACTTCAATACCGCAATATTGCATGAAATAATGCCAGGTAAGTTGTTTATGAAAGAAAAATATTTATTATTAATGAAATGTTTATGAATGTGAAATATTATAATTGCGAATATAAAACTTGGAGAAAACTAAAAGTAGATACATATTAATTTATAATTAAGTAAATATTGTGTAATTATGAAAGTGGATGGATTGTTAGGATTCATAATCATCACCTCATCTTCTTCCTTGTCCTGTTGTTATCACCCTGTGTGTATAGACAAATATTTATATTTGTTATTAATAAAATGTTATTTCACGTGAAACTGTGTAAGCGCGACAAAACATAATTGAGAACAATGAAAGTAATAATTTATCATTAAGCAAATACTTACTAAGTCATAATGTTCTTTTTTTCTTGACACATCATCATCAACTGAAGTGGACGCTACATTAGAAGGCGTTCTCAGCATGACTGAATCCATAATCACATCTTCATCGTCTTCCTCGTCCTGTTGATCTGCATTTATAGCTATAAGTGTAGCATTCAGACAGTCACTATGGCAAATGTTGCAGATGAGTGTGCAGTTAATGGCTGCTTTCCTGTACCCATACTTAGCTCCACACCCAGTGGTGCATATGCAGAAGATGGTATTTAAGACAGCCTCAGGTGCGTTCAGTTCCTTAGTTGTAATAAGAACCAGACGATTCTGCTTTTGCTCCCAGCCCCAGAGTTCGGCATGTTGTTACTGGCCAAACCACAGCTGCACCTGATGGTACACCCGGATAGAATATTTTCTAGCCACTACTTCTGTTGGTGGAAGGATTGAAATGTCAGGTTTGACATTCGATTTAGATTTGGCGAAAGAATGGTATCGGAAAGTATTGAGAGGTGTAGATGTGGGAGGTGCTTCATACAATCTAAAGAAAAAAGTTGGTTTTCTGCTTCTACAACAGCATCATGGTCAGCAATTTTGTGTACCTCTTCACATTGCTGAAACAGCTGGAAAATTTTTGTTTTCCACTTTTTGAATTCGGCTGACGTCGTATCACATCCAGTGAATGCATAAAGGTCTAGAATGATGTCTTGTTTCTTGAATTAACTGTTGTGAGAAAATAATATTTTTTTCAATTCTTCCACTACTTGGCTTAATGAAAATTTCTTGTTCGAGCGGAGTTAGGGCGATTAGGAGGACAACAAGATCAACATCCTCACCAACAATTGCCACTCTGCCACTAGAAGAAGATATTTCAATGGCTGTTGTTACAATTAGGGTATCTGCATTGCCAGTACTCTCCCGGCAAGATATTCCATTCTCCTTCAATTTGGAAAAAAGCACAGCTGTTAATCTTGATTTGTTCTTTTCATTTGAAAGGAAGCTCTTGGTTGACGGAAACCTCTGTGTTCCCCGTTGAAATTAATATCCACGGACTTCTTCAGTGCACATCTTCGGTTTTGCTCTGCTAATTTCGTGCTGTTGGCAATGTCGGAGTAGCCATCAAAAACCACTGAACAGCCTTTTCGTTTATAATGTGTAGAGATTTATACTTCACAAATTGAAATAAAAGTGGAACCTCTTGACCAAGGGACTTTGTGAAGAAAGAAACCACCATCCATAATAATATCACAGTATTGGAAATCAATGGGCTGTTTCAATAGTAACTTTGATGTAATAAATTAGATGATATTCTGGCTTGACTAATGTTGTTTGCAGATATTTTTAGTCCTTAATTTCCCTTTAGAAAATTAAATCTGAGTCTAAAAAATATTAGATATTGTTAAAAAGTATTAGACCGCAGTGCGAAATTTTCGCACGGATCCATTGGTATTTAATAAATTTGAAATTAAAGTGATTTTTTTTTTGCGGAAAATCCGTCAAGGTCTGATCTCGTGACTGACGGATAATCGAGGTTACACTGTATATACCTGTCATTTGTAGAGAATTTAACGTTCTTTAATTTACGTCAGAGTAATTTTTTCATGAAAACCAACAGTTTCTGAGATATTTGCAAAAAACTAAAAAAGTATTTTGACCCCTCCCTCCCCTCTTTCACTTCCTATCCATCAGGACATTTTACATAGTCATTAGTAGCCATCACGGGACAACTGTACCAATTTTTATCTCTGTAGCATTTAGTATGGCGACATTAAGTAAATAAAATTGAAATTAAAGTGAATTTTTTGCTGAAAATCCGTCAAAGCTCCAGTTTTCTGGCTGACGGATAATCGAGGTTCCACTGTATATAACTCTCATTTGTAGATAATTTTATGTTCTTTAATTTATATGGGAGCAATTTTTTCATGAAAACCAACAGTTTCTGAGATTTTTGTAAAAAACTAAAAAAAGTAATTTATTTGAACCCTCCCCCCCCCCCGCTCACCTCCTATCCATCAGGACAGCAGGACTTTTTACATAGTCATCAATGAACAACTATACTAATTTTTATCTCCTAGCATGTATTATGGCAAACTTTCCTAATTTTACTGGTCTAATACGCAAAACGTAATTTCTCGAAAATTTACTGTAGAGTGTTTTGCGTATTGGGCTAAATTTCACAAAATTTTACCATAAACTCCTCAATTTACCTAGATGTAATCAATGTATGGACTATATTTTCCTTTTCCTCGTAGTTTAGAGTCAAAATCTTCCTAAACATAAGCGTAAGTTATAATTAAATTGTTTTTTCTAAAAATTTTCTCCGAACGCTGCCAGATAACTTAAATATATCAATTTGTGGACAATCCCCTATCATTCAGCGAGTTTTAGTCAGAAACTAAAAAACAGCTCACTCTAACGCCGATATCTCTCTGAATTTTTACGATATTTGACTGGTTTTTTTTAATAAGTTGCTCCATAGTGTTGAGTATTAAATTAGGCAAAAGTTTTTTGTTATCGTTCGCGCATGCGCAGATAAAAATTCTTTCTTACAACTGCCCATATTTCCTTAAATATTTAATATATTTATATTTCAATCACACTATATGATTTCTACTACATTTTGTCAATTTTTCTGAAACTGACGTTAAATTTGGTTAAAAACCCTGTATTCTATAAGCAAAAAACATGCAAGAATTTTTTTAATTTTTAAAAAAAATCGCTATATCTCAATTAATATGCATGCTATTCTTACACAAATGAGTATACATATTATACAATGTCTGCCTATGTATATTCTGTAGCGGTAAATCATTTCGCGCATTTTATTTTACAGGGTGATCCCAAGTATTATTTTTCTTCTTTAATTTTTTGTTGGTCCCCTAATTGTCCTACTTATCAAATCAACATTGATAAATATGAAGTCAAACCTGTTCTTTGTAATCCTAATACCCCAAAAGAATCTGACATGTTTATTTTAAAATATTCGATAAAATGTCTAAAACTGAAAGTTCCCATCAATTATGGCATTATAGTGTATATATATATACAACAGGAAAGAAAATAAAAACAATAACAAAAAAATATATTTCCCTGCCGTACTAGTATTTAATAACAAGTAATCGCAGTGAAGTAGTTTTTAAAGTGTGCTATTAATTCCTAAAATAAACTGTTAATCTCTATATTTTACTTTTTGGAAGTTAAAAAAAGACAAATTTATATCCAGTTGTAAAATAATATCGCACTTGTTTTCTGCTATTAACATGGTTTAATCCTAAAAAGATTAAGGACGTAACTATATATTAAACATATTTTCCATTTACAAAAAAAAAATAAAATAAAAAAATAAATAAATAAAGATAGGATACATAAAGTACACCACTTTTATTAATTAAATTACTCTTATGTTTGAGCCCATTATCAAAGTTCTTGTAATTATGTTTATAAGAATTAATAATCAAATTTTTATCCATTTAATATTTTTTTATGAAGAATAATGTTGTATATGTACTTAAAATATTTTAAGAAGAATCCGGTTGAGATTTCATCATAAGAAAAAGTAGTTTGTTTAATTCTTTTTAGTTGAAAAATATAAGTTGCAGCATTGTTTAAGTAGTAATGCTATTAATAAAAAAAAAAATCAATCCTTTATTACCCGATGTATATTCGAAAAAAAAAAACAAGCAAAAAAATATGTTTACACAATACAGAAGAAAACAAAAACAACAACAACAACAAAAAAAAACTTTCCTCGCCATTTTCAAGTACGCTTTTAATTCCTAAAAGAAACTGTTAATCTCCATATTTACCATATTTTCCCTTTAAAGTAAAAAAAAAAAAAAAAAAAAAAAAAAAAGCGATTAACGATTATTTTATATTTAAACGTAAAATAATATCGTACTTGTTTTCTGCTATAAACATTGTTTAATCACAAAACGATTAAGGATGAAACTATATTAATCATGTATTCCATTTACTTTTTAAAAAAAGAGATAAGACACATAATGTACACCACTTTGATTAATTAAATAACTCTTATGTTTGAGTCCATCATAAAAGTTCATGCAATTATGTTTATAAGAATTAATAATTATGTTTTATCCCTTTAATCAATTTTTATGAAGAATTTTGTTGCAAAAGTACTTAAAAAAGAAAGGAGATTCCGTGCGAGATTTCGTCATAAGAAAATGTATTTTTTTTTTCAGTTTAAAAAAAATAATAATAACACTGCAGCTCTGTTCAAGTGGTCATGCTATTCATAAAAGATTTCAATCCTTTACTTTGCGTCCGAAGTAGACTCGGGAAAAAATAAAATGAAATAGAACAAAAATTAATATAATACATAATAAAATAAAAATACAACAAAAAATATATCCTTGGCAAACTATTCAGTAACAAATAATCGCAGTGAAGTAGTTGTTCATGTATGCTTTTCATTCCTAAAAGAAACTGTTAATCTCCATATTTACTATATCTTTCTGTTTGGAAGTTAAATAACAAATATTTTGATTCTAGACTTAAAATAATATTGTACTTGTTTTCTGTTATTAACATATTTTAATCATAGAAAGATTAAGAATGAAACTATGTTAAACATATCATGCATTTACATTAAAAAACAGATGAGACACAAAAAGTACACCACTTGGATTAATTAAAAATCCAACATAAAAGTTCTTGTAATTATGTTTATAAGAATTAATAACAATGTTTTATCCCTTTAATAAATTTTTATGAAATTTTTTTTGCAAAAGTACTTAAAAAAGAATGAAGATTCCGTGTGAGATTTCGTCATAAGAAAATGTAGTTTGTTTACTTTTTTTTCCAGTTAAAAATAATATATATATATATATATTTAATAACACTGAAGCTTTGTTCAAGTAGTCATGCTATTCATAAAAGTTTTCAATCCTTTACTTTGCGTCCGAAGTAGACTCGGCAAAAAATAAAATGAAATAGAACAAAAATTAATATAATACATAATAAAATAAAAATACAACAAAAAATATATCCTTGGCAAACTATTCAGTAACAAATAATCGCAGTGAAGTAGTTGTTCATGTATGCTTTTCATTCCTAAAAGAAACTGTTAATCTCCATATTTACTATATCTTTCTGTTTGGAAGTTAAAAAACAAATATTTTGATTCTAGACTTAAAATAATATTGTACTTGTTTTCTGTTATTAACATATTTTAATCATAGAAAGATTAAGAATGAAACTATGTTAAACATATCATGCATTTACATTAAAAAACAGATGAGACACAAAAAGTACACCACTTGGATTAATTAAAAATCCAACATAAAAGTTCTTGTAATTATGTTTATAAGAATTAATAACAATGTTTTATCCCTTTAATAAATTTTTATGAAATTTTTTTTTGCAAAAGTACTTAAAAAAGAATGAAGATTCCGTGTGAGATTTCGTCATAAGAAAATGTAGTTTGTTTACTTTTTTCCAGTTAAAAATAATATATATATATATATATATATATATATATATATATATATATATATATATATATATATATATATATATATATATATATAATAACACTGAAGCTTTGTTCAAGTGGTCATGCTATTCATAAAAGATTTCAATCCTTTACTTTGCGTCCGAAGTAGACCCGGGAAAAAATAAAATGAAATAGAACAAAAATTAATATAATACATAATAAAATAAAAATACAACAAAAAATATATCCTTGGCAAACTATTCAGTAACAAATAATCGCAGTGAAGTAGTTGTTCATGTATGCTTTTCATTCCTAAAAGAAACTGTTAATCTCCATATTTACTATATCTTTCTGTTTGGAAGTTAAAAAACAAATATTTTGATTCTAGACTTAAAATAATATTGTACTTGTTTTCTGTTATTAACATATTTTAATCATAGAAAGATTAAGAATGAAACTATGTTAAACATATCATGCATTTACATTAAAAAACAGATGAGACACAAAAAGTACACCACTTGGATTAATTAAAAATCCAACATAAAAGTTCTTGTAATTATGTTTATAAGAATTAATAACAATGTTTTATCCCTTTAATAAATTTTTATGAAATTTTTTTTTGCAAAAGTACTTAAAAAAGAATGAAGATTCCGTGTGAGATTTCGTCATAAGAAAATGTAGTTTGTTTACTTTTTTTTCCAGTTAAAAATAATATATATATATATATATTTAATAACACTGAAGCTTTGTTCAAGTAGTCATGCTATTCATAAAAGTTTTCAATCCTTTACTTTGCGTCCGAAGTAGACTCGGCAAAAAATAAAATGAAATAGAACAAAAATTAATATAATACATAATAAAATAAAAATACAACAAAAAATATATCCTTGGCAAACTATTCAGTAACAAATAATCGCAGTGAAGTAGTTGTTCATGTATGCTTTTCATTCCTAAAAGAAACTGTTAATCTCCATATTTACTATATCTTTCTGTTTGGAAGTTAAAAAACAAATATTTTGATTCTAGACTTAAAATAATATTGTACTTGTTTTCTGTTATTAACATATTTTAATCATAGAAAGATTAAGAATGAAACTATGTTAAACATATCATGCATTTACATTAAAAAACAGATGAGACACAAAAAGTACACCACTTGGATTAATTAAAAATCCAACATAAAAGTTCTTGTAATTATGTTTATAAGAATTAATAACAATGTTTTATCCCTTTAATAAATTTTTATGAAATTTTTTTTTGCAAAAGTACTTAAAAAAGAATGAAGATTCCGTGTGAGATTTCGTCATAAGAAAATGTAGTTTGTTTACTTTTTTTCCAGTTAAAAATAATATATATATATATATATATATATATATATATATATATATATATATATATATATATATATATATATATATATATTTAATAACACTGAAGCTTTGTTCAAGTGGTCATGCTATTCATAAAAGATTTCAATCCTTTACTTTGCGTCCGAAGTAGACTCGGCAAAAAATAAAATGAAATAGAACAAAAATTAATATAATACATAATAAAATAAAAATACAACAAAAAATATATCCTTGGCAAACTATTCAGTAACAAATAATCGCAGTGAAGTAGTTGTTCATGTATGCTTTTCATTCCTAAAAGAAACTGTTAATCTCCATATTTACTATATCTTTCTGTTTGGAAGTTAAAAAACAAATATTTTGATTCTAGACTTAAAATAATATTGTACTTGTTTTCTGTTATTAACATATTTTAATCATAGAAAGATTAAGAATGAAACTATGTTAAACATATCATGCATTTACATTAAAAAACAGATGAGACACAAAAAGTACACCACTTGGATTAATTAAAAATCCAACATAAAAGTTCTTGTAATTATGTTTATAAGAATTAATAACAATGTTTTATCCCTTTAATAAATTTTTATGAAATTTTTTTTTGCAAAAGTACTTAAAAAAGAATGAAGATTCCGTGTGAGATTTCGTCATAAGAAAATGTAGTTTGTTTACTTTTTTTTCCAGTTAAAAATAATATATATATATATATATTTAATAACACTGAAGCTTTGTTCAAGTAGTCATGCTATTCATAAAAGTTTTCAATCCTTTACTTTGCGTCCGAAGTAGACTCGGCAAAAAATAAAATGAAATAGAACAAAAATTAATATAATACATAATAAAATAAAAATACAACAAAAAATATATCCTTGGCAAACTATTCAGTAACAAATAATCGCAGTGAAGTAGTTGTTCATGTATGCTTTTCATTCCTAAAAGAAACTGTTAATCTCCATATTTACTATATCTTTCTGTTTGGAAGTTAAAAAACAAATATTTTGATTCTAGACTTAAAATAATATTGTACTTGTTTTCTGTTATCAACATTTTTTTAATCATAGAAAGATTAAGAATGAAACTATGTTAAACATATCATGCATTTACATTAAAAAACAGATGAGACACAAAAAGTACACCACTTGGATTAATTAAAAATCCAACATAAAAGTTCTTGTAATTATGTTTATAAGAATTAATAACAATGTTTTATCCCTTTAATAAATTTTTATGAAATTTTTTTTTGCAAAAGTACTTAAAAAAGAATGAAGATTCCGTGTGAGATTTCGTCATAAGAAAATGTAGTTTGTTTACTTTTTTTCCAGTTAAAAATAATATATATATATATATATATATATATTTAATAACACTGAAGCTTTGTTCAAGTGGTCATGCTATTCATAAAAGATTTCAATCCTTTACTTTGCGTCCGAAGTAGACTCGGCAAAAAATAAAATGAAATAGAACAAAAATTAATATAATACATAATAAAATAAAAATACAACAAAAAATATATCCTTGGCAAACTATTCAGTAACAAATAATCGCAGTGAAGTAGTTGTTCATGTATGCTTTTCATTCCTAAAAGAAACTGTTAATCTCCATATTTACTATATCTTTCTGTTTGGAAGTTAAAAAACAAATATTTTGATTCTAGACTTAAAATAATATTGTACTTGTTTTCTGTTATTAACATATTTTAATCATAGAAAGATTAAGAATGAAACTATGTTAAACATATCATGCATTTACATTAAAAAACAGATGAGACACAAAAAGTACACCACTTGGATTAATTAAAAATCCAACATAAAAGTTCTTGTAATTATGTTTATAAGAATTAATAACAATGTTTTATCCCTTTAATAAATTTTTATGAAATTTTTTTTTGCAAAAGTACTTAAAAAAGAATGAAGATTCCGTGTGAGATTTCGTCATAAGAAAATGTAGTTTGTTTACTTTTTTTTCCAGTTAAAAATAATATATATATATATATATTTAATAACACTGAAGCTTTGTTCAAGTAGTCATGCTATTCATAAAAGTTTTCAATCCTTTACTTTGCGTCCGAAGTAGACTCGGCAAAAAATAAAATGAAATAGAACAAAAATTAATATAATACATAATAAAATAAAAATACAACAAAAAATATATCCTTGGCAAACTATTCAGTAACAAATAATCGCAGTGAAGTAGTTGTTCATGTATGCTTTTCATTCCTAAAAGAAACTGTTAATCTCCATATTTACTATATCTTTCTGTTTGGAAGTTAAAAAACAAATATTTTGATTCTAGACTTAAAATAATATTGTACTTGTTTTCTGTTATTAACATATTTTAATCATAGAAAGATTAAGAATGAAACTATGTTAAACATATCATGCATTTACATTAAAAAACAGATGAGACACAAAAAGTACACCACTTGGATTAATTAAAAATCCAACATAAAAGTTCTTGTAATTATGTTTATAAGAATTAATAACAATGTTTTATCCCTTTAATAAATTTTTATGAAATTTTTTTTTGCAAAAGTACTTAAAAAAGAATGAAGATTCCGTGTGAGATTTCGTCATAAGAAAATGTAGTTTGTTTACTTTTTTTCCAGTTAAAAATAATATATATATATATATATATATATATTTAATAACACTGAAGCTTTGTTCAAGTGGTCATGCTATTCATAAAAGATTTCAATCCTTTACTTTGCGTCCGAAGTAGACTCGGCAAAAAATAAAATGAAATAGAACAAAAATTAATATAATACATAATAAAATAAAAATACAACAAAAAATATATCCTTGGCAAACTATTCAGTAACAAATAATCGCAGTGAAGTAGTTGTTCATGTATGCTTTTCATTCCTAAAAGAAACTGTTAATCTCCATATTTACTATATCTTTCTGTTTGGAAGTTAAAAAACAAATATTTTGATTCTAGACTTAAAATAATATTGTACTTGTTTTCTGTTATCAACATTTTTTTAATCATAGAAAGATTAAGAATGAAACTATGTTAAACATATCATGCATTTACATTAAAAAACAGATGAGACACAAAAAGTACACCACTTGGATTAATTAAAAATCCAACATAAAAGTTCTTGTAATTATGTTTATAAGAATTAATAACAATGTTTTATCCCTTTAATAAATTTTTATGAAATTTTTTTTTGCAAAAGTACTTAAAAAAGAATGAAGATTCCATGTGAGATTTCGTCATAAGAAAATGTAGTTTGTTTACTTTTTTTTCCAGTTAAAAATAATATATATATATATATATATATATATATTTAATAACACTGAAGCTTTGTTCAAGTAGTCATGCTATTCATAAAAGTTTTCAATCCTTTACTTTGCATCCCAAGTAGATTCGGCAAACAGTAACTTAAAATAGAATAAAAATTAATACAAAACATAATAAAATGAAAAATACAACAAAAAATCTTTCCTCGACAAACTATTTAGTAACAAATTATCGCAGTGAAGTAGGTGTTCATGTACGCTTTTCATCCCTAGTGGAAACTGTTAGTCTCCATATTTATTATATTTTTCTTTTAAAAAAAAACGAATAATTTTTATATGTAGACGTAAAATATTATCGTACTGGTTTTCTGCTATCAACATTATGTAATCAAAAAATGATTAAAGATGAAACTCTATTAATCATGTTTTCCATTTACTTTAAAAAAAAGAGAGATAAGACACAAAATGTACATCACTTGGACTAATTTAATTACTCTTATGTTTGACCCATCATAAAAGTTCTTGTAATTATGTTTATAAGAATTAATAATTATGTTTTAACCCTTTAATAAATTTTTATGAAGAATTTTGTTGCAAAAATACTTAAAAAAGAGAGTAAATTCCGTGTTAGATTTCGTCAAAAGTAAATGTAGTTTGTTTACTTTTTTTTCAGTTAAAAAAAAATTTAATAACACTGCAGGGTTGTTCAAGTAGTCATGCTATTCATAAAAGATTTTAGTCTTTTACTTTGCATCCGAAGTAGATACGACAAACAATAAAATAATATCATACTTGTTTTCTGCTATCAAAATCTTGTTTAATCACAAAATGATTAAGGATGAAACTATATTAATCATGTTTTCCATTTACTTAAAAAAAAAAGATACGAAACAAAATGTACATTAATTAAATTACTCTTGGATGAATTGAATTACTCTTATGTTTTTGTCCATCATAAAAGTTCTTGTAATTATGTTTATAAGAATTAATAATTAATAATTAAGTGAAATATAAAGGATGTGAGTTATAATTTTACTAGCTCAGCTGAAATTTAATTAGTGTAATAATTATGTTTTATCCCTTTAATCAATTTTTATGAAGAGTTTTGTTGCAAAAGTACTTAAAAAAGAAGAAAATTCCGTGTGAGATTTCGTCATAACAAAATGTAGTTTGTTTACTTTTTTTTTCAGTTAAAAAATATATTTAATAACACTTCAGAATTCAAGCAGTCATGCTATTCATAAAAGATTTCAATCCTTTACTTTGAATCCGAAGTAGATTCGGCAAACAATAAAATAAAATAGAATAAAAATTAATAAAATTAAAATTAAACAAAAAATCTTTCCTTGATAAACTATTTAGTAACAAATAATCACAGTGAAGTAGTTGCTCATATACGCTTTGCATTTCTAAAAGAAACTGTTAATCTCCATATTTACTCTATCTTTCTTTTTGGAATTTAAAAAACAAATATTTTGATTCTAGACTTAAAATAATGTTGTACTTGTTTTCTGTTATTAACATTATTTAATGACAGAAAGATTAAGAATGAAAATATGTTAAACATATCGTCCATTTACATTAAAAACAAATGAGATACAAAAAGTACACCATTTGGATTAATTAAAAGTCCAACATAAAAGTTCTTATAATTATGTTTATAAGAATTAATAATCATGTTTTTATAAATTTAATCAATTTTTATGAAAAATGTTGTTGTAAAAATACTTAAAAAAAAGAAGATTCCGTGTGAGATTTCGTCATAAGAAAAAGCAGTTTGTTTATTTATTTATTTTTTGAATTAAGAAAATATTTATTAATGTTGCAGCATTGCTCAAGTAGTCATGCTATTGATAAAAGATTTCAATACTTTACTTTGTATCCGAAGTAAATTTGGCAAGCAATAAAATAAAACAAAATAAAAATTAATTCAATACATACGAAAATAAAAACAGCAACAAAAAATCTTTCCTCGCCGTATTATTTAGTAACAAATAATCGCAGTGAAGTAGTCTTTCAAGTACGCTTTTTAATTCTTAAAAGAAACTGTTAATCTATTCTATATCCTTTTGGAAGTTAAAAAACAAGTATTTTGGATCCATACGTAAAATAATATTGTACTTTTTTTTCCTGTTATCAACATTGTTTAATCATAAAAAGCTTCAGAATGAAACTACATTAATAATATTTTCCATTTACATTAAAAATGAGATATAAGACAAAAAGCACATTCCTTGGATTAATTAAATTGCTCTTCATTTTTGAATCCATTCCTAAGGCTCTTGTAATTATCTTTATAAAAATTATTAATCACATTTTTATCCATTTAATCAATTTTTATGAAGAACGGTGTTATATATGTACTTAAAATAGACAGATGGTTTCGTGTGAGATTTCATCATAAGAAAAATAAATTTATTTTATTTTATTTTATTTTACTTTGTTGCGAAAAACACTTAATATCATTCCAGCATTCTTCAAGTAGTAATACTGTTCAAAAATGATTTTTCTGTAATAGTGCTAATTTTTAACACTTTCCAACCTAGTTGAAAAGTGTTTATGACTTCGGTTTGTCTATCGTCTGATCGTTTGCCTGTGCTCTAACTCTCCTAATACTCGGATCGCCCTGAAATTCGTATACGTTATTGTCGTTTACTATAGCATGTTCCCTATTTCAACTGAAGTGTGTAGCACTTATAGTCTTTTTTACAGGGACAGTCAAAATTATTCCGTTGCATTACAGTCAAAGGGAAATAATCGTTTCAAGTGCATTTTGATGATGTTACGTCTTTTAAAACATGATGAAATTGATATATAATTATGAAGCGCATTAAAACATGCTTTTTGTAGAATATGGGGTGCAAAACAATAATTATTTATTTGCAGGTTCAAACAAAAGAATTCTGTTACATATTGTTCTATGGGGAAAAATTGTTTCCAGTGTAATTTACTATTTCAAACATAATGAAAATTATATGCATCACTGAGGTTAACTATAAATTGCTCTCTTGAAAATGTGGTGTGCATTACGTTTATTTACAGGGAAACACAAAAGATATCGGTTACAGTACATGTGCGATATTTACAGTCTATGTGTGATAAGTGCGTTTTGAACTTTGGTTTGCGTTTTTAAGTTTAACTAATTTTTTTCATGGTACGTGTGTGTTTATAAACTCGGTTGTTCATATACAGGGCTACACTAGGGAATCCGTAAATATTACAGAGTATGGGAGTGAATTGGTTAAGGGTAGTTTTTAATTATGTTACGCATTTTCTTGCTGAACTATAATATATTTAGTATACTAATATAAGTTTGTGGAACATAAATAAATTCATATACAGGGCTATGCAAAGAAAAAGACACATTGTCGTTTACGGTTGGTAATTCTGCGGGTAAATTTTAAGTTGCCTTTTAGCTTAATATGTGATGTATACAAAAGTCTTCAGATAATATACAGGGCTGTACAAAGGATTTCGAGTGCATTTCCATCGATCGGAGAAAATTGCTAAATGTGAATATTCTAACTGAACTAAATTTTATCATGCTATATATCCACATCTATTGATCATATACAGGGCTGCACAAAATAATTCGACTACTTTTTTGACACTGGAAGATAATTTCGAAAACTGTATTTTTTAATGAGGTATATGTTTTTTTAAACTGTTTATTTACATATCTTCTTTCACCTTATTTAACGGTTAAGTTTCTTTACAGTTTTCTGGCTGTGTCGGAAAGTGTTTCATAATCTATTCTTGACGCATGATTTTTCGTTCTTGTTTGAATTATACTATTGTAATGACATTGACTTACTCTATTCATTGAACAGGTCTAAAGCTGTTTATATTTGATGCTTCGTAATTAAGCCTTTGTTAACGAATTTTTTTTGCAAAATATAAGCATATTTTAAATGTTTTCTAATTTTAAAAGGCGATGAAATAGCCTTTTATTAAAAAAACTTTTGGAAAAGTTATATTTTATATAGCCCTATTATTCAGAAGACTGTGTAGTATCTAAAATATTGTTTATTTTTGCATTCTAAACTGAACTGTTTCACTCTAGCAAGTATCATTGAGTGAGATTCATTTTGACGCTTTTGTGCAGTACAACAATGTTGATAGCTATTTCTTGAGTAATTGTTTGAAAAAGTTTGTTTTATTATTATTTAGAAAGTATATTATCCAAAATATCTTAATATCTATTCTAAAATGTTTCCCCTCTATATTATTGAACTATATTAAAACCTTCTAATTATAATTTATGCTTTCACTGATGTGTATAAAATGTGTGTATTAAAACTTTTTTTCATCTAACCCTGTTGTATTATTTTTTGTATAGTTAATTTAGTTTAAAAGCCCATAAAACAACATGAATGTAAACATAGCTTTTAAAATTCTTCATGTAGCTGCTTTTTCAAACTGTCTCTTAAAAAAAAAAAAACATGCTTTCAAAGAAAAATTCACAGTAATCTTAAATGTTATCTGATCAAAAAATTATCAGGGTTCTGAATAGCCTATTGTTAATGGTACAGAATGGCATGTACCTTAAAATATACAATTGGTGGCGTGGCAGTGGTTAAAAATGTGACACCAAATTGGTGTTTCCTGTTTTCTTTAAAAAAATAGCTCTAGTTTACTAAGTACTGCCTAAAGTTCCTTCTTTCTTTTATGAATTTGCCCCTGAAAAAGGTATATTTTGCCTTGTACATTTCAATCTTTTAAATACCTATAGTTTTTTTTGTTTGTTTTAGTTATAAAAAATTAAGCACCAAATTACACCGCATTACCCTAGCATTTTTTAACAAAAGTTTCCTTTGCTGAATATTTCAAAAAAAGAAAAAAAAAAACGTTTCTGAGTAGTTTCCGAGTTATCTAAAGATGAAATATAGGTTTTTTTTTCTAATTTAATCAATTCTCAAGTAAACATTTTCATGTTCAAACAACATGTTCAACAGACAAACATGCTAATTTAACAGCATTAACAAATAAAAATATTTTGTTACGCTTACATATATAAATTCGGTTACGCAGATGAAAATGTTTATTTCAGAATTGATAGTATCAGGAAAACAGATATTTCCTGTTGAGGAAAGAGATTAATACATTATAGAAATTATTTGGAAACGTTTTGTTTTTCTCTTTGTTTTCGGAACGGGCTGCAAAGGCAACTTTTGTTTCAGAAATGCTTCTTTACATTTTGGAAATCTGTAGTTTTTTGAGGTTTCTGAAGAAAATGGAACACTTTTCGAAAGTGTGGATAATTCGAAAGAGGTTACGTTCTATTTTCGTAAAGATTTACTAGACCCAAAAACATATATCTTATTAACACTTTCCGAAAAGTTTCGAAACCACTTTTCAAAAGTGTTTATGATTTGGTTTGTCTGTCATCTGTACGTGCTCTAACTCGCGTAAATATAATCGGATTGCTATGAAATGGATATATGTTATTGACGTTTACTATGAAATGTTTGGTATTGAAAATTAAGTGTGTACCATTTATGGTTCGTTTACAGGGATATTGAAAAGAATTCCGTCACATTAGGGTCTATGGAGAAAAAAAATCTTTTGCAATTATTTTAATAATGTTACACTATTTCAAACATATAGAAATTTATATACATCACTGAGGTACACTACACCATGCTTACTGTAGAATATGGCATGCATTGAATATATTGTTCATTTACAGGGACACTCAAAAGAATTTGGTTACAGTACTATGTCTATGAACAGTAATTGCTGATAGTTCGTTTTCGTCTGTGGTATGTGTTTTGAAATATAAATAATTTTTTGCATCTTAATTGGTGTATATAAATTCTATAGATCATATACAGGCTGCTCAAATGATCTCACGTTCATTTTCGTTTATTGACGGAAATTGCTGAAAGGTAATTTTCAATTGTGCTATGTATTTCCTAATTGAAGTAAATTTTAGCATACTAGCTGACCCGTCCGGCGTTGCCTGGGCAGACTGTCATTTCAAAATATAATAGTGGAGTAGACTCCATAAAAAAAGACTGAATAATATTTATTTATACTAAAGCTTATAAAAAATAAATAAGAGCTAAAATTTCAAAAGTATAACGGTTACATTTAAAAAATGAAACGGTCAGGGAAAATTATTACACTTACTTTTAAAGAATGAAAAGGTCAGGGAAGTTCTTACGGTTGAACTTAAATGGCATAAGATCGAGGCTTGACATATGACAAATTAAGATTTGTGAAATGCTAATGTGATGGATTTTATAAAACTTCAATACTGCCTGTCATGCAACCAACATCCTTCCAACCCTTTTTAAAAAAGTAAACAGAAGTGAAGAGAAGACAGAAGAAATGGTGTTTTGTTCGGAGGAGTAGGATGTGGGAATACATCCGAGTATATGTTGGTTATTTTAAGAAGTAATGTGGTTTAGGTGGAATTTTTATGAATATTAGTGAAAGTGTACATAATGTAAATAATATTGTAAATACCAGCTCTCATTTTCAATAAACTGTGTATTTAAAATTTAAAAAGAAGAATTTGTGCGTAATTCGGTTGTCATGATATTACACTGCCATTAAACAATTTACAAATAATTGCGATTTCTGTAAGAAAAGTCTTAGTAGAAATTGCACGTTTCACTCAAAGTCCCATAGTTATGCTCCGGAACGTTTAAATCAGTAATATGGATTTCAGAAGCAACGCGTTCGTGTATGTGACGGTTATTAAGCCTATTTGCGACGATCGCTTATGCTATGTGTTTGACGGGGTTCTCGATCCAATCTATTTCGATTTCCTCTTCTTAATTCGGCATTCACGGAGATCTTTTACGGGCATTTCTAATGTCATTTTGAAGCTCCATAATTGCAGCGAAAGAGCGAAACGTAAATAAACCCGATTTACCCCAACCTAAATCCTGCCAAAGGACTTTTACACAATAACCAGTGAGATGCGTTTCATTCGGGCGTTGCCATTAAACAATTAACAAATAATCGCGATTTCTGTGCCACGTACGATAGCGTAATATATACATAGATCGTGTAGTATACATACAAATCTATAGATCATATACAGGGCTGCATAGAATATTTTTGATATTTTGTTCGACTATTGGTATAATTGAAGAAATTCGGTTTTCAAATGTGTTATGCATTTTCTAAAATTTTTACATAGTAAACTGTAAAGTTTTGTTAAAGCATTCTGAATCTGTTGGAACGTGTTTCATATTCTATGCTTAACGCATGATTTTTTGTTCTTGTTTAACAACGAAGTTAAATAAAAGCGTATAATAACGCACTAAATTGGCAAAAGTAGTTATTAACATAGTATAATTATGTAAAGATTAAATATAATCTTATTAAACATACTTTACCGTTCATTTAGAAAAAAAGATGATTAGAAAAAAAAAATACATTACTTAGATTAATTAAATTACTTTTATTCTTGATCCCTTAATCCCAGCTCTTAAAACTGTATTTATAAGATTTAATAATGATATTTTTCCATGTAATCAATTTTTATAAAGATGTTTTTTACATAAGTACTACTCGAAGAAAATATACGATTGCGTGTGTGATGTTTTCGTTCAAAAAATGTCTTGTTTGCAGTTTTTCTAGTTGTAAAACATTTGTTATCGTTTCATTACTTTTCAAGTATTAATGCTGTTAAATAAACATTTTCTTATTGTTTTAATGCTTAATCTTTCTTTTATATTATCGTAACGATATTTTTTTGTCACTCTTGTTTGAATATATCTAATAATGTTTATAATCGATGTTTGATATTTAATATAGTATTATAAATTACATACTATAACATTATAATTTGTATAGTATTATAAATGTATACTTGCAAAAAAAGGTCTTTTTTCAAATCATTGAAAAAAATATTATTGTGAAATATCCTATGCCATTAATTCATTTTTAGAATATTTTTTGTAATCGTAAATTCTTGAACTTTTAACCCCTTCAGGGGCAAAGTACTCTTGTAGCTAAAATATTGAAATGATTGATTGATACCAGGATTCACGAACGAATTTATTTTAAAATAAGTAAAAACTTTTCCTCATGTACCTTATAAATTCAAAATTTAATTATAAAATTCTGGTGTCATTGTGACATTTTGGGATTAAAATTAAGTGGTACACTGTTAAAAATTTGCATCAAACTGTCCAGTCCTTTCACCGTTTTTGTAGAAAACGGTTACATAATTGTAATTTAACTGTATTCTGACCATATTATCGCTCATTTTATGGTCAGAATAGTGTTAAATTACGGTTATAGGACAGTTTTCTATAAAAACGGTTGAATGACCGGACAGTTTGCTGCAAATTTTTAACAGTGTATATATAATATACCGGTGCCCTTCAAGGAGTTAACGTAGCAGTACTATGGTATTAACCCATATTTTACCGTTGTTAGTGTTTGCGCAGTGTTTTGAAAAATACTATGAAGAATGACAAGCTTAAACTTTACAAACATACACCATGAACAAAAACGAAAAATCATACGTCAAACATAGATTATGTGACACATTCTAACACTCCCATAATAATTTTACAAATATTTACCGTTTAATAAGGTGAAAGATGATATCTAGGTAAAAAAAAATTAGAAAACTACAGAACTTAAAAACCTGGTTGCTTCAATGAAAGACAACGTGTTTGATGTTATAAAAAAAAGAACGGAGGTCGAAATCATATTAAATTTCATATATTTTTGTTTTGCACACTTAATATTGTATTGTTCATTTATTTCTTATACTTTGATTAACTTAATCATTTATTACATTATTAAAAATTTTTGAAATCTAATTGTAATAATTATAATGTACACTGTTAAACATTTGCAGCACTCTGTCCAGACATCCGACCCTTTTTATAGAAAATGGTTCCATAACCGTATATTAACTCTATTCTGACCATTATATGGGCATAATACGGTGAGAATAAAATTAAATTACGGTTATGTAACCGTATTTTATAAAAACGGTCGAATGATTGGACAGTTTGCTGCAAAATTTTAACAGTGTAGCATTACATTTTATAGGCTTAAATTATAATTAAAACCCCTCTTTACTTCATTATTTGCAAAATTAAAGTGGTCTTATAATGCCTTTTAATGAATAATCTTGTTTTTGGAATATCGTAATAGCACTGAATTACCACATTTATTTTAATACGACTACTTATATTTGTAATTGATGTTTGATAATAACTATATAATGTATGGGTTTTTTTTATATATGCTTCCAAACATTTGTCAAAATATCTTATCATCTACACATAAAATGTTCCATACTTATTTTGCTTTATCAATATTTTGAAACCATAAAAAATTGAGAAGGAAATTTGTTTAAATATATTTTTCCGCCTACTTTTTCAAAAAGATATAAGATGGAAAAATGTAAATTACTTTGGATTAATTAAATTACTGTTATATTCGAGATTCCAATCACGGTTCTCACAATTATGTTTATAAGAATTATTAATGATATTTTTATCCCTTTAATCAATTTTTACAAAAGGCTCTCTTGTATAATTACTAAAAAAAGATAGAATATTGCGTGTGCGATTTTGTTCAAAGAAAAAATTGTTTATCTGCAATATTTTTTTGTAATTGAAATATATTTATTATCTGTTCAACTTTGTTTAAGTATTAATGCTGCTAATGTAAAGATTAAATTTAATGTGCCTTTTATATTTTCGTAACGATATTTATTTGCCAGATATTCTTGAATAGATCTAATAATGTTTATAATCTACGTTTTTAATTAAATATTTTAATTAAAAACATTACGGTATTTATGGTTTACCTTGTGTGCAATTGCAACATTTTATAATTTTCGAAAACTGTGTTTAGTAAAATATCTTATACCATCAAATCATATTTGAAATTTTTAACTTTTAGTGATTACTTTTAAACGTTTAACTTTTTGTGAATATTTAGATTTTTAAACCAAAATGTACCAGCCTGACTATGTGGTGTACTTTTTCGTAATATTATTTAAATTCTTATGCTATATATAATAATATTTGATGCATATAAAATACGGAATAAATAGATAAATATATCCGATTTCAATTCGTAACTTCAAATCCATAAGTTGCTAAGTAAAGTTGTTGCTCTTATGTTGCATACTACAGAGGTGTTCATCCGTCTTAGTAACGATTTTGAAAAAAGAAATATTATAAACAAAGATAAGAATTTTATTTTCTAATGCATCTATAAAAAGCATAAAATAATGAATTCATTCATAAAATAATGAAGATATAAACAAACCTATGACATTTATGCATAGAATAACTCATATATTTCCTTTTATAGTGTAAATGTTTTCATAGACAATTTCCTTTTCGTGCTTGAATATCTTTTATTTTGTAAATATCGTTTTCACTGAAAAGACACTTACATCTGTCATTTACTTAGACATGTTGGAAAATTTCGTATTTTGACAACTCGAGCAGCTTCAGGCACACGTCTTTTTGCAACAAGAGGGTGTATCACTTTATTGGGGTTATTGGGTTTGTACCATCTTTCGTATTTCTTTTAATGGTCATTTCATGGGAAGAAGGATTGGGTCAGGTAGACCAATTCCTTACCCACCCAGATCACATGATATAATGCCGCTGGACTTTTTCCTTTGGGGATTTGTAAAGGACATCGTTTACAAGAGGAAAGTATCGAACATTATTGATCTAACGATCAGGATTACAATCGCAATAGCCGCTGTGGATGCCGATATGCTTGTGCGTACATGGCGTGAACTTGACTACTGTCCTGATATTCTCCGTGCGACGAAGGGTGCTCATGTAGAATTTTATTGACAACGGCCATAAAACTTTTTGAATCTATCTAACCATTAATGTTATTCATTTAAATATACCTTCATTATTTTATGAATTATTAAACATAAAAATTTGCCAGAACTTTTACAGACACCCTGTATATTCAACCAGAAAGCCTTCTTATTGAACTACCATATTGCATCTTGATTTCCAAGATAAAAAAGCTTTTCTTAAAATATCATGGTTGATTTTGTTCCACTCCTCGACCAAAATCTTCCAGAGTTCGGCTAATGTTTTGGAATGCCGCTTATAAAAAAGCTTGTTTTAAAAGTCCAAATGCACATTAATAAATAGGAAACACGTCGGGGGACTTGTGTTGAATGCATTTAAATAGAATAGCCTCAATTTCGGTTTCATTCTACATTTTTTCTAAAAATAAACCAGCGAATTTCAGAAGTATAGCTAAAAGTTTAACCCTGATGGAACTTAACACAATGAAGACTGTTTGGATAAAGTGATTGAATGTCTTCTTTGAAAACAAGTGTACAAAACAATATATTTCTGATAGTAATCTGAGTTAATTATGAATTTTTTTCTACTTTTCTAATTGAAAGTTTTCCATTATAAGAAAATCCAGCAATAACCATAAGACCTTTAGCAAAATTTCTCTTGTTTCCGCTGAAGCAACATTTTAGGTATTTTCTTCTCTTTTTCGGTAGTAAATCAATCTCTTTCTATTGCAATAAAATAAATATATCCAAGCCTCATCAATTGTAAATAAATATTTCCATTTTTTATTTGACAAATAATTTTCATACAATAATTTTCACATTAGGCGGTGAAAATAGTTTTTTTTTAAATTTTGACTAACGTTAAATCAGATTTTATAATTTTGTTTACAGTTCCTATAGAGGTGTTTAAATATTTTGAGATAGTTCTTCGAGGGTTGGATTTTCTTTTAAAACATGAGATGCGACTTTAGTTATAATAAGCTGTGAACTTACCTTTGTTGTGTATGCATACTTTACACTTTTTCCAGTCAAATATAAACATTGATGCTTTTTTCTTTTTTTATTAATTATGTCACTTATTTGATGTGCAGAATTACTCAAACCATGCTTTTCACACCTTTGTTTAATAATCTAATAAGAGTATTTTTCTTCGCAAAGCGCAAATGCATAGCCTTCACCCCATTATTTAATTTTCAGCGATATTTTAAAGCAAAGAATATCTTACGATAATCAAACCTTATTCCAAAATGATGCCATATGTTTTTTTTCATTTAAATTTAAATAGTAGAAAAAGTCAAAATCGTTACAAAAATGTGTGAAAAACCTCTGTGTTAATTGAATTTTCTTGTTTTAATTCAGTAAATATTGTTAAGCTAGAGATATGATATTATTCTTTAGAAAAAGAATTTTTTTAGTCTTTCAATTGGATAGGAAGAATGTTATGAAGATATTATTGAATACATTTTACTGAGCTATGCAATTTTATTAAGGCTGTTCTAAAATGTCAAACTGGATGATTTCTGATACATTCCTGAGTTCATTTTTATTAGTAAAAACATTAAAAGGGCAAGTTTTCATTCAGAAACAAATCAAATAATGTTTTTCATATTTAGATAAAGGCAACGGAATTTTCAGAAAATACTAACGAAGTTGGGATTTTGAATCACATTTCCGAACATGACAGCCCAAGAAAAGCGGACATAAGACAGAAATTCATTATAACTCAAGATATAATACATTTACCGAAAAATTTAAGCAGTATTCTATTCCATTTTTTTTCAATAGTCATGCCTGCCAAACTCATATGTGTTAGAACATATAGAGTAGTGGAGTTGAAATAAACATATTTTTTTGCTGTTTTTTGTGAACTGTTAGAAACAAAACATTATGTATATTAATTTCCAAAGTTGTTCCAAGTAGATTTTTAATTGCTAAACAAAAGTGTTTATCGTTAAGTTTGCATCTTTCCCATTGTAGGGAAAAAATATTTTTCATTTTTTATAAAGTAGGGTTGACAAGATGGACAAGATGCCGTGTCACGTGATTTTTCTATACTCAGGTGCTGTAGGGGAACGCCACTCAGTAGAGTGGAAGAGACTTTCCTACTGATACTTTAATTCCAGTTCGCGTTATTTTATTTAAGTTTTAAATAGTGCTCTTCTATTGCTATTTCGTCTTAACACCTTTGGTAAGTGTTCAAAATAATTTACGCTCTTTCTTTATGTAGTTCCTATGTAGTTGGCCATCTTACCCCAAGATTGGGGATGCCGGAATGCAGGAATTTACAAAATCAAAAATTTTAACGCTTTCTATGTCATTTGTAAAATGAGATACATTTTTAAATCATACATAAATGTATCAACTTTAACCAGAAATTAATCAATAACAAATAAAAACAACAGGCGATTTTACAAAAAATTAAATCAAAAACTATGGTATTTTCACCCAATTTAACCTATGTCACATACTTATTTTCTGTTATCAACATTGTTTAACCATAAATAAGATCAACAATGGTATTTTATTTAACAGGATTTTCGCCGTCGGCGTTAAAAAAGATCCAAGTAAAAAGTAGATTACTTGGATTAATTAAATTACTTTCACGTTTGAGCTCTTCATCACGGCTGTTACAATTATGTTTATAAGAATTATTAATGATATTTTTTTCCATTTAATACTTTTTACAGACGTTTTCTGCATAAATACTTATAGAAGGGATAAGATTCTGTGTGAGATTTTGTCACAAAAAAGTTCTTTGTTTTAAAATATTTGGTCGAAAACATTTATCATTAGTTCAATATTGTTCAAGTTTGAATTATTTTAATGAAATATATTTCTTTTATATACAATGCTTAATCTTTCTTTGATAATGAATTTGACTGTAAAATTTTTTTGAATATGGCTAAGAATATTCATAATCGAGATTTGTTATTATACTCACGTATTTAGTACGCTTTTTTCACTATTTCTTCGTTTTATGAATTCATATTTGTAGTGTTTCACTGTTTAAATTAACCCATTTCCATCTTTAGTGCATATATGTGTCATTTCAGGAATTTATTTTTTATTCAGAAATATATAATCTATACCGGAAACTGAGAAAGAAGAATTTTTTACTTTATTTAATCACGAAAAGTCTATCATTAAATAAAGGAAAAATTAAAATTCAGAATTTCTGGTATGAATTGGAAATTTCTGAATAAAAAAAGAAATTTCTGAAATGCACGCTAATGTTGCAAATGGGTTAAGCAGAAAATTGCCTTGACATGTTTTGAATAAAGTTTTAGGGCGTTTAATAATGAGGCTCATGTTCAAATTTAGGCATGCCATGTCAAGAATTAAGTGGATTCTGAACTTAGTCAAATCATCTCGCTAATTTCAACATTCATTTATTCTTTAATCATCAATATAACATTCAAATATAGATTAATACATTACAAAATAAGCATTATAGGGAAATAAAAAGAAATACAAAAACAGAAACTCAAAACACAAATAATTATGCATTGATAATATTTCATATTTGACGGAAAAAGTAATCAAATTTCAACTGCTCCCGTTTTACTTTGCGGCGAACGGAGGGCTAATTTTTAGTTTTATTTTATCAGTTACTGTTGTCCATCTAAAAACCTTTTATAAATCACATTCTGAAAATTATATACAGGAGAAGTTAAACAAGAAATTCTGAGTTTACAGAAGTACTTTATGGAAAAATGGACGTATCAAGCACATTTAACTTAGATAGAAATTCTCTTTGTGTAATAATTTTGTTTTCGTTTTAACTGATTGATGTGTATTTTACGTACCCAACACTTTTTAAGGAAATTTTTCAATAAATAAATAAATAAATAAGTAAAATAAAAAAAAATGCGCGTATTTTTTGCATCAAAATTATGATGCAATTTGAAAGATTAAAACAGGAACCTAATAGTTTTACATTTTTCGATATTTCAGTTTCATTATTTAGAATACAATTCTATATTAATTTATTTTTTCTTCGCGATCTCCTTTCTACAGATGTAGTACGACTGCCGTGTTATAACTAATAAAGCAATATAAGCAATACTGTGATACAATAAGTGCTAATTTCTTTCAGTTAAATTTTAATATTAATGGTAGAGTGTTTTGTTGAACAAAGCAGAAATAGGGCGAATGGAAAAAATTCGGAGAGATGAAACACCTATGTGATATTATTGTAAAAAATAATATACTTTAAGAAAAATAATTAAAAGTGACACGAATCTCGGAATTTATTTGATGGGAGTGTTAAGTATTTCATCCCTCAAAGCATAAAACATTTAATAGCACTAAATACAGTTCATTTAAATTCCTTATTGAATTCGGCTACATATTCGAATTAAAGGGTTCATCATTGTTTATATAAATAATGTAACTGAAGCTTGAACTTTATTAACCCGATTTTGAAAATGTCTGGATTTTGAATTAACAGGGTACCACAGTAATAACGAACGAAATTCAAATTTAACTGTGAAAATAACTATGAAGATAATTTGCGGCAAACACATTAGCTGGCATAGTCACTGATATACGCACTTTTTACCGTACTATGTGAACGAATCCATTCAGGCTAATTTAGAAAACTAATGAAAGTTACCTTACTCTGAGGTAATTTTCATTCAACAATGAAAATTACCTCAGCGTTAATTCGTCGACCTGTAAAAAGCAGAAATCGAATTAAATGTCAGGTCTGTGTTTAGGATAATTGTTTAATTTTCAGTTACTATCACCTTTACTCACCATCTTTCCTTTTATTTATAGATGAAAGTATTTTCCGAATGTTGAAAGAGCCAAATTTGAAAATCTAACAAATCAGTATAGCTCGGTAAGTATTTTTGCTAATTTTATTTCAACGTATAGAAATGTGTATAAATGTAGTTTAAAATGCAGCATTAAATATTCTGATGAAAACTATTGCAACATTGATTTTCTTGCCTTGATTTTTAAAAAATTAAATGATGCCAAAGCTCGGATTTTGATGTTATATATTTACATCCTTACTACTCTAAAAGTCTGGGAGGCAATGTCGCATTTTTAAAAACCAATTTTAACATCAGTGGTTTTGATATACATGATAGATTAGATGGTGCGGTCAGATGGCTCAACAGCGAGGGATATCGCCATAGCAACACCGCTGTAGTGTAAAATGAATGGTAACCCGATTACTGATGTTGCCATGACTAGGAAGCATTATCAGTAACGGGGCTGCTAATAATTTCACATTACCATTGGTTGTTCGATGATGCTATGGCAACATCCTCCACGGTGCGCCATCTGATTGGCAGATTCGTTATTTGCACCATCTAATCTATAATATGTATCAAAATCATCGACGCTAAAATTGGTTAGAAAATGTGACGTTGTCTCCAAACTAAAAAACTGTACATTTGTTACAAAGCGTATTCTCTCTATTCTATTGGAATGCCTTACAATTATCTTTTTCATGGTGGATTCAAACTAATTTTGTTAGCAATATATAGCCTTAAAGGCAACTAAGGTTTTTTTTAAAATTAATATTTATAACTTTATTATTATATATCTCCTATGAAGGCCTAATTGTCTTGTAACATAATTTTTTTTCTTATGAATATTTCCGCCAATGGGCGTTACTTTCACGTGTTGTATGTTAAGACATGAAACAATAAATGTACAGAATAAACATAACTGTAAATTATTTATACGATTTGAACAAAAGTTATATATTACATAGTGTCTACACTTTTTTTCGTATTTATGAAAATATTAATTATATTAAAGAACATTTTTAGACCAGAATAACAAACCTGCATAATTAACATAAAATAATATTTTTTCGAAATACAATTAAAATATCGAAATTTTATTGAAAAATTAATCGAAACGTTTTTAATACAATATTATTAGAAAAAATAATGTAATTTCCTTGGCGAAATTAATTAAAGCTACAAAGAATCATAAAGCAATAAGTTCAATCACAAACCTATCATTTAGGAAATTTTGTAATTGATTTTTATTTAGAGGAAAGTGCTTTAAATGTCTTTAAAAAAAAAGCATTATACAAAAATGTTGCATGCGTCACATAATATAGACTCTTTTTTAAACAAAGTTAATGAATAATTTACACCCATTTTTAATTTTACTTTCAATTTAAATCCGATTCATAAAAAAAAAAAAAAAGTTTGAGTGTATGACTTCCTAAACTTTTCCTTTATTAAATTTTCAGTTTTATGAAGTGTTTCTTTTGCATGTGTGTTTTTGTAAACATCTGTATTTTTATGATTGTACTTCTAAACCTTTATTTACTACGGATATATTTTTAAACAAGGGAAAAACATAAATCCGTTTCACTTTCAAGAATAGAGGACAATGAAAACAAAATTGTTTTGTTTATATAAAGCAATTTTGCTCGTGTAAATATAACTTTAAATATTTAATTATTTGGAAATGTTAACAATATAGAACTCATTTAGTGTTTTTAAATTTTTTATATTTAAATAAATATATAGAAAAGAAAATCTTTAAAGTAATGCATTGTAAATTTCAAAATTATCACAAAAAATTTAAGTCTTTTATATAAACAATTCTTCATTATTCTTAAGCTTGTTTATTCTCTAGAAATAAATTTAGCCTGCAAAAGTGTTTTTTGAGTTAAAACAGAAAAATAAATCACTCCCAAGTAATTATTTTAATGTGTACTTTGAAGTCGATTTATAAACCTTTTCGCACACTTGCGTATCGTAATTTAAAAATTAAATGCAGAAGAACGTTTTACTTTGGTAAACACATCAGATGTAATACACAAGAAATTGACTATGCACAAAAAAGAAATTATCTATCAGCGTAGTTTCTGAGGGAAAACACTAAATTCTGATATTTAAACTAACAATATATTTTGTTTTTTAATTTTTATTTGATTCGTTTCGTCGAAAATGAAATTTTGCAACGAGCTAAGATTTAATCAAAAAAATTCGAATAATATATGTTTTATTTTTATCTGGATAACACTTACAAATTTCAGTGAAACACATTATAAATATCCATTAGTGATATTGCAATTAGGATAATATTAAAATACATATATCGGACACAGATATTTTAACATTAAGTCAGTACAGTTTAAAACAAACTTTTTGATTTCTAACCGAAAATTTACTAACTACTAAATTAATGAAATACTAGACCTAAACTAATATATAATGTCTTTAAAGTATACTTATAATACACCTGATACGAAATTGTTATTTTTAAAAATAATATATTTTTAAAGGAAGCTGAACATTTCCATGCAGATCATAAAGGATAATGTTATTAAAATTCAATTAAATATCCAATCACTAAGCTACACCCGCCAATTTTTAGCATTTGAATGTTGTGCGTTTTGCAAAATTTTATTATGTTTATCATACACATAATTAAATTGAAAATGTTTTTGGAAAATGCTTGACATGAAAATTAAATTATATATTTTAATAAAAGTTACTGCGTCAACTAATTAAACAAGTTGGAAATTGTACGTCAAACGTTACAAACGAGGTGCGTTCGTACGCACGTTTTAGAATTAAATTCATGATATCCCGCGCGTAGAACGGGTTAAACAGCTAGTTAAGTATATATTTTATGACACTGTTCATACAAATATCTTAACTAGTTATATAAATATTCAGATATATATGTATCAGCTAGTTATATAAATATTCAAATCTTGATGATTTTTAATTCTGTGAAATGAATTATATCGTCTGCAGATTAATTTCTGTCATAAAATAAGTATCTCGCGCGCTTGACGATTAAACTTCGGAAGCTCCTATAACAAAAAAGCACCGATTTAAACAAAAAAATTCAAATTTCTTAATAAATATTTTTATTAATATCTCCTAAAGTTTTGATTCGATTTTCATAAAATTTGAAATGTCTCGACAAAATTATGCAAAGATAATATATTTTAAATTGCAAACCATTTGGTTGGGTAGTTTTTGCGTTGTTATATGCGGACAGACAGACAGACGGACGGACAGACAGACAGACAGACAGACGGACGGACAGACGGACGGACCAAACGACGACTATAGGTGCTACGTATTTATATAATTACGAACGCACCTAAAAAGGGGAACGCCCAATACATTTTAATCACCAAATTGTTTTAAAAAAAAAACGGAAATAACCATTCCACTGGAAGTTATACCTGGTGTCCCAAAAATGACCGACGATTTGAAAAAACAATTAAAGAAAAACGGATGACGATAGAAATGTATGGTTTGCTGCATTCTGCTTAGGTAACCAAGGAATTTATTCTTACCAATTTTCAAAATTAATTAAAATTTTGGTCAACAGAGGGTGCTGCTGACTAGCAAAAACTATAAAACAATGTTTTCAAAATAACCACCGTTTGCAGCAACAACGTAGCGCAGTCTGAGGACAAAATTCGCAGATACACGTGAAAACATTTCGGTTGGAATGTACTGACAAGCAGTAGAGATGTATTGTTCCAGTTCATTTACAGTTTGTGGATTGTGACGATACACTTGGTCTTTCAAGTACCCCCAAAGAAAAAAAAAATCGCATGGCGTCAAATCTGCGAATTTTGTCCTCAGACTGCTCCACGTTGTTGCTGAAAACGGTGGTTATTTTGAAAACATTGTTTTATAGTTTTTCCTAGTCATCAGCGCCATTTGTTGAGAAACTTTGTAACTAATTTTGAAAATTGGTAAGAATAAATTCCCTGGTTACCTAAGAAGAATACAGCAAACCGTACATTTTTATCGCCTTTCGTTTTTCTTTAATTGATTTTTTCAAATCGTCGGTCATTTTTGGGACACCCGGTACTTTCTTTAATTTTTTTAAGCTTAGGGGTCGTCTCCAAGTAAATTGTTATCAACTATAAAATTTTTTATACGAACAGCTAAGTTTGACATCATATTTGGATTCTGTGGTAAATTTTACTGTCGGATACGAAACAAGAAGTCATTCAGTGAAACAATTTAAGAATTATGCAGATGCAAAATTTGGAACTCCGAATGTTAAATTCGTCATTAATTTTTGTAAAACAAATGAGGGAAGCTGTTTAAGTCTAACCCAATACTCCTTTCGGAATGACGTGATATTTTATATTTGCATATTTGAAGCTTCTAGAAATCGATTTCTTTAAAGTTTTTATAGGTTACAATACATCTTTATTCAAACTATTAATTAAAATAAGTATAAATTATGAAATTAGTATTCGAAAAAAGTATGTACTGTAACAGATAATTTTTCTTTTTCACAAATCGATTTCTAGAGGTTTCAAATCTGTGAATCTAAAATATTATTTCATTTAAGGGTTTTTTGAGTTATGCTTAAAAAACTACACGTATTGCAATCTGTTTTGCAACGATTGAAAAATAAATATGCCATAACATGCTACTTTATCACATGACTTGCCTTTTAGTATCCGAAGGTACAATTTATCGAAGAATTGAAACATGATGTCAAAATTAAGCGTTGTTAGCATTGCAAAATGTAAAGGTTCACACACAAAAAAATTCCTGTAAAATGACGGGAAGACGCCGGCAGCAGAGGTTCCAGTCATACCCCGTAAAAAAAAAACATCCATGCCTATCATTTTGTGCAGCCCGTAATTTTATGGGGCAAAGTAATACAGCATTATAATGCACAGGATATAACGCACTTTAAAACACAATAACACTTTACTCACTGTTCCGTAGCACGTAGCACGTTAGATAATCATCACAGAATCGCTGTTTTGGCGGGTTAAATTTTCGAAACACGAGTAAAATGAAGGGTTACACCCTAGCGGAGGCCAATGTATGGGGTCGTACCGTATTTTTGCTAACATATGGGCTAGAACTGTAAGAATATGCGGAATACCCTTAATTTTCTAAGTATCTAAGGGATAAGGCCACTTATTTAGTTGATCAGACCGTTTTTCATCAAATAAGGCTGTTGCCCGTGAAAATTGAAGGGCAAACGCTCATAAATTTACAGTTTTTTCTGAGAGTGTTGGTACAATTCCATATGTAGACCATACCTTAAAAAAATCCAGAGAAATAAAAAAGTGTGACTAAAGTATCGAGAACAGCTAAGAAAAGACTAATTTTTGCTCTGATTTGACCTGCATATTTTGTTCTACCAATCGAACAGATCTATGGGCATAAAATGTTACATATTATAGTCAGTTTTGTATGTTTTTAGTGGAATTTAAGTAGTTTTGCAGAAGTTTAGCTTTGCAATCGTCTAAAAAAATTGAGTACTAGCTATGTTCATTTGACAATATGTTCATTCAGAAATGTACTTAAGAAATAAAAAAAGTGTGACTAAAGTATCGAGAACAGCTAAGAAAAGACTAATTTTTGCCCTGATTTGACCTGCATATTTTGTTCTACCAATCGAACAGAACTATGGGCATGAAATGTTACATATTATAGTCAGTTTTGTATGTTTTTAGTGGAATTTAAGTAGTTTTGCAGAAGTTTAGCTTTGCAATCGTCTAAAAAAATTGAGTACTAGCTATGTTCATTTGACAATATGTTCATTCAGAAATGTACTTAAGAAATAAAAAAAGTGTGACTAAAGTATCGAGAACAGCTAAGAAAAGACTAATTTTTGCCCTGATTTGACCTGCATATTTTGTTCTACCAATCGAACAGAACTATGGGCATAAAATGTTACATATTATAGTCAGTTTTGTATGTTTTTAGTGGAATTTAAGTAGTTTTGCAGAAGTTTAGCTTTGCAATCGTCTAAAAAAATTGAGTACTAGCTATGTTCATTTGACAATATGTTCATTCAGAAATGTACTTAAGAAATAAAAAAAGTGTGACTAAAGTATCGAGAACAGCTAAGAAAAGACTAATTTTTGCCCTGATTTGACCTGCATATTTTGTTCTACCAATCGAACAGAACTATGGGCATGAAATGTTACATATTATAGTCAGTTTTGTATGTTTTTAGTGGAATTTAAGTAGTTTTGCAGAAGTTTAGCTTTGCAATCGTCTAAAAAATTGAGTACTAGCTATGTTCATTAAGATGGAATCATGTTTCTAAAAATTCATTTTAGAAACAATAATTCGGTTTCTGCACTGTTAAAATTTTGCAGCAAACTGTCCAGTCATTTGATCGTTTTTAGAGAAAACGGTTACATAACCAGAATTTAACTCTATTCTGACAATATTATTGCACATATTATGGTCAGAATAGAGTTAAATTACGGTTATGTAACTGTTTTCTCTAAAAAAGGTCAAATGACTGAACAGTTTGCTGCAAATTTTTAACAGTGTGAATATTCTGAAACATAAATCTATATGTATCGCAAAATTTCAATTATTACAGCGTTGAATAGTGAAAAAAAATGCACTTTCAAATGCAATTTGTTTGAAAACTGTATCTCAATTTACTAATTTTGTATAGATTTTAAAATAATTTTCAAGAATGATTGTTTAAAAATGTGTCTCTATCGCGAACAATCCAATTACAAAAGATTAACCCGTTTGCACTTAAAATAATATTAATTATTCAGAATTTGTTTTCGGCTAATTTTCCAGAAAGCATCATAACTAAAACTTCATCAATAAACTACTAAAATAACAAAATAATATAAATAAAGCACATATTTAACAGATATGTAATCGAACTACGCGCTTAAACCACTGAAATATCAGAATCAAAAAGGCTTCTGTAAGTAGTTAAATCTTTAGTAATTTCTTCGGCTATTAACTCCTGGTATGAGGATAATATGAAAATATCGCTTTTAAAATTTTTTAAAAATTTATTTGCATGCATAAATGATATTTCTCACTCAAAAATGCTTTTTGGTGTTGTTGGCGAGCAAGCTAATATATATATATTAAATGTAAAAAATCTAATAGCGGCTTCAATAAAAAAAAATGGTTTTCACCTATATTCCGTAACCCGGGAGTCCGAGGTTGGATCCCCTAGTTAAATTAAAATAATGAACTATTCTGTTTTTAATAGAAACCATATTATTTTAACAGAGTTATACTTTACACTAACAGGAAATATACCAAAAGATTTTAACACATTGTTTCGATTTAAGTATTGCCTTCTTTAACATTGTGAAGTTTTAAAAAGTTAATTTAAAGTTCTTTAATTAATTACTGTAACAGTTACTTCAGAATTTTTTTCTCGCAAAACAGATTTAAAAAGAAAAAAAACTTTTTCGCGATCTTTATTTGTTTGAGTGGCATCAAAGATGCCTTACCTGTGAAGTAACTAATTAATTTCATGCCAGAATGTGTGGCACTGCTTTGTTAACATTGGAATGCATCTGTGATTTTAACGAGGTTTTCTTTCTTTTAATTAAGCTGCAGCGTTTTAAATTTAGATTAAAGAAACACATAAAAGTAGTTTTTGTTATCGAAAAATAAAGCTACTGTATCTTTTTGAAATAAGTTCATTGTTTCAAAAAACCCGTAAACAGAAAATTGAAAATGAATGAAATTTTACCCTTTGTACAGCAAATGTTTCAGGTATATTCATCTTTACATATTTGCAGCAAAATTTCTTTGAATTAACCCATTTATGCCTAGCGTCCCTATTTAGGGACGCTTTAGTAAAATGGGAAAAAGTTAATTTCACACCACTTTTTTTTAATAGAAATTTGGTGGCTTATTTTATCGAGGACTCCTCGGTAAAATAAGATATCAAATTCCTATTACATTTTAAGTGGTGTGAAATGTACTTGTCTCATTTTACTAAAGCATCGACGCTGGGCATAAATGGGTTAAAAGTTATGATCACTTATCATTCAATAACATTGTACTGAATTTCTTTTTTTTTTTCTTTCTGCCGTATCAAAAACGTTTACAAAAACTCAATATATTCAAAAATCATTTTGAAAAAGACCAATAAGAAATCTCGGAAAACCATATATTTCCCGAGTTTATTAAAACGACTCCTTTGATCACAGTAAATTTCGGAAAATATGTTTCTGATTTCTTTAATTTCGCAAACCTATAGGTTTCTGAGCTTCCTATTTTATTTTTATCCTAAAGAGTTTTTAACATAAAGAAAAAGGTTCTAGAATCGCTTTAAATTAATAAAAACTAAATCTAACCACATAACGGTTTTGGAAACTTTTTTTCCTATCTTTAGGAACTGTTCAGAAAGACCAATCAGAAAATAGTACATTTCTGAAGGAAATGAATCTAAAAAGAAAGGACCCTGAGCTGCTCATAAAATTCCGAAAATATGTTTCTTTAATTTCGCGATACTATTGGTTTCTGAGGTATCTGGTTGCTTTGTCTCCAACAGGTTTCTGAAGTTGAGGGAAAGTTTTTCAGACTAGGTTTTAATTACAAGATTAAACTGAATTTACGTAATTGTTTTTTATGGCAGGATTTTTTTTTTAACTGTGTAGTTACGTTTATTATGATGGTGCCTGACACAAAAATCTTGAAGAATTCACATTTTATTATTTATGTAAATTCAAATTTTACTGATATTTATTTCACAATTTTCTATTTATTACTCTATTTTATTTATAAAACAAATACGCAGGAGATTATAAAATCAAATTAGAGAGACCTTATCTAAAAATGACAATTTGTACAGTATTTTTCAGCGATATATTCTTTGAATTGTCTGCGGAATTTGTTAATATGAGCAAAAATTTGTAAAATCTGATCCTTGAAATAAACAATGCTGTTTTAAAAAACTTTTTTTATTAAAAATTATTTTTTTAAAAGCAAATTTTTGCTGTATTATATATATAACTAGCTGTTACCCGTGACTTCGTTCACGCAACATTAAAATAAGAATAAATACATTAATTAAGCAAAATATTTTACTCCCAATAATTAAAAACGTTAATAATTAACTATTTATCACATTTCATAAGAGACAATACGGTATTTATTATTATAGGGACCTTGACATAACTCAGTCTTAAAAAAGTGAAATTTTGTGCCAAATAATCGCCAAAATGAAATTGCAACCAATGCAGAAAGGAGGGCCTAATAAAATCGTGGAAATAGACGAATTGGGTAAAAACAAATGTCAATTTTACCTGATAAACAATTTTACTTTTAACGCCTTTGTGAAACGTTTAAACAGCCATCCTCCAAAAAAAAAAAAAAAAAAAAAAAAAAAAAAAAAAAAAACATTAATTAGAAATAGTATATGCTTTTTCTTTAAATTCAATTCTGCCTCCTTGGTTTAATATATAGTTGAAACAAATCTTGTTTTCTAAATGACAGTATATTGGCAGGCAATTTTTGTTCTCCAGAATAAATTGATTCATGAAGTTTGAATATGTGAAAATATGTTTGTATTTTTCGGATAAATTACTAAAATCAAGATTTTGTTTACACCATCTATTCAAAGTGAAAATAAATTCTGTTTTTCAGTTTTAATGAGAAAATGGTGTAAAAAATATACTGATCTGTTTTATTTCTCCTTTTTTATACACAAATATGGAGTAAGTTACTTTCCGTTTTTAGAGAAACTTCGTTAAAATTTACAAATATATATATATATATATATATATATATATATATTGGCATCTAATTTAATTTTTTTAATTCTGAGAGTTTGTCTGTCATCCTCGGATCAATTATAATCGGTATTCGCTAAACCGGTAGTAAACTAACCGGTAGTAAATCGCGTTGCGTTCGATAGTCTAGGAGTAGTTGCGAAAAACAAACACACGGTCAGATTTTAATATGATAGATTCGTGTTCATTTTTCCTTTTCTTAAAATTATGATGTGATTTTTAGCAGCGAAAACTCGGATACTCATGCGGAACAAAATAACGAAATAACGGATACTCATGCTTAATAATCAGTATAGGTAACAAAACATTTAAATTTTTCGTTATAAATATGGCGTGAAACTCATCTACTTTCTATACTTATTGACCCTTGTATTATTAATGTAAGGAATTAATTCACACTCATTTTAAAACATGTTGGAAAATTCCCGTTTTATTTCAAATATGACGTCTCCTTTTTCCCCAGAGAAATCCCTTTTTAATGACATAATTCTTGTTAATTTTCTTTTCCAGGCAATTAATTTCAATACTGGCATAGGGAAAATTATGTTACTTTAACGAAATAATATTAAATCTTTAGGTTTTATAAACAAAAATGGAACTATTAACATTCGTCATTTTTTTTAGGTAATCGAGTTATTTCTTTTAGTTTTAAGAATGAAAAATCACTCTTTCTTGCTATCCATGACATCATTTACGACATGGATAATTTTGCGGAGCATATTATTGACATTTGCTAACCATTTTCTTTTGAAACTTCTTTTTACTTTTTTAAAATTTTAAATAAAAAATACGGTATAGTTATATTAGCCGTGCGCAGACGGTAAAACGGCAAGCAAGTATTGTTACCATACAAAAAAAAAAAAAAAAAAAAAGAAAAAAGTGAAGAAAAAACCCAAGATCATTTTATTTCACCAATCAAAGCATATCTGCTTTATTTTCGATAAATGACGTCATATTTGCCTGTTTCCTATGGTTACGCATATTGAAACCTGGTATTATTATCAAAAACTAAAAAAGTACGTTTTATTTCTAATAATTTTATTTAATCTTCTTCTTAATTCTTTATTTTTTTAAATTTCATTTTCATTTTTCCCGTGAAAATTTTTTAATTGAAACAAAATTGTTGAGTAAAAATCATTTTTTCGGGTTTTGAATTAACTTTGGCAACGATAAAGTATTAGTAACGGTAAAGTAAATTTAACCATTTTAAAATGCTATACGAAAAAATGTCCATTTATTCTCAATGAAAATAACGAAATTTTGAATTATTAAGAAAAATATTTGAATAAAATAAACAAAACCCAGCCTATGTTCATATGAGGGTTATAATCAGCCTATATGCAAAGATACAGGATCATTAAATGCTCCACTTTTTCGCTGGCTTCAGCCTAACATTTGCACACAATCAGATTTATAATATTATTAGGATTACTATATTATACATACATATAATTTTATCTACAGCGAAAATTTAAAAAAAAAATTATTTATTTTTCTTTATATTTTACGCACAAAAACCCATATTAAAAATAATGAAGGAAAAATATTTATAAATAAAAAGGTATAATTTTGTTTCCTGGAAATCTTAAAGAGACTCTTCAGTGATACACCTCACCACTAAAAAAAAAAAAAAAAAAATCCTTTAATTGCCATTAGAATTTCCGTATTTTTACCCCTTCTCCCTTCCCAATGAAAGTGATTTCATGAACGTGTCAAACAGATCAATGGTTTTGAAAAATCTATTTAGGGATATCAAAGTTGCCATTTTTCTAACACATTAAACACGTATTTTTCCGTTTTTCAATCTGATGTATATTTCTCGAGTTATTGGAGCGTTTCCAGACATTGCAATGGTAACGACTCTCACAGCATTGCACTCGATTACAGAGCCATCTACAATGTTTCGAAGAAAATGTTCAATACAAAAGTTACGTATTTTTTCCCGTAGAATCTGAATCTGTAGTAAAAAAATGGGGGTCATTATTTAAGATTTCAAAGTTGCCCCCCTTTCCTCCCAGGAGGGGGGACAAAGTTGGGGGGCAACTTTCATATCCCTAAATAGATTTTTCAAAAATATTGAACATGCATTTTGACGTTTTTCAATCCGATGTATATTTCTCGAGTTATTTGACCGTTTCCAGACTTTTCGGACACCCTGTATGTTTCAAAATTCGGTTTTTGATCATGACAAAGTAGACGTCTGATGTCGACATATTGCATTTTCGAACATTGTCTACTTAAATTTTAAATATTTTTACGAAGATGTTAAATTTTAAATTTTTGCTCAAGTAAAAACTTAAAGTGTCAGGTGCCCTTTAAAATGTCAAAAATTCAATTTTTTTATTAGCTTATAATTAAATATGATTTAGGAACATTTTAAAATAAACCCCCCATGCAAAAATTCTCTTTAGAAGAGGAGTTTTGTCTAAAACAGTTTGAGTTCTTTTTATATGATCAAGGGGTAGTTTGATCTTTAAAGTTAATTTTCTCAAAACGGCGATTTTGGTCATTGCGCGAACGATTTCTGAAAAATGGTTGGTTAGAATTTCATGAAATTTTTATTGAATGTATTAACTTTACAGATGCACTTTTAAATGACCTATTTATTATGTTTCTCAAGTAAGAAGTTTAGAATTCATGATTACATTTGCATTAAAAAAACCTCAATATTTCGAATTTCTCTAAAAAGAAATTTTTTTCTCATTATCTACACATTTTATTTTGTTCATCGTAGGTTATTTTCAGAACACATTTGTACGCATTAAAAAAGTTTTGGCTGGTTTTAGCTATTCAAATGTGAAAAATCATGCGCGCAATGCATGCAAGATTTTTTTTTTTTTTTTTTTTGTAAAAATTGTATTATATTTTTAAATAAATTAGAAAACTTTATATGAGTGTATACATTTTTTGAGAATTTTAATTGATAATAAACCTTTATTAACATGTGTTTTAAATGTTTTAATACAAAGTCAATTAGCTACGGAGTTACTGCAATTCTTATAGAGGTCCCTTTTTCATGTATTTTGTGAGTCCAAAGTGTACCTGACCCCTTAAAGTCATTTAAAAAATACTTTGAATTAAGCAAAATAACTTTTGAATACGCAGTACATTGTTATCGGATGTGAATTTACTGATGATGAAACCGAATTTCAGAAATTATATTAAGTAATGATTAATCACATGTGTAAATTTTACCATATTTCAACAAAGGATTCCGAAATCTGTGACATCAAAAATTTGCTTTACTAAAATGTCCCGTTAATATAAAAATATGCTCTTAAAAGTCCATTTTGAAACAAATTATTTTGCTTCTGAATATCTAAAATGATGCCCTGAAATAAAATATTGAAACATTTTTTCTTTAATGAATTTTTTTTTAATCTGGGGAGGAGTACTTTAACTGTAGAAATTATGCCCAGAAGAATTGAACTTCATACATTTAAGTATTGTCATCTTCAATACAAATCAATCTTTTAAATTTAAGTAATTTTTTTTTTTTTAGTTACTTGTTTTTTTTTTTTTTTTTTTTTTTTTTTTTTGTTCTGAAAACAGCTAAAGAACATTTTCTTGCTACTTTATTGTTTGTGCTGGATCAAAGATGTCTTACCTGTGAAATCACCAATTAATTAAACGCCAGAACATGTAATGCTACTTTGTTAACATCTTGAATGGATCTGTAATTTTAATGAGGATTTGTTGATTTTAATTAAAATGTAAATTTTTAAGTTTGTGATAAACAAACACATAAAAATAATTTGTGTTATTGGAAAGCGACATCAATTGTTACGAAAGTGAAATGCGTTCACTGTTTCCAAAAACAAGTGAAGACAAAAATGCAACACAATTTTGCCTTTTATATTACAGAAATCCCAAACTTATTCGTTTATTTTTTTATATGTGCTAAAATCTTTTAAATAAAAACTTATGGTCCATTATTATTCAATTACATTGTAAATTTCGCTATAAAAATTCTGGACGTAGCAGAGACGTTTCCAAAAATCTAATGTAATCTCGTAATTACTCTCGAGTTCAGAAATTATTTTTTCTGCCTTCAGAAACCATCTTGAGAAGGATCAGAAAACAATATGTTTCCAAAGTTTGCGAAAGCTAATATAAAAAGAGAGAACTCTTCGCTAACCGTAAATTTTGGAAAAGACTTTATTTTTTAACCTTTTGGGTTCTGAAGTTTCTGATTAGCTTTTCTAATAAAGCTCAAAGTTACCTCGCTCGCCTGATGTGTTAACCTTTTAGCGGGCGGTGTCCACAAAAAAAGGACACCTAATTTTAATTCCAAAACTGACAAACGGCACCAAGAATATTTAATTAATTTTTTTCTTTTATAAAGTACGGGAAAATAAGCAAGTTTTTATTTTATAATGAATTATTTTGTAAATTCAGTCGATAATTTCATCATTTTAAAAACAGAAATACTCCACTCCGGAAAGGGTTAAATCCTCCAGTCCTTCTAAACCCACTGCTCGGCATCTTTAACTCACTGAATTTTGCTTTGAAAATTTTTCGTTGCGATCTTCTATGATCGGTCTGCTACCCTTACGAGCAGTCCATGATTCCGCATGTTCTGCGGAATCGAACCTACTGGATAAAGAAAATGTTCGTAAATGATTGGGAAGCATGCGTGGTTACTGCTTATTTTACTGTTTATTACTGTTAATAGTACGGTATAATGCTGGGAGCTGGGATGCTAGTATTATACTGTTAAATTAACAATTTTTTTTGCAGTGTAGGGTCAACAAAATTATATTTATGATTTACTGTGAAATGTTCGTAGCCGGAATCTCTCTCACACACACAAAAAAAAAAAACTAACTTTCTTCATGTATAATTACATAGCTCTGAAACAATTTTATTGAGTTTCCTCATCAGGTAACTTCCAAAAGCTAAAATCCATCTTATCGCCAGTGAAAAATGTAAGTCTTAACTTAATAAAAGATACATACTTTCAATTCAAAAAATTGCAAATTAAGATGTTTTACGTCGTTTACGATTTAATAATAATAATACAAAAAAAAAAAAAAAAAAAAAAAAAAACATTTTTCTTTAATAAATAGCATTTCACAATGTTTGTCACGGTTTGTAATAAAAACCCCTTGAATGGTCAGGGTTGAAATAAATGGCGCATTAGCATAAATTTTGGCATGGTGTTGGTATTACCGAAAAGTACCATATTTTCTATGTCTTCTTAAACCACCATATTTAAAATTTAAATTACTCATATTCACACTCTAAAAATGACATTTTCAAAACTGAGCAAAAAAAACTCAAATCTGAGTATTTCGCATAGTCAAAATGGCTCCAAACCAAAATTACTCAAGTTTGAAACATGTATACGTTCATTTCTGAAAACATGCACACAATCAAGAATAAAACATCATCTGCTCATATTTGAGTATGTCCATGTTTCAAAAATGAGTATGAACGGACTTCCATGTGCTCATGTTTGAGTATTCCCATGTTTCAAAAATGAGTTTGAACTGATTCTAATCATATTTGAGTATGTCCATGTTTCAATAATGAGTATGAACTGACTTCTATGTGCTCAAATTAGAGACTGTCCATGTTTCAATATACTGAGTATTTCTGGTTTTTTCAGAATTGAAAGCATTAGGTCGACCTATTTGAAACAAAAAGTTTTATAACAGAATGAAAACATCGATTTACTCAGATTTGAAAGTGTCATTTTACTTACCCATCATACGTAGTATAGGGTAAGTCTTGTAATCGTTTTGAAAATAGAAAATTTTTTTTTTGACGGATTTACACGTTTCAGACACTGGAGATTCCGAAAAACATATTTTTAGAAAAAAACATTTGCCGTCCGTCTGTGTGTCTGTGTGTGTGTCTGTGTGTCTGTAAACGCTCTATCTCCCGAAAAAATTGAGATAGAGACTTGCAATTTGGTATGTACTTAGTATGTAATAATGGGAAGAAGCCTATTTCATTTCAATAACCTTGATTAACCGGAACTATTTTTTTCGGACTCTCGAAATATTCGTTCTGATAAAAGGTATATAAAAATTTTCGAAATTGTTTCTGTTTAGAAATGAATATAAAAGACAATAAAAAAACATAAATTTTACATAAAGCATGAAGTCGATCGGATAATTAGTTGCCGAGATATTTGGAATCCTATTTTTCACACTCTTCGATTTTTCATGACCCTGTATTTCATCCAAATTTCACTTTAAAGATATATTTTAATTGGAAATTTGACGCTTAATCAGATACAATAAACCGCTAGTTAATAGGATTATTATTTTTGGAGTTATAAAGAAAAACCTCTTTCAAGCAATTCAGTAATCGAGCCTTTAAAGTTTATGACGTCATCAAGCCACGATTTTATTTGAATTGCAATGCATTTTATAAGTAGTTTACACATTTTTATTTTAATATTTTACATTATGCATATCCATGATGGGTAAGTATTACGGTGGCCCCCAACGGCTAGTTTCTCAGTGCATTAGAATATCGAATAGATCGGATATATAAACTAACAGAAATATAAATTAAAGTCTCCGAATTATTTATAACAGAAATATATTAACAAATTATTATGTAATTTTTAACATTATTCTTTTTTTCCCTTTTAAAATTACTTAAAAGATTTCTCTTGTATTTCAGATAAACGAAATCCGAGACCTTTATTAATGTAACTTAACGACCTTCACAAGGTGCACACGGACCATGATTTAAGAAACAATGCTCTAAACAATTCATTAAAATTAAATAACAAAACATTTTGTTTTAAAAAGTAAAATAATTTACTGAATCTGAGAACACCTTTAAACTGACATAAAACATGCTGAGTAGGGACTTAAACTTTAGTTTACT
Source organism: Maratus michaelseni (assembly GCA_963931845.1). Taxonomy (NCBI): domain Eukaryota; kingdom Metazoa; phylum Arthropoda; class Arachnida; order Araneae; family Salticidae; genus Maratus; species Maratus michaelseni. The sequence goes on along the minus strand of OZ007597.1, from coordinate 96,898,226 downwards.
TTTAATTGTTACTGTATTGGTCATTGTAAAGGTTAAAAAATACTTTTTCTTCAAAATTTCTAGTTAATTACTGTAACAACATATTTTTTTCTTATCTGGAAACAACTAAAAAAAACTTTTTCTCGCTGTTTTTTATTTGTCCAGGATCAAAGATATCTTACCTGTGATGGCACTAATTAATTAAACGCCAGAACATGTGATGCTACTTTGTTAACATCTTGAATAGATCTGCAACTTTAATGAGGTTTTGTTGCTTTTAATTAAAATATAACGTTTTAAGGTTAGAACAAAGGATCAGATAAAAGTAGTTTGTGTTATTTGGAAATGATACGGACTTTTTCTTCTGAAAGTAAAATGAGTTCACTGTTAAGAGAATCGAAGGAAGAAATGTTCAAATGTAATGTACCGTATTTTTTTGCACACTGTAAAACAAGAACGACAAATCATATGTCAATCATAGATTATAAAACACTTACCACATTTTTTAACTACATTTTTAATAAAGTAGTTCTAGTTGTAGTTCACTACAATAAAAAAGTAGTTTTTCCTACCCTTGATAGAAAATATATACTATTATAAAAACGTTTCTGCGAGTTAAACGATAGTTATTGTTCTTCTTGCATTAATTAAATCTGAAGTTATAGCATCTTTCGGATTTTTTTCCTGCTCTACAGACACGTGTGTATGTATAAACTGACATTTATGCTAGAAATATGCTAAACGTTATATTTTATTTTACAGTTGAAAAAATAAAAGTTTCCCTTGTTACAATATATAATATTTTTAAATTTTCAATCTTACAGCATGGTAAGTTAATTAAATACTGATCGAATACACACACAGTCTGTTTATCTAACATAATACCCCCCCCCCCTCCCCACCACACACACACACATAAAATATCACGTGTTCTGTGTTAAAAATGAAGTTAAACATGATTTACTGCTAAACAAATCCATACAAGGACAAAATAAATAAAATAAAAAAGCTCACAAGCTTTTAATTTATAAAAAAGCAATACCTGATTAAAAAGTACTGTTCTATTAAGATTTTTCGCTTGGTGGTACCATATTAAATTTAACTGTCCTTTATGTACAGTAATATTTAATGAGCGAAACTAATGTTTATCGCATAAGAAAATACAACGATTTTTTTTTTCTAAATTCCGAAACATAAAAACGCATTAAGAAAATATGCTACGATGTCAGCTTTTAAGTTAAACCAATTTTTTAGTTTTTACCTAATAGTCTCATTAGAATAAGTACTATGCCACTAAAGTTAATTTCCAAGCAATATTAAAAATAGCTTGGTTTCTGAGGTAAAATGAAAATTTTATTTTACTTTTTTTAAACATTTTTTTGTAAGAAACTAATTTATCTCATAAACAAATCACGGAAGAAATTACATATTTTGATTCAGAAACTTTGACGTGTGTTTGTAAAACAGGATATGGTAATATGTCACAAATACTTTTTTCAAAAATATTTGGATTAACATAGAAAGTATAATATTTATATACCAGGTGTCCAAAAATGGACTGACTAATTTTAAAAATCAATAACTTCCAAACTGTGAACGATATTTAAAAAATTCTTGAGGTAATGTAAGTATCTATTGTAATAATAGTAATGTAAAGGTAGTAATGTAACCTATAGTCGTCATCTGGTCTGTCCGTCTGTCCGCATATAACAGTGCAAAAACTACCCAATCGAATGATTTCAAATTTAATACGTATATATAATTAGTGCAGAATTTTGACGAGTCATTTCAAATTTTATGAAAATCGAATCAAAACTTAAAAATATATTATTAAAAGTTTTCTGCATTCTAATTAAATTTTATCATACGTAATTAATTCAATGATATCCCATAATAGGTAATGATTCCAAGTTGCATGGTGATTACGTCCTATTGAAGATGGAGGCATATTATTTCCGTATTACTGAATTTAAAAACTGAATTTGTATACTAAAATTGTTTAATTATAGCAATCATATTATCTATCGAGAGTTTTTTGGATAGATGTTTCCTGAGAAATAGATATTAAATGGAAAAAGAGTCTAAGTATGGATTTTCAGTTCGGAAATTTTCAGAGCTAGGCTTAAGTTTCCCATTGGAATTTTCAGTCAATGTCAACAAAAGACAAAATGTTGCCAACTTAAAATGTACTTATTTTATTACGGAAATTAATCATATCATAATAACAGACGACATAATTCATTTCATTGAAATGATAACGACAATTTTTGTACATTGTCTTGTATTAGATATTTGTGCATAGTATAATTTTAATGTAACAAAATTGTAATTAATTGTTTGTAAAAGTGCATTGAAACTTAATTTAATAAAATAAAACTAATATCTATAATATAATTAGTCTATATATAAGAAAATCTGCACATAAAATAAATTTTGTGTTCATGCATTTTTACATAAGAGTTGAATAGCTATTACACCAATATCTGAATATTTATAAAACTAGTTATAGTGCGAACGCACCTCATTTGTCCCGTTTGACGTACAATTTCCAACTTGTTTTTAATTGTTAACACTTTTACTTCAGAATATGAAAAGAAAAGCAATATATATATATATATATATATATATATATATATATATATATATATATATATCAAACAAAAGAAAAAATATATATAAATAAGGAAATGGTGGGATGCAAGTGTACCCCAAATAACATTCCTGGGTTAATGAATGTACAGTTCATTTCAAACTTAATCTCTATTTTCTGGGAAAATATCTTCAAAAATTGTGAAATTAATTTTATTAAATTGTCCTTATTTTACACCCATGATTCATGATTACGATTTAAAGTCTTCTAAACATTGTCTTACATAGATGGATGTAATCGGGTAAAATTTGTCATTAAGTTCCTAGCAGAAAAAAAACTTTTCAATGTTATATTGAAAATAATAGTTATAAATATTCCATTAAGTTCTATGTCTAGGAAAAGTATTCCGACATTTATTTTTCTCAACAATATATATTAACATTTATTAAAGAGGGGAAACAGAAGATGTTTGGCCATAAATAACAACATTAAGCTGTCTAAGCACCATAGTGAAATCCATTACTGTTTATGTCTATACATATAGAAATACAATAAAAACTTCAGTATGGGTTGGGTTGATTATTGACGGCCAATTATCTACACTAGGGATATAGGCCCGGGGGGAGTGCCCTTCGTGGGGGTCTTTCTAAGGGAACCTAATCCGTATTTACGCATGGATAAATCCACGGCTCGAAGAAAACCACGAAAACTCCGAACGATTAGGCCGACGGGCGCGATTGGGTTCGAACCCAGCACCTCCCGTCTACCAGCTTCGAGAGCACAACCTCTCAGCCACTAAAACTTCAGTATGAGAAAAATTAATGATTTCCTTGCTTTTAATAGACATTAAGAAAATAAACATGGCTATAGGCATTTACGTGAAAGAAAACAAATAAATTTGCCAAAAAATATCTCATTAATAAAAGTATTATAACACTAAATTAATTTCAAAACATTATTAAAAACTTGTTTCAGCTGCTGCAGTTAACAATAATTTTTACTTTTATGTAAAAATAAATTGAAACAGCAGTTATTTTCTCTAAAAGAATGTGTCAAGTGAAAAAATTAAGCGTGCCATATCTAATTTGCTGGAAGTGCTGTAGTTATTATTTTTAATATAACTTTGTTAATGTATTATTTTTTTATATGTTCTATTCATCAGAAATTTTACTTAAAAACATACTCTTCGATATTTAAAACAATAGTTAGATTATTTAATGTCATTTATAATTCTATATAATATGAAAATGTTTTTATAAATAAACAAGAACGAAAAATCATGCGTCAAGCATAGATTATGTAACACTTTCCAACACTTCCAAAATTATTTTGCAAATCTATATCGTTTAACAAGGTGAAATATAATATCTAAGCATACAATTTGGAAAACGCATAATATATTTAATAAAAGGAAAACTGCCCAGTTAAACTGAAGGCATTGAGCTCACAGGCTATTCACACTAATTGTATATTATACTCTTATTTCAAAGAATTTTAAATAAGCCCCTCGAAAAATAAACAAATAGACAATATATTAAGGGGGGCTCATCCCTCCATCCCCCCTTTTAATTAACCAATGAACTCCCATAGCTAATCAGAGAAGCGCCTTATTACAATGAACATACATACAAAATTTGAAGAAAATCGGATAATTTGGCATGAAAAATCCATTTATCTAAATTAATGGGGGATTAGCCCCCCTACTTCCCTTTACATTTAACCAATGAACCCCCCAAAACTAATCAGGGAAGCGCCTTATCACTTATGAACCTATATATAAAATTTGAAGAAAATTAGATAATTCTGCACAAAAAACCCATTTATCTAAATTAAGAGGGGGGATTAGCCCCTCGTATCCCCCTTTATACTTAACTAATGAACCCCTCAAACTAAACAGTGAAGCACCTTATCACAATGAACCTATATATAAAATTTGAAGAAAATCGGATAATTCTGCATGAAAAACCCATCTATCTAAATTAAGGGAGGTTAGCCCCCCCGTCCCCCCCCCTTTATACTTAACCAATAAACCCCCAAAACTAATCAGGGAAGCACCTTATCGCAATGAACCTATAAACAAAATTTGAAGCAAAACGGTTATTTCTGTCAGGAGTTATCGCGTTACGTACATACGTATACATACATACGTACATACATACATACAGAATTGGCGGGGACATTAGCACTCAAACTTTGATAGCCCGTGAGCTAAACCTAATTTCAAGTATTACCAACGATATAAGGGAAAATAACCAGAAAAAGACTGTAAAGGAACTATAAGTGCTATACACACAATATTCTATGGTAGTCCTCTTGTAATGCAATTTAGTAATATATATCAATTTTAATATGTTTGACATTCTGTAACATCATTAAAATAAATCGCAAGTGATTTTCCTCCATAGACCGTAATGTAACGGAATTATTTTGAGTGTCACTGTAAATAATAATAATAATAATAATAATAATAATAATAATAATAATAATAAAACACTATAAGCTCTACACGCTTTATTTTCAATACCGAACATGCCATAATAAAATAATAAACCTCAATTACATATACCAATAACATGGCAATCAGAATATATTTACGCGAATTAGAGCTCGAAGAGACAGACGACAGATAGACAGACGGCAGACAGACAGACCGAATTCGTAAACACTTTTCAACTTTTTTGGAAAATGTTAAAAATCTCTTGTTCTCTATTCTAAATAATACTGGGTGTCAAAAATATTAGTACAAAAATTTTCGTGTGATAATATATGTTAAGATAAATATTTTCTGTACTGGTAACCAGGATAAAAATTCATTTATACAGTGAAAAATTCAAAGTGTATAATTCAAAGACAAACCCGAATTCTCAAGGTATTTTAGTAACGTTTGCAAGAAAATATCTTGACTTTTTGTGAAATTATGGCATCATAGTTCAATGGTGCTTGAATGCTTCCATTGTCGAACGTTTTTAACGTTAAATTTTTTTTCTAAAATTAGAATAAAAAAAAAAAATAAATGTGTGGATCAGCACGGTTTTAAGACAGTCATAGTCAAAATTTCAAAATATTGATAGATTTTAATTCACAGCTTGACTTTTCCCTTTAGGAAAAATATAAGATTTTTTAAAATTTATTTATTTAACTATGTTTTAAAAAATGATTAAAATGCGTCAAAAGTCTACGATCCCAGTTCTGTGAATTTAATTACTGATATTTGTTGATTAATTCCATAATTCCATCACACTGATACGTATTTATATTCTTTAAGAATTTTTGTATATCTTTGATTTTTTTTTTAAATTTAACTTATTTTTAAAAAATTGTTAAGATGCGTCAAAAGTCTACGAAACCAAGTTCTTGGCATTTAATTACTGATATTTGTTGATTAATTCCATAACTCTATCACATTGATCTGTACTTATATTCTTTAAATTTTTAAGAAATATTTTTATTCAAGATCACAATAAGGTCGTTCTTCTTAACTATATTTAAGATTGTTTAAAGAATTTGAAATTTTATACTGTAATTACATATTTTTTTTTCATATTCAACAAAATAAACATTTACAGTATAACTTTTAAGGTGACTCATTTAGTAAAAAATTATTTTCAGCTTTTTTAAGTAAATAAAACATCAATTACACTGTTAAATATTTTCAGCAAACTGTCCAGTCATTTGACCGTTTTTATAGAAAACGGTTACATAACAATAATTTAACTCTATTCTGACCATAAGATGGGCAATAATATGGTCAGAATAGCATTGAATTACGGTTATGTACCCGTTTTCTATAAAAACGGTCAAATGACTGGACAGTTTGCTGCAAATTTTTAACAGTGTAGTCATATATTTCATTAAAAAATACAGTGATTTCAAGTAAATTTCAGTTAAATTTGATATAAACGGCTATAACCCTATTCCAAATCCTAATTCAATTATCTCGATTTCATTTATGTACAGGGTACATACGATAGCATCCTTTAAAATGAAGTAAAATCGAACGAAGCTGTTTTAATGAAACGAAAGTTGTCTAACATTTTATTTTATGAAACATTTCGACTTTTTTTTTTTTTTTTTTAACCAACAAAAACATTTAGAAAACGAAAATATTATATCAACATCAAAACTATTAGTTCTGTGCACTCTTTTTTTTTTAACCAACAAAAACATGTAGAAACGAAAATATTATATCAACATCAAAACTATTAGTTCTGTGCATTGACAATAACGTCTGAAACGCTCTTTAAAATTTTAATAAAATTATCTTTATTACGCGAAGTATCGTGATAATGGCACAGTATTGTTTTGAAAACAAAATCTTAAGAAATGTACATTTAAGGAGTAATATTATAGTAAAAACAAAACAAAGAGTGTATTAAAAACCACATCTATCTCTATCGCTAACTGATATTTCTAATTAAGTTAAATCAAATGCGAACAAGAACGAAAAATCATGCATCAAGCATAGATTATTTAACACTTTCTAACACTTCCAAAATAATTTTACAAATCATGATCGTTTAATAAGGTGCAGGATAATATCTAAGTAAACAATTTGGAAAACGCATAACATATTAAAAAACCCAATTTCAGGAATTATTAACAATATTCGGAAAAATATCCGAATTCTTTTGTGCAGCCCTGTATATGATCTATAGACTTGTACATATGATACATAGCACGCTTAATTTTAGTTCAGATGGGAAACGCGTAGCACAGTTTAACATTTCCGCTTTGGAATTTCCCTCAATAAACGTAAATGTACTCCAGAACTTTTGTGCTGCCTTGTATATGATTTATAGAATTTATACACACCAAGTAATAGGAAAAAAAATGAGTTAAATTTAAAAACGTGTTAAGCAACTGAAAAACCACTTCCAGCAATTATTGTTAACAGACAGTACCAAATTCTATAGCAAGCCTCTTGTAATTCACCTTAGTCACATATATAAATTTCAATTTGTTTGAAATACTTAAACATTCTTAAAATAAACCGTAAACTATTTTCTCCATAGACCGTAATGCAACGGAATTCTTTTGAGTGTCCCTGTAAAACAAATTTAAGTGCTACACACACCATATTCTACAGTAAGCCTCTTGTAATCCACCTCAGTGATATATATATCAATTTTAATATGTTTGAAATTGTATAACATCTTTAAAATAAACCACAAATGATTTTTCCCCGTAGACCGTGATGTAACGGAATTCTTTTGAGTGTCCCTGTAAAAAAAACTGCAAGTGCTACACACTTCATATTCAACACCGAACATACCATAGTAAACCTCAATAACATATATCAATTGCATGACTATACATATATATTTACGTGAATTAGTGCACGGACAGACAGACAGACAAACCTAATTCATGAACACTTTTCAACTATGTTGGAAAGTGTTAATAAAAATATATTTTTAAAAAGCACACTTTTATTAAAGGTACAAAGTTAGTAGTTTGTTATTAAAAAAATAATTTTCACTCATTTTATTTTATTTAAGTGTAGTACGAGGAAAGAAAAAAAGTATACTTAAAACATCTTACTTAAAATATTATTTTACATTACTGTAACAAAAAAAAAACATTTATTACTGAATCACATGGTAAGCGATTTATAAAAAACCATGGCTGAAAAAAATTTAATACACTGTCTATGATTTCTGAATTGTTTTCTTAAAGTGTAATCGAAATTTAATTAAAGTGCATCTATTAATTAATAATTATGTTCTAAAAATATGAAAATATTGTACTATCATCGGAAACACACAATTGTATTTAATTTCTAGGGCTACAGGAAGTGAGTTAAAAATCGTTTACAAAATTCCAGTTTTTTCCTTGAAATTTTGTTATTTTTCGGCATTAAAAAATTCCTATCTGTGTTTAATTCTGGAAAGTTTCGAAATTTACTGATATTCCTGTATCATAACTGGATGAATTTTGGCCGTAGAAATTTGAAATGTTTACTGTCTTACGTCTCAGAGGATGGATAAATGTTTTCAAAATATAGACAAAATCTATAATTTCTAAATATTTAATTTCTAATCTCTAATATTTCTTTCTAATCTCTAATCTGTAATTTCTAAACCTATATTCTCTTATCCATAATTTCTAATCGATAATCTTTCTTTCTAATCTATTATCTATAATTTCCAAATTTGTATTCTCTAAATCCATAATTTGTAATTTAAATTTTCTTAATATAGAAAATCTAAATTTTTTAAATATAAATAGACACAGGAACCATAGAAGAATTTAAAAAAAAAAAATAAAATAAAATAAAATAAATGAAACTTTTGGAAAATCAATGGAAGAAATATTTCTTCAACACAATCTTTATTCTTACCTTATTTTGAACACTTTTGCAATTTACATTGCTTATGTATCTCCAACATGTAAATAATTAAAGCGCCTCTAAATAATTTTGGGACATCCTGTTTAAGCCCCCCCCCCCCAAAAAAAAAACTTGTCTAAATAAGTCCAAATTGCTAACATGTTTCTTAAACATTACATTGAGAAAGTGCTTTAAAATTCACAGTCTGAAATACAGATTTTTAAAGAAAGAGAGAAAAAACATTTGTTTCATAATATCAGCATTTTGCATAGGCCGTAGTAATCAGGCGTCTTACATAATTCACAAATGCCCTAGAGAAAGACGGGGAATTTTATACTTAAACTGCTCTTAATGTAAAAAATGCACTGATTTAAAAACTCCAACACTGCTATTTTGAGTTCGAAAATGTTGCTGGTTCATCAGAAAAACTTTTTGCGATTAACCGGAAGATGAATCACTTTTTACACTTTGCATATTCAAAGATTAATATAAAAAAAGACGATTTTTTTTAAATGTAATCAGATTGATTGCTGTATATAATGTTAAATTCAGACGATGAAAAATGAAAAGAATGATGACAGATGGACAGATTTCATAAATAATAAAGCTTCTATATACATTTTGAAGATATTTTTCATTGCTGACGTATTAACAATATTGACTGAGTAAAGACTAAAAATTCTGTACTTTTAAAGATAAAACTTATTTCTCATAAGAAATATAGCCTTGTTCAAACTAAGCTCTAAATTACTCAATAGAAATTCCTCACTAATTTCGAGTATTTTAGAATCCAAAGCAATGCATTAAATTGCAGTAAATACTATATTCATTTCTTTATAAAATTATCTCAATCGATATATAAAATTGCTTTGACTGATACATTCACAATACGTTTAGGCAAAGTATTTAAAAATATTTTCAAAATAAAATTGAAGCGGTATTCCAGTACCAAAACAATAACTGACTAATACTGTTTGAATGAGCTATTCCTGTTCCAGTGTTGGCAGTAGTGAGATGTCAATATTTCACTAATATTAGCAGAAAATATTTTGTTATTTCATTATTATTATTCTCAATGTAAAGTTAATATTTTTACAATATTGCCAGTAACTTGCTAATATTTTCACTGTAATGTCAATATTCTTGTAATTGTGGTATTTTATTGCAAATATCGATACTCAATGTAAAGCTAATGTTTTACCAATATTGGTAATAGATTGGAAGTATTTCTGATGAATGGAATATCGGTTCAATATTGGGTCCAAATATAACCAGCATATTCTGTATAGGTTTGCTAGGTATGATTTTGTTATCATCTGTAAGATTGTTATTATTTACATCTGAGAAAATGGAAAGTTTTACATAATAAAATAAAAAATCAACATAATAAAATAAAGTTGAGAAAAATTACCACTGCCAGCATTTTATGTTGATGTAAACATAAATTCGTCAATTTAGCTGTTAAATAATAACTTATCTAAGTACATTCGTCTACAAAGAAAAAAAATATATATACTATTTTACCACCAGATTATCGCAAAAAAATGCAAGAAGACCATTTTACTGAACATTGTGTCTTCCAAATATGTAAACAGTTTCTAAAATAGGGGTAATCTACACATTAAAACTTCTATTAACTTTGATATCTGATATGGTAACACACACTTTTGATATCATATTTGAGTTCCTTGGATCCAATCATCCCGGAAAATCATATGCTATTTCCTAAATCTTCATAGACTTATAAAAGGAAATGTGTTATGGGTTAATTCATTAACTTGGGAAAATTAAATTGATATCTTACAAGGTAAAGCGCTGAAACTACTCAATTAGGCAACAAAAATATTACAGGGAAACTTTATAAAAAAAATCTTCAAATTTGTTCGTTTTCTGTTGATGCTTTCATTACAGGAGTTGGTCCTCTTAGACCGCCAAAAAGTAAAATTTCTCTCTGTCTCAAAAACTAATGATAGGATTAACTTGTAAAAAGCATACAGACATATTTCAGACGATGCTATTTTTTTTCTTATGTAAGTCATATTTCATATTTTTTTTACTTTCTTCTATCTTTACAAGAAGAAAGTATTGGATTCATGAAAGTTTTCGACTTCCGGTTTTCGACGGATTTATACGTTTTAGAAGAACAAGATTCTTCCTGAACAAGATTTGTCCATTTTTAGAAAATGTCTGTCTGTGGCTCTGTCTGTCTGTCTGTGTGTATGTGACAAAATTTTTGTGGGCGCTCTCTCTCAAGAACTAATGCACGAAATTTAATAAAACTTTATATTCTGTAAGTCCCTGATATAAATTGGTGCTGATTAGTTTTTGGTGAAAATCGCCCGGCAGGTGGCGCTGCTATGCTGCATTTTTTGCAATTACCGCAATAGCTCTATCTCAAGAATTAATGCAGACATTTTCATCAAATTTCAGGTTCAGTTACACCTTGACATAAATAGATGCTGATTACGTTTTGGTGTAGATATCCCAACAGGTGGCACTGCTATACCACTTTTATCTCGATTTTTACGATAGCTCTATCTCAAATACGAATGCACGGAATTTCATCCAACTTCAGATTCCGTTAGACCTTGACATAAATAGATGCTGCTTACGTTTTGGTGTAAATAGCCCAACAAGTGGCGCTGCTATGCTACTTTTTTTATTATTATCACGATAACTATAACTCAAGCACTAATGCACGGATTTTCATCAAACTTCAGATTCAGTTAGACGTTGAATTAAGTTGTTGTTGATTTGGTTTCGGTCTAAATCTCCCAACAAGTGGCGCTGCTATGCTGCATTTTGCAGGATTTACACGATTTTAGCAAGAATCTCAAGAACTAATGCACGGAATTCAATAAAATTTTAGATTCAGTTAGACCTTGATATAAATTGGTGCTGATTCTTTTTAGTGTATGGAAAATCTGTGTGAGATAGAAGAAAGTTTTGGGATTGGCACATCCGACTAGTTTTAAAGATATATTAATAAAAATTCAAATATGTATTAATTCAAAATTAAAATATGTTTTTGAATCAAAAAAATGAGTGGAATATATTTAGGGCTATTCTCGTATCTCATTGAAAGAAAACATTTCAATCGGATGATTTATTGACAACATATATATTAATGTTTGTTACATGCATTTAACATTAACATCCCCAAACTTTAAGACCACTTGTTTGTCTTAGGCGCTGGCTGCTGGCTGCTGGTTAAGGCGCTGGCTGCTGGACAAAAAGGTGACGGGTTCAATCCCCGACTTAGGCATAGATGTTTGTAGTGGGTCGGATCCAGCTTTAAACGGGGGTCTCGGTCTGTTTAGCCCTTGTGTACAAAAGATGACCGCAACCAACCAACCAACCTCCAATTTAAACATGTAGTAACTTTATAAAGATTTAAGAAAAAGTATATAAACTACTAGTATATAACCCCCGTCAAAAATGACGATTGTAGATCGGCGTTCCATTTTCATAAGACTTCGCACAAAAAAACAGCATGAAGATTATATTATTGAAAGGTGCATTTTAAAAATGACAAATGATTTCTACAAATAAAAATGATGATATATATAATATTGATATATATTTACTCAATATTAAATTTCTGAAATAGTTCAACAATTGAAATCACGAAAGAAATCACCGCTATTTCTGAAAAAAAAAAGTGTTTACAGAAAAATTGTTTACAGGAATGTTGATATACCTGTTTTATATGAAATAGTTTTTGAAGGTTTTAAACAAAATAAAAATATTTAAAAGCTGTCATATGCTTTTACAAATATTTTAAAGGTAAAATCGTATGTTAAACTGTATATTTTTTAATGATTCTTATAATATTCGGATTTTATTATTTCAAAATCCGCCGGTAGATGGCGCCAATATGCTGGATCGATCACCGCAAAGCATCCCTACGAAAAAAATTACCGCTTATTTCTAAAAAAAAAGTATTTACAGAAAAAATTGTTTACAGAAATGTTGATATATGTGTTTTATATGAAATAGTTTTTGAAGGTTTTAAACAAAATTAAAAGCTTTAATATGCTTTTAGAAATATTTTAAGAGTAGAATCGTATGTTAAACTGTATTTTTTTATGAAGCTTACAAAAAGTCGTTCATGTGTGATTCATTTGAATTTGTGATTCTGAATGGCAACAGTGTTCGTTTGTTTATATCTGGGATTCTGATGTTTAATCTGGATTTTTAATTAAGAACATAAAACATTATAATAGGATATGATATACATGTTTTATAGGAAAATATGCTGAACAGACATGATTTCAGGTAGAAGATATTATCATTTATCTGACATATGTTAGCATAGGTTTTTCATTAAGCCTAACATGGCGTTTAACTACTGTCGATTTGCAGACCAGAGTGGTCCCGCCCGGAATGGTTACAGAAACTTTCTTGCCTTCGGATTTTATTATAAGTAGATAGTCTTTTTTCTATGATTTGATCCAAGGAACTCAAAATTGTCAAAAATAGGTGTTATCATTTGAAAAATCAAAGCTTGTAAAATTTTAATTGTGTCCTCTGTATGACCTCTATTTCAAAACTTGCATTCCTATCGAGAAAGAAGACAAAAATCCCTGTTGAATGTTATAATTTTCAACCCTCTGATGTAGTAGGGTGATAAAATAGTACACATTTTTATTTTATTTATTTATTTATTTTTATTATCAATTGTACACTTATGATCTAAAGAAAAATGCTTTGCACATAATGACAAAAACGTGAATGCTCTCAAATATCTGAATACATTTAGAGAAAAATTAGTTAAAGATTTACTTCTTAAATATGCACTGTGAAGAAAAACTTAATGCAAATTATTTGTTTTGTAGTGTGCTCATTTTATTAAAGCATAAAAATGAAAATTCTTGGAATTCACAAACGATTCGAAAATAAACAAATAAGAAACTGCAGATTTAAACTGCACTTAATGCAAATATGTATATATATATATTCAATATCTTTAAAAACTCCAATAGTGCAATTTTCTTTTTGAAATTGTTGCTTACTCACCAGGAAAAACCTTTCTATGATTTACCGGAAGACGAACTTCTCCGTAGTTTGGATATTTAAAGATAAAAATGTAAGTAATGAACCTTTCTGAGATGTACTCATTGATTGTTGCATTTCATGTAAATTCTAGAAAATGAGGTCCGTTGAGGATTTTTACCTCTGAAGAACTTGAGTGAAAGTTAAAGAAAGAAAAAAAATTAAATATTTACTCCACGTTTAAAATGATAAAAAAAAAGATATCTAATTTATTTCGTAAAAAATCTTTGAAATGAGCTTTTAGTTATCATATATATTATTTCTGTTGTCAACATATCTTTTTCTATGATTTTACGAAACGCACAACAACAAATGAGGTATCATTCGAAATGTTTTAGAAACGGCTTCGGACATAGCGCATTCATATTTCGTTAAAATATTTTTTTCTCATTAAAAATTGCTGATAATTAAAAATACAATCGTCATTGTTTTCATAAATGAAATGAAATATTTTTCTCAAATTTGTGTTGCCACAAAAATAAAATACCGTATTATATGATGCTGAACAATGATTATATATATATAAAATATAATAATAAATAGTACAAAAATATAAAGTATGATTTCTCCAAACGGGTTTATTTTATATTTATGGTTAAAAAGCAAAATTGATATTGAAATATTTAAAATAAAAAGTATGGTTTGTTATATTCGATTAAATTGTATTTTAAATTACGTTCATTTTTTTTTTCGTGTTTTTCAAGAAGCGGATGACGTCACCTTCTAATGAAGTTTTAAAATACGATTGTTATTTTTTTTCCCCTGACGCGTGCCTTTTACGATCTTCGACCAGTTTTTACTGTAACTTTGATGGAATAAATGAGATGATATTCTGGCTTGACTGCAATAATGTTGTATGCGGAAATTTTTTCCTTAATTTTTCTTTAGAAGTTTAAATCTGCATCTAAAAACTATTAGATATTGCTAAAAATTATTAGACTGCAGTGCGAAATCTTCGCACGGGTCCACAGGTACATGAATATTCCTGAAGATAAAACTGAAATCAATTGAAAGAACATATACATATCTTTTTATCATGATTTCTAAACTAATTATTAATTATTTTCTCTAAGTAGCAGTGATTTTATTAATACGCCAAAAAATGTGTTTCATTAAAAACAATAATGTTCCATCTTGCTTATATGTATGAAAAGTTAATAAGGTAAAACCTCTGCAAATTGGAATTTAATTAATTAGTGAATTCCCATTAGGAGCAGATTTTATCTTTTGTGAATCATTATTGCAATAATGATTTTCTGTCAATCAAAGAAAAACAAATGCATCAGACTGATTTATTTATTTATTTTTTTTTATCGTGAGAAAAAAGTTTGCGAATATGTTAAATAAAAAAGGCTGTTAAATTTAAGTATAAATTTAATCATAAAATGCATCAAAACTGGTGAAAATGACGAAATAAAAAAACAATAAATTTATTCATGCACTTTACTAATTTCTCTCAGACATTACTTATAAAAAACTATGGTCAGAAATTTTCATTAAAAATGTCCTTCATTTAAAAAATTAAAAACAGTCTCTAATAAAAACTTCCACAACCTATCAAAAGCGCTTTCACCCCCTGCCACTGCAGAAGAATGTTGGAGGAGGGAGAGAGAGAGAGAGAGAGAGAGAGAGAGAGAAGATATTGAAATCCGATAGGGGGAGCTCTACAGCCACCAGTCATCTATATAAAGGAGAGGAAGTTGGATAGAGAACACAACTGATGATGCCCTGGCAGGGGGTGAAAGCGCTTTTGTTAGGTGGTGGAATTTTTTATTAGAGACTGTTTTTAATTTTTTAAATGAAGGACATTTTTAATGAAAATTTCTGATCATACTTTTTTATAAGTAATGTCTGAGAGAAATTGATAAAGTGTATGAATAAATATATGTACAGACATTAACGGGTGAACACCTATTTTTAAATAATAAATTGATATTTTAATTTAAAAATGTCAAATTCTTAAAATATTTGATACTTTCGAGAATAGTATCTTACAATGATTTTTTTCTAAAATGACAGTCAAAACATAACGCTGACGTGGGCAATAGATTAAATTTAAATATTAAATTTGTCTATTCCCATTGTAATTTATATATATATATATATATATATATATATATATATATATATATATATATATATATATATAACCGGTTTTAACCCTGCAGTGCTTGTTGTTAGCCATGCTCTCCTGCCTTCAGGTTTAATTTTCCTGGAATGATTTTTAGTAATTTGTGTTTGGTTATATTCGTATTATAGTTTTAATTGGTTATTTTTTAGCGTTCAGTTGATATACTGTTACTTGTTTTTGTGGCTATATAGTGTGGTTAGTGTAAATGTATAATTGTGTTTTAGTATATATATATATATAATTACTGAATAAATACATTTTTAAAGATGAAAGTGAGGTTAATTAAAAGAAATTGTCCTGATTTTAACAACAATAAAATCTTCTCTCTAACTGGCAATCATCTTATTAATGATCGAAGAATGTTTCCTTAAAAGCATTAATATTCTATCTTGTCTGAATATTTAATATGTTTCGAAAACTAATAAGGTAAATCTTCTCACATAGTGGCATTTCATTAATTAAGGAATTCACATATGGAATTGAATCTATATTTTGTGAGTCGTTACTGTAATGATGTTTATTTGCCAATCAAAGAAAATGTACAAATAGCTTGGTACTTTTAATCATATTAGAATATTTTAGTGTCTAAGTGCAAAAAAAAATTGCGTGAACATATTGAATAAAAGAGCTGTTAAATTTAAATATGAAATTACTTATAAAACATTGTACGAGGGTAGTTTGATAATTTCTCGACCTGAAACAGAGATGGAACAAGTATGACCAAATGATAATGATGTTTGTAAAGTATGATCCTTTAGATGACAAGCTGCCGAGTTTCAGACGCGTGAGTTCATTGGTTATTGCTTGGCGTTAAAGTAAAGTAAACAAGTTTTGACATTTTATAAAATGGAAAAAATTGAAGTTCGAGAGCTGTCATAAAATACTTTGTTAAAAAAGATTTAACTTCCACGGACATACAAAAAAAGTTACATTCCAGCTTAAAAAAATTCTTGTCCTTCATATTCGACGATGAAAAAATGGGCTGCGGAATTTAAACCTGATTAGGAAATTAAATCACGATGATGAACCCTCAGGACGCCCAAAAACTGCTACGACCGACGAAAATGTTTCAAAAATTCACAATGCTGTATTGAATGATCTCCGATTGGAGATACGAGAACTCGCTGACATTGCAAACATCTCGACAGAAAAGTGTTCCCCACATTTTACACGATGTTTTGGGCATGAAAAAAGCTTTCCGCTCGATGCGTTTGTTGAACGTCGACCAAAAATGCCAAAGAATGGACATTTCGCAAGAGTCTTCTGTATTGTGTTACAAGTCGAAAAATAAAATGAAATATTGACAAAAATCTTGTATTTTCTTTGTCGGGCCGGGAACTTTTCGAACCACCCTCGTACAGGTCTGCACTAAAGAATTCGCATACAAGAGTGCGTCGTAAATGTATTAAGTTGCAAGGGGACTACATTGAAAAATAATATGAAATTATGTCAAAAATCTTGTGCTTTCACTGTCAGGCCGAGAACTTATCAAACCACCCTCGTATAACTGATAAGGATGAAATTAATGGAATTAAACTTCAATTAAACACGGCTGATAACTTATATTTTAAAGAAAAAATATTTTACAATGCTAATTCTTAAAATGATAGTCGAAGAATAACAGTGACATATTGACATATTCAGTAATCAGCTAGTTCCAATATGCTTTCAGATTTATATCCCTATTTCTATGAAAGAAAGTATATTAACAATAATATTTTGCTCTAGAGATATATAGATGATGTAATTATCATTTCCCTTAATGATAATCATCCTATCTCTCTACCCGTAGCATATCCTTCCAATCTTGTACTTAGTACTACTCATTTAAATAAGTCTACTATTAATTTTATGGACATTAATATTTCTATTCTTTCTAATCACACTTTAACATTCAATATATATGATAAACATAATGATTTTTCCTTCAATGTTATTAATTTTACTAACTTTCATTCAGTTTACAGAAATATTCTTCTAAACCACTGCAATCCCATTAAACGTTTATACTCCTCTCATTTCATTAGGCCTAATTTATTATATTTAAAACATACAGCTTTGTCTTACAATTATCTACTTGCTTTTCTTTCTTCATGAATTAAATATTAAAACATTTATCTAATTTTACCAGTGCGAGCATTAATATGTATAAAAATTATAAAATTGAAAACAATATTAAGGAGGAAGGGTGTGGATTGCTAAAAAATTATTAAAACTTATTTTTAAAAAAAATTAACAAAAAAAAATCATAACATAACAAAATTTCCCTTCCTAGTTTTTTTTTAAATGTCATTAAGGACTGCTAAAATAAGCAACAAAATGTATTAAAAAAACGGGTTTTATGCATTTAATCATTTTATTTACATCACAAAACCATTTCTACAACATAAATAATACACTCTTCTTTTTACTCACACAATGTCTCATCATACATTGCTAATTATGTTACTTGTCTTCCCATTTCGTCTTTATTATATTTAAATTTTACTTACTTCCTTTAGTTTCTTCACATTTGAAATATTATTTGCTTTGTCAATATATTTTTTCTCTTTTGATTCTATTTTCTCTTCATTCATAATAGATGGCAGCACTAGCCTTATTATTTAATTCGTCTACAATTTCAGCTTTTACTTATAATTTTCTGTGATAGATGGCAGCACCACACAATTTATTTTCTATTATCATTTTTCTCAGCAATGTTTGTGTATAGATATTGCAGCCATTTTGAGTTAATGATGTATGGTTGATTGTCAAGTCCTTACAACCTTATTCCATCTACAATCAAATTTGTCTTTTTTTGTGAGTACTGCACATTATTTTATGATCTAATTATTATTTAATTTTAATAATTTTTTATTTATCTAATTTCGATTTAAGTTGCATATTTATTTATTTATTTTGTTATTTGAATCTCATGTAGTATATTAATTTTCTTGTTTAATTTATATATGTTACTAGGGGCTTAATATTGTCGATTTTAGGCATAATGCTGACAATATTTGATGAAATAACACATATTTACTATGAATATTCTTATAAAGCCCTTCTGAAGATTCTATAAGATATTCATAGTTTTCCAATTTTGCTTTTCCAATTTTTGGTTTTCCAATTTTTGCTCTTTCATCCTATTAAGTATAATTCCTTCAGCGTCCATTCCATTGCTTTTTATAATGTCTTATCCTTCGTTTTTCACATGTGTTTTCATTTTTAAATAAATATATATATATATATATATAAAGCAGAATATCGCAAATTAATTCAAATTATACATATTATAACATCTACTTTCAAGTGCATTTAATTGTTTATAATTTAATTCTGTACCATTTTTATTTTTGTGGTTAGACATAGTTATATTAGCGTAGGATAGTTATAATAATATTTAAAGTAGTATTATATTTAGATAATGAAGATGGTTAATTTTATTTAATGGGATATATACGTTTTATAAGTAAATACAATCTAACTATATAATAATTAAGATCGCTTTTAAGTCTAACTTTAATTTATGTCAAAATTAATTTTTACTTCAATTATATTTAATTACCTACTTTAAAATATGTTTATGATTCTTTATGTATTGAGATTTCCTGGTAAGTTATATTTATTAATATGTTTTCTACATAATACTTTTAACTATAACTTTAATGTAAAATATTATTATATGCAGTCTTTAAATAGGAGATTCGGTATTTTTTGTTACATAACTTGTTAGTTATTTTTTTTTTATTTCAAAGGTATATTATAATTATATATTACTGAAGAGATCCATTCCTAGAGATAAAAGTGGAATTAATTGAAAGAAATTATGCATATCTTATCAGCATAATTTTTTATAACTAACAATATCTTTTCTTTAACCGTGAATAATTTTGTTAAACTTGAAAAAACGCGTGCTATTAAATGCGTGCTATGCTCTGCATTTGAATATTAAATACAGGGTGACACGAAATAAACGCCTCAATTTGAAAATTCAATAATTCTTTAACTATAATAAATATGAAGATGAAACAAATGACATTTATATCTGATACCTCTTAAACTTTATATGCTGTAATTTTAAAAACAGCTCGAATTTTCGTCAATAGATGGCACTGCAGCGCCTGATACATTAAAAATACTCAAATAAATTTCAAATGTCAAGCATTTTTTTCTGGTTTTAGTAACTATATAGAGAAATGAATAAAACTTTAGTGATTTTTATTGCAATTTTACATGTTAGTTCGAGCCTTCCTAGAATTCGCGACAGTGCAGTGCCCTCTATTGACGAAAATTTGAACTTCTTTTAAAATTACAGCATATGAAATTTAAGAGCTGCCAGATATAAATGCAACTTTTTTTACCTTCATATTTATTATAGTTAATGAATTATCGAATTTTCAAATTGAGGCGCTGTATGCTTCGGTGCCTAATAAGATAAATCTCCCGTATATTGACGCTTAATTAAATAGGGAATTGACACTTGGAACTGACTTTATCTTTCGCAAGTCGTTGCTGTAATTATGTGTCTCACTTATTAGTGGGGAAATATAATTAAATGGTATAGCAAAACGAAGTATTTCTATGTTAGGATTGGCAACTATTTACAACGAAAGATATTAAATTTAAATATAAAATTAATCATAAATTTTTGTAAAATAAATGTTAACACAAATAAATAAAATGTAATTTTCTGGAGAAAAATTAAAAAACTATATTTTAAAAATTATAAGTGCAATTCAAGTTCTAAATTCTGCTAAAAGGCAATTAGTAGAAAATAGCCTTATCATCAAAATTTTTAATCAATTAACTATTCTCGCTTCAATAACAGGCTCCTGAAGATAAAAGTAAAATTAATTGAAATAAGTTAACATAATTTCTACGTCTAATAAGTAAATCTCTTCGGCAATTGGCAGTAAATTTATTAATACTCGAAGAAATGTGTTTCACTAAAAGCAACAATGTTCTACGGCGTTTGAATATTAAATAGATTCCGAGAGCTAATAAGGTAAAAAAATTATAAGTGCAAATAAAGTTCTAAATTATGATAAAAGGCAATTAGTAGAAAATATTCTTATCATAAAATTTTTTAATCAGTTAACTATTCTCGTTTCAATAACAGGCTCATGGAGATAAAAGTAAAATTAATTCAAATAAGTTAACATGATTTCTACAACTAATAAGTAAATCTCTTCGACAATTGGCAGTAAATTTATTAATACTCGAAGAAATGTGTTTCATTAAAAGCAACAATGTTCTAGAAATGTGTTTCATTAAAAGCAACAATGTTCTAGAAATGTGTTTCATTAAAAGCAACAATGTTCTATCGCGTTTGAATATTAAATAGATTCCGAGAGCTAATAAGGTAAATCTCCTGCATATTGGCATTTAATTAATTGTGGAATTCATAATTAACGCTTACTTTATCACCACCATACTGTTATTATGTTCATTTGTCATTAAAAAAAAACAAGAGTTAATGTCCTGTTTTATCAGAATAAAATATTTCTACGCCTGAATAGACAAAATTTTAAGCGAAAATGCTAAACGAAAAATATTAAATTTAAAAATATTACTATTTATAAAACTTTGTAAAAGTAATAAGGAATGATAAAAAAATTAAATGAAAATTTTATAAGAAAATAGTAAAGAAAGCATTAAAGTAACTAAGATTATATGACATTCCCCTTTTAGAAAAAAAACTGTAAATTTATGAGCGTTCGCCCTTCAATTTTCACAGGCAACAGCCTTATTTGATGAAAAACGGCCAGATCCACTAAATAAGCGGCCTTATCCCTTAGATACATAGAAAATTAAGAGCAATCCACATATTCTTACAGTTCTAGCCCATATGCTAGCAAAAATACGGTACGAGCCCATACATTGTACTCCGCTAGGTCTGCAACTCTTCATTTTACTCGTGTTTCGAAAATTTGAATAGCGATTCTGTGATGATTATCTAACGTGCTACGTGCTACGGAACAGTAAGCAAAGTGTTATTGTGTTTGAAAGTGCATTTTATCCTGTGCATTATAATGCTGTATTACTTTGCCCCGTAAAATTACGGGCTGCACAAAATGATGAGCATGGATTTTTTTTTTTTTTTTTTTTTTTTTTTTTTTTACGGGGTATGACTGGAATCTTTGTTGCCGGCATCTGCCCGTAATTTTACTGCAATTTTTTTAACAGTGTATATAAAGATTATAATAGAGTAATCTTTTCTGAAAATCGTCATAAAAGGCAATTAATAGAAAGTTCTATTACAAAAAACTTAACATCAATTTCCTTTCCTCACACTTATCCTCACTTTTATCTATACCAAAATAACATATCCCTTATGATAAAAGTATGATAAATTGGAAGAAGTGCATATGTTATGCATATGTTTTTATCTTGAATAAAACAACTAATAACGAAATATCTTCTCTAATTGGCCTTAATTTTATTAATACTCGGAGAAATGTGTTTCATTAAAACAAGTAATGCTCTAAAATGTTCGATTATTAAATATGTTTCGGAAGCTAATTAGGTAAATGTCCCACACGTTGACATTTAATTAACTAGGAAATTCATAAATGGAGCTGATTTTATCATTTTTGCGCGTACTTATTTCAAAGATGTGGGGTAAAATATTTGTTATCTTTCTATATGTATTATATATCTCTTTGTTTTTATTGGCAAAATTTGCACGAAAAAGTTACATGAAACATATCAAATTTATGTAAAAAATCATTTACATTTTTTAAAATTAATAAAAGCACACCGGAGAATATTAATTCTAATTTTTTAGAATTAAAAAAGAACTAATTAATAGAAAACATTATTATCAAAAATTTTGACTAATATGTTTACCTAAATAACATATTCTTGAAACTAAAGTAAAATTAATTGAAAACTGTTATACATATGTCATTTTTATGAATTCTACAATTAATAAAGAAATATCGTCTTTAACTGGAAACAATTCCATTATGCTTGAAAATATGCTTTTCATTAAAAGTAGCATTGTCTTATCTTCTTTGTTTTTTAAATATCTATTTCAATGATTTGTATATTAAATTAAAAAGATTATTAAGTAAACTTCTTGCTAATCGGCATTTAATTAATTAGAGAATTTATACTTTGCGCTGGTTTTATATTTTGTTAATGGTAATTGGCAGTGTTTTTCTCAGTGAATAGGAGAAACAGGAACGAAAAATCATACATCAGGCATAGATTACGAAACAAGTGGGTAAGTGTGATCGAAGATCGCACAAATGTTTTCGTTTAATATTCCTTTTAAAACACTTTATCCTTTCTTTAATAAATCCAGATAAATTTCATTTAAGAAGAAAAAAAAAGGTTATGTTTTTTATAAAGTAAAAATTTACCGGTCTGTTTTTCTCGTTTTTTTTCAAAAATCTGAACCGGTCCGATAGCGGGCGAAGCCCGCTATTATACTCTGTCATAATAATATCTGCCATGTGGACTAAGTGTGATATTAAAAAAAAAATCAATTTCAAAATTAAACATGTTGTATAAAGACCTTCAAAATGTTAGGCGTCAGATTAATTTTCTTTTTAATTCTCTAATGACGTCATATTAAGCTGCTTTCACATACTCATTACACATACTCTATTACACATACTCATACTCCTTGTATTATTGAGAAATGTTTAAAAATTTCCGTTTTATTACCAATATGACGTCATAATAATATTTTTTTCGATTGGTGAAACTTTTTATTTCATTTTCATTTTTCACGTGGAAATCTTTCAATAGAAAATTAATTATTGTAGAAATAATTTTATTGTGGATTTTTAATTGTTGGCAACTGCTATAACAAAAACTGTTTAAATTTAATAAAAAGGCTGTTAGATTTTTGGTTTTTTATCTCTATATATTAAAATAATACGATTTTTTCAAATTTCATGATTTTGAGCTTCATAGTAGGTGTTCAGCTATAAGTACACAAAATTGCATGACTTTAAGTTATATAGTTTCTGAGAACCGGCTTTGTGACAGACAGGCAACGAGGGAGAACTAATAGGGTTTCGTGAGATGAACGAAACTCTAAATACTATACTCTCCAACACCAACAGAATATTATTGAGAAATTTAATTATTTAATAAAATTAAATGCGATATCTAAATAAGCAATTTAAAAAAAATGCACAAAAAACTTTTTTTATAGATCATAATGCAATGGAATTCTTTAGTGTGCCACTGTAAACGAACTATAAAGGCTACACACTTCATTTTCAATAGAGAACATATAATTCTACAGTGAACCTTAGTAACATAAAAAAATCTCATTCCGTGTATATTTACGCAGATTAGACCACGGAAAAACAAACAGACAGACAAACTGAATTCATAAACACTTTTAAACTATGTAGGAAAAAGTCTTAAAAATAAAGCTTGATGTTTATCACATCGAATATTTCTACTTCTGGACAAGCAACACTTATGTGAATATACATATGGTAAGATGTAAAATGAATTGTAAAATATTGTGAAATTAATGAGAGTGTTGAAATAGAAATTAAAGAAAAAAAATAATGCAGAAATCCATTATTATACTCTTTTCTTTTGTGTTGAACCAAATAATGTAATCCTGAAGATAAAAGTAAAATTAATTGAAAAGAGTTATATGTCTCTTATTATCACGAGTTCGAATTCTACACCTCATAATGAGATCGCTTCTCTAATTGGCAATAATTGTATTAATGCTCGAAGAAATGTGTTTCATTAAAAGCAGTGATGTTCTATCTCGTTTGAATAACAAATATGTCTCAAAAGATAATAAGGCGAATCTCCGACATATTGTTATTTAATTAATTAAAGATTTCATATTTGGAGCTGATTTTACTTTTGGGGATAATTAGAAAAAAAAATAATAACAAGAATTATAATTATTACGCCTGTGTTTAATCAAATAATATATTCCTGAAGATAAAAGTAAAATTAACTTAAAAGAGTTATACGTCTCTTATTATCATAGCTTCTATTTTTACACCTCATAATGAGATTGCTTCTCTAATTGGCAATAATTTCATTAATGCTCGAAGAAATGTGCTTCATTAAAAGCAGTAATGTTCTATCTCGTTTGAATAACAAATATGTCTCAAAAGATAATAAGGCAAATATCCAACATATTGTTATTTAATTAATTAAAGATTTCATATTTGGAGCTGATTTTACTTTTGGGGATAATTAGAAAAAGATAATAACAACAATTATAATTCTTACGCCTGTGTTTAATCAAATAATATATTCTTGAAGATAAAGCTAAAATTAGTTGGAAAAAGTTATACGTCTCTTATTACCATGACCTCCATTTCTACACCTCATTATGAGATCTCTTATCTAATTGGCGATAATTGTATTAAAGCTCGAAGAAATGTGTTTCATTAAAAGCCGTAATGTTCTATCTCGTTTGAATAACAAATATGTTTCAAAAGATAATAAGGCAAATCTCCGACATATTGTTATTTAATTAATTAAAGATTTCATATTTGGAGCTGTTTTTAGTTTTGGGGATAATTAGAAAAAAATAATAACAACAATTATAATTCTTACACCTGTGTTTAATCAAATAATATATTTCTGAAGATAAAAGTAAAATTAATTTAAAAGAGTTATACGTCTCTTATTATCATAACTTCTATTTCTACGCCTCACAATGAGATCGCTTCTCTAATTGGCAATAATTGTATTAATTCTCGAAGAAATGTGTTTTATTAAAAGCAGTAATGTTCTATCTCGTTTGAATAACGCAAATATGTTTCAAAAGATAATAAGCGACATATTGCCATTTAATTAATTAAGGATTTTTCTCAGTCGAAAGGAGAAAAAATATACATTGATTTTTATCTGATAGAATATTTCTACTTCTGGATGAGCAACTCTTTATGTGAATATGCATGGTGAAAAATGTTAAATTTAAATGCAAAATTAAGTATAAAATATTGCAAAATTAATAATCAATATTAAAATAGGAATTAAAGAAAAATATAATAACAACAATTATAATTCCTACGCTACATAATGAGATCTTTTCTCTAATTAGAAGTTATTGTGTTAATTATCGAAGAAATATGTTTCATTAAAAACAACAATATTTTATCTAGTGTGAATAACACAAATATGTTTCAAAAGATAATAAGCGACATATTGCCATTTAATTAATTAAGGATTTTTCTCAGTCGAAAGGAGAAAAAATATACATTGATTTTTATCTGATAGAATATTTCTACTTCTGGATGAGCAACTCTTTATGTGAATATGCATGGTGAAAAATGTTAAATTTAAATGCAAAATTAAGTATAAAATATTGCAAAATTAATAATCAATATTAAAATAGGAATTAAAGAAAAATATAATAACAACAATTATAATTCCTACGCTACATAATGAGATCTTTTCTCTAATTAGAAGTTATTGTGTTAATTATCGAAGAAATATGTTTAATTAAAAACAACAATATTTTATCTCGTTTGAATAACACAAATATGTTTCAAAAGATAATAAGCGACATATTGCCATTTAATTAATTAAGGCTTTTTCTCAGTCGAAAGGAGAAAAAATATACATTGATTTTTATCTGATAGAATATTTCTACTTCTGGATGAACAACTCTTTATGTGAATATGCATGGTGAAAAATGCAAAATTTAAATGCAAAATTAAGTATAAAATATTGCAAAATTAATAATCAATATTAAAATAGGAATTAAAGAAAAATATAATAACAACAATTATAATTCCTACGCCTGTGTTTAACGAAATAATATATTCCTGAAGATAAAATAAATTAATTGAAAAACATTATACGTATCTTATTGTCATGACTTTCTAATTCTACACATCATAATGAGATCTCTTCTCTAATTGGCAATAATTGTGCATTAATGCTGGAAGAAATGTGTTTCATTAAAAACAACAATGTTCTATCTCGTTTGAATAATAAATATGTCTCAGAATATAATAAGACAAATCTCCGGCATATTGTTATTTAATTAAGGATTTCGTTTCTGGAGCTCATTTGACTTTTTTGTGAATAATTACAATAATGGAGTTTCTCAGAAAAATAAAAAAATAAATTGGTGTTTATCAGAATGGAATATAATGTCTGGGCGGGCAAAATTTTGCGCTAATATTTTAAATGAAAAAAGATAAATATATAATTAAAAATAATTATTAAATATAATAAAGAAAAGCAATAATGATAAGAAAATCATAAAATACTATTTTAACAAGACAATAATAAACAATCGGTAATTTTCAGTTACAGCGGCCCGCGCAGTTACGATTATACAAAAATTGCTGCTACGATTTCGTCGAGATCATCGCAAATCTTATATATGCATCGCGTATACATATATAGATACTGCAAATGCTCATATACATGCCATATAAATCGTTATATGCATATTATTTGCGTGTTACATGCCATATATACCGCATATACACCTTATACACATGCCGTATATGTGTCATATATGACAATAAGTGGACCTTATGCGTCACAAAATGTTATAAATACATTATATATTATTACAATGTCATATATACTTTATAATCTGGCGATAAATCTTGGTCGCTTGGTGGTTTATCCTCGAGGGCCGCTATAACCCAAAAGTAGCAAAAATAAATTATAATAATTTAAAATTCTTGTAATTAAATTGCATATTACGTACATATTTCTTAGAATGGAAAAAGTTAAAATTAAGGCTACAAGATAACAGCGACCTAATAGTTAACACAAGTAAGATATCAATAAGCAAAAATAACCGAAAGGAGATATACATATCATCTGACCACAATTTGGACAACTAGTATTAAAATACCCTCTCTAATTGGAAATAATTCTATAAATGCTGTTAATGTGTTGCATTAAATTTAACAATGTTTTATATTGCTCGAATATTAAATATGTATCAAAAGCTAACAAGTTGGAGCCCTCATATATTGACATTTAATTAATTAGGAAATTCAGACATAGAATCATTTTATTATTTGTTATAAACATAATTTATAAAATCATCACTATCAAAAAATCAGTTCTCAGTCCTATCTTTAACTAAATACCATATTTATGAAGATATAGGTAAAATTTATTGAAAAAAGTTGTACATATCATTTTACATTCACTGTAAAAAATCTGAGTAATATTCCTGATGTTCACTGTGTAACATATCTGGGTTTTCCCGGATTATTTCTGCTGATCCGAGAATACCAAGAAATCTGGTGTAACATCTTCCACAGTGTTGTGTAACTTTTCGGAATACTTGAGAAAGTGGAATTTACTGATCAACTGTGAAACGTTCCATATATTTTGTGTGTAATATTCCTTAGTTTCCCCAGGCATACTTTTGAAATTTTGTGTAACTTTTCGGAATTATTGTAAAAAAGTAATTATTGGTGATCTGTGTAAAAGTTCCATATGTTATGTATGTAACTGACTTGTGTAAATTTCCTGGCATTTCTTTGGTGAAATTCCTGGGAAACCCTGTGGCAGAATAGCTGCCACAGGGTTTCTCTGGAACGTTACACCAAATTTTTTACAGTGTTATTTCGACAACTACACTGTAAAAAAAAATTTCTTAAGGTTCCGGAAGAAAATAGTGGCATTAAGATGCCACGGCTTTTTGCTGTTACGTTTTACAACAAAGTAGTGAAACATTCCAATTTTCAATAATCAATATACTTTTTTTTATTTCGTGTCTTATTTAAGCAATTAAATTTTTTAATTTTGTACTACAGATAAAATGAAAATTCAAATAAGGAAGCATAAAAATATTTAAAATAGCTACTTACTTTAGCGGTTGATATCCAAACAAAGAATGCCATATGTTCAGATTACATTTGTCTCTAAGTACCAAGACAGCTGTTTTTTATTCTTTTTTAGTTATCAAAATGGCTAATGGAGCATAAAACATGAAGCACGCATGCGCCGAATGTAGTTTACGGAAAAGTTGAAACTTCTCAAAAATATTAAACGAATTATTGCCGTAATTGACGTGGGACATAAAGAAATTCAAAATTCCGGTAAAATGTGCAAAATGTTTCAGGATAATTTCCTGAAACGTTCCGAAAATTTTTTACAGTGTAATAATGAAATCTTTTCTCTAATTTGCAATGAATTTATTCATGCTCGTAGGAATGTATTTCATTAAAGTCAACAATGTTCCATCTTGTTTGAATATTAAATATATTTCATAAGCTAATAGGGTAAATCTCCTTCATATTGACATTTAATTAATTAAGGAATTAATGGTTAAATTATACTTCATCTTTCTTGTAACTTACTTAATCACCATCAGTAAACAGTTATTATGTTTCTTTGTCATTAGAAAAAAATAATATCTCCCTCATATTGGCCTTTAATTAATTAGGGAATTAGTTCTTAAATGATACTCTACTTTCCTTTAAGTTTATTTTATCATCATCAATGCACTGTTTCATGTTTTATCATAATGGAACGTTACTACGCCTGGATAGACAAAATAATTTCCGAATATGTTAAACGAACGATACTAAATTTAAATATGATATTAATTATAAAGTTTTGTAAAATTAAAAAGGAATGATAACAAAACTAAATGAAATAATATTTCAATAAGACAATTTTAAAGAATTTATTCAAAATAAATTATAAATTAAACAGGCAAATAGAATCCTACATTCTTAAAATCGTCATAAATGCCAATTAACAGAAAGCATCATTATTAAAAAAATTTCACCAATTTCATTTACCGTTCATATACTTATTTAAATAATATATTCTTGAAGTAAAAGTCAAAATAATTGAAAGAAGTTACACATGTGTTATTTTCAAGATTTCTATAACTAAAATTGAAATCTCTTCGCTAATTGGAAATAATTTTATTAATGCTCCAAGAAATGTTTCTCATTAACAGTAGCAATGCTCTATCTAATTGGTAAATTAAGTATATTTCAAAAGCTAATAAGATAAATTTCCCGCTTATTGGCATTTAATTAATTACAGAATTTACACTTTGTGCTCATTTTAACTTTTGTAAGTCGTAATTGGCAATGATGTTTTGCAGTCAATAAGAGAAAAACTATACTTTTATATTTATTAGACGGAATATTTCTATGCCTGGATAAGCAAAATTTGGTGTGAATATACTAAATGAAAGACGTTACATTTCTATATGAAACAAACAAAATGTTGTAAAATTAACAGAACACGAACTTCAAATTATTGTCATAAATGTTATAAAATTTAATAAAAAATAATTTCTGATTGCCCGAACAATATCTTTGTTGAATGTAAACTCTTAAAAATAGTTACACAGAAAACAGTTACACTCTTAAAGACAGTTACACAATATCAAATAATTAAAATTAACAGATAGGGTAGATTGGGTGAGGATGCGGTAGTTTTTGATTTATTTTTCTATAAAATCGCCTGTTGTTTTTATTTGTTATTTATTAATTTCTTGTTAAAATCGATACATTTATGTATGCTTTAAAAATGTATTTCATTTTAGAAATGCCATAGAAAGAACAAAAAAATTTGCTTTTGTAAATGCTTGCATTTCGGTGT
Source organism: Maratus michaelseni (assembly GCA_963931845.1). NCBI lineage: Eukaryota > Metazoa > Arthropoda > Arachnida > Araneae > Salticidae > Maratus > Maratus michaelseni. The sequence goes on along the minus strand of OZ007597.1, from coordinate 96,867,608 downwards.
CTTACTCCAATCTTGAGGAAAGATGACCATCTACATAGAAATTACGTAAAGAAAGAGCGTAAAAGTTTTGGACACTTACCAAAGGTGTTAAGACAAAACAGCAATAGAAAATCATTATTTAAAATTTAAATAAAACAACGCAAACTGGAATAAAGTATCAGTAAGGAAGCCTCTTCTACACGACTGAGTGGCGTTTCCCTGCAGCGCCTGCGCATAGGAAAGCCACGTGACACGGCATCTTGTCCAATACGTCATCTCATCCCAAATTATTCAATAGGTTCATACTAAAACATGAATTATTTTCACAGAATGTACTTAATTCAAAGGAGTAGAAATACCTTTAAAAATGATTGTTTGTGTGTCCTGGTCGTAGATTTTGTGGATGCTGGCGTAATGTTGTACTTTGGGTATCTTTACACTACCGTTCCAATGTATTGGGCAATCGAGTACCATAAGAAAAAATTATGAATGAAATGTTTGAAATTTTGCTTGAATGTTTAATATGGAATTATTGAGGAAAAAACGTGTATAATTCTAAATTAATAAGATTGTTAATTATAATGTTAGAATACCACATGCCATTAAGTAATTTAGAGATTTTTTACTAACAGCTGAAAAATGTTAAAAGTAAAATGCAAAATATATTGGAACTTTGTCTACTCTATACTGATTGTAATATAATAATCCAAGGGAAAGACTACAGTCATATAAAACTAATCACTTTTTATAAACAATATCCTAGTTACAGGAAAAATTGGTGGAAATACCTCAAAATTCTCAACAGTATTAATATATTCTTATGCATTCTAACAGTATAATTCATAATATTCTTGATTTAGAATCACATGTGTAGTTTTTCTAAAAAAAAACTTCTACTTCTAACAAACCTTAAAGTTAAAAAAAAATTATGGATATTTTTCTTACACGACTAGTTGGTCAGATACCTATGAGAGTATATACCATATTTTCCGCAAACCCCAACCAAAACGTAAAATTCAGTAACTATAGTAATTGTAAGAATGAAATAAAATACATGATACAAGGATATATGGCGTACATTTGTTATGCAGAAATTTAAATAAATATCGAACGTTTTAGCCAATCGACGACACTGTATAGATTTAACTTGCAAGAATGTTGAAGAATGCATAAAGCTAAATCTGAGGTCATTCAGTTCTCTGCATAAAGACATTCTGTAAACAGGATCGATAGAGTATGTTATGCAGCTATTTAATTCATAAACGGATATGGCTACAGTTACAAAAGTGGTGCCTCACACGATAAAATGAGTATGCGAATACACAATAAGACAACTTGCAGCGCCGCTTGCGGCGAAACGCGGAACTTAGAGGACCTACCTTGAAAACTATTGGGGTTTTGAGGGAGGGGGTCACTTGGAAAGTTGTTTAGGGTCATCCATTTAGTAGAAATGATGTTCTATTAAACTGAATAGCCTAAACCAAAAGCCAACAATACGATTATCTGTTTATGCAACTTGCGTCATGATTTTGGAAGGAATGAACAATGTATGGCTGTCGATGAACAATTCGAGGCAGGCAATAATGTTATGTATCTCCTAATTACGTTGTTTGATTCCAATTCGCATATTTTTAATTTTTATTTTCTCTACTTTTCTCTAAATTGAAATCAACAGTGAAATATCAACGGGAATCGCACAGATTTAAATTCATGCTTTCGATGTAGGCTATTTATGTTCATGAGTTGTTATTTCTTAATAAATTGACGACACTGAACAACATTTTAATTTATTTTTTTCTGTATCTACAATAATGTTTTGACACGGAATCACTGTGTTTCGAATTTTACTCATACATTTCCTGCGATGTAGAACCTACTCACTTTTCTATGTGTAGATACAACTTTTGTAACTGTATCTGCATCCTTTTACAAATTAAATGGTTGCGTAACTTGCATAGAAAGATATAAATAGAAAAAAAATAGGAAACAGGAAGAGAAAGCATATTTAAAATATTAAATTAGTTGATACTTTTGGTGATGTTTATTCTAATTCTCACAAATATAGAATGAATAAGAAATGTTTTAAATTTATTATTCAGGTACTAGGGATGTTAAACTGAGGCTATTGCGGCCTTTGAATGTTTTTTTTTTGGCGTTTTTTGAATGTTTTTTTGGTGTGCTTTGAATGTTGTTTTGGCGTCCTTCAAATGTTTTCTGTTGCCATGCACAAAAAAAAAAAAATAATCATCATTTTTAAAGATGATATACTTTAAAATCGTTAATATTTGCATGTTTTTTTTTTATTATTATTATTACAGGTGGCATTAAGGTTTTTGGCTTTTTCCCTTGCGAATATTTTTGAGGTACCCCTCCTTTTTTTCCTTAGAAAAATGCTAAATTTACTATGATTAATATGTTTCTTTAATTTATTTTTACATAGGCCGCTGCATCGTGAATACTATCTAACTATCCTTGCGTGACATATGTTTATTGTGTAGACGTGTGTATATCGCTGCCATTGTAGTGCGGGCGGCGGTTGCACAAACTATCACTTGACCGAATTCACGGCTGAAATTCCTGGATTGTATAGAACTCGATTAACATATTAAAATGGAACTGGTATGCCAAGTCATATCTTGGTGGAAAACACTTGCAGACACAATTTTATTTGTTGATTGGTAGGCCCCCATCCAGTTTTCTAATGAAATTCCTGCATCAAATAGCATATTACAATGGGGACTGCCCCCGTCAGTAGGGAGGAATTTCATTAGAAGACACAACCACTCCAATCAACTACTAAAATTAAGTCTGCAGGTGGTTTTCACCAAATAGCAGACCAGTTGGCAGACCAGGTTCACTTTAATGTGCTAATCTAATACAATTTATAACACACTATAACACACAAATTAAAGCACAATATAATCCTGGAATTTCAGCCGTGAACTCGATCAGGTGATGTTTTTGCAACCACCGCCCGGTCTATCACAATAATGAGATAATATTGTTGAATGTTTCAAGACATATGATCAATGGTGCCCTTCACCAGATGATATGCACCAAAGGTTGGAACTGCCTGCAGTTTCAATGTTGAATGTTTGAGGAAAAAAAACTTTTGTTATTATATAAATAGAAATATTGATCGTTTTAAAAAAATGATACAAGTGCTTTTGATAAAAAAAAAAGAAAAAGCAGAAAAAAAGAAAATAAAAATTGTTGGCAGTCCATATCATCTTGAAATCTTAAAAAGAAAAGTAAATGTTTAAAATTAATGAGTTTTTTTTCCTTACTTAAACGATTTAGTGAGCTAGATTTGAAAATAATATATATTTTGTTTAAAAAAAATAAATTAAGAATAGAAAGAGAGAGAAAAGAAAAAAAAAATCTTAAAATTTAAGATAAAGGCAAATAAATGTAGAACTATAAGTAAATAAAGGATGAAACATGAACTGAAAAACAAACTATTTTGTTTATAGAAAAAAATATATATATATCTCAAATCTTCAGGATTTTTTTATACTTACAATTGTTGACTGAAGCGTATTCGATTGTAAAGTGATTTTGTTGAGAAATTTATAGAAACAATGCATTTTCTTCATATTTAGAAGTTTGAAAACAAAAAGAACATTGTTAGAGATTTTTCTTCTCATATAACATACATTTTTGTTATAAAAACTCAGAACGTAGCTTGATTATGACTTAAAAAGTTTATAAAGAGTATTTACATTTTCTTCATATGTTTAACCTTTTGATTATGGGCCAGTACTGGAGACTTTTAGTTATATTCAGTCATAACCCAATTTATAAAATAATTTCTGTGCAGTAGATTTCTGTTGATATTTTCGCAGTGTAAGTATATGCAGAGATTATTTTTTTAAAAGTGGTACTAATAGAATTGAGCTGGAATAGTTGATGGGAAGTATATGTACAGACACCGTAATCAAAGAGTTAAGGTTTTAAAAAAGGCATTGAATATATATATATATATATATATATATATATATCAGTAACATTTTACTTCCAATAACATTTTGTATAACATTTGGAAAATATACTATTTATTATCGGAGAGTAAAATCCCGTTTGAAGTATGAAAAATATAATTTTATCAATTTTTATAATTTATTTTGTATTTACTCTGTTTTCTTTTTCTTATTTCAGATAATAATGGCTTTTTTGACGACTATGGGAAAATTTTTCTCGTCTTTAACATTATTACGATTAGATGTGAGTACAGCATAATACTTCTTTCCATTTTTGTTTATTGTTTGTCTATCATTTACGAAATTCATAACAAATAATATTGTAAAAAAATAACATAACTCTTTTTTGGATAGAAATAGCCCATACTATAAAGTTAAAAGCATCTTTTGAATCGTTCTTATGCCCTATTTAAAAGCATAAAAATTCCTTTTACTTCAATAAAAACTTTTAAAAAGTGGCTTTTATTAGTACGCAATTCAAATTGGAATTTCAATTTCCAGCTCTGTATAAGTTATTATTATCGGGGCTAACAGTAAGGCATAGTATAAGACATAGGTATATAGACATATAAGGCATTAGTATAAAAATTCATTTTACCTTAAAAAGTTTTAAATAAGTGGCTTTTGTTAATACTCAGCTCAAATTGGAATTTGGATTTCCAGCTCTGTAGATTACTAATATCAGGGCTAATAGTAAGGCATAGTATAAGACATAGGTATATAGACATATAAGGCATAGTATAAAAATTCATTTCACCTCAAGAAAGCTTTTAAAAAGTGGCTTTTCTTAATACTCAGCTCAAACTGGAATTTGAATTTGAATTTCCAACTCTGTAGGTTTTTTTTTTCTTTTTTTACGGGGCAAATAGTAAGGCATAGTATAAGACAAAGGTATATAGACATGTAAGGCATACTATAAGACATGGGTATATAGACATATAAGACATAGTAAAAGACCAAGGTATATAGATATATAAGGCATAGTATAAAAATTCATTTTACCTTAAAAAAGCTTTTAAAATGTGGCTTTTCTTAATACTCTCAGCTCAAATTGGAATTTGAATTTCCAGCTCTGTGGGTTATTATTAACGGAGCTCCCAAATAATCCATATTTTAAATACCGATTATTTTATACGCTATTTTACTTTTTAGATTTTTCTTAAACATTTTGTAGAATCCTACCCGAAGATTATTTCTATTTCAAATGCTGTAGAAACAAACAACGAAAATATTTCTTTAGAAATACTGGTATTCAAAAAGCGGATCACTTGGGAACCCTGTAATATTTCTTTCGGAACATTTTATAAGATTTTATCATTAATGTGGAGATACCGGAGAATGTGATGCAAGTTTATAAAAGTTTTAATGGTACGTTGCATGAGCAAGATGCGTAGTCTTTACTTTAGAATACCATTTTTTCCGAATCTTCGACTTTTTTCAATAGCAGACTGTGTATACGATTTCTGCAATTGAATAAAGCAAAGATTTCTATTTCGAAATAGTAGTGCTCAAATATGTATTTGTCGTCTATAAGAGGTCACGTGCCACGTTTGTGTTGTTTAAAATGTGTTTAAATTGTCGGCGACAATTAATAATCCCGCCAAGCGTTAAATCTGAAGTGTTATTCGATTTTTAAATTCGTAAAATGATCGGCCTATTAGGATTCGAACTCTGAAAAGTTCAGTTTTTACTTACCCATCATACGTAGTATAGGGTAAGTCTTGTAATCGTTTTGAAAATCGAAATTTTTTTTAAAGGATTTACACGTTTCATACACTGGAGATTCCAAAAAACTTATTTTTAGAAAGATTTTTTTGCCGTCCGTCTGTGTGTCTGTGTGTCTGTGTGTGTGTCTGTGTGTGTCTGTTTGTCTGTAAACGCTCTATCTCCCGAAAAAAATGAGATAGAGACTTGCAATTTGGTATGTATTTAGTATGTAATAATGGGAAGAAGCCTATTTCATTTCAATAACCTCGATTAACCGGAACTATTTTTTCGGACTCTCGAAATATTAGTTCTGATAAAAGGTATATAAAATTTTTCGAAATTGTTTATTTTAAGAAATGAATATAAAAGACAATAAAAAAACATAAATTTTACTTAAAGCATGAAGTCGATCGGATAATTAGTTGCCGAGATATTTGGAATCCTATTTTGAACACTCTTCGATTTGTCATGACCCTGTATTTCATCCAAATTTCACTTTAAAGATATATTTTAATTGGAAATTTGACGCTTAATCAGATGCAATAAACCGCTAGTTAATAGGATTATTATTTTTGGAGTTATAAGGAAAAACCTCTTTCAAGCAATTCAGTAATCGAGCCTTTAAAGTTTATGACGTCATCAAGCCACGATTTTATTTGAATTGCAATGCATTTTATAAGTAGTTTACACATTTTTATTTTAATATTTTACATTATGCATCCCATGATGGATAAGTATTACGGTGGCCCGCAACGACTAGTTTTAATGTGCAGGAAAGTCAGATTGCAATTTTTACAGCATAAACTCCCATAGTTTTAGTACAGGAATGCGTTTATTATTTGTGATAGCTGCCTGAATAAGAAGGTTTCGTTTAATTAATTTTCGTTTGGCTAAAGTTAGAGTATGGCTTTTGCAGGGAAAAGACATGCAAAATTTCATTGAAGTAATTCTGAAGTAAAGAAAAATAATGAAGAAATAACTTCAATAAAATTGCTCTGAATTGCAATTCTATGGTCGAAAAACCTTAGAGAATTTCCCTTTTTCTTTCTAAAATGCATAGATGCGATGATCAACTTTGTTTAAACTTGTGAAATTACGTGATACATTGGAAATACATTGGAAAATATTTTTTTGCATTGCTGTCTTGCTCACTGTCTCTTGAATTGTTCTAAATACATTTTGTTAGATGCAAAAAGCTAACGAATCACTGCGAGTGTTAATAAATATTGTAATCAACATTGGCTATTTCTTCAACACGAATCCTATACATCCACGTTTTGGTCTTTACCCACCAGTGACAACAGCCACGCTTCTGCAGGTATACGCCCTCCGAAAAAGACTAAATTATCGGACGAAGGGGAATTTGTATTAAAATGTTCTTCATGCCTATTTGTGGTTTTCTTCTGTACACCAGCAGATGACGTGACATGGGTAAAGTCCATGCACAGGAATAACCAATTGGTGCGTATCTTTATTAAGTATTGAGACAACATTGGTTAATATTTTAACACAGCCAACATAAACACACGCAGATTGAATGGTGGAAGGATTTAAACTTTTATGACTGTTTGAATGTTTAATAAAGTTTAATGGAAGTTGGTTACATGAAAGTTTAGTAATGCAGCCTTCGGCATGAAATATACGTTGTCCCTCCAAAAAGTAAAGGACAATTGCGATTTACGCCGCACGCTGTTTCCACGAAATACAATACTACGAGCGCAGTACCCAGCTAGTTCCACTTTCTGTTTCATTTTGAGCCGAGTGTCGTCTCTATGAGGTCAAGTTTGTGTTGTTTGGATTGTTTTTAAATTGTCGGGGACAACAGAAAATCCCACCAAGTGTTATTTAGTTTCTAAATACGTAAAATAATCGGCCTATTGGGACTTATAGGCAAATTAAACAAATTTATTGGGAAAAAATGCAATGAATACATTTTCTGTGAGAAAATGCTTTATCATGTTTAATGAAGAAGGAACAATCATGCATGAAGAAAATCAGAGTGGTCAGCCATCACTCGTTAAGGTCGACCTGGAAGAAGATTTTGAGCACACAAATGAGCACTTCAAATTACCCACTTTATGCAACTCTTACACCTGAATTTTGAAAACGATCAAGATCTCAAGGAAGCTGTCGCTTCATGACTACAGTCAATGGCAACTGCAGAATTGAGAAATTTGTCCCTCTTTATGTTAAATGCTTGAATAATAATGACATATTTGCCGAAAAGTAGCATTATATCCTGTGTTATTGTAAATAAAGTTTGTGCTTGAATATATATATATATATATATATATATATATATATATATATATATATATATATATATATATATATATATATATATATATATATATATATATATATATATATATATATATATATTACGTTGAAATTAAACACAAACGTCCTTTATTTCTGGAAAACCTACGTACGTCACGTCGGTATTCTTCTAAATATTAACATATGGCAGTTGATATACTCTTTTAGACTAATACCGTTTGAAAAACATTTTGGTTTTTGTGGTTACAGAATTTTTTATATAAAGATCATCTTGTTCAACAGTGGAAAATAAATTGTTCTCGAAGTTCATTGAAAACTCACCGGATAATTATTTGGGTGATTTATGAAGCAAGTGAATTTTTTGACTTACTGTCATAAATAAGTGACTATTAAATTTGGATATGGATAAAAGCGGTTACTACACAGTAAAAACCTACTTTAGGAGATTTTACATTACCACTGGTAGTTTATCAATATAACCAAAGTAATATCCAACTATTTCACACACACCCTCAAAAATACCAAAATATTTAAATATGTCAATTTTCGTTAACAATTACATTTTTAAATTCCATTTTTTATAGACTCTGTGCTCTTTGTGCTTTTTCAATATTTTAGAAATTTCATTTAAATTCGGTGGCAAAATTATACTAATTTTGTATGAGCTTGAATGTAATTGAAATAAGTGTAAATGAGGGAACTTCGAAATATGTTATTGTTTGATTTTAAATATCTTTAAAATAAGATAGCGTAAATTCATGGAGAGTATTTCAAATGACAGATTAATGAAGAAAGATTTGGTAAGTGCATCAAAAAAATTGCAAATGCATAGAATAAAATGGATTTGGTTTTCACTTAATTGAAAAAAGTTTCAAATGTAATTACTTTAAAGAATTGCTATAAGGAGTTTAGCTTCGTGTTATGGGTGTTAATTTGTACTTATTTTTTCTCAATTTCACTTAATTTCGAAGATTTGCGGCAAAATAATTGTGAAATACTTTGCTAATCATACTGATCTTTTCTATAGAGTATGACAGACTGCGACTGGCTTTAATATATGCATGTTAAATAATAATATTGCACGGACCCATGCTAAATATTTAAAAATCTTTTTTACCGGTAGAGCGCATTCCTCAAATTACTTATTGTTGTCTTTCATATTCAAATGCTTTAGAAAGAAAACATATTTGTGAGATGTATTATAAATAAAAATTCTAATGAATTTAATTAATTTTGCATATAGTGCTGGAGAACCATTCATTTTCTATGACTTACAGAGTATGTATCTTTCTAGATTGTTTTATATATAAATAAATAATCCCAGGTATTATCGAAACATTTATGCACTACTGCACATTAGTACATATATGCACTAAGTACATTTATATACTATTGTACTTTTTAAATATCATCCGTTATCTCTTTTGTAATGAAATTAATCCTTTTGTTTATTGTACCACTTTGTAGCTTTATCATTTTTAATTGTAACATACAACAACATGTTTTCAGAAACATTGCAGAAACATTCAAATTTTTTGTATACATTGTTTATTTACGAACAATCTTAATGGTGTATCTGTGTTCTACACCTAAGTAAAAGTTTTCCAATAAATGTCTCTGCCCAAAATCTCATCTATCATGCGGAACAAATTATATTCCCGGAACAATTTACAAGCAATCTGTCAAAAGGTGCGATCCAATAACTGCCAATGAAATGAAGAAGACAGGTTTATTGGACAATACCTCAACCAGTTATGGAATTTGATGGATTAAAGATGCTTCGCTGGAATAAAAGAAAGTAAATTCAATGAGATTGTTTCAACTGACAGATAAATAAAGGAAGATTTGTCAAATAAATTAAATATAAACTTCAAGCAAGTGATAAATTTATTTGTAAATGTAAAAAAAAAATGTAAAAATAATTTCGTTACCAAAAAGAACGAAAAATCGTGCGCCAAGCATAGATTACGTAACACTTTCCAACACTTCCAAAATAATTTTGCAAATCTTTACCGTAAGGTGTAAGATGATATATAACTAAACAATTTTGAAAAAGACTAATATATTTAAAAATCCAATTTCAGGAATTACCAACAATATTCGGAAAAATACCCGAGCTCTTTTGTGCAGATCTATATATGATCTATAGATTTGTATATATACTAAAGAGAATGCTAAATTTTAGTTCAGTTAGGAAACGCGTAGCACAGATTAAAATTTCCCTTCTGCAATTTCCGACAATAAACGGAAATGTACTTGAGAACTTTTGTGCTACACTGTATACAATCTATACAATTTATGCACACCAAGTAATAGACAAAAAATGAGTTAAATTTAAAAACGTGTTCATCAACTGAAAAAGCATTTCCAGCAATTATTATTAATAAGCAGTACTTTAACCGAATTCTTTTGTGTGTCCCTGTAAATGAACGATGAAAGTTATACACACAATATTCTATATTAAGCCTCTTGTAATCCACGTTAGTGATATATATTAATTTCAATATGTTTGAAATAGTGAAACATTATTAAAATAAACTGCAAACGATTTTTCTTGATACACTGTAAAAAAAAAATGCAGTAAAATTACGGGCAGAGGCCGACAGTAGAGATTCCAGTCATACCCCGTGAAAAAAAATCCATGCCCATCATTTTGTGCAGCCCGTAATTTTACGGGGCAAAGTAATATAGCATTATAATGCACAGGATATAATGCACTTTAAAACATAATAACACTTCGCTTACTGTTCCGTAGCACGTAGCACGTCAGATAATCATCACAGAATCGCTGTTTTGGCGGGTTAAAATTTCCGGAACACGAGTAAAATGAAGGGTTACACCCTAGCGGAGGACAATGTATGGGGTCGTACCACATTTTTGCTAACCTATGGGCTAGAACTGTAAGAATATGTGGATTGCTCTTAATTTTCCAAGTATCTAAGGGATAAGGCCGCTTATTTAGTGTATTAGACCGTTTTTCATCAAATAAGGCTGTTGCCCGTAAAAATTGAAAGGGAAACGCTCATAAGTTTACAGTTTTTTCTGAGAGTGTAGACCGTAATGTAGCAGAATTATTTTGAGTATCCCTGTAAAGGAACTATAAGGGCTAATCCCACCACATTCTATAATTAGTCTTTTGTAGTGCACTTCAGTGATATATATCAATTTCAATATGTTTGAAATTGTGTAACATCATTAAAATAAACCGCAAATGATTTTCCCTTTAGATCGCAATGTAACGGAATTCTTTTGAGCGTTCCTGTAAAAAAAATAAGTTCTACACACTTCATTTTCAATACCGAACATACCACAGTAAGCCTCAATAACATATATCAATTGCATGACGTTCCGAGCATATTTACGCGAGTTAGAGCTCGGACAGACAGACGGCAGACAGACAGACGGCAGACAGACAGACAGACAGGCCGAATTCATAAACACTTTTCAACTATGTTGGAAAGTGTTAAAAATGATCTGTTATTATCGTTTAGTATTGTAGGTGTTAATTTTTGTTTCCTTTTAATTTTCAATTCGCTTTGCAGATTTTCAGTAAAAATTAATGCGAAGTTCTTTGTTAATCATTCTATCATAGGCGCCGACTTTACGTGGGCGAAATAAGCGATCGAGCATACTTCTACCCCTAATTTAAAAAGAAAAAGTGTTTTGTCCTATTTAATCACTGTGCTTAATGAAGACAAAAATGACATTTTAAATTTAGTGGAGAAAGTTTGCCTGAATTGTCTCTCCCCTCCTCGAAAAATTGGCACGCTTGCACCGTATGGTTAACAACGAATATCAAAGACCATTATTGGCCTTCAATAGATACGTATTAAAAACATAATATTCTATGGACCTGCATTGAATGTGTAAGATACATTATTATTTACACAAGCTATTAAAATATTTCTTATTGACCAGTTGAGCTTTTCGTACATTGCAATCTTTGAAATTACTTGCTGATACATGTATTCATTCCATTTTAAGTAATTGCAAATTTCAATGAAACAACATATTTTAACGAAATGTGGGAGTTCTATGTCAAATGTCTGTACAAAATTTTTTTTGGATGTTATCACATTCTTTGTTGTTCGTTGCGTATGTTCCTAGAAAACAAGATGTTAATACCAAAAATAATATATATATATATATATATATATATATACAGTACGTCCACTAAAGTCCCTTAACTTCGGAACGGCTACTGCTATATTTATAAAAGTAGTGTCAAGGTATAGTAAAGTAGCCATGCGCTACTCAATGAAACCACCTATGGCGCCACCTGGTGGAAAACTGCGTAGTTAGCATTCCTATCTCGAAAACGGAAAGAGATAGGGAAAAAAGTGATTTACAAAGTTGTAGAGAATCATTGATTTAGTACGAAAAGACACCTTATGGACATTAATGCGAAGAATAGAACGGTTAAAACGCGCATTTGGTTTTTTGCGATTTCCTACACTGTGACGTGACAAAACGATCTTAGAAAGAAAAAAACAACTAGTTATAATAATATACTTATATTTTAGATGTTCAAACCTCTCACCGTCAGCTGCAATGCATATTTGGATCCTTGTTTGAATTTTACGTTGCACACGTTGGAGCATAGATTGTGATACGTTGGCAGAAGCGTCCGTAATGCGTTGTTTAAGGTCCTGCAATGTTTGTGGAGGGGTCGCATACACCTGCTGTTTCATAACTGGTTGCTTCTTTCTTTCTAAAATCGTTTTGTCACGTCACAGTGTAGGAAATCACGAAAAAACAAATGCGCGTTTTAACCGTTCTATTCTTTGCATTAATGTCCACAAGGTGTTTTTTGTACTAAATCGATGATGCTCTACAACTTTGTAAATCACTTTTTTTCTCTATCGCTTTCCGTTTTCGAGATAGGAATACTAACTCCGCAGTTCTCCACTCCACCAGGTGGCACCATAGTTGGTTTCATTCAGTAGCGCATGGCTACTTTACTATACCTAGACATCACTTTTATGAATATAGCAGCAGCCGTTCCGAAGTTAAGAGGGTGACAAGGGACTTTAGTAGGCATACTGTATATATATTTACATTCATGCTTTAAAAGTAAAACATTTTATTAATGAAGTATATTATTAAAAAAGAATTGTAACGAGTTCAACTCAATTTATTTTCTACATAGCAAAAGAAAAACTTTTCTTATTTTATAAATAAAACATGATTATTCTGTCTAGTTTGTGTTACATAAAAAAATAATAAAGCATTATCAAAACATTTGATATCCTGTTGCAGCTTTATTATTTGTAATTTTAACATGTATACACATGTATTCAGAAAATATTTTAAATATCTCGTATTACAATAATTACTTACGAACGATCTCATGGATATCTGTGTGCTACACATAAGTGAATTTTTTCTTATATAAATGTATATTCCTAGAATCACATCTATCCTACAGAGCAAATTATTTTCTTAGTACAATTGACAAACAATCTGTCAAAAGGCGAAATCCAATAATTGCCAAAGGAACGAAGAAGACACGTTTATTGTACAATACCTCAAACAGTTATGGAATTTCATGAATTAAAGATGCTTTGGTGGAATAAAAATAGATAAATTCTCTGAGATTGTTTCAATTTTCGTGTTAATGAAAATTTTGATAGATATCTTAAATGTTAATTACATGCTAAAAAGTAATTTTTTTTTACAGAAAAATTGCAAAAGTTATTACATTATATAAAATAGTTATTCAAAAGGTTTAGTTTAGTATTGTTAGTGATATATTTGAGAAATGCACTTTCATTTTAAGTATATGGAAATGAGACAGTTCTGTAAGTAATCTGAAAAATAAGCTAAGCTGCATAAGACAAAATGCATTGATAAAATAAAAATATATTAAATATTTTTGATAGATATATTAAACATATACTCCGTGTAGGGACAATTTTTTTAATTGAAAAGATTGCTAAATAAATTACATTAGTTAAAACGGTCAATTAAGGTATCCATACACCTTCGGAGGTGATTTTTTGAAAATTTTGAAATTTTCTCTTTTTACCAATTTTCTCTAATGACATTTAAGTTAAAACTTTGAAATATATATAAACATTTTAAAAATTACACAGAAATGATTTTTTAAAAGTAAAAAATAGTCAAAATTATGCGAAAAATTGACATTTGTGCAAAACACGGTAACTCAAAATCAAATCAATGCATTCACATTTTGTAAATTGCATAATAAATAGAATAACTTTCTCTAGGACGTAGACTAGCCGCATTATAATAGCATCACTATTGTAGATACTATGGCACTTAAAGTACTAATGTAATGAAAAATTAGTAAAATTTCTTGCAACTTTTTAACTTGTACCAGTGTAAATATAAAACTAATTAATATATTATCATGATTGTAGTCTATTCCCCCAATAAACATTTGTAAAATAAGTAAAACGAATTTCAAGGCAATTGGCAATTTTTTTTTTGCTATAGTATGTTTTGCGTACAGTAAAAATCTGAAAAACTTCAATTTGATAAAAAGTTAAAACTAACTTTTAAACGTGGTTCTTGCTAAAAAAAAAAAAAAAAAAAAAAAAAAAAAAGAATTTCTTTTTTAAAGGTTTAATTATATACTCCCTGTATTTTCTTGGACATATAGTCCAATTTAAATGCTAAATCTTGAAAAAGAAGAATGTAAACATACATTTCAGTTTACTTCCGGTTTGCAGAACGATATTTCCGGTTGTAAAATTCTTCAGCAAGCTATAACAGATGTAAATTTAAACGGCTGTAACTCGGGTTCTAAGAAAGATATATACGTAATTAAAACAGAATTCGATAGATAAAAGATCAGATTTTAATATTATTGCAAAAATGAAAAATTTATATGTTTATAAAAAATGATGTTTCAAATGTGTGTGGATGCCTTAACAGTTTTAATTTAGCATTATCGGTGTTATTTTTTTTCCCCTTCCCAATCTCCAATAAGCTTTGCAGATTTTTAGAAAAAATAAATGCGAAATTCCTTATTAATCTTCCCGATGTTTAACAAAAACTATCTACGACCACGATAGGTTTTCAATAAGTGCATGATGTAATAATATTTTTCTATGGACCTGCATTAAATATTAGAAATACATATTTTTATTAAAGCTACATAAAAAATACGTATTGATTTCGATTTATATACTTGACAAAATATGTAAAGGTTATATTAATGAGTCATGTCTCTAAAATAAGAATTGTAATAAGTTTAATTAAAGTTATTACTTACCCATCATACGTAGTATATTGGTGGTCTTGTAATCGTTTTGAAAATCGAAAAAAAAAAACTTTTTTGACGGATTTACACGTTTCAGACACTGGAGATTAAAAAAAAACATATTTTTAGAAAAAAAATTGCCGTCCGTCTGTCTGTGTGTGTGTCTGTAAACGCTCTATCTCCCGAATAAATTGAGATAGAGACTTGAAGTTTAGTATGTACTTAGTATCTAATAATAGGAAGAAGCTTATTGAGTTTCAGTAACCTCGATTATCCGGAACTATTTTATTCGGACTCTCGAAATATTTGTTCTGATGAAAGGTATAAAAATATTTTCGAAATTGTTTATTTTAAGGAGTGAATATAAAAGACAATAAAAAAACAAATTTTCCATAAAGAATGAAGTCGATCGGATAATGAGTTGCCGAGATATTTGTAATCCTATTTACCACACTCTTTGATTTTCATGACCCTGTATTTCATTCTAATTTCAATTCAAAGGTATATTTTAATTAGAAATGAGACGCTTAATCCGACGCAGTAAATCGTTATTTAATATGATTATCAATTTTGGAGTTATAAGGATGTTTCTTTTACGCAATTCAGTAACAGATAATTTAAAGTTTAGGACGTCATCAAGCCACGATTTTATTCGAATTGCAATGCATTTTATAAATAGTTTACACATGTTTTATTTTCATATTTTATATTATGGATATCCATGATGGGTAAGTATTACGGTGTCCCCCAACGACTACTTTTTCATATAGCGTTAAATTTTATATTTCATATTCTAAAAATTAAATTGATTATTACTTCTATCGTGTGTTACATAAATAACATGGAAAGCATTATTGGAACATTTGCTTTTAAAAATATAATCTCTTATTTTTATTACCAATATTAATCCTTTTTGTTATTTTAACTCTTTTATTGTATTGTTATCTATCATCTAAACCATTTAAAATCTCTGGTATACAATATGTTTCTACGAACTATCAGATTGGTGTACCTGTGTGCCATACTTAAGTAAAAGTTTTCCAATAAATGTCTCTGCCTAGAATCTCATCTATCATCCGGAGCAAATTATTTTCTTAGTACAATTGACAACCAATCTGTCAGAAGGGGAGATCCAATAATTGCCAATGAAATGAAGAAGACACGTTTATTGGACAATGCCTCAGCAAGTTATAGAATTTGATAGATTAGAAATATTTTTTGGAATAAAAGAAAATAAATTTAAGGAGATTCTTTCAACTGACTAATTATTGAAGTAAACTCTATTTTAAAAGGTTTGATAAATTTGATTTTTTTAACTTATATAACAGAAGTTCAAACGAGAAAATATATAATAGAAAATGAAAGGTTTTCCAACACTGTATGAGAAATGAATTAAATAAAATTTCAATTTTAATTTTAATTATACAGGGTGTCCCAAATTTATCTTTACGACTTTGATCCTCCATAAAACTTAAACGAAATTATGTAACAAAAGTCCTTCCGGCCTGTACCGGGAGGAAAAGGTAGCTTTCATACCCCATAGTCCATGTTTTTAAAAATTCAACTCAGTTTACTCAAATACTCTAAGCTAAATTGCTTGAAACCCGATTATAGAAGATTCAATCCCTGTTTTCGTTAATACTGATTTTGAATGAGCATTTCTGCATGAGAGTTACAGCATAACAAAAATCACTTTGTTTCGAAATGTCAGCCAACCTAGAATTTCAAACTACCATATATCTGCCATTTTTTAAGATATAGCAAAATCAAAAAAATGTTCCAGAATCCTTGTATCTCGTACTAACACTTATCAGAAAAAAAAAATTTCAATTTATAATTTTTTTTACATTTTTTTTAATTTTAAAAAATAAATTTTTTTTTCACTGGCCGCCATTTTGAAACAAGATGGCGGATTCACCAAGGATTTTGGTCGAGACCTTGGTATGTTCTGTACGCATGATCAGTCACATTCATACCGGTTCGTAAATACGAGAGTTACAGCATAACAAATATCAGATTGTTTCTAAATCTCAGCCACCTAAGAATTTCAAACTGCCATAACTCAGCCATTTTTTTAAGATATAGCAAAAACAAAAAAATGTTCCAGAATTCTTGTGTCACGTTCTAACACTTAACAGAAACAATTTTTTCAATTTATAATTTTTTTGTACATTTTTTGAATTAATTTTTTTTTAAATGTTTCACAGGCCACCATTTTGAAACAAGATGGCGGATGAAGCTGGCCAACAAACTCGGTCGAGACCTGAGTTTGTCCTATACACATGCTCAGTTACATCCAAATCAGTTCATAAATAAGAGAGTTACAGTATGACATATGCCATATATATATATATATATATATATAATTATAATATTTATAATTATAATATCTTTGAATTTCAAAAAACATATCAAGTTCTTGTAACATTCTAATTAAATCTCCTAAGAGATAATTAGTAATAAAGTGTAGACAGAATACCACATAGTTAATAAATTAACAAGTGCAATCATAATTTTACCATAGCCTTTGCTTCAATGGTAATTGGTCAAAAATACTGAAAATATGAAGAATATTTAAAAAGAGAGAGAGAGAAAAAAAATTATATAATAAACCATAAATTGTTAATAATTTGAAGTTGATATCAAGCGAATACAAATGGATTTTGAAATGAAATATGAACTAAATATAATGGAAAAATGGATAACAAGAGATTTAAATTAGAATTGGATATGAAAAAACACGTGTAGATATAATCATCAGCCTGGATGTATCCACACATGTTTTAAAAATAATATAGTATTTCATAAATATACTGGCATTTATGCGAAGATCAGTATATTCATCCTGGTATACTGTAATATTACCAGAAAACAATTGGAAATAGTAAAATTGGAAATAAAAAACTTGTAAAGAATGGATAAAATATTTTACTCACAATAATTACTCACAAAATTCCGTGAAAATCACAAGACATTTTATAGACTTTTTATAACTGATCATTAGTATCACTTAATATAAAGGTGATCGGCTAAACGCACATTCACCATGACTATATAAAGTGTAAACAATGTTCAACCAGCCTAATAATAGTCCTATTATATGTTTTAATTGTATTATTTGCTATATCATTTGCTATATTTTATCGCACACTAAAACAAAATAAATTATTACATAACATGTTTATATTTATATAATGTAATAAATGTTATTTAAAAGAGTTGATAATTGAATTTATCAAAAAAATAGGATAACCATTTAGTTTTGCTTGATTTCGTATAAATCTAATATTTTTGTTTTTATCTATATCTGAGCATAGATATTTTATACGATGAAGGTAATTGATAATTATATTTTTATAAATTGATTTATGTAAACATGAAGCAAAATTGGTAAAAATATTTACTTTAAATGGAAAGTCAAATCTTTTATCATAAATATCAAATATTAATTTATAATTATCATTAATATTAATATTTAAGTCAAGAAAATTAATATTATTATTAATCAAATCATTTTCGCTTAATGTAAGCTGATTAGGATAAAAATTGAGTGGTGATGTGCAATTTTTATCATTGAAATAAAAAATAATAATGTCATCAATATAGCGATAAAATACATAATCATTGTTCGGACCGATATTTCTTTCGTAATAATATAAGTAAAGGTCAGAGAGAACACTAGAAGCAGTCCCACCCTGCGGTATTCCCTGGCATTGTTTATAAATAATATGATGTAATTATTATGCAATGTAAAGTTTAATAAAGTTTTTAAAAAAATTACTGAAATATGATCTTTTAATTTTAATTTAGATTTAAATTCTTTAAATAATATACACATTGTTTTATGTAAGTCTTTTATATCAATGTTATTAAATAAATCATTAAAATCCAATGTTTTTATGAATTTTACCGGATTGATATTATGTATTTTATTAATAAGCTGAAAACTGTTTTTTAGGCAATGTTGGTTATTATGTTTTATCGTTATATCATATATCTGCTTTAAAATATTAAGTAGTAAATTGCTTGCATTATTATTATATGTGTTACACCCGATGGTAACTGTGCGAAATTTAATTGGATTTTTATGAAATTTTGGAATTATAACAAGATAAGGATAATTTAAATTATTACATTTGATTTTTAGTAATTTGTGATAATTTAATAATTTTCTATTATTAATTTCAATATTTAATTTAGTTTTATTAAAAATATTACTTGTGTTAATTGCATTGTGAATTAACACTTTATAGTACTCTTTACAAATAATAGCATAATTATTTGGAGATTTATCTACATAAGTAATTATAAATTTGTTTTGTAGTTCTGATATATGTTTATTTATATTTTTAAAAGCTGCATGTGTAATATGTTGATAATTTTTTATAATTTCATTTTTAAATTTATCTATTACAGAAAATCTCCATTCACTAAAATACTCGATAGGTTTATTGTAATCAATAGCAATTTTATATATAAATAAATCAATATCTTGAATAAACTGCAATATTATGGATTTGATTTTGCACATGTATGGAAGGCGAAATTTTGTGCAATTATGCATTAAGTTTTACAAAATAGGTTGTTCTACAATATTAAGATCACCAGTAATAATATGACCATGTGTTGTATTTATGTACTTTTGAAATTTTGGGTCATTACAATAACAAGGGTAATTATTTGAAGAGACCAATTGTTGTACAAAAGAATTGTAATTAAACATTTTATGTCCAAGTGTGCGATTATATTTATATGTCTTGTGAATAGTAAAAATTTTTAATGATAATTATTAGTAGTGTTGTTTATGATATTGTGTAAATTGATATTATTAAATACATGATTGGAAAAATTTATAATTAGTTGTGTATTATTAGTTTTATATTTAGGTTTATTAGAAAGACTCGTATTTAATAGGCTTGCTCTATAATGAAGAATATCATAAAAGATATCACAAAAATGTGGAGAATATTGATTCTTTTTAATTACTTTGAAATATTGGTTCAAATATTTCTATATATATATATAATATATATATATATGGATATATATATGAACGGAGGGTGGTTTGGGGATCTGGGGGTCATGATCGGTGAAAATATACCAAAATTTTTTGGAATTGCTTTCCTCCGAACGGCTGCAATAGGTAGCTTTTAGGTAGCTTTCAATACAAAAAAGTATAAAGCTACCTATTGCAGCCGTTCGGAGGAAAGCAGTTCCGGAAAATTTCAATATATTTTCACCGATCATGACCCCCAGACCCCAAAACCCATATATATATATATCCCCATATATATATATATAACATATGTCATACGATAACGCTCGTATTTATAAATCAATTTTGATGAAACTAATTGTGTGTATTAAACTCACCAATGTCTCGACCGAGTTCGTTGGCCAGCTTGGTCCGCCATTTTGTTTCAAGATGGCGGCCACTTAAAAATTTAAAACTAAAATAAATATGCAAAAAAGTTAAAAATTCAAATTTAGTTTTTAATTAAGTGGTAGGCCTTGATACGAGGATTCCAGAGCATTTTTTGGTTTACCTCTATCTTAAAAAATGGCTGAGATAGAGCAGTTTGAAATTCTAGGGTGGCTGACATTTTGAAACAAGACAGCACATTACAAAAATTTTCATATCCGTTAGCGCCAAATTCTCGCCAAATTTGGCGACCAAAATAAGTCTTCATAAATGAAGCCAATTTGGCCATTGCTCAATAATTTGGCAAATTTCTTATTCAAATTCAGTATTAACGAATCTTTTGAAAACGTTTTCTTTGCATTTTAACTTGCTGTTTTCGTGTAACATTAGCTAAAATTTTAAAACGAAGATATAGAAAAGCTATCTTTTCCCCCAGGTGCAGGCCGGAAGGACTTTTTGTATTGAAAGCTACTTAAAAATCTGTGTATTGTATAATGAACAGCAAGTTTCAAAGGTTTATGTGATGCTAGAAGATCTCCACAGGAGCTTGACTTGTGCTTTGTCGGCAAGCGCCTTTTTTATGACGCACGCTACCGGTCTTGTGCCATGCTAAACGTCTTGTGCCTGGTTGGTGGGCCTGGATGGTGGGTGACGTCCGTATTTTGTTCGGAAATTCCTTTGTGCTTGTGTATCTGACTTCGTCTCAGGACACGCACTGCACTAAGAAAAAACGGCAAAAATTACGGCAAAATTTGCTGTCATTTTATGCACCCAAACTGCCAGGATTTTTTCCTGTACATTTTAGCAATCATTACAGCAGATTACAGTTATTTGTACAGTAAAATCAGAGTAATTGCAGAGATTTTACTGTAAAATTCCAAAAAAAAAGTTTTTAAGGAACATTGTTCTGTTAATTTACAGTAAATAATGCTGGCAATTTGGCTTCATAAATTTACAGAACATTTTCCTGTATATTTTGCCGTTTTTTCTTGCAGTGTGGGCCTTTTCCTGTGGTGTAGCCATCACCAGTCATGGATGTTACCGGGTCCTAACTGAAAGCAAAATCATTTATTTTAGTATATTTCTTTTAAATGCTAAAATATGTAAACTAAAACATAATACACAGTAAACTTTTATATTAGATTGTTGACATGTTTCGGCTCTCTACGAGTCATTATAAAAAAACAAATGAGAATGTTCTATAATTGCAAGGCCTTTGAAGTTATTATTTGAAATTCTATCATTTGATTTTTATGTACTTTTTAAAATTACGCACGTCATTTTTATTATTACTTGGTCGTTTATTTTCATATTTGTAACCATGGAGTAACTCGAGCCACATTTTCAGTAAGTAAAAAGATGCTGCATCGTTACATATTGTATTTTTGCGTGTTATTATCTCTACGGTTTCTCTTATGGATGGTATAGACTGGAAGGTAAAATTATTTTACTTTTATTGAAATTTATTTGGATGGTTTCTTCTTGATATAGCACTTGTTCATATCTTTTAGCATTTAAAATAAATATATTATTACAATATGTTATAATTTATTATATTCTTTTTAGTACAAATAAAACTATATGAGTTGCCATTATACGCACACAAATTGATGACGCACACAAAACCGAACTTCGCTATCTTATTTCGTTTACGTTTTATGGAGGATCAAAGTTTTAAAAATAAATTTGGGACACGTTGTGTATTTCAGAAATATACTGTTTTCTTTTTTAAGCATACGGAAATGAAACATTTCTATAAGTATTCTGAAAAATGAGCTTAATAAATAAAAAATGCATAGCTATAATAAATATATTATATTTTTTTAATAGATATTTTAAATATGTACCCCATGTAAGAGACAATTATTTTTATTGAAAAGATTGCAAAATAAATTATACTTTTTAAAACGGTGAATTGAAAGTTTTAATTTAGCATTTTAGAATTTCCTTCTTCAATTTTGATTAGCTCTGCAGATTTTTTGTTAAAATTAAATGTGAAATTCTTCATTAATCATCATAACATTCCACAAAGAATATAAGATACCCCTATTAGCTGTCATTAAGTGCATGGTTAAAATAATAATGTTTCTTAGAGAAACTATTTTAAAAAAAAAGAAAAAGAAAAAAGAAAAAACCTACCTTTTGTTATCGATTTAAATGCAAAGGGAAAAAAATGGGAATATTGCATTGTTGAAGTATATTAGTAAAATAAGAAGTGTAACATCTTTTCAATTTATTTTGAATATAAGACCGAAAGAAACATTCATATTCGTGCAAGGAATATTTGAAAACCAATATTGCTTATGGCAGAAATTACATATTGATGGATTTTATGTGTATGTGCTTAAAATAATTTTATTATTTAGATAGATGTACTGTTGATAAGATAAAACATAACGAGTTTAAGTTTGTATACTTTATGTATTACGCTGAAAAAAAAAATTATCCGAATAACACGAGATTTTTCTTTCTATGTATATAATAATTTTATGTATATAAAGAAAACAAGAAGTTGTGATTTTACGAATTATCTTTTAAGAAATCTATGATTGGTTAGTAACAAAAAACTTATTTTATTAATAATTATTAGTTTTGACATCTTTTTTTTTTTTTTTTTTTTTTTTTTTTTTTAAATCATAGTATGATTTGGTAGCATGGTCACCGAAAAAAAAAAAGAAAAAAAAAACCTAAATATTTTGTATGTTATGTTTTTCTTTCAACAATATCAGTGAGTCAGAGTTAAGTAAATTTTTTTTATATAAATGCCTAGACCCAGAATCTAAGTTATCATATGAAAAAATACTATTTTCATAGAGAAATTTACAATTTCTCTGCCAAAAACGAGATCTAATAATGGCAATAAATAAATAAATAGATAAATAAATAAATAAAGACGACATGATTATTGGACAAAACCACAACAATGTATGGCATTTGATGGATTAGAGCTGCTTTATGAGGATTACAAGATGGATTCTTATGGACGATTAAAAGATGGATTTTAAAATTAATTCGTAGATTTTTTTCAGTTGTATTGACGAAGAAAGGTGTTATATAAATGTATAAGAAGTAAGTCCATCCAGGCAAGTAAACTAGGATTTTATGGTTTTACAAAGCAATATAATTATAATAAAATCATTCTTTAACTTACTTAACAGAGGAATCTCTAAGTTCTTGTATATTTATTGATATTTTGAAGTTAGGTTTGAAGAATATCGTAGAAAATAATGCGAGATTCTTTGTTAAGCATTCTGATATTTTACGAATAATATCAGAGACCACAATTTGCTTTAAGTATGTGAATATACAGTAAGTAATATTTTATAGGAATACAATGATTTTCGAAGAAGCATTACTTTTATCAAATCGCTTATTGATAGATGTTATATGCATATGCTTAAAAAATATATTTGAAAATTATATATATATATATATTTTTTACACCTAAGCAAATTCTACATTCTGGTGGCTGCAGATTCAATTTTCTAAAACCTTTGTTCTTATTGATTCATTTTATACATTGAAATAGTCGTCGTCATTTAATTCGATATTGCTTAATAACGGTAAATATCGCCAGTTCTTTTCTAAAGGTGTAAACGGCTTACTCGTATCTAAATAAAACAAATAATACTTTTCGAAATAAAGTACATAAAATAATTTAATATTGGAATAAATTAGATAGCTAACTGTTAATTTTTTTTTTAAAGTTACTGTTACAGTCTTATCACTAAATAGTTTTACTATTCGTAATTGCATGTCCGAAAACTTCATTTCTGCGTTTCATAAAATTTTAAAATTTATGTTTTTAACTCTTTCATCTTTGAGTTGATGCCAGTTTGACGCTTTTGTTTTAAATACATCTTTTAAATCGTGCATAAGTGAGAGGTATTAAAATTAATGGAATCAAAGATATAATATATTAAATATGTTCAGCAAACATAATGTCCAAATGTAGAAACATGCGCATATGCTTTTAAATTTATAATGAAGTAATAATAATTTCAAAATGCAAATAGCATTTTTTTTCATTGTCTACTTCATTGTCTACTTTCATTGTCTACTTTCATTGTCAATTACTATCTTCAAGCCTCATATTTTAAGTAGTTTTAGATCAAATTAAAAGCTAAATATTAAGCATTTTGAAACTCTCTGTGCAAACTTCTTATTTTATGAATAACTATAAAGTATTCAATCTGTGGCATGTAGGCCAACAAACTACTACTGCTTTAGCATAGAAAAATTGTCTTATTTAATTGCCTTTATTAATTTCTTTTCCTTTACAGAAAGTTTGCGATAAAGTAAAACGAAAATAAACTTTCGAAATTTGTGGTGGCAAACGACTTTTAGACAAAAACGTTGATGATCCCTATTATAATGTTAATAATGAATAAATAAATGCATAGATGCAAAGCCTCTGGAACATCAATTTTTTCCGAAAAGAAATATTCACTTTATTCCATGGCAGAAATTCTGCGATTAAATAAGGAAAATATTTCTAACCGGAAAAGGTGGTGTCAGAAATTTGAGAGATATGGCAGCTATATAAATGCCTCAGATATTTTATAATAAAAATTTTAAAAATAATGAATAAATAATATATATATATGTCACGATTTTACTTACATCACCATACTTTTCGTAGAATCATATTCTAGGCAAGGGTTTCTCCGAGGAATTTTACAGTCGAGCACCGAGGCTGACTTCGTAGTGTACTTTTAGAATGCAAAGAAGAGACAGTCCATTTCCATTTTCACTTTTATTCGTAAATCAAAACAAACTGGCTAGGCTTTAACTCTTTATAATACTCAATCCATACGTGCTGATTTTAATGCCGTGAAGAATCTTGATGATTTAATTGAACTAATAAGAAGACATCTTTGCTCTTAAAAAGGCAGTTGTTCTTTCGAAATCTATCGGCGGCCAAGGAGAGTGTTCTACGATCGTGGAGTCCGCGTCGGGGTTGCGTTCACCACCGGATCCTGGAACCATCTGCCTGTTTCGCGGGAAAAACGCCGTATATCATTTCTTGAACGCTCCAGAATACATGTTAACTAAAAAGTCTCGCGACCAACCAGCGCGTTCGGATTACTTTTCTTTGCGGCCCAATTTCGAAGTTAACTGACCGTAATCTGAAAAATCGCGGGATATAATATTCTTAGAACATTCTCGAAAATCTAATTTCTTCGAATAAATAAGAAGAGAAGAAAAGAAAAGAAATACATAGGTTTTATTAAGTATGGCAAGATGCCACGATAATTTTTACATTGAGACTAAAATCTTTCATAATTTGAGAAGTAATATTATTTTGTCAGGAAACATATGGAAATAAAAATAAAATAAATAAAAATACATAGGTTGTTATTTCAAAAGAGTAAAATATTTTTAGCTGGGAGATTGGTGTTTTTTAGAAGAATTAAATTCTAGGATGCATTTTATTTAAAGAAATAAAAGTGCGTAATTTTAATAGAACATCGATCAGCGCCATTTTTTAAGAGAATGAATTTGGAATAAACTATTTTAGCACGGTGGAATTTTGACAATCGAAAACTGGAGCGGGAAAATAATTTAGAATAATGGGATTTACAGAGAATTATAGTTTTAATGAGGCCAACGGAGAATTTTTTTTTTTTATTTGTTTCATATATATATATATATATATATATATATATATATATATATATATATATAATATATATATATATATATATATATATATAATATATATATATATACCGGGTGTCCTAAAAAGGACTGACTGATTTTAAAATTCAATAACTTACAAACGGTGACAGTTATTTAAAAAATTCTTGCAGGAGAGTGATGTACGATGTCAGGAGTTTTTTACTGCGATTCCCGGTTTTAGTTTGAATTTTCATCAATAGATGGCGCTGAGAGCAATAGGCACTCAGTCGAGACCAAAACTGAAATCAGGAGGTTACATGTATGGAGTGGGTCTCTTTCACCAATACAATTTTTGTTAGAGCCCGATTCTGAACTTCAATATTGTAGGCAGGGAGAGTCAGAGCAACAATAGGAAAAAGTATTGTTTCCACGAAAACGACTTCTACCAAATAGAAATGTTTAACGACAATGTTCAAAATATCAATTTTTTTAAAACTTGTTACATTCCAAGAAGGATAAGGTCTTTTAAAAATGAGTGTCTTCTTTATTCATCAATTTTTTTTTCTTTCTAAGACTTTCCAGCACAATTGAAAAGTGTTTATGTACTTGGTTTATCGGACGTTCTTTCCATGCTCTAACTTGTGTAAATATATTCAAATTGCCATGTATGTATCTGATATAGTATATTGAGGTTTACCATGGAGTGCTCTGTATTGAAAACGAATTTTGTAACAATTATAGTTCGGTTACAGGGGCACTTAAAAGCATGCCCGTTTTATTGTGGTCAGTGGGATAAATCCTCTGCACTGTATTTTAATGATGTTACACTATTTCAAACTTATTGAAAATAATATATAGCACTAAAGTGCACTAAAAGATGCTTGCAATCGAATATTGCATGTGTAGAACTTTTAATTCGTTTACAAGGCCACTCAAAATAGTTTCATTGCATGATGGTACATGGGAAAAAATCGTTTACGGTGTATATTAATGATGTTACACCGTTACAAACATAATGAAATTGATTTACATTTATGAAGTGGACATGTTTTCTGTACAATATGGAGTGTAAAGCATTTATCATTCATTTACAAGGCTTACGCAATTAATTCTGCTACATAATGGCCTGCGGGGAAAAACGGTTTGATGCGAATTTTAATTATGTTACAGTATTTCTAATATAATGAAACTGATATACATTACCGAGGTTTACTGAAAGATACTTGTTGTATAATATGATGTACATTTTTCGTTCATTTACAGGGACACGCGAAAGATTTCGTTTCAAGTACTGTATCAGGAATACTGTCTATAGGCGATAATTGCTGGAAGTGCGCTTTCAGTTATGCTAAGCAGTTTAAAAAACATTTTTGCATACTACGTGATGTGTATAATGCTATAGATCATATACAGGGCTACACAAAAGAATTCGTAAGCATTACCAACTATGAGCGTGAATTCCAGAAAAGAGTTTTTTATTCGAGCTATGTTATGCATTTTAATGATATCATTTACAGGGCCACGCAAAGAACTAAATATATGGCCGCCGATGGATGATAATTTCTGGAATTTCTATTTCAGTAATTTTTACCGTGTTTTTTGCCTGAATTAAAATTTTGTTTTATATTTGGCAAGTAAAATATTTGTAGGTAATATACAGGACTGTACAAAAGAATTCTAATATCTTTCCGTCTATTACTAGAAACCTCTGAAGGTGAATTTTCAACTGCATTATGTATTTACTTATTAAACTAAACTTTAGAATACTATGCAGAATATGTACAGTTTTATAGGTCATATACAGGGCCTTTCAAAAAAAGTGGAGTACTTTTTTGGCTATGGGTAGTAATTACTGAAATCTTGTTTTAAAATGTGTTATGCGTTTTCTAAAATGTTTAATTAGATATATTCTTTCATCTCATGAAATGGTGAACTTATTGTGGCGTTTTTAACGCATGGCGAAGTAAAATTAGAACGAATTATTTTGAGTTGCGGCAATTTTCTTTTGCATTCTTAGGGTTTCGTTCATCTCACGAAACCTTATTACTCCCGCTTCGTTGTTTGTCCATCACAGAGACGGTTCTCAGAAACTATTTAACTTACAGAGCTGAAGCTTTGTGTACTTATAGCTGAATACCTGCTATGAAGTTCAAAATCATAAAATTTGAAAAAAAATCGTATTATTTTATATAGAAATAAAAAACCAAAAACCTATCAGCCTTTACCTATTAAATTTAAACATTTTTCGTTATAGCAGTTGCCAACAATTAAAAATCCACAAAAAAATTCTTTCTACAATAATTAATTTTCTATTAAAATATTTCCACGTGAAAAATGAAAATGAAATAAGAAGTTCCACCAGTTGAAAAAAAAAAAGATTAATATGACGTGATATTGGTAATTAAACGAAAATTTTCAAACATTTCTCAATAATACAAGGAGTGTAAGTATGTGTAAATACAGAAAGCAGCTTAATATGACGTCATTAGAGAATTAAAATGAAAATTAATCTGACGTCATAACGGATTTTCAAATGTTTCAGAATAATACAAAGAGAGTATCAATATGAGTAATAGAGAATAGTAAATATATAAGTTTGAGGAACATATTGAATCATGATAAAAACTCGATTATGGAATATTGGCATATTTTAAAATTTTGAAGGTCTCTATACCACATGTTTCATTTTGAAATTGATTTTTTTTATATCGGATTTGGTCCAGATGACAGATATTATTATGACAGAATATAATAGCGGGCTTAGCCCGCTATCCGGGGCCAGTTCAGATATTCGAAAAAACGAGAAAAATAGACCGGCAAATTTTTACTTTATAGAAAACATTATTATTATTATTATTTTGGAAATGAAATTTATTTGGATTTGTTAAAGAAAGGATAAAGTGTTTTGAAAGGAATATTAAACGAAACCCTTTATGCGATCTTCGATCACACTTACTCACTTGTTATGAGAGTAACAATCCTGTTTAGAAGATTTTGATTGCTTCTTCTTAAAGCATCACTTGTAAGAATTTATTTATTTATTGCCTTAATTTCAAGAACTTACACAAAAAGTCGCAAATGAAATGGATATTCAAAATATAAATAATACGTTGTCAAATGTTTCTCTCACCATTTATTTACCAGAAATACAAAGCTCTTCCGAAGATAACAAATTATTACTACAAAATAAATATATGCATACAGAAAGTGTATTATACTGTAAAAGGAAAGTTTTATGAACAATAAATCAGAATGACTATGTCGATTGGATAAATGACGGTGTCACTATTTTTTATAGAGAAATTGATAATGATAACAAAGTTAATAAAGAAATAATAAGCAAAATAACAAAATAAATATTTTCAAATATTTTCGAACAGTTAAAAATGTTTCTAAAAAATAACTGATAATTAAACTTATATAGCTAAAAAAATTAACCAAACAGATAAAAAAAATTACATGGGATAAATACAAATTTGTAAAATTCTATAAACATATCAACTCTTTATAACTCATATTTAAAAGAATGTGAATGCCTCAATCCAAGGAGAAAAGGGTAAAAACCAGAAATTAGACGCGTTCAATCACATTACGATATTCTCAAAATGCCCACCATTAGACACAATCATATGTCTTAAACGGAGAACAAAATTACCACATACGTTCTGCAAAGTTCTTTCTGAAATAGCTTCGCATTCATGAGTAATGATTTGTTG
Organism: Maratus michaelseni; assembly: GCA_963931845.1. NCBI lineage: Eukaryota > Metazoa > Arthropoda > Arachnida > Araneae > Salticidae > Maratus > Maratus michaelseni. The sequence goes on along the minus strand of OZ007597.1, from coordinate 96,837,674 downwards.
CAGTTCAGTAATAGTGGTGGGATTATGTCTGTGCACTGCATCCTTTAGGTAGCCCCATAGGAAGAAATCTCATGGATTGAGGTCCGGCGAACACGGTGGCCAATCCATACCTGTATCGGTTGCATTTTGATAATGCAATGCAATGACACGGTTATCAAAATATTCATTGAGGAAAGTGAAAACATCAGCTGTCCGATGAGGTCTCGCACCGTCTTGCATGAACCAGTCAGTTTGTAAATTACCTAAGGTATTCAACATGGCCACAAATTGGTGCAATATTTCGATGTATCGACTTGAATTTACAGTTTCCTCCAAAACAAAAAGGCCCAATAATTCCACTGCTAGATAAGGCTGCCCACACAGTAATTTTTTGTGAGTAGACTGATCGTGGCACGCACACATGAGGGTTCTCAGTTCCCCATATCCTCCAATTCTGTTTATTGACGAAACCATCCAGATGGAAATACGCTTCGTCAGAAAACCAAATTTGGTTTGCGTCAATACCCCCTTCATCTATCAACTGTAGCATTTCATTTGCAAAAGTTAGTCTTTTTTCTTTCATAATGATAGGAAGTGGTTCCTGCGTTTGTATTTTGTAAGGATACATTTCCAAGCATTTTCGCAGAATTTTGTGCGTTGCGGTTTTACTCACTGAGCATGAAGCTGCCATTTTACGGACCGATATTCTCGAATCTTGATTAATAACATTTTTAATAACATCTACGTTAGATTCAGTCATGGCCGATTTATGTCGTCCAACTTTGTCTACCAAATCGTCGGCAACACTACCGGTTTTTACAAATTTCTCATACAATTGTTTAATTGTATTTGGATGCGGAGCATTCCTTACGTTAAATTTCTCTTGGAAACTTCTTCTTGTAGCTATTATGCTTTGATCCAAGCGGTAGTACTCTAGTATTATAAATATTCTTTCTTCCAAAGTATAAACCATTTCCAAGATTCTTTTAAACTGGATTCAACATGCATAAAAATATACTGAAAAACTTCCTTAAAAGATCTAAAATCTTCTTAGAATTTAACAAAATTTATGAAATTTTTAACAACAACAAAAGGGAAAAAATACTGAATCTCATCTCCTAGTTTTAAGATGCGATGCACAAAATATTATTTAAATCAGACGATAAAAAGTAATTAAATCCAGGAAAATAAAACTTCATAAATATAAAATCGTCTGCTCTCTCACATACTGCTTATTAAATTCATGCCCAATTCTGAACGCTGTCGTTATGTTGAGGAATTCCTTATTTCCATGGCAACAACACATTTCATCGAAAATATAACGACTGAGCTCAGAATCGTGCCCTAACAAAAATTGTATTGGTGAAAGGGACCCACTCCATACATGTAACCTCCTGATTTCAGTTTTGGTCTCGACTGAGTGCCTATTGCTCTCAGCGCCATCTATTGATGAAAATTCAAACTAAAACCGGGAATCGCAGTAAAAAAACTCCTGACATCGTACATCACTCTCCTGCAAGAATTTTTTAAATATCTGTCACCGTTTGTAAGTTATTGAATTTTAAAATCAGTCAGTCCTTTTTAGGACACCCGGTATATATATATATATATATATATAATATATATATATATATATATATATATTACCATCATATTATCATATATATCATACATCATGTATGATATATATGATATATATGATATATAACGATGGTAATATATATATATATATATATATATATATATATATATATATATATATTATCATCGTTACAGACAAACTCATACATATCGACGGTGTGTCTGTACGAGTCTGTATTAAGTGTCTCTGGAGATAGGTTTGTGTGTTTGTGAATAAATATAATCATATTTTTGTATGTATGTATCTGTATTAAAAGCATTAAATTTCATTTGATACAGTTTCGTTTTCGTTTTCGTTTTATGCCGCGACTCGAGAAAGGACAGAAATTCGGTTTCGATTCGGTTTCAACCTGAAAAATATTGTTTTGGTTAATCACTACTTATTATAGCTACGAATATCCAAGTTTCAATTTTGTGAAGCACACAAAATATATCTTTTTGGTTCAGAAATACAGAAATTCGGTTCGGTTTCGTCCCGAAAAATATTGTTTTCGTTAATCACTACTTATTATAGCTAACGAATATCCAAGTTTCAATTGTGTGAAGCACACAAAATATATCTTTTGGTACAGGAATTCGGTTTCGGTTCGGTTTCGGCATGAAAAATATTGTTTTCGTTAATCACTACCTATTATAGCTACGAATATCCAAGTTTCAATTTTGTGAAGCACATAAAATATATCTTTTTGGTATGTACTTCGAGTTTAGATACTTTAGCTTCCATATAATTTTGCTCTACAAAATAATCCATAATAAATCGCAGCACCTCAAGTAACCTCAAGTAACGTGTAAATTAAAAGAGTGTTATTCATATTTCTGTATGCCATTGTAACTAGAGATGAGACGGGCTCAGCCCGAATCCTTGATTCCGAGTACGAGCCGGACCCGAAGCGGCCTGGGGCTCTATTTTTATTTTTATACCAATCCTTGGACTCGGGCTCAAAGTAAAAATTTTATTTATGCACAATTTGAAAAAAAAAAGGGGGGGGGATTTTTGCTATTTGAGAAACAAGAATGTATTCTAAATTTCTTAAAGTGTTTTACAATCCTTTAAACCTAAATTTGAAATGGAGTTTAAATGTTATTGATGGGATATAAGGAAAAATAGTCCATGTTATTCTGCAGCCTTGCACGGTCAGTGTCACTAATATAAAGAAGTCGTGGGATATTCCTTCTCTATCATTTGTTTCTGTTTGAAGTTATTTTCAGAATTAGTAGAAAACAAAACTCTGCCATAGTTGTACAATAATATTTTAAAAGAACTTTTGCAGATTTCTGCCAGTAGTTGGCTATACATAGAAAATTTGCTATTTTAAACATATTTTAAGGGACATGTAAAACATGAAACATTGTCACGAGAGTGTATTTAGGATTAATATTTATTTCTATGAAAAAAAAAAAGATTTCTAAATGAGAAATTTAACCATGAAACAATTTTAAAATGTTATTAACAATTTTCTACTGCGTACGTTCTGTATCGTGTTCGGATGGGCTCGGGTTCTGATGACACGAAAGTTTTCGGGTTCGTGTGGTGTCGGGTTTCCAATCGTTGGGCTCGGACTCAAAAGAAAACAAGCAATATAAAAAAAAATTAAAGTCAATTCCTACTTTTTAATCATAAATATATAAAATAAACCCGTGCAGCATTAATGTCCCATGTTATCTTTATTAAACATTATTTTATAATCATCGTTGCGGTATTTTATTTTTTGTTGGCATCACTAATTTGAGATAAATCTTTCATTTCATTTATGAAAACAATGGGAGAATTTTTTTTCTCCCAAATAAAAATAAAAATTAATTAATTAAATTTAATTAATGAATTAATATTTGAAAAAACTGTATTAACAGCAATTTTCATCCAGTACAAGTTTTTAAAAAATTATTTGAACTTGAATGGATGAATAGAAAATATTTTATTAACGATTGAAAATTCCGACTAGATATATATAGAGAGAGTGTGAGCTAATAGTAGGAATTTAATTAAAAAAAAAAAAACAGCCGGAACTCATCTCTAATTGTCACTCCTTCACCAAACAAACGTATTTAAAAAATAGAATAAGTTTAGGTGTGTTTTTTCCCAATATAATTCTGACTATTAAATACTTCTCTATTTTATGGATCAGTCTAATTCAAACAATAAGTTACTTATTTTGAACGTTAGTGATTAACATGTGCAACTTTTTAATCCATAATTTCTCAAGAACCGTATTTTCGAATGAACGTTTCTTCTCCATCTTACTGACAGTTATTGAGTTTCAGTTTTTGACAGATAGGTTGTCAACTGCTGTCTAAAAATAATTTGTTTTGGATGAAAACGTAATCCTTTGGGTAAAGAGCATTTATTGGAAAACTTTCCTTTATTAAACTATCCCTTGCTACAATTGCTGTCCGGAGTGAATTGTTGCATTTGTTTTATTTTTTCCCTTACGGTTTCCGAATTACACTTTGACCCCTTGGAGGACACTAGGACATATATATCCCACTTAATTTTAATCCCCAAATGCCACAATGACACAGGAATTCTGGTATCAAATTTTGTTTTTATATTGTATATGACAAAAAAAAAGGAAGCTTTTACTTATTTTTAAATACATTTCTTTGTAAATCTTGGTATCATTAAAAAATTTCAAGATTTTTGCAACAGAAGTACTTTGCTCCCTACAGGGCTAAGTGATTACAAAGGAAAAAAAAAAAAAAAGAAGAATAAAGAATACGCTTTGATTTTGCGATAAAAGGAAAAAGGAAAAATTAAATTAAGCTTTATTCTTCCTGTAGATCTTAGTAGAAAAATTTTAAGCTGTAACAAAATAGAAGCATGATATGATGGTAAATTATCTTAAATAAATAAAATGAAAACTGTCCAGTTAAACTGAGGGCATTGAGCTCAAAGGTTATTCACACTAATTGTATATTATACTCTTATTTCAAAGAACAACGCCCCTCAAAAAAGAAAGAGATCGACAATAAATTAGGGGGGGATAACCCCTCGTTTTCTTCCTTTATACTTAACCAATGAACCCCAAAAACTGATCAGGGAAGTGCCTTATAACGATGAATCTATAAACAAATTTTAATCAAATCGGATAATTTGGCATGAAAAACACATTTTTCAAAATTAAGGGGGGGATTGACCCCCCCTCCCGTTCCCCCTTTTACGCGTAACAAATGAACCCACAAAACTAATCGGGAAAGCGCCTTACCACAATGAATCTATATACGAAATTTGAAGCAAATTGGGTAATTCTGCATGAAAAACCCATTTATCTAAATTAAGGGGGATTAACACCCCCCGTTCCCCTTTTATACTTAACCAATAAACCCCATAACTAATCAGGGAAGCGCCTTATAACAATGAACCTATAAACCAAATTTTAATAAAATCGGATAATTTGGCATGAAAAACACATTTATCTAAATTAAGGGGGATTAGCCACCGTCTCCCCCCCCCTTTATACGTAACCAATGAACCTTCAAAACTAATCAGGGAAGCGCCTTATCCCAATGTGCCTATAAATATAATTTGAATCAAATCGGATAATTCTGCATGATAAACCCATTTATATAAATTAAGGGGGGATTAGTCCCCCGTCCCCCCCTTTATACTTAACCAATGAACCCCCAAAACTAATCAGGGAAGCACCTTATAACAATGAATCTATAAACAAATTTTAATCAAATCGGATAATTTGGCATGAAAAACAGATTTTTCTAAAGTAAGGGGGTGTTGAACACCCCGTCCCCCCCTTTTATACGTAACAAATGAACCCCCAAAACTAATTGCGGAAGCGCCTTATCCCAATCCACCTATAAACAAAATTTGAATCAAATCGGATAATTCAGCATGAAAAACACATTTATATAAAGTAAGGCGGGATTAGTCCGCCGTTCCTCCCTTTATACTTAACCAATGAACCCCCAAAATTAATCAGGGAAGCGCCTTATCACTATAAACCTATAACCAAAATTTTAAGCAAAACGGATATTTCTATCAAGAGTTATCGCGTTACGTACATACATACGTACATACAGAACCGGCGGGCAATTTATCTCTCAGGCTTTGATAGCCCGTGAGCTAAAAAGTATATTTAATAAAAAGAAAATATATATTTAAAATTTATAATGAAACAAAAACGAAAATGCATGCATCAGACATATATTATGAAACACTTTGAACACTACCAGAACGCTAAGAAATTCCTTTTTTCATACAATGAAATGAGATATCTAAATGAGCAAGTTAAATAAAATGCACCGCAAAAAAAAAAAAAAAAAATCCATAGATCATAATGTAATGGAATTCTTTTGTGTGCCCCTGTAAACGAATTATTCTTGTAAATGCTACACACTGCATTTTCAATAGAGAGCATACTATAGTGAACATCATTAACATATGGAAATTACATGTCAATTCGTGTATATTTATGCGAGTTAGAGAACAGACAGACAGACAAACCGAATTCATAAACACTTTTGAACTATGTTGGGAAGTGTCAATACTGAAATCCAAACTTTTTTAACACATTTTTCTAAATTAATTTTTGTTAGAAAATGTATCAAGTTGGCAGGTGTTCTTATTAAGAAACTATCAAATCTGTTTTTAGGTGCGTTCGTAATTATATAAATACGTAGCACCTATTGTCGTCGTCTGGTCTGTCCGTCTATCTATCCGTCCGTCCGTCCGTCCGTCCGTATATAACAACGCTAAAACTACCCATACGAATGGTTTGAAATTTAATGTATATTAGCTTTGCAGAATTTTGTCCAGACATTTCAAATTTTATGAAAATCGAATCAAAACTTTAGCAGATGTTAATAAAAATATTTATTAAGAAATTTGAATTAAAAAAAAATAATAATCGGCGCTTTCTTGTAAGAGGAGCTTCCGAGATTTAATCAAGTGACCGAGATACTTATTTTATTACAGAAATTAATCTGCAGACGATATAATTCATTTCACAGAATTAAACTAGTCGTTGGGGGCCACCGTAATACTTACCCATCATGGATATGCATAATGTAAAATATTAAAATAAAAATGTGTAAACTACTTATAAAATGCATTGCAATTCAAATAAAATCGTGGCTTGATGACGTCACAAACTTTAAACGCTCGATTACTGAATTGCTTGAAAGAGGTTTTTCCTTATAACTCCAAAAATAATAATCCTATTAACTAGCGGTTTATTGCATCTGATTAAGCGTCAAATTTCCAATTAAAATATCTCTTTGAAGTGAAATTTGGATGAAATACAGGGTCATGAAAAATCGAAGAGTGTGGAAAATAGGATTCCAAATATCTCGGCAACTAATTATCCGATCGACTTCATGCTTTATGTAAAATTTATGTTTTTTTATTGTCTTTTATATTCATTTCTTAAAATAAACAATTTCGAAAATTTTTATATACCTTTTATCAGAACGAATATTTCGAGGGTCCGAATAAAATAGTTCCGGTTAATCGAGGTTAATGAAATGGGTTGGGTTGATTATTGACGGCCAATTATCGACACTAGGGATATAGGCCCAGGGGGAGTGCCCTTCGTGGGGGTCTTTCTAAGGGAACCTAATCCGTATTTACGCATGGAGAAAATCCACGGCTCGAAAGAAAACCACGAAAACTCCGAGCGATTAGGCCGACGGGCGCGATTGGGATCGAACCCAGCACCTCCCGTCTACCAGCTTCGAGAGCACAACCTCTCAGCCACGGTTAATGAAATGAAATAGGCTTCTTCCCATTATTACATACTAAGTACATACCAAATTGCAAGTCTCTATCTCAATTTTTTCGGGAGATAGAGCGTTTACAGACACACACACACACAGACACACAGACACACAGACGGACGGCAAAATTTTTTTTCTAAAAATATGTTTTTCGGAATCTCCAGTGTCTGAAACGTGTAAATCCGTCAAAAAAAATTTTTCGATTTTCAAAACGATTACAAGACTTACCCTATACTACGTATGATGGGTAAGTAATACCCTATACTACGTATGATGGGTAAGTAAAATCATCAAGATCAGAATATTTATTATAACTAGGGCATCCAACCCGGGCTTCCCGGGATAGAGAATAAATGTGAAACCATTTATTTTTTTTTACTGAAAACTCTAATAGATTTTTTACATTTAATAATTTTTCTTAGATTGTCCCTAACAACGCCAAAGAGCATTTTTATGTGAAATATGTCAATTATATATTCAAATAAAATGTTGAAATATATTAAAAGCGGTAATTTCGCATTGCCCTCGTGCCAGAAGTTAATATCCGAAGATATCGCTAAAAATTTCCTTAGCTACAGTTAGCTACAGTTTTTTTTCTGATAATTTCAGCGGTTTTAAGCGGTTATTTCAATTACATGTCTGTCAAATTTGTATTTTATTTATACTATTTTATTCAATGCTTAGTGAAGTTTTCATTTCGTTATTGAATATTAGTTGGAAACAAATGCTGAACTTTTTATAATGTGTAAAGTACAAACGGATTAATATTTTGTAATCGTCTGCAAGCGATAGAGATTTAAAAAATATATCATGCTTGTAATTTAATTTAAATGTTATAAAAAATTAGTAAATTGCGATACAGTTTTCAAACAAATTGCATTTGAAAGTAGTGTTTTTTTTCCCATATAATGATGTAAAAATTAAATATGTGCGATGTTTAGAAATTATAAAATTGCAGTAGCAAAAAACGCAAAACGAAATTTAATCGTCAAGTGTTGCCATTCGCAAAATGACGTCAGCGTTACGCACGGACACGTTTGTCCTTTATAATATAGATAGATAGACTAGCTAAAATACGAACGCATCTCATTTGTCACGTTTGACGTACAATTTCCAACTTGTTTCTTTTCGTTTTGCGATAAAGGCAGAAGATTCCTCAGAAGTGATGTCAAAGTTGGCGTTTTGAACCGAATTTCCTAACACGGCATCACTGTAAAGTAAACAAAAACGTCTGTCTTGAGACAACAATCGCTTATAACTCAAGTTAGAATTCATTTATCTAACAGTGAAGAAAGAATGTTTGATTACAAATCACTTTAATAACCATGCCACCAAATATTATGCTTTTAAGTTTAACAAAAACGAAAAATCATGCATCAAGCATAGATTATGTAACACTTTCCAACACTTCCAAAATAATTTTGCAAATCTTTACCGGAAGGTGTAAGATGATATCTGACTAAACAATTTTGAAAACGCATAATACATTTAAAAATCCAATTTCAGGAATTACCAAAAACATTCGGAAAAGTATCCGAGCTCTTTTGTGCAGCCCTGTATAGAATCTATAGATTTGTATATATACTAAATAAAATGCTAAATTTTAGTTCAGTTAGGAAACGCGTAGCATAGTTTAAAATTCCCCTTCTGCAATTTCGAGAATAAACAGAACTTTTGTGCTGCCCTGTATACAATCTATACAACTTATACACACCAAGTAATAGACAAAAAATGAGTTAAATTTAAAAACGCGATCAGCAACTGAAAAAACATTCCCAGCAATTATTATTAATAAGCAGTACTTTAACCGAATTATTTTGTGTGTCCCTGTAAATGAACGATGAAAGCTATAGTATATATTCTATAGTAAGCCTCTTGTAATCAACGTTAGTGATATATATCAATTTCAATAGGTTTAAAATAGTGAAAGATTATTAAAATAAACTGCAAACGATTTTTCTTCATAGACCGTAATGTAACGCAATTCTTTTGAGTATCCCTGTAAAGGAACTATAAGTGCTATGCACACACACTCTCTAATTAGTCTCTTGTAGTGCATCTCAGTGATATATATCAGTTTCAATATGTTTGAAATTGCGCAACATCATTAAAATAAACCGCAAATGATTTTTCCCCTTAGACCGCAATGTAACGGAATTCTTTTGAGTGTCCCTGTAAAGAAAGTATAAGTCTAAACATTTCATTTTCTATACCGAAGATGCCACAGTAAGCCTCAATAACATATATAAATTGCATGACGATCCGAGCATATTTACGCGAGTTAGACCACGGAGAGACAGACAGGCAGCCAGACAAACCGAATTCATAAACACTTTTCAACTATGTTGGAAAGAGTCGAACTATGTTATAAATGAGTCAGAAAGTTTCGCGTTGTTGAGTGAACAAAAATATTTTTTTGAGATCAACCTTAAAGGAGCTATAAGCTGAAATGTTAAGTCCGAGGTATTTTTTTGTCATCCTGTAGAAAGCCAGTATTGGCTATATTGAGAAAATATTGAGCCTGTATTCATTTAAATCAAAAACCAGTATTAGTTAAGTAATGGCTTTACATTCGGAATATTTACAATGAAATGCCTCTATTAAAGGAAAATTGGCCTGACATTAAAAATATTTACATAGAAAAGCAAATATAAGAGAAATATTGATTTTATTTATTGGGATTAATGGCGATGAAGTGGTAAAATATTTCTTGCCAATTTTGGTGCAGGATTGGCAGAACGGAAACACTCATATGTTGGGGCAATATTTCTGTTAAATATCTCTAATATTGTTCAATATATTGCCAATACAAACAATATTGATCCACAATTGTTTTTCTACAAGAGTAATACCCAATGTACACTTGTTTATAATGTGTATATGCACATATCTCACTGAACTGTTCAACGCCGTGTTATTTTGTGGATATCTTTAATTCGGTCAATAAATTATTTATTTCGAACTTTAATCCTGGAGATGTGTAACTTTTTAATCCAATAAAATTCTTCAAAGAAAGTATTTTCCAATAAACGCATCTTCTTCATCTTATTGGCAGTTATTAGGTTTCAGCTTTTGACAGATTGATTGTCAACTGTTCTTGGAAAATAATTTATTTTGTTTGAAAGGTAATCCTTTTGGTTAAAAAATACTTATTGGAAAACTTTCCTTCACTAAACTATGCCTTACTAAAATTGCTGTCCGGAACACATTATTGTAGTTGTGTCTTTCTTTGTATTTGCCAACCGCACTTTTTATTTAGCTATTAAAAAAATGCAAAGCATTCTTTTTGATTTAAAGTTAAAGGAAAATAAATTAAAAATTAGAATGTTTATTTTTGCTGTATAATGCCATAAAAGAATTTTTAATTATAATTATTTTGAAAACACAATAATTCTTTTAGATAGTATAAATTATAAGTCAAACAATAAAATTAAAATTTTTCAACTTTGGAGAAAGTTATTTCATCCACATAAGTGCATTGTTAGAAATATGCACTTAAAAATAGGAAAAGTGTACTCATTTTTTTAGTATGTTCTAAGCCTATAATTCCTGCGAATATTTAACCTCTTCGCGACGAGGGTCCTTTACGGAATTTTTAATCTTTTAACACCGTTTTTTTTAAACAGAATTTTTCGCATAGTTGAATCGCAGAAATGCTACCATTAAATAAGGCAAAGCTTACACTAAGACATAACTGGTGGGAATAATCGAGGATTCGGAGCATCTTATGCGTCACGTATACGTGTCGCTCGTCCCCAAGGGGTTAAGTCACATTTAAAAATCTTAATATATATTTGTTTCTTTAGTATAGATATCGGTTTTATAGAGCTACAATACGAAAGTATTCGTGATAAATCACTGGGCCTCAAGAATTGTAACTAAAATGAGAATTATATTTATATTTGAGTATATATTAAGATCATCCGTTTATGATATAATAGCATTAAAAAAATAACAGTACATTCTGGTAGGTTTTTATCAAATATTTCTGAATTCGTCAGAATATTATTTTATGGATCACTGTAATTCGAATAGTAACCTTTTTATTTCGAACAATAATGCTAATCGTGTAGAACTTTTTAATCCACCAAGATTCCTCAACAACATTTTCCAAAAAAAGTATCTTCTTCATTTTATTGGCAGTTATTAGGTTTCAGCTTTTGACAGATTGGTTGTCAACTGTTCTTGGAAAATAATTTATTTTGCTTGAAAGGTAATCTTTTCGGTACAAAATACTTATTGGAAAACTTTCCTTCACTAAACTATGCCTTACTAAAATTGCTGTCCGGAGCACATTATTGCAGTTATGTCTTTCTTTGTGTTTGTCAACTGAACTTTTTATTTATTTATTAAAAAAAATGCAAAGCATTCTTTTTGATTTATTGTTAAAGGAAAATAAATAAAAATAAGAATATTTCTTTCTACGGTATAACACCATAAAATAATTTTTAATTGTAATTATATTGAAAACGTAATAAAATTTTTAGATAGTATAAATTATAAGTCAAACAATAAAATTAAAAAAAATCAACTTAGAAAAAAGTTGTTTAACCCACTTAATTGCATTGTTAGAAATATGTACTTAAAAATAAGAAAAGTGTACTCATTTTTCAGTATGTTCCAAGTCTATAATTGCTGTGAATATTTAAGTGTCATTTAAAAACTTTCTATATATTAGTTTTATATAGCTACAATATAAAAAGCATTCGTGATAAATCACAGCACCTCAAGAATTGTAAAGAATTGTAACTAAAGAGTTATATTTTTATTTCAGTATATTAAGATAATCCAAATAAAACAAGTTCGGAATGCTTAAATTCATCTTTGTCAAATTAAAATAAAAGTATACACAAAAACATGTGATTCCATTACCTAAAAGATGACTAAAACTTTATTTAGATCTTATTAATTTCTCTTATTGATTTATTTTTATGTTTTAATGTTTTAAGATCTAAATAAAGTTTTAGTCATCTTTTAGGTAATGGGATCACATGTTTTTGTGTGTATTTTTATTTTAAGATCCTCCGTTTATTATATAATTAATTGCATTAAAAAAATAGCAGTACATTCTGGTAGGTTTTTATAAAATATTTCTGAATTCGTCAGAATAATATTTTATAGATCACTAAAATTCAAATAGTAATCTTTTTATTTCGAACAATAATACTGATCATGTAGAACTTTTTAATCCACCAAAATTCCTCAAGAACATTTTCCAATAAAAGTATCTTCATTTTATTGGCAGTTATTAGGTTTCAGCTTTTGACAGATTGGTTGTCAACTATTCTGATGAAAGAATTTGTTTTGGATAAAAGGTAATCCTTTGGGTATTACACTGGGGAAACACTTATTTGGGGGAACACTTATTGGAAAACTTTCCTCCACCAAACTATGTCGTGCTACAATTGCTGTCCGGAGAGTATTGATGCAGATATGTTATTATTGTTTTCTTTGAGTTTCCCAGTAACACATTTTTAAGTGATAGAAAAAGATAAAGAATGTTTTATGTTAGTGATAAATAAAATAATAGTAATAATAAACCTTTCTTTTCCGAAATCTTTATTTAATTATCATTACCATGAGGAAAAATTGCTTTTATGGTTAAAAAATTAAAAGTGGTTATCCAAATGATATAAGTGAAGGTTTCCTGAAATTTAACGAATTGTTTATTGAAATCCAACGAATATAGTTAATGTGCGTACTATTGATATGACAATGTGCTATGAAAACATTTCTTAAGACGTTTGCAAAATGTCGTATTACAACATAGCTAAATAACAACCTTCTAGTACATAATGAACAGAGGAAAGCACATGTAACTAGGTAAATTATATCAAATGATTGGAGTATCATAGTTGAGATTTTTTTTCCAACAGAGTGAAAATATGCCGGTACCAGAACTCGAACCTGGGTACTTTGGCTTGCGTGCTAACGCTCTTCCTACTGAGCTACCCCAACGATGTCCTAGCTGGCATATTTCACTCTTATTTGTTGGACAAGACTGCGAACTGCAGCGCTAATTTCATTCATCCTTGATATAACTATAGTATTTTACATTTTTATTTTACCCTGGTCCCGGAATATTTTTGCTCTGTTGGAAAAAATCTCAACTATGATACTCCAACCATTTGATATAACCTTCTAGTATTTTTTTTTAATAATAAAATATTTTTTTAAAGAGTAGCCCCTATTTTAAATTTAAAGAGTGAAACATATATTAAATAAAGGAATCAACAACGGTGTAAAGAGACTTGGGCAAACTTTTTTATTTATACCATTACTAAATGCTGAACGATAAATGAAGTCATAATAATAAAAGTATAGATATATGACTAATATTATCTATACGTATATAGACTAATATTACAAGATACTGATAATAATAAACATAATATTTCAGACAAAATAATTATGATTGAGTCCTATTGACAGACGCCAGACTGGAACGGGTTAGCTGAGATAAAAAATATATGTTTTATTATAAATCTTGATAAAAGAATTTTTAACCGAAATTAAGTTGAAAATATGAAAAAAATATTTATTGCCCTAAAGAAATAATTTAAAATTTTTAATTGAAATTTTAATCTTTTTTTAGTTCATGTCATATAATGTAAAATCAAGTTTCATAATCGAATATATCTATTTTTAAATAAACCAAACTATTTTATTTTATTTTAATACTAGCAAGCTACGCTCGCTGCGCTGTTCTGTTTCTACAAAAGAACCTTGAATCAAACGAAATATATCTCTTAATCTGTACATTAATCTGTATATTTACCTGGAATATCCTTCCACATTACTGAAAAATGACGTTATTATATTTTCTAATGTGCAGTCAAAATTTTAGCTGATAAGGACCAACTCTTTTATTTGGTCATTTACAGTTAGGGTTTGCTAAAGAATGATAAAACTATATGCAATATACTAAAACCATCACTAAAAATTATCGAACTAACAATGCAAACAAATTAACTAACAAAATCCATTCAGTAAAAGTTTTTATAAAGGCTAATCCTTGATAATCGGGTTCATCTGATTATAGAACTTTTCCACATAATTCTAAAACTAACAGAACGATATGAAATATACTAAAACCATCCTTACAAATTATCTACTTAACAATGCAAGTCGCAAAAAATACGTCCAGTAAAAACTTTCAAAAAGGCTAATCTTTTGGAATCGGGTTCACCTGACTATATAACCTTCACACATAACTGTTTGAATAAGCAACGTAGAACAATGTGTAGTACCCTATAACCATTCCTGAAATAGCATCTAACTAACTAACAATATAATTCTCATCAAAATCCGCCCAGTAGAACTTTTTTAGAAAGCTAATCTTTCATAATCGGAATCAAATATTGAAAAAGCTAATATTTGATTTAAAAAAAATGGTCACCCGATTTTCAAATTTCCCCGTATAATTCTAGAACTAAGCAACGTAGAATGATATGTTATATAATAAAACTTTCCCTAGAAAATTATCTAACAGTGTAGGTTCCATCGAAATCCATTCGGCGAAATCTTTTAAAAAGGCTAATATTTCATAATAGGATTGATCTGATTGTAAAACTTCACATAATAATTCCATAACTAAGCAACTTAAAACGATATGTTATACAATAAAAGCTTCCCTGAAAAATTATCTTACAATTTAAGTTCTACGAAAATCCATTCAGCAGAACTCGAGTTATCAGCAATCGGAACGAAATTTCATATATGTAGAAGTAAAAAGAAGTACACTGTCAGAAAAACTCGTCTTTATACACTAAATTATTCCTCATTTTTCAACAAATAATTTCCGTACTCCTAGAAACATGCTTTTTCCGTGAATTCTTCTCGAAAGTCTGAAGAAGAGAGAAAATGTACGTTTATTCCCTGCACGCATGCGTATTGGCTCTAATAATACTAAAGTTTGAATTTATTTTTAAAATAAAAACCTAAAAATTCAATAAATTATTATTTCGAATTTATTAAAGGAAAAAAAAAAAAGTTCTTTTGAATTTAAAACAGTAACAATTAATTTTCTCATTCCTTACAAATTATTTGCAATTTATTTTTTAAAAAGTTATTAAAAAAATTCGCATTTAAAATATATTCTAAACATATATATATATATATATATATATAATAGTTGAAAAAAATTACTTTTACTCAAAAAAGAAACAAACAAAAATAATACTTTCGAATTTAAAAAAGTAACAAATAATTTTCTCCCTTATTTAAAATTATTCGCAATTTATTTTTCATTCATTTCACATTCGAAATTAAAATACATTCTAAAACATCGAACACGTTTCATCGAACCAAACACCTTAAAAAAAAAAAAAAAAGAGTATAATACTTGAAAAAGAAATCGATTTTATTAAAAAAGTAAACATTTCTTGTCGAATTTAAATAAAAATATAATATCCATATTTTACGTCTAACAATAAAATTAAGAGCATATATAATTCATATTTTTATCCTCTATTAATAATAAATTGTTAAAACCCCAACGATCTTCTCATAACGACAAAATCTTCCCGCAATTAGCCCCACCAGTGGCTGAGAGGTTCTGCTCTCAAGACTGGTAGACGGGAGGTGCTGGGTTCAAACCCCTGTCGCGCTCGTCGACCTAACCGTTCGGAGTTTTCCGTGGTTTTCTTCTAACCTTGCGTTAATACGGGTTAGGATCCCTTAGAAAGACCCCCACGGAGGGCACTCCCCCTAGGGCCTATATCCCTCGTGTTGATAATCGGCCGTCATAAAATCAACCAATCAACCTCCCCGCAATTAACTTCCAATTTGCCAGCTTTCTAAACCCCAAATTTTTTCACCCAAAGCCGCCATTTGAAGAAAACCGTATCAGCAACCAAACTATTCTTCAAGCAAGTGCTCACAGGCCTATCGGTAACGTACTTGACTCGAGACTGGCAGTTCCGTAGTTCGATCCCCAGGTTAGACAGGAAATGTTCTTAAAATGTATTAAATAAAGAATACTTCTGCAACAGTCCATATATGGCAGCGCAAAGAGAAAGACAGTTTTTTAAAACCGACTTTCCTCAAATAACGGAAAATTTCCCTTCTGTAACAGATAAAAAAATAAACGGAAATTCTTCAAATAACGGAAAATTTCGCTCCTGTAACGGAGAAAAAATAAACGGAAAATTTCCCTCCTGTAGCAGAGAAAAAATAAACGGAAAATCTTTCAAATAACGGAAATAACCCGGCAGCAGTGCTGCCAGTAATATTTCCGTGATTTGAAGGAAGTATTTTTGAGTGTATATTGCCATTAATATAGTTTGCATTTGAATAAAAAGAAGGTACTTTTCGGTTAGCCGGGCGCCAGTGATATATGTACATATATAAATATATATGTATATACAAATACATATATATATGTATATATTCATACATATAAGTGTATATATATATGTGTGTATATATAAATGTACATATCTATCACTGGCGCCCGGCTAACTGAAATGTACCAAAATATACTGCAAAAATGCTATTATACACTTGAAAAAACACCTTTTGGCTTAAAATCCCTCATCAAAACTGTTTTTCTGTTTTTTCTTTTCTTTCTTTTTTTAAATAAAATTAGTAACAGTTTTTACTTTGATTTTTCCAGATGTATAGCCATTTCAATTCTTTGTGCAACAAAAAAACACACCTTTTGGCTTAAAATCAAATTGTTTAGGTCAAAAGTAAAATCAAAATCGCCAAAAACAAAAGATAAATCGCCAAATTGTTTCAATAGCAATCTTGCCCCTCGAATAATTTTTTAAGCATTACGAACATTCGTAATCATGTTTAAATTAAATGTTTTCGTTTGATAATATTATCTCACATCAAAACTCTTTCTTTCTTTTTCTTTTCTTTAAAAAAAAAAATTAAAATTAGCTACAGTTTTTCTTTTATTTTTCGAGATGTATAGCCTTTTCATTTCTTTCTGCAACAATAATGGTCGCCAAAAATTTAGCAATGGTAACCTTTTCGACCAAAATAACAGAACTTTCTATCATAATTCTGTAACTAATGTAGGTAGAACAATATGTTATATACTAAAACCTTCCCTGAAAAATTATCTATCGAACAACGCAAGTTACATCAAAATCCATTCAGCAGAACTCGAGTTATAAAGGAACGGAACGAAATTTCCGTTTGTGTTTTATATACACTACTAGCATGCTACGCCCGCTGCGCTGGGCCAATTTTCTAAATGTACCTTAAATCAAACGATTTGGCTTTGTATTTTGAAGGAATATGGATCTTCACCTACGGATGCTACCCTAGTCAAAATTTTCAGACGAACCTTGAATCAAACGAATTATATCAATAGATTTGAGCATGTATTTTGAAGCAATAGGGACGTTCACCTGGTTTTTCCTTCAATATTGCTGTAAACGATGCAAACGACATTGCTTTATATTATATTATACATTTGACAAAATTTGGGCTAATAAGAAGCAACTCATTTAGGTGATTATTTATAGTACAGTTTGGTAGGGAAATGAGGCCATTATGAGATTATGACAACAGGAACTAAAATGTTCGCTAATCAACATACTGCTAAAAAAGAGAGCATTTACAATGATTGCATAGATTGACCATTGGACTTAAGTAATGTTCGGGTGATTCATTTTCGTCTGTAACTTCTTGAACCCCGTCTCTCTTTCTTGTCTCTATGTGAGGTTCTGGTAACATAAGTACAATCTCACTCTATGTTACGTTATATTTCGTAATATACGTCCTCTTCTGGCAGGTCTACTACGGTTTTTCATCTTTCGATTCCGGCAGAGTAAATACAGTCAAAAATGTAATAAATTGTTTGCACATAAAAACAGAGTTTAACTTTCATATTTAAAACAAAATGGTGAAACATAAAAAGTGCATTTTTAAAGCTGAATAGTTTGAATAAAATTAAAATGACGCCCTTTTCACTGTCTTTCCTTTTTTTAGAACAGTTGCATTCATGTAACCATTAACCGAAAAAAAAAACTCGAAGATTAACTCTGGTAGAAGAATAAACCTCTAGTTTGCATCCAATAAAATGTTCCATAATCTTTTCAATATTCAAGTTTGACGTCAAACATTAAAAGTGGTGGAAACGATATGATTACTAATGTACCAGAGTTAGTTACAAAACGAAGTTATTTACCCGCCAAACTATGTTCCATTAAATAATGTCAAATTGCTGTTAATTCAATTACAGATCTTTCATTGACAAAATTCCACACCTTAAATAAAACGGACAATGATAAAGTTAGTTATGCAAAATGTTTAGTCATAATCTTTTTGGTGAATACTTAAACCGAAGATTTTCTTTACATTTCTGTAAAGAGTGTAATAACACGCAGAAAAAAGACACTTTTGTCACTATGGTTAGCTGCTAGGTCTGTATGTAAGTCGAAAATGCTTTATAATGATCGAAAAGTTATCTAATCAGAATTTCGGGTGCTCGTGTTTCTTATCCAGGCTGAAATGATAAATCGACAAATATTATTTATTCCATTCGCCAACATTGGCATTGAAATTTTTTTCTGTACATTAGAAGCATCGCTATTTTGATAAATCTTGGCTTCATAATGAAAAAAAAATAAAAATATCTTCTGTAATCTGAATCGTCGTCCAGAGTAACCTTCAAACATAAACAAAACATCCAACAATATGGTAAAAATGCTAACTGGCAGGTGGCCGGAATATGGACGATTACTTCAATATCTTTTAAAAACCTTCCTGAAAGAAGGGGAGATATGCAGAAAAATCTAAAAAGAAATGACGAATCAAAAAGAGCATAGAAAATTTATTTCAGTAAGCAATTTTTATTGCAAAATGTCGCCTTTTGTGATAGTAATAACACATCTCCTTAATAATATTCTTTAGTTCCTAACTTTTGACGCAGTGAATATTTCTATAAGTTAAATGGGCGATATATTAAAAATAAATAAATAAATAAAATAATAGACAATATTCGCTGATCTGAGTTCGAGACAATAAAAATCATATGTGTTGGTGAAAACAAACCGGCATGTTTCCGTAGTAAATTTTTAAATGTCTAAAATTCAATTATTTTACAATATGTGTTTGAGTGGCAGACATTCACTAAAATTTAAATATTTGATCCCATATTTATAACAGTAGTTTCTATTTATATAATTTGCATTTGAATATAAATATTTACTTCAAAAAAGATCTTGTATACACGAAAAAACACTATTATTGCTAATAATCACTCAAACTGATGTCACGCTGATGCATTTTTGGCTTAAAATCATATTGTTTGGCGACAGAAGCAAAATCAAAAGGGTACATAAACAAATAACATTTAACTCATAAATGCAGTCATTTTTATCAATTACATCTGCTAGTTCCTCCTGTAAGTCACATGATATCGGAGTTATATAAAAAAAATTAACAGAAAGAAAAAAATGTCACTCATATTTTATCTAATCAAATTATTAGTTGCATTTTTGTTAACCTGACGCAAACGATAAATCGCCAAATATTGCCTTAATTCTAATCTCATGTATTTCAAATATTTTTAAGCATTACAAACATTCCTTTGGGGTTTAAATTAAATAGTTTCGCTTTATAATATTATCCCTCATTAAAACCTATTTTTTTGCGGGGGGGGGGGGGGGTTGAGAGTTTTAAATAAAATTAATAACAGAATTTTTCTTTTATTTTTCTATGTGTTTTCATTTATTTCTGATATAGCCGTTTCAATTCTTTCACCAACGATAATGGTCGCCAAACAAATGACCTATGGCAAACTTATCGTCCAAAATAACAGAACTTTCCATCATAATTCTATAACTAATCTACGTTGAACGCTGTGTTATATACTAAAACCTTCCCTGAAAAATTATCTATCCAACAGTGCAAGTTCCATCAAATTCCATTCAGCAGAACTCGAGTTATAAAGGAACGGAACGAAATTTCCGTTTGTGTTTTATATATATAGTAGATATTGCCAAAGGTGACCGGTCACTTGCGATTTTAGACGTTTTGTTAACTTTCTAGAAAAATACATGAGGAATTAACCTGAAACTGCAGGTGTGTAAACAGTATAGTATAGGTTATATATTTCCGCGAAGATTTTTTCACGAAACCTCATAGGAGACTGTCAACAAATTGAAAAAGAACGAATATCTTTTGAATAACCCTGTAAAAACTAATGTAGCAAAGACGTTCAAACTCGAGATTATTAATAAGTGGCATTTTGTAATATACTTTGTTCATTTTTATGAGGATATTATGTATACTCGTAGAGAAAGTAAGGTTTTTATAAAAACAGTCCCAAATTTCGCCAAGTGTTTTGTTTATAATTTTCAGAGTTCTTAATATAAAAAAACGTTCTTTTCAGAAAATATGACAAATAACATTGTACGTAATACTCTGCATTCAGAATTAAAAACTAATAAAAATTGTATGAAAAATGAGTAGGTTTACTAAAAAATGTTTCACTGCGTATGCGCGAATGCAATCAAAATATAATATGCATAATGTATTAGCTAAGTATATAGAGCAACTTTTGTGAAAGTCTCAAAATCATAGCTTGTAAATTCTGAAAATTATCGTCGATAGAATAAGCTCGAAATCCGTTGTTCCCAAAAGGAAGCAAAAATTTGAGGGGTTGTATCCAAATATATATATCCAAAATATGCAATATTGTGTACGCTATCTTGTCACTAATCAACGGATATTTGATACAACCCCTCAGCTTTTTGCTTCTTTATGGGAACAACGGATTTCGAGCTTATTCTATCGACGATAATTTTCAGAATTTTCAAGCTATGATTTTAAGACTTTCACAAAAGTTGCTCTATATACTTAGCTAATACATTATGCATATTATATTTTATTGCATTTGCGCATGCGCAGTAAATCCTTTTTTAGTAAACCTGCTCATTTTTCATCCAATTTTTATTATTTTTTAATTCTGATTGCAGAGTATTATGTACAATATTGTTTGTCATATTTTCTGAAAATAACTTTTTTTTATATTAAGAACTCTGCAAATTATAAGTAAAAAACTAGGCAAAATTTGGGACTGTTTTTATAAAAACCTTAATTTCTCTACGTGTATACATGATTTCCTCATAAAAATGAACACAGTATATTACAGTAAGCCACTTATTATTAATCTTGAGTTTGAACGCCTTTGCTACATTAGTTTTTACAGGGTTATTCAAAAGATATTCGTTCTTTTTCAATTTGTTGACAGTCTCCTATGGGGTTTCGTGAAAAAATCTTCGCAGAAATATATAACCTATACTATACTGTTTACACACCTGTAGTTTCAGGTTAATTCCTCATGTATTTTTCTAGATAGTTAACAAAACGTCTAAAATCGCAAGTGACCGGTCACTTTTGGCAATATAGTGTATATAGTAGAAGAGTATGTAATTTATTTTTTTTTCACTTGAAGATAAGGAATGCTGCAAAATATTAGTGATTTAATTTAAATAAAAGTATGTCTTTATGTAGATATGTAGTATTTTCTGTTTCAGTAAAATTACCTCTGTTTTACCTATAAAACAAATATTTAACCCAGTGGTTAATTTTTATTTATTTTTTTATTTTTACTGTTGGTATTGGTGGCGCTTGTTAGCCGATTATCTGCGCGTAGGATGTAGACCGAAGAAATGGGGAAGAGGATGGCCTTCGTTGGGGGTTTTCTATCGAAACCTAATCCGTATTTACAAATGGTTCCAAAAAACCTTAAAAAACTCCAATCGATTCGGTCGACAAGTGCGACTTGGGTTCGAACTTAGAGTCCTGCACGAGTCTGGAACCTCCTTAAATCGTAAATTCTGCTTAAAGTCAACCCGACAAAAGAAATTTCGTCAACCCGAAACCCGACCCGAACCCTGAATGAATGAAAATTAATGCGTATTTTAATGCAATTAGAAGTAGTTTACAATTATATATCTAATATTATATATCTGTCTAATTTTATGTTTTTTGTATAAAAATGAGCACATATTAATATTCAAGTACATTGTTTTTCAATTGAAAAATACTCAGGATTTTCTTTTGAAAAATCGGATCAATCGGAACCCGACCCAAAAGAATCAAAACTCAACCCAAAACCGAACCGAACAAGAAACATGTAAAGTCAAGCCGATTCGAACTCCACCCACAAAGAAAAAATTAGCTTCAAACCCATCCCGACCCGATCCCCGGTTCGGTTAAAATCGGGTTATCAGACACGATGCAGGACTAGTTCGGACCAGCATTTCCCGTCTACCAGCTTTTAGAGAAAAACCTTTCAAGTGCAGATTTTTTTTTTTTTTTTTTTTTTTTTTTTTTTTTTTTTAGACTGGCGACCGTGCCCCTACCTGTCAGGTTTCCCTAGTTTAAACTGGTTTAGCGACTGGCACCGGGGCGCTTAGCTCCACTGAAGGGACGCCGCCGGACAGATGGCTATGTGGAGGTCTTTGTTTTGTTCCCATTTTTGTTTTGCTGCTAATTGATGTTATTATTATTTTTTTGTATGGACCTGGACTTGACATCACACCCATACGTCATGCTATCGCTATGCGAGTTGGTCTCGTAATTTAGAACCTTGATCAGGTGACGAGACCTTCACCTGACTAGGCACCTCCACAGGTATAATTCACAGGGAACTTAGAGAACTTTGCACCCATGACGGATTTTACATGCACTGGGAGCCATTAGCGTACATGATTAAAAAGAGAAAAAAAAATAAACTAAAAAAGCCTGAAAGGGAAGGGAGTTAATACATGTTTGCGCAGATTGGCGGGGAGGGGGGGGGGGGGCAGGTTTATTACAGACGTCTGAATACACTGAAACACCAATTATAGGGACTAATGCGTTCTGGGCATAAAACGGATATGGCAAAATCGGATTCTGGCAATCATAAAAATAGTTATGTTCAGAAATATATACATATATATTGGAAATTGAGTTTCTTAAATAAAAGGAATATATGTTGAAAACAAGATCACTTTTAGTACAAACAATAAACAAATATCCAATACAGTACGTACAATATTTACAGGTGTTAGTTGAAAATGTCCAACAAAATTAATTGTTTGCCGCAATGGGAAATTGAATGTGTATTTGAATTTAATTTGAAAATGCACTTTTAAATTTAAATAAACTTTTTAAAATTATTTTGTTCAAATATTTTTTTTTTAAATCTGAGAAAAAATATTTATCAAACACAAGATAACAATTTTTATACAGTAGAATTTTTTTTTATAGAAATATTTTTAGTATAAACATTACTATTAAATTTTGTTTAAATACTTACACCAGTATTTTAAATACAAAAGTATGCAACAGTAAAGTAAACTTTTGCAGTTTTATTATTTTTTTCCCTTTCTTTAATGTATCTTCATTAAAGAAAGTAATTAGGTTAGATTGTAGTTTCAATGAGAAATATTCTAGATGTCATCGCTACAGTACTTTAAATTTAGTTTTGAAACAATCATCATTGTACTTGCCACAGAGGCATCGATTAAATTTTCTCAGCAGTTTATGCAGTAGAGCCATCTGTTGACAAATAGTTTCACTTTAAAGATAAACTGATTATTCTTTCAGTTTATTAACACGTTCACTGCCGGGTTAAAATTACCAGAATTTTAATTTATTTAGGAAGTTCGAATTCATACCAGAAAATACTAATAGCAATATTTACTTAATTTAATTACAAACATCTTGTGATTACATAAAATAAAAATTCTTCTTTCGAAATTTCCGGTACGAATTCTTAGTTCTAGATTACGAACCACGATTTAAACCACGAGTATACTCGTGGTTGGTAGGGAATGTGTTAAATCTTCGAAATAGTAATTTCATAAGTAGATATAGTAAATGAAAAGAAAAAAAAAAAGATAAACATAAAATTATAAAAATACAAAAAATGCAATTGAATTTGTTATTTTGTTTATTTATTTATTTATTTATTGTCGTAATCTCATTTAAATTTATTTTTCAGTAAAAAAAAAAAAAAAAAAATTGTTTTAAAAGCATCTTTTATTGAAAGATGATATTAAACAAAACTCCTTATGTAACACTTGCAAATCTATATATTTTTTAATTTAATCAAGTTGTACTTTACTAATTAAAAGTACATAGCGTAAAGTTTCAAAATCTAACAGAAAAATACGCGTTTTGTGAATTTATTATTAAATTTACTTTCCTAAAAAGAAGGGAAATGATGTAACATTAAAGAAACATCCATAAGGTACTTTTACAAAAATTTTATTATTACTTAATTCAATTTAGATGGGTTTCTCTACAGAATAGCACGACATACATTTATAAACTGAGAAAAAAAAATCATAATTTAAAAAAAAAATGTTTTACATTTTTCATTTGATGTGTAATAGATATTAAAAGTTTTAATTGACAGAATTGCTAATTGTTTTAATTTGCCAGAAAAACGTTGCCACGTATCGATTGATTGATTTATGAAGGCCAATTATCTACTCGAGGGATATAAACCCTAGGAGGGAGTGCCCTCCGTGGGGGTCTTTCTAAGGGATCCTAACCCGTATTTACGGCATGGTTCGAAGAAAACCACGGACGGTTAGGTCGATGAGCGCGACAGGGGTTTTAACCCAGCGCCTCCCATCTACCAGTTTTGAGGTTTGTTGTTGTTTGTTTGTTTATTTATGACGGTTGATTATCTACACAAGGGATATAGGCCCTAGGGGGGAGTGCCTTCCGCGAGAGTCTTTCTAAGGGATCCTAACCCGTATTTACGGCAAGGTTTGACGAAAACCACGGAAAACTCCGAGCGGTTAGTTCGACGAGCGCGACAGAGGTTTGAACCCAGCATCTCCCGTCTACCAGCTTTGAGAGCAGAATTTCTCAGCCACTGGTGGGACGGTTGCCTCGTATCATTTGTGATAAAAACGTCAGATCATGAGATTACAGTACCATTGATGTACCATTGTCGTATTGTGGAAGAGAACTATTAACTAATTCATTTCTATATACTGTTTATTTCAAATAAAAATTAAATGCTACATTGCGTTAACTTAACAGATTTTTTAAAGTTTTATTTGAACTAGCGTTACTTAAGATTCCTTTGTAGTCACTATTACTTTCATTTTATAAATAGATATAAAAGCAAAAATAGTTTTAAAAAAAACTCACTTTGATACGCCTTCACAGCTTATCTTGAAAATCACGTTTAATTTCATGACTGCAATTCATGATTTTTCAAAAAAAAATTCCTGTAAAATACGTAAATACCGGGTGGTTATAAAACAAGTATCTCTATTCGGAGCTGTCTGTAGCTTGAAGGAATAACCCGAATGTAACCAAAATCGGTACACATTCAAGAAGGGGGAAGAAGAATGGAACAATAAAAAAATTGCAATAATCACCGACAGATGGCGCTATTGAGTGTGAAATGTAATGTATAATACAAGAACAAAAAATTAAGGCGTCAAACCAGATGGAATACCCAATTTGTTGGAAAATTTCACAGTGAATGAGACTATACGCTTTCGCATTGCAGTGCCGATCATGTTCAGGTTCCACATGGCCATTTTGTTGAAGGACACAATCCAGGCGGTACAGGACGTGCTCAACTGCGGAATGTAATGCATTAGGAGTGATGTTTCGCCCATGTTGTGATATGCGGTAACACAATATTACACATTACATGTCACACTCAAAAGCGCGATCTGTTGGCGATAATTGCAATTATTTTTTTTATTGTTCCATTCTTCTTCCCTCTTCTCGAATAGTAAGTGTACCGATTTTGGTTTCATTATTCCTTCAAGCTACAGACAGCTCCAAATAGAGATACTTATTTTATAACCACCCTGTATAACGTGGGCATCAAACCTGTTTCATTTCCACTTGATAGAAAACGAAAGCTCGTGAATTTATTTAACAAAAATTATGATTTTCTACCTGTTTCATATTTTAGGATATGGCTAAGAGAAAAGCAAACATTTACAAACAAAAGCATTATTTAAAACTCCTTGACAGCCGAGAAAATGGGCAAAAGTGTAACGTTGTTTTCTCTGTATATTTTATATGTTAAAAAAGATGATTTTTCCAACATAATGTAATAATAATAATAATAATAATAATAATAATAATAATAATAATAATAATAATAATAATAATAATAATAATTGCCTATATGAATATAGTCTGTGACAGTACTAATCATTGCTTATTTTTTTAAAAACTGTATTATATTAATAGAATTGTATTAATTTAAATAATGCTTCTCTTGCAGTGAAACCTACAGCCTAGTGAACGTATGTATCAGTTTGTGGCGGTCAGAAGGTTAAACTATTTTTTTTAGGAATTCTAAATAGATTTTTTTACGTATAATCATAACGTAATTAATATAAAATTATTAATTATTAAAGAAGTATTTTTGTAATTATTACACGCTATTTTTTAATTTATGTTTTATTTTATACTTTTTGGTGTTTAAAATTACATCGTTGCAGTTTCACAGCCATTTGACCAATCTTGGAGAGCGTGTTTCGGCGCTTAATTAAATCCATTGTTGTAAATGTATGTGTATGTAAATGATATGTTTTAACTCATATACATTTGTAATCCTAAAGAATATTGGGCGATTTATGACCTATGGTGGTTAACAGGAAAAATGCCTTGAAATTGATGTATTACTTTATAATTAAATTCTAAAAATATTAAAAAGTTTATTGTCTTCGAAAACACGCCTGTTAAACTTTTTTTTTTTTTTTTTTTTTTTTTTTTTTAAATTCTAGTATATGAGAAAGTTTGTGAAAAATAAATTTTAAAATTCCATCTTTACATACAAAAACCAAGTTGAGTTAAACAAGAATAAGAAAAAGGTGTGAAGAAGTTCACTGGAAAATCGGAGAATGCTTTTCGGAGCATATATGTGATCGTAAAATTAAATACATTTGCTTTCTTCGCTATAACCAGAGGTTCCCTTCCAGGAAACAGTCCAGAGAAAAACATCAGTTGAATGCATCATCTCGTCAAACTTTTCTTTATTCAGGCCACATCGACACATCTGGAAAGTCAAGGGTGGTCCTCTTACACATCTACACAATTGAACCTTCTTGTTCAACAGTTAGAGTAGATCTGCTGAAAAATTTTGCACCTGAGAGTGCGCCAACATTTTTGACATGCAAAGCTGCAAATAGCTACGAATGTGCCAGAAACCAGATGCCCTTTTTTTGTCCGTTATGAATAAATGTGTATTAGGTTTTTGAACGACAATTCGCCAATAGTCTACCAGAATGGCGATTTATCAATAAAGCCACATTAGAAAGATAACCCCGTAATTATTTTGGGAAAGCGATGACTAATGCGAACAGAAATAAAACTTGTTGATTTTGAATTATGATGCAGCAGTAAAGATCAACTGAAAACGCGTTTGCTTTAACACAAGATACGAAAGAAAAGGAAAGGCCATCTGGATAGTACATTAATATTCAGAATTGAAACCGCTGAAAACTAACATACAACTACATTTAATGTTACGATAAAAATAGCTGGAAGCATTTTGAGATAGGGAAGAAGATTGATTTTCTGGTTAAAGAATAAAAAAGATTTTGAATAAGTAAATTAATTGACACACTCAGAAAAAGGAATTGATTAAAACTACAAAACATTTTTGTTGAGTACATTTTGGTTGTTTTAGCAAAATTGGAGTAAAATTGAACCATTTTACTTCAATTAACAAAACATTTTTGCTGACGATACAATTTTTTTTTTTTTTTTTGGAATTGCAAAAAAAAAGTGGTTTTCAACAAATTTTTTTTTTTGTTGATTCAAACAAAATTTCCATTGACCTATATTTAAACAAATTTTTTGTTTAAATATGGGTCAATAAAAATTTTGTTTGAATCAACAAAAAAAATTTTGTTTTGCAATTCCAAAAAAAAAATTTGTATCGTCAGCAAAATGTTTTGTTAATTGAAGTAAAATGGTGCAATATTACTCCAATTTTGCTAAAACAACAAAATGTACTCAAAAAATATGTTTTGTAGTTTTAATCAGTTTCTTTTTTTGAGTGCATAGAGAAAATTTAAGATAGAAAAACTAAATTTTAGGAAAAAGCATACAATATATATGATTCTATATCATAAAATGCATTCGGCATACATTATGAAACACTTTCCGACACTAACAGAATATTATTAAGAAATTTAATTTTTTCATACGATGAAATGATATATCTAAATAAGCAATTTAAAAAATACATAAATCAGCAAAAATCCATTTTCAGCTTTTACTGCTCATATTCGAAGTCTTTCGTTCAGCCCTGTCTATGATCTACAGAATTTGTAAACAACACATAATACACTAAAAATTGCATAAAATTGCATATCACAGCGGAAATATCACGCCTAGCACTTACCGATCCTATTCAATCCTTTAAACGAATTTTCTTGTGCGTCTCTGTACATGAACGATAAATCCTAACGCACCCCATGATCTATAAAAATAAGTTGCATTGAACCTTTGTGATCCTTTTAAATTTCATTATGTTTCAAATATCATGACATGTTCAAAATGCACCGCAAACGATTTTTCCAATTAGATAATGATGTAAGGGGTTTTGTAAGTCCCTGTAATTGAACTATAAGTGCTACTAATCGTATACTCCGGATAAAGGATGCTGTAGTCCACCCCAGTAATGCATATTGATTTCATTATGTTTGAAATATACCAACATCAATAAAATGCGCCGCAAACGATTTTTCCCTCATAGACTATAATGTAAGGAAATTTTTTTGCGTGTCCCTGTAAATGAACGATTAATGCTACACACTTCATTTTCAATACCGAACATTCTATAGTGAAATTCAACAATGTGTAAAAATTTCACGACAATCGGAGTATATTTACGAGAGTAAACGCACGGACAGACAGACAAGCAGACGGACGGACAGAAAAAGAGACGGACACACAGACAGACAGACAAACCGAATTCAAAAACACTTTTCAACCATGTTGGAAAGTGTTAAAAAAAGAGTGTAAAAAATAACATGTATATCTATTGTATGTACTGAAAGTTGTCAGATGTAAGTATGTATGTATGAGTGTATATGCATCCAAATATGTGAAATGAATATAAATATGAATATAGATTTTTGTTTATGATGCTGTAATGCCAAATTGGCAGATTTTTTTAAATAAAAAAAAATACCTTTATTTCTGAATAAAAATATTCGCTTATCAAATCTGTCATAAAGTAAAACGCATATTACTATTCGAAAACCGTAGAAGATTTTTATATAAAAACACATGTTAAATTCGTAACACTGGATGGGTGTAATTATGGAGATTATATGCATGGAGTTTAGAGAATTCAGCATGCAGGCATTATAAGGAGTTAAAAAATAAATGAACAACATAAACTAGCACAAATAAAAATATATAAAATGGCAAACAGCTGTTTCGGGGCCCTTAAAGCTCCATCATCAGTGCCAAATTTATCTTTTTTTAATTTGACGATGATGGAGCTTTAGGGGCTCCGAAACAGCTGTTTGCCATTTTATATATTTTTATTTGTACTATTTTACGTTGTTCATTCATTTTTTAATATAACGGAACAAAGTTAAATCCACCTATTTTAAATTATAAGGAGTGTTTATACATTTTAATCATTCTAGCAGAAAAAATTGTTAATAAGACATATTATTTTAAACTGCTTTTTTGTAAGTGAATATCATTTTCCGTTTTAGAATTATCAAAAATTGCTCCGTCAAGCTAAAAATATCTTCATCGTTAAATTAATTTCTCCGAGGCAAACATATATTAGAATTAGCAGACAAAAAGAAAATGTTGTTTAACAGATATTTTTTAGTTAATTTTCTCCATAAATAGCTGAAAAACAACACGCCCGCGATTTTAACTCATATTAGGGCATTTTCTTCTGGCTGTGATATGATAGATTCTTGCAAGATCAACAAAAAATATTTAATTTAGTCTAAATTTTTACTGCATCATCGAAAACAACTGTAACATATTTCGAAGTCATGTTTCTCATTTTAATTAACTTGTAGTACATGAAAGATAACGTTCACAGTTTAGTTTTTGGGTGAAATATTTATTACTAAACTGATAACGGTATTAAAGAGTAATTTTTGTTTTAAGAACACATCTACTAGCAATATTTTGAAGATGGTAATAAAATTGCAATTTTTCTAAAACTATCTACATAAATGATGCTTGTTTTTTTATGCTTTTAATTTTATCGTAAACAACCCAGATTTTTATAACTGTATTGTTATAAAAAGATGTTTAGAAAGACGAAATTAATTCATAATGAATAGAGGGAAGTATATTCAACTAGATAAATTATATCCAATGGTTCGAATATCATAGTTGAGATTTTTTCCAACAGAGCGAAACTATGCGGGGACCAGGACTCGAACCTGGGTACTTTGGTTCCCAGTACCAAAGTACCCAGGTTTGAGTCCTGGTCCCGGCATATTTTCGCTCTGTTGGAAAAAAATCTCAACTATGATACTCCAACCATTGGATATAATTTACCTAGTTGAATATACTTTTCCTCTATTCATTATGACCTAATTACATGGTATATAGGAGTTTCCGTGCTATTTAAAGATTCATCATGTAAATGCTATAGTTATAGCTCGGATGAATGAAATTCGCGCTGCAGTTCGCAGGCCTTGTCCAACAGATAAGAGTGAAACATGCCAGTCCACGATATCGTCGGGATAGCTCAGTAGGGAGAGTGTTGGTATGGCAAACCAAAGTACCCAGGTTCGAGTCCTGTTCCCGGCATATTTTCGCTCTGTTGGAAAAAATCTCAACTATGATACTCCAACCATTGGACGAAATTAATGTTTTATAAATATATGTTAAATAGGTAATTTCTCTCTCTCTCTCTCTCTTTCCCATCATCATAAAATATAAATTATTATAATTCGGTAAATTTTGGCTATAGAAGAATGAAATGTTTACTGTTTTACTTGTTAGAGCACGAAGAAAGTTTTTCTAAACATAACTTATAGAACCCAGGAACCGTATAAAAATTTTAATTTTGTGCCTTTTTTAAAACTAACAATTTTGGCGTAAATGGATTTTCCTAAGTTGAAAAACAAGATTTGAAACATTTTTGCTACTGGAACTATACTTTTAAAAATAACGGTTAATGAATTAGCTATTGCTCAAAGATAAAAAAGAATATTCAGAGTTAATACATAAGTAGATAAAATTTCAAAGCCGTATACTTAGTCATTTAGTTTTTACTGTACAATGACGGATATTTTAAAGATCATATTGTTCTTTTAAGAATGAGTTTCGGGCCTTTTACTTTGTGTAGCCTTTAAATTATTTGTAAATAAAAATGAAGCATAATTATAATTTTTTTCATTAAGAATATTCACCCTTCTCATTTTAAAAACATTTATGCATAGAGTCTTTTATGCGTATTTTCTGCACGTTTATTTTTTATAGATTTTTAGACTTTAAAAAAAAACAAAAACAAAAAAAAAAAACAAAAAAAAAACGCTAAAACTTTTTTGATATACCCTGTCGGGCTAATTTAGTTATAAAAATAGATTTAAAAATCTTAGCGATGAAACAATTGACAGTATTTCTGTTTTTATTCCTTTAATTTAGCAATGTGTTTTCCTAGAATGAATCTATTCAATGGTTACATTTATTGTTCCTTTTTATTACTTCAAAATAAATAAATAAAAAGAAAAGTTCCCAGTTAAATGATGGCATTGAACTTACAGACTATCCACACTAATTGTATATTATGCTCTTATTTAAAAAAATAATGCCCTTCGAAAAATAAAGAAATAGACAAAAAATTTAAGTGGGGCTTAGCCCCCGTTCGTCCTTTATACTTAACTAATGAACCCCCAAAACTAATCAGGGAAGCGCCTTATCACAATGAACCTATATACAAAATTTGAAGCAAATTTTACAATTCTGCATGAAAAACCCATTTACCTAAATTAAGAGGGGGATCAGCCCCCGTTCCCCCCTTTATACTTAACCAATGAACCCCCAAAACTAATCAGGGAAGCACCTTATTACAATGAACCTATATACAAAATATGAAGCAAATTGGATAATTCTGCATGAAAAACTCATTTACAAAATTAAGGAGGTGGGATTAGCCCCCCGTTTCCCCCTTTACACTTAACCAATGAACCCCCAAAGCTATCCAGGGAAGCAACTTATTACAATAAACCTATATACAAAATTTGAAGCAAATCGGATATTTCTATCAAGAGTTATCGCGTTACGTACATACATACGTACATACATACAGAACCTGCAGGCACATTAGCTCACAGGCCTGTGAGCTAAAAATGTCATAATTACCTCGTGGGTAAAGGAATTTGGGTATAATCTGTATTGAGAAAAAAGTATGTGTTTGTATTTTAACTATACTATTTTACCCTTGTATAGATAAATTTAGGCATGTTAGGAAATAAAGAATACATTTTAGAGGTTTAATAATGGAGATTAATCAGGTTTAAGTCTGAGAAAAGCAGCATAAACTGATTGCTGGAGCATACACTTATAAACCCTTCTAGACATATTCTATATCCATTTTGAGATCATTCTCATCATATCTCATGGTTTTGTTACATACGTGCGTGGCATGTCTGAAAAAGAACTACTAGGTTAAGTTTATAGGTTTGGTTCCAGAATTAGACCGTACTCGCAAATTAATCTACATATTAAAAATTATAATTACATACCAAGCATTGCCATTTAACATTAAACGTTTACGTCAAATTGTTGTAAATAAATATAAAGTAAACGTACCAGAATTAGAAAGTTGTATATCAGATAATTTTGTACGTTCAACATGTTTCTGCTCAGGGACTTCTGAAGAAATACCAATTAAACGACTTCTGAAGAAATACCAATTAAACTTTTTTTTTTCAGGGAATAACCATGGTTATCTAAAAATGTTTCATACTGAAGCAATAAGAAAAATGGTATAAATTAAATTATTTTGTAAAACATAATGTTACGTAAAAATACAATTTATACTCAAATTACTCGAGTATACCGAAATTACCCCGACAAGGGATATAAAGTAGAAGTTTCATATTTTTTGTATGGGATTTTTAATAACCTTTTCACCGAGATCTACTGGAAAATTACTTTATCATTTATATATATATATATTTTAATCTGAAAGCAATATCCTTTAATAATTTTCCACTTCTTAGATTTGTAAGGTACTTTAAAGTTTTCTTTATCTTTAAAACCTGCAATTTATGAAAATCCATTCACAGCAACATATAACAATAAATATTTGGAAAAAAAAATTAAGATTTTTTTTTTTTTTTTTTTTTTTTAAGAACATACATCATAATGAACTTTTATTCCTTTAAAACTTACTTACAATTATTTATTGGAATATAGTATAGGTTTGGATTTTATCATAGTACTAAACATTAAAAATATGTTTAACCTTAGTGGTCTAAATGGTATTGTGTCCCCTTCAGATTTTTTTTCGTGAAACCTTAAACTGAAATACTATATTCGTTAGATTTGTTGATTTGTCAATGTTTTGAAATCGATAAAATCGAAAGAAGCAACTGCAATGTATTATCAGTATCCGATATCCTTGTTAATCTTCTTTCGCTGAAGAACAAATTTTCTGATTTATAATCTGGGATACGTTTGTTGGCAATCGAAATGTTTGCAATTTAGTTTCAGAATCTCGATGATAAGCGAAGCTAAAATGAAATAAATAATTTACAAAATTCACTTTTGTAAATCTATTTCATTTCCACGTTTTGCCATTATTATCGAATTTTCGCTGATGTATGAGTTATTTGGTATATATATATATATATATATATATTATTATTATTATTAGATACGAATTATATTCTCTCTGTAGTTAAAGAATACCTAGAGAATTTATTGTTAATATATAGAAAATTGAAGGCAAAATTTAAATATTTTATTGAGTGATACAATTTTAATTTTATAATTATTATGAAATTCATAAAAGTAATATTTAAAGTGATTAAATGTTTTTGATAATTACATGAAATGTTTATAAACTGTTAATAACCATTTCAAATTTTAATTGCTTAAAAGGCGTATAGCCAACAGAGTGAAAACGTATCCAAGCAAGGACTCGAACCCCAGCCATCAGTATAGCACACTGACGTTCTACCGACTGAACTACTTGGAACGATACCCAGCCTGGCACTTTTTTACTATCACATGTTGGCAAGGCTACAATCGCAGCACAAGATGGAATATTTTCCCGTGAGACACCAACTCTGGGGCAATCACGAAACTAAAGAGAATCCAGCATCGATGATTGAATAAAAAATCTACACTCTGTTCACTCTGTTGGCTATACTCCTTTTAAGCAATTAAATAGCTTTTTTATACAACCATCGATGCTGGATTCTCTTTAGTTTCGTGTTTGTCTCAGGGCTAGTGGCTCACGGAAAAATATTCCATCTTGTGCTGCGATTGTAGCCTTGCCAACATGTGATAGTGAAAAAGTACCAAGCTGGGTATCGTTCCAAGTGGTTCAGTTGGTAGAACGTCAATGCGCTATACTGATGACCCGGGTTCGAGTCCCGGCTTGGATACTTTTTCACTCTGTTGGCTGTATGCCTTTTAAGCAATTAAAATTTGAAATATTATGAATGCAAGGCGGGAGAGATTTCCTATGGAAAAATTTCCAAGTATTAAATAGATTTGTTAATAACCATTTGAATTATACCTTTAAAAAATTACCAACCAGTTTTATCATTCAAAAATTT
The DNA here is from genome assembly GCA_963931845.1 of Maratus michaelseni. Taxonomy (NCBI): domain Eukaryota; kingdom Metazoa; phylum Arthropoda; class Arachnida; order Araneae; family Salticidae; genus Maratus; species Maratus michaelseni. The sequence goes on along the minus strand of OZ007597.1, from coordinate 96,802,590 downwards.
CATGTTACTTGTAGTCAATGCCTGATCACAATATTGGCAAGCGGAGCATCCGCTCCGGTCAGGGAGTTCCATTATTTCCGAACAGTATTCGTCGCCTTATTTAAATGCAGAACTTATCATATATAAGGAGAAAATTACTATATGGAAATAGCGATGAATGCCTGCTCTGGTTCCCAAAAATGCTGAGTTGAGTCCTGCTTTTAGTATTATTCGAAACACACGCAAATAAAATGTGATTATTGTACATTACAAATAATATCAATAATAATAATAATAATAATAAATTCGAACGTAAGACCTAACTTCAGTTCTAAAAAATGGAGAATAAAGTTATTTACGTTGGAGTTATCTCTGAGGAATTTCTGTATATCTAATAGTCTTTCGATGTTTACTCATCATGTGAAAATCAAAAAAGAAATGGAAATTTAAAAACAATTCCATAATTTTCTCTGATTAAAGTTCTCTGATTAGATACGGCAAAGAAAACTTTACAGTATTAGTGGTGTCCAGAGCATCTGGACCCCCACCCTGGCTACGTCACTGCCTGACACAAGTAATACATTGAATACAGTCACTGATCAAAGTTGTATCCTTGTACATTTCTTGACATTCAGTGCACTCATCCTCATTGCCCTACGTTTTCTTTCCTTCAGTTTTTTTATCACACTTTTTCTGGAAGCATCTTATCTTCAGCTGTTTGCTTTTTTTTTTTTTTTTTTTTTTGTAGCTGCTTCCTTCTTTCCTTCTTAAGTCTTTTTTCATGTATATTTTGTGGATTGGTAACATCCGTTTCACTCTGTTTCCTTTTTTATTTCGAGGGCATTAAATTACTTTAAATCGTAGGTGAAAGCTTTTCCAAAACTTTCGTAGGTGTATTTCTGAGAGTAACATTAGACTCCCCAGCAGTTAATGGTTAACAAATGCATGTAGCTGCTGCCATAAGATGCGAGGATTGGTCTAGAATATGAGAGGTTTGGGTTTCAGTGTTTGTAACAAATACTATTGTTGAAATGGATTGGTGTGGATTCTGGTGGTAACTCAACGGTTTCAAAGACAGTTTGATTCATGCCTTGATCACTGCCAAGCAAATATGCGTTTTCTAGAATCAGTTCAATATTTAAAGGATAAATTCCAGGTTTCGATAATTATGTATTTTTGAAAATTATTTCAAAATTGATTCATTCATATGTTTTACATGTAATTTGCAATTAATGCAAATTTACCTATAAGCTGCGTAATCTCTACTAGCATAGAAACTAATGAGAACAATGCGCCATCTCTCCTAAGTAGCAAAAGCGCAAACTCTCCAATTTCGGTAGGAGAGATTGCGCGGTCTTTTATTTACACATGGCCGCTTCTAAAACTAACCATTGGTGTTGGCACCGTTAGTCTATGTTAGTAGCACATGAGAAATCGTTTAAGTTTAAAATATTTTGTACTACTGACATTCTGTAGAAATTCTGACGTATAATTATGAAATTTCAAGCATTTTCCCTGGGAAATTAAAACAACTAGCAATGATTTATCCTAGACGCTTGAAACAATCAACGTGCACATTCAAGTAGACACTCCAGTACAGCTGTTGTACAACAACCTTGAGTCGCTACGCGTGCACTCTATCCCTTCCCTCTTAACCTCTTTGTGCGTAATCTCTCCGCCCGCGCCATCTCTCCTGGCTTTACCTTATAGAACAGGAGTTATAGCCCACATTTGAATTGTTACCCTGCTGTTCATAATATTAATGTTTGTAACAAAATGAATTAAAACATAAAAATATATAAGCATAATCACCATTGATATACATATATGCCAACATCATGAGACAATCTTTGTGCATACTTTGCAGTTGAAGAAGACCGTATAGTCTAATTTTAAAGGCCATTATTTGACAGAAAATTTCTCATACGACCACATATCTAGTGTTTTATGACAAATAAATCATATAAACATGTACACTTAATTAAACGTAATGTGTAGAAATCCAAAACCCCTTTATATATGAACAAATAAAATTTCTTAATAATAATTAAACAACATTTTAATACTTTAAAAATGTGCATAATAATTTTTAAACGTAAGATACACAGGAAAATACCGAAGAATCGCTACTTTAACAAATAATAAAATCTTAAGCAATACAAATGTGTCTTTATACCGAATCTGAAGACACCAAGTAAGCAAATTTCGTATTTTTTGACTAACTTTCCCTACTTAAATAATACTTTCATTATAAAAATTGTATCTAGTGCAACTATTCAACCACTGACTAAATGGTTGAATAGTATAATACTTATTAAAACTGCAAATATAATCAAGGCAGAAATTAATAATTTCATTTTTCTAAAAAGTATTTATTTTTTCTTCTCCTGAAACTTTTAATGAGTCTTTAAAATGTAAAACATAAATTACTTTCCATCTGCCTTTGATTACATATCGAAAAAATTATAACGCCTTAAATATGGCGGCAGAATCATAAAAGCGTACTGAAAATGCAATTGGATATTAATAATCCATTATAATTGAAGATTATGCAATAATTAGAGCATTGAATAAATAGAACATCAATGTTATATACTTGACTAAATCGTATATTTTAAAGGATGCATATAAAATTTCAGGCCTCGATGCATTAACGCGTAATAAATATCTTCGTAAATGAATATTTTGATTTATTATATTGTTGAATATCGTTTCAAATTCTCGTAAGTTTATCGCGTTAATATTAAATATGAAGGGCGTACCAGTTAAACGTTTCTTTAAAAGTAACTTTTCTTTGATTCAAAGTCTCTTTAATAGTTTTTAAACCAAAACTACCACCAAATCAAAAACTAATAAATTCAATTTTATAAAAAGACATATATATATATATATTTTTTAAGGTTAAAAATTTATTACTAAATTTCACTTTTAAAACGTGAAACATAACTTTTCTTTTCAATGTTTGCGATTACAGATCCAAGAAATTACACCTCATTAAAACATCGTGTCAGATTCATAAAAGAACAATGAAAATACAAACGATTATTACTAATTCTTAATATAAAAAGTTATGCTATATGTGCATTGTATAACAAGAACACCAATGTCTAATGATATTAAATATTTTAAACTGTATATGTAATTTTTCAGGATTGATTGAAATCACTGTTAATAAATATTTTGATGTATCATTACTGACTATATTTTCATAATCACATCGTTGTAATTCGTAGATATTAAATGTATGCACTATGAAACAACAAACAGTCTAGTAATTGATTCATTAAATACTTAGAATTAAATTAACTAACTCTTTAACATTTATTAAAACGAAGAATATCATCATTTCAAATGTAAATACTTTCAATTTTCAAAAAAATATATTTGTTTTTCCTTTTTGTTTCTAATAAAATAACTTTCCACTCTTCAAAATATGAAAAAAAATTACTCTGCTACTGTTTGTGATATTACATCGGACAAATCGTCAAAGCGAAATAGAATGTAAGTCGTAGAAGCGTAATGGAATAGCGATCAAATATTAATACTCCGTCACATGCAAATATTATGCTATGATTAGGGCATTCAATAATTAGCTACATTAAATGATTTAACAGCAATGTTTAAATATTTTAACAGCAGTGTTAAATGGTTGTTTAAATAATCTATAAATTTCAAATACAAGCCGATTTTTTCATCCTCTGTCCTGAGTTTTCTACTGAATCAAGCATCGGGTTACTTCCATCAGCGTTGTCACTCTGCTACTTAAAAAAAAGAAAAAAAAAAAAAAATCCAGATTGCTTGATTGCTACAAGGTTTTCGAAATAGAAATAAGGGGAAACCGTTATTTAATAACAGATTAAATAAATTGAAAATAAAGCATGTATTATTATTTCAAAAATGTGGTGGCCATCCAGAAATCTGAATTTTAGAAAATTAGCGGGCCGGCAACAGTTTTTTAAATTGGTGGCGGAATTATAACAGCTTAATGGAATAGTGATCAAATATTAATACTCCATCAAATGCAAACATTAATACTCCATCAAATGCAAATATTAATACTCCATCAAATGCAAATATTATGCTATAATTAAAGCATTCGATAATTAACGACGTATATGGTTTAACAGCAATGTTAAATACTTTGACCGCAGTGTTAAATGGTTGTTTACATTATCTATAAATTCAAAATACAAGCCGATTTTTTCATCATCTGCCCTGAGCTTTCTACTAAATCAATTTTGATAATATTTTTATCTGAAAGTTGTTCATTTGTAGATGAGCCCGCGCTAACTATATATATTTTTTAATATTTCGATTTTTAATATTTTATTTTTTAGTTATAAAGGTTTTTATGCAATTTCCTCAAAATTGCGGCAATCGGGTTACTTCCACTGTTGCATAATGAAAATTAAATATATGTATTAAAAGTGTTGCATATTAAAAATAAAATTAATAAAAAGAAAACTGCCCAGTTAAACTGAGGGCATTGAGCTCACAGGCTATTCACACTAATTGTATATTATGCTCTTATTTCAAAGAATTTGAAATATGCCCCTCGAAAAATAAAGAAATCAACAATATATTAAGGTAGGTCATCCTCCCGTTACCCCCCCCCCCTCATAGTTAACTAATGAACCCCTTAAACTAATCAGGGAAGTCTCTAATTACAATGAATTTATATACAAAATTTGAAGAAAATCTGATAATTCTGCATGAAAAACCCATTTATCTAAATTAAGGGGGGATTAGCCCCCCTTCCCCCTTTATACTTAACCAATGAACCCCAAAACTATTCAGAGAAGCGCATTATCACAATGAACCTATATACAAAATTTGAAGAAAATCGGATAATTCTGCATGAAAAACTCATTTATCTAAATTAGGGGGGGTATCCCCCCTTTCCCCCTTTATACTTAACCAATAAACCCCCAAAGCTATTGACAGAAGCGCATTATCAAAATGAACCTATATACAAAATTTGAAAATGGGATAATTCTGCATGAAAAACCCATTTATCTAAATTAAGGGGGGATTAGCCCCCCTTTACCCCTTTATACTTAACCAATGAACCCCCAAAACTATTCAGAGAAGCGCATTATCACAATGAACCTATATACAAAATTTGAAGAAAATCGGATAATTCTGCATGAAAAACTCATTTATCTAAATTAAGGAGGGGGGGTATCCCCCCTTTCCCCCTTTATACTTAACCAATGACCCCTCAAAACTATTGACAGAAGCGCATTATCAAAATGAACCTATATACAAAATTGGAAGAAAATGGGATAATTCTGCATGAAAAACCCATTCATCTAAATTATGGGGGTTAGGCCCCCGTTTCCCCCCTTTATGCTTAACCAATGAACCTTCAAAACTAATCAGGGAAGCGCCTTATCACAAGGAACCTATAAACAAAATTTAAAGTAAAACGATTAGTTCTATCAAGAGTTATCGCGTTACGTACATACGTACGTACGTACATACATACATACAGAACCGGCGGGCACATAAGCTCTCAGGCTTTGATAGCCTGTGAGCTAAAAAAGAAAAATATTTTTAAAAATAACTAGTGTGGGTTTACCTACAAATGAAGAGCTTTCAGTTAAAAAATAATTATCAAATATGATTCAGTAACAAGACCAGGGAACAATACATAAATAAATATATATTTTTTAAATTGTATTTTAAATTTATAGATATTTCGCTTTATTTTATTATTTAAGTTTAATTAAATTAATTAATTTTTAATGAAAAGTCTTCAAAATGGTGGCAATTGGTTTACTTTCATTGTTGCAAAGAAAAGGGAAAATAGTGGGAATATTTTACCTTTATTCATTACATCTTTATTCATGCAATTTCTCCAAAATGGTTGCAATCGGATTACTTCCATTGTTGTATAATGAAAATTAAATATATGTATTAAAAGTGTTGCATATTAAAAATAAAATTAAAAAAGAAAAATATTTTAAAAAATAACTAGTGTGGGCTTACCTACAAATGAAGAGCATTCAGTTAAAAAATAATTGTCAAATATAATTCAGTAACAAGCCCAGGGAACAATAAATAAATATATAGGGGAGATGGGGAATGAATGGGACAAGGGATGGATGGGACGTTCTCAATATTTCAGGCACTAAACTTTTTTTTTTAGTTGCTTCCTATCCTCATAGATTTCACTACCATAGTGTGCTTCAGAACCAAAAGCAAGACCACATGGCTGTTTTCAGTTTCCTTCAAATTATCATTTCCTGAAAACTCTGCTTAAAAGTAATGTTTTTTACATTTGAAGTTACTTAAATATCTTATGCAATATAAACAATTAATATATGTTGTAGTTTTTTATTTCAAGGATCAATATTGATAATTAAAATGCATGAATATTAAGCATTGTGACAAAATAATTTTTGAGACAAAATGGCTGACAATTGAATATATGCTTCATGGGGATGATTGGGACATTTCGAATAGGATGAATGGGATTGTCTCATTTATCCCTAGAGGATGCTGAAAAATATATTTATTAGATAAATAATATTATATAGTTTGATAAATTAATAATTTATGGTAATTATTCTTTTAACATTTCATCCTCATTGCAGTTATCGTCTTCAGTCATTGAGATGAGTCCAATACGATTGGCTAACAAATAATTCTGGAGATCGTATTACAATTTACAATCTCTCAGCTTTTGTCCAGGAGGCATTTTTTTCAGCTTTTAGTCCTTAACATTGAATAAAGGGAGGAAAATATTTATGTCCCATTCATCACTGCTGTGGGGATGATTGGGACATAGAAGAATTGTTTTTTAATTTCATAATATATTTCTGTATAATAATAATCTTGAATAAATATTGTGCATAAGATGTAGTCAAACACTTAATGTATGAAAAGTGATATATAATATTGATAACAACTTAAATAATATATTTAAAATAAACATTTTTGTGAAAATGTCCCATTCATCCCTCATCTCCCCTATTTATTTTTTAAATTGTATTTTAAATGTATAGATATTTTATTTTATTTTATTGTTTAAGTTTAATTAAGTTAATTAAGGTTTAAATGAAACGTCTTCAAAATGGTGGCAATTGGTTTACTTTCATTGTTGCAGAGAAAAGGGAAAATAGTGGAATTATTTTATCTTTATTTTTTACATCTTTATTTATGCAATTTCTCCAAAATGGTTGCAATCGGATTACTTCCATTGTTGCACAATGAAAATTAAATATGTGTATTAAAAGTGTTGCATATTAAAAATAAATATAAAAAGCGAAATATTTTTTAAAGTAAATAGTGTGGGCTTACCTACAAATGAAGAGCTTTCAGTTAAAAAAAATTTGTCAAATATGATTCAGTAGTAAGCCCAGCGAATAATAAATAAATAAATATTAAAAAAAAAAAAAATTTTAAATTTATAGATATTTTATTTTATTTTATTGTTTAAGTTTAAAAATAAATATAAAAAGCAAAATATTTTTCAAGTAAATAGTGTGGGCTTACCTACAAATGAAGATCTTTCAGTTAAAAAAAATTGCTCTAATAGTACTAATTGCTTTTGGAGTTAGATTAGCCAGTGAAAGACAATTTTTAATACAATTAATTTTGTAGCTTTTTCATAAGTTCTAAGAGTTCGTTATTAATTTTCTTATGCCTTCAGATTTTGATGGGTGCATTTCATATATTTTAAAGTATGCATATAGTATTTCAAACTGCAATAATCTAATTAAGTTAATTAAGTTTTTAATGAAAAGTCTTCAAAATGGTGGCAATTGGTTTACTTTCATTGTTGCAAAGGAAAGGGAAAATAGTGGGATTATTTTATCTTTATTCATTACATCTTTATTTATGCAATTTCTCCAAAATGGTTGCAATCGGATTACTTCCATTGTTGCATAATGAAAATTAAATATATATATTAAAAATGTTTGTTGCATATTAAAATATATATATATATATATAAAGCAAAATATTTTTAAAAGTAGCTAGTATGGGCTTACCTGCAAATGAAGAGCTTTCAGTTAAAAAATAATTCTCAAATATGATTCAGTAGTAAGCCCAGGGAATAATAAATAAATAAATATTTTTAATAGATTTATTTTAAATTTATAGATATTTTATTTTATTTTATTGTTTAAGGTTAATTAAGTTAATTAAGTTTTTAATGAAAAGTCTTCAAAATGGTGGCATTTGGTTTACTTTCATTGTTGCAGAAAAAAGGGAAAATAGTGGGATTATTTTATCTTTATTCATTACATCTTTATTTATGCAATTTCTCCAAAATGGTTGAAATGGGATTACTTCCATTGTTGAATAATGAAAATTAAATATATGTATTAAAACTATTGTATATTAAAAATAAATATAAAAAGCAAAATATTTTTAAAAGTAACTAGTGTGGGCTTACCTACAAATGAAGAACTTTCAGTTAAAAAATAATTCTCAAATATGATTCAGTAGTAAGCCCAGGGAATAATAAATAAATAAATATTTAAAAAAAAATTGTATTTTAAATTTATAGATATTTTATTTTATTGTTTAAGTTTAATTAAGTTTTTAATGAAAAGTCTTCAAAATGGTGGCAATTGGTTTACTTTCATTGTTGCAGAGAAAAGGGAAAATAGTGGGATTATTTTATCTTTATTCATTACATCTTTATTGATGCTATTTTGCTCATTATAATTAAAAGAGAAAATTTATTTTAAATATCAATCGAAGGTGTTTAAGTTTAGCATCTTTTACGCAAGTACCCAGGTCAGTCACCTCTGGTTAGATGTGTAATTTTTATTGTATATTTTTTGCTGGCTGGATCCCACCATCCTACTATAGACACTATAACATTATTACTAAGGATCCATAACTGCTGAAAGATGGAATGCTTTAGTCAGTGTAAAATATGTCATATTCAAATGAAAATTCCACTTATAAAACTGTTACATTTCAATACAGATGCGTCTTTATAATTTTTATTCATTTTTCATTCCGTTGGTACAACATCTAGAAAAGAGAGAGAGAGAAAAAAAAAAGAAGAAACCCGTTACAATATTTAAATTAAATTTGCGCCAAGAAACGCTCGCTAAAATACTTCAAATGTGTTAAACACGATTACGGAAGTTTCCCCATTCTTTCCTGCATGCATCAAGATAAAAGCAACCTCAAGTGTACTAATTGATTTTGGAGTTAGATTAGCCAGTGAAAGACCATTTTTTATTACAATTATTTTTGTAGCTTTTTTATAAGTTCTAAGAGTTCGTTATTAATTTTTTTATGCCTTCAGATTTTGATGGGTGTATTTCATATATTTTACAGTATGCATATAGCATTTCAAACTGTGATAATCTACTGTTGATATATATCTTCGTAAATGAGTAACTTTTGTATTATGTTACTGAAAATAATTTCATGGCCTTATCATTTCCTTGTGAAAATATCAAAAGATAAACAGAAGATATACAGAATGAAGTTGAATTTTTATTTAAAAGTTACTTTGTGTTATTGACTTACTCTTTAAAATTTGTTAAAATCAAAATATCGTGAAATCAGAAGTGAATAATTTTCATTTTCGGAACCACGTTTCTTTTCTTCCTAATAAAAGTTTTATTCACTTTTAAAATTATTAAACAATTTTACTCTCTACCTGTCTGTGATATCACATCGAGGAAATTATAATTCCTTAATCATGGGGGCAGAATCACAAATGCGTAATGAATGTTCAATCGAAAATTAATAATTCGTAATATGGAAATATTACACATTGATTAGTGCCTTGAATAATTATTGCAGTAATGTTATATGCTTGGTTTACATCATATATTTAAAAGTATGCGTATAATATTTCAAGCTTAGATGCATTCACAATTAATAGATGCTTTCATAAATGCGTAGAATCCCTTCTGGGACATAAGTATGATCGCTCGACATCATTAAATGAACAGATTTTAAATAACATAAAAACACCATTGCACAAAAAATATAATTGTAATGCTTAGTGGAAAGAAATTTAAATGAAAAAAAGTTAACGATCAGTACTTTAAGTACAAGAGAAACAAATGTTTCCATTTAAAAAGAACTGAAATTAATTAACAACAGCTTTATAAATTATTTGGCTACAGTTATATAGTTTGACTCTACCAACAAGTTTCACCAGTTTTGAACAATATGAACAAATTCTGTACTTAAATTGCTTTTAAAACTGAATAAAGTACTACACTAATTAATTTTTCAGCAGAGCTGAAATTACGCTGTAAATTAATGAAATACAAAGGATGTGAATTAAAGGATTAGAATATTATGTGAAATATAAAGGATGTGAATTTAGAACAACCATTAGAGTGAAAAAATGTACATTTTTTTTCACTCTGTTGGTTGTTCGCTGTTAAGTAAAGAAATAATTTACATCCTTTGTATTTCATTATTTTACAGAGCAATTTCAGCTCTGCTGAAAAATTAATTAGTGTATTAATATTCACCGATATTGGGTTTAATTTGTCTCATGCATGCCAACGGTGTTGTGCTCGTGATTAACTTTCCATCTTGTGCTGCGTGATTGCAGCCATATAAGAGTGAGAGAATGCTAGACTGGATGTCGTCTGGATAGCTTAATTGGTAAAGCACTTGGTGCGCTATACCAAGGGATTCGGGATCAGACCCCGGTCTGGACATTTTTTCACTCTAATGGTTGTACGCTGTTTAGTAAAGTGATAATTCACATCCTTTTTATTTCATTGAATAAAGTACTTTCATTTACTAATTATGAGCCCGTGGAATCAAGACGAACTTTATTCAAAGTCATTTCTAAATCATTTTATCACTCGGCAATATAAACTTGAAACAGTTCAGAAATCTCCATCAGTAAACACGAAATCCCAAAAAACAGGCCTATGTTCAGATACACGTGCCTTTATACTGATATCTAGCTGGGAAAACTATTAACATTTGCATCAGTATACATTAGCTGGTAAAAGTCTTGAGACGATATGTTTTTTCATTCCATCGTCAGAGCATGGAATTAAGAAGGCTTTCTAAGATGGACACAGAGATTTTCGCCCATTCCGATTGAAGATCCTGAAGGAGTTCTGGCTTTGAAGAATGCTTCCGTGTCCCGACTTTCCTTCCGATGTGTTCCCTAAGATGTTAAATTGGATTGCGGTCAGATGATTGACTCGGCCAGCCCATATCTTTAATTTTCTTAGCTGTAAATCAATTTGTCAACATTTTGGAGGTGTGCTTTGGATCATTATCCTGCTATAACATCCATCCACGAGGCAACTTTTAACGAACATAAGGCAGCATGTGATCTTCGAAAATGCTTTTATAAATATTTTGATCCATAATCTCATCGACGTGTACGAGGAGGACGACACTATCATGATGGAAAGCTTATCAGACCATTACTGATCCGTTTTCGTGCTTCACTGTTGGACGTTGGTACCGTGGCCTTTTGGACGACGAATATAATGTTAGCTATTTCCAAACAAATTGAATTTGAATTCATCACTCCAAAGGACCTTCTTGCAATCTTTGGTTGTCCACATTTCGTGTTACTTATTGAATTTCAATCGGATTTTTCTATTCTTTGCCCGGATGAGAGAATTCTTTGCAGAAACCCATGCACACAATCCAGCGGCATTCAGACGACGTCTTAAAGTGTCCTTATTCACTGTGAGTGCATGTTTGGTGGTGATCTCTTTACATATTTCCACATCCAAAATGGTGACAGATTGGTTTACAGGTAAAAAATTAAGGTTTTGGACTAGCCGAGTCAGTCACCTGACCTCAATCCAATTGAAAATCTTTGGAAACACATCGGAAGAAAGGTCGGGACACGGAAGTATTCTTCAAAGCCAGAACTCCTTCAGGATCTTCAATCGGAATGTTCAAAAATACCTAGGTCCACTTTGAAAGCCTTGTTAATTCTATGCCCAGACGATGTGCCGGAGTCCTCAAAGCAAAAGGAAATGCAACTAAATATTAAATGTTGCTGTATTTTGTTACATTAAGACTCTTAATTTCAATGAAAGCTTAGAAAAACTGAATCGTCTCAAAACTTTTGCTTGGGTAATTTTGAGAATTTCTGAATTATTTTTAATTTATGCATCTGTTTCAATTGTTCTAATGTTGCATTTTGTTGAGCTTTAAAAGGGGTACAAATTGCTAATTTACATCATTAAGAAATTTTGCTTACAGAAAAAGTTAGGACAGAAAAACATATCGTCTCAAAACTTTTGCCAGCTTCTGTATATACAGTTAAAAGTCTCTTTTTCGGTGGCATTAAAACTTTGAAAATAGAGGATGTTTAAAGAAGGAAAGTATAATCTGAAAATATGCCAAATAAACTAAAATTTAATACAACATATTCACTGCACTCAAAAACCCTTATTTTCCCCCAAAATGTTTTATTTACTAAAATTTCGGAAACTTATTCAAGAAATGGAATTAATGTTATCTTTTACTATAATGAACATTTAAGTAATAAATAACACTGTAGCTATAAAAAGATATCAGTATGCAGTTAAATGATTTTACATGAAAATCAAAACAAATTCAAAACTGTCAGTTACCATGTTCTAATCCGCGCTATTGTTTTAAAAAAATTATATTGGAAGTGAATAATTTCAATTTTCAAAAAAACATATTTCATTATATATATATATATATATATATATTATATTTTACTCTTTAAAATATGAAACGTAACACTTTTAATATCGGTCCCGCACCATACATTGAATAAATTACAACTTCTTAATCTTGATGTCAGAATCATAAAAGCGTAATGAAAATGCAATCTAATATTAATAATCCGTGATTATGCAAAGAGTATGCAATAATTAGAGTGTTGATTAATTGGAACAACTGTGTTATAAGCGTAATTGTATTACGTATTTTAAATTATGCTTGTCATTTTTCAGGCTTGATTGTAATAACTCTTAATATTCGTAATTATCTTAACGTATTATTACTGTATATCGTTTCAATTTTTCATCATTTCATTAAGTAGATTTTAAATGTATACAGAGTCAAATTGAAATTTTGTTTTAAAGTAACTTTTCTGCAATTAACTGACTCTTTAACACTTGTTAACCCTTTCAGAGGCAACGTACTTATGTTTCTGAAATGTTGAACTCATTGAATCACTCCGGGATTTAACAGCAAATTTATTTCAAAATACGTAAAAGTTTTTCTTCACGTATATTATAAAAGCAAAATTTGATTCCAAAATTTCGGTGTCATTGTGGCGCTTTGAAATTAAAATTAAGTGGGATATATTATATCCCACCGCCCTTCAAGTGGTTAAATAGAAATATATCTTCAAAACAAAAGTAAATATTTTCAATTTTCAGAAAAAAATTCCGTTTTTTCAAGATAAAAAAATTTATTCACTAGTTAAATTGTGAAACATAGATTTACTTTCCATTGTTCGTGATCATATATCCCAAAATTTATAAAAGAATAATTAAAGTACAATCAAATTTTAATAATCCATCATATGCAAAATATATGCAATAAGTTATACAGGACGTCCTTTTCTGCAGAACGGTAGCAAGGATATCCAACCAGACACTCCAGAACAACAGACGACCATAGCGTCGAACAAACGACTAGCTCAGTTGGTCTCTGTTGGAAACTCGTTATATACTGTCCGTACTTGATACCGTCGCTAAGTACTGCATTCCCAGTAAGGAAGATGCATCGTTTACGTCAGATGAGTGATAGGTAGAACTCCTATAATAGAGGCTGACGCATCCTCGCAGATTTGGTGCACGAATTGCAGCCCAGTCGAAAAACCAAGCTAATCTGAACCAGTTCAGCCAATTAGAACCGAGTCTTAGGCAACCCCAACTCCGGCTGCGGTAGATTGATGCTGAACTGTGTACCAATAATCCGAAACAAAATGGATATGCGTCAGCTCCTATTATAGGAGTCTTAGTGATAGGTGATGCTGTCCGGTTACCGTGTGCACGTGAAATGTGCGAGCGACAGACCTTGTAATATGAAAAATTAACCATACGCTTTGTGCGGTGAACAGATCACAGGATTTGTGCTGTGCACAGTTCGCAGTCTTTGGGAGCTAAGGTTGTTTTGTGGTGCTGCCACCAATTGGTCCCCAGAGGAGATGATGGTGATGGGGAAGTTGTGTGTATTCGTTTTGTACAAGTTACAACTGAAAGATGATGTGAGCGGTGGAAAGGATATCTATACAGGTTCCATCGTGTTAAATGCTATTTACAGTATACGAACACTATATAGTGCCAAGCAAAAGGCTAGCACAGTTGTTCCCTGCTAGAAACTCTTTGTATACTGTCCGTGCGAGATGGCGTCCCCACACGCTCTTATCACTGTACAATAAGCTAATTCCTAAAGTCTATACGGCTAGATACTAAACCGGGCGTTTCAGAGCTATACTCCAGTTGCAAAAATGCTTCAATAGTTTATCTGCTTGATATTAAAAGCCATTTACGTTACCGATGTTTTGCAAAAGTTACTACATTTAAACTTTTACCAGCTGGGAAGACTCAGCTACGCTCGGTTAAAATTAGCTTGTGTTCAACACGATGAAACAATAATGTCTCTGTACAGCATACAACAATCACTTCTATGTACCCTGATTGGTTGAATTCTGTTTTTGAGAAAGTTCTATGGTCTATGATTGGTTGAATCATCTCGGCTCATGTTGGGAATTTCTAGAAAATTTCTTGAGATTCAGAAAGCTAATTTTTTCGCTAAATGTCGCCATAATATGCCGAAAAGTCGCAAACATGGCACATTTTTTTCATATGGAGAAAAGCATGTGTTTTAACATTGGTAATCTTAAATGTCGATTTTCCTGACAAGCCTCGCCAATGTCGCCAACATTTCGCCAAATTTAGCGAATTGTTGCCAACGTTGCTACTTCGTTTATTGGCAAATGTTTAACAACTTAATAACTGGTTCAACCTTCAATTACATTGAAATGACTGACTCGTACTCTAACGCTGATGATACACGGGCTAGTACTGACCCTAAAATTACATACTAATCGAATTTTCTCGAACATGTGACCTAACCCAATGGCCTTCCCGTAACACAAAACGGTCAGATGCAAAATTTAGTCAAAATCGTTTGAGCCGTTCTATAGATAAAATTAGCTTGACCTGAAGTGTGCCAAAAATAATCACTAATCGAATTTTCTTGAACTTGTGACCCAGCCCAATCGCCTTCTTGTACCTCAAAATGATAAGTTACAAAATTTAGTCAAAATCGTTAGAACCGTTTTTTAAATAAAATTAGCTTGACCCGCAGTGACCAAAAAATGACCCACTAATCTAATTTTCTCGAACATGTTACTTAGCCCAATGGTCTTCTCGTAATACAAAACAGTAAGATACAAAATTACTGAAAAAAGTTTGAACCGTTTTTTAGATAAAATTAGCTTGACTCTGACCCGTAGTAATCCAAAATGACACAATAATCGAATTTTCTCGAACATGTGGCCTAGCTCAATCGTCTTCTCGTGCCCAAAACCGTTAAAATACAAAATTTAGTCAAAATCGTTATAGACCGGGAGGCAGCAGCACAGACAATCACCTCATCGAGTTCATGGCTGAAATTTCAGAATTAGTTAAAACTTGATTTGCATATTAAAACGCAATCGGTCTGCCAAGTCATATCTTGGTGGAAAGCACCTTAAAACTCGATTGTAGCGGTTGACTCGTAGGTTTACCGTTGTGTTTTCCTGCACCCAAAGATATAAAAATATGGAGGACTGGGAGCAGGAACACACAATGGTAAACCTACGAGCCAACCGCTAAAATTGGGTTTTCGGGTACTTTCCACCAAGATATAACTTGGCAGACCGATTGCGTTTTAATATGCGAATCAAGTTTTAACTAATTCTGGAATTTCAGCCGTGAACTCGATGAGGTGATTGTCTGTGCTGCCGCCTCCCGGTCTATAGAGCAGTTTTTAAGATACAATTTACACAGATACACACGCACATACACACAAGATTTGTTTGTATTATAATATATGATATGGTCCTTTTGGCTCATATAAATTATATTTAGAGAAACATTCTGCATGCTCTAACAAGTAAAAAAAAAAGAGATGTTATGGATTCGACGTTGCTACTTTTCCAAGGTTCTTCTTTTTAGAGCTACACTTTTCTCCTCATTTTAAGTCCTCTGATGATGACTAGTGTTTAGCTGACAGCGCTCAGGATATTTTTGACATATGTGATTTTTTTTAAATGGTTGTAATGTTTTTAATCTTTGCTATTGTATTTGCACCTATTTTAGTAACGATTATGAGACCGATGAATTTACGTTGTGTATTTTAACTTATTAAGGTGAATATGACGTTCAATATATATAATTTTCTACAGTAGAGTCCCGCTATTTCGAACTAATTGGGACCGATCACTGTTCGGTTTAGCGGGAATTCGGAATAGGCGCATTTCATTAATAATAATCAATGTATTGACTTGTTAAGGCGTAAATTAAGTGTGGGGACATCTGTGAGTGTCACCTCTATGCAGCGTTGATCGACGAAGACATTGTAGCAATGGTCTAGGACTCATCAGCTGAGATCGACTCGGAGGAAAACGAGGAGGTGGTGAACGCTCAAACTGAACTCATATCACACACAGACGCGGCAAATGCTTTTGACCTCGCCTTACGCTACGTCGAACAACACGCTTAATCAACACCAAATGATGTTATGTTCATGCAGAGATGGCGGAACATTGCATCCTCAAGTCGATTCAGAGCTCTTCGTTTGAAAAAAGTAACTGACTTTACTTCTTAAGTGTGTGTAAATTAGTTATTTTTTGTGTTTAGCAATGATTAAAAATGATTCTACAGAATTGTATAAATGGGGCCGACATATACTGTAAGTAACCAGCTTTCATTTAAATTTGGTTTCAGACGTTTTTATCAAGCTTAGGCTGCATGTTTTTCTCTATTTAACTTCTGTGTATAACAATAAATGTACGTTTTGTCACGAACGTCTTTTTAAATTTTCTTGTTTTTAAGTTAAAAAAAAAACGGTAATTTTCTGATCTCTGTTCGGAATAGGTGGATTTTCGGAACAGTGGGGTTCGAAATAGCGGGACTCTACTGTATATGTATGTAATAATAAAAAATTTTCGCCCTATTTCTTTAGTTAAATTATTCCAAATTCTTCAATTCTTTTTTCCCTCTCTTTTTAAAATATCTCTTAAATCTATTTTGTATTTTATTCCATAACTTAATCAAAATATTCTGTTATTTATCATTCTAAAAATCTTAATCTGTTAAAAGCTACACGTATTTATTAAAACCTTATTCTCTTAAATTGCAACACTGCCTCTAAGCGCACCTGCCTAATTTCTTCTTTTGAGACATTTAATTTTTATTCTTTGGAACTTTTATAATACCATTTTTATTTCTATTTAATTCATTCGGCATCCCATGATTCCAAGCGGTTTTCGCGCCCAAAGGCCTTTTTACCTTTTTAATTTGCCGCTTCTGTTAAAGAGTTTTAATCATACGTCAGAGACACGTCTTGGTGGCCTCATTTTTTCATCCATTAGCGAGAAAGCTCCGCCTTCTTTATCCCCCTAGCGCCCTCCGAACATGGATGCGAGTGGACCAGCTTGTTCGCGCGTTTTGTACCTTTGGGCCAAATTTTGAAGTATTTATACGGTTACACTGGCTTCGGAGACAGAATTTACACGAATTAGTGGTTGTCATCTAATTGCCGTCACTGGGGAGTCTACACTAATGCATCGGTAGTATGTTCTTCAAGCTCGGCTAATTCTTCAAGATCTTCAAATGTGTTCAGTTTTTTATGAAGCGAAAGTTGGTGGAGTTGCTTTCATCTCTGTGATCACAATAAAGCCACTGCTCATCTATTAAGTTATTAAGTCTTCTTTTTAATGTTTTTGGGAAATTTCTTCTGGATTTCACTGCCTCTGCTCAATTTTTACGACTGCAAATACACTAAGATTTCCGATGTGATATACTTCGAGATTTGTCTTCATGGTGAGTGACTCGAAGTGATGCCCTGTCCGGGTGTCATGACTACATTACAACGATCTCGACTGCGGCTACCTCGATATGATTATCAGGTAATTTTAGTGGTTTCGGACTGAGATGTTCCGATTGTCTGGTGGAAAGAACGTCCTAGTCGACAGCAATAGCGATCGTCTATAATGTGCCAATTTTCGACAGGAATGTAACAAAAAAAGCCGGCAGGATAACTGATGACCTGTGTAATAAAATATTGGGTCTTTCCTTGTTACTATTTTTTTAAGAAGTTATTTTAATGCATCTTATGACTATAATCTTACATTCTACTACTTCACAATATTTAACTTCAATCTAATTATACAAGAATTTAAATTTAACATTACACCAGGTGAGAAAGACATACCACCAACTGAATATTGTTACCATAAATTTATTACAAACACCAGGTAATTAGATTTAAGAAGGGGCACCAAAATTTAGTACAAGTTAACACACATAATACAAAATATAAGAAAAGGGAGAGACTGGCTAAATAAATTCATTTACTTTTAAATTTTACTTTTAAATAAAATCAAAGGAGGTAACAATATTCTCATATCTTTCACAACCTTAAAAAAAGGAAAAACACCCAATACTTCTAAATTTCAAAAACATAAAGTATTCATAAATAATGACGAAAAACAGTGAAAATTACACTAATTTTGAATAACTGAATGGAGACAAACTCTCATATTTGAGAGGATAAAACTCAGAAAATTTGCAAGTTAAAACCAAAATAACATTACTTTATGAATACATTTATACTTTTAAAATTTAGGGACCAATGAAATCGTATAGTTGAGTACATTACGTCTTTTATAAATCATTTGAAAAGCTGTGATTCAATATGATAGGACACATTTTTAATTACCTAAACAATAATATTTCACTTGATAGGATTCTCTTAATACTTCATAAATTTATTAACTCTCTTTAAAATATATAAAATTTCACAATTAACTTAATTCAGAATAAACAATTTATTTTAAGTGCATCAGTAAACTTTAATCTATAAAATTTACTATCATCTGTTTAGCTATTTAGTCCTATTTACATTTGTATATTTAGATTAGGTCTACACATTTCACCATATTTCATCTTAAATCCACATTAATTTAAAATTATATTTGTCATACATATATCTCTTACAGAATTAATATTTTTAAAGAAAACATGTGTGATTGAATTTCACTCCATATGAATTCTGTTATCAATTTAAAAAAACCAATGAAGGTGGACTTTTTCACAGAATAAAAAATAAGGGCAACAAAGCTAATAAAAAGGAAAGGGGAGGGGGTTAATTTACTATTAATTTACAGATTTTAAACTAAAAGTGCAGAAAAGAATTACTTATTAAATAATATTTATAAACACATCTGAATAAAACAATAACAGAATTCTAAATTCAATTTTTTTTTACACATGTATTTGCTGTTATTATAATCGAGCAGACTACTATTAAGGTAGAATTTAACATTACCATTTAAAGTTTGATAACTTGAATAAAATCTTTTAAGCTACTGTTATAATACATGAGAAATGTGTTTAAATTAATCAGAATAATAGATGCAAATTAATAAGGGAAAAACAGATTCTTGGTTAATTGTGGGTTTATTTACAATTAAACATTTTCATATCAGTACTAGAAAGAATATTATAATTATAGTAAGACATTATAGACAAACCAAAATTTACTCACATATATTTTTCTTAGACCACAACAGTTATCTCATCTATAGAGATTTTCATCAGGATGACAGATTAACAATTTTATATCAGATCACCACATTATCGTCGAAGATGGCCTCTACTTCATCGGCAGTCCCCACTTTGCCGAAAGAGAAATTCTTCACCACCTAAAACCGCATCTCACTAGTCACGTACTGCTTTCACATGCTAATTCGGGGTTGTTATTTGTAACACCGATGGCATTTGTATCGATGATGTCGAGAGAAATTCCGCTTACACTAATTAAGCTTTAATGTAGCAGCAGGATTATTTGAAGTATAACATTAATTCCTCCTTCTGCTCTTTAATTCGATCCTCATTCAACACATTCCGAACTTTCATGTACTACCTCGGCTCAAAGTTGAGGAAAGCTCATATCTCCGAAAAACATCTGTAATGGAGATAGCAAAAAAAACTTATAGGACCAGCATCCTTTTTAGTTAGCCTCTTCTGTAGTACAGATGCCTTTCTCTTCTGCGCTCATGCTTCGGAGCTCAGGGGTAGCGGGGCGCATTTTCCCGCCAAAAATCCCCCTCGCCCGCTCCAAATTTTTTCGACTCGCACCTACATCATACGTTGTTCTCTGCTTACTGACTGACCTTCTCGTATCACCTTTACTCCTCGAACCTATATGGGGCCTACCCATTATAAAATTAAGGGGAACGGGATCCTTACGCTTCTGTTACTATGCGCTAACCACATGGTAACAGGAAAATTTTCGAAGAAACAGGTTGCCTAATGGTCCTTTTTTGACCGAACGTTTATTTGAAAGGTTGACCGTTTGTCCTACAAGGTTAAACTTTGCGGGTATTTTTCCTGGAATAAGTGGGGTTGAACAACAAGGTCACAACAATTTACACTTGGGGTTGATATTACGAAAAGGGAAAAAAAAAAGGAACATTTAACTAGAATTTGGAAGAAAGAACTGCATTACTTACCATGTTATACATTAAAAAAAAAAAGAAAGTGAAAGAAAAATTAACTGAAAATTTAGATAAATGAAGGGTTATGTTAATATAAGTTAAAAAATTAGAATTTGCGAAATATTCTACAACAAAAAACATTTTGGAGACTTCCCAGTGATATTGGAGAACAACTACCGATTAGTTGTCAAATTATCACTCATAAGTGTTTATAAATTTATCCCAGAAGTGACGTCTGTAAGTTAAATTATTCTTTTATTTTTATTGATTTCTTATTTTATTGATTTGTTATTATTGGCTTATATAGAACAAAAATTGTTCTTAGAATACTTTAGAAAAATTTTGTTCCTTTTATCATGAACATTTAGAACTTACGAAATTTAATATTTATTCTTATGTATTGTTAAAAAATTAATTTTATTTGGTTAAGCTCACAAATATTACTGAAAGTTTTGAACTGCTCTGATATTTATTCCTATATTACTTCATTTTACAAGAGTAACTTCATTTTATGTTCTTATTTTATCATTTAATTATAGCCCTTTTCATTCGGTGATATTTATTCATAGGAAATAATTTCTATTTATTGAAAAAATATATGAGTAATCTCTTTTCAAGTAACATGTATTGGAACATATTCTATGCCATTCTAAAAATGCATAAAAATTTATTAGATTATCTGAAATTACAGCTTCACTGATTGCATAATAATCGCAAAAATAGCTTTTGAAGTTTATTAATGTGAAAAAAAAAAAAAAAAAAAAATGTGTTATCTTAAAAGAAAGTTGAGTAACATTGAAAGGGTAAAATTATTGTGCAGTTAATTTATTTGTTTATTTTATTACTTTTGTTTTTTGATGCTATATTCTGAGAGTACAATTCAAGAGCCCCCAAAAAAAAATTGTTCTTACGAAATAATGATACTTATTTTAAAAAAGTGTTTTATTTATTTCATTCTAAATTGTGATATTCATATATAGTGGATCTATTTATAGAAAGATTATAGTAGTAGTTTACATTTACTATTTAAGTGAAATGAATTTTAATATGAATTGGACTTTTTTACTGTTGAATATTATTTAGTTTGTTATTTAAATTATTAAGAGTTAGATATTTACAGTTGTTGTTAAGTTAAAGAATTCTTTATACATTGTTATTTTTTTTTACATGTTATTAAAGTCAGGGTTTGTTAAAGTTATTGTTGAAAGTAAGGGTACTCAAACCAAAATGGCTGAAAAAGAGCTTAATGTTATTATTTTTGACCCAGAAAGTGGGATGAATGTTGTGTCTTGGCTTAGACACTTTGAAGGATCAGCCCCTCCAGATAAAAAAGAGTGGAAAATCAACAATATTTCCAAATATTTGAAGGGCGAAGCATTAAAGGTGTATGTTAATGAATGTCTAGATTGTAAAGAGTATGAAAAAATTGCTGAGATCTTAACTGAAAAATTTCTGAAAGTAACAGTCCCCCGTTTTTCTGATTTCGCCTCGCTGAAATTGCATGACCTAAACAACTTAGAAAATTATTTCCGTCAGAAAATAGAGATAGGTCGACAACTTAAACTATGTGAAACTATTATTTTACAAGGATTGACAGATGGCTTAAAACCTGAATACCAGAACTATTTAATAGTAAATCCTCCTGAATCTACTACCGATTGGTATAGATTAGCTAAACAACTTGTTGTCATTCCATCTCATTCTAGCAGTAACAATAATAGTAATGTTAGAAATATGTCTCAAAATTCCAGACCTTTTTCTCAACCAATTAATTCACCTAGACATTGGATTCGCCCTCAACCTAATTACAGGAATCCAAATTTCCAAGCAGCAACTAATTTTAACCCTTCAACGTCCAGGTTCGTTAGTCCTAGATTGCCTGTCAATCATTATCAAAGAAGGCTTCCTAGTCGACCATGTCGAATGTGTTTAAATAGAGGTATCCAAAATGCTTATCACTGGGAGAGGGATTGTGTATTCAATGTTAGGCCTCTGCAATCTTCTGCACCCCCTCTTAGTCAACCACAACCATCTACTGATAATATATGACAGTTAATTGTATCAGGATATGTAAATAACAGGGAAGTACCTTGTGTGATTGACTCTGGCTCAACCATAAGTATTTTGCCTTTTAAATTTGTTAAATTCTTAAATGCTAAAGTTATAAATATTCCACCTGTTATTATTGGCCAAGCCAAAGGAACTGCTGTAATAGATAAAGCTTGTAATTTATTGTTTAAATTAGGTAATGTGCAACAAAATATTAGATTTTTAATATGTAATACAAATTTAGATTATGCTATTCTAGGTTTAAAAGAATGCTGTAAGTTTAATTTAATTATTGACTGTGCTACATGTAGAGTATTACAAGGAGACCTTGTTTTAAATGAATCTAAGAACATATCCAGTGATAAATTAAGGTTACTTCATTTTAATGTTAACTATGATTATCAGAGAGTGCAACCCGATTATGGAAAGATCATATCTCCTCAATCCTTTGTTCCATCTAATGCTGATAATTCTAAATTAATTGGGGAAATAAATTCTATAGAAAATGAAACTTTAAGGGAAAGTATAAGGGATTATTTAGATATATTTTCTAAAAATAAATTTGATGTCGGGAGAATTAATATCGAACCGCAACGTATTCTTCTTAATTCTGACCTACCAATATCTCTGAGGCCATACAGAACTTCCCCTTTAGAAGAAAAAGAGATTTCGGATCAAATTCATTCACTATTAGATGCTGGTTTAATTAAAGAGAGCAATAGTCCCTATTCTGCCCCTGTTACATTAGTAATGAAAAGAGAAGAAGGTAAAAAAACTAGATTATGTGTTGACTATAGAAAATTAAATGCAATAATGAAAAATGACGCAGAACCCCTACCTCGTATCGATGGAATTTTAGATAAACTGAGTAGTGCGCAGTATTTTTCAACTTTAGATTTAGCCTCTGGCTACTGGCACATACCCATACATCCATCCGATACTGAAAAATTGGCTTTTGCTACCAACTTTGGGCTCTTTGAATGGTTAGTTCTGCCCTTCGGGATTAAATTAGGCCCCCCGATATTTAATAGAACCCTTAGAAGAATACTTACTAAATACAAAATAGACTTTGCTTGCCATTATTTTGATGATATCATTATTTTTTCTTCCTCATTAGAAGAACATATGCAACATTTAAACCAAATATTTGAATTATGTAGACGCGAAAACCTTAAACTTAAACTCTCTAAATGCAATTTTGTCCAAAATAAAATTAACTTCTTAGGATATACCATCCAGAATGGCACATTAACTCCTGCTAATGCTGATATTAAAGTAATAAAAAAACTGAATTCCCTCCTGCTTACTTACTTTTTGGCCAATTACCCTATGATTCTCCTCTTCAACAAAATTATTACCCTCCTGTTCAAGAAGCCCTTAAACTTGCTAAAAAACGCACTGATGAATTCTATTGGAGAAGTAAAAAATATTATGATCGAAATTATCTAGAACCAAAATTTGAGATTGGAGATCTTGTAATTTATGAAGAGTTCCAATATCCTAATACCAGAAAACTTTCACAAGTCTTTAGTGGTCCTTATCAAATCCTTAATAAGTTATCTGATGTCAATTTTGAAATTGATAGACAAATTCAAAATAAACCTACTGAAATAGTACATGTATCAAAATTACGCCCTTATTATCCTCCTGATCAATTAAAATTATCCCATGAGAACCAACAACAAACTAATGTTAAATTTATAGTTTCGTCTTGATTTTAATATAATCCAAAAATAAACGAAATAAAATAAATTAATAATTAACTAATCAATTCTCTTCTGTATAACCGTGGTGTTCTTGATTGTGCACACGAGAGTGTCACTGTTGAAGTTTCCACTTGAGTCAACTTTTTATGCTGGCGTAATTTAGTTGATTTAAGTTAGGAGTTTCTGATACTGAATTGGATTAGATTAGAATAATAAATTAAACAGTATTAACTGAACTAATAAAATAAACTGGATTAAATTATATCTTAAACTAATCAAATATGATATCTTAATACTAATTGAGAATTGTCCAACCTTTCTTAATATGCTACAAGGTCCCATTTTTTCATTTCACAACTTATGTTTTCTTGTTTGACTGAAAGCAAGATAGTTACATAACCATCATCTACACAATAATGATTGTTTTCACGAATTTTTCTTATTTATTCCTTTTTTTATATTATGTATTTTATTGAGTATATTTCATACCTCATTCACTACTATATGGATGAGATATTAAATATATACTTAAGAAAGTAATTAAAGAAAGAGTGTGATATTTTTGAATTATAATGCTTGTTATTGCTGAACTTATTGTTGAATATTATTATTATTAGTTATACTATTTATAATTTGATATTGAGATTAAATATTACTTGAATTTGAACACTACTTGAATTTGAATATGTTGAGATATATAAATTTTTACTTCTAGAAGTAAACAAGTAATAAAGTAGTAAAGGTAATGGAAGTTATAAAGGTAATAATGGTAATAATAATTTTGATGTTGAGTAAAAAACTCTTATACTGCTTACATTACCTATTTGCCTTTTTAGGTAATTACCATTTGTCAGACAAACTATACCATAACAAAATACTCATTTCTCTTAAGTTTTTCTTAGCATTCCATTCAGGACTGAGTTTTTCAGACAAACATAAGTTTAATATTTGAAAATTAACTTATGATTATTGTTATTGTTAAGTATTATTATTTTAAAATTTTTATTGTTGATATTCTTCTTCTTCTTATTATTATTATTATTGTATTATTTGTGTTTTATTGTTGTTAATATTAATCTTAGTACTATTTTCGAGTTGTTGCTAGTAAATATAAAGCATTCAGATGAACTTTAATTCTGAAATAGACTTTCATAAGGAAGATCAGTAAGATCTAAAATTTGAAGGATTTTTCTCTTTCAATTTGTAAACTGTTCAGTTTGTGAGGTATGCAAATAACTTTTTTGGATGGACTATCACTCAGACGAGAACTGAACGACAAATTAATCAACAATTCTACAAGCAATTTGCAACAAATTTTGTAAGATGATACTCTGGAAGTATGTTATCTATTATTTTAAAGTGTTACAATTCTTTTCTTATTTTGTTTAATATTTTCTAAAGCTTTTTATGTCATTGTTAACAAGATTAATATCTTGTAATTGTATTTTTATTAACAACTCCACCAATTCGCGTTATAGTTATTAAATTTAATGTTATTGGGCATTAATGAATAAATTTTGGAAATGTACTTATTTTGACTTCCTCCAGTTGATAAATTGTAATCCAAGTCCGTGTAACATTTCCCTTGAATGAACTTGCAGGTCATATGACCTACCGGTTCATTCGTCTTTTTGGGTGGGGGGATATGTAATAATAAAAAATTTTCGCCCTATTTCTTTAGTTAAATTATTCCAAATTCTTCAATTCTTTTTTCCCTCTCTTTTTAAAATATCTCTTAAATCTATTTTGTATTTTATTCCATAACTTAATCAAAATATTCTGTTATTTATCATTCTAAAAATCTTAATCTGTTAAAAGCTACACGTATTTATTAAAACCTTATTCTCTTAAATTGCAACACTGCCTCTAAACGCACCTGCCTAATTTCTTCTTTTGAGACATTTAATTTTTATTCTTTGGAACTTTTATAATACCATTTTTATTTCTATTTAATTCATTCGGCATCCCATGATTCCAAGCGGTTTTCGCGCCCAAAGGCCTTTTTACCTTTTTAATTTGCCGCTTCTGTTAAAGAGTTTTAATCATACGTCAGAGACACGTCTTCGTGGCCTCATTTTTTCATCCATTAGCGAGAAAGCTCCGCCTTCTTTATCCCCCTAGCGCCCTCCGAACATGGATGCGAGTGGACCAGCTTGTTCGCGCGTTTTGTACCTTTGGGCCAAATTTTGAAGTATTTATACGGTTACACTGGCTTCGGAGACAGAATTTACACGAATTAGTGGTTGTCATCTAATTGCCGTCACTGGGGAGTCTACACTAATGCATCGGTAGTATGTTCTTCAAGCTCGGCTAATTCTTCAAGATCTTCAAATGTGTTCAGTTTTTTATGAAGCGAAAGTTGGTGGAGTTGCTTTCATCTCTGTGATCACAATAAAGCCACTGCTCATCTATTAAGTTATTAAGTCTTCTTTTTAATGTTTTTGGGAAATTTCTTCTGGATTTCACTGCCTCTGCTCAATTTTTACGACTGCAAATACACTAAGATTTCCGATGTGATATACTTCGAGATTTGTCTTCATGGTGAGTGACTCGAAGTGATGCCCTGTCCGGGTGTCATGACTACATTACAACGATCTCGACTGCGGCTACATCGATATGATTATCAGGTAATTTTAGTGGTTTCGGACTGAGATGTTCCGATTGTCTGGTGGAAAGAACGTCCTAGTCGACAGCAATAGCGATCGTCTATAATGTGCCAATTTTCGACAGGAATGTATCATGTATTTAAAAGAGATGCATTTTTACACAATTAAAGCTTATGCTGAGTTAAGATCCATTGAATTTTATGCATATTCAACCTTTGGCAGAACTAAAGAATCATCTTAAATGCGGAAAAATCAGAAAATTCATAAAGTCCAAGTAGCATAACTCGGTAAGTTTTTGTCATAAAGGAATTGAAATATTTTTGTTTTACTTGTTCGAGAATGGAGTATGATTTCCTAAATTTAACTTATATCTGCCAGAGTCTATATAAAAATTTAACTTCCCTAAGTTCTACAAAAATATTTACTTTCATTAAATAGCTTTTATAGATGACAAGTGGCAAAATTTGAAACATTTTTGCGATCGGAAAAAAAACTGTTTAGGAATTAGCTATTGTCAGCGTTAAAAGAGTGTATGCTTAATTGTATGCTAAAATTTAAAGTAAATTTTCCATGTGGATGTAATAAATCTGTTATTGCTCACCTGATGATGAGAGCTGCTATTTAATTACTTTCGAAACTATAGTCGTGTGTTTATTAATCATCATCTGGAGCAAACAGAATAGCAATCACTCTTTAAGATTTTTTTAAACGAAAAATAACATCAAGTCAGTAGAAGTAATTTCAATTTTGTAAAATACATGTTTTTTTCCTAATAAATATTTATATTTTTTAAAATAGGAAGCATAAATTCAGTCTCCATCTTTCTATAATCACACATCGGAGAAATTATAACTTTTTAATTATAGTGGCAGAATCATCAAACTGTAATGAAAATGAAATCGAATATTAATAATTTGTGATATGAGAAATTATTAATTAATCAGAGTGTTTAACAATTAGAACACCGATATTATTTGCTTCAATGGTTCATATAATTCAAAGTATGCATACAGTATTTCAAGCTTGGATAAAATAACTGTTATTAGGTATCTTCCCAACTGATTATTTCCATGTGTTGTTATTGAAAATACTTCAAAGTTCTCGTCGTTCTAATGACTAGATATTAATTATATACACAATAATTTAATGTAAGTGTGCAAACAATTATAAAGCTATCAAAATAGCAATATTACATGTTAATGCATTGCTATATAAAAGGGAATTGCAACTTTTTTTTTTCAACGTCTTTTTCAATTAAGTATTGATATTTGCTGTAAAAAAGTCGCAGCTGTGTGAATTTCAAGGCGAGAACAAGAGTTTAGAAATACAATATTTAGTTAAAATATTGCATTATTATAGCTTAATATCAGTTAATATATATATACAGAGTGTTCATAATTTTTTTTAGTAGGAAGCCGATATTACTCATCAGGATAAACAAATTTTTTTTATAGGAAACCAAGGTCACAAGTCGTTTACTCAGACAAAAATACAGACATCTCAGTTCACTATTTATTGTCCATTTTACCAATTTTCATTCAGACATTATTTTTAAACAAAATGGTAAAAAATCTTCACTAAAAACGTCCCCCATTTAAAAAATGTAAAAAACAGTTTCGAATAAAAAATCTTCACCACTTCACAAAAGCACTTACGCCCTAGCTAGAGCATCATCAGTTGTGATCTTCAATCCGCTGCCTCTCGTATATATAACATATACGACTGGTGGTTGAAGAGCTTCCCCTATCGGCATTCAATTCTCTCTCTCTCTTTCTCTCCCCCTCTTCTAACATTTTTTTTCCCGCGGCAATCAATCAATGAATGAACCATATCATTGCATGCGTCTTTGTATGCATGAATTTCTATTGCTTCTCTTATTAAGGCATTATGTAAATTTTCGTAGTTAGCTATTTTCTGTATTTGTAGGGTTTCAAGTTTTATTGGGGTTTTAGTGTTTAATCTTGCAAGAGCTGTTGACTGTTTATTTAGTTTTATATCTCTGATATGTTCTTTCATTCTTTCTTGTATTTTTCTCTTGGTCATTCCTATGTAAGTAAGCTTTTCAGTTCATCGCTTCAACAGTTTTCAGTTGATCTCAGTTCAAGTTGAATTCGAATTTTCGTATGTAACTTTAACAAAAATAAAGAAATTTTCAAAAGTCTAACTTTGCTTTCTTATACATCTGACACTGTCATGAGGAGTACTCTCAATCACTACCATTTGCGTCTAATTAACACGGAACTTGACTTTTCATAATTCCAAATGTAGTTGACAATAATTATGTTGTCCCTTATACAATTACAATAACACTTCTATCATTACTCGTGATGCTATCACATTTCTCACAAAAAAAAGTTAGTCATTTGAAAATTTCGCCAGGTTATCTTCTTTTTGTTAAAGTTTTGTTAAAGTTACATTTAAATTCAACGTCTTGTTCAGTGACTTTTAGATGCGAATAGTAGTCATTTACGGTAACCCTCGATTAGTCTTTTGAAAATTCACTAAAGTATCTTAAATTTTATCAAAATTATGTTCGAAAATCTGGGCACAGCTTGGAATGAAGCACCGTGTGTTTTTTACTGAACTGCGAGCCTAGTGTTCTAGAAATATTCCACAAAATTCTGGAAAAAAGTCTTTAAACAATTATAAGAACTCTTAAATAATAAGATTTACTTCCATTCTTCCATTCGCGATCTACCATTTGAATCCGCATGGTCGACTCTTCCCCCCCCCCAAAAAAAACCCCCTAAAATAAAAGATACACACCACCAACACCGCCACCCAAATATACTTACATCCACGTCTGACCATTAGTTGTCAAGTCATAGCTAGTTGGCAAATAAAACCGGCAACTTTAAAGGATCATAATTGTTAACAATAATTAAAATAATAACCATAAGAATAAAATTATTAATATAATTAGTTATTACAATTCATTATGATTTCCTTGAATTCTAAATTTTTAATATTAAAATTTAAAATAAGAAAATATATGATACCTCCAATTCTACTAATTTGGGGCCCGTCACTGTATCGGAACTCGCGGGCCCGAGACCCGTTGGCCTTCTTGTAAAGACTTACCAGAACTGTTATTTAACTATAAATGTGAGAATAAAAAAGAAACATATTTTTTTTACATTTATTAACTGAAACTGTTTTTGAAACTACTTCATATAAAAAAAAACGGATGCGCTAATTAAGGAAATGAAGAAGTAAAATAGCATTTTCTCATTTTAAATTTCAATACTCGCAATCATCATTTTTGTATCAGCTAAATAACAAAACAACGATTCATCCCGTGTAACTAATTGCAATGAGTGCAAAGCAATTAATTGTGAAGGATAATTAATTATTCGGTTTTCGGCGGAGAGAAATATTCGAAGACACAGTAATTACATATTCAATAGTTAGTGGTGTATACGGAATAAGCGGTTGACAGAACATTATTTGTATCGACAGAATCGACCTGTTGAAAAGATGAAAAATGTTAGTTTGAAATAGAACGGTAATTTTCACATGTCTAACCTGAAAAAAGATTTTGTTTTTCTTAAATATAACAATTTGATGTTAAGTTCTAAACAGCAATTTTTAATTTTTGAAGTACGATTTCTTCCGACATACGAAATTTTAAGTCTATAAAAAAGGACTTAGAGTTTTTTTTTAATTTTTAGGTTCATTTGTAATTATATAAATAAGTAGAATCTATAGTCGTCGTCTGGTCCGTCCGTCTGTCCGTCTGTACGCATATAACAGTGAAAAAACTACCCAACCGAATGGTTTGAAATTTAATACATATAATCGTTGCAGAATTTCAATTTTTATGAAAATCGAATCAAAACTTAAAAAGATATCAATAAAAGTTTTCTTCATTCCATTAAATCTTATCATCTATACTAATAAAAGAAAGTTTCGCTCTGTGTGTGTGTGTGTGTGTGTGTCTGTTGGCGATGGCTAGGAAAATTTAGCCCACCTAGAAGGCTGCAAATTTAAGGTAGTCCAAACCCTCTCCTGGTGCAACATTACTTCAGAATTTTAATATTTTAATTACTTTCTGAAATATTAATTAAAATGCACAAAGCACTCTCATTAAAAATACGCTTTTATTCTCTTGGGTTGGTTGGTTCACTGGTTGGTTGCATCGTTCTTCACAGAAGTAATTAAATAAACCAGAGTAGCGATGCAAAAATAAGGATTTCTAAGGAAATAGTGGTCGCACGGCTCTGCCGTTACAAACATACAACCATGCACACGTAGCGCCATCTGCCGACGCGAAACTGAAAGTGTCATTAACGCAGAAGAACTGATGCAACTGTCCTACTCGAGCGCCATCACCATCTATTTGAAACATTTTAGAGGGACGTTTTTCGTTAGAAATCTTTGTCTGAAAGTCGAGTGTTTCATAAATTACTGTTTTTTTTTTTTTTTTCAGCTAAATATTAATATTTTCACACAAAAATTATACCCATGCTTAGGAAACATTTTTTTTAATACTCATAAAAATTTGGATAATAAGATTTTTTAAAAAAAACATTAAATAAAAAATTAGAACACTTCTAACAGGCAATTTTGTCACTACAAATTGGCAATTCTTAAGTTCTTGCTTGAGCTGCGGATAGTTTAGCGAGAATTCTTGAAACTTTCTATTGCAAATTTATTAATATTAATATTTTATATCTATATTAATAAAAGAAAGTTTCGCTCTATGTGTGTGTCCGTGTGTGTGTGTCTGTGTGTGTGTCTGTCGGCGATGGCTAGTAAAATCTAGCCCACCTAGAAGTCTGGAAATTTAGGTGTGGATAGTCCAAGGTCTGGCCATGTGCACCTGAGCCTCAGAATTTTAATATTTTGATAATTAGCCTGGATATTAATTAGATTCTCATTAACCATCGCTTCTAAAATGTCATATTTTAAGTCAAAATGGCGAAAGAAACGAACTGGAGCGTTGGATTTGCAAGCGGAAATGAACAAATTCGGAATTATTTTACTAATTAGCGAATTTTAAGAAAACTAATTGAGATATCAATTTGAAAATTTCTGAGCATAGGTAAAAAAAAATATTCTGTATCTGATTATGTGATTTTTGAAAAATTCGGTTGGTATTTTTTTTTATTTATGCAAAAAACTTCCAAAAATCTGCCGGCGCCAGTGAAAACGATCCGAGAAAGTTTCAGACAGGGATCTGCTTTCATTAAAAACTGAACTACAAAGAGATCTGTTTCTCGGGCCGAACCCTCCATTTAGTTTGCGAAAATGAAAGGAAATAATTGCCAATTTTTACTAATGAACAAAAATTTAGGTAACTAATTAAGATATAGATTTGAAATTGGGGTCGGGAAGGGGTGTCATCTGCCTGCTATTTTAGCGTAGCGTCTTCGTTATGTTCTAATTATCAGAAAAATGTAATTCTTTTTTTAATGATCGCGTTAATGTAGGTGACGGTGGTTATCTTGAACAAATTATTCATTATATTTGGGGGTATGGGGAGGGAGGGGGTTAACGCCTTTCTCTGAGATTGTAATTATCTCGGGCCCGGGCAACGCCGGGCGGGTTAGCTAGTACATAATAAATTTGATATCCTATGATAGGTAATGATTGTAGGTTGCCATGGTGATTACGTCTTATTTAAGATGGAGTCCTATTTTTTCCGTATTACTGAATTTAAAAACCGAATTTGTATACTAACATTGTTTAATCATAGCAATCATATAATCTACCGACATTATTTTAGATAGATGTTTCCGGAGAAATAGATATTAAATGAAAAAAGGGTCTAAATAGGGATTTCAAGTTCTGAAATTTTCAAAGTTAGGCTTAAGTTTCCCATTGGAATTTTCAGTAAATGTCAACAAAAGATAAAATGTTACCAACTTAAAATGTACTTATTTTATTACGGAAATTAATCATATTATAAATATAGAAGAAATAATTCATTTCACTGAAATAATAACGATGATTTTTTTACATTCTCTTGTATTGGATATTTGCGCTTAGTATAATTTTAGTGTAACAAAATTGTAATAAATTGTTTGTAAAAGTGTATTGAAACTTAATTTCATAAATAAAAACTAATATCTATAATATAAAAATCTGCACATAAAATAAATTTTGTATTCATGTATTTTTGCATAATATTGCAACAGCTATTGCACTAAGATCTGAATATTTATAAAACTAGTTATAGTACGAACGCACCTCATTTCTCACGTCTGACATACAATTTCCAACTAGTTATTTTTTTACTGGGAATCTTAACCAATCTATGCATAATGATCATCTGGAATATCGCGGCTAGAATAATTGAAGTAATTTATAATCGAACAATTTACAAGATAATAATTTGGAATTTAATGACCATTGGTTAGAAGAAGGGTTCTAACTAGCTTTTGATTAACCTTAGTAATTTGGCTAATCATCAAAGAAACAGTATAGCCAAATGAAAATAATGTCAGCGATAGATTCGTCGTGAAACTCTGATTATAAAATCGTACTTTAAACTCCCTAACGTACCTCCTTTTTCCTTTTCAATACGTGTTCTAATTTTACTTACCCATAATACGTAGTATAGGGGCAATCGTTTTGAAAATCGAAAAAAAAAAAATTGACGGATTTACACGTTTCAGACACTGGAGATTCCGAAAAACATATTTTTAGAAAAAAAAAAATTGCCGTCCGTCTGTGTGTCTGTAAACGCTCTATCTACCGAACAAATTGAGGTAGAGGCCTGAAATGTGGTGTGTATCGTTCTGCAAAGTGTAAAAATCGTTCTGCAGGTGGCGCTGCTATGCAGCATTTTTCGCGATTTCCGCAATAGCTCTATCTCAAGAAATAATGCTCGGAATTTAATAAAACTTTATATTCAGTTAGTCTCTGATATAAATTGGTGCTGATTAGTTTTTGGTAAAAATGACCCAGCAGGTGCCGCTGCTATGCAGCATTTTGCAGGATTTACACGATTTTAGTGATAGTCATATCTCAAGAAATAATGCACGGAATTTAATAAAACTTCAGTTTCAGTTAAACCTTGATATAAATTGGTGTTGATTCTTTTTAGTGTATGCGAAACCTGTGTGAGATAGAAGAAAGTTTTGGGATTGACACATCCGACTAGTTGTAATTGTTTTTTAAAGCAGTTATTGATCAAATTTGAATTATATGGTACAGAAAAAAAAATAAAACAAGTTTATTATAAATGCTTTGCCAAATCGAGAAAAAAAATCTAGCCCGATTTATTTCTGTATAGTTTTATAAAACAAACCCTAATTAACTCGGTATTTGGGATAACAGGGTAGTGGATTAAAAAAAATAAATAAATAAATAATAATAAAAAAATGAGAATAGGTTCTGAAAAATATCAAAACACAATTAGAAAGTTATAAAGAAAACTTTCAATCGTATAATCACATCAGTGAGAGTGTCTCCGAAAGAAACAAAAATCAACATTCGCAATTTGGCGATTTCAATTTTTCGTTTCCTTTCCAAATGAAACATTTTGTCATGATTTGGCGCAATGGCGATCAGCAGCGAGAACCCTGAAAGCAATGTTTTCTCAATTAATAAAAATTTTAATTCTCAATGCAAAAATAATAGAGTCTATATGACATTACAGGAAAAGCAAATAGGGATAAATATCATCACTATATTGCTTTATTAAGATTTTTAAAAAATGTGTACCCAAAGTTCAAGATTTATAATGCATTAATAAACAGATTATATCCATTTATACAACAGTAAAGATTATATCTTAATCACTCAGTTATGTCTATATATAGATAAACATTTTAGGAAACAAAGAAAACAGTATATGAATGTTTTGCTTGGAACATAAATAATTCGATATCCTAATAGGACGATTTCGTTTGCTTGTTTCGAGCTTCTTTACTTATATAAATAGTCATCCAAGGGTGAAAAAACATATAGATAAAAATTTTGAAGTTACCTTCCTGAAGATTTTATGTAGACAGATTTTATTTTTGAAACAGCCCCACTCCCCCCTTTCAGAAACATGCACGTATGGTTAATTTAGTATCTTTCACTAAGCGCATTGGATCGCGACCTACCTTATACACGGCCGGTGCATGTCGTTTAAAACGTGATATGGAATGGATCATTTTTACATGGCGATTGGTGCTAAGGGGCACGCCCACCGTTTTCCACCAATCACCGTGTAAAAATGATCCACTCCATTTCACGTTTGAAACGTCATGCATCGGCTATGTATAACGCAGGTCGCGATTGGTTCCACGTAACAAATAAACAAACCCATATATTTAAATTTTGTGATGCAATTCTTTATACAGTGCTAATTGCTACAGAAAGTATGTGTGATACTAAATGGATGTGTAATTTTCATATGAAAATCACACACTCATTACCGAAAGAACACGTGTCAGGTTGTTGTTGTTGTTTTGACCCTATTGGGCCCCGGTGAGCAGCTTTCAATTTCTGTATGGCTGTCATAATCTACTTACTAGACAAACTACAGAGAAAAGATACAACGAAAACCTGACAAGTCGGCACTATACCGATAGAACCACAACTGACTAGAACAACACCTATACGGCAACATCAAACCAACTACGACTGTGACTACACTATATTTCCAATGATGACCGGTCACTTGCGATTTTAGACGTTTTGTTAAATATCTGGAACGATACATGAGGAATTATCCTGAAACTTCAGGAGTGTAAACAACATGATAGACTTCATATATATCCACGAAGATTTTTCCCGAAACCCCATAAGGGGCCGTCAACAAAATGAAGAAAAACGAATATAATTTGGATAACCCTGTAAAAACTAATATTGCAAAAGCATTCAAACTGTAGATTATGATTAAGTTGATTATTCTAATAATTTGGGTTCATTTTTGTGAAGATAGCATGTATACTCGAAGAGAAATTCAGGTTTTTATAAAAACAGTCCCAAATTTTATCAAGTTTTTTGCTTATAATTTGCAGAGTTTTTAATATAAAAACAAGCTATATACAGAAAATATGACAAACAAAATTGTACACAACACCTTGCAATCAGAATTAAAAAATAATAAAAATTGTATGAAAAATGAGCAGGTTCACTAAATATTGTTTCACTGCGCATGCGCGAATTCAATCAAAATATACTGTGCACAATATATTAGCTAAATATATAGACCAACTTTTATGAAAGTCTCAAAAACATAGCTTGAAAATTCTGATAGTAATCGTCGGTAGAATAAGCTCGAAAATGGCTGTTCCCAAAAGAAAGCAAAAAGATGAGGGGTTGTATCAAATATAGAATGAGAGACACTTCATTCTTATTATGTCAACTTTCATAAGCTAGTATATTTGGATACAACCCCTCATCTTTTTGCTTCCTTTTGGGAACAGCGAAATTCGAGCTTATTCTATCGACGATTACTGTCAGAATTTTCAAGCTATGTTTTTGAGACTTTCATAAAAGTTGGTTTATACATTTAGCTAATATATTATGCACAGTATATTTTGATTGAATTTGCGCATGCGCAGTGAAACAATATTTAGTAAACCTACTCATTTTTCATACAATTTTTATTATTTTTTAATTCTGATTGCAGGGTGTTGTGTATAATTTTGTTTGTCATATTTTCTGAAAATAACTTGTTTTTATATTAAAAACTCTGCAAATTATAAGCAAAAAACTTGGGATAAAATTTGGGACCGTTTTTATAAAAACCTGAATTTCTTTTCGAGTATACATGCTATCTTCATAAAAATGAATCCAAATTATTACAATAAGCCACTTAATCATAATATACAGTTTGAATGCTTTTGCAATATTATTTTTTACAGGTTTATCCAAAAGATATTCGTTTTTCTTCAATTTGTTGACGGCTCCTTATGAGGTTTCGGAAAAAAATCTTTGCGGAAATCTATGACGTTTATCATGTTGTTTACACTCCTGAAGTTTCAGGATAATTTCTCATGTATCTTTCCAGATATTTAACAAAACGTCTAAAATCGCAAGTGATCGGTCATCATTGGAAATATGGTGTATATGTCTCATTCAATAGCTGAGAAAACAGAACCAGATCTTCACCACCCTTTCTCCCCGTCGCAGAAAATATATCCTCGTACGTCATACTCTTCGACACGAGGCTAACGAAAAAGACAGGTTACCGCGGTACATTTCACTTATCTTTTTTTACAGACCGCTAGAGTGACGTGATGCTCTTTTCGTACACCTGCATTGGTGCATTCGAGCATCACGTGACTCCCGCGGTCTGTAAAAAAAGATACGTGTAAAGCACCGCGGTAGCCTTTCTTTTTCTTTAGCCTCGCTTCGACACCAATAACTTCCCAAACACCTTATCTCGAATCCCCAAAAACTTCTTGCACCTCAATGTCAGGTGGAAGTCTTAGATTTAATACCACGTGGAGAACGTCAAACTTTAACAAAAAAAATCAAGAATGTATCGGATAAATAATTGGCAGTTCGTTGTCTTAAAACAATGTGCTGAGAAGTTCCGGTTGTCTAATCTGTAGCATTTCTGTTTAAAGTTGACAGCAAGATCATGTGAATTAAACTTCCTAGAAACTTCTGGATATTTTCAAGAAGCGTTCCTTGAAACTTTTGGGCAACTATCTGTCCGTTATTTCCCTGGAACGCGTCTGGATTCTTATGACAATTCAATGACAGACAGTTTTTTTCGCTTTCGACACCATGGCTATAGTGTCTAGAAGATATAGTGTGGCAATCGGCCAACCAGAAAGTGCTAAAAAATTGTATTCCATAAATGTTGAACGATGCCAAACAATAAATGTCGATCGCAGCAACATCTGGTAGTTCAAATGTAAACATTGTTTAAGGATTCACTTAAGAAAGCGTTTAGGCCAGTGAAGAGCTAGCAGATGTTGCTGCGATCGATATTTGTCATTCAACATCATTCAAAATTTATGGGATTCAATTTTTTAGTACTTTTTAAAGCATTACTGGAATAGACGGTTGCCGCACTATATCTTATAGGCACTATACCTAGACTATGGGGAAAATTACACACAGGTTGATTTATAGCAAAGCAAACATCTTTTTCCGTGGTCACAGTTAGGAATAAATGATAAACGGGGCAAAACGATAGGTAGTTTATACCTAAAACGAGAAAAGAAAATGCTCGCGGGGTAAACAAAATATGACCTTATAAAATTCGAAGTGAAACTATGTGACATTTTTATTACAAATATTATTTACATTTTAAGAATAAAAATCTCTCACATAAAATAAAATGAAAACATTTTTTTCATCGTAATAATGTGTGTATGTTGCTTTTATAATGGAATTACTTTTTGGTATTAAAACGGCATTTTGACTGAAAAAAAAAAAAATTTTAAATATAGGTGTTCTTTATTTAACCATATTTGGAGTGATGTTTATTGATAAGCGTAATGGTCATTGTATAATTTATTGTTTAAAATGTTAGACAAGTATGTCTGCTTCTACAGCTATATCACATTAATTTTAAACCATAAAACTATTTATAGGCAGAAACAATTTATATGTGCTAAATCAAATATCCCACACATAAATTCCTAGTTTTGGAATATAATTTGATTAATTGCTTTCGAGATGCTTGTAACAAGCTTTATTAGTTCTGTGCGGATCAGATGAGATTGGATAACATCAAATTAAAGATGGCTGGTCAGACTGTCTGATTAATGGGATTGATAATTGTTTGTTGTTCTATTGTATTAAAACACTGTATGGCTGAGTTTACCCGTTCAATTTACGCAATCTGAAAATGTATTTACAAAAGATTAATGAGGCTTTACTATAATAACTAATTGCATATGCAAAATAACAAAGAAAATACTATTTAAATACAATATTGTATAATATTTACAAAATATGTTAACCTTTAACAATTCTTAGCAAAGACCACTGTTTTTTATTTATTTATTTTTTATTTTTTAATTAAATGCGAAGTGACTTCTATACTTTTAACCAGAGATTTTTGGCGTTTTACTTACGCATCATACGTAGTATAGGGAAAGTCTTGAAAATCGAAAAAAAAATTTTGGCCGATTTACGTGTTTCAGACACTGGAGATTCCGAAAAAGATATTTTTAGAAAAAAAAAATTGCCGTCCGTCTGTCTGTGTGTCTGCGTGTGTCTCTGTAAACGCTCTATCTCCTGAAAAAATTGAGATAGAGACTTGAAATTTGGTATGTATACTTAGTATGTAATAATGGGAAGAAGCTTATTGAATTTCAGTAACCTCGATTATACGGAACTATTTTTTTTGGACTCTCGAAATATTCGTTCTGATAAAAGGTATATAAAAATTTTCGAAATTGTTTATTTTAAGGAGTAAATATAAAAGACGATAAAGAAACATAAATTTTGCATAAAGAATGAAGTCGATCGGATAATGAGTTGCCGAGATATTTGTAATCCTATTTTCCACACTCTTCGATTTTTCATGGCCCTGTATTTCATTCAAATTTCAATTCAAAGATATATTTTAATTGGAAATGAGACTTTTAATCCGACGCATTAAACCGTTAGTTAATAGGATTATCAATTTTGGATTTAGAAGAGTGTTTCTTTTACGCAATTCAGTAATAGAGCATTTAAAGTTTATGACGCCATAAAGCCACGATTTTATTCGAATTGCAATGCATTTTATAAATAGTTTACGCATGTTTTATTTTCATATTTTGTATTATGCATATCCATGATGGGTAAGTATTATGGTGGCACCCAACGACTAGTTTCCTTGTTTTTAATATTTTTATGCATATATTTTAATTACTTTCAATGCACGCAATTTCATCAAACTTATTCAGATTCTGTTTGACCTTGACATAAATAGATGGTGCTTACGTTTTGGTGTAAACAGTCGTACAGGTGGCGCTACTATGCTACTTTTTTCATTATTATCACGATAATTACAGGGTGATTTTTTTTAAAGTTGTGAAAGTAAAACCGTATAACAAAAGAACCACTGATCCAAATGACCTGAAATTTCACCAGTATACTCTCAAAGCAATGGGAATTTTTTAGGCGTGGTTAAAAAAAAACTTAAAATCGCACCGACAGATGGCGCTGTAAGTTAGAAGAAACAAAGAATACCGTCAGTGGTAGGAAAACAATGGACCGTATTTTGAGAAACCATCTTCCGTAGTTCCTCTATCGTCATTGGACCTTTTCTTAAATTCTTAAGTGTCCTAAATCTCCCAAGAGCAGTTGATGCGCTGTCATTATTCTGATAATACAGTTTCACTAACAACGCACGGTACGTCAATGGCACAGTCATTGCGAGGATATCCGTAGAATAATGAACACGAGGTGTGCGTACTCCACGTTTTTATTGCCAATGTGCATGTATCGGGCTCAAGTTCGTCTCCCGACTTTACTGCATGTACAGCGCCATCTGTCGGTGCGATTTTAAGTTTTTTTTTTTTAACCACGCCTAAAAAATTCCTATTGTTTTGGGAGCATACTGGTGAAATTTCTGGTCATTTGGATCAGTGGTTCTTTTGTTATAGGGTTTTACTTTCACAACTTTAAAAAAAATCACCTTGTATATCTCAAGAACTAATGCACGGATTTTCATCAAACCTTAGATTCAGTTAGACGTTGACATAAATTGTTGTTGATTAGGTTTTGGTTTAAATCTCCCACCAGGTGGCGCTGCTATGCTACATTTTCCAGGATTTACATGATTTTAGCAATAGTCATATCTCAAGAACTAATGCACGGAATTTAATAAAACTTTAGATTCAGGTAGACCTTGATATAAATTGGTGCTGATTCTTTTTAGTGTATGCGAAACCTGGGTGGATAGAAAAAAGTTTTGGGATTAGCACATCCGACTAGTTTATTTTAGATATCTAACGAATCGTTTTTGTTTCACTTTTGCACACAAGTTCATTGTTTATTACAATGCAATATTCATTTGATTGCACATGCAATTATTACAATGCAATATTCATGTGACCTCATCAAAGGCAAGCTCCAGGACAGAAACATTATCATACATTTTTCATTGAAATTATGTATCTAATGAACTGATTTTTTTTTTTTTTTTTTTTACACACTAGTTTACTGTTGACAATGATTTACACTTAAGTATTTTCAGCACCGCACTCGAAAATACAGGGTGTTTCTAAATGAATATCGGGGTTTTAACGCTTTGTAGTATCTATTATAAAAAACTTAAAATTATACTTAATACATAAAATGAAAAAGCAACTCAAACAGTTTTATCTACAAGCTTACAAGTGTTCAATGTGAACACCTTTCGTCACACGGCACACATCGATAGCTCAGTTCTTCCCAAACGCCACTCTATGTTCACCGGATCTGACGTCATGTTCTTTCTGTTGGGGTTCATAAAGGATCGAGTGTACACTGTAAAAAATGACCAATGTTTCTTATTTTATGAAAATATAGTATAACTACGAACGAAAATATAATATAATCTTCTGAGTTATCCAAAATAACGAATAGCGTGTTCCACTGTCTTTTGAATCCCCAGAAACCTATATATTTCCAAAATTGAAAGAATTATTTATAGAAACAAAGTATTTTTCGCTGCCTGTATTTTTCAGAAACGTTTCCGAAGGGTTTTATAGTGTATTAATTCGTGTCCTCAGCCTGGAATACCAATTTTTCGAATGCTATCAATTCTCAAGTAAACATTTTCGTGCCCAAAACATATGTTTAACATTCAAACATGCAAAATTAACAGCGTTAACAATAACATTAAAATTAAGATAATTTCTTTACTCTTTCATATATAAATTAACTTATGCGGTTGAAAACGTATACTTGAGAATTTATGACATTCGAAAACCAGGTATTCCAGGCTGGGGACACTAATTAATACACTATAAAAAACCTTCGGAAACGTTTCTTAAAAATACGGGCAGCGGAAAATACTTTGTTTTTATAAATAATTCTTTCAATTTTGGAAATGTATTGGTTTCTGGGGATTCAAAAGACAATGGAACACGCTATTCAGAATTTCGGATAACTCAAAAGATTACATTATATTTTCGTTCGTGGTTATAGTATATTTTCATAAAATAAGAAACATTGATTATTTTTTACAGTGTATGTGCCTCCACTACCAGCTGACCTACCCAACCTAAGAAACAGGATTGAGGCAGCTGTTGCAACAATTACCCCACAAACACTAATTAACGTTTGGGAAGAACTGAGCTATCGACTTCACGTGTGATGTGTGCTGCGTGACGAAAGGTGTTCACATTGAACACTTGTAAGCTTGTAGGTAAAACTGTTTGAGTTGTTCTTTCATTTTATGTATTAATTATAATTTTAAGTTTTATGTAATAAATACTACCAAGTGTTAAAACCCCGATATTCATTTAGAAACACCCTGTAGAATATACATACGAATGAAAATAAAGAATAACATCTTCGGAGTTAATCACGAAACCGAAAGGCGTTCTTTATTATTAGAAACCCCACAAACCAATATGTTTTCCAGATTTAAAGAATCATTTATAAAAATAAAGTTTCTTTTGCTGCCACTTGCTTTACGAAAACGTTTCCAAATAGTTTAAATAGTGAGTTAATCAGTTTTCGCAATTTATTATTCTCTCAATTTATTTGGATGGTTTCTTCTTGATATAATCTTGGTTTTTCTATTATACTTGATATCAACTATATGCTCCTTTTTTCTGTAACAGCCCTGACAAGATTATATCAAAAAGAAACCATCCAAATAAATTTCAATGAAAGTAAAATTATTTTTCCCTCCAGTCTATACTATCCATCCATAATAAGAGAAACCATAGAGATAGTAACACGCAAAAATACAATATGTAACGATGCAGCATCTTTTAACTTACCGAAATTGTGGCTCGAGTTACTCCATAGTTGCAGATATGAAAATAAACAACCAAGTAAAAATAAACGATAACGTGCCTAATTTTTAAAAAGTACTTGAAAATTAAATAATAACTTCAAAGACCGTGCAATTATGGAATATTCTCATTTGTTTTTTTAAAATGGCTCGGAGTGAGCCTAAACATGTCAAACAACCTAATAAAAGCTATATTACTGTGCATTTATTCTGTTGTTAATTTACACCTTTTAGCATTTAAAAGAAATATATGTTATAATTTCTTACTAGATGAAACCCGTCAAAACTTGACGGAAACAAATTGCTATAACAATATCAGTTAAATAAGCTTCTTTATTATTTATGAGGGGGAGAGTATGAAACAGTGTTTCAAAAATTTTATTAAATTTTTTTCCCAGTGAAATACAGTATACTATTTTCGATGCAAACTCCAAACAAACAATCCGTAAACAACTGTATAATGCAAATCAGTTCGACATTACTGTCATATTTACCACTTCAAAAAGAAAATTTCATGGACCTGTGAAGTATCATACAAATAGTATATTCTTACTTCCATATCATATTCAGTAAATAAAGCACACATCGCTCCTCCTGTAATAATGTAACCGAGTGAGCTCCTATGCGCAGAGTGCATTACAACTGTTCAAATGCACCGTCGAAATTCGACGTTAAAAAAGTAATTGAAATTATACATGCAAGAGTAAGTAAATAATATTAATTTTAATGTTAATGTTAGCTGTTAGTTTATCGTGTTTGTCTGTAAAGCATGTTTGTTGAACAGGAAATTGCTTAGTTGAGAATTGAAAGTATCCAAAAAACCTACATTCCGGGTTGAGAAGACTGGTTAACATACTATAACTTATATAACATATTATAAATATATAAAAAGTACTTGGAATTTTTTTTTGAAAATCAGTGACAGGAAAAGAAACTTTGGTTTCATAAATGCTTCTTTAAATCTTAAAAATATATTGATTTCTGAGGTTTCTAAAGATAAAGAACGCTTTTCGGAATAGGTAGTAACTCGGAAGAGGTTATTGTATATTTCCGTCCGTGGTTACATTATATTTTTGTAGATAAAGAAACATTTGTATTTTTTTTTCAATGTTGAAGCGGGCCCTATGGTCCAAAACGCTCTTTCTCGTTTTCTGTTGAAATCATATTAACCCTCTGTGGGGCAAAGTGCTTATATTGCTAAAATGTTGAAATTTTTTAATTGCACCAGGATTTACAAACAAATTTATTTAGAAATAAGTAAATGCTTTTCTTCCCGTACATTATTAAACAAAATTTTAATCCAAAATTTTTTTGCCAATGGGGTTTTTAGGGATTAAAATTAAATGAGATATATTATATCCCATCGCCCTTCAAGGGGTCAAAGTCTGAATTAAAAGCGTATTACTTAAAATTATTAAATTATATATCTTGTTTGTTTTACATTTAATTTTAACAACGAGGTTGTTTATAGGCAAAAGCAATTAATAAATTATCAGTCAAATGTTGCACGTTATAAGCATTATTAAAGCAAAATGCACGTGATAAGCATTATTAGTTCTGTCTGGATTGAATACGAATAGACAGCATGAAATTAAAGAGAGGTAGTCAGACAATGTGACTAATAGGCTTGATAAATATTTGTTATACTGATATATTGTTACGCAGTTTTGTCATTTAATTTACATCATATATTCTAATACGAGCAAATCTTGTGTGTGGTTATATATATATATATGCAAATTTTATCTTAAAAACGGCTCTAACGATTTTGACGAAATTTCGTATCCTACCGTTTTGGGGCACCAGAAAACCATTGGGCTAGGTCACATGTTCGAGAAAATTCGATTAGTGGGTCATTTTGGGTCATTTTGGGTCATGGTCTAGCTAATTGTATCTAAAAAACGGTTCAAACGATTTTGACGA
Source organism: Maratus michaelseni (assembly GCA_963931845.1). Classification (NCBI taxonomy): domain Eukaryota; kingdom Metazoa; phylum Arthropoda; class Arachnida; order Araneae; family Salticidae; genus Maratus; species Maratus michaelseni. The sequence goes on along the minus strand of OZ007597.1, from coordinate 96,757,803 downwards.
AATTTCGTATCCGACCATTTTCGGACACGAGAAGACTATTGGGCTGGGTCACATGTTCGAGAACTTTCGATTAGTGGGTCATTTTTGGGTCAACGCGGGTCAAATTAATTTTATCTAAAAAACGGCTCTAACGATTTTGATTAAATTTTGTGTCCTACGAGTTTCGAGCACGATAAAATCATTGGGCTAGGTCACATGTCAGAGAAAATTCGAATAGTGGGTCATTTCTGGGTCATTGTGGGTCAAGATCTAAAAAGCGGCTCAATTTACACTAAATTTTGCATCCAATGGTTTTCGGGCACGAGAAGACTGTTGGGCTAGGTCACATGTTCGAGAAAATTCAATTAGTGGGTCATTTTGGGTCATTTTGGGTCATGGTCAAGCTAATTGTATCTAAAAAACGGTTCAAACGATTTTGACGAAATTTTGTATCCGACTATTTTCGGGCGCGAGAAGTCCATTGGGCTGGGTCGCATGTTCAAGAACTTTCGATTAGTGGGTCATTTTTGGGTCAAAGCAGGTCTAATTAATTTTATCTAAAAAAACGGCTCTAACGATTTTGATTAAATTTTATATCCTACGAGTTTCGGGCACGCGAAAATCATTGGGCTAGGTCACATGTTCGAGAAAATTCGATTAGTGGGTCATTTCTGGGTCATTGTGGATCAAGATCTAAAAAGCGGATCAATTTACACTAAATTTTGCATCCAATGGTTTTCGTGCACGAGAAGACTGTTAGACTAGGTCACATGTTCGAGAAAATTCAATTAGTGGGTCATTTTGGGTCATTTTGGGTCATGGTCTAGCTAATTGTATCTAAAAACGGTTCAAACGATTTTGACGAAATTTTGCATCCTATGGTTTTCGGGCACGAGAAGTTGGTCTAAGTCACATGTTCGAGAAAATTCAATTAATGGGTCATTTTGGTCATGGATCATGATATTTGAACTCAAATTTAATTTTGACCGAGCATAGCTCGGTCTTCCCTGCTCGTAATCCTAAAATAGCATTACAAAAGATTTATGAAGCGTTTCTGTAACAACTAATTAATTCGTTAACATCCCTAATTCATTAGTAATTTATAATATATCAAAATTTACTACTTCTTTCTTATAGTGGCCCCCACACTTATGATTACGCCAAATTACAGTCAATTTCCTCTAGTCGTAGCCAAGTTCGTGAAGCGAGAACGAAGCGCGCTCTTATACTAGATAAATGAATTTATAGAGCTACAAACCTATATATCTGGTTGAGAAAGCTGATTATAAAAACTACTTTATAAAAACATTATAAAAACTACTCGGAAACGTTTCCGAAAATCAGCGGCTACAAAAGAAATTTTGTGTTACAAATGTTTCTTTAAATCTCGAAAATATATTGGTTTATGAGGTTTCCAAAATTAAAGAATGCTTTTCGAAATCGGTAGTAACTCCGGAAAGGTTATTCTATATTTTCGTTAGTGGTTATATTATATCTTCCTAGATTAAGAAACATCTGTCTTTTTTTACAGTGTAAAAGTAGCTCTAGAGTCGAAAATGCTCTTTTTCGTTTTCGTTTGAAATCATATTTAATTCTGGATTGAAAGATTGTTTTTTTAATTTTTATAATTATACATCTCGTTTCTTTTACATTTAATTTTAACCACGAGGTCGTTTATAGGCAAAAGCAATTAATAAATTATCAGTCAATTGTTTCAAAATGTAATTTGATTAATTGCTTTCAAAATTCACGTTAGAAGCATTATTAGTTCTGTCTGGATCGAATACGAATAGACAGCATGAAATTAAAGAGATGTTTTCAGACAATGTGTCTAATAGGCCTGATAGATATTTGTTATACTGATATATTGAAATACTGTTACGCAGTTTTGTCATTTAATAAACATAAATCTAAAATACCATTACAAAAGCTTTATGAAGCGTTTCTGTAACAACTAATTAATTGGTCAACATCCGTAATTTGTTAGTAATTTATAATATATCAAAATTTAGTACTTCTTTTTTATAGCGGCCGCCACACTTGTGATTACGCGAAATTACAGTCAATTTCCTCAAGTTGTAGCCAAGCTCATGAAACGGGAACGCAGCGCGCACGTATAATCGAGATATAAGCTTATAGAGCTACAAACCTATATTCCGGGTTGAGAAAACTGATTATAAAAACATCATAAAAAACGACTCGGAAAGGTTTCTATAAATCAGTGACAGCAAAATAAACTTTGTTTGTATAAATGCTGCTTTAAATCTAAAAAATGTATTGGTTTATGAGGTTTCCAAATATAAAGAATGCTTTTCGAAATCGGTAGTATCTCGGGAAAAGTTATTCTATATTTATTCTATATTTTCGGTAGTGGTTATATTATATCTCTCTAGATTACAGAAACATTTGTCTTTTTTTACAGTGTAAAAGTGGCCCTAGTGTCGGAAACGCTCTTTTTCGTTTTCGTTTGAAATCATATTTAATTGTGAATTAAAAAAGTATTTCAGAAATTTTTGTAATTATACATCTTGTTTCTTTTACATTTAATTTTAACCACGAGGTCGTTTATAGGCAAAAGCAATTGATAAATTCTCACTCAAATGTTGCTCACATGTTTCGGAATATAATTTGATTAATTGTTTTCAAACTGCACGTTACAAGCATTATTAGTTCTGTCTGGATTGAATACGAATAGACAGCATGAAATTAAAGAGAGGTAGTCAGACAATATGAGTAATAGGCTTGATAAATATTTGTTATACTGATTTATTGAAATACCGTTACACAGACTTGTCTCATTTAATTTACATAAACATAAAATACCATTGCAAAAGATTTATGAATCGTTTCTGTAACTACTAATTTATTGATTAACACCCGTAATTCGTTAGTAATTTATAATATATCAAAAATTTAATGAAACTTTAAATTTTTTAAACTAAAATTAAAAGTTTACTTGAAGTTAAATTAACCCTCAAGTTCCCAATGCTTCAGATGGGGCCTTTTTTAGGTATTGTTATTCTTGAAAAAATCGCCTTAGATATGCTGAGACTATTGGCTTCTTAAGAACTACTGAAGGTGATGATGTCTAATAAACACTTGCTGTTATAACCAGAAAAGCTAGTTATACTTTTCAAACTTTATCGTCCTCTTTTGACTCAAGATACGTTGCATTCCCTAAATTTTATGTTTACCATAACCTGGTGAAAGGTGAGTACTGACATTTTTGATGATTTATATTTACTACTAGATTCTTAGCTATCCCTTGTGTTCTATAAGATCTTTTAAGTTCTTTGGGGAAAAATACTTACGAATCAAGTTTTTAAATTAAAATGTATCAGTAATAAGTCAAAAATATAATTATTTATCATTTATAAATTTTAATTAGCCATTTCAGTCGATCTAAGTTTCTTAAAAATTCATCAATAAGTTCTAGAGTTTTTGGGTATTGAAAGATTGGTTCATTGATTGATTCTCCGTGTTTTTTCCTGTTTTCTACAAAAGTACTTTAGAAATCGGAATGCGACAAACAGTAGATTGTAGTCAAAAAGATTCTCCATGTGTCCCTGATAAATTTAGTGTTTATTATGCAACCGTTTCTGAATCTATTCCATACAAACAGACAGACAAACATTTTTTAAAATGTTATTTTTGACTATACGTCGTCTAAATAGTCAAATGAACTTAGAAATAGGTCTTTTCTGAAAATAACAGACATACAATCCAATTTTATATGTATGTATAGAATTCAATTATATGTATGTATAGGTTTCAAATCCTATGTATGAAAACTGTGAAAGAATTATCACTCCAGTGCTCACTGCCCACTGCAGTAGACTGTACTATAGCAATAAAAATAGAAAACTACATTAAAATTGCATAAATCTGTGTTATTTAGAGGCTAAATAACTGAAGAAAAATCTTACAATCGTGAATATTCAATTATTGATAAAAGATGCAGCCATTGATTTAAGATCTAGAAGTACATAATAAAAACAGCAACGAATCAGAAAACCGTTTAAATTTAGATGACATGACTATGTAGAAGATGCTTACGTACGTGAGCGAGAACGTATAACAGTGTTTATACTATGGTGGTACTACGTCAGGTGGTTAGGTGGCTGATTGAGGAAATACCATTGAATTTTCTGAAGAGATTTTGAGTTGCATTGCTTGTGTGTGGGCGAGCATTGACATGAGAAATACAATGAGCAGTAAAGATTTGTTTTGGCTCAAAAATATTTACCGTAATTACAGCGCCTAGAATACATAGTGTGGAAAATGGCTACAAAATAGTACTAAAAAATTGAATCCGATAAATGTAGAATGCTGAAAAGATAACGTGTCGATCGCAGCGACATCTTCTAGCAGTGGCGTAGACAGGGAGGAGGTCAAGATGGTTTGGATGCTACTAATTGTATAAAAATATTTTTGCCTTATCTAATCGGAGAATTTTCTGCGATATTGAAGGCGAAGAAAACTTTATAATATTACTGGTTCCCAGAGCATTTGGACTACCCTCTCTGGCTACGCCACTGTCTGCTAGCTCTTTCGAACTGAGAAAACTTTTCAGCTGGTGGTAAATGTTTTACATAATTAAATTATACCCTATTTCCTTTGACTTGGATAGTAATTTTCATAAGCTTTGAAAATACGAATGATATTGATCATGGCCAAAAAACGCGATACGCATTCTTTTGTGCCTGGTTGCAGTACTCGATACAAGACAGCAAACTAGAAACTATCCCTATTTTGCATATCAAATATTGAATCTCTGCTAGAAGAGTGGAAAAGATTGATTCCCTGATATGATAAAAAACTAACTTCAAAATCAGTTACAACTGAAAGATACACTTACAAGAAGATTTTATTAACAGAAATTATGTTCATGTTGTCAATAGTGAAACGGTTATTATTATTATTATTAAACCGCAGACCAGGCCCCTACCTGCCGGGCATTATGCCCAGCTCAACGAGTTTGTATACCTGGCCGCGGGGCGAAATTCGCCTAATCTCCTCATAACGGAGATCCACCTGATTAGCTTCTTGGGTGTCCTTGGCTGCAACGGTATTTCGTGAGAGTTACTTTGATACTGTGTTGGCCGGTTCTAGTTTGTTATTAATTATGGGTATCTGGGTATGTTGTCGAATAAGGAAAGGGGCTTGCTTTCGGGCCATATTCACACTGACTATGGTTGCTAATATAGACAGGTTTATATAATTCAGTTTAAATATTTGTGTTTCCGCTATGTATTACTTCTTGTCTGTAGTGTTCTCTAGTGGTTTGCTACAGTTTCTCTACTTGACAGCTCACGGCATCCATCCAACCTCGCTGAAATGGCAGGTTTAAAAAAGAAATTTAAATTTTAAAAAAGTGAAAGGAATTGGTCTCGTAATTTAGAACCTTGATCAGGTGATGAGACCTTCACCTGACTAGGCACCTCCAGAGGTATAATTCAAAGGGAACTTGGAGGACTTTGCACCCACGACGGATTTTACATGCACCAGGCGCCATTAGCGTACATGGCTTCGTTAATTTTTTTTTTTTTTTTTTTTTTTTTTTTTTGTGCACATTGTGCTTTTAGTAGATATTTTTTTTATAGTTTTTTTGGTGCAGTAAAAGTAAAGTTCTTTTAATGCCTTTTTGTGCAAAAATAGAGGATTCTATTAATTGCTTTTTATTATTTCGCTATGCACTACGCTAGATTACTGTTGCTGCTGAGGAATTAATGTTGTGTGGATGGTGGGAAGGGCTTGTTCAGTTTTGCTTCACGTTAGTGTGAAATTAAGTCTATGTTATCAATTAACCATCTGATCACTGTTTTGGCTTTTGCTTGTACATGTTTGTTTTGAGCTAGCTGTTTGTGCCAAAGTTGCTCGTTGTTTGGTGTTATGCCTACCAGATGGAGTGCTTGTGTGAGTGGACAGGCTATGAGGTAGTGTTTGGAAGTTCCCATCAATCCACACTCACAATCTGGCGTTTCCACCAGTGCGAATCTGTGCAGATATGCTGGAAACGCGCCATGGCCTGTGTAGACTTGAGAAAGTAGTTTGCAGCTTATCAATCTGTGTGTATCCACTTTAGGGAAGTACCTGTGTGTCAGCCTGCCTGTGTCCCCGTAGTCCCACTCGAACTGCCATTGCTTAATTGTTAGTTCTTTCAGGGTTCTCTTTAGTTTTGTTATTGGTTTCTCCATGTGGTAAGGGATTGCATTGTATGGGTTTTGTGCTGCTTGTTTGGCCAATTCGTCAGCATCCTCGTTTCCTTGTATGCCCACGTGAGCCTTGACCCAGCTGATTTTAAATTTATTATTTGATTTTTTTACTGTTTGTTGTATTGTATCTATTATTTCAGTTACGTTAAAGGGTTTGCTTAATGCTTGTATTGCTGACATGCAGTCCGAGCGTATGCTGTAATCTTGCCCTGTGGTATTACCCCATTCTGCGGCTTTCAGTATGGCCAGTAGTTCGGCTTGGAAGACACTGTTGCACTTTCTTAGTGGCACCGACCATGTCTTGATTTTTTGTTCATTTTTGTATGCTACGAAAGCCGATCCCGTAGCGCCTGATTCCAATTTCGAACCGTCTGTGTATACGACTATGTCTCTTAGATTGTGTCCGAATCTTGGTTCTACTGTTTCTGCTGGGTGGTTGTGCCAAACGTTGATCTTTTTAACATAGTCCGTGTGATGGATAGTTGTGTTGTATATGTTTACTGTTTTGCGTAATCTTGAGACAGTGCCGTAAGCTGCTTCGTATTGTACTTGAAGGTGAATTGGAATCAGGCCAGATAGAACCTGAAGTGCCGCTGTTGAGGCTGTCCTATAAGCTTTGACTATGGCCAATGCAAAGTGCCTTTGACAGCTAGATAATACTTCCTTGCTGCGTCTATTCAGGTTATGCCCCCATATTGGGGCGGCGTATGTAAGTGTTTTCTCCACTACTGACCTATACCAAATTTTAATTATGTTGGGTTGTAGACCCCATCCCTTAGAGACCATCCGTCCCATCATCCAAAATGATTTTCTGATTTTCTTTGTTTGTTGTTGGCAATGTGGGAGCCAGTTTAGATTCTTGTGTATCATTACCCCTAAATATTTAATTTGTTCTTTGACCTCTAACTTTTTACCGTTGAATTCAATGCCCTCTATGTTGTATGAATTTTCGGTTGGGAGATTCCCTGTGTGTCCTCTATTTAGGTACAGTAATTCTGTTTTGTCCCAATTTAATGTTAATCTATTGTTTGTTATCCACTCGTTAAATTCTTTTATTATTTTATTTGCTAATTTTATAAGTTCTTCTTTTGTTTTTGATCTTAAGATTAGTATAAAATCGTCTGCGAAAGCCTGAATCCTGACATTTATACCCCATTGCTTCTTAAGTGCTATATCTGCTATTAGCAGCCACAGAAGTGGTCCCAGGCAGCTGCCTTGTGGGCATCCGCCGAATGTTTGCCTTGTTATTTTTATACCATTTTCTTCTAATGTTACGTATCTATCTTCCAGAAAACTAATGATCCAATTAATTAAGTATGTGGGGCAGGGAGATTGTTTTAGGGTTTTGGCTATTATCGGCCAACTTATATTGTCAAATGCGCCCTTAATGTCCATAGAAATTAGCAGTGTTTGATATTTTTCCTCTTTGTCTTGTTTAATTTTGTTAATAAGTTCGTCTAGTGCTTGTTCTGTTGATATTCCCTGTTTGAACCCGTATTGTTTGGCGCTCCAAAAATTACTAGTTGTTAGATGGTGGTTTATTCTACCATGTATTATTCTTTCTAATATTTTGCTGAATGCTGGTAGTAGGCATATTGGTCTGTAATTTTTTGGATCTTTGGTGTCTTTACCAGCTTTGTGGAATAGTACTACTGTACCTATTTTGAAAGATTTTGGGAAATAGTTAAGTTTGAGGCATGTGTTGAAAAGCGTTAGTAAAAGTTGTGGTTCTGCATTGTGTATTCTTTTAATTAAATTATAATCTATGTAATCATACCCTGGTGCCTTGTTTTGTTTTATATTTCTTATTATTCGGTTTAATTCCTGTTTCGTTATCACGGGGGGCCTTGAGTCATTAAATCTGGGGGGGGCTGGTATAAGTTTATGTTCTGTTGACGGGTCTGTAAGAAACAGGTTGTTTAGAAAGTGATTAAGAGTTTCCTTTATTGTTACTGTTTTGTTATCTGGTAAGATGTTTACAAGTCTTGGGGGTTTCGTAACTTTTCCCGATGCTAGTTTATACTGGGACCCGTATCTGTTTGTTGCGTCCTCACAGAATCTTTTCCAGGTTTTAATTTTTGTTTTTTGGACTATTTTTTTTAGTTTTGCTCTTTCTTTTTTGTATTCTATGTGTTGTTCAGATTTTAGCTCTTCGTCTTTTTGTTTTTGATATCGCCTCCTGAAGACCCTGACTCTGTTTCTTGCCGTTTTAATTTCATCTGTCCACCATGGTGGGGCTGTTATATCGGGTGTTGACCGTTTTTTATAGCAGTTAATCGCTACGGTTGTGATTTCATTTTGAAGTCTGAGGGTAATATTATCTAGTTGGTCTATTTCCGATACTTTTTTTAACTCTTTGATATATTTATTTCTGATTTTTTTTATGTTTTTGTCAAATTTTTCATGTTTTCCATGTTTTGTTTCTAATCTGTGTCTGTGGTGGCTGGTGTTGTCATGTTGAATTTTAAATTTTATTAATTTGTGATCACTATGAGATTCGTCCTCGCTGACCTCCCAGTCCTTAATTTTGTTCCCTAGTTTAAGTGTTGCTAACGTTAAATCCGGCCATCCCTTAATTTCTTTTTTATTCCTCATAGTGCAGAAAGTGGGAGGGGCACCTGGTGGATTCTGGACAAAAAGTGAATTAAGAAGGATGAAGTCTGTGAGTTTTTGTCCCCTGTCGTCGATATTGTCATATCCCCATGCTTGTGAATGTGCATTAAAGTCTCCCACTAGCAGGATTTCTCCCGATGCTATCTTCATAGTGTTCTCAATTTCTGAAAGCCCCACTGAGAAATCGGCTGAGGGGGGAGCATATGTGTTGATAATTGTTAGTTTTTCTTTATTGTTTTCGATAGTTATGGCTGATACAAATTCTTGTTCACTTAGCGTTATCGGGTTTGATCCTAACTTTGTTATGATGGCTGATTTGTTTGTTTTCGTTTTTGTTATTGACCAATGTTTTGGGTTTATACCTGCTGTTTGTCCTGTCTCCTTGTTCTGGTAGTAATCTTGTAACATAGCAACATGTATTCCTTCTGCTCCCATGTATCCCCCTAATTCGTTTGTGGCATGGCTGCTGTTGTGAAGATTGATCTGTATGGCGTTTAGGACGTCTGGTCTTCGTGTTTGTGTTGCATTCTGTGAGTGCATGTTTATGTGATTATTTGAGGCGGTATTAAGCATGATGTTTTCTTCTTAGTTCGTCCCTGCGTTGATACCTGCCGTGTTCTTCATTAGTGGTCCTAGCAATTCGTGGCTTGCCCCTATACGTGTGAATTGAGACTAACCCCTGTATCACCTCTAAGCCATTTGTTAGCTGCCTCTTACCCTCCTGAAGTTCTAATTGTCGTATTTGCAGTAGTGTCTGGTACACCCAGCAGTGTCCTGAATGTGTCGAATGGTCTGTTGGTTTCTGAGCTTTCAGCCATCCTTTGTTGGGCCAGTTATATAGACGACACATAGCACATTCTTTGCGTCTCGATTTACAGTCTTTGTAGCTGTGTTCCCCTGCGCAGTTGGAGCACATCTGTGTGTTTGGACATTGTAATGCCACGTGGTCGAAACCGAGGCATTGGTGGCATCTTTGGATTGTTACGAAATGTTTCACCGGGCATTCTTTGAACCCCAGACAAACCGTCCTTTTTTTAAGCAGGTGGTCCGCCAGAGGTTCGGGAAGAGTGACTGGAATGTGTATTTTCTCATTCTTGGCCGCCAACGGCTTCATCAGTTTGAAGACATCTTCGTTGTATTCATCATTATTAACCCCTAGAATGCGTGCGAGCTTTGATGTTACCTGGTCTTCAGGGACCCAATTCGGGACGTTGAAAATGATTATTCTTTTTTTCCTCAGGCTTGCGTTTTTTATTTCTAGCGCTTCGCTTACCTCTTGATCCTCAGTAATTGTCTTTTTAAGCTCCTGTGCGGCCATTGCGCTTTCGCACATGATCTTTACCCCATTCCTGATTTTTCGTACACTCTTAACATTACCGTGATGGTCCTTGGAATGGTTAAGAACTTGTTTTTCTACTTCCTCAGCTGTTCTGTCCTCTTTTGCCTGTATGATAATTGTTGATGTGGCTGCTTTTACTGCCTCTGCGTAGTTAATTGGAGGTTTGTTTGTTTTTATCTCCCGTTCTCTCCCATGTACTTCGTCTGCTGAATCGTGTTCTGCCTTTTCTGTCTGCCTGTGCGTCATGTTTTCCAATATATCGTTCTGCGCCTCTGCGTGCTGTGCTCTGACTTCGAGTTCTACTATTGATCTTGAGATTATTTCCAATGCTTTATCTATCTCTCTGCAGACGATTTTCGGCAATCTTGTGGTTCGTTTTTCTATAACTCTGATGTAACTTATTGCTCTGAGCGCTTTTTCAACTGTTATTGATCTTCTTTTCCCTGTTTCTGGGGCATCACATAGCTTTTGGAGTTCCATCTTCGTACCGCGTACCTCGGGGGCATTAACTATTTCAAGTGCAACTTGTTTACTAGTTTTGCTCGTTTCTGATTCCGAATCCGTTTCTTCGCATTCAGTTACAGTGTCGTCTTCCTCAAAGTACTTATCTAGATTGACTGCTGATTGATTGCTTTGCTCTTCTGTCTTTGTTTTGTTCTTTAATTTTTCTTTGTCCTGAATTGACCGGGAACTGCCTGGTGTGCCTGCACTACCGGATGTTTTGTTAGCATTTTTGGAAGACTCTTTTATTTTTATCTTAGCATCAACTGGTTTTTTTACCTGTTTAAGTTGTGTTTGATTTGATGCTGACCTAGTGTTCATGTTTGATTGCATTTTTGCAGCCATAAGTTATTGGCTAACTCTGTGTTTGATTGTAAAATAATAAAAAGGGGGATTTGAAAATACAAATGAATAATTTCAGTTTTAAATCTACTCTTCACTAAAATAGCTATAGGCATAACGGGAACCCTCAATGATCGAGTGTTTAATGTTTGTGGTTTGAATTGTTGTTTTTACAAGGTCCTGGGATTTGTTGGTACCAGCAGCGGGGGGGGGGGGAATTACAGAATTCTTCCTTTACATTCCCTCTCTTTTTCCCTTCTGTTTTTTAAAAGGTGTTGCTGAATTGATGTGCGCCTATGATGAGAGATACTAGTACTTTAATTGATCTGAATAGGCACATAGATGCTTTAACAAGTGAAACTGGGTTATTGCTCAACTTGATTTGTTGCGGGATATGACTTACTAACGATAAATCTGTAGTTACTGTGTTGTTAGTATATTTCCACTACTTATGGTGTTAAAGTGTTGTAGAGGAGACGGGGAAGCGCAGTCTTAGCTAGACGGGGGTGGGGGGGGGGATCGCAGGCGGAACTCTGAACACTTAACGTTTAATAATTTTAATTAGTAATTGAAAAAGCTATTTTGATCATGGTAGGATGGGAAAAAAAAAAAGAAATGAGTCAGACTGCTGATCATTAGTTGTTGAGCCAAGAAACCTAACCAATGATATATTACATGTGGGGGTTAAAGTTGAGAAAGTGCAAAGATCCCCACCCCCCGAACAGAATCGGCTCATGGGGGAGGGGGTTCAGGAAAGGGAAATGTGGATTGCAACGGAGTGTTGAGAAATTAGCTGTCTATTGACTTGCTATATGTGATGCACGTGCAAAATAAAAGGCTAAATTAATTTTCCCTCAACGGGAAGGGGGGGGGGGGAGTGGGGGGTAACTCAGCCACTTTTGAAGTTTAAATGAAAAGAGCCCCACCATCGTGTTGGGCGACCCGAAACCATTACAAATAGGAAGAACAGGCTGAGTGAAACAAAACAAAAAAAACAAAAACAATTAATGGTATATTACATGTGGGGGTTAAAGTTGTAAAGGTTGAAAGCCCCTCCCCAAGGAACTCAGCTCCAGTTGGAGACATAGCAAAAAGAGCGCTACCAACGTGTCTAGCGCCCCAAAATGATCGAAAAAAAAATAATAGAAGGGAAGGGGGGGGAAACTAATAAAAAAAAAGGTTGAACGCAGTGGGTGGAAAATCAAAGTGGAATGCTGAAACAATTAAACTTAACACATGATATATTACATGTGGGGGTAAAAGTTGAGTTAATTAAAAAAAAAAAAAAAAAAAAGCCCCCCCCCCCCAAAAAAAAAGAGTGAACTTTCATGGGGGGGCGGAAAAGGGGAAAATGTGTGCAGCAGTTTTGCTAAAGGTAAATCTATTTTTAAAGCAGATATCGCTGCGATCGCCCTATTATTGTACTGCATCGTTGCACGTTTATCGGCTGCAATTTTTTAGCACTTTTTAAAACATTACCAGTTTGGATTTTTTTAAATTCCGAAATTTCGCATTCATGCCATAAATTCCCTATAATGTTCTTTTCGTTACTTAATGACAGCTATTTCGTGACTTCTTAAAGTAAAAATTCTTGTTTCAGAATTTCCAGTTTGAAATCGAAAATTTGAATTAAAAAACGGTAAAACTGTTTTCCACACAATGTTTTATAGGCGCTGTACCGTAATTGTTGAGGCCAAGTAACCATGTTTTATAATTTAAACCATGTGAACAATAGGATTTTCGTAAAAATCATTGTGTTGTTTATGATAATCGAACCAACTCCTTCACGTCTTCATCGATTGGAAGTGTAGTTCTGTGTCAAAGCTTTTTTCAGCTCATGAAACCTGTGAAATCACAAGGTGAAATGTGCGGACGTCAGGTGGTTAGGTGGCTGATTGAGGAAATACCATTGAATTTTCGGAAGAGATTTTGAGTTGCATTGCTTGTGTGTGGGCGAGCATTGACACGAGAAATACAATGACGTTGAAAATCTTTAGATGTTGTTTCGACTTCATCACCCGTCGACATACGACCAATATTTTTCCATAACATGTGCATCAACCATGACTCCGCGTTCAGATTCAGATTCAACCAAGCAGGGAGACCTACCATATGGCTTTAGCCTGTGCAAGCCCTGCTTGGCAAGTTTATTAAAAAAAAATACATATTTGACAGTGCAATTTTGATTATTTACAAAACATAAAAAATTACTATAAGTGATGATGAAAATGATGAAGATAGTCTATAATGTTATATACAATGATGGAGAAAATTTTTGGATTATTTACAGTTCGTGATTGGGAGAGAGAAATGTTTTTCGCGAGCACGAAGATGTGTATTTCTGTTATCTCCTAAGAGTTCATGGGAGTTTGCTGTTAAGAGTTTGTGGTCTGGGACGTAAAAATGTTTTTAAAGAGACAAAAGATGAGTTTTTCACACAAGCTTTTGGGCTGGAAGCTGAGATTTTGCACAGATGGTTGGTTGAGATATGTGGGTGCTGTTCGTAACATGGCTGGTGGTTACTGAAAATGTTCCGAACTAGCTCTCAGTTTTCAATTTCACCAATTATGTGTGGTGGAGGCATTTGAAATAGATGCTGGTTCCTTTCTAGAATGTTTATGCAACTAATTATTTTGTTTAGGAGGTCTGGTCGTTTCAACAGGTAGGCGAACCAGTGTGAGAAAGATATTGTTGATGGCTTGCGGATGTGAAGAGTGGAGGTGAGGGTGCATTGTAAGGTGTAATGGAGAGAGTTGCCTCTGTGACCACAGGTACAGAGAGGAGATTCAGTTTTGCCGATTTTAGCAAGGTAATCTGGGAAGGGTCTATGGTTGGTGGCGAATAAATATAGATTTCTATGGTGTAGAAGGCGTTCTATTGTGACTTTTGGAATAAGGCGATGGGTGAAGCAGCCAGTGTCGGCGTAGTCCCATTCCCTTTGCCATTTTTTAATGGCTTGATCGTTGAGATGTTTCTTTAGATATGAGGCTGGGAAGGGAATGAACTGTTTGTGCACCCCGGGTAATGTGGTTGCTTCTTTGACTAGATGATCTGCCTGTTCATTCTCCTTTATTCCGGAGTGACCTTTCACCCATTTGAAGGAAATTCTTTTTGTTGTTGACTGAAGAAGTGTGATAATGTCTATTACTAATAGGTCTGTTGTTGACAGGTCTAGTAGGGCTTGAAGACTTGAAAGACTGTCTGTGTTAATAAGGTGATTGTTGTAAGCTGAGGACCCTGCCCAGCAAGCCGCTGCCTTAATGGCGAGTAGTTCAGCTTGGTATACTGAATTTTCTGTGCGTAGTTGTGTCTGTGCTTTATGGATTAGTGTGTCGTCTTGGTATACACAGAAAGCGTAAGCTATTCCATGTTCCGACTTGGAGCCGTCTGTAAAAATTTTTATGTCAGACTCCGCGTTCATGAAATTGACAAGAAATGTCCTGGGTGAATTTCTACTGGAGTAGAAAAACAGTGCTTCTTCGGCTTATGTCAACCGACTACGCACGCCATTTGCCGCCTGCATGAATATTTCCTTGAGGTCGTTAACTTTCTGTTGCCTATGGTATCAAATAGTATAATACCATGTCTTAACAATGCTTTTTACAAAAAAGTATTAATAAAAATGAATAAAATTTTCATGGTATATCCTCTTTTTGACCTTTTTAAGCATTATTTTATATGCCAAACACTGGATCATGCTACTTATCCATGCGCTAGGGAAAGAGTGGTTAACAGTGGCGGACAAATTTAACGATACATAATGTTGCAAGGTAAGTTTTTTTTGTATTTATACAAATATTATAGCTTATTTTCTATATTAAGGGATGTTTTATATTGTTTATACTTGGTCCTAACATGACAGAATAAAAATATCACATAGAATATCCCATTTATATCGAAATACTAATTGCAAAAACATGGTAGCAAATTTGCTACAACGTGCTTTTAGAGCGTTAAAACTAGCAAGAGGTAGTAGAAATACTAACAATCATTTTTGAAAGTTTGGGTAGTTTTGATAACGTATTATTGGTGTTTTTAAGTATTTGATTCATTTTAATGAGTTTTAATTAATTTTTATTTTTTATTCTAATAATAATTTGGACGTATACAAATTTTTCAATCATCTACATCTTCAGCCGATTCAACTTACCAGTCCACTAAACGCAAGAGATTCAGAGGATTCTATTATTTTCATGACTGAGTTAGATAATGATTTATTTGAACTTTCAGAATTCGAAACGGATGAGGAATTTTTACCTCTGAAAGAAACATTTGTTAGTAGCGACTCGGATAGCGTGGCTACAATTGAATATGGCGTGACTGAAGATGTGAAGATGTTTATTTTTAAATACCTTAACTTTTCCAGCATAAATGAAATTTAGCTATTACATAACATTATTTTACATATGCAGGTGTAAAAAGCATTATATATATCTTTTTGCGTAATAAGCGTATTATATCTATTTCACTCTTTAATATATCATAGCAAATGTGATACCTTTTAAAATCAAAAATGCATATACATTATAAAAAAAAATGAAGTTGGAATTACTTATATATAACTGTATTTAGTATAAAAATACAACGGCATAATTTTTAAATAATTTTTTTACATGCTGTTCAATAGAAGGTTAACTAAATTTTCACTTCGCTAGCATTGTCTGAGACGTAGAAATCTCGTGACAGCCTTTGATTCGTTATTCACTAAGCATCGCCCCTAACAACTGTGCTGTGTTTTTAATGATATTCTAATAATTACCATTGTAAATAATCAACCTTATTTTTTAAATATCTTTCAATTTTGTCTATTTCTGTAATTACAAAAATATGTATAGATGCTTAAACTTGAAAACAGAAAATAGTCAATTTCGAATAATTTATTTATTTATTTATTTATTTTTATAGCAGGTTGATGTGTTTATTTTAAGCGCATTTTTCAAAATGTATATATTGTTCATAAATTAAAGTATAATATGAAAGATTTCCTTGTATTCCATATTTACTTTTAAACATAAAGTAATTTTTACAGAACCAAATTAATATGTGATAAGTCAAATATCTCCGCAGGCTCGCATATGTTTTGGAATAGTAATTTGATTAATTGCTTTCAAAATGCTAGTTACAGGATTTATTAGTTCCACGTAGATGAAATAAGATTGGACAATATCTAATTAAAGTTGTCTAATCACAAAGTCTGATTAATGGTTTTAGTGATTGTTTACTATTGTAATATATTAAGGTACTAATGTTTCGGTTAGCCGTTTATTTTAGACAAACTTAAAATGCCTTTGCACAAGATTTATGAAGCGTCTCTGTAATAGCAAATTACACATATAGAATATAGGCTAAAATCCGAATGTTATTTAAATACAATATGTTTCATTTTAATTAAATACAATTAATTTTAAAACTAAAAATATGTTATTAGTTAGAATATTTAAATTAAAATTGTTTAAATGTATTTTTGCAAGGGAGAGGTCATCAATACAACCGGTACATTTTTAAAGCACATGTTTGTGTGTAACCTGAAATTTAGGAATTGATCTTATTTTCTTTTTTTATTTCATTTTAGTTTAGTTTAGTTCACGTTTTAATTTAATAGATTTGTTTTCAGAGAGACTTCCTAGATTTTCATAAGGTATTGAAAGTCTAATTATTTGCTCTGAGATTATTATGTAATGTTTATTTGTCTGTTTCTCTGTCCACCTACACTCTAACTACAAACACAAAAACAAAATGAATTTTGAATACGCTATTGACTTGAGTACAATATCGTGCCTTTTGAAAATGATCTCTTTTGTATCTCAGATAATAACAAAATATACTAAAAACTGAATACATCTCCCTTTATCATCACTGTAAAAATGCGAATGTCGTCGAACCATTCATGTGCTGTGAAGGTGTGAAGTAAGCATGCATATATATATATATATATATATTTATATATATAGTTTTCCCGGTGAGCTGTTTCTTCCACGTGCTGCGAAGTAGGCGAAGTTTTTCCAGTAATCTGCTTTTGGAATAGAATCTTCGACTGCGCTGTCGACCGCGTGATGAGGTATTAAAATTTGGTGCATTTCAAATAAAAAAGTATTGGAATCCACCATCAGGGCCGCAACAAGTGTGGTTTCAGGCGCCATCAGTTAGAATATTCGCTGACAAGCTTAATCGACGCCAACACCAATCACTACTCATGCATCTGCGATCGGTAAAAAAACTAACAAGGGATTTCGCACTAGGCGCCAGATAGAGTTGTTGAAGTGCTATCTACAATGTTATAGTGCTATTGCAGTATTTTGAATGGAAATTTATGATGACATTTATAGGGTTGCCAGTGAATTTTTCTTATACTGAGCTGAAACGAACTTTTCTTAATTTCCGGAAAACGATCAGAGTAACAATTTCGTTTTAAGCGTTATAAAGCGAGTATGTAGAAAATAAAGTATAAATAAAAACAAAAGAGTGTAATATATTTTTAAAAATACGCTTTTAATAACTAAGTGCGAAGAATGCGCACTTTTAATCTACTATTTTTTAGCAAAATCGAAAATTTTTTAGATGCAAGTTTAAACTTCTAAAAAAAATTGAGGACTAAATATATCTGCAGACAACATCAGTCAAGCCTGGATATCATCTCATTTATTCCATCAAAGTTACAACAAACTGATCGAAGATAGAAATTTTAAAAGATATATATATATGTATCAATTGTATTTTAACTGCATTAGAGGATAACATCATCTGTAAAAAAAAAACATGGGATAAAGAAAAATAAATTGAGCATTTGAATTTAAATTTTGCTTTTCAATCAGAAATATAAAATAAACCCGCGCAGCAACTATGTCCAAACTTTATCTTTATTAAACATTTTTTTTATAATCCTTGTTGCGGTATTTTATTTTTGTGGCAAAACTAATTGAGGAAAACCTTTCATTACATTTAGGAAAATAATGCCGATTTGATTTTTAGTTACTTGCAATTTTTAATCAAAATACATGTTTTAACGAAATGTGAGTGTCAGACGCCTGTTCAAAATCCTTTTGTATGGTATCTCATTTATCGCTCTGCCTTTTTTATTTTCTTAGAAAAAGGAATGTTGACAGGAGAAATAATATATAGGATAGTTTAATATTAATTAAATTATGATTATAGTTTGAAAAAATCATTTACGAACCCGGGATCGATATTTTAAATAATCCTTTTTTATACTGCCATACCTTAGAAGGAAAAAAAGAAATAGAGCAAAAATTATAACCCTTTAAAAATGAATTGAAGAGTTCTCACTTTTCTAAGCGTAAATAAAAGCGGCGAATTTTCCATAATCGAAGCCCACGCCACATTAACTTATTCTAATAAAAATTTGTTGGAACAACATGGAATGCTTGGATTTAGTGAATTTCTTGGAGATAGCAATATTTTTTATGTTAACACTATTATAAATGAAACAATAAAAAAGTATGATATGATAGTAACAATTAATACCGAATAAAAGTATTGGTTATGTTTGTTGCGGCAGATAATCTGGCAAAGGATATGAGGGATGGAATGGGGATTGCTCTCCGTTGGGGTCTTTCTAAGGAAATCTAACCCGTATTAACGGGTAGAAAACCACGTAAAACTTTCAATGGTTACGCCGACGAGCGGAACATCCGTTCGAACTCAACACCTCCCGTATACCGGCTTTAATAGCAGAACCTCTCAGCCAATGGTGGGGCCAATGTATTGGATTTAAAACAAATTTAAAACAACTCTTACACAGTCAAATATATAAAATATAATAAAAGAAGTTGGTAAGTGTGATCGAAGATCGCACAAAGTGTTTCGATTAATATTTTTTTCAAAACACTTTATCCTTTCTTTAATAAATCCAAATAAATTTCATTTTCCGAAAAAGAAAAAACAAAAGTCATGTTTTTATAAAGTAAAAATTTACCGGTCGATTTTTCGTTTTTTCGAATATCTAAACTGGCCCGATAGCAAGCGAAGCCCGCTAATATACTCTGCCATAATAATATCTGTCATGTGGACTAAATGCGATATTTAAAAAAAAAATCAATTTCAAAATTAAAGATCTTGAAAATGTTTAAATTATGCCAATATTTCCATAATCGGGTTTTTATCATGATTCAATACGTTCCTCAAACTTATATGACGTTATAATCGCTCGCTGACGTCATATCTATTTGCTTTCTTTATTACTCATATTGATACTCTCTTTGTATTATTCTGAAACATTTGAAAAAGTCCGTTAAACTTCCAATATGACGTCAGATTAATTTTCTTTTTAATTCTCTAATGACATCATATTAACCTGCTTTCTGTACTTACACATACTCATACTACTTGTGTTATTGAGAAATGTTTGACAATTTCCGTTTTATTACCAATTTGACGTCATGTTAATTTTTTTTCAATTGGGGAAACTTTTTATTTCATTTTAATTTTTTACGTTAAAATCTTTCAATAGAAAATTATTTATTGCAGAAATAATTATATTGTAGATTTTTAATTGTTGGCAACTGCTATAACGAAAAATGTTTACATTTAATAAGAAAAAGCTGTTAGATTTTTTAAAAAATCTTTCTATATTAAAATAATACTATTTTTTCAAAATTTTATGATTTTCAGCGTGACAGTAGGTATTCAGCTGTAAGTACACAAAATTTATGTCTGTAAGTTATATTGTTTCTGAGAACCGGCTCTGTGACGGACAGACAACGTAGCAGGAGTGATAGGGTTTCGTGAAATGAACGAAACCCTAATAAAAAAAGACAAATAGGTTAATCTAGGTAAATATAATATAATTGCAAACAAAAACCTCTCTCGAGTTACCCACCATTCCAAAAAGCGTTCTTTGACTCTAGAAGCCTCAGATAGCGGGACGAATAGGATTTCGTGAGATGAACGAAATCCTGATGACAGACAGACAACGTAGTGGGACGAATAGGTTTTCGTGAGATGACCGAAACCCTAAAAATTGTCTTACTTAATTTTATTCACGTTTTCCTTCCTATTAAAAAAAGCTTAATCATACAATTAACCGAGGGAAACAGAAAAAGTTATAGGCCTTTTTTATTTTATTTTTTCTTAATTTTTCAAATATATTTCGACAGCATATGCATGTGAAAATATTTCTTAACAAACAGTATAACACTTTTACGCTAAAGCGCAAACTTGTCTTCGTGAAAAATAGTTTATTTCGACACTCTGTTTCGTTTACCCGCAAATCCAATTACGCCAGCGCGTTCTTTCATTAATTGTTTGTCGAATACTTACTGGAGATTTTATCGTTTGTGAACGTTTGAATTAAATGAGCCAGTCTTTAATTAAAGAAGGAAACTTTAGAGAAATGCTGATTAATAGAAACAATAGTTGTTACTGTAATGTAACATGATAGTACCTTTTAATGTTGTCATTTAATTTATAAATTTTGTTTTACGATTTGGTATACTGTTTTCTTTATTAACTCAATATAGCTCACGTATATAGATATGCAACTTTGTAATCGATAATTCGCTCACTTCCTGATATGCTAAAATTATACAAATTACACAGGTATATTTTCGATGACAGTACAACATTTTAATATTTTTAAAACTAAATTATAAATTGATAAAGTAATTTTATTACTTTTATTTACCCATCATACATAGTATAAGGTTGTATAGGGTAATATAGGTCTTGTAATCATTTTGAAAATCGAAAAAAAAAATTTTGACGGATTTACACGTTTCAGACACTGGAGATTCCGAAAAACATAATTTTAGAAAAAAAAATTGCCGTCCGCCTGTCTGTGTGTCTATAAACGCTCTATCTCCCGAAAAAATTGAGATAGAAACTTAAAATTTGGTATGTACTTAGTATGTAATAATGGAAGGAAGCTTCTTGAATTTCAGTAACCTCGAATTCAAGGTTACTGAATTCGTAACCTTGGTTCAGTAATCTCGATTACCCGGAGCTATTTTTTTGTTTTCGGACTCTCGAAATATTCGTTCTCATAAAAGGTATATAAATTTTTTCGAAATTGTTTATTTTAAGAAGTGAATATAAAAGACAATAAAAAACATAAATTTTGCATAAAGAATGAAGTCGATCGGATAATGAGTTGCCGAGATATTTGTAATCCTATTTCCCACACGCTTCGATTTTTTATGACCCTGTATTTCATTCAAATTTCAATTCAAAGATTTTATTACTTTTTACTTCTTTACTATTTCACTACGTAATGTTCATAAGACTGCTCGGTGTTTACGTGTTGTTCGTTTCTCATTAACGAGTTCATTGTCACTCTGAATTAATTCCTTATCACAGCTTTTTTGTTCTATGTTTTTGCATCTATCTTTTGAAAAAATGATTAAAATGTCGAAAGTCGAGATTAAACAAAGTCTCAAATTTTTAGAGATGGTTTATTAGGATATTTTAGTTCTTTTTGCTTACCATAATGGTTGGCACTTTAAGAAACTTTTAAGCACTTTAAGAAGCGAGTGACGGTTAATCGAGGTCTTACTGCATCCACAGGACTCTAGGGATCGTTAAAAATGTTGGACAATTCATCAAACGTGCTATCGGTGTCAGGTATTACAAATGTTCGGAAATTTGAACACCTCTTGTGCTACTGTAGTCTGCGTCTACCGATGGTTGTATCATTAAGTTCCAATAAATGTATCGCTTTACAATGCTCTCTGTATTACGTTTTTGATATGTGATCGAATTTCTTCTCTTGTCATGTTTGCCTAGATGCATATGGCTTGTATCAATATTTTCTATCACTTATCCCTTAAGTATGTATGCGGAATTTTGCAATACCCTATATTAATACGATGGTCTTTCTGTAATTCTCAAAAAATTGTTAAGATATAAACAGTTAATTTTCAGTGTTTTCTCCAAAAATATCAATTGTCAGGTTTATATGACAAATTTCTAACGTTCTTTTGAAAGATATTTTTATCACCATCCATTTAATTATGCTTTTAACTATATGCATTATCGTTTAACTATATGCATTATCGCAGACATTATCGTTTGACTGGTAGGGGAAATTTTCGAAACGTGGAAATTACCTTTTTAAAATTAAGATAAATTAATTTTTATATGTTCAAGCATTCTTTCAGTAACTAGCTTTTTTATACTTCGTTTTTCTAACATACTAAGTTTTATACTAAATTTTTCTAAGTAAGGTTGTTTTTACAATGTATCTATATAGCGAAAGCACTTCATTAAATACATTTATTAGAGGAGCTTTTGTCATTACATACTGCTATTTTAAAATCATTATTGTATGAGAAAAATAAGTACAAGCAAATTTTTATCATGATCCATTAAAGTAAATTTTTGTCGGTATCACTTATACAATCTCCATCTGAAAACATACGATTGTTTTCATTATAATCTTAGCCTGTGTTTCTTATTAAATGCCTTCTTCGTGTAAAACAAATTTATTTTCGTTCCAACGTAATTTTTATTTGCTTCACTACAAATCTAATTACTACTGCGGTATTAATGTTAAATTGTTTTGGAAGTACACGTGACAAACAATACTGATTTTGATATATAGCGAAAACATTACATAAAAATGCAGTTACATTAAGAGATGTTTTATTAGACATTGCTGTATTAAAATTATGATAATATTTGAACAATAACTAAATGCAAAACTTTATTGTCGTTGATTCATTAAAAGATACAATTTTGTCCTTACCAATTATGCAATCTCATTCTTATAAAGGTGGCTATTTTTCATTACAATCCTAGATGTGTTTCTTTTTAAATTCATTGTACTCGAGCAAGATAATTTTATCCTTGCTGTGGTGTAATATATAGCTGCTTCACTATAAATAGAATAATTATTGTAATATCAATGATATGTTGTTTCCGATGTGTGTTTGACAGGAAGTTCTAATTGTTACGTTTCTACATCACGAAAGCATTATGTTAAATTTAATTATATGAGTTAGCCAGCTTATTGTGTACTATATTAAATGATAGTATTTGAAGAAATCTAAGGACGAACCTTTATCACGAACCATTAAAATATACTTTTGTCAATATCACTCATTAGATTGCAGTCTTAGAAAAGTGATTGTTTTTCATTATAATGCTAGCTTATATTATTTATTGGATTCTCTGTCTGCATGTGAAATAATGTTACTGTTGTTATGATGATAAGTTATAGTTGTTTAACCGCAAATCCAATAATTATTACTGCATCAATCATAAATTGTTTTCGAAATATTTGTGACAGGCAGAACTGATTGTGATCTATCTATATTGTGAAGGCAGAATATTAAATGCTATTTTTTGAAGATTCATTGTTATTAGACACCGATGTGTTAAGAGAATAATGAATTAAAACAATAACTAAAGACAATACTTTATCATGATCGATTAAAATAAACTTCTTTCATTATCATTATAATATTTCGATTTAAAAAGATTATTATTTATTATTATAATCTTAGCTTGTATTTCTTATTGATTTCACTGTCTTCACCCGAAATATTTCCATTTTCACTTTGGTGATACTTTATATTTGTTTCACAACAGATGCGATAACTATTGTGGCATCAATAATAAATTGTTTTTGAAGTAATCTAAAAACGAGCTTTTATCACGAACCATTAAAATATACTTTTGTCAATATCACTCATTAGATTTCAATCTTAGAAAAGTGATTGTTTTTCATAATAATGCTAGCTTCTATTTCTTATTGAATTCACTGTCTGCATGGGAAATAATGTTACTGTTGTTATGATGATAAGTTATAGTTGTTTAACCGCAAATCCAATAATTATTACTGAATCAATGATAAATTGTTTTCGAAATATTTGTGACAGGCAGAACTGATTTTGATCTATCTATATTGTGAAGGCAGAATATTAAATGCTATTTTTTGAAGATTCATTGTTATTAGACACCGATGTGTTAAGAGAATAATGAATTAAAACAATAACTAAAGACAATACTTTAGCATGATCGATTAAAATAAACTTCTTTCATTATCATTATAATGTTTCGATTTAAAAAGATTATTATTTATTATTATAATCTTAGCTTGTATTTCTTATTGATTTCACTGTCTTCACCCGAAATATTTCCATTTTCACTTTGATGATACTTTATATTTGTTTCACAACAGATGCGATAACTATTGTGGCATCAATAATAAATTGTTTTTGAAGTAATCTAAAGACGAGCTTTTATCACGAACCATTAAAATATACTTTTGTCAATATCACTCATTAGATTTCAATCTTAGAAAAGTGATTGTTTTTCATAATAATGCTAGCTTCTATTTCTTATTGAATTCACTGTCTGCATGGGAAATAATGTTACTGTTGTTATGATGATAAATTATAGTTGTTTAACCGCAAATCCAATAATTATTACTGCATCAATGATAAATTGTTTTCGAAATATTTGTGACAGGCAGAACTGATTGTGATCTATCTGTAATGTGAAGGCATAATATTAAATGATATTTTTTGAAGATTCATTGTTATTAGACACTGGTGTGTTAAGAGCATAATGAATTAAAACAATAACTAAAGACAAGACTTTATCATGATCGATTAAAGTAAACTTCTTTCATTATCGATATAAGATTTCAATCTAAAAAGATTATTATTTATTATTATAATCTTAGCTTCTATTTTTTATTGATTTCACTGTCTTCGCCCGAAATATTTCCATTTTCACTCTGGTGATACTTTATATTTGTTTCACAACAGATCCAATAATTACTGTGGCATCAGTAATAAATTGTTTTTGAAATACTTGTGACAAGCAGTACTTATTGTGATCTACTTATATTGCGAAAGCTTTACGTTAAATGTAATTATTTGAATGGCTGTTGCACACAAGCGCATTAAAACAATGTTAATATTAGAGGAATAACTAAAGGCACGATCTTATAATGATTCATTAAAATATACTTTTTACGCTATTATTTATACGACATCAAGCTTAAAAAAGTGATTAACATTCATTATAATATAAGATTGTGTTTAATTTAATTTAATTTTATTAATTTATCTGCCTTCGTGCGATATAATATTATTTTCGTTTTTAAGGATAATCAAGCAGGGCGGTCGCTCTGCCAAGCCAAGCTTAAAAAAAACGCCACACAAACAACGCCAAGAACTGGACAAGACCGCTACTGCTTACTTACAGAAATTGACTTCGCAATGTTAAATCGACAAAACATGCCATATTAAAATATCAGATATCAAATAAACCAAGCGTCGTAGAAAAAAAAACGAAAACTAGAAGAATCTAATGAAGAGTTTCTTCAATTTAAGACCAAACTCATCTTCATAAGTAATTTATAAACAGAGATATAGATTTTTAATAAAAACGTCGAGTTACTTAAAATGATCACTTTTTTCTTCGTCAAACTTTTTTTTTTTCAAACAACCTACAGACCTTAATATTGGGCAGAATAAAAAAAGGATTGCATTTTTAGACAAGTAATTAAGTATTCTAAGTGCTTTTATAAAATACAGTGAAAAAAAATATTATTTTCTATCCATAATTAGCAAAAAACTGTTAATTAACTTGGCGATTAAAAAATTATGCCAAAACAGAGATAAAACCCGCCAACGACCATGTATTATCTGTATTATAATAGCACAAATCAGTTACAGGTTATAACCACATCAAATTTCATCTGCAAGTCAGCCATTTTCTTCTGAAGATATATATTTTTTTTAAATAAAACTTCATAATTATAAGAACACACATTTTATCAAACAATTAAATATGACTGCAAACTGTAGCAGATGCATGTTTCTAACATGAGTAAGTATGAGAAATTGCCGGTCAGAGATATGGATCTGGGTGGCTCATTCGCAGAGCCTCAGCACGGTACGCATAAGATCCCAGGTTCGAGTCCTGGCCCAGGTCAATTTTTCACTCATGTTTGTTTAGTGTATTTAATTGTCTGATAAAATGCGTGTTTTTATAAATATTGTAAAATAAAGTAATCAGACTTAGTGTTTATGCTTTAAAAAATATTTTAAATATATAATTTACGTTTTTAGAAAGATCTTTAAAAATAAATTAGTTTTTGAGGGAAGATGTACCTTCTAAAATGTATACATTAAGAGTTATCGCCATTTAAAATTTCTTTTCAAACTTAAACAAAATTTTTGAAATGAATTAAATGTGATTCATTTATTTCTAAAAATAAAAAACACGGTAAAGGACAGGCATTTCGTTCGCAGGAATACCTTTCACGTCATTTTCCTATAAATTAATGAACTCCAGTTGTTAAATTATTTTTGTTTTAGAAGTGAAGTTAACATTTAAATTTATTGTAACAGTACAATGTTTAATTGAATAAAATAATGTAAATCTAAGAAATTGCTAAGAAATTTCAAACATGCAAAAAATAAGTAAATAAACAAAAAATAAATAAATAGATAGATATATAAATAAAAATCAGCTTTCAGAAATTCTAAAAATTGTTCATATATCTTAATTACAAGCTAAAGGAGGGTTTATTTCTATATTATTATATATATAATAGTAATTTCAGCAAATATATTAAATTCCAATGTGATCTGTTTTAAACTTAAAGATAGTTTATAACACATGATAAAAAATTTATAAAAAAAGAATGGCGCGTCACATTTCAGGGTGGGGATGGGGAGGGGCGTGAACAAAATTAGGAAGTATAATAAGGCTATCTGTTTGAAACTTTCGATATTTTATAACACATAACATAAATTTTAAAAATAAAGCCGCGTCAAAGATTATAGGGAGGGGTGGAGCGCGTTTTGCCTACACAAGGGGAGGGGTACTTTTCTAAATTTTAACGATATCCGTTATGTCACATATCGTTACAAAGGGCTGTGACCACTTATTCGTGTTATGCACCGCAGGTGTCACCTCCACATTTTGCGCTCCACCCCCCGACACTGCTCATGTGATATATTGTTCGAAAGGTCTGTCACCGCGTATTCATATTATGTATGTTCTTGGTCCATCCTCCCACTTTGCCCCCCAAACGCGATTAGCTTTCACCACCAGGGGACGCTTTTCTATCTCTGTTTCTATGGGTCGGATCACGACGGGGTATGGCTCATTCGACTCGACATCGATAGAGCTTTCCGATTTTAGTTCGTTTTTTCATCACCAGGGGGCACTTTCCTATCTCTGGTTCTATGGGCTAGATCACGACGGGGTATAACTCATTCGACTCGACATCTATAGCCTTAACGATTTCAGTGCCCGAGGTTCATACAGAACAGATTCCGCTACCTGCTGGTGGAAGATGGAACTTGAGCGTGCGCAGCACGACTGCTATATGGTGCCGAAGGCAGCAGTGACCCGTGTCGGAAGTTAGTTTGGTTAGAGGTTTATACTATTCGATGTGCAAATTAAGGGATTATCCTGTGCCGAAGGCAGCGTGGAACCAGGTCGGATGTTCGTTCGGTTCGAGGTTTATCTTATTCGAGGTTTTACAAGATTCGAGGCCCCGATGTAAATTAGGGGCCCGCTAGTGCTAATAATAAAAGAGCGTGATATCACGTGTGATTTCAAATGCAGCGCTGACACGCTATGTACGTATTCCATTTTTATTCATTTCATGGATAAGTCAGTGATATTTTTTAACGGAGGATAACAAGTATTATAACAAGCCACATTTAGTATGTTGTTTTTAAGAGTGTAATTAATTTAATTGAAAAAGCTACTAGTATTTCTAGTTAACCCTTTAAACAATGACTGAAAGTAAAATGTAATTTTAAATTCTTTCTCATGTTTAGATTATTTAAATTATGTTTAATCTATTTGAAAAACAAGAAATGATATCTACAAAAACAACTTTTCAAAAGTAAAAAAAGAGCCAAGCGTAAAAAAAAAAAAAAAAAAAAAAAAAAAAAAAAAAGTTGTGGCTAAAAAAATGGTGTGATATCAAATTTCCAAGCTATTTTATTACTTATTTAACTTTTTTCCATTAAATAAGTTATCATATTTATAAGTCGAGTGCCTACGTATACGTTTATAGAAATCGTTTTCTCCTGTACCAAATACATCCTAACGAGTTTCTGAAAATTCAATTTTTTTAAAATTATGCATGATGGGCTTGGCGGCCATCTTTCCATATTTCTAAGCACCCAAATTTCTAAAGTAAAACCGTAACATGTTTGCAATGTAATATGTTTATAACAATTTCGAACTTCAGACTTTAACTACTGACGGATAAATTAGATAAGACTGATATTTTGAGAAATTGATTTTTACTAGTTTGAAATTAATAATTACTCTAAAAAATAAATCATAAGACGAATTTTGAGATAAGTCATTATCTTAAGACTCAATTTTCAGAGCATACAAGTCTATAAATGAAAAGCTTAAAATATTTGCTTAAATAACAGTTTTATATTTGGGTGCTTAGAATTTTGTGAATAATATGCAAAGATGGCCGCCAAGCCCATCATGCATAATTTGAAAAAAATTGAATTTTCAGAAACTCGTTAGGATGTATTTGGTACAGGAGAAAACGATTTCTATAAACGTATACGTAGGCACTCGACTTATAAATATGATAACTTATTTAATGGAAAAAAGTTAAATAAGTAATAAAATAGCTTGGAAATTTGATATCACACCATTTTTTAGCCACAACTTTTTTTTACGCTTGGCTCTTTTTTTACTTTTGAAAAGTTGTTTTTGTAGATTTAAACATGCTTCATTACAAATCCAATATCTTGCGCGTCATCCAATAATATATTGTTTTCAATATATTTGTGGCAAGGAGTACTGATTGTTATTTACCTATTTTTCGAAGTCATGATATGAAATTCAATTATCTGAGAATATTGTTGCTATCAGACATTATTATTTTAATATCATACTAGAATTTAAACAATAAATAAAGGTAATTCTTTTAAAGAAAATCAATAAAAATTCTTATAATATATAAAAGAAAGAGATTAATTATAAATAAAAAAAGATTATTATTTATTATTATAATCTTAGCAAAGTATTTCTTATTGATTTCACTGTCTTCGTGCGAAATATTTCCATTTTCACTCTGGTGATACTTTATATTTGTTTCACAACAGATGCGATAACTATTGTGGCATCAATAATAAATTGTTTTTGAAGTAATCTAAAAACGAGCTTTGATCACGAACCATTAAAATATGCTTTTGTCAATATCACTCATTAGATTTCAATCTTAGAAAAGTGATTGTTTTTCATAATAATGCAAGTTTCTATTTCTTACTGAATTCACTGTCTGCATGCGAAATAATGTCACTGTTGTTATGATGATAAGTTGCAGTTGTTTCACCACAAATCCAATAATTATTACAGCATCAATGATAAATTGTTTTCGAAATATTTATGACAGTCAGAACTGATTGTGATCTATCTATATTGTGAAGGCATAATATTAAATGCTATTCTTTGAAGATTCATTGTTATTAGACACTGATGTGTTAAGAGAATAATGAATTAAAGCAATAACTAAAGGCAAGACTTTATCATGATCGATTAAAGTAAACTTCTTTCATTATCATTATAATATTTCAATCTAAAAAGATTATTATTTATTATTATAATCTTAGCTTGCATTTCTTATTGATTTCACTGTCTTTACCCGAAAAATTTCCATTTTCACTCTGTTGATACTTTATATTTGTTTCACAACAGATCCAATAACTATTGTGGCATCAATAATAAATTGTTTTTGAAGTACTTGTGACAAGAAGTACTTATTGTGATCTACTTATATCGCGAAAGCTTTACGTTAAATGCAATTATTTGAATGGCTGTTGTACACAAGCGCAGTAAAGTAATGTTAATATTAGAGGAAGAACTAAAGACACGATCTTATCATGATAATACACATTTTACGTTGTTGCTTATACGATATCAAGCTTCAAAAAGTGATTAACATTCATTATAATATCAGCTTGTGTTTCATATAATTTCATTTTATTAATTTATATGCCTTTGCGCGATATAATATTATTTTCGTTTTTATGATAATTTAAATTTGCTTCATTACAAATCCAATATCTAGAGCGTCCTCCAATAATACTCGTATATCGTTTTTGATATATTTGTGACAAGGAGTACTTATATTAGAGGATTGTGATTTATCTATTTTTCGAAAATATATAAAATTCAATTATCAATATTTGTTGCTATCATGCATTGTTATTTTAATATCATACTAGAATTTAAACAATAAATAAAGGTAATTCTTTTAAAGGAAATGAATAAAAATTCTTATAATATATAAAATAAAAGATTATTCTAGATAAAAAAAAAAGTATTATTTATTGTTATAATCTTAGCAAAGTAATTCTTATTGATTTCACTGTCTTCGTGCGAAGTATTTCCATTTTCACTCTGGTGATATACTTTATATTTATTTCACCACAAATTTAATAACTATTATAGCATTAATAATAAATTGTTTTTGAAGTGCTTGTGAGAAGAAGTACTAAGTGTGATCTACTTATATTTGAAAGATTTACATTAAATGTAATTATTTGAATGGCTGTTGCACACAAGCGCATTAAAATAATGTTAATACGTATTAAAGGAATAACTAAAGTCACGATCTTATCATGAAAATATACTTTTGTCGTTATTACTAACACGATATCAAGCTTAAAAAAGTTATTAATATTCGTTATAATATCAGCTTGTGTTTCATTTTATTTCATTTTATTAATTTATATGCCTTCGTGCGATATAATAATATTTTTTTTTTTTTTTATAATAATTTAAACTTGCTTCATTACAAATCCTATATCTTGAGCGTCCTCCAATAATATATCGTTTTCAATATATTTGTGACAAGGAGTACAGATTGTTATTTACATATTTTTCGAAGTCATGATATGAAATTCAATTATCTGAGATTATTGTCGCTAACAGACATTATTATTTAATATCATACTAGAATTTAAACAATAAATAAAGGCAATTATTTTAAAGGAAATCAATAGAAATCCTTATAATATATAAAATAAAAGATTATTGTAGATAAAAAAAAATGTTATTATTTATTGTTATAATCTTAGCAAAGTAATTCTTATTGATTTCACTGTCTTCGTGCGAAGTATTTCCATTTTCGCTCTGGAGATACTTCATATTTATTTCACCACAAATCTAATAACTATTGTAGCATTAATAATAAATTGTTTTTGAAGTGCTTGTGAGAAGAAGTACTTATTGTGATCTACTTATATTGTGAAAGATTTACATTAAATGTAATTATTTAAATGGCTGTTGCACACAAGCGCATTAAAATAATGTTAATATTAGAGGAATAACTAAAGGCACGATCTTATAATGATTCATTAAAATATAACTTTTTCGTTATTACTTATACGTTACCAAGTTTTAAAAAGTGATTAATATTCTTTATAATATCAGATTGTCTTTATAATATCAATAACATATATCGTTTTCGATATATTTGTGACAAGGAGTACTGATTGTGATTTATATGTTTTACGAAATCGTTATATGAAAATCAATTATCTGAGAATACCGTTGCTATCAGACATTGTTATTTTAATATCATACTAGAATTTAAACAATAAATAAAGGTAATTCTTTTAAAAGAAATCAGCAAAAATTCTTATAATATATAGAAAAAAGCATTGTATTTTACGATTTTCAGCTTTATAATTATCCATAATACTGGAAATTAATTGCGTAAAAAAGATGGAGGGCTTCAATGGAATTTATTTTACAAAGACTTGGAAAAAAGAAAAAGAGAAAGTATTTAACATTGATTGGCATGTCGTCTTTCACTTTTGATAACTATGTATACTACAACTTTGTAAGCTATTAATTATTGCCATAAAAACTACCTAAGCGGTGCTTTAGGAGTGTTAAATTAGAACTATTTCTTATAATCACTGTTTAGATGGAAATGACGATCAACAATGACGGAAATGACGATGTGGTGTAGATAATCATGCATGGAATCACACTTTAAGCATTCATCGCTTTTCTTTATTGCCAATTGTCTAATGTATTATCTATCATACTTTAGTGTTTAATTTTTTAAAATTCATTTTCAATAAATTTTCCAATATTATAATTATTTTACTCAATATAGTAATAACTTTTCAGTTATTACATCTAATTATGAATGAATTAAAGTTTTATCAACAGATAATTTCAAGAAATTTTGAATATTTGTAAAACAAAGTTTCAATATTTTTCTACTAAATTTATGAAATGAATAACAGTTGTAATGCTTATTTTCTAGGAAATATATTTTTGTTATAAAAATTTCAATGACAGTTATAATGATTTTTAATTATATTGCAGATAAATGTTCAATGAAATTTGGTGCTCATATTTATCATGCATATACATCTGAAAAAGTGCAATAGATTGTAATATTGTTTGTTTTTAAAATTATGAGCTATTGATTTAATTATGCATTCTAGCCGCCAATAGCAAAATTCATTATTTAGATAAAGTTCCATAATAGGGTTTTAAGTCAAGGTAGGTCTCAAATGTAGGCGATTTGGCAACAATGTAGTTTCAAATGTATGACAGCATTTACATAAATAAAGAGGCAAATGCTTTGGTTCAAGTATAAATCTTTTGTACATACATATGCACAAAAAATATGTTAAAGCAATTAAATTAAATTTACCCTAAGTCACGTTCAGAAAAAATGTCAAATGGTTGAAAACCAAGATTACTGAAATTTCGCCTTTCGAAATTTCGATTATGTTTGATCATATAATCAATAACAGCCGTTTCTCTAATTTACCTTATCACAATCCACCAGTCAGAATCAGGCTTCCACCAATGAAAATAGCGTCATATTTAAAAGAAAAAATGTTTTGATATTAATAAAACTTAAACATTTTAAAACGATTGTGCTAAATGATGACCTAATATCAGAAATGTACAATGATATCGGTGGTGAAAATCACGTCTTTATCAAAATGAAAGAAGGATTTTCATACATGAAAATAAAATATTTTACTATTTTGGTGTCAATATGACAGCATATTTCATCGACTTTATTTCTGCACGTAAGTAAACTAAAGCCGTTCTATTTATTGAAAAATCTTTAGAATATGTGCTTGAAAAGTAAATTAGAGACTGTGAAATTTAATATTGTAACGTACAAGAAAATTCTTAGATTGGTAGAAACTAATATAATAAAGTATTATTCAATGTGTAGCATTTATTTGGATTTTACAGAGATGCGTAAAACATATTTCCAAGAAAGTATCCATCCACCAGTATTTTTCAACACGTTATGAATCGAGGTAACGTATAAATATAATATATCAATAAATTCGTCTCTGAACATTTTTAATAATTATATATATTTACCACTAGGTGGCACCCCCAATCATCTCCTTTTAGCTAATCACAACTTATATATCATTTTACTTCAAATCACGAGTACAGTTCACAACTTTAGGTTTCTGATATCTCTGTTAGGTGGCGCCCATTTCGACATGTTCAACCATTAATTGCATGTGTCAACATGTTCAACTTCTAATAGACTTTTGTGAATATAGCACATAAATGTAGGTTTAAGATATCTCCAGTAGATGGCACTTTTATTAAAATAATTTTATTTGCAATCCTTGCATTTAATATTTTAAAATGTTAAAGTGAATGAAGTGCTTTCATGCATTCGGACATGCATTTGATAACCCACTGGATGCAAAACGCGAAATCCGAAAAAAAAAAAAAAAAAACATTGAATTGTTTTCATTAGAGTCATGAGTCTCGCAACACACATTTTTTTTTATGATAATAGCTTAAATTTATTTTGGAAAAAAAGTAGTAGGATCATAATTTAGACAAATATTACACGTAACTCTACATTCAAAGAGCGGTTTATAAAAGGGAAATAAAGTAAAGAAAACTCATTAAACATGTTTTTTTTTTTTTTTTTTTTTTTTTTTTTTTAAATGAATTCCAAGTGGCAACTAATTGATTAGTATAAATATGCAAATACAATTTTTAAAATATATTAGTATCATCTTCGCTCACAGTACATGGAAAGTAACGTAATAAACACACCTCTAAAATGCACAGTTTTCGAGAAAATGCAAGAGAAATAAGTATGACCGCCATCGAAAATATACTTTATTGAACCACATGAAATTTTAAAATGGGTGAGAAACAAGAAAAAAAAAATTAAAACATAAAATTTTTACTCCATAGCATTGGAAAGGGAAACAACTAAAGAAAAGGATATACGGTAGACGTGCATCTAATATGCAAAGAAACAGCGGCCTTTCGTCTCGCTTTAAAAAACTGCGCAGCTTGAAACTATCGTCAATCTTTGCATACTGATACTGTATTCCGTTCATGAGTATTGCGATGCGTACTACACTTTCTGTCAAGGCAATGGCAATGTATTGCAAACGGATAAGTATCTGGCGTTATATCTTTTCCTTAATATTTTTCTCGAAAACTATGTGTCGTTGAGGTATGGTTCTTTGGAAAACAAGAATTCTTGTTTTGCATAACCTATGGGGTGATAGACGAACACCCTGTACAACAATGGCTAGTGTACCTAAAATTTTTATCTAAAGACAGGTTACCTTCGTGGGTGAGAATACATGTCAAGTATCCTGTGTAATTTCTATCGAAAGCTATCTAGATCACAGATACTACACTAAATAAACAAATTAACTGTATAATATTTAAAAATTATAATTTATAATTGAAAAGTCTAAATTCTTTTAATAAAATAAATGCTAAAATGGCACGTATCGATAAGATTACTAAACTTTTTTTCGGTTAATTTACTTTCATTGGATTTTGCTTAAAACATTTTTTTTCATTTTATCAATAGAGATAGTTTCTATCAAGTGAAGGAGACGTAAAGCGTTTGGAATATAAAATAGCTTCTAAGTCATTTAAATTAGGTGAAGAAATAGGAGACATAGAAAAGCCTAATTAAAAAAGATCCGTTTTTCATCTTTAACTACTATGGCCATTATATAGTCGGGCAATGTTCTAGATTCTAATTTAGAATGTATCACCTTCCTGTTTATTGTGAGCGAACCCATTTTTAAATGAACTTGAGATTTCCTGTAAAAAAAAAAAAAAAAAAAAAAAAAAAAAAAAAAATCCTAGATTGCTCGGTTTTCTTTTATTTTAAGATGACTGTATAAACGTTATGTAATCTATAAAAAATTTCCATTTTTGATATGTGCAAATTGCTTTCAATTGAAAACTATCATAAGAATTTCAAAGGCGTGGAGGAAGACTCTTTGATTAAAGCAAGCCTTTAGAATAAAGTAAGTATATCTTGAAAAGGAAATCATTTCGGCAGAAGACATTTAAAAACCTCATAGTCCATACAAACTATTTCCTTTATCAAGTTGGTCTATTGTCTTTTATTTTTAAGTCCGCTTATGTTGATCAGACGAAATCGTGCGAGCATCCTGCTTGTCCCCTGCATCACACAGTGGTCCGGATTGCATTCATAGCGTGCACAAAAATTATAAAATCTCCATTATTTCAAAACATTAATTAATTCCATAATATTTTGAAGATTTTATACTTTATTTATAATGTTTTACGATTTCATATAAATATATCAAAAAATACATCATAAAATTTATTTATTTAAATTTAATATATTTTTTGATCTTTTTCTATTACATATAAATAAATCTAATCTAATTTCTGGCGGATGATCAAAGATTTTGTTTGCGGAATTCATTCAATGTTCTTCAACAAAATCAAAAATTCTACCACTGAGTGTTTTATTTTATCTTACTTTATTTTATTCATTTATTCTTGCGGTAGTAATTCTACACATTCCAACAGTTGAAATTGAACTCTTTATACTCTGAAAAATAACATACATAGTTATCAATATGTGGAAATACGTGCAATTTTTTTAACGTTAATATAAACGTACAAATTTACATATATATCCAAAGGTACTCAACCAATAGACAGTTTAATATTTTATCTGACTAATTTAATATATATGTGTCTTTTTTTAACTTATTTTAATAAATAATTCACCACAACAAAGCATTTTTTATAACAAGATAGGAGAATCCTACGTCAAGCATAGATTATGAAACACTTTAACACATTCAGAATACTGTAAGCAATCTTCATAGTTTAATAAGGTAAACAAAGTCAAAGTCAAACCGGGCGAAGAGGCCTAACTTTTGGCTTAAGCTCAACTAGCCCTGCCCATGTCTAAGTAAACAAATTGGAAAACGCATAACACTTTAGAAGACCCATTTTCAACAATTACCATCTATAGACAGAAAAATATCCGAAATATTTTGTGAAGCCCTGTATGTGATCTATAGCTTTGCATATATACTACATAGTATGCAAAAAAAAATAGTTCAATTAGGAAATGCATAAAACAGTTGAAAATTTCTTTTCTGACGTTTCCGTTAATAAACGAAAATGTACTCGAATTATTTTGTGCAGCCCTGTATGTAATCCACAGAATTTATACACACCAAGTAATATGAAAAAAAAAAAATAACAACAACAAAAAAAACAGTTACATCTAAAAACTTATACCACAATTGAAAGCGAACTTCCAGCAATTACTTCTCCTAGACAGTACTGTGACCACATTCTTTTGTGCACTCCTGTAAACGACCGATAAATTTTTTGCACACTATATTCTATTGCAAGCATCTTGTAGTGCACCTCAGTGATGTATATCAATTACAATATGTTTGAGATAGTGTAACATCATTAAAATATAATGCAAAGATTTTTGTTACGTAGTTTATAATGTGACAGCATTCTTTTGAGTGCCCCTGTAAACGAACTATAAATGCTGTGGTTATTTTTCAATAACAAGCATGCCATGGTAAATTTCAATAACACATATCAATTACATGGCAATCCGAGTATATTTATGCGAGATAGAGCACACACAGAGAGACGGCCAGACAAAAATGGGGCAAGACAAACCTAGTTCATAAACAATTTTCAACTATGTTGGAAAGTTTTAATAATAGCGGAAAGAACAACACATGAACAACAATAAATGTCAAATTGAATGATACATCTGATACTATTAGGCAAAGTTTGTTCACATACATTATTATTTTAGGAAAAAAAAATGTATGTAATATGATTCTTGTAATGCAAAAACATAAATACTAACTGTAAAAAAAGTATCTCTAAAGGTTATTTTTTTTCGCTAAATATAGTAATTGTACCATTGTGCAATGAAAAATGCCATGTTGAATTTTTTTTCCCTTTGAAAAGTTTTAGGAGGAAAAAAGGACACCTCATGCATTTTAATTGCCAAATAGTCGCAAACAAATGAAAATGCCCATATTCTATTGGGAATGATGTCTGTTAAATTTGTATTTTAAAAATAAGCTTAGGAAAAGTATTTAATTTTTAGATACGAGCAACCTTTAAAATTTTCATCACGAACGTATTATCACCAGAATACGAATATAAACATTAATTTAGTCTAGTTATACATAGTCATGAAGTTTCTAGAATTAGTACCGGGGACATTCAATACTATAAAAATTGTGAAAATTAAGCTGGTTGACTCAAAAGTGAAATCCATATTTTAAGGCTCATATTTAATACTTTTCAGTCGGAAGTATTATAACTGTTATAAAAACGTTAGATAAACCTTTTAAATATTCTAATAAAAAGATTTAAACTACTGTTACATTTATAATT
This sequence comes from Maratus michaelseni, assembly GCA_963931845.1. Taxonomy (NCBI): domain Eukaryota; kingdom Metazoa; phylum Arthropoda; class Arachnida; order Araneae; family Salticidae; genus Maratus; species Maratus michaelseni. Next base: position 96,720,147 of record OZ007597.1, on the reverse strand, counting down.
AGTTTTTATGGAATTTTTTTTCAATAAGTTTTTGACTCCTTCGAGCGTTGTGGTAATGATTTTGCGTACACTTTTCAAAAATTACTTTGGGGGAATGAGCTGAAATTTTGAAAATGCATGTTAGAAACTTCTAGATATGGATTTCTATACAAATGTGTGGATTTTATACAAGAAATGAACAAATATTAAACATTATGAAAAAACACGGGTAAAAAAAATCTACCAGTAAGACGAAACTTGCATTAAACATTTTCATTTTTTATTGTCTACATTTTTAATAATAATATAAACACGCTTTACAAAATCTACTTTCTTTTGACATTTCCAATTCAAAATATATACCAGTAGCTTGCCGTTCCGTTTGACTTTTGTGACATCAACAATCAAATAAGCTTTGCACGCACGCAATAATTAAATGTCAAATGCGAAACTCCTAACCGCCGTATAATAACATATGCTCATGTTGTGTTGTGGTAATTCATAATTATGGTTTCATCGAATTTGGATGTTGAATGCTGGATTATTGATAAATTGTCCTCATGCTGTTGAAATTCAATAGATGTAGCGTACAATTTGGAGAGACTCGGTGACTTTGAGACATTTGTTTACCGTGCATTTAGCCACAGAAGCAGGAACGTTTGCTATTTCTGCCTATACTTCATTAATTTAAAATATCATATAATTTTAAATGTCATATAATCTTAAATTATCATATATTTCATATAATTTTAAATACACGGGTTCACACGATAATTGTTTATTATCCAGAAAACTATTATTGCTTTCTTTCTCTCAACAGAGGAAATAACGCAGACTTCCAAAAATATGTATTTACATTTTTCTTATCCACAATTTAGAGTGATTCTACGTTTTTGATACGCTGAGTTAAGAAATACCGTGTTTTGCCCCATAACACTTAATTTTGTTTTTCGCAAATTAAAAACGAAGATCTAGGAGTATCACAAAGACGATCCAGGAGCTTCAGAAAACTGTTGGAAAAAACTTATAAATGCGATGAATCTTACATTTTATTAATTTACGACATTTTCCACAACTGAAGTAGGAATCATTATAATGTTTTTCCCTTCATCTTACCTTTTATTGATTGCACTTTCACAGCTGAAGTAGAAATCATTATAATGTTTTTTTGTATTAATCTTATTTTATTCATTTATGGCACTTGGCACAGATTAAGTAGGAATTATTATAATGTTTTTCTTTCATCTTTCATTTTATTGATTTATGACACTTGTCACAGCTGAAATAGGAATCATGTTTTTCCTTCGTCTCACATTTTATTAATTTATGACATTTTCCACAGCTGAAGTAGGAATCATTCGAATGTTTTTCCTTCATCTTACATTTTATTACTTTATGACACTTGCCACAGCTGGAGTGGGAATCATTATAATATTTTTCTTTCATCTCTCTCATTTTAGAGCTTTTTGTCTTAGCACTGCTTCAGTCAGCTACACATGCTGCAACTAGTAGTGGTTTATTATAAAATTTAGTGGTATCTAATACAGGGTGATTTTTTTTTAAGTTGTGAAAGTAAAACCCTATAAAAAAAAAAAAAAAAAAAAAAAAAAAAAACACTGATCCAAATGACATGAAATTTCACCAGTATGCTCCCAAAGCAATGTGGATTTCTTAGACGTGGTTAAAAAAACTTAAAATCGCACCGACAGATGGCGCTGTATATGCAGTAAAGTTGGGAGACGAGCTTGTGCACGGCACACGCACATTGTATACTCTTCACTCTTTTGTGGAACATGCGGTTTCACGTTTCCAACTCGTAGCTGAAAACGGTGGACAGCACACTTAAAATCTGTTGCGCTAGTTACGCAGTTCCGTACGAATGCTTTACTGTATATTTTTATTTTGTTCTGTTTCTGCAAAGGTGTTCGCAATTCCTTTTCCCAAATACTGCGTTCTGTATGTTTTTGATATGTGTAATAACGTTTTATTTTTCTCAAAGTACAGTCCATTGTTTTCCTCCCACTGACGATATGCTTTGTTTCTGTTAACTTACAGCGCCATCTCTCGGTGCAATTTTAAGTTTTTTTTAACCACGCCTAAAAAATTCCCATTGCTTTGGAAGCATAGTGGTGAAACATCAGGTCATTTGGATCAATGGTTCTTTTGTTATAGGGTTTTATTTTCACAACTTTAAAAAAATCACTCTGTATTTTGATTAAATGTATATATTGCTGATTAGAAATTCTGATGGCTTTATGACTAAATTTTTTATTTACCAACCAGTCGGTAACTCTGAATTTTTATGATACCTGTACGTGATAGAATTTTTTGAGCATTTTCCTTGAAATAAAAATAAAAATACCCCAAAACAACCTTTTATTTTAACGTAAAATATTTCTTTGTAGATCTGTGTTATCTTCCAGTATATACCGGGTGTCCCAAAAATGACTGATGGTTTTTAAAATTCAATAACTTGCAAACGGTGACAGATATTAAAAAAATTCTTGCAGCAGGGTTATGTATGATGTCAGGAGTTTTTTTACTGTGATTCTTGATTTTAGTTTGAATTTAAAACAACAGATGGCGCTGACAGCGATTGGCGCTCAGTCGATGCCGAAACTGACGTCACAAAGCATTAATGCGAGGGAAGGAGATTAAGGCTATGGAGTGAGTCTCATTCGTCAGTACAATCTTGCTCTTAGGATCCGATTCTGAACTCATTCGATATAATTTCAATCGAATGCGTTGTTGCCATGGAAACAACAAATTCTTCGATAGTGGAATGCAGCGTTCAGAATTGGAGGCATGAATTTAACAAGCAGTATTTGAGTTTGTCGGCGATGTTACATTTATGAAGTTTTATTTTCCCGGATTAAATTACTTTTTGTGGTCTGATTTAAAGATTATTTTATGCAACGTATTTTAAAACTAGGTGAAGAGATTTAGTATTTTTTTGTTGTTGTTAAAAATTTCATAACTTTTATTACATTTAAAGAAATTTTAGATCTTTTAAGGAAGTTCGTCAGTAAGTTTTTATGAATGTTAATGAAAATGGTTAATAGTATATTGTTGTTCAAAATAACTATCTAAAAACAAATATTAGAAGTTGCTTTGCTTAACCCTTTTGAATAGGAGTAGTATTCTATCGTTGCATTAAAATTTAAAAAAATAAAATAATGCTAGTTAATTAAAATTTGATAGTTTGATATTAAAATATTGTACATGCAGCTTCATCTTGATGTTTGATAAAATAAAAACAGTAAATATGTTTTATCTACATCCACTTTAAATTGTAAAAATGGTGTTAAAAGTATTCTTGGAGTTTGAATTTTTACACTTTGGCAACTCTTTCTAACAGAGTTATTTATATAAATAATAAACAGTAAAATAAGCAGTAATACGCCACCACGCATGCGCGGTAGCTAGCGTATTACTGCTTATTTTACTGTTTATTACTGTTAATTTTACGGTATAATACTAGCAACTGGGGTGCTAGTATATTATACTGTAAAATCAACACTTATTATTATTTTTTGTACAGTGCATCATGAGAAACATATTACAATTTGGATGCGTTTTACCATTTAAGATCAAACAGATAAACAGTGGTTTGTATGGATCCAATGCAATTTGCGGATCCAATCCAATATTATTTTGTGTAACCCTGTACAAGTATTATAAATGTTATATTCACCCTCTTCAAGAAAAAAAATCTGTAGTTGACTGTAACAACATACTATAATTACATTACGGTCAGCGTTCTAAAACACCAGGATTTAACACATATCCGTACTCTTTTGTGCAACCCTGTAAAATAACTATAAAGCTATATTCACCCTCTTCAAGAAAAAAAAAAACATGATGTAGTTGACTGTAACAACATACTAAAATTACATTACAGTCAGCATCCTACAAATGCCACATTTAACACATATTCGTATTCTTTTGTGCAGCCCTGTAATATAATTATAAATGCTATATTCATCCTCTTCAAGAAAAAACATGCTGTAGGATAGATAGACAGACAGATATAGAAACAGACATATAGAAAAAGAACCTGCCGCAGCAATAAGCACTTATGTACTACTGTGCTAATCATCCTTAATCATGTCTAAATTTTGTTATACGCGTATTAAAAAAAAAAAAAAGGCTTCAGGAATTCCGTTCAAAGGACTGACAACCGGCGTTTTAGCCTGTTTTAGCCGGTTGTAAGTCCTACAACAGGCTAAAAACGGTCACCTTGGCTGTATTCCACTATGACGAATTTGTTGTTTCCATAGCAACAACGCATTCGATTGAAATTATATCGAATGAGTTCAGAATCGGGTCTTAAGAGCAAGATTGTACTGATGAAGGAGACCCACTCCATAGTCTTAATCTCCTTCCTTCGCATCAATGATTTGTGACGTCAGTTTCAGCATCGACTGAGCGCCAATCGCTGTCAGCGCCATCTGTTGTTTTACATTCAAACTAAAATCAAGAATCACAGTAAAAAAACTCCTGACATCATACATAACCCTGCTGCAAGAATTTTTTTAATATCTGTCACCGTTTGCAAGTTATTGAATTTTAAAATCCATCAGTCATTTTTGGGACACCCGGTAAGTAAATATTGTAAATTGTATTGATAAAAACATTATGACAAGAATTTTACTGGAGATTGCAAATTTATACGTAAAATAGAGATCACCCACCAATGTTGTGAAAATGAAACACTTTTTATTCATTTTTATTATTCTACACCCAGAAAAAGAAATTGATTAAAACAACAAAACATGTTTTGTTGAGTACATTTTGGTTGTTTTAGCAAGATTTTTAGTTGAGGTAATAAAATTGGTTTTGATGTTTGGACAAAAAAATATTGTTAACACTCTTACAAAATTTCAACAAAATTTCATCAATTTTACTTGAATTAACAAAATTTGTTTTTTTAATTTTACAATAATTTTGTAATGCCAGCAAAATTTTGTTGTTTTTGCAAAATTAAAATTTTTGTGTACTAGCCATAACTTTCTCACTTAACTCGGTTTAGTTGACTTATATAGCTATATAATTAAAGGATTAACATAATTTTTGGATAATTAAATTTTTTTTTTCATTGGGATGGACCAAGTTTTAAAAATCCCCTTGTCCCATTTATTACTTTCTTCTATCTTTACAAGAAGAAAGTGTTGGAATCATGAAAGTTTTTGACTTCTGGTTTCCGACGGATTTTAGAAGGTCCTGAACATGATTTGACTGTTTTTAGAAAATGACTTTTCAATGACTCTGTCTGTCTGTATGTGACAAACATTTTGTGGGCGCTCTATCTCAAGAACTAATGCACGGAATTAAATAAAACTTTATATTCAGTTACTTCCTGATAGAAATTGTTGCTGAATAGTTTTTGGTGTAAATTGCGCAACAGGTGACGCTGCTATGTTGCATTTTTCGAGATTTCTGCAATAACTCTATATCATTTTCATCAGTGAATTACGCCTGTTATCTTTGAATAATAACCAGTGAAATTTTATCCTGCTTTTTGCAGGTGTAATTCACTGCTGAAAATGAATGAAAAATTAACTACGTGTTGATGTATGCTGGGCTTTGTATTGTCGTCTCATGTTTGCCGCAGAAATTTGTGTGCTCCTGACGAAATTTCCATCTTGTGCTGCGGTTGCAGCCGGTCCGACATATATAAGAGTGAGAAATGCCGAGTTCGGATATCGTTCCTTGTAGCTCAGTGGTAGAGCCTCAGAGAGCTGTTTTGAGGACCTGGGATCGAGTCCGGCTAGAGGCATTTTTCACTCTCGCGGTTTACGCTTGAAAAAAAAAAAAAAGCAGGATAAAAATTCACTTGTTATTATTCAAGTTTTACAGGCGTAATTCACTGCTGAAAGTGAATTAAAAAATAGTTAAAATTGGTTCATTTAACAAAAGTTTTTGTAGTATAAACAAAACAACCTCGTAGTATAACATATTTGATTATTTAAACAAACAAAATATATTTTGTTGAAAAAGGAAAATAGATTGTTAAAATAACACATAACATATATCTATGTAACAAAAAGAATTTTCCTAATTCAAATAAAATCAAACCATTTTACTTGAATTAACAAAACATTTTTTTTTAGAACTGCAAAAAAAATCAACTATATGTTTTTTGTTGATTCAAACAAAATTTCCATTGACCCATATTTAAACGAAAAGTTTTGTTGGGTCATCCAAATTTTTGTTGATTCAACAAAATTTTTTTCTGGGTGTATTTATTCTATTTTTATTATATATACTAGAAGTTTAATCAAAAGAGATAAAAATATGAGTTGTAATTTTCCAACTGGACGAAAAATGTCTGGGGCAGTATTCGAGCCTGGGATCTCTTGGCTGAAGCTGACAGTGCTCTACCAACTGAGCCATACCGGTCGAATCTCGAGGACCTAATTCATTCAGTTAACCTTATTTATCATAGCATCTGGTCTGATACCTGAATCAACTCAACAGAATAAATCACATTACTGCATTAAGTATTTTTTTTAATTATTTATTTAGATATTCCATTTTAAAGTACATTATTTATTGTCTGTTTAGTATACATTATTTATTGTAATATATAAAAATTACATTTCTTAACAATATTCTCTTAGTACTGGAAAGTGTTTCATAATTTATGCCTTATGCATGATTTTTAGTTCTCGTTTTAATACAAGTTTAAAAGAGATTTCCTACTTTTATTTTTGTACAGAATTTCAGGCTTAAAAGAAAGTTTACAACTCTTTATAAAAATGACCTTACATTTCTTTATATAAAATGTCAATATTTAAACCATACATTTTGAGATCCAGAAATTTGTTTTACAAATGTTTGCTCGCTGAAATTTCTGTGTTCATGTTTGGAAGAGAAAAGAAGCTATGGCAATTGAAAAATACCTTTCTTCCTGTTTTCATGTTCGGATTAAGAAGTTGTAATGTAATACCTTGAAGAATATGCTTAATTTTTTTAATGTATTTTATCGTTGCTATATAACATACTATAACGGATCTCTCTTAATACTTTACGAAATTTTAAAACATCCGCCATTGTTCAAAGGACTGCAGTGTGCGTTAAAAATGTTATTAAGCATTATAGAAGAATAAACTAAGAAAACAAAAGATGTTTTAAAATAGACATATAATCTTTATAAAAATGTTTTTAAATAATAATTTTTTAATTATTTTACTTTGTGTACAAATTCCGTACTGTATTTATTATGTTACATTTCGAATAACGTTAAATTATACATGATTATTTAATGTATCTCTTATAATTAAAATTATCCTAGCCTGAACTAGAATAAATTTTTTAAATGATTTCTTATGAATTAATCTAAAAGAATAATAAAACTAGATTTTTAAACTTGAAAAAGGTTTAAATCTTAAAAGAGATAATTTAAATTTAAGAATGAAAAGTTTAAAAAATGTATATATATATATATATATATTAAGTGATAACTAAAAATCGAAATTAAATCTATTTTAATGTTTTACATAACTGTTAAACAACAAATATATTTCATAACATATCTTAAAAGATTAATTTGCTTATTCTGTAGTATTTTGCATTTAGTGTTTCAAAATACATTTAGAAAAGTTAAGATATAACATAATTTATGTCCAAATTCCCTATTTCTTGTAGGTCAATAAGACGTTATTAACAAAAATTTTAAATACATGAAAAAATTCGCTTTTCTTTTTCAATATTATTATAGAATAATAAAGATCTTTTGTGTTATAGAGTAGCACCTATTCTGATTATAGTAACGATTATTAACATAATAAAAACTAATTCGTCATACGTTATTTATATCAAACATTCAGTCCATATTATATAGTTCAAATTTGCACACCATTTTCTATAGGGAACATGTTTTAGTGCATTTCAATGACATATATTAAATTAATTATTGTTGAAGTAATATAGAACATTAATACGAGTATACGAGTATTAATAATATCTATAAAACATCATCTTGTAACTTCTACAACATCCCCCATACAGCTTCGACTTAGTCCCAAGCTATTTTCATCTATTTAGTCTACTAAAAAACCATCTTGGAAGCAAGAGGATGTTCACAGATGATGAAAGGGTCCAACTTGAAGTCCTAATGTGGCTGAGACAGCAACCCAAAGAATTGTATGCAGCCGGTGTTGGGGCACTGATAAAACGGTGATATAAGTGCATAAATATTGGTGGAGAATATGTTGAGAAATAAAAATAGTTTTGAAGGGAATATCATTGTAAGTTATTATTTAATTATCTGTTGTGACTTACTTAATGACCTTTCCCTCGTAAAATGCATTTCATGAAGTTGCCATTAGTAGACAATAATGAATAAAAAAATCCTTTGTGAGTCCTTATAAATGATCGATAAACATTGCGCACACCGTTTTTGATATAGGGCATGTTGTAGAGAACTTGTATAACATAAATCAATTACATGGTTTCCCAAGCCTATTTATAAAATTTAGAGCTTGGGCAGATAGGCGAAATTATGTAATAATCCCTTGTAAAGTATTGTGAAGCGTGAAAAATTAGACGTACAACTCAAATTGAGTAAACTCCTCTTTTATTTCAAGATGATTTAAAATGTCGTTTTATCGTTAAGTAATTTATTTTTTGGTATTCCACCATAAAAAAAAAAATTAGCTCACAACCATATAGTTTGTTACGAACGCACACGAGGCATAACATTTAAATGCTTCAAATATCAAAACAAATATCTTATTCCAAATCAACTCCAATCAATCTTATTCCAATTACTCAACAATCAATCTTATTCCAATCAATCAATCAAATTACAAATATCAATTCAAATATCTTATTCCAAATCACATTTCATTTTACCTAGATGTACAAAACAGACGATTAAAAAACTGGATTGATTCCAGCTACAATATTTGGAAACAAAAAATATAAAGATTGAGCGGCCAGAATGTCTTGTAATACAACACTAAAATCCGAGCTACTATTCGAAACGTAGCTTTTGACAGTTTTGGTCACGTATGAAATACTTTATGAAATTTTAAAACAAAACGATAAAAAGGAAAATTGTATTGAACCGTAAATACTACCAGTTCAAACTATATATTGTAGTCGTTAGCATATAAATTTAATCATGTATTTTCTAGAAAATTACGCTATTAATATTTTTTTTAAAAACTTCAACTTCATAACATGTTAGACATTATAAGTGCTTCAAGTATAAACGAATGAAAATAATTGATTATTTAATGAATTTTACTTGTAGTTATAGAACATGAAAAGTAAATTAACCATACTAATCAGTAATTTTATTTAAAACTTTTACAAAATTTTATTTTTGATGCTTTAAATAAACGAAACACTTTGAATTTTATTTCATGCATTTGACTTCTAATCAATTTTATTAATGTAATAATTTATTTGTATCGGTTTTATTTTAGATTTTACTTTAAAACATAAAACTTATTATGTGGTTGCGTGCTTGGAATTTATTTTCGATTTTGACTGTTCACGATTTTATTTTACTTGTTTCACGCATATTTGTCTTTAAAACGTATGAATATATTTATGTATCTTTCGTAATATGATTTTGTATGTTTAAGTGAATTTTTCGAAAGCTTCTAAAATTATATGTTTTTGTTTCATACATCTATGCCTTTGAGCGGCATTTAGTTACTTTTTAGAATTCCAGAATTATGTATAATATAGGTCAGGAAAATAATAGTTTTTAATTTTCTCTGCACCGCTTTTGGACTTTCTAATGTTTTTCGATGCGCTGAGCTCAGAAGTGCCCTCTATTAGTAATGTAATTTTACAAACTGATAATTCAGAAAAATCACACTTAAAGGTGTATAAGACTCAAAAGTTTTATTGAAAAAATACTTTGAAAACATTTATCTCTTCCACTGTTTTAATTTGATGCACTTGTCATAGCTGTCACAAGGTAAAAAAAAAAAAATACATAAATAATGAACCTCATACGCATCTAAAGAACAGACTCTAAAGAAAACCTATATAACATATATATACAAGCATATTTAAGAAAATTAGAGTACATATAGATGTATGGATGGACAGACAAACTGAAGTTTTAAGCATATTTTAGATATGTTTAAAATAAATATTTAAAACCAGACATTCTCTTCCTGTTCTTCTTTCAAACAGGCTAAAAATTACATGTTTTCGCTAATTAATTTATATTTTGATCTGATTTAAAAACAAATTCAACATAATTCAAATAATTACATAAAATGCAAAGTATTTTAACTTTTAATACACATTTTACCGTTATAAGACAGCTCAGATTTTTTTAAATTTAATTCATAATATTGCATTTTTTGTTTGTTTTTTGCGCTAACAATAAATATTAAGTTTCATAAGTTTTGCTAGTAGTTTAAATTTCATTGAAATAATTTTTATTTGTTAAATTATTTTTTTTTTTTTTAGATTTTTGATGTTTAAAATGTTTAGTTTTTATCTGACATGACTTTTTATTTTAAATAATTGTGTGGCAGAAGTGCAAAAATTCTCTTTAAATGTGACCATGAGAAATTTTATATATAATTACTGAGTAATTGTGGAATATATGTTCACGATTTCTAATGATTTATTGTACAAGCGTTCTACATATAGGAAAGTTTATAAAATGAAACATTAAAATAAGTATAAAAGTAAAAATATAAAAAATAAACACTTTTTTTTATAAACATTGAATGTTTATCTTTAAAATCACACCTAATTCCATGACAACAATTGATACAGGTCTAAAAGAGTCTGTTACAATACGTTTATATGGCGTAGACACCGATTGTTGAAAATTCACCACTTTGATTTACGCTTGATGGAAAGCGTAAACTAGGGAATTTATACAAAACATAATAATTTTTGCTCGCTTCATTTTTTAAGATATGGCAACAGAAAAAAAAATAACATTATATAAACTATCTATGCAGGATTTCTAAGTGATTTCTCAACGTATAATCATAAATTAATTAATAATAAACTATAAATTAATAAAAGAGTATTCCTTTTTAAATATATTATACTCTTATTTATATTTTTCACTTTTAGTGTTTAAAATATTTCGTTATTGCAGTTTCACAGCCTATTTTGGCGAGAGTCGTTTGGCACATAATTAATTCCATTGTTGTTGCAACTTGTATAAAATTGTAACCATAAAGGATACTTGGCGATGTGCCCAGTAATGGAAAAATGTCTTAAAATTAATTTATATATTTATAAAGAAGTTTTGAAAATATTAAAATAGTGTATTTTCATACAAAACACACCCGTGTACATAATTTTTATAATTCTAGCATATCAGGAGGTGAGCGTAAAATTGATTACAAAATTCCATCTTTACCTACAAAAACCAATTTAAGTTACATAAAAAGGGTAATAAATAAAATTTTCGAAATATTTTAAAATTTTCATATTTAGATTTGTTGTTTAGTTAGACTGTAATATCAACTTTTTCCCAAAAAATATTAATTTTTAGGGTGCCGTACTTAAAAATTAATTTCGGATCCATTATAAGATCACTCCTGTGTCAGTCTGTCCGTCGGCCAGAGACCTTTTTCTCGTAAACTATGGGACGTGGAAAGTTCAACTAGGGAAAGTTATAAAGCCTTTTTACCCACATATTTTCAGATTATGAGCCATTCACAAACATGTTTAATAAAAATCTAGGGGACTAATTAAGTTACTTGAAAAAAAGAGTTTTCCTTTTGTATATCATGTGGTGTATCGTGTGAAAGAGCTCGTAATATGGAACTCAAAAATATATTTGTTTTAATTTTAGGTATTATATTTTCAACGATATCTTCGAAAATGCACTGCAAAAATATGTCCCCCGCCCCTCTATTTCCGAATCTACTGAAACTGAAATTATGAAAAAATTAGGGGTAATAGGAGTTTATTTAAACCTTGCAGAAAAACGATAGCGATTTTCTTAGGTAACATAGTTTTTGAGGAAAACGTATTTTTCTGTTACACGCAAACTTTACTTTTCATGCGGTCAACGGGGGAGTTGACGGGCGCTCGCGATATCTATCGCCGAAAAATCATCCAAGAATATTTGATAATGATTTTCAAAAAAAAAATTGTCGGTAATTAGCCGAGATATTAACTAAGTTACTTGAAAAAAAAACTTTCTTTTTATCTATCGTGTAGGGTATCGTTCGAAAGATCTCGTAACATCGAACTCGAAAATATATTTGTTTTAATTTTAAGTATTATATTTTCAGAGATATTAACGAAAACATACTGGAGAAATATGTCCCCCCCCCCTCCTCCTATTTCCGAATCTACTGAAACTAAAATTATGAAAAAATTAGGGATAGTAGAAGTTTATTAATTAATAAATAGTAATTAATAAAAATAATCTACGTAACTTTTTGGGCGCGAGTTATACTCGTAATTGACCGATTCATTTCTAAATGTAGTAAAAAATAAGATATTTTTTTGTACGCATTTTCCGCACGACGAATAAAATTTGAATGCTTCAAACATCAAAACTGGATGACATGAAATATTGTAACAACAGCAGTCATTTATTATTCCAAATCACATTTCTTTTACCTAGAGATACAAAACAGGCGGTTCAAAATCTGGATTGATTCCAGATACAATATTTGGAAAGAAAAAATGCACGAGGATTGGAGCGCCCGGAATGGCTTCCAATAAAACACTAAAATCATTGCAACTACGCGAAACGAAGCTTATGACATTTTGGTCACGTATGAAATACTTTTTTGAAATTTTAGAAGAAAAAAAATATATTCAACCGTCAATACTATCAATTCAAATTCTAAGTTATGATCGTTAACAGAGAAGTTTAATTATTCTACATTTTGTATTTTCTAGAAATTTATGCTATTCGATTTCATTAAAAATTATTCTAGCTTCATAACATATTGGAAGATTGAATATGGTCAAATGAAAATAATTTATTATTTAATTCGTTTTGCTTGAAGCTACTGAACAGGAAAAGTAAATTAACTATAATAATAGGTAATTTTATTCATAATTTTTGTGTCATTTTATTTTCAATGGAATAAATAAATTGAACGCTTCAAATTTTATTTCATTTGTGTTTAGTATATTTTACTTATTTCTGTATACCAGTTATCTTTTATATTATTTTGTTAAAAAATTACTTATTATATTATTTTGTTTTCTATAAATGTTTACTGAACTAACTGTAAATACTATCAATTTAAAACCTAAGTAGGGGTCGTAAACAGAGACTTTTAATTACTCTATATTTTGTATTTTATAGCAATTTACGATATTTGAATTCTTTAAAAATTATTCAAGCATCATAACATGTTAGAAGATGTATGTACTTGAAATATGGTCAAATGAAAATTATTTATTATTTAATTCGTTTTACTTGAAGTCACGGATCATGCAAAAGTAAAGTAACTATTTTATTAGGTAAATTTATTTAAAATTTTTGTGCAATTTTATATTCCACGCAATAAATAAACTTAACTCTTTGAATTTTATATCAGTTGGTTTTAATGAATTTTAATTATTTATGCATACCAGTTACATTTTATATTATTTTATTTACAAAACTAAAAGTTATTTTTTAATTTGCTTGCTCGAAATTTTTGGATTTTTGCAGTTATTTTTATATGGATTTTTTTACTGTTAAAAATTTGTTTTATTTGCTTCACATGAATTTGATTTCGAAAAATATTAAAATAGTCATGCGCGAGCTCATTGGCGACTTGATGAGTTACGTTTGCACTAAGTGAGATCTTCCAGTTTTGGGGCGGGAGGTGGGAACAAGAAAATATATATAATATTAATTGTATTACATTTCTTTTAATAAATAAAAACTGAAACTTAAAATGTAGGTTAAATAAAAAATTATGATAATTAAAGTTAAAAAAATCGCATAATTTTCATGCAAATATAGTTCCACTGTTTTTATTACAAATTCGTATTCTACATCTAGATGAAAAGGAAAATTAATCCTTAAATATATAGATTATTATATACATACCGTTTCTGCAAAATAAATAAAATTTCCAAAATTTCGAACATTAAAATTTCAGAGCATGAAATATCGTAACACCACTACTCATTTACTATTCCAAATCGCATTTTTTTTTATTACCTAGATGTAGAAAACAAAGGATTCAAAACATGGATTGTTTCCAAATACAATATTTGGAAAGAAAAAAGTACGAGGATTGGAGCGCCCGGAATGACTTCAAATACAACACTAAAATCAGAATAACTACGAGCAACGTAGCTTATGATATTTTGTTCACGTATGAAATGCTTTTAGAAATTTTAGAACAGAAAGAGAAACAGAAGGAAACAGTATATTAAACAATAAATACTACCAATTCTAAGTTCAAAATTGAAGTCGTTAATATATCAATTTAAAGATTCTAAATTTTGTATTTTGAAAAAATCTACACTATTCGAATTTTTTTTTTTTTTAATATTCTAGCTTCATAAAATGTTAGAAGATGTATGTATACTTTATGGTCAAATGAAAAAAATTGATTTTATTTAATCCATTTTTAGTTGTAGTTACAGAACATGAAAAGTATATTAACCATTCTAATCAGTAATTTTATTTTAAAAAAATTGTGTAATTTCATTTTCAGTGCATTAAATAAATTGAACGATTTTAATGTTATTTCATTTGGCTGTAACCTATTTTACTTATTTTTTATACCAGTTATATATTATACTATATTATTTACAGAAATAAAACTTATTTTGAAACTGCACACTTGGAATTTTTTGGATTTTTATTGCTATTTTTACTTGGATTTTTACTCTTAAATTTTTTTGTTTTACTTGCCTCAAATGCATTTGATTTTGAAATTATTAATATAATCATGTACTAGTTTATTGGTAACTTCATGTGTTACATTTACAGGGAAATGCTGAAATCCAATGTTTTTCTATATTTAGAAAATATCTATATGATTAATTGTATTAAATTTCTTATCATAAATAATAAATAAAACTTGCAATGTAAGTAAATAAAAAAATTGTAATCATTAAATTAAAAAAAATTAAAAAATAAAAATAAATAAATAAATCAACATGATTTTTACGTAATTATATTTGCATTGTTCGCAATAAAAATCCATGATCTATATTTGGTTACAAAAGATTAAAAAATATATATATAAATATTAAAGAAAAAAACCATTAACACTTGAATACACAACTATAGTGAAGTGCATGCAGTTTTCGCAGAAGAATTAAATATTAAATGTTTTTAGCATCAAAATTTCATGCCATGAAATACTGTAATAGCACTAGCGTTTATTATTCCGAATCGCATTATTATCTGTTTAAAGAAACAAAACAGACTATTCAAAAAATGGATTGGTTCCAAATACAATATTGGGAAAGAAAACTGTATGAGGATTGGAGACACCAGAATGACTTGAAATACAACACTAATCAAAGCAACTATGCGAAACGTAGTCTCTGACATTCTCTTCACGTACGAAATACTTTTTGAAATTTTAGAAGAAAAAGAAAGAAAAGGAAAAAGTGTATTGAACCGTAAATACTACCGATTCAAAGTCTATATTGTTGTTAGAATAAAAAATTAATGATTCTAAATTTTGCATTTTCTATAAATTTACTCTATTGAAGTTGTTTTAAAATAACTTAAACTTCACAACATGTTAGAATTTTTTAGTTCTTTAAGTATGATCGAGTGAAAATAATTGATTATTATTTAAAGGATTTTGCTCGTAGTTTCGAAACATGAAGAGTAAATTAACCATACTAATCAGTAATTTTATTTAAAACTTCTACAAAATTGTACTTTTGATGCATTAAATAAACGAAACAATTTTAATTTTATTTCATGCATCTGATTTCTAATCAGTTTTATTTATGCAATTATTTATTTGTATCTGCTTTTTTTTTTATTTATTTACTTTAAAACATAAAACTTATTGTGTGATTGCTTACTTGGGATTTATTTTTGATTTTGACCGCTCGCAATTTTATTTTACTTGTTTCACGTATATTATGGAATATATGAATATATTTATGTATATTCTGTACTATGATTTTGTACTGTTACATAGAGATAAAAAACAGACTATTCATGCAACATTTGGAAAGCAACAACGTACAGAGAATGATTTACAAATTTAGGGGCCCAGGGCACAGATGCTTATGGGACGGGGGGGGGGGGGGGCTTACACCGATGTTTACAATGGCCTTGAATAGAAAAAATAATAATATCGAAAGCGATACTTTTTAAGATAACCACCATTGGCTTTAATAATTTCGTACTATTTCGTGTTACTTAGTTTTTTTTTTTTTTTTTTTTTTTTTTTTTTGTAGCAGCAAATGTTTGTAAATGTTTTTATAACATCTTCATAATCAATCTTTAATGTTCTATTTCTCTGACGATTTTTCAAAATTGAAGGTGAAAGTATCCTAAAAAAAAACCTGTAAACAAAATTTAAAAAATAAAAAACGGCTTTTGTAGAGATCGATCTTAACTATCTTATGAAAAAAAATTCATTTAAAAATATTGAGATGCAAACGAGATATTTAAAAAAATTTCTTCCATGGGATTAACATTAGCGAGCGTCTGTTTTCCCGTGAGTGAAATAGCCCCTTAAAAAGTTATTTTTAAATGTAAGAAAAAATAAACAGATTTTTCTATATTAATTTTGTTTTTAATAGTTAAAATTTCATGATTTTGGCCAATAATTGAAAAAATGTTCAGAAAAAAAAAATCATTTAAAAATATTGAGATGCAAATGAGATATTTAATTTTTTTCTTCCATAGGATTAACATTAGCGAGCGGCTGTTTTCGCGTGAGTGAAGTAGCCCCTTAAAATTTATTTTTAAATGTAAGAAATGATAAACAGATTTTTCTGTATTAATTTTGTTTTTAATAGTTAAAACTTCGTCAGATTTTGTCCAATAATTGAAAAATCTTCAGTAGCATTTGGGGGCCCCTGAAAATCAGGGCCTTGGGCCCGTGTCCCGAATGCTCTGCCGTAAATCAGGCACTAACAACGTACGAGGATTAGAATGCCCGGAATGACATCAAATCCACTAAAATCAGAACAATTACTCGAAACTTAGTTTTTGATATTTTGGTCACGTATGAAATACTTTTTACAATTTTAGAAAGCGATAAAAGAGTATTGGACCGTAAATACTCCTGATTCAAAGCCTACGTTGAAGTCGTTAAGAGAGAAGGTTAATGATTGCAAATTATGTGTTTTCTAAAAATTTACAATTTTTGAAGCGTTTAAAACTAGTCGTTGGGGGCCACCGTAATGCTTACCCATCATGGATATGCATAATGTAAAATATTAAAATAAAAATGTGTAAATTACTTATAAAATGCATTGCAATTCGAATAAAATCGTGGTTTGATGACGTCATAAACTTTAAAGGCTCGATTACTGAATTGCTTGAAAGAAACATCCTTATAACTCCAAAAATAATCATCCTATTAACTAGCGGTTTATTGCATCTGATTAAGCGTTAAATTTCCAATTAAAATATATCTTTGAAATGAAATTTGGATGAAATACAGGGTCATGAAAAATCGAAGAGTGTGGAAAATAGGATTCCAAATATCTCGGCAACTAATTATCCGATCGACTTCATGCTTTATGCAAAATTTATGTGTGTTTTTTTTTGTCTTTTATATTAATTTCTTAAAATAAACAATTTCGAAAATTTTTATATACCTTTTATCAGAACGAACATTTCGAGAGTCCGAAAAAAAAAGTTCCGGTTAATCGAGGTTATTGAAATTAAATAGGCTTCTTCCCATTATTACATACTAAGTACATACCAAATTGCAAGCCTCTATCTCAATTTTTTCTGGAGATAGAGCGTTTACAGACACACAGACACACAGACGGACGGCAAATTTTTTTTTCTAAAAATATGTTTTTCGGAATCTCCATTCTGTCTGAAACGTGTAAATCCGTCAAAATTTTTTTTTTCGATTTTCAATACGATTACAAGACTTACCCTACGATAGACTATACTACGTATGATGGGTAAGTAAAAATGATAGCTTCCTAACATATTGGAAGAAGTATGCACTTCATATATGATCAAATGAAAATAGTTGATTATTTAATGTATTTTACTTGTAGTTACGGAAAATGAAAAAGCAAATGAACCATATAAGATTTTTTTTAAACTTCTACATCATTTCCTTTTCAGTACATTAAATAAATTGAACGCTTTGAATTTTATTTCATGTACTTGGTTTCTAATTATTTCTACATATTCATTGGTTCATCCGGAAAGTTTTGTGGTTTTTGGAAAAGCGGAACGTGGTTTCGTCTAGTTATTTTGCTACTGCTGATAAGGGGTGACCTTGAATGACCGAGATATGCAAAATCGATCTTTTCTGCTTGCGCTGCATATTTCTCGCTTGTGATGTGGCATTATTTTTGTTTCAGTGCAGAAGCTAAGAATGGAAAACAAAAAGTTCATTTTCGCCATATTATGCTTCTTTATTTCTAGAACGGTGAAAAATTAATCAGACTGCTCGTAAAATTTGTGGTGTATATAGAAAAAGTGCCGCTTCAGATGACACAGTTCGAAGGTGTTTTGAGAAGTTTAAGCGCGGAAACTCCAGCCTGGACGATAATGCCCGCTGTGATGATGACCATCATCTGTAAAGGATGACCTCTTAAAAGAAACTAACAAATGATCATGGACTGTACTTTTTGGAATATATAGTGTGTGTGATAGCTCCTGAACTGTGTCACATGGATTTTCAGCGATAGCTTCTTTTAAACACAAATTTTACGAGCGGTCTGTCTAGCATTTTTATCTTTCTTGAAATAAATAGTCGAGTATAATATGACGAAAATGAACTTCTTGGTTCTCCATTCTTCGCACTGCACTGAAACAAAAATTATTCCACAACACAAGCGAGAATTATGCAGCGCAAGGAGACAAAACCGAATTTACATATCTGGGGCACCTCCCGAACTGTGGCATAAATGTCTGCAACCAAAAGTGGATAACAATGTATTCCCATATTCAGGAGACTAAGCGTGAATTTAAATTGATATTATAAGCATCGCATATTTTGAAAAAAATCATCGAATTTTGGCATCCCCCGTCTCAACTAACATTCAATAACAATATATTCCTAACATGATGTTTCCAAATTTAATGATTCGTGAGATTCAGCGCACATAAATTGAATGCGTAACCATCACATAAATCGAACAAATCATCGATTGGTGGCATCCCCTCTTGAGGGGTTTCGATCAAAAATTAATCAGCACCAGTTCACATAAGGACAGATCTTCGTATTAAATGTCATTCTAGTTTACGCAGTAGTTCGTGAGTTAGAACGCCCACAAAATTTGTGTCACATACAGACAGACTCGCGAACGGACGTTTTCTAAAAACAGTCAAATCGTATATTTCTTTTAAATGCTAAAAGGTGTAAACTAACAACATAATATACAGTAAAATAACTTTTATTAGATTGTTGACATGGTTTGGCTCACTCCGAGCCATTTTCAAAAACAAATGATAATATTCTATAATTGCACGGTCTTTGAAGTTATTATTTGAAATGCTATGATTTCATTTTCATGTACTTTTTAAAAATTACGCACGTTATCTTTTAATTTTACTTGGTTGTTTTTTTTTCTAATTTTAAACAGGGAGTAACTCGAGCCACAATTTCGGCAAGTTAAATTATACTGTATCGTTACATATTGTATTTTTGCGTGTTACTATCTCTATATTTTCTCTTATTATGGATGGATAATATAGATTGGAGGGAAAAATTATTTTACTTTCATTGAAATTTATTTGGATGGTTTTTTCTTGCTATAATCTTGCCAGGGCTGTGGTTTTCTATTATATTTAATATTAGCTATATTCTCCTTTTTCCTGTAACTAAATTTCCTGCTGGTCATGCCAATATAGTAATTCTTAGATCCATCTTCTTTAATAAAAGGTATTTCATATACTACTGAATAATTCTCAAAATTAATTGGGTCAATTTTACTGCAAATTATATTCTTTAATTTCTGAGGGGGTTTGGCTATTAAGCAGATATTGAAACGTTTAAGGCTGTATTTTTATATTTCAAAAAAGCTTGAATAATATTGAAGAGCATAAAGTTTGTGTTTTTGCGAATCAACTTTGTTTTCTGGTTACTTACTGTTGGCAATATCCACGATTAATTTATTAATATGGTGTACCTTAAAACCATTATTACAAGCAATTTTACTATCTAATTCATTATCCAATTTATTTTCAGTACATACTATAAAAGCCCGTCTTATGAAAATTCTGTAGGCTGAAATTTTTTACGTAAATGGAGCACATGCAATATTTGGTATGGTTTTCGAAAAACAGATTTGTCCATAGATTTATTTGTTCTGTTTAACATTACATCAAGGAATGGAAAACTTTTATTATGCTCCATTTCAATAGTGAATTTAATGTTATTGTCAATTGAGTTTAGATGATTTATAAATATTTTAAGTTCATCAAGACTGTACTGCCAAATTATAAAAATATCATCAACATATCTAAGCCAAGTGTAAGGCATTTAGTCAAATGTGCCAAAAACTTTAGTTTCCAATGGCATTTCACATGTAAAAGAAAGATATTATTACAAGGTGTTATAATTTATTATATTTTCAGTTAATTTGTGTTCAGAACCTTCTAAAACGTATAAATCTGTCGAAAACCGGAAGTCGATTGTATAAATAGAAGAGAGTAAAAATGAGCTTTTAAACGTATAATTTGTTTTCTACATTTCCTACATAATAAATAAAATTTGAATTCTTCGAACATCAACATAAAATGGCATTAAATACTGTAACAGTTCATTAATTATTCGAAATCGCACTTTATTTTGCCTATAGTAAAATAAAACAGACGACTCATGCGACACATGAAAAGAAAAACGTACGAGGATTGGAACCAAATACTTGAAACATAGCTTTTGATGTTTTGGTCACATATGAAGTACTTTTTGAAATTTTAGAACAAAACGATAAAAGAGTATTGAACCGTAAAATACTACCAATTTATTGAAGTTGTTAACATAGAAGTTTGATGATTTTTAATTTCATGACTTCTAGAAATTTTCTCTGTTCGAATTGTTTTAGAAAAAAACTTTAACTTCATAACATGCTAGTAGACGTATACATTTCAAGTGTGATCAAATGAAAGATTATTTAATCCATTTTACTTGTAGTTGCGGAACATGAAAAGTAAATTAACTTTAGCAAACAGTAATTTTATTTAAAACTTCAACACCATTTTATTTTTAATGCATTTAATAAGCTGAACACTTCGAATTTTAATTCACATATTTCACATCTAATCAATTTTGTTTATGTAATCATTTAAATTCATTTTATTTTGTGTTATTTTGATTTAAATCATTAAATTTATTTTTTTTATTTCTGTGGAATTTATTTTTGATTTTGAATGGTGCAAATTGTATTTTACTTATTTCACCGACATTTGTTTTTGAAAAATATGAATATAATTATATACTTTATGTACAGTAATTTTTAAAACAATTTTAAAATGCTTAAGTCATTTTCCGATAACTTTTAAAATTTTGTATTCTTAACTGGCAAACCTTCTGAATTTTGAGTACCACTATTTTCAAAAATTTTCAACTAGGTCTGTTTTATATTTCAAATATTTTTATTTTATGTAGTAATATTTTTCTTATTTAACCGTGAATTTTTGTAATTTAATAAAGCACATATTTCTTCTCTCGAATAATGGTACTAAAATTGGAATGTTTCGCAGCTCTGAATATTTTGTCACTACATACGCACATTTGTCTTGTATTCTTCATTTATCTAGAAAATTATTCAAAATAGTATATATTTTTAACAGTTTCTAACAAAGATGAAAAATGTTTATGACTTCGGCTCGTCTTTCTGCCTGTCCGCGCTCTAATGCTCGTAAACACACTTCGATTGCGATGAAATTGATATGCATTGTTTAAAAATCATGTAATGTTTTGAAAATGTAGCATCTATATTTCATTTACAGGGACTCAAAATTAAATTAAGATACATTACATCCTATCAACGAAAATTGTTTGAGGTAAATTTTAACAATGTTACTCTAATTTCAAACATTACGAAAAGGATATAAAATGTTGATTATATTACAACAAATTTACTATAGAAAATGGTGGGCGAAAGCCCGTTTTATGAAAATGATATGCGTTATTGAGGGGTGCGATAATATTTTTCTCCTGAAACGCAGGGAATTTAACTTTTAATGTTATTTTACATTGCCGCAGAAAAAAATTGCGATACATTATTTTAATATACAGTGTGTTGCCGATATCGTGAAACAAACAAATAGAGATAAATATAACATGGCAAGAAGGATTGAACACATTAGAAAACAATATTCTCATTTTTGCTTATATTCGAAATTTGTTTGTATTATTGTATTATTTGTTTATATTCTTATTTTGTTTGTATTCTTTTTTTCGAAATTGTGACAAAAATGTGTGAATACCCGTTTGTGTTGTTAAGTATGTGAATATTTTTGTCTCTAAACTAACGTTTTCTTCAAAATTTGTTTCTATTTTTAACTGTTTTTATACTTTCTTGCATTTTAGAAGATGTGTTAGTTTTGGATGCTCCAAAATATTATCTAACAGAAATTTTCAGGAAGCACAAGAAAAGAAAAAAAACGTTAAATCCGATAAAGCAATATAATGGCGAGCAATATTGTACGTGGCTTAATGTTTTACATATGAATATAGGTAATTAGAGAATGTCTACATAGTTCGTACGTATCGTATCTACATGTGCAATAATCAATATTTTTAACATAAGTTTTTTTTTTTTCGAAATTCTATAGCTTAAATGAAATTTGTTATCTTGAAATCCTATTTCATCTTCTATCAGTAATCATAATAATTGGTTATCTGCTGTGTAGAACTATATACAGGGTGTCCGAAAAGTCTGGAAACGGTCAAATAACTCGAGAAATATACATTGGATTGAAAACGTCAAAATGCATGTTCAATATTTTTGAAAAATCTATTTAGGGATATGAAAGTTGCCCCCCCCCGGGGGCAAAGCGGGGGTGGAGGGGGGCTTATTTACGGCTAACTTATCCCTAAATAGATATTTCAAAAATATTGAACATGCATTTTGCCGTTTTTCAATCCGATGTATATTTCTCAAGTTATTTGACCGTTTCCAGACTTTTCGGACACCCTGTAGCTGTAATAGACATTTATTCAAAATAACTCCTTCTTTACCACAACAAGGAATTTGTAATTTAAACGACACTGATAAATGTTTATTTATTCGAGCAAGGATCACCTGAAAATGACATGAGCGTTAACTTTTAACCGCGAAAGGGGGACAAAGATAAATTAGACGATTCCTAAATTCTGTAATGTTTTAAAAAGTAGAAAAGGCAATTTCAAATTTAAACTTTTATTTCTGAACCATGCTTTTCTATAATTCGTTTCTGTTTTCGGCTGATTTTACAGTTTCTTCCATTTCAAGAGATTTATTCTTGTGTCAGTTGCAGACACCAGAATATTATGCAATAGAATTTGAAAAATATTTCAGTAGAAGTTGTATGTTAGTTATTTTGAAATTTTTATAATGTAGTGCTTACTATTTCTTTGTTTCTGTTGATGAAATATTCAAAATGCATCAGAGATGAACTAAATCATCTTTTTATTCCCAAAATAGACTGCTTTGGTTTAATTTGTGAAAATAATACTCATGTGAATGTCAAGCGCTTTCTCAAACTAGAAAAGAATAACAAAAATTATGAATTAAAACCTCTTTTCAAAAGCTGTGACTTTTTTGGCGTCATGATAAGTTATAACCTTCTGTAATAGCAGATGTTTTTGAAATATATATTAGCTTCTGTCAAATGTAAATATTTGTTGGAAGCATGAAAATAGGAGACGTGTTTTTTTAAGTAAGTAACGATTTGATATTTAAAAAAACATAAGGCCATTTTTTTTGACATTTTTATTTTTACATCAAAGCCTGGACCTTAATACAACATAATTTCCGTCTATATTAAAGCACTTATCGTACCGCAGGACCAGCTTTATTTTCCCCCTCCCCCTCCACACACACAGAAATTTGACGCCTGCTGTGCTAACCACTGCATCACCGCCGTTTTGACGTACTCATCGTCGTAAATTACGTCGTGCAATCCAAAATAAAATGCGACATGCTCAGCAACGGGATCATTATTGTTTTGCTTCATAACAATGCACGTCCATACACGGACTATCGAACTCAGGATATCATCGCGTCATATTGTTGGGAACAACTTCATCACCCTCCGTATAGCTTTGCTGTAGCGCAAAATGACTACCACGTGTTTCTGCACAAAGAAGCAACTTGGCGGTCAGCACTATAACAACGATGGAAACTTCAAAATGGCGGTGATATAGTCAGAATCATGAATACATATACAGGGTGTCCCAGGATTATTTTGACAAACTTTAAGGGGAGGTAGGGTACATCACAAGGATTCAGATTTGCATCGCAACCCATTGTCGGAAACGGCTTCGTTCGCCGTTAGGTGGTGTTGTTCAGAAGAGCATTGCAGGAAACCAGCTTTCTCAGATTAGGGAATTTTCTGACGAGAATCCCCATGGTGTGAGACAACATGCTGCCCAACATCGCTTTTCAGTGAATGTTTCCTCTGGTGTGGTCGGCGACCTCTTAGTCGTGCCTTAATTGTTGCCAGCACCTCTAACATCTGCAGATTATCGCATCTTTTTGCAAGAGGTGCTACCAAGCTTACTTGACATTATGCCAGAACATGTCAGACGCCATATGTAGTTTCAACATGATGGGGCACCTCCCCATTACGGCAGATGTGCCCGTGAACATTTGAATAAGGTGTTTGGTCACCGATGGATTGGCCGTGGTGGACCGGTTCCCTGGCCACCACGCTCTCCTGATTTAAGCAACAGAGATTTCTTTTTTGGGCTGCACTGAAATTTGCTGTGTACGCAACGGCTGTGGATTCCTATGTGGATCTGGTTGCGAGACTGGTCTGTGCTGCTGCGGATATCCAACAAAAGCCAGGTGTATTTGAGCGAGTCCACCAATACATGGTCCGACGGTGTAATGCAAGAATTGCTAGCAATGGTGGAAATTTTGAACATCTTTTGCGATATTTTCACATATCATCTACCACAGCAAATATCTTTGACCAATAACTTATTTCAGATTATCTCAGTCTTATGTCTCTTCGATTCTTGTACCTGTTATACTACTTTCCCATGACATTTCCGACCATGGGTTGCTATGTAAATTTGAATCCCTGTGATGTCTCCTACATCCCCTTAAAGTTTGTCCCAATAATCCTGGGACACCCTGTATATATATATCACGATGGCCTTCATGCAGTGGTTAGCCCAGAAGGCGGCAGATTTCTATGAGGATGGGATATAAAAGCTGGTCGAACGATACGATAAGTGCCTGAATATGGGCGAAAATTGTGTTGAAAAGTAGATTAAGGTCCAGACTTTCATATAAAAATAAAATTATTAAAGAAAATGGCCTTGTATTTTTTTAAATATCACAACGGTACTCACTTAAAAAACACGGCGGTAAAAAATAATAACGGAATTCTGCTATAAACGGAGAAAAAAAATCATAGTCTAGACAAAAAAAGGTCCATGAATTTCCTGTAACGTTTTCGTCTAAACAGGTTTTACTCTATCAGGCTTATGGGGGAGGGGGGGTAGGCACATTAGAACTATAACCGGGGCCCGTGGTCTTTCTGTACGGCCCTGACGAATAATATTTGCAATTAGGAGAGATACTGCGAAATTCAAGAAAATCATGATGAAGTGAGTGTTAAGCGTTCAGTCTAGCAAGGAAAAATATAAGTGATGTTACATTTGATATTGTAAAACTGATATTTTCGATTATAACAAATAATGCAAAGTTAGTGGAAACCGTGCTAATGTAAATATCACGCGCTCAAACTAAGAGGCAAAAAATAATTGACATTATATTAGATATTATAAGACTAAGAATAATATTTTCAATTATATAAAATACTGCAAAATTCAAGGAAAATCTAGATAATGTAAAAGCTAAGCCTTTTGTCTAAGAAACAAAAAATAATTCATATTACATTAGATATTGTAAGACTAATATTTGTAATTATAATAAGTATTGAGAAGTTCATGAAAATCGTGCTAATATGAATGTAACCAGGAAAAATAGTTGATATTATATTAGAAATTTTAAGACTAAGAATAATATTTTCAATTATATAAAATACTGCAAAATTCAAGGAAAATCTAGATAATGTAAATGCTAAGCCTTTTGTCTAAGAAACAAAAAATAATTCATATTACATTAGATATTGTTAGACTAATATTTGTGATTATAATAAATATTGAGAAATTCATGAAAATCGTGCTAATATGAATGTAACCAGGAAAAATAATTGATATTATATTAGAAATTTTAAGACTAAGAATAATATTTTCAATTATATAAAATACTGTAAAATTCAAGGAAAATCTAGATAATGTAAATGCTAAGCCTTTTGTCTAAGAAACAAAAAATAATTCATATTACATTAGATATTGTAAGACTAATATTTGTGATTATAATAAATACTGGGAAATTCATGAAAATCGTGCTAACATGAAAGTAACCAGAAAAAATAATTGGTATTATATTAGAAATTTTAAGACTAATAATAATATTTTCAATTATATAAAATACTGCAAAATTCAAGGAAAATCTAGATAATGTAAATACTAAACCTTTAGTTTAACAAACAAAAAATAATTCATATTACATTAGATATTGTAAGACTAATATTTGTGATTATAATAAATATTGAGAAGTTCATGAAAATCGTGCTAATATGAATGTAACCATGAAAAATAATTGATATTATATTAGAAATTATAAGACTAAGAATAATATTTGCAACTATATAAAATATTGCAAAATTCAAGATAAATCTTGATTATGTGAATGTTAAGCGTTTAATCTAACAAGAAAAATTATTCCGTATTTTTTTAGATAAAAGTCTTCCTTATTTAAATATTAGTTTGCAGTTTTAGGCATGTGCACGTTAAACATTAAACTTACAGAAAAAAAAAAAAAAACAATCAGTTTTAAAAGAAATAAATTTTGGCACAGAAAAAAAATGTTAGAACGTGTTTTTACTTCAAAAAAGAATTGCGTAAACTTTTTAATCGGTCACAAAGATTGTACAGAACAGATACTTTACACTCACGCACATATGTTTGGCGACTTTTTTGTTGGCGCAATTTTCAAGCCCGCGCCAAACCAATAACTTCATACAATGGCTAGGTTTCCATTAAAAGAAAAAATCCCCTAAATTTGGCGACTTTTTTCCTTTTTATAACCGATTAAACTTGTGCGTGAGTGTACGACATCATAGCCGATTATACATTTCTAGTAACGGTTAAAACGTGTAGTAATGTGCAAGATAAGCTACCACATTTTTTTTAATGTTCTAATCAATTTTAATTAAATTAAACACTGCAACCTAAACATACTTAGACAACAAACCCAATTTAGATTTCTCAGTTTCTCCAAAAAAATTGCTTCTCTGAAAGCTAATTGAATTTTACATTTTAAATTACTAATACATCTTCAATTAGATTTTGAAAAATAATAAATTATTTTCTTCACATAAAAACGAAATATCTTTAAATGGGCGTTTGCTCAAAACAATGGCTTATTCATTAACCAAAACAGGAAGTTCTCATTCTAAATGACACTGATAAATGTTTATTCTTTTAAACATGGACCACCTGAAAATGACACGAGCGCACAAACTTTTAACCTCGACTAGGAGAACAAAGATAAATTAGACAGTTTGAAAATTCTGTAGCGTTTTCAAAAAGGCGAAAAACCAATTTCAAATTTAGAATTTTATTTCTGAACTGAGCATTTCCATAATTCATATCTATTTTCAACTGTTTTTACACTTTCTTTCATTTTAAGAGATACGTTATTATGTCAGTTACAGATACCAGGGTATTACGTAAGAGCATATTTAGAATTTTTGTAGTGGATTCTATATATTTTGAAAAGTTTGTATTTGTAACTCAGTCAGTATGGTTTTTTCGTTTTTCACTGTAGAAACATTAAAATGCATAAGAAAGAACAAACTTTTTTATGTCTTAAAATGTCTGTTCTGATACAGTTTGTGAATATAATACTCATATGAATGTCAGATTTGAATTGTTTTCAGAAATTGTTTACACTGTTAAAAAAGACAACTATTTCTTAATTTAGGAAAATATAAATATAAATACGAACGAAAATATACAATACCTCCACCGAGTTGCCCAAGATTCCGAAAAGTGCTCTTTATCTTTAGAAACCTCGGAATTCAATATATTTTCGAGATTTAATGAAAAACATATAAAATCGAAGTTTTTTTCTGCCATTTATTTTCAAAAACATATCCGAGTAGTTTTCATAGTATTAATCAGTTTTTTCAACCCAAAATGTATGTTTTTCAGATGCAGTCTATTCTCAAGTAAACATTTCCATGTTCGACAAACATGATAAATTTACAACATTAACATTAACACTCAAATTAATATTATTTTGTTATTATTGCATGTATAAATTCAGTTGCGCAGCTGAAAATGTTTAATTAAGAATTGACAACATCGTAAAAACTCATATTTTGTTTTAACAAAACTTACCAGTACACTATAAAAATTCTCGGAAAGGTTTCCAAAACTCAGTGTCAGCAAAAGAAACTATGTTTTTATGTATGCTTCTTTAAATCTAAAAAATATATTGGTTTCGAGAGTTTCTAATAATATTGACAGTTTTGTGTTTGAAACTTGAGGATACTTCAAAAGTGAATTCTTTATGTTTTTTTTTTTTTTTTTTTTCAAAATTAAAAGTAACAATTGCTAATAACAATTACTATTTTAAATATGCTATAATTCCGGTAGTAAGATTTACGGTAACTTACGAGTAAAAGAAGAACTTTAAATTTCTAAATTTTCTAATTTACTGGATGAGTTTTGAACTTTAAAATCTGATCCATCAGTAAGTAATCCAATAAACATTTAGTTATTTTTCGGCAGTTGACTAAATTACATTGAAATGTTTGATTAAAATAATTGTTTCCCCTTTATCCAAAATAAGGGGTTCACAGTTTAAATGACGCTGATAAATGTTTACTCATCCAAACATGGCACAGCTTAAAATGTCATGAATGCTGATTTTTAACCACCAAAGGATGAGCAAAGATAAATTAGATGATTGCAACATTCTACAGTATTCCCATCAGTAAATAATCCAATAAACATTTAGTTATTTTTCGGCAATTGAATAAATTACATTGAAAAGTTTGATTAAAATAATTGGTTCTCCATTATCCAAAATAAGGGGTTCACAGTTTAAATGACGCTGATAAATGTTTACTCATCCAAACATGGCACATCTGAAAATGTCATGAACGCTGATTTTTAACAACCAAAGGATGAGCAAAGATAAATTAGATGATTGCAACATTCTACAGTATTTCCATCAGTAAGTAATCCAATAAACATTCAGTTATTTTTCGGCAGTTGAATAAATTACATTGAAATGTTTGCTTAAAATAATTGGTTCCCATTATCCAAAATAAGGGGTTCACAGTTTAAATGACGCTGATAAATGTTTACTCATCTAAACATGGAACAGCTGAAAATGTCATGCATGCTGATTTTAAACCACCAAACGATGAGCAGAGATAAATTAGATGATTGCAATATTTTACTGTATTTTCATAATGTCTAAGAATTAATTTAAAATTTAGATTTTTTTTTTCTTAACTAAACTTTTTACGTTTTGCTTCTATTTCCAACTGTTTTACTCATCCAAACATGGAACAGCTAAAAATGTCACGAATGCTGATTTTTACCACCAAGGGTTGAGCACAGATAAATTAGATGATTGCAATATTCTGCAGTAATTTCAAAATGTCGAAAGATTAATTTAAAATTTAGATTTTTTTTTCTTAACTAAACTTCTCTATGTTTTGCTTCTATTTCCAACTGTTTTACAGTTTCTTCCATTTAAATAGGTACATTCTACTTTATAAAAATAGACAAATATCTTAGAAAATATTGCGAATTTTAATACGGCTTACAAAAATATATTATAATCTCTTACCGCATGAATCCGAAAAACTTTCCGTTATCTTTCGAAATCTCAGAAACTGATAGAATTCTAAGATTTCAAGAAGCATTTCTGAAACAAAAACTTCTTTTGCTCCCCGTATTTTTCTCCCGTTTTCCAGTAGTCTTTTTCAGTGTATTAATCAGTTTTCGCAATAACCTCCTCCTTTTTTGAAGTCGGTTAAAAATGGCTATCGTTTTTCGGATGCTACCAGTTCTCAATTAAACATTTTCAGCTCTGTAACAGAATATTTATATACAAGAGTAACAAAAAATCTTAATGCTAATTCTGCCAATTTAGCGTGTTTGTCTGTTGAACATGAAAATGTTTACTTGAGAATTGATAGTATATGAAAAAAAAAAAAAAAAAGAAAAAGAAAAAAAAACGATATATCGCGCTGAAAAAACTGCAAAAACTACTCAGAAACGTTTCCAAAAATTATGGACAGCAGAAGAAACCGTTTTTTTTTTTCAAAAATGTTTCTTTAAATTTCAGAAATCTATTGTTTTCTGGGAAGATAAACGAACGCGTTTTAGAATCGTGGGTAACCCGGAAGAGGTTATTTGTTGTAAACCGTATTAAATTTCGTAATATTTTCAGAAATATTTATCTTTTTGTACAGCGTACTGTCCATTAGAGATGAGTTCGGGGTCTCTTTTCGGAGCCCGAGCCCGACGATTTTAAATCCGATCCCGCCCGAGCCCGAAACATTTTGTGTCTTCAGAGCCCGAGCCCGTCCGAACCCGATACCAAAAAAAATTGCATAATATTTAAAAATAGTTTTAAAAGTAATATCTCATTTTTTTTATAAACTCTGTACTTTAAAATAACTGTTAATCCCGTGGACATAATTAATTTTATGGAAATTTACATTCAATCTTATCAAAAGAGAAGTTTGGTATCAAATAAAAAAATACTTCCTTTAAAGGATGTTCATATTTTTTCTTTCCGAACAAGCAAATATGATGAATACATTAACGAAGTGCGTTTTATGAATAAAAGCATGAAATTTGCAGAAATTACTATTTCTATGCCGAAGAATCGAACAACGTTTTCTATTTCCTATACAAGTTTTTTTTTTCGTAAATTATAATTCATCCCTTAATTATAGCAATATTTCGTGTTCCTGAAAAGTAGCTTAAATTAAAAATTTGACACGGTTATCTGAAAGGTCCCATGCTTTTATAGGAAAAGTGAAAAACTGTTCGATTGCTTTCTATCGAAATAACAATACATGACAATTGTATCTACTTACGAATGAAAATTACTTCGTAAATGTGCAGAGCAGAGCTTTAGCATGAGCAGAGTTGATAATTAAAAATAGAATCACTAACGTTATTTCCATATGAAGAACGATTATGACTCGCACACAATAGATGACTAAAAATTTGCAAACCTAAGCTATTGCTCATTGACTAAAAACAAACAAAAATTATATTCATTTTGCGTTAGATCTATAAAAATAAAATAAAATAAAATAAACGTTCCAATTAAAAAATAACCTACTGTCCCAATGGCGCAAAATCACCCAGTCGCTATCCGCGTCACAAATATTGTATTTTTTTTTTTTTTTTTTTTTTTTTTTTTTTTTAATGTAGCCTTCTAATACTAGAAAAGTAAAAAAAAAATCTGTTTCCTCTTTTATTCATTCTGATTAAAATAACATTAAAACGTTTTGAAATGGAATATGTAATTTTTTTAGGGTAAAAAAGGTTATTTTTATTTTTTCTATATGAGAATAAATAAAATTGTCAGTTTCTCAAAGATTGAGCCCGAGCACGCCCGGGTCCGAAGGCTGGTATAAAAACCGAGCCTGAGTCCGTGTCGGACCCGGGCTCGGGCTCGGGCTTTCGGGCTCGGGCTGAGCCACTGCCATCGAGAAACACTCGAAACACTCACTGTCTCGATGGCAAATACTGAGCCTGTCTCATCTCTAGTGCCCATTACAGACACCGTAATGTTATAAACAGGACAAAACTTTTTTCCGGTGTATGTTAATATTGCTATATATTTTGAAACACTTATAATACAATTCTTACATTTTCTTTATTTTCAAAATAAGAAATTGAAAATACATGGGCGGTAGCCTAAGGTTTTCTTTTCTTTTAAAATGGCTTTTCAATTATAATTTTTTAAAATAAACTTACGTGAATGTCATGTCTTTTTGTTTACCTAAAAAAGAAGAAACCATATTACAGATAAAGTTATGACTTAAAATCCTATTTCAAAAACTTGTATATTTTGGCATGATTTTGAATTGCAGTTTGTTTCAAGAGAAGAATCTTTTGAAACAAATATATTTTTGCACTGTAAAAAAAAAAAGACGAATTTTTTTTTTTAATTAATTAATTTATTTTTTTTAAATATACGAAAACGTAATATAAGCATGAGAGAAAATATACACTTACCTTATCCAAGTTCCCACGGCCTAATGGCCTTGATTCCTAAAAATGTTCTTTATATTTAGAAACAGAAGACAATGTGTTTTCTCAGTTTAAAACAGCATTTGGTACTACTCTATTATACCGTCGACCACTTTTCATAACAAAAAACTATCGCCAAAGTGCAACGCCAAATAAACTGGAGAACGTTGCCATAGGAATATCAAAATAAATAAATAAATAAAATATAAGAATTTAAGGACACAATTGTTATTTTAATTAATGAAATAACTAATAAATCAGTAAAACAAAATGAAAAATACACGCAAATGTCGAATTAAAGACCATTTGATGACATAACAAACACGTATAATGCTTCTGACATAAAGTAAATGGGACTGCATTTTTGGCGTTTAATCTTACAGTTTGGCGATAGTTTTTTGTTATGAAAAGTGGTCGACGGGATAATAGAGAAGTACCCAGCATTTATATAAACAAAGTTACCTCTGCTGCCACGGATTTTCGGGAACCTTTCCCAGTAGTTTTTATAGTGTACCAATCGGTTTTCTCAAACCATAATATCGGTTCTAAGGACACTATAAATTCTCAATTAAACATTCACAGGTGCGTAAATGAATTTTTAAACCCAAGAGTAATTTTAAAGTTAATGCTAATGCTGTTAATTTATCATGTTTGTCCGTAAAAAATTTTGTTGAACATGAAAATGTATACTTGAAATGGATAGCATCCAAAATACTTATATTCCACGTTGAGAAAATTGACTAATACACTATAAAATCTACTAATGTTTCCGAAAATCAGCCGCAGCAAAAAAAACTTTGTTTTTATACATGTGTCTTTAAATCTTGAAAATGTATTTGTTTCTGAAGTTTATAAATATAAAGAAAGCTTTTTGGAATCGTGGATAACTCGGAAGAGGTTATTGTATACTTTCGCATGTGGTTACATTATATTTTCCTAAATTAAGAAACATCTGCCCTTTTTTACTAATATGAGGCAATATGGTGAACATAAGCTTTGTGTTGTAAAGACTTGTAAAGTTATTTGAGCTTATTTATGCATGAAATTAAAAACAATAAATATAAGTAATCATATACGAATTAATCTTGTAATCATGTTGCGAATAATTTCATAGTAAGATTGTACTTTTATCTACAAGTTAAAGAAGATTTTTAGGTTTTCGTTCATCTCACGAAACCCTATTACTCCCGCTTCGTTGTCTATCGTCACAGAGCTGGTTCTCAGAAACTACATAACTTACAGGCATAAAATTTCGTGTATATATAGCTGTATACCTACAATGAAACTCAAAATCATAAAAATTAAAAAAATCCTATTATTTTAATATAGAGAGATAAAAAACCAAAAATCTAACAGCCTTTTCCTATTAAATTTAAACATTTTTCGTTATAGCAGTTGCCAACAATTAAAAATCCTTCAGTAAAATTCTTTCTACAGTAATTAATTTTCTATTGAAAGATTTCTACGTGAAAAATGAAAATGAAATAAAAAGTTTCACCAAATGAAAAATAGTTTAATATGACGTCGTATGGGCAATAAAAAGAAAATTTTCAAACATTTCTCAATAATACAAGGAGTATGAGTATGTGTAAATACAGAAAGCAGTTTAATATCACGTCATTAGAGAATTAAAAATAAAATTAATCTGACGTCATATTGGAATTTTAACGGATTTTTCAAATGTTTGAGAATAATACAAAGAGAGTATTAATATGAGATAGGGAATTGTAAATATATGAGTTTGAGGAACGTATTGAATCATGATAAAAACCCGATTATGGAAATATTGGCATATTTTAACATTTTGAAGGTCTCTATTCAACATGTTTAATTTTGAAAATGATTTTTTTTAATATCGCATTTAGTCCGAATGACAGATATTATTATGACAGAGTATAATAGCGGGCTTCGCTCGCTATCGGACCGGTTCAGATTTTCGGAAAAACGAGAAAAATAGACCAGTAAAATTTTACTTTATAAAAAACATGACTTTTTTTTTTTTGGGGGGGGGGGGATTTATTAAAGAAAGGATAAAGTGTTTTTAAAGGAATATTAAACGAAACCCTTTGTGCGATCTTCGCTCACACTTACCTACTTGTTTTTTCCTTTGCCTCAAATACTCAATCTCCAAACTTTACTGAAATTTCGTAACCTTTTCTTAGGGTTCCGTACTTAAAAAGTAAAAGATCACTCTTGTGTCTGTCAGTTCGTCTGTCAGAGCAATTTTTCGCGTAAACTATGGGACGTGGAAAGTTATAAAGTCTTTTTAATCACATATTTTCAGATTATTATTAGCCATTCACAAATATGTTTAGGTAAAATTTAGGGGTTAATTAAGTTACTTGAAAAATAAAAGTTTTCTTTTTGTGTATCATGTGGGGTTTCGTAAGAAAGATCTCGTAATATCGAACTCAAAAATATTTTTGTTTTAATTTTAGGTATTATATTGTCACAGATATCGTCGAAAATACATTGCAAAAATATGCCTTCTCCCTCTATTTCCGAATCGAATAAAACTAAAATTATGAAAGAAATAGTGGTAGTAGGAGTTTATTTAAATCTTGCAGGAAAAATATAGCGATTTTCCTAGGTTTCTTAGTTTTTGTGAAAAACGTTGACGGGATCTATCGACGCAGAATCATCCTAGGATATTTGATAATGATTTTCGAAAAAAAAAGTCGGTAATTAGCCGAGATGTTAATTAAGTTACTTAAAAAATAAAAGTTTTCTTTTTGTGTATCATGTGGGGTTTCGTAAGAAAGATCTCGTAATATCGAACTCAAAAATATTTTTGTTTTAATTTTAGGTATTATATTGTCACAGATATCGTCGAAAATACATTGCAAAAATATGCCTTCTCCCTCTATTTCCGAATCGAATAAAACTAAAATTATGAAAGAAATAGTGGTAGTAGGAGTTTATTTAAATCTTGCAGGAAAAATATAGCGATTTTCCTAGGTTACTTAGTTTTTGTGAAAAACGTTGACGGGATCTATCGACGCAGAATCATCCTAGGATATTTGATAATGATTTTCGAAAAAAAAAGTCGGTAATTAGCCGAGATGTTAATTAAGTTACTTAAAAAATACTTTCTTTTTATATATCGTATAGTGTATCGTTCGAAAGATCTTGTAACATGGAACTAAAAAAAAATATTTTTTTAATTTTAGATAGTATATTTTCAGAGATATACTGGAAAAATATGCCCCTTCCCCCCCAACCTCCTATTTCCGAATCTACTGAAACTAAAATTATGAAAAAAATGAGGGGTAGTAGAAGTTTATTAGTTAATAAATAGTAATTAATACATTTACTGTGCGGAACCCTTTTAGCACGAGTTATACTAGTACTTGATCGATTATTTAATTTTAAAATCCTAACGTGTATTCTATAAATGATGTAATGAACATTTAGTTATTTTCTCTAACCTAAAAAGGATTATTTTTAAATCCACATTTGTTTAAAATAATTGCTTCTTCATTATCCAGAACATGGGCTTCTCAATTTAAAATGACAGTTATAAATGTTTACTCATTCAAAAATTGTACTACATCTGGAAACACCATGAACGTTAACGTTTAACCGCGGGTGGGTGAACGAGGATAAATTACGCGGCTTCTAAATTTTACGGTGACAAAAACTCAATTTCAAATTTACATTTTCAGTTCTTTATCAAGCTATTCCATGATGCAAACCTATTTCCAACTCATTTTATACTTTCTTCCATATTAAGAGTTTCACGATTGTGTCGTTTTCAGACACCAAAATATTATGTAAGGGAATTTTATGATGAATGTTATTTATTACAAGGTGTCTGAAAATTGTTTTATAAAGCAAAAACACGTCCTTCAGTAACGATGACGTCATAATTATAGTGGCAACGTTCTGTCCATAAATTTCGCTTTTATTGATTTTTTTTTTTTTTAGCTTCTAAACATTGCACAATTTCAATTTTTAAACTGATGAATTTAAAAAAAAAATGTACTTTAGTGTACTTTTATAAGCAATTTATTTCAAAAATTTACCACAATTTACAGCTGTTTTTATGTTTTAAAAGATAATTTTCACGCATGAATATTTTTTAATTTGTGTGCAACCCAATTATTAATGATTAACATGTTTACACTGTTGACAGTGTAAGTAATTCAGAATTTCTGGGTTTATATTCCATAACTTTAATTGCCAAACGAAATTAAAACTTCACAAATGAATAGATACATAAATAAATAAATAAATAAAGCACGAAATGAACACATATGTAATAAAACCTGCATAAACACTGAAATGATGAGAATGAAACAGATTGTTATAAGTACTGAAATCTTTCGCGATTAATAGCTATTATGCGGCTAATACGAAATCGCCAAATATGCTTTTTGGGGTATTTCGTGGGAAATCTAGGAAAAATAAAACTACGTGCTAAATACTGAAATAATGAGAATCAAACAGATTGTTATAAGTACTGAAATGTTTCGCGATTAATAGCTATCATGCGGCTAATACGAAATCACCAAATATGCTTTTTGGGGTAGTTCGTGGGAAATCTAGGAAAAATAAAACTACGTGTATAAATACTGAAATAATGAGAATCAAACAGATTGTTATAAGTACTGAAATGTTTCGCGATTAATCGCTATCATGTGGCTAATACGAAATCACCAAATATGCTTTTTATTTTAGTTGGTGGAAATCTAAGAAAAATAAAACTACGTGTATCAACACTGACATAATGAGAATTAAGCGGATTGTTATAAGTACTGAAATGTTTGGCGGTTAATCGCTATCATGCGGCTAATACGAAATCACCAAATATGCTTTTTGGTGTAGTTGGTGGGAAATCTATGAAAAATAAAACTACGTGTATAAACACTGAAATAATGAGAATCAAACAGATTGTTATAAGTACTGAAATGTTTAGCGATTGATCGCTATCATGCGGCTAATATGAAAGTATCAAATATGCTTTTTGGTGTAGTTGGTGAGAAATCTAGGAAAAATAAAACTACGTGTATAAATACTGAAATAATGAGATTCAAACAGATTGTTATAAGTACTGAAATGTTTCGCGATTAATCGCTATCATGCGGCTAATACGAAAGTATACCAAATATGCTTTTTGCTGTAGTTGGTGGACAATCTAGGAAAATGTACTTAATGTAAAAAGTATAGAAGAGTTTTCAATCAAAAATTATTTTCATCTGTACGTTCTGTAAACCGGACATTATATCGGGCACCTTTAACCTGGTAGCCCGAGTTGGAATTACACCCGAGTCTGGTGTTTATAATTTCTTTCTTACGCTTTTTCAACTAATTTTTAATGATAAAAATTTTAAATGCAAGGAGTTTTACCTAAAGTACTTCTTTTTTTATTTTTAAAGGACTATTCCTGTACAGTTTATAAAAATATTACTCATGTGAATTTCATGTTTTTGAGTTAAACGGAAATTAATAGCAAATATCATGAAAACTGTATGACTTAAGAGCCTCTTCTATTGAGCATACCAAATTTGCAAGCTAGTGTTAAACCAATAGAAGATTTCTTTATGAATTTCTGGTTTGCATTTCAATATTTTTAAATGATTCTTTTTTGCATTGGATATTTCAGATTAAGAGCTAACGGGGTAGTTGCTTAGTTTTTCGAATTCTGATGCCGTTTCTTTCTTAGGTTGGTTGTATGAGTTTTTATGGCGTCCTTTAAGGGACATGCTGCGCCAAATTTCTTTCTTAGGACAGTTTCAATTTTAAAACCGGCTATGGTTGAAGTATTGTTTCCTTTATGGCCTTATAAAAATCATGCCAACTTAACACGAAAATTTTTCATAAACTACAACCGAGTTTTTTATCTCAAATATGATATGCAAAAAGAAGCTTTTAAAAATAGTCAAATGCCTACGAGAAATTAAAAAAAAAAAGCTTTCGTTGGTTTGATATTAACTTGTGAATGTCATATGCTAACTAGTAAAGGCTCTTAACAGCCGATTTTAAAGGGCTTGTGGTGTATTTTAGTGTCAATTGGAATAGCAGTTTACAACAATATACGAAAATTTTCCAACGAATGAATGATATGCTGCATTACACTGAATTCTAATTTCATGATAAAAATATGAAAAGTCTTGCGAAGCAAATGTTTTCTATGTGTAATTTATGCAACAACGAGGAGTAATAAAATTTTAATTTAACAGATATCCAAAATTTAGCAATTACGTTAGTCCTTATTAATGAATGAAATAAACCAAATTCAAAATTAAAACTATCTTAAATGCCAATTAATTTCAATAAATTTAAATATTATTGCTTAAATATTCGGCAATTATTATTTTAAGTTTCTTCATTTCTTAAAAAATATTTGCTTGCCATATGTGTTCTCAAATGTCTACAACGTTAAAACCAAAATAATTCTTCTATTATTAATTTTAAAAAAAAATTAAAAAATCCACCGAAAAGTATGTTTAAACAGATATTTGTTCGAAATAGTTTGTTATTTATCAATCAAAACAGTTCAAATGCCACTGATAAATATTTACTTATTTAAACATGTGTCACCTAAAAATTATATGGACGTTCACTTTCAACTACAATAAATGTATAAATTAAGTTATAAATTTCTAAATTTTGCAGCGTTTTCAAAAAGACGAAAAAACAATTCAAATTGAAATATTTATTTTTCAACCAAACATTCTTATATTTCATAGCTATTTTCATCTGTTTCTACATTTTTTTTTATTGTAAGAGATGCGTTATTGAGTCATTTAGAGATACTAGAACGTTATGTAAAAACAGATTTGGATTTTTATGGTGGATGCTGTATATTATCGCTATATACGTATTTTGAAATATTATTAATGCAGTACTTACTGTTTCTTTTCTCCTTTTGGTGATAAAAAATTCAAAATGTATGAGACGTGACCTACACTTTCTTTTTACCTTCTTGAAATAGCTTTCTTATTATAATACTCATGTGAATGTCGTACTTTTCTTTAACTGAAAATGTATAACCGATGTTATTATAATGTTACGACTTAAAATCTGATTTTAAAATATTTGTGATACATTTGGCACCATTTTAAATTGTGGTTTGTTTCAATAGCAGATATTTTAAAAACATATGCGTGCTGTTAAGTACAATAAATCTCTAGTTTTCTGTTTGAAAGTTAAAAATATCTGAAAAGCACAATTTTGCATGGCTTATATATACAAAATTTAACAGTAGTAAGTGCAAATCATGCACCAATAAATTGATTTTATGAACTATTTATTAACTGAGCTTTTTTATAGATTGTTTCGATTTTCAATTGATTTTTACACGTCCATCCTTTTTCAGAGATACATTTTTAAGTCATTTGCAGACACTAAAATGTTATGTAACAGAACTGAAATGTTTCTAGTGTAATGCTGCTAAATTCTTTGAAATATTTGTGATACATTTCTTATTGCTTCTCACTTTTTCATGCTAAAAATTTAAAATGCATGAGAACTTCTATTGATTAAAATGGTTATGTTTTGATATAGTTTGCGAAAGAAAGTCTCGCGTGAATCTATTTTATATATAACTGAAAAATAATGGCACATATTATGGTAACATTAATTAAATTTCAATCTCAAGTGATTTGTGATATTTTAATGATTATTTGTAAGCTGTAACTCGCTTTTATGATATATATTTTAAGAAAATATCGCATGTGTGTACTTATATATATATTGTCAAGTAAACTAACCTTTATTATCTTAAGCTATTTAAAAATCGTGTATTGTAAAGGAATCGTTCTAAAAATAAAATCTATTTTCAAATATGTATAACATTTATTGAATTTCTATTAATACAATTTATATATATATATATATATATATACATGAAATAAAAATAAAAAACCTGAAAAAATTAAAAGAAAATTAAAAACTTGAAAAATGAAAAGAAAATTAAAAACTTGAAAAATGAAACTCAAATCTGTTATAAAATGTATGCATAAATTAACAAATAAAGAAAAAGGTGAAATTTTGAAATAGATGAAATTATTTGAAATTATTGTGAAACCATGGCAGGCAGAATTATGAAACCCAAATTACTATAAATTGCACAAAAGAACGTATTATTTCATCTTTGTACGAACTATTAAGTGAAATATATATATAGAAAAAAAAACAAGAATAAATCATAATAACAGTCTAACTAGCGCTCTAATAACTTTCGTTATTATACTTAAACCGATTTTAGAATTGTCAAATGCAATGTTGTAACAACATCCCCCATTCATTCAGAACTATTAAATATACTGGTCTCTTAAACCCAATTACCACTAATTATACTAAAATACCATGTCTAAAATGCCAAGAAAACCTTTTATCTTAATGGCACGCCACTGCATGGATATTTGAGTTAAGTAGTAATAGCTCATTAAAATTTCAGCAAGAATCCAACTAATAAGGGATTACCTTAATAATGCTTTGGATGCTGTTTAACCGAATATGTGAGAACGCAATTCTAAATAGTGTTTTTGCTAATTATAAAAGGTTTCTCGGAGCAGTAATAAAAATGCATGGTTTAGTAATAAAAATGCATGTCGGTAAAAACATTTTTGTACTATAATTTGGTAACTAGAAATACAGTGTATTATAATTTGGTAGTGATACGCTATGTACTGTCATCTATATTCTGATTAAAAGTGCATCTAACTCTGTATTGTTTGGAAGAAACTATTGACTATTTCAAACTTTTCTCGTGATGTCATCAGAAATCATGGAAAACAAAGTAAATGTGTTGAAATCGTCATTACAATATCTCCATTACTGGTACAGTTATTAAAGAAAATCCGGCTTTGGATTGGAATTGAGGCATCTTTCATTTTGGATTTTAAAAATAGTTGCGAACATGATTGTCTAAATTTTTGTGCTTATAATTTTGAACAGCCTTTTACTTTGAAGAACTAACCTTCTTTTTTTGCAGTGGTTAAATATAATTAAAATCATCGAAAAAACAAATAAAAGAAGTATTTTTGAATAATCATTACAAAATAGACAACGTCTTTAATGAAATGATAATATCACGTTTATTACTATTTTCTTTTCCTATAATTAATAATGCA
The DNA here is from genome assembly GCA_963931845.1 of Maratus michaelseni. NCBI lineage: Eukaryota > Metazoa > Arthropoda > Arachnida > Araneae > Salticidae > Maratus > Maratus michaelseni. The sequence continues at coordinate 96,678,470 of OZ007597.1, read as the reverse complement.
ATCCAAACAAGGTTAAATTGAAATATCAACCTAAGTACTATTATAATAGCTTTCATTAGAACACTTACACCTGTTTTAGAACTTTCAAATGTAATGTCATAAAACATTTACCATTCATTCGGAACTATTAAATGTACTGATCTCTTAAACCCATTTACCACTAATTATACTGAAATACCAAGAAAAGCTTTTTTCTTAATGGCGCGCCACTGCATGGATATTTACGTTAAGTAGTAATTGCTCATTAAATCTACAGCAAGAATGCAACTAATAAGGGATTATAATAATACCTCTGAATATTGTTCGTCGCAATACGTGAGAACTTAGTTTCTAAATAGTGTTTTTGCTATTTATGAAAGGCTTTTAGTACAAGTGTTTAGTAATAAAAATGCATGTCAAGGCAAACAAATTTTGTTTATAAGACCAGTATAGCAATAGGCTTAATCTGTCAAAGTTACAGGGTACATGACTGCAACACGAAACCTAATTTTCTTTTACAACTTAATAATAAGTTATTTTACAGAAATTTTGAGAAGACTGAAGTTGTTTTACGATGGCATCATGGGAAGTGCTAAGTGTATTGTAATTCAGTCAGTGATACCCTATGCACTGCTATCTATATTCCGAATAACGGAGCGTCGAACTCAGAATTCAATGGAAGAAAAAAAAACGGACTATTTCCAGCTTTTCTCTCCATCACATTTCATAGAAAACAAAGTAAATGTGTTGAAATCGACGTTAGAATATCTTCTTTATTGTATAGTTATTGACGAAAATCCAGATTTCTATTGAAATGAGATACCTTTCATTTTGGATTTAAGAAGTGGAATGCGAACATGTTTGTCTAAATGTTTGTGTTAATAAATTGGAGGCACCTTTTAAATTGACGAATTAACTAACCTTTTTTCTTTGCAGTGGTTAAATATAACGCATTCTTGAAAAATCACTAAATATACAATGGGTGTTCAAAGGAAATAGTACGAAACGACACTGTGTATGTAAATGAAGATTTTATTCAACGTATACACCATAGGTCTGAGCACAACGATACCATTGATTAACGAACCAAAGGATTCCTTGTTCCGAGAATTCCTGTGGCCGTGGCGATACCCAGTCCTTCACAGCGTCCTTGAGTTCGTCGTCCAAGATGAAGCGCTTCTTTGTAAGGTCTTCTTCCCTTTTCGTCCACCTTGTCGATGAGTTCGGCCGTGATGACTATGTTTGCCTGGCCTGGTCTCGGGTCATCAACCAAACTCTCACGGCCTGCACGAAAACGGGCACTCTATTTTCTCACTGACTTGTCCGACACACAGTCTTCTCCGTAAACGATCACCATCCGGCGATGAATAGCGGCCGGTTTAACACCTTCCGCTATCAGAAATCAGATAACACTTCGCTGCTCCTCAATCGTCGAATTCCGCAATGTGAACGCCATCCTGTTCTCACACGCACTGCCGCATAGGCAAATAGGTTAACCGTTACGTTGTTACGACGTTTCGTACCTTTTCATTTGAACACCCCTTGTATATACATAAAGCATTTTTGAATAATCATTATTAATGCATTGTCTTTAATGAAAGATGAATATCACGTGTGCTACTGTTTTCTCCTATAAATAGTTATTCGGTTAAAACAAGATTAAATTGAAATAACAATGTGAGTATCATTCTAATAGCTTTCATTAGAACACTTATACCTGTTTTAGTTCTGTCAAATGTAATGTTATAAAACATTTCCCATTCATTCGGAACTATTAAATGTACTGTCCTCTTAAACCCATTTACCACTAATTATACTCCAATACCATGCCTACAATGGCAAGTAATATCTGCTTCTTAATAACACTCCAATGCATGGGTATTTACGTTAACTAGTAATTGCTCATTAAATTTTCAGCAGGCATGTAACTAATAAAGGATTATCTTAACAATACCTTTAAAAGCTGTTCATCTGAATACATGAATACTGAATTATACATAGTGTTTTTGTTAATTATGAATAGTGATAATACACGTTAAGACAAGCAAATTTTGTATAGAAAATCATAGTACAAGTCCACGTATTCAGTGGAAAAACTTGCCGTAATATCGTATGTCTTTCCAAGTAACACTGATAGGATTTCTGAATATTGATCATTGCTTTATTTAAACGTAGAGTATTTCACGATTAAATAGGATGCTGATTAAAATTCAGAAATATATTGCCTGTAAAGATCGTGGGAATCTTGTTCAAAGATATCAGTAATCGTTGATAGCTATCAGTAAGCGTCCATAAATTATTCTCGGGATTAATAACTTTTAACCTCACCACTTTTAATTTAAAATTATGGCGGAAAATATCATATATATTATTTCTAATATAAACATACATTTTTCTATGCATATACAAAACGCAAAACCATGAATGAGGTATCCTTCGAACAGGCTTTTGACATAGTACACTGACATTTTGTTTAAAAACATTGTTTCATTAAAAACTGAAGTCAATTAATAGTTAACGAAAAAGCGTATCAACAAATAATCTCAGCGATTGCAGTTCAAAATCCTCGCACGGGTTTAATGGTTATTACACATTCGTAAAGCACAACTAATTTTTTTTTAATTGTACGAACAAAGTTAAGTATTCGCCGCCAATTTATGCGGCAGACTGAGACGTGAGAATTCAAAATGGCGATTGCGCAAGAGGAAGCAATGTGATCTTATGGTTTTAACTTTGTGCTCATAATTCATTAATAACTTTCTATAAATTTGATAAAATGTTAATATTAATTATTATTTAATTATAATTATTGTTTGTGAAATAACGTTTTGAGTAGCAACTTTACAAATATGTAATTCTGTTTGTGTTATTAAAAAAACGTTTTGAGTTGAACTTTACGAATAGGTGATAACATTTTACGTCATGTAATTAAATCAAAAGTTTGGAAGTAAGGAAACCCCGACAATAATTTATGAACACGCGGAATACCTGTATTAAAAAGAATATATATATATGTCTCTATGTGTGTGTGTGTCTGCCTGTTAACGATGACTAGTGAAATCTATCACACGTAGAGGTCTGGAAATTTGTATACGAATAGAAGACGATAGGTCCGAATGCACCTGGATAACACTTTACGTCATGTTCTTAAATCAAAAGTTAGGAAGTAAGGAAACCCCGACAACGTGTATTATTTACCAATAATACACCCTATATTATTATCAATGGGTAGTTGTTGATTAAAGTTATTTGCAGTAAAGTAGTTTTGAAACTAAATGAAACATTATTTTTCATGAATAGTGCAAAAAAAAATGTCTTCCAAAACACGTTCGCGTAAAACACCAGCCATGTAAGCCATTTGTAATTAACGAGTGAAATGAAATGGCCGTATATAGAGTATATATCTTAGCAACGACTTATTGTTGCGACTTTGGTGGCGACTTTCTGATTTATTGCCAAAATTTGACGCCAGATAGTTACTTCAAATATACCAGAAAACAAAATTGTATTGCTTATTATACCAGAACTATCGAGAATAATATTTCAAAGTGTTTCATAATGTTCACTACAAACACGATTTTTCTTTCATGTTTAATATATCAAGCATATCCATATCAAAGTAAATCCTCATAGTCGTTTGAGAAGAGACCTCTATCCTCTATCTTTAATGCATAATAGGTAAAAAAAGTACGAAGATAAGAAGTTGTATAACGGGAAAAATAGCAAATATCAAGCATAACATCATCTTTCAGAGATTACATAAGTTTTATCTTTGATTAAAGCCTTATCATAAAAACCGTTATTGTTCAGCACAGGATAAAATGGTTCAGAACGTATTTATGAGAAGTAAGAAACAGGGAAATGGCTTTAGTTATTATTATTATTATTATTATTCTGTGTTATGACTTTCTTATAAAAATGTTATATTCGGTTGCTTAAGTTAGGATTTCTTAACAAAAAAAGCTCCTAAAATTACAATTTTTAATAATAATACTAAATATTAAAAGTTGAAGTTTTAGTCTTTTTTCCTACTACTTCCTTGGATTTTCTTTGGATATAGAATGATTTATTTTAATTGCACTTTTTTGTCATTAGTTCAAATAATTTGGGTTTCTGTTTTGAAAAATTTAATTTTAAAAATCAGGCGATCTAACCCATCCTACCCGAGTGAAAGATTCCCTATATATACTGTAAAAAATTTTGGTCAAAAATTACGGTACATATATTGGCAACTTTATGACCAGTATATATACCGTAATTTAACTGGACGGTACATGTACCGTAAAATATTTAAAGCATATGTACCGGCTGCACTCCCCCCTCTCCTCAGGCCTGCACGCATTACGTAACAAGAGCAAGAGCATCACTTCAAGGGTTGCCGAACACCGAGGCGGGGCTACCAGCTTTTTCCTTACTAAAAAATAATTATTTTGCGGTATAAATAGCAATTTTTTACAGAAAAACAATCATTTTACGGTATAAATACCGTTTATAATAGAAATAGCACATATACGTTTTTTTTTTTTACGCTTAATATAGATTAGAAGTACGGTACTCATACCGTAAAGAGTGAAAACAGTACAAGTACAGTTAATTTACGGTACATTTTACGAAATTTTTTACAGTGTACTGCCCGGTGTACAAAGGGTATGTACAAAAATCGCTTTTAATTGTAAATTCTAATACATTTTTTACATTTAGTAAACTGCACCAAAAAATGTTTTTGGTACTTTTTATTCCTATGCCTGCGGTTAATCGCAAAATATTTCACCAATTATAGAAAACTTTTTTGATTTTGATTATATCAATATTTGAGTTCACACTTATGTTACATGTTTGTTAAATTCGTGTTTTATTTATATATTTATGACTTTTTAATTTTGCTTTGCAATTTGATTACGGAGTATTCACATAAATAAATAAATGCAGAATTATTTGCACCGTTTTATGTGTGAACGGATTAATTTTTCTCCCGGTTTGCACATTCATTTTTGAGATAGATTTTTAAAAAATCATCGATGAAAAATATTTAATAAATCCATAAAATATCCGTAAATTCCTAAACAGTTTTCAAAGAATTTGCATTTGAAAATACGTATTTTTTCGAAGGTGTAAAAATTGAAACTATGCTAGATTTCGAAGTTGAAAAAATTGCAGTAAAAAGAAATTTTTTGCTCAGGGCGTAGCCGCTGACAATATGACGTCAGCGTTACTCACGGATATATTTTTGCTTTATAATATAGATCATAATCTTAAGGAATCCCAAGAAGTTTGACACCCGTTTTTTAAAAATAAAAGAAACACAGTAGTATAACACGGATAGATTCAAATAACTTGGTTCTGCGTCAATTCGTCGCGCACTATTCATCGCGGAATAATTCATCGCAGCGTCAATTCGTCACAAAGAAAATGTTTTTGAAGGCTATGATGATAAAATAAAGACAATTTAGTAAAAATGTTTAATGATAATTAGTTAACAAATTACATGCGATTATATCTAAAAAACAAAGTATCATTAAATAATTTTACTAAATTATCATTATTTTATCATCATAGCCTTCAAAAACATTTTCGTTGCGACAAATTGACACCAGGACGAATTGACGCTGCGATGATTTGTGCGCGATGAATTGTTCCGCGATGAATTGTGCGCGACGAATTGACGCGACACCAAATAACTTAGTATATAAAAATGGATTTCATTTGTTAAATAAATTATTTTGATGCATTTTTTTTTTAATTTTAATAATTTTAAGGGGAAATTATGCAATATTTGATATTTACCAAACATATCCTCATGATAGAATAATTATAGTTTACTCATTTTTTTGTCAATAAATATACTATCTGGAGAACTAAGAATGTATTGAAATACAATCTCAGTCATAAATTAAAAACTTCCATAGATATACCTATTCAAATTATCATCTTGATGATTTTTCATATATTTTCTGCATGTTAATTTATAAAAATAGTTGTAAAATTTCAGAAAATTCTCAGATGTTTAAGCCGATAGTTCATTACACTCATAATGTCATATAAATTGTAAGTGATCGATTTTACACACACATTACCATATTTTTTACACATAGAACGTATTTTGTAACTGGTTGTTCATGCAAATCACGTTTTTCAGAAAATGCATTTTCACCTCAAGTCTCTTACGCGACAGTAATAAACTAATTAATCACATCAATTTCTTAAAAAGACTCATCTTTTTATGTTGTACCTTTCTTAATCTCAATATTAGATGTTCTTTTGTAGCCCTTAAACAGCAAGTTCCGGTGACTTAAATACACACTTCCACTTTGAGATATGAAACAAAAACAGCCATAACTACTCTTCCAATATTCGTACGAAAAAAAACAAAAACTGTTTTTCATAGCTAATTGTACATTCTTTCAAATAAATCAATTAAAAATTATATTTTCCCGAAATTGAATGTATAAACCTTTTAATACTAAAGTCTAAAAACGCAACAGCATTCAAAAAACGGCAAATGCCGGAAAGCTTAAATATGCAGCGAGATTAGTTCTCTCCCTTTCTTATGCCTGTCTATTTGTCAGCAGAACAATAAGAAGACAATTCACCCAGAAAAAGGAATTGATTAAAACAACAAAACCCGTTTTGTTGAGTACATTTTGGTTGTTTTAGTCAAATTTTTAGTTCAAGTAAAAAAATTGGTTTTGTTGCTTGGACAAAAAAATATTGTTAACACTCGTACAAAATTTTAACAATTTCACCAATTTTACTTGAACTAACAAAATTTGTTTCTTTTAATTTTACAATATTTTTGTAATTCCAGCAAAATTTTGTTATTTTTGAAAAATTTAAATTCTTGTGTAGTAGCCATATCTCTCTTACGTAACTTGATTTATTTGACTTATATAGCTATATAATTACATGATTAACATAATTTTGGGGTAATTAAAACTTTTTTTTCACTGGGACGGACAAAGGTAGTTTTAAAAATCCCCCTGTCCCATTTATTACCGTCTTCTATCTTTGCAAGAAGAAAAAATTGGATTCATGAACATTTTCGATTTCCGGTTGTCCTGAACGCGATTTCGCTGTTTTTATCTCAAGAACTAATGCACGGAATTTAATAAAACCTTTTATTCAGTTACTTTCTGATATAAATTGTTGCTGATTACTTTTTACTTTAAATCGCGCAACAGGTGGCGCTGCTATGTTGCATTTTTCGTGATTTCTGCAATAGCTCTATCTCATTTTCAGCAGTCAAATACGCCTGTAATCTTTGAATAATAACAAGGAAATTTTTATCCTGCTTTTTACAGGCGTAATTCACTGCTGAAAATGAATAAAAAATTAACTATGTGTTGCCGTATGCTGTGCTTTGTACTGTCGTCTCATGTTTGCCGCAGAAATTTGCGTGCTCCTTATGACATTCCATCTTGTGCTGCGATTGCAGCCGTTCCGACATATATAAGAGTGAGAAATGCCGAACTCAGATATCGTTCCTGGTAGCGCAGTGGTAAAGCGTCAGGCTGCTGTTCTGAGGACCCGGGATCAACCCCCGGCATGGGCAATTTTCATTCTCTCGGTTTGCGCTTGAAAAAAAGCCCGATAAAATTCACTTGTTATTGTTCAAGGTTTACAAGCGTAATTCACTGTTGAAAATGAATTAAAAAATAGTTAAAATTGCATATGTAGATTGGTTCATTTAACAAATGTTTTTGTAGTATAAACAAAACAAGTTCGTAATATAACATATTTTATTGATTAATCAAACAAAATATAGTTTGTTGAAAAAAGAAAATAGATTGTTAAAATAATACATAGCATATATCTATGTAACAAAAATAATTTTGTTAATTCAAGTAAAATTGAACCATTTTACTTGAATTAACAAAACATTTTTTTGCTGACGATACAAATTTTTTTTTGGAATTGCAAAAAAAATCAACAATATTTTTTTTGTTGATTCAAACGAAATTTCCATTGACCCATATTTAAACAAAAAGTTTCGTTGGGGCAAACAAATTTTTGTTGATTCAACAAAACTTTTTTCTGTGTGTATCTTCGACCTCCCAATTCGTTGATTTCAATAATATTTACTCTGAGACAATTTTCGGATATTTCCGAGGAGGAAAAAATGCAACACCTGTTTCTCTGGCGGTCTGGCAGTAGTTTACTTGGCCGGGCGTCTTGGGCGGTTTAGTAGCGAAAGGGATAAACATAGTGAAATGTCTTAAGCAGTGTGGAAATATCATTTTAAAATTAAAAGAGAACACACACACACACACACACATATATATATATGTAGGATTTCAGTTGAAACACTTCACATAAATGATCATCAAATAAACTGACACTGAACTGACACTCTATTATTATCCATTACTTTGATGCGCGAGTTGTAAATAGTTTGAATCGCGAGATTTGGCTAAGAGCCAGTGTTCTAATTATTATTATGAGGTGAGATATAAAAAGGTAATATTAGGCCTCGCCGGATTGTTGTAAGCTAATTTGTTGTTATATAGTTTTTGCTAAAAGTGTATTAGTTGAAATTAAAGTTAGTATTCTGTTGTTCATCGACTATTTATCATATTGGCTCAGTAAAGTGACTATTTATATATCATATACTTACATTTTTGGGGGCTCGGATGCCAAGATTATTAAAAAGTAAAAGCCACTAGTAGTGAATTGGAAACCAAACGTAAAGTGTTGTAAAACGCCAGTATCAAAAGTTCGGTTATGAATTAGCAAGGTGAAACCGTAATCGTATCACTTCAAGTACAATTTTTGAAAGATAAGCATGGGAACTCTCAATAAAGCTAAGAGAATTGATCTAATAAACCTCTGCGAAGAATGCGGAATTGAAGCACCAGAAAAAACGACAATACTCGTCCTAATAAAGCTGATCAAGAGTTGGGAGAGTTACGAAGAAGAATTTATAAGAGATCGATTGGAAGTAGTGATAGCAAGTAGAAAAGAGAAAGAGAAAGAGAAGAAATTACAAGCAGAGATCGAAGAAAATAGACTGAAAATGGAAATGGAAATGGAAGAAAGAAAATGAAAAATAGAATCGGAGCAAAATTTTGAAATTAAGAAATTACAGATACAAGAAAATTCAAGAGAACATATTAATGAAAACCCAAAGACAAATCCAGGTAAGCAATTTGAATTGCTTAGATTATTAACTAAATATGATAGCTCGAATGATATTAGTTTATATTTATCTATGTACGAAAGGCAAATGGCGCAAACGGGCATTGATAAAAAAGAATGGGTAAATTATTTAATTAATCTAATGCCGTTAGATGTGATCAATATAATAACAAGGGAAAACGAACCTGAAATTCACGATTATGATTATATAAAAAATATTCTATTAAACGCTACAAGCTATCACCAGAGGAGTTTAGGCTGAAATTTTTCTCATCTAAAAAAGAGCCATCAGCCAATTGGCGAGATTTCGCTTATGAGATAAAGGTGTATTTTCAACAATGGATAACTTTGAAGATTTGGCGGAATTAATTGTTGTTAATCAAATCAGGCATAATTTACCTACGGAAACAAAAACACATTTCACAGAGATATTAGATATGCTGATCCTAAAGACAGAGAGCAATACTCAGAAAGAAATAAAAATCTCAAAAAAATAACTGTTAGGCATGAAAAAAACATAACAAATCAAGATGCTGATGTCGAGACGCCATCACGTCAGGATGACCGATTTGTAGGATTTCAGTTGAAACACTTCACGTAAATGATCATCAAATAAACTGACACTGAACTGACACTCTATTATTATCCATGACTTTGATGCGCGAGTTGAAAATAGTTTGAATCGCGAGATTTGGCTAAGAGCCAGTGTTCTAATTATTATTATGAGGCGAGATATAAAAAGGTAATATTAGGCCTCGCCGGATTGTTGTAAGCTAAATTGTTGTTATATAGTTTTTGCTAAAAGTGTATTAGTTGAAATTAAAGTTAGTATTCTGTTGTTCATCGACTATTTATCATATTGGCTCAGTAAAGTGACTATTTATATATCATATACTTACATTTTGGCTCAGTAAAGTGACTATTTATATATCATATACTTACATATATATATAAATGTTTAAAAAGTGCATGTTCAAAGAATAATTTAAACTGTAAGAATTATATGTTTAAGCTATTTTTTTAAATTGAACATACATGGAAACCCTCATTTACATTCTTATTAGCACTGTTAATGAAACCATTTAGAACTGGTAGCTTTTTTAAATTTAATTCTTATCATGATTAATAATAAACTGAAACTGCTTAAAGCTACTTCCTAGAAAGATATCAATCTTCGAGGCTCTAATTACGGTATCATTAGCCAAAACACTAGTAGATAAGTAACTACGTAATGATGAAAAATAATCACTCACGTTACCTACACATTGACTGAAAACAGAATAATATCATTTAGATACGCGTTCATGTAAGAAACGTTTGCGTTTTTATACTTTTTGTGTCATTTCATTGATACACTGTTAAAAATTTGCAGCAAACAGGTCAATCATTTGACCATTTTTGTAGAAAACGGTAACATAACCGTAATTTAAGTATATTCTGACCATAAAATGAGCAATAATACGGTCAGAATATAGTTAAATTACGGTTATGTTAACCGCTTTCTACAAAAGCGGTCAAATGACTGGACAGTTTGCTGCAAATTTTTAACAGTGTAGCGTATACACTATATTGCCAAAGGTGATTGGTCACTTGCGATTTTAGACGTTTTGTTAACTATCTAGAAAAATACATGAGGAATTAACCTGAAACTGCAGGTGTGTAAACAGTATAGTATATGTTATATATTTCCGCGAGGATTTTTTCCCGAAACCCCATAGGGGACTGTCAACAAATTGAAAAAAACGAATATATTTCGGATAACCCTGTAAAAACTAATGTAGCAAAAGCGTTCAAACTCGAGATTATGAATAAGTGGCTTATTGTAATATACTGTGTTCATTTTTATGAGGTAAGCATGTATACTCGTAGAGAAATTAAGGTTTTTATAAAAACAGTCCCAAATTTTGATAAGTTTTTTACTTATAATTTGCAGAGTTCTTAATATAAAAAAAAAAAAAATCAGAAAATATGACAAACAACATTGTACATAATACTCTGCAATCAGAATTAAAAAATAATAAAAATTGGATAAAAAATGAGCAGGTTTACTAAAAAATGTTTCACTGCGCATGCGCGAATGCAATCAAAATATAATATGCATAATGTATTAGCTAAGTATATCGAGCAACTTTTGTGAAAGTCTCAAAATCACAGCTTGAAAATTCTGAAAATTATCGTCGATAGAATAAGCTCGAAATCCGTTGTTCCCAAAAAGAAGCAAAAAGATAAGGGGTTGTGTCCAAATAGAGTAGTACGTGCAATATTGTGTACGCTATCTTGGCACTAATCAACAGATATTTGATACAACCCCTCATCTTTTTGCTTCTTTTTGGGAACAACGGATTTCGAGCTTATTCTATCGACGATAATTTTCAGAATTTTCAAGCTATGACTTTGAGACTTTCACAAAAGTTGCTCTATATACTTAGCTAATACATTATGCATATTATATTTTGATTGTATTCGCGCATGCGCAGTGAAACATTTTTTAGTAAACATCCTTATTTTTCATCCAATTTTTATTATTTTTTAATTTTGATTACAGAGTATCATGTACAATGTTGTTTGTCATATTTTCTGAAAAGAACTTTTTTTTACATCGAGAACTCTGCAAATTATAAGCAAAAAACGTGGCGAAATTTGGGACTGTTTTTATAAAAACCTTAATTTCTCTACGAGTATACATGTTATCCTCAAAAAAATGAACACAGTATATTACAATAAGCCACTTAGTAATAATCCCGAGTTTGAACGCTTTTGCTACATTAGTTTTTACAGGGTTATGCAAAAGATATTCGTTCTTTTTTAATTTGTTTACAGTCCCCTATGGGGTTTTGTGAAAAAATCTTCACGGAGATATATAAGCTATACTATACTGTTTACACACATGCAGTTTCAGGTTAATTCCTCATGTATTTTTCTAGATAGTTAACAAAACGTCTAAAATCACAAGTGGCCGATCACCTTTGGCAATATAGTGTACGTTAATTGCTCGTGTGTCTTCATGATTTAATTCCCTTTACAAGATTTGAATAATTGAAAAAAGTTAAAATCATATTTAATTGATACAAGATTATGATATGAGGATAATAGAATCGTATATTCATTATTTTAGGTTTCCAAACACATAGTGTAAAGAAAGTATTGTAATCATAATTTGTGTGTGTATGAGTGAACACGATAACTTCCAAACGGTGCTTCCGGTTGAGCTCCCATTTAACGAGCATGTAATAAACTATTATCACAAAAGCTACATAAATGATCGTACAAATCAGCCGATTGATTAGGTATTTCATCAGTTTTTAAACCATTTTCAAACCCTTTTTCAACCGATTCTACACTGTTAAAAATTTGCAGCAAACTGTCCGGTCATTCGACCGTTTTTCTAGAAAACGGTTCCATAACCGTAATTTAATAGTATTCTGAACATAATATGGTCAATAATATGGTCAGAATAGCATTAAATTACAGTTATGTAACCGTTTCCTATAAAAACGGTCAAATGACTGGACAGTTTGCTGCAAATTTTTAACAGTGTATTGCGAAATTCCCCAAGGAAATTTGACAGAGTATAAGTGATAAATATTGTGGCGATGTTATCAAGCATTAGTATAAAAGTAACCTGTTTCAAAACGGGGGTTTTAGCGTTCGAATCCAACCAATTATGTGTGTGTTTATTACTTTCTGGAAATACTGTTATGTAACCGTTTTCTATAAATGCGTACGGTCGAATGACTGGACTACTTGCTGCTAATTTTTAACACTGCATTTTTCAGAAAATCGAGTAGAGTTACTCCAGGATTCTTTTATTCTTTTGAAATGAGGATGATTGCAATCAAAATCTAGAAATGTTCCTGGGACATAATGGAAGCTGATTTCATTAAAATAATTTTCCCGAAAATTCAGGTTTTATATTGTGAAAAGTTTTGGATCAAAGTTTACAAAAACAGTATGTGAAAGAAGTTGCCTAGTAAAAATATAAATTTCTGATACTTTCAAGAAATATTAATTTATAAAGTTTGGGCAGTAACTGTCCATTATTTACCAATAATATTCCCGGATATTTTATGGAGTAATGATTATGATAATGCAATTTAGAATTTTATGTATGAATTAATAATTTATAAATAAAACTCTAATTCAAAATAACTTCCAGTTAAAGAGATATTTATTGAAAGATATTAAAATTATAAAAATAAATTTCGTAAGTTCAAAAACGGATTTTTTTAAATAAAAGTAAAAGAAAAAAATTAACTGACACTTGCGCAAAGAAATTATTGAAAGGATAATTAAAAAAAATAATTAAAACTTTAAATAAATTTAAAATAAAACTTTAAATGTTTGTTAAAAAATATAGATTAAAACTCATATTTGATTTTTCTAATATTAATTTCAATAATATCTACTTTGAAAAAAACCTGAATTTGCACATCTGTATTATTTTCAAAACAAGATCCAATGAAGATTTTTCATTGTAGAAGTGATACACGTGTTCAATGAATAAATTAATACCGAATTGTACATTCTCACATCAGAAGCAATTTCTTTTGTTGCACAGTGTAATTCTTAATCATCAGTAATCGGTCGATTTAATCCATTTTTGTTGCATATAATGTTTTATTATACTAAATAACACTTATTAAGTTTTTCAAGAATTAGTGTACAGTTAAAGAAATAGGGAAGAACTAGGGAAAAATATTTTATAAAATGAATTTTGTTTTAAATCTACTTCGAGAAAACATTTTTTTTTCTAGCAGCATCACATTAATAAAAAATAAGAGTTAAGAATAATTTATTTGACGGTTATTAATAACTTCCAACATATTATCTCAAGAGCGTCACACCGCAAAAACGAAATATAGGGAGAGGCAAAATTTTGGCATAGATTTTCCTATGGTCCACAGTCTAGCCCTCTAAGCGTGTGGAACGTAATATTCCGTTAACTAAGCTCCAGGTTTCACTGCAATATATGCAATGTTTAAGATAATATAATTCTATAGCTTTAATGAATTTTCAAAACATTGAAGAATGATTAATATTCTCAAGGGTTACATTCATATTTGTAATTAAATTTTATTTATAATGCTGAAGAATCATATTTTTTTAGCATTTAAAACAAAATGCAGAGATTACAATTTTACCCTTTTTCAAAACGCTCAGAGGGCTAGGCTTGGAAAATTTTAACCATATAAACATAAAAATTTAAAAATGAAGAAATAGTAAGTTATGCGCAAACAAATTTCTAGCTGAGATGTGAATAGGACATAGCTTAAAATTTCTACATTTCAAAATGGGGAATTTAAATAGTCCTTCCTTTTACGTTAGATAGCCTGTGTCTTTCTGATCTCCACACTTCAATGGTCACAGAGATAGGGATCAGAACACATGAACATAAGAAAACATTATAAAAATATTTTCTTCCACGAAGAGTTCAGGTGGACAGTTTGAAAATCTTTTTGAAATTTTATTATTGTAACACATTATTTTGAATCCGGGGTGGAAACTATTTTAGTTACAAATAAAACTTGATAACTTCTTCATAGACTAATAAATTTAATATTTACAACATATTTACATGTTACTATTTACAAAATAACTCATTTAATTTAATATTACGGCTTAGCTCAGATGCCTTGTCGGCAACAACTCTGTAAACATTCTTCTCTTCTGGTAAAGTCTAAATTACTCAGCTTGTCAATTCTTTTGAAAGAAAAAAAAAGAAAAAGAGAGAAAATATGATGGAGTGAGTATAGTTCGAGCGTTACACTCTTCCCCTCACACTGCATTACTGGTCCCTCAGATGCAGTGTGCATTTCCTGGGTGGATTCCTTCGGGATGCTTTCTGGTGACTAAATACCTCTGTTCTCGCGTTTTTTGAACCTTTAGTAAATATTTGCTGGCTGGGCGTCTGACGTTTCCCGGGTCTGCCTCTTGGACGAATGGAGCCTTTAGAATATCCACCATATCCATAAATGAGACTACGAGAAACAAGTTGTTCTCCAAATAGAAAAAAATTCTGAACTGAAGCACTTGGTACAAAAAGTACGTTAATCAAATTACAATTTCTTAAAAAGTTTTAAACATATATGCACAAGAAAAAGGTTGTATGATACTATAGATCTATTCAAGGTGAGCCTTAATGAAAAATAATCCATGAGGGAAAAAAAACTTTTTTTTTCAAGGGAAGAAAAGAGTCAGTATTTGAAGTACTTGAATATATAAAAACTTATGACGATGATTTCAACAAGCAGTTAAAAATAAAATAAAATAAAATAAATGTTCAACATCAGATACTGATCTCTAAACTTTTAAACAGTCGTCCATCTAAAAACCAGTGAAATGCCACCTTTTCCCTAAAGTTGCTCCAACACCAGTAGAATCTTCTCTAAAAATCACTGGATATCTTTTTAATAAATTTTCAACATCTCTGGACCTGATAGTAAAATCAATCTGGTGCAAGTATGAACAAATATAATCAATGTTTGCACCAAATGGATGAACGTGGAGGAATGTTGAAATGAGACCAATGAGGCGAGCCTCCCTTTCTATATTAGCATTAGATAAATTTCCTAATTGGGAATTATTCTCATAAGCTGAATCATTAAGACAATCAGGATTTTCTTCTGTCATTCTGCGCTTAAATTGCACGAAGCTCTTTTAATTCAGCTTCATTAAATCTTCTTTGATTCAAATTTAGCTCTTCCTTTTCTGAGTTTTGTAAAGCCTGTCGCATTGTTGCCAACTGATTATCTTTACGTTTAAGTTCTTCTTTGTGATCAGATTTCGTGACCATAATTTCACTTTGTGCAGCTTCTAACTGACATCTCAAAGAATCAGCCTCTTCTTGGTACTTATGAACATCTTCTTGATATAGTTTTTTTACCTGATCAGTATCAGTATTTGTTTTATCTGAATTTTCATCATCACTGAGTTCCATTTCTTCATCTTGTCGTTCATTTTTCAACTTCTCACAAATAAGTGAGGCTTCATGATCTGTATAATGCACTACTGGCGAAGTAGACGGTCTATAATAGTCTAGTTCTTGATGGCGTGCTTGACGTTGTAGAGCTCTCTGCTTGCATTCATAATCATACTGGTCATCTCGAGCTTGAGCATAATCAACATGTAGCCTTCCAGTAAAAGGTGCCTCGTCTTTATTTTCTATTTTTAACCTATATCCAGAAAAATACAAAGCATTATCTACGTAGAGCTCATCAGAAAATCTTATATAGCAAAAATTCTTTTTAGACATTCTAACTGTCTCTACAGACCCACAACGTTCGAAAATTTCTCGAATAATTTACTCCGTAATCTTTTCTGGCAAACCGCCCACAAACACTGTTTTGCACCCCAATGGCCGTTCTCTAGAAGTAGGTCGAGGTGAATTTGGATTCGGGGGATATAAAACACTTTTTGCAAGCTGCACAACTTCTGTAACAGGTGGATGTGATCCAGTATCAATATAATGTTTAACTTTAGGTGTAGCCTCTTCCCTTAGTTGGAAGCTACTTGTAAATTTTCCAAGCAGTTCATAAAACCTAACTCGTTGCTCTGAAGTGAGACGTCTACCTTCATCTTCTCTAAGAAAAACAGTGTCTAATTCATCGGTTTTTATTGCTAATTCACTGGGAGGTCTATATGTATCTTCGGTGAATCTATACTTCCACCTGCATCTATCAGCAAAGAACCATTCTTGATTTACTACATCCAAAACAATTTTTGCTTTGCGTAAAAAATGGATTCCCAAAATTGTACGATTATTTTTGGCATTCGGCAGAGCATAAAGTGTTGTTTTAACATCGCGACATTCAATTTAACATGAACTTCTGTTTTATAAACTTCGGTAGTGTTTTGTAGCCCATCCGCTAAGACTACGATCATTTCAGTTTTTTCAAACTTCACACCTTGGTCTTTTAATAAAGCATACAAAACTTCACCCGCAACGCAATGTGTTGCGCCAGTGTCAGCACAAGCTGTGCCAGAGAGACCATTTATATTTATTTTTACCAATAATGTTGGTGATGTTTGCATATTACATGTACGAAATTCTAGAGATTGAAAGTGCGCCGATACATTTTTCGGAGAACAAGTTGGACACTTGGATTTAATAACTCCCTGGTTTCCACATCCATAGCAACTTAACATTGGCCGATTTAAATTTGAAGGATAATTAATTTTATTTTTCTTGGACTAATTTTGATTGCCAAATTTACCAAACACATTTCTTTTAAAATCTAAAGGCGTTTTTTCAAAGCGATTAGAATTCCCGACCTCACGGATTTTATTTGATCTCTTTATTTCTACTTTGTGTGACCTCAAATTATCATATAAATCTAACTTTTCAGCTAATTCAACAGGATCTGTTAAATTCTCCCATTGGTCTAAATAATGTTCTTTGAAATCAGGGGAAACCTTTTTCTTTAATTGATCAGCAATAATTAATTCCGATAGTTTTTCAAAGGAATTTATATTTAATTCGGATAGCCATCCCTCAAAATAGCTTCTAATTTCAAAGTAATATTCTTTCCAGCTAATATCGGTTCGCTTTGGATGTCGATTAAATAAAACTCTAAACCTTCCAGCAGTTAACTTGAACCTCTGCAACAATATATCTTTAATATAAGAATAATCCTCAAATTTTTCTTCCGGTTCACGCGCTATTAAGTTACCGATTTCATTTGGAAGGACTCCAGTTAAATACGTAATCCACAGTTCTTTAGAAACCTTTAAAAGTTTCATTTGCCTCTCAAAAGTTATTAAAAATAAATTTATATCATCCGTTTCAGGATTTAAATCGGGTAAAACCTTTTTCAAGTCAACGCGGATTGAAGAAGTTTCTAGAGGGTTGCTTGTATTTGCAACAACATCTCTTGTTCCTGTTTCTAACCTGAGCTTCTGTAGCTCAAATTCTCTTTCTTCGGCTAAACGCTTCTCTTCCTCAAGAGTCTTACTTTCTTCTATGATATTTTCTAAAATTCTCTGTACAAAATCTATGTTATCTTTAAATGCCTCACTATTTACAATTTTATCACGTAATTCGAGGACTTTATCATCACTGCTTATTTGTACTTTTAACGCTGAAGCCAAAGTGATTAAATCAATTTTCTTACCCTTAGAAAGAAACGCCATCATTTGAATTAATTATGTTTTAGCTAACTTCAAACTTAATTTGTGTTACGAATAACTCTTAGCAAAATAATTTAAATCAATTCTTCATATAATAAATAAAATAATGCCAAGCACTCATCTATAATAATAACTTCAATAATAATATAGCTCAATAAATGTATAAAATAAAGGAAACGAGTTTATTTTTCAATAATAATTATTAGATATATTTCTCTTATGAATATCTTCATTTAATTCAGATACTAAAATACTTGAAGCTGCAGACGATTTTTCGTATTTCAATTCCAAGGAAAATATCATTCAGGTTGAATAGAATAATTCCAAAATATTTGGATTCTGGACGAATCAAACACAATTTTTCAAAAAATCCTCAGATTCCGGATGAATCAAAAGAAATACTTTTTGTACTTTAGTATCTAAATTTTCTTATTAAACAGTTTAACACAATTTAAAAATAATACTTATCTTCATATCTTGCCTATATTCGGGCCCGACGTTGGGGAGACAATCTTTGTAACATATTATTTTGAATCCGGGGTGGAAACTATTTTAGTTACAAATGAAACTTGATAACTTTTTCATAGACTAATAAATTTAATATTTAAAACATATTTACATGTTACTATTTACAAAATAACTCATTTAATTTAATATTACGGCTTAGCTCAGATGCCTTGTCGGCAACAACTCTGTACACATTCTTCTCTTCTGGTAAAGTCTAAATTACTCAGCTTGTCAATTCTTTTGAAAGGAAAAAAAAGAAAAGGAGAGAAAATATGATGGAGTGAGTATAGTTCGAGCGTTACATTATTATTATTATATGAATGGTGAAAAATGATAAACATAGGTATTTCAAAAATATTATTTCAAAATTCGATCAAATATTTAAATTTTAACATTGGTATGTATCATGTACGATACAAAATATGTACGCAGTAAAATGTTAATTCACTAGCAAGCGTATATAGAAACCTTTTGAAAAAAATTCTTTGATTATTATATGAATGGTGAAAATTTAAAAAAAATAGGTATTTCAGAAATATTATTTCAAAATTCGATCGCATATCTCAATTTTAACATTGACATGTATCATGTACGATGCAAAGTATATACGCAGTAAAATGTTAATGCACTAGCAAGCGTATATAGAAACTTTTTTCACTTTTGTAAAAAGTTTCTCTATGCATTTCTATATATGTTAAAAAACTATAGCAAAATTTAAATATTTAAGCAATTAAGAAATTTTAATATACTTACTTAAAATGTCCTTAAAAACTCAGAATCTCCTTGGAAACAATATCAAAAACTGAAATAAAGTGTTCCCGCTTAAAAAATCCACTTTAAATAGCATTAATCCTCAGAATAGCAAAATTCATCAATTTTAAATTGCTTATTCATTTTCATTGTGATGAACAAGACTCAGCTGCATTCTCAAGGGTGGATAATACTGAATTACTAATAGGCTTTCTACGTTTAATTTTACTCTTAGGTGCTTTAATTAATTAAAAACTTAAAGTATTTAATGCTGCCTCCTCTAGACACTCATTCAACCGCTTCTAATTGCGGCTTCATTAACCAAAACACGAGTAGAGAGCAATTTACCTGACGGTGATTAATAATCACCCACGTGTTACCTAGGTACTAAAAGAGAGCAAAACGATACAAAATATACGATCTAAAGTGCACCATTTTAAAATAAATTTTAAGGTGAAATAAAAGTACATGGATACAGTTTTAATGGGTTTTTTCTTTCATTATTTTATACACGGCGAAATTGTTTTTAAAAGAATGAAAATTATTTCTTTTTTAACATTTTTAAACATAGTTGAAAAGTGTTTATGAATTTGGTTTGTCTGTCTGTCAGCTCTCTGCCTCTCTGTGTTTAAATTCTCGTAAATATATTCGGATTGCCATGTAATTGATATGAAGTATGTATCATTTATGGTTCGTTTACAGGGACACTCCAAATAATTTCATACCATTACGATCTATGGGATAAAATCGTTTCAGGTATATTTTTATGATGTTGCACTATTTCAAGGATAATGAAATTGATATGCATTTCTCAGTTTAGCGAAAACATGCTTGCTGAAGAACAGGGAGTGCAAATAATTTATCTTTCGTTTACAGGGTCACGCAAAAAAATTCGGTTCAGCGGTTCCCAACCTTTTTCCTTTCACGTACCCCTTGATTAGGCTTTTCATTTAGAAGTACCCCCTTTTTCCATAAACACTCACCCACATAACACACACATGCTTGTTTTTATTATTATTATTATTATTATTATTATTAATCTTCATAGCAGAGCTAAACAATAAATCAACTCAAATCGACATTACATTGACATTTCTAACTTTTTATTACTTATGTTGCATTTTTAAATTTATTTTACTTTTTATACTATTAGCAATATACTATTAAATTTTTTTTAATAACTTACAAAGAAAGTTTATAACAATTTTCCATTATGATATACAAGAAGTCAAATATGGCTTTTAATACTCTCAATGGAAATCATGTTTCATGGATCTGAGGTTTTTTTTATATCAAGTTCAAACGAAGATAGTCAAGAGCATAGCGTCAAGCTTAGTACAATATTTGTTATTAATGGATTCACAGGACAAAAATTCACTTTCGAAAAGCTATGTATTTAAACGCAACAAGTATTTTAATGATTTACCAATGAGTTCTTGGTCTCTTAAATTTTCTTGAAGATGGTGGGAAAACATAAGCAATTATGCAATATCATTAGCGGTGGGCGAATCTAGTGACATTGAATTATCAGTGAATTACTAAATTTTGTGGGTCTTTTTCCTCTCTTTGGAGTTACACATGAGATTTACATATTGAAGTTACACATGATACTAAATTTATAATATAAAATTATCGACTTTGTTTATGTGTTTCAGTTGAACAATTTTTGTAATTTTCGCCATTACCGATATTATTTTCACGTACCCCCAACAGGCCCGCCACGTACCCCCAGGGGTACGCGTACCCCAGGCTGGGAACCGCTGGGTTACATAATGGTCTACGGTGAAAAACTATTTGCAGCGTACTTTGATGGTGTTACACTATTTGAAACATAATGAAATTTATATCCATTACTGAAGTTTACTACATAATGTTATCTGTAAAATATGATGTGCATAACATTTATCGTTCATTTAGAAGGACACACAAGAGATTTCAATTACAGTACTACCTGTTAGCCGTTAAACAGTGAAGTTTTGTTAAAGTATCCCGGAAGTGTTGGAAAGTGTTTCACAATCTATACTTGGCGCATGATATTCCTTTCTTGTTACTTCTAAAAAAAATTAACTACTTAAACTACAGTCTTGTGCAATTAAGCGGAAATTTGAGCAAACTTGGAAAAAGTTTTTACGAAAAAGAAACCTTTTGAAATGTGTTCTACATAAGTTTGTAATTATATCTAGAATTTTTCCCTAATTTTCCCATGTCAGGAAAATCCACCATTTTGAAATAAAACCACCGCCAGGTTGGAAATTTAGTTTTATTGGACATTTTCAGTATCAAGTGGCATTTTTTTTTGTATTGCGATCCACTACACTAATAATAAAAAATTAAACGTAATAAAAGTTAATCTGTAAAATCCGCCATTTTGAAAAAACTGTCGCAATCTTGAATAATTAGTTTATATCGGACATTTTCTATATTAAGTGGTCTAGATTGCTTCAAAATATGTCAAATTGTTTGATTCCGATCGTCTACACAAATAATAATAAATTAAACTTATTAAAGAGGTATTTGGCATAATTATTAATAAAAGTTACATAGATAGCATGACTCGTTCTGCTATCTACACAGCTTTAAACTAATGTTATCGTACTTCTTTTTAATTGTTAAAAGGTGTAAAATAAAAATATTATAAAAATTAAATTAAATTTTATTAGACTGTTGACGTATGTTTCAGACCAATTTGAGCCATTACCAAAACATGCCAAAATATTCTATAAATATAACAAATAATTGCCTATTTTTAGGCCGTGGGACACTTTAAATATTCTAAAACAGCACACATATATCCAGTTAATGCTAAAGCTAAGTCAGTTAATGTCACCTGAACATCTGCAAACTTTTGTTGGAAAATCATATTTCACATAAGTAAATCAGAGAATGTTTTGCCAGACACATGCTCGGTCATTATTATACAGCAATATCTCTGCAATAAATGAAAGCAAATGAAGAGTTAACACATAGGAGAAGATTCATAAGCTTTATTATAACAAATTAGATTAAGAGAATGTCAACAAATACCAATCTTGTAGAAGCCTGGGAGAAACTATCTGCAATCTCACCAGTAACAATTGATAAACATATTGATCTTAGAGATTAAAAGAGCGTAACTTTAGGGATGCTTCAAACCTACTCATAAATTAAATGATAGCTAAAACTGCACAACCGTTTTCGGAGAGAGACATCTGAATTAGTGTTTTTACTTAATGGACTTGCTTCAATAACAACGATAAACTGGGATTTAGCCAAAGAAATCAATCTTAGATCAATAGAGGAAGTAGTGAGTAAATAATATTAACACAGTTATATATTAACGGCAAAGAAAGATGTTCTAAATTTGAAACGGGGACAAAAGGATTCGTATAAGGGATGTTGTTATTGAAGTCAACACTATACAAAACTTTCTCCATATTATGTGTATTATTCAATCGGATGATGTACCAGCAATGAAATTCGAATTCGTACTTACGTCCTGATGTTAGCTTTTATTTAATAAATGTGCAACACGTAAGTGGTCTGGAAAGGCCGTGCTAACTAGTGTGCTAGATACATTATGGAAACTAGAAGACTGCTTACCACACAACTACGAAAGTCCTATGCACAATATTGATGATGAACATGTGTTTCATAAATGTACATGGCAGCTCCATGAAAGATATAGAAGCATTGTTATCAAGAGAAAGGAAATAAAAAGAGAAAGGAAAAGGATAAAAAGAATATATATCATTGGTCATTTTGGGTTCTTCGATGCAACCGTAGTTTTTATGGATACAATGTATCATCTAAAAAAGAGTATAAGCATTCTCGCAGGGATATTTTCTTACGTAATTATTCATGAAAACTCTTTTGCGATTAAGGCATCTTATGTTTTCTTTTCAAACTCAAAAAATAAAGAAATGCTGATTGTTATCCTTAACAAATTCTTACAAGTAGAAACAGTTACTGTTCTTCAAGTTAAAATGGATGCTGGTACATTAATTATGCCTGTTGTGCATTAAAAAAAGCAAAAGAAGGGAATATTCTGCTTTAGTGGTAATTTAGCTCTTCTTATAGCCTCTTCTGAGACAGAAACCTCTAGGATGATTGGACAGTATATTCCTATTCTTACCCTTAGATATTCTGCACCGCGACATATTCTTACCTGTAATTTGAAGAAAAAATGTGGAAGTAGAACGTGTGAATGTGTTAAAGTTGGATCTAAATTTACAAATATATGGTGTCGTTTCTCAGGCTAGGGTTGTAGAAACCACCGAAAACCATTGGAAGAATATGAAGATGACGTAAAACAAGATCAGAAAATTCCCAAACTGTGATCTTTTAAAACGTCCATTTTCAACAATATAATAAATTAAAACGCCTTGTAATAATCTATCTTTTAAATGCTAAAAGGTGTAAATTAACAACATAATACGAATTGAAATAACTTTTATTAGGTTGTTTTACATGTTTCGACTCTCTCCGAGTCATTAAAAAAAACAAATGAGAATATTCCATAATTGCACAGGCTTTAAAGTTATTATTTTCATGTACTTTTTTAAAAATTACGCACGTTATCTTTTATGTTTACTTGGTTGTTTATTTTCATATATGTGACCATGGAGTAACTCGAGCCACAGTCTCGGTAAATTAAAAGATGCCGCTTCGTTACATATTGTATTTTTGTGTGTTAGTATAGCTATGGTTTCTCTTATTATGGATGGATAGTATAGACTGGAGGGAAATATTATTTTACTTTCATTGAAATTTATTTAGACGGTTTCTTCTTGATATAATGTTGCCAGGGCTGTAGTTTTTTTTATTATACTTAATAGCAGCTATATGCTCTTTTTTCTGTAATTAAATTGCCTGCTGGTCATGCCCATGTAGCAATTATTGGACCGTCTTCTTTAATAAAAGGTATTTCATATACTCCTGAATAATTCTCAAAATTAATTGGATCTATTTTACTGCAAATGATATTCTTTAATTTCTGAGGGGGTTTGGCTATTAAGCAGATATTGAAACCTTTAAGGCTGTGTTTTAATTTTTCAAAAAAGCTTGGATAATATTGAAGAGTGTAAAGTTCGTATTTTTCCGAATCAACTTTCTTTTCTGGTTTCTTATTATTGGTGATATACATGATTAATTTATTAATATGGTGTACTTTAAAACCATTATTACAAGCAATTTTACGAATATTATCTAATTCATTATTCAATTTATTTTCAGTACATACCATAAAGGCCCGTCTTATGAAAAATCTTTAGGCTGGAATTTTGTATGTAAATGGAGAACATGCGTTATTTGGTATGGTAGATTGGTTAGCCATACTTTTTCGGAAAACAGCTCTGTCGATAGATTTATTTGTTCTGGTTAACATTACATCAAGGAATGGAAGACTTTTATTATGCTCAATTTCAATAGTGAATTTAATGTTATTGTCAATTGAGTTTAGCTGATTTATAAATATTTTAAGTTCATCAAGACTATGCTGCCAAATTATAAAAATATCATCAACATATCTGAGCCAAGTGTGAGGCGTTAAGTCAAATGTGCCAAAAACTTTAGTTTCCAATGGGCGAAGAGTATATTCAGCTAATAAACCTGAAATAGGTGACCCCATTGAGGCTCTATGATTCTGCTTATAATATTTACTATTGAATGTGAAATAGTTATTATGAATGATTAGATTAAGTCCTCTTTTTATTGTTAATTTCATATCATTACTAAATTCTTCTATCTGTTCGATATCATCACAAATCTTATTACATACTACATTTCTTACTATTAATTTATTATCAATAATCTAGCGAATTTCATTTCGAACAATTTGACACGTTTTAAATGATTCCGGGTCACTTAATATGGAAGATATCCAATAAAAACTAAATTTTCAAGATGGAGGCACTTTATTTTTAAAATAACTAATTTCCCACATACACTTTTATTATGCTCAATTTATTAGTATTAATGTACAGGATCGCACTCTAGACAATTGGACATATTTTGGAGCAATCTAAGCAACTTAATATAAAAAAAAGTCCAATAATAAATACATTTAAAATATAATGACAGTTTTTCAACAATGGCGGATTCTCCTGATACATTTTTGCTACGCTTAATATTATTATAGGGAGGGAGATGTCTTAATTATTGAAGTAAACATCGTTCTTGTGGACAGACACTTTTATTGTTAATGGACGAGGACAAACAAAGATGGAACATGACATAAAATAACAATTGTAACTTAACATCGTACTTTACATCTCATTGGAATCACACAAACTTATACACTTTCGATTGTAGGAGCGTCGAAGCTTAATCCGTCGTTAGTAGCTACCGCCACCTTTCTCTCTCCTCACTACTTACCGTCGTTTAATCTCGTCGATCGTGAGTGCGCTCGCCGCGCCGTCTTGTTGCAGCGGCCGGTCCCACATGCGGCCATCCTGACCTTCAGAGCTGCCTCAGCGATACCAGTAATTACAGTCATTAATGTGAAAAAGAAAAATAATAACTGTTCTTTAAAAAAAAATTAAATAAAAATAAGCTGAACATCACACAGTCACATATTGTAACGTCGTAGGGATTGTTCATGAAAGTCATAAGTGTCGAAAACAGTCACAATACACACACAGATGAGAAAAAAAAATCCGTTCAGAAGATCATAGAATTAATGTTCGTCAGGCCAAGGTTTCATATACTCGGCACAAGTGGTAGTATTAATCGGTCCTTCGGTGGTAGGTGTCATTTTCTCAACATTGTAAGTGTCGTTGGACTTGATTTTAGTCACTTTAAAAGGACCTAAGAATTTGGGTTTCAATTTCAGTCCTGTGCCTTGTTGAGTTCTCTTAATAGCGACGAGGTCACCAAGGTTGTAGTTCCGGGGTGTCTTACGTCGTAAATTGTAGTGTTTACGATTTTCTTGTTGAATTTTAAGAATATTTTTCTTGGCATCTTGACGGAGGTCCTCTCGATCTTTCATGAATTGTTCTTCGATTGCACTGTTTAAAAGATCGATAATGTGTAAATCTTCCTTTTGCTTCATTTTTGTACCAAATAATAATTCAAATGGTGTTTTCTTGATACTTCTTTGACAGGTTGAATTAATGATTTGTTGAACTTTAGAGACGTATTTGAACCATTTGTTCGGTTCGTCCTGTGACATTTTAGAGATTACGGAAATTACGGTAGAATTAAGTCTCTCAACCTGTTCTGTTAATTCATCCTTAACTGAAATTAGTTGTTCTATTTGCACAAGAATTTCTGCTTTTTCCCTCATTTCACCAAGAATTCCATAAAGTTTTTTATTCCTAGTTTTAACATTTTTTAATTCCTTCTTTAATTTAGTTACACATGCATTTAGTCGAGCTATCTCTTCATCTTTTTCCCTCACATCTTCTTGGTATTGCAATAGGCGATCTGATTCTATTTGAGGATCAATGCTTTTATAATGATCTTGTCCATGTTCCTTAGTTATAATTTTCTCAGTAGCTTCTTCTATTGTATGGAAGAAATTTTTTTCATCAGTTGGAGGAGTTTTGGAAGGTAATTCAAAATCATTGAGATCAGTAATATTTTTATGAAATGTACTAGTTTCAATTTGGGAAGGATCCAAATTCTGAAATTCGTCCAAGCTCATTGTTCCCTTTTCCTTCTTCTTTTTTTGATTTAATTTGTTATGTTCAGTTTCCTGCTGAATAGCATCATAAACCTCTTTTTTTTCTTCACAGTCAATTTTGTTTAAAAATAAAGCTTCTTGGAGGTCTTGTTCATATGCTTCTGAAACAAACTCACTATCTTTCTCTAACTGCGCCAAGCATCTAGCATGAGACGAGACAGGTGTTTCATCCTTCAAATGAATCGACAATTTAACGCCAGGGGATTTTATTTTTCGGGAAGAATAATTTTGAATGGGTTGCGCAATCTGTTTACGGATTGTTTCGTCAGAAATATGAGATAAATCAAGGTCGCAGTCATCTATCGCTTGGGTAACATTGATTAAAAAGTTATCAGACATATTTTTATTTTTCGGAAGTTTTTGCATGGAGATATTATTTTCAGAAACTGTTAAAATACTTTGCTGTATTATATCGGTACCAATAATAAAGTCAAAAGATAGAGAATAATCTGGCACTACATAAACATTAGCTTTATAACTAGAATTATCAATTACAATATCTGTAGAAAAGAAACACAGCGGTTTGATTATAGTATTTCCTAATCCAGTTAATGTGATGGTTGAACGTTCGAGGTCCGAAACTGTGGGGAGTTTGCGATAAATGCTTTCTTTTAGTAAAGTTTGTTCGCTGCCGGTGTCAATTAATGAAATGACATCTAAAGAAGAAATAGTGACATGTTTAGTCATAAAAGTCTTGGAAGTAATAGTAGAAATATTCGACGGTTCAGGCTTAATTCTAGGCTTTCTAGGCTGATCGCATTGGACAGACTTATGTCCGAAATTCGAGCAATTAAAACAACGAGGGCCTTTATGTTTATGCCTACACTGGCTACTCTTGTGATTTGCTTCACCACAGTTGAAACACAAAAGGTCAGTTTTGGGACGAAAAAATTTATCTTTGACTGGTATTTCCGGTTTTGCTTCACGGGATTTCGTATTTTCATAATCAGTTCGAATTTTATCGTAAATTTTGAGTTTCTGTGTAAATTCGAAAATAGTTTCACATCCGTATAAAATTGATTTCCTAAAGACGGGATCTGGTATACCATTTATATTGTATTGCATTAAAGCGGAATCCTCAATGTTGCCGCGTGTACACAGTTGTTTCATGATGAGGAAGTATTCATCTAAAGTTTCGTTATTTTGTAATTTGCGCTTACTCAGCATATCATGTAGCTCAGCAGAATTATACGATGAACCAAATTCCGATAAAAGAAGTTGTTTGAGTTTAGCCCAGGTATTTACGTGACTTTCGGTTTGAATCAACAATAGGGCTTTTCCTTTGAGGGATCGTTTAGCAAATATGAATTTGTGTAAATCGGACAAATTAAAAATATTAGTAACATCATCAAAGTTATTGATCCATCAATATTCTGGTATCTAAATGTATCAATATTTTGGAAAGAACTGCCGTCAAAAGAAGGTATAGCATTTTCAAAATCACTAAAGGTAATGGAAGTGCAGTATGGGTTTTCGAAAAAATGAGGGTGTGACACCGACGTCATATTCTCCGGTAGTGGGCTTGATGAAATGTTCGAATGATTTTGATTACCTGTCGTAAGAGGAATTTTAGGATTTTGTGGTGTTTCATCAATTTCAGTTTCGGAAGCAGAGTTCGTTGTAAATGTTTCTTTGAAATACTTAAGGTCAGATAATGCACTTAAAATACGGTGCGCAATTTCTTCTGCAGTACCATTTATTTCTAAGAATAATAAATTAGCTATGGTAATGATCTGTAGCTGGTTGAAAGTATCAGTGACGGTTTTTAATTTAGTCGTAAATTCAGCATCATCTATTTTAAAAGTAAATCCGGGAAAATGGCGTAAGTTCTTACGGTTTTCTCGAGATTTATCTTCATTAAATATAAGAGTGTGCAGTAGCCGAATTTTATCAGCTTTTGCAGTTTTTAGCTGAGTTTTTATGGGTTCAATATCTTGCAATAACATCGTAAATATAAAAAGAATAAAAAAGACTTACTTGAATAAATAATGACAATCCGTTACTTAGCACATATGGAACGATTTTTTTTTCGTTGTCCGATAAGCTTGTGAGCTATAAATACGTATATTAGTGACCACTTCTTGACACCACTTATAGGGAGGGAGATGTCTTAATTATTGAAGTAAACATCGTTCTTGTGGACAGACACTTTTATTGTTAATGGACGAGGACAAACAAAGATGGAACATGACATAAAATAACAATTGTAACTTAACATCGTACTTTACATCTCATTGGAATCATACAAACTTATACACTTTCGATTGCAGGAGCGTCGAAGCTTAATCCGTCGTTAGTAGCTACCGCCACCTTTCTCTCTCCTCACAACTTACCGTCGTTTAATATCGTCGTTCGTGAGTGCGCTCGCCGCGCTGTCTTGTGGCAGCGGCCGATCCCACATTATTAGTGTAAAGAATTGCAGCATGAAAAAGTTGACACATTTTGAAACAATCTAGGCTACTTAATATATAAAATTTCCAAAAAGAAATTTCCAAGATGGCGGCAGTTTTTCAAAATGGCGGATTTTCCTGCAGTGGGGAAATTTAGGAAAACTCTGGAGCTAATATAGTCTTATGTGGAACACATTCCAAAATGTTCGTTTTTGTTAAAATTAATTAAAATTAAACCTTAAATACAACAGACTACCAGACATAAATTAAACCACGAAACATTTAAAAAAAATTAAACCATCAATTTAAAACATTAATTTTTAATAGCATTAAGTATTAGATTAATGAAAGTTTACAATTTCAAATTTTGTAGTAACATTCATTGTATCGATCAAGATGTATTCTCAAGGGCAGATTGTACTACAGTACTAATATCTTTCATGTGCTTAATTTTACTCTTAGCCGCTTTTATTAATTGGAAAGTTAAATCATTTAAGACTGCTGCCCCTAGACACTCATTCAATCAATTCTACTCGTGGCTTCATTAACCAAAACACGAATAAAGAGCAATTAAACTGACGCTGATTAATAATGACCCACGTGTTACCTAGATTAACGGAGAGTAGAATAACTGAAACTATTTGAAAATAGGCTTTCTGGTGGAACGAAATTATATGGATACATTTTGAACTTTTTTTTTAATGTACTTTCTTCTATCTATAGTAGAAAAAAGTTATTGTAATCGAAAAATTTTTTGACTTCCGATTTTCGACGGATTTACATGTCTTAGGGATCAAAGATCCCGAAAAACATGTTTTTGCAAAATGTCTGTCTGTCCGTGTGTTCGTGTGTCCATGTTTCATTGCGTTCGTGTGTCTGTTGACATTGTATCATTAAAAGGTGTATGAACTTATGCATATAGACTTGAACCAAATTTCATTTATATGTTTTTGACTATAGTAGCAACTACCAGTTGAATTTGGGGATATTCCGCCGGAATGGGGCGCTGTGATAGCGAATTTTATTCAATTTTCTTTATTGTATTATTGAAAAGTGTATGAAGTTATGCATAGAATTTAACCAAATTTCATTTATATGTTTTTGATTATAGCCAGCATGTCCCAGTGTAATTTAGGGATATTCCGTCGGAAGGGGGTGCTATGATAGCAACTTTCATTCCATTTTCTTTATTGTATTATTGAAAAGTGTATGAAATTATGCATATAATTGAACCAAACTTCATTTATATGTTTTTGACTATTATAGCCAGCAAGTCCCAGTTGAATTTGGGGATATTCCGGCCGGAAGGGGACGCTGTGATAGCGATTTTGTTCCATTTTCTTTATTGTATCATCGAAAAGTGCATGAAGTTATTCATAGAATTGAACCAAATTTTATGTATATATTTTTGACAATTGTATGCAATTGCCTATAGATGTTAAAATTTCTATTGGAATCCCGAGCGCTTTCGACCAGAACCTGACCATCATCAGCTTGGAACTTCAACGAAAATTTTAACATCTATAGAAGGGTTTTAAAGTTTCAAAACCTTTATTTTATTTAATTTTAGTAATAAATAATAAATTGCGTTTCATTTCAAATGTTTTCATGCTTTTAATTTGTATACAAAGGTGAATTTAATGTTCCAACATTAGAAAAAGGTTTTCTCTATATTTAATGTATAGTTACATTGTGAATTATTCTTTTCTTTTGATTATCTTACAAATCTTACGAAAATATTTTAAACGAATTAAATGATTTTTTTCCTATTTCTAACAATAAATTTTGAAATAGAAAGTTAATCCCACATTAAATCAAATCATGAAACATGCAAAAAATCCATTTAAATAAAATCATTCACTAAATATCAGAACAGAGAAACTTGTCAATTTTCATTGTAATAAATTACATTCTCAAGGGCAGGTTACAGTACAATAGGTTTTATGCGTTTAATTTCACTCTTAGTGCTTTAATTAATTAAAAACTTAAAAGTATTTGAGGCTGATTCTCCTAGACGCTCATACCAATGTTTCTAATTACGATTCTAGTTATGATTCTAATTAATTAACCAAAACATGAGTAGATTCCGTTATCGAGTTGGAAAACAGTAATTTACCTGAATCTGACCCGACCCACGGTTTGGGTCGGGTCGGATTCGGGTCGGGTCGGATTCGGGTCGGAATTTGGGTCGGTTTGACACTAATTATTTTCGTTGAAGGTTGTGTTCGGATCAGTTGACTTTAAATGTTGCGGGTTAAATTTTGATTTTTTTAGGCTAGGTTCCGGTTGACCCGATTTTTCAAAAGAAAGACCTGCATATTTTTCAAATTTAAAAAACTATATATTTCATTTTTAATGAGTGTATATATGTTCATTTTTATACAAAAATGATAAAATTGATATTAGGGATATAAATGTAGAATATTCCTCCCCCATTTTATTAAAATATGGATTAATTTTCTTTCATTTCTGGTTAGGATTTGAATATTTAAAGTTCGGGTTAAAATGTATCGTGTTCGCTTCGGGTTTCGGGTTGACGAAATTTTTTTTGTCGGATTCGGGTTGGATTTCGTGTTGACTTTAAGCAGAAATTTCTGCTTTGGGTCGGTTAACCCGACCCGTACAGGACTGTAGTAGGGAGCAATTTAAATGACTGTGATTAATAATGACCCACGTGTTACCAAGATACTAATAGAGAACAGAAAACAAAAAGTGTTTCAGAATTTGTAAAGGCTGATCAAATACAGTTGGCGACACTTTGATTGTTTTTTCAACATCTTATGAAGGAAACAAATGTTAAAAAAGCAAGTAGAATGATTTATTTTCTATTTTTAAAATTAAATTTTGAATCACCTTACACAAAGTTAAAATACTATTCTTAATGTCCGAAATTACATCAAGTTTAACTTTTATGGTATTGTTTAACTAATTTTTGAAATAAATAATAATGCAACAGCATTTCAAAAGAAAGTCAGGTAAAATAAAATCCTGCATTTGCACTACAGTTTTTTAAAAGTAAGTTAAAAATATGTAAATAGAAAACTAAGTAACTTTAAAAGTATGTTTACAAAGCAAAAATATTATTAAATCGATATAAGATTAGTCCTGAGTAGTTTGCTTCAACTTTTATAATAACAAATACAGTTTAATAACAATTTTAGACAAAAATGTTAAAGAAATTGGTTGAAATGACATGCTTAAAGTCTTTAAAATTTTAAAGTAAATCGTAAAACAATATAAAAAACTTAAAACAAAATAGACTACTTTTTTCATCTACGTTCGTCTATAATATCATTTATTAACATATTAATTACTTGCACTACCTATTAAAGCAGACATTAATTATTTTAAAACACATCAAAAAGCAGTGTACACTAGGATGGGTAAAAAAAAAAAAAAAAACGAAACTTATATAATCGAAACATAATAGTGCGGGAAAGTTGACATTGGTATAAGGAATAAATCTGCAAAATATTACACCAAATGGTTAATATATTTTACCACCGCAAAGGGACCAAAATTTCAAAAATTCGCAAAAAAAAAATTATTTTTTCGAAAAAAAAATTAAAATTATCCAACCAAAACGATACAATTTCTAATAGATTGCAACATTTACTTAAAGATGTTTGCAATATTTCAATAAAATTTTATTATGGTGAAATCATTTCTATTACAACCGCAAAGGCGGTCAAAATTTTGAAAAAACGGCAAAAATTTCAATTTTCAGTTTTTTTCCAATTTTCCCAATTTTTATTATATGTCTACAATTA
Source organism: Maratus michaelseni (assembly GCA_963931845.1). NCBI lineage: Eukaryota > Metazoa > Arthropoda > Arachnida > Araneae > Salticidae > Maratus > Maratus michaelseni. The sequence goes on along the minus strand of OZ007597.1, from coordinate 96,645,156 downwards.
AATAAATTTACATTATATCTTGTAATAACTTATAAATGTCTAGTAATTTTGATCATGGTGTAGTCAACCAAGAGCGAGAGGGGCCCGCTCCCTTCCTAAATTTGCGAGAAAGGGGCTTTTTGAAGGGATCCTGGGGATTTTCCGGGAATTTTTAGGGATTTTTTTGTAGAGTGCCCCCAAAAATGGAAAATGATGGGGAATTTATGTTTGGGGACCTCCCTACAAAAGAAATCACCAAAATTTCCCTGAAATTCTTTAAAATTCCTTCAAAAAGACTTGTTCTCTCAAATTTAGAGGGGGGGGGCGGACCCCTCGCCCTTGGTTGGCAATGCCCATGATAAAAATTACTAGACATAAGTTATTACTAGATATAATGTAAATTTATTTAATTGTAGACATATAATAAAAATTGGAAAAATTTAAATAAAACTAAAAATTGAAATTTTTGCCGTTTTTTTCAAAATTTTGACCGCTTCTGCGGCGGTAATAGAAATGATTTCACCATAATAACATTTTATTGGAATATTACTAACATCTTGAAGTAGAAGTTGCATTCTATTAGAAATTGTATTGCTATGGTTGGATAATTTAATTTTTTGCGATTTTTCGAAACTTTGGCCCTTTTGTGGCGGAAAAAGACATTAACCATTTGGTGTAATGTTTTGCGAATTTATTCCTTATTACCAATGGCAACTTTCCCGCACTATTATGTTTCGATTATATAAATTTCGATTATATAAATTTCGATTTTTTCAACCCACCCTAGTGCACACGTCTAACAGCTTAAACAAACTCTTTCAAAATTACTCTAGTCAATATGTTAAAAGTTTTAAAAATATTTTCACCACTTGTTCTTTGAGGCATCTATAATCTGAGGTAATCACTAACTGAAGATGCCTCAGAGAGCAAGAGGTGAAAATATTTTAGAACTTTTAACATATTGACTAGTTTTAGTTTAATTTTGAAATAGTTTTTTTTAAGCTTTTGGACGTGTGCACTACTTTTTGATGTGTTTTAAAATAAATTAATGTCCGTTTTAATAGGTAGTACAAGCAATTATTATAAAACAGACTACTTCTTTATAGATATCATTAAATTTTAAGACACTCAAATTTTCAGTTCTAAATTACATAACTGTTTATATTATGATAAACATGACACAACTATATTCTAATGGTCAGATAAAATACAGTTCCACTGAGATAATGCACATTATACGTTTAATTTTACTCTAACTCTGTAATAAATTGAAAAATATAAAGCCTTAAAATGTTTAAGGCTACTTCCCCTAGACACTCATTTCATCGAGTCTAATTTTGCTTTCATTAACGGAACATGAGTAGCTAGTAATTTAACAGACGATGATTAATAATTATCAACGTATTACCTAAATACTAACAGAGAACATAACAACAAAAACCATTTTAAAATAGATTAAGATGAGATAAAATTAATTGATTAAGTTTTGAGTGTTCACTTTTTCCATTATTTATGAATGATTAAAATGCTTTATAAAGAAGTAAAATCATTTCTTTTTTTATTTCTAAATATAAATTTTGACGTGATGAGATTTTAAAGTGTTACTTATTTGAATAATTTTGAATTATTAAGAAATATATTTGAGAATAATAAATACCATCTACCCTATGTTCATTTCAGGGTTATAATCCATCTATATGCAAAGATACAGGGCCATTAAATCCTCCATTCTGACGTTTACATTAGCCAAACATTTATTATTAGCATTTTATTAGGAAAATTAAAATATAAATAAATAATAACAAAAAAAAATAACAAAAAAAAATAACAAACATTTTATTAGCCAAACATTCACACACACAATCGCATTTATAATATTATTAGGATAGGAAATGATACAATTAAAATAGTTTAATAAATATATTGATAAAAGTGTAAATTCTAAAATTAATCAAATACCGTATTTGCTCATGTATAATCTGCGATCATGTATAAGACGCATCAATTTCCTCCTCCCCTCTTTTATTTATTTTTTATTGGGAAAAACGAAAAATAAATACATCGTGTATAATTCATGCCTTAGTATTTTAGCGACAGAAAAACATAAATTTGAAGAAAGTTTTGTAAAAAACCCGACTCAAACAAAATAAATAAATAAATAAATAAAATAAAATAAAATCGGATTTACTCTTTCTTGTATATTTTCCAATACCATAAAAAACTATAAAATTAAGGTTTCCGTAATATGCAATTGTCTGACTTTAGAAAGTTTGTATTAAAATATTGATGGATGATAAAAAAGGAATACTACTAGAAATATAATACTACGGTTAACGCTCAGCGTCCTCATTTGAGGACAGATATAAAATCGTATTTCCAGCACAGTTTTTTCCTTTAGAATCAACTAATTCTGTTTGAACTGTAATTTTAAAAATATAGAGTCGATTTCTTGAATTTCTCGTTTAACTTACTTAGAATAATTTATATATACTAAACTATATGACAACTAATAATCTAGCTCTATTATTATTAATTTGTGCATTACCGGGTTAATTAGTTGATATTGTGAATCTTATAGGTTTTGTATTGCGTACTTGTGTTTTTTTTTCAATTTTTAAAGAGTGTGCAATAAAGAGAATATGCTACACCGTTCAATCTGCATGTGCCAAAATAAATTTATCATAGCTACCAGCTTTGAAAATTTGATGTTGGTAACTGGTTCATAGGGTTATGGAGCAAAGAAGAAAAACTGAAAAAAAAAAGCTCCATCCTGGAAGTAGTGTTTCAGTGACTTAGTGAAAACGTGTATGGTTTCATATAGTTTTCGGAAGTATCCCGTGTATAAAGCACACCTCGCGTTTTAGTTCCAATTTTTTGGAGCAAAATTGGGCATTATACAGAGGGTGTTTAGACATATTGAGAATGATTTTGAAAATAAAAATAAAATGCATCAATTTAAAAAAAACTATTTTTTTTAATATGTTCCATCAGGTAGCCCTTGTTGTGGACTATCATATTGCAGCGGGATTTTCAAGATAGTAGGGTTTTTTGTAAAACTGGAAGTGGAATTTTGTTCCATTCCTCTTACACACATTTCTAGAGTCCACTCAACGTAGTGAAATATCTAGGAACTTGGTTGGAATATGATTAAAAGGTATACACTTGATTCCAGTTTCTTTTGTCAATTTTTCGAGAAATGCAACTGTACTTATTGATGTATGGCTGCTCGCTTTATTCTGGTGGAATTCGACACTTTTAACGTCTGTGGGATAAAGTTTTAGAATTTCTTATTTAAAAATAGGAACTAAGATATTATTTTGAGTAAGTAGAATTAATTTTGACGCTTTTCTCAACTTTTCTGAATTTTAATTTTCTGTTGTAACAGATTCCAGCAATTACCATAAATACTTTAGAGAAACTTTCTTTGCAGTGTTTGAACTAAAGTTGTAAGTCTTTTTGGCCTCTTTTCCGGTAATAAATCGATCTTTTTTTATTATAGTCATTTAGATAAATCCATGCTTCATCAATTGTAACATTTGTTTTTTACCTATCAACTGCTAAATGATTTTCATATAACAGTCTGCATCTTGTCTTTCTCTCAACATCATGTCTAAGCGATGAACTGTAAATTTTTTTGTTTTAATTAAATTCAAATCTCTATTAATTATTTTATTTGCAGTCGCTGCAGATGTATGCAAATATTTTGTGATAGTTCTTTGAGGTTTTGGATTTTCCATTACAACCATAGAGCGCGCTTTAGAAATGTTAGAGACGGTACGTATCTTTTTCGGATGGTTCATCTGGTGTTTTTTCTTCGATAGCTTTAAAGATTGACGATTTTTTCCTTTGCAATTAATAATGTCACTTATTTTATGCTTCGACACTTTAAAACCATGCTTCTCGCAACGTTTTCTAATCACGGAATATGAATAATTCTCTTTGGAAAGAGCAAATATATAACCTTCAAACCACTCGCTTCTTTCACGTGCCATTTCAGTAGCAGACGATATTTTTTCATAGCAGCCAATATTTCAGTTATCACGTTATTACATGTTGCCAGAATCCCCCCACCCCCTTGTTGTTTCTCCATGTCTTTTTTTATTTTTATTTAACATCAAAATCGTTCCCAATATGTGTAAACACCCTCTGTACACGATTAAATACGGAATTGTTTTCCTGAAATGTTGCTGAATAGATTGTTTTTAATAAATACATTTACATAAAATTGTAATCATCTGTTTTAAAGCATATACTTGTTAATAGTAGTTTATGGAACATTAAATTCATACGTATATTGCTTCTACAAGTGGCAATGAAATACTTTAAATCAGTTGAAAATTCGGTAAAACCCTTTAAATTTATACTACCATTTTTTTTGTCATATCTCTAATAATCACACACCTATGTTTTAAAATAGTTTATTCACAACTATTAAACTAATTTTTCTCTACCATTAAGTTAAATATTATCGTTTGATTCCATTTATGATAGCGCATTAACTATTATTTGTTTAACTATCAGGAAATAATTAAAAATCTATACTTGTATAGCTTTCCAAATAACCAGGCTTTAACTTTCATTATTAAAACTGTATTTCAGATAATGATAAAATGATATTTCAGCAGGATATCTGAAAACTTCTAAAACAAAGAAATTCCCGGAACTATCTCTTAAATGATTTATCAGATAAACGTTACAAGATAACTAACGAATAAAAAAGAAACGTTAAAAGAAAGCAAACTGCAATTACGGACTCTTTAAATCCTTTTTTTCTGTCTTCTTTTCCAGATTTCAAAACATTAAAATTTTGGCTCTATCCCAACTACGAAAAATCAAAATTCCGATTGTTTTTATCTCCATGAGCTAAATCATCACAGCAGAAGATGAAATAAAAATTGCTTCATTTATCTTTGCTCGAATTTTTATGACATTTCTAAAACTTATACACCAAATACGAGGCTATTAATATTAATTAGATGATATCCCATTTTCCCCAGTGGCGCAAAGTTCAGTATGTTCTATTGTTCCTGTAACAAATTTATACGGTATTGTATCTAATAAGTAAAGTGTGAGGTATCAAGCTATACATTTTTCTTTCATTGTTTTTTTTCCCTATTTGCGATTCAAGTCGATTTGTGGTTTGGACGTATTCCAGACGGAAATGTGGCGAAATACAACTACAATTGGAATAAACAGAATGAACAGTGATTTTTTAACAAACTTCAAAAGAAAGAGGAAACGCTCAATTCTACGGTTTTTCTGCTTACATTTTAAGGCGGTTTTCAAAGAAATATTTATCCTCACTCAACAACACGAAACTTTCTGACACATTTTCTGATTCATTTTTAAACGTAAAATCGTGACACTTGCAGCTATGATTATTAAAACGATTTATAATCGAACAATATATATATATTTTTTCAATAAATGAATTACAAATTGTGTTATAAGCAGTGCTTTACAAATTTGATAAAATCTGGTAGCCAGAAAAAATTTATAGCAGTCATTTAAAAATATTTACCACCCCTCCTTCCTTGTCATTAATTTTCAAAAGCCCAAACGTTTTTATGAATTTATTGAGGAAAAATAATAACAGGCATTGTTTAGAATTATAAGTTACATAGTTTAGAAAAATAATATAACTAAGTTTTCTAATGAAACTTATCAAAATCATATATCTTAAAAAAAAAAAAGAAATACTGTAAAGAGTGAATTAACCGGCATGTTCGGAAAATGCTGATTGCCGAATGCTTCAAATGTCCGGATAGTTGAATGCTACAAAATCTATATCTGCTGAGAAGCGCATCGACGAAATAGTGAAGCAGGAAAACAAGTTTTTGCCTATTTTTCTGTCGAAGTCTCAAATAATTCTGATTTGCTTATTTTTAAATTTATATTTGATGAACTTATTTTTGCCAAATTAAAAACAAAATATTTTTTTGTTTGAATATAGTTTCAAAGACCCTTCTTTGCATGATTTTTTCTTTATTGGGGAAATAAATCAAGGTGATATAATTCATGTTCAAA